>BSBN01001038.1:5000000-7500000 GCA_027924645.1 Cunninghamia lanceolata | reverse complement strand
TATCACCGCTCCTGACTCCTATGGAAATCTACAAACACCAACAAGAGACTATACATCGACAAGCAGAACTAGCAAGACAGGCTGCTCTAGCAAAATCAAACACACAAAACACTCCTAAATTGCCCACACCAATCACAAGTGGAACATTGGCTACCCCATCACGAGAAGGTTTTCCACCAAATTACAATCTAGGAAACACTTATGTAGCCATACAACAAAGTTCTCAACAAACACCACCCCCAACATCATCAACCCTTCGTATCCTTAACCCAAACAATGTCATACAAACCCAACCATCGCAAAACATCAACACAACCTATGTCCCTCCACCACAACATTCTTCTACACTCAATCTTAGTCAACCCCAACTATCACAAAACACATCTACCTATGTCCCTTCGCCACAAAATTCATTGACACTAACCTTTTTCAACACATTTACCAATCAACTTCCACCATGACAAAACAAATCTACCTATGTCCCTCCACCACAACGATCTTCCACTCTCAACCTAACCCACACCTATCCCAATCCTCAACATTCCCAACACCAAACTTCCCAAAGATATGTTCCAACACCGCAACTAAACCCAACAAAATTTAGCTTTCATCTTCCAAATTCTTTTTTCACACCACCGCAACCAAATCGAACAAACTTTAGCTTTCCTCCACCAAACTCTTATCAACAACCATCACAAAGCCTACACTCTTACCTAGCACCACCCCCACCTCCCCAAAATCAAAACACCCAAATCCAACCCAATCCAAACCTGACGTACAACACATATGACCCTAACCAATCATACGACCCTTACAACACCAATGCCCATGGCTTCCACTATAATCTTCCATATGGGCAACAACAACCACCTCTTGGACAACAAGAGATGTTTCTAACCCCTCCCGCAACTATGGAGCTAAAACTAGCATAGGTTCAACAACAACTATCTGATCTTACGTTTGGCCACACAAAGAAAACTTTCTCCTTGGAGGAGGTTTGTCCTTATCCATTTGATTGGTCATTACCTATGATCCCTTTTCCTCACAATTTCACTATTCCCAAATTTGATAAATACAAAGGAAAAGGAGACCCAAAAGACCATCTTAGAGAATTCTATCTCACTTGCTTCGAGGTCTCACATAACGACACATATCTTATGCGCCTCTTTCCTCACAGTCTTGGAGGTCAAACTATAGGATGGTTCTAACACCTACCCACAGGTATAAAATCTTTTAATGAGCTTGCAGAGAAATTTGCCACCCATTTCTCTTACAACATAGAACATGAGATCTCCATGACCGACCTATGCAACAATAAACAGAAAAATGGGTAAACTTTCATTTCCTTCCTTCAAAGATGGAGACAAATGGCTAGCAAATTCCCATTCAAGATACCTGAAAAGCAGCTTGTTAGCATATTTGTGTAGAACCTTAACCAAGAATTGGGTTTCCATTTGCAAATTCTTAGTGCTACAACCTTCGACGAAATTACCTACAAGGGCATCAACATTGAAAAAGCCCTCACCACTAAAGGCATGGTCAAAATCTTCAAAGAAACTAAAGACAATGCTCCCCAACAACAATCAAACGACAAACCAAAGTTTTGGAACAAAAATAAAAATGTGCTCAATGATGGGGTGGTAGATTCCAAACATGTCCAAACACTGCAAACACCCCTTCATCTTTCAAAACCAAGTCAACCTCCACCTCAACAAAACCAACAACAACAAAGACAGCCATACAAAAACCAACGACAACAAGAGCGGCCTCAACACGATTACCCTCTGCAACGTCAATTCACTCCCTTGGGATAGCCTATTGAGACTGTTTTATAGAAACTTATAACTAATGGACTCCTCACTTTACTAGATGCTCCCCCATATGGTGAACTTGTTTACAAAACCACATGGTATAGAGAAAATGAATATTGTGAGTTCCATAGGAGCAAAGGACACATGACCTCATCATGCATGAAACTCAAGCACATAATTCAAAACCTTATCGATGGAAACAAAATCACTTTTGAGGATGAACAACCAACTCAAAACACCAATAAAGACCTCAACATGTACAAGGAGCTATTCCCTAACCATGGTCAAGGTCAAAATCTTGACAAAGGTAAAGGTGTTAACAAAGCCTCAACTTCCTATGACTCTATTGTGGGTTGTTTTGAAGAAAGTCGTGTATCTAGCCTCACAATCAAAGGCAAATCTACGGATTGCACTGTTACAACTCGTCATGGTCGTGTCACCATTCGTGGTCCTACACCAAATCTCCCAACTCAATCCGATTATAATCTTGTCGAACATCTAGGGAAAACCCCATCACAGATCTCTATCTTGGACCTTCTATGGTCATCACCGGCACATAAAGTTGTGCTAGAAAAATCCCTACAAGAGTCTTTGGTTCCTACCAACATAGCTGTCACGGATTTCCAAGATATAATAGGTAACATTGCCTCACCTTACAATGTGGTATTTTTTGAAAAGGACCTCCCATCTCATGATCCATGTCACAACGATGCCCTTCACATTGAAGTCTTCATCCATAAACGTAAGATCAAATGCATACTTATAGATGGTGGTGCTAGTCTCAATATCTGTTCTCTCAAGTTACATAAACAGTTGGGATACTCTGAGGATCAAGTCAACATTGATCAAAGTATTACAATCAAGGGGTATGATGATGCTGAACACTGGTCAGAAGGTGTTATCCATTTGCCTATACAAGTAGGCCCTGTCATGCTTGAAACTAGGTGCCAAGTCCTTGACATTGAGTTACCTTACAACATTATCCTACGATGCCCATGGATCCATGCCATGAAAGCTATTCCCTCAATGTACCACCAGTCTCTCAAATTCCCATTTAATGGTATGGAGATAACTATCCCAGGAGATCCTAATCCTTTTGAATTCTGTCGTGTCTTGCAAGGCAGTTATAAAAATTCTAAGCAAGTGCCCAATAACGATAAAACCCTTGAATCCCCATTATATGTCGATTCTGAAACTCTGACAAAAACCTCTGCAAGTGAACCTAATCCTAATCCTATTCCTGAAATCAAAGCTCACATCTGTGATATAGGCTTTGGAGAATATGATATCTCAAAATCTTGTTGTGCAGGGCGGATGCCTCTATCTCCTAAAGAAACTAAAAAAGTAGCTATTCCTCCCCTAGCATCTCTAACCCAATCCCAAGAGGGGAAATTATTAGCTGAGGAAACTATTGAAAACATCTCTTCTTGGCTCTACAAGGAGAAAGAGCCAGTCACAATACTAGTCAAGCAATATGGCAATGGCTTAAGGATAGTCAAAAACATGGGCTATAAAGGCAAAGGTAGCCTTGGAAAACAAAATCAAGGAACAATGGAACCCATTATTGTGACGAAGAAACTAGACAAGAAGGGGTTAGGATTTGGTAGGAAGGTACCATGCGCCTTGGACATCGAGGGTATCCTTGACAAGGTGGCATAAAGTTTTCCCGATGATTTGATGTCTAATGAGGATATCATCGATGACTCTTCCCTCCATATGACTGACCTACTCACAGAATCTGCCATCTTTATGATATCATCCGTATCCTTAACATCCACTACTCACACCCAGAAAGTAACACTAGTCTACCCTTAACTTATTGATTGGGACCAACAAGGGTCCCCCATTCTAGATGTATTTCAGAATGATGAAGCTATTGCAGAATTTATGGGACTCTAGGATAGTATCCCTCTTGGTGATCACAAAGCTGGCTTTGTAATGGAACTAGAGCCAACAACTTATTTTGGTGAGAATGCCAAATCCTCCAGTCGCAAAAGTAAAAATAAAGAAAGATCTCTAGGTGAAAACCACACTGTGGCACCTCCCGATCACAAAATAGTAAAAACAAAGGATGCATCCAAAGGTGAAAACCCAATTGTGGGATTTGAGGATAGAGGATTTGACCTTCCCCTACCATCTAAGTATCAAGAGAAATCAGCTCTTCTAGTGGAAGATTCTACAGAGATAAACCTTGGCACAAAGTAAAATCCAAAGACAACATTCCTTGTAGCATCACTATCAGAACAAGAGCACAAGAATCTTACAAACTTCTTCTTATAGCGAACCATCAACTTTGTGTGGACCTATGCTGATATACCAGGGTTGGACCCTTCACTAGTAGTTCACTATCTCACAGTTGATCCAAAAGCTAAACCAGTCAAACAGAAGTTAAGAAAGATGCATCCACATATCGCTCTCCTAGTGAAAGTTAAAATACAGAAATTGTTAGATGCAAAATTCATCAGGCCTATTGATTATCCAGAATAGGTCTCAAACATTGTACCTATGTCAACTGAATGGGGGCATCCGCATGTGTACTGACTTTAGAGATCTTAACAAAGCATGTCCCAAAGATGACTTTCCATTACCAAACATTGACGTCATAGTAGACTTAACCGCTGGTCATGAAATGCTTTCTCTCATGGATGGATTCTCTGACTACAATTAGATAATGATAGTGGAAGAAGATCAACATAAAATGACTTTCACTTGTCCTTGGGGTACCTATTGTTGGTGTGTCATGCCATTTGGTCTAAAAAATATAGGTGCAACCTATCAAAGAGCAATGACAGTGATATTCCATGATCTCTTTCATCACATCATGGAGGACTATGTGGATGACATACTAGCTTGAAGTCTTCTAGGGAAGATCACATATAGGTTCTAGGACAAATCTTTGATAGACTAGAAAAATATCAAGTAAGACTCAATCCAAAGAAGTGTGTCTTTAGAGTAACTTCAGGAAAGTTGTTGGGATATATCGTATCTTGTAGAGGCATTGAGGTAGATCTGGCAAAAGTCAAAGCTATAGTAGAAATGCCTCCACCAAAGAATCTGAAAGCACCAAGGAGCCTTCAATGAAGGTTACAATCCATTAGGCGATTTATCTCATAGCTAGTGGATAAATGTCAACCATTTGAACACTTGCTCCAAAAGGATGTCTCATTTTGATGGGATGCTAAGTGTCAAGCAATATTTGATCAGCTTAAAGAATATCTAGCTACACCTCCTGTCTTGGTACCACTAGTCGCCAATAGGCCTTTGATCTTGTACATCTCAACTACAACTCTAGCCCTAGGGGCTCTTCTAGCACAACATGATGAGTCAGGAAAAGAGCATGCAATCTATTATATCAGTAGAACCTTGGTGGGTTATGAACTCAATTATTCACCTATGGAAAGAGCTTGTTTAGCCTTAGTGTTCTCTTCCCAAAAGTTGTAGCATTACATGCTAAACCAACATACAAATCTCATAGCAAAAATTGATCCACTGAAGTATCTCCTAGCAAAAGAAGCTCTCACAAGAAGACTAGCTAAATGGGTCATGATCCTTAGTGAGTTTGACATTGAGTATGTGGATCATAAAGCAATCAAAGGACAAGCCCTAGTAGATCAACTAGCAGAAGCACCTATGAAAGATGTACATCCTATGGTCTCTAACTTTCTAGATGAGAATCTCTTCACTCTTTCTACCTCAGTAATGTGGAAATTGTACTTTGATGGTTCCTACACACAGCATGGATCAGGGGACGGAATCCTTTTTATCACGCCTCAAAATGACTATATCCCAAAGTCATATCGGCTTGCATTTCCTTGCACCATCAACATAGCCGAGTATGAAGCACTCCTCATAGGTCTTAACACAGCAGTTCAATGGGACATCGATGAACTACAAGTATATGGAGACTCACAACTAGTCATTTGACAAGTCACTGATGAGTATCAAACAAAGGATGAAAAGTTGATCCCCTACAAGCAACTAGTGGATGCCTACAAACCACACTTTTCTAGCATCACTTTTGAGATAATTCCAAGAGAGCATAACAAAGCTGCAGATTCTATGGCTTCTGTGGGGTCACTTATAGACATGCTTGCAAACACACAGAAATGTGAATTCTTGATCGAGCAATTGTTGATACCAGTCGTCGATGTTCCAACTACTGAAATCATCTATGAACTTGTTGGTCCCAATTCCCCATGGTACGAAGATATCTATGAATACCTTAAACACGGTACCTTTCCCTTTGACCTATCCACCACCCAACGCAAAACCTTTATCCGTCAATCCTCTTGTTACACCATTCTGGGCGATACACTTTATCACTGGAGTCTCGATGGTATCCTCTTACGATGTCTTAACGCGGCAAAAGCTGAAGCTACCTTATGAGACATACACGAAGGTGTCTGTGGTGTACATTCTACCGGTCCTAACCTTGCTAAGAAGATACTCAGAACAGGTTATTATTGGCCTACAATAGAACAAGATGCTTTACAGTTTGCTTAAAAGTGTCTACAATGCCAGCAACATGGAGATTTAATTCACGCACCAGCTCATGAACTACAACCTGTGACTAGTCTATGGCCTTTTTCACAATGGAGTCTTGACCTTGTAGGACAAATCCACCCATTCTCATCCAATGGCCACAAATTCATCATTACCACCACTGAGTACTTCACAAAGTGGGTCAAAGCCATTCCCATGACCTATATCACCGGTAAGCAAATAGCCAAGTTTATCCTTAACTACCTCATTTGCCAGTATGGTAATCCCCAAGCCATTGTCACTGATAATGGGAGACCATTCAAGAACCAAGATGTCTATGCCTTGTGCACCCAATACAATATCCAACATCGCTTTTCCACTCCCTACTATCCATAGAGTAATGGCCAAGCTGAGGCTTCTAATAAAACCATTCTCAAAATCCTCAAGAAACCTGTTAATGAAGCTGGTCGTGATTGGCACTTGCAACTCAATCTCGCCCTATGGGCCTACCACACTAATATTAGAACACCAACTGGTGCCACACCCTATGCCTTGGTCTATGGCTCTAAATCCATCCTACCTATAGAGGTCGAGATCCCATCCCTCATAGTATCCATGCAGAACCTGATTAATGGAGAGGAGTATCACACTTCCAAATTTGCTGAGATAGAACTACTAGATGAGAGGCATCTTGCCACGCTTAATCATCTCCATGTTTATCAAAACTGCCTCCAGCATAACTATAACAAAAAGATCAAAGAAAGACGATTTCAAGTGGGTGATCTTGTCTTAAAAGAAAATTAGAGAAATCAAGCAGATCAAGAAAAGAAGGGTAAGTTCAAGCCTAATTGGTTAGGACCTTTTATTATCACAACAACATATGGATCAAGAGCTTATACTTTAGCTACACCTAACGACATTCCTCTAGAAGAGCCACTCAATAGTGTTCATCTCAAGAAGTTCTATGCCTAATCCTCAGAGTATAAAAAAAAAAAAAATCCATCCTATGGTGAAAACCTGGTAAATAGGCGCCTTGGATAAGTATCATAGTGAAAACCTTGCAAATAAGTGCTATGTGTAGAGTCATCATCTATCATCTATCGAGTCTTGTTCATTCCATATCCATTTCACAACAAACTTCATCCATCCATCCATAATAAAACCATTGACCTTGTTTGCATTTCCATCTCCCTATCTAGAATAGCTTGAAAATTTGTCAATGTCCATCGTCGTCATCCCACGTCTTGATCTATGTGAACAGTTATCACTGTCTTGTACTAGGTCAAACTTTCTATGTCTTCTCCATCAGTCATCCATACAAACACCTCTACCTGAATGGGGGCAATTCTTTCCTTAACCTAGGTCTAGGAATGGATCCTTGTTCATGGTTCACAAACAACAAACACTTCACCCTTCGAACAAAACACAATCAAAAGAAAAAACACATAAACAAATCAAACGCAACAACACAAGCACTTCAACCCTCTCCCCACAATGGCAACACTTTTTCCTACATCATCACACAAACCAGAACTACATATTATCTCATCTCAATCTTAAGGTACCTTGATCCCATGGATATGGGTATGTAGGCAGTCTGGCATATGAAGGAAGTATCCAGTACTCAGGTACATAAGATCTCATCATTTCACCTACCCAAGCTCAAACACCTTGACCCACTCATCACTTTACCCAGAACTACATATTATCATTTTTTCATCTTTCCTCATAATGTGCCTTGATCCCGTGGATACAGGGTATGTAGGCAGCCTGGAATACGAAGGATGTTTCTAGTACTCAGGCAAATACGATTCATCATTCTTCACCCATTTCAATCCATTGACATGTCATCTTTCTAGTCTTCCGTTTATCACAATACATTCACCTCGACTTGACTAACTCAAGCAACAAAACAACAAACAAATGCATCCTTTCAAAGAAAAAATCCTTAACAATCCTGAAGCAAAGCAACTTACTTATAGAACCATATACTGTCCTACATATCGATTGCCAACATCAGTTAAATCAATCCCAACTAAGCAACAAGATCAACAAACTTGTCTTTTATAGGATGTGCCTTGCTCGAAACTATACCAACACACGCGTCTTATGCGGCATGTTGCATTTCCTGAAACCGGACATTATGTTTTCAATAGATAACACCCTTTAATGGACACATTGTTCCTACGATAAGGTTGTTATCTATCCTATCCAATCTATCCTGAGCAACCTCTTTGGCAAGAGAATATGTTGGCTGCATGTTTACTTTGTAAGTCAGTCAATTTGCTTTATGGTTTATCTTTTGTTCCTTTGTCTATTCCCTATTCAAGGCTACCTTGATTTATTTGTAATCTCGGTATGTTGCGATACAGTACAGATTGTTGGCATAGTCATTGCTTTTGTGTGCCATGTTTGAGGAATGATCTTTAGTATCTTTCTTAGCAGCATATTTATCTTGTGTGTGTTCCGTACTAGTATCTTACATATTAAATATTCTTCTTGCATTTACATGTATTGAAGTTTATTTTATGTTCAAGACTATGGCTCATTCACATGTACAACAAGGTTATATTATGTCTAAGGGATCTAAGTTCAAACCGCTTGCTTGCAGAGTCAATGTCCACGTACTTGGATATCACAACACCTTGGTCATTTATACCTTGGTGGCAAATTATCCATGTGCTATATCAAAAATAAAGATTGCTCTTTATCAACATTTGTGAAACCAATGCAACAAGCTTATCCATTTACCCATCCATTTATCCATGGCCTTATATAAGGTTTCAAGCAATGATCGATCAACAGTCTTTCTCTCATAGTCTCTTCTGTCTCCTTTCTTCTATCTCCATCACCATCTGGTGCATATCTGCAAAAACCACGTGTTAGATATTGCATGTCATAGCTATATCATATCATCATATCATCATGTCATCATGTGTCATACATCTATAAGCATCAATATGAGCATGTACATCATCATATAAGTCCATAATCATGCATACATGTCATCACATCCATATCATAAGTAAATGCATAAAACACATGCATGAACATCAATGAGCATAATATGTCATCATATATCATCATGTGAAGGTCATCAAAATACAAAGTGTATGTGTCTACATCAACAATCCATATGTATACATCCAAATATACATCAATAAGTACATCATGGCTATCAAGAGCTCGCAGAATATACATTAGATGCACGCATGCATCAGTCAAAATATACAATGTCCATCATGGTACAAAAATGATACAATATACAAAATACATGCTCTAATGAGTAGAGCTGCCCTCTTGCTGTGATCCCTGTCCTCCACCTGTACTTGGCACAAGTCCCCCTACTAGTCCTCCTTCCCCTGGTAGCTCAAAGGGTCCTCTAATTGGGGACACTGATTGCCCTATCCTGCGTGACCCAAATACTCCAGACCTGCTCCGCTCTCGATAGCTAGGTGCCTGCTGATCTGTCGATATTGCCCCAACATAGAGACCCCTCTAGTACTCGGCCTCTCTACTTGCTAACACAAGCTCTCGTGTACATGGATGGGCTCACTATACAAAGTCCTCTAATTAGTACCTAGTGAACGGTGTGCCTCATCCCTCTCCCGCCTAACCCTCTATAGGGTGGCCTTTGCTATCAAACGTAGCTATACTGCTGCATCTCTCTCCAACGTCAGCTAGGCAACCTGCCCATCATCTGCTGCCGGTGTTGGTATGGCCTGTGCCGCTGCTAGCACTCTCTATGCTGCTACTGCTACCTGAGACTGTACTTGGGCCTGGGCCTATCTAGCCTCTACCCTCGCTATATCCCTATCTCTCCTCAGCCTAACCATCTGGAGCTCTAAGCAAGTCCTTCGTGCAATCTCCTCCTGTAGTAGCCGTTGGGCCTGCTGCAGCTCTGTCTCCATGACTGAATCCTCCTCCTCGGCCATCTGTACATCAGCCTGCTGGCCTCTGTCCTCACCACCCACCTGCTATCTGGCCTACTCTCTCATCTCTCATCTGACCATCGCCTCTCCCCCAGGCACTAATACCTCTCGTACTGCTCCTTCCACCCCTAGTGTAGTCAGTCTCACTGGCCGGTGTGTCTGCCAATACCTATCATACTCTGGTAGTGTTCTTGGATCAGCTAAGCCTGAATCCCAATCCCATCTCACTGGGACAAGTCCCCGCAACTCTACCAATGCTGTAGCCACTAGAATCTTAACATCCCAGTCCCCAACCTCTCGCCATGTCCGCACATGTGTCACCTCTCCAATAGGCAACCCCTGTGGTAAACCAAACTATATAAGTACCCTCTCTGGTAGGTACCTCTCAATGGTATTTGTGCATCTACCAAACAAATATCATGCCTGCCAGTAGTACATCAGCTGCTCATGCTCATCCTCCCATGCCTTGCATAGTAGCCATGGTCTCCAAACAAAAATGTCAATCTTGTCAATCTGTCACCTCCAATAGCTCACAGATCTGAGCCGCTTATGTGTAATGACTCCCTCATATAGAAATGCATATGGCTTACCCCTCTCATAGCGAGGCTGAGTCATCAATCTGATAACTGGGATGTGCTCCAAGCCCACACCTGTAACAAAGTCACACCAGCTGATAGGTTCCGCCCTCTCTTGTATACGCAATCATGCATGTTTCGATATAGCTATCCTAAAAAACAAGGGCCCCATGCATAATGGATGCCATGACTGAACATCCCTGATAGTACCATGCCCCATCCAATAGATAACCCTCATGATCACCCATCTGGGTAGAGGAAGCCCCCAACTAGAGAAGTCACAATCCATCTGATCCTATCACGTAGTCTCGAAACATCTGCCCAACAGATCTCGCCATTCTCTATCCATAGGTCGTCTGTGCAGAATACCTCTATCATGCCATCTTCACCACGCCTTGGGTCAAAGTCAACTCTATCTCCATCAATCAGGATCTTGAGGATGTGATACACATCCTCAAGTGTCACGGTAGCCTCCCCTATCAGAAGGTGGAACGAGCAAGTCTCACTATGGTATCTCTCCACAATAGCTGTCAGAAGGGTGAGATTTGTCCTGATATCCGTCAAGTGCCACGTGCCATAATCCCATGTGCTCCAAGAACGTATCCTCCTCCCAAGTAATTTGTACCACCTCGTCTGCAATGACGTGGTGTCGCTCCCTCGACATCAGAGGCGGAAGGACTCTCTGCATCCACAAAACCACTTGTCAAACCTTTTGCAAATTTTCTAAGTCTACCCAAGTCACTAAGTACATCTACATACACAACAAGGTGACGCAAATAAGCCCTAGGTCAACTTTGCACATCTCTAACCTCAGTGGTCAACTCTTAGGTCATCCCTAGCATCTCATGTTAAACTTCACCTAGGTCAAACTAGATAAAAGGCCAAAAGTGCTTTGTTTTCTCCAAAGGCACTTCACTATTTTACCAAGCGTGCTTTACTATTTTCCCATATGTGATTTACCATCTAACCCAAAGGTGACTTGTTTTTCATAAGTGTGCTACACTGTGCATACAAGAGCGCCTTACTGCACTTGCAAGTGCGCTGCATTTTTTGGCAAACCCTAACTGACAGTGCCTATTTACCCACCCAACCATGCTTTACTGAATTGCCATATGCGCTTTGGGGATATACCAACCGCGCTGCGACACGAACCCTAAAAACCAGAGGTGTTGAGCTTTTACTAGACGCGCTCTACTATACTAACCAAGTGCGCTTTAGCACGCCAAAAGCACTTTAGATGACTACCAAGGGCGCACCTACATTACGCAATGCTTTTGGATGACATAACCTAAAACCTAGAAAACACCCTAGAAGTGACCTAAAAATTCAACACAAAGAGTTTTTTTGAGTACTTATTGCTGCCAGTGCTTCCGCTGGTCTCCCGTAGGTCCGTACCCGCTCCGCCTGATGTTTATGCGCAGGGATCGACATCTCTCCAAGCTGTAGGTTCTCTCCACTCAAAGCTCTCACAAACTAGGATAGGAGGCTACAAGCTCTAAAAATTGACAACTCTAAGTGTACAAATGAGGGATGTGGCCCCTTTTTGGACCTATTTATAGTGTCCGCCCCCTTTTTTTTCTTCCCACCCCATGATATTTTCTTCATTGTCACACAATCTTCTAGTTGAGCATCAACCCAGTTCTTCTGTTGCTTCCCTGTCTTTCCTCTCGAGGGGGCATATGCAGGGGTAACTAGCTACACTGGGGCATAAAAAATTGTATCATGTCTTCAGCAATCTTTTCTTTGATGCAACGCTGTAAACTACATTGCATCAAAGAGGGGCAAAATGTAGACACCCTAAAATGACCATGTCGCCGCATCACTTGCATTTCCATTTAATCTGTCTAATCACCTACATTTAGCATTAATTAAATAATCCAATTATTTAATTAATTTCATCCAATTCTTCCAAATCACATATTTTCAACATTAATTAAATAAATCCTCTTTATTTAATTAATTTCATTAAATTCCTCTATATTCTTCCAAAATTAAATAATTTTTATTATTTAATTAAATCATTATCCTCTTTCAAATTTCAAGTCCACATTAATTAAAAAAAGTATTTATTTAATTAATTCATCACAAATTCTCTTATCTACAATTAAATAATTTACATTATTTAATTAAATCAAATTGTTCTTACAAATTTAAATAAATCATGCAAATTTATTTAAATTATCTCAATCCTTTAAAAATAAATAAAATCAAGTATTTTATTTATAATCTTCACATCTTCATATTCCTCTATCATGCACGAACAATTAAATAAATTTATTTATTTAATTTCAATTATCTCCCAATTCCTCTAAATATATCATGTTAATTAACTCGTGCACAATTAGTCTTATTTTTAAAACTCTAAAAAAGACAAATCTAAAGTTGAGTTAATTGGCTTTAATTTATCTTGTTTTCATCAACTCATGAATTAGAAAAAAAAAGCATTCTAATTTATGAAATCAAATCTATCTTTATCAAAAAAGCAATTATCTTAATAAAAATACCTTTTTGGAGTGACACATATCGTGTGCACATTCAACATGAGTTATTTGGTTTATCTCAACCATTCATTCTATATATTTATTTCATCTGTTGATCGATCATGTTTACAACCTATATAAACCCCCCTCATCTCCTTCACAAATCCTCTTCGATCACTTATTCTTAGGCATCTTTTATAGTGCATTGAGCATACATCGCATCGTTGAGCACCTTACAATCTTTTGACATCAATCTTTTGAGCACAAATACCCCTACATCTGCTTGTTGCAACCATGGTTTCGCAACGTTATTGAGCAATCTACATATCTACAAAGAGAACAATACAATCTAGGTGGTCTTTCTTCTTTTATTTGATTTATTCATTGATATTTGCTTTTTACTTAGATCAATCTCTTTATATTATGGGTTATTGAGTTGTTATTATCATTGCTTTGATTTTATCACTAATAACTCTTGATTTTCCTCATACACATATCCAAGCATCTTTCTCAGATGGTTTTTCCCTTCTTGGGTTTTCCATGTAAAATTTGGTGTTATGGTTGTGTGCTTCTATGTTCTTACATTTCTCTTGTCTTGTATGTTCACATAAGTTTGAATGCCGCTAAAAATAAAGTAATTTGATGAAGTACTGATTCACCCCCCCTCTCAGTACCTCTGTGTGTTCAACAATACAATCCCTTCCTCTACCATTATTAGGCATTTTTTGTGACTTAGGGATAGTTGATGTTCTTCACAATGTTGGAAGACTTTGTTTGGATTAAGTGCTTCCTCATAGGTGGTTCCATGGGCTGTGAAGTCATCCATTTAGACTTCTACACAGTCGTTTACAAGCTCTGTGAAGTAGACATACTCACTCTTTGAAACATAGAAGGAGCATTGCACAAGCCAAATGGAAGGACCCTATATGTAAAGGTTCCCCAAGGACAAGTGAATGTAGTTTTGTCCTGATATTTGACATCGAATTGTATCTAATTATACTTGCTAACCTCATCTAGGAAGGAAAAGTACTTTTTACCCGTCAGGTTGTCAAGAAATTGATCTATAAATGGTAAGGGGAAATAATCCCTATAGGTTGCCTTGTTAAGTTCCCTGTAATCCACTCACACCGTCTACTTCCTTTCTTGAGGACCACCACCAGAGGTGAAACCCACTTGCTATCAGAGATAGGATAAATGAATCCCACTTGTAGGAGTTTCTCGATTTCAGTTTTAGCTACATCTTTAAGTGCAAGATTGAGTCAATGTTGTGGTTGGAGGACTGGTCTAACATCCTCAGTATAGATGTGATGAGTACAAAATTTTGAATGAATCCCCCTCATATCCTTGTAATCCCAAGAAAAAGCCTTGGATTGGTTCACCAGAACATCAAATAATTTGAGTTCTTGTTGTTCTGAGAGCCAACTGTTAATATTGGGGTTTTTCCATGTAATACCATTATTGATTTTATCCCTGGATAAGTGGAGGAGACCGTATAAGTTTTTCTCATTAAAGTATTAAGAGGGCAGCTATGAGGTTGCAACATGTGGAAATTAGTTATGTCTTTGGGGAAACTCCCAGTTCTAGGGATCAAATTAGCCAAAGGATAGTGAATTCTCTAAGAAAGTCTTTCTTTTAATCATGAGAAAATTCTATTATACTTGTTTGGATAAGAATTTCTAAGTTTTCAATTTTTTCTAGGTGTTCTTCACTGTCTGTGTCTGTTTCACTATTTTCTTCGTTATTTGTATCTAGGTTGGTGTCATGATCCCATTCATTTTCCATGTCTTCACCATGTTGTTTATTGATTGGCATTGCCAAAGAAGCCAAACTTTCTTGTTGACTATATTAATTTGATTCATCCACCCATAATCTACTAGTTTTATTTGCAGAAGGACAAGCAGGAGGGTATAGTGACAATTGTTTACTATTGATGCCATTTGAAATGGTCATCCCTCCAAATCTATAATCTATTTGGGTTGCTATTGTAACCAGCCAAGGTCTTCCCAAAATCAATGGGTAACTATCCTTAGGGGTTTGTGATTGGATTACTTGAAAGTCAATGGGATATTCCTAGTTTTCAAGTTTAACTAGGATATTTTTCAAGATTCCCTTAGGAACAACAATAGATCGATCTATCATTTGAAAAATGGTGGTCATTGTTGTAAATTTGTTAGTGCCAACATCTCCATGACTTCCACATTCATTATGTTGATTGCGACCCCTAAATCAACAAGCACATTAGGAATCTTGACCCCATTAATTGATGCAATTATAACCGGACTACCAGGATCATCATATTTTGGTGGAAGAAAATCTCCAGAAATAAGATTGGCTAGATAGCCATCAATTTGCATAGTATTAATTTATTTCTTCTTTCTTCCTGGTGTCTTGATACATAACTATTTAACGAGTTGGTTTAATTCTAGAATCTCTCTGATGGCCTAAAGTACTGGTATTTAAATGTTTAGACATTTTATTTCTTGGATGAGGTCAGTTCCAGTTGATTTTATTGGAAATTATTTAGGAGTCACTCCCTTCAGTCACTTTGGAAAAGGAGATTGATGCTTTTATTTATTTGTAAGGTCAACTTCTTGAGAAGATTTAGAGTGTGAATGAATAATATCCTCAACACTGAACTCCAGAAGCTTGTTAGAAGGTGGTTCTACAGAATTTTTGGAGGCAAACTCAAGAACCTGTCCTATAGTTTAGATATTTATTAATACCTCATGGGGGCTCTTTGTAGATTTTGTTTTAGGTTTATCTAGTCTAGATATCCCCTTTGTTTGAAAGTATTTCTTCCTTATTTGTGATTTCAACTATTGTGGGTTGGTGAAGTGTTTTACCTGACCTCAGTTGCACATTTCTACAATGTATAACATTAATTCCTGCCATATTCTCTTGTTCAGTAGAATATATAGGGGCAAATTGGTGATTATTCTTTGGATTCACCATCAGATGAGTAGGTAATTAAGGTTGATTAACTTGTTTAGTTTGTTCTGGATTCTAGGGAGGTGGTAGGAGGTTTTTCTATTGAGTTTGAATTCATTGAGGTCCCTTGTAGAATTGATTTAATAGTTGATTCCACTGAGGAATAGGGTTTAGGGTATACCAGGGTTGTTGCATCTAATTAGACCATTGTGGGTTTGTCCATTGCTGATTTATCCACTCCAAAGGCCCCCAAGAATAAGGTCTCCAGTTGTGTGGCACTTGAGGCCAAGGTGTTGTCCACTGATTATTATTCTAGTTATTTTGAGGGTGCCAGGATGGATTTGAATTTGGTCCATAGTAAAAATTTCCTCTAGGTTTTTATCCCATATAATTGACTTCCTCTTCTACTTGGGACACCTTCTTCTTTGAATTTTTAATCACACTCAACAAGTTGCATTGGTCTGTGGAATTTTTTTTATCACAAATATGGCAAATATGTTTTATCCAAAGGACATTCTCGTAACAGATGTTTATTCCTACATTTGGGACAATATATGGAGAATGTCTCTAGATTACATGTTTTAGCTTGTATGCCATCTAAGGTGGTGTTTAGCTAGATGAGGATATCAATTTTTAGATTTGTAATTTCCTCCCTAATTTGACCGATTTGATTCAATCCTCTGATCAAGCTGGACTTCTTAATAGCTCTGCAAGTTCTTGAATAATTTCTACATAAAGAAAAAAATTATGTGAGGTCTAGTTTAGCTATATCACCCTTCCCCATCAAGTTTAGGGCTCTACGAGCATCCTCATCGAATCCTTTGAGGAATATAGTTTTGACAAGCTTAGGGTTCATCGTTGCTTCACCACAACATTTTACTATGAAGATGAACCTATCTAGAAAATCTTCCAGACTTTCATCCTCTTTTTGTTTAGGCCTGAATAGTTCTTCCTTTCTATTGCTAACCTTGTAGTAATCTTGATATTTATCTAGGAAGCCAATTTCCATTTCATCCCAAGAGTTGATTGATCCTGCACCCAGTCCCATGAACCATTGCATAGCTAAGTCTCGTAGAGTTGAAGGAAATAGTTTTAGTTTTTGGTTATCAGCTTTGTAATCATATGTCTGACATAGGACTTTAAACTCAAAATGAACTAGTCTAGATCTTTCAAAGCCAATCCTCTAAAGGTGGTAGGATAGAAGGCAAAATGTTTTTCATTGGTGAATCTTCATCTGGGTTGAGTGATAGGATAAGTAAATGTTCGTTCCACACTCCTTCCATTCTGATTATTCTAATTGTTATGATTGTTATTATTTTCTTCCATCGTTACTAAGAGGATTTTTCCTTTATAGGATTTTGTTATGATGGATGATTGTCAAAGATACTTTGAGAAGTCTCAGGTTGGTCATGATTAACTAGTTAGTATTGAAAAAGTTCTTCAACTAAGGCATATATTTCCTCAAATTCAATGGTTGGAATGTCTAGTTGGGGGTTTTTGCTATGAATCTTCTATGTGGATCCCTTTTTTGACCATGTAGAATAAGGAGTTGATAATTATTTTGAACTACAGCTTGAGAGTTACCTAACTATTTTCCCAATAACACAATGTGCATGTCCCCGACAATGGTGCCAAAAAGTGAGAAGGTGTCGTTGAACCTTGTAACTTAACTTGATTTATTAGTTTGTCAACCAGGGCAGTGTCCAAGGCTATTTGTAAAAGGAGACTAGGTATCTCAATACAATAGTATTTGTCCTTTTAAAATGAAAATACAAACAAGTTTCTAAACTAGAAAGCATTAAAAATTAATCTAAGAGAGCTTTTGAAAACTAAACTAATAAGCATGATAAATTTGACTATAAAAGGAAGAATGATTTTAAACTAGAAAGCATGTGAAATTTATCTATGAAAGCATGTAAACTCTAACTATGATAATGAATAGTAAATTGAAAACTTAATTTCTTAATGCAAATTCATAGAACTTTGGAACTTTAGAACCTATTTCAACCATGAAATGGAAATTACATAATTGACTTACTTAACAACACCACAATAGTACAGAACTACTACATAACCTATAGGCTAACACATTATACTCAACACATCTTAAAGATAGAGAATTCAATACTAACAAAACTTATTATTGACACACACATCACATAAAGAACAAATACTTATCTATATGAATCATTTGAGTGGCCAGCTCTCCAGAATATCTAGTAAAGACTTGTAAGGATTCAAAACATTATTCAGAACTCCAACAATTTCATCACACAGTATTCAGAATTTTACAGAACTATTTTGAAATTTAGAACAATCTATTATCTTTGAATGTATCTTGAATCACAGAACAATGCTATATATTTTCTATTCTAAAATTATGCCTAATATCTAGAAATCAGTAGTTTTAGATATTTATCTCCTATAAAGTCTTAACTGAAAACGTTAAATTTTTCAGTATTCTTTAATCAAACAAATAAAAAGAAGTAAAGTCTTTGAGTGGGAGATTTCAAGTATAGATGCATTTTATAAAATAGAAGAATTGAACATGTTTTATGCAAGGAACAATAAATAAAATTGACTTTTGTTGGTGCTACCTATGACTCTTTCCGGAGTGTCCAACTTCCAGAGCTAGATTCCCAGAGCACTCCTTCTTCCATAAATTCTTCTTTCACCTTGCTATGAACCTTGTTTAACAAGAATAATTCCTTTACAACCTGATGAAGAAGACTCCTCTTTCTTCCAAAACACACACTCACAAATAGACAATTAGCTACCCACAAACTCAAATATCAATGGCACAAAGATTGCAACAAAACTTCTCAAGTTTATTCAATTTCACTTCATAAACAAACTATACATGTGCAACAAATGAATTACAATGTTTGGCCTCTAAAATTCTACATAGCTCTACTTCTCCACAAGCCCCTCACATGGTCTGAGATCCCTCCTCAACTCTGCCTGAGAAATCTGTCCTCATGGTGCAAAGATATGCTTTTTAAATACATGCCATGTCTTTTCATTTTCAAATCTGCCTTTTGATTTTTTGTTTTCCTCCTTCGATCTTCCTATTCCCCAGACATTTCCTTTGCCTTCTCTTTTCACCTGTGGCATTTCATCCTCTATGCTGGCTACGGTTACTCCAAACTAGTCGCTCTCTCCTTTCTTTCTCTACTATTGAGTTCTTTTCATTCTATCTATTCTTCTCCTTAGCAACAACGTCTCTCTCAATTCCCTCTTCCTCTTTTTAAGAGGTTGATTCCTCGTACCCATACATGACATTTCGCTATGATACTTCACAACTGTTGAAAACTAGAATGGACAATGTTTCCCCATGTCTTGTGAACTGAAGCGACTCATTTCAAGGAAGAAATTAAGTGTAAAATATTTCATTGGAATGTGCCTTAATTCAAAGCTAGAATTGGAAGGGACAACCACTTAGATGGCATCATATATTGGAAAAGTCTTTATTTCCTCATACGTATTGACTGTCCAGCACACTCAACCATAGCATTGGATTCCTATATGCCACGTACTCCATGTCAATTGATGGTTGCATGATACTTGGCTATTGTTATAAACTTCAATAATCAAAGTGTCTCCATTGGAGTCATATTTGTAGACCAGTAGAGTAATTCGAGTTTCCAAGCAGCAGCCCCAAGATTTTTATAATGTTTCTGTGATCAATCTGAGATAGAATTCTAATTTCATTAATGAATTCATTGATATGTTCCAAGTCTATTTCTTTGCCTATAAGTAGAGGAGCGAGTATGCTATCAGCTGTGCAATTGTTCTTACTATAACCTTTTCCCTTGGTGTATAGGAAAGTAGAAGAACCATTCATGTTCACACATCTTCCATGAGTAAGATATGGTGCCCACCCATATAATTAGAATCCAACAATGAACATCATACAATCTTCTTATCTATGTTCTTTTTTAGGGAATTCATCATTAATAAAAATGGAGCAAACATAATACTTTGCAATTGACAATGGGTTCAAATCACTCTACACTAGAATAACCAAATTATTCCCGCAAGTGAAAATTGAAAGTGCTTATGTTGATATTTTCTCATTGAATGTCATGTTGCTTCCAATGTCAAGAGAAGCCAACTAAAAATCAAGACAACCTAAAACTGAAAACTAAACCAGAAATATTTTTGGGTGATGCTGATCACCGATTCGCCCAAGGTGCTCCTGCATCAGACATGCCAGGTAAAAAGTTTATGATCATAGGCTCACAAAGTTGGAGTTGAGTAGTTGCACTACTCTTCTAGGTTGCCATCAACCTGCAGTGAACTCCTTCACTGTCCAAGAGCTAAAAATCAATCTTTCTTTTGCCTTTTCTAGCATCATGTTAGAACAAGCACCACCTTCCTCTAGCAACACTGCTTCTTCCTCCTCTTTCCCCTCATGGACTCATGTCCATCGAAGCCTGACCCCCTCCACCAAATTATTTCCTCACTCCTCTCCTCCTCCATGGGTTCAAATCCACCTTTAACCATCCACCTCCACCAATATCTTGCAACATCCTTAACCATCTCTACACACAACCACGCAACATTCTCTTATCGTCTATTCATCCCATTTTCTACTACCACATCTGAAAACAAAATAACATTACATAACTGATTTACCTCATTCACATTCACAGCTGCAACATCAAACTTCACTGCGTTGTATTCCACATTCATGTCAGCTGCAACTACATCCTCTACTATTGCAATCACTTCATTTTCTTTCACCTTCGTTTCTCTTACCTCTTCTTCCACTATTGCAATTTCATCATTTGCTACAACATCTGCAATCTCAACTGTATCTTCATTCTCAGTAGCTATAAGCTTTGCCTTCCACTCATCCTCAGTCACCATCATCTTCAGCAACAAATCTTCTTCAACCTTCGCAACCTCAGTTGCAATCTCTTCTCTTTCCTCTTGATCCTTTTACACACGGACCTCCTCTTCTTTTTCTTCAATCTGCATACCTGCTGTAACCATTTCCTTCTTCTCTGCAACCCTCAAAGGATTCTCAGCCACTTCTTTCTTACCTACTGCAACCTTGATGTTGCTTTCTTCCTTCATACACTCATTAGAGAATACTAATGCAATTTCCTTAACCACTTCCTTTGGTTTATCCTGCAATGGATTCAACACATATTTCTTCCCATCCTTTACTATGCTATAAGTGTTTCTACTACTATTATGTACAACCTCCCTATCCCAAAGCCAAAGTTGTCCCAACAAAACATGACAAACATCCATGGGTACTATATCACACATAATTTCATCCTCATATCGGCCAATATGAAAACTCACAATGCTTTGTTCACTTACCCAAATTTGATGTCCTTCTTGCAACCAAGAGACATAGTAGGGCTTTGGGTGCCTCATCCACTTCAAGTTCAGTTTCTCAACCATCTCTAATGCAACCATAATATCCCTCCTATCATTGTCCACCATTACTTTGTAACATTTTCCACCAGACTTGCATACAGTTCAGAACACATCGCTCCTTCAGACGGGTTCTTGTTTCACTTCTTGTGGCTTCAAATATTCCTTCTTCATCCACAAACTCTCTCCATATTTCCAAGACATTTTTCCAAACAAGTATGACACACTCTCTATCTGCAACCACCAAAAAATTAACACTCACTACCTCTGCAAGTTCCTCCTGCAACAAACTATCACCACTATCCTCTACCCAACAGGATTCTAGAAGGTGCACCCTCATGATCTCTTCTACCCACTTCCTCTCAGTGGAAGAGATTTGCACACCTTCTACCCAACCTCATCTCTATTGGAGGACAGTCAACATGACTCCCATGGAACCAATGGCCTCTTAAGGCTTCTTCATTCCTCACAAACTCTTCACCCACGGTCTTGATGGATACTCTCCATGCTCAGGATAACTATCTCTGATACCATTTGATGAAGAAGACTCCTCTTTCTTCCAAAACACACACTCACACAATAGACAATTAGCTGCCCACAAACTCAAATATTAATGGCACAAAGATTACAACAAAACTTCTCAAGTTTATTCAATTTCACTTCAGAAACAAACTATACATGTGCAACAAATGAATTACAATGTTTGGCCTCTAAAATTCTACACAGCTCTACTTTTCCACAACCCCCTCACATGGGCTAAGATCCCTCCTCAACTCTACCTGAGAAATCTACCCTCATGGTGCAAAGATATGCTTTTTAAATTCACATGCTATGTCTTTTCATTTTCAAATCTGCCTTTCGATTTTCTATTTTCCTCCTTCGATCTTCCTATTTCCCAGACATTTCCTCTGCCTTCTCTTTTCACCCATGGTGTCTCATCCTCTATGTTGGCTACAATTACTCCAAACTAGTTGCTCTCTTTCCTTTCTTTCTCTGCCATCGTGTTCTTTTCATTCTATCTATTCTTCTCCTTAGCATCGACATCTCTCTCAATTCCCTCTTCCTCCTTTTAAGTGGTCGATTCCTGTACCCATACACGACATTTCACTATGATACTTCACAATTGTTGAAAATTGGAATGGACAATGTTTCCCCACGTCTTGTGAACTGAAGTGACTCATTTCATGGAAGAAATTAAGTGTTAGATATTTCATTGGAATGTGCCTTAATTTAGTACTAGAATTGGAAGGGACAACCACTTAGATGACATCATATATTGGAAGAGTCTTTATTTCCTCATATGTATTGACTGCCCAACACGCTCAGCCATAGTATTGGATTCCTATATGCCACGTACTCCATGCCAATCGATGGTTGCATGATCCTTGGCTATTGTTATAAACTTCAATAATCGTAGTGTCTCCATTGGAGTCATATTTGTAGACCAGTAGTGTAATTTGAGTTTCCAAGTAGCAACCCCAAGAGTTTTATAATGTTTCTGTGATCAATCTGAGATAGAATTCTGATTTCATTGATGAATTGATTGATCTATTCCTAGTCTATTTCTTTGTCTATAAGTAGAGGCGCGAGTATGCTGTCAGCTGTGCAACTAGTCTTACCATAACCTTTTCCTTTGGTGCATAGGAAAGTACAAGAACCATTCATGTTCACACATCTTACATGAGTAAGATATGGTGCCCACCCATATAATTAGAATCCAACAATGAACATCAGACAATCTTCTTATCTGTGTTCTCCTTTAGGGAATTCATCATTAATGCAAATAGAGCAAACATAATACTTTGCAATTGACAATGGTTTCGAATCACTCTACACTAGAATGACCAAATTATTCCCGCAAGTGAAAACTGAAAGTGCATATATTGATATTTTCTCATTGAATGCCATGCTACTTCCAATGTCGAGAGAAGCCAACTAAAACTCAAAACAACCTAAAATTGAAAACCAAACCGGAAATATTTTTGGGTGATGTTGATCGCCGATTCACCCGAGGAGCTCCTGCATCACAACCACACTTCATTAGTTTGAGTTCTATTTAGTCAAAATGGAATGTGCAATAATTATACATCATTTTAAAGTAATAAACAATAATCTATCATATAAACCAGATAATATTGGCAAAGTAGGCCTAGTCAAGCTATGTAAAAGGATCATTTGGGCTCATGATGATGCAACTAATTTTTATCTCATCATCCATCAATACCTGAAAGTAAACCACAACCTATCTAATCAACCTCTACACCTCCGCCCAATACATTTCCACTTACCTCATCACATACCACCTACCAACCAAATCCCTTGACCACTTATCCCATGGTCTCACATACTATTAACAATTCTTGTCACTTGGACCTATCAATTCCACCATAACTCCATCACCTACCCCACCTCTTGTGACTCCTTTGGATCATACATTGCAAGAGATGCAAAAATCCATACAACAATTAGAAATTGGGACTCAATGCAAACATTTAAATTTGAATATTTTTGCCCTATCCTCTTGATCAATCTATTATGACAACTCATTTTCCCCCAAGCTTTGAAGTTCCTAAGTTCAAAAAATACAAGGGAAAAGGAGACCCTCGAGATTACATCAAACAATTTTTATGGCCTGTCAAGAGGTTTTCCATTATGATGTCTATCCATTAAAACTCTTTCCACTAAGTTTGGTAGGACAAGCCTTAGATTGGTTTCCTCATCTCACTTCTGGTACCATAAAAACATTCATCGACTTATCCAAAATATTTGTGGCCCATTTCTCCTATAATGTCGAACATGAGACTACAATGCTATATCTTTGTAATGCCAAGAAAAATCATGGAGAAAGATTTTCCTACCAAACCATCAAAACATTCATCAAATTATCCAAAACATTTGTGGCCTATTTCTCCTATAATGTTGAACATGAGACTACAATGCTATATCTTTGTAATGCTAAGCAAAATCATGGAGAAAGCTTCACCACTTATCTACAATGGTGGAGAGGTCTTACAAGTCAAATTCCATGGCCAATCCCCAAAAAAAAATTGGTTAACATTTTCATTCAAAATATTCATCCAAAAATGACCTTTCATCTTAAAGTCCATTGTCCATAAACTTTTGATAAGGTCATTCGGAAAGGTGTCCTTATTGAAAAAGAATTTATCAATGAAGGTTCACTCAATATCTTTACCAAGGACTCTAATAAAATGATTGATAAGTTTAAACCTTGGGCTAAGAATAAACATGTGGTTAGTGATGGATTTATTTATGCAAAGCACATCCAAGCAACATAGTCTTCTCGAAACAATGTGCAAAATATCCTTAAGACTAGTACCATTTCTCTTCTTGAGAGACAGTTTAGACCACCCTCCAATCCAAGACATCATTTTACTAACTTAGGAGAACCTATTGAGATGGTGCTTCAAAAATTAGTGTAACCAAACATGGTCACATTCCCTATGACTCAACCTTTTGATGACAATCACCCTAAGCTTGCATAGTGCAATGATAAGGATTATTGTGACTATCATTGTGACCAGGGACATCCTACAAACAAGTGTATGAGGCTCAAGCATTATAGCCATGATCTTATTGATCAAGGCACATTACAGGTAACCAACAATTCCTTGTCTAATATTTAATTAGAAATTTACAAGGATCCTCTTCTAAAGCACAGATAATCCGATTCGTCCTCCACCCCCAACCCAAACCAATCCCAAAATAATCACGCCAACAATGTCTATTATAATAAAGTCCTTTGCACCTATGACTTTGTTGTAGGGCATATTGACTATGATCCCTCACAAGTTTCAACTATCACCATAAAAGTCACATCCCATGAATGTGTCATTACAACAAGATGTGGAATGGTTACTATCCCTCGACATCCATCTTCCTCATCCTCCAAAACTTCTCATTACAATATCCTAGACCACCTTGGGAAGAATCCTACAAAAATATCCATCTTGGACCTTCTCAAGGTGCCCCCATCCACAAATCCATATTGGAACAAGCCCTTTAAGACTCCCAAGTCCCACATGATATTGATCCTAACCAATTCCAAGCTCATGTGAGTCATATTTCATCCACTCATCAAATCACATTTAGTCACCATGATATGCCTTCCCATTGATCCATCTAATAATAACACCCTTCACATAGAGGTGATGATTACTAAATATAATGTTAAGCGTGTCCTTTTGGATAACGGATCTGGCTTAAATTTATGTACCTTGAGATTAATAAAATCAGAAGCTAACTTGGAGCTGTATGTTATTACCATCAAAGCATATGACAATGATGAGAGAGAATATGAAGGAATCATATTTCTTCCTGTTGACCCATTTTCCCCTATCCAGAGCTAAACAATTCACCTGGTACTTTTCCTTGAAAATCCTTTGGAAAATGTTCCTATAAAGCTTAAAGTGCTAAATTTCCTAAAAAAGCCTTGCCTAAAAAACCTTACCATTGGAAAGAGCTTGAAAAAATAGGTAGGTTTGCTTTTTACACCACCCTAAGATTCGGCCAACTAAAGAAGTTATTCATGGTCAAAGTTTTGGTCAACATATAGTTCAAATGTTCATTGGCGGGCTTGCAAATCTCTATCGGCCTTAGAAAATGATGAAAAAGGTAAGTTGTATGCATTTTGGAATGCATATCGGGCTCAAGGAAATGCATATACATTGAGGGAATCTATCACAGATTCCAAGAATATTCCCTCAATGTATATCGCGTTTTGCATGCATATTGTGTTGTATGTCTTCACATGCAACAGTTACATACAAGGTAGATTCCCAAAATATTTTGCAAATGTATATTTTCTTTGTATATCGGGTTTGTATATTCGCACATACAACCCAACATACAATCAAAATGTACAAGGCCGATTATATACATGTGAACAGTGGGATGTATATCGGCGCATATACAAAAGAGAATGTATATTTCACTTGTATGTTTGCACATACAAGCGAAACATACAAGGAAAATTATACAAGTCAGAGATACAAGGTTTGACATACAAGTGCATCCGCTATAGTGGAATGTACATTCGTCCTTGTATGTTTCTTTGTATATTTCGCTTGTATGTTTTGCACATATAAGCGAAACATACAGAGAAACATACAAGGCCGAACGTACAAGAGGTGGGGCCTGCACACATACAAAGCTGATATACAAGGGTTATATACAAGGTGGACTTGAATTGAAGATCAAATTCAGCATTTCAGGTCTCGGGTCTGCCTTGTATATGTATAAGTGTTTTGTATATTTGAATATACAAGCAAACAGACAAAGGAAGGATACAAACCGGATCCGACCCAGCAGTCAAAGCAGTTGATAAATTTTGGGGTCTGTGGCTTGTATATTTGGCACTTGTATATTGCGATATACAAGCAAACAGACAAAGGAAGTATACAAGCCAGATTTCAATGTCTTTTCAGGCTATTTCATATAATTTGAAGTCCGCGACTTGCATGTACAATTGTGCTTGTATATTGCAATATGCAAAGGGCAGTTACAGTTTTCAGTGATGCTCCTTGAACCAGCTCAGCAATGAATCAGGTGGTGCCACGTGGTGGCAAACATACATGCAAGTTAACATACAAATGGTGGGGCCCGCATATACAATTTTGAAATTCAAAGGGCAAATTCAAGTCCGATATACAAGGCGTCATGCATATCCAAAAGAGGTTGCAGAGAAGGTTTTGGATGCCGATTCAGGCGGCAAATGCAAGCGATATATACACAAATGCAAAGCGATATATACAAGCGGTTGACCAAAACTTTGACCGCATATATCTTCTTCGTCATGGCAAATTTTGACATGCTGTAAGAGACAAAGATGCATATTTTGGTCCCCTCTTTCATTTGGCAGGGTTTTCAGGAGTTTTTGTCACCTTTCCATTTTCAAATCTGGCCTTGCATATTTTGGGCCGTGGACGTTTCAGCGACTTTTTGGGGCAAGATGAAGATATTTTCAGCGTTCATTGCTGCACCATGATGAGGCAGCTCGCATTGATGGTAAAAGATATTTCCCTACCGCCCTATTTCAGATATTTTTCATATACGTGTTGTTGAGAAAGGACGAGTAAGCTGCTTGCATTAAAGATAGAGAATATCTTCTAGCTGCCCGGTTCCAGATTTTTTGATGCCATAGCTGAGGCAGCTGCATAGTCATTAATGTAGATATTTTCTGTTCCAGTTCTTAGAGCAAATTTGGTAACCGACTGGGATAAAAAAAATGAAGTATAAAATATACTTGTAAAAACAGATGTATTAGTGTTGGTTGTTCTTCTGGGCTATTCTTTGTAATGGCTATTTGGCCTCTATGATCAATATAAACTGGTATTTTGCCTCTCTTTTATTATTTTTTAGCACTGTGTCTACTCTTTGGATTGGTAGGCTGTGTATTGTGGATAAAACTATCCCTTTCATTCCTCCATTGTTTCGTTCAGACCTCTCTAAAATTAATATGAGTCTGTGTAAGTCTTTCCAACTATGAGATTATTATTGTGTCTATTCAGTTGCAGCCAAACACATTTAAATCTGGTGTATCACTTAGTTTATTTCAGCATTTCTTTTCAGCATTCCTTCTAACCCTTTTCCCAGCAAGCATTAGCACTAGGTTTAGATGTATTTCTCTAAGCGTTAGGCTTAGAAAGAGGAAGCCGGCCTTCTCCAGAGGTCTGATCTCATTTTGCAAGGTCCCACACTTCGAGATCATTCCCATGTTACTCTAGGTTGCATGAGGTTTCACAACTCCATGCAAAGGGTGCAAATCTGGGTGATAACAGTTTCTGGCACACTCGGTGGGACCAGTTCGATGAACTTCTCATCAAGATGCTAAGAGATTTGGTGTTTCTCTTGGTATTACAAGCCTTCAGAGGCAACATTCAACACCATGGTGACTCTACTGAAGGAATCAGCTAGTTTTAGTAGCCTAAGTACCTGATAAAATTTCATCAAAGGTCAAGATTTTGGTGATTTTCCTGGTCTATTCAGCTTCCAGAAG
Organism: Cunninghamia lanceolata; assembly: GCA_027924645.1. NCBI lineage: Eukaryota > Viridiplantae > Streptophyta > Pinopsida > Cupressales > Cupressaceae > Cunninghamia > Cunninghamia lanceolata. The sequence continues at coordinate 7,471,386 of BSBN01001038.1, read as the reverse complement.
TGTTTCAATCACCTCGCGACTCCCTCTCTGGTATGTATCCAAATTTTCTTTGGTTGCAGACCTATTTTGCTCTTATTCTGACATTTTCATGATTATCCAGCATTAAGATGCTATGAAATGTCAGAATTTTATGGGAATCGTGGCTATTCCCCTACCCCTAATCCATATACAGGCTATTGGCCCCCGTATCAGCAATACCAAGCCCTAAATGCCTCTAATTTTATGCCATACAGCCCTGCCGCTGCAGAATATCAGCATCCTCATGATGCTTACCTTCCTCCTACCCCTAATGTTGCCCCTGAGAGTATTGATGCTTTCAATGAGCTCATTGAAGGTTTTCTAAAGCTTGATGGAAATTTAGATAAGGCCAAAAGAGTAGTAGGGTACAGTCGGCCTCAACAGTTTTATGATCTCAGCATCATAAGCATGTATGGTCTCAAGAAGCTGTCTCTAGATCTAAATAGGGAGGCTGATGAATTTATAGAAATGTTAACATGTGGCCAGTAGCGAGAAACACAAGGGGAGGTTTTTCAAGAAAACCTTGCTATAAGGACGACACCTATTTAGCCTGCTGCGGAAGAAGCCCCAAATTTTAAAATTCTAAGCTTCAGGCAAGATAATCCATCTGCACCTCCAAAACCGCCCCTAAGTTTTAAAATCCCAAGTTTTAGAGGCCCTCAGCCTTCACAGGAGTCTGTTCCTAGCTTCAAACAAGTCTATCTTTTAAACCAAAATGAATCTATGAACGTGGCTCAAGCTTGAATACCATGGCAGCCTTATTGGGTCAATCATCCTAGCTACGAAGTACCAAACCTTGTAAAGGCCAATCCTCTCATACCAATTCAAAATCAGGCAGAGGAAAGGGTTGTAGAATCCAAGCCTGACATAATTCCAAGTTTTAGGAGTGTTTCTCCAACCCAACAACCTGGACTCCACAAGTTTCCAGGCTTCAACGCCTTTCTCCCTTCACAAGTCCCTGTTCCTGTGCAAACTTAGATTATCACTCCCCAAGAACAAATTTTTCCAAAACCCTCTCCCCTTAAAGAAATTCAAGAAGGTATTCAGGTTCGTTTCCCTGATGCTATTTCAATCCTCAAGGGTGGGCAAGATGTCTACCAAGATATTTGGAAAGATGAGCCAAAAGAGGTGGAAGAAGATAAAACTAATGAGGAACATTTTGTTCCTAAACTCACAAAGATAGAATTGTTTGAACGTATTGCACCTGTGAGTATTGTTAAGGTCACTTCAAAAATAGATGATGCTGCCCTACTTCATGAACTACCTAATTATGTTGAAGATGAAGAATGTGTACAGCTGTTGTGAATGTGCAGTAGCTAGAGAACAATGAAAATAATGACAAATTGTTGCAGGTTGAGGCTAAGTATGACAGTGAGGATCTAAACCATAAGGAAGGGCAAGCATGTTGCCATATGTTGGATGATTTAAAGGTTGATTATGCTAAAATGCTTGAAGAACTTCCATTCTTTATTGAAAAAGATGAGGAGGTTGAACATGGCCAAGAGCAAATTGAAGATTTTTTCTTTATTATCTAGTAGGGATATCAACTTCTTAGTGGGGAGGTTTTCCCTTTTGAACATGTGCAAGGCTCATTTTCTGAGCTTAAATAAAAAAATCATGAACATCTTGTTCATAAGGTGAAGGTAGCCATATTTGTGGTGGAATCATAGGAGTTAGAGTTTTCAGACCAACAAGAAGAGGAATGCAGCCATGGTGACATTATATCAGCCTTTTTGGATTCTTTGAGGGAAGGATAAAGCCATGAGGTCCCAAGTCAGCTGTTTCATACACAAGAGCAACATCAGAGTCAAATGGAGGTCACCATCATACCAAATGACCAGCAAGAAAAGAAAAAATTAGAAAAGAGACATAAGATCAAACATGTTGATTTGCATGTCACTTCAAGGGGATGCCCAATCAGGCATCTAGCCCAGCTGGAGACACATCAAGAGAAGTCACCACTTGTCATGCTTACCTCTAAGCATGAAGTTGAGCATCAAAATGAGTGGGATCAGCCCATTTATTCACCACAAGTTAGCAGCATTAGCAATCAGTCCAGGTGGATAGGTGAGTTTATCTCCATTTTGTGGGGGGTGTTTTATCAATTTGTCATAGGCCCATTTCCCCCTCACTTCTTTTTAACTACCCACACAAATATTGTAAATTGTTAAGGAAGGGCAGTTACTTTCAAGAACCAGTTAATGGCTTTGTTTAAAGTCATGTCTGATTGGTTAGTTTAGGATTAGAGTAGGTTTTATTTCTGCTTTAGTTTTCCCTTTTCCTAAGTGCTTCTGCACAGGCTGCATTGTCATTAGGAGAATGCTGGCCCTTTCCCCTTTTTGTGTTTTGGAGGCAGGTTCCAGGTTTCCAGCATGTTTTTGACATGACCCCATGCCCAATGGATATTTATTGCCACTAATTTCTTATGTTTAGCAGGCAAACATCCATAGAAGTCACCAAATTGTTGACCCATTTTCCCCTATCCAGAGCTAAACAGTTCACCTGGTACTTTTCCTTGAAAATCCTTTAGAAAATATTCCTATAAAGCTTAAAGTGCCAAATTTCCTAAAAATGCCTTGCCTAAAAAACCTTACCATTGGAAAGAGCTTGAAAAAATAGGCAGGTTTGCTTTTTACACCACCCTGAGATTTGGCCAAATAAAGAAGTTATTCATGGTCAAAGTTTTGGTCAACATAGAGTTCAAATGTTCATTGGCGGGCTTGCAAATCTCTATTGGCCTTAGAAAATGATGAAAAAGGTAAGTTGTATGCATTTTGGAATGCATATCAGGCTCAAGGAAATGCATATACATTGAGGGAATCTATCGCAGATTCCAAGAATATTCCCTCAATGTATATCGGGTTCTGCATGCATATTGTGTTGTATGTCTTCACATGCAACGGTTACATACAAGGTAGATTCCCAAAATATTCTGCAAATGTATATTTTCTTTTTATATCAGGTTTGTATATTCGCACATACAACCCAACATACAATCAAAATGTACAAGGCCGATTATATGCATGTGAACAGTGGGATGTATATCGACGCATATATAAAAGAGAATGTATATTTCGCTTGTATGTTTGCACATACAAGTGAAACATACAAGGAAAATTATACAAGTCAGAGATACAAGGTTTGACATACAAGTGCATCCGCTACAGTGGAATGCACATTCGGCCTTGTATGTTTCTTTGTATATTTCGCTTATATGTTTTGCACATACAAGCGAAACATACAGAGAAAGATACAAGGCCAAATGTACAAGAGGTGGGGCCTGCGCACATGCAAAGCCGATATACAAGGGTTATATACAAGGTGGACTTGAATCGAAGATCAAATTCAGCATTTCAAGTCTCGGGTCTGCCTTGTATATGTAGAAGTGTTTTATATATTTGAATATACAAGCAAACAAACAAAGGAAGGATACAAGTCGGATCCGACCCAGCAGTCAAAGCAGTTGATAAATTTTGGGGTTCGTGGCTTGTATATTTGGCGCTTGTATATTGTGATATACAAGCAAACAGACAAAGGAAGTATACAAGCTAGATTTAAACATCTTTTCAGCCTATTTCATAAAATTTGAAGTTCGTGGCTTGCATGTACAATTGTGCTTGTATATTGCAATATGCAAAGGGCAGTTACAGTTTTCAGCAATGTTCCTTGAACTAGCTCAGCAACGAATCAGTCGGTGCCACGTGGTGGCAGACATACATGCAAGTTAACATACAAATGGTGGGGCCCGCATATACAAAGGGAAATTGTATGCATATACAATTTTGAAATTCAAAGGGCAAATTCAAGTCCGATATACAAGGCATCATGCATATCCAAAAGAGGTTGCAGAGAAGGTTTTGGATGCCAATTCAGGTGGCAAATGCAAGCGATATATACACAGATGCAAAGCGATATATACAGGCAGTTGACCAAAACTTTGACCGCTTGTATCTCCTCCATCCTGGTGAATTTTGACATGCTGTAAGAGACAAAGATGCATATTTTTGTCCCCTCTTTCATTTGACAGGGTTTTTAGGAGTTTTTGTCACCTTTCCATTTTCAGATCTGGCCTTGCATATTTTGGGCCATGGACGTTTCAGCGACTTTTTGGGGTAAAATGAAGATATTTTCGACATTCATTGCTGCACCATGATGAGGCAGCTCGCATTGATGGTAAAAGATATTTCCCTACCACCCTGTTTCAGATATTTTTCATATACGTGTTGCTGAGAAAGGACGAGTAAGCTGCTTGCATTAAAGACATAGAATATCTTCTAGCTGCCCGGTTCCAGATTTTTTGATGCCATAGCTGAGGCAGCTGGACAGTCATTAATGTAGATATTTTCTGTTCCAGCTCTTAGAGCAAATTTGGTAACCGACTGGGATAAAAAAAATGAAGTATTATATATACTTGTAAAAACAGATGTATTAGTGTTGGTTGTTCTTCTGGGCTATTCTTTGTAATGGCTATTTGGCCTCTATGATCAATATAAACTGGTATTTTGCCTCTCTTTTATTATTTTTTAGCATTATGTCTGCTCTTTAGATTGGTAGGCTATGTATTGTGGATAAAATGGTCCCTTTCATTCCTCCATTATTCTGTTTGGACCTCTCTAAAATTAATATGAGTCTGTGTAAGTCTTTCTAGAAATGAGATTATTATTGTGTCTATTCAGCTGTAGCCAAACACATTTAAATCTGGTGTATCACTTAGTTTATTTCAGCATTTCTTTTCAGCATTTCTTCTAACCCTTTTCCCAGCAAGCATTAGCACTAGGTTTAGATGTATTTCTCTAAGCGTTAGGCTTAAAAAGAGGAAGCTGACCTTCTCTGGAGGTCTGATCTCATTTCGCAAGGTCCCACATTTCAAGATCATTCCCATGTTACTCCAAGTTGTATGAGGTATCACAACTCCATGCAAATGGTGCAAATCTAGGTGATAACAGTTTCTGGCACGCCCGGTGGGACCAGTTCGATGAACTTCTCATCAAGATGCTAAGAGATTTGGTGTTTCTCCTGGTATTACAAGCCTTCAAAGGCAACATTCAACACCATGGTGACTCTACTGAATGAATTAGCTGGTTTCAGCAGCCCAAGTACTCGATAAAATTTCATCAAAGGTCAAGATTTTGGTGATTTTCCTGGTCTATTCAGCTTCCAGAAGCTTTTCAATCACCTGGCGACTCCTTCTTTGGTATGTATCCGATTTTTCTTTGGTTGCAGACCTATTTTGCTCTTATTCTGACATTTTCATGATTATCCAGCATTAAGATGCTATGAAATGTTGAAATTTTATGGGAATCGTGGCTATTCCCCTACCCCTAATCCATATACAGGCTATTGGCCCCCGCATCATCAATACCAAGCCCCAAATGCCTCTAATTTTATGCCATATAGCCCTGCCACTACAGAATATCAGCATCCTCATGATGCTTACCTTCCTCCTACCCCTAATGTTGCCCCTGAGAGTATTGATGCTTTCAATGAGCTCATGGAAGGTTTTCTAAAGCTTGATGGAAATTTAGATAAGGCCAAAAGAGCAGCAGGGTACAGTCGGCCTCAACAGTTTTATGATCTTAGCATCATAAGCATGTATGGTCTCAAGAAGCTGTCTCTAGATCTGAATAGGGAGGATGAATTTATAGAAATGTTAACATGTGGCCAGTGGCGAGAAACACAAGGGGAGGTTTTTCAAGAAAACCTTGCTATAAGGATGACACCTATTCAGCCTGTTGCGGAAGAAGCCCCAAATTTTAAAATTCCAAGCTTCAGGCAAGATAATCCATCTGCACCTCCAAAACCGCCCCTAAGTTTTAAAATCCCATGTTTTAGAGGCCCTTAACCTTCACAGGAGTCTGTTCCTAGCTTCAAACAAATCCATCTTTTAAACCAAAATGAATCTATGAACGTGGCTCAAGCTTCTATACCATGGCAGCCTTATTGGGTCAATCATCTTGGCTACGAAGTACCAAACCTTGTAAAGGCCAATCCTCTCATACCAATTCAAAATCAGGCAGAGGAAAGGGTTGTAGAATCCAAGCCTGACATAATTCCAAGTTTTAGGAGTGTTTCTCCAACCCAACAACCTAGACTCCACAAGTTTCTAGGCTTCAATGCCTTTATCCCTTCACAAGTCCATGTTCCTGTGCAAACTCAGATTATCACTCCTCAGGAACAAATTTATCCAGAACCCTCTCCCCTCTAAGAAATTCAAGAAGTTATCTAGGTTCCCTTCCCTGATGCTATTTCAATCCTCAAGGGTGGGCAAGATGTCTACCAAGATATTTGGAAAGATGAGCCAAAAGAGGAGGTGGAAGAAGATAAAACTAATGAGGAACAATTTGTTCCTACACTCACAAAGATAGAATTGTTTGAACGTATTGCACCTGTGAGTATTGTTAAGGTCACTTTAGAAATGGATGATGCTGCCCTACTTCATGAACTACCTGATTATGTTGAAGATGAAGAATGTGTGTGGCTGGTTGTGAATGTGCAGTAGCTAGAGAACAATGAAAATAATGACAAATTGTTGCAAGTTGAGGCTGAGTATGACAGTGAGGATCTAAACCATAAGGAAGGGCAAGCATGTTGCCATATGTTGAATGATTTAAAGGTTGATTATGCTGAAATGCTTGAAGAACTTCCATTCTTTATTGAAAAAGATGAGGAGGCTGAACATGGCCAAGAGCAAATTGAAGATTTGTTCTTTATTATCCAGCAGGGATATCAACTTCTTGGTGGGGAGGTTTTCCCTTTTGAACATGTGCACGGCTCATTTTCTGAGCCTAAATCAGAAAATCTTGAACATCTTGTTCATAAGGTGAAGGCAGCCATATTTGTGGTGGAATCACAGGAGTTAGAGTTTTCAGACCAGCAAGAAGAGGAGGAATGCAGCCATGAGGACATTATATCAGCCTTTTTGGATTCTTTGAGGGAAGGACAAAGCCATGAGGTCCCAAGTCAGCTATTTCATACACAAGAGCAAATCAGAGTCAAATGGAGGTCACCATCATACCAAATGACCAACAAGAAAAGAAAAAATCAGAAAAGAGACATAAGATCAAACATGTTGATTTGCATGTCACTTCAAGGGGATGCCCAATCAGGCATCTAGCCCAGCTGGAGACACATCAAGAGAAGTCACCACTTGTCATGCTTACCTCTAAGCATGAAGTTGAGCATCAAAATGAGTGGGATCAGCCCATTTATTCGCCACAAGTCAGCAGCATCAGCAATCAGTCCTGGTGGATAGGTGAGTTTATCTCCATTTTGTGGGGGGTGTTTTATCAATTTGTCATAGGCCCATTTCCCCCTCACTTCTTTTTAACTACCCACATGCATGACAAATATTTTAAATTGTTAAGGAAGGGCAGTTACTTTCAAGAACCAGTTAATGGCTTTGTTTAAAGTCATGTCTGATTGCTTAGTTTAGGATTAGAGTAGGTTTTATTTCTGCTTTAGTTTTCCCTTTTCCTAAGTGTTTCTGCACAGGCTACATTGTCATTAGGAGAATGCCGGCCCTTTCCCCTTTTTGTGTTTTGGAGGTAGGTTCCAGTTTTCCAGCATGTTTTTGACATGACCCCATGCCCAATGGATATTTATTGCCACCGATCTCTTATGTTTAGCAGGCAAACATCCCATAGAAGTCACCAAATTGTTGACCCATTTTCCCCTATCCAGAGCTAAACAGTTCACCTGGTACTTTTCCTTGAAAATCTTTGGAAAATGTTCCTATAAAGCTTAAAGTGCCAAATTTCCTAAAAAATCCTTGCCTAAAAAACCTTACCATTGGAAAGAGTTTGAAAAAATAGGCAGGTTTGCTTTTTACACCACCCTGAGATTCGGCCAAATAAAGAAGTTATTCATGGTCAAAGTTTTGGTCAACATATAGTTCAAATATTCATTGGCGGGCTTGCAAATCTCTATCGGCCTTATAAAATGATGAAAAAAGTAAGTTGTATGCATTTTGAAATGCATATCAGGCTCAAGGAAATGCATATACATTGAGGGAATCTATTACAGATTCCAAGAATATTCCCTCAATGTATATTAGGTTCCGCATGCATATTGTGTTGTATGTCTTCACATGCAACAGTTACATACAAGGTAGATTCCCAGAATATTCTACAAATGTATATTTTCTTTGTATATCAGGTTTGTATATTCACACATACAACCCAACATACAATCAAAATGTACAAGGCCGATTATATGCATGTGAACAGTGGGATGTATATTGGCGCATATACAAAAGAGAATGTATATTTTGCTTGTATGTTTGCACATACAAGCGAAACATACAAGGAAAATTATACAAGTCAGAGATACAAGGTTTGACATACAAGTGCATCCGCTACAGTGGAATGTACATTCGTCCTTGTATGTTTCTTTGTATATTTCGCTTGTATGTTTTGCACATACAAGCGAAACATACAGAGAAACATACAAGGCTGAACGTACAAGAGGTGGGGCCTGTGCACATACAAAGCTGATATACAAGGGTTATATACAAGGCGGACTTGAATTGAAGATCAAATTCAGCATTTTAGGTCTCGGGTCTGCTTTGTATATGTATAAGTGTTTTGTATATTTGAATATACAAGCAAATAGAAAAAGGAAGGATACAAGCCGGATCCGACCCAACAATCAAAGTAGTTGATAAATTTTGGGGTCCGTGGCTTGTATATTTGGTGCTTGTATATTGTGATATACAAGCAAACGGACAAAGGAAGTATACAAGCCGGATTTCAATGTCTTTTCAAGCTATTTCATAAAATTTGAAGCCCACGGCTTGCATGTACAATTGTGCTTGTATATTGCAATATGCAAAGGGCAGTTAAACTTTTTAGCAATGCTCCTTGAACCAGATCAGCAATGAATCAGGCGGTGCCATGTGGCGGTAGACATACATGCAAGTTAACATACAAATTGTGGGGCCCGCATATACAAAGGGAAATTGTATGCATATACAATTTCGAAATTCAAAGGGCAAATTCAAGTCCGATATACAAGGTGTCATGCATATCCAAAAGAGGTTGAAGAAAAGGTTTTGGATGCCGATTCAGGTGGCAAATGCAAGAGATATATACACAGATGCAAAGCGATATATACATGCAGTTGACCAAAACTTTGACCACCTGTATCTCCTCCGTCCTGGTGAATTTTGACATGCTGTAAGAGACAAAGATGCATATTTTGGTCCCCTCTTTCATTTGGCAAGGTTTTTAGGAGTTTTTGTCACCTTTCCATTTTTAGATTTGGCCTTGCATATTTTGGGCCGTGGACGTTTCAACGACTTTTTGGGGCAAGATGAAGATATTTTTGGCATTCATTGCTGCACCATGATGAGGCAGCTCACATTGATGGTAAAAGATATTTCCCTACTGCCCTGCTTTAGATAATTTTCATATACGTGTTGCTGAGAAAGGACGAGTAAGCTGCTTGCATTAAAGACAGAGAATATCTTCTAGCTGCCCGGTTCCAAATTTTTTGATGCCATAGCTGAGGCAGCTGGACAGTCATTAATGTAGATATTTTCTGGTCCAGCTCTTAGAGCAAATTTGGTAACCGACTGGGATAAAAAAAAATGAAGTATTATATATACTTGTAAAAATAGATGTATTAGTGTTGGTTGTTCTTTTGGGCTATTCTTTGTAATGGCTATTTGGCCTCTATGATCAATATAAACTGGTATTTTGCCTCTTTTTTATTATTTTTTAGCACTGTGTCTTCTCTTTGGATTGGTAGGTTGTGTATTATGGATAAAATAGACCCTTTCATTCCTCCATTATTCCATTTGGACCTCTCTAAAATTAATATGAGTCTATGTAAGTCTTTCCAGCTATGAGATTATTACTGTGTCTATTTAGCTGCAGCCAAACACATTTAAATTTGGTGTATCACTTAGTTTATTTTAGCATTCCTTCTAACCCTTTTCCCAGCAAGCATTAGCACTAGGTTTAGATGTATTTCTCTAAGCGTTAGGCTTAGAAAGAGGAAGCTGGCCTTCTCCGGAGGTTTGATCTCATTTCACAAGGTCCCACACTTCAAGATCATTCCCATGTTACTCCAGGTTGCATGAGGTTTCACAACTCCATGCAAAGGGTGCAAATCTGGGTGATAACACTTCCCATACAAGTGGGACCTATTCTACAAAATACCACATGCCATGTTGTTGATCTTGACCTTCCATATAACATTCTACTTGGTTTCCCCATGGATCCATGCTATGCAATCTATCCCTTCCTATTGATCACAAAGAATATTGAGAGGGGGTGAATCAATATTCTGTAAAACCTTTCTTTCACATATTTATTAATCCATTTAACAAATTCATAACATGAAAGTAAAACAAACATAAGAAGAGAAGACACAAAGTCATAACACATAGAGACCAGGATTTTTACATGGAAAACCTCAAAAAGGGAAAAACCACGGTGAGTGTTAGCTCACAATATATTATGATATCAAAACTGAATTACATGAAGGCTCACTGCCTTAGGGCTCACTGCCCAAGGACTCACTATCCAAAGAAGTGCTCACTATAATAGGCTCATTGCCAAGAGAATAGAAGAGAATATAGAAGAAGGATTGGCTCACTACCAAGGGATGACTGCTACAAATGCATCTATAGAATGCTAAGGTGCAGTTCCATTAATAGCTCAATACATAGATTTAAAAGTCTTCATTATATTTGCCCTACTTTTCTACTCTACTTTACATATACTCAGTTCTTCTACCCTTACTGATTCTTTCTTATCACAAAATTGCCTTAGATCAGATATACATCGAATTCGCACTGTATTCTCATTGCCACACACCTCCATTACCAAAATCTATCGAGTATATATATTTGTAGCAAGATTAATCTCACAACTAGGTCGGCAAGCCTACTATGAAATGTATACACAGATATTGTACTTTGTCAGCTTGATCTTAGGCACAAACAGTAATTTGGACCCAAAAAAACATTTAGGAATCTTCATATAGGTCAGGACATATAGTAGGGCCACTTAGAGTGACAATTGAAACATTTTGTTTTTACCACATATTGATTTCACATGAGTTTCAGCTTTGTCCTTAAGAACATACTTGATTCTTTCATCTGTCAGCTCATAACTACAAATGTGATCATTATGAAACTCTAAAATCCTTAGAAATGATTCATTACTGATCCTTTAGCATACCTTCAGAACCACAAAAATGAATATGCAACAGCAGAGGAATGCAGACCCTTTTATTCAGGTACTTTACACTGATTCTGACTTAGGTTTTCTCGCCTAGACTTAGCCAAATTATAGTATGTCTTCCAAAGATCTTTAGGACTTGCAAACTAGATCATAACACCTTCAAATAACTATAATCAACATACCTAAACCACACAATATGATCTTTAATTGTAGAGATATGCCAATCCATTTTCTGTCACCTGCCCTGTATTCTACCAACACTTAGTCATTCTGACTAAATTAGTGTTTCGAACCAAAATCCTTAACCAAACTTTTCTCCAATTGAGTTCCCAATCATCCTTAGCTGACTCCCTATCATATCTATCTATTTCCATATCAATTCTATCTAAATATCTATCTTGTTTACCAAATTGACTTGTCATCAAACTTTGTTACCAAAACTGTCTTGCTTGTTGCCAAACCTATCAGACCTTGAACTTTGTAGCCATCAATGACAACATACAATATACAATCATGTGTAGAGAAGTGTCTCTTGTCTATATTGCCAACAATCTCCCCCTTTGGCATTGATGGCAACACTTAGTGAAAAATGATTGTGTTGCTTCCCTACTTTGTACACTTTATTTTTCTACCCCCCTTTAGATGTTTGCGCATTTTTCACTGGTTTTCTTCTCCCCCTTTGACATCAATGGAAAAGGTATATGTACAAGTACCAAAGTTGTGTCAAAATCTCAAAATTGTCATACTCTTCCGCATATGTACAGATACAGTCTTTAACTTAATTAGTTAGTTACTTGTAGGAGGTAGAATATCATTATAAATGGTCTTTAGCAGAGTTGACTCTCCATCCCATCTATTCTTTGCACTATCCAAAATTTGAATGTGACCATTTATCATAAAAACTATTTTTTTTGCCTTCTGCACATCTAAGGGTGTATCAATTATTACTTTTACTTTCAAGGCTTCTACTGCAAGATTAGTCATTTAATCTATTTTAGGACTTATCAGCACTCTTAGTTGGCACAACCTGTTTTTAACTTCTTCCCTCTTATTCATCAGACTACTTAAGTTATTGTGGATATTTACAACTTGTATCTCTTTACTAATTATTGTTTCAACTACCAGATTATATGACTTTGAGATATTTAACAATTGGAGTTCCAGATCCTTGATTTTTTCTTCTAACTCCTTAGTAACTTCCGACCATGATAAGCAAAATTTGTATATATCATATGATTCTTTAATAGCCTTCTCTATACTTTTGATTCTATTTGTCTAGTAGAATTTTATCATTGTCCATCATAGTCTTTAATTTCAGCTAACCTTTTCTCATTATATTCTTTTCTAAGCTTTATTTCTGCAGACTTTTCAAATGACTCAAAATGTATACTTACTGAGTTTATTAGTCCCTAAGTTGATTAGTTGAAGATAATGAAGTATCCTTTTGATATGCTGGCATCATCTTCTCCAAAATGCTTGATGCATCACCAATCAACTCACTGTCTTGAATATGTGACTTTAGCATTTCTTTCTGTGCCTTTGCATGAAAAATTGTACCGAGTTTCATCTTTTGCAGTGGGGACATAGAAGCTAGGTCAATGGGACCTTGTCATAACTTCTCAAACTACATAATTTTTCTCTCCTGCTGTTTTTCCAAAAACTCCTTTACCATTTCTACCGGATTATTTGTGATGGATGCTCTTTTAGTGTCTCTTGATGCATCATCATATACTTTATTATCACTTGGTTTCTCCTTATGAGTTTGATCAGCTTGCTGCTTCAGAGGAGGACTTGTACTGGTTTGATCTTTAACTGCTTCATCCTGACCATTTGTGATAGGGACTTGATCAGGTGTAGGGGTCTGAATATCAGTTTTATCTACTCCTTGATCTAAGATGACATCTAGTAAGGAAGTATCATCTTCAATATTTATTTCTTCCTTGTCATATATAGTTGGAAGATGAAACTCTCTAAGTGCAGCTTCAAATGTGATTTCTTTAGTTTCCTTTACTAACTTCTCAACATCTCTTGACATTAGTGTGTTGATTCTCTTCTTTGTCCCGAATCTTTCATTCAACACTTTAGATATCTTTGCTTTTTCTTTCGAAGTAATGTCTGGACATAGCTTAATCAGTGCATACTCAGAGTTCCACATCCTTACCCATAGCAACTTTTTTCTTTGACTGCATTATGCTTGCCAGACTATCTAGAAGGTCTATTATGACTTCAATCAAATCCTTATTGAACATCTCCAAGAATCTTATTATAGATGTCTCAATGATTCTCTTGTTAGCATCATTAACCTCATCATAGAGTTCAACTATTGGCTTGAGGTTTCCATGTGTAGACATGGCATTCAGAGTGTCCTCAAGGTTAATGGTAGCATGTTCCTCTACGAGCACTTCTTTCTTAGCCTTCTTTCTTCCTCTTTCCTTTCCAGAGGTCTTTTCTTTGGTAGCACTAGAGGGTTGTGTACTTTGTGCTTTCATCTTCTTCACTTCTTCACCAGATTATATTTCCTCTCCATCACCACCACCAACACTAACATACATCCTTTGTCCTTTTGTCTTCTTCCTTTTGTGGCCTTTACCAATGGGTGGTTCTGTAGTGGTTGAGGATGGAATACCGGAGGATTTAGAGGCTGTCTCTAAGGATCTTGTACTCCTTGTTTTCCTTTTAGATGCAAAAGGTGCCTCTGGTTGCACCTCTTGAATTTCTGGAGCTTTATTAGCTTCCTTTTCTTGCTCCTTCTCCTTCTCTTTAGCTGGCCTTTCAGCCTCAACTCTAGCTCTTGTGTCAGAAATTTGTTCCCTAGTGAACCCTTTGGTTTGTGCATATTCTTCCACCATCTTCCGGACTTTCTTTACTGTTTCAGGTTGTCTGAGCTCCACATGCACCTTAACAGATATTTCCTCATAAGTGCCAAATCTTTCTTCATTAGGATCTCGGGGCTTGCTCAACATAAGATTTGCAAGACCTATTAGAACATCCTCTGCCACCTCATAGCCCATGGGTGGTACCCAAACAGTCCTAGGCTCTACTACCACCATCATACACTGACTTGGGGATCCTTATTCTTGATTGCATTGATTTCTAAAAATTCTTACAGTATCCGCACAATGTTGCATTCTAAGCATTCATATCACCTAGATTGCTAATATAATCTCTTATTTGTATAGCTACAGGTTTACTTGGATCCCAAACAATGTTATTGATTCTTGGAATTTCTCTTTTTAAATAGAAGAATAAATAGAGTATTAGCATGCCAAACTTGAAAGGGTATTTTGATTCCTTACTCTTCTTCAAATTCTCTAGCAACTGCTGCCAGAGAAGCTCACACAGATCATAATCCTTATTTTTCTTGATCATCTCATATGCGGTGTATATAGCTATTCCAGAGACCGAGTTTTCTTAATTAGTGAAGTATATCCTATAACCAATGATCATAGATGCAAACTTGACTACATGATCCTCAATTGTGTTCACAGTCAGAGCCCTCTTGTCAAATTGTGCTCCGATGGCTTCCATGACTGTTGCATTCTTTACAGATTTCAACTGTGGTATCAGACTAGTAGAGCTTAGATTGATAACCTGATAATTGCCCTTATTATATCCTTTGTTATCATATGTGTAGACTCAAGCCACATGAACTCATCATGCATTCGGCTTAACATGTACCGGACCCATGCATCTTTAGTGAAGGTAGGGAAATCCAAGTACTATATAAATTTATTATCTTCCAGGGCCTTGTATTTGTCCAACAATTCAAGATGATCTCCACTTAACTGATTCAAATATAATTCTGTGAGTTTGCTACCATCATGTTCATCTAGGGCAACATGGATATAAGCCCTAACATCATCTTCATGCATAACCCCAAACAAAATTTCTGAAAATGCATCATCAGGATCCACTTTTGTTGATTTGAAAGGGTGTTTCTTGAATTTTGACAGTAGCCTCTCAGTGATATCAACTATTTGTGATGTTGCCATTTTCGTAACAATGCAAACAAATTTGCAATAGGGTTTCAAGCTATAAAGTACCTCTTTTGCCGAATTAGGTTTACTTGAGTTGCTTTGAATTACTGGAAGTCATTGCAGTCACTTAGAATCTTGCTTCAGTTCTCCTTGGACTCTAGATAGCTCAAATGTAAAGTGATTAATCTTTTGAATACTACCCTTTTAACCTTTGTTTACCAAAACCTAATTGTAATTTAATGTTGTTTTCAAAAAGTTGTCAAACATTTCACTAATAAGCACAGTCGATTAAGATTGCTCTACAATGTGCTACATTAGATTCTTTTCTGTCAGTTTCTTCTCCAAATGATTCATACAAGACTGCTCTAGCTTATACCTTAGTGCTAGATCTCAACACCAATTATCTGGCTAGGGGATCAAGATTTGCAATAAGAGCTCACCCTGAGCCAGAGCATCCAATTCACTACCCGGAGGAAGTATCTGCACCAGAAGCTGGTGTGGATCTATCCTTGACCTCATTTACATCCTTCTTAATCCAGATCTTACTCATTTCCTTCTTGATTTCTACCGGATCAACCTTGTTCTGAACTTTATCTTCTCTATACTCTATTTTCTTCTTTTTTGCAAGATAGTCTCTTTTCTCATTCTTGCTTCTGCAGAATCTTGCAACATGTCTAAGCCTATTGCAATTGTAGCATACCACATTCCTCTCTCCTTGATTCCTTCCATTTGTTTGATTTATTCTTGATCTGCATTGGTTAGCCATATGCACAAATCTATTGCAAGCAAAGCACTTTCCATTGAAAGATTGAGTATTTCTTGCATTGTTGGGACCATTCCTTATCATACTTCTACACTCATTTGATTTATGACCAATTTTCTTGCAATTAAAACACTGACCAGAAAAGGGTGAAACATTTTGATTCATTCTACTCCTACATTGAGTAGCCCTATGACCATACTTATTGCATTTAAAACAATAGCCATTGAAAGATGGTTACCTTTGAGCATTTGGCTGCCTAATCGGAGGTCTTCTAGGTTTGCTTCTCTAATTTCAAAACTGGTTGCCTTTGTTTTTCCTCATCTCAATGTTTTCTTGACTTGATTTAGAACTTTCTCCTCTTTCAAATCCCAAACCTTTCTTGTCATCTAGATTTTTCTGACTGCCAAGTGACTCATCAAGCTTTGCAGAGCTTATTTTGAACTTTTCTTTGTAACTATTTGCCACCTCCAAATCAAACTTAAGAAGACCAACATCTTTTGGCAACTTTTCACATTCTTCAGACTTGTCTTTCAAAACTTGATTCAAATGCTTCTCAACCTCTTCTTTCTCTTCAATCAATATTGATTAATCACTTAGGGTTTCATTTGCTTCTTGAAATTGTTCGCTTAGCTCTTTGCTTCTATATTTTGATCTCTTGACTTGCTCTCTTAGTTTTAGGATGCATTCATCAGCTTCTTTGACATTTTCCCTCAAATCCTGGATATCTACTTCATACTTATCAAGACCTTCGAGAGCAGTTTTTAATTCTTGATTACTGACATATGAGCAATTATCAATTGTAACACTACCTAGAGGAGGATACCTTCTAGCAGCCATGAGTAAACTTTCCCAGATCTTCCTTAAGCTGTTAGACTTCTTCCAAGGAACCTTTCTCTGATACTAATGGTTGAACACAAAGAATACTGAGAGGGGGGGGTGAATTAGTATTCTGTAAAACCTTTCTTTCACATATTTATTAATCCATTTACCAAATTCAATAACATGAAAGTAAAACAAACATAAGAGTAGCCACAAAGTCATAACACATAGACACCAGGATTTTTACGTGGAAAACCCAAAAAATAGAAAAACCACGGTGAGTTTTAGCTCACAATATATTATGATATCAAAACTAAATTACATGAAGGTTCACTTCCTTAGGGCTCATTGCCCAAGGACTCACTATCCAAAGAAGTGCTCACTGCACTAGGCTCACTGCCAAGAGAATAGAAGAGAAGATAGAAGAAAGATTGGCTCACTACCAAGGGATGACTACTACAAATGTATCTATAGAATGCTGACGTGCAATTCCATTAATAGCTCAATACACAGATTCAAAAGTCTTCATTATATCTACTCTACTTTTCTACTTTGCTTTACATATACTCAGTTCTTCTACCCTTACTGCTTCTTTCTTATCACAAAATTGCCTTAGATTACATATACATTGAATTTGCACTGTATTTGCATGCCACACACCTCCAATACCGAAATCTATCGAGTATATATATATCTGCAGCAAGATTAATCTCACAACTAGGTCGGTAAGCCTAATATGAAACGTATACACAAATATTATACTTTGTCGGTTTGATCTTAGGCACAAATAGTAATGCAGACCCAAACAAACATTCAAGAATCTTCATATAGGTCAGGGCATATAGTAAGGCCGCTTAGAGTGACAATTCAAACATTTTGTCTTTACCACATATTGATTTCACATGAGTGTCAGCTTTGTCCTTAAGAATGTACTTGATTTTTTCATCTATCAACTCATAACTATGAATGTGATCATTATGAAACTCTAAAATCCTTAGAAATGATTCATTAATGATCCTTTAGCATACCTTTAGAACCGTAGAACTTAATATGCAATAGCAGAGGAATGCAAACCCTTTTACTCAGGTACTTTGCATTGATTCTGACTTAGGTTTTGTCACCCAGACTTAGCCAAATCATAGTATGTCTTCCGAAGATCTTTGGGACTTGCAAAATGGATCATAACACCTTCAAACAACTGTAATCAACATACCTAAACTGCACAATATGATCTTTAATTGTAGAGATATGCCAATCCATTTTTTGTCACCTGCCCTGTATTCTACCAACACTTAGTCATTCTGACTAAATTAGTGTTCCGGACCAAAATCCTTAACCAAACCTGTCTCTAATTGAGTTCCCAATCATCCTTAGCTGACTCCCTGTCATATCTGTCTATTGCCATATCAATTCTATCTGAATATCTATCTTGTTTACCAAATTGACTTGCCATCAAACTTTGTTGCCAAACCTATCAGACCTTGAACTTTGTTGCCATCAATGACAACATACAATATACAATCATGTGTAGAGTAGTGTCTCTTGTCTATATTTCCAACACTTCCACCTGTCATCAATGCATAAAATTCCCCCACAATGTTGTAGAAGTCACTATCCATGAGGATCCCTGACCTTTTGAATATTATTGTGCTATGGAAGTTGCTCATCATCAAGACAACTTTTGTCCTAATAATGATATTGCCACTAAGGTCACCTCTTCAACATCTTATATCCATCCTAATGATCTTGCTACCACTTCATCTTCCCAAGATCCTACAGTCACAAAGGTAAAGATCATCAAAAAAGGTTGTGGAGAATATGAGCTACACAATGCCTTTCATGTGGGGCAACTACCTTTATCTCCATGATCTTATGGATTAGGATACATGCCTCTTGGTTTGGAAATGAAAGATCCTCATGCTCCCTCTACAAGTCAAGATGACCCCTCTAATGTCATTGAAAGTACCATTGATAGGACCATCAATACCTCTTCTGAAGATCTTGACATTTCATGCCTACTCCATGACCATGCCATCCATGCCATTGAACTCATCGCCATATCTTACCTCCATTTTGTGGGACCACCAAAATCCACTATCTAACGATACCTATCAAAATGATGGAGCTAATATCAAGTTCCTTAGTCCTACAAGTCAAAAAGAAAAAAAGTGTAAAAACAATAAAGCATTTGACTCAAAAGAGAAAAATCATTCTATATTTATCTTTGGGGTATCAAAATTAAAAGAAAAACCCCTAGCATCACAAGAGTATGTCCATGAAGGAAAGAAAATAAATTTACACATAAAATAAAATCCAAAGAGGCTCCATAAATCTATGTTTACTATTGAGATTTTTGGTCCCATGTCACCTTCATTCCATAATACTTCCACCACCTTATATGATCACATCCACCCATGACACTTAGCACACAAACAACATAAATAATCCATCTCCCTTGCTCATACCCATAATCAACGAGGCTATGATGGTTCCAATTTACATTGCCTAAACACAGTGAAGGCTAATCTTGTACTCAATGAGGTTCATGATGGTATATGCAATGACTCTACTAGTGGTATTATCCTTGCAATGAAATGTCTTCAACTTGGTACAAGTGCTTATCACTTAGCTACTCTAGATGGTCCTGAATTGGATGAACATCCCAAAATCACCCATATCCAATGCTTCCATGCTTAGTTTGCTAAAATATCCCAATTTGTCAAAAAAGAAAAAAAAAGAAAAGAAAAAATTAAAATAGTAAAGAGAAATATTTCGTCTAATGGTGAAAATCATTTTGTGGCACCTTGGATAAGTACCATGGTGAAAACCTACTCACAAGTGCCATTTGCATGAGCTAGATCTTGTTATCCTCTAGGCCCTTTCCATCTCATTCCATCCCCATAACATGTCTTAGTCTTCCATCATACCCATCTTGTCTCCCCACCCTTGTCATACATCGGGGGAAATGGATTGTACTTTGCTTTGGCATTAGTTTCCTTGGTAAATATTCTTTATGCTAGGTGCATCTCATTGCCTTTTTTCTTGTTGAACTTCATCCACTTGCATGTTCCATGTCCTTTCATGTATGGTGATATCATTTAAGGCAATACTACCATTAGCATTACCTGTCACATCCCTACATTCTCCCCATCCCATTCACTCTCACCAACCATTCATCCATCCACTCTCCTTCAACCATCCCATAATAAAATAACTCCATCGAAACACAAAAACACAAAAAAATCAAAACATCCAAGCAATAGGCTAGATTCAAGCCAAGCTTTAATCCATACCAATATAGTCAAGTGATCTAGCCAATCATCTAAAAGCATACCTCAGTTTTGTTTCCAACCTTGTTGTTAACCCAATCAATCAATCACATACTTATGCAATCATCATCATTGGGATATATCGTTCCCTAATCCTTGTGTTTTTCTTGGGATATATCATTCCTCAACACTATCCTTATCATCTAATCACCTCAATCCATCCTTATCAATCGATCAATAAATATTTGGTTTTCAGCTTGGCAGGGGCAATAACCTTGTTTGTTTTTGAATTATTTGTGCATACTTACTTGCTCGCTCGCTTAGGTGTGTGTTTTATCATTTAATCTTGAATTTGCATCAATTCCTTTCCACATATTTCTACAAATGACATCATGGTCTTCCATATCATGGTGTCCTAAGGCATATATTTGCTTGCAACTTGTTTCTTTTGAGTCAGTCCTTTCATACACATGACACATCGTTACCCTGCTCTTTATACCTTGGTGCATAATGTCTGGTGCTATACCAAACTATATGGTTTCTCACCCAATGCAACATAATGTATTATTCATTCATTTCATCCATTCCCTGTCTTTCCTCCATTCCCTCAATCGATCCCTTTCATCCATTTCAAGAGCATACCCATGTTCTTCAAACCTGCCTATCCTCTCAAGGGGGCATCACATCCCTCCATCATTCCTCCTTGTCACTCCTTCAAGTGGATGGGGTATATTTTTTCCAATCATCCATACCTTATCTTCTTTGAAATTATGTTACCTCTCTTAGTCACAACATCATCTCAAAGAGGGGAAAATGTAGATATCCAAAATTGACCATGTCCTTATGACACTTCTACATCATCTAGTCATCCACCTTCCTAAGACCACCTTATATCACCTTGTGACATATTTATCCTATTTCCCAAATTAATTAAATAAATTATATTTATTTAATTAACTTAAATCTATTTTCCCCATCACCTAGATTAATAAAATAAATTATATTTATTTAATTAATTAAATCCTTTTTCTCCAACACCCAAATTTATTTATTTAATTAATTTAAATCTATTTTCCCCATCACCTAGATTAATAAAATAAATTATATTTATTTAATTAATTAAATCCTTTTTCTCCAACACCCAAATTAATTAAATAAATTACATTTATTTAATTAATTAATCCATGACTATCCCTTAATTAAATAAATTTTATTTATTTAATTAATTTTATCCTCCCACATCATCTTTCTCCAATAATTTATTAAATAATGAAATTATTTAATTAATTATTTTCCATTTGTCCTCATCCTCATCTCCTTGCTACATACAATAAATGAGAGGCACAAAAGTCAAACTCAATTTTCATCTCCACTACTCATTTCATTCTACATCTCTCAATCCTAGCCATTCACATAAGGATGCCCTAAAAGCTTATATCTTTCACCTGTTAATCTCCACCATCCATTTCATATTGCACCTCTTAATCTTAGCCATCTATTGTCACCTCTTAATCTCACCCATCCATTGCACCTCTTAATCCTATCCCTCCATACTATTATCCAAGAATTTATAAATCAACCCTCAACCAAGCCATTATCAAGAGATCAAGAGCTTTCAAGTAATGTTATGCTGCTAGTTTGAGAAAGCAACATATTACAATCATTAGTAGGCATGAGTTTTCCACAGTCCATGATAATGAGTAAAGAGCTTCTGGATTCAACTGTGTATGTTTTTGTCTCGACGTTTCGGATCATGCTCAATGATCCACCATCAGGAAGAGGATAGTAAACATATCAGATAGCAGACTTGATCTTGTTTAAAAATCAATCATTATCAAAATATCATTTGAAGTACATCAAGCATCAATGGAGTAACATGAGGCTATTGTGATGGTAACATTGTGTTATTGTTTTATTTGATTGCTTTAGTCCTTAGGCTCTATTGAAGTGATCTTGAATGTGGAATAGGTATTTCATTTATGTATTGTCCTTTTATGTTCATTCCATGTTTCTGCATACACAGAAAGATGCTGCCATATATATGTGATTTTGGGTTTCTCTTGTGTGCCAAGGTTGATTTCTTGGGTATCTTCCGAATGCTCTTGCCTTGTAGAGGCATTGGGGGAAGATTGAGTTCCTCATCTCCTAGTGCTTCAGAGAGGTTTTCACCAAGAGATACATCTTTATTTTTCACTTTTATGTCTGATAGCACCTCACAGATGTTTTCACTAGGGGATGATTTTTTATTTTTTGATTCTGTATTTTGTCAACTAAGGAACTCATCTTGTTTGCTGAAGTAGGCATCAACATTAAGGTTGTTATGGAGTAAAAAGTGGACACATGCCTTTTTACCTCCTATTTTAACTCCTAGGTCCTATTTGCTTCATTATACATTCTAATTGAGCATCCCGAAGAAAAGAGCCTGACACCCATGTGAATTTGGGACCTTGAGCCCTTCATTTAGCTTACCCCTGACCTAATTTGGGCCCTGGACTTGGGAGCCAACCCCAAGTCTCCCTTGATTGGTCAGGGCTAATAAATGTTATGTTAGCCTGGGACCTTTAAAAATGTTCCTCCTTGTCAGATTTTGTGATTTAATTTCATGAATGTTAGCGAGAAAGCATATATAAGTGAGTTTATGACTTCATTTTAAACCTAGATGGATATTGCAAACTTATGATATTGGATCTAAGAGCATTCAAGGCATTCATTGTGTTATTGTTGCAGATTTGTGTTTGTATTTGTGTGTTTGAACAAATTTGGAATCATCATCCATCTCCTTATGAGTTGAAGAGATTTCATTCTCCTAAGGACTTCACCTCTAAGGTGACACCATTGCTATTTAAATCATTTGAATCATTTCATCATTTGGATTATCTTTAGCCTCTTCCCTGCAAGGGCACACTCTTTATCTAACAACAGTGTTGGGAAAGCTTGAATGCTAACCTAGGATTTGACTGAGGCAAATCCCTAAAAACTACAACCCTCAAACCCCTCTCTTGTCGTCTTGTGTACATGTTGCAGGTACATATTTTGGGAAAAACTTGGAGCTATAGGAAGGTAGTGCAGGAATTAAGGTTTTAGGATCTGAAAATAGTTCCAGATTATCTCTCTGAAAAGACTACAGGGCTTCTAGGTTCTAGATCTAGTTTTTGAGCATCATTTGCATCATATTCTCAGTTTTGACCTTCAGTAGATTCTCACTTCTGGACTTGCACAGTTACTAAATTTGTCCTCTGACACCTATGCTTTTGGGAGACAAGTTCTTACATCTTATCGATCATCTCTGTACTTTTAGATTCCAAGTTGTTGTTGTTTGTTCATTTCAAGTTGATTATCTCATAACCAGGGGTTTACTCATACTTAACCCAGGGTTTGATAAAAGGCTTGGTTGAATCTCATCTCTCCTTTGCAAACAAGAGCACAAAATCAGTAGCTAAGTCCTCTTCCATCTTGTAGTGACTTAAGCTCGGTTTTGTCCTTGAATGTTGTACTGAAAGGATGGTTTGATCTAGTGCATTCATCATCTCCCTTCTCTCTTTCACTATCAAACATTTTGGTGAACCCATAGAAGAGAACATTAGCATCTTTATGAGTGTTGAAATTAGATCTTGCATTCATACTTATCATGCTTCATTGAAAAATCTTGCATACATTTGAAAAAAATTGAAAAAATAAGCATTCTAAGCTTGCATAAAGGCATAGTTTTGCATTATTTTCATTACATATCATTGAAAGCATTTGAAAATATGATTTTTAAATTATATATGAGATAAATTACAGTAATTAATCATTTCATGATCTCACACCTTGCATTTGCTTATCTCATTTGTTAGGGTTTTGTTGACAATTTGCATTTTTCATATAACCTAGTTTTCACAAGAAGCTAGGGTTGGTCAAAATCTTATTTCAGATTTTTCTGCTCCTTTAAACACTCATTCAAATCTCATTTTGAGTTGTAGTGTTGCTTCATGGTGTGTTCTTGCATTTAGATTTCAAATTTTGTAATTACACATTGTGTATTTTAACAAACATAACTACCTTAATCTTGTTGATTCTACTAGTGGTTAGTGCATGGAGTGTTATTGGACTTTGCATGAGTTGTATAACCCGCTGCCCTACTAGAAACATCTTTGTAAGGAGAAGTTGTAGACTAATGGGTTCTAGTGCTATTGATAACAACAGTGTGCAAACATTGGAAAATCCATTATACAACCACTTTACAAAGGGTGAATCAACATCTCTGCATGACATCTTAAATGATAACTTGGAAGAACCAATAATTCCTCCTTTTGAAGAAATTGGTAAGAAGAATGTACATGTGCCTGATGGAAATCTTAAGAAATTTGACAAACAACTAGCTGAATTTCAACAAATTGTAGAACAAGGACATCTAACTCAAGAAGTGGTACCTATTGTTGAAGGTATAAGATGATTGTTACAAGAAGGACAAGAAGGTGTTGACATGCTCCATGGATTAGCCCACATAGTGGATCATAACATTATGCATACGGCTAGCTGTGCAAATAACATTGAAAATATGTCACCACCGACGCATATAAGCTCACCAATCTCAGTATCAATACCAACTACTAGAATATTCACTTTTACATAATCAATTCTCACCACCAATCCACATGCTTGTAGTAATGCTACCACAACCATGGGAACATCTACTAGAAATTACAAAGATGTTGGATTTAATTATCAAAACTTTACACCTCATATATCCATACGAATGCATAATTATTCTCAAGCACCTATTTCCTCCACTTACCATCAACCCTACAATTTTACGACCACAACATGAAATCCACCTCTTCATCCAATGATACCCTCCTAAATAAGCTTTTTCCGAGTATGTGTTTCCTTACAACAAAAGGTAACAAACTTGACTAATGTAAAGACCCAACCCAACTTTTTTTTCCTTTCTTTTTTCAAATTCACAAGCTTGAAGTCTACAATTCTCTCAACACACAAAAATAATATTTGGACTATATTCTCATGGCTTGCATACTGGGTACTTCCTTCATTGCCCAGACTACCTACATACCCTGTATCCACGGGATAAAGACCATGGAGAATTTGATTGAAATCACAAATATATAGTTCTGTTTGCACTGGGTTTATGTAACTGTCGAGTGGGTACACAACCCTTTCTAGTGTCTAGTCTCCCTAGATAGTTCCTCATCGGCTACCACCCACTTAGGTGGAACAGGGACATAACCCTAAGAACAACTACTAGAAAACATCTAATAGGGGTGTTTGACGTGAAATGTTTCAGTTTTCAAGATGTTTAAAGTTTACTAATCAATAACCTCTCCCCAAAAGATCTTTCGTTGAAACAAGGTTTCTTAGACAAGTTCCCATAGAAGTTTTTTAGGTGTCGTGTTCGAGGGTCTATAATTTAGGAAAAAGAATTCGATCATCAAATAAAGCCTACCCTACCGATTCAAAAATTATCTAATAACTTCATAAGCAAAAGCTAACCATAATGAATAAGTAAGACATAATTTCAACTTCAAGAATGCCGTGTCCCTCATTGTCGATTCTAAAGAGAGATTCTCTACTTGATTTGAACCCTCAAGAACTTTACCCCCTTAACTAAAATTTACTTTAACTTAAGAAACTAAGCTCTCATGTTCAAGGCATTGCAACCATCTTATAAGGGTGACATAAATAGACATCTTGCATCCGACCATTACACATAGTTCTACTTAGTTATTAGGGTCCTCATGATATCCCTACTGTAGTTGAACAACAATTCAATCAGGTTATAACATTTACATACTACCAAATCTACCTTTTATTAATTGGTTGAATGGTTAAGGAATTTAATATACAAAAGAGGTTGCCAGGCCTAGAATTATCTCTTAGTTAAGCGTTACTTGCTATTATGAGAAAGTAAGTTATAATAATCTGAAATAATGTTACGTAAAACTAGTTATTTGTTAACATAAGAGTTCTAAGACTAATTTTAAAATAATGTTAAGGTTTTCTTAATTGCGACTCAATCAAGTACTATTAAGGAGTATCCCTAGGTAATCTCAATCATTAACCTTGTAAGATTTCAACTATGTATTTGAGAACCCTTTTTCCTCTAAGAAAGGTTATTCTTTAGATATAATGTTGTTAGCACAATCTAATACCAAGCAAAACTAATTCCTTTTAAAACCATGAAAAGAAGATTTACTACATGAGTTCTTTATAGCTTTATCTTTTTAGTGCAATGCACTAGAGGGATTTCCCTGCCCCTAGTACTTTAATTGAAGATATGCTAATTATTATTCCTCAGCGGTTTATAGGGACGATGCCTAGACATCGTTGTTGTAGCTATTTTAGGCCATGTGCACAGTAGTTCATTGTGATGGCTTGACCCGTAAATATGAACCAGAGGCACCCTTTATTCACCAAATGCTGCGATGGTTTAGGGTTCTCTTTATTAGTTTGACCGTAAAAAAAAACTTTGCATTTTGCTTAATCAATTCCATCCATTTGTAATCACATAAAGAAATTTAAAAGAAAGAACATAGTGATTAAGATTAATAGATCCTTTGTGATAGTTCCTAGATTAATAAAATTGCAGTGGAGATTAATTGACCTTATCTACCCTTTTGAGAATTAGACGATAGGTTTTGAGAATAAAAGTTGAGTTCATTTATAACCTTTACTAACTTAGTTAATTGATTGAATTAATTCATCCAATTACCCTTAATTAGAAATTGTGGCTATGCTTAGCTTATTTTGTTGATTTGCAAATTGAAATACATTCTTTAACCTAATATTAAATTTGATTGTCCTTGATTGCATTTTAAATTTGTATAAGTTGTGATTCAACCAACCTCACAGGACCCAGTGAACACTGCAAAACCTAAGAAACCTTCCACAAGAGAAAAAAGCAAAGAGAGCAATTTGCACAAAAAGGATGCAATTAATGAAATGGATTTTTGAATTACATGAGAGAACTTGCTTTTATATTTGTAAATTATAAAACCCTAATGTGAGATTCCTAAGTTTAACTTAAGTGAAATAAAGTAAAGGTGACTTAATTAATTAATCAATATGATTAAATTAATTAAGTAAATAACCTATTACTCTAACACCCCCCCTTAAGATGAACTTAGGGAGAAGCTAAAAAACTAAGGACAAATACATGAAAGCAAAGATGGGTCCCAGCAACTAGGCCTAATGAGGTACCCATGTACAAAAGAGTCTCTCACAAATAGAGAAAAGGAGAAAACTACGTGGGAAAAACTCCCCCCCAAAAGAGAGAACAAACCTCCCTACAAGAGAGAGAAAGAGTGAAGGACTAAGTAGCCTCCACAAAAGATGTCCCAAAAGAATAGGAACATGAAGAACTCCACCGAAGCATGAAGAAGCTGCAAACACCGTTGAAGACTGACTGCTATAGTGCTGAAAGAAGAACCTCTTCTAAAATAAGATGAAGATCAGAATCAAGAAGACAAGAATCTGCATGAGTGCCCCCAATGGCACTACTTGAATCAGATGACAAACAAAGGCAAAACATCTGGAACTTGAAGATACAAATGGCATAGGTACCAAAAGTCTGAAGAACTGATCAAGTGAAAATAAAAAGTCACCTCCACAAAAGGAATGCAAGAGTGTCCATATGGTAAATGCTCCATCTCACCGAAATGCATGGGTAACCAACAGCTGATGTACCGCTGCATCCACCTAGTACATAGGAACAAATACTAGATACATAACTCACTCCAACGCTAAACCAAGGAAGCATTAGCACCAGAAATAGAAACCCCCCATAATGCGGACAAGGGAGAGCCATGACAGGTACACTAAAATTGTGTGAAAGCAAGAAGTGCATGTAGAAGAAACAAGAACATCTGAACATGCAAACATGAAAGTACCAACAAATAAAAGGGGGTGCAAACCAAGGCACACATGCATAAAACAAAAGGCAAACATCAACCCCCCCATAGCACTTTATAGCATAGTGCAAATACAATAAGGTTAAAAATGATGTGCAAGATCTCAAGAATACATGTACAATACTGAGGCACTTTATTTCAGTGCATTTACATATGAGAAATGCTTACAATGGAAGCTCACAATGTCCAAAAGAGGACCACATGCTGAAAATACAATTCTTTGATAGAAATAGAGGAAAATGATAGCACCATGATGAAGTACACAGAAAACATGCACTTTAAAAAAATAGGACCCAAAAAGGAGTCTAGATGTAGAAGATATGGCCTGTCAAAGTCTCCAAAACGATAATTACACAACAACAACACTGAGAAAACTTATTTTTGGAAAAAAACCAAAAGTCAAAATAAAAAACCATTTGCACCACTATGAAGAGCATGAAATTCTACCCTTTTAAAAAAAAATTGCACTAAAAAATACCACCATATGACCGAGATATGGCCTCTGGAAGATGGAGTATAAAAATGAAATTGCAAATGGTGAAGGGTAGATTTGGCAAAAAATCCACCTTTGCCAAATTTAGAGGAACTCCACTAGATTTGGAGAAACCACCAAATGTAGAGATCTGCCATATAAAATTATCCCTTTGCCAAACTAGATGAGCCTCCAGATAAATTAGAGTGACTGCTAACTGTGGAGAACCACCAAATATAGAGGCATTGCTAAAAAATACCAAAAACTTGGACACAAATTTTGATGCAGGTACAACAACAGATTTATTGCATATTTTTTTAATAAAAAACATTAAAAAAAATTATTACATGGCATGTTTTAAAAAAAAAAATTAAAAAAATGCATGTTACATATATATATAATTTTTTTTTAAATATTAAAAAACATTTAATTTTTTATTTTAAAAAAATCTTAAAAAAATAAAAGGGTCGGTGCCCTTAGGCTCCCGCCACCACCCATATGGGTGGCGTGGGGCCCAAAGGCACCCACTACCCACCCATATGGGTGGGGGCGGAGCCCAAGGTGCCCGCTGCTTAGCGGGGGTCCTGTACCCCTGTCATGGTACCGTGGCAGGGTACGGGGTACCCTACGAATTTTTTTTTGAGTTTTTCTTGAAGACTGTTAAAAAACCTTTTTAAAATAAAAAAACCTGCAATATTTTTTTTTAAAAATAATTTTTCAAAAAACATTTATGTAGGAAAATTAATTTTTTTTTAAAATTTTCACCTCGATTTGCATGCTAGGAGGTCGTACAGCTTCTCTGGCAGTTTTTTTTTGCCCCAGATGAGCCTAAAGTTGATTTCGATGATTTGACAATCAATCTTAAGGTTTTTGGGCCTTCTGAGCACGATGGTGAGGTCCGTTTGAGCCCAAAACGCTCCAAAATAGCTTTCTTCTAGATCTCGATAAAAGCACCGATTGAAACCCTTGCAAATCTGGCCTACAAAGCTCAAATCAAGCCAAATAAAAGGCTAATCTAACTATTTTGGCTGCTCTGAATCCAATGGAATACTCCTTTTTACACAAAAACACACCCAACAAATGCCTCTTGCTAAAAAATTTCTCCAAATATGAGAAGGGACTTGCAGATATGGAGCTCTGATACCATGTAGAAGTTGTGAAAGCTACCTCACAGGACCCAGTGAACACCTGCAAAACCTAAGAAACCTTTCACAAGAGAAAAAAGAAAAAAGAAAAGAGAGAAATTTGCACAAAAAAGGATGCAATTAACGAAATAGATTTTTGAGTTACATGAGAGAACTTGCTTTTATATTTGCAAGTTAGAAAACCCTAATGTGAGATTCCTAAGTTTAGCTTAAGTGAAATAAAGTAAAGGTGACTTAATTAATTGATCAATATGATTAAATTAATTAAGTAAAGAACCTATTACTCTAACAAAATTTGACTAAGAGAATAAATTTATCGCTTGCCTCCTAATTTAACCATGGAAAATCATTAATGACCCTTTGAGATTCAATTGATTTAGTATTTAAATATTTCTACTAGTTAACTAGATAAATTACATTCTAACATTGTAAACTTATCGAAACCCATAAGCAACTATAGTCTATTTAGACTTAAATAATTAAATTCTAAAACTATAATAATGACCCAATAATTAATCCTAATTTTTTTAAAGGCATTAAATTTAATTAACAATTTAAACTTTGTTTAATTAAAATTAAAAGACTTAGCAATTAAGTAACTAACAATTTTTATCTTTATGTAACTAAATAATAATAAAACAAATTTAACCATAACCGATTAAATAATAAATAAAATTTAACCATATTTAAAATCAAATGAAACTAAAGACTTAACAATTAATAGTATCTAAATTTAACTTCTGCTCTGCAACCTCCCGCCTACTAAGTTTTCCTGCTTGCGTTTGAATTTGAATTTGATGGTGGACGGTGACCCGAGCGAGCCTCCGAACCAGCTGGTGCGGGCTCCCTTGAGGGGTGCTTTGGGGTGTGTGTCTGTCCCCTGCGGTTTGGACAGATCTGAGGACCCTGCGGGTCACGTGTTCTGTGAGGAGGATGAAGATTCCTCTGTTCACATGCTTTGTAATGAGGTGTTGGGCCCCAACGCCTAGAAAAAGGCCCTGGCCGGGGAGAAAGAGATGGTTTGTGGGGTTTCTCCAACCTTGAGTGAGGTAGACGGTGTTCCTGAGCTAGAGCTTCCAAGTGTTGTGATGGATAGGGTTGTCTCCTCAATGGAAAATGCTCTAGTCAGAAATTCTTTTTCCTTCAAACCTAATATTGATGTAGTAAGAAAATAGGCAAACTCCAAGTGGAGGGTTAAAGGATGTGTGACTGTTTATACTATGAATAGTGGAATGTTTTTGTTTAAATTCATGGCCAGAGAAGATCTTACAACTGTCTTGGTAGGAGGACCTTGGATGCTCAGAAAACATAGCCTATATCTATGTAAGTGGAAACCTGGATTTGATAGTGCTGCTAATCTAAATAAAGCTGCTCCAGTATGGATTAGACTCCCGGGCCTTCCACTGGAGTTCTGGGACAATGACATCTTCATGTGAATTGCTAACTCACTCAGTCACTTCATCACCCTAGATAGTACAACCAGAAACAAATTGAGGTTAGTATTTGCCAGAATTTGTGTTAACATTGATGTGAACAAAACTCTCCCTAATAACATCATGCTTAAGTCCAAGTATGATCAATGGATCCAACCTATTTTATATGAAAATTCCACGATCTATTGTCAAAACTACAACAAAAGTGGCCACTTAGCTCCACAATGTAAAGTTAAACCCTCCCACTCGAAAGAAGCCTAGGCTACGGAGGATGGGGAGGACTACCCTTTCAAGGAAGACCTAGTGAATATGATCAAATCTCCTGCCAAAGATAAATCTTCTATAGTTATTGAAGATAGTACTCAGTCTCACAATGTGGAGCCTATTGGGCCGTCCCCTGAGGATACTCTGGGATCCTCCCCTATTTCAGGGATTGTCAGTAAATTGGCCTTCTTACCTTGAAGTCTTGAAGATGGGGAAATCCCTCTGAATGACCCCCCTGAGAAACAAGCTGCTTCTGGAGTCGTGTTTCCCTCGGAGGCCCCTCCCCTTGACCCGACAAGGTCAGACACGCACTTGGTTGTGGAGACTAGAAAATGATTCCCCCTCTAATAAAATAGTGACACTTACCCCTGGGGCTGAATCTAGCGCCGCTGGCTTGGAGGGGTGGAGCACGATCAAAAAGAAGGGTAGAGGCCCAAGAAAGAAAGGGATGGATGTGGGTGCTGACACTAAACAAGGGTGCCCGTCTTTTAGAGAAACAAGAAAAAAGGTGATTAATAAGGACATTGCTATGGGCAGGCAGAAGACATTGGAGTTAGGCTCCAAGAAAAACCTGATTAAATGAAAATCTTGTCATGGAACATTAGGGGGCTGAATAACCCTCATAAGCAGTTTTTGGTTAAGAACTATATTTTTGAAAATAGAACCGACATTTTGCTAATCCAAGAAGTCAAAATGAAAAATGAAGGATTCCAGTCGATTACCAGAAGCCTTTGGAGGAATGCTGAACATTTAAGTAGTGATGCTTGTGGGGCGTCGGGAGGTATTATCACCATGTGGAATAGTAGTAATGTCAAAGGAAGAATGATTGAGAAAAACCAAAACTTTTTGGCTACTAGAATGGAGATGGATAGTTTTTCTTGGAACCTGATTAACATCTATGCTCCGAATCAGAGAAGCCAAAGACGGGAGCTATGGGATACCCTATTTACACTCATCTCTAGAGAACCAGATAGTTTCTGGATGCTGATGGGAGATTTTAATACCCCTCTCTTCCCTTTAGAAAAGAGGGGAGGGACTATGGACTTTACTGATAGCATGCTGGACTTGAATGATTTCTTAAACAAAGAAGGTCTTATGGATTTGGAACCACAAGGCAACAGGTTTACATGGTCAAATCAGAGAAAAGGCAAGAACCTGATTCAAGTAGACTAGACAAGGTTGGGATTTCTACTAGATGAAAATTTTTGAGCTCTTATACCCTTGATGTTCTACCCCGAACAACCTCTGATCATAATCTGCTACTTTTATCCTAGAATGATGGGAATAATAGAGGCCCCTTCCCTTTCAGGTTTGAATTAATGTGGACTAGACATCTAGAATTTAAAGATTTGCTGACAAAATGGTGGAATACTGACATTCAAAGTATGCCTATGTTCCGCTTGGCTCAGAAGCTAATCATGGTTAAGAAGAAGGTCAGAGGCAGGAATAAATTTAACTTCAGAAACATATTTGAGGAAAAGAGAAGGATAAATCTGAGGCTAAAAGAACTGCAAAATAGGTTGGAAGAGGGAGATACTACTGAAGCTATAGCCAGGGAAGAAGAGATGGAGAGGAAGGAATGGAAAGATCTGCTAGGAAAAGAGGAAATATTCTGGAAGCAAAAGTCGAGGATACAATGGCTGAAAGAGGGAGACATGAATACTTCATTTTTCCAGCAGTCCATGATGAGGCACATGAAAAGGAACAATATTACTAAGCTGCTGGATGGTATAGGAGTGGTGGTTGAAAATGATTTGCAGATTGGGGAAGTGGCTATGACCTATTTCCAAAATTTCCTTGAAGCGCAAAATAGCAGTATTAATCAGCAACTTGTTGATATCATTCCTACCCTGATGAATGAGGATGACAATGCTCAACTGAGAAAGGGTATAACTAAGGATGAGGTCTGAGCTAGCCTCTTTTCTATGGGTGCTTTCAAAGCACTAGGACCTGATGGCTTCCTGCCTGCTTTCTTTCAGGAATTTTGGGAAATTGTTGGGAAAGATGTCACCGAAGCTGCTAGAGACTTCTTTAAATTGGGTAAGATGCTCAAACAACTAAAACACACCTTCATTGCTCTTATCCCCAAGAAGCAGGTGGTTTTGTTTATGGGAGATTTTAGACTCATAAGTCTCTGTAATATGGTTTACAAGATCTTCTCCAAAATCATGGTCTTGAGACTCCAACCTATTCTTGAGAAGCTGATTAGCAGCTGCCAAAAAAGCTTTGTTCCTGGTAGACAGATCACTGATGCTACTATCACTACTCATGAGATTATATGTTCCATGGAAAAGTGCAAAAGCTTGGGCATGGATTTCAAACTTGATATATCCAAAGCCTACGACAGAATGAGCTAAGTTCCTATTCACTATTCTGAGGAAGTTGGGGTTCCAAGACAAAGTTCTGCAACTGATCAGAACCTATGTTACTACTATTAGTTACTGTGTTCTGGTTAATGGCATATCGAGAGGCTTCTTCAATGCTGGTAGAGGTCTTAGACAGGGTGACCCCCTATCCCCTTACCTCTTGATTCTTGTGGCTGAGACTTTGTGTAGGGGGTTTACTTTTCTGCTTCACTCTAAAACCATCAAAGGGGTTAAACCTACTTCAATAGCTGATCTGGAGGTTATTCAACAATTTGTGGATGACACTATCCTCTTCAGTGCGGCGTTGGTGGTGGAAGCCAAGAATTGGAAGAAGGTTCTGCAAGAGTACACCATTTTAGCTGGCCAATGCATCAACTTTGATAAGAGCCAGATCTACTTCTTCAATACCCTGATGGATTTACAACAAAAAATCATGAGTATCCTAGGTTGTGAGGCGGGTTCCTTCCCTGGAATTTATCTTGGTTTGCCTTTCACTGTTAGAGATACCTCCCAGGAGTACTGGAACTCCATTATGGAAAGGACTCAGAGAAAACTCGTAGGATGGAAGGGCAAGTTGCTGAGTCAAGCTGGTAAGTATCAACTTCTCAAAGCCTCTTTACAAGGAATTCCTGTGTACTTTCTAACTCTATTCAAAATGCCTAAATATTTAACTGAGAGGCTCGAAAAGATACAAAGAACTTTTCTTTGGACTGGAATGGAAGACAAAAAGAGACTTTCCTTGGTATATTGGGATAAAGTTTGCAAACCCAAAATGCAGGAAGGTTTAGGCCTAAGAAAGTTGAATTTGCTCAATAAAGCACTCATAACTAAAATTGGATGGAATCTTATTGCTGGGGGAAAGGATTGGGGTAGAATAATGAAAGCTAAGTATATGGGGAATTCTACCCCAGAAGACTTCCTCCTTTCTCCCGATTTCCCAAGAGGCTCTGTCATCTGGAATAATGTTATGAAATGCAGGAACTTGCTCCTGAAAGGCAGCAGATGGAAATTGGGAGATGGGGAATCTATAAGATTCTGGGAGGATAGTTGGATCAAGGGTGGACCCCTAAATAAATGTCAAAACATTAAGAATTTGATGAATCTGGCTATTAACCACTTTGGTTCCAAAGTGAAGGATTACTTCCAACTAGGCTATGTTTGGGGTGGGTTGTTTGACTGTTGCCAAAGTAAAGCTGAACTGTGTAATGCTGTTGAAGAGATTCAACTACTCCTA
This sequence comes from Cunninghamia lanceolata, assembly GCA_027924645.1. Classification (NCBI taxonomy): domain Eukaryota; kingdom Viridiplantae; phylum Streptophyta; class Pinopsida; order Cupressales; family Cupressaceae; genus Cunninghamia; species Cunninghamia lanceolata. Next base: position 7,436,530 of record BSBN01001038.1, on the reverse strand, counting down.
AAAAGCTACAGAATTCCCCTCTTTCCATAAAAAGATAGACTGGTTTGGCAAGAAGACAAGACATGAAGGTTCATAGTGAAATCTACTTATAATTTGACCATCCCTCATGACAGTGACAACATATGGAAGAATATCTAGAACCATAACCTTGTTCCTAAAACAAATCACTTTTGGTGGGTTGCTGTCCAAACAGAACCCTCACCATTGATAACCTCCAAGTTAGGGGATTTCAAATCCCTAATAGATGTATTCTCTGGATGAAAGAGGAGGAATCTGTTTCTCATCTTTTCTTACATTGTGAATTCTCTTGGGAGGTCTGGAGTATGGCTCTAAATCTCCTTGACATCCCTAGGTGCAGTAATGGGAACCTTGAAGACCTGGTTAGAGGATGGACCCTCCCATTTTCTAATCTGGTGTGCCATGAAGTGTGGAAGCAAACCCCCCTAATTTTATCCTGGTGCATATGGAAGGCAAGAAATAATAGACTGTTCAGAGAGAAATTCAAAAGTCCTAAAGAAGTGTTTGAATCGGTTGTTAGACTGCTGCAAGACAATGTAAGTAACAGTTCTTTAAAAGCTACTGAAAACACCCCCAATGCTAGAGAAATAAACTTTATCAAAAGATGGAATATACCTACAAGTATTTGTAGAGTGGATGACAAAAAGAGAAAGGCCAGAGCCAACACCTCTTGGACTCCTCCTCCTAGTGACTAGTCAAAACTCAACTTTGATGGTGATGCCAAAGGCAACCCTGGGTTGGCTAGTAGTGGAGGGGTTATAAGATCGGAGAAAGGCTCTCTGATTGCTGCTTTCACTGGGAGCATTGGAGAAAACACAAATAATACTGCTGAAGCTATGGCCCTCCTCTAGGGGTTAAAGATTGCCCTGGCTATAGGTATTAAAAAGTTAATTGTGGAAGGTGACTCTATGGTGGTTTTGGAAGCTGTCAAAGGGAAAGGAAATGTTGGTTGGCAATTAGAGGATGTCTTTAAAGACATAAAGAGCCTTATTCTTAAGTTTGAAAACAAAGTCCTAAGGCACACCTATAGGGAAGGTAATAAAGCTGCAGATCTTATGGCTAACTTAGGGATTAATTTACACCCCCTAAGGTGTTGGAGGAGATTAAGTAATTTTTCGAACAACATTATTGAATGTATACAAAGAGAGACCCCCATTTCTCATGATAGACAAAATGATATTTCTGGGTGATGAAGGCAGTGTTGTGGTGCCCCCCCTCATTTTAGGGAGACATGGCATGAAGGTTAGAGGTGGAGAGCCAACACACTCTTCAAATATGATGTGGCATAACGAGTTTTTGGTGCTCATTGAAACAATCATTACGATTTGGGGGTGGTGGATGATTATGTCCTGTCATCCTACCTATAAAGGACAGAAGGGGAGCAACTTGCATGATCGAAGTGCTGGCTGCATTTATGATTTGAATGCCATCAAAATTTAGAAAGATGTGCTTTTGGGGTTAAAGAAACTAAAGTTTCTTTATTTCAATTCTTCTGGATTGTTCTTGAGATTCCGCCATATTCTCTACAACTCTTTGCATAGATAGTGTTTTATGTTTGGCGGTGCTGAGCTTTAGTGTGTGGTGGCCGTGAGAGTGAAAATTATGGAGGGTGACAAGGTGAGGATGGAACCCATGAACTACAATGAATTCAGGGAAGATCAACAAGTGTGGAGCATTGCCTATGAAGGAGGTATCACAGCTTTCATGGAGGCGCTGAATCATTATGACGAGAATTTGTTGACCCAGTTTGTTGAGTCTTAGGATGGAAAGCACAAGGTGGAAATTGGTGGTATTAATTTTGTGGTGTCAGAGGCCTCTATTACGGCTGCTACGGGGTTGCCTTATTTGGGTAACAGGCTCAAAAAACAAACCCATGTCCCAGATTTGGAAGGGCTAAAGTTGTTCTACAAGGAGGGGGAGAAACAAATCAAGCTGCAAGGTGGTTTTGAAAGAGAGAGTTTGGTGGTGCCTTGGAACCGGGTATGTTTTCTTATCATGAAGTATTTCACCCTTGAAGGGAGATATAGGGTGTTTTACCATTACCACTTTGCTTTTTTAAATCACTTTCGTCACAAAACCCTTGTGAATTTCCCTTCTTTCCTGTTGTCGAGCCTTGAAAACTCTATTTTGCATTACAAGAAAGTCTAGGTGGACGACCCCACGGCTTTTCCCCTGCATCAAGACCTTATCTTTTTCCTATACCAGTATCACCTAGCTCTGAACCCTCCTAAAACCCCTATTTCCAAACATGTGGAGGATAGTTCCAATGAGGATTCTACGGACAAAGTTCCCTTGAGCACTAGATTGGCTTAGAAGGCTTCCCCGAGGGTTTCCCAGCCTGCTTCCCTGTCCAACCAACCCCTAAGTGGACCCTCAGGACCTCTGTCCAGCCCGCCTATCTCTAAAACCACTTCCTTAGCCATGTCGGGGGGTCGCAGTCGTACCCAACCCCTCAAAACCCCCCAGGATAAGTCTTAAGGTGGTGCTGTTGAAGGCCTTTGTAGTTTGAAAGGCAAGTTTCTGGTGCAGGAAAGTAAAAAGTGTAAAGGTGGCAACCCTGCTAAAACCTCTACTGTTAAAAAGAAACACAGTGTGGAAATTGATAAGAAAGATGTTGAGGAGTTGGGTAAAAATCAGGGGACCCCAAGGATGGATGAGGATGTCATTGTCAAAGAGGTGGTTTTGGGCAAAGATGGTAGGCCCAGAAGGCCTTCATTGCGGAGGTCTTTGCGTTTGGCTACTGGTCCTCATCAGGGAATCAAGTTAGTGGAATACTCTACAGCGTCCAAAGGGGAAGAAATAGGGTAGGAGGGGGAAATGAAAGAGAAGAAGGCTACTCCCGAGAAAGAGCAGGAGACTCCGGACAAAGAAGTCATGAGTGCCAGGAGGGACATGGACTGCAGGAAGCTGGAAATAAAAGTGGTTGATGTTAAGTCCAGATTGACGGTCATGGAAAATAGGGTGAAGAAGATGGCCCAGTTGTTGCTGAAAACCTCTCTGAATGCTATTGATGCCTTTAATGCTCTACAAGTGGACAAGACCAATAAAGTAGAAGTGCTGATGAAGGACCAGAAAAATCTTGTTAATTTGCTTACTGATGACTGGAAGACCTTATTTAGTTAGATGGTCTCTTGTTTATGCTTTATGCTACTCTCAGACTTGTTTAAAAAGACTCATTATATGTTTTGTTTTTAGTTTTTGGTTAAACTGTTAGTTAGTTGTTTGTCGACTGTTGCTGGCCCTGTGCCTTTGTTGTTGCCTTTTGGCCCTATTATCAGGTTCTACTCCTGGGTTAGCAACTTATCTTAATAAAAAACAATTAATAGTTAACAATTTTATCTATAGGTAAATAAACTAAATAATAAAATGAATTTAACCTCAACCAATTTTAAGAATAAAATTAATTTTACCATAGTTTAAAATTAAATGAAAACTAAAGACTTAACAATTTATTAACTCACAATTTTTCCTTTATAAATAAACTAAACTAGTATAGATATCTTAAATGCATCTATGTAAAAAAATGTAGAGAGATATCAATTTGAAGCTATTTTGTTTACTTCACATTACAACTATTTTTTTTGCTATATACATGATTTTCGTTAATTATTTAATCATTTAAGGTTTATATCTTGCCCATCAAATTTTCAACTAAATTAACAAATAAAAAAATCTTAAATTAACAAATCAAATTTAAACTTTTTATTTATTATTACACTACTACATTTTTTTTTCTATAAATTAATTAAGATTCAAACATAAAATTTTGGTTGGAATTATTTCTAACATTACACAAAATAATATATACAAAATAAAGATCCATGTTCTAACATTTTTTTGAGAAAATTACAGCCCTTCATTTTCTATTTTTTTGAGTTTTATTTTGTTTCATGGTAGAGGTCATAGGCTTTGTAGAAGGGCTTTACAAAATTGTATAAAAAAGGATATATCCAAATATGATGGAGAAGTGTGTATCTTTGTTTTACCTCCTTATTTTGGAAATATCATGTTTATTATTAAATATTAATATTTTATTTTATTATTAAATATTAATATTAAAGAGATATTAATTTGAAGTTATTTTATTTACTATTAATTATTTTATTTTACTTCATTTTAATTCAAATTGATATCTCTGCAAATTTTTTCTTCACTCAACCTTATGTCCATCAATTTCTCAACTATAATTAACAAATTAAAAAAAATCTCAAATTTAGAAATCAAAATATTTTCTTTCTTAACCCATAAACTTTTTTTTTACACTTTTGAAAATGAGAAGAATGATGATTATCCAAAGTTGTTTTTACATGCTACTTATTTTGGATTTATAATATTTATTATTAAATATTAATAATTTTGTGAGGCCTACCTTTACCTTACCATATATGTTTGCTTACGATACATATGTGATGGATTTTATTATGGACATGTGGATATTGGGGATTGTTGATCCCATACTTAGACCTTCTTACTTCATCTTATGCTTGATTAGATAGACGGTTTATGCTTTGTGGATGATTAGATCTCATGTTAGATTTCATTTGATGATATGATGTTTAGATATTATGATTTCATTTGATGATTATCAGTATACGTATTGATGGTGAAATTGATTATTTATCTTACATTATGTCATCCTGATTATACTTGTGAATGGTGAATGACTTGAGAGACACATATATGTTAGCATGTGGTTATTATTGATGTATATGCAATTATGCGATCATGTGTGTGTTATGCGTAGTTCACTTTGCTTCGCCTATTTTTACCATGTGCTATTAATGGGTTTGTGGAAGTGTGCAGGTAACTTTCCATGTCCATGGAAAATCGGAGATTGGACAATAACCATATGTTATATCCCTGTTAAGCCAAACTAGTCCTAAGTTGGACTAAGGTCACTTGTGTTTGAGAATTTTGATCATGTTGTATTGGATTTATGGTATTTCATAAGGTTTACCCTTTTTAATTTATCTCTTGATGTGTTGTAAAAATTGTATTGTTGGGTTTGCACAATTTTTAGTGCTAAATGTTTGAAGCCCTTTAAAAGTAATTTTATATGTTTCCTAGTGTTATTAATGGTCAAATATTGACCCTAGGTCATACCCCTAGGGTCTAGGACCATTCTTAACATGTTTAAACTTGTTTTAAACCATGTATGGTCACCCAAACTTGGCCCTTGAGTCAAGTGACGAGTTTGGAAAGTGTGAGAGGTGGTTGGAAGGTCACCATCTTACCTAACCTAACCTCACCCACTTGGGTAAGGTTGACCTTGCCTCAAGTGCTTAAGAAGCTTCTCACATGTGTGAGACCTCTTCCCTATGCTCTCACACATGTGTGAGAGCACTTGTGGGGAAGAGTGTAGCTTAGTTGAAAGAGAAGGTGACAAGTGTCACCTCCTCATTCATGAGAAGCTTCCCTTGTGTTTGTGGGAGAGTGTGTAGCTTTGTGGAATGGGGAGATGACAAGTGTCACCTCCTCATTCTTGTAGGGTTGTGAGGAGGGTTATGTGGATGGAGGAGAGGGTGACAAGTGTCACCTTCTCATCCATTAGGGTTTGAGAGCCTTGCCTATTTATCTATCACATTGAGATGAGATTAGGGTTCTTTTGGTTCTTTCTTTTGGAGGATTTTTATGCTTGTGTTGGGGAGGAGAGAAGGACTTGTAGAACTTGGAAGGATTTTGAGAACTTGTGGAAAGCTCTTCATCAACATCCTCCATCCTTGAAGCTTGAGAGGTATTCGTCAAAGCTTCAAGCCTTTTATTTTACTTAATTTTGCTTATGCAATATGTATGTATATGAATGTTATGCTCTTGTTCTTTTTACATTTGTGTATGTGGGTTTTAAAGGGTTGTTGCAGTGAGCTCTCCATGTGAGAGAGCTCCCCTTTGTCTTAGGTGAGAGAGGTGAGAACCTCCTCGGTTTCCCCTCTTGGTTTTGGTATAGTTTTTATGGCCATGGGCCTTGTGTTGCAACTTTGAGAAGTATGGTTTTATGGCAAGAGTGCTTTGGGATAGAAATATGAGAATTTTATGGCAAGAGGCCAAAGTTTGTGAGTATTTGAGTTTTTGGGTTTTCTTGAGTTGAGAGTAGTCTGCTCTCTCACCCTTCAAACTCATTTTCAAAATGGGTTAGTTTTATGTTTTGGATTGGGTGGGTGTTAATGTGTTTGGTGTGTATGTGTTTGGTAACCCTTGTGGTATGGACCTTCGTTATTGGAAGGCCTCCTAGCTTGGGGGGTGGCCTATTAGTAGGCCTAGCTTAGGAGGAGAGTTTCCCATGGGTATTGTGAACCATTTTTGTGTGTTTTGTAGGCTCTTTTGGTGGCTATGGAGGAGCTTGGTTTTGGGAAGAAAACATGGTGTTTAATGTTCTTTTGTACTTTTGTATAATGAAGGCATTGAGATGCCTTATCTACATTTTGGGTTTGTAATAAGTTTTGTTCAAACTTGAGAGAGTTGAGCTCTCATAAGGGTTGTAGTTATCCCTACCCTTCATGTAAAGAAATTTGTATTTATTCTTATGTTAATGGCAATAAAGTATATTCCCTTTTGTTGTGAAAGAACATCTCTCTCTCTCTCTCTCTCTCTCTCTCTCTCTCTCTCTCTCTCTCTCTCTCTCTCTCTCTCTCTCTATTCCTATTTAGTTGCAATGGAAAAATAATTGTGGAAGGAAAATAGTGGTTATATTGTTTTATGATTTGAGATAATGCTCTTTATGTATAAAATAATTTTTTTTTATCTAAGTATATATATATATCCTATAGTTAGTGAATGATGGACTTGCTTTTTGTTAAAAAGTAAATGTATTTGAATTTACCTTCTTTTTGGCTATTTATCTATGTGTAAAAGTTAGATTATATATATATATAACTTTAAGCTTTCTATTTTTATTTAAGTCACTGTGTTTTTTTTTGTGACAAAATCATTTTTTTACCAGTGAATATATATATAAATTTACTCATATCATAACATATATTAACAACCATTGGCATGTTCAATTGATATAAGATAAAGTTCCTTTTATTTCGCATGACTATTAGGGTTAAATCTTAGGGTTGTTTGTTCTTTTTCTTCAAACTTTGAACTTGGCGGTCGTAGGGGCCACAGCCCCTGTGTTGTGGCCTTTATTTTTATAGATTTGGGGGGAGGGGACCCCGTCCCCTCTCCCACAGAGCTTTGGCGGTGGAGCCCCCACCCCCCAACCTTTTTATTTTCCTGCGAGTAGTGTTTAATGCATGATCAACGCTGAGATGAAAACAGCCGCCAGCTAGAAGGCTAGGGCATGACCCTTCTAATAAATTTTGCTCCTATTTTTATTCTGTGTAAACACTATGTGATTTATGAGGTTTAGCTCAACACTGCTTAATATAAATTCTTCAGCTATATGTGTGTGTGTGTGTGTGTGTGTGTGTGTGTGTGTGTGTGTGTGTGTGTGTGTGTGTGTGTGTGTATCTACCTCTGTATATCTGTGAATATAAACTAAATTATATATATATATATATATATATATATATATATATATATATATATATATATATATATATAGGGGTGCATTTTCATCTAAATAGATTACTGTTTTTTAATTCCTATGTAAAAATATCCTCTGCTTTGTTTTAAAAAAAAAGCTAGAGAGCCAAGAAGAGGAAATAGGTTAACTTGTAAAACTATTGAAGTATTTTTTTGTGAGCAGTATATAGAAAACCTTGTAACCTGTGCATTTTGATAATGGAGACAAAGAAAAGAAACTTAGAAAACATTTAAGCAATGTAGAAAACTTTTAGTAAACTTAAATCTTTGAGAACCTGTGCATTGAAATACTTTTAGAAGATACAAAATAAGATAGAAAACAAGTAGAATGTTAGAAGGAAATACAGGACATCTTGCACAAACAAATTTGTAAATAATTAGGGAATTTCTCCTATTGGGAAGATACCTTCCACTTGGGAAGGTACCTTCCCACTTGATCCTTCTTTGGAAACCTGCACACCAACCAGAAACAATGCAACTTGTGAGTGAGAACAAATGAGGAGTTTGGAGAGATTATATAATGCATGTTTAGGGTTTGGTGCCCTAAGTTTAGAAGATGGGTTAACTTAATTAAACTTGTTTTGTTATGTGCAAACCCACTTGGAGTGTGGGAGCCTTTTTGTCTTTTATGTATGTGTGGAGATATTTAATTCTTTATTTAAATGGCCTTATTGACTTTTGGATGTTTTTTTATTCATTTAGGTATATGATTTAATTATACTTTGATTTGAATATAATGAAACACATGCTCTTAGATTTATTTTAATTTTTGTCATATTGAAAATGGAGCTATTGGAATAGTTATTTTATTTAATTTAAATTTAGTTTAAAACCTTGTGAAGGGTTTTAGATTTTATATGCATTTAATTAATTAATTAATTTAGAAAGGGGTATAGGATAATTTTTATTTTAAATTATTTTTGCAATCTCCAATAGTTGATGAGATGACGTTATGCTGTCGAAATCACTATAGGATTTTATTCCATTTTGACCCGTTATGCTACCAAAATTTATCTAGACTTAAATGAGATAATTGTTTAATATTGTTCGGTTGATTTACCCCTTTTTGCATTAGATGTTAGATTATTGTTTAAGACAAATTTATTTATAGTATTACTTTAATGATTAGACCCTTAGGTCTATAGTGGATCTAAGGTGAGATTTTGATTTATATTGAAGTCGTCCCACTTCATTTTAGTAACTCTAGGGTTGGAAGCCTGAATGCAATCCAACCCTCTTAGTGTCGCTTCTTGCGACACACACCCCCTTAGTGGCTTATGTTTCATAGGGATGGTGAAGAGAGTATCGCTTTATCCCATTGTGATTGAATTTCCCTACCTTCGAGCGATGTACCTGACATTAGTTGTAGAGACAACTACATTGCGTGCATGTGTCACCAAGCGCACATGTTGCGCGCGAGGGGGTTTTTAGAGTCGGGTGGGAAATTTTTTGGTAATTTGTGTTATGACCACATGGTAAATGTGGACATGACATGTGGTTATCGTGTCATAACCACATGGTGAATGTGGGCATGACATTTGGTATCGGAGCCCAAGTTTAAACACTAGGCATTGAGGGCACATTATTTATTCCCCAATTTTGTTTTAATTTTAGGCACCTTGTTCTTGTAGGATGCCACCTAGATCGAGGCGAGGATGCTCATGCACCAGTGAGATTGGAGGAGCCAGCTCGAGAGCTGCTCCACCACCTGAGGGCCAAAATCTAGAGCCGCCAGTGGCACCTGACTTAGGTCCCCAGATTCTTCAGGTCTTACAGGCAGTGTTAGCACGATTGCCTCCGGTCGTGAACTAGCCGCATGTGGATATCCCAACCACCACCACTGAGGATGGTAGATCATCTCATTGGGAGCACAGTAGGAGCCCTCAACATCACAAGGATCGCAATGAGGTAGTAGTGGAGCTGATCCCGCATGACCCATTCAGTTATGGATAGTGAGATGAGGTTGATGGACCCGTTTGAGGACACCGAGACCATGGAGACCCCATTAGGGATCTACCTAGGTTGAACCCACCTACATTCATGGGTACTTTAGAGGGAGCTGAGGTTGAGGCTTGGCTCATCAGTCTTGACCGGTGCTTTGCATTGCGTCCCTACGGGAGCAACACAAAAGCACGTGTAGTAGTTCATCTTTTGGGCGACACAGTAGCAACTTGGTGGCACACAGAGGAGCACAAAGACCACCTATCTTTGGACATGCTTTCATGGAACACCTTTCTGGAACACTATAAGGCACGCTATCTCTCAGAGCACTTCAGGCAGCATGGTATAGATGAGTTCCATGATCTGCAGCAGTGAGGTTCCACAGTTGCATAGTTTGAGTGCAAGTTTGTGGAATTGTCCTGTTATGTTGAGTATCTTCATGATGAGAAGCTTCTTGTTAGTCATTTCATCAGAGGCTTAAATCCTAGCATAGCAGGACCCATTCGCATGGTTGACCCACGGACTATGAGCGAGGCCGCCGAGAAGGCGCTCATTGCAGAGGAGGTACATGGGCGGGGCCATGGGTCACGTCCATAGTTTCAAGACCATAGTCATCAGCAAGACCAGGGTTTCTGTAGACCCCAACCACCTCATAGGGGTAGTTTTAGATTTGATTCTTTACCTACTAGACCTCCACAGGAGCAACATCAATAGTATTAGCAGAGCTCATGGCCACAGCAGAGGGCACAAGGTGGTCCCAATCGAGGATGGTAGTCATAGGGTTTGTGGAGATACCAGTGTTAGCAGACACTAGCTGCAGGACCAGCTAGGTCATAGTAGTCCTTTAGAGGGTCTCAAGGTAGTACAATATGACTTGGAGCATAGCAGTTCAGTTGGACTCAGTCAGTACAGGTTTAGATGAGTGGACCTTGTTATGTATGCGGTGGCGCAGGGCACTTGGCCAGATAGTGCCCACAAGGATTTACAGTTGGAGGTCAAGGCGCTAGTAGTTTCGAGCAGACAGTTGGAGATGTGGGTCGGTCTCACCAAGTATTTGCAATGGTTGATAACCGCTAGGCTGATTTCTAGGCCTCCGTGATAGAGTCTCCAGGTACTATTGGGGATGTTCCCATTACTATTTTGTTTGACTCAGGAGCTATAAACTCCTTTATTTTCTCCATCGTTAGTGGAGCGTTGTAGGCTGGTGGCCTCTAGGCAAGATGTTAGGTGGGAGGTTGAGTTAGCTATAGGGGCCAAGATGGCCGTAGATTCCATGGTTAGAGATTGTGAGATACCACTTGGTACCTTCACAACAGTTGTGGACCTTAGGGTCATACGGTGTGGTGTTAGGCATGGATTGGCTTGCGGCTCATAGGGCCAAGCTAGATTATCACAGAAAGGTGATAGGTTTCCTTGATGATCACGGCACAACAGTAGAGATAGTGGGCATTCAGAAGCCTACTGCAGTTTGCATGATATCTGCTAAACAACTTAAGCACTAAATGTGGAAGGGTTGTCAGTTATTTGTGATCACAGTTAATGATAGATCAGAGGATGAGTCAGAGCCTTCACTTGATGATCACCCCATCCTTAGGGAGTTCACAGATGTCTTTCCACCTGAGCTTCCAAGGATGCCACCTCACAGAGAGGTAGATTTTCATATAGACCTTGTACTAGGTGCCGAGCCAGTGTTTCGTGCACCTTACAAGATGACCACACATGAGCTCACGGAGCTCAAGCTTCAGATAGAGGAGTTGCTAGAAAAGGGGCACATCCAACCTAGTGTCTCACCTTGGGGCACACTAGTCATCTTTGTGAAGAAGAATGATGGGTCTCTTCACTTTTGTATGTATTATAGGTAGATGAATAAGGTGACGGTGAAGAACTGTTATCTTTTGCCTACGATCGACGACTTGTTTAACCAGATGCAGGGAGCCAGAGTATTCTCTAAGATTGACCTGAAGTTTGGATACCACTAGTTACGTATTGCAGAGGTGGATATCCATAAGACCACCTTTCAGACTCATTATGGTCACTATGAGTTCACCATGGTGCCCTTTGGTTTGACGAATGCCCCTGCAGTATTCATGAGTCTCATGAATGGGGTGTTTCACACATTCCTTGATCGGTTCATGATCATATTCCTTGATGACATATTGATTTATTCATGGACTGAAGAGGAGCATGAGGAGCACTTACGTTAGGTTCTATAATGTTTGAGAGAGCAGCAACTTTTTGGCAACTTGGTGAAGTGTGCCTTCTTTCGATTAGAGGTTCAGTATTTGGAGCACATTCTATATGGAGATGGTATCTCAGTAGATCCATCAAAGAACAAAGCTATTAGGGATTGACCAGTGCCTACTAGTGTCATAGAGGTTAGGAGCTTCATGGGGCTAGCAGGATATTATCACAGATTTGTTGAGGGCTTTTCTAGGATAGCACACCCTATCACTTCCCTTCAGCGGAAAGGGAAGAGCTTCATCTGGATAGAGAAGTGTGAGAGGGCCTTTGAGGTCCTCAAGGAACATCTCACTAGTGCTCCTATCTTAGCAGTACTTGATCCAACAACAGATTTCATGGTGTGCACAAGTGCATCTTTAGAGGGATTAGGTGCAGTCCTTATGCAGGATGGTCGAGCGATCACGTATGTCACGAAAGCTCAAGAGCCACGAGCTAAACTACCCTACACATGATTTGGAGCTTGTAGTGGTAGTTCATGCTCTTGTTCATTGGAGACACTTCCTCTTAGGACATCGTTTCGAGCTACACTTTGACCATCATAGTCTACAGTATATCTTCATGTAGCCAAATCTAAACGCCCGCTAATGGCATTGGATGGAGTTCCTATGTGAGTACGAATTTGATGTGCATTACATCAAAGAGAAGGAGAACATGGTTGCCAATGCCTTGAGTCAGAGGCACCACGAGATCCTAACCTTGACCTTGAGTGTGGACTTGAGAGGACGCATATTGCAGCATTTACCAGAGGATGAGTGGCTCCTTGAGGTGCAATAGGAGATTCAATCACAGAGGGCCCTAAAGAGCAAGTTTGCAGGGTATTCTCTAGAGGCAGATGGTCTTCTACGACATCATCACATCTATGTACCCCTTGTAGGAGATCTTTGATCATTAGTTTTATCAGAGGCTCATAGAGCACCATATGTAGCACATCCTAGGGTGAAGAAAATGCATGTCAATTTGAGACAGTTGTATCATTAGGCAGGGATGAGATGCAATATTGCAGAGTTTCTTTCTCGTTGCCTTGAGTGCAAGAGGGTGAAGGTCAAGCATCAGCATCCAACAAGATTATTGTACCCTCACGAGATACCGGAGTGGAAATGGGATACCATTTCCATGGACTTCATTGTTCGTCTACCTTTGTCAGCTTGCCGCCATGATGCCATCATGGTGACAGTTGACAAGTTGACCAAGGTAGTACACATTTATTTGGTACGCACAATGTACAATACACTAGCAGTGGTGAGGGTCTTCTTGAATGACATTGTGAGACTTCATGGAGTACCTCATTGCATCATATCAGATAGAGATTCAGTGTTCACATCAGCTTTTTGGAGAGCATTGCAACAGGCATTGGGCACTCAGCTCAACTTTAGTTTGGCTTATCACCTTGAGACAGATGGGCAGACTGAGAGGGTAAACTAGGTGTTAGAGGACATGCTTCACATGTATCTGATGGATCACCAGTCTAGATGGGAGGACTACATGTATCTAGTTGAGTTTGCCTACAATAATGGGCATCACAGCTCGTTAGGTATGCCTCCATATCAAGCCTTGTACGGCAGGCCTTACAGGACTCCTTTGATTTGGGACCGTATTGAGGACAGAGTGGTTATTGGACCTGAGTTGGTACATAGGATATGTAACAGTAGGTCACCTTGATTAGGCAGAGATTGCAGGAGGCATAGGATCGTTAGAAGAAGTATGCCGATGTCAAGAGATTGGATCAAAGCTTCTCAGTTGGCGACAAGGTTTTCTTGAGAGTGTGGCCGCATAAGAGTCCAATCCATTATGGAAAGGACTCTAAGCTTGCACCTCATTTTCTTGGACCTTTTGAGATCTTGGAGCAGATAGGACCCGTAGCTTACCATCTTGCTTTGCCATCTAGTCTGTCACGCATCCGCGATGTGTTTCATATTTATGTGCTGATACATTATATTTATGACATGACTCATGTCTTGGATTGAGATGCCTTACAGGTTGAGTCAGACGAGCAGCTGGCTTTGGATCCAATTCACATCTTGGCTCATCGGATGCTAGGCCTTTGAGGTCGAGAGCTGGACCAGGTCAGAGTTCAGTGGGACCGTTATGATGAGGTCTCAGCTATATAGGAGCATGTTGTTAGTTTGAGGACTCTCTATCCTCACCTCGTTGTTGAGTTCTAGGAGGAAGTATAGCCTTAGGGAGGGAGGATGTGAGGCCCACCTTTACCTTACCATATATTTTTGCCTACGATACATATGTGATGGATTTTATTATGGACATGTGGATATTGGGGACTATTGATCCCATACTTAGACCTTCTTATTTCATCTTATGCTTGATTAGATAGACGGTTTATGCTTTGTGGATGATTAGATCTCATGTTAGATTTTATTTGATGATATGATGTTTAGATACTGTGATTTCATTTGATGATTATCAGTATATGTATTAATGGTGAAATTAATTATTTATCTTACATTTTGTGATCTTGATTATACTTGTGAATGGTGAATGACTTGAGAGACATATATATGTTAGCATGTGGTTATTATTTATGCATATGCGATTATGCTATCATGTGTGTGTTATGTCTAGTTCACTTCGCTTTGGCTATTTTTACCATGTGCTATTAATGGGTTTGTGGAAACTTGTGTAGGTAACCTTCCATGCCCATGGAAAATTAGAGGTCAGATAATAACCATATGTTATATCCCTGTTAAGATGACCTAGTCCTAAGTTGGACTAAGGTCACTTGTGTTTGAGAATGTTGATTATGTTGTATTGGATTTATGGTATCTCGTAAGGTTTACCCTTTTTAATTTATCTCTTGATGTGCTGTAAAAATTGTAATGTTGGGTTTGCAAAATTTTTAGTGCTAAATGTTTGAAGCCCTTTTCAAGTGATTTGATGTGTTTCCTAGTGTTATTAATGGTCAAATATTGACCCTAGGTTAGACCCCTATGGTCTAGGACCATTCTTAACATGTTTAAACTTGTTTTAAACCATGTATGGTCACCCAAATTTGGCCCTTGAGTCAAGTGACGAGTTTCAGAAGTGTGAGAGGTGGTTGGAAGGTCACCACCTCACCTAACCTAACCTCGCCCACTTGGATAAGGTTACCCTTGCCTCAAGTGCTTTAGAAGCTTCTTGAAGCTTCTCACATGTGTGAGACCTCTTCCCTATGCTCTCACACATGTGTGAGAGCACTTGTGGGGAAGAGTATAGCTTAGTTGAAAGAGAAGGTGACAAGTGTCACCTCCTCATTCATGAGAAGATTCCCTTGTGTGCTCACATCTTCCTATGCTCTCACACATGTGTGAGAGCATTTGTGGGAGAGTATGTAGCTTTGTGAAATGTGGGGATGACAAGTGTCACCTCCTCATTCTTGTGGGGTTGTGAGGAGGGTTATGTGGATGGAGGAGAGGGTGACAAGTGTCACCTTCTCATCCATTAGGGTTTGAGAGCCTTGCCTATTTATCTCTCATTGAGATGAGATGAGGGTTCTTTTGGTTCTTTCTTTTGGGGGATTTTTATGCTTGTGTTCGGGAGGAGAGAAGGACTTGTAGAACTTGGAAGGATTTTGAGAAGGACTTGTGGAAAGCTCTTCATCAACATCCTCCATCCTTGAAGCTTGAGAGGTATTTTTCAAGGCTTCAAGCCTTTTATTTTACTTGCTTTTGCTTATGCAATATGTATGTATATGAATGTTATGCTCTTGTTCTTTTTAGTTTTGTGTATGTGGGTTTTAAAGGGTTGTTGGGGTGAGCTCTCCATGTGAGAGAGCTCACTTTTGTCTTGGGTGAGAGAGGTGAGAACCTCCTCAGTTTCCCCTCTTGGTTTTGGTATAGTTTTATGGCCATGGGCCTTGTGTTGCAACTTTGAGAAGTATGGTTTTATGGCAAGAGTGCCTTGGGATGGAAATATGAGAAGTTTATGGCATGAGGCCAGAGTTTGTGAGTATTTGAGTTTTTTCGGTCTCCTTGAGTTGAGAATAGTTGACTCTCTCACCCTTCAAACTCATTTTCAAAATGGGTTAGTTTTGTGTTTTATCTTGGGTGGGTGTTAATGTGTTTGGTGCGTGTGTTTTGTAACCCTTGTGGTATTGACCTTGTTTATTGGAAGGCCTCATAGCTTGGGGGTGGCCTATTAGTAGGCCTAGGTTGGGAGGAGAACTTCCCATGGGTATTGTGAACCATTTTGTGTGTTTTGTAGGCTCTTTTGGTGGCTATGGAGGATCTTGGTTTTGGGAAGAAAACATGGTGTTTAATGTTCTTTTATAGTTTTGTATAATGAAGGCATTGAGATGCCTTATCTCCATTTTGGGTTTGTAATAGGTTTTGTTCAAACTTGAGAGAGTTGAGCTCTCATAAGGGTTGTAGTTATCCCTACCCTTCATGTAAAGAAATTTGTATTTATTCTTATGTTAATGGCAATAAAGTATATTCCATTTCTTTTGTTGTGAAAGAAAATATACCTCTCTCTCTCTCTCTCTCTCTCTCTCTCTCTCTCTCTCTATTTAGTTGCAATAGAAAAATAATTGTGGAAGGAAAATAGTGGTTATATTGTTTTATGATTTGAGATAATGCTCTTTATGTATAAAAGAAAAAAAAATATTTATCTAAGTATATATATCCTATAGTTAGTGAATGATGGACTTGCTTTTTGTTAAAAAGTAAATGTATTTGAATTTACCTTCTTTTTGGCTATTTATCTATGTGTGTATATATATATACACACACACACATAGATAAATAGCCAAAAAGAAGGTTATATATATATATATATATATATATAACTTTAAGCTTGCTATTTTTATTTAAGTCACTATTTTTTTTGTGACAGAGAATTTATTTTTACCAGTGAATATATATATATATATATATTATAATAGGTAAAAATTAGGTTAATAAGATCAAGCATATAATTGAAAACCTAATCCTACCAATATCAAAGAATCGAATCCAAGTGAAATCAAAAGCATGCAATTCAAGAACAATATCACTTATATTGTATGATTCCTTATTTATGATGTGGATTGCTTCTCAACAATGAACAATTATGAAGATAAAAGCTGCCATGATGGATGGATGATAAAGATAATATGCTATATGGATGCTAAAGTGCTCAATATGTTCAAGATGATAATGTAGATGCTATATGAAAATGATGGATCAATGTAGTATGGAATGAGAGGGTGTTTATATAGACTTCAACCAAAATCAATCAACGGTAGAGATTTGGTGCCTATTTGAATGGCTAAGATTAAATGATAATCATAGGTGAATTTGTAGATGACAAGTGGAATAAAAGATAAGGCTTATGTGTGACTGTGTACATAAAAAGTACTACATGTGAAAGATATTAAATAAAAAATGTAGTACCACACATGTTTTTAAATGAAAGATACACACATGTCGGCTTGTGAAGATAAATGATAAGAGAAATTAATTAAATAAATAAAATTTAATTAATTAATTGGAAAGTGGGCTTATGAAGGGATTTTTAATTAAATAAATAAGATTTATTTAATTAAAATAGATAGAAATAGATAATTAAATAATTAAAGATTATTTAATTATAAATTAGAGGAAATAGAAGAAATAGATAATGAATTAATTAAATAAATATGAATTTATTTAATTAATAGAAGAAATAAGTAATAGGGAAATTGCTCAAGTGTGTTAGACAAATGTAGATGATAGCTAATGCAATATTTTGATGCTAATGATAATTAGGTCAATTTTGGGTGTCTACATTTTGCCCCTCTTTGATACAATGTTCGTTAGAATGTTGTGTCAAAGAAGATATGATAATTCACTCAATAAACAAGGTTTATGCCCCAATGTAACTGGCAGGTGATGCCCCCTCGAGAGGCAAGCCGGGCTAACCAGGAAGGGCTGGGTTGGCTCGCAATAAGATGGAAGGCTAGAAACAAGGTTGACACGAAGAAAATGGGGGTTGGGTGGGATAAATAGTTCAGAAGAAAATAGGCTTTGGTATAGAAGAATTAGGGTATGGATAGGGGCTATAAGTAGGTTCCTTAAGGGCAAATAGGCTCATTTGTGCTCATTTGTTTATAGAGATCTAGAGCTCTCTAGAGTTTAGGTGCTTCGAGTGTTAGAGAGCTATCAGGATGGTGATTCCAAGCAGAGATCATCGGGCTGAGCGAGTGAGGATACATGGGCGACTAACGGGAGTAGGCGCATTGGTATGTACTAAAACGTTTGCTAAATGTATGATTTTTTTTAGGTTAAAAGTGTGATAAATGTACACACTTCACCAAAAGTGACTAGGTTTTAGGATAGGTAGTTCAGGTCACTTGTGTAGGAAAAGGGGCCGCTTAGGGTAAAATAGGTCACTTATAGGCTCGAAGTGACTGCTTATAGCAAAATGAGGTTGCTTTTGGTCGGCTAAGGCAAATGGCTAGGCAAAAGGTGCATAATGTTAATGCAGATTGCTTGTAGGCAGAAAGTGACCGCATATAGAGATAGAGCTCGCTTGTGAGGGAAAAGTGATCACATATAGGAATTGAGTTCGCTTTTAACTAGCAGTAGCTCACCTATGGTAGAGATGTCGTGTATAAGCAGATACTATGTGCTTGTAGTAAAATAGCTCACTTATGGTCAAAAGGCTTGCACATATAGAAAAATGAGTCACTTTTAGCAAAAGTAGGCAGCTGCTAGGAGTCAAAAGGCAAATTGAGAATGCAAGAAACTGATAAGGTGGATTGAATGATGTAGGAGGTACTACCACCATTATTGTCTCAGGAGCCACATCCTAGGGACTTGTGATTAGTCAGGATATTGGATGTAGAGGAGCGGTTGTTCTTGGATATTATTGGTTTGGAGCATGTGTTGAGACTAGAGCCAGTGTAGGCACATCAAGGACTGATGACATCGATGGAGGAGCGAGCATAATTTGTTCTTATTGTCGATGGGAGAGGCAACGATTACCTTAGAGGATGTGTTCTAGATTCTGTGTGTTCCTATTGATGGAGACCGAGTAGATTATGATCCTGACATGGGTCCAGCTACATTTAGGCAATTGTTTGGGACTCCAAACATTAGGGCTAAGGGCTCAGAGATTCTGATGGCTAGGATGGAGGAGCTATGTGATAGATTACAGCGAGTGGATGTGGCTATTATCAGATGGCTGGTGGGAGACAGGTGAGCTAGAGGGTTTTGGTTGGATGGGGGACAGTGATGGAGGGGATGTTTTCATATGGTACCAGATATGCATGGGCAGAGTGTGTACTAGGACAACTATATCATTATTTACATGACTGCGCGTATATGTTTGGAGCGAGTATGTCAGCTAGAGTCACAGTATTGCATCTATGGGCTTATAAGAACATTCCAGTGACGAGGCCAAATGGATGGGTGGCTAGAGTACTAGGAGAGCCATATGCTAGGATGTACAGAGGAGCTCTTACCTATCAATAGTGATGAGGGATAGTCTACTGGAGGCGGACTTTGGATGAGGTAGATAGATTTGTATGGAGGCCATGGCTTGGATGTGAGAGATGGGATGAGGAGGATGGAGAGCTTGTCTATGTGAGGTAGGCTAGATATATTTTTGGTCGCGGCATATATATTATAGAGCACTATTTTCCTGAGAGGGTTTTGAGGCAGTTCAGGGTTCCACAGGCAGCACCAGTAGGGGATGCCATTTTTGGGAGGACACGGCAGGAGGTTTTTAATTGGCGGCTAGAGATAGTGGTTGACATAGCTTTGGCAGAGAGGGATGGATTACAGCTAGTTATGTGGCAGTGGAGGCAGGGTCCTGCAGATCCAGGGACTTTACCAGATTATGATGCACACTGGGTTACAACTAGGCCGACTCGGTTGATGAGGCCTAGGGAGATATGGGAGATTGGGATTGAGAGGTCAGTTAGGAGGAGGACATGAGCTCTAGTAGCACAGGCAGTAGTGCCAGTAGCTCTGAGTATTCAGGTACAGGGACAAGTGCCACCACAGGTTCTTGCACAGCCACAGGCACAGGTGCTAGGAGGTGATGATTTGGGGATACAGTAGCTAGGATAGAGGATCAGAGAGGAGCAGAGATGGAGGTGGCAGGCTCAATTCAGGCTGAGGAGAGTGGAGGTAGATAGACATCAGGCAGTGATACGGTTGCGGCATGCTAGAGCTCAAGCTCACACTTATTAGGCATAGTTGCAGGCTAGGGCACATGCAGGAGATGGACAAGATGATGGTGCTCTTGTGAGGGTTACTGGGGAGAGAGATGCAACAATGTGGCAGGTGCAGACAATGACAACTAAGAGAGATACTATAGTACAACAGGTTCGGGCCATGACTATTGAGAGGGATGTAGCCGTGCAGCAAGTGCAGGCTATCACAGCGGAGAGAGATTCTCTGAGGATGGAGAGAGATAGGGTAGTGGCTGCCTTAGGGACAGATGGAGCTACTATGTATCTAGCCACCCAGTTGACACAGACACAGGGAGAGCTAAGGAGAGCATAGGGTGAGGCTAAGTACTATAGAGGCTTATATTATGGAGCAGTGCCTATAGAGCAGAGACAGCCTAGCTTCAGGAGCAGATCAGGGGCTTCTAGTTCACAGAGGACAGGAGGATCACGGTCTGTAGCTTTGGTGATGGGGCCTCCTAGAGATGGCAGGCTAGGTACAGGACCCAGTGGTGGCAGACAGGGCGAGGGTGCTGCCAGTAGTGACTAGGGCTACCTTGTTGTATTGTATTATATCATGATGAGGCCTATGAGCTGATTGTACATACATTCTTTTGAGGGCTCATGGATAGCCCATGTTGTATTTTTAGACACTTGTATATTGACACACATGATATATATATATATGATGGCTTTGATTACCTATGATGTTGTAATGATTATGGATGCATTTATGGTATGATGTTATGCATGTTTTTTTATTTTTCATAATTTATATGGATGTTTATGCAAATGATATGAATATGTAAATGGCAATAATGAAAATGTCTTATGCTAATGGTATTGTATGGTAATGGCTAATAATGAGATTATGATAATAATATGGACCTATATATGCCTAACACACTTGTTTTGCAGGATGGAGATAAGGGAAATGACGAAAGTGGACAAGGAGGATGAAAGGAATATGATTGATCTTGGTTGAAGACTATATAAGATGATGATGGAATGGATAAATGATATGACAACTTTTTAAAGTAATTGCTCAGAAATAAAGAAATGTAATCCTTATGTTTGATATAGCATATGGATGTTATGCACTAGGGTATAGAAGACCAAGGTGTCCAGGTATCCAATGCATAACTAGCGTACTACAATCTTGTCTAGATGCATGAGGTCAAGATGTTGAACCACCATACACAAGATAGGAATAGCAGCTAGTGTTCCGAGATGGACTTTGACACTACAAGCAATGGTTTGAGCTTATCTCCACTACACATAATGACACTTTTTTGGTTATATGTATGGAAATAGTCTTAGCATAGAATAGTCTCAAATGCATAAGAGACTGTTTATCTTCTCAGATGCAAGAGATATTGATATGTAAGATGCTAATCCCAACACGTACAAGATACCAATACGTGTAGGAAGAGAATAAGATCATCCCACAGACACAACATACAAAAGAAATATGACCATGTCCCATTCCTTACTTCATCGCAACGTACCAAGATATGAATAGATCAAGGCAGTCTTGATTAGGCCTAGAAAAGGGACAAAAGATAAATCAAAAGATAAAAACAAAAGATACTGTCATCATGTTCTCTTGCCAAATTTAAGTGCTCTTGGATGGATTAAGGTGGCGCCTTGTTAAGAGGAAAGTTGTATCCTATTGAAGGCTAAAGATGTTGATAAAATGCTATAGCAAATGTTGGCTTAAGGCATGCAGACAAATAGCTTCTGGCTTATCCCTGATTGGTTAAAGTGCTTGAGCTTTCGTTGATACGCATAGTCTGCTTCTTGCTTGAGCTAGTCAAAGAGAAGAAAATAGAAGATGAAGATGGGGTGAATCGTTTGTGCTTGCATACTAGATACTTCCTTCATATTCTAGACTGCCTACATACCCTGTATCCACGGGATCAAAGCACATTACAATGATGATGAGACATGATGAATATGTAGTTATGGGTTTATTGATGATGTAAGTGATGAAAGATAGAAGAAAGGGAGATGAAAGATCAAAGGATGATTAGAAGAAAGATGAAAGATAGATGATGAAAGGGGCTATCATCTATGCCTGAATCAAAGTGCATCCTTTGCATCTCAAATTGCCTACATACCCTGTATCCATGGGATCAAGGCTTTGAACGATAGAGCTATGATATAGTTCTTGCTTTTTGTGTTGATGGTTGATGTCAAAGGATCAACTTTATTGCTTGGATTTTTGGGATATTTTGATTTTTTTGGATTTTGCTGAATATTTGATTTTTTTGGATTTTGCTATTTTGATGGTTGTTTTGGTGATTGTTGTGCTTTGACGTTGGTTTCAGATGTTTGTTGTGTTTTGGTTGAAATGTTATGAGCTAGAGTTGTAGATATCCACTTCCAAATAAGGCTTGCCAAGTGCCCCCAGTGTGGGATGAAGATTGCTAGGAAGACGTTGCAATGGATGTGGTCATGCAGATAGTATGCTAAGGTGCCAAATGATATCTTAACCCCAACAAAGTCCAAACTACGAAAGCTAGCATGGCAGAGGTAAAGGGTGGAAAGGCTTTTATTATGGATGGATAAGGGATAATGGTTTATATGGGACACTAGTGGATTATGATATGGATTATGGAGGATAGATAGTAGATGGTGAATGTCATGGAAAGCTGTGATCAAAACAAACTAAGTGAATGATAGAAGTTGGTCTCTACACATAGTGCATGTTTGCCAAGTTTTCACTATGGTACTTATCCAAGGTGCCTGTTTACCAAGTTTTCACCAGAGGATGAATTATTTATCTTGTACTATATTTTTTTTGTCATCCAAAGTGCCACAAAGTGGTTTTCACTATTGGATTTTTTTTTTTTTTAATGGAAGGACAATTACACATGGCACCTGTTTGCTAGGTTTTCACCAAGGTAATGGATAGGAGGGACTCAAGTGTCTAGTTCGATGGATGTTGGTAGTCCCGTTGGAGATGGATGTCATCGCATGGACTGTGTTGTTATGCTCATAGATGTTGGTAAGGGAGATATGAGAGGGAAATGAAGCAGGTGGATAGTGGATTATGATACGGATTATGAAAGGTTCATGCAAGGATGGATAGGTGAAAGACGTATGCAAACGCATGGACCATAGGAGGGTAATGGGGGAGATATGTAGGATAATAGATGAATGATGGTGAGATGGAGGTGTGTGGAAATGTTTTGGAATGGAAGGGAATCATGACCAATGGTTGCACACACCGTGATAAACATTGAAGCTTTGGGTGGAAAGGCGATGTAGGAAACGATGGGGATATTTGTTTATGAGATGGATGACTTAGTGATTTAGGAACCCACATAGACTTAATATTTTTATGATTTTTGTTTGACTTGTGGGATTTTTAGATGGATAGAATTAGAACATGAGATGAAAGAGGATGATTAGGATTCTTTTTTGAAAGGTGGATAAGGATACCTCATTCGGCTTGCTTGCTTGTTTGCTTAGGAACCCAAACCATTTTGGTCTTGGACTCTTCTTGTGGAGTTATGGACTCAGATGGCTCTTTACATGTATTTAGCTGTGAGTCTTTGCTTTGATACCCGAAGGCATGAGGATCTTTAGGATGTCTGAGAGGAGTTTTAGCTTTAGAGGTGGAGTCATCCAAATTTTTATTTTTGAATCCCATGGATTTAATAGAAGCGGGGTTAGCGGAATGAGTGGAAGCTCTAAGTTTAGACAATGTGTGCATATGTTGGTCATGATTTGGAATGTAATGATGCTTATGGATAGGGAGATAATTAGGTGTTGGTAGTAATGGTGGTAAGGAAAATGGAGGATATTTGGAGTTGGAAGAAGCGGCGGTTAATTAGATGGCGGAAGGTGTACGGTCACATGCTTTTGCAAGTTATAGGATGGTGGAAGTGGTAGATATGGAGGTAAAGTTGATGGTGGGAGTTTGGGAGTCGGAAGAAGCAGAGGTAAATAGGATGGTGGAATATGTATGGTCACATGCTTGTGGAATTTAGGATGGGGTTTTTGATGGGAAATGGTGGACTTAGGATGGATGGAAGAATTACCAACATCTGTAGCTTGGGGAGGCTTGTGATTGACACTAGGACTATGAGTGTCTTGGGAACTATGCTTGAGTTCATCACTAGATGGAGATGAAGAGGTAGCCAAGATCATTAAGATGGAGTTTCCCTGAAAAAGGTTGGTGATATGAAAGGAGGAGTCGTCAATGGTATCCGAATTAGAAGTCTCTCCTACCAAAGAAGGTCTGGGTTCCAAATCAGAAACGAATGCGGATGAAGATGCTTGCAGCTTGTATTCACCCGGACCATGTTCAATGTACTTGATACAGAGATTTGGAGTGGCTTTTCTAGATGATGGCTTGAGTAGAGCGGATGGGTCTACATAAGATGAAGATGGATATGCTTCGGTGTTGATAGGAATGCGGTTAGGGATTTGATATTTAGCTTGAAAGGCATGACAAAACTCAAATGGATTAGGATAGGCATGGATAGTAACTTCAACACCATTATGTGTAAATTTGAGACATTGATGGTATGTAGAAGGAACTACTTTGAGGGCATGGATCCATGGACGGCCAAGGATGATGTTGTAAGGAAGCTCTATATCAAGGACTTGATAATGGGTGTCAGTAGTGACTAGACCAACTTGAATAGGCAAGTGAATAATTCCTTCAGTATCTCTCTCGGCATCATCATATGCTTTGATAGTGATGACCTTGGAAGTGTCAACATCTTTCTCAGAATATCCCAATTATTTTATTAGTTTTAAGGAACATATATTAAGACCAGCTCCACCATCCACTAAGATTCATTTGATACGGCGTTGGTTTACAAATACTTCTATGTGGAGGGCTTCATTATGTGATAGGTTGATAGATGGTCGGAGATCTTTGTCAGAGAAAGTTAGGTGGCAAGGGACTGCAATGCTAGCTACCATAGATTGGAATTGTGTAGTATCGATATTATTAGGCACCGAGGATTCCTGTAATGCTTTATCACGGATATCCTTGTGGGCAGGGGATATGTGGAGCAATTTAAGGATGGAGATATGTGCAGGTGTTTTGCTAAGGTGATCAAGGATATTATAGCTAGAGGATAGTCGAGGAGGATTGGTAGGTGCTCCTTGAATGGTAATGCAGCCTCTTCTAGTAGTTACAGTGCAATCGGGTGCTTTGCCTTGGATAGTAATGGTAGAAATGCGGTCTTGGTCAATGCGGCCAATCATGGATGACTCATAATTGTAATGGATGGCATTCCCAGTATGAGAGTTACTTGGTTTGTCATGAGATGGAAGTGGATTATTGAAAGCATCTAGATCATAGTTCGATGTTAGTTGCTGTGTAGGTTGTGATGTTGGAGGTGTGATTTTAATTAAACCTTGATTGATACAATCTTGAATGACATGCTTTAAGTGCATACAACCATTTGTTTTGTGTCCCTTAACTCTATGGTAGTCGTAATACTCATTCTCTTTATACCAAGGAGCTTTGAAGAGCGGTTCACCATTAGGTGGTGCATCCGATAATATGATATCTCCTGCTTGGACAAGTTTTCGAAAGACTACCTCCATAGGTTCTGCTAAAGGAGTAAATTGTCGTCGAGGTGTTGGATTTGTTCTTGGTTGATTTCGTTGAAAAGTTAATTTTCTATAGATGCGGCTTGAATGTTAATAGGAGATTTCACTGTTTGTATGTTCTTTGCATCCACGATACTGTCATTAACAACATTCTTGTTCTTGTTCCAAAAGAAGGATTTATCATTGGAGTTTTGAGGATTGTCTTTGTTATCTCTAAAAATATTGATAGTACCCTTAGCAATTAAAGCATGTTCAATGATGGTTCCTTTGGAAACAAGTTCATCAAAGGTGCTAGCACTTTGCAATTGTAGTTGAAATGAAAGCTCAGGATGAAGATTTTGGATGAAGATATCAAGCTGTTGTTTCTCAGGTATTTCCCATGATAGTTTGCTAGCCATATTATGCCATCATTGAGTAAACGAGGAGAAAGCTTCACTATTGTGTTGTTTGTTGTTGACAAGGTCGATCATGTTCACTTCATGTTCAATGTTAAAAGCGAAATGTGATCGAAATTTGTTTGCTAGTTTCGCAAAAGACTTGATTCCCAGAGGTAAATGAGAGAACCATTCAAGAGCTTGTCCTGCTAAGCTTTGGGGAAATAGTCTCAAAAGATATGTATCATCTTGAGCAACATCGAGACATGCAACAAAAAATGTTCTAAGATGGTCTTCCCGATTTCCTTTTCCTTTGTATTTGTCAAATTATGGAATTTCAAAGTGTGGCAGAAAAGGTGTCATATGAAGTGACTTGTCAAATGGATAACCACATATGTCTCCTAAATAAAATGTCTTCTTACTTTGTCCTATCGCTTTGTTAATCATTTGTTCAACATCCGCTTGAGAAAGGTGCCGTTGTTGCAAAGGAGGTTGATGGTTCAGAGGTGAAGTGTAATATGTTGTATATTGTGGTTTCTATTGTGGGATGTATGGGGACATGACCATTTGTTGAGGTTGCATGCTCACAGTATATGTCAAAGGATTACTATGTGACACATATGTGTTTGAGGATTGCTGTCCTTGAGACACAAGTGGTAGTTGGGTATATTGCGATGAATTAGTGCCAAGGGTTTGCATCACATGGGAAGATGGATTGACGTTGGTCAATGGTTGTGAATTTAGAGTTGGATTTGTAATATGGTAAGTGATGGAAGAATTGGTGGATGCAGAAGAAGGATGGACATTTGGGTTTGTGTTTTGGACAACATGAGGATTGGTATATGTCATGTGTTGGGTGACGATGGGTAATCCTTGGGTTGCATAGGATGGATTGATGGTTTGTGAAGGATTATATGAGGATGGTGGAAGTGATGTAAGTTGATCAACATAAGAGACAACGACGCTAGGATTAGCTTGTGATACAATAGGTGGGTCACTCATGTCAATGAGACTAACATTGGGGTTATATGGTGTGTTGGATGGATCCGTGGAAATCATGGAGACCATATTAGCAGTGATAGGAATATGAATGTGGGATGTGGTTTCCACATGTGATGCAATGGGAGTAGCGGATTGCAATGGCTGCGAAACTTGTACGGTTTGTGGTGTTTGGATAGCTTGCAAAACTTGTAGAGTTTGTGATATTGGAATGGCTTGTGATGTTTGAGGCATTTGCACTTGTGCATCATGGACATCTTGTGTTACTTGAGATCGAGATATAGTCATGGTAGGATAAGGCGTATGTTGTGGAACATGGAAAGGTGGAACGCTAAGATTTTACGAAAGAAAAGGAAGTACATTGGTTGGAGTTATCAAAGGTTCTAAAGTGTACTCTGAGCATGGTACATTGGATGGAGTAGCAATAGGCAATGAAAGAGATGGGTTGGAAGATGGATTTTGTAGCATGGACATGGTATGAGATGGTGTGGCTATAGTGGATGGTCCCTTTGCAACAACAACGGGAGTGTTTGGATCATGTTCTCGAATAGCGGATATGTCAAAGTCACTTGGTAATTTGGCTCCCATACGTGCTAATTGCAAGAAGTAGCAATTAGGATTAGATAAAACAAGATTCTCAAATTGATCCCATACGTGTGTGTCTCTAAATTCTGATAAGTCCTCTTGGGATTGCTCTTCATAAGTCTTTGAAAATGTTTGATGTTGCACTTGTTGTGAAGATGACGGTCCAACGGTGTATCCGTTAGGCACAAACATGTGAGAAGGCATGCCGGTTGTAAATTGAGTTGCATCTCTATGGGGCATTGATCGGGATTGTTGCATCTTGGCTTCCATCTCAGCTCGCAATTTTGCTTCCATTTCAACTCTATATTGGCTCCTAGTTTGAGGCATGATGGTTGATGTTGAAAATTAGACTTTAGCTTGTCAAGATTGAGACCCAAAAGGTGATGGTTTGCTGATTGTTTGGTGTTGGTTTGTTTTGTTAGTTTGCTAGTTGCTTGGTTGTTTGTTGTTGGTTGATAAACTTCCCTAGAGGATAGCTCACACACTCAAGGGAAAAGTTGGTTGCTGATGTTGTTTGCTGGTTTTGCTAGGGCTAAGTAAAGCCAAAAGGATAATGTTTGGTTGCTAGTTTTGCTGGTTGGTTGCTATTTTGGGGTCTCAAAAGGATGGAAGCTCAAAAAAGTCCAATGGATTGATATGCTCAAGATAAAAGACAATGCTCAGCTGACTGCGGATGCTCAGAAGACTATCTAAAAGCTAATTGTAGAGCTAAGAATGTTTGAAAGTGCTATTGATTGGGCTGGATGGATACTGATTGCTGATATTTGACCAAAAGTGACTAATAATAGCTCAAAAGTGACTTAGATGAGTCCAAATAATATCTCAAAAGCATTCTGGTTTTATTGCAGATAACAGACTATAGTGTTGACCAGAAGCGACTAGTTTTACCAGAGGTGTTCAGTTTCAGGTTAAAAGTGATTTACTACTATATAGAAGCGATGCAGGTTTGCCAAAAGTGAGCAGCTGTTGATTAAAAGCGATTTAGTTTTTGCAAAAGGTGAACAACTATTGTTTAAAAGTGATCTGAATGTCTGAAGGCGAACAGTTAAGGTTTAAATGTGATCTGTGTCTGACAGGGAATATGTTTGAATGATGTTTTTGACAGGATAACAGTGATTACATTCACTCACACTCACAACATACACAAGCTTGTACAACCTAGGCTAGGAAAGGACTGTATTTGTTGAGTCCCCTTACCGTGCCTATTCAAAGTGGATAGCTTCAAGATCTTGGTAGTACTAGCTCCTCTCTATAGCACTCCTTTCTCATGCATACCAAGATCTAGGTTTCCCAAGGCTTGTCCCCCCACCAAACCTTAGGATTGTCCCTGCTATCTCTACTAAGAACCACGAGAATCAGGGTGGCTTCAAAGGTCCCACCTTTTACATCAACAAATAGAAGGTTTTTGGCTACTACACAAGGTTGCTAGCAAGGGCATCCATTTGGGTGGCTATATGTGCGGCAACGCTACTCTCTATTATGGAGTCTCCCAGCCTTCAAGGGTTACACCTTGGAGGGTTTTGGGGGAGGTTGGCTATTGGTATAACACAACAACACCTGTTGTTTGTGTCTTTTGACACAAACACTTTTCTTATATAGTGGTTTGAAAGGACTTGGCTTTAGCCCGTTACTGCTTGGGTGGTACCCCTTCTCACACTGGGAAGGCAGACCCTATAAAGATAATAACAAGTTCTCATACACCAAGATCCATTTGATAGGCAAGGGGAGAGGATACTTTTGTTATTAAATTTGGGCTACAAACATGCACAACAAGCAATCCAAAAAAGATAAATCAAGCATGGAGAAAACAATGATTCTTTTTTAGGCACCAAGCCCAAATGTTCTTAAATTAGTGATAAAATATAATGTCTTGGACCGATTGAAGCTGCAACAGATATGTTAGTAGTTTCACAACCTCCTTTTCTTGGACAATCGATAAGATGCTGCACAAATAACCAATTAGTAGCCAAGAAAACTGAACTGTAAATGATAAAACTGAAAGCAACACAGTTACCAGAGGCGATCAACTGTTAATCCAAAGTGATCTATATTCAACTGAAGTTGAAATGTTACTGATCAAAAGTGACACAGATCGATGCAGATGCGAGTAGCTGAGATTCAAAAGTGATGCAAAAAATTGAAGTAAGAATTGTTAAGGCTTGTAAGCGACCCAAATATGCTAAATGCGTAAAAATCCCTGCAAAAAGTCAGATGTAAATAGAAAACCCTAATTTGTAGAAAGTGATCCAGACATCCAGAAGCGATCGATTTTAGCTTAAAAGCAATACAAATTATGACATACGCGACCACTATTTTCTCAGACGCGACGTGAAAAAGATAGGAAGCAACCACTGTTGGCTTAAAAGCGACCTAGAAAATGCTGAAAGTGGCAAATTTTGGCTTAAAAGCAATGTGTATGTTCTGGTAGCGACTGGTTTTTGCTTAGAAGCGATTGAAACTTGTCGTAAGCACTCAAAAAATTTGATCTTCAGAAAAACAACTTCAAACAACAAAGTTAATCAAGAATGTGAGTCCCACTGGGCATGCCAAAATGTGATAGGTAAAAATCAGGTTAATAAGATCAAGCATATAATTGAAAACCTAATCCTACCACCATCAAAGAATTGAATCCAAGTGCAATCAAAAGCATGCAATTCAAGAACAATATCACCTATATTGTATGATTCCTTGTTTATGATGTGGATTGCTTCTCAACAATGAACAATTATGAAGATAAAAGCTACCATGATGGATGGATGATAATGATAATATGCTAGATGGATGCTAAAGTGCTCAATATGATAATGTAGACGCTATATGAAAATGATGGATCGATGTAGTAGGGAATGAGAGGGTGTTTATATAGACCTCAACTAAAATCAATCAACGGTAGAGATTTGGTGGCTATGTGAATGGCTAAGATTAAATGATAATCATAGGTGAATGTGTAGATGGCAAGTGGAATAAAAGATAAGGCTTATGTGTGACTGTTTACATAAAAAGTACTACGTGTGAAAGATATTAAATAAAAAATGTAGTACCACACATGTTTTTAAATGAAAGATACACACATGTCAGCTTGTGAAGATAAATGATAAGAGAAATCAATTAAATAAATAAAATTTATTTAATTAATTGGAAAGTGGGCTTATGAAGGGATTTTTAATTAAATAAATAAGATTTATTTAATTAAAATAGATAGAAATAGATAATTAAATAATTAAAGATTATTTAATTATAAATTAGAGGAAATAGAAGAAATAGATAATGAATTAATTAAATAAATATAAATTTATTTAATTAATAGAAGAAATAAGAAATAAGGAAATTGCTCATGTGTGTTAGACAAATGTAGATGATAGCTAATGCAATATTTTGATGCTAATGATAATTAGGTCAATTTTGGGTGTGTGTGTGTGTGTATATATATATATCGTATTATATATTAACAACTATTGGTATGTTCAACTGATAAAAGATAAAGTTCATTTTATTTCAAACGACTGTTAGCATTAAATCTTAGGGTTGTTTGTTCTTTTTTTTTGAAACTTAGAACTTGGCGGTCACAGGGGCCTTTATCTTTGCAGATTTGGGGGGGAGGGACCCCATCCCCCCAATCTGTTTATTTTCCTGCGAGCAGTGTTTAATGCGCGACCAACGCTGAGATGAAAACGGCCGCCAGCCGGAACGCTTGGGCACGACCCTTCTAATAAATTTCACTCCTATTTTTATTCTGTGTAAACACTATGCGATTTATGAGGTTTAGCTCAGCCCTGCTTAATATAAATTCTTCAGCTTATGTGTGTGTGTGTGTGTGTGTGTGTGTGTGTGTGTGTGTGTGTGTGTGTGTGTGTGTGTGTGTGTGTGTGTGTGTGTGTGTGTGTGTGTGTGTGTGTGTGTCTACCTCTGTATATCTGTGAATGTAACCTACATTATATATATAGGGGTGCATTTTCATCTAAATAGATTACTATTTTTTAATGTTTTTTAATTCTTGTGTAAAAATATCCTCTGCTTTGTTTTTATAAAAAAACTAGAGAGCCAAAAAGAGGAAATATGTTAACCTGTAAAACTATTGAAGTATTTTTTGTGAGCAGCATTTAGAAAACCTTGTAACATGTGCATTTTGATAATGGAGACAAAGAAAAGAAACTTAGAAAACATTTAAGCAATGTAGAAAACTTCTAGTAAACTTAAATCTTTGAGACCCTATGCATTGAAATACTTTTAGAAGATAGAAATAAGATAGAAAACAAGTAGAATGTTAGAAGAAAATATAGGACATCCTACACAAACAATTTTGTAAACAATTAGGGAATTTTTACTATTGGGAAGATACCTTCCACTTGGGAAGGTACCTTCCCACTTGATCCTTCTTTGGAAACTTGCACACCAACCAGAAACAATGCAACTTGTGAGTGAGAACAAATGAGGAGTTTGGAGAGATTATATATGCATGTCTAGGGTTTGGTGCCCTAAGTTTAGAAGATGGGTTAACTTAATTAAACTGGTTTTGTTATGTGCAAACCCACTTGGAGTGTGGGAGCCTTTTTGTCTTTTATGTATGTGTGGAGGTATTTAATTCTTTTTTTAAATGGCCTTATTTACTTTTGGATGTTTTTTTTATTCATTTAGGTATATGATTTAATTATACTTTGATTTGAATATAATGAAATGAATGCTCTTAGATTTAATTTAATTTTTGTCATATTGAAATGGGAGCTATTGGAATAGTTATTTTATTTAATTTAAATTTAGTTTAAAACCTTAGGAAGGATTTTAGATTTTATATGCATTTAATTAATTAATGAATTTAGAAAGGTGTAGAGGATAGTTTTTATTTTAAATTATTTTTGCAACCTCTTATAGTTGATGAGATGGCGTTATGTTATTGGAATCACTATAGGATTTTATTCCATTTTGACCCGTTATGCTACCAAAATTTATCTAGACTTAAATGAGATAATTGTTAATATTGTTCAGTTGATTTACCCCTTTTTACATTAGATGTTATATTATTGTTTAAGACAGATTTATTTATAGTATTAGTTTAATGATTAGACCCATAGGTCTATAGTGGACCTAAGGTGAGATTTCAATTTATATCGAAGTCGTCCCACTTCATTTTAATAACTCTAGGGTTGGAAGCTCGAAAAGAATCCAACCCTCTTAGTGTCGCTTTCTATGACACACACCCCCTTAGTGGCTTATGCTTTGAAGGGATGGCGAAGAGAGTATCGCTTCATCCCATTGTGATTGACTTTCCCCGCCTTTGGGTGATGTACCCGATGTTAGTTGTAGAGACAACTACATTGGTGCGTGTGTCACCGAGCATGCATGTTGCGTGCGAGGGGGTTTTTAGAGTCGGGTGAAAAAAGTTTTGGTAAGTCATCCGGTGGCTCCTTTTTGGAGGTAGCCTGCTTGCCAGGGTTGGCCGAGGCTCCCTTAACAAAATTCACTCTCTCATTTTTTTTATTTATCTTAAAACCCTAACTTAATTTAAATAAAATTTACCCTAATTAATCTATAAAAAATAACTTACCTTTATAGGATTAAAATATATA
This sequence comes from Cunninghamia lanceolata, assembly GCA_027924645.1. Classification (NCBI taxonomy): domain Eukaryota; kingdom Viridiplantae; phylum Streptophyta; class Pinopsida; order Cupressales; family Cupressaceae; genus Cunninghamia; species Cunninghamia lanceolata. The sequence continues at coordinate 7,403,576 of BSBN01001038.1, read as the reverse complement.
TGGATATGTATATATATATGCATTCAAACCCCCTAAAACTATCTTCAATTTAAACCATATATACATATATATTTATCAAACCCCATCTACTTGCATTTATATCATGCATGTGTATAAATACAAAATTCAGTATCAAAGAGAGCCATTGAGATCCTGTGCCCATCCTTCACCCAATGGGTTAGAATAAAAAAAATCTTGGGAAAACAAATAAAGTGTGAACGAGAAATGATGTCAATACCAAAAAGAAAGAAAATTATGAATTTACCTTTGAATTTTTTTTTAATTCCAACGGAGAGCTTCTCACCCAGGTTTCTCCTCCCAAATTTCCTGCCAACCCCCAACTTCATTCATTCATCCCCCAAAATTTTCTAAACCTAAAGGATTTTACTCCTCAAACAGAGCTAATTTGCGGCTAATTAAAATGAATTAAACATAGCTATTTAGCTGATTAAAATGAATTGTTTTTCCATGTCATAATTTTTGGCTTTATTTGTGGACTTGCTTTTATTATTATATTTACTTTTTTTTTGTTTTTAGTTTTTTTTATAAGATTACATTACTAACTTAAAATCTCCATTTGATTTAATATTTACTTTTTCACTTTGTTAATATATATATAAAATTTAAACACATTAGGTCTATTAGAGAACTTTAAATGCCTTATATATATTTTGATATATAAGTATAATTTTTTTTAATGCTACATTTATTCTACTAATAGAAATATAACATATATATACATATGCATATATGTTCATATGTTTTTAAATACACATTTTTAGATTATGTTGTTTTAAATTATAAACAAATTAATAACTAATATCAATATCCAATCTGACGATGATATTTATGAAATAATACATTTCTTTTAAGCATATAAGGTGCTTATTAAATTATTAATTATTTTAGGGTTTTAAGGGATTGTGACATATTCTAACATTTATTGAATTAATTAATAAATTAAACTACCTCTAATACTTGTTAAAATAAACTATTTTTTTCTTCAAAATATGCAAAAAAGGAAAGAGGAGACAAACAGGAGTTGGAGACTCATGCAAGAGGTTATTTTTCTTCTATTTTTGACTTTTGGTCAAATAGGCTATTTTGAGAGTCTTTTTGGTCAAACACCTTGAGAGGAGGAGTTTTGAGCTAAAATAGCTCAATTTGGAGCAATTATGAGCCCTCTAATTTAGGCATTTTCCTCTTGCTTGCCCAGCAACTGAGAGTTGACTATTTTTGAGGTTGAAGATCTTTTCCAACCTATTCATGCATCAGTTGGAGTCCAGTTAGATAGGAGATGACTCCCCTTTGCTTTTTGGGAGAGATTTTTGTATTATAGGAGAAAAAACTTATGCTTTTTTTTCTCAATTCTTGCTTTTTATTGTCTTTGCACATTGCAAAGAGAGATTTCAGTATTGTAACTCAACAGTTTTATAGATTTTATATAGTACCAGCTTATTTTTCAGCATGTTTTACAGTTATTGCAGAGGTATTCCTACAAAATTTCAATAAAATCGGGTGTTTTTCTTCTCAGATTTAGGTGTCTTGTTCTCTTTTGAATGATCTGATAAAAAATTATTGTGTTTTTAATCAAAACCTTTAAGTTTTCTGTCTCATTCTTTGAATGCAAGTATACAGAAAAATAATTTCATTATCACATGTTGTAGATTGTGCAAGTATTCTCTTATCTTTTTAAGTTGTGAAAATACCAAGTTTTCCTTCAAAGAAGATAGAGATTTTCAAGCCTTTCTACAAAATATTTGTGTTAAAGTTGCTCAAATTGAGTTGTGTGAATAGATCTATTGAGAAATAATTGTGAATCAGATTGCAAGTTAGATTACAATCATTGGTGCATCACCTCTTAGGATCATTTCAGTTTCATTAGTTACCTTTCTATCTGGTTCATGAAGACAAGAATGAAGATGAAGCCTCAATTCAGCTAGAAGAGCAAAAAGACAACCTTATTTTGGAGGCTAATGAAATTGTTTTACATGAAGAACAAATAACCAAGTTAGAACTTATGCTTCAGAAGGATGATCTTGACACTTCATCAAGCCTTCAAGAAGATTGTTACAAATCTAAGGTGAGTCCTCTTATGCAAACAAGTAAAGATGATTTTGAAGATGACTCTTTTTGGGATGAATTAGAGGTTTTTTGTGCAAATTTAGATGTCAAACCAGAATCTCAGGAAGAAGAAATTCATAAACAGAAAGAGCAACAAGTGGAATTTTTTTTTTTCAAAGGTCTCTGATCAGCAAGATGAGGAAGGAACAACAGATTGTAAACATCAAAACAAGACTATGTGTTTGAGCATGGGTTTGTCTAGAGGATGTCCTATTCGACATCTAATCCAGTTGGAAAGCAACAAAGAAAAGCCATTACCAATCATGTTTGTTTCAAGGCATGAAGATAAGTAGCAGGAGGAAGAGAGTCAGCTTGTTTATCCACCACATAACAATTGTATTTTTAGTCAAAACAAGTGGGTATGTGTTTTTGTTCTTTTTCTTGAAGAAGTACTTCATAGGTTCTTTGGATGCCCACCCTTTCCTCACCCCTTGTCAACTGCTCAAAGGCATGAAAAATACCCCAGGTTGATCAGAAAAGGAAGCTATTTTTACAAACCAGTTAATGGTTTTATCTAGAGAGCTTGTTCTTTTGTTTGGCTTAGGTAGGTAGGCCATTTGCTTTAGTTTTGTTTTCCAAGAAGTGCTAATGCACATTTTGCTGGCCCTATTTAGAGCCAGCCTTGTTTTGTTTTCAGTTTGTTTTGCTGCTATTCTTTTTCTAATAGTTGAGTTTCAAGAAGTTTTCTAAATTGCAAAGGCCAAGGAAAGACTTTATTGCCCAATGGATATACTAGGCAACTAGTCATGAGAGTTTTAACAAGCAAAACTAGCGTAGAGGTTGCCAAAAATGTTACCTAATTATGCACATTAGCCCAATAAGGTCAGGCTGGGACAACACTAATGTTTTCTACCTTTGCGGAAGGATTCAGGTTCAATGGAAGCTTAAGACATGAGCCTAAGTAGAGGAGTGAAAGAGGAAAAGTAAAGAAAGTTAGAGGATCATAGCCATCCCTAGGAGGCCTACTACCCTAATGGAGGGCCATTCTGGTTATCACCATTACTAGAATCATGTAACAACTTAGTAAGAGCTACTACATAAGCCAAATAAGGATGGGAAGGACACCCCAGCAAAACAGGAGATATCTTAAATCTGGTAGGAGAAGGGAGATTAGGAGATAGGTTTCATTTTCATTTCAGGTCTATTCATTGCAGTTTCTTCAAAGTTTAGATGAATTCATTATAGTTTGTTCAAGTATCAAATGAGAAAGATACACAAATTTGCTAAACTTACTTATGACTATAAACAACTATACCATGCAATAAATTTTAGATTAGGTTCTTATGCAATTGAATGATTTCTAAAAGAAGAAAACAAGGTACAAATCATTGCATGAAATAATTGTTTATATTCATAAAAGAGAATCTATTTATAGGCTCCCACACAAGCCATGGGATTGACTATACAAGACACTACAACAAAATAGGCAATTAGCACCTAAAATAGCACCAGAATTTAGTACATTTGAGTTTATGAATTAGACACTTCTAATAGTGCAAAACTCGACGCCAAACTGCATGTTCTCTTCAGCGCCATTTTTTGCACTGGAAAAGTAGCACAAGCAATAGCACCTCCTTTAGCACTTGGAATAGCACCAGGAGGCACAACCAATTTAATGTCAGAAATAGTGCCTAAATTAGTGCCCAATTTGGCTTCCAGTTTTGCTTCCATGTCTACTCCCATTTTTGCTTCTAGTTTTGCTCCCAATCGTGCTTCCTGTTTTGCTTATGGTATGGTGTTGAAAACAGCTTCTTTTTTGGCTTCCTAATTGATGCCAAGTTTTGCTTCCATTATGACATCCTTTGTTGCTTCCAGTTTTGCTTCCATTATGACGTCCTTTGTTGCTTCTAGTTTGGCTTCCGATTTTGCTTTTGGTTTTGCTTCTTGTGTTGCTTCCGGTTTTGCTTCCATTTTTGCTTCTAGGTTTGCTTCTGATTTTGCTTCCAGTTTTGCTTCCAATTTTGCTTCTATTTTTCTTCTGATTTTGCTTCTGGTTTTGTTTCCAGATTTGCTTCCAATATAACCTTGCTTGTTGCATCTAGCTTTGCCTCCATTTTTGCGTCTTTGTTCCAAAAAAGGTGAGTGGGCCAATCTTTCTTTCTAACTGCCCCATCTTTCACCTTATAGCCTATCTTAACCTGATACTCCCCAGTTTTTGAGCAGCTCCATCTTATTCTATCTTCTTTGCGAGACAAGCTCATAGACCTATTTGACAGAATACTCTCTAACTCATTGATCTGCGCTCCATCCAATTGAATACCCCTGAAGCATTTGAAATAGTTTATAGGATATCATTTATAAAGAATTTTTAGGGAAATGGACATCCATACAAATTAACAACATCATTATACTTATTAAATCTCCATCAAAATAAAATCTACAACAATATCCAATATATATAAAATAACAAGATAATTATTATAACATGATCATCATCTATAATTAAAACAAGTGAGTCAAATATCTATAATTTAATTGAATTTGACAACATCCATCCTGAGTAGTAAATTAAAATCATAATACGTAATAAATATCCATCCAAAAATCATCGACCATTTTCAATATATATAAATTGACAAGTCAATATTGATAAGATCATCATCATATATAACTAAAACAAGTGAAAGTCAAATATGGCAGTAGATCAATAACATGTTAAAATGATACATGTCCAACAGTCGACATAAGTAAAAATGATACATGTACAAATGATATAAGTAAAAATGATAAATTATGTAACTCAAAATGATACAAGTCAAGATGATACATGTCCAAATGATACATGTCAAAATAATACAACTCAATAATATGGTATTACAGGCCGTGAAAATGATACATATGATAGTAACCATGAAAAGAGGCATCATAACGATATATCAGCAATGATCCATGATGCAATCTATATGATCATGAATGTCACTGACTACTACCAGCAATTGCCTCATCATCATCATCACCATCGTGATCATCATCGTCGTCATCATCGTCATCATCATCGTCGTCATTGTCGTCATCATCATCGTCATCAGCCTCGATGTCTTTTATATCTACATCATCATCATCCTCTGCCATGTGATCTGTACCAGAACTAGCATATTCTGGATCTATATCATGAGGATCATCTTGATCTTCTAGAAGACCCGTGTTCTGCAAAAAAAACATTTAAAATGAAAAGTTATTATTTATTTCATGCAATAATTTATTTTTTTGTTATATATTTAATATTACAACATATGAAACGAAACCATAATCATATTACATCATATCAAAGTGCACATACCATAATAAAATTTCAAAAAACTTACAGTTAATATGTCATTCCAATGATGTAAAACATGCAACAATTCTAATAAACATTAGTAAAGATCATAAAAAAAAATTATTATACAATTTAACTATCAATTGTAAATTTTATTACATAACCTTAAGTGTCAACCCTCTGCATTTTGTGCTATATATGATTATGTTTGCCTCGAAGATCCTTTGAGAGTTAACTGGTCTATATATCTTCTTCTCCTATATCTCAGATGAGGAACATATTGAACATGATGAAAGGCTAGAGTCCATCCTGACTCTAACTCAAATACAACTAAACCCTCTCTTCTACCGACTACTCCTTTTATGTGGATCCCACACCTCACCAAGCATCTAGTAGCTACTAAGCTAGGTGGCTGAAATAGATCACACTCCCCTATCATATTGTATGTGGCACCACTGTCTAGATACCACCCATCTTGGGAAATCTCCTCTGAAGCATAATGACCAAATTTAACCTTTGTAAGGTAAGAAGCAATGTCTTCACTAGCAAGCATCTGAATCCTCTGAAGCTTCTCCTTCAGAACCATGATTCTGCTCTCATGCTTAGCTTGAAATAATGAAGCAAGGGATATTAGTTATACTCAATTATACTTATTAAATTACTGCAGAAACAAACTTTTATTGTTGTTTAATACCACTCCCACTAATCTTAATTTTTCCACCCCTTTTAATACCACATTTCTGAGTGAGGATTATTTTCAAACATTTCACATGTCATCTCTATTTGCTAATTTTAGTTGGTTGTAGGTGTTGGTCTGAGTTTAAAGTCTTAAACAGTGTCTTTTGAGGTCTTAATTCACCCAAGCATTTACCACAATCATAGGACTGTTATCCCCGGATGCAGGTGTTTGTCAGCAAATTGTGCCAGAAACTGACCCTCCCCTCCTCACGGCAACTGGCAACCACAATTGCGAGACAGCTAGCACGTAGCATGCCAGCAGGCCAAGGTATGCAAGTACTTGGCCCGCCAGTCTGTCTAACTCCAATTTTTAATGCCCCTCACTTCTACGTGGGCTGTTGTTTCCGCCCTCCAGCACTGGTGGCGATGGCGAGTAAATGTGACTTCAGACAACATGCTTTGATGGCTTCTGCATTGGATTTAGGCCTCCCCTATTCAATGGATTGAAGCTCAGCATGGGGACGACGGCTACTCTTCAAGATTTGAGTGGAGCTCATGATGGGAGTTGCCAATTTAGTGCAGGTTATAGTTTGTGGCATTTTGGAGCCTATCATGGCACCTCGTTTGCGATAAAGAGTGGTTCGCGGTAGCATGGGGCAAGGAGGCAAAGGAAGCGGTTATCAGTCTTGGGAATTCTACGGGGATTACTGTTGGCAAGAGACACTATGTGGCTTCATCATTATTGTCATTGATGGCAACAAAGCTTATCCCACACATCCACAGCACATAGTATGTCTATACCGGAAGTCAGATTGAAGAGTGTTTTGGTCCAGTGAACAAGAACAGAGCATGCAGCAAGGTCTAACAATCAGGTCTGAATCTATCAGAGGATGTATCTCAGCAAAGTGCAGACTTGGGGAAGTCAAGAGGAGTACCATGACTGCTACATTCCAGAGATGGAGCCTCCGGTGATGAAAGAGTGAAAAGATATGAGCATCTAAGTGTTGGGTTCCTGACAGGCAGAGCAGACTGAGGAAGAACTAACCGGTAGAACTTCAGACTTTAATCCGGATGAGAAATTGATTGTGATCAATCTATTTGAGGGATCATACATGGTTGGCCGACATGAGTAATGACTTCTATGTCTATGTCTTTGATACGCATCGCATATTAAGCATGGATTCAGCTGATAGATCAGTGTCTTAGAAATATTTTTAGTATTTCGGTTGCCGACTAGATAGGTGTTGAAATCCTTGATGCGGATATATATACCAAATGGATTTCAGTATGAAGGTGTGTGTGTGATGGTGTAATGTGTGAGAAAAAGTAGAGAGAAGTGTGAAAGCAGTAATACAAGTCTGGAATGTGATAGAACAGTCGCACTAGAGCAGAGGAAGAATGAAGTGCATTAGATCAGTATATTGAGCCTAACCGGAACTAAACCTTAGGATGTGTGGATGCCTTTCTTTAGTTCAAACATCTGGTTACCTTCTATAAATTTTGTAGATAGTAAGTCTTTTGTAGGCAGTGTGCCTCTTGTGAGCAGTGTGCTCGGGCAGTGAGCCATAATTGGCAAGTGCCATTTTGTACTTCTTATTCTTTTAACAAAGAATACATTCTTGGGTTAGTCACCCCATGGTTTTTTCCATTAACTAGGTTTTCCACGTCAAAATTATTGTGTTATGTGTGTTGATCTTATTTCTGCTCTTATGGTTATGTATGCTTATATGTTTTGATGCTGCACTAATTGTTAACAAGGAAATAAAGTTAAAATATTTAGAATAACTTATTCACCCCCCCCCCCCTCAGTTATTCACCTTGTTTCCAACAATTGGTATCAGAGCCAAGTTCCTCCAAATAGAACCTAACAGCTTGAGGAAGATCTGGGAATCTCAATGGATATGTATGGTATGAGGGAACAACTTTAGTCTGCCCTAGATGATCTTGAGCAATCTCACTCTGAAGTCAATAACCTGAGGGAAAGACTCAAAGAAAAACTGAGTATCTCTGTGAAAAAGAGAAAGGAACTACTTCAACAATTAGCAAGTCAAAGTGAAGCCAATGATACTAATGAAGATCTGAATGAGAAAAATAAGTTATGTGAGAAGCAATCAAAAGAGGTCATTATGGTAAGACATGAAATTGAATCAGGGGTTATGAAATTCACCCAAGAAATTGAAGAGAAAAGAAAAATTGAAGATAATCTAAAATAATCTCTCAAGGAGAAGTCAGAAGACTGCCACAAAATGGATAGAATAATCAGGCATCTGGAATTTGATCTTGAAGAAGCTAGAGATAATGAAGAACAACTTGAGAATCAGATAGACACTCTTAAAAGGGATCTTCAAACAACAAATGAATACAAAGAGAAATTCAAGATAAGCTCTGCTCAACTTGAAGTTCTTCTTGAAAGCCAAAAGAGGGTAGATGACAAGCATGGCTTGTGGTATGAGAAAGGTGAAAGCTCCAGATTTGGTCAGAAGAACTCTGGATCAGGAAATCCAAGGAACAGGCCTAGAAAATCTCCGGTAAGGCAACCAAATGCTCAAAGATATCCATCCTTCAATGGATACTACCACAATTGCAATAACTTCAGTCATAAAGCAAATCAGTGCAGAAGAAGAATGAATCAGACTAATTCATCCTTTTCTGGATAGTGTTTTAACTGCAAAAGGTATGGTCACAAATCTCATGAATGTAGAAATATGCAAATAAACAATTCATTCAATGGTAGATGCTTTGCATGCAATAGAATGGGACATATGGCTAATCAATGTAGATCAAGAGGATATCAGTCAAATATACAAAGAAATGTTGTTTGCTACAATTGCAATAGATCTGATCATATTGCCAAATTCTGCAGAAGTAAGAATCAGGGTAAAAAGGGTCCGGTGCATCTTAACCAAAATCAAGACAAAGGAAAAGAAAAAGTGAATGCAGATGAAGTTCAAAGGGAGATGAACAAGATTTGGGTGAAGATAAATACATAAAATGTTGGGCATGGATCCGCACCAGAATCTGGTGCTAGTATTCCTTTCAAAAACTAAATTAGATGAGTTCTAGCTCAAGGGGAGTCACAAAGGAAAATAAATTCCCCCAGCCAGTCAATTGGTGCCTAAATTTGGCACATGGAATGTTGCGGATTAAAGGGTTCTGAGAGATATATCTAGATAACCCTCGGTAAAAATATGAAAGATCCGCAAGGAGCTTTGAAGAGTTTAATCATCCAAGATTGATCCGGTTTGACAGCCATCCAGCAAAAGCAAGATTCTCACAGTTAGATCCGGTGTGATTCTAAATTGAAATATCTTGATCTACAGATAAATGGGATGATTCGAGGAAAGGAGATACATTGTCAATTATCACTAAAAATAGTTCTAAGTGCATCTCAGTAATTTGGAAAGATCTCTCTCAGAACAAGGCAACTGGAATGACTTAAGTTGTGCATTTATTGCAATATGAATTTAGGGTTTGTGCAGAGATAAAAGGGTTCTTTTATTCTTCATTTGCACATTTGCATTTGAGAAGAAGAAAGAAAGAGATCTGCAAACAAGTTTGCTTCAACCCTCTCAAAGATCAACCGCAGAATCTAATTCAACCAGTGATCTTTTCTGGCTCATATCATGAACCCTAGAAGTGTAAAAATGTATTTCCGTTCTTGAATATCTCTCTCTGAATCTTTTGCAAGATGGCTACTCCAAATGTTGTTAAGATCATTGATAGGCCACGCCCAAAGTTCAAGAAACATCCTTACAAATCCCTAGAAGTTAATCCCTTAGGTGCCTTCTCTAGCATTCCGCATGGGGTTCTGCACGTAGAAGATGTTAGGGTATACATACATGCCAATATTGAGGAATTTGGGGAATCAAAACTGATGGATATCTACCATAAGCAATTAATAGATGAAACATTTGAACTTAAACCTCAATACAAGGCCCTTCGGGACAAGCATTTTAGACATTGCATCCACTTTCCTTGTTTTGCAGAGGATGAATGGGTCCGGTATGTTCTTAGCAGAATACATGACAACTTCATGTGGTTGATGAGGCCATTCAAGATAACAAAAGATACCATTAGGGCAGTAACCAGATTGCACTCATCTGATGGGTTGCCTGCTCTCAAATCTGTCAAGAATCAGACAGTAAGTGAGGCTACTGGATCAAAGTTTGACAAAAGAGTAATGACAATAGAAGATATCACAGATCCGGATATCAAATTTGTCTCTATGATAATTGGCTATAAAATATATCATTCTAGCAGGGAGAATTCTGTGTCTGAAACTGCAATATACACTGCATATCAGATGCTAAGGGAAAATGCAGATTATGATCTATGTGACCTTCTCCTGAACCAACTATTAGAAAACTTACAGAAAATAAAGAAGGATAAGAAGAACTCATTTAAGTATGGTGGCCTAATCCTATGTCTCTTCTTTTACTATATGAATGAGCTTCCTAGATCTAGTGGTTGGGTATGGCAAATTGATAGATCGGTTGCCATACAAATTAGAGATTATATGTATGGGCTTGGTGATGCCAAGGCTCAAAGTATAGCACTCTGGGGATACTTCAAAAAGTTCCAAGGCATGATGCAGGCCAGAGAGAGAATTCCCCAATCTATAGTTGAAAAATACAAGGATACAGTGTGCTTCATGGTAGACACTGATCAATGCCTAATGGAGGCAGTTGAGCCCAAAACAGTCTGGATTATGCCAATGGGCTACGAAGTAGATGAGAAAATTCTGGAGCTACATGTTCAACACCTACTGAGTCAGCCAAAGGACCCTGAGGTAGAAAGGTTTGGAACCTATCAAGAATTGAGTGCAAAAATACATGTTGAACTGAGACAACTAGAGATAAAAAGGAAAGTGAGAAGGGAAGTGGAGGAAATTGCCAAGAAATATGGCATATCAAAGGAGGCAGTTGATGCCAATAGAGAGAAAGTAGAAAGAGCAGAGAAAGAGAGACAAGCATAAAAAGAAAGTGTTCTAGTGCAAGCCCCCTCCTGAACTAGATCCTTAAAGAGCTCTGCACCTGCCACCTCTAAGACCTCAAAAACCTCAAAACCAGAAGCCAAGACATCTGGAAAGGGAGAGAAGAGAACAAAAACAAAGGCCACAAGGTCATACACAAGCCAAAAGGATGATGAAGAAATAGAGTCAGATGAGGAAATTAAGAAAATGAGGAAGAAGAAGAAAACATCAAGGGAATCCTCTGCCGGTACAAACAAAGAAGAAGAGGAAAAAGAATTTGTTGAAAGGCCTACTCTCTGCATTGATGATGTCATCAAGGCAGTCACTGTGGATGGGAATCTGCAACCAATGACAGAATTTTATGATGAGTATAGTGACACAGACAAAAGGAACTTGGAAGAAGCTACAGTTAAGTACCTAAACATTTATAATAAAGTATTCATTGAGATCATCTCTCTAATTCCCAAAAGTTTAGAGAAGGTCCTTGAACTCAGAAAAGACAATGCCAAGGAAAAGGATTTGGAGATCCGGGAACAGATTGCAATTCAGCTTTATCCTTCCATTACTCCAAAACAAATGAACATAATCTTTAAGGACTGTAAGGATGAGTTCTGGAGCAAAGCAAGAATGAACAAACTTATGCTTGGAGAGATAGATCAAGTTGCCAAAGAAATAGAGGACATCCTCCGGAATGCATTTAAAAGATTCAATCTTCCTATTATAGAGGACATAGATGATGAACCTACTGAGAAAAATGTATAAGAGCTAAAGGAGATAGGTGAGGAGAGGACCAAGGACTTGGATTCCTTTGTTTCAGAAGAGGAAGTCCATGAAGAAGTAAACATCTCTCTTTTGGATCCCCCAGTAGACTCCGGAACTGAAGGAGAAGAAAGAAAAGAAGAGAAAATTAGTCAAGAAGAAGAGGTAAAGGGAAGAAAAGAAGATCAAACAGAGAAGATCCCAGATGACAGTTTTGAGGTGGAAAAAGGAAAGAAGACTCTGTCTCTGGCAAGAGACATTGTTGAGGCAGTAAAGAGCTTCTTGAACAAAGAAATGTTAGAGATAGATGAACCGGAATTATTTCAAGGACCACTCAATTTTGACTCCCTCTCTCCAGTCTAGACAATGAAGGTAGCATCTTTTGCTCAAGCTAAAGCAAAAGAAAAGCTTCTGAAGTCTCACATGGAAGACTGTGAGATGATAGAGATTGCATCTGGTGTGCTAGAGAAAATCATGCCATCCTTCCAAAAGGATCTTTTGGCCTCTTCATCTAGTAATCTGAAATCTCTTGTTAATTCTGTTAGCACACATTTTGATTCTTTGGAGAAATCGGTAGAAGAGAAAGTCCAGAAATAGTTTTTGGGAAGGAGATTCTTTGAAGTATAGGGACTCATAGCAAATGATAGGAGAAATCTGGATATTGGGATAAAGAGCCTAGAAAATGCTCTTAAAGATGGCGGAGAATTATACAAATTTTGTCTATCTTGGTCCACAGTGACAGACGACATTGCAAAGAAGGTGGAAGAACAAGAGGGTAAACTGTCAAGTTTATCTTAGAATTTTGATCCTCTCACCTCATCCATAATGAATCAAGAGTGCCAGGCTATTGCCACTATAAATGAAATAAAGAGGCTTGAAAAGGAAAAGAAGAATAGAATAAGCAGGATGAGTGAGCTACGAGGGATAATTATCCCTAAGTTAGTGGCAATGCATGAGGCCTTAACGGATGCTCATACCATAGCCTAGACCAGTGATCTGGTAGACTTAAAGAGGGCAAAAGCTTTTGCATTTTTGTTGAGTGGTCACATCTCAATTCTGGACATGATGAAGCAGAGTTGGGCAATAGAATTTATCCAGTTGAAGACCACTTTTGCGGATATACTTAAGTATATGTAAGTACAACATGTATATATACTTATACGGCTATGTATAGCTAAATTTTTGAAAATTTTGATGTGCGGCTTCCACCCTTTGCCATTGATGTCAAAGGGGGAGTGAGGAGTAGTGAAAAATGTGGAATCCAGCTAAGGGGGAGCTCCAGTAAAAGTATACATAAGATAGAGCATCAACCAAGGGGGCATTTGCTATGACACTTAGTCATTTTTTACTAAGTGTTTCCATCAATACCAAAGGGGGAGATTGTTGGCAAGAGACACTATGTGGCTTCATCATTATTGTCATTGATGGCAACAAAGCTTATCCCACACATCCACAGCACATAGTATGTCTATACCAGAAGTCAAATTGAAGAGTGTTTCGGTCCGATGAACAAGAACAGAGCATGCAACAAGGTCCGACAATTAGGTCCGAATCTATCAGAGGATGTATCTCAGCAAAGTGCAAACTTGGGGAATTCAAGAGGAGTACCATGACTACTACATTCCAGAGATTGAGCCTCCGGTGATGAAAGAGTGAAAAGATATGAGCATCTAAGTGTTGGGTTCCTGACAGGCAGAGCAGACTGAGGAAGAACTGACCAACAGAACTTTAGACTTTAATCCGGATGAGAAATTGATTATGATCAAGCTAATTGAGGGATCATACATGGTTGGCTGACATGAGTAATGACTTCTATGTCTGTGTCTTTGATACGCATCACATATTAAGCATGGATTCAACCGACAGATCAGTGTCTTAGAAATATTTTTAGTATTTCGGTTTCAAACTAGATAGGTGTTGAAATCCTTGATGCAGATATATATACCAAATGGATTTCGGTATGATGTTGTGTGTGTGATGGTGTAATGTGTGAGAAAAAATAGAGAGAAGTGTGAAAGTAGTAATACAAGTCTGGAATGCGATAGAACAGTAGCACTAGAGCAGAGGAAGAATGAAGTGCATTAGATTAGTATATTGAGCCTAACCAGAACTAAACCTCAGCCTGTGTGGATGCCTCTCTTCAGTTCAAACATCTGGTTACCTTCTATGAACTTTATAGACAGTAAGACTCTTGTAGGCAGTGTGCCTCTTGTGAGCAGTGTGCTCGGGTAGTGAGCACTAATTGGCAAGTGTCATTTTGTACTTCTTATTCTTTTAACAAAGAATACATTCTTGGGTTAGTCACCCTGTAGTTTTTTCCCTTAACAGGGTTTTCCACGTCAAAATTATTGTGTTATGTGTGTTGATCTTATTTTTGCTCTTATGGTTATGTATGCTTATATGTTTTGATGCTGCACTAATTGTTAACAAGGAAAGAAAGTTAAAATATTTAGAATAACTTATTCACCCCCCCTCTCAGTTATTCACCTTGTTTCCAACAATTATGACCCAAGCATCCCCATGCACATTCGTGAGGAGATTGACAACCATGAGGCTACTTATTTGGCAATGCAATAGGAATCTATAGATCCCCCAGGGTGGTCAACCCATATTGGGCTCTCAAAAACATTCTGGGATGGACCCTCTTGGCTTAGCAACAGCAAGAAGCCTGGGCTACTTCTTTGGCCCACAATCTCCATTTTGCTCTTGAGCAGGCCATGGCGCACTTGGACACCTTGGAAGATGGATTGGGAATTCACCACCCCATTCCACCATAGGCTTCACCAACAGACTCCCACCTGTCTCTGGCACTAGTTCAGGCCAAGGGGCAAGAGCACCTTCATCCTGTCACTTAGAGCAGGATGAAGGTGCTCTGAGCGCTCCATTTTAACTCATCATAATCCACTCACCAACTTGAGCACTCCATTTTAACTCCATTATCTCCATTCAAAGATGCCATATGACATGTCATAACACACATCATAAGTTGGTCAACAAGTGTAACTCCCTCTTACAACTCTTTTATGTGTCATTGATGTTTTTACATTTCCATTGTGGGAGGCCCAACTTCAGAAGGCCATAAACTTTTGATCTGGGAGACTGTTTGGGGCTTTTTTTTATAAATTGTTGAGCTCAAAGAAATCTATGTACTAGGCATCATTGAAAGTCATTTTGAATAACCTAGAATTATCTTGGGGGCCTGAAATGACCTCTATAGCCCAGAAATTGAATTTTTCTGTTATATAGCCTAAAAATTGCATTTTTTACATTTTGAACATTGAGCAAGGTTGAGACACCTTTCCTAACAAAGCTATTGTAGAGAAATATTTTATAACCCTTTGGAAGAATCCTTCCAATCCTAAAAATCTGTGGCATTTATTAAGGGTCTTGGGTACATGCCAATCACATATCACCTTTAGTTTTACCAAATTTGTGCAAATGCATCTACAAAGATAATGTGGCCCAAGTAGATGACTTATCAAACTCACACTTAGATGCTTTGGCATACTTGTCCTTAGCCAAAATACCAACCCAATGCTCAAATGCTTTAGGTGGGATGCTAATGATTTACTACAAAAAAGCATATCAAAAAATAAAAGAACAAACTTATGAACTTTTTGAATGCCATAAATTAATGCTTGAATGTAACAAGAGCATCACAAAGCCCAAAAGGCATGACTATGAATGGGAAAAGACCTTGATCAGTTTTAAATGAAATCTTTCTAGTCTTGTACCTGGATCAGTCTTTGATGGTATTTAGCATTGAAATCTATCTTGGAGAAATAATTCACCCATGCAACCTATCAAGTAAATCATTGATTCTGGGCATAGAAAACATGTTTTTCATGGTGACCTTGTTGAGAGTTTGAGTGCTTTGTAATCAATTCAAAGACACTAATGCCCATCCTTATCCTAGCTAAGACTAGTGCAACATAAGAACTCTTACTGAGAATGATGATCCTAGCCTCCAATAGCAACTGTACTCTGACTTTACAAATGCCCTTATATCTAAGTACATAACATTATTGAGACCTTAGCAAGATCATTTATCTGGAAGTGGACTCTAATAGGCCTTGGAAGACTATCTTGTACCTATTAAGTGGGCCATGCGGATCAACAAGATCTACTTTAATAATTACAAGTGGTCTATAAATCTAAATTACCCATTCTTCATAATTTTCTTCACTAGCTCTAATCATCAATCTTGACTTTCCTCAGAGGTAAATGTGTGAGTATAAATCCCCTTGCTTGAATGTCAAGAACCTTTCCTGATAATTGGAGGAGTATATTCCTAGTGAGTAGAGCCACTAAACACCCACTATCAACAAAATAAAATTTATTCTTGAGGATATAATTCACCACTGTAAGCTGCAAATTACATTCACTCCTATGTATCCAATGCTCTGGTGGTCTTGGATTTAAAAGGAAAAACTCTCAAAAATGTCCAAATGAAGACCCAACCTACATACAAGTGTTTCATGTCCATAATGTTAAGTGTGCTACTAGGGTTGACCAGAAGCCAAAACCTGAATCTTTTTTATATGGGAAAAACACTTGAAAGTGTCAAAACAATCCAGCCCTATCATTGCATAAAAAGATACTTGTAGTTTCTTGATTTCTACTAAAGTGAGAGACTCATTGTCTAGTTTATGTTTGACACCACATTGATCATGGGCATCTTCATTATCAGATTTAGGTTCAGAATTAAATGGCCACACATGTTCAACCATTTAGAACATCCTGGGGTTGCAAACATGGCCCTAACTTTAGGGTTTGGAACAATTATAAAATGGATTTGCAATTTCAGGGTTATAGTTTGTGGCATTTTGATGGATAACAACAAGGGATTTTTGATAAAAACTTAAGATTTCCCCTTTTCTTATTCCTATCAAACATACAATTAAGCCAACATGTTGGAGTTTGGTGATAGATCAAATTCAATATGAGATACACCACTCATTTACCCACTTATTGCTACACTATGTTTGTCCAATGGAATTAAAACAAGATACATTAGTAATTCTACAACAATCATAAAGAATACAATTATATTGTTATATGTTTCAGAAAGTACAGTATTCATCAATTTATCTAAAAGAGTGTGTTGAGTGAAACTCAAACCTATATAAAGCACTAGTTGAAGGGGAAAACTGAAGAGAATACAATATATTATATATAAAACATGTACCAGGACAAACAAAGGAACTATTTCCCCACCATGCATAACCATCTAAAAATAACAAATACAAATCCTTTAATACTATTTATGAAGGTAAATCCCACTGGAATGAGTTTATCATTATGAACTATACGCGGGCCAACAACATCCATAATCCAAAGTATGGCACAAATACTAAATGAATAGAAAAATTCTTGCAGTATAAAAGAAACATCAAAGATAGCTCCTATAACGTAGAAAGCAAGTTTGATATCATCACCTTCATTACTTGGAATTTTATATTTTTCCATTTCAAAAAATATATATAATTTCATCATGATTACTAGCTTAACTCAATAGCAATCTAATGGCATTGTTTGTGTCACTAGGGAAAACAACCACACCTCTCAATAATGAAGCAAATTGTATGTAAGATAACCCAAGCTAGCCACATTAGGGATCATTTTGACCAAAAATTACCTATTGCAATATCCTTAAATTGTTCAATCTTTGGTATGAATTGTTGGTAGAAAAAATTAGGATTACATGGATGCTTCTTCCATTCATTTTGTATCAACATATGTTTGTGAAGACACAAAAGTTAATAAATTATTAATGCATGTAACTCAATTATTTAAATAAGCAACTTTGGTAACTTTATTATTTTTAAATAGTTTCCATTTTTATGTTGAACATATTTTTGAACATGTAACTGAAAACATCCACAGTAAATGCTTTACTGTATTATCATATTCATTCACATAAGCATAGTATTGAGGCTCAATAACTGATATTCATTCAAATATAAGAAGAAATAAGTATGGCAAACATAAGAAAAATATAGAATGATAACACAGTCATGGATAATCTCTGATAATAAGATGTTCTATTTCATTCATAAGCTCAAAAGTTACACCAACAAAGTTTTGGTACACCCTTCCACTCACACCTTTATTATTTTTTTTATCAAAGTTTATATAGAGATTACATAATATCAACAATAATCCCTAAGCCATTAACCATTAAACTACCTAACCCCTAAGCCCCAAATCCCTTATCTTTTGACCCTTAATCCCTTAAACCCTAACCCCTAATCCCTTAACCCTTAATCTCTGCTAGATCAGAACAATTAGGCGCTCAATTAGGCACTCAATTAGGTGCTAAAGCAGGCTCTAAAGTAGGCACTAAATTAGGCGTTAAATTAGGCGCTAATGTAGGCGCTAATCTAGGTGCTAATCTGGGTGCTAATCTGGGTGTTAATTTAGGCGCTAATTTAGGCACTAATTTGCACCTAATTTAGTGCCTACTTGTTCTGATTGACGCAAAAAATGCCAAAAATAGCGCCATCCCAATAAATAGCGTTGACTTTTTCAAAAAATTGGAGAAAAATACATTAAAAAAGTGGGTGGAAGCAAAAAATGGAGCAAAAAAGGGAGCTAATCACAGGGATTTGTTGTATTGAGATGAAATAAAAGAAAGCATGTACATCTAAAATAGAAAAGAAACATATATGAGAGAGAGGGGATCTGCCATTGCCTGAATGATGAACCCCACTATTGGCAGCATCATCTTCTGATTCCTCATAGATATCTCCAAGGGGACCTGCAAGAGACAAGGAAGAATATGTTAGAACTTAGGATGCCATCATTTCTATATATGGCAATATCAAAATGTATATGATACCTTTCATTAAGCATCTAATCAGGAAGATAAAAGAGATAAACAATCCTCAGAATCATATATACATCTATGAGAGGATGCAAGAGGGGTCATATCATCATTAGGAGAGGCTATTAGCCTCTATGTTTTCTCTAACTAGTTTTCTGAGTGTGTAGGTACAGGTACTTGAAGATCAATCATTAATGACATGTTTTAAAGTTGTCATAACAGTCCTGAAGGAACCAAAGGCATGCGCAAAGGAGTGAACAAAGGACCAAAATAGCAATAGATATAGATAACATATGATTACTATCAAATGCCAAGAAGGAGCAACAATCACTTACAAAGCCTAGGACAATCATGTATAATGACTATATTTTAGTTATGAAACAGTCATGAATAGTTTCTAATGAATACAAGGAACAACCATGTCACTCAGTAATCCTTTAGTGTCAAGGAAGAAATAGTCTAGCATAAATAGTAGCCACCTCATTAAAGCATAACACCCACATTCATGAAATTCCATAGTCATATGAAGTGAAGGAGATAACAATGAACATTAGTAGTAGCCTCAAACAAAGACAATCGGCATAAAGCCATCAAGCAAGGACAATCTTCAATGTGAAAAAAGAAAGCATCCTAAACCTGTGACTGTGATAAGAAACAAGGTTAGAGGACTGCTACAAAGATGATGCCACTGTAAATGTCTTATAAACCTTATAACTATGTCAACCATCAAAATGAACTATCAGAGATATGATAAGACTAATCAAAATTCATAAGTCTACATGATATGGGAGAGGCAAGTAAGGTTTCTCTCTTAACTCTTAAAGGCCTGCACCATGACAGTCATGGATAGTAAAGGGACAACAAGCGGGATCAATTAAAACTACTGCCAAAAGCATGATGTCTCCACATACTAGATAGCAAGATATCACAACCTCTTGAAGATACATATCTTGTTGATGGATAAGGAGTCTATGAAGATCTGATGGAATGAAAAAGGTCAGAATCCATAATGCCACAAAGGAGTAGTCAACAATATACATGGGAATAGTCATAAAGTCTCCAAAGGTAACATGCCATACACAATAGTGAAAGGAACAACAACTATAAGCACGAGACAATCTACCAATAGAACAAAAGAAGAGATTCAAAGTTCTATTATAAAATCATCAAGGTTTTGTGTTTTCTCTTAGGCTTCATGCCTTTAAAAGATCCTTACAGAGATTGAACATAGAGACTCATGAAGATCGACAATGATTGCAAAGATAAAAATTAGCCACAAAGGACTATCAACATGAAAGGAAAGGTCATAAGTTGACCATCCAAAGCCCCTTGGAAAGATAAGAAAAGAAGAGATAGATCTATATATTGCATGTTTCATGAAAATCTTACACTCTTCCCTATCCAATGTGGTAATGTAACATAGATAAATATATTGGAGCAGCCACAGGGCCAACAACATAGTGATGTAATGCCTAATGAGCTCGGAGTAGTCTAAACTTAGTCAGCATTTGCATGAGCTGGCAGTTGAATGAGGTATGTTTTAGGTTTATAAGTGTTGAAAGATCATATGCAGGTTTTCAAGATTTTTGAAATGTTTGATATAGTTAATAGAGTGCTTGGCACTGTCATGAGTAGCCATGACCAGCTGCATGATGCCAGTTAATGAGATAAAAGGTAGTCAAAGGGTGTTCTCAATGAGAAAACAAATAGTGGTGAAGACATAACAGTATCAGTGCCTAAGCATCAAAGTAACAACTAGAGAGTGACTGTGAAAGAGTTAGGAACAATCATCATGTTTTAGAGTTTCCAAAAGTGAAGGAGCAGTCATAAGATGATTGTTAGAAGAACAAAATGACTGTCATAACAGTCACTGATGTCATCAAGAGTGACAGTCCTATCTTAAATAAGTAAAGACAATTAGCATGCAGAGAGGGTTTCCTCTTCAAATAAGAGTAGTCTACATCACAGGTAAAGAATCCTACATTCAAATAAAGATTTGGAGAGATTTAATGAATATGACAATGGAAAATAGCAACAGATAAGGAGGAGAAGTTATCAAGTGACTGTGTAATTGATTATGAAATAGTCATACAAGGCAATCAAATTCATAAGGAAGAGTGTAGTCATGCCTTCAGATAGTGGCCCTTTAAGCCACATCAGCAGGGGAAAGATTATCTTCATCATTTCAAGCTCATACTCGTGGATCTCTTCAATTTGGAATTTTAGAGGCTAAAAAAGTTTCTAGTTTTGCTGTTTGCAAAGAAATACACTCAAGGTCATGTCTTAAAACACAAATTTCTACTGATTCTAGAGGATTAGTAAGAGACTCATTCCTTTACAGCAAAAGGACTATATAAAAAGCTCCTTGAATATTACATTTTATCCAGAAATGATTTAACTAGTCAGAATCAACTTCAGTGGAAGCCATTCTTGAATGAAACAATCAAGGAAAGCAACAGCCACAATCATCACCAACATAAATAGAAGGAAAGAACAGTCAAGCAAGGGTTATCACAAGGGTTGTAGTCTTTTTAGAGACTCTACAAAGGCCTTATGCTTTTTGTGCAGTCCATACATCAATGTAAAGGTCACAATACTATCACTAAAAGACTGTCCTAGCCTTGACGGTGAGTAAAGTTAGAGTCACACTGTAGGATAAAAGTTTTGAGAGGAGTACAAAGTCTTCAAGAGTCATCAGAGGGTTTGTCTCTGTTATAATAGCCTATAGTTTCTCCAAAACCACAAACCCTAAAAAATATAGAGTATTTCCATGTACGGCTTAACCAAAGATAAAATACATATAGAAAGTAACAAAAGATAGATTCTTCACTATGGTGTTAGAATGTAAGAGCCACAGAGAAGTGCTAGAGCAGTGAAAAGAAGGTTAGAATTAAAGACTATGAGGTCTTCTAAAGGCAAGCAAAGGAAGAGTAGATAAATCAACATCTCAAGGGCTTACTGAAGACTTACAACCACTTGGTTTTGAAACTGATAGATGGAATCAAAGGGACCTCAATACTATCCATCATGAATGATGATGATAGTGCATAGAAAACCAACACAGAGATTCTACAAAAGAGCATCAAATTCTTCACAGTCCAAGAAAACCCTAGCAAGGTTTATCACAAGGGTTTTCATTCCCACTGTTTTAGTCCATCATAAAAACATATGGAACAATAAACTATACACACAATGCTTTTCATTGTTCTTAAGAAACATAAGCATCAATTTTCCTTCGAATGAACTCTATGGAGCATGATACATAGAGAAAAGTTGCATGATGAGTAAACAAAGACAGTGAGTCATAAACCATCAAAAGAGACACATTATGTAATAACAAGGAAGAAAGCCTCTTCTCTTTGAGGGAACAATCCATATAGAGCAGATACGAAGTAACAAAATAGAGTTTTCTCAAGTTTTGAAGGATTATATGAAACCAGAGCAGCGAATGATGAAGCAATCTTACCAATGAAGTAGCAAGATGCCTTGAAATGCCTTCAAAAGAAGAGCATCAAACCCTTGGTGGCACACTAGAGTAGCAAGGAGCAAAAGTCAATGTGAAAGAATGAAATGAAAGTTTTAGGGTTTGCTTTCCCTTTTGACATGATGCCCTAGCCCGATGGGCTTAATCTCTTTTTATGACTTTTGAAATTGAAATCATTGAAAATAAAATTGAAGCCTTGTGGTCAATACTTTTTAAGTGTTAAGGACTAAGAAAACATGATGAGCCCATGGGAGCCATAAGGAGATCATGAGATTTTTTGACTTTTCAAAGTTCTTTTTTTAAACCTTAAATCAATCAGAAAGAAAAATATGATCAAGGTTTGAAATCAGAGAGGTTATGATGGCTTTTGAGTTTCCTTTTTGACTTTGGTCAATTTGAGCAAGTTTGAGGGCTTTTCATAAGCCAAGGATAGAAAGGCATTATTATAAGCCTTGTGATTTTTGACAAGGGTTGGAGAGGAAGATGATTCAAGTTGTAATCATGTAAACCTTTTAGCCTTTTTGCATGAGTTAAAGACTATCATAGGTTTTTTTAGCATTTATTAGGGTAATTATTTACTAAGATTACCAAGTAATACTTCCTAGATTAACCAAATTGCATATTGTAGTTATTCTAACATTTATTGAGGTAATTAATAAATTAAACTACCTCTAATACTTGTTAAAATAAACTATTTTTGCCTTCAAAACATGCAAAAAAGGAAAGGGGAGACAAATAGGAGTTGGAGACTCATGCAGGAGGTTATTTTTCTTCTATTTTTGACTTTTGGTCAAATAGGCTATTTTTGGGAGTCTTCTTGGTCAAACACCTTGAGAGGAGGAGTTCTGAACTAAAATAGCTCAATTTGGAGGAGTTATGAGCCCTCTATTTTAGGCATTTTCCTCTTGCTCGCCCAACAACTGAGAGTTGACTATTTCTGAGGTTGAGGATCTTTTCTAGCCTATTCATGCACCAGTTAGAGTCCAGTTAGATAGGAGATGACAACCCTCTATTTTTTGGGAGAGTTTTTTGTATTATAGGAGAAAAAGCTTATGCTTTTTTTCTCAGTTCTTACTTTTTCTTGCCTTTGCACATTGCAGAGAGAGATTTCAATATTGTAACTCAGTAGTTTTACAGATTTTATACAGTAGTAGCTTATTTTTCAGCATATTTTATAGTTATTGCAGAGCTATTCCTACAATTTTCAATAAAATTAGGTGTTTTTCTTCTCAGATTCAGGTGTCTTGTTCTCTTTTGAATGATCTAATAAAAATTTATTATGTTTTTAATCAAAACCTTTAAGTTTTATGTCTCATTCTTTGAATGCAAGTATACAGAAAAAGTAATTCATTATCACAGGTTGTAGATTGTGCAAGTATTCTCTTATCTTTCTAAGTTGTGAAAATACCAAGTTTTCATTCAAAGAAGATAGAGATTTTTAGGCCTTTCTATGAAATATTTGTGTTAAAGTTGCTCAAATTAAGTTGTGTGAACAGATCTATTAAGAAACAGTTGTGAATTAGGTTGCAAGTTAGATTACAATCATTGGTTCATCACCTCTTAGGATCATTTCAGTTTCATTAGTTACCTTTCTATCTCTTTTCCTTGAAATTACAAGATCTAGGAGGCTTTTAAAGGGAGTCGGCTCTTCCGGAGGTTCACTTTCAGTATAGACAACCCACAATCTGAAAGAGATCCAATGTGTCACGGGATTGTTATGCTTAGTTCTTAACAAGGGTACAATCCTTCGTGACAACACACATTCAATGTGCCCTAGAGTGAGATAAGATTGGATAAGAGTAATCTTAGGTGAAATTTAGGAGAACCTACCAATTCAATAAAATCCCACCAAAAAAGTAGCCCAAGGACAAGTTGAGATTCTAAGGATAATAAAAGAACAAAACAAATGGAGAAGACAAAGAGAATGATTTCATGCTAGAGAGATCAGAATTCTGAAATAATTAATTAAACTCAAAGAGAAAAGGTTAAGCATGTTTCATGTTTTTACTACTAATGAGTCGAATCAAATCAGAGCAAACAACCTTTTGGGTCACATAAAAATAATAACTACTACACCATTACATCATCGCATCAACATCAATCTCAATAACAACATAACCATTTACATTTAACCACATCAAATCAATAATGCAACAAACCACAACAACAACCTATATCCTATATGTACCTAATTATGCCATGACTACCTCCCAAGCCAACATAGATACCTAAATATAACACCTAGCATGACCTAATTACTTATATGTGACTATAATAATGATTATATAACTTAATTAAGAGTTAAGGTGGCCACAAGATGACTACTCATAATATGCACATTATAGGATTAAGGACATAACATGCCCCCCTCTTTAGAGAAGCATTGTCCTTAGCACTAATCAATTCTGGATACTTTTGCACAAAATCCTTATTTTCCCATGTTATCAAATACTATATGATTTCCCTTGTTCGTAGCCTCTGGGTGCATGTTTAAAGAATTCCCTTAAGATCCAAAACTATTCTTCCCTCCTCATCAAGCTCGGGTAACTTAGTTTGTGGTAGAACTCTTTGCCTAATAACCTTCTTCAAGCATAAAACATGAATAATTAGATGTATGTTTGTTGACATGGGTAACTCCAATTTATGTGCTACAATACCAACCTTTTGTAGCACCTTATAAGGACCATAGTACTTGGGTGTAAGCTTGGTGTCTTTTTGTTGTTGTTTTAGAGACATTTTCTTATATGGCTATAACCACATAAAGACCCAATACCCCATTTCAAAATTCCTTTCACTACGATGCTCATCATCCTATTGCTTCATTCTATTTTGTGCCATTATCAGGTTCTCTCAGAGACTAGGAAGTACCTCTAGATGATGTTTAATGTGTTCTTCAACTATTTGAACCTTTGGTTGTGCTCATAATGAAGAGGTGATTGATGGTGACTAGTACCCATATAGTGCCAAAAATGGAGACATCTTGGAAGAAGTATGGAAGTGTTATACCACCATTCTATACCACCATTCTGCTAGTGGTAGTGATTGCACCCATCTCTCTTAGTTATTAGAAGAAAAACATCAAAGATACCCCTCCAATAATTTATTGACCACCTCAATTTACCCATAAGATTAGGGATGATATGATGAGCTATGATCAATCTGACTAAACATTAAAATAAGTTAGTCCAAAATTACTTGTAAATATAGGATCATGATCACTTAATATAACTTTTGGAGTCCCATGTAGTTTTTAAATAATATTCATAAAGGTTGTTTCTATAGTGCTTGCTACCAATGGGTGTGCCAAAGCACACAAGTGTGCATATTTGGTGAGGTGATCCACAACAACCGTGATGACATTTTTTCCTTTAGATCTAGGAAAACATGTGATAAAATCCATAGATACCTCCTCTCACCACTGAATTAGGATAGATGAGGGTTGAAGAAGACCTGGAGTCTTAATTGTCTCTCCTTTATTTTGTTGACATACTATGCATTATACTATAAATTTTTGTACATCCCATTTTAGCCCCTCCCAAAAGAAATTTTGCTTGATTCTATGATAAATTTTCAAGAATCCAAAGTTTCCACCTACTGGAGAAGCATGTTGCTCTTCCAACACATTAAGCTTAAGGGTTGAATTCCTACATAGGTACAACTTGTCCTTGTATCATAAAACATTTCCTTTCCATGAAATTTTTTTGACACACTTGAATCTTTTTTGAGTTTCTCAATGAGGGTTTGAGTATTTGTTTCCTTCTCCCACTCTTCTCGTGCCTCATTTACCTAATCTTCTTGTAATATGGAAATGACATATAATAGTGACTCTATGGGTTCATCCCTCCTTGATAGAGCATCAACAACAACATTCTCCTTGAATTTCTTATATATGATCTTAAAAGTCATATCCCAACATCTTTGTGAACCATTTTTATTGTTCTTTAGATGACAAGCTTTGTTCCAAGAAATATTTGAGAGTATCATGATCTATCTTTACCTTAAAACTTTTTTCCCCATTAGATCAGATCTCCATTGTCTAACTACATGTTGTTAGAAAGATGGTTGTTATTGCACCAAAAGATTGACCTGTAAATGCTTGATACAACCAACAGAGTTAATGAATCCACATGAGGTAGTTAAGCCTTGTCATGAACCCAAGTGTTGTGCTACACAACACAAGGAGACTAAGGGCACACACCTTGCAATAATCCCCCCCAATGCAAGCGAGGGGTTCAAACCTGTGACCCAGGCTCTAATACCAATTGTTAGAAAGATGGTTGTTGCACCAAAAGATCATCCTGTTAATGCCCTATATAGCTACTAGAGTTAATGAATCCACATGAGGTGGTTAAGCCTTGTCACGGACCCAAGCACTATGCTACATAGCACAAGGAGACCAAGGGCACACACCTTGCAACACATGCAAGACAGCCAACATTTCCTTCTCATAAATTGGCTTCAACAAGTTCTTACCTTTGAATTGGAGGCTCTTAAATGCTATGGGTCTTCCTTCTTACATAAGTATTTCTCATATGCCATTCTTGAAGCATCACATTCCATAATGAATGTTTTAGAAAATCTATGCTAGCTAGGAATAGAGTTGTGCACATGGCTTCCTTTAGCTACTCAAATGTCCTTGTAGCTATCTCATTCCACTAGAAGGAATCGTTTTTCAACAAAGTTGTGAGAGGTTCTACTATGCTACCATAATTATTTACAAATCGATGATAATAACCTGCAATCTCTAAAAAAACCCATAGATTCTTGAGGGTCCTAGGCATTTTCCACTCTACAATGGCCCTAATCTTATGAGAGTCCACCTTAACTCCTTCATGTGACACAATATGACCTAGGTACTCCACTTCATTTATTCTAAACACATACTTGGATGGCTTAGCATATGGATGATGTTGCTCAAGAATGTCCAAAGCCTAATTTACATGTTGCAAGTGTTCCTCCCAAGTTTTACTATATATTAAGATGTCATAGAAAAATACCAAAACAAATTTCTATAGAAATGTCTTGAAGATAGAGTTCATCAAAATTTGAAATGTTGATGGTGCATTTATGAGACCAAAAGACATTACCAAAAATTCATAGTGGCCCTCATGGGTTTGAAAAGCTACATTATGTACATGCTCATCTTTGATTTTGATTTTGTTGATAACCAAAATGAAGATCAAGTTTTGTAAAATAGACATCACCATTAAGATCATCTAACAACTCATCAATTACGGGAATAAGAAACTTATCTTTTATGGTGTTCTTTTTGAGCTCTCTATAATCAAGACACATCCTCGAAGTGTCATCCTTCTTGTGCACCATTGCCACCAAAGAGGAGTAAGCACTCTATTTATGCCTAATAATACTTGCCTCTAGCATCTCCTAAACTATCTTCTCAATCTCACTCTTTTGTATATATGGATACTTGTAGGGCCTTATGTTAGGTCATTTTTTTAGGAGGTAATCCTTATAATTGCTTGTAGATCTGCATAGATAGGTTGCTAATGAAAACAATTGGGCCACAAATCCATCGACCCCCTTTTTAAGAATCTTTTACATTTGATTCGAGCTTACCATTTGTAGGGAATTTGCACACAACCCTCTTAGTACAACTATCCTTCCCTCTAAGTGAAATCACATGAATAGCTGCTAGAAGTTCATCTCAATTATCCTCAATGTAGTGAGCCACTCTACTTGCAACACTATATCTATTGTACCCATGGGAATAGAAAACATTAGACAATCAAGTCGATATTCTCCCATGGTCAATTTAATGCTATGAAATTTTCTTTAACAACTAATAGTAGCCCCATTTGCAATTTGGACCCAAAATTCTACAGTAGGATACATAAAACAATTCATATGAGTAGCTAACTTCCAATTGATGGAGTTTTGAGTGCTTCCTGAGTCTATCAACATTGTTACTCTCTCTTTCTTCAAGAAACCCACCACCTTAAGAGTTTATGGGGCACTAAATCCATCAAGTGCGTGACAAGAAATGATTGGTTGAGTATCTCTTGATTCCTCATCTAACTCATTGTCACCCTCTAATATTGGTTTCTCCTCTTCTTCCTCACTCGACCATTCAATATAGAATAATTTTTTTCAGTGCATTTATGTCATTGACTATATTTTCTATTGTAGTTAAAACATAACCCTTTTGCTCTCTTCTCCTCAATTTGTTGTGGCATTAATCTAGTAGGCTAAGGAAGTGACTATGTAGGAGTGCTTCTATCTCTTATGTTTACAAAACCTTGCCTTTTATTAGCCATAAAATTTTTCTCTACCTTCCTTTCCTTAATCATTACTTGGGATATAGAATTTGGATGGAACATGTGTACCTTATATTTGATGTGATCCTTAAAGCCTCTAAGGAATCATTCTGTTAAATTTTCTGCTACCACATTTTTCACTCTTAAAGACAACATTTGGAATTGATGAATATAATCCTTGATCATGCCTATTTTATTTAATTTAGTAATTTGGCTAAAGTATCTATCCATACGATTGTCACCGTAATGTGTTGTAAGTTCCTCTTGGAAACCAACCGAGTGACAACACATCCTTTCTTTTTATTTTCATCACATAGCTAATGATACCAAATGAATTGGTCTAGTTCCAAGTATAAGGAATCCATTACCACCTTTTTTTACAAGGAAGATGATGGATGTCAAAGAATTGCTCCATTTGGCAAAGCCAATTGGTAGGATTTTTGCCATAAAAATTTTACATATCCAACTTTTGTGTAAGTACCTAGCCATATAATTATTTAGGTGATGATCCATCTTCAGGTTTGAATCAAACCTAAAAGCACCCTTCCCATTAGGAGACTCCTCTTCCTCCCAATCTTGGTTGTGTGACTCCCTATGTTTGGAATCTCTAGGATGTTGGCCATGAACAAATTTCTCCATCATCTTCTCCAACCCTTACATCTTCTCTATCATAATTAACAAGATTTCATCCTTCATATTGTTGGTTTCTTTTTTAATTTATTTTTTTATATATTCATTATTTTTATAAAAAAACTCGTCATTTTCCACATCCTCATTGCCTAGAGATTCTCTAGGTGTGACAAAATTATTTTTACCTCTTATTGTAGGCTTTTCTATGAAGGATTTTTTTTGTAATAAATCACACAAAACAAGTCCAACTAATCTATAATTTTTATTGTGACTTACCCTGGCCTATATGTCACTTTCTAGAAGAAATATTCAAGAAATTTGCTGATTTACAAACTTGAGAGTGAATTTGGTGGAAACCCTAAATTCACAATAATGTCCTTAGATCTTCCAATTCCTTCAAATTAGGAGTGTAGGTATATCAATGCACCCTTGTGCAACCCTCCAGAAATTAGGAAAAAAAATTGCTAAATTGCAACCCTAGGAGTGAAATTTGTGGTGAAACACTAATTTGGCAATAACTCCCTGAAGTTTTCTCCAATTGACCTCAAATAAGGACTTAAGAAGATACAATATACCCTTGAATAACCCTCCAAAAATTAAGGAAATTTTTTCTAAAATGAGAGAGATATGCACTTCCCAAAATGACCTCCAAAATTAAGAAAATTGCATTATTTCTTGCCTTAATGGTGCTAAGATCATGCTTTGATACCTATTGTAATGAATCAACTTTCACAATAGAATAATATAATAGGGAATATGCTACAAATACTTGATAATAATATGCCACTTCAAGGGGGAAACCTCCAAAAGTCTCAAATGAAGAACATAATTCACAATATGATGATAATAAACTTACCACTAGCTCCTATATATATATACCTAATTATGCCATGAATGTCTCCCAGACTGACTTAGATACCTAAATATAACACCTAGCATTACCTAACTACCTATATGTGACTATAATAATGATATTATAACTTAATTAAGAGTTAAGGTAGCCACAAGCTAACTACTCATAACCCTATGCACATTATAGGATTAAGGGCGTAGCACCCAAACACAAGTTTTTATATATAAGTTGGAGGTTGAGTGCATAAGATATATGAAGAAATGTGGATGCATAATATTGTGTGTTGGGCATAGAAAGGGGTACACATGTTAAGTGCAAATAAAGAGGAAGAAGAAGGGCATGCAGATGTGTAAGCCTTACACAAGGAAGGGGACACAGTAGAGAAAGAGTGTGCTAAGGGTGTGTGGAGGAAGGGAAGAGAGGAGGATTGTGCATAGAGAGGAATATTGGTGTGGACATTGAAGAATACTTGAAGGTGCAACTAGTTGGATGGATACAGAGAGAAAGAGCTTACATTCAACATGAGAAGATTTCTAAATTACCATCCATGTGGAAGCTCAAGACAAGTGTCAGAATAACCTCAAAGTTGTAGGGAGAGCTAATGCAAGCCATAGGTAGGTGAATTTGAATTCATATGGCAAGAGTGAAAAAATGGTCATGAGAAAGAAATTTAAATTCCTAGGTAATTTGTATATATTGTAGAGCCATACATAGTTTTTGATATAATAAGGCAGTAAAAACAAGGGGCCGAACCCTAACAAAACAACCCAAAAAAGGAACAACCAAGGCTCATGAACAAAAGGAGCCACTAACAGCAACTACAACATACATAGTTATTTTTCTAGCACAAGGGAGAATGTGAGAGTTCTAGTTCTATGAATTAGACTAAGTGTAAGAGTTGAAGAACCCATTATAAACAATGTGTGTAAGAGCTAAGGACTCCATTTTAGATCAAGGCTAATCCCCACTATAAATCCATAATCATAATCCTCCATATCAATAAAATAATGGTTTTATTCCATTTTGTTGTGTTTTGATCCCCCTGTCCAAATGTGTGAGTGATTTAGGTCTACATGGTTAGGTATCTCTTCATTGCTTGTTTCCTATTGCTTGTTAAACTATTCCTAGTTGGTTTTCCTAGCTTTCAAGATCTAGCTAGAGTCTTGTATGACTTCATGATACCATATTGGTAGGATGGAGGCCACTTTCCCTATTGTCATTATCATCAAGCTTATTTGGAGATCATCTTGAAAGAAACATAAATCTTATCCATTGGTTTTGTGTTACTCAAAACATGACCCCATTGGCGAATCATCCTTGATATGTACATGAACCCTCTCCTTATCATGGGTGACCTCCCTATCACTCCCTTTCTCATAGTAAGAGCCATTCGAGTGGAGGCAAGACTTGGGGGTGGTTATGTTCTAGCAGGAGCATAACATCACGAAGAGTGGTTAGCCTATTCTAGGGCCTTGTGTGGTTGGCTAGTTGTTGAGCCATTTCTATGGTTGTGGTTGTTGAGATAATAGTATGACCTGAAGGGTCACTTGTGATATGTCTTCTATTTGGATTCATAGATTCCAATGCCTAGTGAGCAAGCTATTCTATTCATTGATGTACCTAGTGCATTGTAATCTTTCTTCGTGAGCTTGAAGTTGTTGTATTTGATTGTTTTGTTGTATAACCCTAAGGATATGTTGTTGTTCTTGATTAAGTTGTGGTCTAGGGTTGATTTCTTCTAATTCTTCAAGAACCTCTCTAACCCACCCCCCTCTAACTTCTGGGCACATTCGTATGCTTAGGGGAGAAGTAGAGTGTTTGACCAAAGTTGACCTAGAGTTTAACCTAGAGTTTGACCTGTGATTTGATTTTTTATGTTGAATATTGGATATACCTTGTGATGCAACCAAGGGTTTACTTTTGCATGTGAATGTTCAATGATACCTTGTGACAAAACCAAGGGATTTGTTGTCCTAAGCTTTCCTAATTTTTTTGGTGTTTTTGAATGTATGCAACTATATGAATACAAACAATATTTTTGTTCTTTTCTCAATAAATAAAGGTCATTTAATTACTACAAAATTGAAACATGAATGCAAGTCTAAATGAGTTTTCTCGATGCAAGTTTATCTATGTTTTTGTATTTTCAAAATTATTTATGAATTCTAATCTAAGAAAGCAAATGAAAGTCTACTCTAATGAAAGAAAATTAATCTATTTGAAATAAATTAATCACTAATATAATGCAAAGAAATGAATCTATGCTAATAATTCCTATCAAGAGTAAAGCAATGATTAATTACTTCCCTCAAAAGAAATGTTGTGATCTAATTACTAAAAAGCATTGAAAGAACCTAAAATATGGTTGATGCATGAGTCTTTGTACTACCCTCAAGATTCCTTTGAATGTAGAAACCTATTTGTCTTGTTGTAGAAGTGTGGTCCTCCTCTTGGTGGCAATTGTGATGAGAGCAAATGATTGACTTGAGCTTGACAAAGCTAATGATTGAGCTCGAATTGATATTTGAGCACTATGTGAGTGTGCTAATTAGGCATAATCGCGTTGGCTTGATCAAATGAGAGTATTGGCATGCTTTGAGAAGATTTAGAAAGCTTTGATAATCTATGCTAAGAAACAATAAAAGGCATATGCATCCTGCATGAGCATCCAAGATGCTAATGGAGAGCAAACAACAAGCTATGAATGGTTGTAACTATAAAATTTACCTCCCTTATTGCTTGAGGGAGGGGGATATTTATAGGATGGAATGGCTTATGATAGGTGGGGATGATTGGAGAGCTAAATCTCTTGATTAACAGGTTTGATTGAAGAGAAGATTGGGCTAATTAGGGAGTGATGCATCTATGAAATATTATCATAGGCTGAGAAAATAGAGTTTGCATGAGTTAAATAGGTGATAAGAATAGATCAAGAGATTTAATTATGCATGATTGAGGGTGATGGGTGGGCTAAGAATAGTTTAATCTATGTTAGGGTTGAGATCACATACAAATTGGAGCAAAAATGGAGCTTTTTGAGGCATGAATTGAAGGAAAAGACACACTCAGAAACATGATAGGGTCACCCATGGGTTTCCCCTTTCACTAGTAGGGTATCCCAGTGGGATCCATGGGATACCCAAAAAATAGGGCTTCTGGGTGAAAGGGGTTGGAAATTGGTCTTGGAGGGTCAAAGATGCATTCTGCCTCCTAAAATAGGTGAAATGGATGAAATAAATAGGATCCCCCCTTTCACCAGTAGGGCCACCCGAGGGGGACCCATGGGGGATTCATAAATAATAGGGGAGATCTAGAAATGATAAAAGTTTAGTCAATTTTGAAAGATGGGTTTGGTTTGGGAGGTCATTTAGAGGCCTCTAAAGGGTGGAGACACGTGAAATTGGTATAGGAATGGTGAAATTACTAAGTTACAATGAAAATTAACTATGTAGGTAAGGTTAAGAATGAAAAAGAAAAAATGTTGACAAGGGGAAAGTGAAGAAAAGTTAGGATTAATGAAGAAATGATGAAGCAAGAAATTGATATCCACATGTCACCAAGAAGAGCACTACTAAGAGGGTACTTTATTACATGCTTACATGTATGTGTTTAGGATTACAACTCATCATTGGGTCCTTGTTCAAGCTCATGGACATTTTTAGTGCTTACATATTTGCCCCCTCAGGGATGGCAGTCTACATGAATGGTAGGTACCATTCTTGAAATAGGCCTTACCTATTGTCATTTTCCCATAATTGTACCTACAATAACCAATGTTAGTTTAACATTTGAGATATTTAAAATAAATAATGAAATTGAAATGAATGAACATACCATAGATCATGTCACAAGTTCGCTTAGTTGTTTGCTTTGCTAAGGAGACCTGTAAGGATGAAAGCACACAAAATGAGAGTGAAAAGATTGCTATAGAAATAAAACATATGGTAAACTAGAGAGAAGAATGAATTCTTCTTTTCTTGCAGATTTTGAAGGACATATTTGATTTTTAGGGATTTTTGAGGTTTTACAATTTTTTTTTGGTTTTTTCAATTTTCAAATTTTTATGGTTTTTACAAAGGTCCAACTTGATGCTCCCTGAGGTCTTTGAGAGACCTACATTGAAGAGGTTTCTACCCTTTCCTCCTTGCATGGGGAGACTTACACAATTTTGCTCTTTGACTTGTTGGAGGAGTGACTTGTGCTCAAACATTGACTTAATTGGTTAAGAACTATACCTAGCTTTGGTTGACATCTTGTACTTCAATTTCCCTCTTGTGCATATGGTTGGCTAGAGTTTTTATTTTACTTATGAGAATGCATACCTATGATGATCACACATGGATGATGCAATTTGTTCATTTTTTGATGATATGAATGAGATGCAATGTGTGTGGATATGATTTCACAAATATGAAATGCAAACTACTATGAATTCCATGATGTTATGGCATGCTTTATTACTTTGATTTTTCATGATATGATGTATGCAGGTGGAACAAACATTGTGACTACTCTTAAGTCGGATTTTTGATGCAGGGGATTGCAAATTATCTTGGTATAGGAGGCCTATTAACCTTTAGGATAGGATTAGGGACTCAAGTGGAGATGGGGAGGAGATGGAATGCTTTTGAATTTTGGGCTTTGCTAAAGGATAAACATTGATCCTTATCTAGACAAAAAATATTGAAAAGCTTTCAACTTAGACAAGCAACAAATTTTATTAGCACTCGCAAGACTTAGATCAAATGATGGCCAAAAAGATAGACCTGCAGTAAAGGAAATGCTCCAGAGCAAAAGATGGCCCTAAAGATAGCCAGACTCTTGGCTTTACTTAGCTAGTGTGTTTACTTTGCACCTCACTTTCTCTGCTAGATGCCAATCTCGTAGCTTTGAGCTTAGATTTATCTCCACTCAAGAGTATGAACATCAACAATCTTCCTCTTTTTCACTCTTTTGTTTCTTTTTTTTTCCATATTTTTGACTTTTTGACTGTTGATGCTGGGATGCTTTGAAACTTTTTGGATGCTTGGATATTTAGCTACTTTGATGTTTCTTCTATTCTAATGATTTCTTTTATTTCACTCATTTTTGTTCACTCGTATTTTAGATTGCTTCTTGTAAAGTTATGATCCTCCTGTCATTTTTGGCTAGGAAAGATAAGGGGTTGAGCACCACCAAAAGTTTTCACTATCCAGTCAGACTTCCTTTCTACTAAGGAGAAATGAGGGAGGTCTACTTGCAAGATTATATTGAGTAATATAGGTTTGAAGACTAACTTTTCTTAGACTTAACAACATGGATCATTAATACCAAGACCAGTGTAGAGCTAAGGGCTAGGTTTTGAATAGAATAATTGGGGAATGTGGTAGGGGAATGACATACATCAATTGTGAATATAAGAGATCTCAAAGGCTAAAAGGATCGACCTACACCTAAGTAATCTTAGACTCCTTACTGAGATGAAAATCAAACAAGAGCATGTCACTCACAAAGATTCATGGCAGAACATAATGATAAATAATGCAAAGTTTTTTATTTTTATATTTTTTTATAGATTTTTGAATTTCTTGTTTTATTTGGATTTTATAGTATTTTACAAAGTTTTGAGATACTGAACTCTTCTCCTTCCATAATGTACAAGAGGTAAGTGTCATTTTTGACATATTCTTTAACTACATATGGACCTATGTATTTTGGTTTTTGAAAGTCCTTGCAAGGACACTTAAAAACCTGGCATAAAAATGTCTTTTCAATTAGCAAGAAGTTTTGTATACTCACATGTTTCATTGTTTGATGATTTTCCCCCTATCTTTGTTGTTTTCTGTTCTTGTTGAGTTTCAATGTTTGTTTTAGATTTTTGAGGGGAAAATGATGTCGGTGTCGACTTTCCTTGTTTCTGTGTGGTTTCTAGTTCTTCTTGTTTAGTCATGATTTCAATCATATGAATGTTTATGTGTGGATTGATTAGAATGGATGTTGATTTGAATGGAGCATAAGACTTTGTTGAGTGGGGACCGAAGGGGAATTCTTCTATTGCCCCCTTTCCTATGCATTTTGAGGTCTTAGCTATGTTTGCAATTTGTTTTTATGTCTCTCATTTTACAAAATTTTTGATTCTTAGGTCACTCTTGGTTTCCATGGTCTTTCCCTTCTTTTTGATTTGTTCAACTCTATAAAGACTAAAAGGATCAGGTTCTTCTTTAATGATGTGGGTTTGTCCCATGTGTGAGAAGTGGATTTATTGAAATAGCATGGAGGGAATAGCTCTCATCCTATGGATCGAAGGCCTCCCTAGGATCATGTTGTAGGTGGTTTCTTTATTGATGACATAAAATTTAATTGGGAGGGTTTTGGGACCCAATGTGATTTGTAGATTGACCCTACCCATGGTTCAAATGTTTAGGTTATCATGGATTTTAAGGATGGAATTTTCTTGTGTGATTTTATTTTCATCATAATCCATTATTTGAACAAGAGAGAAAGTGATTATGTTTATTGCAAATTCATCATCAATCATTACACGTTTGATAGAATAATCTTTAACTTGGACTATTAGATGGAGGGGGAGATCACCCTATTTAGCTATTTCATCGTTTGAGGGTAAATTTTCAAAATCAAATGTCAAAGAACACTTTTCATTTGGAGTGTTTTGAACTAGATGGCCTAGATCTAAGGCATTAAGGAGAGAATTCTTGTGCATAGGATAATTCTTAAGAAGTTCTAACATGTGAGAAAAATTTGAATTGTTGGAGGTGTCATCTGGTCATTCTGGTCCTTGGGTGACACAAATTTCTTGATCTCTATCTAATTCCACAAGGACTAAGGTGTTTTGATCAAAGGAATTTTGATGGATTTTAGGACTAGTTTCTTCATCTTGTGAGAATGTGTCCATTGTTTCCCCAAATTAAATTTTTGATCCATCTTGATTTTCTCCTTGTCCTTGTGTTGTGCTTCCAAAGTCTTGGTCTGAATTCTTTTCCTTTATCAAAAAATTCCTCCTTTCCCAAACTCAAAATTTAAGACTTTCTTTTCTAAAATTCCTTGTTGGCAATTTTAAGCCTTCCTGAACTTGACTCATCCTTTTCATTGTCGAAAAAATTCTCTATCGGTGAACATGTCAGGAAAATATTAAGTTTGTGAACCATATCGGCAAAACTATAAGTTCGCAAACTCACAACTTTCCTGACAACTGCTCTAATTGTTTGTCACTCTTCAATCTATTGGCCATATTTAACTTTTGTAAACTTTTAACCTTAGTTTGTGAGTTGCGTATTTTCCCAATTGGTCGATTCCTTGATAACTCGATAGTGGTCCTTAGCCTTTGCCAAGTTGTCCTTTATCGACTTTCTCTATGTTTCATGAACTTAAATTTATTGTCTTATTGGTCTTTAGTTCTTGAGTTTTGTTTTTCACTGATAAGCCGATAACTCCCTTTTGTTTACGTCAAGTATCTTTCACCGATAAAAGAAGTTTCTTCATATCCTTTCTCAAAAGGTTCCCAAAAAGTGTATTTTACCAATCATTATCCTTTCCAAAGCCTCATGAAGTATATTGGATTATTGCTTGGTTCGTGAAATCCCAAATTCTCTGACAAAGTGATAAATACATTATACTAGGAATTTATGAAGTTCATGGAATCCACTTTTTGCCAACTCAATGAAAGTAGCAGTCAGAGACTCAGTTCGCCAAATAAGTTCACCGGTAACTGATTTCTGCGATGGCCAAAATTGTCGATAAAGGGGAATGAAATTCTTGGTAAAGTGTTTTGGTACATCAAGTCTATGGTATTTATGGTAAGGGAGCATTTAATGTCTCAATCCTATCCCACCTTGCTACCTTATAAATTAAAGCTTATCTTTAAGCATTCCTCACAATTACTATCGAGAAGACGATTTCGGGAGCCAACTGTAGTCAGTCTAGCCATTTTCTTCCCATAAGGCATCACACTCAAGGTTCTCCTTCTCACAAGGGGCAAGTCATGGAACAACAAAAGGTGTCTATAGGTACTTCTAGCCTCAACACCCCTGCCACTATTTAGGATACCATTTTACAATCTCCAGTTATAGGGCAAGGTGAGGTAAATGGGCCCCAACAGAAAAAAAATTTCAAATGATTCTGCTGAAGAAAATATTCAAACCCCCAAGAAGAAGCAGAGGACCAAAAAGTGCCTGAACCACCAAGCAAACATAACACCAGAGCAACAATAAGGATTGCAGGATGAGGAGGATGGGAGAACAACACCCCCTGCAAAACAAAGTGTAACTCCCCCTCCCATGTCTCAGGATAAAGTATTTCAAACTCCTTTCTCTCCTCAACAGCAGCCTGGAGTTGATGACACTCCTAAAATAGATAAAGTTTCTCATGTTGCCACAGGTGATTGCTCAGTAACTACTAGCCCTTCCTGACTAAGAATAGAAGTTGGGAATAAAAGAAGATATTCTCAAATAATTGATACAAAATTTGATGCAGTGGCTAGGCTATTGAAGTTGGAATCCACTCCTAAAAAGGCCAAAAGAATGTCCAGGCTCATGGTAGATCCCGTCTCTAAACATCAGTATGTAGAAATTGTTGAGCCTATGGTGGACAAGGAGATGAAATTTGTATTTGTAGATGACTTCCATGTTAGTATAGTGGATCTGGGGCCACCCTCTATGCAAGGAGACATTCATAATGCCAAACTTTCTATAGATATTATGGCCACTCAATTAGAGGAGGAAGAGAAAGAGAATGAAGTGTTGGAAGATCAAGTAAGTATTTTTACTTCATATATCAAATCTATTGTTGATACTACTTCTCAGCCCATAGATGCTACAATTAGCATCCCCAAGGGTGTGAGAACTGAAGTTTTTAATCAAATAAACAAATACAAATATCTAGGGAATGCAATAGAGGAATGGGTGAAAAAATTGATAGTTGATGGGCTCCTTTTCATTCATGATGATTTTCTTTTATACACTAAGTTTTCTAATAAGAAAACAAAAATTTTGAATGACTTGAAAATAATTAAGAAAGATGAAGCCATGCTAAATGTAGCCAAAAATGGGCTTATTGCTATGGTTAAGATGGATTCTAACATTCTAGTTTCAAAGAAGGTTATTGATAAACTTGAAGAAAATGAATATGTCAAGTGGCTAGGTTGTATGGATTGGAAACTGAACATGGAAAAACAATGCTTAAGTGATTTAAAGAACCTAGCTAAAAACAACAGATCCTATCTTCTTGATCTCAGGAGTGCTTGTGTCTCTTTGGGCATTGATCTTTATGATGAAACTGAATCCAATGTTTTAGAGGTGGTTGTTATTAAATAGGCTTTTAAAGATTTGTTGACTGAAGAATTGAAGATACAAGAAGATGCAGCAGGGAATTCCATAGAAAAGATGAGTAATCTATCTGCTTATTTGTTCAATTTTAAGAAAGATGTTGTGGAAATGCAGAGAAAATAAGAAGAGGCCAGTAGTACATTGCAGATGCGGAGGATGAGGTTGGCAATCAATAGCATCCCTAATGCTAAAGATGTCATCTCAATCCTAAACAAATTCAAAGTCCTCCAAGCCAAGCTGGATGCATCCCAAAAAGCAGGTATTGAAACAGGAAAGAATGTCGCAGATGAACAAGTGGAATCTGATACCATGGATGAGGAAGACAAAGAACTATCTTCATAACTGTTCTTTTGATTTTTGTACTTTGCCATGTTGAGACTTATTTTATTATTCGAGACGATGTCTCATTTGATATTTCATAAACTTTATTTTATCATATTTTGTTAGTTGTATAAAACAGTTACACGGGAAAAGTTGGTTCTTCTCTTTTACTATATAATGTAGAGTAAAAGAGAAGAAATGATCTTTTGGTGAAATTTATTTTTGTGATTAGAAGATCTTTGGACATTACATTTTGATTTGAGGAGTAAGAGGGATATTTGATATAGTATATGTGGTTCCATCTTTGAAGAGAACAGAGTATTTTGTTCTAATTGATTTCATAAATATAAGTGAAAAGTTGGCAATAGGTCTATTTTTATCTGTGTATTGGCCATTTATTCTTCGTATGTTGAATATGTGGTATGTTGGATCATAGTATTTGCATTTTTTGTATGAAATATTAATAACCTGCTTCTTTATGATTATATTTCCATTGAAGCGTCTTCTCTCATATGTTAGAATCTGATGCCTAAGAGGTAGTTCGATTATTGTGGTTCACTCATCAACTCTCTTCCATTCATGTGTTTAGAGGAAGATCATAATAAATTATTATTGTGAATAATATTCTTGCCCGCAATACAGTGCATTTTGTGGTTTTTATTAAATTTAATAGTTGTTTAAAAATGCCTTTCTCACTTTTAGGTTAAAAGCACACCAGAAAAATGTTAAATCTATCATACAAAATGAGTTGTATCTTCTAAAACATTCAGAGGGCAATTTATGAAAATTGTCTAATTGTTGCTGGAGTTTGTTGCTACTAAAGTAAGCGAGTCTTTATTAAACAAGTGGTGACAAAATATGTTCACTAACATCCATGAATGCTTGACATTGACATTTTGGGAGGTTTGATATGAAGTGATGGTACTCCTGACATGACTTGATATCATCCTCCCTTCTCTTGTGAAATAAGAAGTATTTGTCCTGATTGTAATCTTGAGGTTTATGATGATGGTTGTATGACTACTTGTTGATTCTCAAGCAATACTTGTTGACATTTTGGCTCCCCAAATTTGTATGACTATTCTAGTCGCAGTTGTTGCTCCTTGATGGTGAAGTGTTTGTTGACTCGTCTATGTTTTGGCTAATTGTTAGGTATTTTCAATTTCTCTAATGGTTTACCAACCTTCCATTAACATCATACTACCTTCTTCCACTATCAATAGTGACTTGGTCAATTCTAGGGGCACTTTTGAGTGCTTCTTCATATGATTTATAAGGGAGTTTTTGAACTCCTTCTCGTATGTCATTGTTGGAAGATCACAAAGCTCCTCATGATCAATGTTTGGTGCACTAGTTGAGGAATAGAGAACTTTCCTCTATGTGTGATAAAGTGTGCGACTGACTCATTGTCTTCTTGTTTGATTGTTAAAAATTCTCGTATTCCTATCTTGATTGGAGTTATCTTATGTCGAAGGTAGCCACAAATTGATCGAGTTACTTAAAAGGGTGGATTGATGCTTCTAGAAGTTGATAGTACCAATCTAGAGTGATTCCTTCTAGTGTCTTTTGGAAGATCTTAGTGATGACTCCATCCCAAGGAAGGAGTTCCCTCAAGGCCATCGTGTATGATTTGATGTGCGATTTGGGGTCTCCTCCTTTAAACTTAGGTAGATCTGGAAGAGGTCATAGTAGTGTTACATTTCATATGATATGGTCAAGTGGTTCCTTTAAGTATTCGAGGTACGTCCCTAGGATTGTGCTTTGAGATTGTGGGGTTGAAAGCATTAACCCCATGGGTAGATTTTGATTTCTGAGTGCAATGACTTGATTTGGTTGACTATTCTGAATGGTTTGAAGGTTTTGCATTGTTTGGTTTCCATTAGGGAAGGTGTATTTACTTCCATTTCAAGAATAGAAGTTTAAGTAGGGGTTCTGAGATGTCCCTTGGTCTTGTTCTACCTTAATGTTTTCATGTGGCCTCACTATTTTGTCTTGAATGGGTTGTTTTGCTTTAATAGTCCTGATCCTTTGAACTATTGTTGCTATGAGATCAGCAGGTGTAGGACCTCTTTGTCTTTCCTCATTTCATAGAGCTTCATTTCATGCATTTTTGTGACTTGACCCTCCTATTTGTTCTCGTAAGATGTTTTCACGCATTGTTCTTCTTAGAGAGTGACATGTAGAGCTTCTTGAGCGTCTTTGGCTTCTTGCAAATGCCTCTCTAAATGTCTTACTTCATCATCTAGATGCATGTTTGGGTTGCTTGTCAAGGGCTGATCTAGTTGATGGATCTATGATCTTAATTTTACTCTTTGTGCCCTATGATGTGTGGGTTGAATTGTCATATTTTTCTCCCATATGGTATTTAGAGAGCATCTAGGTTCTCTCCTATCATTTCATAATCTGAATCTTCATACTCGTAACAATTTGAAATGGGTGCCATTGGGTTAGGTGACACATACTTGTCAAAGGATGGCATTTTAGGTTCTCTAAAGGGAAGGTTCCCTAGGTTTAGTTCAGGCTCCATCATGTTTGGGGGTGTCATAGACACCTCAAAATAAATGGAATGAATGAATGTGATGAGAGTGAAAGAGAAGATGAGTGTAGTAGAAATGAATATGAAAATGGTAACAAACATGAGAATTTTTGAAAGTGATTGTGGAAGAATTTCGAAAGAAAAAACACAAACAACTCATCCTAGAAGGATTTCTAATTCACGTTGGGTTCACCAAAATATGTGTTACTTGAAACATGACCCCATTGGTGAGTCAGCCTTGATTCACACATGAACCCTCTCCTTTCCACAAGTGACCTCCAGGTCACTCCCTCTCTTGCGGCAAGAGCCAGTCAAGAGGAGGCGAAACCTAGGGGTGGTTCTGTTTTAGTGGAAGAAGAACGTCACAGAGAGCAGTTATCCTATTTTAGGGCCTTGTGTGGTTGGCTAGTTGTTGTGTCCTTTCTATGGATGTGGTTGTTGAGATAATAGTATGACCTGAAGGGTC
This sequence comes from Cunninghamia lanceolata, assembly GCA_027924645.1. Taxonomy (NCBI): domain Eukaryota; kingdom Viridiplantae; phylum Streptophyta; class Pinopsida; order Cupressales; family Cupressaceae; genus Cunninghamia; species Cunninghamia lanceolata. The sequence continues at coordinate 7,361,073 of BSBN01001038.1, read as the reverse complement.
ACTTGTGATGTGTCTTCCATTTGGATTTCTTATATTCTAACACCTAGTGGGCAAGCTATTATATTTGTTGATGTGCTTAGCATGTTGTAATCTTTCTTTGCGAGCTTGAAGTTGCTATTGTATTTGATTGTTTTATTGTATAACCCTAAGGATATATTTTTGTTCTTGATTAAGTTGTCGTCTAGGGTTGATTTCTTCTAATTCTTCAAGAACCTCTCTAACCTACCCCCTCTAACTTCTGGGCACATTCATATTCTTAGGGGAGAATTAGAGTGTTTGACCAAAGTTAACCTAGAGTTTGACCTAGGGTTTGACTTGTGATTTAATTTTGTATGTTGAATGTTGGATATACCTTGTGATGCAACCAAGGGTTTACTTTTGCATGTGAATGTTCAACAATACCTTGTGACAAAACCAAGGGTTTTGTTGTCCTAAGCTTTCCTAATTTTTTTGGGTGTTTTTGAATGTATGCAACTATATGAATGCAAGCAATATTTTTGTTCTTTTCTGAATAAATAAATATCATCTAATTACTACAAAAGGGAAATATGAATGCAAGTCTAAATGAGTTTTCTTGATGCAAGTTTATCTATGTTTTTATATTTTTGAAATTGTTTATGAATTCTAATCTAAGAAAGCAAATGGAAGTCTACTCTAATGAAAGAAACTTAATCTATTTGAAAGCAATTAATCACTAATCCAATGCAAAGAAATGAAGTTATGCTAACAATTCCTATCAAGAGTGAAGCAATGATTAATTACTTACCTCAAGAGTAGTGTTGTGATCTAATTACTAAAAAGCATTAAAAGAAACTAGACTATGGTTGATGCACGAGTCTGTGCACTACGCTTAGTAATCGTTTGAATCTAGAAACCTCTTCATCCTCTTGTAGCAACGGAGTCTTCCTCTTGGCGGAAATTGTGATGAGAGAAAATGATTGACTTGAGCTTGAGAAAGCTAATGATTGAGCTCAAATTAAGCTTTGAGTACTATGTGAGTGTGCTAATTGGGCATAATGGCACTGGATTGAGAAGATGAGAGTGTTGGCATGATTGAGAAGCTTTAAAAAGCTTTAATAATCTATGCTAAGCAAAAATAAAAGGCATGTGTGTCTTGCATGAGCATCAAGGATGCTAATTGAGAGCAAACAAGAAGCTATGAATTGTTACAACTATGAAATTTGCCTCCCTTATTGCTTGAGGGAGGGGGTATTTATAGGATGGAATGGCTCATGATAGGTGGGGATGATAGGAGATTTAACTCTCTTGATTGGAAATTTAATAGGTTTAATTGAAGAGAAGACTAGGCTAATTGGGGAGTGATGAAGCTATGAAAGCTTATCACAAGCTGAGAAAATGGAGTTTGCATGAGTTAAAGAGGTGATAAGAATAGATCAAGAGATTTAATTATGCATAATTGAGGGTGATGGATGGGCTAAGAATAGTTCAATCTATGCTAGGGTCAAAATCACATGCAAATTGGAGCAAAAATAGAGCTTCTTAAGGCTCAGATTGAAGGAAAACACACACTCAAAAACACAACAGGGTCACTCATGGGATGCCCCTTTCACCAGTAGGGTCACCCAAGGGTCATCCAGGGGGGTCCATGGGCAACCCAAAAAATAGGGCTTCTGGCTGAAATTTAGGGGTTGGAGATTGGTCTTGGAGGGTCAAAGATGCATTTTGCCTCCTGAAACAAGTGAAATGGATGAAATAAATAGGATCCCCCTTTCACCAGTAGGGTGGTTCAAGCGAGACCCATGGGGGAACCATAAATAATAGGGTGTATCCAGAAACAACAAAAGTTAAGTCAATTCTGAAAGATGGGTTTGGTTTGGGAGGTCATTTAGAGGCCACTAAAGGGTGGAGACACATGAAATGGGTATGGGAAAGGTGAAATTACTAAGTTATGATGAAAATTAACTATGTAGGTAAGGTGAGGAATGCAAAAGAAGAAATGTCAACAAGGAGAAAGTGAAAAAAGTTAGGATTAATGAAGAAATGATGAAGCAAGAAATTGACATGTGTCACCAAGAAGAGCACTACTGAGAGGGCACTTTATTACATGCTTACATGTACATGTTTAGGATTACAACTCATCATTGGGTCCTCGTGCAAGCTCATGTGCAGTTTTAGTGCTTACAGGTTTATTTCATTGGTGTCACCCTTTTGAAGATGTAAGCATGTAATGTGATAAATATTTTTGAGTAAAAATGTAATGTAATCTATAATATAAACCAATCTTTTTATTTATATATAACTTGTCACAAAACAAATTTTAGTTTATTGTGGGATTATTTTAAATTGGTTTGTTCATGTTTGAAGCTTATTTACAATTAATATGTATATGTATATGTATATGTTATATGTATGTGTATGTATATGTATGTATATGTATATACATACATATATATATATATATACATATATACAAGTATATATATGTGTATATATATGTATATATATACGTATATATACGATATACATCGTGTGTGTATACACACACACACACACACATACATACATACATATGCAACCTCTATGTATATGAATTTTTACACAATTTAAGAGTTGCTAAAAACATTGCACATCAATATCTTTAGGAAAAAATGAATATTACCTTTGATTATATTATATTATATTATATATCGTTGAATCCCATGTCAATAAATTTATTGTCATCTTCTCTCATTCATTCATGTTGTTTTGTGCTTTGTTTCAATACAAAAAAATATTATCATCTAAATAATATTGAAAACTAATTTTTATTTTTGTAGGTATATATACATAATAAGGAATATTTTATCAAAAAAGAGGTTAAACATAAATATAGATCATGTTGAATATGGTTCATTGGCATATACATATACATGTCTGATGCCTCACAAGAGAAAGGATTTTGTTTTTTTAAATTAAAAAAAAATGGAGACAAAGTTCTAGTTTAAAAAATATGTAAAAAACACAAAAAAATATGGCGGGGAATGAGTGTATGATTGTAAGTGCAATGGTAGGTATAATAAATATTGGTAACAACAAATGTATAAGAATATATGGATACATGGAAATAAGGTTGAAAGTGTGAAAATATGTGTAAATAGGAATAGATAAAGAATTAGGGAATAAGCCCAATGTTACACAAAAGTGGGCCATTCGTCAATATAATCCATTGGAATAAAGATGCATTGAAAGCATAAAGACAAAATCTAAATTAGGTCACTCTCAAAATTCAACTAGACTATATTCATGAATATGAAAATGAACCCTGTAGTGGAATTGAACCTACAACTACTAGAATGTATTGGTAGAAAACTAACCATTAAAATATACTTGCCTCAATCTTTTGATATATGAATTTGGTAAATTTTTGGTTAATTTGTTGAATTGAGAGGGTCAAGTTCTCCTTAATACCCTGGCTCTAAGTGAAAGGTTGTAGACAATAAGCAAGTGTGCAATGGATCTAGGATAGCATGTGCTATTGCAATGCTCTAATAATATGCTGCTATATACCTTTTATCTCTTTGCAAATCAAGTTCTAGCTATGCTCAATAGATTCCTAAGTAATTTCAAAATGAATGAATGTCCTTAAATGCAATAATCAAACACACAAATCAATAAAAATGTGTGCTAAGTAGATTCATAATGAATAGTAAAAAGGAATTGATATGATAAAATTTAAATTTGAATTTTAAAAGTTCAAAGTTCATATCCATATTGACCTACATCAAGCCTATACATATAAATCTAATCTAAATTAGAAAAAAGAAAATTAAAAATCAATAAAATGAAATTAAAAAAATATTATAAACCAAGATATACCACTTATACATTTTTTTACCTTTAAAACATCCTAATTGAAACAAACCCAACATATAAAAAAAATATAAATATACTATATACATATAACACGTACATTGTTTGTATGCACCTAAAAGTATGAATACATACATGGATATTGTTGTTATTAAGCATCTTGTCAAGTGTACCTTATGGAAGACCCTATCCAAGATCTAATTCTAGTCAAACATATCTCAATCAATAAGAGTGGATGACAGGATGTAACCGTGTGCCTTTAACCAATATTACATCAACCAAAAAGTTAGTCTTACTTAAGGAGTCCCTACTCATGAGGAGGGCTATTTTAGTCTTTTGTGTGGGTCTCACATACTTTAAAGTTACAAGATAAATTTAGAAAAGTTAAATCATGTTCCAAACAAATTATATAAACATACAATTTATTTATGTCACATCTTTTTCTTTCAATTTAAAAATAAATCAAAAACTAAAAAACATTCTAAATAATAATAATATCAAAGGTGGTATTTTCAAATTTATTTTTTAATAGTTTTTATATTATAAATTTGAACTTTTATAATTGAAAAGATGATACTTAGACCATTAAAACAAGATATTTCACCATTGCCATTAACACAAATTTTATCAAGCAGATTTCTTTGACACACAATCATTACATTGTTCAAAAGTCAAAATTTCTTGGAGAATCCTTAAGAAAATTTCAAATGGGTATCCAATCATAATCTTGAAAACCCTGTCCTCCATTGATTTATATTAGAATAGAATCAAATCCAATTATGTATGACAGCAAGAAGGCAACACAATGAGTAATCTCATGTAGAGGCTTTTTACATGCCTTTCTTATCATTCCAAGCATTTGTTGGTATACAACTAGACAATCCTCATTACATGCTCTCATAAACACCTCAATGTCAATGATCTTTACGCTAAGCTATTATTTGATTTTGTCATACTTTTGATCTCAATCTATTATTTTATTTTTAGCCATTGACTTTATAATAATTAGGCATGACGATGTCTTGCCTTTCTTCTTCCAAACTTCTCGGGGGAATTCAGTTGGCATAGACAAGATGAATGCCACGTCATGGACAAAACGTTGGTGGGCCCGCGTAAAGAAGGAGACAGCGGCGCCAGTGCCGCCGCCATTTGCGGCTGGCGGTGCCACGTCATCACCGGCTGTCAAATTTTTAGCCGCCTGAAATTGAGGCATGTATCCCGGCGATGAAAAGGACGGGTACGCGCCTGCGAATCCTTCAACTATAATTTCTCTTAAAAAAGCATGTTGGCATAAAGTAGAGTCCTTTTTTAAAACGAAAAAGAGTCTAAAACCATTATTTTCAAAATTTTAGGGTCAAACATAGGAAAAAAATGATGAAGGGATTTTTTCTTTTATAAGCGTGCGAGAAAAATCTAGTTGGAAAGAGAGCTGCTTTTTCTAAAAGATAAATAGGGAATTGCTTTATATGATAAATAGTATTTTTTAATTTCTTTTTTGGGAAAACACATCTTAATCTCATCTACCTTCCTTATGAGAATATTCTCTTTGGTAGAACGTTTTACGTATTCCTTGTTTTGTTGTAGGCATAAATATGTGTCAAGTTTGAATCTATAGCTTAGGAGAAGCATTTAAATCAATTCAAAAGAAAAATGTTCCCTTTTTAAAAAGTTGTGAGTTGTTTAGATTTGTAAAATTTTGAATCTGTAGTTTAGGAGAAACATTAAAATCAATTAAAAAGAAGAATGTTCCGTTTTCTAACAGTTGTGAGTTGTTTAGATTTGTAAAATTTTGAATTTGTAGCTTAGGAGAAGCATTAAAATCAATTAAAAAGAAAAATGTTCCCTTTTGGAAAAGTTGCGAGTTCTTTAGATTTGTAAGATTTTGAATCTGTAGCTTAGGAGAAGCATTCAAATCAATTAAAAAGAAAAATGTTCCCTTTTCGAAAAGTTGTGAGTTGTTTAGATTTGTAAATTTTTATTATCTTTTTGTATTGTTATGGTGGTGCAAATATTCTATTTTATGAAAGCATATGACATACATGTTAGATCTAGGGCACACAACTGTGGGGGGGGGGGGGGTTGAATCAGTTGTACAAAACTTGCTTCTATTTCAAATACTTAAATCCTCTTTGTTATTTGATAGCATATCAATTAATTATTCATGAAAGCATAAAGCATAAACACCAGAGTAGATATACATCAACACATGAGACACCAAGATTTTGACGTGGAAAACCCGGTTAAGGGAAATACCATGGGGTGATTAACCCAAGGATTATTCTCTGTTAGAAGAATAAGAAAAATAGATGGCATATGCCAATTAGGGCTCACTGCCCGAGCACACTGCTCACAAGAGGCACACTGCCTACAAGAGACACACTGTCTACAAAGTAACAAGTATTACAAACTTGAACTGGAGATTGACATCTTTACCATGCCTGGATCAGTTCCATGTAAGCCCAAAACTCTTGCTCTGCCTTTCGCACTTCTCTTCGCTATACCACTCTCATCACCGCAAGACACACTTCAAAATAAATTTACAATCCCTTATTTATACAAGGCATCGACTTAGGAACAATCATCTAAGTCGGCAAACACCTACAAGATCATTCGCAAAACATGTAATACATCCGGTCGGCCAGTCTCAAGAAGAACACCAATATCCGTGGTTATTCTTCAAATGCACACTCTAACTTTAATGCGGATCACCATCATTAACTGGACATAATCCAATGATCATCATAACCTTCCCTGAATCACCAAACACATCCGCACTTTATCAGCTTATTGGAATTCTTCTGTTCTTCATCCAGAACTTCAAGAACACAGTCTGTCATTACTGTCATAATGAAAAAGGTGCTTCCGGACCTCCAAACCATGAACAAATCTAGTTGTCACTTCACATGAACTTCTTCAACACTCTCTCCAATCCGCAAAATGAGATAATGCAATTCCAGATCTCACCGGACCAATCTGTGACACTCTATCACCACTGAACACCTGTCGGAACCGGTTCTACTTGAGCGACCATAACTTCTTCAAATCTTCATGCGGACCTCTGAAATCTTGACTGGAACATCTCAAGACTTATATCTACAAACCCTTTAAACCACATCATCTGATCCTCAACCTATTTAGGACTTTTTCCTTCTTGTCATCACTGTTCTTGATTGAGACTTATTCTCTCAATATCCTCAGCACACAGCTCATCCAATCCTTCTCATTAATGCAATATGAGTATGTTGACATCAATGACAACACCGATTATCCTCATACTTGCAACAATCTCCCCCTTTGTCATTGATGGCAACATATGATGTGAAAAACTATCAAGACAAGAACTTTTCCTTTCTGTCATAGCTCCCCCTATCAACAATAAACCTTCACATGTCTTCTCTTCCTTTACCGCTCTCCCTTTGATCATCAACCACTTGTTTTTCACATGTCTTCCCTCCCCCTTTGATATCAATGGCAAAGGACTCGTACTTGCAACTTGAACACATCAGAATCATACCAGCTGCTCCCCCTGAGTAGCAGCTCTCCATCATCAATCCGGATCACAAGATATGACTGTGATACCCATTAGACTGATGCACATCAGTGCATCCTAGTTCATCAACGGAGGGGCAATAACCCCTAACTTCTCCCTGAGATACTCAAAAGAGTCCTTGGGAAAAGGTTTAGTAAAAATATCTGCAAGCTGATCCTTGGAGGGCACATACTCCAATCTGACTTCACCCTTGTTCACTTGCTCTCTTAGAAAGTGAAACTTGATAAATATATGCTTAGTCTTAGAATGCAACACCAGATTCTTAGAAATATTTATTGCACTTGAATTATCACAGAAAATTATGATATGCTCCTCATATTCTACTTGAATATCTCTTAGCATTTGCTTCATCCACAAAAGTTGAGTGCAACTTCCTACTGCTGCAATGTATTCTGCTTCAGTTGTAGACAGGGATATTGCTTCTTGTTTCTTGCTTAACCAAGAAACCAACCTTTTTTCCAAAAAGAATGCTTCTCCACTTGTACTCTTCCTATCATCCACATCTCCTGCCCAATCTGCATCTGTATATGCATGAAGAGAAAAATTATGATCTCTAGGATACCATAGACCATACTCAACTGTTCCTTTTAAGTACCTAAAAATTCTTTTGATTGCCATGACATGAGATTCTCTGGGATCAGCCTGGAATCTCGCCACAAGACCAACTGCCTACATTATATCTGGTCTAGTCTGAGTGAGATACAATAATCCTCCAATCATTGATCTATACTTTGTCTGATCTGTCTTAGGAGAGTCATCATCTTTGCTTAACTTACATCCGGTAGCCATGGGAGTGTTCATTGGCTTTGAATCTTCCATTCCAAATTTCCTCAATAATTCTTTCACATATTTGGTCTGAGAAATAAAGATTCCTTTCTTTGTCTGAGTAATTTGCAGACCCAAGAAGAAATTCATTTCACCAAGCATTAACATTTCAAACTCACTTTTCATTTGATTTGCAAAGGTTTTACACATACTGTCTCTTCCTCCAAAGATGATATCATCAACAAATACTTCAACAATCAAGATGTTTTTATGATCAATTTTGAAATATAGGTTACTATCAGCAGTACCTTTTTTGAAACCAATCTTCAAAAGATGTTTGTCCAGCCTCTCATACCATGCTCTTGGGGCTTTCTTTAGACCATACAGTGCCTTTTTTAATTTGCAGACCATATCACCATGCTCAGATAACTGAAATCCATCCGGTTGTTCAATGTACACTTCTTCTTCTAAGTCACCATTTAGGAAAGCAGATTTGACATCCATCTGATACACTTTGAAATCCTTGAAGGCAACAAATGCAAAAAATAGTCTGACTACAATTCTTGCCACCAGAGCAAAGGTTTCCTCAAAATCAATCCCTTCTATTTGAGAGTAGCCTTTGCAGACTAATCTGGCTTTATTTCTGATTACTTCACCAACTTCATTTAGTTTGTTCCGGAAGACCCATTTGGTTCCAATCACATTCTTGTTTCTAGGTCTAGAAACAAGATCCCAAGTGTGATTCTTCTCAATTTGCATTAACTCTTCTTCCATTGCTTTGGTCTAATTTTCATCATTGCAGGCTTCATTTACTGTCTTAGGTTCAATCTTTGAAATCAGACAACATTCATCTGAATATTGAGCAACATTCCTTTTAGTTTGCACACCTTTGCTTTTGTCACCGATGATCTGATCTTTAGAGTGGTTCAGTCTTACATACCTTGGAACTTTGGGAGTTTCTTGCACTTCTGCTTCTTGATCATGCTCATTCAGACCTATCTCTTTTTCCTAATTTACTGGATCAGTCTGAATCCGACTTTCAGGAGAGGATGGAGCTTTTTAAACCAGAACATCATTCTGATCATCTTCATCATCCTCATAAAATCTTGAGGGCTTCTCAATACCTTCATCAACCTTCACATTTGTACTTTCTATCATCTTTCTCAGTCTCTTATTGTAACACCGGTATGCTTTGCTTTGAGTGGAGTAACCCAAGAAAATTCCTTCATCACTTCTAGCATCAAACTTTCCCAGATCTTCATCTCTTTTAATGTAACACTTGCGACCAAATACTCTGAAATATCTCATAGTAGGAGTGATGCCAAACCAAAGTTCATAAGGAGTCTTACCGGTATTGCTTCTGATTTGAACTCGATTGCGAGTGTAGACTGCAGTGCTGACAGCTTCTTTCCAAAACATCTGGGGAACATTTGCTTCCATCATCATTGTCCTGGATGCTTCCTGGATGGTCCAGTTATTTCTCTCAACTACTCCATTCTGTTGTGGAGTCCTAGGGGTAGATAACTGTCTCTTTATACCATGCTTCTCACAAAAATCTATGAATTCACCGGATGTGAATTCACCACCTCTATCAGACCTCAGACATTTCAGTTTTAATCCGGTTTGATTCTCTACCATAGCCTTGAAGATTTTGAAATTCTCAAACGCTTCTGATTTCTCTTTCAGAAAGGTAACCCACATCATTCGGGAATGGTCATCAATCAGTAACATGAAGTATCTATCACCTTGCATACTCTTGATTCTTGTCGGACCACATAGATCAGTGTGAACTAACTCCAATAATCCGGTAGAGGACTGATCCTTGCTTTTGAATGAGACTCTGCTCTATTTACCCAGCTGACATTCTTTGCACAAACTATTTGTAGGTTTTACCAAATTTGGAAGATCTCTTATAGCCTGAGTATTGCTTATCTTGATGATGTTATCAAAATTTACATGACACATCCTTCTATGCCATAACCAACTCTGATCAACTTGAACAAACAGACAACTTTTATCAGAACCAACCAAGTGGAAGATATTACCTTTAATTTGAGTACCGCATGCAATCTCTGTCCGGATCTTTCAAGGATTTTGCATTTTCCATCCTTGAATCGGAGATCATAGCCTTTGTCCACCAACTATCCAACACTGAGAAGATTGTGCTTCAATCCTTCAACATATAACACATTACTAGTTTTGTTTATTCCATTAAAAGAAATAGTTCCTCTTCCTCTGATTCTACTAGCAGAATTATCACCAAATTTTACCACTCCTCCTTCATACCTTTCCAAATCTAAGAACTTGTTCTTGTCACCTGTCATATGGTTAGAGCATCCATTGTCAATAACCCAATCATCCTTTTCTTCAACTTGGGCAGCCAAAGCTCTTTCTACAAACTTATGATTGACAGATTCAGAGGATATTGGATCTTCTTCCTTGATGGCAATAAACACCCATTCATTTCCAGATTTGTTTCGTATCTCTGATTCATCATCTGTTACTCCTTCATTATCATCTTCTTCATGAACATAATAACAATTCTTTTGGAACCTTTGTCTGTTAGAATTTGACCTTGTAGATCTTTCCGAACATCTTGAGGCAAAATGACCAATCTTATTGCAGTTGAAGCACTTAAAGGGTAATTTTCCTTCATACTTACCGGATCCTCTTGATAGTCTTTTTGCAAAGAGGGCTTCAAGTTGAGCTATTTCTACTTCTTCCACTTCCATGTCTCTTCTTGTTTGATCATACCATGATAGCTTCCTTGAAGACTTTTCTCCCGGATCAAATCTTTGTTTACCTTTCACAGAGGCACTGGCTTTGAATGTAGATTCAGTCTTGGGGGGATCATCTCCAAACTCGGTCATTTCAAATGCAGCCAGTTTGCCAGCCAATTGGTCTCTTGTGACAGTTGTATGGGCTTTGAATTCATCAATGGCAGCAACCTTGATTTTGTAGACAGCAGGAAGGGATCTGAGAATTTTGCCAACAATCTCATTTTCATCCAAAACTCCACCAGCATTCCTAATTCCACACACCAGCTCATTTACTCTTGGCATAAAGGTAGTAATATTTTCATCATCTCTCATTTTCAGTCTTTCAAATTTCCCTTTGAGACTCTGCAACCTTGCACTCTTAACATACTCATCTCCTTCATGCAGAAGTTCCAGTTTAATCTAGATCTCATAGGCAGTTCGTAGGTTAATAACATTTGAAAGCTCTGAGTTAGTTAATGCGCTTAGAAGAGCCTCTTTGGTCCGCAGATTATTTTCAGCATCTGTGATTTCATTTAGAGTTGTCGGACCACCCTGTGGAGGTGTATAAGCTTTTGTGACCATGGACAAGTATGTCTTTCCCATGCACTACAAGTGACATTTCATGCGGCCTTTCCAAAGAGAGAAGTTGGTTCCATCAAACTTCAGACTATCCTTCTTGTATGACAACATCCTGGATCTCCTCAAGCGGTTAAGCTCCTTTTAGAGGAACTTGGCTTTGATACCAATTGTTAGATCTAGCACACAACTGAGAGGGGGGGTGAATCAGTTGTACAAAACTTGCTTCTATTTCAAACACTTAAATCCTCTTTGTTATTTGATAGCATATCAATTAATCATTCATGAAAGCATAAAGCATAAACACCAGAGTAGATATACATCAACACATGAGACACCAAGATTTTGACGTGGAAAACCCGGTTAAGGGAAAAACCACGGGGTGATTAACCCAAGGATTATTCTCTGTTAGAAGAATAAGAAAAATAGATGGCACATGCCAATTAGGGCTCACTGCCCGAGCACACTGCTCACAAGAGGCACACTGCCTATAAGAGACACACTGTCTACGAAGTAACAAGTATTACAAACTTGAACTGGAGATTGACATCTTTACCATGCCTGGATCAGTTCCATGTAAGCCCAAAATTCCTGCTCTGCCTTTCGCACTTCTCTTCGCTATACCACTCTCATCACCGCAAGACACACTTCAAAATAAATTTACAATCCCTTATTTATACAAGGCATCAACTTAAGAACAATCATCTAAGTCAACAAACACCTACAAGATCATTCGCAAAACGTGTAATACATCTGGTCGGCCAGTCTCAAGAAGAACACCAATATCCGTGGTTATTCTTCAAATGCACACTCTAACTTTAATGCGGATCACCATCATTAACTGGACATGATCCAATGATCATCATAACCTTCCCTGAATCACCAAACACATCCGCACTTTATCAGCTTACTGGAATTCTTCTGTTCTTCATCCGGAACTTCAAGAACACAGTCTGTCATTACTGTCATAATGAAAAATGTGCTTCCGAACCTCCAAACCATGAACAAATCTAGTTGTCACTTCACACGAACTTCTTCAACACTCTCTCGAATCTGCAGAATGAGATAATGCAATTCCAGATCTCACCGGACCAATTTGTGACACTTTGTCACCACTGAACACCTGCCGGAACCGGTTCTACTTGAGTGACCATAACTTTTTCAGATCTTCATGCGGACCTCTGAAATCTTGACTGGAACATCTCAAGACTCATATCTACAAACCCTTTAAACTGCATCCTCGATCCTCAACCTATTTATGACTTTTTCCTTCTTGTCATCACTGTTCTTCACTGTTCTTGATTGAGACTTATTCTCTCAATATCCTCAGCACACAGCTCATCCAATCCTTCTCATTAATGCAATATGAGTATGTTGACATTAATGACAACACCGATTATCCTCATACTTGCAACAATACAATGCTAGTAAATTTGGGGATTGCAATGGCAAAAATTGCATACCATGCACTTTTCCCTTTCATTTTGGATTTGCTTTGATTTAGTTTTCCTTTATGCAATGATAAGTGTACAAGTGGTCTGATTTTTGTTGAGAGTTGGAACATAACTAGAACCTTACTTGATATCATTTGCACTCATTCTCAAGGATTGATCCTAATTCTCAATTTATCCATTTTCCACCTACATTCAACTTTTTGAAAAGTTGTGAGTTGTCTAGATTTGTAAAATTTTATTGTCTTTTAGTATTGTTATGGTGGTGCAAATATTCTATTTTATGAAAGCATACAACATACAATGCTAGTAAATTTGGGGATTGCAATGGTGAAAATTGCATACCATGCACTTTTCCCTTTCGTTTTAGATTCGCTTTGATTCGGTTGCCCTTTATGCAATGTTAAGTGTACAAGTGGTCTACTTTTTGTTGAGAGTTGGAACATAACTAGAACCTTACTTGATCTCATTTGCACTCATTCTCAAGGATTGGTCTTAATTCTCAATTTATCCATTTTCCACCTACATTGAAATATGCAATTATGAGATTGAACCAAGTCAGTTGCATAATTTGTGCAAATGAACCCAAGACTTTTAAAATTTAAAATTTAAAATTGGACCCAACCCAACCCTTTGAACTAGCCATTATGTTCTAACTCAAAGCATAAAATGTTTCACTCGCCATGCACCTGGAGTTGTATTTAAAGACATGCCCTAGTGCATTTTTACATCACCTAACATCTAGAAGATCACATTCTTACTAGCATCATCATTTAAAGAGCATAGTTAGAGCATCATTATGACATTACTTGCTTGCATCAACATCTAGGGCATACTCTACATGATTGCTTGATGTCTTCAATCTTTCCAAAAATGTGTTCAATTGGTATCCTAGCAGTTTGACTAAAGTAGAACCAATCCTTACCTAGCTAATCCTCAAAGATTTTCGCAAATACTCCTAGTTAGATAAAATAGATCATAGACATAAAAGCAAACTTAAAAATAGAGATCAAAGTTTAGTAGAGATTAGATCCATGCACCAAAGTTTAGATCTATGGGCTTGGGTCAAATCCAAATTCACGTAGATCACTTCAATAATTGTGAAAGTGAATTAGATAGATAGATAGATAGTTCCTAGGTTCCAAGGTATTTATTTGACCAGTCTTGACTTTTGTATATTAATAAATCACTTACAGACATATGTCATAACATATATGCATCAAATTTATAGTTAAGTACCATTTATTTATTTATTTAAATTTTGTATTTATTTCAATGCATTCCTTTAGGTAGTGTTTTCCTTAGTTATTTATCCTAGGGTATTTATCCAATTATTATTGTTTAATTGCTTTACCCCAGGCATTTATTTAAAGGGATTTATTATCTTCATTCATTTGGTTGAGGTGTGATTTATTCTCTTACACAAATTAGTGAATTGTCTACTCCTACACTCCCATGTGGTTTTTTCTTAGGGTTTGTATTCTAATTTTTATTGTTGAATTTTAGATCAGGGGCTTATTATATATCTAAGATTCATATTTCATATTTTACCCTTGATTTATCACTCTTTATCTTTCTTAGGTTTGTTTATGCTAAGATAACTAAAACCCTAATTTGCCTTTGAGAAGTTCTCACCCACACCCTCATATGGCTTCTCACACAATTGATCAAGAGATCACCATTAGTTATATGGTTAATAATAATAATCATGAAAAATATATTTTTGATCATGATATATATGCAAATAAGAAAGATCTTTCTGCCATTGCACGTGCAATCTTCCAAGAGCTTTCTAATGTTACTTTAGGCATAAACTACATGGTGTTAGCTAATTTTCCACCATTGCATTTTGTCTAATACTTTAAAAAAGTCAACATTTTAGGGGGAGCACACCAGACACTATGTTATATTTTTCTAACAAAAACAGGAGCACTTTGTGTGCTCCCCCTATTTGAACCTCTTAATATCCACCATTTTTATAAAAAAATAGTAGTTTTGAAACTAGATTCAGAGCACTACAAAACTTGTTCTTATCACATCTTCTAATTTTGAGCATGGCTATCTTCAATTTCTCATGCAAGATTAATTTTTCTGATTTTAGAAAAAGTGGCCACTTTTGACCCCCTTTTGGTCCCCCATTTCCATACACATACCCCACATGGATGGAGTAATATTTAAATAGATAACTTCTATAACTCTTCAATAAAAATTTGACTATAAAAGTGGCTACAAAAGAATTAATGTGGCTTAGGAGATTACTAGAAGAGTTTTCATCTGGGTGCTATTACAAGCCCACTTTACTATGTGATAAAGCTATTTACTCTTACTAAAGACTATTATTTCCATAAATAAAACACATTTGAAGTTCATGGGCACTTTATTCAAGGGACAATTACTACTATAGACAAGAATAGTAGATAAATCCGTGATAGTGTTGATGCTTTTTAAATGATACAAGCAACACTTACAAACATAACTTTATTATTATTTCTGTTATAACCATGGAGGATGTTTTTGATGTTAGGAGAATCATCACCTCTAAAAATAAGGGATGTCATATAATTTTCATTATCACACACATAAGATAGTGTCATATGTAAAGGCTCCAATTTGAAATAATTATCTTGTATATGAAATAATTTGATAAAACTCTTGGATAAGTTTACATGGCTAGGGGATTGATAACATTTGATATTAGTTATTTGAAGAAGTACTTTTATCCTATATGTCATGGAGAAGAGAGGCCCATTAAGGGGCCATACTACAAGCTAAAAATGTATATCCAAGATGACATTTTGTTTTAATATTAAGTGTTTTTTACAACTATCTAATAAGGTTATTATTTCTCTAAAAACACTCTAAATTCCATGGGGATAAAAGTACCTACTTGTAATGGGCGGCTATCACCCTAATAAACTATTCAGGGAGCAAGCATGTAAAGGATAGCTCACTCATTGCTTTAAATATTTTATTGGTCATTACTATATGTTTAGTAGGATGACTATTTATTTTCCTTGAAAAAACATGGCAAATTATAAATACTTATGATTATGAAAATCCCATATGATCTTCTTGATAAGATCCTCGGATCATTTTTAAGTCTTGTCATAGAATATTATATGTGGACTTACTTATTAAATTAATTATGGGCTTTTATTATTCCTACATCAAAAAATAAAATTTATTATGTTACTGACTGTTTTGGTGATCCTATTGATAGGACTTATACCTCAATCTATGTCTTCAAAAGATGGTGTAGTTTCTATCACACAGATGGAGTAATATTTAAATAGCTAACTTCTATAGCTCTTTAATCAAAAGTTGACTACAAAAGTAGCTACAAAGAATTAATGTGGCTTAGGAGATTACCAGAAGAGTTTTCATCTGGGTGCTATTACAAGTCCCACTTTATTATATGATAAAGCTACTTACTCGTACTAAAGAATCTTATTTCTAGAAATAAAACACATTTGAAGTTCATGGTCACTTCATTCAAGGGACAATATTTCCATCCTAATATTATTCTCTAGTTCTACAAGATTGACTATTAGATGGCAGATATACTATGATCAAGAAGAACTAGGCTAGGTTCTCAATAATCATACAAGAAATCATATATGCAATATAGCATCAAACCTCTATGCAGTTTCAAATTCTCCAAATTTAAATCAATGCTTGGCCGTAAGGAGTTACGATTGAGGGGGAGTGTACATGACAATGGCACCTCTAGATGTTAGATCTAAGGCATAAAATAAGACCTTAGGCATTTTATCACCTCAAAATGGCTAAATCCTTGGATACAATACCTAACAGGCATAGCATAAGCCCTCTAGGCATCATATGTAAGCCCTATGGGCATTATTAAAAATTCTTCTCTGTGTAAATATCCCACTTGTAAAAGCATTGTATTATATAAGACCTACGGGCACTATGTAATGACCCTGGGGGACTAGTTTGAGGAGTTATGGGCTCCAATAGAAACATTATAAGACCTCATTTAAGCATCACTTTTTAAAACACTAGGATTATAAATTGTGACAAAATGACTTTCATGTAGTCTAAAATACATGCTCTTCATTTTGGTATATATTTGTCTCCTTGTTTATCACTGTCAAAGAAGACCTACATTACTAGGTACTTCATTTTTTCTTTTATAGAAATTGACATGTGATTCCCCCAATTAACATTAAGGGGGAGCGTTATAACATAATGTTATTAGGGGCCATACCTTATAACATTTATATATTGTTCTAATGTAAGGTTATAAAAACTTATGTTATAAAGCATATACTATTTAATATATAATAATCTAGTAACTATTATATTATTAATTATTTACAAATGGTTGCTTTGAATGGATGTGACTAATACCCCTTTATGTATTTTTCCATGCCTTCTCCTATATTAAAGGAGGTTATCTCTCATTTGAGAGGTAAGGGATTTGGAGATTATAGTGAATTATATCACTATTCATAGGAGGTATTATTGGCCATGTGGAAGCATGTAGAGAAGTATAACCCCAATTTTAGTTTATTTTGTAATAGACTGTTTTTTGTAAGTGTTTTAACACATTTATAGTTTATGGGGTTTTTATTCGAAAGGGCTTGTATAATTCTCATTTATATTTTTATATATTTTGTTCATAATGATTAGTATCCCAAGAGCCTAATATCTAACAACTACATTTATTCTAGTTGAAAATCTAAAAATTATGTTTTTCTACATTAAATTTAGAGATCATATGGCCATAGTTTGTATGTAAAAAGAATTGCCATCTCATGTTTAGAAATTTAATTTTTTACATTGCTCAAAAAGTTTAACTACATGTGGGATAGATATGAAGTTTACAATGTCTAATATTTTGGTTGCCACTTGGTACATATTGCATCAAAGTAAAGGAAAAAAAATTATCATTTTAGTCATCTAGAAAACTTAGATTTTTTTTTTTCAAAAAGTTAGCAAAAATAAAATTTTGCATTCTTGCACTTTTAAAAGTTGTTTTCTTGTATTGTCAAAAAGTCTAAAGTTATTTGTTTACATTTTCTTAGGAATGACCATTTACCTAGAATAGTCATTTTAGGAAATTTGTATATTAATTTACATTTCATCTTAGTTTCATCCATGAAAAGATTAAATTTGAAAATATAAAATATAGTTATAGTGGCATCTTTACCTTTATTATAGATTAGCATACTTTGATTTTAATACTTTTCTTTTCTTGTCAAAGATTGTAAAAAAAACCAAAAATAATCAAAGAAAACTAGGAAAAACTAAATATACTTACACACATTCACACATCCTTGCTAAACCCAAACAAATTCCTTGGGTGCAACTTGGGGTGTCATGATTGCATCTAAACATAGACACTAGATTATAGGATGTAGCTTTTGCCTCAACCCTAATCGAACATCTCATTGTCAACCAACTAAATTCTCTTAATAAGAAAGTTATGATTGTAAGAGATGAACAAGAACTATGAGTCCCACAAAACTAAAGTAAAGGTGTCAGTGACCTTCACACACTTTTCCTCTCAATCCTTAATAACCTAAGTTTTTAGTGTGAAAAAGAGAGAATGATAGTATGTGGAAACTAGGTCAAGCCCCTCTTTTTCTTGCACTAACATTTAGAATATGAATCGAGCTTAATCACTATGAGAGGATGAAGCTATAGATATCATATCCCTTATTTTTGTACATGAAAAGATGGTCCAACAAAGTTTCCCCAACCTCAAATCCACTTTATTCAACCAAACCCTAGTTACAAGATATGCATGAATAAACTGATTTTGGGAGCAGAAACCTACAGGATGATTACAGAAACACAGATAAGAAGATATAGGGACTGTGCACTTGAAGTATTAAGGCTTGATGGACAAGGGCGGCCACTAAATTTGTCCTGAAGTTCTGCTACCCTAGAACTGACTGTAACAAGCACCTGAGTCTGTGATAAGAGTTCCAAATCCTAAATCTCAGGGGCTGAAGGACAAGGGCAATTACCAAAAGCATCCCAAATATATCTAATGATAAATCTATAACTTCTGTGATGTTTGTACCTATAACACCTATTTCTCCTTCACTTCTTTTCATCTGATCTTCCAAAATCTGATCCACATGTAAACAAAAAAAGGAGAGGGATGGTTGTGGCTACATAGGAGTTTTCCTCAGTCAAACCCCATCTTTGGTATTTCTACCTCAACAATAGCCAATGTCAAAGTATGCAAATTTGTGTGCTTGAAAATCAAATGTGTAAGCATAAACAAATGCAAGATCCTAAATGACTCAAGCATCAAGGATTAAATCCACAAATGTTTCACTCAAGGAAACAACTTCACCTCAAGCAGATGACATCAATGAAGACTTGTAGAACAAGAAGGCAAGGTAACCATATTTGCGGAGGATTCAAAAACTCAAGTTGAAGGCTTCAACCCTTCTCCCGATCATACAAAGGGCTTGAAAAAACCCTAGGAAGAGCAAGATAGACTCAAGATCTTGATTCCTAATCTCCACAACATATCTCCATGATAGAAAAGATAAAATTCTTCAATGAGCTTCAACACTTTACAGACTTCAATAGTAGTAGTAGCAGAGTTTCAGTGTGGTAACCTTGCATGTGAGTTGTGTGTGATAAAATGATTTTCAATTCTCTTTAAATATCAAACCTTAGAGGTGTAATAATTTGAAATAACATGCTGACATCGTGTGAAAATGAAAATTTGAATTCAGAATCTCGAAGCACACCGAAAGAGCTGACACCACAAGAAAATTTGGATCCTGAAGATTAAGGCAAGACATGGGTGGTTGGCACCCAAGTCCAGCCCCTAAATTTTTCTTTGGCATCTGCTTAAGGGTGCCCTAAATGTCTGACATCCAGTATTTCTTCTTAGGTTTTGTCAGAAATCACTCCAAAATATGACATTCCTTCGATGAGATATGTGTTAACCAGGTCCTAAAATAGGTCCAATGATAAAAGGGGTTGAGGGACACTAAAAGGTAGGAGCTAAACTTAGTAAAATTGTGTTAATCCAAGTAGGAGCACAATTTATGACATAACATTTAGCCCCCACTTTAGTGACCATATGACACTATGTGCATATGCAACTAAAGGAAAGTAAATGCAATAATCACAAAAAAGATACCCAAAAGGATATTATAGAGGACATCATCCGTTGCTAAGCAAGAGGAAGAAGCCCCCAATATGTAATCTTGCAAGACCACGAAGTTAGGAACCGCAACCTGCAAAGAAAGGTGTGTTAGAGAAATAAATCAAATCATATTGTAGACATCAAACAAATAAGTCAGTCATAGACACTAAAGGGATCAGTGATGAGACATGATTAGGGTAAAAATTGAGGGAGATATATGCCCCCCTTGTTTCTTCTTTCTTAGTCTGAAAAGGAGAAACAAGGTGGTAATCTTCATACATGGATTTCAAGGAAGACTTGATGAGAGAATTATTTGGTAGGGTTATTCTTTGGAACAACACCAAGACACAAGGCATTAGGTTAAATGAAGGGAAAAATTAGGAATCTAACACAACAAACGGTGTGGAAATCAGAGTTCGGTAGCCCAAGATAGAGATATTTGATTAATGTTGCACATTTTTGCTCCTAGTTAGTGTAAGGAATTCTCACCTATTTACTATAAGTAAATGAAGTTTTCACTTATTCACTATTGATTTTTGCATTTTCACTTCCAGAGAAGAAGAGGAGAAGAGGAGAGAGCTACAATGATGACCCGACGCCCCTATCAGGCCATGAGGTTAGATGCACTTCAATCCTGAGTAGCAGAGAGGCAAGAGGAGCAGGAGGTAGGCCTCTAAACTTTACTTCTGTCATCATTTCTTTCATTTTTGTTTTGTTTTTCTCAATGTTTGTGCATTTAGAACTATTTTAGGACAAGGGAACTAGATGAGGCACCCAAGTTCTTCTAGGGTGCCCTAGTCCAATCTAGGCGCTCAAGTCCTCTTGGGGTTCCTAGGTCTTCTTGGAGCGCCCACATCTTCCTGGGGCACCCATGTCTTTCTAGGGTGCCCATGTCCTATGTAGGCCATGGGTCCAAGGGACTAGCTAGGATGTAAAGTTTGATGTTAAGTAATTGATTTCCCATAAGCATTTTTATGATTGAAACTATATTTGTATATTTGATAGGACATCCCTCACATGCGAGAGCATACCAGTGGACATCTCCTAAAATTGCTATAGAGCCACGTAGATACACTATCTGATGCAAACAAGGGTCTATTGTAGGACATGGGTGTGTGGTGGGTATTCACTATGCCCACAATGAGATTTCACAATAGTATGCTCATGGCCTTGATCGAGCGATGGGAAGTAGGAACGTCTACATTCCATCTCCCTACAGGAGAGATGATAGTGACACTCAAGGATGTGTACCACATCCTCTGACTTCTAGAATGAGGCCAGACAATAAAGGTCATAGAGTAGCGCTAAAAGGAGTATACTCATTCGAGTCACCTCTACTATCTGGGTCATGTTGTCACGCCTACTGGATGGGGACACATCATTTTGTGGTGGCTAGAGTAGGGTGGAGCATACATACATTTGGTTCGTCGCATCTTGATTATTATCATTACCTTAGTAGTTACACCAGATGGATAGGGTGTTGATCTCCATGTTGGTCTCGTCTATACCATCATAGTGATGGAGGAGGAGCATATAGTCTACTCATGGGGACGTAGTATGCTTGCGCACCTTTATCGAGATTTGAGTTGGTATGTTCACTACGAGGCACATGAGTTGATGATATGTACCTTGTTGTAGGTATGGGCATTCGAGCACATTAGATGCACATGACTAGTGGGGTTTCCCATTGAGCCAACATGGACACATCCATGCACACATGCCTATCCTTTGATTAGATGCTAGAGACATGGTGATTTGATGTATTGGAGAGTTGTATTTGATAGACTATAGCCCGATGACATTACATGGAGACTATATTGCGGCGGTAGACCTTGGATGGGATAACATAGACAGCTAGTGTGGATGCAGCGAGATTAACTTCTAGCTGGTCGTCATGACATCATCATCGTTAGCTTTTATTTTGATCAAGTGATGCGACAGTTTGGACGTGTGCATGGTGTTCCTCGCATGTAGCCAAGCTATGCACAATTGGGGCACAATGCAGTTAGGACTAATGATGCCCCATGGCTAACTATCACTGATGTTGTTGAGAGCGAGGATGATGGTGTTGCAGATGCAGAGATAGTATTAGATGCAGACGACATTGGTTGTACCCAAGCATACGTGACCTAGTGGGAGACAGCGCGACCTGATCCAATTTTTCTTGTCGATCACCCTATAGGCAATCCCTAAGAATGGAAAGATCGTGGAGTCAATTCAGGTGACAAGGATTACTTTAGTCACTTTAACGGTTACTATGATGATGAGGATTCACCATTGCGCTATGTCTTTAGGATGAGGCCACAATGAGAGCAGCGAGAGGTGGATGACGATGAGGAGACCGAGGAGAGACCCAAGTCGAGAGCTCATGGCCTAGGTCCCAGGGACACTAGGAGATCGAGTCAATCCAAGCAAGGGGAGGCTAGTACCTCCATGCCCCCAGCTATAGGAGTGACTACAAATGTAGCTATAGCGATAGTAATACGTGATCCTGGTTAGCAGGATGGCAACCCTAGTGAGAATGTTGATATATTGCTTTAATGATTGCTTACTTATGTTGATGTTATATATGTATGATGATGCGATGCTGATATTATCTTTGTCTTACTTTTGGTAGTTGGTACAGAGGCATGGTGTGACTTTGTGAGTCACATTATAGTAGATATAGTTCCTGCCGATGTGACCGAGCAGTGAGTGCAGATAGGGTATTCGCCACAACACTCCGCAAGGTGACATGCAGAGTTGTTCATGCCTTTTATGAGATACAGGGTGGCTATGGAAGCCGTTCTAGATTAGGTGAATCAGAGGACAGAGTGCATAGAGGTAGACCTCTTGTTATAGAGAGATCAGGCCACGGCACCTTCTACAGCAGAGTTGATTCACCTTCTTATGCACTTTCTACAGACAGAGCTGGACCGAGCAAGAGATGAGAGGGATAGATTTTAGTATCTCTACATAGATTCTCAGAGGGAGATGGGAGATCTTAGAGGGGAGCTTAGGGGTCTACGATCATGGAGTGTCTCTAGGAGTCACTCATGATCAGCGGCCTCACATGGGTAGCCTTTTGCCGCTCATACACCACCAGGTCCTTAGGGGTCTGGTAGTCATGGTTTAGCTATGTGATATGTACCTCATGTATTGTACTACAACATCCATTTTGTTGTATGAGATAGTCGATTTTGATGTATATTCAAACTGATGCCTATATATATGTAATGTTTTTGTATTAATGCTATGATGTAACTTGATACATACCACATGTGATTTATGTAAATGCAACAAGTGATAAATTTGATGATCATGTGAAAATGTGTTTAATACTATTGTGATTTAATCAATCTTTGTAGATTATTTAAAACACAACAATGATTAGAATTTTGCACATGAGTAAAGATATTATTCCCAATTAATGCAATTGTGATCTAACAACACATGGTTTAATTAGATACAACAATGATTAATTATGTTTAGAATATCTTATGCAAGCTTATTAGATGAATTAAGACAAAATGTACTATCTTGTCGAAATTGAAACAATTACTAACTAATTGCTTTATAGAGTAATATCTAACATATGATCTTAAGCATGAAATTTTTGTAAGTGAATAGCATTAATAGGCTCTTTAAGAGGCATACCTTATTCATCAACTAATGTATATGCTCCTAATCCATAGGTTGCAGTGATAACATAAGGTCCCAGCCAATTAGGGTTGAACTTCCCTCTTTCTCTAAGAGGTGCATGCACATTACGTTGATTTTCATAAAGTACCAACTCTCCAACGTTGAATGAGTGATGTATGACACGTTCATTGTACAATTGTTGAATGCTTTTTTGATGATCTTTAAGATGATCAAGAGCACTGATACATTGTTCATCGAGCATCTCTAGTTTTTGTAATCTCTTCTCTCTTTCCATATTATCGTTAACAATGTCCCTTAGAGAAACTCGTAATAAAGGAATTTCTAACTCTAAAGGTATTATCGCATCAGCACCATATATCAAGATTGTATGGTGTAGTACCAATAGCCATATGAATGCTTGTCATATAGACCCAAAGCACATAGGAGAGTTGAGTATGCCAATCTTTTTTATGTTCATTAACATTTTTCCTAAGAATTTATCTAATGATCTTATTTGAAGCTTTTGCTTGGCAATTTGATTGTGGATAATATGGCATAGAGAAGTGATGTTGAATGTGATATTTTTCAAGGAATTTCTTCACATCCTTATTATTAAATGGTGTACCATTGTCAGAAACTAAGGAGGAAGGGATACCAAATTAGGAGATTATACTATCCTGAATGAAGCGACAGATTACCTCAACAGTCGTGGATCGTAGCGACATAGCTTCAACCTGTTGCAAAAATGTGCCTAATTGATGTTGTCATTGATGTCAACATATCCTTGTTGTCATTAGTGTCAACTGTATCTTAGTCTATTGCTTGTCTAGAAGACTTGTATGTTGAGGATATTGAGAAAATTAGCCTCTCCAGAAGAAATAAGTGAGTTACATATCTCTTTGTCAGAGACAGCGAAGACAGTGTAGTTTAGTGAAGTAGATTGCTCCGCATTCCCCAGTAAGATGAAGATCAGAGTATGCGGATTAAAGGGTTTGTAGAGGATTGTCTGAAGTTGCTCTAGTCAAGATTTGAGAGGCCCGCATGGTGAATTGGCGAACTTATGGCCATTTGAGTAGAACCAAGTTTTGCAGTTGTTCAGAGGTGACAGAGTGACAAAAATTTGGTCTGGATTGATCCGCATTGGAATATTATGATCTATGGATCTAGAGGTGTGTTTGGGATGTCGATGTGTATCCTCAACTCAAGTGGTTCATGGTTTGGAGGTCCGCAAGCAATTTTTTTAGTGTGAGTTATGATAGTTGGTGTTCTTGAGTTCCCGGATGAAGGTGCAAGTGTTTCTGGTGATCTGAAGTAGAGCGGTTGTTCCTGTTGATTTCATTGTGCTTGTGGTGGTCTCTAAATTGGGTGCCTATTGTGTTGATGGTCCACATTGAGGATTGAGCTTGTGGATGAAGATTTCTCCTTGGGTGTTGTTGTTCTTTTCATAATTGGCCGACCAGATGCATGGTGCATGTTGTAGATGATCTAAGAGAAGTTTTATAAAGCATGGCGTGATGTCTAAGGAATATTTGAGTCCCAACTATGTTTGGCCAACAATGTGATGGTTCACATGAAGAATTTCAAGTCTTGTGATTATAATTGCTTGTAATACCTATCTTGGAGAATGTTCCAGATAGATGATTGTTTGGCTGACTTTGATGTTCATTCCAAAGTCGATGACATGTATAAATAAGTGTTGTGAAGTCATGGAAATGTGTGGAAGTGAGCGAAGATGAGGAGGTAGCGAGGAAGAGTAAGAGGGGGTAGAGCAGAGGTGTTATGCGCTTCAATGGAACCGATCTTGGTATGAAGAAGATGTTGTTTATCAGTTCAATTTCTCTGTGTTAAACTTGTGAATGTTTCTATAGGCAATGAGCTTTGGGCAGTGTGCCCGAAGGCAAGTGCCTTCCCATTTTATATTCTATTAATACAGAATAAATCTTGTGGGTTAACCCCCACCATGGTTTTTCCCTTAACTGGTTTCCACGTAAAAATCCTGGTGTTATGTGTGTTGATTATATTTTTTCTCTTGTATTGTTGATTCATGCTTTCATGGTTATATCTTTAATCTATTAATAAGTGGTAAAGAAGATTAAGTGCAAAAAGAGATAAAAGTTTTGTAACAACAGATTCAACCCCCCTCTCAGTTGTCTGCCCTAATTTCAACAATTGGTATCAGAGCCAGTTCCTCTAAAAGAAGCTTGACTGCTTGAGGAGATCTAGGATGTCGACTTACAAAAAGGATAGTCTGAGATTTGATGGAACAAATTACTCTCTTTGGAAGAGTCGCATGGAGTGCCATTTGCAATGCATGGGTGATGCTTATTGGATGATAACAAAAGATGAGTATACACCTCCGGAGAAAGGTCCTTCAACTCCAGATGAACTCAAAGATGCTGAAAATAATATTCGGGCTAAAGAAGCATTGTTAAGTGCCCTGATTGATATAGAAATGACAAATGTCCTGGAATTGAAAACTGCTCATGAAATCTGGAAGAAATTGGAAACTTTATATGAAGGTGATGAATATGTCAAATGTGCTAAGTTACAGAGCCTGAAAGGTAGATATGAAAAATTGAGAATGAGTGAAGATGAAAACATCACTTCCTACATGTAGAAGGTGAATGAACTTGTGTGCAATATCAGGTGTGCTGGTAGAAAATTGGAAGAATTAGAGATTGTTGGCAAGGTGCTCAGATCCTTACTTGCTTCATACAAGCATAGAGTTACTGCTATTGAGGAGATCAAGACTGTGACAACTGTTACAAGGGATCAGTTGGTTGGCAAGTTTTCAGCATTTGAAATGAGTGAGTTTGGTGATTCCCTTCCTAAATCAGAATCTGCTTTTAAGGCCAGTGTTTTCAGGAAGCAAATATTTGATCCAGGTGAAAGCTCCTTAAGAAAACTAACTAGATATGAGAAGACAAGGAAAGAATTTGAAGAAGATGAAATTGAGCTTGAAGAACTTGAAGCCCTTACTGCCAAAAGACTACCAAGAGGATCTAGTAAGTGTGAAGGAAAATTGCCTTTCAAATGTTTTTCTTGCAATAAGATTGGTCATTTTGCTCCAAGATGTCTGGAAAGGGTTTCAAATCCAAACCCCAATAGACCTAGGTTCCAGAAGAAATGTTACTATGTCCAAGAAGCTATTGATGAAGGAGTTACAGATGATGAATCTGATAAGGGAAGTACATCTGGAAATGAATGGGTGTTCATTGCTATCAAAGAAGAGAGTCTGGTGCTTACTAAATCTGCTAGCTATGTGAATGTGGAAAGTGCCTTGGCTACTCAGGTTGAAGAAAAGGATGAATGGGTGATTGACATCATATGTTCTCATCATATGACAGGTGATAAAAGTAAGTTTGTAAGTATGGAAAGATATGAAGGTAGAATTGTGAAGTTTGGAGAAAATTCAGTTGGTAGAATCCATGGCAGAGGATCCATCTCTTTTGATGGTAAGCACAACACTAATGATGTTTTGTATGTAGAAGGATTGAAGCATAATCTTCTCAGTGTTGGACAATTAGTTGACAAAGGGTATGACCTCCAATTCAAGGATGGAAAATGTAGAATTTTGGAAAGCTCTAGAATTGAGATTGCATCTGGTACACAGACTAGAGGTAATATCTTTCATTTAAGTTGCACTGGTAAAAGATGTTTAATTGATCAGAGTTGGTTATGGCGTAGGAGAATGTGTCATGTAAACTTTGATAACATTGTCAAGATAAGTACTACTCAGGCTGTAAGAGATCTTCCAAAGCTTGTAAAACCTGCTAATAACATGTGTAAGGAATGTCAGTTGGGAAAATAGAGTAGAACTACATTCAAAAGTAAAGAACAATCTTCAAATGGATTGTTGGAACTTGTGCACAGTGATTTGTGTGGTCCTGCTAGAGTTAGGAGTTTGCAAGGAGACAAATACTTTATGTTGTTGATTGATGATTACTACCAGATGATGTGGGTCATTTTCTTGAAAGAGAAATCACAGGCTCTTGACAAATTCAAGGTGTTCAAGGCTAGGGTGGAGAATGAGATTGGTGTGAAGGTAAAGTGTCTGAGATCTAACGGAGGTGGAGAGTTTACCTCCAGTGAGTTTAATGCATTTTGTGAAAAGCATGGAATAAGAAGAAAGTTATCTTCTCCTAGGACTCCTCAGCAAAATGGAGTTGTGGAAAGGAAGAACCAGATTATTCAAGAGGCTACTAGAACCATGATGATGGAGGTAAATGTTCCACATGTCTATTAGAGAGAGGCTGTGAGTACTGCTATCTACACTCTTAACTGGGTGCAGATCAAAGGTAATACTGGTAAAACACCTTATGAACTTTGGTTTGGTAATGCTCCTACTGTGAAATACTTTAGAGTTTTTGGTAGTAAATGCTATATCAAAAGAGATGAAGATCTAGGCAAGTTTGATGCAAGGAGTGATGAAGGAATATTTTTGGGTTATTCTAACCAAAGCAAGGCATACTGGTGCTTTAACAAGAGATTGAAAAAGATTATTGAAACTGCTAATGTCAAAGTAGATGAGAGCATGGAGAGATCTTCCAAGTTTTGTGGATATGAATCAGATGATGAAAATGAAAAGAAAGTTCAAGCTCAGACTCAAATTCGGATTGCTCTAGAAAATCTAGTGACTCAAGAAGCTAGTGAAAATGCTGAGGAACAAGTTCAAGAATCAGAAGCTCAAGAAAATATCAAAACTCCCAGGTATGTAAGGTTGAATCATTCTAAAGATCAAATCATAGGAGATAGAAATAAAGGTGTTCAAACTAGAAGAAAAATTGCTGAAGAACAAGTGGAGTATTGCTTAATTTCAAAGATTGAACCAAAATCAGTGACTGAAGCATGTAATGATGAAAGTTGGGTAAAAGCAATGGAAGAAGAATTAATAGAAATTGAAAAGAATCACACTTGGGATCTTGTTCCTAGATCTGAAGACAAAAATATAATTGGAACTAAATGGGTCTTCCAGAATAAATTGAATGAAGATGGTGAAGTTGTGAGAAACAAAGAAAGATTGGTGTGCAAAGGATATTCTCAGGTAGAGGGAATTGATTTTGAAGAAACTTTTGCTCTAGTGGCAAGAATCGAAGCAGTCAAATTATTTCTTGCCTTTACTACTTGCAAAGATTTCAAAGTTTACCAGATGGATGTCAAGTCACCATTCCTGAATGGAGAGTTGGAAGAAGTTTACATTGAGCAACCAGAAGTATTCCAGTTGTCTAATCAAAGAGATATGGTCTGTAGATTGAAGAAAGCATTGTATGGACTTAAACAATCCCCAAGAGCCTATATGCAAGATTAGATAAGTATCTGCTAAAGTTAGGCTTTAGCAAAGGAATTGCTGACAATAATCTTTATTTCAAAATTGATCATGAATACATCCTGATTGTTGAGGCATTTGTTGATGATATCATCTTTGGTGGAAATGAGAGCATGTAAATTTTTTTTTGATCAGATGCAAAGTGAATTTGAGATGTCCATGCTTGGTGAAATGAATTTCTTCTTAGGTCTGCAAATCATTCAGTTAGAAAAAGGCATCTTCATATCTTAGTCTAAGTATGAGAAAGAGTTGTTGAAAAAGTTTGGAATGAAGGATTTAAAACTAGTGAGTACTCCTATCATAACCGAATGCAAGTTGAGTAAAGATGATGATTCCCTTAAGGCAAATCAGAAAAGGTATAGATCAATTATTGGAGGACTGCTTTATTTGACTCATACCAGACCTGATATTATGAATGTAGTTGGCCTTATTGCTAGATTTCAAGTTGATCCTAGAGAATCTCATGTTGTAGCAGTCAAAACAATTTTTAGATATCTGAAGGGAACATCTGATTATGGCTTATGGTATTCTAAGGGTGATGATTTCACTCTTCATGCATATACAGATGCTGATTGGATAGGAGATGTGGATGACAGGAAAAGTACTAGTGATGGTGCATTTTTCTTGGGTAAGAGATTGGTTTCTTGGTTGAGCAAAAAATAGGGGGCAATTTCTCTGTCTACTGCAGAGGCAGAGTATATAGCAGCAACAAGCACTTGTACTCAAGTTTTGTAGATGAAGCAAATGTTGCAGGATATTAGAACTGTGTTTGAAGAACCTATTACAATCTTCTGTGATAATTCAAGTGCAATAAACATTTCAAAGAATCTAGTGTTGCATTCAAAGATAAAGCATATATCCATCAAGTTTCACTTTTTGAGAGAGAAGGTAAATGAGAATGAAGTGAGATTGGAGTTTATTCAAAGGATCAGATTGTGGATATCTTCACTAAGTCTCTACCTAAGGACACTTTTGAGTATCTCAGAGGGAAGCTAGGGGTGATTACCCCTCCTGTTCAGAACTAAGGTGCACTAGTGTGCATCAGTTCAGTGGAACTCATAGTCATATCTAGTGATCCAGATTGATGTTAAGGGGGTCCTACTCAGGGGGAGTAGTCAGCATGATCTAAGTTCAGTCTGGTTTTATCTAAGAAGTAAAGAGGGAGAGATGATTGCAAATATGTGCCCTTTGCCATTGATGTCAAAGGGGGAGAGAAGTCATGAGAAAAACTTGAAAGTAAGTAGTTGCTGGTAAAAGGGGGAGCAGTGAAGAAAGTGATTATAGACGTGTTAAGAGAAAAGGGGTGAAGTTCTTGTCTTGATGGTTGAAACAGTTTTTCACATCATATGTTGCCATCAATGACAAAGGGGGAGATTGTTGCAAATATTTGCCTAATCGGTGTTGTCATTGATGTCAACTTATCCTTGTTGTCATTAGTGTCAACTGTATCTTATTCTATTACTTGTCTAGAAGACTTGTATGTTGAGGATATTGAGCAAATTAGCCTCTTCGGAAGAAACAAGTGAGTTACATATCTCTTTGTCAGAGACAGTGAAGATAGTGCAGTTCAGTGAAGTAGATTGCTCCACATTCTCCAATAAGATGAAGATCAAAGTCTGTGGATTAAAGGGTTTGTAGAGGATTGTCTGAAGTTGCTCTAGTCAAGATTTGAGACGTTCGCATGGTGAATTGGTGAATTTATGGCCATCTGAGTAGAACCAGGGTTTTACAGTTGTTTAGAGGTGACAAAGTGACAGAAATTTGGTCAGGATTTATCCGCATTGGAATATTATGATCTGCGAATCTAAAGGTGTGTTTGGGATATTGGTGTATATCCTCAACTCAAGTGGTTTGTGGTTTGGAGGTCCACAAGGAATCTTTTTAGTGTGACAGTCATGATAGTTGGTGTTCTTGAGTTCTCGGATGAAGGTGCAAGTGTTTCTGGTGATCTGAGATAGTGTGTTTGTTCCTGTTGATTTCATTGTGCTTGTGGTGGTCTCTAAATTAGGTGAATGTTGTATTGATGGTCCACATTGAGGATTGAGCTCGTGGATGAAGATTTCTCCTTGGGTGTTGTTGTTCTTTTTAGTCTTGGCCGACTGGATGCATGGTGCATGTTGCGAATGATCTAAGAGAAGTTTTATGGAGCGTGGCATGATGTTCAAGGAAGATTTGAGTCTCAGCTATGTTTGGCTGATAGTGTGATGGCTCACATGAAGCATTTCAAGTCTTGTGATTGTAATTGCTTGTAATACCTATCTTAGAGAATGTTTCAGATAGATGATTGTTTGGCTGACTTTGATGTTCATTGCAAAGTTGATGACATGTATAAATAAGTGTTGTGAAGTTGTAGAAATGTGTGGAAGTGAGCGAAGATGACAAGGTACCGAGGAAGAGTAAGAGGAGGCAGAGCAGAGGTGTTATGCGCTTTAATGGAATTGATCTTGGCATGAAGAAGATGTTGTTTCTTAGTTTAATTTCTCTATGTTAAACTTTTGAATGTTTCTGTAGGCAGTGAGCCTCTTTGAGCAGTGAGCTTTGGGCAGTGCACCTGAAGGCAAGTGCCTTCCCATTTTATATTCTTTTAACAAAGAATAAATCTTATGGGCTAACCCCCACCGTGGTTTTTCCCTTTACCGAGTTTCCACATAAAAATCTTGGTGTTATGTGTGTTGATTATGTTTCTGATGTAGAGCCAAACACCCTAACCTGCATTTCCTCTTGTATGTCTATACTTTAATTGCCTATCGACAAGACTATGCACCATCGACCAACCAAAACAGTTTTATTCCGATCGCATTCCTCATACCGATGTACATTCTTTGTATCGCTTGCACGTCGGTGACACCTTACCTATCGGTCACCTTGCTTATTGTCTCCCCAACGCTTACCTTACGCCGATGTAAGACTAAACTCTCATCGCTGAGACTTCCTCCATCGGTGTAGCTCCAACCCTTTTTGCCGATCTATGTTTCTCTCTCTGATGTATCGAGCCCAATGTATGTTTCAACATACATACAATTGCAACATGTAATCTCCAATGTACATACAACCAACTTATACATGCATAACATGACCTGCTATTGCCAGTCTCCTTCACCGTCTCTATCGGTCAGCACTTGTATCAACGACAATGTATATTTTCAATATACATCCAAAACATACAACCCGAATATGCATCTGCGGGATACTCACAACCATTCAACTGCGGGATACATAGGAAATGAACCCGATACTCATTAGCGATATACACAGAGATCGTATATCAACAATGTACATACATAGCATGCATTTCAATTATGCATCCGATGGGTTTGACCAAACCGCTTACTTCTTTGTATGTTGATACCCTTGTATCTTCACAATGTATGTTTACTTCATACAATCAAGACATACAAGCCACCAGTGAAACCCGATATACTTTGCGATGTGCAAACTTCAACAGATAATAGTGATATACACATAGAATGCATATCTGACATACAATTGCAGTATATACACAAAATGTATCTCTAATGAAACCACGTGAATCTTCACTGTTTTGAACCCTGCAACACTACAATTGCCCAGATCTACTCCTCCAGCAAACTAACATAGATTTTTAACTTCTTCAACCTAGCACATGATGGTGCTAGGATCTACCAAAGCATACTACATCCAATCCTGCAAACATGAACATGAACAAAACATAAAACAAAATGAAAACACAAATTGATATGTAGATCCATTCCACCGATTTCGAAGAAATCAACCAGCGGAATGGATTAAGTAATCCATCTCAGCCTCAGAACTAAAAATTAATTGTACAATGAGTTCGAATGCCAGAAAGATGCACAATACAATAGGATCTTATTTATTATGCTTTCAGAAAATGCAAATACACAGATGCTCTATTTTCCAATTGCACAACTGACTTCTACCACTGACTATTTGATCACAATCGACCTGACCTAGGGTATTTATCTACTTACCCTCAGTAGTATAGAATTGTCTCCAAGCAGCTGGGAGATCACAACCGACTAGCCACCTCTAACTGTCTAACAACCTTTGAATTACAGCTCAACAAATGTCCTTGGGACTTACAACATAAACCTAGTTACAAACTAAAATAACATTGATTGGTCAAACAGACCTTATTACATTGGGTGGTTAGCTTAGGACCTTATTGAAAATAGTAAAATGAACATTAGACATATCATAAAGTTAAATGCCTCATGGAGGCCACCTTGTGTTAGGTGCTCCTGCACCATACACCCCACCTTGAAAAGAACTCATGCCACATGAGTTAGGTCTTTGTCTTGCTCCAGCTATATACTCTGTTGTCTCATGTCTTCCCCATGATCTCTAGACTGCATTGTAGGCTCTTTGCAAACCTATCATGTGCTTGCCATTCTATCTTACTATCATAGTTGTTTAAACACCTACCTTGGGTAATGCTTCTGGTACTGCTGCTGGTGCAGGAGCACCCCTACAAGATAGGATATAGGTTCATTGTCCGCATGACAGGACATTAGTCTATTTTTAGCATGTTTGACTTCATAATGTAATAAGGTCCATTAGACCAATGCATATGTATTAGATCAGCCTAGGAGAGTGTGCAGGCAGTTAGAGTTTGTGATCAGGTTGTCTGAGCTGTCTTCTCCCAGCCGCTTGGAAGCTCCCAGCCGCTGGGAATCGAGTTGGTAGTACTCGTAAGATATTGCTATAAATAACTCAGATCAGTTAGGGTTTCAGATCAGAGAATATCATATCAGAGAGAGAGTAGTAGTTGTGTTATGTTGTACTGGTGATTGAGTGAGATCCAGAGATCAGTCCAGACATTGTGAAACATTGTTGTAGAAACAGGACATTTGTGTTTCATCTGAATAAGATCTCATCAATTGCATTATCTGGTTTATCAGCTGTTTATGTTTTGATTTCCGTTCTGATTACAAGTTGATGGATTCTTTCAACCCTTCCACCGGTTGATCGGTGGAATGGTCATGTATGATAGTTTAGTTTGCATTTTAGTTTTCTGTTTATGCATTTCATTGTGTGAGAGATCAGTTGGTCGCATGCTGTGAATCAACCTAGCATCCTCATGTGCTAGGATTTAGGAAGATAAACTGTTAAGTTTTGATCTGAAGGTGATCCGGCCCGATCATCATATTTTCTTTGTAAAATTGTGCGGTTCTGTGAGTTTGCATGCAGCTGACGGATATATAGGGATCTGCATGTGCTTTTCCAGACGGAGTGAATCACATTGTCATCTATGAGTATATCGCTATCCGGATCGAGTTATAAAGCTGACGAAGACTATATGTTTTGAATGCATCAGGATGATATAAGTCAGATATATACTCAGTGTGTATATCATCGTCAGGATCATCTTTCGTGTGTACCCATCATCCGCATATCGCTATCGTATGCGGGAGGGAAAAATCATTTTTTTGGCTAAGGACAGGAGGTTCTTAAAAGTCATCATCAGGATCTTAAAGGTCATCATTAGGATATGTATAATATCACCCGACATTTTATTATCATGCTGCGGAGGATGTAAGAGTCTTATAACCGGGTGACATCATCATCAGGTGCATGTGACGTCATCGTCATCAGGATATTGCGAATATCACCCGATGCAGATTTATCCTGCTGACGTTAAGTGTTTCGGCATCGGTAGGAGTAATAGCGTCGGGGAGACCTTTTTCGGCCTGGCCGATAGAAGAAGTGTTGCCGATAGGCAACCTGACCGATGAAAAGAGATATCGGGGTGATATAGGACATCGGGACAGAGTGTTGGAGTCCGGCCGATAAGCCAAGTCTGGCTGATCGGTATACGACTGATATATTCATCGGGGTGACATTAGTCATCGGGGGTAAGACATTTCCCCTTGGCCGATGAACCATCTCTCGCCGATAGGCGATAAGGAAGTGAACAGTGGTCAGCAGGAGGATATTTCATGCCCCTTTGAAATATGATGATGCTGTCTATGTTAGCAAGAAATATGATGATGATGATAAGCCGATAGGATTTTAACATGCTGGTTGTGTTAATGACTCCTCCTTCCCATTTGTAAGCTTCTGTTGTGTTTACCTCTGCATCATAGTGGTATCAGAGCAAAGGAAGGATCTTCTGGAAAAGATCAGGATATAGCAGGATGTCAGGTGACGAAGGAACATCTGAGATTCCGACAAGGATGACCAATGTTGAGTTGGCAGTTTTGGTAAAGAAACAGATTGCAGAGAGCAAGGCCGTGAAGGCTCAAAATCAGGAATTGAAGGATGAGTTAGCGAAGTTGAGGAGCAGAGTAGGTTTTGGTAGATAAGAAGATAGGGAAGAAGAAGAGATCCCTAGTTGGAACGAGGAGGTCGTTCCTGCAGACCAGAGACCACTGTTGAACGCCCTCAAGGCCATGGAGAGGAGAACCATGGATGTGAAACTGGATTTGCCAGTGTTTACAGGAAAGATGGAACCTGATTCAGTGATGGAGTGGATAGACTCCTTGAACAATTTCTTTGAAACAGAGGAGATACCAGAACAACAGAGGGTGAAGATAGCCCAGTCAAAAATGAAAGAAGCTACCTTGACATGGTGGAATTTCGTCCAAGATGATAGAGTACAGGAAGGAAAGCATAGAATCACTACATGGAAGAAGATGATGGCATTAGTAAAAGAAGCTTATGTCCCATTGGATTACAATATCCAATTACACAAGAGGAAGCAAAACCTGAAGCAGAAGGAGCTAGATGTCAGCTCATATACAGAAGAATTCATGAAACTCTATATGAAAACAAAGGTAAAGGAAAGTGAAGAAGAGAAGGTAGCCAGATACCTCAATGGATTGAGGTTCAACATTCAGGAAGATTTAAGTCTGCATAATCCAGACACAGTTCAGAAATGCTTTCAGTTGGCATTGAAAGTGGAAGAGAAGTTAAAGAGAAAACAAGAACAACACAATAGAGGAAGAGGAAGACAACAAAGGGGTGGAAGAGGTCCTTTTAGAGGTAGAGGACATGGACATGGATATCAAGGAGAATCCAGTCATGACAATAGTAAGGGAAACAATAGTCAGAACCAGGGGGAAAATTATAGTCAGCAAGGAAACTTCAGAGGTAGAAGACCTTTCAGAGGAAGATCCCAGGGCAGAGGATCCATCAGATGTTATAGCTGTAACAAAGAAGGCCATATAGCCAGCAGATGTCCAGAAAAGGCCACAAGCTCAACAGGAGAAAGGAGAACAAATCTGATCCAAGAACCTGATAATCAAAGTATGACAGGCTCTAATGCTTTTCAGAGTGTGAATGCTCCTGATAATTATGGATACCCAGAAAGTGGAAAGTCTCTAATGATGAGAAGAACAATGACTACCATGAAGGTACCTGACAAAGAAACCCCTCAAAGAAAGTCTCTTTTCATGACTATTTGCAAAGCAGGAGGTAAGGCATGTAAAGTTTTGATTGATTCTGGTTCTACTGAAAATTTTGTGTCTGAAGAAATGGTGACAAAGCTTAAGCTTAGGAGATTGCCTCACCCATGCCCATATAAAGTCTCGTGGCTTACCCAAGGTCAGCAGACAACTGTAGAAGAGTAGGCTTGGGTAGAATTTTAGATTGGAGCATATAAGGATAAGTTGTTGTTTGATATTACCATGATGGATGCTTGCAATCTTTTATTTGGTAGACCATGGTAGTATGATTTGAAGGCACAACATGATGGTGTTAGAAACATCTATACAATCACTAAAGATGGTAAGGATATAAAGTTACTACCATTGACAGAGAAGGAGGAGAAATCTAAAGGAAAAGAGGTGAAGGTAATGCTGATGGAAGGTAAACAGTTCATGAAAGAAGTAGCAGCAGAAGGTGCAGTTGCATATGCCCTAATCCCATGTATGAGGATGAATAAAGAACATCAGCAAGAAGTCAAGGAAGAGAAGAAGCAAAGGTTCATAGACCCCGCTATCCAAGAGCTATTGGATAAGTACAAAGGTATCATCTCAGAAGGAATGCCAAGATCCCTACCACCTGTCAGAGATATTAGTCACTGCATAGACTTAATTCCAGGGTCAACACTTCCAAACAAAGCAGCCTATAAGCTAACTCCAGAACAGAATGCAGAAGTAGCCAGGCAAATTGAAGAATGATTGGATTCAGGTCTGATTGGGAAAAGTTTAAGTCCATGTGCAGTACCAGCTGTACTAGCACCAAAGAAGGAAGGTACTTGGAGGCTTTGTACAGATTCCAGGACTATTAACAAGATCACAATCAGGTATAGGTTTCCAATCCCTAGGATAGAGGATTTACTTGACTGTTTGGGAGGTGCTAAGTATTTTACAAAAATAGATCTAAAGAGTGGATATCATCAGATCAGGATTAGGCCAGGAGATGAATGGAAAACAACATTCAAAACTAATGAAGGGTTATATGAGTGGAAGGTTATGCCTTTTGGTTTATCTAATGCACCTAGTACTTTTATGAGGTTGATGAATGAGGTTTTGAAAGAGTTCATTGGTAAGTTTGTCATAGTATATCTAGATGACATTCTAATTTTCAGCAACACAAAAGAAGAACATCTCAGACACATAGATTTGGTTCTTAAGAGGTTACATGAAGAGCAGCTGATGATAAATTTAGATAAGTGTTTGTTCATGCAAGAGGAGATCACATATTTGGGTTTTGTCATTTCACAAGGAAAGTTACAAATGGATAAGGAGAAGGTAAGTGCCATATTGTCTTGGCCAACCCCAAAGACTATGAATGATGTCAGAAGTTTCCATGGGTTAGCAACCTTATACAGGAAGTTTATAAGAGGGTTTAGTCATATTTGTGCACCCATGCTTGATACCATCAAAGGAGGACAGAAGTGCAGATTTGTTTGGACTCAAATAGCAGATGATTCTTTTGAAACATTGAAGAAGAAGGTGGCACAGCAGCCAGTCCTTGCACTTCCAGACTTTAACAAAATCTTTCAGGTGGAATGTGATGCCAGTCACATGGCCATTGGAGCAGTACTCAGCCAAGAAGGTAGACCTATTGCATTTTTTAGTGAGAAGCTCAATGATGCTAAAAAGAGGTATTCCTCATATGATTTGGAAATGTATGCTTTAGTCTAGTCACTCAAGAAATGGAGGCATTACTTGATGCCAAAGGAATTCATAGTATTCACAGATAACCAGGCTCTGAGTTTCATAAACAGCCAGGAAAAACTGAACCACAGACACATGAAATGGGTAGAAACCTTACAAGCTTTTACTTTTACATTGAAGCATAAGAAAGGAGTCAAGAATAAAGTTGCAGATGCTTTGAGCAGGAGAGTTATAACAGTCAACCAGATTCAGTTAGAAAGTGTTGGCATTGATTCACTCAAGACCATGTATGAGACTGATGAAGATATTGGGGAGATATATTATGTATGTACTTCTTTTGGAGAGAAATATCATGCTGAATTCTTTGAATTTTTGATTCAGGATGGATTATTGTTCAAAGGTGGACAGTTATGTATTCCAAGGTGTTCTATGAGGTTAAACATCATTAAGGAGAAACATTGTGGAGCTATGGCAGGTCATTTTGGTCTAGATAAGACTCTTGATCT
Source organism: Cunninghamia lanceolata (assembly GCA_027924645.1). Lineage (NCBI taxonomy): Eukaryota > Viridiplantae > Streptophyta > Pinopsida > Cupressales > Cupressaceae > Cunninghamia > Cunninghamia lanceolata. Next base: position 7,322,503 of record BSBN01001038.1, on the reverse strand, counting down.
TGTCTGAAGACATTACTTTTGGCCTAAGTTACCATCAGATGTCAGAAAGTTTGTAGAGACATGTGTGATATGTCAGAAAGCTAAAGGCAGGTCGACTAATGCAGGTTTATATCAGCCCTTACCCATTCCTTCCAGACCATGGGAAAGCATAAGTATGGATTTTGTCTTGGGTTTACCAAGGACAAGGAAAGGGTTTGACAGTGTTTTTGTTGTAGTGGATAGTTTCAGCAAAATGGCACATTTCTTGCCATGCAAAACCACTGTTGATGCTTCATACATTGCAGGTTTGTTTTTCAGGGAGATTGTCAGAATCCATGGATTGCCATTGAGCATAGTGTCAGATAGGGATGTGAAGTTTATTGGTCACTTCTGGAGAACTCTTTGGAAGAAACTTGGAACAAATTTGTCTTTTTCCTCTGCATATCATCCTCAAACGGATGGACAGACTGAAGTAGTGAACCGTTCCTTAGGAAATTTGCTTAGATGTTTGACAAAACAACATGGAGAAAAGTGGGATAATATTCTATCTCAAGCTGAATTTTCCTATAATGATACTGTCAATAGGAGCACAGGGAAATCACCTTTCCAGATAGTTTATGGTATGCATCCAAGAGGAATTTTGGAATTGAGAGATCTACCTACAGTAGACCCTATTAGTGCAGCAGGAGAAGCTTTTGCAGAAGCCATAAAAGAGGTTCATGATCAAGTCAAGGCCCAACTGCAACAAACCACCTTGAAGTATAAGGAATATGTTGATAAAAAGAAGAAGGATGTTCAGTTTGATGTTGGAGATTTGGTATGGGTTCATTTGAAGAAGGACAGACTTCCTAAGGGAAAATATACTAAACTTATGCAGAGAAAAGTTGGACCATGTCAGATTTTGCACAAGCATGGACAGAATGCTTATGAGATACAACTCCCCCCTGATCTTGGTTTGTCCCCTATATTCAATGTATGTGATTTAACTCCATACAAGTCTTATCCAGATGTAGGTCAGGAACTCCTACAGGATATAGTCCATGATAACATTCCCAAGCATGATCCTCCACAGTTGTAGAAGGTTTTGGACACCCGAGTGGTCAAACAGACCCGGAACAAACAGTACTTGGAGTATCTAGTATCTTGGAAGGGAAAACCTAATTCTGAATCAGTCTGGATGACTGAAGAGCAGATCCAGAAACATGGTGCCGATCTTCATACTCTCATCTCAAGTGGACTTGAGATTTCTTCTTCTGGGGAGTATGGTGCAGGAGCACCCCTACAAGACAGGATATAGGTTCATTGTCCGCATGACAGGACATTAGTCTATTTTTAGCATGTTTGACTTCATAATGTAATAAGGTCCATTAGACCAATGCATATGTATTAGATCAGCCTAGGAGAGTGTGCAGGCAGTTAGAGTTCGTGATCAGGTTGTCTGAGCTGTCTTCTCCCAGCCGCTTGGAAGCTCCCAACCGCTGGGAATTGAGTTGGTAGTACTCGTAAGATATTGCTATAAATAACTCAGATCAGTTAGGGTTTGAGATTAGAGAATATCATATCAGAGAGAGAGTAGTAGTTGTGTTATGTTGTACTGGTGATTGAGTGAGATCCAGAGATTAGTCCAGACATTGTGAAACATTATTGTAGAAACAGGACATTTGTGTTTCATCTGAATAAGATCTCATCAATTGCATTATCTGGTTTATCAGCTGTTTATGTTTTGATTTTCGTTCTGATTACAAGTTGATGGATTCTTTCAACCCTTCCACCGGTTGATCGGTGGAATGGTCATGTATGATAGTTTAGTTTGCATTTTAGTTTTCTGTTTATGCATTTCATTGTGTGAGAGATCAGTTGGTCGCATGCTGTGAATCAACCTAGCATCCTCATGTGCTAGGATTTAGGAAGATAAACTGTTAAGTTTTGATCTGAAGGTGATCTGGCCCGATCATCATATTTTCTTTGTAAAATTGTGCGGTTCTGTGAGTTTGCATGCAGCTGACGGATATACAGGGATCTGCATGTGCTTTTCCAGACGGAGTGAATCGCATCGTCATCTGTGAGTATATCGCTATCCGGATCAGGTTATAAAGCTGACGAAGACTGTATGTTTTGAATGCATCAGGATGATATAAGTCAGATATATACTCAGTGTGTATATCGTCGTCAGGATCATCTTTCGTGTGTACCCATCATCCGCATATCGCTATCGTATGCGGGAGGGAAAAATCATTTTTTTGGCTAAGGACAGGAGGTTCTTAAAAGTCGTCATCAGGATCTTAAAGGTCATCATCAGGATATGTATAATATCACCCGACATTTTATTATCATGCTGCGGAGGATGTAAGAGTCTTATAACCGGGTGACATCATCATCAGGTGCATGTGACGTCATCGTCATCAGGATATTGCAAATATCACCCGATGCAGATTTATCCTGCTGACATTAAGTGTTTTGGCATCAGTAGGAGTAATAGCGTCAGGGAGACCTTTTTCGGCCTGGCCGATAGAAGAAGTGTTGCCGATAGGCAACTTGACCGATGAAAAGAGATATCGGGGTGATATAGGACATCAGGACAGAGTGTTGGAGTCCAGCCGATAAGCCAAGTCTGGCCGATCGGTATATGACCGATATATTCATCGGGGTGACATTAGTCATCGGGGGTAAGACATTTCCCCTTGGCCGATGAACCATCTCTCGCCGATAGGTGATAAGGAAGTGAACAGTGGTCAGCAGGAGGATATTTCATGCCCCTTCGAAATATGATGATGCTGTCTGTGTTAGCAAGAAATATGATGATGATGATAAGCCGATAGGATTTTAACATGCTGGTTGTGTTAATGACTCCTCCTTCCCATTTGTAAGCTTTTGTTGCGTTTACCTCTGCATCAGCTACTGTGGTAGAATATGTTTTCCTTTCAACTCTTGTTGGTTCTAGAGGACAAACAATTGACCCTATAGGATTGCATCCTTGTCTTGCCAATCAACTTGTGGCTGCTTGTAAACCTGCATTTTGACCTTCTTTTAATCCATCAGTTCTCCATCACCCAAAATTGAAATTGCCTTCAAACTTTGTTCCTTAGAAACTCCATGTCCTAAGGTATCCTCAACTGCCTTTATGCCTTCTACTGCAGGCATCTCCACAAACTCTTTCTTTCCCACTAAGATGACCTTGGCTGCCTTTTGTGCTACAGCATCCTGCTGCAATGGTGTCATCACAGAAGTCCTCCCATCCTTCTTGATGGTGTAAGTGTTAGCATATCCATCATATAATTCTCTCCTATCAAATTGCCATGGCCTACCCAAAAGTAGGTGACAACATTCCATGGGCAATATGTCACATAAAACCCTATCCTGATATTCTCCAATCTGAAAATTGACATATTCTTGTTCAGATACCAAAAGTGATTTATTATCACTTACCTAAGATGCTTTGTAAGGATTTTGATGAGGAATCCTTTCCAGTTTCAATTTATCCACCATTTCCTGAGATACCATATTATCTGTTGACCTAGAATCTATTACTACCTTGCATAGTTTACCTTTGGTTTTGCACTTGGTCCTAAAAAGTGCTCTCCTTTGTATCATCTCCTTGGATGTATTCAAGATTGTTCTCCTTAGCATCAATGATTCTCCATCTTGACATGGTGCTGCACTCCCCATTGGAGAGTTAACACTTTCATCTACCTTCTCTTCTTGCACAAATTGAACCCTCTTGTCATTCTTCCTATCACCTCTTGATGATGAACCTTGCCTTTCTGGACATTTGAATGTTGTATGACCAATTTCATTACAATGATAACATCTACCAGTGAAAACATCAGAACCTCTACCACCTCCAAATCTGCCTCTTGTACCTTTCCATCTAACTCTGAAATCAGACTGTTCCTGTCCTTTCCCAGTCTCTTCTTGGTTCTCATTGGTTTGCCTTGTTGCAGGGGCTAATCCTCTCCCCTTTATATTGCTGCCTCTTCCTCTCATGGGATTATCCTGTCTCCTTTTCATCTTTTCCTCAATCCTGATTGCCATTTGATAACAATCTTCTACACTCCTAGGGTTAGCCAAAACTAACTCATCCTGTATGTTCAATCTCAAACCAGCCAAGTATCTAGCAACCTTTTCAACCTCATTCTCATGATGACCAGACCTCATACTCAATTTATAAAATCCCTCAGTATATGCCTTCACATCCATTTCCTTTTGCCTTAAAAATTGAAGCTTCTTAAACATTTGAACCTCATAATCTTTGGGTAAAAATTTACCTTTGATCCTTGCTACCATCTTGTCCAATGAAGAAATCTTTGACTTACCTTGATTTCTCCTCTCTAATTGTACATAATCCCACCATACCAAAGCATGACCTCCCAATTTGGTCTTTGCAATCTTTACCTTTTGCTCCTTAGGAACTTCCTCACATTCAAAATGATTATCTAATGTAGCAATCCAATCAAGTAACTCTTCTTCATTTAAACTTCCAGTGTACCTTGGAACATCAATCTTTACCTTAGGTTTGTCATTCTGAACTGCCCTTAATAGTTTTGCAAATCTCTGATCTTCAAGATTTAGATCTTCATCTACCTCTTCATACTCTTCACTATCATCTTCGTTTTCTGATTCACTGTCTTCCAGTTCTCTTTTTTTGTTTGTCTTCAAGGCTGCAAGCCTGGCTTGAAGGGATTCTACAAGATCTTTCATCTTCCTCATCTCTTTAGCATGTTTTTCCTTCATCTCCTGCAACTCTCTTGCAGTTCCATTACCTTTCGGAGGCATTTTGTCAACCTCTCAATCCTTCTACTTCTACCTTCTCAGTGATAGAATCAACACACAACAGCCCAGACCTTTTGCTGAGCTCTGATACCACTATAATGTAGAGCCAAACACCCTGACTTGCATTTCCCCTTGTATGTCTATACTTTAATTGCCTATCGGCAAGACTATGCACCATCGGCCAACCAAAACAGTTTTATTCAGATCACATTCCTCATACCGATGTACATTCTTTGTATTGCTTGCATGTCGGCGACACCTTACCTATCGGTCACCTTGCTTATTGTCTCCCTGACGCTTACCTTACATCGATGTAAGACTAAACTCTCATCGCTGAGACTTCCTCCGTCGACGTAGCTCCAACCCTTTCCACCGATCTATGTTTCTCTCTCTGATGTATCGATCCCAATGTATGTTTCAACATACATACAATTGCAACATGCAATCTCCAATGTACATACAACCAACTTATACATGCATAGCATGACTTGCTACTACTGGTCTCCTTCACCGTCTCTACCGGTCAGCACTTGTATCAAAGACAATGTATATTTTTGATATACATCCAAACATACAACCTAAATATGCATCTGCGGGATACTCACAACCATTCAACTGCGGGATACACAGGAAATGAACTTGATACTCATTAGCGATATACATAGAGATCGTATATCAACAATGTACATCCACAACATGCATTTTGATTATGCATCTGATGGGTTTGACCGAACCGCTGACTCCTTTGTATGCCGATACCCTTGTATCTTCACAATGTATGTTTACTTCATACAATCGAGACATACAAGCTGCCAGTGAAACCCGGTATACTTTGCAATGTGCAAACTTCAACAGATAATAGCGATATACACACAGAATGTATATCTGACATACAATTGCGGTATATACACAAAATGTATCTCCAATGAAACCACACGAATCTTCGTTGTTTTGAACCCTGCAACACTACAATTGCCCAGATCTACTCCTCCAGCAAACTAACACAGATTTTCAACTTCTTCAACCTAGCACATGACAGTGCTAGGATCTACCAAAGCATACTACATCCAATCCTGCAAACATGAACACGATCAAAACATAAAACAAAATGAAAACACAAATTGATATGTACAGCCATTCCACCGATTTCGAAGAAATCAACCAGTGGAATGGATTAAGTAAACCATCTCGGCCTCAGAACAGAAATCAATTGCACAATGAGTTTGAATGCCAGAAAGATGCACAATACAATAGGATCTTGTTTATTATGCTTTCAAAAAATGTGAATACACAGATGCTCTATTTTCCAATTGCACAACTAACTTCTACCACTGACTATCTGATCACAATTGATCTGACCTAGGGTATTTATCTACTTACCCTCAGTAGTATAGAATTGTCTCCAAGCGGCTGTGAGACAAATCCAAGAAGTTGGGAGATCACAACCGACTAACCACCTCTAACTGTCTAACAACCTTCGAGATTACAGCTCGACAAATGTCCTTGGGACTTACAACATAAACCTAGTTGCAAACTCAAATAACATGCATTGGTCAAACATACCTTATTACATTGGGTGGTCAGCTTAGGACCTTATTGAAAATAGTAAAATGAACATTAGACATATCATAAAGTTAAATGCCTCATGGAGGCCACCTTGTGTTAGGTGCTCCTGCACCAGTTTCTACTCTTGTATTGTTGATTCATACTTTCATGGTTATATCTTTAATCTGTTAATAAGTGGTAAAGAAGATCAAGTGCAGCAAGAGATAAAAGTTTTGTGACAACTGATTCACCCCCTCCCCTCTTAGTTGTCTACCCTAATTTCAACACAACCCACTTCGTAAAGCAATCAATAGTAGTGATGATGAAAGTGTGTCCTTGAGAGGAAGGAGGAGAAATATTTTCAATTAGATCCAAGCCCCATATAGAAAATGGCCAAGGTGAAACTTGGGCTCAAAGTTCCTAGGTAGGAGCTCAAATTAAGTTACTATGTTGTTGACATTGCGGGCACTTTTTGAAGAACACAAAGGAATCCTATTCCATGGTTTGCTAATAGAACCCCATGTTGGATTTTCTTATCTGAATCAGCAAAGGGTTTGCCAGTTCCGATGCACAGGTAGATTCGGCCAACAAATACAGGAGGTTGCGTGAGCTTCCTCCCCTTCACTTTTGGTTCTGCCGCACCAAGGGGGGTATCCCTATAGCTAAAGATTTCACTTTGATTCATTTAATGACAGAAAGGTTTAGCTTTACAACAACAGGTAGAAAAATCTCATGTATGGACCAAGATTTTCATGATAGATCACAAGTTTGTCAATGCTCTTGGACGTATCTAACTGGTTGGGAATGAGAGTATGCAGGGGTCCTATTTCTAATCCTACAAACTAACAAGTTTGAAGTTATGAAATGATTTGTATTAATTTTTTGGATGCAAGACAAGCATTTTTGGATCATAACTACTACACAAGGGCAGACCAGTGCCTATCTCAGGGCAAGGAGTCAACTAGACGTATGCATGTAAATGATTTACACAAACTCAATAGAGATTCAAGTTTCAAGGGGTTAGATTGGTGCTTGATTTACAAACATCACCCAAGAGTGAGTATTTAGCTATCTCTACTTACAAACATCCCTACTGCCATACAATCTTCTTCATTCTTAACCTAAAATAGTTTAATCCACTCCTTGAATGGAGGTCAGAATTTAAGAATGAAATACAAAAATCTATATCCTAGAATCTTAGTAACCCTTAGCAACCAGATTCAAAAGAAGGGATGCATACAGCCATGGAAACAAATAGCTAAACACATGCCATAAATCATTTTTCATATAAAAATGACATGAAACTGAACATGTATGCAACGTGCATTCAAATGCATCTCATAAACTCCAAAAGAGACAGAACAGCCCATAAAAGCTCTATTTTCGTTATTTCCTCCAAAAAATTGTCCAAGTCTTCCAACAGGAAAATGAGTAACACGGTTCTGATATACCCAGAACGTGTACTCAGTAATCAAGGTACATGGTCTTTTCGAGATGCTACCAGATACAATACACTATCTAAATGGTGCCGAAAACATTCAATGCTCCAGGCAGAAGAAGAGAAAAGAGCAGGTTGAATTTGGGAAGCGTGCAACCACCTGAAGATTTTTCCATTAAAAATGGTAGTTGGCCTGTCATTCATCAACTGTACCTCTGCACTTTTGCCATTAATGGCCAACCTACCCATGGCTTTTGGAAACGCAGCTGTTTGCATGTTTAGGAATTTTTCCTACTTGGAATGCAGCTGCGAATGCATAGGAAAACCCTCCTATGAAATTTTGAAATAGGGCCGTCGATTTCCTCCTCATCGCCAAGATCAATGGCTTCAAATCACACTAAAAATTCATCATCCAATGAGATCGCACCATGCAGGTGGCTTTTTCTTCTTTGAGTTTTTGCAGCATAAAAAGACCTTTTTACCTTTTCGCTTGTTTCACCATTTTCACCTTCAAATCTTTGCATATGCAGTTGTATATACATACAACTGACTTGGACACGTGTCATCCTACCATTGGATCACTATCGCTGAATATTTGCATCTTCATCGATGAGCCATTGTATCCTCTTTTGTATCTGGAGTTGTATATGCAACTGTATATACATACAATCAGAACGTACAAGGGCAAACCCCAAATCTTTATAAAACAATTTGAAATTTCAATCAGGTCCGGGCATTGTATCTTTCCTTTGTATATCTCCTTGTATATTGCACCTACATACAACTGCGGATTTCATCACACTTATGAGGTAGATTTGAATCTTCTTTGAAATTCTGCGTTGTATCGGCCTCATTCTACCTTTCATTGTATATTGCACATACATATAATGTGCAATATACAACTGCGTGGGCCCCACCAAGTTCTTGAAAAATGTTGACTTTGACCACAACCTACTTGTATATTTCTTTGTATATGCTCGTTGTATATCTGATTGTATATTGGGAACATACAATCCCAATATACAATGTGAGACTTCATCCATTTCACAAATGTAGTTAATTCCTTGGCCACGTCCACTTGTACATCACCTTATATATGCAGTTGTATATTGGAGATACATACAATGCAAGATACAAAGGAAACTGCCTTTGACTTTTCAACTCTGCACTTGTATGCATGCCCACCAGGCCCGATTTGATAAACTTTGAATTCCAGGATTGTACATTCTTCTTTGTATGTCATATTGTATATCGAACATACATACAATCCCCTTTGTACACCTGTGGGCCCGATAACTATTCAACCCGATTTGAACACCTTTTGATGTCTGTTGTTGTATCTACCTCATTGTATATCAAATATACAGCACATACATACAATTATTTTGATACAACCACAGAATATTCCAGGAATCTACCATGTATTTACACTTTTGCACGCCCGGAATTGCACCTGAATATCACATACAGGCCTTTATGCATACAATGATGCATGCAACTATTTTTTCACCATTTCTAAAGCTGATTGAATTATTTTTCGGGTCCGCCAATGTACAAATGCATCTACATGTTAGATACAAATGGCCATATACAAAGATGCATACAACTAGAGGCCGAGGGACTTAGAAATTTTTTGGGTTTCTCTGAAAAGGCTTGCAGATGCAAATGCTTGAAACCGTAACTCTAGGTGGGCACCACCACCCCATACATAATAACTTTTGTACCAAGGATTTTCCTCCAAAATGCCCTACATAGGCACTAAACTGAGCTTTTTCTAAAGCAAATGAAATTTCAGATTTATTAAGACAACGAGGAAGAATGCCATTATAGCTTCTTCAACACAACACATTAGAAAGGATAATGTAATGTGTTGTGAGTTTTCATATGCGAGCTCTTGTGTTTTTAGATGTTGAAATAGGGAAGGTACTATCACGCAAATATTGAAATATATGGGAGTAGCATTCATTAGCATTTTTGTTGCAACACAAAGTGATATCTGAGGGGGTGGCCTCGGCTATAGATAATGTTTTCAGATTATGAATGTTAAAATGATATTCTTCAAGGGAATCATCATGGGATAAAGGGAAGCTGCACTTGCCATTGCATCTGCATGTCGATTGTCTCTCCTTGGAATTGTCTTGATAGTAAAGGATGAAAATTGTTTTAATAATGACAAGGCATGATCACAATATTGTTTTAATATCTAGAGATAAAGCGGCATGAAGTCCTACAATGAGAGCTTCATACTTAGCAATGTTATTTGTGCATGCAAAGTTTATATGGTAGGAAAGAGGAATTGGCTTACGTGAAGGAGGTACTAGGATTATACCAACACCTAAGCCAGTTTGACATCTTGAACTATCAAAATACAATTCCCATTTATCATCTATATCTAGAGTGAGAATCTAATCATCAGGAAATTCTTCACTATTCTAAATAGAGAAAGGTGAAGGTGCTTCAACTAAATGGTCAGTTAATGCTTGTCCTTTTATCATTTTGAGAGAGATAAACATGAGATTGAATTCCGTTAACAACATAACACATTTAGCTAGGTGACCTATGAGATCCGTCTTAGCAAAGAGATGCTTCAAGGGATCAAATTTTATTATGACACACACTTCAACATTTAGGATATAATGTCTTAACTTTTGTGTTGCAAAAACAAGATCTAAGCATTGTTTCTCTATGATAGTATATCGCACTTCATAATCGAGCAAAGTTTGGCTTATATAATATACAATGCCTTCCTTGCCTTCGCTATCATATTGTGATAATAATGCTGCTAGAGCATTAGTAGAAGTTGAAGTGTAAAGAATAAAGGGTTTTTATGCATTTGCTGGTTGTAATACAAGAGGATTACATAAGTATTCTTTCAATTCTTCAAAGGATTTTTGACAATCCAAATTCCATTGGAACTTTGATTCTTTCTTAAGTAATTGAGTGAAAGGGTGAGTCCTATCTGCGAGTTGTGATACAAATCGACGGATGGCTTGTATCTTCCCTTGGAAACTACGAAGTTGAGTGATATTTTAAGGAGATGGCATGTTAATGATCGTGCCAATTTTCTTTGTGTCTATTTTGATACCACGATGCAAAACTATAAATCCCAATAGTTTTCCACTATCTACACCAAAGTCACATTTATAGGGATTCAAGCGTATGTTATATTTTCATATCTCCTCAAAGATTTGACAGAGGATTGTGACATGATCCTAGTGATGAATAGACTTCGCAAGAATGTCATCAACATAATCCTCTAAGATGTTATGCATGTAGTCACGAAAGATAAGAGTCATAGTGGTAAGTTGCTCCAACATTCTTTAATCCAAACGACATGACTACCCAACAAAATGTTCCCATGGGGTTATAAAAGTTGTCTTGTATTGATCTTGAGGGTTGATAAAGATTTGATTACAACCCAAAAATCCATCCATGAAGGAAAGTAATTCATGGTCAGCTATTGAATCAACAATCATATCAATATTTGGAAGAGGAAAATCATCTTTCAAAGAAGTGAGATTTAAATCTCTAAAGTCAGTGCACATTTGAATATGGTTGTTGGGTTTAGCAACAACCACAATATTTGAGATCCAAGGTGAGTAGTCAATAGGGTGGATAAAACCAGCTTGTAACAAATTTTCTATCTTAGCTTTGACTAACAATGCAACCTTAGGATTCATTTTACGAATCTTTTGTTTAACTGGCTTAGCATCAGGTTGTAATACAATATTGTGTGTTACAATCTTAGGATCAATGCCTGACATATCTAAATAATTCCAAGCAAATAATTTAGAAAACTCATGTAAGAGTTTGGTCATATCTTCTTTTTCTTCTACACTTAAACAATCTCCTATAGGGATAATCTTTTTAGGGTTATAATTCTCCATCAAGACATCAACAGTCTTTTCATTAAGTAAAGTATTGTGGTTCGGGAGGCTAGGTGATTGTGATGATGCTATAGACTCTTCATTAGGTGTTAAAGTAACATTTACCAAACAAGTGGATTTTCCAAAGTATGCATCAGTATTTAAATAATAAGGTAATCCACACTTATGATGATAATGGGGCAAATTGTCATAAGCTCCCATAAATTGAACTATTGCTTCATTTGTAGAGAAATGATCCAATTTGATATCTCCTAGAGGACAATTTGTGTCGATCATCTCAAGATATATCAAGTTGAGTTTTGATATGGTATTGACATTAATATTAGGACGTTTGTGAGATTTAGTGGGTTTCAAGAAGTGATATCGAATACCATCTATGTAGTTAATTCCAACAACTTGTAAAGGTAATATGTTTCCTTGATTTATACAACAACCATTACCTACATAGTTGTTCTTACAAAGGATTTTAAATCCTTGACCATAAAGAGATGTCATTTCTTTAGAAGATGGTGGAGCTTCGTAGGTCTCGTAATCTATAGTATAAGTAAGAGTAGCATCCTCCTTGTAACTAAAGGATCTTGAGATTCTTTAGGTTTTTCCATAGATTGTTTAGATGATATCAATGCAACTTTTGAAGTTTCATCACTATTAAGCTTATACTCCCCTATAACGGTAGGGGTGAAATCTAGTGAACCCCAATCATCACCAAGGAGTACATTTGACAAAAGTTGAGAATCTTGCACAACATTATCTATGGCAAGAGGTTTTGATGAATCAATTTTTAAGTTGTTTAGAATCTTATGATAAATGGCTTGTTTTTGAGTTTCAATATGTAAACAACTTTCTGGTTCCAGATTAGCTTCAATAGTTTGGAGTTTATTTTCATAAATAAACTTTATTGATTGATGAAGGGAAGAGGGAAGGGTAAAAGCACAAACCTGTGTCACACTTTTATAAAGGAATCGGTCAACACAAAAAAAACCAACTTTGACCTCATAAAAGTGGCATTTATGTTTTGAATTTCAAAATGATGTAAACTAATGAAATGTAGAACTCATGATGAATTCAATTCAAACATTTCGAGAAAGTACACAAAAAGAGTTTTTTTGGAAAGAGAGGCTACAAATTTTCAAGGTACAATAATTCTCAACTTGTCATTGATTAATTTTAAAAGTTTATGTGTATTTATTGTTCATATATATTGGTCTTGAATGATAAATTAAAATCATGTAGAAATTGAACTCCATGACTTAAATTTATTTGGATGTACATGCATGTGTATGTGTATAGGTGAATTAAAACAAGAAATTTGTGATGGGGAATAAAAGAACTAGATCAAGGTTGATTGACCAAAAAAGAGATGAAAACGAACTAAATAGGGGGAATTTAACTTTAGTATCATCTAGTCAAGAACAACCCATTGAAATTATTGATACACAAGTTGAAAAGCATGGTAATGAACAAGTACAAGAAGAAATTGGTGTTGTGTGGTTACACAACACGCCCCATTTTGCCCCTAGCAAAATAGGGACCCAACTTTTTGGCTAGCTTTTTTCCCTTGCTTTTTGGGTGGTATGGTAAAATAGTAATATATACATGTCAAGATGTCATCCTGTGCATGTCTAGACCTCAAGTTATAGGTCAGATTTTCAAATTTCAAATTTCTTATTACAGATCTAACCAAGTGAAAGAGCATGAAAATTTAAGCAGGTTTGCTTTTTGAAGCACCCTGAAATTCGTTAAAATAAAGAAGTTATACATGGTCAAAGTTTGATCAACAGGTCATCTAGATATTCGTATTGCTTAGCACCCAGATATTACTTTAGTATCCTGGCCTTCGATAATGTTCATACATCAACTTTAAGGTACTTAGTGGGTTAGACACCATGCACATGGATATTAGGTAACATCTGGATATTAACTTAGCATCCAAACACTATTTTAATATCCATGTCCTGATGACATCATGTCATCCCAATCTTACAAAGAGCCCCGAGCACGCTTACATCACCTAGACATTAGAGCACATGGATATTAACTTTGTTAATATCCTAATGTTATTGTGGCATCCCAATCCTGATGACGTCATGTCATCCCAACTTTACGAAGAACGCTAAATTTGCTCACATCATCTAGACATTAGCTAACATCTAGCTATTAACTTAGCATCTAGATATTATCCTAATATCCATATCCTGATGACATCATATTACCCCGATGTGATATTAAGGATATATCTTTGCTTACGTCATCAAGACATTAAGCCATAAGGATATTTCACACTTCTATTGTCATGACATTATTTTAGTATCCTTATCCTGATGACATCATTCTATTGCACATCAATGAAAGACTTTCTCCCTACTGACATTGTCTAGACATTTTGATCAGATGGATATTTTACACTCATAGAGACTAGATCTTAACTTGATATCTAGGTCTTGGACTGAACCAATAACATGATGCCATGTGTCAACATGAACATCCAGACTTATTGAAAGTGAATTTGTGACCCGATGATGAATTTTTGGTCAACAAAGGGTTGACCTGACCCATGCTGATGTCATCTAGATATTCTCATCTAGATGTCCATGGGGATATTCCTTGTAGGATGCCCATCTTCACACACCCACACTTTTTGCATTTAATGTGGTGCAAAAAGTCATTGGCATTTAAATTTGAACTCACACCAACGGACACCTATAGCAATCTCTTGCGATTTAGCTGAAGGAAGTTGTCAAATCTCCTCAACGCCATTAATAAGCCCTAAAATCATAATTTAGCTAAGTTAAAAGGGAATTTTATTGTTGTAATCGACATACTTGCATTCAGAATCCCCAATCTTATTGTGAAAGAGCTAATTGTGAACCAATGCGATGATAGAGAGTGAAATTGTAGAGGAGCATTCGAACCAATACATCATATCACCATTACCACATCCATTATAGGTTAAGGAAGCATTCACAAGTATGTACAAAGCTTTATCCTCCTTGGTTATTTCAAAAAAAACTTGTGTCACAATCATATTAGAGAAAAGGTAAATAATGAAGTATGATAATACCTATGCCATATCTAGTTAAATTCATGGGATTTAAACGTTTTAACTCTTTCAAAAAAAATAGAGAATTGATATTTGCTAACCCTAGATAGGTATATACTATTGTTTGAGACTGGTCCATTTATTTTGTAGGACAAAATGTCACAACCCATGATGGACAAACGGGATGCAGAATTCAAATACGTCATGTTCCCCAAGACACTCAGTGTATACAATATGTTGGGTTTAGTAGAAGATACCCATTTGGGTAATACAGACATAGAAGCATTCCGAGCCCGGATCAATGCCTGAGAGGACCATCCTATTGTGAAAAATATAGTCACTTTGGGGATGTATTACATAGTAGGTTTTCCTAATGCTATAGATGCCTTGGAGCTTGTGATTGAGTGTGCACACAACTATGACCTTGCCACAAGGAAGGTGGAGAAATAGGGAAGGGTCTATGCAGATTTAACAGTGGATGGAATAATCGAGGCATTCAATTTGTCATTGTCTAGAGGGATCTATGTGTCTGACTTAGATGCCCTAGCTAAAGAATATGACACTAGTCAGAAGACCTGCAGAAAAGTAATCTATCAAGAATGGAGAAATTCAGCTAATACAGCCAAGACCGTGGCTAAAATGCCACAACATTTATACAAGTATGACTTTAATGAAGAAGTACAATACATGATGTTCTTTCTCAGTAGAATGAGAGGAAGGGCAAGATGTGGAGATTTTGAATCATGGATGTTTGGATTGATTAGGATGGTTGTCAAAAACAAAAATGCAAAGGTCTAATGGGCTAAAATTATTAGCAACTATGCATGATCAGATGGTAAGGTGGAAGAATGGTAAGGAAATGGTCTTCAGGATGACCTCCTATCTAGTGTATGCTTGTGCAGCAAAAGGCACATTTGAGGGCCTACAAACAGTGGGAAAGATGGGCAAATTTCTCCATGAGAAGACTCCCTGGGAGCATTATCCCCAGCTAGAGAGGAGGTTATCAGTTCAACATTATAAGATGGTGAACGATTATTTTACCATGCATATAGTCAGGCTCATGGAAGGAGACATAGCCAAAAGGTTTTTAGTAGAAGCTACAAAGATGATCAGTGGATATGGTTCTTGGTTTATATAGGCCAAGACATACTCTTATATCCAGATGGAGGGGTTTAGTGGAAACCCATTTATGTTACCAAGGTATCCTTCTGATAAGGTAGTATAGATGGAAATGATGAGACAGTAACTGTTGGGAATTAAGGTGTCTCAACCTTGGTAATTCCTTGTATTTTTACATTGTATTTATTTATTATTTGCCTATTGTATTATTTGGATGCAAATCCTATGTTGTCATATTGTGGGAGTTGGCACGGTGATGTGTCATCCTACATGGCTTATGACCACATGTACTTTTGTCCTCAGATGAGGAGATAGGAATCCCACTTAGTGCTAGGAATATTTTGCCATGTGTTGGCATCTTGGATGTTGTGTAAGGGAATATTGACCAAAACAGTCAGGACAGATTCCTATGACAATGTTATGACATGTAAGAGTCAGAAATAGGTGATTCTATGACAGGTGAAGACATGTGTCGAAGAGCATCTTTGAGGAAGGTATCTTTGGGTGCCCCAAGGTGGGTTATGACATGTTGTAAGAGAATATGCTATTTATAGCATGTGTATGATAGATTCTCTTACAGTTGTAAGTCATGATGCTATGACAGATTCTATGGTGGTCGTAAGAGTTGTAGAAGCATCTGTCATTACCCATTTTGGGAATAGGCGACCTCTTTGGGATGAGGTGACCTGACAAGTGTTAGGAACATTCTACAAGGTTGGACAAGTGTCCATAGGCATGCGTTTTGGGCCATGAGGCCATGTTGGACGCCCATTCCAAGATAGAGCCAAAATTGCCTTGTAAACTCTATATAAACATGTGCTTTGAGGAGGTGATGTACTACAAGTTTTACAAGTACTATTATGCTGCCAAATCATCTCTAGATACAAGTGTCAAAGACTCCTGCAAGAGCATTGGCTCTAATTTGTAATGTAACCTTCTTTGTTTATGTAATATGGTTGAGCAGTGTTTTGGAGTGTGGGGTTTCTCACCCATAAGGGTTTTCCCCACGTATATCTTGTGTCTCTCTTCTTATGTTGTTCTTTCTTTTTTATGTGTTTGCTGCAATATCTTGGTTAATGGTTTAATGTTGTTATAGTTATAAAGATAAATTTGAATTTGCACTCTCCTCCCCTCATTAGATTAGTGTAGGAAGCAATTTCGACACACCTAGCTTCCTTTCAATAGCTCCCCGTTTTTGAATTATCCAAGAAGAAAGAGGGGAGACCATATAGAAAGTTTCCTATAGATATCAACTGGTTCCTGGTAGGATCCTTGGATAATGCCAGGAAGGCTGAGGCAGACATGAAGAGTTTGAATTTACAATTATTTTTGTTGTTAGGGAAAATCATATTTAGTGTCAAAAACAACAAAGACTTGTGTGATTGAGTAAATGAGTCAGTGAGAGAGCGAGAGAATTAGTGAGTGAGAGAATTAGTGAGAGAGCAAGTGAATGAGAGAGTAAGTGAGGGTTTGAAATTGAAAATGAAATTTGATTTATAGAGGGAAAGGGAATCAAATGAATGGCTAGGATTGAAAGCCAATTGTGTGATGTGGATGGCTATGATTAAAAGGCAATTTTAGTGCTTATGAGCACAATGAATGAGGATAAAAGTAGGGATGTGAGTGCGAAATAAGTAATTTAAATAATAAAAATTATTTAAATCATGAGAGACAAGTGGCATTTAAATAAATATTTAATTTATTTAAATTGGATGATGGAGAAAAATGAGTGTAAATAAATATGATTTATTTAATTTGATGCAAGAAGAGGATAAATGGAATTAAATAAATAAGATTTATTTAATTTGATGACAAAGAAGGATAAATGGATGAGAGAAATTAGTTAAACAATTATAATTTATTTAACTAATGAGAGTGATGGAAGGGGTCATGAAGGTGACCTAGAATAAAACATGTTGAAATGTAATGTCATAAGATTTGATCAAATTTAGGTGTCTACATTTTACCCCTCTTTGAGATGAGATTTATGTCGAATAAAATCATTTCAAAGAAGTTAAGGTAACAAGATGAAGATGAAAGGATAGGATGATGATGCCCCCTCGAGAGGATAGGCGGGTTGGACAAACATGGGTAGGCTCTTGAAATGAAAGGGATTGGTCATAGAGAAAGATAAGGGAATGGATGGAAGAAAAGGAAGGATGCATTATGCTACAATGAAGGTGAAAAACCATGATGTTTGATATAACACTAGATATTATGCACCAAGGTATAAGGACCAAGGTGACGATGTGTCTCATGCCCCAGCGTAATACAACCTTTTATAGATACAAGATATGAATATTAGCTGGGAATGATTCAGATTTGATGCAAGTGCAAGATACAATGATAACACACACAAGTAAGCAAGCACAAATGATTAAAAAACAATGTATTGCCCCTGTCAAGCTATAAACCAATGATTGATTGATTTAGTGTTGTCATTGCAGGGAACGATATATCCCTAGATCAACACAAGGATGTGGGAAAGATATATCCCATTGATTATAATGATGATTGATTGATTGATTTAGTTTACAACAAGATTGGAACAAAACCAAGGATGCAATTGGATGATGTGTGTCGATTGGCTTGACTAGATTAGTATGGATTAGGGATTGGCTTGCATTTAGATCATGGCTTGGATTGGTTTGATTGATTTTGATTGGATTGAATAATGATGATGAATTGAATTGATTAGAAGAAGTGATTTTATAAATATTGTTTTGATTGATTGAATTGAAAGGAAGAATTCATTTGAAGAAATGATTTGATGATTGGGTTGATTTTATTGCTTGGATTTTTGGAATGTTGTAATTTTTTTTGGGTTTTTGGGAATGTTTTGATTTTTTTGGAGTTTTAGAATGTTTTGATTTTTTTGTGTTTTGGAATGTTTTGAGATGTCAATGGATGACAATTTGGGTATCCTTTGTGCTAGATACCAATGACAAGGGAAAACCAAGTCTAGGTGCAAGGATGGAGGTAGGATTGGATAAATGAATGGGCGATAGTAAATGAAGTGGAAGTATGCATGATAGATAGATGGATTATGCATCATAAGGGGGGAAGGATGTGATCTCCAAAGAATATGTCACATAGAAATAACATGCCCCATTCTAGTTAGGATTTGACATGACAAAGCTTATGACAATAGGAATGATAAGATGGATTTGTTCATGACAATAGGGTGATGATACAATTGTTGTGGAAGGGATGAGGTGTATCAAAAGATATCCAAAGACCTTTGTTAACTTTTTTTCCCTCATATCTTTATCAAGATCAAAAGGAGGAAGGGAGGAGGGATGAACGCATCATGATAAGTATGTGTATGTATGTGTAATGGATAAGGATGGTAAGTAGGAGATGGTAAGATAGGATATGATAAGATAGAAAATGATAGGTTGGAAATGGATGAGACAATGTGCCCCCAAGTGTAAGTGACATAGAAGATCAACCTACGCATGACATCTATTTGCTAGGTTTTCATCATGGTACTTATCCAAGGTGCCACCAAGGGTGGTTTTCATCGTTGGACGAAGGGATTTCTCTTTGCTTTTTTTTTCACTTTTTTTTTTACTTTTTTAATTTTTTGATAGGAGAAGGTGGATATTGATGAGAGGACTCAATCATCTAGTTCCATGAAAGGTGATAGTCCCATTAGAGAGGAAATGTCACACATGGACCATGTCAAACGTCATGATGCTCATAGATGTTGGTAAGGGATTGGATGAGAGGAAGTAGGATTAGGTAGATGGTGGATTATGATATGGACTACATAGGGAAGATAGTGGATTATGAAAGGAAGGATAATGTAGGACATATGTAAAGATGGATGAAAGACTTATGCAAAAGCATGGACCATAGGAAGATGATGGCAAAGATATGTAGGATAATAGGTGAAAGATGGGGAGATGGAGGTATGTGAAATTGTTTTGGAATGAAATGGAACCATGACCAATGGTTGCAAACACCTTGATAAACATTGAATCTTTTGATTTGGAGGTGGTGTAGGAAGCAATGGAGATGTTTGCTTAGGAGATGGTTGATGAAGTGCTTTAGGTACCCACATAGACTTAGTGTTTTTATGATTTTTGTTTTGCTTGTGGGATTTAGGAATTTGAAACTTTTGAATGGAGTGGGATTTTTAGATGAAAGAGGATGGTTGGGATTTTTGTGATGTGGATGCCTCATTTGACTTGCTTTTTTTTTTCTTAGGTACCCAAACCATTTAGTTTTAGCCTTTTCTTTTGAATGTATGGGTTTGGATAGCCTTTTAGATGGATTTTTTAATGTGCTTTTCTTTGACTTTTTGAATTGATGTCCTAAGGCATTAGGACCCTTATGATTTTTAGCTTTATGGGTATAGGCATCCAAATTTTTATTTTTGAATCCCATGGGATGGGCGGAGGCTTCATGTTTAGACAATGCGTGCATTTGTTGATCATGATTAGGAATTCAAGGGAATGTGTAAATGGATGGATTTGGCGTTGGAGAAGTGGTGGTAAAGTAGATGGAGGGATATTAGGAGTTGGAAGTAGTGGAGGTAAATTGGATGGTGGAAGGTGTATGGTCACATTATTTTGACACTTGTAGGTTGATGGAGGTGGAAAGGAAACATATGTTTTGGGAGTATGATAAGATTTATGATAGAAAGTGGTGGACCTTGGAGAAATGGAGGAATTATCAACATCTTTAGATTGTCTACCTTGGGGTGTATATCCAAGGCCATATGAGCATGGAGGGACTTTGACATGGGTTGGCTCCAAAATACATTGTTCATGAAGGCCTAAGCCTTTACCTTGGTAGTTCATGTTTTGGAGTATATGATGGACTATGGAACTAGGTGTAGTTTAGATACTAGAATTGAGTTCATTATTGGATGGAGAAGGTGAAGTGGTGGATAATGGTTGTTTCTTTGCTAAGGAAGAACATTCATGAATGAAGGTGGATAGACCAAGTGGATAGGAAGGTGGACTTGAAATGGGGTCGATAGTAGATGTGGAAGGATCATTAGGATCTTGATTATCATTATGTTCATTTAGATCCAAGTTATTTGTTTGATCTTCTATGTGTTCTTGGGAGGAATGTGTCTCATCATGACAAGTGGATACTATGGGATCATAGATATGTTGATAACTGAGAGGGGGGGGTGAATTAGTTATCTTAATTACTTCTACTTTCTATTCTTCTTTAACAATTAGTGCAACATCAAATCAAATAAGTAAACATAACCATGAAAGCACCAATAACATCAATACACATAACTTAATGATTTTGATGTGGAAAACCCTGTTAAGGGAAAAACCATGGGGTGACTAACCCAAGATTGTATTCTTTGTTAAAAGAATAAGATAGTACAAAATGGCACTTGCCAATTAGGGCTCACTACCTGAGCACACTTCTCACAAGAGGCTTACTGCCTACAAGAGACTCACTATCTACAAGGTACAAGGAAAGTAACAAGATACTTGAACTAATGAGGAGAATCCACATATGCTGATGTTTAGTTCCGGTTAGGCTCAATACACTAATCTACTGCACTTCATTCTTCCTCCTCTTTGGTGCTGTTGTCCTGTCACATATCAGACCTGTATTGCTACTTCCACACTACTTTCTGCTTTTGTTCACACTTCACAACACACCACACATCCCTTCTCATTGAAATCCATCTGGTATATATATCTGCACAAAGAATTTCAACATCTTTCTAGTTGGCATCTGAAATACTCAATATTTTCCCAAACTCTGGTTTGTCGGCTAAATCCTTGCTTACCAAGTGATGCATATCAAAGAGATGCTTATAGAAGTCATCAATCATGTCAGCCAATCATGAATGATACTTCAAGAAACTTGATCACCATCAATATCTCATCCAGATTAAGGTCTGATGCTCTGTCGGTCAGGTCTTCCTTAGTCTACTTTGCCAAACAGGAACCCAACACTCAGGAACTTATAACTCTTCACTTTTTCATCACCGGAGGCTCAATCTCTAGAATATATTAGTCATGATACTCCTCTTGACTTCCCCAAGTCTGCACTTTGCTGAGATACTTCCTCTGAGAGATCCGGACCTGATTGTCGGACCTTGCTGCATGCTTTGTTCTTGCTTATCGGACCACAACACTCTTCAATCTGACTTCCGGTAAAGACATACCATGTATTGTAGATGTGTGGAATGAACTTTGTTGCCATCAATGACAACACTCATGAAGCCACACAGTGTCTCTTGCCAACAGGATAGGATTAAGTGAATTATGGATAGGCTCTTCATAATAGATAATATCTTGATCATAGAAAATATATAGGTTATGGATAGGTTGAATGGAAGGGCTTTGATCTTGATTTGGATAAGGGGTTAATGTTTCCACATGCTCAGGACTATATTGTTGACATAACCCTAGATTTTGGATAGGAATGGAAGTGGAAGTTGGAGACTCTTGGATATGCTTGAGAGGCTCTAGATACTCAATGAAATGAGGGTCTAATATATCTTGACTTGGACTCATGGTGAGAGACTCTTCAATGGGTTGTGGACTACATGATGGATTTGGAGAAATAGGCATGACATTTGAATGTTCTTTGGTAGGCTTAGGGATAGATGTTTGATGATATAGGGATGGTTTATTCCTTGCTAGTAGCCATTGGATCACATCCTTTGTAGGTGGATGGGTGATGGAAGTTGAAGGCTCATGATTGGGATTAGGTGGAAGGCTAATTGGATTAGGTGGATTAGGACTAGGAATGGATAGTTCCCATGGTGGAAGGACAAGAGGGGTGTTAGATGGATTAAACTTAGGGATTGGACTTTGATTAAATGAAAGATTAAATGGATTGGTGGATTTGGATAACTCCATAGCTCTTCTTTTGCTTTTAGATTTTGCAAAGAACCTTTCAAGAAAATCATTTGAGGATTTGTTGGTTGATGGATTAGAGCTTGGAAAGTTTGATGGTGGTGTTGGTTTAGGCCTACTAGGCTTTGAGATAGGCATTCTATTGGATGGTGTATGATTCCAAACTTGAGACAATAATTCCCTTGTCAAGAGTAGCATTAAGATGGCTTAAGGATGTGTAATCTTGGTGTGAGGAGTGACTAGTACTAGCATGCTCATGTTGTGGAAGATTTGGTGATAGATATTACATGAGTTGTTGGATTTTGACTGGGAGTTGTATTTGTGGTGATTGGTTTTGTTGAAATTTTTGGATGAGGGCTTGGAAACATTGTATTATTTGTTGGTTTAGGGGTTGTTCTAGTTGGTGAAGTGTTTGAATGAGGTCTTGGAGTTCTTGTGCTAGGATCTTTTGCTCATGTTGGGATGGAGTTACACATAGATTGAAGTCTTTGGATTTTGGCTTGTTCTTCCAAGTATGCCTCAAAATCTACAAGATCCTAATCATCATTAGGAGCAAAATTTGGACAACCTTGGAGTATATATGGTTTTGGATTTGGCCTAGATTTATTAATGATCATGAGCATTTTTGACAAATGAAGATTGGACTAGGTTCAAGGATGAGAATAAGTAAAATGAGTAATATGAGTTAAGGTTGGAATGTTATAGATTCTAGGTGTAATGTTTGATTGAGATGGAAAATGTTTATTTTGAACACACACAAAACATGGTAGACAAATTTTTTTGGATGACTTTGATACAAAAATCAGAGTAAAAGTCTGAATGGGGGCCTAGATTAGCCCCAAAAATTTTCACTGGTCTCGACAAATTTGAAAACACTCATAAGCATGCACAAATTAGGCTAGAAAGAGGATACTACTTGCTGAGTCCCTACTTGGATTGCTCCATATACTGAGACAAGGTAGACAACTAGAGATATTGGTGACATTGACTCCCCCACCATGGCATGGGCACACCAAATCTTACCTCGAAGATCTAGAGATCTTATGAACCAAGGGATTTTTTATCTCTACCCTGAATAGTAAGTCCAACCTCCTACACCAGCAGGCAAAAAAGGTTTTTGGCCTCTACAACAAGTGGTTTCTAGTTAGTGTTTTAGGATAATCTGGTGTCTATACATGCAGCGGTTCGCTCATTTAAGAGGACTCCTAACCCTCAGAAAGGGTTTTTACACATCACATGGATACTAAGGGAGACTTCTATCAATATAGAACAACGACACCAAGTGGTTGATGAATTTTGTCACAACCACAATTATTTATATAGCGGACCAAAATGAAAGTACTACTTGGGTCATTCCCTCTCATAAATAAGGAGGCAGACCCTCTAAGGGATTAAAAACATAAAAGAGATGGGTTTGGCTTCTAATCACCAAGTTTGCACAAGGTGAGAGGATACACCTACCACCTTACAAGCACAACAAACATTAATTAATTAACCTCCTAGATTAACCTAAGTGCCTAGATTAGTGATAAAAAATTGATATTTGACAAGCAGTGCTACACACAATCCGTTAGTAGTTTCAATGAGTTGATCTTTGAAAAACAAAATAGCTGCAATTAAAGTGTTAGAACAAAACCACATCCCTAAAAAAAATCAGAAAATAATGTTAAAATGCAGCCACAAAAAGATAAGCTCATAAGAAGATTGCAATTTCAGATACTTTTTTTTTTAGATAGTGACATAGATTTAATAATTTTGAAATGTTTTTGACCTGAAATGTAAAATCTCATAAAAGAGACCCCTACTAATTTTATGAGACCTTTCCAGAAGTATAAAAAAGTCAGAAAAATTCCTTGATTTGCACCAAAAAATGTGGATTTATGAAAACCATACAGCAGACAAAGATTAGATCATTTTGGATCTCATATGACCTTAAAATTAAATCTATAAAGAACAAACCCCCATTCCAGAAATATAAAAATTTCTAAAAAATTCTTTGATTTACGCCCAGAAAGTTGATTTTATGAAAAAACATAAAATCATGATAACTCCTACAAAAATGGCAATAAACATGTGATTTTTCTGCTGTAGCTTCCTCATAGGATGCATAAACTTCTGTGAAAATCTTGTTCAAAAATTCGTAGCCGTTTGGAAGATATGATGAAACCTAGGGTTTTGTCCAAAAATGGCATAAACCTGCAACAAAAAGTTAATAAAACCTGCAAAAAGCAAGATAGATCAAGGGATTCACATTGGGTTCACCATTTTGTTGTTAGGGAAAATCAGATTTAGTGTCAAAAACAACAAACTAAACTAAACCCTAACAAACACCATAAAACACAAACTAGCATGAAAATGAAAACAAAAATATAAAGTAAACTGATCTTCAAGCTAGGTTTGATTTATCTCCATGGCTCTTCTCGATCTCGCATAAGAATGTAGGATGTCGAAGGATTGTTGATTGCTCACTATTGTAGTATAACAGAGCTCAAGCGTTGTATGAAAATGACTTGTGTGACTGAGTGAGTGAGTCAGTGAGAGAGTGAGAGAATCTGTGAGTGAGAGAATCAGTGAGAGAGAAAGTGAGTGAGAGAGTAAGTGAAGGTTTCAAATTGAAAATGAAGTTTGATTTATAGAGGAAAAGGGAATCAAATGAGTGGCTAGGATTGAAAGCCAACTGTGTGATGTGGATGGCTAGGATAAAAAGGCAATTTTAGTGCTTATGACACACATTAAATGGGTATGACAGGAGGCTAAAATTAGGAGAATAAAGGGAATAAATGGGATTTTTAATTTATTTTAGAGAGGAAGTGCTTATGATGCGCAATGAATGAGGATAAAAATAGGGATGTGAGTGGGAAATAAGTAATTTATATATAAAAATTATTTAAATCATGAGAGACAAGTGGCATTTAAATAAATATTTAATTTATTTAAATTGAATGATGGAGGAAAATGAGCTTAAATAAATAAGATTTATTTAATTTGATGACAAAGAAGGATAAATGGATGAGAGAAATTAGTTAAATAATTATAATTTATTTAACTAATGAGAGTGATGGAAGGGGTCATGAAGGTGACCTAGAAGAAAATATGTCAAAATGTAATGTCATAAGATATGGTCAAATTTAGGCATCTACAGTTTCGTTCGGCCCAAGATTATGATCCTTACCATAGGATCGAGAAAAGATTCAATAAGAAATATAGGTACACCATGCACTTGGAGGATTATTGGGCAGATTGCGATGATGAGCATGAGGTCAGAAGAAGAGAATATCAAAGGCTCACATTAGACTAGATAAGGACCATTAGACAACCAGATGTTCCCCCTAGCTCAAGAAGGATGATGAAGATGTTATGGATCCTAAGTATTAGGAGAATAAGGTGTATAACGATGCATTGGCACCCCCAGACTGGACCCAAATGAATGAGAATTCAATTGATGTCCTTACAACCAAAGTCCTAGCAAGGACCAAGAATTAGATAGCTCAAAAGGTAAATGAATTGAAGGCAAAATGTATTGCAGTTACCTTTGATAAGAAAAGGAAAATGAAAGAAAGGGAGGAGCCTAGATATGATGACTTTTTTATATGAAAGAGGCAGGTCCTTGGGACCAAGGCACCAGAGCCTAGTTCATTAGGAGCTACAGAGCAGCTTACCATTGAGGGGATTTCACTAGTGTATGCATCACCCTCACCTCCTAAGGGTACACCACAGGTGGCTATCTTGATATCTATTCCTCATGTATCAACTACACAAGAAGAAATGTTGAAGGATCAAGAGCAAAGTCCAGTTAGGATTGTCATAGATGAAGAAGACAGTGATGATGAAGAAGAGAAAGGTCATGTCCCAATTCAAACATTGTTGGGGACAGAGAAAGACTTGCTGCAAGGAGTGAAAGTGCCCAGACAGAGCAGATATTAGGGCCCTCATATGAGAGGAGCAATATCACCTCATCTAGATGCATCACAATAGACTGATCCATCCTTGAATGTAGTCAAGGAGTTGCAACACAATGTGCCTTTTGAAGGCATCATCAAGGTGAAGTCTGAGATGACACAAGAAGCCATAAATAAATCCTTGGAGAAAGAGGTAAATAATCCACTCCCATTGAGTGATACAATTGATCTAATTGATGATGATGTAGTCCAGGATGTGAATAATCATCCTATTGAGATCCTGCTCCACCACATTGAAGCCAAGGTGGGAAGCCAGGATGCAGAAATGAAAGACAAAAACATTGATAGAGAAGATTCTCTAGAAGTAGAGGTACAAATGAAGCCTTTGAATACTTTGATTGAAAATGTCACCAGCCCAACAATAATAGACCTAATATATTAGCCTAAGAATGGGGATAAAGGAGAAGAAACTAATAAACAAGATCAAGAATTAGAGAATATCCTTATGGATATTGATGATACAAGTAAGGATGCCCAAACAAAAGGAGCCCAATAGGATGTCCCAATGGATAAAATAGAACAAGGGCCAATGTTAGAACAGGGCATTGATGCTGGGGATACTGATCAAGGTAATCAAGAACAACCCTTGTTAGAACCAGATCAGGATGATGAAGCACTAAAGCCTGATAATACTCAAGTAGAAGATGTGCAACAAGAGCAGGCTCAAGATGTGCCTAAGGATGTGCATACAGAGGGTAAGGTTCAAGAAGAACCAAAAGATATATCTAATTTGGATCAGTCCTTGTTAGAACAAGAAAAGGTTAAGGATGATGATAAGAATGATCAAGATAGGGATCAACAGACAGAAAACCCTTAGGTCATCCAATCTCAGCAAGATTAGGATGGAGGACAACAAGAGAATGTGCAAGATCCTGGGGATGGAGATCAAGCTAATAAAAATAAAGAATTACAAGATGCTCACATTGAGCAGTCAGACCAGAGAGAGTCAAATTCAACTGCACTCACATGGATGTCATCAGAGGTGGCACCTCCACAAGAATAGATGGAGCCTTTCGATTTCAAATCACTCTTCACATTAGATCCAGCTAAATAGAAGAGAAGGGCAAGGACGGTATTCACAATAAAGTGAGATGTAACTGTAGGAAAGAAGACAACTCAGATCGTTGTGCCAAAGGTGGATAAGGCCAAAGGAGAAATAAGGATGGAATAATTTCAAATAACCACCATTGATTTGGGCCATGCCACTAATGAACAGGAGATCCAAAGATTCAGGGATCCAACTAATGCAGTAGAGGCTAGAATAAAGAAGGCTAAAGCTAAGAGAAAGATGTATAAGGCACAAGTAGCCCAATTACAAGCTTTTGTGAAAGGGTTGGCAGCACCAACCAACATTCAAATAATAAAGGACACTGCATTGACATTGGTATCTCAAGAGGAGATAGTGGCCCTGGATGTGCAGAAACACCATGCATAAATAATGAATAAATGGTTCCATAAATTCTTAGTTGATGGAGATCGAACAATAAGGATTTCATTATCCAATTGGGAGTTGTTAAGCAATTTGAAGGAGAAGGTAGATAGAGTGAAGAAGGATGTTAGCCAAAGATTAATAAAGAGTGACAAAAATTTGGCCACCCTTAAGAATATGAGGAAGACAAACTCCAATGTGCTCATAACAAAGAGTATCTTGACATCTCTAACATTGCTCCAGTTGGATGACTGGTATGAAGATGTAATATTTGAGGGAGATATTTTGAAGAAAAGTGATGTAGGAGCACCTAGAGGTGTAGGAGAAATTTTGCATCACCCAAAAAATATGATTCGAAATCATTGAAGTTGTTTTCATTTCTTTTCAAAATTAGTGTTTCTGGTTCCATAATCGCTTGAATAATGATGTAGAACTTTCAGTTTTTCCAAACTGCTAAAAATAGCAAACTACAATTTTTGGAAAGTTTGCATTTGGGCATAGATTGAAGTGAAAATTTACAAGAAGCTTTGTAAATGAAAAATAAGACCTTTGCCAAAGGAATCATGCAAAGATCATTTGTGAGATGAAAGATATTAAAGTTTCTGCTTCCCAAAAAATGCTTGAAAATTATTCAAATTCAAGTTTGAGGAACTAAATAGTCCTGTACGAGCCTAAAAATGGGTAGAACTAGAAGAGAGGGTTCTTGGCACATAGGGTACTCTACAAGATTTTTGGCGCTTCAAACAGTTTGTCAATCGGACACCCGGATCAAAAGTTATGGCTCCCAGAAGTTGACCTATTTTTGGAGGGAGATGTAAAATTTAAAGTTTGGTTGGAGGCAGCCAAAAAGGCTATTAATAACTATTTTTGGGAACCCTTGGCAGTAGTAGAGATAAGGGGGAAAGTGTAGAGTCAATAATAGGCAGGAAAATAGAAACCCTAGTAGATTTGGGGTTACAGAAGGCAGAAGATTCTAGAGTCTTGAGATTGGAAGTTGTAATGTGTTGTAGCCTGTGGAGGATTCATCCTCTAATTGTATTTAAGCTTCTATAATGTAATGAGTTGTCCAAATCAATAAAAGAACATTCTATTTTTTATGTGCAATTTCTCTTTTTTTTATTTACCCCCTTCATCAAGTGGTATTAGAGAAAGGGTTCCTGAATGTGTAGACAGATTGCTGACCGTGAGGCAGTTTGCACCAAAACCTGAGGTTGTGGGTTTGCCATGGAGATCAAAATACATCCAAAAAGAAACTGTGTTGGGAGAAGTACTTTAATGGAAGAGGTTTTAGATCTTTGTAAAGGAAAATTGATGCATTGCAAGAGGAGCTACGAAGAGGGTTTGAGCTGCGAACAAGAGAAGAAAGGGAAGATGAATCTGAAGAAGATCTATCTGAGGAAGAATAAGAAGTTGCAGTAGATCCTGCAGAAGTTAGGTTGTTGAGGGCCATTTTGAAGATTGGAAAGAGGCCCAGGATCAAAGTTTCTACCTATTAAAGAGATTTGAATCCAGAACAACTTATTGATTGGATCAATGATATGGAAGAATATTTCAAGTATGAAGATGTGGAAGATCCAGAAAGGGTCAAGTTTGCAAAGACAAAGTTGAAGGGCCATGCTAGTATTTGGGGGAAGGAGATCTAGCTAGATAGAAATAGGAGAGGAAAAGGAAAGATTACCAAATAGGATCAGATGGTGGAGAAACTGAAGAAGCAGTTATTTCTTTGGATAATGAGATGGAGTTGCTAAAGAATCTGCAAGGATTGAAGCAAGGTAACAAGTCTGTTAAGGAGTATATAAAATATTTTTATAAGATTACTATCAGGACTAGTCGTGCAGAGGCCAACAAGGAGAAGGTAGCCTGTTACATTAATGGGTTGAGGCCAAGTATTCAAGAGGAGTTGATCCTGGCTAGAATGACCACCATACAAAATGCATACTAGTTTTCCCTAAAGGTGGAAGAGAAGCTAAATAAAAGATTCAAAAGAAAGCAAAGAGGACAAGGTCAAGGTGGAAGGACTGGTGGAAGATCATATGGAGGCCCAAATGAAGATCAAAAGAAAAGTGAAGAAGCTGGCACCAGTCAAAATCAGAGAAGAGATAACACCTACTGCCCTCATGACCAGAACAATAGTGAGCAAAGAGGAAGAAGAAGAGGCCGACCTAGGCAAGGACTTGGAAGAGGAGGTTTCAGATGAACCTGTTTCTAATGTGGAGAAGAAGGGCATCGAGCATATGAGTGTCTGTAACATCAAGGAAGGATGAATAGAAGACCTGAAGGTAATGCACAAGTTGCACATGTAGATGAAGATACACGGTCTAAGCATTCTGAAGATACTGAAAGGGATGAAACCCTAGTTGTCAGAAGAACCTTGTTGAACGAGGAGAAAGAACTAGATTAGAGGAAGAGCTTATTCCACACTAGGTGCAAATGTGAAGGTAAGTGTTGTGATATTATTATTGACAGTGGAAGCACTGACAATCTTGTTTTAGAGGAGATGGTTAACAAGTTGAAGTTGACAAGAAGAAAGCATCCACATCCATATTGGATTGCATGGTTGTAGAAGGACCATAGAGCTTTGGTCAATGAACAATGTTTAGTCAAGTTCAAGATTGGTGACTACCATGATGAGGTGTTGTGTGACATCATACTGATGGATGTATGTCATATGTTATTGGGGAGGCCATGGAAGTATGATAGGTGCACTGTCCATGATGGTCATGCAAACACATATTCCCTAACAAAGGATGGAGTTCGTCATAATTTGAAGCCCTTGAAGGAGGTGGAAGAAAAGGTATGTAGTACTGCCAGGATTTGCTTGGTAGATGGTAAGAAATTTTTGGAGGGTATGAAGCACGAGTGTCATTACTTTGCATTGATTCCTAAGATCAGTCAAGAGAAATGTGAAGATGTACCAGCAGAAGTCTCAGATCTATTGGAAGAATTTCAAGACATTATCTCTTATAATGTACCAGAAGGTTTACCACTGGTGAGGAAGATAAGTCATCAAATGGATTTGATACCAGAAGACAGTTTGCTGAATAAGGCAGCCCACAGAATGACCCTTGCAGAGAATGAAGAGCTAAACAAACAAGTTCAGGAGTTGTTAAGGAAGGGACTGATAAGGGAGAGCCTAAGTCCATGTGTAGTACCTGCAGTACTAGCACCGAAGAAAGATGGAGAGTGGAGGATGTGTACAGACTCCCAAGCCATCAACAAGATCATGATCAAGTACAGATTTCCATTGCCTAGAATGGATGACATAATGGATTGTTTGAGTGGAGCCAAATACTTCACAAAGATTAACCTGAAGAGTGGGTATCACCAGATTTGAATCAGAGAAGGAGACGAATGGAAGACAACCTTCAAGACAAAGGAAGGTTTGTATGAGTGGTTAGTTATGCCATTTGAGCTAACCAATGCACCGAGCACATTCATGTAGCTCATGAACAAGGTATTAGAAGAGTTTTTGGGAAGTTTTGTTATTGTTTATTTAGATGATATTTTGATTTTCAGTAAGACTTGGGATGAGCATCTGATGCATATCAAAAGAGTTTTAGAGAAGCTGAGGGAGGAGAAGTTGCTAATTAATCTGAAGAAATGTAGTTTTGCAAAGAAGGAGTTGGTATACTTGGGATTTGTTGTCTCAGAGGAAGGTCTTAAGATAGACCTAGAAAAAGTAAGGGCTATCATTGAATGGTCTACGCCAAGGAGTGCTATAGAGGTACGATATTTTCATGGTTTGGCAAGTTTTTATAGAAAGTTTATCAGGAATTTTAGTAGCATTTGTGCACCCCTAACTGAGACAATGAGAGGGGATAGAAAAGAGTTTAAATGGACTACAGGAACAAACAAGAGTTTTGATACAATGAAGCAGAAAGTCACAGAGCAACCTATTTTGGCACTTCCAGATTTCAATAAGGTATTCAAGGTAGATTGTGATGCTAGTGGTAGTGCTATAGGAGCTGTTTTGAGTCAAGAAGGTAAGGCCATTGCCTATTTTAGTGAGAAGCTTAATGATGCCAAGAAAAATTATTATGTTTATGATCAGGAGTTTTATGCAATAGTTTAAGCTTTGAGACATTATTTGTTGCCAAAAGAGTTTGTTTTATATACTGATCATCAGGCTTTTCAATATCATAATAGTCAAGGAAAGTTGAACTGGAGGCACTTAAAATGGGTTGAGTTTTTGTGAAGTTATACTTTTATTTTGAAGCATAGGAGTGGGAAGTCCAATAGAGTTGCAGATGCCTTGAGCAGAAGGAAAAATTTATTGAAAAATATGAAGATAGAGGTTGTTGGGTTCGATGAACTCAAAAGTTTGTATCCTGAAGATCCAAATTTTGGAGAGGCTTGGAAAGCTTGTTTGGAACCTATTACTTTGGATAGGACAAAATGGTTGGATTTCATAATCCAAGATGGCATGTTGTTTAGAGGAAGCCAATTGTGCATTCTAAGGAGTTCCATGAGAGAGAACTTGCTTAAGGAGAAGCATAGTGGGGGATTAGCTGGACACTTTGGTTGAGATAAGACCATTTCTATTGTTGGTGAGCATTATTATTGGCCACAGTTGCAGCAAGATGTGAGGAAGTTTGTGCAGAGATGCAAAGTGTGTCAAATGGAAAAAGGAACAAGTCAG
Source organism: Cunninghamia lanceolata (assembly GCA_027924645.1). Lineage (NCBI taxonomy): Eukaryota > Viridiplantae > Streptophyta > Pinopsida > Cupressales > Cupressaceae > Cunninghamia > Cunninghamia lanceolata. Next base: position 7,289,850 of record BSBN01001038.1, on the reverse strand, counting down.
AATACAAGGCTATATCAGCCATTACCTGTACCAGAGAAGCCATGGGATGATATTAGTATGGATTTTGTTCTTGGTTTACCAAGGACACAGAGAGGACATGATTCCATTTTTGTGATGGTGGATAGATTCTTAAAGATGACACATTTTATTCCTTGTAAGAAGACTAATGATGCTATTCATATTGTAGAGTTATTTTTCAGAGAGGTGGTGAGACTACATGGTCTACCTAAGAGCATAGTTTCAGATCAAGATACTAGGTTCGTTGGTTATTTCTGGAGGACATTGTGGAAGAAGTTGAAGATAGATTTGAAGTTCAGTTCTTCACACTATCCACAGACTGATGGACAGACAGAAGTGGTGAATAGGAGTTTGGGCAATCTACTATGATGCTTAGTAGGAGATAAGCCCAAGGGATGGGATTTGATTTTACCACAGGAAGAATTTGATTACAACAATTCTGTCAATAGGAGCATAGGTAAATCACCATTCTATATTGTCTATGGGATTAGTCCAAGAAATGCTTCAGAGTTAAGGAAGCTAGACAAGGGAGAAAAGACAAGTGCTGAAGCCAAAGACTTTGCAGAACACATGAATTTGCATGAAGAGGTGAAAAAGCACATTAATGAGATGAATATTCAGTACAAGGCTAAATCATATTAGAAGAGGAGATATAAGGAATTTTAGGTAGGAGATGAAGTCATGGTTCACTTGAGAAAAGAGAGGTTTCTAGTTGGAACATATAATAAGTTGAAAATGAAGAAATTTGGACCATGCAGGATTTTGAAGAAACATGATTCAGGAAATGCATATGAGGTAGAGATGTCGAATGGGATCAACTTTTCCCTTGTGTTCAACATTGTTAATTTAATAGAATATCATGAAGGTGGAATAGAGGATGGACCACCAAAAGGATAGTGGAGTATTCCAGCATCTACTTCAACAGAGGAGATAGAAGAGATCTTGGATAGCCATGTGGGAAGAAGTACTTAGAATAGGCAATATGAATAATATCAAGTGAAGTGGAAAGGAAGTCCACTTGAATATTCTTCCTAGTTATCTAAGGTAGAAGTTGACCATTTGGGGTTTTCCTCTAACACTTGAAATGTGACAAGGTCACTTCTTAAAAACATTACCCTGGGTGTCTGATGCAAGAGCATCCAGAGGTGTAAGAGCAATCTTGCATCACCCAAAAAATATAATGATTCAAAATTGTTGAAGTTTTTTTCTTTTCTTTTCCAAATTAGTGTTTCTGGTTCCATAATCACTTGAATAATGATGTAGAACTTTCAGTTTTTCCAAACTGCTAAAATAGCAAACTGTTATTTTTGAAAAGTTTGCATTTGGCCATGGATTGAAGTGAAAATTTATAAGAAGCTTCGTAAATGAAAAATAAGACCTTTGGCAAAGGAATCACGCAAAGATCATTTGTGAGTTTAAAGATATTAAAGTTTATGTTTCTTGAAAAATACTTGAAAATTATTCAAATTCAAGTTTGAGGCACTAGACGGTCTTGTATGGGCCTAAAAAATTGGCAGAATTGGAAGAGTGGGTTCTTAGCACTTAGAGAACTCCACGAGATTTCTAGTTCTTCAAATGGTTTGTTAATCGGACACCCAGATCAAAAGTTATGGCTCTCGGAAGTTGACCTATTTTTGGAGGGAGATGCAAAATTTGAAATTTAGCTGGAGGCCACCAAAAAGGCTATTAATAACCATTTTTTGGGAACCCTTGGAAGTAGTAGAGATAAGGGGAAAGTGTAGAGTCAATAATATGCAAGAAAATAAAAACCCTAGTAGATTTGGGGTTACAGAAGGCAGAAGATTCCAGAGTCTTGAGATTAGAAGTTGTAATGTGTTGCAGCCTGTGGAGGATTCATCCTTTGATTATATTTGATCTTCTATATTGTAATGAGTTGTCCAAATCAATAAAAGAACATTCTATTTTCTATGTGCAATTTCTATTGTTATTTGTTTTGTGATTTACCCCCTTCATCAAAATGTAATTCTAAAGCTGCGGACATTAGTATGAAACTTCATGATTTATTAGCAGATGAGAATTGAAATTTTGGAAGCCCTGGAGGGTGAGGTAGAAGGAAAGGTAGAGAACCAAGATGAGGATTTTTCTATAATGGGATTCAGGGATAATTTCAAGTTGGTAGCAGTGGATCCTATCAAACATTTCTCTGAATACACAATTGATAAGGCCATGAGGATGAAGGCCAAAGTTGAGAAATATAAGGAAGAGTTGGATAGCTGGATGAACTAGTGGATATCTCCATAGGATTAGTTAAAGGTGCAAGAGCATTCATCTAAGAAGGTAAAGGTGGGAGATATTATAGAGATAGAAAAGCCTATCCATGCATATGAATTCGTCCACAACACTAAATGTAGAGTAACAAAAGATGAACCTTCTACTGATGAAGAGGAAGATGATACTGCAAAAGAGATATCATGTTGACTAGGTCAATGAATTTAAAAAATATTCCAAATAATTGCCAATTGGTAATTTGTGCCACATGTTTTGATTGTTGACTTGGTCAAAAGATTTTGGACCATTGATTATCATAGATAAATCATGATCATTGGATCTTTTGTAACTGCCTCCTCTCCTTATCCTATAAAAGGAGGTGGAGTGCCAATTGTAGAATTATTAGAAGCTTAATTGAGATTGGATTATTGAATGTCATGGTTCATTCTCAAGGTCAATTGTAAATGTATATTCCTTTTGCATACTTGAATGAAGATGAAGACTAGTGATTACAAATTATCGTAAATCTTGTGTAATCTGTGGATGATATCTAAACATTCCTTTGATTTACTGCATCCCTTGGAGTGCATTTTAGTCTGTGAATTTCATCCTTCCCTTTGAAGATTTACATCAATCATATGTAATTGTGGAATGTCCTGGTGAAAATATGGTTTGATTTTCTTCTCTTTCATGAAAGTATCAAGGATGTATGTGGATCAGTGGCCAAACTTCACTTATTTTAGTAAAGTTAGAATTTAATTTCAATTTCTTTAAATTTCATTAAAATCACCATCATCATAACTACAAGAACACTGAAAATGATAAGCAGAACATAAGATATGCTGATATCCGTAAATACATGAAGATCATAGGTGTATTTGAACGAAGTACATAAAAAAATAGCATATATAATGCAAATAATCATAAATAATGATAGGAATTATGAAAATATCTACTTATAGGCACATTATTTAGAGTAATTTGAAGTGCAGAAGCAAAATTAACCACATATTAGTTCAAATTCAAAGAAATTGGAGATGGTTTCAAAAAACTAATCAAAATAACCATGAATCATCTTAACTAGAGTGATAGACAGACGAATTGATCAAACTTATCATAAATATCTGCATGATCTGGTTAAATATTGTAAGATTTGATATCATTTGTTGATAATTTATAGAGAACAGGGAAAAAAGAGTAATATCAGCATATCAAGATGCAAATACTTTGAATCATGCATAAGGCCCCTAATGGAAAACAACAATTTATATGAAAATGACTAAGAGATTGTCAGAGATTATGAACTAATCAACAAAGACTTGGAGTCATCAATTTATCCTGAATTAATCGTACTTTTCAATAAGATAAGGTTTGCTTTGTGAATTTTATCATTGTTGTTATGACTAACATCATCATCAACAATTTTTGGCACTAGAAGTAGGGCCTTGAGCAACTTGATCTGAAGGATTTGTCATCTGGATATCATTTCTTACACTCAAGCAAGAAGGTATTTACAAATTTTCTTCACAATACGTCAAATCCTGACTATTTGCACAAAGATTACATCTATTCCCGATAATTTGAGGAATCCGACTACAAATACCCTATTCTTGTGGTTGATCATCCCGATCTTTATAGATAGTTGTCTATAATTCTAAAATTCAAGTCAATATTTGCATTTCTCACAAATATCCACAAATACCTTGTCACGTTGGACTTTTGTTCATAAATATCCACTCTAGAGGATTAAATATCTGCACCTTGGCAAAGATTGGGTCAAAAGATCAAAAGTTTGTCCTAAATTGTGAAGCACTAGCTCATAGACCTAATACCAGGTTGAGATCCACTAGACCTTTAGAAGAATTACCTATCTTCAGATTCAAACCTCGTATAACAAATATTCATCATAGTTCTGGTCCAAGTTCACCAGTATCTCCAGTAGTACCTCCTGTGAGACCTCCAACACCGCCTACAATGTCATTCTTTACTATTGAATCACCATTGCTCTTTGCTGCTTATAATCCTTTACCTAAGAATCTAGACAAGATTTGCCCAAAATATCATCCCTATCAAGATGCAGATGATCACATCCAAACTTATAAGGAAGCCTATTTTAGGGCTAGGATACAATATGAAGACGTTGTGTGTAGGTTGTTCCCTTACTCACTAGGAGAGGAGGCATACAGTTGGTATATCAACCTTCCTCAATCTTCTATAGCCACTTGGGAGGACCTAGAGAAATCTTTCAAAGGAATATTCAATATACCTATAGATCCATCTATGATGTATCACCTTTTTGCTACAATTAAAAAAGCTGAGGGAGAGTTGATCTCCAATTTCAATGTTAGGTTCCAAAAGATGTACTCCAAATTAATTGCTCCTTACAATGTAGGTGATGAAGTAGCTAGGTCAATTTATTACTCAGCCCTAGATACTTTAACATCCATGTTCATTATGAGGACACACCCTACCATCACATCCTTGGTAGGTGCTTTTGAAGAAGCTATTAAAGTCAACTAGCAGTTAACCCCAGATATAACACCTAACCTAGGATATCCTGCATATCCTAGTAAGCCACAAGCTAATGGAGCTTTGACACCTCCTACTAATCCATTGCAAGTGCCTCCACTTAGCATCATGCCTCCTCAGGGGAATGGTAAAATTATACCTCACCCTGGACATGCACCTCAGGATGTTATACAAAATAACAATGGCAGTTCTTTCTTCTAGCCTCAACAAGACAATGTAGTAGCTAAAGTGTAGGAAGAAAAGGATGATATCAAAGAAATACCAACTCAGTTAAGGAAGCTAACTAATAAGGTTACTCATCTAAGAAGTTAGAATTTTTATTCACAGTCTAATCCTCAGAACCAAAATAGAAGATATCCTGATAGAGGATATGGGAACAATAATGAGAGGTCTAGATATCTTGATAGGGGATACAACAATGATAGGAATTTCAGCAATAATAATAACAATGCCCCTAGGCCACCTAGAGTTTGGAATACTTAGCCTAACAATGGTTCATTACCTTCACCATTAGACAATCAACCTCCTACTAAACCTAAGTAGACAACCAGAGTAAATTTGGCAGAAGCTACACTCACTAATTGTTGCAGGATGCATAACACAAATGCACATGCTGAGTTGGACTATCCTCAGTTCAAAGTAGTAGCTAGCATATTCCAAGATGAAGTGTCAAACACTACAAGAGATCAACCTTTTCCCAAAGGTAATGAAATTGTTCCCCTAGGATATGAGTTAGCCTTAGTACTCGAGAGTTCTAATGATTATCAACATCATCAAATGACTGCAACACATGAAAACTATACCCTAGCATGTGAGGAATATACTTTAGCCTTTGAAACAAACTATGTTTTTCCCTTTGAGGATGAGAATGAGCCTGAACAAGAACATGAAGAAGTTCATGCATATCAATAGCAATATCAAGGTAGACATAACTACAACCTTAGGAGCAACGCAAACCGCTCTAGTGGTCCCTTGACCACATCCATCCCTCCTAACAATTTCAATACACCGCCAAATCGTAAGGCTAGAAATAACCCTAGACCTCCTAAGGTAAATACACAGTGCTTCACACCGCAGACCACAGTAGCAAAAGCCATGAGCTAGTTGCTTGAATCTTACAAACTTGTCAGCTACCTAGCTGAAGAAATGAAGATAAAGATCAGCTTGTCTTTATCAGAATTGTTGAAAACTCCCATCATCAAGAAAGATTTCTTAAATTCACTAGATGAACTTGCACCTAAGGAAGATGGTCCTAGTCATAACCCTAGCCATATCCTGACTAGAGGTCCTACACCTAGAGATAATACTACTAAACCAAAAGTGTAAGCCACTGTTCATGCTGCAAATACATCACATATGACCTTATACAAGGATAAATTTGAATCACCCCCTTTCTTACTCACATATGAGGATATTTTGTAAGAACTTACACAACTACTTTATGGATTCAGGTGCATCAACTAATGTGGTGTCCTTATCTATCTGCCAAACTCTAGGTCTGCATCTAGCTAAATCTCTTAAGAAAGTGACTCAGCTAGACAAGTCAGAAGTGAGTGTGGTAGGAGAGTTAACACACATACATATGTAACTAGCGTCAGTTCCAAGGGAGCAATATTACATAGATATCTAGGTGGTGGACATACCTGACACTTATGGAATGCTCCTTGGTAGAGATTGGTCCAAGACACTAAATAGTTACATGGCTATGGATTTATGTCATATGTGGCTTCCATGGAAAGGAGTCCCTAACCAGCTAAGAATTGAAGCTAAACCATGTATGAAACACATGATCACTGAGTATAATCAAAACAATGAAATATTGTATGTGGATGTTGAGCCTGGGGTATACGCACTAAGACCTCAAGGAATCAAGATTGAAGAAGTCCTGATGCTATCATATCATGGATATGAAGGTAGTAACAAAGAGGAAATTATGTCAGAGGAAGCACTAATGATAGAGTCTGATTATGGCTCCAATGATGAAGATGAGAAGGATCATTTTTGAGCATTTGAGAGATATTTGGCCAAAGAAATTAAGACATGTTAGTTGACAAGGACATCCATAGAAGATATCCTAATATCCGGATGGTGTAGATTACATGAGGATGCACATTCAAAAAATACATGTGAAGCATGTCTGGACATGATTGAGTTAGAAATAATATGCGTAGGAAGCAGATCATCATCGCTCGAGGTAAGTGAAATATCTGATGATGATGATGATCATGATCATTTATTATTTTCTTCAGATACAGAAGAACCAGAGTAGGAGATACATCAAGATGATATCTGAAGGCCTAACCCAGAAGAGTTGTTGCTATGTGATGATATACGTTCTGATGAGAAGAAAAATACTATCACCCCAGGAACTGATTGTCTAATTGAGTTTGATTATGAGATATCAGATGAGGATAGAGGGAGTCATCTAACAAAATTTGAGGAATTCTTGTCTAAACAAATTCAGAGAAAAATTCTACAAGGAATTCCTCCACATCATGCACTAATTGAAGGATGGGGCAGGCTTCATGAGGCACCACATTCAGAGATGACTTGTGCTTTGTCTCCATATACTAAATGAGGAAGAGCAGTTGTGATTAGGAAACCAACTACATAAGATCAGGGATATTCTTGAAGATGCAAGAAAAGAAACTGCAATATCCCCTGATGATCAAGGTGATAACATCAAAATGATGAAAAAAGAGGATACTCAACATGATGATGTTTAAAAGAAAAAGGTGGATGTTTTAGTCCCGCCAAAACATCCAGATGTGGTGAGAGATGAACCACAAAAGATTAAATGGATATCTGTAGGTGTAACTGCAAGGGCCAAGAAGAAAAGAGAAGGTCTTGATAAGCCTTTAACCAAGGATAAGCCCTAGATCCTAAGATTTGATGGCTCCAAGTCAAAACAAGGAGTTGGTGTAGGTGTTGACCTGATTAATATATCAAGGAAATCATTCTTAGTGGCATACAAGCTACAATTCCCTTGCACCAATAATGTGGCTAAATATGAAGCCCTGATACATGGTCTATTATTTGCTTTGAAGAAACAAGTTAAGGTTCTGCATGTCTATGGAGACTCAGAACTAGTAGTGAAGCAAGTTAGAAATATATATGCATGCAACTACAAGAGACTGTCAAGTTACAGACATAGAGTCTGGGACCTGATAGAAAGCTTTGATGCTTTCAGTATCATGTATGTACACAGAGAGCTTAATCACAGAGTAGATGCACTAGCACAGACTGCTAGAATGTTAGAACCTTTATCCATATCAGGGATGAAGAGGTTCTCTATGGAGCTGGTGTCAACACCATCCATTCCTAATAATATCACTAACTTTCAAGTGTTTGATGATGATCAGAACATCCTAGACTTTATTGCAAATAGAGACATGTTCGAAGCCTAGATAGTAGATGAGAAAAATCTAGAAGACTATGTTTGGGATGAAGAAGACATAGTGGACTTGCCTAGCAACAAAATGCCCAAGGGCAAGATTTAACTAGAAAGAACCTTTGATCTAGATAACATAGTAAAACAAAAAGATCTTTCCAAAATAGACAGAGGGGAGTATGTACCAGTCAACATAGGACAAGGTGATGATACAAGAAATGTCCTGATAGGAAAATTCTGCTCTGAAGAAGAAAGAGAAGGGATAACTCAAGCAATGAAAGACTATATTCATTTCATTGCATGGACATATGACACATCTATTATAACCCATACTGCCCCCCTAAAGCCTGATGCAAAGCCCTTCAGGCAGAAGAAGATACCAGTTAATGCTTTACTGGAACCTGTCATTTTTGAAGAAGTTAAGAAGCTGCTTGTTGCTCAAATCATATTTCCAGTCAGATATTCAACCTGGGTGGCTAATATGGTTCCTATCAGGAAGAATGGAGACATACACTTGTGTGTGGACTTCAGGAACCTAAACAGAGCATCAAATAAGGATAACTATCATTTGCCTTCTCTGGATGAGGTGCTCTAGATGGTAAATGGTGCCCAGATGATGTCCTTTCTAGACAATTTCTTAGGATATAACCAAGTAATGGTGGATAATATAGATAGGTTAAAGACAACCTTCACCACCAAATGGTGAATCTTTGCCTACAGGCGCATGCCATTCAACCTTATCAATGTTGGAACCACTTTCCAACATGCTATGGATATAGCATTTAGGGGATTGGTAGGTCAATACATTGTCATTTATATGGATGACTTGACTTTGTTCTCAAAACAGAGGGGTGATCATATAGAAGACCTCATGAAAGTACTCAAGAAGTGTGAGTAGTATGGTATTTCTTTCAATCCAAAGAAATGCATTTTTGGGGTGACCACTAGAAAATTACTTGGTCACATCATATCTAAAAATGAGATAACCATTGACCCTACAAGAGTTGATTCAATTATGAAATAAAATTGCAACTTCTAGGAAGCAAAAAGAAGTTGAAATCTTACTTTGGTAAGATCAATTTTGTCAGGAAGTTATTACTGGATTTGCAGAAACAATAAGACCACTCAATGCCATGCTAAAGAAAGATGCTAAGATAGAATGGACTCCTGAAGCAAGGGCAACATTTGAAGATATCAAGAAGGCTATTGCAGATGTCCTATTCTTAATTAGTCTAGTTTATACTAGAGATTTTTATATCTACTATTTGCATTTGAACATACATGTGCAATAGTTTTGACACAGAGAAGTGAGGCAAAAGAGGAAAAGACCATTGCATTCATGAGCTCTCCATTTAGAGATGCTAAGCTTAGGTACATTTATGTAGAAAGGCAAGCCCTTGCCTTAGTTGAAGCTGTGAAGAAATTTAGACATTATATCCTCAGAAGCAAGGTAATTATTGTAGTACTAGATTCAACTATCAAGATGCTCCTTATGTAGAATGAACCAAGAGAAAAGAGAGCAAAGTGAATCACTGTACTTCAAGAGTATGGCATGGATGTAACACTAATGAATCTAGTCAGGGGACAAGCCCTTAGCCAAATGATTGCTGAAATAGATCCAAATCTGACAAGTTAGCAATATACAGTAGATACAAATGAACATGATGAATGGTACTCTGATATCAAGCATGTCCTGATCACTGGGAGATGTCCACCAAATATGCATCTATCTCAGAGAAGATGTTTGAGGATCAAATCACAGAAATATATGATCAAAGGAGGAGTCCTATCCAAAAGAAATTATGAGGGTATATACCTTAGGTGTCTAGATAAGAAAGAGGCCACCAAAGTCCTTTTAGAATTACATGACAAATTTGGCACAACTCATGGATCACACTTGGCCACCACACATGCCATCCTGAGAGCTAGACATTATTAGCCAACTATTTCAAGGACACTGTTGAGCACATCAAATTCTGCCATACATGTCAAACTGCCTCAAACAAGGAAAGATATGAAGCTCAACCTCTATAACCTATGATGGAGATGTGCCCATTCACACAATAGGGCATGGATTTCATCTGTAAAATCAATCCTCCATCCTCCTTAGAACATAGGTATGTACTGACAATTATAGATTACTGCACCAAATGGACTGAAGCCATCAGCAGCAAGACTTGTACTTCAGATGATGTGATCAAGTTTCTAGAGAGCAACATTACCACCAGGTATGGAATCCCTTATGCTCTTGTTTGTGATAATGGATCAGATTTTGCATCTCTCAATCTTTCTAGTTGGGCATTTGACCATGGGATAATTTTAAAGTTTTCATCTAATTACTATCCCTAGGGTAATGGCTTAGCTGAATCAAAAAATAAAAACCTATTAAATATCATCAAAAGGCTCATTGAAAAGAATCCCAGAGAGTAGAACACTCTACTAAAGTATGCCTTGTGGGTGGACAGAACCAGAATGAAGACTGCATTGGGAAATTCTCCCTACCAGTTAGTTTATTGGGTGGATCCCATCCTCCCTGTTAACTTAAAAATCCCTACCCTATAGTTTGCACAAGAATACTTAGGCATTGATAATAAACAAGAGGTCAGGTTATTACAACTGATGCACTTGCAAGAAAAATAAGATAGGGTGATTGATCAATTTACAAAACATCAGGCTATAGTCAAATGTTGGTTTGACAAAAGAACCTAAGTAAAGGCCTTCAAAATCTTAGCCTTAGTCTTATCATGGGATAAAGCCCACAAAAGGAAAGGTGATGATGGGAAATTCGACAAACTCTGGATTGGGCCTTTCCAAATATCAGAAATCTTGGGTGATAGCACCTACAGGTTCAAGACCTTAACAAGTGAGGATGTTCCATTGCCAGTCAATGGACAGTTCCTCAAACATTACTTTCAGGCCTAGGTAGGTCATATCAGGATAATGTATTATATGTACATGTTGTATAGTTGTTTGTACAATTTGCATCGCCTATGTGTTGTTGAGTCTTTGTTTTGGTTAGGTAAGATAGTGCATCTTTCCACTTTAGAAAACTAGTAAAATTTTTAGAATTCAGGAAATGAATACAAATTCTTACATAAGTTGTAACTCCTATCAATTTAAGTATTTCTGATCAGGTCTATGATATTTTATTCATCAGTGATAAATCTTTTATTCAAGGAGATCCTCACAGAATACACCTAACAGCCTTGAATTTGTTGAACATGCTACTGTAGTGTTAAGTGAAAAATCTGAAGGTTTGCCCTTGCTACCATTACAATTCTCAACCTAAATAGTAAGTGTCCACACCTTGTAAATGTTCTTACATTATCATATCTTATGAAAATTGAAACAAAAGAAAAAGAATCTATATTGAATATCCAAAGGAATAATTAGGCTATCCAAGTAACTCTACTAGGGCTATAGACACCTAACTAGTAGTGGGGCTCTACTTGGGAGAATTACAACGATAACCTTTTTGGGGCTATGAACGCCTGATGGAAGCAAAGTTCTATCCAGACTGGCTATATGAGGGTTAGATCAAACTATGTAGCTTAACACCTGTCACTAGTGTTTTCAACTTATCTTCAAGATGAAGGATATGAATCACATGCACACACCTAATTCCTTCTCAACATTGTTATAATGATGAACATGATATCATTCAGGAAGGTCAGGATGCTTATATTTGGTAAGAGTTGCAACATTATGTCTTAACTTGTCTTCATCTCTTGAATTATTTAAATTTTAGTTTTTTTCTTTGGTGGCAAGTTGTGTGGTTACACAACACGCCCCATTTTGTCCCTAGCAAAGCAGGGACCCAACTTTTTGGTTGGCTTGTTTCCCTTACTTTTTGGGTGGTATGGTAAAATAGTAATAGATGCATGTTAGGATGTCATCCTATGCATCTCCAGACTTCAAGTTATAGGTCAGATTTTCAAATTTTGAATTTCTTATTATAGATCCTGCCAAGTGAAAGAGCATGGAAATTTAAGTGCGTTTGCTTTTTGAAGCACCCTAAAATTTGTTAAAATAAGGAAGTTAAACATGGTCAAAGTTTGGTCAATAGGTCATCTGGATATTCACATTGCTTAGCATCCAGCTATTACTTTAATATTCTAGCCTTTGATAATGTTCAGATGTCAACTTTAAGGTACTTAGTGGGTTAGACGTCATGCACATGGATATTAGGTAACATCCAAATATTAACTTAGCATCCGGACACTATTTAATATCCATGTCCTAATGACATCATGTCATCCCAATCTTACAAAGAGCCCCAAGCATGCTTAATTCACCTAGACATTAGAGCGCATGGATATTAAGTTTGTTAATATCCTGATCTTATTGTAACATCCTGATCCCAATGACGTCATGTCATCCCAGCTTTATGAAGAACACTAAATTTGCTCACATCATCTAGATATTAGCTAACATCTTGATATTAACTTAGCATCCAAATATTATCCTAATATCCATATCCTGATGACATCATCTTACCCTGACGTGATATTAAGGATATATCTCTGCTTACGTCATTAGAACATTAAGACATAAGGATATTTCACACTTCTATTGTCATGACATTATTTTAGTATCATTATCCTGATGACATCATTCTATTGCACATCATTGAAAGACTTTCTCCCTGCTGATGTTATTTGGACATTTCGACCAGATAAATATTTTACACTCATAAAGACAAGATCTTAACTTGATATCTAGGTCTTGGACTGAACCAATAACATGATGCCACGTGTCAACATGAACATCTAGACATATTGAAAGTGAATTTGTGACCTGATGATGAATTTTTGGTCAACAAAGGGTTGACCTGACCCATGCTGACGTCATCCAGATATTCTCATCTGAATATCTATGGGGATATTCCTTGCAGGATGCCCATCTTCACACCCCCGCACTTTCGCATTTAATGTGGTGTAAAATCCATTAGCATTTAAATTTTAACTCACGCCAACAGACACATGTAGCAATCTCCTATGATCTAGCTAAAGGAAGATGTCAAATCTCCCCAACGCCATTAATATGCCCTAAAATCACAATTCAGCTAAGTTAAAAGGGAATTTTATTATCATAATCAACATACTTGCATTCAGAATCCCCAATCTTATTGCGAAGGAGCTAATTGTGAACCAAAGCGGTGGCAGAGAGTGAAATTGTAGAGAAGCGTTTGAACTAGTGCATCATATCACCATTACCACATCCATTACAAGTTAAGGAAGCATTCACAGGTATGTATAAAGCTTTATCCTCCTTGGTTATTTCAAAAAAAATTATGTCACAATCATATTAGAGAAAAGGTACATAATGAAGTATGATAATGCCTATGCCATATCTGGTTAAATTCATGGGATTTAAACATTTTACCTCTTTCAAAAAACATAGAGAATTGATATGTGCTAACCCTAGATAGGTATATGTCGTTGTTTGAGACTGGTCCATTTATTTTGTAGGACAAAATGTCGCAACCCAGGATGGACAAACGAGATGCAAAATTCAAATACCTCATGTTCCCAAAGACACACAGTGTATACAATAAGCTTGGTTTTACAAAAGATACCCATTTGGGTAATACAGACATAGAAGCATTCCAAGCCTAGATCAATGCCCGAGAGGACCATCCTATTGTGAAAAATATAGTCACTTCGGGGATGTATTACATACAAGGTTTTCCTTATGCTACAGATGCCTTGGAGCTTGTGATCGAGTGTGTACACAACTATGACCTTTCCACAAGGAAGGTGGAGAAATAGGGAAGGGTCTATGCAGATTTAATAGTGGATGGAATAACCAAGGCATTCAATTTGTCATTGTCCAGAGGGATATATGTGCCTGAATTAGATGCCCTAGCTAAAGAATATGACACTAGTTAGAAGACCTGCAAAAATGTAATCTATTAAGGATGGAGAAATCCAACTAATACAACCAAGGTCATGGCTAAAATGCCACAACATTTATACAAGTATGACTTTAATGAAGAAGTGCAATATATGATGTTCTTTCTCAGTAGAATGGGAGGAAGGGAAAGATGTGGAGATTTCGAATCATGGATGTTTGGATTGATCAGGATGTTTGTCGAAAATGAAAATGCAAAGGTCCAATGGGCTAAAATTATTAGTGACTCTATGTATGATCAAATGGTAAGGTGGAAGAATGGTAAGGATATGGTCTTTAAGATGACCTCCTATCTAGTGTATGCTTGTGCAGCAAAAGGCACATTTGAGGGCCTACAAATAGTGGGCAAGATGGGCAAATTGCTCCATGAGAAGAATCCTTGGGAGCATTATCCCCAACTGGAGACGAGGTTATCAGTTCAACAATATAAGATGGTGAACGATTGTTTTACCATGCACATAGTTAGGCTAATGGATGGAGGGGTTCAGTGGAAACCCATTTATGTTACCAAGGTATCCTTCTGATAAGGTAGTATTGATGGAAATGATGAGACATCAACTCCCCATTTTTGAATTATCCAAGAAGAAAGAGGGGAGACCATATAGAAAATTTCCTATAGCTATTAACTGGTTCCTGGTAGGATCCTTGGATAATGCTAGGAAGGTTGAGGCAGACATGAAGAGTTTGAATTTACAATTATTTTCTTTGGCCCAAGATTATGATCCTTACCATAGGATCAAGAAAAGATTCAATAAGAAATACAGACACACCATGCACCTAGAGGATTATTGGATGATGATGAGCATGAGGTCAGAAGAAGAGAATATCAAAGGCTCACATTAGACTAGATAAGGACCATTAGACAACTAGATTTCCCCCCCTAGCTCAAGAAGGATGATGAAGATGTTATGGATCTTGAGTATTAGTAGAATAAGGTGTATAACAATGCAGTGGCACCCCTAGACTAGACCCAAAAGAATGAGACTCCAATTGATGTCCTTACGGCCAAAGTCTTAGCAAGGACCAAGAATTGGATAACTCAAAAGGTATATGAGATGAAGGCAAAAGATATTGTAGTTACCTTTGATAAGAAAAGGAAAATTAAATAAAAGGAGGAGCCTAGATATGATGACTTTTTTATATGAAAGAGGCAAGTCCTTGGGAGCAAGGCAGTATAGCCTAGTTCATCAGGAGCTACAAAGCAGCTTGCCACTGAGGGGATTTCACTGGTGTATGCACCACCCTCACCTCCTAATGGTACACCACAGGTGGCTATCTCAATACCTATTCCTCAGGTATCAACTACATAAGAAGAAATGTTGGAGGATCAAGAGCAAAGTCCAGTTAGGGCTATTACAGATGAAGAAGACAGTGATGATGAAGAAGAGAAAGGTCATGTCCTAATTGAAAGATTGTTGGGGACAGAGAAAGACCTGCTGCAAGGAGTGAAAGTGACCAGACAGAGCAAATATCAGGGCCCTCATATGAGAGGAGAAATATCACCTCCTATAGTTGCATCACAACAGACTGATCCATCCTTGAATGTAGTCAAGGAGTTGCAACACAATGTGACTATTGAAGGCATCATCAAGGTGAAGTTTGAGATGGCACAAGAAGCCATAAATAAATCCTTAGAGAAAGAAGTAAATAAACCACTCCCATTGAGTGATACAATTGATCTAATTGATGATGATGTAGTCTAGGATGTGACTAATCATCCTATTGAGACCCTCCTCCACCACACTGAAGCAAAGGTGGGAAGCCAGGATGCAGAAATGAAAGACAAAAACATTGATAGAGAGAATTCTCTAGAAGTAGAGGTACAAATGGAGCCTCTGAATACTTTGATTGAAAATGTCACCAGTCTGACAGCAATAGACCTGACATATCAACCCAAGAATGGGGATAAAGGAGAAGAAACTAATAAACATGATCAAGAATTAGAGAATATCCTTATGGATATTGATGATACAAGTAAGGATGCCCAAACTGAAGGAGCCCAACAAGATGTCCCAATGGATAAAACAGAACAAGGGCCAATGTTAGAACAGGGCATTGATGCTGGGGATACTGATCAAGGTAATCAAGAACAACCCTTGCCAAAACTAGATCAGGATGATGAAGCACTAAAGCCTGATAATACTCAAGTAGAAGATATGCAACAAGAACAAGCTTAAGATGTGCCTAAGGATGTGTATACATAGGGTAAGGTTCAAGAACCAAAAGATATATCTAATTTGGATCAGTCCTTGTCAGAACAAGAAAAGGTTAAGGATGATGACAAGAATGATCAAGATAGCGATCAAGAGACAGAAAAACCATAGGTCATTCCATCTCAACAAGATTAGGATGGAGGACAACAAGAGAATGTACAAGATCCTTGGGATGGAGATCAAGATAATAAAAATAAACAATTACAAGATGCTCACATTGAACAGTCAAACCAGAGAGGGCCAGATTCAATTACACTCGCATGGATGCCATCAGAGGTGGCACCTCCACAAGAAGAGACTGAGCCTTTCTGATGCAAGAGCATCGTTGGTTCAAGAGCAATATTGCATCAACCAAAAACATTTGCATTTTACTTTGTTTATAGTTTAGTTTGTTTCTTTTCATTTTCCAGTTTAGTTCAGGTAGTTCTTTCAGTAGCATTTTGTGTATTTTGTTCCGCATTCTACTGTAGTTGCATTTCAGACCTTACGGAGCTAGACTTAACATCTAGACATGTACATATACAACATATCTAAGTCTCAGAGCCTTTAGTTAAGGTACCAGAAAGATATCACTATTAGAAGATCGACTGTTTTCTCAGAACAGAGCATCTTGACACTCTCAGATAATTAGATGAAGGAGAAGACCTAAAGAACATTTCACAACCTTTGAAGCCTAGATACACATCATTCAATGTTGTTTGGTTCGTGGCTGACCTTCCCTGAGATCTGCACATCATTCCATTCATTTGCGGAGGTTTCTACATGATTAGGTCCAACCTATCAGTGTACACATGGTACAACTCTTTATTGGAGTTTGTGATCTTCCTTGGCTGATGCAGAGGAATCATATGATCTAGAGATGATATATATTCATGTAATAGATGCCTAGGAAAGTAGTTAATGATTGATTCATAGTTGATAGCTTAGATTTTGTGTGAAGGAGCTTCAAAGATATATCTTGTGCATATTCTAATATTCTAGAATTAGGCCTATGAGCCCTAATTGTAAGCCTGCATATTGCCAACTGATTTGTATTTGAATTTTATGAAATACTAAATGACTAAATCTGTATTTGCTTTATATCTTTGAGTTGTTTCTATTGTGTTTACTCTTACTGCACGGTCTGGACTATTCATTTTGTGGACACTCCTACCATGACTACACCAAGTGGCATTAGAGCGAAAGTTTGAATCTTTGGGAGAGAATTGAGCAATGTGGGAAAAGGAATTCTGTAAGATCTTATTGTAGATAGATCGCCAATCTGAGGTAGGTTACTTGTGTCACAACTTATCTCTAATTGTAAGGCAGTTTGCACTTGATCCGAGGAAGAATGCCACCAAGGAGAATCCTTGTTATTGGAACAATGGATGGAAGGATGGATGAGATGATGGAAATGATGAAAACAATGAGAATTCAATTGGATGCTGTCGAAGAAGATAGGTGAAGAGGATTGACACTAAGACCTAATGTTGAAAGTGATGATGAAGAAGAATTTCAATATGTTGAACAAATTGGCAAAAACCTAGGAGGTGATGAAGCAAAAGAATCAGATCAAGTAAAGATGTTGTGAGCTATATCAAAGATTGGAAAGAGACTGAAAGTTGATGTACCGAATTACACTAGCAATTTGAACCCTAAAGAGTTGATTGACTTGATAAATGACATGGAAGAGTACTTTGAATATTAAGAAGTTGAAGATCCAGAGAAGGTGACATTGGCAAAGACAAAGTTGAAAGGACATGCTGCTATATGGTGGAAGGAAGTATAGTTGGATAGAAATAGAAGAGGAAAATAAAAGATTACAAAATGGGATAGGATGGTGACAAAATTGAAGAATTAGTTTATACCTACTGATTATGAGTTGAAATTATTGAAGAAATTACAGAACTAGAGACAAAAGGAGAAATATGTGAAGGAGTATACTGAAGAGTTTCATAAGATGATCATAAGGACAGGACATAGTGAGGCAAGTAAGGAGAAAGTGGCTAGATACATCAATGGACTGAGATTGAACATTCAAGAAGAACTAAGCTTGGTAAGGATGACATCTTTGGAGGAAGAATATTAGTTTGCCCTAAAAGTTGAAGAGAACCTAAATAAGAGGCATGATCAGAGACAGAGAGGAAGAGATGGTAAATTTTAGAGAGGAAGAACATTTTTTGGAGGAGATAGATCACATTGGGAGAAGAAAAAGCTTGACAACCCATTTAAGAAGGATGACAGAGATAGCAATGCCTACCAGACTAATGACAAAAATTTTCATCACATAGGTAATTATAATTCATATCAGAATGAAGGACATATAAGAGAGGGAAGAGGATTTGATAAGAGAACATTTAGAGGCACTTGTTTCAAGTGTGGAGGTGAAGGACATAGAGCATTTGAATGTAATCAGGGGAGTACAAGCAAGAGAACATAGAACAGTGGAAGAGTAGCCTATTTGGAAGAAGAACCTATTGAACTTAGCGACCCTAGTTCAGTTGGCAATCCTGAGAAAGGAGAATCACTTGTGGTTAGGAGAGCACTATTTCAAGCAGAAATAAATGAGGAACCACCACAGAGGAAGAGTTTGTTCAGAACAAGATGCAAATCAAGAGGTAAATGTTGTAAAGTTGTTATTGATAGTGGTAGTTCTGATAACCTAGTTTTAGAGGAGATGGTGACTAAGCTAAAGTTAGAAAGATTGAAACACCCTAAGCCCTATTAGATAGCATGGATTCAGAATGATCATAAGGTACTGGTAAGTGAACAATGTTTGGTGAAATTTCATATTGGATCTTATCATGATGAATTTTTGTGTGATATTATGCCTATGGATGTATGTCATATTTTGTTGGGAAGACCTTGGCAGTATGATAGAAAAGCTATACATGATGGAAGGAAGAATACATACACTATAACATCAAATGGGAAGAGAATTACTTTGATTCCTTTGGAAGATGATCCTAAGATTGAAGTATGTGGGAATGCTAGAATCTATTTGGTAGATGGAAGAAAATTTCTGGATGGTTTGAGACATGAGAATATGTGTTATGCTTTGATCCCTAAGAAGCCTGAAACATAGAAGAAGGAGAATGAAGAAGTACAACTGGAGGAGATAAAAGAGTTGCTGACAGAGTATGAAGACATCATATCAGATAATGTACTTGAAGGATTGCCACCTATAAGGAGTATCAGTCATCACATGGATCTTATTCCTAGAGCTAGTTTGCCTAACAAAGCAACACACAGAATGACACCAGCAGAAAATGAAGAATTGAATAGACAAATACAAGAATTGTTGAGGAAAGGTTTGATAAGAGAAAGTTTGAGTCCTTGTAGAGTACCTACAGTGTTAGCACCTAAGAAGGATGGAGAATGGAGAATGTGTACGAGCTCTAGAGCAATCAACAAGATCACAATTAAGTATAGGTTTCCTTTACCTAGGATAGATGATATCATGGATTGTTTGAGTGGAGCAAGATATTTCACAAAGATAGATTTGAAGAGTGGATACCATCAGATCAAAATCAGAGAAGGAGATGAATGGAAGACTACTTTTAAGAAAAATGAGGGATTGTATGAGTGGTTAGTGATGCCTTTTAGATTGACAAATGCACCGAGTACTTTCATGAGGTTGATGAAAGAAGTATTGAAGAAATTCTTGGGTAAGTTTGTTATTGTGTATTTGGATGACATTTTGATTTTTAGTAAGATGAGGGAAGAGCATTTGCAGCACCTGAGACAAGTTTTGCTAAGATTGAGAGAAGAGAAATTGCTGATAAACATCAAGAAGTGTAGTTTCATGAAGGAAGAATTGGTATACTTGGGATTTGTGATTTTTACATAAGGATTGAAGATGGACCCTGAGAAAGTGAGATCAATTGTTGAATGGCCTACACTAGAGAGCAATGGAGAAGTTAGATCATTTCATGGATTAGCTAGTTTCTACCAGAAGTTAATCAGAAATTTCAGCTCAGTTTGTAACCCTATGACAGAGACAATGAGAGGTGACAAAAAATATTTCAAGTGGACATCAGGAGCAGATAAAAGTTTTGAATTGTTAAAGTAGAATGTGACAGAGCAACCTATTTTGGCATTACCAGATTTCAATAAGGTATTTCAAGTGGACTATGATGCAAGTGGAAATGCAATTGGAGTAGTATTAAGTTAAGAAGGTAGACATGTAGCATATTTCAGTAAGAAGTTGAATGATACAAGGAGAAGATATTTAGTTTATGATCAAGAGTTCTATTCCATAATTCAAGCCTTGAAGAAGTGGAGACATTACTTGTTACCTAAGGAATTTGTGTTGTGTACAGATCATCAAGATTTGCAATATTTGAATAGTTAAGGTAAGTTGAATCAAAGACATATGAAATGGGTAGAGTTCATGCAAAGTTATACATTTGTATTGAAGCATAGGAGTGGAAAATCAAACAAAGTTGTAGATGCATTGAGTAGAAGGAACTTGATGACATAAATGAGAGTTGAAGTGATAGGATTTGATGAATTGAAGAACATGTATGAGGGAGACATTGATTTTGCAGAACCTTGGAAAGTATGTAAGGAACCTGTTGTGACATATAGGAGTAAGTGGTTGAACTATTTCATTCAGGGCCTGATATGTTGTTCAAGGGAAATTAGCTATGCATACCTAGAAGTTCAATGAGAGATAATTTGATCAAGGAGAAACATAGTGGTGGATTGGCGAGAAATTTTGGCATTAACAAGACAGTGGCTTTGGTAAGTGAAAATTACTTTTGGCCTCAGATACATAAGGATGTTAGGAAGTTTGTACAGAGTTGTAGAGTTTATCAAGTTACAAAAGGGAGTAGTTAAAATACTAGATTGTATAAACCTTTGACAGTTCCGAAGAGACCTTGGGTAGACATCAACATGGATTTTGTAATTGGATTGCCGAAGAAATGGAGAGGACATAATTCAATATTTGTAGTGGTGGACAGATTTTCAAAGATGACACATTTCATACCTTGTAAGAAGACAACTGATGCAGTGCATGTAGCTAACCTATTTTTCAAGGAGATTGTGAGATTGCATGGATTACCTAAGAGTATAGCTTCAGACAGAGATACAAAGTTTGTTGGATACTTTTGGAAGACACTTTGGAAAAAGATGAATATAGATTTGAAGTTTAGTTTAGCATTTCACCCACAAATTGATGGATAGACAGAGGTAGTGAATAGGAGTTTGGGAAACTTGTTGAGATGTTTGGTTGGAGAGAAGGCATGAAGTTGGGATTTGATTCTTTCACAAGTAGAGTTTGAATATAATAAATTAGTGAATAAGAGTACTGGAAGAGAACCCTTTGGGATTGTTGCTAGAGTAAACCCTAGAGGAATTATAGAATTGAGAGATATCAGTATGAGAGATAAGAGAAGTGTAGAAGCAGAAGAATTTGCAAAACATATGGATATGGTGCATAATCAAGTAAAGAAGCATTTGGAGGATATGAACAACAAATATAAAGAACAAGAAGATGAGAAGAGAACATATAAGGAATTTTTAGTTGGTGATGAAGTAATGGTATACTTGAGAAAAGAAAGATTTTGAGTTGGGACATATAACAAGTTGAAGATGAAGAAGTTTGGACCTTGTAGGATACTCAAAAAATTTGATTCAAGAAATGCATATGAAGTGGAGCTACCAGAGGCATTGGGTGTATCACCTATTTTCAACATTGCATACCTATATCAGTATCATGAAGTAGAGTTTAGTGACAACATGGCAGAAGACTTCAAGAAATAGTTACCACAACAAGCACCGGAGCAGATCGAAGACATTTTGGATAGTAGAGTTAGATACAACACTAGAGGAAGACAATACAAAGAATACCTTGTGAAATGGAAAGGCAGACTCAAAGAAGATTCGTCATGGATTTCTTAGGCTGAGGTGAATCATCATGGTTTTCCTCTAGTCCTAGATGTCTGATGTAGGAGCATCCCTAGTTCAAGAGCAATCTTGCATCAACCAAAAACATTTGCATTTTAGTTTGTTTACAGTTCAGGCAGTTTAGTCAATAGTAGTTTCTATATTTTAGTCTGCATTCTACTACAGTTGCATTTAAGACCTTGCTCTAGACATGTTCATATACAATATATCCAAATCTCAGAGCATTTGTTTAAGGTACTAGAAAGATATCGCTATCGAAAGATCGACTGTTTTCTCAGAACAAAGCATCCTGACACTCTCAGATAATCAGCCGAAGGAGAAGACCTGCGAAGCATTTCACAACCTTCAAAGCCTAGAGACACATCATTCAATGTTATTTGGTTCATGGCTAACCTTCCCCAAGATCCATACATCATTCCATTCATTTTTTAGAGGTGTTCTACATGATTAGGTCTGACCTATCCATGTACACATGTTACAGCTCTTCACTAGAGTTTGTGATCTTTCTTGGCTGACGCAGAGGAATCATATGATCTAGAGATGATATATATTAATGCAATAGATTCCTAGGAAAGTAGTTAACCATTAATTCATACTTGATAGCTTAGATTTTGTGCGAAGGAGCTTCAAATCTATATCTTGTACATATTCTGATATTCTGGAATCAGGCTTGTGAGCCCTAATTGTAAGCCCACATGTTGCTGGCCGATTTGTATTTGAATTCTATGAAATATTGAATGACTAAATCTGTATTTGGTTTATATCTTTGAGTTGTTTCTGTTGTGTTTACTCTTGCTGCACAATTTGGACTGTTCATTTTGTGGACCCTCCTACCGTGACTACACCACTTTTGATTTCAAATCACTCTTCACATTGGATCTAGCTAAACAAAAGAGGAGGGAAAGGACAGTCTCCACAATAAAGCGATATGCAGCTACAAGAAAGAGGACAACTCAGATCACTATGCCAAAGGTGGATAAGGCCAAAGGATAAATAAGGCTGGAAGAATTTCAAATAACCACCATTGATTTGGACCATGCCACTGATGAGTAGGAGATCCAAGGATTAAGGGATCGCACTGATGTAGTAGAGGCTAGAATAAAGAAGGCTAAAGCCAAGAAAAATATGTATAAGGCACAATTAGCCCAATTATAGGCTTTTGTGAAAGGGTTGGCAACACCAACCAACATTCAAATAATAGAGGACACTGCATTGACATTGGTATCTCAAGAGGAGATAGTGGTCCTGGATGTGTAGAAACACCATGCATAAATAATGGATAAATGGTTCCATAAATTCTTAGCTGATGGAGATAAAACAATATGGATTTCATTATCCAATTGGGATTTGTTGAGCAAATTGAAGGAGAAGGTAGATAAAGTGAAGAAGGATGTTAGCTTGAGATTAATAAAGAGTGACAAAAATCTAGCCAACCTCAAGAATATGAGGAAGACAGACTCCAATGTCCTCATAACAAAGAGTATCTTGACATCTCAGACATTGCTCTAGTTGGATGACTTGTATGAAGATATAAGATTTAAGGGAGATATTTTAAAGAAATGTAATTCCAAAGCTGTAGACATTAGTATGAAACTTCATGATTTATTAGTAGATGAGATTGAAATTTTGGAAGCCCTAGAGGGTGAGGTAGAAGGAAAGGTAGAGAACCAAGACGAGGATTTTGCTATAAAGGCGTTCAGGAACAATTTCAAGTTGGTAGCAGTGGATCCTATAAAACATTTCTCTAAAGACACAATTGATAAGGCCATGAGGATGAAAGCCAAAGTTGAGAAATATAAGGAAGAGATGGATAGCCAGACGAACCAGTGGATATCTCTACAGGATCAGTTAAATGTGCAAGAGCATGCATCTAAGAAGGTAAAGGTGGGAGATATTACAGAGATAGAAAAGGTTGTCCATGCATATGAATTCATCCAAGGCACTAGATGTAGAGTAACAAAAGATGAGCCTTCTACTGATGAAGAGGAAAATGATACTACAAAGTAGATATCATGTTGACTAGGTCAACAAATTTGAAGAATATTCTAGATAATTGTCAGCTGGTAATTTGTGCCACACGTTTTGATTGTTGACTTGGTCAAAAGATTTTGGATCGTTGATTATCATAGATAAATCTTGATCATTGGATATTTTGTAACTACCTCCTCTCCTTATCCTATAAAAGGAGGTGGAGTTCCAATTGTATAATTATTAGAAGCTTAATTGAGATTGGATTGTTGAATGTCATGGTTCATTCTCAAGGTCAATTGTAAATGTATATTCCTTTTGAATACTTGAATGAAGATGAAGACTTGTGATTACAAATTAACATAAATCTTGCATAATATGAACATTCCTTTAATTTTTTGTGTCCCTTGGAGTACATTTCAGTTTGTGAATGTTGTTGTTGTCCTTCCCTTTAAAGATTCACATCAATCATATGTAGCTGTGGAATGTTCTGGTGAAAATATGGTTTGATTTTCTTCTCTTTCATGAAAGTATCAAGGATATATGTGGATCAGTGGCCAAACTTCACTTATTTTAGTAAAGTTAGAATTTAATTTTAATTTCTTTAAATTTCATTAAAATCATCATCATCATAACTGCAAGAACACTAAAAATGATAAGCAGAACATAAGATATGTTGATATTCGTAAATACAAGATCATAGGCATATTTGAACAAAGTGCATATAGAATAGCATATATCATGCAAATAATCATAAATAATGATAGAAATTATGAAAATATCTTCTTATAGGCACATTATTTTGGGTAATTTGAAGTGCAGAAGCAGAATTAAGCACATATTAGTTCAAATTCAAGCAAATTGGAGATAGTTTCAAAAGAACTAATCAAAATAACCACAAATCATCTTAACCAAAGTGATAGATAGAAGAATTGATCAAACTTATCATAAATATTTGCATGATCTGGTTAAATATTGTAAGATTTGATAGGATTTGTTGAGAATTTACAGAGAACAGGGAAAACAAAGTAATATTAGCATATCAGGATACAAATACTTTGAATCATGTGTAAGGCCCCTAATGGAAAACAACAATTCACATAAAACTAACTGAGAGATTGTCAGAGATTATGAACTAATCAACAGAGACTTGGAGTCATCAATTTATCCTAAATTTTATCATTGTTGTTATGACTAATATCATCATCAACAATTGGTACTAGTGATAGAAACTTTTTGTATGGAATGAAAAATCTTATGGAAATGGATGAGGATTCTCTTTTCAAGACAATTTCACCTAAACATATGTTACCTTAAAGCACAACAAAACTTCACTCAAAGAATTTGGGATGAATTGTTTGAAGATAAATCTCTAATTGGAAGAGCATAATTATGCACAAAGTTAATTAGGAGAAAAGAAATGACCCCTATTTTGGAGTTGTTAGGGGCTGATAATAAGAAAAAATCTTTAGATTTATTAAATCATATAGTAGTTGAAAACTTGCAAGAATCATTGGATTCTTTTAAAACTAAGAGTCAAGCTACTGATTTAAGTGTTGAATGTAGAACATTGATGAGTGTAATTTTTAGTAAAAAATTATCACATAGAAGACAAGTTCAAGCAATTTCCAAAGTAGTAAATGTATCTAGGAGAATTGTTTAAAGATATATCAAGAAGATAAATATATTAGATGAAAATATTAAAAGTAATTAGGTAAATATTTGTCGACTCCCTTGGAAAGATAGAATTTTAGAAGATATAAAAGAAAATGTAATTGGATATTGGACCAACCACTCACGTGTTTCTTCTAATAGAAGGGACACTATACAAATAAAAAGTGAAGATGGTAAGAAAATTTCTCATCCAAAACATTTTATAGATACAACACAAAGTGAACTTTTTGAAGCATTCAAGCAAGAATTTCCATAGATGAAGTTTTGTCAAAGGATGTTTGAGAGTTTATGACCATGTTTCGTATGTATAAATAAAGTATGTGAAACTTGTTGCTGTCGAAATCATGTTGAATTTCATCTACACCTATAGTCATATAAAAAAGTTATGTCAATAGTTAATCCAAATGTAGTCATCCTTGGAAGTACAACACAATTTGTGAAGTCTATGTCATGTGAAAAATTAGAAGATTCAGATGAATTCAATGTATAGCGTATAAAAATGCATGTATAGATTGTGGAAATTTGAGGAAACTTTTAATACCATTTGAGAATATTGATCATTCAATGCCGGTTGTTTGGAAGAGATTTGAATATGATAAATACTCAATGAAGTCAAGAGTTGAGTCCAAAAAAATGTTTTGAGAAGAGTGAATTGCCCTATAATGAGTTTATGGACTCTAAATTTCATAACATCATATATCTGCATATTCAACATTGTCACGGTGCAAGATAGTAGGCTAAGCAATTTCATGACTCAAAGAATTGTTTTCCATCGGGTTGTATTCTTTCTATTGTAGATTTTTCTGAGAACTATACATTTAGTCCTCAAACTGAGATTCAAAGTCAATATTATCATTCAGAGCAAGTCACAATCTTTGTACAAATTTTCTATAGACACGCTCAATTACTTGTATATGGTGAAAAAGTAGCGAAAATGAACGAATTATTATCAAGGAGGTTCACTTTTATATCAGTGATGATACGGGTCATGATAGAAGTTATGTAGCACATTATTTTGGAATGTTTTTTGAAGATTTGAGACAATGTGAGATAAGTGCATTACAACACTAGATTTGGTCTGATGGATGTGCTGGTAAGTGTTGATTTTATTTTTATTTTTATTTTTTAATCTTAAATTTAAATTTATAACTTTACTGACTTGAATCAATTACTTATATACATATATAGTTTTAAACAATTTTCTGGTTTTCGAATGGTTGTTTATATAACTAAATACATGTCAATTTAAGTCTGCAAAAGCATTTAATTGGTCAATGCAACAACATGCTAGACATAATATAAAGTTTTTGTGGAATTTTTTTGAGAGCGAACATGGAAAAGGAGAGTATGATGGAGCAGGAACATGTGTGAAGCATGCACTTCACCAATATGAACTTGTAGGTAAATTTGTACCATATATGGAATTTATGTAAATTATTTATAATTGTTGAATACTTCACCTTGACATGAACTTGCAGGTAACACCATATGGAATGCAAACGAAATTGTTGAATGGTGCAAAAGTCATTTTGCTATCCATGACTCAATACACAATAAACGCTATTTTTGGGAAGTTAAAGGTATGTACGTAAATTGAATATATTATTTGAAAACTTTATTTAAATTCAAGTACATTAATTTATTGAATTTGTTTTAACACAGATATTTACATTTACAAAAGTCTTAATTGGATGCTTGAAATTAAATAAATATTAAAGTAAATTTAGAAGTTTAAAGTCTTAATTGGATGAGCTTGAAATTGTTCATACAAAGATATTGATCAATTGAATCCTTATAATTGTCAAAAAATTAATGGTATTAGAAGTTTGCATCAAGTCGCGACTACAAGACATAGCAAGCCTCTTGCTATTCAAGTGAGAAAAATCATGTTTTTGTGTTGATTTCATTGTGAACAATGCAAATATTCTATAATGTGAGAATATTAGACATGGATATGTTTCACAATGGGAAATGAAACAAATAGTATCAATGCCTCCTTTTGAAGATAGTGACATTGTAGATATCTATGATCCTCTATATTTAGCTGATTACGAACGTGTATCGGATTTAATTGTTACAGGTAATTTTAAATGTAAAAAATTAAATTTTAACATACAAAATTTTGATTTGTATTAGATACCTAAGTGATGCAGAGGGAAAACCAGTTAACAGATAAAACAGGGTTGAATAATCCTTGAAAAGCCCACAAAATAGCTATTATAGTGTGAATCGGCCAGATAAGGTAGGAGTCACACCAAAATATACATAGGCTTGCCTATCGGCAAGATTTTGAACTTCTTTTACCGACCACTCGATACCATGCATTGTTTTCTTCATCGGTGAGACTCCTATCTATCGGCGAGTTCCTTGAATCTCTTGTCGACGCCGCAGTTTACGCCGATAGGCTTACCATCGGCAAGACCTTAACTATCAGCAACCCTCATACATTTCCCACCGACATCTCTTTCACTCTGATGAGTCTAACACATAGCTGTCGGTAAGACTTGGGCCATCGGCAATACATTTCCCGCATCCCCCGACAACACATCTCTCACCGATGAGCCTGTTGGTTTTTCTTCTGAATCAGCATTAGGGTTTGCCACTTCTAATGCACAGGCAGATTCAGCCAACTAAATACAGGAGGTTGCGTGAGCTGCCTCCCCTTCACTTCTGGTTCTGCCGCACCAAGGGGGGTATCCCTATAACTCGAGATGTAACCTTGACTAGCTCAAAGATAGAAAGATCTAGCTTGACAACAACAGGCAGAATACTCTCATGTATGGACCAAGATCTGTATGATAGATCACAAGGCTGGCAACATTCTTGGACATGATGTCTGGTTGGGTATGAGAGCATGCAGGGGATTCCTAATCCTACTCCTACAACTAACAGGTGGAAGTGTGAAATGGTTTAGTTTGAATTTTGGATGCAAAGCTGGAGATGGTTGTAACACAAACACAAAGCAAGATTGGTGCCTATCCAGGGCTTGGAGTCGGTAGACATACACCTGTGAATGATCAGCATGAATAGCTAAAACTGGACTTCAGGGGGATACACATGATATCTGCCTTACAGATATCTCCCAATAAAGAGTGTTAAGTTATCTCTACTTATGGCATCCCTACTGCAGTATACCCTTCCCAATGCTCAACCTGAAAACAGTTTAATCTACCCCTTGAGCAGAAGTTAAAAGATCAGACATTCAACATAGGAATTCTATGCTCTAGAATCTAAACATTACCCAAATATCTAGATCCAGAAGAAGAATACATGCAATACTGGAGACAGAATTAACACAACACATGCTAAGACAGCATTACTCATATAAGATTAACCATGAAATCAGTGGATTCATGCCAAATCGTACAACAGGAGATACATAGACTCACAAGTTAAGCTGTACAGAGCAACCAGATCAGCTTGTATCTTATTACAGAGCCAAAAATCTTCAACTTTCAACAACCACAAATGACTAACACTTCCTGCTTATAACAGCCAGGTAGTGTACCACAGCAATTAATTACATGGTTGACCAAAAATCCCACCAGATATACAGTATCAGGAAAATGGCGCTCAAACACTACCAGATTGGCGCCCAAACATGAATGCAGCAGGTAGGGGAGGAGACAGGAAGAAATCTCGAGCCCTGCGCCACTGTCCGTTGATGTACACCTTCAATCGGGTACCAGATCCGCCCATACCTCTGCAACCTTCGGCATTAATGGCGCACCAACCCGCGGCCTTGGGAAAAACATCTAACAGTCGATCGCAAACATTTCCCGCCGAGATTCATCATCATGATATTTCGAATATGCAGGATATCAATTATCCCACATGCACCCCGCAGCAACCTCTTTAACATTTTATATACTAGGTCATGAGCATATATGATGTCGGTGCTTTTGCTCCTGACGACACTAGTATAAGACTTCATCATCATCATCCTCCAGCAGCATGATATCCTGTTGCTTGAAATATCACCCCGACGTCAGCATCATATCGCAATATAACCTGCATGATAAATGCCTTCATCCGCACAACCTGATCCATCGGAGGAACATCCTCCTACTGAGCCTATACCAAAAGTTTGGCCGATGAACATCCTGATGATGTCATCATCATATCCTGCTGACGTCATCATCATATCTGCCTACTGCGCACCTCCTCATATCCGGATGACGTCATCATCATATTTGCAAATATCGGGAGATCTCCACAAGATGATCTGTGTTAGAAATATGACCCCCCTGGACCTTGATGACGTCATCATCATATCGACATCAGGATGATATTCGGAAGATAACCGGATATTTGGAAATATCATCCTGATGCACAAATATCAGGTTGCACTGTAGCTCCACTATAAGATCGGGGCGATAGATGAATATGATGATGCTTGAAAAGATCACCCCTCAGTAGATAATGCACGAAGCTGGCAGGCGGATATCTCCTTGATATCAGCATCATCATGACGCTGGAACAAACATACACCCGAGTGATATGGAAATATCACCCCCTCCTTCGGAAATATCATGATGCAGATAGGCAGAGAAATAGATATCACCCTGACATAAGAATGACGTCAGCATCATCAGGATGACAAAACAACGAACATGAAGTGATACAACATCATCAGGATGATATTGACTAAGATCATCCTGACGTTCAAAATATGATGACCCCAGTGAATATCGGGTCACACTTAGAACTCCTCAACAACATCATCAGGATGATCATAACCAAGATCACCCGATGATAAAAATATCACCCCGGTGAAATATCATGAAGGCAGAAAATATGATGACACCCGCAAACAACACGGTGATAACTGGAAATATGATGATGATGATGATGACCCTTAAGAAAGAACAAGTCAGGTCGAACAACTCAAAGAATAACCCCTTCAGAATATTGGGGCAACATCATCATCATGTTTGGGCAAGGTGATAATTTGAAGATCACCGGATACTTGAAAAGTCACCCCCGCAAGCAAATCAGGGCGCACTGTAGTTCATCAGCAGGATCAGGATGATATCCAAACATCACCCGATATTGAAATATGATGATCCTGATGAAAAACAAGTCGACAGAAAACATGATGATGCGGACCATCATCAAAGACAGGATGATGATGATGATCTCCTCCTCAAAGAAAATATGATGCTGCAGCTGAAAAATGCTGAGGAGGTCCAACACTTAGAACATTTTTTGGATACTTAGGGAAAGTGCCTGCATGAAAATTGCTCAAAAACTGTCAGTCAATTCAGGCACTAACACTGGCTCTGTCTGGGGACGTGCAGGTGCAAGACTGCAGCGAGAACCCCAGATCTCTGGGATGCAGACCAGCCCCTTATCCATTGGGCACAGAGTCAAATACTGCACCGACCTGCATCACCAAACACACTTGATGGCCTAAGGCCACCAAGAAAAGAAAAACATGTATCTCCCTTTGTCAAATATCTTGTTTTCATCTGCATGCACTGGGTCAAGCTTGGAGATACTACAAAGATCCACCCACAAACAAACCTTGTCATCTGCATATTCAACCCTCTGATTTGGCTTGTCATTATCAAACCTGTGCAGACAAGCTTCAGCATCATGTGACATGTGGGTGTTGAATATAACAGGCAATGCATATTCATATGGCATATAGCACTTATCATCTATATCATCATCATGCATTGCAACATGATCTCCTAGCTGGACTGCAAATAGGAAACACTCAGAGTCCACCACACAACTAGGAAGATCAGGGCTCATTGTATTATATGCTGGCATATCAAAAGGAAAGCTTTCAAAATCACAATTGTGCACATCAGGTACACAACAATCAGCAGCACCAGGCTGGAAAAGATCAGGCTCTGGCATCTCTTTCAAATCAGGCACATTTTCATAGTTACTTACCTGATGTATGTTGTTTCCTCTTTCATCAGGATGAGAAACAGAATCCAAGCCAAAAATAGTGTCTAGATCCTCACCATACTCAGACAGATCCTCATCACCATATGTGTCATAAATGGGTGACCCAGGTGCATCAGTTTCATCATAGTATGCCATTTGTTCATGGGCAGCAGAGCACACCTCTTCATCACCAATGGATTCACTCTGTGGAGGAGTATCAGCCTATGTGTCATAAGCAAAACAACCATCAAATGAAAAACAATCAGGCTCTGAACTAGCACTTATTTCAATTTCTGACTGCTCTTCATGATCTCCATGTGTTTGAAAGGTAGGCAATGGGTCACACATAGGACTGCTTCTCTGTTTGCTTATATCTTCTCTGTCTTGAGTACAGTACTCACAATTGTCTCCACAGGTCCATTCCAAAAATTGCTCATTGTTGTCCACAACCTCGTTATTGTTTTTATGGTCAGCTGCCTCATCATTGCAATGGGAATCCTCATTAGTCCTTTCACTGGCATCCTCAACTGGTGAACAATCCAGTTGAGCAGTATTGTTAGCATTATGTTCAAACACAGCAGTCTCAACCTCTATGCTTTTATTTTCATTTTTATCTGCACATGATGCCATAATCATTTGGTCATTTGCAGCTTCATAATCATTTCTCACACCAAGGCCTGGGGACAGGGGTTTCAGCAGGTACACATTTCTAATTTTTTCTATCTTTTCTATGAACTTGTATGCCATCTGCATACTTGTCACCTTGAAATCCCTCAGTATTGCACTAAAGCCCTCCTCAAAAGCTTCAAAGAATATGCCAACACAGGCTGAAATATCAGGTCTGAAGACTTCTGGGATCTGTGAAAGGGCTATTGCAAACCTATGACTGAAATCAACACATGTCTCTTCATCTTGTTTTCTGATTCTCATCAATTCTGCAACAAGATCAGCCAGTTCTTTTGCAAACTCTTCCTTGAAATAGTCAGCAAGCTCATCCCAACAGGCAAAGGATTTCTTTGGAAAGCTCAAATACCAGTCTTTTGCTTTTGCATCAAAGGACCTAACAAAAAACCTCATCCACATATCCTCATCTCTGAATGAATGTTTTCCCATAAAACTGTGAAAATTTTGGATATGTGCATTCCCATCACATACATTGTGACCACTAAATCTAGGCATCTGACAGTATATCCTAGCAGGCATAGTTTCTACTTTATAATCCACCCATGACAAATCCAGTTGGTCATACAAAGGATCAAAAGGGCTGACAGGAGGTTTAGCCTTCTGACTGGCAGACACAACAAGGTTACTGCTTTTTAACTGGGCCTGCTCAGCCTCTAAGAATATCAACCTATTTCTTATCTCTTCTATTCCTTTATCATACCCTTCCTGACTGAGTATGGGATAATTCATACTTGGATTCATAAAAATCTTACTCTTAGACATCCTTTGTCTGTCTAAGACCTAAGGCTTCCCCTGGCATCTAACTTATGCAGCAAAACAACAAATATAAAGGGGAAGGAACAAGGTACCTTTTCTCATACAGATGCAGAAAAATGAACAACACATTTTTGTCACATCACATACATCCATCTTTCATGTGCATTCAGATCTTTTTTGCAGAGTCGCCACCTCTCCAGAGAGGACAAAATTTTCAATAGCTGAAAGCTACTTTTCCAGGTTCATTCCACCAGCAGAGCATCATTTTGTTGGTGACTCAGATGGGCCACAAGATATAACAATTTTTTCATCAATTTTCTCCCCAGCGGAGTCACCAATTTCTGTTGGTGACTCAGATGGGTCACAGATATATTACTGGAGATGATTAGATAGTACTTTTACTTCCCATTCCCCAGCAGAGTCGCCAATTTGTTGGTTTTTCTTCTGAATCAGCATTAGGGTTTGCCACTTCTAATGCACAGGCAGATTCAGCCAACTAAATACAGGAGGTTGCGTGAGCTGCCTCCCCTTCACTTCTGGTTCTGCCGCACCAAGGGGGGTATCCCTATAACTCGAGATGTAACCTTGACTAGCTCAAAGATAGAAAGATCTAGCTTGACAACAACAGGCAGAATACTCTCATGTATGGACCAAGATCTGTATGATAGATCACAAGGCTGGCAACATTCTTGGACATGATGTCTGGTTGGGTATGAGAGCATGCAGGGGATTCCTAATCCTACTCCTACAACTAACAGGTGGAAGTGTGAAATGGTTTAGTTTGAATTTTGGATGCAAAGCTGGAGATGGTTGTAACACAAACACAAAGCAAGATTGGTGCCTATCCAGGGCTTGGAGTCGGTAGACATAGACCTGTGAATGATCAGCATGAATAGCTAAAACTGGACTTCAGGGGGATACACATGATATCTGCCTTACAGATATCTCCCAATAAAGAGTGTTAAGTTATCTCTACTTATGGCATCCCTACTGCAGTATACCCTTCCCAATGCTCAACCTGAAAACAGTTTAATCTACCCCTTGAGCAGAAGTTAAAAGATCAGACATTCAACATAGGAATTCTATGCTCTAGAATCTAAACATTACCCAAATATCTAGATCCAGAAGAAGAATACATGCAATACTGGAGACAGAATTAACACAACACATGCTAAGACAGCATTACTCATATAAGATTAACCATGAAATCAGTGGATTCATGCCAAATCGTACAACAGGAGATACATAGACTCACAAGTTAAGCTGTACAAAGCAACCAGATCAGCTTGTATCTTATTACAGAGCCAAAAATCTTCAACTTTCAACAACCACAAATGACTAACACTTCCTGCTTATAACAGCCAGGTAGTATACCATAGCAATTAATTACATGGTTGACCAAAAATCCTGCCAGATATACAGTATTAGGAAAATGGCGCTCAAACACTACCAGATTGGCGCCCAAACATGAATGCAGTAGGTAGGGGAGGAGACAAGAAGAAATCTCGAGCCCTGCGCCACTGTCCGCTGATGTACACCTTCAATCGGGTACCAGATCCGCCCATACCTCTGCAACCTTCGCCATTAATGGCGCACCAACCCGCGGCCTTGGGAAAAACATCTAACAGTCGATCACAACCATTTCCCGCCGAGATTCATCATCATGATATTTCGAATATGCAGGATATCAATTATCCCACATGCACCCCGCAGCAACCTCTTTAACATTTTATATACTAGGTCATGAGCATATATGATGTCGGTGCTTTTTCTCCTGACGACACTAGTATAAGACTTCATCATCATCATCCTCTAGCAGCATGATATCCTGTTGCTTGAAATATCACCCCGACGTCAGCATCATATCGCAATATAACCTGCATGATAAATGCCTTCATCCGCACAACCTGATCCATCGGAGGAACATCCTCCTGCTGAGCCTATACCAAAAGTCTGGCCGATGAACATCCTGATGACGTCATCATCATATCCTACTGACGTCATCATCATATCTGCCTACTGCGCACCTCCTCATATCCGGATGACGTCATCATCATATTTGCAAATATCGGGAGATCTCCACAAGATGATCTGTGTTAGAAATATGACCCCCCCTGGACCTTGATGACGTCATCATCATATCGACATCAGGATGATATTCGGAAGATAACCGGATATTTGGAAATATCATCCTGATGCACAAATATCAGGTTGCACTGTAGCTCCACTATAAGATCGGGGCGATAGATGAATATGATGATGCTTGAAAAGATCACCCCTCAGTAGATAATGCACAAAGCCGGCAGGCGGATATCTCCTTGATATCAGCATCATCATGACGCTAGAACAAACATACACCCAAGTGATATGGAAATATCACCCCCTCCTTCGGAAATATCATGATGCAGATAGGCAGAGAAATAGATATCACCCTGACATAAGAATGACGTCAGCATCATCAGGATGACAAAACAACGAACATGAAGTGATACAACATCATCAGGATGATATTGACTAAGATCATCCTGACGTTCAAAATATGATGACCCCAGTGAATATTGGGTCACACTTAGAACTCCTCAACAACATCATCAGGATGATCATAACCAAGATCACCCGATGATAAAAATATCACCCCGACGAAATATCATGAAGGCAGAAAATATGATGACCCCCGCAAACAACACGGTGATAACTGGAAATATGATGATGATGATGACGACCCTTAAGAAAGAACAAGTCAGGTCGAACAACTCAAAGAATAACCCCTTCAGAATATCGGGGCAACATCATCATCATGTTTGGGCAAGGTGATAATTTGAAGATCACCGGATACTTGAAAAGTCACCCTCACAAGCAAATCAGAGCGCACTGTAGCTCATCAGCAGGATCAGGATGATATCCAAACATCACTCGATATTGAAATATGATGATCCTGATGAAAAACAAGTCGACAGAAAACATGATGATGCGGACCATCATCAAAGATAGGATGATGATGATGATCTCCTCCTCAAAGAAAATATGATGCTGCAGCTGAAAAATGCTGAGGAGGTCCAACACTTAGAACATTTTTTGGATACTTAGGGAAAGTGCCTGCATGAAAATTGCTCAAAAACTGTCAGTCAATTCAGGCACTAACAGAGCCTTCCATCGGTGAGACTTCTTAGTTCTCACCCCGATCGTAATTCTTATGCCGATATGCATTGCATTTAACATCACCTTCGGCAAGACATGCCTACTGTCGGCCCAGCTTTAGATTCTTTCACCGATGCATACCTAGAATTTGTTATGCAATCTGTGGGGTCCACAGTCTTTGACCCAACCGGTTGTATGTCTAAAAGGATAGATACACACAAACTATTATGTCATACGACTGACGTATACACACCGATTGATATCACATACATTTGCAATATACACATGAAGTGCTAATTCCTTCTCTGCACATTGTAACCGAAAAGAACACACGAGAATAACTAAAAACTTAATAGGACATAAATAGATCTAACTATCACGGAGGTCATTCCACTGGTTTCGAAGAAACCCACCAGTGGAATGACTCCAAATCGATGTTCTAGTAATTAGACCAAGAACAAAACTATTTTATTCCTTCCAGAGATTTTACATACAAATTGTTTTCTTTTCTCTTTCTGTTCGTTTGCTTCTCTCTCACACGAACAGAGACCAACTATATAAAGACTCTCAATTGACAGTTACACATGGTGGAAAATGAACCACCACTGCCAATCGGTTACACTTCTAGTTCGGTTACAAGCTTTTAAACTGTTTCTTGACATACATGTCATTATTCAGCCAACTAAGACTCAAAGTGGCCTAAGGCCTTACAATATAACATTTTGGATATAACATAAAATGTATAGGATCCTCAGATTCTTAATGGCTTCGAGGTGCTCCTGCACCATACTCCCCAGCATGAAGAAACTCTTGTCCCAAGAGTTATGTGGTCTGCTGCAAACGACGTATGCCTCTTTTGTCATCAACTCTATCTGGATACCTCCTCTGCTTCTTCTTTACCTTCTAACTGTGACTCCTCGCAATGGAGTTTAACTGGCTGCTCCAAGGTGCTACTCTATCTAAAGTCCACTCCTCCCTGCTACAACTACCCTTCTGTCCCTCACCTGGGAGTCCTCTCTTGCCTCTCTCCCCAAGACTGTTGGCGACAACCAATGGACCATCTCCTCTGGCCCTCTAGACAGACCTTCCGGTCTGCCCACAGCAGTGAGTGAACTTGCACCTGCAACCATAAAACTTCATAACAGAATCAAATAGCAAAAAAAAAAAAAACCAATGCTTCCTGGTGTAGATTGACTCCTTCGGCACTCTATCTACACGCTCAGAATCTTCTGAGCTCTGATACCAATCTGATGCAGAGGGAAAACCAGTTAACAGATAAAACAGGGTTGAATAATCCTTGAAAAGCCCACAAAATAGCCATTATAGTGTGAATCGGCTAGATAAGGTAGGAGTCACACTGAAATATACATAGGCTTGCCTATCGGCAAGATTTTGAACTTCTTTTACCGACCACTCGATACCATGCATTGTTTTCTTCATCGGTGAGACTCCTATCTATCGGCGAGTTCCTTGAATCTCCTGTCGACACCGCAGTTTACGCCGATAGGCTTACCATCGGCAAGACCTTAACTATCGGCAACCCTCATACATTTCCCACCGACGTCTCTTTCACTCCGATGAGTCTAACACATAGCTGTCGGTAAGACTTGGGCCATCGGCAATACATTTCCTGCATCCCCCGACAACACATCTCTCACCGATGAGCCTTCCATCAGCGAGACTTCTTAGTTCTCACCCTGATCGTAATTCTTATGCCGATATGCATTGCATTTAACGTCACCTTTGGCAAGACATGCCTACTGTTGGCCCAGCTTTAGATTCTTTCACCGATGCATACCTAGAATTTGTTATGCAATCTGTGGGGTCCACAGTCTTTGACCCAACTGGTTGTATGTCTAAAAGGATAGATACACACAAACTATTCTGTCATATGACTGACGTATACACACCGATTGATCTCACATACATTTGCGATATACACATGAAGTGCTAATTCCTTCTCTGCACATTGTAACCGAAAAGAACACACGAGAATAACTAAAAACTTAACAGGACATAAATAGATCTAACTATCACGGAGGTCATTCCACTGGTTTCGAAGAAACCCACCAGTGGAATGACTCCAAATCGATGTTCTAGTAATTAGACCAAGAACAAAACTATTTTATTCCTTCCAGAGATTTTACATACAAATTGTTTTCTTTTCTCTTTCTGTTCGTTCGCTTCTCTCTCACACGAACAGAGACCAACTATATAAAGACTCTCAATTGACAGTTACACATGGTGGAAAATGAGCCACCACTGCCAATCAGTTACACTTCTAGTTCGGTTACAAGCTTTTAAACTGTTTCTTGACATACATGTCATTATTCAGCCAACTAAGACTCAAAGTGGCCTAAGGCCTTACAATATAACATTTTGGACATAACATAAAATGTATAGGATCCTCAGATTCTTAATGGCTTCGAGGTGCTCCTGCACCATACTCCCCAGCATGAAGAAACTCTTGTCCCAAGAGTTATGTGGTCTGCTGCAAACGACGTATGCCTCTTTATGTCATCAACTCTATCTGGATACCTCCTCTGCTTCTTCTTTACCTTCCAACTATGACTCCTCGCAATGGAGTTTAACTGGCTGCTCCAAGGTGCTACTCTATCTAAAGTCCACTCCTCCCTGCTACAACTACCCTTCTGTCCCTCACCTGGGAGTCCTCTCTTGCCTCTCTCCCCAAGACTGTTGGCGACAACCAATGGACCATCTCCTCTGGCCCTCTAGACAGACCTTCCGGTCTGCCCACAGCAGTGAGTGAACTTGCACCTGCAACCATAAAACTTCATAACAGAATCAAATAGCAAAAAAAAAAAAAACCAATGCTTCCTGGTGTAGATTGCCTCCTTCGGCATTCTATCTACACGCTCAGAATCTTCTGAGCTCTAATACCAATCTGATGCAGAGGGAAAACCAGTTAACAGATAAAACAGGGTTGAATAATCCTTGAAAAGCCAACAAAATAGCCATTATAGTGTGAATCGGCCAGATAAGGTAGGAGTCACACCGAAATATACATAGGCTTGCCTATCGGCAAGATTTTGAACTTCTTTTACCAACCACTCAATACCATGCATTGTTTTCTTCATCGGTGAGACTCCTATCTATCGGGGAGTTCCTTGAATCTCCTGTCGACGCCGCAGTTTACGCCGATAGGCTTACCATCGGCAAGACCTTAACTATCGGCAACCCTCATACATTTCCCACCGACGTCTCTTTCACTCCGATGAGTCTAACACATAGCTGTCGGTAAAACTTGGGCCATCGGCAATACATTTCCCGCATCCCTCGACAACACATCTCTCACCGATGAGCCTTCCATCGGCGAGACTTCTTAGTTCTCACCCCAATCGTAATTCTTATGCCGATATGCATTGCATTTAACGTCACCTTCGGCAAGACATGCCTACTGTCGGCCCAGCTTTAGATTCTTTTACCGATGCATACCTAGAATTTGTTATGCAATCTGTGGGGTCCACAGTCTTTGACCCAACCGGTTGTATGTCTAAAAGGATAGATACACACAAACTATTCTGTCATACGACTGACGTATACACACCGATTGATCTCACATACATTTGCGATATACACATGAAGTGCTAATTCCTTCTCTGCACATTGTAACCGAAAAGAACACACGAGAATAACTAAAAACTTAACAGGACATAAATAGATCTAACTATCATGGAGGTCATTCCACTGGTTTCGAAGAAACCCAGCAGTGGAATGACTCCAAATCGATGTTTTAGTAATTAGACCAAGAACAAAACTATTTTATTCCTTCCAGAGATTTTACATACAAATTGTTTTCTTTTCTCTTTCTGTTCGTTCGCTTCTCTCTCACACGAACAGAGACCAACTATATAAAGACTCTCAATTGACAGTTACACATGGTGGAAAACGAACCACCACTGCCAATCGGTTACACTTCTAGTTCGGTTACAAGCTTTTAAACTGTTTCTTGACATACATGTCATTATTCAGCCAACTAAGACTCAAAGTGGCCTAAGGCCTTACAATATAACATTTTGGACATAACATAAAATGTAAAGGATCCTCAGATTCTTAATGGCTTCGAGGTGCTCCTGCACCACTAAGTCAAGAGTCATTATAAATATTTGAATGATTTACATTGAATCTAGATAATGTATAGACATGTTTACTTGTGGTGTGTATAGGAGATATTTTTGTTGTGGTTGCAGAACCTGACAATTCAGAAGGTGTAGATTACTATCTACTAAGATGCACGCAACCAAAATCCAAATTGTTAGAATCAATGATAGATGGTGATGGACAATCTTATCCCATTGGATCTATCATTGTTGAAGGTACATATTATCAACAAACAAAGATAGATAAAAATGGTATTATATTTATTGATTATATGTCAGGACAAAAGGTTCTACATTATAGTCACT
The DNA here is from genome assembly GCA_027924645.1 of Cunninghamia lanceolata. Classification (NCBI taxonomy): domain Eukaryota; kingdom Viridiplantae; phylum Streptophyta; class Pinopsida; order Cupressales; family Cupressaceae; genus Cunninghamia; species Cunninghamia lanceolata. The sequence goes on along the minus strand of BSBN01001038.1, from coordinate 7,249,117 downwards.
TAGTTATAAAAACAAGATTAAATTTGGAAACTTTACCAAAAAGAGGACGTGGCCAACAAAAGTGGAGGTTGTCTATTGAAGATCATGAAAATATTTTAGAGATAATAAAAGATAGAGACTTGATCCATATTATATGTACCAAGAACTTTAAAAGTTGTGTGGATGTTATAAGTTAAACATTATTGAAGAGAAACTTGAACCTTGATCGATACATGATATGAATGTATGTTCACACTAGATTCCTAAGATATAGAAATAAATAATTAGTTTTATTTTAAATTTTATGATTGTTGATAGTTCTTTCCTTTCAACTTTTAATTTTAATGGTTCTTGATTATTGAACTTCATTCAAACTGTGCAGGTAAACTATATATAGTCTTTAATTTCGGTAGATTAGGTCTTAGGTCTTAGGTTTAGGGTTTTAGGTTTTAGGTGTCTTAGCAACCTCTTAATTTTTTTACATCTTAGGTGTCAAGTAGGTCTTCTAAGTTCTTAGATGTCTTAGGTGTCTTAGGTGTCTTAGGTGTCTTAGGTCTTATGTCTTCTAGGTGTCTTAGGTCTTAAATGTCTTAAAGTTCTCTTAGGTCTTAGGTGCCTTAGGTCTTATATCTTCTAGGTGTCTTAGTTCTTAGATGTCTTAGGTGTATTAGGTCTTAGATGTATTAAAGATGTCTTAGGTCTTATGTCTTCTAGGTGTCTTAGGGCTTAGATGTATTAGGTGTCTTAGGTCTAGGTGTCTTAGGGATTATGTCTTAGATGTCTTAGGTGTCTTAGGTCTAGGTGTCTTAGGTCTTGTGTGTTCTAGGTGTCTTAGGTGTCTTAGGTCTTAGGTGTCTTAGATGTCTTAGGTGTCTTAGGTCTTAGGTGAGACCACATGACTTCCACCTTCACATGGTTGGCCTTGTCAGTATAGAATTTAAATATTTCTCAAAGCTAAGGGAAGCTCTTTTTTGTATAGATATCTAGAGTTCATAATTTTTACATGTTCAAATGAGCTACTTAGGCCACAACCTTTTAAAGTTATGTTATTTCATCATGTGAGTTTGGCAGATCATTATATGTAAATTTATCAATTGAGTTCTTTTTTAATTTTTTTGTATCATTATCATTTAGGGGCCTTAAAATTAACAAGGGCCTACATTAGATATCTATCTAGTTCATAATTTACATAGTTCATTTAATAAGTTCATACATGGATGTGCTAAAAAGATTTGAACAATTCAAAGATATACATTGAAAACCACCATCAAGAATATTATTTAAGAATTGATATAAAATGTTATAATTTCATAACTTTGTACTAACATGTGGATGTGTCTAATAGGTCTCTCTGGATAACTATCTTCTTGGAAGTAACTTGATAACTGTCAACTCTGATCAACAATCATGGCCACTTATTGTTTCTAAATAAATGGATGAAGTAGTACAGATAAAATTTATGGTTATAAAGCAAATGCTAAGATATATTCCTACATTTTCTTTACAACCATAATGTTTATCTATATTACTTCATCCAATTCTTTAGAAACAACAAGTGGCCATGATTGTTGATCAGAGTTGATAGTTATAAAGTTACTTCCAAGAAGATAGTTATCCATCTAGAGACCTATCGAGCACATCCATGTATGTCAGTATAAAGTTATGAAATTATAACAAATTATATCTCAATTAAATAATTATGATAAATAATTATTTATAATACATTATTATATCAATAATGTCTAAATGTCCAAGATATTTAATTTAACTATTTAATATAAACCATATATATTCAACTCATGATTTAAGAACGTCTCTAGATGTACAAATTTCATCATAAATAAATAATTAAATAATTTTATTTAATTAAATAACTTTTCTAAGAAAAATCTATACATTACAAATTTCATCATAAATAATTAATTAAATAGTTTTATTTAATTAAATAATTTTATTATATTAATATTGCAATGCATATAGGTATCTTTGTAAATTTAATCAAAAATAAATTCCATCATAAATACATTTCTATCATAAATCAATAATGTCCAAATGTCCAAGATATAAAACTAAAAGATAAAACATGTATGTATATATAAATATATATATATATATATATATATAACTGAGAGGGGGGGTGAATCAGTTATCTTAATTATTTTAGCTTTCTAAACTTTTTTAATAATTAGTGCAGCATCAATTCAAACAAGCAAACATAACCATGAAATGGAAATACACATGACACAATATTTTTGACGTGGAAACCCTGTTAAGGGAGAAAACCACGGGGTGATTAACCCAAGGATTATTCTCTGTTAGAAGAATAAGAAAAATAGATGGCACATGCCAATTAGGGCTCACTGCTTGAGCACACTGCTCACAAGAGGCACATTGCCTACAAGAGACTCACTGTCTACAATTTACAAAGAATGTAATACAATACTTGAACTGATAAGGACCATCTACATATGTTGGAGTTTAGTTCCAGTTGAGCTCAGTACACTGATCTGCTGCACTTCATCCTTTCTCTACCTTAGTGCTGTTGTCCCTTCACATACCAGACTTACCTTTCTGCTTTCCCTCTTCTTTACTACTTTTCTTCACACTCCACAAAAACCATGACACACCTCACAACTAAATCCATCTTGTATATATATCCGCACAAGTGATTTCATCACCTTTCTAGTTGGCACTCGGAATAGTCAATATTTTCCACAAACTCTGATCTGTCGGCTGAATCCTTGCTTACCAAGTAATGCGGATCAAGGATATACTTGTAGAAGTCATCAATCATGTCGGCCAATCATAACTTATGCCTTAAGAATCTTTACCATCATCAGTAATGCATCTGAAATAATGTCTGATGTTCTGCTAGTCAGTTCTTCCTTTGTCCACACTGCCAATCAGGGACCCGACACTCAAGTATTCATATCTTTTTCTTCATCTAACACCGGAGGCTAAATCCTTGGAATCTATCAGTCAAGGTAGTCCTCTTAACTTCCCCAAATCCGCACTTCACCAAGATACTTCCTCTGAGAGATCTGGAGCTGACTGTCGGACCTCGCCACATGCTCTGTTGTTGCTTACCGGATCACAATACTCTACAATCTGCCTTCCGGTAGAGACTCATCATGTCCTGTGGATGTGTGGGTTAACCTTTGTTGCCATCAATGACAACAATCATGAAGCTCCAATGTGTCTCTTGCCAACAATCTCCCCCTTTGGCATTGATGGCAACACTTAGTGAAAAATGACTAAGTGTTATACTATACTCCCGCTTAGCTGATGCTCTGTCTCTATGTACATTTTCTGAAGCTCCCCCTTGGCTGGCTATAACATTTTTCACTGCTCATCACTCCCCCTTTGACATCAATGGCAAAGGGTGGGGTCCGCACACCAAAATTTTCAAAATTTCAACTATACTTGGCCACATAAGTATATACATATGGCATACTTACATATACTGAAGAATGTCTGCAAAAGTTGTCTTCAATTGGACAAATTCTGTTGCCCAACTTTGCTTCATTCTGTCCAAAATTGATATATGACCGCTTAACAGGAATGCAAACACATCTGCCCTTTTTAGATCTATCAGATCACTGGTATAGGCTGTGATCTGGGCTTCTTTTATGGCCTCATGCATGGCCTCTAAATTAGGGATAATTATTCCTCTAAGTTCATTCAACCTACTGATTCTATTTTTCTTCTCTTCTTCAAGCTTTTTAATTTCATTCAAAACTGCAATCGTCTGACATTCTTGATTTATTATGGATGTGGTAAGTGGGTCAAAATTTTGAGAAAGTTTTGTTAGTTTGTCCTCCTGTTCTTTCACTTTCTTCTCAATCTCCACTATTGCTTTAGACCAGGATATACAAAATTTGTATACATCTCCTCCGTCCTTGAGAGCATTTTCCAAGCTCTTTATCCCAATACCCATTACTCTCCTGTCATTTGCTATTAGCCCTTGCAACTCAGAGAATCTCTTATCCAAAAACTCTTTCCTGACCTTTTCCTCAGCTGATTTCTCTAGAGAATTGAAATGTGTACTAATACTATTGATCAGAGATTTGAGATTACCAGATGAGGAGGCTGAGGGATCCTTTTTAAAAGATGGCATGATCTTTTCTAACACTCTGGATGCGGTTGCTATAAGCTCATAGTCTTCCATGTGAGACTTTAGGAGTTTTTCTTTGGCCTTTGCATTAGCAAATGAAGCTATCTTCATTGTTTGTACCGGAGAAAGAGAGTCAAAATTAAATGGCCCTTGCAGAAGTTCCGGTTCATCAATTTCCATTGTCTCTTTGTCTAAGAACTTTTTTTGATAGTTTCTGTAGTGTCTCTTACCGAAGACAGATTCTTCTTCTCTTCTGCAGTCTCAGAACTGTCTCTTGGAGCTTTTTCTCCTTCTACAACCTTGGTACTGTCATCTTCTTTTTCCTTCACCTTTGCTTCTTTCTCCTCTATTCTTTCTTCTCCTTTGGATCCAGAGTCAGCAGGGGAAACCGGAGGAGTGATGTTTGTTTGTTCATGGGCCACCTCTTCCGAAGCAGAGGATTCTAAGCCCTTATCTTCACCGGTGTCCATTAGTTTTTCTGTCATTTCCTCAGTGGATTCCTTTTCAACACTTGTGGCTGAAGGATCAACGCCCAAGTCCTCTATAACAGGAAGATTGAATCTTTTGAAGGCATTCCTGAGGATCTCTTCTGTTTCCTTGGCTATCTTGTCAGTCTCACCAAGCATGAGCTGATTCATTCTGGCTTTGCTCCAAAATTCATCCTTACAATCTTTGAAGATCATACTGATTTGCTTTGGGGTGATTGAGGGATATAGCTGAATAGCTATTTGCTCTCGGATCTCCATATCCTTCTCTTTGGCATTATTCTTCCTCAATTCAAGTTCCTTCTCAAGGCTTTTAGGAATTAAAGATACAATCTCAATGAAAGCCTTGTTGTAAATGTTCAGATACTTAACTGTGGCATCCTGCAGACTCTTCTTATTAGCTTCACTGTATTTATCATAAAATTCTGTTAATGGCTTCAGATTTCCATCCACAGTGATTGCCTTAACTATATCATCTAAGGACAGGGTGGCTCTTTCAACAAACTCTTTTGCTTCTGCCTCCTTGGTTTCATTGGATATCTTCTTCTTTTTCCTTATTTTCTTCACCTCCTCGTCTAATTCAGTTTCTTCATCATTGTTCAGGCTAACATAGGATCTTGTTGCCTTTTTCTTTGATCTCTTTTCTCCTTTTCCGGATGTCTGGACTTTCAATTTTGATGTATTTGATCTTTTATCAGAGATAAGTGCAGCCCTTTTAGAGGATCTGGTCCGGGAGGGGGCTTCTACCGGATCACTTTCCTTTTCTGCTTCTTCCTTCTCTTTCTCTGCCCTTTCCATCTTTTCTCTATTGGCATCAAGAGCTTCTTTTGATATGCCATATCTTTTGGCAATATTCTCTACTTCTTTTCTCACTTTTCTCTTTACTTCCGGTTGTCTAAGTTCCACATGAATTTTTATACTCAATTCTTCAAAGGTTCCAAACTTTTCTATTTTGGGATCCTTGGGTTGACTGAGCATGTGTTGGACATGCAGCTCCACAAGTTTCTCATCTACCCCATAACCCAAAAGAATAATCTATTAACTGATTGTGATAGATATCAGCCAGCTTAGATTCCCCAAATTCTTTAATATTCGCATGAATATATGCCCTAACATCTTCTACATGTAGAACCCCATGCGGAATGCTAGAAAAAGCACCGAGGGGATCAACTTCTAGAGATTTATATGGATGCTTCTTAAATTTAGGTCGTGGCCTATCAGAAATCTTTACTATATTTGGAGTAGTCATCTTTCAAAAGATTTGCAGAGAGATATTTGATAACGGAGAATACCTTTTGTGCCTTTCAGTTTCACAGAGTTAGCCAGATCAATTTCTAGATGAATTGACTTCTGTAAATGATCTTTGATGAGCTTGAGGAATTTTGCTGCAGAGCTTCTCTTTTCATTTCTTCTTGAATGCAGAATGAACAAATGCTTAATGAGAAAACCCTTATATTTCTCCGCAAACCCTAATGTCAAGTTGCAATAAATGCTCGACCTAAGTCATTCTGGTTTGCCTTACTCAGATGACTTGAAGAACCAGATCAATCTTGATCTTAAACATCTTGTGGATCTTCCAAATCTTAACCATAGTTTATTTGGATGTTTCGCTTATGAACCCTTTAATCTGTAACTCTTCTTGTGCTAGTTCTGGCACCAATTGATTAGTTGGGGGAACAAGGTTTTCTTTGTGTCTCCCCCTGAGCTAGAGCTAACTATTTAATTTTTGGAAGGAATATCAGCACCAGAGTCTGGTGCGGATCCATCCCCTATATTCTCTATACTTTTCTTCACCCAAATCTTGTTCATCTCACTTTGAACTTCATCCGCATTTACTTTTTGTTTTCCCTTATCTTGATTCTAATTATGATATACCAATCCTCTTTTGTCCTGATTCTTGCTTCTACAGAATTTTGCAATATGACCAGATCTATTGCAAATTTGGCAAAGAACATTTCTTTGCATATTTGATTGATATCCTCTTGATCTGCATTGATTAGCCATATGACCCATTCTATTGCATGCAAAGCATCTACCATTGAATGAATTGTTTATTTGCATATTTCTGCATTCATGAGATTTGTGACCATACCTTTTGCAGTTGAAACACTATCCGGAGAAGGATGTATTAGTCTGATTCATTCTCTTTCTGCACTGATTAGCTTTATGACCAAAGTTATTGCAGTTGTGTCAGTATCCATTGAAGGATGGATATCTTTGAGCATTAGGCTGCCTTACCGGAGGTCTTCTAGGCCTGTTCCTTGTATTTTCTGATCCAAAATTCTTTTGACCAGATCCAGAGCTTTCACCTTTTTCATATCCCAGGCCACACTTGTCATCTACTCTCTTTTGGCTTTCAAGAAGAACTTCAAGTTGAGCAGATCTTATCTTGAATTTTTCTTTATATTCATTTGCTGTTTGAAGATCCCTTTTAAGAGAGACAATTTGATCCTCAAGTTTTTCTTCATTATCTTTAGCATCTTCAAGATCAGATTCAAGATGTCTGATAATTCTATCCATCTTGTGGCAATCTTTTGATTTCTCCTTGAGAGATTGTCTTAGATCATCTTCAGTTTTTCTTTTCTCTTCAATCTCTTGGGTAAACTTCATAACTCTTGATTCCATTTCATGTCTTACCATAATGATTTCTTTTGATAACTTTTCACATAACTTGGTTTTCTCCTTCAGATCTTCATTTGTATCATTGGCTTCACCTTGACTTGCCAATTGCTGAAGTAGCTCCTTTCTCTTTTTCATAGAGAGACTTAATTTGTCTTTTAGTTCTTTCATGAAATCATCAGCCTATTTGAGTCTTTCCTTTAATTCATTGACTTCAGAGTTTGACTACTCAAGATCATCAATGGCAGTCTTGAGTTGCTCCCTCATACCATATACATCCATTTGAATTCCCAGATCTTCCTCAAGTTGTTAGACTCTGTTAGGAGGAACTTGGCTCTGATACCAATTGTTGATAACTGAGAGGGGGGGGTGAATCAGTTATCTTAATTATTTCAGCTTTCTAAACTTTCTTAATAATTAGTGCAACATCAATTCAAACAAGCAAACATAACCATGAAATAGAAATACACATGACACAATATTTTTGACGTGGAAACCCTGTTAAGGGAGAAAACCACGGGGTGATTAACCCAAGGATTATTCTCTGTTAGAAGAATAAGAAAAATAGATGGCACATGCCAATTAAGGTTCACTGCCCGAGCACACTGTTCACAAGAGGCACACTGCCTACAAGAGACTCACTGTCTATAATTTACAAAGAATGTAATACAATACTTGAATTGATAAGGAGCATCTACATATGCTGGAGTTTAGTTCCAGTTGAGCTCAATACACTGATCTACTGCACTTCATCTTTTCTCTACCTTAGTGCTACTGTCCCTTCACATACCAGACCTACCTTTCTGCTTTCCCTCTTCTTTACTACTTTTCTTCTCACTCCACAAAAACCATGACACATCTCACAACTAAATCCATCTTGTATATATATCCGCACAAGTGATTTCATCACCTTTCTAGTTGACACCCGGAATAGTCAATATTTTCCACAAACTCTGATCTGTCAGCTGAATCTTTGCTTACCAAGTAGTACGGATCAAGGATATACTTGTAGAAGTCATCAATCATGTCGGCCAATCATAACTTATGCCTTAAGAATCTTTACCATCATCAGTAACACATCCAAAATAATGTCTGATGTTCTACCAGTTAGTTCTTCCTCTGTCCACACTGCCAATCAGGGACTCGACACTCAAGTATTCATATCTTTTTCTTCATCTAACACCAGAGGCTAAATCCTTGGAATCTATCAGTCAAGGTAGTCCTCTTGACTTCCCCAAATCCACACTTCACCAAGATACTTCCTCTGAGAGATCCGGAGCTGACTATCGGACCTCACCACATGCTCTATTGTTGCTTACCAGATCACAATACTCTGCAATCTGCCTTCTAGTAGAGACTCATCATGTCCTGCGGATGTGTGGGTTAACCTTTGTTGCCATCAATGACAACAATCATGAAGCTCCAATGTGTATCTTGCCAACAATATATATAATGTAAATATAAAAAATACTCATACCAAATGTACAAATATAAAACATGTTCAACTCATGTAATTTAACAACTCATAAATGTCTAGATAGATCTCGGTGAATGGATTGAGCCTCGCTATGTATCAAGCCATGTCTTGATCCTTGACCCGGGCCATGTCTTGATCCCTGACCTGAGCCTTGTCTTGATCCCTGACCTGAACCTTGTCCAAATAATCCTTGACCTGAGCCCTGCACATGAAACACCATAAAATTTAAAAAACATATATATAACCTATTTTAATTTTAAATAAATAATTAATACTTAACAGATCTCTAAATTACTTGACATTCAAGGTCTGGATCATGTAGACGATGAGCATGGATACGAGTCTAAAAAGAAGCATGACCTGATCCTAGAACCTATATGACATGTACATGTATCCATGTGTATTTAGTTAGAGAAAACTTGTAAGTTTGATGTGTGTATGTAAAACATTATTAAAGATATATGTGTACTTAAAAATCAATACCTCATGATGATGTCTAGGATCACCAACATACTGCAAACCTCCATATCCAAGTGGTAGGACATCGTCATGAGTCTAATGTACACATTCAATTCATACATGTACACATGAGTTCAAACAAGAGTCAGATCTTGAACTTATGCACGATTTAATTTAGATTGTAATATTTTAAATAAATTACCTCAACTGCAGTAGCACCAAGGACCCTCCCATTCCCACTAACCTCAGAAGAATGAAGGAGAATGAGAGATGTGTAGAAGGTGTAGGCTCAGTGCCAAAAAGAAGCCTTCTATACTCACCTACTAGAATATCAGGTGTAGTAACCTGAACTTGATCTGGAACATGCCGAGGGGTGGAGCATGTAGGACCAATTGGAACATCCTGATGTCCCCCAGACCCTGTGAAGCTGGCTCACCATGGCTCCTCTGTCTACCAAAATATTCCCTGAGATGTGAGGATATACCATCAAGTGGGATCCTATACTCATCATTGATGAATTGGTATGCATCCAATAAGTCATTAGCGAGGCATCTAGTCATATTATGCAAAGCATGCTCTCCACTAATCCATGCCATATCATGTGGTGATGGTATATCAACATGAATGTAATGATCAAAACTGGTGGATGTGGCCTCAGTGGGAGGAATGTGATTCCATGAACATAACAAATATCTCCCAACACGATCAGATGACAAATAATTAACCTCAATAGTAATAGTCATGAGGCTCTCAATAATCTTTCATCTTGAGGGGTTCATTGATAGTTCTGCAGCTTCTACTAGTTCCACACTTTTTGGAAGAACCAAAAGGTGTGGACCAACTATGGACCTCTTGTTCACAGGAGGTGGCAACTCTGGTCATCTATACTCAACTTTTTCTGTAAACCTCCCTCTCCCCTGTCCAACATGTTTAGAGAAAGATGTATAATCGATAGTAAATGGAACTCTACATATAACTGTTTGCAAAAATACAATGGCAACTTATCATTGTTAGGCCATTTGTGATGTGCTGCCAAAAATCTAGGATAGATAAAAGGACCCACAATTTGGTCCTCACACTTGGTGGGGCGATAGCCTCTCACTCTCTCATCTCCTATAAGATGAGAACATGCTAAGAACATTATCTACTGAAACTAACCTAGAAATAGATGGCCATTTCTCATTACCACCAACACTCTGAGAAAGTAATGCATAAAACATGTCAACACTAATCTGATCATAAGGGTTGTATGATTGAATGATTTTAATCATGTGTGATCTCCTATCGGAACATAACCAACTTGTCTCTATTTGACAAGTTTGGTGTGTTATTTATTGTTTGATCAGGTTCACTCAAAGCATTTTCAAACCTCTTAATAGTCTCAGCATATAATGTAGAACTACCAGTAGTGTCACGTAGATGATCACAGTGATGTGAAGTTTGATCATCCACGTGTCAAAATATCTTCAACACATGATAATTAAAATGTAATTTAATTTATAAATTTTAACAATTAATTAAATTGAAACTAAAATAAATTTAAACACTTCTAAATCATAGACAATGTGTAAACTAAAATCTATCTACTCCAAACTTGAGGTTGAGGAACATGTTTGGCAAAAATGTAAATTGGAATGAAAGACAATGTTTAACATGTCATAATTTTTAACTATCCAAATAATTACACATGATCAATTGATGCATAAATTAAATATAGGGGAGAAAATTACATTAGCATATCCTATCATATCCTAGATAGATTATCTTATCTTATATCAAACTTTACAAAGTTATTTTACTATGTAGAAAGGAAACTTGACCTAAGGGCCAGACCTAATGCTTTGGGGGCTCAATCGTGTTGCCTTGCCTATGGACGCGCAATGCAAAGGCTTTGTAGTTTAGACACAAGAAATTTCAAGGGAAACAATAGTTCTAGACTTAACTAATGAGCTCATGTATGAAGTTGGACATTGTTCAAAATCTTGATAATGGTAAAGCATTTTTAGTGTTGAGCTATATCACAATTATCTACAAATCAATTTGATATGTAGACAACAACATAGCTCAACTAAAAATGCCTTTAGGTAACTAAGTCTCCCCAATGCTACCACCTCATAGTAAAGCTTATGTTTCTTCATGTTCAACTTTAGGTATTCTAATGGTTTGTTCACTAGTAGAGATCAAGTTCATGCAGTCATTTTTATGCATTTACATATTCCATTGGATTAATAATGTAGGTCAAGGTTTAGGAATCTTATCAGATAGCTAAACCAAGTAGCAAATGATTAATCACAACAAAACAACAATAATAGAACTACAGAACAACAAAGCTTTATTCATCTACAAGAGAGATTACAACAGGAGTGCAAATTTCATTACAAAGATATTGGCCTCAGTCTTACAATGCTACAAGATGCAGATCAAACTAATTGTGCAAACTAGAAAACCTTCAAGAAGTCTCCAAAAATGTATTACAATCTTTCTTAAGGAGAAACTCTCTCAAATGACAAATCCCAAGAACTTATAGGCCTCTATGGCGGCCACCGACCTTCCTTAATGATCTTGACACATGTCATGCCTTGATTTGCCCTTGGAATGGCCGTACACACTGTCAAAATTGACCTTTTGTCATTTCTGATTCACTAGCGGGAAAAGTTGGTCCAAATGGATTTTAGCACAATAGGAGAAAGCACACTGGATTTGTCTTTTGCCGACTTTTATAGAGAAAGTGCTAAAATCAGTCTCAACTAACCTTCGTAGAGGAAAGTGCAGAATCTGACCTTATTCGACTAGCGTGGATTTTACCCTCATCTGACTTTGTCAGTGCAGCTCCATTTTAGCACAAAGTCGGTGAGCAAGCCTCTTAGCGCTAAGTTGTAAAGCAATGATTTTCCATCCATCTGACCTATGTGGATTTCGATGTCGACCAACTTAGGCACTGGAACCAATATTTAGTGCAAGGTTGGCGATGAAGATTTTTAGTACAATAGGTGTGAAAGTGCTTGGTGGGAAATGATGATGTCACCGACTTAGCAAAGGATTCGAAGGTGACGGACCTGGTCAATAGGAGTTGTTTGTAGCATAAGTCCGAACCTTAGGATTTTAGCGCTAGGTCGGTAGGACTCAAAAGTCACGCTGACTTCACCAATTTCGACTAGATCTTCACCAAAATTGAGGTACAGATACCCATTTGGACCTTCTTCAAGATCAACCCCTTACTTGGCCAACTTCCTTAGGAAAATTCTCCAAATTTGATCAATTCACTCTTGTAGCAACTCCTGTAGTCAAAACAGACAACAAGAAAGTAAAACAAATCTTTTTGGTTGATGAGGATTGCACGTGAACCTGGATACTCCAACATCAGACACACCGGGTAATTGAAAATGTTCCATGAGTTGAAAACTCATGAACATTTTGGCAAGTCTGGAACCAAAATCCCAAATTTGACAAGTTTTATGGTAGTCATCCAAGAAGCTTCATCTACAGTTCGATTCTTCCATCTGACCAGATACTCGATGTACTTCTTTCCTCTGGTCTTCTTAGCTACCCGTGAGTCAATCACCTGATCAACTTCCTCCATCTTCTTTTCAGGCAACTGATCTATCCACCCTTATGCATTAGGTGAATGTGAATGTATCCCTCCTTGAGAACTTGACTCGCCTTCATAGAACTTATACAGATCAGCAACATTGAAAATAGGTGATATATCTATCCCTACTGGCAACTCAATTTCATAAGCATTGGACAAGAACTTCCTCAACACCTTGCACAGACCTATCTTCCTAAATTTTAATTTATGATATGTTCCTTGTGGAAACCTTTCTTTCCTCAAATGTGTCAAAACTAAGTCTCCTACCTGAAACTCATGTTCCCTCTGATGCATATCGGCATGTTCCTTGAACTTGCTGGCACTCTTCTCCAACTATTCCTTCACTTCCTTATGAACCTCATGAAGGTATTCTGCAAAATATTCTGCAATAGCACTCTTCCTGTTCAAATCTGCACTATCTTGGAGCTCATCAACACCTCTTGGGTTGTACCCATAAACTATTTGAAAAGGACTCCTTCTCGCACTTCTATTTATGGAATTGTTATAAGAAAATTTTGCCTGTGCTAGGATAAGAACCCATTGATGTGGTTTATCTCCCACCAAACATCTCAGTATATTTTCCAAACTTCTATTCACAACCTCTATTTGTCCATCAGTCTATGGATGATAAGCTGAGATGAAACCTAATTCAGTGCCCATTCTCTTCCATAAGGTACACCAAAAATGACCTACAAACTTCGTGTCCCGGTCTAAAACTATGCTCTTAGGCAACCCATGCAACCTAACTACCTCTCTAAAAAATAATGTAGCTATGTGGGATGCATCACTAGTCTTCTGACATGGTATAAAATGAACCATCTTTGAAAATATGTCGACAACAACAAAAATGGAATCATGACCTCTCTGTGTCCAAGGTAATCCCAGAACAAAATCCATACTTATATGCTCCCATGGTCTATCAGGTATAGGCAATGGCTAATACAGTCCTACATTATGCCATACTCCTTTGGCATGCTGACAAACCCTACAGCCTTGTACCAATCTCTTCACTTCTGCACTCATTCCAGGCCAATAATAATTTTCATTCAACTGTGCCATTGTCTTATCTACTCCAAATTGTCCACTTAAGCCTCCACTATGCTTTTCTCAGATGATTCTCTCTCATTGAACTTCTAGGAATGCATAATTTCTGTCCTTTGAATAGTAAACCATCCTGGATGAAATATTCCAACCATGGTGTCCTATCTCTTGCCATTGGACTCTTACTAATAGCCCATGCTTCCTTAAAATCATGATCATCTGGATACAAATCCTTCATTGCATCAAATCCAACAACATTAATCCTTAACTCATTCATCAACAAACATCTTCTGCTAAGTGCATCTACTACTCAATTTGACTTACCACTTCAATGTTTCAAAATAAAAGAATAACTTTGCAAGAACTCAACCCACTTCATGTGCCTCTGGTTTACCTTACCTTGACTGTTGATGTACTATAAGGCATGATGATCAGTATACAACATGAACACATTTGACAACATATAATGTCACCACTTCTTTAAGGCATGCACTATAGCATAGAATTCTTGGTCATAAACTGAGTATTCCCTCTTTGCTTCATTAAGTTTCTCACTGAAGTAGGATATGGGTCTACCTTGTTGACTTAACACTCCCCCAATTGCACTACCACTAGTATCATAATCCACTTGGAAAACTTTGTTAAAGTTTGGCAATGCCAACACTAATTATTCTGTCACCTTCTTCTTCAACATCTGAAAACTCCTCTCAATTGTAGCTATCCATTGGAACTCTTTCCTAACACCCTTCATTGTTTCTATGATTGGTGCACACACTCCACTAAAATTTCTGATGAACTTCCTATAGAAGCTCGCCAAGCCATGAAAATTTCTGGCCTCGAACATGTTTCTCGGTGAAGGCCAATCCAGTATTGCTTTAACCTTCTCTAGATCCATCTTCAACCCCTGTTCTGATACTACAAAACCCAAATACACTAGTTCCTTTTGCATAAAACTGCACTTATCCATGTTTACTGGCAACTTCTCTTCTTTTAATCTTTGCAAGACTGCCCTTAGATGCAGTAGGTACTCCTCCTTTGTCTTGCTAAAAACAAAAATGTCATCCAAATATACTATGACAAACTTTCCAAGGAATGGCTTCATTACCTCATTCATCAACCTCATAAAAGTGTTGGGTGCATTTGTCAACCCAAATGGCATTACTAACCATTCATACAGTCCATCCTTGGTTTTGAATGTTGTCTTCCATTCATCCCCTTCTCTAATTTTGATTTGGTGGTATCCACTCTTCAAATCAATCTTGCTGAAATAATTTGCTCCACTCAAACAATCCATCAAGTCATCCATACGAGGCAATGGAAACCTATACTTAATGGTTATCTAGTTTATATCTCTTGAATCAGTGTACATCTACTATTTTCCATCTTTCTTAGGTGCCAGTACTATTGGTATAGCACATGGGCTGAGACTTTTCCTAATCAGTCCTTTATCCAATAACTCTTGCACTTGCCGATTCACCTCCTCATTTTCCATGGGTGTCATCCTATATGGTGCCTTGTTTGGTAGGCTTGCTCCTGGTATCAAATCCATGTAGTGACTTATGCATCTAACTAGTGGTAATCCATCAGGTAAGTCCTTCATTAGTATGTCATCAAACTCACTCATAATTTCTTGGACCTCTGTGGGAACTATTGCCCCTTTCTCAGTTGTCATAGCTTCTGCAATTTGAGCTAGGAAGGCATAACAGACCTTCTCCTTTCGGATTTCCTTTAGGAATTTTTTTCCACTTACTAGACAAACCCTATTACTTCTCTCAACATCTGCATCCTTATCCTTCAAAAGATTCAACATATACTCAACCCCATCCTTCTTAAGAGTAATGTAATTACTCTTTCCATCATGAATGGCCTGCCTATCATATTGCCAAGGTCTACCCAACAAGAGATGGCATGCATCCATTGGCATGACATCACACATTATCTCATCTTTATAATTACCAATCTGAAATTTAACAAGACATTGTTCACTTACTAGTAATTGGTGTCCCTTTTGCAGCCAAGAGACCTTGTAAGGAGTGGGGTGCTTCAATCGTTTCAGATTTAACTTTTGCACCATTTCTTCTAACACTAAATTGTCAATACTGCCACTATCCACAATGACCTTGCAACATTTTCCTCCAGACTTACATCTAGTTCTAATCAGACTTCTTCACTGCTCCAGTTCCTTTCGTACCTTTTCTGGTGTTAGAAGAACTTTCCTCATCATCAATGATTCTCCATCCTCGGCTTCTTCTCCATGTTTGGTGAGGCTCCGCTAGCCATACTCTCCTCCTCAGCTTGAGCTATATGTACTCTAGTCTCCTTCCCTTTGCCATTGCTCTGTTGTATCTGAGGACATTCAAATGCCCTATGCCCAACCTGTCTACAGTGGAAACATGTTCCACTGAACCCTCTTCCAGAATTTCCTCTACCTCAGGAATAATCACCCCTGCCTCTACCTCCGTGGGTATTGGAAGAACTTGTTTCTCCTTGCTTATCTTGAGATCCATGTCCAGGATTTGACTGTCCTCTCCCTTTGGAGGATTTACCTCTTCCTCTAGAGTTATTCTGCCTCCTAGAGATCTTTTCTTCTGCCTTCAATGCAAACTGATAGGATTCTTCTATGCTAGTAATTCTAACCATGCTAATTTCATCTTGGATCGAATAATGCAGCCCATTTACATACCTGGAGATCTTCTTAGCTTCGTCTTCAATGTGACCAACCCTAATATTCAATCTGTAAAATTCTTCACTGTAATCTTGCATACTTTTATCCCTTTTCTTGAGATTCTACAACATCTTGAACATAGTGATCTGATGATTGGCTAGTAGGAATTTTGCCTTCAACTTGGTTAACATCCTCTCTAGTGCAGGAGCACCTCGAAGCCATTAAGAATCTGAGGATCCTATACATTTTATGTTATGTCCAAAATGTTATATTGTAAGGCCTTAGGCCACTTTGAGTCTTAGTTGGCTGAATAATGACATGTATGCCAAGAAACAGTTTAAAAGCTTGTAACCGAACTAGAAGTGTAACCGATTGGCAGTGGTGGTTCGTTTTCCACCATGTGTAACTGTCAATTGAGAGTCTTTATATAGTTGGTCTCTGTTCGTGTGAGAGAGAAGCGAACGAACAGAAAGAGAAAAGAAAACAATTTGTATGTAAAATCTCTGGAAGGAATAAAATAGTTTTGTTCTTGGTCTAATTACTAGAACATCGATTTGGAGTCATTCCACTGGTGGGTTTCTTCGAAACCAGTGGAATGACCTCTGTGATAGTTAGATCTATTTATGTCCTGTTAAGTTTTTAGTTATTCTCGTGTGTTCTTTTCGGTTACAATGTGCAAAGAAGGAATTAGCACTTCATGTGTATATCGCAAATGTATGTGAGATCAATCAGTGTGTATACGTCAGTCATATGACAGAATAGTTTGTGTGTATCTATCCTTTTAGACATACAACCGGTTGGGTCAAAGACTGTGGACCCCACAGATTGCATAACAAATTCTAGGTATGCATCGGTGAAAGAATCTAAAGCTGGGCCGACAGTAGGCATGTCTTGCCGAAGGTGACGTTAAATGCAATGCATATCGGCATAAGAATTACAATCGGGGTGAGAACTAAGAAGTCTCGCCGATGGAAGGCTCATCGGTGAGAGATGTGTTGTCGGGGGATGCGGGAAATGTATTGCCGATGGCCCAAGTCTTACCGACAGCTATGTGTTAGACTCATCGGAGTGAAAGAGACGTCGGTGGGAAATGTATGAGGGTTGCCGATAGTTAAGGTCTTGCCGATGGTAAGCCTATCGGCGTAAACTGCGGCGTCGACAGGAGATTCAAGGAACTCGCCGATAGATAGGAGTCTCACCGATGAAGAAAACAATGCATGGTATCAAGTGGTCGGTAAAAGAAGTTCAAAATCTTGCCGATAGGCAAGCCTATGTATATTTCGGTGTGACTCCTACCTTATCTGGCCGATTCACACTATAATGGCTATTTTGTGGGCTTTTCAAGGATTATTCAACCCTGTTTTATCTGTTAACTGGTTTTCCCTCTGCATCACTCTCCCAGGTATTAATCTTTTCCTTTCCTTTTATCTGTCTCTCAACTTGCACATGATCCCACCACAGAGATGCATGTCCTTTCAACTTGGTAGCTGCAAGTTTCACCCACTTAGGATCCGCAATGGATTCTAGTTTGAAATAATTCTCCATTTCTAAAATCTAGTCTACCAACTCATCTGGTTTTAGACTACCATTATAACTGGGTAACTCAACACTGGGTTTATTGGCAATATTTGTCATTGCATTTAGAAACCTTCCCTCAAATCCATCTTCTCCTTCTTCTATTTCCTCTTCACTAACTTCTACCTCCTCATTATCACTTACATCTGCTATAGGTACTCCTCTACGCTATGTTCTTTCCATTGCATCTAGCCTGACCATGATGCCTCTGAGCATTTCTACCAACGTTGCATCTCCAATTCTTGGAGGTGGTCCTCTCCTTCTTCTATCATGGTGTGACATGTCTTAGATCCTCTGCAGTGATCCCATGGCCTCAAGGAGTGTGAAACTTTGCTCTGATACCACTTAATGCAGGTCAAGGTTTAGGAATCTTATCAAATAGCTAAACCAAGCAGCAAATGATCAATCACAAATAAACAACAATAACAGAACAACAGAACAACAAAGCTTTATTCATCTGCAAGAGAGATTACAATAGGAGTGTGAATTTCATTACAAAGATATTGGCCGAGCAGCCTTACAATGCTACAAGATGCAGATCAAACTGATCGTACAAACTAGAAAACCTTCAAGAAATCTCCCAAAACAAATTACAATCTTTCTTAAGGAGAAACTCTCAAATGACAAATCCCAAGAATTTATAGGCTTCTATGGCGGCCACTGACCTTCCTTAATGATCTTGACATGTGTCATGCCTTGATTTGCCCTTGGAATGGCCGTACAGACTATCAAAATTGACCCTTTATTGTTTCTGATTCACTGGTAGGAAAAGTCGGTCCAACTGGATTTGTCTTCTGCTGCCTTTTACAGAGAAAGCACTGAAATCGGTCTCAACCGACCTTCGTAGAGGAAAGTGCAGAATTTGACCTTATCCAAATAGCGCAGATTTTACTCTCATCTAACTTTGTTAGTGCAGATCCATTTTAACACAAAGTCTGTGAGCGAGCCTCTTAGCACTAAGTCACAAAGCGGCGATTTTCCATTCATTTGACCTGCACATATTTCGACGTCAATCGACTTAGGCAGTGGGATTGATATTCAGCACAAGGTCGATGATGAAGATTTTTAACGCAAGAGGTGTGAAAGTGCTAGGTAGGAAATGATGACATCACCAACTTAGTAGAGGATTCAAAGGTGATAGACCTGGTCAGTAGGAGTTATTTGTAGCACAAGTCTGAACCTTAGGATTTTAGCGCCAGGTTGGTAGGACTCAAAAGTCACGCTGGAGCGTAACTTCACCAATTTTGACTAGATCTTCACCAAAATTGAGGTATGGATAGCCATTTGGGCCTTCTTCAAGATCAACCCCTTACTTGGCCAACTTCCTTAGGAAAATTCTCCAAATTTGATCAATTCACTCTTGCAGCTAAAACAGACAACAAGAAAGTAAAACAAATCTTTTTGGTTGATGAATTACACGTGAACCCGGATGCTCCTGCATCAATTAACCTAAATTTAAAACTATAGAGTCTAACTTATTATTTTTCCATCATATTTTTGGTGAACCTGATTATACGCCACACAACCTAGTTTGCCTACAAGTAAATTAGTTTATATTTATAAAACATAGAGTTTTTTAAAAATCCAATATAATTAAATTGAATTTATTAATTATTTTAAATGTGACTATGGTTTATTCTTCATTTGATTATATTTTTTATTTATAGTTTAAGTTAGTATATGTTAATCTACCCTTCCAACCTATTTTACCCTACATTTATTACACCTATTAGGGTTTGTTCCTTGGCTAAGACACATTCATTTGTTCCAAATTGTGACATAATTGTATGATCATTCACATCTTATGACACATCCATACTGAAATAATTTGTATATTTTGGAATATTGTAATCAAAGTTTAAATTACTAGGATGAAAGTATTGGTTAAAGTTTATAAATAGTTTCCCACTATGATTTAAATTGATTTTATAACTTGTTATTGATTTGTGACTATGATTTGGTGAACTTTGATTTTGCTTACAATTTCTCAGACAACTAAAAGTTTAACCTCAACTTTCTAAGGTCATAGTTTTTAACCTTGGAATTCCAAGAGCATTTTCATGGCTACAAAACATTTTCATCATTATCCCACATTACCTCAATTACATGAGCATTATCATATCATATCCTATCTTATCAAGTATCTTAGATCAAACTTTACAAAGGTATCATTTACTATGTAGAAAGGAAACCTGACCTAAGGGCCAAACCTAATGCCTTAAGGGCTCATCCGTGATGGCCTTGCCTACGTACACGCAATACAGAGGCTTCATAGTTTGGTCACGAGAACCTTTAACCGAAAGGTTGACTTAAATACAATAATTCATAAGGGAAGTAGTTACACTAATCCATATTTCATTGTGTAAAAGTGGAAACAATAACTTGTCTCAAGAAGGAAAATATAAATTGACTTAGGATAATCAAGTCAAATTCGCATGACATGAATAGCATATGTGGATGAAGCTAATGTAGACTTAACTAATGCTCGTATGAAGTTTGACATTGTTCAAAAACTTGATAACTGTAAAGCATTTTTGGTGTTAAGCTATGTTGTAATTATCTACAAAACAATTTGATACATGTAGACAACAACATAGATTAATCCAAAATGCTTTTGGGTAACCAAGTCTCCCCAATGCTACCACCTTATAGTAGAGCTTAGGTTTCTTCATGTTCAACTTTAGGTATTCGAATGGTTTATTCATGTAGCCATGTGTTGTCTAGTGGCTAGCATATAATGTATCCTTCAAAAGTCTTGTAATTATAGGGCTTATAATTTGAGATAGATTATATACATATCATTGGCATGTTTACACTTCAATTGGTGCACTAAAAGGAATGCATCATCTACTTGAGAATTCTAGGAGCCTTTTCATGGCTAAAGAGTGTTTCCATTGATCATTTGTCTAGTCATTAAATTGACATGTAATTGTATAGGTAACTATTTCACCTAAGGGATTCACTTTCATTGTTAAGTACAAACTTGAAAATAAAATTTAAAACTAGTTTAAATTTGTGAGTAAATATATATTAAAATATAGTGAATGAAAAAGTAGAAGTCAAAAAGTAGTAAAAGTTAAGTTCACTAGTAGAGATCAAAATTTAAAACTAGTTTAAATTTCATGTTCAACTTTAGGTATTCGAATGGTTTGTTCATGTAGCCATGTGTTGTCTAGTGGCTTGCATATAATGTATCCTTCAAAGTCTTGTAATTTTAGGGCTTATAATTTGAGATAGATTATATACATACCATTGGCATGTTTACACTTCAATTGGTGCACTAAAAGGAATGCATCATCCACTTGAGAATTCTAGGAGCCTTTTCATGGCTAAAGAGTGTTTCCATTGATCATTTGTCTAGTTATTAAATCAACATGTAATTGTATAGGTAACTATTTCATCTAAAGGATTCAATTTCATTGTTAAGTACAAACTTGAAAATAAAATTTAAAACTAGCTTAAATTTGTGAGAGTAAATAGATATTAAAACATAGTGAATGAAAAAGTAGAAGTCAAAAAGTAGTAAAAGTTAAGTTCACTAGTAGAGATCAAAATTTAAAACTAGTTTAAATTTCATGTTCAACTTTAGGTATTTGAATGGTTTGTTCAAGTAGCCATGTTGTCTAGTGGCTTGCATATAATGTATCCTTCAAAAGTCTTGTAATTTTAGGGCTTATAATTTGAGATAGATTATATACATACCATTGGCATGTTTACACTTCAATTGGTGCACTAAAAGGAATGCATCATCTACTTGAGAATTCTAGGAGCATTTTCATGGATAAAGAGTGTTTCCATTGATCATTTGGCTAAAGAGTGTGTATATGTTATATATATATTGGAGGATATACATATATTTATTATGTCTACTATATGTGCTCAATAACATATAGCATATACAACGTATATATGTGTGTGTGTGTATGATGTATATGTTGTATATGCACTATATGTATGTGTACATATGCAATGTATATGCATTGTATACATGCACTATATATGTGTATATGCACTGTATATGTTATATATGCTATATATGCACTATATATGTGTATATGCACTATATATGCTATATTTTCACTATATACATGCACTGTATATGTTGTATATGCATTGTATATACACAAAAATTATAGCATATACAATGCATACATAGCATGTACATATAGAAATTACAACTTGCATACACAGAAATTACAACATATACATAGAAATTAAACAGCATATACAGTGCATACATAGAAATTATAGCATATACAGTGCATATACAACATATATAGTGCATATGGATATAAATTACAGCATATACAACATGTATATAGTTCATATATAGTGAATATACAACATATATATATGTTGTATATGTTGTATGTTATCGAGCACATATAGTAAGACACAATAAATATATGTATATCCTCCAATATATATATATAGCATATGCAGTGCATATACAACATATATATATATATATATATATATATATATATATATATGTTGTATATGTTGTATGTTATTGAGCACATACAGTAAATACAATAAATATACGTATATCCTCCAATATATATACAAAATATGCATTGCATATATAACATATATATATGTTGTATATGATGTATATGTTGTATGTTATTGAGCACATACAGTAAACACAATAAATATATGTATATCCTCCAAAATATATACAACACACACACACAGATATATATATATATATAAATATAACTTTCAATTGCATGTAAATGGGGCTCGTGTATAGTGAAAGTTACCTGGTATGCTTGAAGGTGGAGAACTGTGGAAGGTGGCGGATGGCAACAAATTCACTCGAATGAAACCCTAACCCTTCGTTGTCCCCACCCAACATGTTGTTGGTAAGAGACACAGTGTAGCTTCATGAATGTTGTCATTGATGGCAACAAAGTTCATCCCACCCATCCGCAGGACATGGTGTGCTTATACCGGAAGTCAGATTGAAGAGTTTTGTGGTCTGGTAAGCAAGAACAGAGCATGCAGCAAGGCCCGACAATAAGGTTTGGATCTCTCAGAGGAAGTATCTTAGTAAAGTGCGGACTTGGGGAAGTCAAGAGGAGTACCTTGACTAATACATTCCAGAGATTGAGCCTCCGGTGATGAAAGAGTGAAGAGATATGAGCACCTAAGTGTTGGGTTCCTGTTTGGCAGAGTTGACTGAGAAAGAACTAACCGATAGAGCATCAAACCTTAATCCAGATGAGATATTGATGGTGATCAAGTTTCTTGAGGTATCTTTCATGATTGGCTGACATGGTTGATGACTTCTATAAGCATCTCTTTGATATGCATCACTTGGCAAGCAAGGATTCAGCTGACAGACTAGAGTTTGTAAATATTCTGAGTTTTCCGGATGCCGACTAGAAAGTGGATGAAATCATTGGTGTAGAATATATATACCAGATGGATTTGGATGGGAAGGTGTGAGTTGTGTGGTGTGTTGTGCAAAGAAAAGCATAAGTACAGTGTGGAAGCAGTAAGGCAGGTCTGGTATGTGACAGGACAACAACACCAAAGAAGAGAAAGAATGAAGTGTAGTAGATCAGTATACTGAGCCTAACCAGAACTAAACTCTAGCATATGTGGATGCTTCTCATCAGTTCAAGTATCTTATTACTCTCTTTATTACTTGTAGACAGTGAGTCTCTTGTAGGCAGTGAGCCTCTTGTGAGCAGTGTGCTCAGGCAGTGAGCCCTAATTGGCATGTGCCATTTTGTATTTCTATTCTTCTAACAGAGAATACATTCTTGGGTTAGTCACCTTGTGGTTTTTCCCTTAATAGGGTTTTCCATGTCAAAATCATTGTGTTATGTGTTTTGACTTTGTTTCTGCTTTCATGATTATGGATGCTTATTTGCTTTGATGCTACACTAGTTGTTAAAGAAAAATAGAAAGTTAAATTAATTAAGATAACTGATTCACCCCCCCTCTCAGTTATCAACAATTGGTATCAGAGATAAGTTCCTCCAAATAGAGCCTAACAGCTTGAGGAAGATCTGGGAATTCAAATGGATGTGTATGGTATGAGGGATCAACTTCAGTTTGCCTTAGATGATCTTGAGCAATCTAACTCCAAAGTCAATGAATTGAAGGAAAGACTCAAACAGGCTGATGACTTCATAAATGAACTAAAAGGGAAACTAATTATCTCTATGAAAAAGAGAGGATCTACTTCAGTAATTGGCAAGTCAAGGTGAAGCCAATGATACAAATGAAGATCTGAAGGAGAAAACCTAGTTATGTGAAAAGTTATCAAAAGAAGTCATTATGGTAATACATGAAATGGAATCAGGAGTTATGAAATTCACCCAAGAAATTGAAGAGAAAAGAAAAATTGAAGATGATCTAAGACAATCTCTCAAGGAGAAATTAGAAGACTGCCACAAAATGGATAGAATAATCAGGCATCTAGATCTAATCTTGAAGAAGCTAGAGATAATGAAGAACAACTTGAGAATCAGATTGACACTCTTAAAAGGGAGCTTCAAACAACAAATGAATACAAAGAGAAATTCAGGATAAGCTTTGCTCAACTTGAAGTTCTTCTTCAAAGCCAAAAGAGGGTAGATGATAAGCAAGGCTTGGGGTATGAAAAAGGTGAAAGGTCCAGATCCAGTCAGAAGAACTCCAAATCAGAAAATCCAAGAAACAGGCCTAGAAAACCTCCGGTAAGGCAACCAAATACTCAAAGATATCCTTCCTTCAATGGATACTACCACAATTGCAATAACTTTGGTCATAAAGCTAATCAGTGCAGAAGTACAATGAATCAGACTAATTCATCCTTCTCCAGACAGTGCTTTAATTGCAAAAGGTATGGTCACAAAACTCATGAATGCAGAAATATGCAAATGAACAATTCATTCAATGGTAGATGTTTTGCATGCAATAGAATGGGACATATGGCTAATCAGTGTAGATCAATAGGATATCAGTCAAATATGCAAAGAAATGTTGTTTGTTACAATTGCAATAGATCCGGTCATATTGCCAAATTCTACAGAAGTAAGAATTAGGACAAAAAGGGTTCGGTGCATCATAATCAAAACCAAGACAAAGGCAAAGGAAAAGTGAATGCGGATGAAATTCAAAAAGAGATGAATAAGATGTGGGTGAAGAGAAGTACAGAAAATGATGGGAATGGATCCGCACCAGAATCTAGTGCTGATATTCCTTTCGAAAACTAAATAGATGAGCTCTGGCTCAGGGGGAGTAACAAAAGAAAAATATTTTCCCCTAGCCAGTCAATAGGTGCCTGAAAGTGGCACATGAAAGGTTGCGGATCAAAGGGTTCTTAGAAAAATATCTAAATAAACATTGGGAAAGATATGAAAGATCTACAAGAAATTTGAAGAGGTTAATCATCTGAGATTAATCCAGTTTAACAGTCATCCGGTAAGAACAGGATTTTCACAGACAGATCCGGTATGATTCAAATTCAAAGTATCTTAATCTGCGGGTAGATCAAATGTTTGGGAAAGGAGGATAGATTATCACTAATCATCAAGAAAAACTCTATGTATATCTCAGTGATCTGGAAAAGATCTCTCTTAGAACAAGGAGAACAAGGCAATCAGAATGACTTAAGTTGTGCATTTATTGCAATATGGAATTAGGGTTTGCTCAGAGATAAAAGGGTTCATTTTCTCATCATTTACACATTTGCATTAGTGAAAAAGATAAGAAGAGCTCTACAAACAAGTTTGCTTCATTTCTCTCAAGGATCAACTGTAGAATTCAAGTCAATCGGCGATCTTTTCATCTCATTCTGTGAACCCTAAAAGTGTAAAAGGTATTTTTCATTCTTGAAATCTCTCTCTGAATCTTTTGAAAGATGGCTACACCAAATGTTGTGAAGATCACTGATAGACCGCGTCCAAAATTCAAGAAACATCCATACAAATCCCTAGAAGTTGATCCCCTAGGTGCCTTTTCTAGCATTCTGCATGGGGTTTTACATGTTGAAGACGTTAGGGCATACATTCATGCCAATATTGAGGATTTCAAGGAATCTAAGTTGATTGATATATATCACAAGCAGCTAATAGATGAATCATTTGAACTAAAACCTCAGTACAAAGCCATCTGGGACAAGCATTTTGCACAATACATTCATTTCCCCTATTTTGTAGAAGATGAATGGGTCTGATATGTTCTAAGTAGATTACATGACAACTTTATGTGGTTGATGAGACCATTGAAGATAACCAAGGATGCCATTAGGGCAGTTACTAGATTGCACTCATCCGGTGGGATACCTGCTCTCAAGTCAGTCAAGAATCAGACAGTGAGTGAGGCAACAGGATCTAAATTTGATAAGAGAGTAATGACAATAGAAGATATCACTAATCCAGATATCAAGTTTGCATCCATGATAATCAGTTACAAGATATATCATTTCGGCAGGGAAAATTTAGTACCTAGAACTACAATTTACACTGCTTATCAGATGCTTAAAGAAAATGCTGACTATGATCTCTGTGAGCTCCTTCTAAACCAACTTTTGGAGAATTTGTAGAAGATAAAGAAGGACAAGAAGAACTCTTTCAAATATGGTGGCTTGATACTCTGTCTATTCTTTTATTACATGAATGAGCTACCCGGATCCAGTGGTTGGATGTGACAAAATGACAGACCAGTAGCCATACAAATCAGGGATTATTTGCATGGGCTTGGTGATGCCAAGGCACAAAACACAACTCTGTGGGGTTACTTCAAAAACTTCCAAAGCTTGATGTAGGCCAGACAAAGAATCCCCCAATCATTGGTTGAGAAGTACAAAGATA
The DNA here is from genome assembly GCA_027924645.1 of Cunninghamia lanceolata. Classification (NCBI taxonomy): domain Eukaryota; kingdom Viridiplantae; phylum Streptophyta; class Pinopsida; order Cupressales; family Cupressaceae; genus Cunninghamia; species Cunninghamia lanceolata. The sequence goes on along the minus strand of BSBN01001038.1, from coordinate 7,222,301 downwards.
CACTGTGCTTCATGGTAGACACTGATCATTGCCTAATGGAGGCAATAGAGCCAAGGATAGTTTGGATCATGCCAATGGGGTATGAAGTTGATGAGAAAATTCTAGAGCTACATATTCAACACATGCTAAGTCAACCCAAGGATCCTAAGGCAAAAAGGTTTGGTACCTACCAAGAGCTAAGTGTAAAAGTTCATGTTGAACTTAGACAGCCTGAGATCAAGAGAAAAGTAAGAAGGGAAGTAGAAGATTTTGCCAAGAGGCATGGAATTTCAAAAGAGGCACTTGATGCCAACAGAGAAAAGATGGAAAGGGCAGAGAAAGAAAAGGAAGAAGCAGGAAAAGAAAGTGCTCCAGTAGAAGCCCCCTCTCGGATGAGATCCTCTAAGAGCTCAAAGGCATCAAAACTAGAAGTAAAATCATTCAGTAAAGGAGAAAAGAGAACAAAGACAAAGGCTACAAGATCATACACAAGCCTCAAGGATGATGAAGAGACAAAAATAGATGATGAAGTAACGAAAATGAAGAAGAAAAAGAAAACATCCAGTGAACCCTCTACCGGTCAAGACAGGGAAGAGAAGGCAGAAGAGTTTGTTGAAAGGCCCACTCTATCCATTGATGATGTAGTCAAATTAGTCACTGTGGATGGGAACCTAAAACCAATGACTGAATTCTATGATGACTACAATGAAGCTGACCAAAAGATCTTGCAAGAAGCTACAGTCAGGTATTTGAATATCTATAATAAGGCATTTATTGAAATCATATCTCTAATTCCTAAGAGCCTAGAGAAGGAACTAGAAATAAGGAAAAACAATGCTAAGGCAAAGGACCTTGAGATCCGGGAATAGATAGCTATTCATCTCTATCCTTCAATCACTCAGAAACAAATGAATATGATTTTCAAAGATTGTAAGGATGAGTTCCAGAGCAAAGCTAGAATGAATCAGCTTATGCTTGGAGAGACTGACAAAGTGGCCAAAGAGACTGAAGATATCCTCCGGAATGCTTATAAAAGATTCAATATTCTTGTTATAGAAGACCTAGGTAATGAACCCTCTGCCGTGGATGAAGAAGAAGAATCTACTGTAAAAAATGAAGAGGAAAATGAGACAAGTGAAGAGAAAACTAAGGACTTAGATTCCTCTGCTCTGAAAGAGGAAGTTCATGAACAAGCAAACATCTCTCATTCGTTTTCCCCTACAGACTCTGGATCTAAAGGAGAAGAAAGAATAAAGGAGAAAACTAGTCAAGGAGAAGAAGTACAAGAAAAAGAAAAAGGTCAAATAGAGAAAACCTCATATGACAGTGCTAAGGCTGTAGAAGGGGAGAAAACCCTGTCACCGACAAGGGACACAATAGAAGCAGTCAAAGATTTCTTAACCAAAGAGATGTTGGAATTTGATGAACTGGAACTTCTTCAAGGACCATTCAATTTTGACTCCCTCTCCCCGGTTCAAACCATGAAGCTAGCATCCTTTACTTCAGCAAAGGCAAAAGAAAAACTTTTGAAGTCTCACATGGAAGACTACAAGCTCATAGAAACTGCATCTGGTGTATAGGAGAAGATCATGCCATCCTTCCAAAAGGATCCTTCAGCCTCGACATCTGGTAATCTAAAGTCTGTTGTAAATTCTGTTCATTCATATTTTTGATTCCTTAGAAGAGTCAGCAAAAGAAAAGGTCTGGAAAGAGTTTTTAGAAAAGAGACTCTCTGAAGTACAAGGTCTAATAAAAAATGATAGGAGAGTTATGGATATTAGAATAAAGAGCTTAGAAAATGCTCTCAAAGATGGCAGAGATATCTATAAGTTTTGTTTATCCTGGCCCAAAGTGACCAAGGATATTGAGAAGAAAGCAAAAGAGCAAGAGGATAAATTGTTAAGTTTATCTCAAAGTTTTGATCCTCTCTCCTCTTCCATAGTAAATCAAGAATTTTAGACTATTGTAGTCACAAATGAAATAAAGAAGCTTGAGAAGGAGAAGAAAAATAGAATAAACAGGTTGAGTGAACTTAGAAGGAAAATTATCCCTAAGTTAGAAGCCATGCATGAGGCCCTAAGTGATGCCCAGACCATAGCTCGGACCAGTGATCTAACAGATCTAAAAAGAGCAGAAGCTTTTGCATTCCTGTTGAGTGGTCACATCTCAATTTTGGACAGGGTGAAGAAGAGTTAGGCGTCAAAAGTGGTACAGTTGAAGACCACTTTTGTAGATATATTTTAGTATATGTAAGTAAAACATGTATATATGTTTTATACGGCTAAGTATAGATTGTTTTTGGGAAATTTTGGTGTGTGGACCCTACCCTTTTCTGTTGATGTCAAAGGGGGAGTGAGGAGAAGTGAAAAATGTGGAATCTAGCTAAGGGGGAGCTCTGGTAAAATGTACATTAGAACAGAGCATCAGCCAAGGGGGAGTGCAGTGTGACAGTCATTTTTCACTAAGTGTTGCCATCAATACCAAAGGGGGAGATTGTTGGCAAGAGACACAGTGTAGCTTCATGAGTGTTGTCATTGATGGAAACAAAGTTCATCCCACCCATCCGCAGGACATGGTGTGCTTATACCGGAAGTCAAATTGAAGAGTGTTGTGGTCCGGTAAGCTAGAATAGAGCATGCAACAAGGCCCGACAATAAGGTCCGGATCTCTCAGAGGAAGTATCTTAGTAAAGTGTGGACTTGGGGAAGTCGAGAGGAGTACCTTGACTAATACATTCCAGAGATTGAGCCTCCGGTGATGAAAGAATGAAGAGATATGAGCACCTAAGTGTTGGGTTCCTATTTGGCAGAGTTGACTGAGAAAGAACTGACCGACAGAGCATCAGACCTTAATCTGGATGAGTTATTGATGTTGATCAAGTTGCTTGAGGTATCTTTCATGATTGTCCAACATGGTTGATGACTTACATAAGAATCTCTTTGATATGCATCACTTGGCAAGCAAGGATTCAGTCGACAGACTAGAGTTTGTAAATATTTTGAGTTTCCCAGATGCCGACTAGAAAGTGGATGAAATCATTGGTGCAGGATATATATACCAGATGGATTTGGATGGGAAGGTGTGAGTTGTGTGGTGTGTTGTGCGAAGAAAAGCAAAAGTATAGTGTGGAAGAAGTCAGGCAAGTCCGGTATGTGACAGGACAAGAGCACCAAAGAAGAGAAAGAATGAAGTGCAGTAGATTAGTATACTGAGCCTAACCAGAGCTGAACTCCAGCATATGTGGATGCTTCTCATCAGTTCAAGTATCTTGTTACTCTCTTTATTACTTGTAGACAATGAGTCTCTTGTAGGCAATGAGCCTCTTGTGAGCAATGTGCTCGGGTAGTGAACCCTAATTGGCATGTGCCATTTTGTATTTCTATTCTTCTAATAGAGAATACATTCTTGGGTTAGTCACCCCATGGTTTTTCCCTTAACAGGGTTTTCCACGTCAAAATCATTGTGTTATGTGTTTTGACTTTGTTTCTGCTTTCATGATTATGGATGCTTATTTGCTTTGATGCTACACTAGTTGTTAAAGAAGAACAGAAAGTTAAATTAATTAAGATAACTGATTCACCCCCCCTCTATGCGAGAATGATTGCTCCTTTTGATAGGCTTAAATACTTTTGTAAGGCACTGAGGCAACCTAAAGTTAAGATGAGACACTTCTTGATTTGTTTCACCAAAGCATAGGTACAGAGCAACATGAAAGATTTGGAGCAGCATGGTACATGTTAGATTAATTAGTTCAAGGAGTCCAAGTTGAACAATATTAAAGCTTCCCATTCAAGTGGACTTGAATTTTTTCTTTTCCTTGGGAGTATGGTGCAGGGGCACCTTCAGGCCATATAGTCAAATTTGGTCAAATTTTGGTTTTATGTTTTGTTTTGATGTGTTTGGTATAATAAGTTCATTTATGACCATTTGGGATTATTTTGGAATGTTATAGATCCATTGATCAAAAGTTGTAAACATTTGCAAAAAAGATGCAAAAGTTGTCATTGTGAAAGTTGTCAAAAAGTGCATTAAAGTTGCAACTTTGATTAGGAAGTTAGTTGTGGGTGGTTGGTAGTTGAAAAATGATTTGGAAAGAATAAATACATGTTTTAAACATGAATCCCAAGGTTGGGAATGTTGAAAGGAGATTAGAATGAAGAAATTTCAATTTTTGCACTCTAAAAAACTATTTTTTTCTAGAAAACTGACTATTATTCGTGTGATTGTACCGATTGTACAGATTGTACAGCTCTAAAACCAACTGGAAAAGTTGGATGGTGATCATACCTTTCTAATACAACTGGTTTGAGCAATTTTTGTGCATTTTATAGTGTTTTTTGTAAAAACTATCATAAACCCTACCTAGGGTTTTAGGAAGCACAAAAAATGCAATTCTCATGTTTCCCACATGATATGGTCAAGGCACTTGGCAATAAAGTCTGTTTTGATGTCCTCTAACATCTCACAAGAGTTGGAGTTTGGGTTTTTGCATGTGGGAGTAGAAATTCATGACAGTTTGCTACACTTTACTCTATTTTCACCCTGTTTTCAGTAAAGAACCCTAGTAGGTTTAGAGGGCTTGATGAATATGATTGTATAGGATTGTTCATGATAGAGGAATGGTTTATTGGGATCTTGTTGAGTGTATTGGATGTGTAGGAACAAATAAAATCCCATTTGAAGTCAAGAACTAAAGGAATACCAAGCCTAGGAGACCTAATTATGCCTAATAAGAAAGAGGACATTAAAAAATTGAGCCTTTCCATACAAAATAATCATACCCCATTTCTTGATATGTGTTATAATGTCCAAAAGGGTATCCTAAATGGGTCTCCTTTCCTATAGATCAGGTTTTCTCCAAAAGATATGTCCAAAAAGGCCTTTTTGAAAGGCTACAAGGAACAACGGTGGTTTGTGGTGGAAAGCCCATTGATTGATGACCAAGGGCTCTTGAGAGTGGTTGGCTAAGTGAGTTTGATCATTCCATACTCTACTTTGCATCAATTAGGCATGACATGGAAAAGAGTAGACAATGTCATGAGTCCAACCTTTATAGGTAGAATTATAGTACCCATGGATGGTCTACCAACATTATTAAAGCCACAGATGTTTAACTTATCTGGCTTAATTAACTTTTTATCAAAGTTCATTTTGTGTAAAAAATCAACACCACAAACATTAAGAGCTGATCCATTATCAACCATAACATGCTTTATCAACTTTTTATTTACAGTGACAAAGATTATAGGAGGATCATATTGTTTCTGAACTTCCATAGAGGGTAACTCATGTTGTTGAAACAAAATATCTATTTTTGTCGCATGTATACAATATAACAGGGCTGCTACATCATTAGGCTTAACAATTGGTGGTACAATCACCTTTTGTAAAGCTCCTTGGAGCATTATGTGGTATGTAGGTGATGTTTGTATGAGTTCCCAAAGAGAGATCTTAGCAGGAGTAACATGAAGCTGCTCAACAAGATCATAATCTTGACCAACCTTATGTTTTAAATGAGGTGGTTGAGGAAGCATAGGATGAGAAGCTAGTACAGATATTAGAGTAGTTGATTGATGTTTACCTAGTTTGTTATTTCGTGTATTGTATGTATGAGCAACCACATTGTGGTTGGAATATTGTGATCCATCATGATATGGTTGATTTTGACTTGTGATTTTCTTAGCTTTATTATAGATGCAATCAAGAGGTTGAGAAGATGTTGGAAAGCATCGTACAATGAGAACCAGTTTCATCTGTGTTGTAGGCACATTGGAACATAGATTGACCACTATATTCAATTTCATAGTCTCTTCTTGAGATTTAGGCACTTAAATTGCATTTACTAATGTTTGAAACAACAATGGTTTAGGATTCGTAGTGGAATATTCAATAGAGATAAATTCATCCAAGGCTTCATCTTACATATTGAAGTCATTACAACTAAATAGCTCATTATATGTATTAAAGTCTTGTAAAAAGAAACCTGACATTTCCGCATAATCTAATTAACCCAAGACTTAAATGTAAAACAAGATAGCATGTACTTGTAAAGAATGAAACGAGATATCACTATGCAAGTAATCAAAATTTCATCTTTATGCTCTTTCAATGAAAAGATAGATATATTGATCAAAATGCAATATATGTACTTTTAATGAAAGAGGGTTTGCACTTTGTTGTTCTCAAAATCAGCTACGTTCATTTTTGTAGACAACCCCTACGAAACTTGTCAGTTTCGTAGTCTACACTCTAAGTTCGCTTATCGAGATAAGTCCTCTTGGCCTTGCATGAAGTCCTTTAACATTGTTGAAATGGTTTGTGACATTCTCCTAAGTCAATTCCTCAAAAATTGTGAAAATCAAATAGGTCATAAGCTTGTCAAAGTATCAATTTTGACTATTTTGGGGGTGCTAGAAAATTTTTGTTTTCACATGTAATAGCGGTCAAAATTACCACTCTTACATGTGTATTGTTGTTGATCATGCAAGGGCGGTCATATCCACTGCTCCGACATGACCTATTGAAGTGTAATGTTGGGGATTTTCGCTGCCCAAGCAAATCCTGCGAAATCACCAAACTTGAAGTTGGCATTAATGGTACTCATGCCATGTTTAATGCATAACTTTAAGGTCTTTTAAAAGTTTTTTATTTTTGTTTTGATTTGCTTATTGTTCAATTTAGAAACCTCTAGCTAGACTGATACCTCCTTCACGCCATTTTTCTTCATGATACTCGTGTAAACTTCGGATCTAAGAAGATTTTGTTTCTTGACTGCATATAGAGTTTTTGTTCTTTTGCCAGGTAAGTCTTTGCTCTTTCTTGTTTTCATTTTAAAGATTAAGGTTTTATCATGTATGAAACTTCTTTGTTTTTGTTTTAATTTCTCTTTTATGATTAGTATAATTATATCATCTATGTATGTATTTTTCACCATTTTCTGTAAAACACTAGTTTTTACTTTTTGTAGCCTTGATTAAATGGGTTAGGGATTTTACCGCTCATGTTAAGCTTGGGTTTTTCCAATAGTTTCCTAACATGTATTTATAGTCTTTACCACTGCCGATACATGTTTTTCCCTTGCACTGTGTGGATACTTCATGTAAGGGCAGCAATTTTTGCCGCCCCTACATGAACCTTATATGTTGTTTTCCCTAACATGTAAGGGCGGTTAAAACAACCGCCCTTACACAAACCTTGTATTACTCCAATATGCAATAGCGGTAGAAACTTCTTCTCTCACATATATAACTTGGAGTTTCAAGAACACCTGCACAAGCAGTCTTTTCAACTGACTCTACACTTTAAACTTGCTTACTCCCTCATATGCATAAGCAGTCTTTTAGCCCACCCCTACATCAAACATATATATCATCCCTTTCACTTGCGAAGGTGGTCCTTTTAGCTAACCTTGCATATGCATCAGAATCCAGTTATCTCCTACATGTAATGGCGGCCAAATTAACTGACTTTGCACGATAAATAAATGGCCCCTTGTGCAGGAGTGGTCATTTTGACCGCCCATGCACATTTTCTTGAATTTTTTCTAACACTGGAGAAAATTCATCTTTCAAAGCCTGTTGACCCTCTTTCACCTTTTACCTTGATTTGCGTGCACTCAAGCCCTTCAACACATGCTTCCCTGTTCATGATCATTGAATCACAGTAATCCTAATTTACCCATTTTTTTCGTAATTGTGAGATCATGGCTTTTTGCAGTTTTTGACAAACATCTATGGTAGATACCTTTTCCAGAGTTCACTCCAAAGTTGATATCGGAGCCGTCTCAATCCAAAGCTAAAATCATGAAGTACAAATACCAAGGGGTCTTCCCTGTTACTTTAGTGTAGTCTAATGTTGATGAAATCAGAGATACAGAAATAGGGCATGTAGATATGACAGAGTTCGTTGACAGAACTAGACAACCAAATTCTTCTAGACATCTGCAGAAGATCATTGACAACAACATTCACTTGGTTGCCTCTTTTCTAGTTGCTGCCCATAATCCTAAGTTTGTTCTTTAGGTGGCCAGCCATTACAACAGGGATACTAGGGTTGTGACAGATTCCCAAGGGAATGTGATTATGAGACTGGATGCAAAATTTCTTGACAAAATCTTCATGTGTCCTATTGAAAATATTGGACAAATTGATTTTGCTCAAGGGCAAAGAGATTATGATGAAGATGTGGAAGTCGTGAGAAGATACATAAACAGTAAATGGTTGAATATTCCTCAGAGCAATCTGACAAGATGGCCGAAGGATCTCCCAAGGAGTGACTTTGTAGAGGAGGTCTGTGACTTGATTACACTTTTGAGTAGAATCAGAGGACTTCCTTCTTCCTCCAAGTTTCAGGAATGGATGTACACGTACATCAAAGTGATTCTCCAGGGCACACCAAAAATCTTTTGGGGAGAATAGATTAGCAATGCTCTGCATGAGCAATTGGTGAGAGTCAATATTACTTTCATGTTTTATATGACCTCATATCTTGTGTATCCTGCTGCGACCATGAGGAGTTTTCTTGGTCTTACTCAGGTTGGTGACAGGAGGTTGGTTCCTGTGTATGAGTATTATCCTCAAATCACTCTAAAAGGATCAATCCATCATTTTTGGAGGGTTAATGATGCTTTCTTTTCAATGTTTTTGTGCCTATGGGGTAATGAACTGGTATAAAAGAGAGTTTCAGATGAAGCTTGGGAAGTTGTAAATTCTTTTGGCTGCTTGTTCTTACAATTTTCTACTTTCACATATCTCAAAGTAGGTATTATTTTGGTTACCCCTATATACTTCCACGATATCCCAGTGATAGGATTGTTCTCATGGAATTATGTAGATAGTTGATTTTGGTGCATAATAAACAAATGGAGCTGAAAAAGTCAGGGATTAAGTTTCCTATAGAAATTGGAAGGTACTCAGTTCGGTCAGCTACTAAGGCCAAAATAGTTGAATCTGAAATGCAACTGGTCACCATGAAAACTTTCAAGAAAAGGGATCATTTTGACTTCAGGAGGGTACAAGATAAAATCAAGAGAAAGTCAATTTTCCACATGCCAATGGTGGAAGATATTTGGGCTAACCTCAAGACACAAAATAAGATTAGGAAGTTAGAATTTTGTAGACTTCATTTGAGTTGGATAGAAGCGTTGGGCCTTGCAGATGTTCCAGATGGGATGGAAGATGATGGGAATGTTTTAGATCCCAAATAAAATATTGAGAACATTGAGGCATCACCCCTTCCAGAGGTCAGATGGTTAGTCAAAGAGGAGACTTCTATAAGGAAAAGATTTCTGTCAATCTTGGCTAACACAAATATATGCTTAGAAAGAAAATGGATCAGATTGAAAGAATTTCTTACAGGGTCAGAGACTGAAGTCCAAGAGCAAATAGGTAAAAAGGTGGAAAATTAGACCAAGAACAAAAGAGACACTCCCTCTTCTTCTAAGATACATAAGCCAAAAATCAAAATTTTATCTAAGGGAGGGAAGAAGAAAGAGGTTGCAGGGACCTCTAATGTTACTAAATCTGGTATTAAAGACACTAATCTTGAGCAGATGGAGGTTGAGGATGTTAAAACTAAACAACAAAATATTGAGAAATCTAAGAATGCCTAACAACCAGAAATGTCTGAAAAGCCTGCTGAGGAAGATGAAAAAGAACAAGGTAAAGATGAAAATGTAGAATAGGAACAACTTGGTGATTCACAACTTTCACCACAGAAGGACCTTCTATCAGAATCCCAAGTTTCTACGCCTCAACTTCATGCTCCTATTTCTAGTATTTTTCCTATAGTTTCAAATACTCCTATTTCTCCTATTTTGGTTGTTTCCTCTGATAATACTCCCCCTTCATTAAGAACAAGTTTTGGAACAATGTTTGATTCATCTAGGTCCATTCCTAGTTTGTCTTCCCCATCTTTTGATATCGGTGAATAAATTGTGTTAGAACATTTTCTAGATAGTTCTGAAAAGGTTGTTGATACTACTGCTATTTTTACTCCTACCAGTCCCATTATTACAATAACAGAAGTAAGCATGGATCCGGCAAAGCAAGTGATTGATTCTTCTCTTAATGTGGGTGCTTCTATACTTCCTCCTTGGTTGTCTGCATACACTCCTAAGAGAAAGAAGCAAGCCATTACACCAGATGAGATTGATATTAAGAAGCTGCTGCCTATCAAATCAAAGACTCTGAAGAAAAAGCCTAAGACTGTTTCTAGGCTCATCAATGAAAAGGGAATCAGATATGCAGAAATTGCCAAGCCACCAAAGGATGCTACTATTGACAATTTTGATATGAATGATTATGTTGTGTCAAGAGTTGAGTTAGGTAAGCTAACTCATGAAGGCATTAAGGAAGATTTTCAAACTATTGCCAGCACCGTGCTTGAGAAATATGATGAGGTTAAGAAGGAGAAAGAGCAGTATAAAGCTAAAGCAGAACAACTTGTCGCTGTTCTTCAAAAAATAATAAAGTCATCTAAAATTGTGGAACCCATTGCGGTAACTGTAGAAGATCCTCTGATTCAGAAAGTGGAAAAAGCTCAGGCTAGAGGAAGAGTGGTAGGAGATATTGTGGAACATTTGCTAGCACAAGGAAAAGTTCTATTGAAAACTACTGTAGAAAGAAAAGAAAAGATGGATAAAGAAAAAGTTGAGCTTGATAACATGGTTGACTTACTTTCTCAAGAATTGTAGGATCAAGAAGAAAGATTAGAGGAGTGGATAGAGATGAAGAAGATTAAGATAAAGAATCTGATTGCCATTAGGGTCATCTCCAATCGGGAATCATATCTTAAGACTAAGGAATCTCTTGTTCATCGTATCAATATAATAAAAGGCTTACTTGATGGCTTATGCCAAGCTTGTGAAAACATTGAGGCCATCAATGTCATGCTTCTACACAGGTTGGAAGAGCTCCCATGCACTCTGACAGGTGAAGGTCATAAGTTCCTCTCAGCAGATGAAATGATAAGCTCTTTTGAAATGATGGTTCAACAAAAATTTGAAGATGAAATGCCCTCAGTACTTTCTATGGACAGCCTTTATGATCAGCATTCAACTTTTGAAAACCTAAAGGACAACCTTGACAAGCATGAAAAGGTGATAAAGGCAGTGAAAGATGCAGTTCTTTGGGCCCACACTATCTCAGAGAATACAGTAAAGCCAGATGCATGTGAAATGGCAGCTATACAGGCCATGTATCAGAACTTTCTAAAGAAGAATGATGGAGGAAGTTGAAGTTTCTTTTTGTTACCTTAGTTTATTTTCATTCTTGTATATGTAATTTGAATTTTGTTATGGACATACTCATGTGTAATTTTCCAAAATGTAATTACATGTGAGACAAAGGAAGTCCCAAGTCAAATAGGACTCTTTTGTTTGAATAAGTCAAAGTAGTTGTAAATTTCCTATTTTTTCTCTAGGCTCCTCTCGATAAATAAAGAGGGCCTCTATTGTATTTTTTATCTTTTAGTTATTGAAGCGAAACTCTGCCAAATTGAAGAGCATTTTGAGACTTTGTGTTCAAATTGTAAATCATATTTTATCAAGTGAATAGAAAAGCAAACGATCATTCAATCTTTGCATTGGAATAACTTGTGGTGTATTGGAAGTTGTTCTTATATCCTTTTCCTTATACTATCTTATCTATTTGATCAAATTGTAGTGTGAGTTTGGATAATCTGGGAGATGTTCTAAATCTAATATTGAAGACTTTGTGCTGCAATAATTATCTTTAGGTTTGTGATTTTATGTTTTGGAGTAAAAGATATTGGAAAGACTTTGAGCTGCTGTTATCTTTTATGATCGTGTGTTTTCATTATAGTATTCGATGAAGACTTTGAGCTGCACCTTATCCTACTTCATTCTAAATTGTAAATCAGTAAAAGGGCCAACGATAGACTTTGTGCTCTCATGGGTTTCTTGGTTATTTTGATTTGTATTGTGAAAGTGCTCTTTTATATTGTAAACATCATTTCTGAAAGAAGAGAAATGGATGACATGGTTTCACCCCAAAATTAGTTTTTAGTGTAAATAAATTTGTAATAGTTAATAAGGAACCTATCCTTGTTGGGAGGAGAGATTTATCTCATTACACTATGGTTGATATAACCATTTTGCCTTCAGTTAGTTGAAGATAAAATATTCACCCAAGATTTTTGGCGACTCTACTAGGGAAGAACATGCAACTTAGAGCCTCATGCTTTGAGTTAAAACATTTCATCCTCCTCCATTGTTTTAAAGTTGTTCTGAATCTTTGTTTAGTACATTGCATTCTAGTAGACCCACGGTATACAAGAAGCAAGAGAGCTCAAGGTATTATTGATCCTGTATTCGAGTTGATGCAGCAAAATAAATTTGGTCTTTTGTCTCCACAACCTTGACTTTAGCAAACTAGGAGTTTTCCTCCTACCAGCGCCAGGTCTCCAATACCAGGTGAAGGTTCTAGCTCCAGTACTAACAGAGTTTTGTTATCCCACCCTTTAATCAGCACACCATGGAAGCTCAAGGCCCGTGGGGTAATACTTTTGGTCCCTTGAACTTAACTCCACCATTGCATGAACTACCTCGTAGTTTGAGGAAGGATTTTCCTAAGTTCTATGGTGATGGGAAAGTCCACCTAGGTGAACACATTGTAGCCTTCTGCATAGCTTGCGATGTGTTAGGTGTGGAACATGAAGATGTGGCAGTAAGACTTTTTGTGGAAACACTGCAAGGTGCTACGACAGATTGGTTTTACCATCTTCAAACTTGAACTATAATGAGTTGGAACACTCTCAAAACCAAGTTCAAAGCTAGATTCAATCCTAGAGAAGATGCACATGCATTGTTACCTTAGCTAATGTAGATTAAGAAAGAGCCACATGAACCCATGCAAGATTTCATCGCTAAGCTCAACAAATTGACAAATAGGATTCCTACAACCTCTCAGCCAATGATGAAGAATCTCAAATGCTTCTTCATCAACACTCAGCTTACTGAGGTAAGCTTTTTGTTAAGACGGGCTGGCCCTGCTAATCTTCCTGCAACCCAAACTTTGGCTACAGAGGTGGAAGATGATCTTATCCTTGCCAGTAAGATCAAAAGAGATTCTAACAGAAATAGAGGTCAGTCCTCTACTAATAATTCTTCCACGAGCACCACAGATCCTATGGTTCAAAAGCTAGCAAATGAATTACAAGCTCTGAAGAAACAAATGTCTCAAGGTATGTTTGCTCCTTCCTATAGGGATATACCAAGAAGAACATTTCCCAATCATCCATACCAAAGTAACATTTCCAAAAGTCAAGGGCAACCAATTCATCTTCCTCCTACCCAGGGGAAGCTCGCCATTGAAGCCGCATTGGTCAACTCAGCAGTTGGCTATTATGAAGTAGAAAATGACAATTCCCACCAACCTAATTTGGATCAGGAGAATGATGCTAATCTTTTTACAGAAGGAGAAGAAGAATTAGCTGGTGACTCTACCATTGGCTTTCTGAATTACCAAGATGAAGCTGAAAGAGAGCGAGAAGTATACGATGGAGCATATGCTGTTTTTACTAGGTCCCAGAATTAGTCAAATCAACAAGCTGATAAAGGAAAGACAAGAGAGGAACCTCAACCGGTGATCTCAATTGCCAAACAGGGAACTCCATTGTCTTTTCAGTCAAAGGACCTAGTTGGCGATAAGCTAGTAAGTACATCTAACAATCTTGTGTCTTCTACTTCTATTCCTCAGACCAGTACTACCCCGAATAAAACCCAGAATGATGTATTTCCTTCCTCTGTATCTAGTTCATTTCAGTTATTTAACATAATAGATCATGCTAGGAAAATCAAAATCGAAATGTTTGAGGTTGAGTATTTACAAGCTAATCCTAAATAGTTTGATAGGTTAGCTAAATACATTAAAAACAAGATTGTCCCTATAGGGCAAGATTCTACCAAAGTTGCCCATGACTCCTCAAAGAACAAGTCCACCCAAAATAATCTTGTCACTACTCCCCTTGTTGCCCCAGGGAAAATAGAACCTTTCTATGTTTCTCTATTGGTAAATGGCCACAAGTTGAGTAATTATATAATAGACTTCGGGGCTTCTGATAATGTCATGCCTACCAAAGTGGCATATGCCCTCAGTATTACTTTGACCAAGACTTTTGGGAGATGTTTCTCCATGGAAAATAAGCAAGTGCCATTGTTGGGCCAAATCAAAGATGCCCAATTTGCATTTGCAGGCTTTCCAGATAAGAGGATCAAGATGACCGTCCTAGTGCCTAATGTTCCAGCCTCTTATGGCATCCTGCTTGGGCATAATTTTTGTAAAGATGTAGGTGGACAATTGAACATGGACTTATCTGAAGCAAGGATACCTGTTAAAGCTGTCATGTAAAAGTTGCTTCCTGAGAAGGAGGCAAAATATATTGTTACCCAAACTGCAAATCCCAAAGCCCAAATTTTGTTTGAGTCTTTGGGAATGGGTAATTATTTCTTGTCTACTGAAGATACTTCTAGTTCATTAGATGAAAGTTCTGACATTTCAGATGCAGAATCAGAGGACACTTCTAGTAAATCAGATGAAAGTTCAGACGAGAGCATAATGATGCCAGAATCTTCTCTTTCTGATGAAGAAGAATCTACTAGTAACAGAAACATCAAAGGAAGAAATTCAAATGATGTTTGGGTTTTAGAATTAGATGATAGTTGTTCTTCCACCAAATCTAGAGCTAGAGTTGTTTTGATATCTCCACAAGGTGATATCTTCCCTTTCGCATACAAGCTGCAATTCGACAATACCAATAATACTGCGGAGTATGAATCATTAATACTTGGCATGGAAGATGCTCAGGTTAAAGGTATTAAAAATCTTCATGCTCAAGGAGATGCTAAACTAGTTGTTTGCTAAGTGAGAAATTTATATCAGACCAAAAATGAAAGGTTGAAACATTATCACAATCGCGTATGGGATTGCATTGAAGGTTTTAACACTTTTGATATTTCTGAGGTACCTAGAGAGTTTAATGATCATGCAGATTCTTTAGCTATCTCCACCACCCTTATGGTCCCCCATAAGGATTTCAAAGGTAACAAGTACACAATTGAGTTGGTTTTCCAGCCAAGTGTGATTAATAATGCTAACCATTGGTAGGTCTTTAATGGTGACAATTAGATCATTGCTTTCCTAGAAAAGATAGATAATTTTAATGAATTTTATTTTGATGGTAGTGATTCTCTCCTACGTGAATATGTTTCTGAAATAGATTCACAAACTGGTGGGGAGTTTCTTCAGCTAAAAGGGAATAAGATTCCAAAAGGTTTGGTATCTTTAGAAAAGTTATTTGATAAGCATGATAGATATGTAAAACAGCAGCAACAACTTGATTCAAGTTCATCCATGGAATTTGAACAAGTAAATTTGAGTTCTGAGGCAAATCCCAAAATGGTCAACATTGGGAAGTGTTGCACTGCTGACAAGAAATTCAAATTCACTACACTTCTTTGCCATTACATTGATGTTTTAGCGTATTCTTATGATGATTTGAAGTCTTTCAAACCTAAGGAGATTTAGCATGAAATCCCTCTCAAGGTTGGTTCATTGCCTCACAAGCAGAAATAGAGGCAATATAATCCCAAAATATCAGGTACTATTCTTTCTGAAATCTAGAAAATGTTGAATGTAAGAATAATTTTTCCTATTCATCATTCTACTTGGATCATGAATATTTTCCTATGAGAAAGAAGAATGGAGAAATCCGTATTTGTGTTGACTTCAAAAATCTCAACCAGTCTTCTTTAAAGGATAACTACCCTTTGCCTATTATGGACCAAGTGTTACAAACTGTAACTGGTTCAGAGATGCTATCTATGTTAGATAGTTTTTCAGGCTATAATCAAGTAGAGGTCAACGAAGCAGATCAATACAAGATTGCTTTCACAACACCTTGGGGCACGTTTGCATGTTGCAGGATGCCATTCGATTTGATCAATGATGGTGCTACTTTCCAGAGAGCAATGGACCTCACTTTCATAGATGAGATGGGGAAATTCATTGTGGTATATCTTGATGACTTGACCGTTTTCTCAAAACAACATCAAGATCATGCTTACCATTTGTGATAGGTGCTGGAAAGATGTCGAGAAAATGGTATTTCTCTTAATCCTAAGAAATTAGTTTTTGGGGTCACAGAGGTAAGCTTCTCGGTCACATTGTTTAGAGAAGATACTAAGATTGACTCAGAAAGAGTCAAGTCTATCCAGAGTCTTACTTTGCCTGCTAGTAAGACTACAGTTCACTCTTTCTTTAGAAAGGTGAATTTTCTACGGAGATTCATTCTAGAATTCACAAAGAAAACCTGTCACATTGTCAACATGATGAAGGGTAAGACTACTTTCCATTAGAGTGCGGAAGGTAAAGTAGCATTTGAGGACGTCAAGAGGGCCATAGCTCATGCTCTGGTTCTAGTTTGTCCTGATTATACCAAGGACTTCATAATATACAGTTATACTTCTGAGCATACGCTTTTAGCCATTCTTGTTCAGTAAAATGAAGAAGGTGTGGAATCTCCTATTTCATTTATGAGTTGTCCTCTGAAGGCTCATGAATTGAAATACTCAAATATGGAGAAACATGCTTATGCCATGGTCAAGGCGGTAAAGCATTTCTGGTTTTATATTTTGAATTCACACACTATTGTTTTGGTGCCAGACACAATAGTGAAGTCGATCCTGACTCAATAGGAGTTTAGAACCAAAAGAGGCAATTGGATTACTAAGATTCAAGAGTTTGATCTTGATATCAAACCTACCAAGCTTGTGCGTTGCAAAGGTTTGTGTCAGTTGATTGCCGACAATGTACCAAAAGAAACAGGAGATGAAGAAAAAGAAGTTGGGGATATGTCAACTGTTCTCTTTGTCACTACTATAGATGAGTGGTATTCAAATATTGCTCATTTTTTTACCTATGGTGAGTGTCATTCTCACCTATCCTATAAAGAGAAAAGAACTATCAAATTGAAGGCTGCGAACTATATCTTGTGGGGCAATGGTTTGTATAAAAGAAGCCTTGATGGAGTTTTTCTCTGTTGTGTGGATAAAGCACAACAAAACAAACTTCGGGAGTCCTTTCACAATTTTTCTTGTGGAGGACATTTCTCTACACTTGTGATGGCTCATAAGATTTTGTGGTCTAGGTACTATTGGCCCACATTGTTTCAAGATGAGTACAACTGGGTACGTAGGTGTGAGTTATGTCAGCAGTTTGTTGGAAAGCCTAAGTTGGTTGCACTACCTCTCAAGCCAGTTGTAATTGAAGAACCTTTTCAGCAATGGGGCATTGACTTCATTGGTGCTGTGAACCCACCATCAAGTGTGGGACACAACTTTGTTCTCACTATAACTGATTATTTTACCAAGTGGGTAGAGGCCATCCTAGTAAAGCATGCTACTTCTGAAGTGGTATGTAATTTTCTTAAGGAAAATATTATTTCCCAGTTTGGAGTTCCAAACAAAGTTGTAGCATATAATGCTACTTTTTTCTCTTCCAATGACATTACTAGTTTTTTTTATGAACATGGGATCATTCTTTCTCACTCTTCAGACAATTATCTGCAAGGAAATGGTCAAGCAGAATCTAATAACAAAAATCTGGTTACTATTATCAGGAAACTGGTGGAAGATAATCAGAAAACTTGGCATAAAGAATTGTTTGATGCTTTATGGGAAGACATGATTACCCCTAAAAGGGTGATAGGCATCTCACCATTTCAGCTTTTGTATAGTTTGAATGTAGAGATACCTATTACTTTGGAGTTGCCGGCATTGAAGTTGGCAAAGGCAGTAGAAGATAGAACTTTTAAAAGTTCTATTGACAAAAGAATCATGTACCTCACTGAACTTGAAGAGCAGCGGGCTATGGTAGTAGATCGTATTGCTGAACATCAAAGTCAGGTGAAGAAACTCTTTGACAAGAAAGCAAGGGCTCGTGAGTTTCAAATTGGAGATCAAGTCTTATTATGGGACAAGAGGAGAGAACCAAAAGGAATGCATGGGAAGTTTGATTCCCTATGGAGAGGCCCATTTGTCATTTATCAACTTTGTGGTGAAAATAGCTTCTTGTTGGAATATCTAGATGGAACACCATTCTTGCTACCTCACAATGGACAACATTTGAAACACTTCAATCCTTGAAGTATCAAATAAGTTCATTTGTACATTTGTATATTTTTGTGTTTTTATTTTTGTTTTTGTTTAGTCTTTTGTGTCTTTTTCTTTTTGGTAGCTTGACTCTATGGCCCAATGGCATGGATGAAGGCACTTAGAGACTGGATTCTTCTCCCTTCAATCATTTCAAATTTTAATCAGAGGAAGTTCCCCAGTTAGAGTCAGTTGTTGTTCTCAAAATCAGCTACACTCATTTTTGTAGACAACCCCTACGAAACTTGTCTGTTTCGTAGTCTACACTCTAAGTTTGATTATCGAGACAAGTCCTCTTGGTCTCGTACGAAGTCCTCTAACATCGTTGAAATGGTTTGCGACATTCCCCTAAGTTGATTCCTCAAAAATCATGAAAATCAAATAGGTCGTAAGCTTGTCAAAGTATCAATTTTGACTATTTTGGGGGTGCTAGAAAATTTTTGTTTTCACATGTAATAGCAGTCAAAATTACTGCTCTTACATGTGTATTGTTGTTGATCATGCAAGGGCAGTCATATCCACCACTCTGACATGACCTATTGATGTGTAATGTTGGGGGTTTTCGCCGCCTGAGCAGATCCCGCGAAATCACCAAACTTGAAGTTGGCATTAATGGCACTCGTGCCATATTTAATGCATAACTTTAAGGCCCTTGAAAAGTGTTTTATTTTCATTTGGATTTTCTTATTGTTCATTTTAGAAACCTCTAGCTAGACTGATACCTCCGTCACGCCATTTTTCTTCACGATACTCGCGTAAACATCAGATCTAAGCGGATTCTATTTCTTGACTGCGTCTAGAGTTTTTGTTCTTTCGCCAGGGAAGTCTTTGTTCTTTCTTGTTTTCATTTTAAAGATTAGGGTTTTAGCATGTATCAAACTTCATTGTTTTTGTTTTAATTTCTCTTTTATGATTAGTAAAACTGTATCATCTGTGTATGTGTTTTTTGCCATTTTCTGTAAAACCCTAGTTTTTACTTTTTGTAGCTTTGATTAAATGGGTCAGGGTTTTTACCACTCATGTTGAGCTTAGGTTTTTCCAATAGTTTCCTAACATGTATTTATAGTCTTTACTGCCAACGATACACGTTTTTCCCTTGCACTGTGTGGATACTTCATGTAAGGGCGGCGATTTTTGCCGCCCGTACATGAACCTTATATGTTGTTTTCCCTAACATGTAAGGGTGGTTAAAACCCCCACCCTTACACAAACCTTGTATTATTCCAATATACAATAGTGGTAGAAACTTCCGCTCTCACAGATATATCTTGGAATTTCAAGAACACCTGCACAAGTGGTCTTTTTGACCGACTCTACACTTTAAACTTGCTTACTCCCTCATATGCATAAGTGGTCTTTTAGCCCGCCCCTACATCAAACATATATATCATCCCTTTCACTTGCGAAGGTGGTCATATGCATCAAAATCTAGTTCTCCTACATGTAATGGTGGCCAAATTGACCGACTTTACATGATAAATAAATGGTCCCTTGTGCAGGAGCGGTCATTTTGACTGCCCATGCACATTTTCTTGAATTTTTTCCAACACTGGGGAAAATTCACCTTTTAAAGCTTGTTGACCCGATTTCACCTTTTACCTTGATTTACGCGCACTCAAGCCCTTTAATGCATGCTTCCCTGTTCATGATCATCAAATCACAGTAATCCCAATTTACCCATTTTTTCCCTAACTGTGAGATCATGGCTTCTTACAATTTTTGACAAACATCTGTGGTGGATACCTTTTCTAGAGTTCACTCCAAAGCTGATGTCGGAGCTGTCTCCATCCAAAGCTAAAATCATGAAGTACAAATACCAAGGGGTCTTCCCTGTTACTTTAGTACAGTCTAATGTTGATGAAATCAGAGATACAGAAATAGGGCATGTAGATATGACAGAGTTTGTGGATAGAACTTGACAACCAAATTCTTCTAAACATCTGCAGAAGATCATTGACAACAACATTCACTTGGTTGCCTCTTTTCTAGTTGTTGCCCATAATCCCAAGTTTTTTCTTCAGGTGGCTAGCCATTACAATAGGGATACTAGGGATGTGACAGATTCCCAAGGGAATTTGATTATGAGACTAGATGTAAAATTTATAGAAAAAATCTTCATGTGTCCTATTGAAAATATTGGACAAATTGATTTTATTCAAGGGAAAAGAGATTATGATGAAGATGTGGAAGCCGTGAAAAGATACATAAATAGTAAATGGTTGAAGATTCCTCGAAGCAATCTGACGAGATGGCTGAAGGATCTCCCGAGGAGTGACTTTGTAGAGGAGGTCTATGACTTGATTACACTTTTGAGTAGAATCAGAGGACTTCCTTCTTTCTCCAAGTTTCAGGAATGGATGCACACGTACATCAAAGTGATTCTCCAAGGCACACGAAAAATCTTTTGGGGAGAAAAGATTAGAATTTCTCTGCATGAGCAATTGGTGAGAGTCAATACTACATTCAAGTTTTATATGACCTCATATCTTGTGTATGCTGCTGTGAGCATGAGGAGTTTTCCTGGTCTTACTCAGGTTGGTGAAAGGAGGTTGGTTCCCGTGTATGAGTATTATCCTCAAATCACTCTAAAAGGATCAATCCATCATTTCCAGAGGGTTAATGATGCTTTCTTTTCAGTGTTTCTGTGCCTATGGGGTAATGAACTGGTACAAAAGAGAGTTTCAGATGAAGCTTGGGAAGTTGTTGTAGACACCCAAATTTGTCCCAACTTTGTCCATGTCTAGTAACACCTTGTTAAATCATCATTATCCATCAAGCCAATTAATGAAATAAATTTTATTTATTTAATTAAAATCCCATCCTCATCCTACTTAGCTAATTAATTAATATCCAACTCATATTACAACTAATTCAAATATTTTATTTGAATTAAACACTCATCTTTTATCACATTCCAACACTTGTCCAGTCAATCATGTGTTGTAAGACAACTTTCATTCATATCCTTCACATGCACAACTAATGGAACCTAAATTTAGTAACTTTCAATCCTAGCCATTCACATAGCCTCTGAATCTCCACCGTTGATTGATCTTGGCTTAGTCCTATATAAACACCCTCTCACTCCATATGAGACATCCAGCAATCATATAGCACCTACATTATCATCTTGAGCATCTGAGCATTCATTTGAGCTTTTATCATCCATCATGGCAGCTTTCAACTTTGCAATTGTTCATTGTTGAAGAAGCAGTCCACATCCCTCAAACAAGGAATCGCACGGTCTAGGTGATGTTATGCTTGAATTGCATTGTTCTTTGATTTCATTTAGATTAGATTCCTTGATGATGGTAGGGTTAGGGTTTCATGACTATGTCTGATCTGCTAAACCTGACTTTCACTTATCACATTTTGGTACGCCCGGTGGGACTCACGTCCTTGATTGACTTCATTTTTCAGAGTTGTTTTCTTTGAAGATCAAATTTTACAGGTGCTTGCAGTAAATTCTGGTCGCTTCTGAACGAAAATCTGCCGCTTTCGGATCTCTGCACCGCTTTTATGCTGGAAACGGCCGCATTTACCTCTCTGGATCACCTTTAAACATACAGTCGTCGCCTAGGTATAATTTGTATCGCTTTTATTTTAAAAAGGCTCGCCTGTGATTTTAGCACTGATTGCGGTTGCTTTAGACTGTATTTATCGCTTTTGACCTAATAGTAGCCACTTTTGCACACAATCGGGTCACTTTTTACCTAACAGTGGCCGCTTTTGCACATGTTCGCATCACTTTTGATCTAATATTAGTCACTTTTACTCTGATGTGAATCGCTTATGAACTCAGAGTGATCGCCTGTGCAGGTTAGGGTTTCGACTTTTTTTTGCAGATACAGGTCGCTTTTGTCTTGCAACAGGTCGCTTCTGGGTATAGCTGGATCGCGTATGAGTCTACAGAGGCCGCGTTTGAATTAATTAGAATCACTTTTGAATTGACAGTGATCACCTATTAGACTAGGTTTTTGTCTGTCGACTGTGTTTTGCAGATACTGTTCGCATTTAGCCCTCAATTGATCGCATTAGGCTAATACACATCGCTTATGAGCTGACAGTTGTCGCATACTGTATTTTCTGCGTCGCATATGATCTGCATTAGCTCGCTTATGGGAAAATGAAGATCGCTTTTGATCAGCAGTGAATCGCATCTGGTAAGTTTTGTTGTTTTCAAATCTGTTTCAATTCCAATTCAATTTTTTGGCTATTAATTGGGTATTTGCATAGCATCTTATCGATTTGTCCAAGAAAGGAGGTTATCAAACTACTGACATATCTGTTGCAGGTTCGATCGGTCCAAGATTTGTGGTTTTTCACTAAATTAGGCATATTTGGGCTTGGTGCTTAAAATGAATCATTGTTTGCTTCGTGCTTGATTTATCTTTTTGATTGCTTGCATGTGCTTGATTGTAACCCAAATTTAATGGCAAAAGTATCCTCTCCCCTTGCCTATCAAATGGATCTTGGGTGTATGAGAACTTGTCATTATCTTTAGAGGGCCTGCCTTCCCGGTGTGAGAAGGGATACAACCCAAGCGGTAACGGGCTAAAGCCAAGTCCTTCCGAACTGCTATATAAGAAAAGTGTTTGTGTCGAAAGCCACAAACAACGGGTGCTATTGCGTTATACCGACAGCCAACCTCCCCTAAAACCCTCCAAGGCGCAACCCTTGGAGGCTGGGAGACTCCATAACGGAGAGTAGCGTTGCCGCATGTATAGCCACCCGAACAGATGCCCTTATTAGCAACGTTGTGTAGTAGCCAAAAACCTTCTATCTGTTGATGCAAAAGGTGGGACCTTTGAAGTGGCCCCGATTCACGTGGTTCTTAGTAGAGATAGCAGGGACAATCCTAAGGTTTGGTGTGGGGACAAGCCTTACAGGAAGCCTGGAACTTGGTATGCGTGAGAAGTGAGTGCCGTGGAGGGGAGCCGGTGCTACCAAGATCCTGAAGCTATCTGCTTTGAATAAGCACGGCCAGGGGATTCAACAGATACTGTCCTATCCTAGCCTAGGTTGTATCAGTTTGTGCATGTTGTGAGTGTGAGTGACTGTTATCACTATTTTCTTGCTGAAAAACTACAAAATCAGACAACTTTTGGACAAACACAGTCGCTTTTGAACCTAAACTGCTCGCACAGATCATAGACATCACTTCTGAACTGTAGTAATTCACTTTTTGCCCGAACTATGTCGCTTTTAAACAACAACTGCCTGCATGTTACCTGAACAGAGTCACTTTTAAACCACAGCTGATCGCCTATTGCCTGAACAAAATCGCATTTAAACAACAGTTGATCACATCTTGTCTGAACCAGGTCACCTTTAAGCCGCAGTTAGTCGCCATCTTGTCTGAACGAGGTCGCCTTTAAACAACAGACTGTCGCCTTTAGGGATATCTGAGTCACCTCTGATCAACAGAAAATTGCTTTTACACCAACAGTCGTCGCCTCTGGCATAGCATTCGCTTCTGGTTAACACTGTCATTTTCTGTTGAGCCTAAACCAGATCGCATCTGAGCTATCATTGATCGCCTTTGGAATCCTTTGACTCGCATTTGAGCTATCATCAGTCGCTTGTAGCTAAAATATCTGCAAACCTCAGTCCCTCAGCTAAATTAGCCATAGGTCCAGCTTACTTGAGTCTTAAACATCAGCTTTCAGACTTCTCTTTGATCAACAACAAATACCTGGACTTTGTCTCCTATTTTTGAGCTTATCCATCAATCACAACTCATGAGCTTTCCATATTTTTGAGACCCCAACCAGCAAATCAAACATCAACCCAATCATTTCAATCAGCAAACATCCTTCAGTTTTAGCTTCAGCCAACGTCATCCTTTAGCTTTAGCTTCAACAAACAACATCCTTTAGCCTTAGCCCCAACAAACATCAACAGCAAACAATCTTTCCCTTGAGTGTTTGAGCTATCCTCTAAGGAGAACGAACAACAACCCAACAACAACAACTCAGCCAAAATAAATCAACCAAGCAAATTAGCCAAAACTAGCAAACCAAAACAACAACCAATCAACCAACCAGCCAACTATCCTCTTTTGGGTCTCAAAACTTTGACATGCTCAACTTCATCATCAACATCATGCCTCAAACTAGGAGTCAATATCGAGCTGAAATAGAAGCCAAATTGAAAGCTGAAATGGAAGCCAAATTGCAAGCTAAGATGAAACAATTCACAACACCTCTTAAGGATGCAACTCAATTCACAACTGGTATGCCTTCTCATATGTTCATGCCTCAAGGATACACTATTGGCGAGTCATCTTCACAACGAATGCAACCTACACCATCCTTGGAAACTTTCGAAGAACAATCTCAAGACGACTCATCGGAATTCCAAGATACCTATCTATGGGACCAAGTTGAGAAACTCATGATATCTGAGCCTGATCGTTGTTTTCTCCAACTTGCTCACATGGGTGCTAAACTACCAAAGGATTTTGACATATCTGCTATTAGAGAGCAAGATCCCAACACTACTGATGTTGTTGCGAATGGACCATCTACTATAGTCACATCATCTCCTATTACATCGCAAACATCATCCTCATTGCCTATTGTTGCTTCATTTGAGCCACCACGATCAGAGCATACTTTAGAACCATTGATAGTGCCCACCAATGTGCTCCCTCTCATGTCACAAAATCTCAACATTCCACCTTTCCATGTTCCTCAACATATCTCTCCTTCTACCATGACTGTTTCCATGCCTCAAGTAACACAAGCTGTCCATGTAACACAAGCGCAAATACTTCAAGCATCACAAGCTATTCCCATGTCTTATAGTGTGCAAACCTCCCAAACCACTCCAACAACACATGTTGTCCATACTTCACACCCATTGCAATCTACTACATCTCATACGAATACCATATCCCATATACCAACTGCTAATACCTCCATGCTATCATATAATCCCAACGTTAGTCTCATTGACATGAGTGATCCCCCCATTTCTCAAGCCAATCCGAACAATAAGATCGCTTATGTTGATCAACTTACATCCATGTCGTCATATTCTTCCAATCCTTCACGCACCATCAATCCATCCTATGCTACCCAAAGCGTTCCTATTGTCACCCAACACATGACACCTACTAATCCTCATGTTGTCCACAATACAAATCCAAATGTTTCTATCGTATCTACCAATCCCTCTGTCACTTACCATGTCGTGAATTCAATACCAACTTCCCAACCATTCACTACTGTCAATCCACTATCCACTTTCCATGTGATGCACACCCAATTGCCGCTTGTGTCTCAAGGACAACAATCCTCCAACACATACGTGTCACATACCAATCCTTTGACATACATTGTGGGTACACAACCGCAACAAATGGTCACAACTCCATATATCCCACAATCGCAACCACAATATATCTCCTACCATACTCCACCCCCTTCACAACAACAACAATTATCTTCAGCAGATGTTCAACAGATGATCGATGAAAGGGTAGGACAAGGCAAGAAACCTTTTTCTCTCGAAAACATATGCGCCTGTCCATTTGACAAGTCTCTAAATATGATACCTTTTCCACCACATTTTGAAATCCCACAATTTGATAAATACAAAGGGAAAGGGAATCCGGAAGAACATCTTCGAGCCTTTTTTGTAGCATGTCTTGATGTCTCTTATGACGATACGTATCTTTTGAGACTATTTCCTTGAAGCTTAGCAGGACAAGCTCTTGAATGGTTTTCTCATTTACCCCTGGGCATCAAATCTTTTGCAGAATTAGCAAACAAATTTCGATCATACTTTGCCTTCGACATTGAACATGAGGTAAACATGAATGACCTTGTCAATACCAAACAACGCAACAGTGAACCCTTTTCTGCTTTTACCCAACGATGGTGTAATATGGCTAGCAAATTATCATGGGAAATACCTGAGAAACAACAGCTTGACATCTTTGTTCAAAATCTTCATCCTGAGCTGTCATTCCAACTACAATTACAGAGTGCTAGCACCTTTGACGAACTAGTTTCCAAAGGAGTTATTATTGAATGAGCCTTAATTGCCAAGGGCACTATCAAGATCTTTCGCGACAACAAAGATTCTCCCCAAAATTCCAATGATAAGTCTCGCTTTTGGAACAAGAACAAGAATGTTGTAAATGACGGTATTGTAGACGTGAAGAATATTCAAACTATGAGAGCTCCCATCAACATTCAAGTAGCCTCTACACCAAGACAGCCTTTTCCACAACGAAGAACTCAACGCCAAACTTCCAATCCATGCCGACAATTTACACCATTATTGGAACCCATGGAAGTTGTTCTTCAAAAGCTACTTCAAGCAGGAGATATTATTCTACCCGATGCACCACCAAATGGCAAACCACTCTTTTGAGCTCCTTGGTACAAAGAAAATGAGTCTTGTGATTACCATCGAGTTAAAGGGCACAAAACAAATGGTTGTATGTGCTTAAAACATGTTATCCAAGACTGCATTGATCAAGGTTTAATCAACGTCACACCTTCAACAGCTCAACCTGCTCAACAATCAACATCAAACTATGATCTAGAGACTTTCAAGAATCCACTTCCATCTCATGATCAGACAAATAACCTTCAGGCTGGAAATGCTATTCCATATAACTATGCATCATCTACCATTGGCTGCATTGACCATGCTCACATTTCTACCATTACTGTCCAAGGGAGAGCACCTGATTGTGCCATAACCACGCGAAGAGGTCGAGTTACTATTCAAGGAGCACCTCCTCACTCTCCTCAATCTCTCTCTGACTATAACCTCTTGGATCACCTTGGCAAAACACCCGCACACATATCTATTCTTGAGCTGCTCCGCATATCCCCCGCACATAAAGCTATCCTTGATAAAGCCTTACAAGAGTCTTCGGTGCCTAATAATATTAATATCACACAATTCCAATCTATGGTCGCTAGCATTGCAGCTCCTTGTCATTTGACCTTTTCTGACAAAGATCTTCAGCCCTCCATTCATCCGTCACACAACGAAGCCCTCCATATTGAAGTATTTGTTAAACAACGCCGTATCAAATGAGTCTTGATAGATGGGGGAGCTGGTCTTAATATATGTTCTTTGAAACTTATCAAGCAATTGGGATATTCTGAGAAAGATGTTGACACCTCCAAGGTTATTACCATCAGAGCATATGATGACGCTGAAAGAGATACCGAAGGGATTATCTTATTGCCTATTCAAGTTGGGCCGGTCATTACAGAAACTCGCTGTCAAGTCCTTGATATTGATCTTCCTTACAACATCATCCTTGGACGCCCTTGGATCCATACCCTTAAAGCAGTTCCCTCTACATACCACCAATGCCTTAAATTTCCACATAAGGGTGTTGAGGTTACCATTCAAGCTGATCCCAATCCCTTTGAGTTCTGTCGTGCCTTTCAAGCTAAATATCACAGTCTGAATCGCATTCCTATCAACACCGAGGCATATCCGTCTTCATCCTATATCAACCCACCCGATCTTCTCAAGCCCTCATCTAGCAAAGCCGCTTCTAACCTTCATATCAAATATACCGAACATGGCCCTGGTGAATACAAATTACAAGAGTCCTATTGCGTTGGTACCCTTCCATTATCTCCTAAATCCCACAGTAAGCCCTCTACATCCAAGCCAACTTCATCCTCCACTGTTATCAAAGCTCCCCCTACAGTATTCATTAAAGGTGGATTCTTGGATGATGAAGACATTGAGGACATCAACTCTTGGATATTCTTTGATTAAAATGACCAAGTCCAACTTGAAGTAGAGCGCTACAACAATGGGTTTCGTATCATAAAGAACATGGGCTCTAAAGGACATGGCGGCTTGGGATCACAGGAACAAGGACCTACTGAGCCCATTATTGTGTCTAAGAAGTTTAATAAGCAAGGCCTTGGTTACCAACCGGAGGTACCGCGACCCAAAGACATTAAGTGTATTTCTGATATTGACATTGGACCTTCTTTGGTAGGAGAGACTTCTAATTCAGATACTATCGATGACTCCTCCCTTCATATCACTGACCTTTTTCAAGAACATTCCATCTTCATGTTTTTTGCAACCTCTTCTAATCATCACGATTCCTCCATTAGCCTTTCACTTGTATATCCTGACCTCATCGATTGGGACCAACAGGGGGCACCGATATTAGATACATTTGAAAATGACGAAGCCATTGCAGAATTCATGGGTTTGAGACAAGGTTTTCCACTGGGGGATCATAAAGCAGGTTTCATGATGGATTTACCTAAACTAGCATATTTTGGTGGAAGTATCAAATCCTTCAGTCGCAAAAGTGAAATAAACAAAGTTCAACAAAATAGGTCACCAGGTGAAAACCGAAAGGCGCCTCTTGACTGTGAAAAAGTAAAAATAAAGGACGTATCCGAAGGTGAAAACCTCCCTGAGGCGCCTGAGGATGAGGGATTTGATCTTCCTGTTGCCACTGATTACCATGAAAAATCAACTGTGCTAGTTGAAAAATCACAAGACATGAACTTGGGCACAGAGCAGAATTCAAAAATCACTTTTTTGGCAACATCACTATCAGAGCAAGAATGAAGAAACTTTACAGCATTTTTTATGAGAAGAGCTATAAATTTTGCATGGACTTATGCAGACATGCCAGGTCTAGATCCTTCACTTGTGGTACATCATTTAGCAGTATCTCCTGATGCAAAGCCTTTCAAACAAAAATTGCGCAAAATGCATCCACAAGTTGCCTTATTGGTCAAAGCAGAAATTCAAAAACTGTTAGAAGCAAAATTTATAAAGCCTATTGATTATCCAGAATGGGTTTCAAATTTGGTACCCGTAGCAAAACTAGATGGACGTGTCCGTTGCTGCATAGACTTTAGAGATCTTAACAAAGCTTGTCCTAAGGATGATTTCCCACTACCAAACACAGACAACATTGTCGATCTTACAGCCGGACATGAAATGCTATCTTTGATGGATGGATTTTTAGGTTATAATCAAATCTGAATAGCAAAGGAAGACCAAGATAAAACATCTTTTATTTGTCCATGGGGTACCTATTGCTGGGTTGTAATGCCTTTTGGTCTTAAAAACGCTAGAGCTACCTATCAACGAGCCATGACAGTTATTTTTCATGACCTTTTTCATACTATCATGGAAG
This sequence comes from Cunninghamia lanceolata, assembly GCA_027924645.1. Lineage (NCBI taxonomy): Eukaryota > Viridiplantae > Streptophyta > Pinopsida > Cupressales > Cupressaceae > Cunninghamia > Cunninghamia lanceolata. Next base: position 7,192,992 of record BSBN01001038.1, on the reverse strand, counting down.
ACTATGTTGATGACATCCTGGGAAAATCCAAGACAAGAGAAGGACATCTACAAGTATTGGCACAAATCTTTGATCGATTATAAAAATACCAAGTCAGACTAAACCCAAAGAAGTGTGTATTTGGTGTAACATCAGGAAAACTGTTGGGATATATTGTGTCTCGATGAGGGATAGAAATGGACCCAGCTAAGGTAAAAGCTATTATAGAAATGCCTCCATCAACGAATCTCAAACAGCTCCGCAGTTTACAAGGTAGGCTACAATCTATTCGCAGATTTATCTCACAACTAGCAGATAAATGTCACCCTTTTCAACATCTTCTTCGTAAGGGTGAACCTTTTAAGTGGGATGAAAAGTGTCAACAGGCTTTTGATAAGATAAAGGAATACTTGGCAACACCTCTTGTGTTAGTACCTCCTATACCTGATCGTCCATTACTGCTCTATATATCATCAACAACTGCAGCATTGGGTGCCCTTCTAGCTCAACATGATGACTCAGGAAAAGAACAAGCCATTTACTACATCAGCAGAACCCTTGTGGGATATGAACTCAATTACTCATTCATGGAAAAAGCTTGTTTAGCATTAGTGTTTGCTTCCCAAAAGTTGCGACACTATATGCTGAACCAAACAACAAAGCTCATCTCTAATGTGGATCCCCTCAAGTATCTCCTTTCAAAAGCCCTTCTCACAGGGAGATTAGCCAAATGGGTTATGATCTTAAGTGAATTTGACATACAATATGTGAACCACAAAGCTATCAAAGGACAAGTTATTGCTGATCAATTAGCTGCAGCACCCATCACAGATATTCAGCCAATATATCCATAATTCCCTAATGAAGGATTGTTTAATTTGAATTCTCCAGCACGATGGCAACTATACTTTGATGGATCCTACACACAACATGGTTCTGGAGCAGGTATCTTGTTTGTCACCCCTCAAGGAGATTGTATACCTAAATCATACAGAATAGCATTCCCATGTACCAACAACATAGCAGAGTATGAAGCTTTAATCACAGGCTTGCGCATGGCAGTACAATGGGCTATCAAACAGTTACGAGTCTTTGGTGATTCTCAGCTGGTTATCAAATAGGTCTTAGATGAATATCAAACAAAAGACGAGAAGCTTCTTCCATACAAGCTAATGGTGGATGATTTCAAGAAATATTTTGAGGATATTACCTTTGAGCAAATTCCCCGACTACAAAACAGAGCAGCAGATGCCATGGCTATGATTGGATCTCTTTTAGACATGCCATCTAACACCTTTAAATGTGAATTCTTGGTTGAATAGTTTTTGATCCCAGCATTTGAAGTTCCACAGTCTGAGCTTATATGTGAAATTGTTGGTCCCAACTCATCGTGGTACAAGGATATATACGAGTATCTTCGAAATCAAATCTTTCCATGTCAACTATCCAACACCCAGCGCAAAACCTTTATTCGTCGAGCCTCTCGTTACACTATCTTAGGAGACACCCTTTATCACCGGAGTCTTGATGGTATCCTTCTTAGATGTCTTGATTCCGAGGAAGCAAAAACAACCTTATGTGAAGTACATGAAGGTGTCTGCGGTTCGCATTCCGCTGGCCCTAGCCTTGTTAAGAAACTTCTACAAGTAGGATACTATTGGCCAACTATGGAAAAAGATGCACAACAATTTGCAAGGAGATGTCTACAATGTCAGAAACATGGAGATCTAATACATGCACCAGCACATGAGCTCCAGCCTATTGTCACTCCATGGCCTTTTTCGCAATGGGGACTTGATCTCGTAGGTAAAATTCATCCTACTTCATCCAACGGTCATAAGTTTATTATTACTGCCACTGAGTATTTCACAAAGTGGGTAGAAGCCATACCAATGACCTATATCACAGGTAAACAAATAGCCAAATTCATTCTACATTACATTATCTGCCATTATGGAGTTCCTCAAGCTATTGTCACAGACAATGGTCAGCCTTTCAAGAACCAAGAGGTTAGAGATCTTTACAACAAGTTCCATATTCAACATAGATTCTCTACGCCTTATTATCCTCAGAGTAATGGTCAAGCTGAAGCCTCTAATAAGACAATCATCAAGATCCTTAAAAAGACTGTTAATGAAGCTGGTTGAGATTGGCATCTACAACTACATCCTGCATTATGGGCATATAGAACAAGCATCAGAACTCCCACTGGAGCCACACCCTATGCTCTTGTCTATGGCACTAAAGCTATTTTGCCTATCGAGGTTGAGATCCCCTCTTTGCGCATATCCTTGCAACATACTATCTCAGATGAAGAATACCGAGTATCCGGACTCCATGATCTTGAGCTATTAGATGAACGCTGCCTTACAGCATTGAACCATCTTCAAGTCTATCAAAACCGGCTACACCGCAGCTACAACAAAAAGATCAGAGAATGCAGATTTCAATTTGGTGACCTTGTCCTTAAAGAAAACCAAAGGAATCAATGACATCGAGAGAAACAGGGCAAGTTTGAACCCAATTGGCTTGGTCCTTTCATTATCACAACAGTCTATGGATCAGGTGCATACACTCTTTCAACACCTAAAGGCATTCCCTTGGATGAACCAGTCAACAGCGTTCATCTCAAGAAGTTTTATCCATAAATCTCAGCTATCCCCAAAACCAAAAAAATAATAAAAAATCATAAAAAAATAAAAATAAAAAAACAAAAAAAATATACGATAAATAATCCGTCCTCTGGTGAAAACCTGGTAAACAGGCGCCTTGGATAAGTACCATAGTGAAAACCTGGCAAACAGGTGCTATGTGTAGTGACCAGCTTCCCTCATCTGTTTGGTTCGTTTGATCATATTTCCCATTTCATCTTGTATAAGCCATAATCACAATCCACATCGCAATGCCACACATAGCCTTTCGTCTTCATCTTCGTCTTTGCTAATGCTCACTATCATATTTGAGACATTGTCGTGATACCTATATCTTTTGGCACCTTAGCATCTTGGCCACATCTTTTCTGCATTGTCGCTTCTGCATAATAAACCTCATCCCGCACTGGGGGCATTTGTTGAGTCTTATTTGGAAGTGGATCCTGTTATCTCTAGCTCATAACACATCAAACAACTCAGCTTACAACACAACAAACCTTATCAACTCCAGCCATGGCATATATCCAACAACAAATGTGACTTAATGACTTGCAACCAGGACTCATATCTTCGCAATCTATCCACACTCATCCAACAATCGCAACAAACGTCGCTTGATCAAATATCCAACCAATTAGCGACATCAATAAGAACTACATACAGCTCTATCGTTAACGCCTTGATCCCGTGGATACAGGGTATGTAGGCAATCTGAGATGCAAAGGAAGCACTCTGATTCAGGCTAAGATGATAGCCCCTTTCATCATTCATCTTTCATCTTTCTTCTAAACATCCTTCAATCTTTCAGCTCAAATTCTTCTATCTTTCATCACTTACATCATCAATAAAACCCAGAACTACATATTCATCATGTCTCATCTTCATCGTAAATGTGCTTTGATCCCGTGGATACAAGGTATGTAGGCAGTCTAGAATACGAAGGAAGTTTCCAGTACTCAAGCACAGATGATCCACCCCATCTTCTTCATCTTCTTTCCTCATCCATCTTCTTCTTCTCTTTGATTAGCTCAAACAAGAAGCAAACCATGTGTATATTGAAAGCTCAAGCACTTTAACCAATCAAAAGTACGCCAGAAGCTATTTGTTCACATGCCTTAAGCCAACATTTGCTATAACAGTTTATCACCAACTTTAGCCTTCAACAGGATGTAGCTTTCCTCTTAACAAGGCGCCAGCTTGATCTATCCAAGAGCACCCAAAATTTGGCAAGAGAACGTGATGATAGTATCTTTTGTTTTATCTTTTGATTTATCTTTTGTCCCTTTTCTATGCCTCATCAAGACTGCCTTGATCTATTTATATCTTGGTATGTTGTGATGAAGTAAGGATTGGGGCATGGTCATATAGCTTTTGTATGCCGTGTTTGCGGGATGATCTTATTCTCTTCCTATGCGTATTGGTATCTTGTACGTGTTGGGATTAGCATCTTACATATCAATATCTCTAGCATTTGAGAAGCTAAACAGTCTCTTATGCATTTGAGACTATTCTATGTTAAGACTAACTCCATACATATAACCAACAAGCTACTATTATGTGTGGTGGAGATAAGCTCAAACCATTGCTTGTAGCGTCAAAGTCCAACACTAGCTGTTATTCATATCTTGTGTGTGTTGTCTCAACATCTTGACCTCCTGCGTTCAGACAAGATTGTAACACGCTAGTTGCGCATTGGATACCTCGACACCTTGGTCTTCTTATACCCTGGTGCATAACATCCATATGCTATATCAAACATAAGGACTGCATTTCTTTTTATTTTGAGCAATTACTTGAAAGTTGCCCATCATCATCCTACCTATTCATTCTATCTATCCATTCCATCATACTCAGCCAAGATCAATCATTTCCATCATCCTTTGCCCATGTTCCCACTCCTACAAAACCAAGTGTGTTAGCCATACATAAGTCCATCATATATATCCTTTCATTACCATCTATCTATATGCATCAATCTACCTATATCATTACCATTTACCTATTTACACATTTGCCATCCATTAACATTTGCATAAATATCCATATGTCATTTATCACAATATACACATAACGTGCATAGCCATCATAATATTAACATCATAACCATTACAACATCATATAGATCGCCAAAACTGCCATATATATATACATGTGTGTCAAAATACAAGTGTCTACAATACAAGCTGAGCCTTGATGGACTAAATGTACAACATCGGCTCTAGGCCTCATCATAATACAATGTAAACAAGGTAGCCCTAGTGACTACTGCCAGCTCCCTCGCCCTGACCACCACCACCACTAGGTCCTGTACCTGGTCTCCATCTCTCGGTGGCCCCATCATTGAGGCTACTGATCGAGATCCACCTAACCTCCGTGAACTCAAAGCCCCTGATCTGCTCCTGAAGCTAGGTTGTCTCTGCTCTGCCGGCACAGCTCCATAGTATAAGCCTCTATAATACTCAGCCTCACCCTGCACTCTCCAAAGCTCTGCATGTACCCCTGTCAACTGTGTCACCAAATACATCGTAGCTCCATCAGTCCCCAAGGCAGCCACTTCTCTATCGCGCTCACTGGTCATCCCTTGCAGCTGCTGCACTGCTCTATCTCTCTCAGCTCGCAAACCATCCCTCTCTGCTCTCATAGCCTGCTCCTGTTGTATCGCAGTATCTTGCTCTAGTCTCATCATCTGCTCATGCTGTCTAGCCGCATCTCTCTCTCCTGTCACTCTAGCTAGAGCACCGTCATCCTGTCCATCTCCCCCCTGAGCTCTCAACTGTAGCTGAGCCTGATAGGTCTGTGCCTGTGCTCTCGCATGCTGCAGACTAATCACGGCCTGATGCCTATCCATCTCCACTCTCCTCAGCCTCATCTATGCCCGCTGCCTCCATCTCCTCTCCTGTCTAATCTATCTCCGCAGCTGCTGAATACCAACATCATCACCTGCTCCAATCTGTGCCTGAGGCTGTGCTAATATAGCAGGCTGACCTGGCACCTGCCCTAGCATCTGTATCCCTGGTGCAGCTGGCACAACAGCCTGTGCTGGTGGAGCCCGTCGTCGTCTCCTCCGAACTGGCCTCTCCATCCTAATCTCTCCAATCTCCCCATCTCGTGTCAACTGAGTCGGCCTAGCTGTCGCCCAGTATACATCATACTCTGGCAATGTGCCTGGATCTGTAGGACCCTGTCCCCACTGCTATGCTACTGGCTGTAGTCCATCTCTCTCTGCCAAAGCTGTGTCAACCACAACCTCTGGACCCCAATCAAACACCTCCTGCCTCATCCTCCCAAAAATGGCATCACCTACTGGTACTGCCTGTGCCTCTCCGAACTGTCTCAAAGCTCTCTCTGGCAAATAGCACTCTATAATATACACACCGCGTCCAAAAATGTATCTCGCCTGTCTAGCATAGACAAGCTCCGCATCCTCCTCCTCCCACTACTCACATCCTAGCCAGGGCCTCCATACAAATCTATCCACCTCATCCAATCTCCTCCGCCAGTATACCACACCTCGGCGCTGTCGATATGTCAACGCTCCTCTATACATCTGTGCAAATGGCTCTCCTGCTGCTCTAGCCACCCATCCCTCTGGTCTCGTCACCGGAATGTGCTCATATGCCCATACATGTAACACTGTCACTCCTGCTGACATACTGGCTCCAAACATATACTCGCAATCGTGCAGGTAATGATAGAGCTGTCCCAACACACACTCTGCCCATGCATATCTCGTGCCATATGAAAACATGCCCTCCATAACTGTCCCCCATCCTACGGGAAAACCTCTGGCTCTCCTATCACCCACTAGCCATCTAATGATAGCCACTACCACCCGCTGTAACTTGTCACAGAGCTCCTCCATCCTCCCCATCGAAATCTCTGAACCCTCTGCTCCGATGTCTGGTGTCCCAAATAATCTCCTGAATGCAGCTAGACCCATCTCTGGATCATAATCCACACGATCCCCATCTATCGGAATCCTCAAAATCTGGACTACATCCTCTAAGGTGATGGTCGCCTCTCCTATCGGTAACAAGAATGAACTGTGCTCGCTCATCCATCGCTCCACCATCGCTATCATCAGCCCTCGATGTGCCTGAACTGGCTCTAATCGTGACACATGCTCCAAGCCCAGGATCTCTAACACCAATAGCTCCTCTGCATCTAACCGTCTCACCAGCCACAAATCTCTCGGATGGGGCTCTCGCGATAACAATGGCGGTAGTACATCTTGCATCATCCATTTGCCCTTGTCAGTCCATTCCGTTAGTCATCCATATCAAAATCTGCTTCTCTATTTGCTATTTACCCTACACCTCCCATAAGTGTCCCACTTTACCACATGCGCTTCTTCCTAGCTTATTAGCGACCAGCCTTTCCTTATGCACTACCGTTTTGCCCAAAAGCGAGCTCTTTTGCACTTGCGCACCTGTTTTCACTACATGTGAGCTATCTCATCATATGCGCTTACTATTTGCCCATAAGCGAGCTCTACCTCTATAAGCGCTTACTCTTACTGCATATGCGCGCTATATTCTACATGCGCCTAGTTTTACACCTTAAGCAAGCTACATTACCATGCGCGACCCTTCTAGCCTTATATGCGCGCTTTCCACCCTATGCGAGCCATTTCTATCCATAAGCGAGCCAAACTACTTCACACGACCGCTATTTGCTTATAAGCGAGCCCTTTCTAGCCATAAGCGACGCATCTTGCAATTTACGCACTTTTCGCCTGCGTTTTTCCCGTCGACGGGATGCGACCCCTTTTTCCCTATGCGACCTACCCGCGCCCATAAGTGACCACAACTACTGCAAGTGATCTCTATTCCTACATAGGCGACCTCAAAGTGCTATTCCTTAACCTAGTCGCTTTTGGTGACGTGTGTGCATTAATTACGCTTTTAGGCTATTAATTACATGCTTTTGGGAAAAGTTTTGAAACATACCGGTGCGCCTGCTCCCTCTGGTCACCCATGTGTCCTCACTCGCTCCGCACGATGATCCCTGCGTGGAATAACCATCCTGCTAGCTCTGCAACTCTCACTCTCAGGAGCTCTGGGTTTCTCTAGTTTCTGAGCACAAATGAGCCTATTTGCCATTGAAGAACCTACTTATAGCCCTTCTCCAAACCCTAATTCTTCTATGCCATAGCCTATTTTCTTCCATGCAACCCCCATTTCCTTCGCGTCTGCCTTCTTTTTCGCCTTTTCTTCTATTGAGAGCCAACCCAGCCCTTCCTGGTTAGCCTGGCTTACCTCTCGAGGGGGCATCACCTGCCAGTTACACTGGGGCATAACTTGTTTATCGAACACATATCGTATCTTCTTTGACACAACGTTCTATCGAACATTGTATCAAAGAGGGGCAAAATGTAGACACCCAAATTTGTCCCAACTTTGTCCATGTCTAGTAACACCTTGTTAAATCATCATTATCCATCAAGCCAATTAATTAAATAAATTTTATTTATTTAATTAAAATCCCATCCTCATCCTACTTAGCCAATTAATTAATATCCAACTCATATTACAACTAATTCAAATATTTTATTTGAATTAAACACTCATCTTTTATCACATTGCAACACTTGTCCAGTCAATCATGTGTTGTAAGACAACTTTCATTCATATCCTTCACATGCACAACTAATGGAACCTAAATTTAGTAACTTTCAATCCTAGCCATTCACATAGCCTCTGAATCTCCACCGTTGATTGATCTTGGCTTAGTCCTATATAAACACCCTCTCACTCCATATGAGACATCCAGCAATCATATAGCACCTACATTATCATCTTGAGCATCTGAGCATTCATTTGAGCTTTTATCATCCATCATGGCAGCTTTCAGCTTTGCAATTGTTCATTGTTGAAGAAGCAGTCCACATCCCTCAAACAAGGAATCGCACAGTCTAGGTGATGTTATGCTTGAATTGCATTGTTCTTTGATTTCATTTAGATTAGATTCCTTGATGATGGTAGGGTTAGGGTTTCATGACTATGTCTGATCTGCTAAACCTGACTTTCACCTATCACAGTTGTAAATTCTTTTGGCTGCTTGTTCTTATAGTTTCCTACTTTCACATATCTTAGAGTAGAGTATTATTCTAGTTACCCCTATATAATTCAACGATATCCTAGTGATAGGATTATTCTCATGGAATTATGTAGACAACTGATTATGCTGCACAATAAACAAATGGAGCTGAAAAAGTCAGGGATTAAGTTTCCTGTAGAAATTGGAAGGTACTGAGTCCAGTCGACTACTAAGGCCAAAATAGTTGAATCTGAAATGCAATTGGTCACCATGAAAACTTTCAAGAAAAGGGATCATTTTGACTTTAGGAGGGAACAAGATAAAATCAAGAGAAAGTCAACTTTCCACATGCCAATGGTGGAAGATATTTAGGCTGACCTCAGGACACAAAATGAGATTAGGAAGTTAGACTTTTGTAGACTTCATTTGAGTTAGATAGAAGGGTTGGGCCTTGCGGATATTCCAGATGGGATGGAAGATGATGGGAATGTTTTAGATCCCAAATACAATATTGAGAACATTAAGGCATCATCCCTTCCAGAGGTCAGATGGTTAGTCAAAGAGGAGACTTCTATAAGGAAAAGATTTTAGCCAATCTTGGCTAACATAAACATATGGTTAGAAAGCAAAGGGATCAGCTTGAAAGAATTTCTTACAGGGTCAGAGACTGAAGTCCAAGAGCAAACAGGTAAAAACATGGAAAATCAGACCAAGAACAAAAGTTACACTCCCTCTTCTTCTAAGGTACATAAGCCAAAAATGAAATTTGTATCTAAGGGAGGGAAGAAGAAAGAGGTTGTAGGGACCTCTAATGTTACTAAATCTTGTATTGAAGACACTAATGTTGAGTAGATGGAGGTTGAGGATGTTGAAATTGAACAACAAAATATTAAGAAATCTAAGAATGCCTAGCAAGCAGAAATGTCTGAAAGCCTGTTGAGGAAGATGAAACAGAACAAGGTAAAGATGAAAATGTAGAACAGGAACAACTTGGTGATTCACAACTTTCCCCATAGAAGGACCTTCCATCAGAATCCCAAGTTTCTATGCCTCAACTTCATGCTTTTATTTTTAGTGTTTTTTCTATAGTTTCAAACACTCCTATTTCTCCTATTTTGGTTCTTTCCTCTGATAATACTCCCCCTTCATTAAGAACAAGTTTTGGAATAGTGTTTGATTCATCTGGGTCCATTCCTAGTTTGTCTTCCCCTTCTTTTGATATCGATGAACAAACTGTGTTAGAACATTTTCTAGATAGTTCTGAAAAGGTTGTTGATACTACTACTATTTTTACTCCTACCAGTCCCATTTTTACATTAACAAGAGTAAGCATGGATCTGGAAAAGCAAGTGATTGATTCTTCTCCTAATGTGGGTCCTTCTATACTTCCTCCTTGGTTGTCTGCATACACTCCTAAGAGAAAGAAGCAAGCCATTTCACTAGATGAGATTGATATTGAGAAATTGCTGCCTGTCAAATCAAAGACTCTAAAGAAAAAGCCTACGACTATTTCTAGGATCATTAATGAAAAGGGAATTAGTTATGCAGAAATTGCCAAGCCACCAGAGGATGCTACTATTGACAATTTTGATATGAATGATTATGTTGTGTCAAGAGTTGAGTTAGGTAAGCTAACTCATGAAGGCATTAAGGTAAATTTTCAAACTACTACCAGCACCTTGCTTGAGAAATATGATGAGGTTAAGAAGGAGAAAGACCAGTATAAAGCTAAAGTAGAACAACTTGTCGTTGTTCTTCAAAAAATAGTAAAGTCATCTAAAATTGTGGAACCCATGGCAGTAACTGTAGAACATCCTCTGATTCAGAAAGTAGAAAAAGATCAGGTTAGAGAAAGAGTGGTAGGAGATATTGTGGAATGTTTGCTAGCATAGGGAAGAGTTCTGTTGAAAACTACTGTAGATAGAAAATAAAAGATGGATAAAATAAAAGTTGATCTTGATAACATGGTTGACTTACTTTCTCAAGAATTGCAGGATCAGGAAAGGTTAGAGGAATGGATAGAGATGAAGAATATTAAGATAAAGAATCTGATTGCCATTGGGGTCATCTCCAATCAGGAATCATATCTTAAGACTAAGGAATCTCTTGTTCATCGTATCAATATATGCCAAGCTCATAAAAATAGTGAAGACAACAATGTCATGCTTCTACACAAGTTGGAAGAGCTCCCATGCAATCTGAAAGGTGAAGCTCATAAGTTCCTCTTAGCAGATGAAATGATAAGCTCTTTTGCAAAGATGGTTCAACAGAAATTCAAAGATGAAATGCCCTCAGTACTTTCTATGGACAGCCTTTATGATCAGCATTCAACTTTTGAAAACCTGAAGGACAACCTTGACAAGCATGAAAAGGTGATAAAGGCAGTGAAAGATGTTCTCTGGGCCCGCACTATCTCAAAGAATACAACAAAGTTAGATGCATGTGAAATGACAGCTATACAGGCCATGTATCAGAAATTTCTAAAGAAGAATGATGGAGGAAGCTGAAGTTCCTCTTTGTTACCTTAGTTTATTTTCATTCTTGTATATGTAATTTGAATTTTGTTATGGACATACTCATGTGTAATTTTCCAAAATGTAATTAGATGTGAGACAAAGGAAGTCGCAAGTCAAATAGGACTCTTTTGTTTGAATAAGTCAAAGTAGTTGTAAATTTCCTATTTTTTCTCTAGGCTCCTCCCTATAAATAAAGATGGCCTCTATTGTATTTTTTATCTTTTAGTTATTGAAGTGAAACTCTACCAAATTGAAGAGCATTTTGAGAATTTGTGTTCAAATTGTAAATCATATTTTATCAAGTGAATAGAAAAGCAAGCGATTGTTCAATCTTTGCATTGGAATAACTTGTGGTGTATTGGAAATTATTCTTATGTCCTTTTCCTTATACTATCTTATCTATTTGATCAAATTGTAGTGTGGGTTTGGATAATCTGGGAGATGTTCTAAAGCTAATATTGAAGACTTTGTGCTACAATAATTATCTTTAGGTTTGTGATTTTATGTTTTGGAGTAAAAGATATTGGAAAGACTTTGAGTTGCTGTTATCTTTTATGATCGTGTGTTTTCATTATAGTATTCAGTGAAGACTTTGAGCTACACCTTATCCTACTTCGTTCTAAATTGTAAATCAGTACAAGGAGCAACGATAGACTTTGTGCTCTTGTGGGTTTCTTGGTTATTTTGATTTGTATTGTGAAAGTGCTCTTTTATATTGTAAACATCATTTCTGAAAGAAGAGAAATGGATGACATGGTTTCACCCCAAAATTAGTTTTTAGTGTAAATAATTTTGTAATAGTTAATAGGGAACCTCCCCTTGCTAAGAGGAGAGATTTATCTCATTACACTGTGGTTGATATAACCATTTTGCCTTCAGTTAGTTGAAGACAAAATATTCACTCAACACACTCTAAATCTGATTTAGAATGAAATATACAAAGGATGCAAATTCTTTTAAAACACAGGTTCACCAAAATGCTTAGTGTGAAAAAGAGAGAGAATGATAGTATGTGGAAACTAGGTCAAGCCCCTCTTTTTCTTGCACTAACATTCAGAATATGAACCAAGCTTAATCACTATGAGAGTATGAAGCTATAGGTATCATATCCCTTATTGTTGTACATGAAAAAATGGTCCAACAAAGTTTCCACAACCTCAAATCCACTTTATTCAACCAAAACCCTAGTTACAAGATATGCATGAATAAATTAATTTTGGGAGCAGAAACCTATAGGATGATTATAGAAACATAGAAAAGAAGCTACATGGACTATGCACCTAAAGTTTGAAGGCCTGATGGACAAGGGCGGCCACCAAATTTGTCCCAAAATTTTTGCTACCCTAGAACTGACTATAACGGGCACCCGAGTCTGTGATAAGAGTTCTAGATCTTGGATCTTAGGGACTGAAGGACAAGGGTGGTTACTAAAAGTGTCCCAAATATATCTGATGATAAATCTGTAACTTTCGTGATGTCTGTGCCTAGAACACTTCTTTCTCCTTCTCTTCTTTCCATATGATCTTCCCAAATATGACTTGCACAAACAAAAATAAGGAGAGGGATGGTTGTGGCTATATAGGAGTTTGCCTTAGTCAAACCCCATCTTTGGTATTTCTACCTCAACAATAGCCAATGTCAAATTATACAGATGTGTGCGCTTGAAAATAAAATGTGTAAGCATAAACAAATGCAAGATCCTAAATGACTCAAGTATCAAGGATTAGATCCACAAATGTTTCACTCAAGGAAACAACTTCACCTCAAGGAGATGACATCAATGAAGACTTGTAGAACAAGAAGGTGAGGTAGCACTATCTATGGAGGATTCCAAAACTCAAGTTGAAGGCTTCAACCCTTCTCCTAATCATACAAAGGGCTTGACAAAACCCTAGGAAGAGCAAGATAGACTCAAAATCTTGATTCCTAATCTCCACAACATATCTTAATGATAGAAAAGATAAAATTCTTCAATGAGATTCAACACTTTGCAGACTTCAATAGTAATAGTAGTAGATTTTTGGTGTGGTAAGCTTGCATGTGAGTTGTGTGTGATAAAATGATTTTCAATTCTCTTTAAATATCAAACCTTAGAGGTGTAATAATTTGAAATAACATGTCGACATCGCATGAAAATGAAAATCTAAATTTAGAATCCCAAAGCACACCGAAAGAGTCAACACCACAAGAAAATTTGGATCCTAAAGATTAAGGTGGGACAGAGGCGGTTGTTGCCCAAGTGTAACCCCCAAATTTTGCTTTATCATCTACTTAAGGATGCCCTAAATGTCTCGCACCTAGCATTTCTTCTTAGGTTTTGTCAGAAATCACTTTGAAATGTGACATTCCTTTGATGAGATATGTGGTAACCAGGTCCTAAAATAGGTCCAATGATAGAAGAGGTTGAGGGACACTAAAAGGTAGGAGCTAAACTTAGTGAAATTATGCTAATCCAAGCAGGAGCACAATTTATGACATAACACTAAGTTCAATAATAGCGAAATTTAGTCATAGGCTTATTCCTTTTGGCTATTTTTTAGCTTTCTCTAGCTTGACTTGAAGAAGTCATGCGGTGTGGGCTTTTATAGATAGAGGTCCTCCATTTTCCTTTTCATTGTGACCAAGAAAATACTATTGTTGACCTTATCCCAACATCTTAGGTGTCTTATTTTTCAACTATCCTATTCTAGATGGGTTGTTCCCATTTTCTCCTACTCGAACAAATGCCTCCTCAACATTAATCATCAATAAATTATCCTCTATTGGTAGTATTTCCATAGGGGAAACTTCCATCTGAACTTGATAAAAAATCTTAAATTTTGATAACACTTTCTACTAGATGTGTTTTTAAACCCCACTATATTAGTTAGCTCTTTTGAGTAGCACTTGACTATGCACTAGGTAACACCTCATGTAAATCATGCTCATTCTTAATTAATTTCTCTAGAATATTTCTACTTTCTTTCCTCTTGTCCCTATTAAGGAAAATATTTTTTGCTACTTGTTGATGGGTACTTTTGCACACAACAACTTAGATAAAATACTGAGTACCTTATCTCTCCTAAAAGGAATTAAATCCTAAAGAATGGAAAATAACTACACCAAGGTCTTTAGTTTCTAGGTCTTGGATTTATTGGATAACCCAATAGTTTGATGTATTTTGTTATTTTCACACAAAGGAACTTACACAACTATTCACTAGATCAAGGTATTAGGGTTTTAGTATGAAAATAACAAAGTATGGGTGGTTCAAAATCCTAGTTGGTTTATAGATTTAATATATGATTAGAATAAATACTAGAAACAAATTTCATTTCATTAGATTGGCAATTTGTTGACGCTGATCCTAAGCTATCACTTCTCAAAAAGATCAAAAGATAGATCCCAAAAGTAACCAATCTTTGCTTAATCAGGCAACCCACAATGCTATAGAGACAGTGCAATCTTCAAAGGTTAATATAATATTTTTAGGTCATGGAAAAACTTCATTAAACACCCAAATAATGGTGCAACCTAATCAAAGTTTTCACAATTAAACTTGGAACTAAAAGATGTTCAGACTAACTACACATCGCAACTTACTATAAACAAATCACTAGTAGTATGAACATAAGATCCATCAAATATTTAGAAACATCCACTCATAACTATAGACAATCCTAACTAAATGAAATGGGACAATGAAGTAAACTCCTTCAATTAATGATAAAGTTTATAGAATATCAACAATCTCCAAAATACAAGAAACCATGAAATTAAATATTTGTATTAATTTCTACAAGTTCACCAAGTCTCAATAATTCTAGATCAGATGTACAAAGAAGAGTGATTGCTTTTTGTAGAGGAGGCAAGGGCAATTAGTATACAATGGATGGCTAGGATTTATCCTTCACCAATGGCCCAAATTAAATTATAATTAATTACTTGGAAGAAGATTTATCTCAATCAGTCATTTTTAATTGATTTTGATCCAATGGTTACATTTATCCCTCATTTTGACTTTGCACAAAAGGACAAAATATACTTTTGGCAATTTCTATTTTACAAAAGACATGATAATTTTCAAAAGCAGGAGTATCACAAAAAGAAAAAAGACACAAGTCCTTGTTACAAGTATGGGCCTAACTGGTGTTGTCATTGATGTCAACATACTCCTGTTGCATTGATGTCAAGGATTGGATGAGTTGTGTGCTGAGGATATTGAGAAAATTAGTCCTATCAGAATTAGAGAAGATCAGTGAAGATAGTGAAGCTCTATGAAGTGAAGATCCTAGATAGATGAAGATCAGAGAATGTGTATCAAAGGGTTTGTAGATATGTGTCTAAAGATGATCCAATCAAGATTTGAGAGGTCCGCATGAAGATTTGGAGAAGTTATGGCCATATGAGTAAAACTAGTTCTGGTAGCTGTTCAGAGGTGACAAAGTGACACAAATAGGTCGGGTGAGATCTGGAAATGCAATATCTTGTTCTATGGATTTGGTGGGATGTTTAGGAAGCTAATGTGAATTGACAACTCAATTGGTTCATGGTCTGGAGGTCTGCAAGCATTTATTCTAATGTGACAGTGATGATAGACTATGTTCTTGAGGTTCCAGATGAAGATGCAAATGATTTCAGTAAGCAGAAGTGGTGTAGATGCTCTTGGTGATTTAGCAAGCATGTGGGGGTCTCTAGATCGTGTCCAGTTTGTGTTGGTCCACATTGAAGATTGAGCTCGTAATTGAAGATTTACTCTCGGGTGATGGTGTTCTTCCTAATCATGGCTGACCGGATGTTTTACACATCTTGCAGATGATCTTGAAGATGTTCTGCAAAGCATGGCGTGTTCCTCAAAGAAGACTAAAGTCCCAGATATGTGTGGCCAACAGTGTGGTGATACGCATGAAGTTCTTGTAACAAATCAAGTTGTATTTTTTTAATTGCTCTGTAATAGAATATGTTGTGCTGACTTTGATGATCATTCCAAAGTTGATGTCATGTATAAATAAGAATTGTGAACTCATTTCAAAGTATCCTGGCGAAGATGAGAGAGTGGTAGAGAAGAAAAGAACAAAAAGCAGAGCATAAATGTTGAGCTTAAATGGAACTATCTCAATCATGGTGAAGATGCTAATCTCTAGTTCAAGTATGTAATATTTATATTATTCTGTAGACAGTGTGTCTCCTATAGGCAGTGGGCCTCTTGTGAGCAATGTGCTTGGGCAGTGAGCCCTAATTGGCATCTGCCATTTTTTTCTTCTTATTCTTTTAACAGAGAATACAATCTTGGGTTAGTCACCCCGTGGTTTTTCCCTTAACCGGGTTTTCCACGTTAAAATCTTGGTGTCATATGTGTTAATGTGTTTCTACTCTTGAGTTATTGCATTGTGCTTCCATGATTGAATCATTATTATGCTGTTGAAATATAAGAAGGATTTAAGTGTTTAAAGAAAATAAAGTTTTTGTGACAACTGATTCACCCCCCCTCTCAGTTGTCTATCCTAAAACCAATAGTCCTAAGGAAGCAACATCCAACAAGAGACTACTAAATGAGTTTATTCCAAATTGTAATGGGAATAGGCATTTTATTGACTAGAATTTTCACTATACCATAATCTTTCACCTTTTTCCTTCTTTTGTAATCCATTAAAGTGGTGAGGGCTAGATTGGTTGCATATAGAAGAGGTTCATCAACAAAATTAATCCTAAACCTTTGTGAATCATAGGTTCTAAAGAAGATATTGAAGGAGGCTTTCCTCTTATGTGTCCCTCTGAAGAAGGACTTGAGGGTGCCTTTTATTTCCACTATTGTATTCATATCAGCAATGTTACGTGAATAAGGGGGTTCTCGTAAACCAATTTGCATAACTTTCTTAGATTTCTCTTTGAACAATTCTAAATTTTATTCTATGCAAGAATCAATGTATAAACCCATTATATCATGCAACATATGAAAACATCATTCTGAATGTCTCAAATCTGTGCCAATAGGTGTCCCATTTCTACAACACACTTATCTCCAATCTATCTTCTAAATTCAACAATTCGGCCCACATAAAAAATAGTTCCACACTTTCTTTAATAACAATATTTTCTTTTACAAGCACTTTAAGAGACAACTTGCATAACATTTCAACTCTTGGAAACACCTACATATGATTTTCTTCATCTTCTTTGCATTCATCAAATAGGGTGTCCACTCTAGCTTTCAATTTACCAAAATCCCCTAGGGCTTAGATTGCTTCATCAATTTCTTTGCATCCTTGATCATGTATCTCCTCAAGCTAGCTATGGATAGATCTTGCCACATGTTTCATTTTCTCCAATTCATCTACTTCTTGTTGTGACAAGACCACTAGAGGAGTAATGGTTCCATATTCTTGTTGTAGAGGGGCTATCAAGTGTTTGACATAGGCTTGTAGCTTAGCAACTTGCACTTTAATCTCCCTCTTTATTCTTTCATCTTTGTGCATCTTGTACACTATAGTTGATAAAACATTCTGCACATCCTCAATTTCTTATGCTCTTGTAGTCTAACCAACATTAACAATTGTAATATGATAATCTTCAACTCAGAGATCCTTATCATCTCAGCAATAGAAGTTGCATTATGTGCAATCCTAGATATTGAAGCATCCTTTGTGATGGTGGATAAAGTCCTAGGATTTTTTCTACCTGTAAATCTATCCAAATATTTGATTAAGCTCAAGAAATCTAATGATGTTGGTTTTATTATTGGTTGCCTCTATTGGAGGTTGACTTTTAGCCATTGGGGTACCAAAGAATCATCATCAATAGTCTTCACAACTTGTTGTAGAGGTGGATGGACCAAGATAGTTTGTTCCTCAGATTTATTCACCCATTCCTAGGGCTTATCTACCTGCTCACTATCCTATTGTTGATTTTTTGGATCTTGGTCCTTATTTTGAGCTTGATCTTCTTGGTCAATTTGTATAGAATCTTCCTCAATATGTTATTCCTCTATAGGTGTGGATGATGGAATTTTCTAGTTGCTCACTTTCCCCTTGAACACATTATTGCTGCTACTCAACTATTACTTCTTGTGTTTCCTCTTGATTTTCCTTCTATAGGTGTGGATGATGGAATTTATAGCTGCTCACCTTCCTCTTGAACACTTTGTTGCTTCTACTCAACTATTACTTCTTGTGATTCATCATGATTTTCCTACTATGTAGTTGTATTAGGGACACACTTTATTAATTTAGAGGAAGTAACTTTATCTGGAGCAACCTCTTGCTCCTCTAATTATTGCATGACTCTATACATATTCTCCAAGGTAGGAGGCTCAAGTTGTCCTCCTGGGGATCTTGGAGGAGTGTCTAGATCCATGCTAGATTGCTCAAGCACAACCTTATTAACATTGGAAAAGAATGATGGATGGGATACAAAGAAGGGAATTGGAATGGTTGGCTTAGTGTCAATGGAAGAAGGCATAGATGAGGGGGAATAGACTATGGGATAGAAGAAATATTGGATGGAGTAGGCATGGTAGGAGCAATGGTTGCCAGAACTAGTGTGGGAATTGATAGTGAAATCTACACCTATTGTAGTAGAGGAGATGAAAGTGGAATAGAAGAAGGAATTGTTTAGAGAATGGTAGGAGGAATGGTAGAAGTAGGATATATTATGGAATCTATGGGAATGGAAGTTTGTATGGAGCAAGAGGAAGGATGAGTTGGTGTAATGGAATATGATTGTGGAGAAGGAGGTGGAGAATGAGCAAGACCTTCTTTGGATTTGTTCACTTTCTTCCATTTTCTAGTTAGTTGAGCCTTTGGCTCATCCTCAAGCTCCAACTCACCTATTGATTTCTTCCTCTTATATAATTTTTGTTGTGAGGTAGGTGACTTCTTTCTTCCCCTCATTCTTGATGATGCTCTAGTAGTGGCGGTTTTATTTTCCTTTCCTTTTCTTTGAGGAGGTGAAAATTATTCTTCCTCTTCTATAATATCTTTATCTTTCTCTATCTCTTTCCCTTTGAACTTAGGGACCTCCTCTTCCTAGATCTATTCCTTAATGATAACTTCTTCAACCTCCTTTTTCTTCTTCCTTTTAGGTTTCTCCTTAGCAAAGGTTAACTATATTTCCTTGGTAACTAATTCAACAACTTTTTTGTCCACACACCTCTTGTTGTCTCTGATATTTTCTTATCAAATCCTCCAAGGAAGTAACTTCCTCTTCAGACCATTTTGGTGGTGGGATTGGGTCATTTAATATCTTAATGTACTCCTCCATTTTCAAGACCCTCCCATCATGTAACACTTGGTCGGGAACTAGACATATATTAAACAATTTGATATAAAATGCTGACAATATGCAATACTTTCTTCTTCTAACTTCATGTTCATCTGGGTATTTAGCCTAGAAGTCTTCTATGTGTGGCATGTGGTGGTATTCCTTCCCTACCAGCTATTCCATCTTATGATACGGATCAAAGTTAGGTCAGGCATTATAAAAATGTACTGTACCTCTAAATTTATGAATTTAAATCTTTGGTAGAAGGTAAAGAAGGACATGCAAACATACCATCTCCCAAAATCAAGGGGAAATGAACCCATGCCTAGTTCTTGTCCATCAATTTTTTTTTGTGATTCACAAATTTGCATAGTAAGTTCTCGTATAATGATTTTGTTAGTTGGGTACTTAGACAATTTATAAGCAGGGCTAGTGACTCCCTCAATCCTGATATAAGAAAATTTGGGAATTGGATGAACCAACTTCCATGTACTTATTAACCATTTCAAAAATAGGTATTGAAAGTATCTTGTTAAAATCACCTTCCAATATTTTGGTGATATACATTTTAAATGCATTATTTACTCTCCTATAATGATTGAGAATATTTTCCATTTGTGGCTGACGATAACAATCATAGACCTTGATTTGATCATGTGCATTTCTAATAGTTACATTTCTTATCAATGTAGAATAGTGAACATTTATAGAAAGTATGTAGATTAAGTAAGAAGTCATGAAAAACCTGTTGAACTAGTGCAGGGGCACCAAGGCAAATTCATGTAAATAAGGTCTAAGGTTAGGTTTTAGGGGTTTGAAGTCTTTTGTTGTGCAATAAGGTCATAATAGACCATCTAGTATGTAATTAGGAGTCATTGAATTTATAATGTCATTGAGTTTATGTAATTAGAAGTCATTTAGTCATATGGAGGTGTAAAGGTCAAAACAATGCAAATTGAGGAAGCCCAACGGTCATGGGCATTCAAATGGCAGTTGTGACCATTGGTTGGTGTTGGAAAACATTTAAAAAGACTTGTAACCTCGAGCCAAGAGGGGGAAGACATAGTATGAATGAAGAATCAATAAAAAACTTCTTGTTTTATGTAATTTCTGTGAGTTTTACATTGCAAATTACTGTTATAGGCCGTTGTACTTGCCCGTAGAGAAGCATACTGACCTAACAGTCATGAAATTCATTGGAGGCACAAAGTCATTTTTTTTTGGTTTTTGTTTGACTGAATCTCATTGTGGTTCAAGGGTTTTGTTATCACTTTCCTATCAGCAGGTTTGAAACTCTATCTTGAGGGCTTGTGGTTGCATAAGATGGACTAATGGCCCATTCCTTCATTTGTACTTCCTATAGCTAGGTGGAATGGGTCCAAGATGATAAGGTTAGATATTTGAATTGTTTGTGTGAGTAGGGGAGGCGAGTTGAGGGGTTTTGTGTGGTACCATAGGGCAAAGTTGTGAGTTTTTGGCTTGAAAAGGGTAGCTAATAGTGTGAGTTTGCATAAGAAACATTGGTAAGGGATTTGTGAAGGTTGGTATAGGATGGGTAGACATAGTAAAACATGTTTGAGCTATTGAGAAGAATAAAAGGTGTGTGGAGTATGAATTTTCAATAAACCCTCATGGGTCCAAGCTTAGAAAGGCCTAAACAAGGGTTTTGTAAGTTAGGACTATAATGAATGTTCCAAGCCCTAAAAACTATTTATTTAGAGGTTGGCCAAGGACTGTCAATGAAGATTCAAGGTTGCTAAGGAGTTTAGAGGGTACTTGCTTTGGAAAATAGGGCTAACTGCCCCTTTGTAGCAGTGGAACAGTCAATTTTAGGAGGATACCTTACAAAGTAACCATAGTTGGCTTCAAGATATGTTAAATAACTCCTTAATGGGTACTCATAAAGGTGAATAGTTTATGGATTTAGGGCCTTCTCCAAAAGATATGTTGTAAAAACCACCTAAGTAGGGCTACACGGCGATATGAAGGCCAGTATGATATACCAACAAAGTTAGGGTTTGAAACTTGGAAAGTGGGTTCTTTTGAGTTGGGTTGACATACTCCATCTTGTATTGCATCAAGTTATATTGCATCAAAGAGGTAGAGTAGATGGATCTTGATGAACAAAGGACAATAAGGCTTTTGAAGGCAGTAAAAGGAGAGGATTATGAGACCAAGGTTGATTTGCCCATGTATGGAGGAAGTTTAAATGATGAGGAGCTTCTAGATTGGATTGCAGCCATGGATAATCACTTTGAAAGTGAGGATGTTTCTGATGAGAAAAAGGTAAAGGTGGCAAAGACAAAACTGAAAGGGCATGCATTATTATGGTGGGATTATGAACAAGCTGAAAGAAGGAAGTAAGGTAAGTCAAAGATAGTTTCTTGGGACAGGATGGTTGCTAAGCTGAAAGGTAAGTTCTTGCCAAAAGACTATGAAATTCAAATGTTTAAGACAAAAAGAAATGGATGTTAAAACATTTACTGAAGAAATTTATAAGTTGAATATAAGGTCTGGTCACAATGAAAATGAAGTGGAAAAGGTTGCTAGGTATCTTGGTGGATTGAGGTTTAACATTCAAGATGTGATAACCTTGGCAAATCCAAGAACTATTGAAGAGTGTTATCATATGCCAATAAGGGTTGAAGAAAAGATAAAAAGAAGACAAGACAAGACAAATAGAGGTAGAGGCAGCACTTCTAGAGGAAGGGGATCATTTTCTACTCCAAGACAATCAAGTGAAAGCCAAGAGGATGTACACAAAGAACAAGAACAAGTTACATATTTTAGAGGTGGATTCAGAGGTACTAGAGGTAGATTTGGTGGAGGTAGAAGTTCAAATATATTTTCAGGTAGATGCTATCAGTGTCATGAGTTTGGTCATCCAGCATTCAAGTGTCCTGAGAAGTAGGGTTCTACATCAAGTGGTGGTGAAAGGAGAAGTGAAATGAGGAATCAAATTGTGTAAGAGGAGGATAAGGAAAGTGTGAATTCACCCTCCCTACATGATATTCCAGAAGTTGGGGAAACATTGATGGTGAATAGACAACTCTTGAAGGCACCCAAGAAGAAGGAGTTGACACAAAGAAGAGCACTATTGAGGACATCTTGCAAATGCAAAGGTAAAGTATGCAAAGTTGTGATAGATTCTGGTTCTACTAAAAATATGGTGTCTAATGAAATCATAGATAAGCTACAATTGCAAAAATTTCCTCATGAAAATCTATATAAGATATCATGGTTGAATGATAACCAATCCATCTTGCTTAGTGAACAAGCTTTGATTGAATTCAATATTGGTGGTTATAAGGATAAGGTTGTTTGTGATGTGCCAATGGATTATTGTCATGTTTTGCTTGGGAGACCATGGCAGTATGACAAGCATGCCATTTATGATTGTAGAAGCAATAGCTATTAGATTGAGCATAATTGGAGTAGTTTCACATTAACCCCATTGCAAGAGGATGTAAAGGATCAGTCTAGGACAACAAAGGTGATCATGTTTGGCAAGAAAGAGTTTGTTAAGACAAAGGAAGAGGAGCCTAAGGAGTTTGCAGTCACTCCTATGTTAGAGGACATCAAAACAAAGAGTTTGAAGGTTTCTTCAGAGTTGAAGAACAAAGGTAATGTGTTGATACCAAAAGCAGGCCAGGAGAAGGCTGAGAATCAATTGTGTGTGTAGACACAAGTTGGATTGAAGGAGAATAATGCAATTATAGTTGGGACAGTACTTTGTCCACTAGTGTCAAAGGAGGGTGGTAGGAAATCATATTCTACCGTGACAGTAGCTTTTAAACAAGAGGAGACAGGGGTAATTGGAATAAAGAACCTAAAGGTAGGTGTGAAGGCAGATGTTGAAGAGAATAAGTGTGATTGGCAAGAATCAAGGATTAGATTCAAGCATGCAATGAAGGAACCCACTCAAGATACACATGGTAAGTGTTTGTTTGCAGGTATGAAGGTGAGTACATCATGAGTTCTTGATGAAGGAATGGATATAACACATGAAGCAAGTTTGACTGCAACAACGGAGCCATGTCAAGGTGAAGACAAGTTCAAAGATGCAAAGCATGATGCAAGATAGTAGTACATGGTTCCATGGAGGAGGTTTCTAGATGAAAGAGCATTTAGAGGTCAAGGAGAGACAGTGTTAAAACATGTTCCAACACCCTATAGTCCTCAAAGGGACTTGAAGACTTCTTTTGGCCGGGTTTATGGTGCAGGGGCACCAAGGCAAATTCACGTAAATAAGGTCTAAGGTTATGTTTTAGGGGTTTGGAGTCTTTTGTTGTACAATAAGGCCATAATAGACCATATAGTATGTAATTAGGAGTCATTGAATTTATAATGTCATTCAGTTTATATAATTAGAAGTCATTTAGTCATATGGAGGTGTAAAGGTGAAAACAATGCAAATTGAGGAAGCCCAATAGTCATGGGCATTCAAATGGAAGTTGTGACCATTGGTTGGTGTTGGAAAACATTGAAAAAGACTTGTAACCTCGAGGAAAGAGGGGGGAGACATGGTATGAATGAAGAATCAATAAAAAACTTCTTGTTTTATGTAATTTCGGTGAGTTTTACATTGCAAATTGTTGTTACAGGCCGTTGTACTTGCCTGTATAGAAGCATAATGACCTAAAAGTCATGAAATTCATTGGAGGCATGAAGTAACATTATTATTATTTTTTTTGATTGAATTTCATTGTGGTACAAAGGTTTTGTTCTCACTTTCCTGTCAGTAGGTCTGAAACTCTATCTTGAGGGCTTGTGGTTGCATAAGATGGACTAATGGCCCATTCCCCCATCTCTACTTCATATAGCTAGGTGGAATGGGTCCAAGATGACAAGGTTAGATATTTGAATGGTTTGTGTGAGCATGGGAGGTGAGTTCAGGGGTTTTGTGTGGTACCATAGGGCAAAGTTGTGAGTTTTTGGCTTGAATAGGGTGGCTAAGAGTGTGAGTTTGCATAAGAAACATTGGTAAGGGATTTGTGAAGGTTATTATAGCATAGGTAGACATAGTAAAACATGTTTGAGGTCTTGGGAAGGATAGAAGGTGTGTGGAGTATGAATTTTCAATAAACCCTCATAGGTCCAAGCCTAGAAAGGCCTAAACAAGGGTTTTGTAAGTTAGGACTATAATGAATGTTCCAAGCCCTAAAATCTATTGATTCATAGGTTTTATAGGTTGGCCAAGGACTATCAATGAAGATTTAGGGTTGGTAAGGAGTTTAGAGGGTACTTGCTTTGTAAAACAGGGCTAATTACCCATTTGTAGTAGTGGAATAGTCAATTTTAGGAGGATACCTTACAAAGTAACCATAGTTGGACTCAAGATATGTTAAATAACTCCTTAATGGGTACTCAAAAAGGTGAATAGTTTGTGGGTTTAGTGCCTTCTCCAAAAGATATGCTGCAAAAACCACCTAACTAGGGCTAAAAGGCAATATGAAGGCTAGTATGATATAACAACAAAGTTAGAGTTTCAAACTTGGAAAGTGGGTTCTTTGAGTTGGGTTGACATAATCCATCTTGTATTGCATCATGAACACACAAATATACTGAAAGGGAGGGTGAATCAATATATATTCAAATCTTTTATCTTTAGATGCATCTAATCCAATGTAAACATTTAAACCATATGAAGCATAAGAACACACACACACACATAACACCAAATTTACATGGAAACCCAATATGGAAAAACCATGGTGAGCCAACTGATTGGATCTACTATCCAAATCTAGCCGTACAAACAAAAATGAAGTTTACAATGAATTTTATGGGCATTGACCTAAAAGAGACACCAATCCCTTAATACAGAATTTTATGGGCACCAACCCAAAGGAAGCACTAACTCCCTGATACAAAGTTTTATAGGCACCAACCCAAAGGAAGAACCAACTCTCTGATACATATTTTTATGGGTACCAACCCAAAGGAAGCACCAACTCCCTAAAGTGCTACAATACTTACAAGATGAGGCACCAACCTTTGCTCTGAAACTCTTGACTGATTCTGATGGCTCTATCACCTTTGCAACATCATCTCTATTAACACCTAGACATCCTTGACTTATTCATATGACTTAGATACCTCTACACTATCTTCCTTGCTATCTTCTTGGTCACTTGACTGATTATGATGGCTCATACACCCCCACAATACTAACTCTTCTATGAGTTATACATTATTGCTTACAGAGTTGTTAGTTTATCTTTGGATTATTCACTTGTCATCATATGCATGCCTTACACTTGAAACAATCTATCATATTTCATATATATCGTCCACAAGTCTTCTAAACATCATCTTTGTCAGCCTTAAGGTAACGTGTATCATGAAACATGTAACTGGCCTTCCCTGTCAGCTCCCAAATCATCTGTAGTAACGTAGGAGTGAAATCCCATTACGCAGTTCACACCAAACAATCTACTAGCCCCAATTTCCTTCCTCCCAAACATTCTTGCTGGTGCACACTTCCATACACCTAATGCAAGCACTTAACCTTTCCTACATTAGCTCCAAACCCTGTGTGGTACCGGAGGAGTGAAATATCATTAAGTACTTCATACCACAAACACTATATGACCTAAAAAGCCTTCTCATAAACTCTTTTTTCTGGTTCATGCTTCTACTTTATAGCACAAGCATTCAAACATTGATACATGTATCCTTTACATAAGCCAGTTGCATAGTCTCAACTGAGAAAATTGATAAATGCATTTGTAGTAACTCATTCCTTCTTAAACCTGAATATGTCATACTTCCTTCTTTTCTGTACATATTCTCCAAATTGCCAAGCTGTATGTGAGGATGTGGTGGAATGTGGTAGCTTTCTATTTCATCTTTGATAACCTTACACTGTGGTGCAGTCATGGTTAGGAGGGTCCACAAGGTGAATAGTCCAGACCATGTAGCAAGAGTAAACACAATGGAAGCAACTCAATTATAGAATGCAAATGTAGATTCAGTCATTTAGTATATCATAGATTCAAAGAACAAACATGTTGGCAACATGCATGATTACAGATTGGGGCTTCTAGTCTTAATTCTTCAATTAAAGTGTCTGCACAAGATATAGCTTTGAAGCGCCTTATAGAACAAAATTCTAAGATTACAACTTCATATTATGATTCATTACTTTCCTAGGCATCTACTACATGATTATATATCATCTCCAGATCACAAGATTCCTCCACGTCGGCCAAACAAATTACAAACTCCAATAAAAGAGATGTAATGTGTGTACATGGATAGGTTGGCCCTAAACAACTTATATTCCTCCGTAAGTGAATGAAATAACATACGGATCTCAAGGAAGGTTGGCCATGTCCCAAAGTACCTTGAATAATGTGTAATTTAGTTCTACAAGTTGTAGAAGTGCTCCACAAGTCTTCTCCTTTAGCTATCTATCTAAGACTATCTAAATGCCCTGCTCTAAGAAAACAGTCGATCTTGTGATAGCAATGTCTTTCTGAAAATTGGTCCAAATGATCTAAATTTTGGATATGATGTGCATGATGATGTCTAGATGTTAAGTCTAGCCCTGCAAGGTCTGAAATGAAACTACAGCAGAATGCAGACCAATCTACAAAAATTGCTTCTGACTGAACTGACTATACTGAACTGGGAAAATGAAAGAAACAAAATGAATGCAAATATTTTTGGTTGATGCAACATTCTCTTGACCCAGGGATGCTCCTGCATCAGACACCCAAGGTTTTTGAAAAAAGTGAGTCCCTCACTTTGCTGGGGCTAGAGGAAAACCAAGACAGTCCACCTCAACTTGAGAAACCCAAGATGAGTCTTCTTTTGTTCTGCCTTTCCACTTCACAAGATATTCTATGTATTATTTTCCTCTGGTGCTGTGTCCAATTTTGTTATCCAAGATGTCTTCAATTTGCTCTGGTTCTTGTTGTGGTAACTCCTTCTTCAAGTCTTCTTCAATGTTGTTACTAAACTCTACTTCATGATACTGATATAGGTCTACATTCTTGAAAATAAGTGATATATCCATTGTCTCTGGTAGCTACACTTCATATGCATTTCCTGAATCAAACTTTCTGAGTATCCTACATGGTCCAAACTTCTTCATCTTCAACTTGTTATATGTCCCAACTGGAAATCTCTTTCCTCAAGTATACCATCACTTCATCCCCAACTACAAATTCTTTGTGTCTTCTCTTCTCATCTGCTTGCTCCTTATACTTACTATTCATCTCCTCCAAATGCTTCTTAACCTAGTTATGTACTGTCTCCATGTGTCTTGCAAATTCTTCTACTTCTGCACTCCTTTATCCTCCATGCTAATATCTCTCAACTCTATGACTCCTCTAGGGTTAGTTCCTATCACAATCTCAAATGGTGTTCTTCCTGTGCTCCTATTCACTAAATTATTATATGCAAATGCTACTTGTGATAGAATCAAATCCCAATTTCCTTCCTTCTCTCCAACCAAAATCCTATTTACTACCTCTATCTATCCATTAGTCTATGGATGAAATGCTAAACTGAACTTCAAATCTGTCTTCATCTTCTTCCAAAGTGTCTTCCAAAAGTATCCAAGAAATTGTGTATCTCTATCTGAAATTATGCTCTTAGGTAATCCATGCAATCTCACAATCTCCTTGAAAAATAGGTTAGCCACATGAACTGTATCAATTGTCTTCTTACAAGGTATAAAATGTGCCATCTTTGAAAATATGTCCACCATTACAAATATAGAATCATGTCCTCTCTATGTCTTCGACAATCCCATTATGAAATCCATGCGTATGTCTTCCCAAGGTCTCTCTGGTACTGTCAAAGATTCGTATAATCCAATATTCTTACTACTTCCTTTTGCAACTTAACATACTCTACAACTTTGCAAAACCTTCCTAACATCCTTATCAATGCCAAAATGTTCTGCCAATCCACCATTGTGCTTCTCTTTGATCAAATTGTCTCTCATTGAACTCCTAGGTCTACACAACTGATTTCCTTTGAATAACATATCTTTCTGAATGAAATAATCCAATCACTTACTTCTATCTGTCACAATAGGTTCCTTACATTCTTTCCAATGTTCTATAAAATCAAGATCTCCCTCATACATGTTCTTCAATTCCTCAAATCCTAACACTTCAACTCTCATCTCTATCAGCAAGTTCCTCCTCCTACTTAATGCATTTGCAACTTTGTTTGATTTTCCACTTCTATGCCTCAATACAAAAGTGTAACTCTACATGAACTATACCCATCTCATATGTTTCTAATTCAACTTTCATTGACTGTTCAAATACTGCAAAGATTGATGATCAATATACAACACAAACTCCTTAGACAACAAATATTGTATCCACTTCTTCAAAGCTTGAATTATAGAATTGAATTCTTGATCATAAATTGAATATCTTCTCCTTGCATCATTCAACTTCTCACTGAAATATGCTACAGGTCTACCTTCTTGACTTAACACTACTCTTATTGCATTTGCACTTGCATCACAATCTACTTGAAATACCTTATTGAAATCTGGTAATGCCAACATAGGTTGCTATGTCATTTTCTTTTTCAACAATTCAAAACATTTTTCTACTCTTGATGTCCACTTAAAGTCCTTTTTGTTAGCTGTCATTGTCTTTGTCATAGGGTTACACACTAAACTAAAATTTTTAATGAACTTCCAGTAGAAACTAGATAATCCATGAAATGATCTAACTTCTCCAATGCTCTCAGGTGTAGGCCATTCAACAATTGCTCT
Organism: Cunninghamia lanceolata; assembly: GCA_027924645.1. Classification (NCBI taxonomy): domain Eukaryota; kingdom Viridiplantae; phylum Streptophyta; class Pinopsida; order Cupressales; family Cupressaceae; genus Cunninghamia; species Cunninghamia lanceolata. The sequence goes on along the minus strand of BSBN01001038.1, from coordinate 7,163,818 downwards.
AACTTTCTTAGGGCCCATCTTCAATCCTTCCGCAGAAATCATAAATCCCAAGTATACCAATTCTTCCTTCATGAAACTACACTTATTAATGTTTATCAACAATTTCTCTTCTCTCATTCTAAGCAATACTTGTCTAGGGTGCCACAAATGTTCTTATTTTGTCTTACTAAAAATTAGAATATCATCCAAGTATACAATAACAAACTTACCCAATAATTTCTTCAAAACAACATTCATCAATCTCACGAAAGTACTTAGTGCATATATATCAAAGATCTTGATTTTGGTGGCTTCATAACCCTCATGGGTGAGCATCCTTCAATATTAGAAGATCTAACTAAATTCATCTCCACGAATTGTCATGAGAAAGATGATGGTGAGAGTTCTTCTCCTTCTTATACCACAATTATGTTGGCACTATGTGTTGTGGTTGATGTCAACATAACATGTGTCAATCTAACGTTAGAGATGGGTGAGGCTAATGGAAGATTGAAGATTTGAGAGATGATTTGACTAAGTTGAAGACATAGAATTGAAATGCTTAAGGGAAGACTTAGCAGATGGAGAAAGACTATACAAGTATAAGAATGATAATCTTCCTAATGTTTGAATGTGTTGCGAAGGTGTGTAAACTTTTTATAACATGTTTCCTATATATCTACAATGATATCCTATCAGTTTGAAATGTCGCACTTGAGAAAAGTTGTAGAAGTTTGGTTAAGGCTCTCACAGTATATATTCTAAGGTAGAGTGATGTAGGAGCATCCTTGGTTCAAGAGTAATCTTGCATCAACCAAAAACATTTGCATTTAGTTTGTTTGCATTTCAGCTCTTTCATTTTCTAGTTCAGTCAGTAGCAGTTTTTAGCTTGTGGTCCAGTTTTGGTATTTCACATCTTGCAAATCCAGACTTAGCATCTACATTCATTCATGTAAATCATATCAAGAATTTAGAGCATTTGGATCAGTCACCAGAAAGATATCACTATTAGAAGTTGATTGTTTTCTCATAGCAGAGCATTCTAATAGTTCCTAATAATCAGCTGAAGGAGAAGGCTTGTGGATCTTTCCTTGGTTTGCAGATCTCAATGACACATCATTCAATGTTCTTTGTCTCATGGCTGACCTTCCCCAAGGGTCCATACATTGTTCCATTCATTTGAGGAAGTGTTCTATGCATTTAGGTCTAACCTATATGTGAACATGTTACAGCTCTTCATTGGAGTTTGTGACCTTCCTTGGCCAATGCAAAGGAATCTATTGGTCTAGAAATGGTATATAAAGATGTAATGGATCCTTAGGAAAGTGGTGATCAAGTTATCATGATTTAGAAGATAGATAGTTGGCTCCTTCACAAGAGGATTTCAAATCTTTATCTTGCGCATGTATGTAATTAGGCCTGTGAGCCCTAATTGTAAGCCCACATGTTGCTAGCGGATCTCTATTTAGAATTCTTTGATGTATTGAATGAATGAATCTGCATTTGTTCCATTTCTTTGAGTTGTTTCCATTGTGTTTATTCTTGTTGCACGGCCCAGATAGTTCATTTTGTGAACCCTCCTACCGTGATTGCACCAAGTGGTATCAGAGTGAAAGTTTGATTCTTTAGAGTGAATTGGCAAAGGGGATTCTGTAAGATCTTGTTGTAAGTAGATTGCCAATATGAGGTAGGTTATTAGTGTGCAATCGATCGCTAATTGAGAGGTAGTTGTCGCCTGTAACCCGATCGCTGAATTGAGGCAGTTTGCACTTGATCCTAGGAAGATGATGCCGTGAAGAGTTCCTCCTGTTGGTACAATGGATAATAGAATGTATGAGATGATGGAATTGATGAGAACAATGCAAATTTGTTTGGATGCTATTGAGGAAGAGAGATGAAGAGGATTGACACCTAGACCTAATGTCGAAAGTGATGATGAGGAAGAATTTCAATCTACTGAACAAACTAGCGAAACCCTAGAAGGCACTGAAGAAGAAGAATCAAATCAGATAAAGATGTTGTGAGCTATTTAAAAGATTGGAAAGAGACCTAGAGTTGATGTTCTGAACTACACTGGTAATTTGAATCTTGAAGAATTGATTGACTAAATAAATGATATGGAAGAACACTTTGAATATGAAGAAATTGAAGATTCAGAGAAGGTGAAATTTGCAAAGACAAAGTTGAAAGGACATGCTGCTATATGGAAAGAGGTTCAATTGGAAATAAACAGAAGAGAAAAAGAAAAGATTACAAAGTGGGACCAGATGGTGAAAAAGTTAAAGAATCAGTTCATACCTGCTCACTATGAGTTGGAATTGTTGAAAAGATTGCAAAACCTAAGACAAAAGGAGAAATCTATGGAGTATACTGAAGAATTTCATAAGATGATCATAAGGACAGGACATAGTGAAGCAAGCAAGGAGAAAGTGGCAAGATACATCAATGGACTAAGATTGAACATTCAAGAAGAACTAAGTTTGGTAAGGATGACATATTTGGAAGAAGCATATCAGTTTGCCCTGAAAGTTGAAGAGAAGTTGAATAAGAAGCATCATCTAAGATAGAGAGGTAGAGGAGGTAAATTTTAGAGGTAAAACATTTTCTAGATATGATAGATCATTTGTGGAGCAGAACAAGTTTGACAGCCCATTTAAGAACGATGACAGAGATAACAATGCTTACTGGAGAGATGACAAAAAATTTTACTAGAGAGGAAACTATAGTGCATACTGGAATGAAGGATACAGGAGAGAAGGAAGAGGATTTGATAAGAAGACATTTAGAGGTACTTGTTTCAAGTGTGGAGGTGAAGGACATAGAGCATTTGAATGTAATCAGGGTAGTACAAGCAAGAAGACAGAGAATAGTGGGAGAGTAGCCTATGTTGAAAAACATGTTGAATCGCCTAGTTCTATTGGTAAACCTAAGAAAGGAGAATTATTGGTGATGAGGAGAACACTATTTCAAATAGAAACAAATGAGGAACCATCACAAAGGAAAATTATGTTCAGAACCAGATGCAAATTCGGAGTAAGTGTTGTAAAGTTGTGGTTGATAGTGGTAGTTTAGATAACCTAGTTTCAGAGAAGATGGTGACTAAGCTAAAGTTGGAAAGATTGAAACACCCTAAGCCCTATCAACTAGCATGGATTCAGGATGATCATAAGGTACTGGTGAGTGAACAATGTTTGGTGAAATTTCATATTGGGTCTTATCATGATGAAGTCTTCTGTGATATTATGCCTATGGATGTTTGTCATATCTTGTTGGGTAGACCTTGGCAATATGATAGAAAAGCTATACATGATGGAAGAAAGAATACATATACTATAATAGCAAATGGGAAAAGAATTATTTTGATTCCTTTAGAAGATGATTCTAAAGATGTGATATGTGGGAATGCTAGAATCTATTTGGTAGATGGAGGGAAATTTTTGGATGGTTTGAAACAGGAAAGTATGTGTTATGCGTTGATTCCTAAGAAGCCTAAAGTAGTGAAGAAAGAAGCTGAACCAAATGAGATAAAGGAGTTACTGATAGAGTATGAAGACATCATATCATATAATGTACCTGAAGGATTACCACCTATAAGGAGTATCAGTCATCACATGGATCTTATACCAGGAGCAAGTTTGCCTAACAAAGAAACACACTGGATGACATCGATAGAGAATGAAGAATTAAAGAGACAGATACAAGAGTTGTTGAGGAAAGGTTTGATTAGAGAAAGTTTGAGCCCTTGTACAGTACCTGCAGTGCTTGCACCGAAGAAGGATGGAGAATAGAGAATGTGTATTGATTCTAGAGCAATAAACAAGATCATAGTTAAGTATAGATTTCCTTTACCTAGGATGGATGATATCATGGATTGTTTGAGTGGAGCAATATATTTCACAAAGATAGACTTGAAGAGTGGATACCATCATATCAGAATCAGAGAAGGTGATGAATGGAAGACTGCTTTTAAGACAAATAAAGGATTGTATGAGTGGTTAGTGATGCCTTTTGGATTGACAAATGCACTAAGTACTTTCATGAGATTGATGAATGAAGTCTTAAAGAAATTCTTGGGTAAGTTTGTGATTGTATACTTGGATGATATTTTGATTTTCAGTAAAACAAAAGAACATTTGTGGCATATTAGACAAGTTTTGCAAAGACTGAGAGAAGAGAAATTGATGATAAACATCAAGAAGTGTAGTTTCATGAAGGAAGAGTTGGTATATTTGGGATTTGTGATTTCTGAGGAAGGATTGAAGATGGACCTTGAGAAAGTGAGAGCAATTGTTGAATGGCCTACACTAGAGAGAATTGGAGAGGCTAGATCATTTAATGGATTGGCTAGTTTCTACTAGAAGTTCATCAAAAAATTCAGTTCAATTTGTAACCCTATGACAGAGACAATGAGAGGTGACAGAAAAGATTTTAAGTGGACATCTATAGTAGATAAAAGTTTTGAGTTGTTGAAGCAGAAAGTGACAGAGCAACCTGTTTTGGCATTACCAGATTTCAATAAGGTATTTCAAGTTGATTGTGATGCTAGTGGAAATGCAATTGGAGTAGTGTTAAGTCAAGAAGGTAGACCTGTAGCTTATTTCAGTGAGAAGTTGAATGATGCTAGGAAAAGATATTTAGTTTATGATCAAGAGTTCTATGCCATAATTTAAGCCTTGAAGAAGTGGAGACATTACTTGTTGCCTAAGGAGTTTGTGTTGTATACAGATCATCAAGCTTTGCAATATTTGAATAGTCAAGGTAAGTTGAATTAGAGACATATGTGGTGGGTAGAATTCATGCAGAGTTATACTTTTGTGTTGAAGCATAGGAGTGGTAAATCAAACAAATTTGCTGATGCCTTAAGTAGAAGAAGAAACTTGTTGACAGAGATGAGAGTTGAAGTGTTGGGTTTTGATGAATTGAAGAACATGTATGCAGGAGACACTAATTTTGTAGAACCTTGGAAAGCTTGTAAGGAACCTGTTGTGATAGATAGAAGTAAGTGGTTGGACTATTTCATTCAGGAAGATATGTTGTTCAAAGGAAGTCAGTTGTGCATACCTAGAAGTTCAATGAGAGATAATTTGATCAAGGAGAAACATAGTGGTGGATTGGCAGGACATTTTGGCATTGATAAGACATTGGCTTTGGTAAATGAAAATTACTTTTGGCCTCAGATTAATAAGGATGTTCAGAGATTTGTGCAGAGTTGTAGAGTTTGTCAAGTTGCAAAAGGGAGTAGTCAGAACATTGGATTGTATAAACCTTTGACAGTTTTCGAGAGACCTTGGGAAGACATAAGCATGGATTTTGTAATGGGATTGCCTAAGACACAGAGAGGACATGATTCAATATTTGTAGTGGATGACCAATTTTCAAAGATGGCTCATTTCATACCTTGTAAGAAGACAACTGATGCAGTGCATGTAGCTGACCTATTTTTCAAGGAGATTGTGAGATTGCATGGATTACCTAAGAGTATAGTTTCAGACATGGATACAAAGTTTGTTGGATACTTCTGGAAGACACTTTGGAAGAAGATGAAGACAAACTTGAAGTTCAGCTCAACTTTTCATCCACAAACAGATGGACAAATAGAGGTAGTGAATAGGAGTTTGGGAAACTTGTTGAGATGTTTGGTTGGAGAGAAGACAGGAAGTTGGGACTTGATTCTTTCACAAGTAGAGTTTGCATATAATAATTTAGTAAATAGGAGTACCGGAAGAACACCTTTTGAGATTGTTACCAGAGTGAATCCTAGAGGAGTTGTAGAATTGAGAAACATCAATACAGAGTAAAAGAGGAGGGCAGAAGTAGAAGAATTTGCAGATCATATGATGATAGTGCATAATCAGGTAAAGAAGCATTTGGAGGATATGAATAGTAAGTACAAAGAGAAGGATGATGAGAAGAGAAGACATAAGGAATTTGAAGTGGGAGATGAAGTGATGGTGTACTTGAGAAAAGAAAGATTTCTAGTTAGGACTTATAACAAGTTGAAGATGAAGAAGTTTGGACCTTGTAAGATACTCAAGAAATTTGATTTAGGAAATGCATATGAAGTGGAATTACCGGAGGCACTGGGTATATCACCTATTTTCAACATTACAGATCTTTATCAGTATCATGAAGCAGAGTTCAATGAAAGTATGGAAGAAGACTTCAAGAAGCAGTTACCATAACAAGCACCAGAGCAGATAGAAGACATTTTGGATAGCAGAGTTGGACGCAGCACTAGAATAAGACAATACAAAGAATATCTTGTGAAGTGGAAAGGCAGACCGGAAGAAGATTCATCTTGGATTTCTCAGGCTGAGGTGGACCATCTTGGTTCTCCCCTAACCCCAGCAAAGTGAGGGACTCACTTTTTCAATAACCCCAGATGTCTGATGCAGGAGCATCCTTAGTTCAAGAGTAATCTTGCATCAACCAAAAACATTTGCATTTAGTTTGTTTGCATTTCATTTCTTTCATTTTCCAATTCAGTTCAGGCAGTTCAGTTAGTAGCAGTTTTTAGCTTGTAGTCCAGTTTTAGCATTTCACATCTTGTGAATCTGGACTTAGCATCTACATTCATTCATCTACATCATATCAAGAATTTAGAGCATTTGGATCAGTCACTAGAAAGATATTGCTATCATAAGTTGACTATTTTCTCAGAGCAGAGCATTCTAACAGTTCCTGATAATCAGCTAAAGGAGAAGGCTTGTGGATCATTCCTTAGCTTGCAGATCTCAATGACACATCATTCAATGTTCTTTGGCTCGTGGATGACCTTCCCCAAGGGTCTGCACATTGTTCCATTCATTTGAGGAAGTGTTCTATGCATTTAGATCTGACCTATCTATGAACACGTTACAGCTCTTCATTAGAGTTTGTGACCTTACTTGGTCGACGCGGAGGAATCTATTGGTCTAGAAATGGTATATAAAGATGTAATAGATACTTAGGAAAGTGGTGATCAAGTTCCCATGATTTACAAGATAGATAGTTGGCTCCTTCGTGAGAGGATTTCAAAGCTTTATCTTGCGCATGTATGAATCAGGCCTGTTAGCCCTAATTGTAAGCCTGCATGTTGCCGGTGGATCTCTATTTTGAATTCTTTGATATACTAAATGACTGAATCTGCATTTGTTCCATTTCTTTGAGTTGTTTCCATTGTGTTTACTCTTTCTACATGGTCTGGACAGTTCATTCTATGAACCCTCCAACTATGACTGCACCATAGAGTTACAGTATTTTGGTCTGCGTTCCTCTGCAGTTCAAGATTTAGTCTTGCAATTCAGTAGTTAATTTGATATTGATATTAACATGCTATATCCAAGAATTTAGGTCTTTACTCCTTCATTAAAGAAAGTTATCAGCAATAGAGTTATGGATAGTCCTTAAACAGAGTAAACCAATGGTATAGACCTGCTGGGATGCTCCACATTTCTCTGAATAAGAAGTTGTGCCCATGTAGCTTTGCAAATATGTTTGGAGATGTGTAATTCATACTACTTTGTTGTATTAGGTGTTCTTATGATTCGCAAGATTAGATTTCAAGTGACATAAGTAACACAAATAGTTCTGGATGTAGAAGCACTCTATAGAACACATGGTTGAGCACTTGCGGAAGATGGAAAGTATACAAATTGGCTATAGGAGCTTGTGCGGAGATTATACATGCCTTAATGTATCTCAATTTTGAACTACATGCAAATCCTTCTTATCTTTAGTACCACATAAGGCATTTAAGTTAGTGAAGAATTGCATATGACTATCCTCTAGACTATAGTATACTTGAGTCAAGTCTTTGATTTTCTTCAGAAGTAATAAATAAGGATTGTGGATCTGGGAATATATGCATAATGATGTATGATTTTCTTCCTAAGTTGTTTCAAATGGTTTGGTGGTCTGCAATGGAATATTCTAAGTTGTGATGTATTACAATATGCTCGGAATGCTTTTTTTCCAATAGTTCAACATGTTTCTTGTGCAGATGCATAGAATAATTTGATATTTCAGGAGAATGGTGTATGGATGTTGACAAGAAGATACATTGTTGAAACACTAGTCTACATGATATTTTTGGATTCTCCCTAGTGTGAAAATGGATAGTTAACAGTGGTAGTGCTAGTTGAGCCGACAACTTGGTTTCCCTCACGTGTGGATGTTCCTGATCAGTGGTTTTGATATTGAAGGATGTGTTATGATTCAATTAACTTTGTTGTGCCATGTGAAGTGATCCACAACTCAAAACATATTTGTTCCAAGTTGACCCTATATAATTACATGTTTTATCTTAAAGTAGATATATGGTGCCAACCTAATAGAGGTTTTAAGGGTTGCGGAGGATGTATATAGAAGAAGAACTTCATCTATGGATTATAGATGTGAGTGAAAATCTGATAGAGCATTATGAAGTGTGTGAAGTCAAAATGATGGAGTAATTGTGCAGAAAAGAGGACTACAAAATCAACATAAGTCAGATGCTTCTTTCATAGCAATTCATAGTTTTTTATCATTATAATTCTTTGCAGTAGTGAGCTTTCTATAGGGAGTAGTAGCTTCCTTGGGTTGTAGCCCTAAAACAAAGTTAGCAGGGAGTTGTAGATTCCTTGGGTTGTATCCCTAAAACAATGTTGTAAACTTTTATATAGCAATGAGCATTATATTATGAGTTAACATCACCATGGTTTTTCCACATAAAAATCTTGGTGTCATTATGTTGATGAATGTGTTTCATGTTTCACTTTAAATTCTCTAAGTAAATTGATTCGATCTGCAAATGAAGTAGTTAAGTTTTAATATATGTTGATTCAGCCCCCCCTCTTAGCATCTCTATGTGTTCAACAATTGGTATCAAAGCCAAGTAGCTTTGAGAAGCCTAATAGCTAAGGTAGATCCTACACTTGAACACATGGAATCTGAAGCTATGGATAATGATGTATTTGTTCTAGAACCAGATGTAGAAGCAATGGAATCTGAAGGTTGGGATCTCAACCTAGATGATGTTGACCTTAAAGGAGAACTCCGATTTGCCCTAGAGAATCTGGATGAAGCAAGAGAACTAAATAAGGAATATGAGGACATGCTTTAAAAATCAAAGGAAATAATTATGAAATTGAAGACAAAGGCCAAAGAATCAAAAGAATAAATTGGCAAACTAAAAGCTTGAATAGGAGATAAAGGAGGTAATATTAAGCTCAAGGAGGCAGAAGATATGATCTCTAATTTGAAATTCATGGTTGAAGAAGGCAAAAGGATTAAAGATTACCTAAATATGAAGCTCAATGAGAAAGTAATTGAATTTTCAAAATTTGAGGAAGAAGTTGTCACTCTGAGGAAAGAACTGGAAAAGGCAAAAGAATAGATTAAAAAAGGACTAAAATTTAAATGAGGATCTGAAATTCTTGATGAGATAATTAACTCTTAAAAGCTAGCAAAAGAAAAATCTATCCTTGGTTTTGAAAAGGGGAAAAGTCCTATAATCAGTGTATATGTAAACTTATATGATAACTTCCAATCAGAAGAAAAGTATGAAACAAAGAAGGAAGATGCATCCACTGAAGATCCTAAGAAGATTGCCTCCAAAGATGCAAAAGAAGATGAATTCACTCCTATCCAAAGAAAAACAAAGAATAAGAAGAAGAATTTTAGAAACCCTGCACCTAAACAAACTGCTCCTATCAAGTTGTTGGATGTTGGTTTGTCATTGATGTCAAAAGTCATGCTTTAGGAGTTCATATGGTGTACTACATAACAAGTGTTTGTTCTTCATTTGAGTTGGATAGATGTTGTGAATTGGATTAGGATCATCATCAGATGTAGATGTTGTGAGTTGGATCATCTCATGATGCATACTCATCTTTATGTTAGTGATTGTTCATAGCATGAGGCTGTCATTATTCTTCACAGGGCTTCATCAGCTTATGCTTGATATGTGCATTGTGATTAAGGAGTTATGTTGTGTCTTTGAAGTTGAGTTGATGATGAGTTTATTAGTATAGTGAAAGCTAATGGTGTTTGGTACTTTGGTGATTGGTTGTTAATGCATTGACATTGGTGAAGTGAGGTACTTGTGCCTTCAGTTCATGGTGTTGATGCTTTATGGTGTTGATGCTTGATCATTCAAAGAGATGCATAATAACTGTTGTTTATTTAATCTCCTCATGATATTCATGGTGTTGCATATTTTATGGTGTTCTGGTGTTTGTTGGGATGCTCCATGTCATGGTGTTCTGCTTTAGATGGTGTTCATGTCTTGATCATGCTTAAGGAGTTTGGAGTTTGTGTTTGAGGTCATTCCAAGTTAGAGGATGTTGCAAGTCATTAAGTCCCTAGTATCAAAGGTGTGATGGTTGAAGCAACAGTGATTGCAATAGTGAACTTACCAATGGGAAAGGATAAGTGATGTTTGTAATTTGAGGAGTTGCAAAGTACAAATGATGTTGATGCATTTCATGACACATGGTGAGTTTGGTCCTTGTTTTACTCATAGAGCTCATAATGCATTCAGCTCTTAGTGAAAGTCTTTTACAGTCTAGAGATTGATCTAAAGCCCTTAGAAAGATTTCTAAGATCTATTGTTTAGATTTAATAACCTAGGGTTTATCAAGTTTCCCTAATACTTATAAGAACCCTAACATTTATTTATTATTACCTCTCTGCCACTGTTAAGGTTTACTTGATATCTTTAGGGTTTGTAATCTTTTGAAGAACTAGATTCCATTCCTAAAAATCCTAGTGCTATGTTTGAAACACTAAGTTAACTAAACCCTAAACCATATATCCTAAGACTTAATCTCCAAAGTGTGAATTACCTTACCCTTCAATAACCATTAGTTGATTTTGTTATATTTAGCAAGTGACCTTTTATCACAAGTTAGATGTAACTTAAGTTACATCTTGAAGGGGTCGACATCATTGTTGACTGACCCCCTTGCCTAGGGGATACCGATTCCTCCAGTCGACAATTTGTGGCTTGGGTGGCAAAAACAAATCAAAGGCTGAGATTTTAAGTTTCAAGGGCACGAAGGACCAAATTGAAGGCAAGGACTTAAAGATTTTTCAAATGACAATAGTCATCTATCAAGGCTTTATTTTGACGGGCTCCTTTAAATAGTTGTGATGCAGAGTATTTGCAAAGGTTAAATTTAATCTCTCTAAGAATAGTCTTGCAGCCAGACATGCATGAAGCATGCAGATGATCATTTTCTCCATTAAAATGCCCACTCTCTCATGCTATTTATGTTTTTGTAACTGTTACATGAGGCAAAAATTAGTATCCAATAAAAAATGATTATGTGTACTGCATAAGAGTTTTTCAAGGAGACTAGTGAGGGTTAAGGTATATGCAGATGAAAAAGTTAATGGATCGTGAATTATGAATAGGAGAAAATACAAAGCATTGTGAGAATACAGAGAAGTTAATGAAACCATGATTTGAGGGGACAATAGACATGAATGAGAATGCTTTTGCATTCGTGGTTGATGTATTCTAGAAGAGAGAGAATGTTTTAGTAGGTATGAAGAATGAATGAAAGGAGATGATGAAAAATAGTGAAGATAGTCTGATTGCAGAGGAAGGGGAATTGTGATTATGGATAAAAGATGAATTTGAAGATATCTCTATGAATGCAGATAAAGAGTTAGAGTAAGGAAATCAGGCAGAATATCAATATGTCAAAGATATATTATGAAGAGGTGAGCGTTCTTTACAGATTGAGGGCAGAGCATGATGAATACAGAGGTTGATTAGTTTCTTCTAGATGAGCAGTGAACTGTAGTGAAATAGAGTGAACCTCTATCTTTTAGTTTCCATCTTAAATTGTTGAAAGGGATGTATATGTTGTTTTTCCAGTGAGGCATATTATTAGTAACCTGTGAGGTTTTTGCTAGTGAAGCATATGTTGTGTAACCAATGAGGTTTGCCAGTGAGGCATAGCTTCTAACCAGTGAGGTTTGCCAGTGAGGCATAGACTTGAACTAGTAAGGTTTGCTAGTGAGGCTTAATGGAGGTCATGTTCATAGTGGTTTTTACCCTTCTGGGGTTTTCCACTCAATCTCCTGTGTTATGTGTTGATTCTATTTGACTCTTGTGCTTTGTCAATGTTCTCTATCCTGATGCATTTGTTATCTATTTCATGATCATGTTAAATTGTTGTGATACTATTATGAGAAGATATCATTTGAAGAATTACTTTTATCTGATCATTGATTCAGCCCCCCTCTCAGTGATCCTTAGTATTCCAACAATTTGTATCAGAGTTGTATGTTCCTTGTAGGTGTCTAACAGACATGGGTAGATCCTAGAGGTAGAATACTATAGGTAAGTGAAATAAATAAGGGAAAGAGAGATGCCAAGCAAAAAATTATTCAACAATTCTAAATCAAATCAAGTGATAAGTTGTTACATGAAATACCCCTACCAGTTGATACAAGATATGATACATCTAAAAGAGAAAATGATTTTGCTGAGAATGTTGACAAAGAAGGAGATCATATTATGAGTGAAGATGAATAGGAGTATGATGAAGATGATTGTGAAATTGATATTGAAGGTGAAGTCATGTGTGCCCTGGGTGAGAACAAGAAACTTAGAAAGGAAACCTAGAGATAGAAGTACAGCTTTAAGAAGAAAAAGAATCCAAAGACAAAGTACTTGCAACCCTTGAAGAAGTAAAGAAACTAATCATAGATCTGAAAGTTCAAACTAAAGAGGCAAAGAAAATATAGGAAGAGGTACGAATCCAATTGAAAGAAAAAGAGGAAAATTGTGAAAGGTTAGAATCTAAGATTGTTTCTTTGAAGAAAAAAATGGAGAAAACAAGTGCTCAATTGAATAAAGACCTGAAGAATGAGAAGAGTACATAATTTTAGATAATATTCTCAATTCCCAAAGGCCAATATACAATAAGAGTGGTCTTGGATTTGAAGGACAAAGCTCAAAGATAGTTGTATTGGAAGGAGAAAATAAGATTGAATTCATTGTTGAAACATCAAAGATGAATGGTAAATATTTAGAAGAAAAACTCAAGCAAGCTGTGAAGATTGAAGCTAAGATGAAAACCAAAGATGAGTTTGTCAAAATGTACAAAAAAAGGAGAAATCTCAGAAGAATTTCTCCAACAAGGCAAGCATATATGTACAAGTACAATTACTCATTTTTTGGTTATTGTTATACCTGTAATCATTTTGGACACAAAGAAATTGATTGTAGGAGTCAATCTACTTCAATAAGGAATATTGATCTAGTGTGTTACAATTGCAACAATGTTGGTCACATAAAAAGAAATTATAGAGTGAATGGAAGGTATGATCATGCATGGAATAAAAATAAAAGTGCTCATAGGTTGTCAAAAAGGAACTATCATTCATCGTATCAAGACTACAATATTATATGTTATAAGTGCAACACTCTTGGACACAAAGCACATTGTTGTAGAAAAGGATCACCTGGCTTGAAAGATTTGAAAAGAAAAGAACCTGAGAAATTTTGGAGGAAGAAACCTGAACAAAAGAGAGAACCCATAAAAGTGTGGAGAAGAAAACTAGAGCAAAACAAGGAAGATCCTAAACTTATGCATATTGCACAAGACACATCATATGTTGCATGAGATACAACATGAAGTTAGGGGGACATGTTCAATGTCTTATCTCTTACCCCCAAGGTGAAAATAAGGATGTTGTGATAGTCAAGAAGCATGTGGAGGTAAATCAGCATGTTAATGAAGTTTTATATGCTAGTAACTTCATTCAAGTAGTATGGAGGTGCATGCAAGTGTGGCATAGGTTCTTCAAATCATATTCAAGCTTAGATAGTCATGTAACATGGTTCTAGCATCTACATTTTTAGAGACAACTTAAAATTTTATCTAATAGTCCTTCATGTTCTATCTGATGTCATGAGGTCTGCAAAAGTTATAGACAACATGAAAAGATGCAAACTCAGAGTTAGACAAGTTTGATAGAGATCCCTAAATGCAGGGAGGTTTTACTAGGTATGCTAAATGAGAATGGGACACAAGCCTACAAAGGTGCCTACAAAGGTTAGTATTTGTTGAAATATGCATGGCTGAGATGAAGAGAGTAGTAAACACAATGAAAATTGAAAGGCCCTCCTGAAGCCCTCAAGGCTAGAAAGATAAATGAAATTGAGTTGATAGATATCCTAAGTGTGTCTTATACCTCATGGAGGTATCTCTTCAAGGATGAGAGACAATCCTAACCAAGGGTCACTATAAGACTAAGAAGAATGCAAGGTGTAGTCATCATAGAGGATGGAACAAATAGTGTTAGAGATCTACAATAGTATTTGTAATAGTTAAAGATCAAGTATGAAGGAACAGTCATAAAAATAATCATAATAATCATCAATCATAGCAGAGAAGTAGCCATTGTTAGTGTAGGTTTTTTATTCCTTATTATAAGGTTTTTCCTACACATCTTTTTTAAGCTTTCTTAGGTAGTTTAATAATGTTAGCTATTTAATAGGCCTTTTATGTTAGTGGGTGCATGTGTGTGTGGTGTCAATCCATTCATGGAAGTTACTCCACCTCCCCCTTGTTTTCGAGATGCTAGAGTTACATTTCCTATTGGTCAATAAATACTCACTCCTTTGCATGTATTTTTCATTGGTTATTCAATGCATTTTTCCAATATTTTGCATCAATATTCTCTTGGTTTTTTTAATAACTCTCCCCTAGATGAATGATTGCAGCTGATCCTAGCTCTAACATGGTATCAGAGCGTAAGTCATCGGTTCGAGTCCCTTGAGCCCTCGACCCTTCATCTGTGTAAGCTCAGCTTATCGACGTGGTACATAGTGGGTACGAATCCCACATGGTATGTGGTTGTATCTAGCTCTATCGAGTGGGGGGATGTTGGCGTAGTGACTATATTGATGATGAGATCCCTCTCCACCACTAGTACATGCTTTTGGTGTGACAGCAAAAATTTACAGCCATCATCAAATGGATAGAGAAGCAATGTTGTGGAAGAAGGATGCAATATGTCCAAGGAAAAGGAGAGGATAATGGTATAAAGGGTTCAATAATAGCAACACAGTGTCCAAAGAGGTCTACATGGGATGATTGAGGTTTGTATAGTGAAGATTAGAGACCCTAATCACCATAGGTCTGAGACAAGGTATGATTTTAGTTTCAAGGTATCTATTAGTAGAAAAAGTGTGACGTATTCAATGATAAGAATTGAGTTCAAAAATATCAAGGTAACAAAATGAAGGTGCTTTGTATGTAGTTTACTATTTTGCCTACTTTGATAGTGCTCATACTGTAAGAGGTAATGGTGCAGGTATTGGTATCAAATCTTGACAGCATTCAAGGAAATGGAGTTGGCAGGTGTATCATTAGACCATGTAACCTTGACTAGCATTCTTAAAGGACCTTTGGAATAGAGTATGGCATCCATCAAAAGGTTTGTTGTCAAATTTTGTAATTGCAAGTGTTGTGGTAGATATGTATGCAAAATATAGAAAGGTAGACATGGCACATGAACCTCTTGAGAAAATGCCTTATAGAAATGTAATATTAAGGTGCATCAATGGAGCAGGGGATTCACAATCAGTGATTGCTAGAGTTTCTCTTTGTGGTGAGATAGTGAAGATTTGTTATGATGTGGTTAAGATGTTATGACAATGTTTCTTTATGTCAGTTTATAAGACTTTGCATCAGATAGAGCTAGGAATGTCGATGCTAAATGTTGTCTTGATGACAAGAGACTGACTGTATATAGTACAAGGTTACTATACAAGACAATAGGAGGATAGTGTAATACATCCTTATATTGGCATTAGACACACAATGCTTTAGTTCTCTATTCTCTATCTCCATGTGTAGATCAGATAATAAAGTCAAGTAAGTTCAGACATATTACTTTTGACTGCTTGAATGGAGATTTTTGGTATGTGTTGATCATCTTACTTGATGTAATCTTGTTCACAAAAGTGCATGTGATATCATAGACAAAGGATGTCAAAAGAGCATTTGTTGGCAGTTTGTTAGTCACTTCACAGTGTGTCAGAGTTACTTCATGTTTATGGTTCACATAGTAATTATGGTTTCAGAATAGTTAAGGTGAAACATCATAGATCTAAATGGAGGGTAGTATCCTAAATGACATTTATGCAAACTATAGAAGATTATAAACAAAGAAACTAATGTTATGAACATTGGTTGTTTGCATCAGTAATGAATGTTAGTGACAGAGATGTAGTCATCAGAAAGCAAAGGTTTGTAATGGTCATGACTATTAGTGTGACGTACATTAGTTGTTTGTGTATCTCAGACAAGTTTGTGCTACTTCATAAGTATTTGAGTGATTTATTTTCTATTAAAGGTTCCTTTGTCACTTGATGTCAAAGGGAGAGAGAGAGAAAGTGATGAAGGTTTTGCCATCAATGACAAAGGGGGAGTTTGTTGGATGTTGGTTTCTCATTGATGTCAAAAGTCATGCTTTAGTAGTTCATATGGTGTACTACATAACATGTGTTTGTTCTTCATCTGAGTTGGATAGATGTTGTGAATTAGATCAGGATCATCATCAGATGTAGATGTTGTGAGTTGGATCATCTCATGATGCATACTCATATTTATATCAGTCGTTGTTCATAGCATGAGGTTGTCATTGTTCTTCACATGGCTTCATCAACTTATGGTTGATATGTGCATTGTGATTAAGGAGTTATGTCTTGTCTTTGAAGCTAAGTTGATGATGAGTTTGTTAGTACAGTGAAAGGTAATGGTGTTTGGTACTTTGATGATTGGTTGTTAATGCACTGTGACATTGGTGAAGTGAGGTACTTGTACCTTTAGTTCATGGTGCTGATGCTTTATGGTGTTGATGCTTGATCATTCAAAGAGATGCATAATAACTGTTATTCATTCAATATCCTCATGATATTCATGGTGTTGCATATTTCATGGTGTTCTTCTTCATATGGTGTTCATGTCTTGATCTTTGTTATCAAGATGTCTTGATCATGCTTAAGGAGTTTTGAGTTTGTGTTTGAGGTCATTGCAAGTTAGAGGATGTTGCAAGTCATTAAGTCCCTAGTATCAAAGGTACGATGGTTGAAGCAATAGTGATTGTAAAAGTGAAGTTACAAATGGAAAAGGATGAGTGGTGTTTGTAATTTGAGGAGCTACAAAGCATAAATGATGTTGATGCATTTCATGACACATGGTGATTTTGGTCCCTATTTTATTCATAGATTTCGTCATACATGCATCTCTCAGTGAAATTATTTTGTAGTCTGGAGATTGATCTAAAGCCCTTAAAAAGATTTCTAAGATCTTGGGTTTAGATTTAATAACCTAGGGTTTTTCAAGTTTCCCTAATATTTCTAAAAACCCTAAAATTTCTTTATTATTACCTCTCTACCACTGTTAAGGTTTACTTGATATTTTTAGGGTTTGTAATCTTTTGAAGACCTAGATTCCATTCCTAAAATTCATAGTGCTATGTTTGAAACCCTAGGTTAACTAAAACCTAAACCATATGTCCTAAGACTTAATCTCCAAAGTGTGAATTACCTTATCCTTCAATAACCGTTAGTTACTTTTGTTATATTTAGCAAGTGACCTTTTATCACAGGTCAGATATAACTTAAGTTACATCTTGAAAGGGTTGACATCATTGTTGATTGGCCCCCTTGCCTAGAGGATACCAGTTCCTTTGGTCAATAATTTGTGGCTTGGGCAGCAAAAATGAATTGAAGACTAAGATTTAAAGTTTCAAGGGCGTGATGGACAAAATCGAAGGTGAGGACTTAAAGATTTTTGAAATGACAACGGTCATCTATCAAATCTTTATTTTGACTGGCTCCTTTAAACAACTTTGATGCAGAGTATTTGTAGAGGTTAAATTTAACCTGTCTAAGAATAGTCTTGTAGCTAGACATGCATGAAGCATGCAGAGGATCACGTTCTCCATTAAAATGCCCAGTCTCTTGAGCTATTTATGTTTTTGTAACTATTACATGAGGTATGAATTAGTATCTAATAAAAAAGTATTATGTGTAGTGCATAAGAGTTTTTCAATTAGACTAGTGAGGGTTAAGGTATGTGCAGATGAAAAAGTTAATGGACTATGAATTATGAATTGGAGAAAATACAGAGCATTGTGAGAATACAGAGAAGTTAATGACACCATGATTTGAGGGGACAATAGACAAGAATGAGAAGGCTTTTACATTGGTAGTTGATGTATTCCAGAAGATAGAGAATGTTTTAGCAGGAATGAAGAATGAATGAAAGGAGATGATGAAAAATAGAGAAGATAGTCTAATTGTAGAGGAAGGGGAATTGTGATTACAGATAAAAGATGAATTTGAAGATATCTCTATGACTGTAGATGAAGAGTGAGTGTAAAGAAATTAGGGAAAATATGAATATTTCAAAGATATCTTATGCAGAGGTGAGTGTACTTTGTAGATTGAGGGTAGAGCATGATGAATACAGAGGTTGATTAGTTTCTTGCAGATGAGTAATGAATTGTAGTGAAACAGAGTGACCGTCTATCTTTTAGTTTCCATCTAAAATTGTTGAAAGGCATGTATATGTTGTTTTTCCAGTGAGACATATGATCAGTAACCAGTGAGGTTTTTGCTAGTGAAGCATATGTTGTGTAACCAATGAGGTTCACCAATGAGGCATAGCTTGTAATCAATGAGGTTTTCCAGTAAGGCATAGTCTGTAACCAGTGAGGTTTACCAGTGAGACATAGACTGTAACCAGTAAGTTTTGCTAGTGAGGCTTAATGGAGATCATGTTCATAGTGGTTTTTACCCTTTTGGGGTTTCCTGCTCAATCACTTGTGTTATGTGTTGATTCTATCCAACTCTTGTGCTTTATCAATGTTCTCTGTCCTCATGCATTTGTTATATATTTCTTGATCATGTTATATTGTTGTGAGACTATTGTGAGAAGAGCTTATTTGAAGAATTAGTTTTATCTAATCGCTGATTCACCCACCCCTCTTAGTGATCCTGAGTATTCCAACAATTGGTATCAGAGCTACAGGTTCCTTGTAGGTGTCTAACAGACTTGAGTAGATCCTACAAGTGGAATACTTTGGGTAAGTGTAAAAGAAATAAGGGAACGAGAAATTCCAAGCAAAAAATTGTTCAACAATTCAAAATCAAATCAAGTGATGAGTTGTTGCATGAAATACCCCTACCAGTTGACACAAGATATGATATATCTGAAAGAGAAGATGATTTTGTTGAGAATGTTGACAAAGAATGAGGTCATATTATGAGTGACGCTGAATAGGAGTATGATGAAGATGATTGTGAAATTGATATTGAAGGTGAACTCATGTGTGCCCTGGATGAGATCAAGAAACTTAGAAACGAAAACTAGAGATTAGAAGTACAACTTTAAGAAGAAAAAGACTCCAAAGACAAAGTACTTGCAGCCCTTGAAGAAGCAAAGAAACTGATCATGGATTTGAAAGTTCAAAGTGAAGAGGCAAAGAAAATAGAGGAAGAGGTATGAATCCAATTGAAAGAAAAAGAGGAAAATGGTGAAAGGTTAGAATTTGAGATTATTTCTTTGAATAAAAAAATGGAGAAAACAAGTGCTCAATTGAATAAAGCCCTGAAGAATGAGGAGAGTACAAAATTTTTAGATAATATTCTCAATTCCCAAAGGCCAACATACAATAAGAGTGGTCTTGAATTTGAAGGACTAAGCCCAAATACAATTGTATTGAAAGGCAAAAAGAAGATTGAATTCATTGCTGGAACATCAAAGATGAATGGTAAAGATTCAAAAGAAAAACTCAAGCAAGTTGTGAAGATTGAAGTTAAGATGAAAACCAAAGATGAGTTTGTCAAAATGCACAACCAAAGGAGAAATCTTAGAAGAACTTCTCTAGGAAGGCAATCATATATGTATAGGTACAATTACTCATTTTTTGGTTATTGTTATACCTGTAATCATTTTGGACACAAAGCAATTGATTGTAGAAGAAGGAGTCAATTAGCTTCAATAAGGAATGTTGATCTAGTGTGTTACAATTGCAACAATGTTGGTCACATAAAAAGAAATTGTAGAGTGCATGGAAGGTATGATCATGCATGGAATAACAATAGAAGTGCTCATAGGTTGTCAAAAATGAACTATCATTCATCTGATTAAGACTACAATATTATATGTTATAAGTGCAACACTCTTGGACACAAAGCACATTCTTGTAGAAAAGGATCACTTGGATTGAAAGGTTTGAAAATAAAAGAGGTTGAGAAAGTTTGGAGGAAGAAACTTGAAGAAAAGAGAGAACCCATGAAAGTGTGGAGAAGAAAACTAGAGAAAAACAAGGAAGATCCTAAACTTGTGCATATTGCAGAAGACACATCATCTGTTGCATGAGATGCAACATGAAGTTAGAGGGAGATGTTTAATGTCTTTTCTCTTGCTCCCAAGGTGAAAATAAGGAGGTTGTGACAGTCAAGGAGCATGTGGAGGTAAATCAACATGTTAATGAAGTTCTATATGCTAGTAACTTCATTCAAGTAGTATGCGGGTGCATGCGAGTGTGGCATAGGTTCTTCACATCATATTCAAGCTTAGATAGTCATGTAACATGGTTCCAACATCTATTTTTTTAGAGACAACTTAAAATTTTGTCTGACAGTCGTTCATGTTCTATCTGATGTCATGAGGTCTGTAAAGGTTATAGACAACATGAAAAGATGCAAACTTAGAGTCAGACAAGCTTGACAAAGATCTCTAAATACATGGAGGTTTTACTAGGTATGCTAAACGAGAATGGGACACAAGCCTACAATGGTTAGTGTTTGTTGAAAGTATATGCATGGCTAAGATGAAGAAAGTAGTATACATAATGAAAAGTCAAAGACCCTCCTAAAGACCTCAAGTCTACAAAGAGAAATGACATTGAGTTGATAGATATCCTAAGTGTGCCTTATACCTCATGGAGGTATCTCTTCAAGGATGAGAGATAATCCTAACCAAGGGTCACTATAAGACAAAGAAGAATGCAAGGTGCAATCACCATAGAGGATAGAACAAAGAGTGTTAGAGATCTACAATAATAGTCATAATAGTTAGAGATCAAGTATGAAGGAACAATCATAGAAAACAATCATAACAATTATCAAGAATAGCAGAGAAGCAACCATCAACAAAGGGACGAAGAAGCAATGTTGTGGAAGAAGGATGCAATATGTCCAAGGAAAAGGAGAGGATGATGGTATCAAGGGTTCAATAACAGCAAGATAGTGTCCAAAGAGGTCTACATGGGATGATTGAGGTTTGTACAGTGAAGATTAGAGACCCTAAACACCATAGGTCTGAGACAAGGTATGAATTTAGTTTCAGGGTACCTCTTAGTAGAAAAAAAAAGTGTGAGGTATTCACCAATGATAAGATTTGAGTTGAAAAATATCAAGGTAACAGTATGAAGGTACTCTATATGTAGTTGATTGTCTTGCCCACTTTGATAGTGCTCATATTGCTAGAGGTAATGGTGCAGGTATTGGTATCAGATCTTGATAGCATTCAAGGAAATGGAGTTGGTAGGTGTATCATTAGACCATGTAACCTTGACTAGCATTCTTAAAGGACCTTTGGAACAGAGTATGGCATCCATCAGAAGGTTTGTTGTCAAATGTTGTAATTGTAAGCGTTGTGGTAGACATGTATGCAAAATGTAGAAAGGTAGACATGGAATATAAACCTCTTGACAAAATGTCTTATAGAAATGTGATATTGAGGTGCATTAATGGAGCAGGGGATTCACAATCAATGACTAATAGAGTTTCTCTTTACGGTGAGATAGTGAAGGGTTGTTATGTTGTGGTTAATATGTTATGAGAATATTTCTTTGTGTCATTTAATAAGACTTTGCATCAAACAAAGCTAGGAATGTTGATGCTAAATGTTGTCTTGATGACAAGAAAGTGACTATTCAAGACAATATGATCAGATAGGTCAGATTAGGGTATACAGAATGAAGGGTATATAGTACAAGGTTGCTATACAGGCCAATAGGAGGATAGTGTAATACATCCTTATATTGGCATTAGACACACAGTGCTTCAGTTCTCTATTCTCTATCTCCATGTGTAGATCATATGACAATGTCAAGTAAGTTCAGATATATTACTTTGGACTGCTTGAATAGAGATTGTTGGTATGTGTTGATCATCTTATTTGATGTAATCTTGTTCACAAAGGTGCATGTGATATCATAGACAAAGGATGTCAAAACAACATTTATTGGTAGTTTGTTAGTCACTTCATAGTGTGTTAGAGTTACTTCATGTTTATGGAACTCACAGAGTAATTATGGTTTCAGAATAGTTAAGGTGAAACATCACAGATCTAAATGGAGGGTAGTATCCTGACTGACATCTATGCAAACTATACTATATTATAAACAAAGTGACTAATTTTATGAACATTAGTTAATTGCATCAGTAATAAATGTTAGTGATAGAGTTGTAGTCATAAGAAAGCAAAGGTTTTTAATGGTCATCACTATCAGTGTGTAGTAGATCAGTTGTTTGTTACAAATATATGCCTAAGTGGTGTTGTCATTGATGTCAACATATTCTTGTTGCCATTAGTGTCAATTGTATCCTATGTTATTGTCTATGTAGAAGACTGGATTGTTGAGGATATTGAGAAAATTAATGACAATCAATGCAGCAGGATCATGTGACTATGTAGAGGATTGTAAGAGGCTGCTCTAGTCAAGATTTAAGAAGTTTGCATGAATATTTGAAGGAGTTATGGCCATCTGAGTAGAACTGGCTCCTGCAATAATTAGGAAAGATAGAGTGACATGAAAGAGGTCCAGATTACTCTGGTAATATAAGATTATGATCTACAGATCTGAAGGCATGTTTGGGAAGTCAGTGTGTATCATCAAGTCCAGTGGTTTGTGGTTTGGAGGTCCACAAGCTATCCTTCCAATCTGACAGTCAAAGCAGAGTGTGTTCTTGAGGTTCCAAAGGAAGATTCAAATGTTTCTGATAAAATGGTTTAGAATGAATGTTATTGGTGATTCCAATGTGCTTGTGGAGGTCTCTAGATCATGTAGCTACTATGTTGGAGGTCCGCATTGAAGTTTGAGCTTGTTGATTGAAGATTTCTTCTTGAGGGTAATGTTCTTCCTAGTCTTAGCTGACCAGATGTTCCTAACTTGTTACAAATGCCTTAAATACATTTTTTATGAAGCATGGAGTGGTTGTAGAAGTAGATTCAAGTCTCAATTGTGTTTGGCCGATAGTATGATGATCTACGTCAAGTTTAGCTAACCTTGTTGATCATTCCAAGGTTGATGAAGTATATAAATACTTGTTGAAGAAGTATCAAAATTATCCTTGTGCAAAATAGATAAAATCTTAAGGAAGGATCAGGAGCAGAGTAGTGAAGGAAAGGAGTAAGAGCAGTGTAGAGTGTGAAAAAGAGTTTGAGGCAAAGCAAAAGTTCTTGAGCATTCATTGAAACTGAATCAGGCATGAAATAGATGCTAATTCTCAGTTAATTCTTTCTAAATAAATTATGTAGGCAGTGAGCCTCTCCTTTTGAGCAATGAGTTCTAGGCAGTGCACCCGAAGGCATGTCCCTTCTAATTTTCTAAGTACTTTTAATAGGGTATGCATTTTGTGGGTTAACCCCCACCGTGGCTTTTCCCTTAACCGGGTTTCCATGTCAAAATCTTGGTGTCAAATGTGTTGATTATGTTTCTACTCTTATGTTGTTGATTCATGCTTAAATGCTTGCATTACTAATCTGGTAATAAGATAATAAAGAAGGTTAAAGGTAGAAAAGTTTTAAGTTACAACTGATTCACCCCCCCCCCCTCTCAATTGTCTAGTTCTAACAATTGGTATCAGAGCCAGATCCTCTCATAAAAGCCTAACCACTTGAGGAGATCAAGGATGTCCACCTACAAGAAGGATAGTCCAAGATTTGACGGAACAAATTATTTTGTTTGGAAAAATTGCATGGAGTGTCATTTGCAATGCATGGGCGATGCTTATTGGGCAATAACTAGTTTTGAGTATAAACCTACGGAGAAAGGTCCTTCAACTCCTGATCAAATCAAAGATGCTAAAAATAATCTTCAAGCTAAAGAAGCCTTGTTGAGTGCCCTGATTGATTCAGAGATGACAAATGTCATTGGTTTAAAAACTGCTTATGAAATCTAGAAAAAGTTGGAGTATCTATATGAAGGTGCAAATATGTCAAATGTGCAAAGCTACAAAGTCTAATAGGAAAATATGAAACTATGATGATGAGTGAAGATGAAAACATCACAATCTACATGCAAAAGATAAATGAACTTGTGTGTGGCATCAAGTGTGCTGGTGGAACTTTGGAAGAATCAGAAATTGTATCAAAAGTACTCAGATCTTTACCGGATTCATACAAACATAAGGTTGCAGCTATAGAAGAGATCAGGACAGTCTCAGATGCTACAAGAGATCATCTGGTTGGCAAGATTTTAGATTTTGAATTAAGTGAATTTGGTGATTCTCTTCCCAAGTCTGAATCTGCATTTAAGGCTAGTGTGTATGGAAAACAAAGATATGATCTGGGTGAAAGTTCCTCTACAAGATCAAACAGATTTATGAAGACAAGAAAAGATCTTGAAGATGTTGAAATAGAAACAATAGATCTTGAAGCTCTTATTGCCAGAAGAATGCCAAGAGGATCTGGTAAGTATGAAGGGAAATTACCACTCAAATGTTTTGCTTGTAATAAGATTGGTCATTTTGCCTCAAGATGGCCGGAAAGGTTTTCAAAACCGAACCCTAACAAGTATAAAGGTTAGAAGAAATGTTACTATGTCCAAGAAAATGGAGAAGGGGTAACAGATGATGAATTTGATCATGGAGGCTCAACTGAAAATGATTGGGTGTTTATTGCTATCAAAGAAGAAGATCCGGTGTCTACTGAATGTGCTAGCTGTGAAAATGTGGAAAGTGCCTTGGGTTCTCAAGTTATTGAAAGGGGTGAATGGGTGATTGATATTGGATGCTCTCATCACATGACTGGTGACAAGAGTAAGTTTGTGAATTTTGAAAACTATGAAGGAGGCCTTGTAAAATTTGGAGACAACTCAACAGGTAGAATCCGTGGTAGAGGATTCATCTCTTTTGATGGCAAGAACAACACCAATGATGTTCTATATGTGGAAGGACTGAAACATAATCTTCTCAGTGTTGGACAGTTGGTTGACAAGGGTTATGATCTTCAGTTCAAGGATGGAAAATGTAGAATCTTAGAAAGCTCTGGAACTAAAATTGCATCAAGTATTCAAACTAGAGGTAACATCTTTTACTTAAGTAGTTCTGGGAAAAGTTGTTTGATTTCTCAGATAGATGAAAGTTGGCTATGGCATAGGAGGATGTGTCATGTGAATTTTGACAACATTGTCAAAATAAGTTCCACTCATGTTGTAAGAGATCTTCCAAGACTTGTGAAACCTAATAACATATGTAGAGAATGTTAATTGGGAAAGCAGAACAAAATTTCTTTTAAGAGTAAGGAACAAGGTTCAAGTGAAAGACTGGAACTGGTACATACTGATCTCTGTGGTCTTGCTAGAATTAGGAGTGTGCAAGGAGACATATATTTTATGTTGTTAGTTGATGATTACTCCCGGATGATGTGGGTAATTTTTCTAAAAGAAAAATTAGAAGCCCTTGACAAGTTTAAGGTGTTCAAGATGATGGTTGAAAATGAGATTGGTGGGAAATTAAAATGTCTGAGATTTGACAGAGGTGGAGAATTTACCTCCGGTGAGTTTGATGCTTTCTGTGAAAAGCATGGAATAAAAAGATAGTTATTTTCTCCTAGGACTCCTCAGCAAAATGGAGTTGTGGAAAGAAAGAACTAGACCATTCAAGAAGCTGCCAGAACCATGATGATGGAAAAAAAATTTCTTCAAGTTTATTGGAGAGAAGCCATGAGTATTTTTGTCTACACTCTTAACCAGGTGCAGATCAAAGAAAATTCTGGTAAGACTCCTTATGAACTTGAGTTTGGTCATCCTCCTACCGTGAGATACTTCAGAGTCTTTGGTAGTAAATGTTATATCAAAAGAGATGAGGATTTAGGTAAGTTTGAGGCAAGAAGTGATGAAGGAATATTTCTGGGATACTCAACTCAAAGCAAGGCCTACCGGTGCTTCAATAAAAGATTGAAGAAGATTGTTGAAAGTATGAATGTTAAAGTTGATGAAAGAAAAGGACATTCCAGGTACTTCAGATATGATTTAGATGATCAAGATGAAAGTCAAAATCAAGGAAGGCAAGTTCAAGTTCAGACTCAGATTCAGATTGAATCGATAACTCCGTAAGTTAACACAACTAATGAGGAACAAGTTCAAGAAATAGAAGCTCAAACCATCTCCAAAACTCCCAGGTATGTAAGGTTAAATCATCCTAAAGATCATATCATAGGAGATAAGAGTAAAGGTGTTTGAACTAGGAGAAAAATGTCTAAAGATCAAGAAGAGATTTGTTTGATTTCAAGGATTGAACCTAAATCAATAAGTGAAGCTTACAATGATGAAAACTAAGTTAAAGCAATGGAAGAGGAATTGATGCAAATTGAAAAGAATCACACATGGGATCTAGTTCCTAGATCTGAGGACAAAAATGTGATTGGAACCAAATGGGTCTTCCGGAATAAACTAAATGAAGATGGTGAGGTAGTAAGGAATAAGGCAAGATTGGTATGTAAAGGCTACTCTCAAGTGGAAGGAATTGATTTTGAAGAAACTTTTGCTCTGGTGGCAAGGATAGAGGTAGTTAGATTATTTCTTGTATTTACTACCTTCAAAGATTTTAAAGTATATTAAATGGATGTGAAATCAACATTTTTGAATGGAGATTTGGAGGAAGAAGTCTACATTGAGCAACCAAAAGGATTTCAGTTATCTGATCAGGGAGATGTAGCTTGGAGATTGAGAAAAGCCTTGTATGGACTCAAGCAAGATCCAAGAGCTTGGTATGCTACATTGGATAGGCATTTGCTTAAGCTAGGATTTAGCAAAGGTACTACTGATAGTAATCTCTACTTCAAAATTGATCATGAGAACATTCTAATTGTTGAAGTTTTTGTTGATGATATCATTTTTGGTGGAAATGAGTGCATGTGTAAAGCATTTTCTGATTAGATAAAAAGTGAGTTTGAGATGTCAATGTTTGGTGAGATGAATTTCTTCCTAGGTCTGCAAATTGTTTAATCGAATAAATGTATCTTCATATCTCAGTCTAAGTATGTAAAAGAATTGCTAAAAAAATTTGGAATGGAAGACTCAAAGCCAGTAGGTACACTTATGGTAACCGGATGAAACTAAGAAAAGATGATGACTCTCCCAAAGCAAATCAGAAAAGATATAGATCAATGATTGGAGGACTGCTTTATCTAACTCAGACCAGACCTAATATCATGAATGCAGTTGGACTTGTTGCCAGATTTCAAGCTGATCCAAAGAATCCCATGTTATGGCAGTTAAAAGAATTTTCAGATATCTCAAGGGGATAATTGATTATGGACTATGGTATCCAAAGGACAATAACTTCACTCTTCATGCATATATAGATGCTGATTGGGTAGGAGATGTGGATGAAAGAAAAAGTACTAGTGGTGGTGCATTCTTCTTGGGGAGAAGATTGGTCTCTTGGATAAGAAAAAAACAAGAGGCAATATCTCTATGTACTGCAGAAGCAGAGTACATAGCAGCAGCAAATAATTGCACTCAGGTTTTGTGGATGAAGCAAATGTTGAAGGACATCAGAATTGTGTTTGAGGAGCGAATCACAATTTTATGTGATAATTCTAGTGCAATAAGCATCTCAAATAATCTGGTATTGCATTTTAAGACAAAGCATATATCTATTAAGTTTCATTTCTTGAGAGAGAAAGTAAACAAGAATGAAGTCAAGTTGGAGTTTGTCCCTTCCAAAGATCGGATTGTAGACATCTTCACCAAGCCTCTTACCAAGGATACTTTTGAGTATCTTAGAGAGAAGTTAGGGGTTATCACCCCTCTTGAGCAAAACTAAGATGCATTAAGGTGCATCGGTTCGGTGGGATTCACTTCCATATCTTGTGATCCAGATTGATGTTAAAGAGGTACTACTCAAAGGGGGAGTAGTCAATATGCAAATTTTAGGAATCAATCTGAAGCAAAAATGGAGAAAAGATAGCAAATATGTGCCATTTTCCATTGATGTCAAAGGGGGAGAGAAGTCATGTGAAAAACTAGTTGCTAATGTGAGGGGGAGCAATAAAGAAAGTACTTGCAAAAGTGAGAAGAGAAAGGGGGAGAAGTTTTTGTATTAATGGTTAGATTCAGTTTTTCACATGACATGTTGCCATCAATGACAAAGGGGGAGATTGTTGCAAATATGTGCCTAAGTGGTGTTGTCATTGATGTCAACATATTCTTGTTGCCATTAGTGTCAACTATATCCTATTTTGTTGTCGATGTAGAAGACCAGATTGTTGAGGATATTGAGAAAATTAATGACAATCAATGCATGTGGATCATGTGACTATGTAGAGGATTGTCATAGGTTGCTCCAATCAAGATTTGAGAAGTCCGCATGAAGATTTGGAGGAGCTATGGCCATCTGAGTAGAACCGGTTCCTGCAATAATCAGGAAAGATAGGGTGACAGGAAAGAGGTCTGGATTGCTCTGGTAATATAAGATTATGATCTGTGGATCTGAAGGCATGTTTGGGAAGTTAGTATGTATCATCAACTCCAATGGTTTGTGGTTTGGAGGTCCGTAAGCTATCCTTCTAGTCTGACAGTCATGGTAGAGTCTGTTCTTGAGGTTTGAAAGGAAGATTCAAATGTTTCTGATAAAATGGTTTAGAATGAATGTTATTAGTGATTCCAATGTGCTTGTGGAGGTCTTTGGATCGTGTATCTACTATGTTGGAGGTCTGCATTGAAGTTTGAGCTTGTTGATTGAAGATTTCTTCTTGAGGGTAATGTTCTTCCCAGTCTTGGTTGGTTGGATGTTCCTAACCTGTTGCAGATTCCTTAAATACATTTTTATGAAGCGTGGAATGGTTGTAGAAGCAAATTCAAGTCTTAGTTGTGTTTGGCTGATAGCATGATGATCTGCGTCAAGTTTAGCTGACCTTAATGATCATTCCAAGGTTGATGAAGTATATAAAATATTTGTTGAAGAAGTACCAAAATTATCCTTGTGCAAAATAGATAAAATCTAAAGGAAGGATCAGGAGTAGAGCAGTGAAGGAAAGGAGCAAGAGTAGTGTAGAGTGTGAAAAAGATTTTGAGGCAAGGCGAAAGTTCTTGAACATTCATTGAAACTGAATTAGACATGAAATAGATGCTAATTCTCAGTTAATTCTTTCTAGATAAACTCTGTAGGCAGTGAGCCTCTCCTTTTGAGTAGTGAGCTATGGGCAATGTGCCCAAAGGCATGTGCCTTGTAATTTTCTAAGTACTTACGCATTTTGTGGGTTAACCCCCACCGTGGTTTTTCCCTTAACCAGGTTTCCACATCAAAATCTTGGTGTCAAATGTGTTGATTATGTTTCTGCTCTTATGTTGCTGATTCATGCTTAAATGCTTGCATTACTAATATGGTAATAAGATAATAAAGAAGGTTAAAGATAGAAATTTTTTAAGTGACAATTGATTCACCCCCCTTCTCAGTTATCTAGTTCCAACATTGTTTGTGTATCTCAGACAAGTTTGTGCTACTTCATAAGGGGAGTGTTGAAAAGAGCAAGACAACTGAGAGGGGAGGGGTTGAATCAGTTGTAGCCAATACTTCAAAACCATTAATACATTATCCACTTAATCATTGTTATTGTATTTTAACCATGAAAGCATGAAATTAGAAATTTAAACACATTCAACACATGAGACACCTAATTTTTATGTGGAAAACCCAATAAGGGAAAAACTGTGGTGACTATTAGCTCACAATATAATATGTAATAACAATACCAAAAATTAGAGGCTCACTGCCTTAGGGCTCACTACTTAGATTTCTCACTGCAAAAGAAAAGGCTCACTGCCAATAGGGTGGCTCACTGCCAGAGTTGGTGAACTGAGATAGTAGCATCTACACTATGCCAATGTTTAGTTCCATTGAAGCACAATAAACATCCTCTTCTCTACTCTACTTTTTCACTTCACAATTATCTTTACATCTTCACACATGATACCTTTTTCATGACTTCATTACAAGTATTTATACAATTCATCAACTTTGGAATGATCATCAAGGTCAGCATTACAATCATCAACCATTGGAACAATCTCCAAGGCCGGCAAACCTACATACATTAGAATAGGTCTGGACCTAAACAGATTGATGAAAGAGAAAGAATGAATGCAAACCAAACCACTCCTTAGCTGGGACTCAAATGTAATCTTCCATGCAACAACACACTATTGCAAACTCCAAAGTATAATTGCAAGTAGTGAAAACAACCAAGTTGGCCAAAATTGATGTTAACACTAAGACCTTTAACAACACCCTTTATACACAATCCACATTACACTCTGTGGATGAATCAAAAGGTAGGAACATGATCTAGAGACATCCACAAGCATGTTACAATCACAAAGAACATCTGCACAACCTATAAACACTTTATCCATAAGATTCTTTAAACCGGAGCACTTGAACATTATTGTCAGCCACTATCATAAAAGAAAGATCACTTGTGGACCACCAAATCATGAACCATTTGAACTGAAGGCAAATAAAATCATTACAAACTTAATTCTAGAACTGCAAACTATAAGACTCAGATGCGAAGAAATGCGGAGCAGAATACATTCTCCCTGTCACCATTAAGTATACAGAAAATAGTTTTTACTCTGGTGAATAGAACTCGCTCAAATCTTCACACCAGAGGCTCAAAAATGAAACATAGCAACTACAGACATCCTTTAACATAGCTTCCAATCTGCAAAGAAAGATATTCAGTATATAGAATATGCGAAGCAAAACACTACACTGTACTTTCGCAAGCCAGGAAAATCTGCAACACACTATTTCCACTAGGAGAGCAAATTTTCTCAAAAGCACTTGGAAACTAAATACCATGAACACTTTCTCATTATCTTCAACACTTATATAAGACAATACAAAGAAGCTAACTCAACACAATTAAGCATCAAAATAAGAACACAGTTGACACCAATGACAACACAGATATTGACATTAATGACAACACCGGTAAGCACATACTTACAACAGGGAGTATTTGAGTGATTGATTTGCTATTAAAGGTTCCTTTGTCACTTGATGTCAAAGGGGGGGGGAGAGAGAGAGAGAGAGAGAGAGAGAGAGAGAGAGAGAGGTTTTACCATCAATGATAAAGGGGGAGTTTGTTGGATGTCAAAAGTCATGCTTCAGGAGTTCATATGGTGTACTACATAACAAGTGTTTGTTCTTCATCTAAGTTGGATAGATGGTTTTAATTGGATCAGGATCATCATCAGATGTAGATGATGTGAGTTGGATCTTCTCATGATGTATACTCATCTTTATGTCAGTGGTTGTTCATAGCATGAGGTTCTCAATGTTCTTCATAGGGCTTCATCAGCTTATGCTTGATATGTGCATTATGATTAAGGAGTTATGTCTTGTTTTTGAAGCTAATTTGATGATGATTTTGTTAGCATAGTGAAAGGTAATGGTGTTTGGTACTTTGGTGATTGGTTGTTAATGCACTGTGACATTGGTGAAGTGAGGTACTTGTGCCTTAAGTTCATGGTGATGATGCTTGATCATTTAGAGAGATGCATAATAATTGTTTTTCATTCAATCTCCTCATGATATTCATGGTGTTGCATATTTCATGGTGTTTTGGTGTTTGTTGGCATGCTTCATGTCATGGTGTTCTACTTTAGATGGTGTTCATGTCTTGATCTTTGTTATCAACATGTCTTGATCATGCTTAAGGAGTTTGGAGTTTGCGTTTGAGGTCATTGCAATTCAAAGGATGTTGCAAGTCATTAAGTCCCTAGTATCAAAGTTGTGATGGTTGAAGCAATAGTGAAGTTTCCAATGGCAAAGGATGAGTGATGTTTGTAATTTGAGGAGTTACAAAGTACAAATGATGTTGATGCATTTCATGACACATGGTGAATTTGGTCCTTGTTTTATTCATAGAGCTCATCATACATTCATCTCTTAGTGAAAGTCTTTTGTAGTCTGGAGATTGATCTAAAGCCCTTAGAAAGATTTCTAAGATCTAGGGTTTAGATTTAATAACCTAGGGTTTATCAAGTTTCCCTAATACTTCTAAGAACCCTAACTTTTCTTTATTATTACCTCTCTGCCACTATTAAGGTTTACTTGATATATTTAGGGTTTGTAATATTTTGAAGACCTAGATTCCATTCCTAAAAATCTTAGTGCTATGTTCGAAACCCTAAGTTAACTAAACCCTAAACCATATATCCTAAGTCTTAATCTCCAAAGTGTGAATTACCTTACCCTTCAATAACTGTTAGTTATTTTTGTTATATTTAGCAATTGACCTTTTATCATAGGTTAGATGCAACTTAAATTACATCTTGAAGGGGTTGACATCATTGTTGACCGACCCCCTTACCTAGGGGATATCAGTTCCTTCGGTCAATAATTTGTGGCTCTGGTGGCAAAAACAAATCTAAGGCTGAGATTTAAAGCTTCAAGGGCGCGAAGGACCAAATTGAAGGTGAGTACTTAAAGATTTTTGAAATGACAATGGTCATCTGTCAAGGCTTTATTTTGACAGGCTCCTTTAAACAACTGTGATACAGAGTATTTGCAGAGGTTAAATTTAACCTATCTAAGAATAGTCTTGCAACCAAACATGCATGAAGCATGCAGAGGATCACTTTCTCCATAAAAATGCCCACTCTCTTGTGCTATTTATGTTTTTGTAATTGTTACATGAGGAATGAATTAGTATCTAATAAAAAAGGATTATGTGCAGTGCATAAGAGTTTTTCAAGGAGACTAGTGAGGGTTAAGGTATGTGCAAATGAAAAAGTTAATGGACTGTGAATTATGAATTGGAGAAAATATAGAGCATTGTGAAAATACACTAGAGAAGTTAATGAAACCATGATTTGAGGGGACACTAGACAAGAATGAGAAGGCTTTTGCATTGGTGGTTGATGTATTCTAGAAGATAGAGAATTTTTTAGCAAGTATGAAGAATGAATGAAAGGAGATGATGAAAAATAGAGAAGATAGTCTGATTGCAGAGGAAGGGGAATTGTGATTACAGATAAAAGATGAATTTGAAGATACCTTTATGAATGCAGATGAAGAGTGAGTATAAGGAAATTATGCAGAATATGAATATGTCAAAGATATATTATCCAAAGGTGAGTGTACTTTGCAGATTGAAGGCAGAGCATGATGAATATAAAGGTTTATCAGTTCCTTATAGATGAGCAATTAATTGTAGTGAAACAGAGTGACCCTCTGTCTTTTAGTTTCCATCTAAAATTGTTGAAAGGGTTGTATATGTTGTTTTTCTAGTGAGGCATATGATCAGTAACCAATGAGGTTTTTGCTAGTGAAGCATATGTTGTGTAACCAATGAGGTTTACTAGTGAGGCATAGCTTGTAGCCAGTGAGGTTTTCCAGTGAGGCATAGTCTGTAACCAGTGAGATTTGCCAGTGAGGCATAGACTATAACCAGTAAGGTTTTCCATTGAGGCTTAATGGAGATCATGTTCATAGTGGTTTTTACCCTTTTGGATTTTTCCACTCAATCACCTGTGTTAAGTGTTGATTCTATCTGACTCTTGTGATTTGTCAATGTTCTCTGTCCTAATGCATTTGTTATATATTTCATGATCCTGTTATATTTTTGTGATACTATTGTGAGAAGATCTTGTTTAAAGAATTAATTTTATTTGATCACTGATTTACCCCCCTCTCAATGATCCTTAGTATTCCAACACAGGTATCGTCAAGCCTTTAATGGTGATTGCTATGCCTATAATAAATTTGATCATAAGGGTATTAAATGTAGAAGAAAGATGAATCAGAATTCATTTAGGCCTCCTAGGCACAATGTTGTAAGCTCTCATGGTCAGTGTCATGCTTACAACAAAGTTAATCATAAGGCTAATGGATACAGAAGCAAAATGACAAGGAATAGTTTCATGAATAAGAACAATGCTAGGATCTCTCAGTTCTTCTATGGTTATTGTTACACATGTAACAAGTATGGTCATAAGGATTCTGATTGTAGGTCTAATGTAAGAAGAGGTGATTATGCTCTGCAGTCTAATAGCACCTACTACAATTGCAATAAAATAGGACACATTGCAAGGTTCTATGGGGGAAAGAGTGTAAGGTCCTCTGCTTCTCAAAAGAAGGTTGACATTGCTCCACAAAAGAAGGAAATGCACATGACATGGAGGAAAAAGGAAGAGAATGGATTAAAGGAAGGATCTGTACCTCTACTTGGTGTAGATGGATCTTCCAGAAATTAATAGGAAGTATTGGTTCAAGGGGAGTTGCAACTACAAACACTTTCAAAACCCCTAAATGAATAAGATGTTGAAATCCTCAGCATATTGGCTAAAAATAGTTTGAACATGTTAAGATAATGTTATGAATATGTTTCATCAAATTTTTAGAGCAATTGGACTACTTGCAGAGGATTGTTGAATGATCACAAGTTTCTGTATAACAAAAAGGCTTATTAGATCAAAACAGAGAATAAAATTAATGTGGAGTAGTCATGGTTGGTATGAAGACTATATAGGGAATATTTGATCATTTTGATCTCATTTTGAATGAATTCAAGAGTGTTGAAGAGACAAAGAAGAGTAGAAGGTTTT
This sequence comes from Cunninghamia lanceolata, assembly GCA_027924645.1. Taxonomy (NCBI): domain Eukaryota; kingdom Viridiplantae; phylum Streptophyta; class Pinopsida; order Cupressales; family Cupressaceae; genus Cunninghamia; species Cunninghamia lanceolata. The sequence goes on along the minus strand of BSBN01001038.1, from coordinate 7,128,988 downwards.
CAGCAAAGCATTGGTGCAAATCCTATCTACCACATTATCAGGTATTTTTTATTTTCGCTGGTTAAACCCTAGTTTCTAAAGGTATTATCATGGCAACACCTATATTAATCGATGTTGTTGAGAGACCAAGGCCAAAATTCAAAAAGCACCCATACAAATCCACAGAAATAGAAAAAGATGGTGCATTTTCTCATGTTCCTACAAATGTACTTCATACAGAGGATGTTTGAATTTACATCCATTCTCAGTTAGATGAATACGATCACCTAAAGTTGGAACAGTTTAGAAATGACAATCTATTAGGAGATGATTTTCAATTAAAACTAGAGTTTGCTAATGTTGCTACAAAACAACTTGACATTTGGAAGGGTTTCCCAAATTTCTAGTATGAGGAACAATGGGTCAGGATTGCCCTAAGTCGAATCCATGAAGACTTTTTCTACCTTGATCAACCATATTTGATCACTAAGGAAGCCATCAGGGTTGTTATTAGATTGTGCTCCACCTGACCTGTGCCTATATTGAAATTAGTGAAGAATGAGGAAGTGATATGACTAACCAGAGCAAAGTTTGATAAAAGAACCCTAACAGTAAATGACATTGAAGATTTGGGGGTCTGGTACGCTACAATGTGCATAGCATACAAGATATACTATGCCAATAGAGAAAACTCTGCTACTACCACTACAATATACACTGCTCATCAAATGGTAAAAGAAGGGAAGGATTATGACCTATGTGAGATCCTGTGGTAACAATTAATGGATAACCTGAAAAGAACAAAAGAGTCAAAATACAAATTCTAGTATGGTTCCCCGATCATCTGTCTAATGTTTTATTTCTTAAAGGAATTGTCGGATATGAATGGTATGATCTGGAAGGTAGATACTCTAGTTGCCCATCAAATTAAGGATTATAGGAGAATTTTTTCTAATCACAAACATTGTAACACACTTTTTGGGGATTTTTCAAAATATTTCAAAATGACATGTAAGCAAGAGAAAGAATATCAGGAAAAGTTGTCGAGAAATATAAGAATGATATTATATTCATGGTGGACAAAGATAATATCTGCACTGAAGTAGTAGAGCCAAGGACCTTTTGGATAACGACCCTCCCATATGAAGTGTTTGAATTTGATTTGATTGGATATGTTGATATGTTGCTCAGCAAGCCAAAGGATCCTGTTGTAGAACGATTTGGAACTTATGATGAAATCATCAATAAAACAATCAGAAAGGAGGTAGAAGAAAATGCAGAGAAGGTAAAATCTAAAGCAGAGAAGATGAAGTCTAATTTGGAAAAGATTCTTAATAATCCTAAGGGTTCAGTAGAACAATCTCAATCCTCTTATGCTACACAAGCACCTAAAAGGGCTAGTAGGTCTACCTCTATTGTTGATACCCCTTCAAAATCCTCTAGAGTTGCTCCTACACCTTCAAGAAGGAAAAGAACTACCACTAAAGTTCCAATACAAACCAAGACTGTAGAAACAAAGAAGCATAGACCTAAAGTACATGCAAAGATAAGAAAAATGAATCTAGTAAATGTAGTAGATGATGAAGAAGAAGAAGAAGAAGAATTTGTTATGCTTGAGAGAAGAAAGAAGAGAACAAGAGAAGAAGAAGAAAAGAAGGAAAAAAATCCAAAGGTAAAGGAAAGGAAAAATCAAAGAAATTAAAAGAATCTTCTCAAGAAGAATTGGAGCATGTGTCTCTACAACTTGAGGCCACTATAAGTGTTATAATAGAACATGGTTTTGATCACAAAGAATACTAAGAGGGGGGTGAATCAGTATTTTGTAAAACCTTTATTTCACATATTTATTAATCCATTTATCAAATTCAATAACATGAAAGCAAAACAAACATAAGAAGAGCAGCCACAAAGTCATAACACATAGACACCAAGATTTTTATGTGGAAAACCCAAAAAGGGAAAAACCATGGTCAGTGTTAGCTCATAATATATTATGATATCAAAACCAAATTATATGAAGGCTCACTACCCAAGGACTCACTATCCAAAGAAGTGCTCCTTGCAATAGGCTCACTGCCAAGAAAATAGAAGAGAAGATAGAAGAAGGATTGGCTCACTGCCAAGAGATAACTGCAACAAATGCATCTATAGAATGCTAAAGTGTAGTTCTATTAATAGCTCAATACACATATTCAAAAGTCTTCATTATATCTGCCCTACTTTTCTACTATGCTTTACATATACCTGTTCTTTTGCCCTCACTGCTTCTTTATTATCACAAAATTGCCTTAGATCACATACACATCGAATTCGCACTATATTCGTATTGCAACATACTTCCAATATTGAAATCTATCGAGTATATATATATCTACAACAAGATTAATCTCACAACTAGGTCAGCAAGCCTAATATGAAACGTATACACAAATATTGTACCTTGTCAACTTGATCTTAGGCACAAATAGTAATACGGACCCAAACAAACATTCAGGAATCTTCATATAGGTTAGGACCTATAGTAGAGCCACTTAGAATGGCAATTCAAACATTTTTTCTTCACCGTATATTAATTTCATATGAGTGTCAGCTTTGTCCTTAAGTGCATACTCAACTCACTCAACTGTCATACCATAAATTTCAATGCGGACCATATGAGACTCTGAGATTCATACCTAACATTCATTATTGACTTCTTATCATACCTTCAGAACTGCAGGACATAATTATCTTCTTCAACAAAATGCAGATCTCAGAACTGTTGTTCTGTCACTGTGAGATACTGTCAAAGTGGAAGCCGATACTGGAGAACTTGTAAAATGTGATCCAATGAACTTCAAGCTCTACAACTCTGGATTTAGATGCTTATGCTATGTATCTACATTGCCTCAAAACCACCAATCAAAATATTCACTAGTGGAGGAATGCAGACCAATTTACTCATATACTCTGCACTGTTTCTGACTCATCTTTGTTCACCCAAACTTAGACAAATCATAGTATGACTTGTGGAGGAAGTCAGGACTTGAACACTGGAACATAACATCATCAAATAGTTGTGAATAACATATCAGAACTATAGACTATGATCTTCAACTGCGGAGGCATACCATCACTCACTCCTTGCCCTGTATATTGTCCATACTTAGTCATTCTGACTAGGTTAGTCTTCTGAACTAAAGTCTCTTTGCCATGTCTTGTTGCCATCAACGACAACATACAATAATTCTTCCTTAGCCATCAGAGTAGTGTCTCTTGACTATGCTGCCAACAACCTCCCCCTTTGGCATTGATGGCAACACCTAGTGAAAAATGCTTATATGCTCCCCCTTACTATGTACACCCTATTTTTCTTCTCCTCTTTAGATATTTGGCCATTTTTCACCGGTTATTCTTCTCCCCCTTTGACATCAATGGCAAAGGTGTATGTACAAGTGTCAAAATTTAAAAAATTGTAAAATTTTGCCACATATGTATAGGTGCAATCTTTTGGATTAGTTAGTCGTGGGAGAAAGGATATGATTGTATATAATCTTCAATTGTGCTAACTCTCCATCCCACCTATTCTTGGCTTTTTAAAAAATTTGAATGTTGTCATTTATCTGAAAAACTAAGTCTTCTGCCCTCTGTACATCAGTAGGTATATCAGTGATTAGCTTAACTTCTATGGCTTCAATAGCTAGACTTGTCATTGAATCAATTTTAGGGCTTATTAACCCTCTCAACTGGCACATTTTGTTTTTCATTTCTTCCCTTTTGCTTAGCAAACTTCTTATGTTATTATGAATATTTTCAACTTGTATTTCCATACTTCTTATGGAGTCAATTGTTGGATCATAGGATTTAGAAATATTTACTATTTGAAGCTCCATATCTTTGACCTTTTCTTTTATTTCCTTAGTGGTCTCAGGCCATGCCAAACAAAATTTGTATATATATGTCACATGCTTCCTTAATAGCACTCTTTATATTCTTGATGCTATTATCAAACAAAATTTTGTCACTGTCTAACTTAGTTTTCAACTTTGCTAATCTTTTATCATCAAATTATTTTCTAACCTTTCTATCAACAAACTTCTCAAAAGACTCAAAATGAGTACTTACTAATTTTATTAGGCCTTTGAGTTGATCAGTTGGTGGCAATGACATGTTCTTTTGGTGTGAAGGCATCATTCAACTTCTCCAGGATACTGGATGCTTCACTAATGAGTTCACTTTCATGTATATGTGACTTTAGCATTTCTTCATGTGCCTTTGCTTGAAGAATTGATACCAGTTTAAATTTCTAAAAAGGAGACATTGAAGCCAAATTTATTGGTCCTTGTAGAAACTTAGGCTCATCCAACACTTGTGTTTCCTACTACTTTTCCAAAAACTCCTTAATAGAATTTATTGGATCATGTAAGATAGCAATGTCTCTTGTTGTATTAGACACTTCTTCATTTTCAGTCTTCTCCTTATTTGCTTGATCACCAATTTGCTGATCCGGAGGAGGGCTTGTACTTGTTTGGTCCTTGTCAGCTTTGTCTTGATCATCAGTGATAGGGGTTTGATCAGATTCTTTCTTTTCTGATGTTACCTCCTCAAGGTCTCCCTCAAATTTCTCAGGACTTTTCTCTTCCTCTTGTTCTTCCATGTCTTTATCTTTTCTAGGGCTCATTAGAGGATTTACATCAGTTTGCTCCAATCCTTGATCCATGCTAACTTCAGGTACAGAGGTTCCATCACCAACATTTATATCTTCTTTATGATATATAGTTGGAATGTTAAGATCTTTTATGATCTCAAGAATTGTTTTCTCTGTGTCCTTTATAAATTTTTATATGTTTCCTGCCATTAGAGTGTTGACTCTCCTTTTTATTTCAATTTTATCTCCAAGGATCTTGTAGACCTTGTGGTGCAAGGGCACCCCTTCAACAAGTCAATTAAGGTCTTACTAGGTTGATATGTTTTATGCATTTTAATGTAATAAGGTCTGTTTGACCAAATATCATTATAGTTGGTAATTCAGTTTCTATTTGTAAGTCCCAAGGGACACCTGTCGAGTGCATTAACAAGGTTGTTAGTTAGTTATGATCTCCTAGCCGCTTGGAATTCTCTCCCAGCCACTGGGAATCATGTTAGTACTACTGATAGCCAAAAGTTAAATACCCTAGATTGGGTTGATTTCAAGATATAGTGAACAGAGAGAAGTGTAGATAGGTTGAATTGTATTAAGGAGTGCAACTATGATATCAGACATTTGTATTTGTTTCTGAAAGCATAATAAAGAAGATCCTGTTTGCATTCGTTTCCATTACATAATCGATTTTCCTGATTTACAGTCGAGATGGGATCTTAACCCATTCCACCGGTTGGATTACTTTGTAATCGGTGGAATGCCTGTACCTAGTAATTTAGATTTTATGTTTTGTGTTTGTTCATTTTATGCTCGCAAGGTCATTTTCAGCATGCTTCGATGAACCCTAGCATCTGTACGTGCTAGGTTGGTGAAATTATAGAAGTTTGTTGTTCGCAGGAGAAACGGTTCTACAAAACCGCAAGGGTTTCAACAGACTAAATCAGTGAAAGTTAAAGAGTTGTTAATAGGCAGTGTTTCCTATGGTTGAACCAATTCCAATGGTTTAGAAGTTCAAGGTTCCACTAGTTCAATAGAGTTCAAACTAAGTGATCGGCATGTTTAAGTCTGAGCGGAAAAACTTCTGGTTGAACCTTTGAACTAGTTCAACTATTCAACGTGAATGATTCAAAGATTCATTCAGTTTGTCAGTTCAACCGTGGCATAAGAGGTTCAATGGTTCAAATAGTCTGAGGGTTCTTTGGGTCGCGTGATTCGGCGGTGTGATAGGGTCAATAAGCTTGATGGAAGTTTATTGAACCGTTAGTTGAAGGTTTAAGTGGTTCAGAGGTTCAACCACTATGTTAGTTCAGCACATTTTTTACTGCCAAAACCGAATGCATCAGAGTGACTAAGCCTGGTGGGAAGACTTTGGAAAGTCTTAGTGACATGGAGACTCTAGCCGATGGTTGCATATGCATCAGGGAGATCAGATATATCAGTGGAAGTAGTTTAAGTTGGGCCAACGGTAGGAGGTATGGCCGATGGTGGGATCTGGCGTGTAGTATTTTAGGGTGACAAGTGGTGTCGGCAGGAGGTTCGAGGTGTTCACCGATAGTGAAAGTCACACCAACGGAGATAGTTAGAAGGCTCATCAGAATGACTCTAAGCGTCGGAGTGAAGCTTGGTGAAGCTGCTGATAGTGTAAGGTGTTGCTGATAAGTATGTCAGAAGGGCATTAGATAATTTTTGCCGATAGGAGTGAAGAAATAACAGGTGATCCACGTTTTTGTATGTTGCTCTGCACCATAGTGGTATCAGAGCAAAGGAGTATCTTCTGGGAAGATAAGAAGATGACAAGATGTCAAACAGAGAGGGATCATCAGAAGTCCCAGCAAGGATGACCAATGCTGAGTTGGTTGTCCTGGTAAAGAAGTAGATTGCAGATAGCAAAGTAGTGAAAGCTTAGAATCAGGCCTTGAAAGATGAGTTGGAGAAGTTGAGGGATAAAGTAGGTTCTGGTAAAGAAGATGATAGGGATGAAGAGGAGATCCCTAGGCGAGAAGAGGTAGACATTCTTTCAGACCATAGACCTTTATTGAATGCTCTCAAATCCATGGAGAGAAGGACCATGGATGTGAAACTAGATTTGCCAGTGTTTACAGGAAAGATGGATCTTGATTTAGTGATGGAGTGGATAGACTCCTTGAATAATTTCTTTGAAACAGAAGAAATACCAGAACATCAGAGGGTAAAGATGGCTCAGTCTAAAATGAAAGAGGCTACATTAACTTGGTGGAATTTCATCCAAGATGACAGGGTGAAAGAAGGAAAGAACAGAGTTGCTACTTGGAAAAAGATGGTGGCTTTAGTGAAGGAATCCTATGTTCCATTGGATTACAACATCTAGTTACATAAGAGGAGACAAAATCTGAAGCAGAAAGAGTTAGATGTTAGTTCATACACTGAAGAATTCATGAAACTATGTATCAAGACAAAGGTGAAGGAAAGTGAGGAAGAGAAGGTGGCAACGTATCTCAATGGGTTGAGATTTACCATCCAGGAAGATTTAAATCTGCATAATCCAGATACAGTTCATAAGTGCTACCAATTGGCACTCAAAGTGGAAGAAAAATTAAAGAGAAGACAAGAACATAATAATAGAGGAAGAAGAAGATAGCAAAGAGGGGGAAGAAGTCCTTTCAGAGGTAGAGGACATGGATTTGGATATCAAGGTGAACCCAATCAGGAGAGCAACAAAGGAGAAAGCAATCAAACACAAAAAGGAAGTTATGATCAAAAAGGAAACTTTAGGGGTAGAAGACCACCATTTAGAGGGAGATCCCAGGGCAGAGGACCTCTCAGATGTTACAATTGCATTCAAGAAGGCCACATAGCCAGTAGATGTCCAGAAAAAGCAACAAGTTCAATGGGAGAAAGAAGGACAAATCTGATCCAAGAATCTGATTGTCAAAGTGTGACAAGCTCAAACACTTGTCAAAGTGTAAAAGCTCCTGATGGTTATGGATATCCTGAGATAGGAGAATCTTTGATTATTAGGAAAGAAATGACCACCATGAAGGTACTTGACAGAGAACCCCCACAAGGAAAGTCTCTTTTCAAAACCACATGCAAAGCAGGAGGAAAGGTATGTAAAGTTCTGATTGACTCTGGATCTAATGAAAACTTTGTGTCTATTGAAATGGTAGAAAAGCTTAAGATTAGAAGGCTACCACATCCTTGCCCATACAAAATTTCATGGCTCACTCAAGGTCAACAAATAGTTGTGGAAGAACAGGCTTGGGTAGAGTTTCAAATTGGACCATACAAGGACAGGTTATTGTTTGACATGGCTCAGATGGATGCTTGCCATCTCCTATTTGGTAGACCATGGCAATATGACTTGGGAGCACAACATGATGGAGTCAGATATACATATTCAATCACCAAGGATGGTAAGGTATTTGAGTTATTACCATTGATGGAGAAGGAGGTAGAGTCAAAAGGGAAAGGAGTCAAAGTAATGCTAGTAGAAGGTAAATAGTCCATGAAAGAGATAGTAGAAGAGGGTACAGTTGCATATGCCCTAATTCCATGCCTGAAAGTGAACAAGGAACAGTAGAAAGAAATCAAGGGAGAGAAGAGACAGAGGTTCATAGATCCTATTGTCCGAGAACTATTGGATCAGTACAAAGGCATCATCTCTGATGGAATGCCAAGATCCCTACCACCTATGAGGGATATCAGTCATTGTATAGATTTGATTCCAGTATCTACACTTCCAAACAAGGCAGCATACAAGCTTACCCCAAAACAGAATGTTGAGGTAGCAAGACAAATTGAGGAGTTGTTGGAAACAGGCCTAATTGGCAAAAGTCTAAGCCCATGTGCAGTACCGGCTGTACTAGCACCAAAGAAGGAAGGTACTTGGAGACTTTGTACTGATTCCAGGGCTATCAACAAGATAACAATCAGGTATAGGTTCCCAATCCCAAGGATAGAAGATTTACTTGATTGATTGGGAGGTACCAAATATTTCACCAAAATAGATTTAAAGAGTGGATATCATCAGATCAGAATTAGGTCAGGAGATGAGTGGAAAACTGCATTTAAGACCAATGAGGGGTTATATGAGTGGAAGGTCATGCCTTTTGGTTTGTCCAATGCCCCTAGTACCTTTATGCGGCTGATGAATGAGGTCTTGAGAGAATTCATAGGAAAATTTGTCATATTATATCTAGATGACTTCTGATTTTCAGTAATACAAGGGAAGAGCATCTCAGACATATAGACCTGGTACTCAAAAGGTTACATGAAGAGCAGCTGATGATCAACTTGGAAAAGTGTTTGTTCATGTAGGAGGAGATCACCTATTTGGGTTTTGTCATTTCACAAGGAAAACTAAAAATGGATCAGGAAAAGGTAAGTGCCATATTGTCTTGGCCAACTCCTAGAACCATGAATGATGTTAGAAGTTTCCATGGGTTAAAAACCTTCTATAGGAAGTTTATAAAAGGGTTTAGTCATATTTGTGCACCCATGCTTGACACCATAAAAGGAGGATAGAAGTGTAGATTCACTTGGACAAAGGTAGCAGATGATTCATTTGAAACATTGAAGGAGAAGGTGGCACAGCAGCCAGTCCTTGCACTTCCAGATTTCCACAAGATTTTTTAGGTAGAATGTGATGCAAGTCACATGGCAATTGGAGCAGTACTTAGTCAAGAAGGTGGGCCTATTGTATTTTTCAGTGAGAAGCTCAATGATGCTAAGAAGCGATACTCATCCTATGATTTGGAGATGTATGCTCTAGTCTAGTCACTTCAAAAGTGGAGGCATTACTTGATGCCAAAAGAATTCATAGTATTTACAGACAATCAGGCTCTTAGTTTCATAAACAGTCAAGAGAAGCTGAACCATAGGCACATGAAGTGGGTGGAGACTTTGCAAGCTTTCACCTTCACACTCAAGCACAAGAAAGGGGTCAAGAATAAGGTAACAGATGCTTTGAGAAGGAGGGCTCTAACCATAAATTAGATTCAATTAGAGAGTGTTGGTATTGATTCCCTAAAGACTATGTATGATGTTGATGAAGATTTGGAGAGATCTACCAAGTATGTACTTCTTTTGGAGACAAATATCATGTTGAGTTCTCTAAATTTTTTATCCAAGATGGATTACTATTCAAAGGTGGACAGTTGTGCATTCCACGGTGTTCTATGAGGCTGAACATTATTAAGGAGAAATATTGCGGAGCTATGGCAGGACATTTTGGTCTGGACAAGACTCTTGATCTTGTCAGGAGACATTACTATTGGCCTAAGTTACAATCCGATGTAAGAAAATTTGTGGAGACATGTGTGATATGTCAGAAGGCAAAAGGAAGATCAATCAATGCAGGTTTATATCAGCCACTGCCCATTCCTTCTAGGCCATGGGAAAGTATAAGCATGGATTTTGTGTTGGGTTTACCCAGGACAAAGAAAGGCTATGATAGTGTTTTTGTTGTAGTGGACAGATTTAGTAAAATGGCACATTTCTTGCCATGCAAAACCACTTGTGATGCTTCATATGTTGCAGACCTATTTTTCAAGGAAATAGTAAGAATCCATGGATTGCCATTAAGCATAGTGTCAGACAGAGATGTGAAGTTTATTGGTCATTTTTGGAGGACTCTTTGGAAAAAGCTTGGAACTAATTTATCTTTCTCATCAGCATATCATCCCCAAACAGATGGACAGACTGAAGTAGTAAACCGTTCACTGGGAAATCTACTAAGATGTTTGACAAGACAGCATGGAGAGAAGTGGGATACAATCCTACCACAAGCAGAATTTTCCTACAATGACACCATTGATCGGAGTACAGGGAAATCACCTTTTCAGATAGTATATGGTATTCATCCCAGAGGTATTTTGGAGTTAAGGGATTTACCTGCAGGAGAATCTATCAGTGCAGATGGAGAAGCTTTTGCAGCAGCAATCAAAGAGGTGCATGATCAGTCCAAGAACCAACTCCAACAAACCACATTGAAATACAAAGCCTATGTTGATAAAAAGAAGAGAGATGTACAGTTTGATGTTGGAGATTTGGTATGGGTTAATCTAAAGAAGGAAAGACTCCCAAAAGGAAAACATACCAAACTAATGCAAAGGAAGCTTGGACCATGTCAGATTTTGAAAAAATGTGGACAAAATGCTTATGAAATCCAGCTTCCTTCTGATCTTGGATTATCTCCTACTTTCAATGTATGTGATTTAACTCCATACAGGCCTAATACATATGATGAACAGGAATCACTACAGGGTACAGCAGCTGATGACATTCCTAAACATGATCCACCACACTTGTAGTAGACTCTAGAGTGGCAATGAAGACCAGGAACAAAGAATATATGGAATAATTTGTGGGTTGGCAAGGAAAACCTAATTTAGAGGCAGTTTGGATGACTAAAGAACAGATCAGGAAACATGCAACAGACTTGCAAACTCTGATCTCAAGTGGGCTTGAGATCTCTTCTCTCGGGGAGTATGGTGCAGGGGTGCCCCTTCAACAAGCCAATTAAGGTCTTACTAGGTTGATATGTTTTATGCATTTTAATGTAATAAGGTTTGTTTGACCAAATATCATTATAGTTGGTAATTTAGTTTCTGTTTGTAAGTCCCAAGGGACACCTGTCAAGTGCATTAACAAGGTTGTTAGTTAGTTATGATCTCCCAGCCACCTGGAATTGTTAGTTTGAGGTGTTCGCCAATAGTGAAAGTCACGCCGATGGAGATAGCTAGAAGGCTCATCGGAATGACTCTAAGCATTGGAGTGCAGCTTGGCGAAGCTACCGATAGTGTAAGGTGTTGCTGTTAAGTATGTCAGAAGGGCATTAGATAATTTTTGCTGATAGGAGTGAAGAAATTTTAGTTGATCAATGTTTCCGTATGCTGCTCTGCATCACCTTGGTTCTTTCCTCTATAGTCACATCTGGACAAAATTTCAGCAATGAATTTTCTCTTACCTCCACATCTTTGGCCATGGTTGCTTTGTTCTTGGTAGACATAATGCTTGCCAAGCTATCTGGGAGGTCACTGGCTATCTCAATGAGAGCTCCATATTATATATCTCCAAGTATTGAATGACAACAATCTCAATGATGCTTTTGTCTACATCATCATACTCATCATACAGTTGGGCTATAGGTTTTAAATTTCCATCAATTGTTATGGCCTTCAGTACATCTTCAAGACTTATTGTAGCCTCTGCTTCTTTGGTCTCTACTTTCTTCTCCCTCTTCCTTCCTTTTCCCTTTCTGGAGGACTTGTCTTGCTTAGAACTGGAGGCTTTAGTTGGTTTTGTTTTCATCTTCTTGACATCTTCATCTGATTTTGTTTCTTCATCATCTTCTTTACCCACACTGACATATATTCTTTGTCCTTTGGTCTTTTACCTTTATGACCTTTGTCAGTGGATTTCTTAGAGGATGCCTCTACAGATGGGATATAACTGGTGGATTGAGAGGTTAATTTAGATGTGGAACCTCTTGTTCTTATATTTACTACTATAGGCTCCTTGTCTTTGCTCTCAGACTCTTCCAGAGGCTTGTCAAGCTAACCTACCTTCAGTCTTTCAGCTGCTCTAGTTGCTTCGGCCCTTGCTCTTGTTTTAGCAATCTCTTCTTTAGTGAGTCCTATGCTTTGGGAATAATCCTCTACCAATTTCTTCATCTTTTTCTGAGTTTCTGGTTTTCTTAGTTCAACATGAACTTTTGTAGATAGCTCTTCATATGTTCCAAACCTTTTCTTAGAGGTGTCCTTAGGTTTTCTCAGCATGAGTTCTGCATAACCATTAAGCACATTTGCTACTACTTCATATCCCATTGGGAGAATCTAGATTGTTCTAGGCTCAATAGTCTCCATCATGCACTGATCCTTATTCACAATAAAGCATGTCATTTTTGTACTTTTCCACAATTGACTTGGGTATTCTTTCTCATAATTGCATTGTTATCTAAAAATTGTTAAAGTAACCCCATAGGGTAGTAGTCTGTGCATCATAACTTCCTATCCCATTAAGATGGTTTCTAATCTGTACTACAACTAGTTTATTACTAGTCCAAAACAAGTTCTTTAATCTTGGGAGCTCTTGCATAAAATAAAAGAATAGGAAAAGAATTAAAGTACCAAACTTGAATGAATATTTCTACTCCTTTGTCTTCTTTAGATTCTCCATCAATTGTTGCCAAGCAGTTCACAAAGATCATAATCTACATTTTTCTTATTCATGTCATATGATGTATAGATAGTAGTACTAGAGATGGAGTTCTCTTAGTTTATTAAGTAGATTTTGTAGTCGATTACCATAAATGCAAACCTTACTGCACGATCTTCAATATCATTGATTGTCAATGCCCTTTTGTCAAATTTGGCTCTAGTTGCTGTCATCACTATGTCATTCTTAACAACTTTCAGCATATGTACTTCTCTGGTAGAATTCAATCCAGTTACAGCCCTTATAGCATCTTTTGTAATCATAAAGGGTCTCTCAAGCCATATGAATTCATCATGTATCTGCTCAAAACGTACTGGACCTATTCATCCTCTGCAAATGTTGGAAAGTCTATATATTGAATGAATTTCTTCACTTCTAATGTGTTAAATTCTTCCTTCAAATTGAAATTGTCACCGCTTAAGTGCTTCACATATAGATCAGAAAACCTATTGTCACCAAATTCTTCTAGGGCAACATGAATGTAAGCCCTAACATCGTCTGCATATGTTACACCAAATGGAATTCCTAAAAATGCACCATTTGGATCCACCTCTGTTGATTTAAAATGGTGTTTCTTGAATTTTAGTCGTGGTCTTTCAGTGATATCAACTATTTGTGGTGTTGCCATTTCTATAACAATTCAAACAAATTTACAGTAGGATTTCAAGTTGTAAAGTACCTTTTTTGCCGAATTAGGGTTTACTTGATTTGCTTTGATTTACTGGAAGTCGTTGCAGTCACTTAGAATCTTGCTTTAGCTCTCCTTGGACTCTTTATTGCTAGAATTTAAAGTGATTAATCTTTTTAATACAACCCTTTTAACCTTTGTTTGCCAAAACCTAATTATCATTTAATGTTATTTTCAAAAAGTTGTCAAACATTCCACTGATAAGTACAGTCGATCAAGGTTGCTCTGCAATGTGCTGCATTAAATTCTTTTCTGTCAGTTTCTTCTTCAAATAATTTATCCAATACTTCTTTATCTTATACCTTAGTACTAGATCTCAGCACCAATTATCTAGCTAGGGGATCAAGATTTTCAATAAGAACTCCCCCTGAGCCAGAGCACCGAATTCACTTCTCAGAGAAAGTATCTACACTAGAAGCTGGTGTGGATCCATCCTTGATCTCATTTACATCCTTCTTGATCTATACCTTGCTCATTTCCTTCTTGATTTCTACCGGATCAACCTTGTTCTTACCTTTATCTTATCTTTGCTTTGTTTTCCTCTTTTCTGTAGGATAGTCTCTTTCCTCATTCTTGCTTCTGCAGAATTTTGCAATATGTTTGATCATATTGCAATTGTAGCATACCACATTCCTTTGTCCTTGATTCCTTCCATTTGTTTGATTTATTCTTGATTTGCATTGGTTAACCATATGTCCAAACCAATTGCAAGAAAAGTACTTTCAATTGAAAGATTGAGTATTTCTTTCATTGTTGGGACCATTTTCTACACTCATTTGTTTTATGGCCAATTTTCTTATAATTAAAACACTGACTAGAAAAGAATGAAACATTTTGATTCATTATACTCCTGCAATGAGTAGCCTTATGACCATACTTATTGTATTTAAAACAATAGTCATTGAAAGATGGGTACCTTTGAGAATTTGGTTGCCTGACCGGAGGTCTTCTAGGTCTACTTCTCTAATTCTAGAACTAGTTGTCTTTGTTTTTCTTCATCTTAGTGTTTGCTTAACTTGATTTAGAATTTTCTCCTCTTTCAAATCCCAAACCTTTCTTGTCATATGGATTTTTCTAACTGTTAAGAAGTTCATCAAGCTTTGCAGAGCTTATTTTGAATTTTTCTTTGTAACTGTTTGCAACCTCCAAGTCAAACTTTAGAAGCACAACATCTTTTGCCAACTTTTCACATTCTTTAGACTTGTCTTTCAAAACTTGATTCAAATGCTTCTCAACCTCTTCTTTCTCTTCAATCAATATTGATAAATCACTTAGGGTTTCATTTGTTGCTTTTAACTATTCACTTAGCTCTCTACTTCTATCCTTTGATCTCTTGACTTGTTCTCTTAGTTTAAGGATTCATTCATCAGCTTCTTTGACATTTTCCCTCAAATCTTGGTTATCTGCTTCATACTTCTCAAGATCTTCAAGAGCATTTTTTAATTCTTGATTACTGACATATGAGCAATTATCAATTGTAACACTGCCTAGAGTAGGATACCTTCTGGCTACCATGAGTAAACTTTCCTAGATCTTCCTTAAGATGTTAAACTTCTTCCAAGGAACCTTGCTCTGATACCAATTGTTGATCACAAAGAATACTGAGAGGAGGGTGAATCAATATTTTGTAAAACCTTTCTTTCACATATTTATTAATCCATTTACCAAATTCAATAACATGAAAGAAGAACAAACATAAGAAGAGCAACTACAAAGTCATAACACAGACACTAGGATTTTTACATGGAAAACCCAAAAAGGGAAAAACCACAGTGAGTGTTAGCTCACAATATATTATGATATCAAAATTGAATTACATGAAGGCTCACTACCTTAGGGCTCACTACCCAAGGACTCACTATCCAAAGAAGTGCTCACTGCAATAGGGTCACTGCCAAGAAAATAGAAGAGAAGATAGAAGAAGGATTGGCTCACTGCCAAGAGATGACTGCTACAAATGCATCTATAGAATACTAAAGTGCAGTTCCATTAATAGCTCAATACATAGATTCAAAAATCTTTGTTATATCTGCCCTACTTTTCTACTCTGCTTTACATATACTCTATTCTTCTGCCCTTATTTCTTCTTTCTTATCACAAAATTGCCTTAGATGACATACACATCAAATTCACACTATATTCACATTACAACATACTTCCAATACCGAAATCTATCAAGTATATATATATATATTTCTGCAACAAGATTAATCTCACAACTAGGTCGACAAGCCTAATATGAAACGTATACACAAATATTGTACCTTGTCGGCTTGATCTTAGGCACAAACAGTAATGCGGACCCAAACAAACATTCAAGAATCTTCATATAGGTCAGGACCTATAGTAGAGCCACTTAGAATGATAATTCAAACATTTTGTCTTCACCGTATATTGATTTCACATGAGTGTCAGCTTTGTCCTTAAGTGCATACTCAACTCACTCAACTACCATACAATAACTTTCAATGCAGACCATATGAGACTCTAAGATCATACCTAACATTCATTATTGACTTCTTATCATACCTTCAGAGCTGCAGCACATAATAATCTTCTCCAGTAAAATGTGGATCTCAGAACTGTTGTTCTGTCACTGTGAGATACTGTCAAACTGGAAGCCCATACTAGAAAACTTGTAAAATGTGATCTGATGAACTTCAAGCTCTACAAGTCTAGATTTAGATGCTTATGCCATGTATCTACATTACCTCAAAACCGCAAATCAAAATATTCACTAGTAGAGGAATGCAGACTAATTTACTCATATACTCTACGCTGTTTCTAACTCATCTCTATTCACCCAGAGTTAGACAAATCACAGTATGACTTCTAAAGGAAGTCATGACTTAAACACTAGAACATAACATCATCAAATAGCTATGAATAATATACCAGAACCATACGCTATGATCTTCAACTGCGGAGGCATACCATCACTCACTCCTTGCCCTGTATACCATCGATACTTAGTCATTCTGACTAGTTTAGTCTTCTAGACTAAAGTTTCTTTGCCATGTCTTGTTGCCATCAATGACAACATACAATAATTTGTCCTTAACCATTAGAGTAGTATCTCTTGACTATGCTACCAACACATGGTGCTCTGAAACAAGTTGCAAATCTCTATGACAAGATGCCTACTGATGAAGAGGCTACTATTGAGGAAGTAATAATAAGATATATGATGGCCTTCAATGTGGCCTTAATTGAGTTCATTGATCAGCTTCCAGTGAGCCTTGTAGACCTACTCACCAACAAAAGAAATAAAGCTATGGTAGATGAGGCTGAGATGAGGAAACTAGCAATTGAAAAGGTGGGATCTCCCATCACAGATGAAGAAAAGATCAGAATATCTCAAGAACAAGCAAAGGAGTTTAGAACAAAAAGGAGAATAAATATTTTGATGGGAAGAGACAGGGAAGAAATAGACAGGTTGGAGAAAGAAAACCTAGAGAAAACTATAAAGATTCTTAAAGAATTGAAAAATGTTAAGGTGACAGTTGGGGAACAAGTTCCTCTAGAAATACTAGATGAACCCCTTTAGGATATAGATTTGTCAGCATTTTAAAATGTTGTGGAAAGTGGTGATATAGGTGAGAAAGATGATAAAGTGAATAATCCTCCTCTGGATAACACAGAAGCACATAACTTAGGATATCAAGCTAAAGAGAATATGTCTCCTCCAGAGGACACTAATACTAGTGTAAGACATGATCCTCCCCATCCAGAAATTACTGAGAGACAAAATACAGATGGTCAGGATATGTGGAAAATGAAGGTAGAACTACTACTATAAACTTTAAAATTATGTATATGCAAATCTGAAAATAAGATTAATTTGTAACAATTAATGAACAAGTGATTTTGCACTTTCAATCCAATGTAGAAGAGAAGAGAAAAGAAGAGAATAGCTTGCAAGAAGAAGACAAGTATTTATGTGGAGAAACCCCGAAGGGAAAAAACTCCACACTCAAAGGTGTTTCCTGCTTGTATTAAATCTCTTTGGAAAAGATTACATTCAATACTGAAAAATTCCTCTAGGTCCTTGATGTAATTCAAAAATCTTCTTGATGTTTTCTTCTAAGTCTTTTCAAAAAACTTCTTGCTTTTTTTCTAAGTCTTTTTCACAATTCAACTCTCTGGAAAATGTATGGGGCTTTTTAATTAATACAAAATCTTCTTAATTCAACAGCTTCTTAATTGGAGAGCTTGAAACTCAAATTACAATCAATTGTAATTGATAACATGAGAACAAATCCTCATGCAAAAGCCAAGTGCTCCAAATAGAAAAGACTAAAGTCAAACAAAGTCAAGCCTTCTATTAACTGCATGTCCTGGATGTGGGTGCCCAAGTTTGCTCAAGTAAACTTTGCCAACATCAAATACATTTCCAAATAAAAGCAACAACAGAAAGTCTTCAAGTTGGGCGTCCAAGTTTTCCCAATCTCTTTCTATTAACTAAAGTGATCAACACACACCAATCTCATGCAAACAACATGCAAGATTAATGTCCCCAAAGTTATTTTGAATTACCTTGTTCTATACATGCAAGTGACATGCAAACACCTGATTCAACATGCACTTGATACCCATTATATGAAACACTAAGATGTACCATCTTGCAAGTTTCTAGAGTTGGAGTGTTCTGCAAGTAATCTCTCAAAACTAACATGCAACAACATGCAAGATCATATAACTAACATGCAACAAATGCAAACACATGCAAGTCCATAGGAGTGACATGCAACAACATGCAAGTGACATGCAACAACATGCAAGCTTGTGCAAGCCTATAGGAGTGACATGCAACAACATAAAAGAACATGCAAGTCCATAGGAGTGACATGCAACAACATGCAAGCACATACAAGTAACATGCAAGCACATGCAAGTCCATAGAAGCAACATGCAACAACATGCAAGTAACATGCAACAACATACAACAACATGCAAAAACATGCAAGCTTTTATGAACTCATGGAAGAAATATCCAATTCATGCATCTCTAACACTTTAGTTAACTCCAACATTATATCCATGCAAGGTGTCTCAACATTATCCACTCGTGTACATAAAAAAGCACAACTCCAAGTCTAAATAAATATAAGTCCCCATCAAAAGGGGACACCCAAGTTTAACTCCCACTCACTAGGAGTTATCAAACTCTCAAAATAGACTTAGGAGAAGTCAACAAAGTATTCATGGTCCCCACCCCAAAAGTGGATGCCCAAGTTAGGCTCTATCAATAAGGAATTGATTACAATAGTCAAAGTGATATAATTAATCAATAATTAATCTCTCAAATCCCTTATGTGTTGGGAAATACATTCCAAGAACTTTGGAGAGACATGAATTGGTTAGGATTGCAAGTTAATGGCAACTTATCCCAACAGGATAAAGGTAGTACATCTCCTCCGAAGAACACTAACTCCAATACAGAACATGACAATTCTCCTCCAGAGAATACATGGAATGATGAGGAAAGGAAAGAAGATAATCCTAAAAAGAAGTAGGAAGAGAAAGAAAAGAGTGAAAAGAAACAAGATGAGAAGACTCAAGATGAAACTGAGAAGGATAAGAAGAAACAAGAAGATGAAAAAGACAAAGGTGGAATAGAAGATGAAAAAGATAAGGATGAATTAGAAATAAATAAATATGAAAGAGTGGAAGACTTGGGTCAAAGTTCTTTAGGGTTTGATTCATTCAAAGACCTATTGGATTTGCAGATACAAATTCAACCAGTGATTACTCCTTAACTTCTATAGATTCCTACACATGAAGGGCAAATTGATCTGTCAAACTTTCACCCCTTCAGAAACTACAACTTGGTGATATATTGCATACTTCAGTAAGAAAAGAATTTATACAAGAAAACTTGAAGACCGGTGTAGTTGAGGATGATGTGAAGGTGATCTAAGAATGGTTACCAGAGGTAACCATTGATATCTCTCTGCCTCTGGAGCAACAATGCAAGCTATTAATCGATTCTTTCAAATACCATTCTTCCTATGTTGAGAAGAAAGCAGAGAAAGAGGCAGTAAGAAAGGTAAATTATAAAAGGTTGGTTGAGATGACAGATAAATGTGCTAATGCTCATAATAAACTGAAAGAAAACTTGAAGAATCTTAAGAATTGTATTAATGAAGCCACAACATTGTATCTATTCTTACTAAAATGGCCAAGTTCTACAAAGAATATAAAAGCTCAAAATGACACCATTGAGTTACAAATCATTCAAATGGCCAGAATATATGATTTGTCTAAGGACAAAGATGGAGCAACAAGGGCTCAACTAGAAAATATTCATGCACAATTATCATAGCTTTAGGACCAAAGAGAACAATTGAAGAAACAATTTTTTCAGCTGAGGGAAATAGTGAACTTAAGACTTGCTTCATTGTTTAGGTTGCTAAGGGAAGCTGAGAAGGTTGATCAAAACATGAAGACCCCAAGCAATATAGAGGAAGTTGAGGACTTATACATGCAATGTGAATGTCAAAATCATATTCTTACCTCAGAAAGTGGCATTTGGGCATCTACTCTGACACAACTTAAGGTAATATACAAAACCATTCTACCTTCTAAATGAGTTGCAGAGTATTGTAGAAGAGAAAATTTTGAATGTATATAGACTTGGGCAGGACAATAGTGTACATAGCATCAATTTTTGAGGCATTTTTATCTCAAGGGAGAACTTTTAGAAAAAAATATATAGTAAGAGGGAGTTTACACAATTTTGAGATAGTATAAGATGTTAAGCCCTTTGTCCTTGATGTCAAAGGTGGAGAGAGAGGAATATACAGCTAAGGGAAGTAGTTGTACACATTTTGTTCTAGGTGTTGCCATCAATGACAAAGGGGGAGATTGTTGGCAATATGTGTTGTCATTGATGTCAACATAACATGTGTTAACATGAGGTTAGAGATGGGTGAAGTTGATGGAGGATGGAAGATTTGAGAAAGATGGTTTGACTAACTTGAAAACATAGAATTGACATGCTTAAGGGAAGACTTAGCAGATGGAGAAAGACTGCACAAGTATAAGAATGGTAATCTTTCTAATGTTTGAATGTGTTGCAAAGGTGTGTAAACCTATTAAAACATGTTTCCTATATATCTACAATGATATCCTATCAATTTGAAGTACCGCACTTAGAGAAAGTCGCAAAAGTTTGGTTAAGGCTTGCACAATGTATATCCTAAGGAAAAGTTATAGTATTTTGGTCTGCATTCCTTTGCAATGCAAGATTTAGTCTTGTTGTTTAGTAGTTAATTTGATATTGATGTTAACATGCTATATCCAAGAATTCAGGTCTTTACACCTTCAGCAAAGAAAGTTATCAGCAATACAGTTCCGGATAGTCCTTAGACAGAGTAAAGCAATGGTGGAGACCTGATGGAATGCTCCACATTCCTTTGGATAAGAATTTGTTCCCATGTGGCTTTGTAAATATGTTTGGAGATGTGTAATGCACACTACCTTGTTGTACCAGGTGTTCTTATGATCCACAAGATCATATTTTAAGTGACTCTGGAAGTAACACAAACAATTTTAGATGCAGAAGTACTCTATAGAACACATGATTGAGCACTTGCAAAAGATGGAAAGTATACAAATCAACTATAGGAGCTTGTGTGGAGATTCTACATGCCTTAATGCATCTTAGGTTTGAACCGTATGCAAATCCTTCTTATCTTCGGTACCGCATAAGGCATTAAGTCAGTTAGTGAAGAATTGCATATGACTATCCTCTAAACTACAGTATACTTGAGTCAAGTCTTTGATTTCCTCTGAAAGTAATAAATAAGGATGTGTGGATCTGGGAATATATGCACAATGATGTATGAGTTTCTTCCTAAGTTGTTTCAAATGGTTTGGTGGTCTACAATGCAATATTCTAAGTTGTGATGTGTTACAATATGCCTGAAATGCTCTATTTCTAGTAGTTCAACATGTTTCTTGTTGTGCAGATGCATAGAATGATCTAATATTTTAGGGGAATAGTGTATAGATGTTGACAAGAAGATAAATTGTTGAAACACTAGTCCACATGATGTTTTTGGCTTCTCCCGGTGGTGTGAAGATGGAGAGTTAATAGTGGTAGTGTTGGTTGAGCCAACATCTTGCTTTCCCTCATGTGTGGAGGTTCTTGATCAGTGGTTTTGATATTGGAGAATGTGTTATGATGCAATTACTTTTTTGTGTTGTGTGAAGTGGTTTGCAACTCAAAAAATATTTGTTCCAAGCCGACCCATACAGAATTACATGTTTCATCTTAAATTTTTTCTGGTGCCAACCTAATAGAGGTTTTAAGTGGTTACAGAGGATATATATAGAAGAACAATTTCATTTGTGGATTATAGATGTGAGTGTGAATGTGATAGAGCAAAATGAGCAAGATGAAGTGTGCAAAGTCAAAATGATGGATTAATTGTGCAAAAAAGAGGACTACAACATCAACATAAGTCATATGCTTCTTTCATAGAAGTTCATAGTTTTGTTTATAATTATAATTCTTTGTAGTAGTGAGCTTTCTCCAGGGAGTAGTAGCTTCCTTGGGTTGTATCCCTAAACCAATGTTTTAAACTTTTATATAGCAATTAGCATTATATTTTGAGTTAACACTCACCGTGGTTTTCCTAGTTTTGGGTTTTCCATGTAAAAAATCTTGGTGTCATTGTGTTGACGAATGTATTGCATGTTTCACTTTCTGTTCTCTAAGTAAATGGATCCAATCTACAAATGAAGTAGTAAGTTTTAATAGATGTTGATTTAGTCCCCCCCCTCAACATCTCTGTGTGTTCAACTAATTCATGATAATGCCACAGATTTAGCTTTGTCTATTTCACCCTATGATTTGGATCCCTATCCTGAAGTTGTTTCCACTTGTGAGGATATTTTGGCGAAAGAAGATGAAATCATTAATACATTCTTTAACATCACCCTACCCTCTCTTCATTCCAATGCTCTCCCTTTGAAAGATGAAGCATTAGTGGATGAGAAGCATCTTCTCCAAAAGGATCCTCCGTAGGTAGATAATGGGCATTGATATAATAAACGTAAATCTTCTATAGTACATGAGGCTTCTATGGCTCATCCTATGGTTCTCCCACCTTTGATTGAATGTTCAAGCACATTGAATATCTCTAAGGATGAGAAGACCATGTATAGTTCTCCTTAGATTGCATGTTCAAACCCCTTGGACATCACTAAAGATACAATCATGAAAAATTCTCTTAACACCACTTTATTTTCCCTTTGTTCCAATGCTCTGCCTTCAAAAGACAAAGTATTGGGGGATGAAGAAAGGTCTCTCATATTAAATCCTTTTGGGATGGATGTTGAGCTTAGTCAAAGTAAAAACAATGTTAATTCAATCATCATTAATAGACTTATTCAACCTACTAAGGGGATAGTGAATAAGTGTACTAATATTTCTAAAATCATTGTGCATAATGCACCTAATGTGCCTCCTCACTTAAAACCGGTGATTATGGTTCAAGGTGCTCCAATACCACCTCGACTCGCTGGTTACATTCTCAATTATGTAAAACAAATTACTCAAGGAAATCAAGTGTATCAAAATGTGTTGCAACAACCCAACTACGATGTGGTTGCTCACACACACAATACGTGAAATAATAAACAAAGTAAATAATAGTAGAACATTCTGATCACTTTACCAAATTCTCAACCTATGCTTCCTCAACCACCTCATCTTACTCATAATGTTGGTTGAGATTATGATCTTGTTGAGCATCTTCATGTTACTCCTACTAAGATCTCTCTCTAGGAACTCATACAAACATCACCTACATACCACAGAATGCTCCAAGAAGCTTTACAAAAGGTGATTATACCACCTGTTGTTAAGACAAATGATGTAGAAGCTCTGTTAGATTGTATGCACGTGACAAAAATGGATATTCTATTTCAACAACATGAATTACCATCAATTGAAGTTTAAAACCAATCTAATCCTTTTGTAATCTCTATAATAATAAATAAAAAGAAGATAAAGTGAACTATGATTAACAATGGATTGGCCCTTAATGTTTGTAGCATTGATGTGCTACACAAAATCATGGTTGACACATCTTTAATCAAACTAGATAAACTTAACATTTGTGGGTTTGATAATGTTGGTAGACAATCACTAGGTACCATAACTTTACTCGTAAAGGGAGGACCTATGACATTATCTACCCTTATCCATGTCATGCCCAGTATGCTTTCATATAACATCATTCTTGGTAGACCATGGATTCATGCCATGGGGGCAGTTCCATCTACCCTTCATTGATCAATAAAGTTTATTTATGCAAATAAACTTCAAACCATTGAAGCTGACCTAGATCCAAAAAGTTGTTTACAAATTGAGGCACAAAAGCAAGTTGTCAATCACAAGATTCTCAATAACTTAAAATCTAATTCATCAATACCTCTTTCCATAGATAATGTTGTGCAAGATTCTAAATCACCATTGAATGCATTTCTTGGTGACGATTGGGGTTCATTAGATTTTACTCCTTCCTTTATGGGAGAATATAAACTTATTAACCCTAATCCTAAAACACCAAAAGTTGCCTCGATCTCATCCAAGCAATCTTTGGAAATACCTAAGAATCCTAAGGTTTTTTTAGTAGCAAACAAAGACAATACTCTTACTTATACTATAGAATATGAGACTTATGAGGCCCCGCCTTCTTCTAAAGAGATGGAGTGTCTCTATGGTCATGGATTTCAAATACTTTACAAAAATTGTAACTATGTAGGTAATGGTTGTGGCATAAAACAACAAGGAATCAAAGTACCCTTAGAAACTGTTACACATAGCTCTTTGGATGGTATTGGATACCATCCTTTGAAGCCCACCAAAGCTCACCATTGTCCTACTCTTAATGTTAACATAATATCAACAAGTTCAACACTCAATTTCATATATCCTAAGATGATAGACATAAATTTTCTACCAGGAAATGTCCCATATGAATTAGGTAAGTATTTCTCCTTCATTGAGCCACACTTGATAGGGTGGCCTCCACTTCTTAGGTGTATATGTTGATGTGTTACATTCCCCTGTTTAGTGTTAAATATTTGTTTAGGTCTCCTTGGATGACCCTTGATACTCTTGTAAGGTCAAGGATACAAGGAGACTGCCTCTATTGTGACATTCCTTCCATTTGTTTCTCTATTCTTCTACAAATATTGTGTGTGGTGCCTTGGGGGCATAATGTTGTGGATAATGTCTTGGGGGATCTTCCCATGTTGTGACCCTAAGTCACTTTTTTCTCCTCTCTCATTTTTCATGATTTCTACCATTGTACTTGTGGCTCTACTAGTCGACAGATGATGACAATAAATATGCACTTCTGATAAGGACTGTGTGTCCCTAAAACAAGAAAACATAAAATGGACCCAGTCCATATATGAAGATGGGGGTAATTTGTTATTGACGTTTGACTTGTAGAATCACTTTGTGTTGTGATGCAATCATGTATCATATTATGATATTGTTGTAACAAGCCTTTGCAATACTCTAAATATGCTTCTATGCATTTTGAATCGCTTTTGTCTCACCTTGTAGCTACACTTGGTTTTGAGATACCTGAAGTATAACCTCATGGATATACTTGATTCTAAACCCATAAGTATAGTCTTGGTTTGTTTAAACGATATGTTTCATGAAATGATTTGGTTTTTATCTTAGAATAGATTTTCTAACCAAATCTTATTATTGATCAATGGTTGTTAGCAAATGATATTGATGTGTTTCTATTGTGATTATTGGGAACAATTTAGTGATTGTAAGCACATGTCACTTTGGGGCATGGGCTTTGTGAAAGCTTTTGTTCCCTCATGTGTTTTCAACCTTACCTTAAATGTGATTGCTACTGGAAAGCATGAGCAACCACTTTAAGGTGGGGGCATATATTGTGGTAAATTCTTGGATATCTTAGACATTGTGATAAATTGTGTTGTGTATAATTTCTTTTCATTGTAAGGCATCTCCGCGACACAAGTTGGATTGTATACTTTGCTTGTGTGTTTACGTATACTTCCTTTTCACCGTAAGGCATCTTCGCGATGCAGGTGGGGTCATATACTTTGTGCGTATGCAACCTTTTCATTGTAAGGCATCTTGGTGACGTAGGTGGGGTGTCATGCTTTTGAAATCCCTTCTACGGAAGGCAAGATGATGTATACTCTTGAGTAGGTTGCACATCCTTTTGAAAAAGTCATATGTATAGGCAGGGTTGTATCTTGAGTTATTCACCCTTAAGCGTGTCTTTGGCAGTTGTGGTAGCGTAGCTCAACCGTCAAGTGTGTTTGGCATGTTTTAGGTGGCAGAGCATAGCGATGAGCTCCTCCTTGTCACCTATGTTTGTTTTAAATAAGACCTAGAATGGGTTGACGACACACTCTATGGTGCTCATGTATTTCATTTGTATTCTATGTGTTTTTCATGTGTTTTACGTGTTTTGTGGAGGTGTGTAGAGATGAGATCCCCCCACACCGTGTGTCTTGCATGTTTTGTGGAGGTGTGTAGTGATGAGCTCCCCCCACACTATGTGTTTTGTGTGCTTTGATAGTGGTGTGTAGTGATGAGCTCCCCCCACCGCCTAGTTAGGGTAGTATAATTGTTTAATCATGTCTTCTCTCTGTGTATACCTTGTGTATTGTGTGACTATGTTCATGGCTTCTCCATGTATTACATGCTTCTTTACTGTATTCTTTGTGTTTTGCATGATTGCCAAGTGTTTTATTATTGTTGCCTAAGCTTGGGGGCTAGAAATGGTCTCTCAAACTTAGGGTGTGTATTCGCTCTAGTGTCTGATGTGTTTGAATGCTTTGACCATACTTTAATGCATGTACTAATCATAAGATCATACACACATTAAAGTGGGGACTAAATGTTATGGAGTGAAAAGTGTCCACATGTATTTTACCTCCTTGTTTAGCTCCTAGGTCCCTATGACTACATTATACATTCTAAATGTTCATCCTGATGAAAAATTGCCCAACACCAACGTAAATTAGGGATAAGGGGCCCATATTTTATCTTATCCCAAACCCAAAAGGAGCCTTAAGACTTGGGTGCCACCGCCCAAGTCTATGTTGATTGGTCAGGGCAAAATTTAAGTTATGTTAGCCTAGGAGCTTTCAAAAGGTTTCTCCTTATTGGCTCTTTTGGTTTAATTTCATGATTGTTAGTGGGAAAGAATATGTAAGTGTGTTTTTGGATTCATTTGTAACTAGGTTAAAAAAGATAGAGATAGCTAACTTGTGACATTGAAGGAAAGCAAGAAAGATCATTCATTATGATTCTAGAGTAGATTTGTATGTTGTTATTATATGTTTATTATAGGTATAGAGCTATCATATATCCACCTTAGGGTTTGAAGGATCTTCATCGTCCTAAGGGATCATCACATAAGTGATATCATTGTTGTTTATCATCATTTGATTCATCATTATTATCATTGTTTTCAGCCTCTGCCCCCATGAGGGCACACACTCTCTATCAAACAACGGTGTTGGGAAGCTTGAATGCTATCTTGGGATTTGACTAAGGCAAGCCCCTAAACACCATAACCCCCAAACCCCTTTTTATCTTCTTGTGTGTAGGTTACAGGAGAAATATTCAGAGAATATGAAGATACAGGAAGACTGAGTGAAGATCAGGGATTCAAGATCTAATAATAGTTACAGAATATTCCTCCATAAAAGACTTGGGTGGTGGCACCCTAGTCTTTCTACCTTTTAGGCTTCAAATCTGGCATTAGGGTAGCATCTGCAACATCTTTCTAGTTCATACCTCAAGTAGAATCTTCCAATTGGGACTTGAGTGGTCCTAAATTAGTCCTCCAAAATCTCTATTTCTGGAAGACAGGTGTTATCATCTTCCTGATCATCCCTGTGTAATTTGTTTTTGGATTTCTTTTGTATATTTTTTGTTATAAGTTGATCATTGTTAAACTAGTGTTTCATGAATTGTTAACCTAGGGTTTGATAAAAAGGTTGAATTAAATCTGATTCCTCTATAGCATACCTAAGTACAAGACCTATAGCTAAGTCCTCCATTTGGTAGTGATTTGGCTCGGTCTTGTCCTTGAATGTTATATGGAAAAGGGTTTGGTCTAGTGTGCATCCTAGTTGTCAACCTTCACCTTTTTCATACTAAACAGAATCCTACAGTATTTTGACTAAAATGGACTATAATGTTGTATTTATTGATTCTTCTTTTCTATTCACTTGAGGATAACAAATACTTGCAAATCTATGGACTGTAATATGGAATTTCTTGCACAAACACATTATTAGTGATAATGGTCTATATAATAAAAAACCTTTAGATAATAAAGTTTTGCATTTAAATTTACTATAACTAAACTAGAGAAAAATGTCAAGGGAACTACTTCTACCCACTTAGTAGAATACTCTATTGCAGCTATGATGTGATTGTGCCCATGAGAGGAAGAGGGGAAAATATCTCCAACAAGATATAACCCCTAGGTAGAAAAAGGCTAAGATGTAACTATAGATTGAATTTCATAGCAACAAGTGTGAATGGCATGTAAAGAGCTAAAATTTAATGTACTTAATCACAAACTTAATGGTATTGGTTTCAAGTATCAACCAAAAGTAACCTATGACCACCAAAATGTTTTCTACAAATTTGCCACTATAGAATTTTTCCAAGACATGTTAGGACACATCTTTACCCATGTGTCTAAGGAAAATTCTATCAAATATCTATTATATAGCACATCACCAACTATTGCATAGTTGGTCATCAAAAGGCACAACCATCTCCTTTGTTAAGAAGTAGCACCCATAGGATAGGAATGATTGACCAAGAACTTGATAATATCAACATAGCAAGGTGATTATTTGATGGTAAATATAGATTCATCATGAAATTAGTCATTTAGAAGCTCATCGTCTAAGACACTAGTCTCAACCAATTAGCAATAATTTGTCTCTTGATAAACTTTTGATTTATCTAGGTTAATTCAAACTCACTAATGAGCATGATAAAACACCCCACTAGCTTGGATAACATATGTTGAGAAAGAAAAGTGTCAAGAGGCTTGGATATAACTATTATATTTGTCTCTTAATTCAACACGAAATAGTATAAATGCTTGGTGGTAGAAACAATAGTCCTCAACTTGGGTAAAATTTTTATCTTATTCTAAAAGAGTGAGTAATGACATATATGTCTCTCTCCCTTCCATCATTATCCTCTTGGGCTAGCATAAAATCTATGAAAACATCTCTCACCCTCAAATATAGAATTATAGGGGAATCTTGCTTCAAATACATGAGGGTGGAACAGGAGAAGAAACTCCTTAACAATGTTGAAAGCCTCGTGATAATGTCAAATCTTGATAAGATCACTCTAATTTTCAACAACTCATTAAATAGGTGAAAAAAATATAAGACAGAAATGGAATTATGAATTACTCCTAACTTAACTAAGAATGAGAAAATCCCATGATTTTTGGTCAAAAGAGTTATATCTAGAATAGCCTCAATCTTTATCAAATCAATATCAATCCCCCTATAGGAAATAAAGTAATCCAAATAATTTCTTAAAATAACCCCAAACACACCTTATAGGATTCGATTTGATGTTGTGCTCTCTAAGTAGGGTAAGGATCATCTACAAATATATAAGTTGATCTTTTCATTTTGTATATCTCCCCAATTAGTCATCCAAATAAGTTTCAACAATAATGTGAATGAGATCATGAAAAATATGCATCATTAGTCTGTAAACAAATTACTTTAACATTCTTGAAATTGAAGGGCATGACCACATACCACAAATTTCCCCGTCGATTGGTAAAAGGTTTTATTTTTGTCATATTAAAAGATATGAATCTAGTTATATGCAAAAATATTCATCCATAAGTGAGAGAATAGTATACCCTATAGTTGCATCCACAATCATGTATATGGAGGGGAGGGGGAAATTATCTTTTGAGAATGACTTTTTTAATGTCCCTAAATTTTATAAAAAATCTAAGGATATGAACAATATTTTAAATTAATAGAGAATAGTCCATTATTTTTATAAAACCCATTGTTAACAACTTTATTAACTCTTCCTTGAACATAAAGGAAAATTTTGGCTTGATGGACCTTTAACTAGGTGATCAAGGATAACAAAGCCATATATACTTGGCATATTAAAATACTCCCAAGAAAAGTAGTCAACAAACTCAATTGAGAGTTCCATAGAGGTTGAATTTCCTCCTATGTTAAACTACAATTGATATTACTCAACCAAAGCCTCTTAGGAATTTGTGTATTTATCTTATTTGTATCCTCTATCAAAGAGGTATTTCCTTCCTTGAACTACAATGGATTTGGAGGTAATTCTATAATATCCTCACTATTCTAGAGGATCTCTAAATCATAACAAAAATAGTCACTAAGGTAAAGAACTAGAGAATTTACTATGATAACTCCAAGGAATATTGTCATAAACATCGAGGTATTCTAGAATCACTCCATTATTCTTAGCAAAATCCCATGTGGGAGGTTCAAACTTAATGTACAAATAGTAAAGGCTATAAGGAAGATCATCACCTTCCACTAGGTTTTTGTAAAGAAGATTAAAGGATCAACAAACTACTAATCAAACATGTAGAGTAAATAAATAAATGATAAGAGAAATATACCAGCATGCACCATTGGAGACCAAGATTGTGAAGGGGGAAAAACAAAGAAAAATCCCTTGTGTTATGCAAATGGCATAAAGCCTAATAAAGATTATAGAGAGAGAGAAATCTTCTCTATGAGTGAAATGAGAAGAAATGAAGAAGAAGAATAAGGAAGAAGGATTCTGGAATACTTCAAGGAGAGGAGGAGACACCTCTTAAATAGAGGTGAACATGGGAGTTATCCATAACTCCCATATGTCATCTTGCATAAGGTGTGTGCCACATGTTTCCTCTTAAGGAGGAATCTACAGAAATAGATTATTCTTGCAGGAGGAATAAAAGAGATGAATTATCTGACATGTGTGGGGATAATACACCAAATAATAAAATACAAATAAATTATAATCTTCACTAAGTAAAGATTAATTTCTAACACCCCCCCCTTAAGCTTTACTTGGGGAGATTTACAATAAATCCATCAAAGGATGATTACAACATGTTACATGAATGGCATAAAAGCCTTTACAATGAAAAAGAATATATGATTTGAGAATGAAGCTTGAAAAAGAGTGAAGAATCTATTTTGAGATAGAGGCAAGTCTTCAAATGGTCTTGAGAGTAATTGTATAGATGCCTTTGAACAATCTGAATAGTGAGCTCCTTTAGAGCCAAGAGAAGTGGATTGAAGGTTCGTGTGCTACCAAGGTAGATATTAAACCTGTTTCATCAAAGAAACCATAACCACAAATAGATTTCCCATCATTAGGATCATCTCCTAAATTTGAATTAGTATAATTATAGAAAGAGATACAAATTGTATATGGCATAATATAATTGTGGATCAAACGAATCCAAAAAAAATAAAGCCAATAAGGCAAAAGTTAGCATGGCTAATTCAAGGTAGATAACATAACCTTAAGTCTTGAGTCAGAGCACTAGGAAAAGTTGTAGCACAAATTATGGCTTATAGCCCAAGTTATAAAATGTCAATATATAGACATAACAATAATAGTTCTAGGTTTCTTCTCACTACATCATTTGTTGAATTGTAAAAGGAACTTATATCAAGTTTAATAATAATGGACTTTAAAAATTAGTCCTAAAGATCATAGTTCCTGCATTTTAAGTTTCAGTATCAAGGACTTTGAAAAATAACCCTATAGATGGTTTTAAAAACCATATTGCCTTCATAAAATATCAAAGGACTTTGAAAATAGTCCTGAAAATGGTTTTTAAAAAACCAAAGTGCCTTCATCAAAAACTTTAATATGAAAGGACTTTGAAAATAGTCCGAAAAATGGTATAAAAACCATATTGCCTTCAATAGAATTTTAAGAACTTGATCCCCAACGATTAGTTCAACATAAAAATGTAAGTGCATACCATCAAAGTGGGTGGAAATATTTTCCATGGGGCCCCAAAAAAAAAAACTCCAATGAGACTTGATAAAATATAATTCATTATAGATAAGGCTCCCTATGCAACATTACTGCAAATGCATCTAGTGCATAAAATATATAAAGGCTCCTTTGAGACTTGATAAAGCGTTTAATTTGCAGATGGAATAAATCCATCAAGAAGGCAAATGCTCTAATGAGCTTTTAATTTTTCAAAAATATAAATGGATTAAATCCATAAGAAGGCAAATTTACCAATATGGCACAATAAAATATCAGATTCCCTTTATCAAAACAGCATAATAGTAGTTGAGAAGGAAACTCTAGATTTGTTTTAAATATTGAGATAAATCAAGACTTAAGTAGAGAGAATGATAATTCAATAAATCATAATGATAATTAGGCACCAACTGTGATAGAAAGTTCTTGGAGATACATTGGAATTGTTCCAAAAAAAGGATGAGAAGAATATACCAAAGTGATATTCTTGCATTCACAACTACATGAATATCCCTGAAATTGAATGGAATAAGTACATAATTATTGGGTTGATCAAGTCCAATAATAAAGTACATGTGTAATTATTTGAAAAACCAACATTTTGAAAAAATGTCGAAAGAAAAAGCAATTTTTGTAAGAAATGCCTAATTTCCATAATAAAAGGCAAAAGAAATTGTTATGAAGAAATGCCTAATTACATAGACAAAAGGCAAATTTTTTTTTTAAAAAATGCCTAAACATTTTCTCTTTTTAAAAAAAAAATGTCTCCAACGAGGAAGAAAGTTAACAAAACTTTTTAATTTTTTTAAGCAATGCCTATTTAAGTGG
This sequence comes from Cunninghamia lanceolata, assembly GCA_027924645.1. Classification (NCBI taxonomy): domain Eukaryota; kingdom Viridiplantae; phylum Streptophyta; class Pinopsida; order Cupressales; family Cupressaceae; genus Cunninghamia; species Cunninghamia lanceolata. The sequence continues at coordinate 7,096,600 of BSBN01001038.1, read as the reverse complement.
CAAATTTTTTTATTTTTATTTTAAACTAATTAGTTGAATAAAATGCAAAAAATTGTGTAAAAAAAATGCCTTGTAAAAAGCAAAAAGTAAAAAGTTGAACAAGAAAGCTTAATGAAAAGGATTTATGTAAAAATTTTAATTAAAAAAATATAAAAGAAATTATATTAAAACATTTAACATATATATAAAAAATCTTATAATAATTAAAACTTTTATTAAACAAGACAAATTAAAAAATATTATTAATTCTTAAAAAGAAACGCTTGTTTAAAGAAAGAAACCTTTTTATAATATAATAAAACTTCCTTAAAAAAAATTAGCATTAATAAAGATGAAAAAAGCTTTTAAAAGGGCACGATAGTTTTAAAAAAAATTGTATTGTTTTTTTTTGCAGAGCAGAATGGAGGGTGGTCGTGTGAGAGAGGGCAGATGGAGGAGGAGGAGCTGCCGCGTAGAGGAGAGGTTCTCCTCCCCACATTGCCTGCTAAAGTTTCAAAAAAATTTAATTTTGTTTAGTTTTATTTTTAAAAAAGCAAATTGTGAAATGTGGGCCGAGGCCTTTAGGGCCTATGAAGCCCAAAAGAAACAAATTTTTTTGAGTTTTTTTAATAAAAAAAGTTTTGTTTTATTTTTTTTTTTAAAATGTTTATAATTTTGAAATAGATTTAATTTGTAAATTTTTTTTTTTAAACTTTGTAAATTTTAAAAGAGGCTATAGAATTTTTTTAAAACTTTGTAAAAATTTTTTTTTTAAAAAATTGATTTATAATATGTAAAATATATAGAAATTTTTTTTTTAAAAGGATTGTAGCATGAAAAACTTAATTTTTTTAAAAGAGAATATAATTTTTTTTTCTCACAAATCTTAATTTTTTTTTTACAAACTATGTCAAAAAAAAAAATTTGTAAAAAAAAGAAATGCTACAGAAGCATGCAAAAATTTTATAAAAATTTTTTGAACATAGATATTTTTGTATAAACCCTAGATTAGAAAAAAAAATCAAACAAATGTAAATATTTTTCTTGCAAAGAGTTTCTTCTCTTCTCTCAGGCTCATAGAAAATGGCAGAACCTTCAACAAAATTCACTCACACTGAGAGATTAGTAGAGCAACTCTGATACCATGTAAAGAAGATTAAAGGATCAACAAACTACTAATCAAACATGTAGAGTAAATAAATAAATGATAAGAGAAATATACCAGCATGCACCATTGGAGACCAAGATTGTGAAGGGGGGAAAACAAAGAAAAACACCTTGTGTTATGCAAATGGCATAAAGCATAATAAAGATTACACACACACACACACACACACACACACACACACACACACACACACAGAGAGAGAGAGAGAGAGAGAGAGAGAGAGAGAGAAATCTTCTCTATGAGTGAAATGAGAAGAAATGAAGAAGAAGAATAAGGAAGAAGGATTTCAGAATACTTCAAGGAGAGGAGAAGACACCTCTTAAATAGAGGTGAACATGGGAGTTATCCATAACTCCCATATGCCATCTTGCATAAGGTGTGTGCCACATGTTTCCTCTTAAAGAGGAATCTATAGAAATAGATTATTCTTGTAGGAGGAATAAAAGAGGTGAATTATCCGACATGTGTGGGGATAGTACACCAAATAATAAAATACAAATAAATCATAATCTTGACTAAGTAAAGATTAATTTCTGATAGTTTTTACTCCTAATTGCAAGTAGAAACTCATATTTTTATAGTTGTGAGTGGGGAGAAAAAAGATAAAAAGATGTGGCCATCAAATTAGTGAACTAGTTACCCTCCCTAGGGATCCTCAATGGAGAAAAAATCAAACTAATGGATTAAATCTAGGATGAAATCCCTATAGGAATGTGAACACTCAAACTTAGTATAAGAGGTTCTAGCAACCTAATTAACAAGCAACTATGAATCCCCAAAGGCTCTAATATTATGAACACTCATTGGATTCAAAATCATGACTCTTAATGAAAGATTCACATACTTTATTATGTTTCTAGTGCAATAAAATACAATAGAAAGGTAAGAGGAAAATTTTTCCTTTAGGGTAAGTAAGGATTATTCCTATCTCCCTTCTTGAACTATATTTGGCCCCATCAAAATGAAGGTTCCAAATGTTCTTAAGAAAAAGGGGATGTATGATCTTGGGAAAAGCATGTTCCATGATAAAAACCTAATCCTAAAAAAAAATTACTCCCAAGGATTTGAAATATTGACCATACAAAAAAACACCACCTCATCAATGGCAATGGTTTATATTATAGGTGTGTAGGTCCAGTTTAAATTCTCATTAGAAGGAAACACAGGGCTAATCTTATTCCAACAATTTGACAATTTCAATAATTAATTTTGAAATAATGAAAATATTATTAAAATTATCTCCTTTATAAGGTTGAGATGTCTCTTTCTTATTTATTTTTATCCTCAGCATCCCTTGTTTCTTTTTAGGATTGTCTTGCATGGAAGGATTAGTAGTCAACTAGTTCACATGAAGATCATAATTATTATGAATCTTTGCTTTCTTATTAGCTTGTTTAACTTCAATCATATTGAAGGGGTTAGGTGTTAAACACACCAGGATATTGAGAGGGGGTGAATCAGTATCTAAACAAACTTCAAATCCCCTGAAGCAAATTAAAACTTAAGCATTATAGAATTAACATAAACATGAAAGATATGACAAAGTAAATAATTTTGAAATGGCCGCTCCCACTCCTGTTTCCGCCCATGCACCTGGTTCTCAGGGTTTGGTTGTTGCTGAGTTAATCGCAAGTTTTTCCTCTGCTGCTGGTTTGGTTGTGGCTGCTGGAGTGTCATTCATGACAGAGGGCCTTGCTGTTGGGGATACGCCTGCAAGTGTGGCTACTACGGTTGGGGGTTTGCAGGTTGTTCCTAAAACTATTATCGTTGGAGTGTTGTTCGTGTATGTGATTGCTATTGTTGTTACTAAGTCATATGTAGGGGTAGCTTCCTTGGAAAAGGGTAAATCTTTCTTAGCTGCTGCTCAAGGGAAGCGTCAAGGATTGCCTTTGCCCTGTGCTGCTTCTCCTACTATTTCTTTTGGGTCTGAGGTTTTAGAGAGTGAGGAATTTTATTCCTCTCACGCCTTGATTTGCAGATTCAACCATTTTTGGCCACGCCTTCATGCCCTAAATAAATGGATCTTAGATTCTTGGGGACTAATTACTAATGGTAAGATTGAAATCTACCCATGTGCTAGAGGTTTCTTCATTGTTACATTTGATGATATTGAGGACCGTAATGCTATGTTTGAGGGTTCTGCTTGGCTGTGGGATCAGCATCCCCTGGTGCTTCATCCCTGGTTTCCACTTTTCAATCCTACAACTGATTCTTTAAATCTTTTTCCCATCTAGGTTAGGCTTCCTAACCTCCCTCTACAGTTTTGGAGCACTTGCTATTCTATGATTGGGAATGCTTTGGGGTGGTTTATTATGGCTAATCCTACTACCTTACAATTTATGCATACAACTTATGCTCAAATTCTTGTGGATCTAGATTTATCTAAGGCACTCCCTGCTGAGATTATCTTCAACATTGCTGACCATTCCTAGTGCCAGAGTTTGGACTACGAGGATATCCCCTTTCATTATCAACGCTGCTTTGGCACTAGTCATTTGGCTAAGTAGTGTTTACACTCCAAATCTAAATCTTGTTTGGCTTCTTGGTGGCGTGATGTTCAGCCCACAGACTTCACTATTCCTCTTGTGGCCTCCACTCCTTCCTCTCCTTCAGCTGCGACACCCCAGTCCAAGGTTCATTCCCCTACTCTTCTTCCTGGCCTGGAGCTGTTGGTTGTTGGTTTACAGTCTGGGGTATTGCATGTTGCTACTGTTGTTGTGTTGTCTATTTTAGAGGTTGTTGTTGCTGCTACTGGGGTGTTGCATGATGTTGCTACTGTTGTGCCATCTATTTCAGAGGTTATTGTTGCTGCTACTACTTGTGCACCTCCTGTAACAAGGAGTGTTTCTACTATTGGGGTTGCTGCTGAGTCATCCCCTATCATTAGGGAGCTATTTACGACTAGAACTACTACTATTGGAACATCATCTATTGATGGAGTTGATGCTATTGTGAAGTCTTCCTCCTCTCCTCAAGTTCCACCCCCTTCTGTGGTTTTGGGGAAAGCCTCACCCCCTTCATCTCCTTTTTCTGTAGATGGAGACAATGATGTTTGTTGGACTATGGTCCAAAGAAGGAAGCGTTGTCTTCCTAACCATGTCTCACTGACCTGTACTCAAGTCAAGGGTGTTCAAAGATCTAGTTATGCTGTTGTTTAGTTTTTGGTTGTTCCTTACAGCCTTGCTATGTTGTTGTAGCTTTGTCTGTGTGATGTTAATGTGTTGTCTCTGTCTCGTTTAAGGCCTTATTTTTCCCCGGGGGCTTCTTTGTAAAGGGTTCTGGACCCTCTTTTCCAGCTGAACTAATCAAAAACATAAACATGAAAGATCAACACAATGCATATCAACACATAACACCAAATATACATGGAAAACCCAAGAAGGGAAAACCACGGTGAGGATTAACTCACAATAAATGAATCTCAAAATAACAACTTTATTTTAGGGCTACAATCCAAGGAAGCTACTACTCCCTGCTGACTTTGTTTTAGGGCTACAACCCAAGGAAGCTACTACTCCATAAAAAATTTGCTTTAGGGTCACTCCCAAGGAAGCTACAACTCCCTTCTAACTTTTTTTTAGGGTTACAACCCAAGGAAGCAACTACTCCCTAAATTGAGAATGAACTTAGGAAAGATTACAACATGACAGTCCTTCTACTGTTTGAAAACTGACATTGAAGCTCACACCTTTGATGATTGCAATTCTACCTCTTCACACTTTCTTCTAATGATTGGATCAGTTAGGCACACTCTTCACTTCCCTGCTGTCACAAAAATATCAAGATGAATCAGGAGAGTCTCTAACTCTTCTATTCTTTCTCCTTCAATCACACATCACAATGCATATGATATTCATGTTCTTCTCTTTTACACACTCACATATTCATCTTCGCAATCATACTTCACCTATACCAACTAGGTTTACAATATATACATGACATTACATTTATTTCAGTACAAGTTAGCTAATACAATAAGAATATTATATTTTACAAGTCGACCAGAGTTCACAACACATGAAACATGCATAGGGCAAGCCCTATCATGAACAACACGCTACTCCAAAAGAAAAAAAATGCCTTGTGAATCCCAATACATGCTTAGTCTAGTCCTAAACATCCTTCACAGCATCATTCTTCAAGGAATATCATCTACACGTTACACAAATTTGAATTAGGTCTCCCTTAAGCAAGAAAACATGAACCTTGTAGCACATCGGTCTTCACAATCTTGGCGATGCTCATGAATGGTAAAATATTACTTATTCTTCTTCTAGATGAGTCGACGGGACCTATACAACATCTCCAACCCTTCCTTGAACTCCGTACAGCAAGAAATTTCTGGCGTATACCTTCAACATTCTTCAGTCAACCAGACAAAGGCATAGCCTAGCAAAATCATCATTCTAGACCTCAACCAGTTCTAGAGAGAGTAGAAAAACACTTTGCAGAGCAACATGAGACAACACAAAATCATCAAGACCATCTTACATCAGTCAATGTATCATTCTAAGGCACATCAAGTTGGCGCACATCATCAGCTGGCATATACTCTGGGAACAGCTAGGCATCTGGAACTATCTATATCACAATTGTCAATTGAAAACTAAGCTTGCAGACCTCCAAAATGCCTGAAACTCATGTAGATGCACTCATACACTATTGTGAACATGTTGGTGTTCCCAACTAACTGTCTGAGTTTCCCTAAAAAGTAGCCAACTCTCATACTCAGGATTCTTAGGTTAGTGGCCAATGAACATGAGACAATTATCTATTCTCCTCTGCACTTTTGGCTCTGCTAGACCAAGGGGGGTATTCCCTTATTCAATATCACTATGATAAACCCTGACTTCAACTAGATATTGATGTTTAAGTAGATATGTTCTCCTACATGCAAACCAAAACTGTATGATCTAATTCAACGTGGCTAGCTTTGGAAATTTGTTCACCAGATGGCTCAGAGAACATGAAGCTAAAATCCTACTCCTACAAACTAAAAAATTGATTTTGATTTTTTGTTTTTAGGTGTGTGTATGATTGTCTGATTGTGGGTATTTTGTGAAAATAAGCCCAACCCTAATCGGTGCCAATCCTAGGGTTTGGAGTCAACTTCTTACAAATGCAGACTAGTTCCCATAAGCATCTCAAACATACGGTTTCAGAGGATCTTAAGTGTTCCCTACCTTATAGAAAACAATCCAAGAATGGGTATTCCTATTAATTCTTCTTACAAATATCCTTGTTACCACACAAATCTCCCCATATTTGATTCAAAGCATATTAATCTAATCCTTGATTAGAAACAGAAAACCAAACATGCAATATAGTAATTGTGTACCCAAGAACTTAGAAACCCTTAGTATCTTTGTCCAAAAGAGAAATGCAGATAACATAGGAGACAATTAATAGAAACACATGCTCACATCATTACTCATATAAGCTCGACCTGAAATTGATACAAATGCTCATAAAAACATACATTCAACATTACAAGAAAATGAACTCACAACTCAAAATATATGGCCAACCTCCAAAATTGCTCTATATTTTCATTACCAAAAGTTTCCCAAATCTCCAACAACTTACAAAGTTGTACTACCAGTCCTTTTATAGATACAAGAATGTAGTTCTCAAAATCATTACATTATGTCGGTTACATGAATCTTCCTTTACAAGCCACTGCCCATAGGCATTGGGAAACAATTTCAAATTACATATTCATGAAAGAGAAAAGGACAAAATACATTTTTTTCTTGGAGATCACAAAATCAGTTGGAAAGTGAATTATCCTTTCAAATGATTAGGTCTTCATTTGTCCAGGATATACTTCTCCATCCAAGCTGTATATGACCGCTTTGTAGGGCACTGAAATGGAATTAGCTTAGCTATTTTGTCATTATGCTCTATATACCTTGCATCCAATAGGATTTTTGATTCTTTGCAAAATGTGTCTAGACTGAGTTCCAAGGCATATAGCTTGTCCAATGTAGAGTTCAAAATGCTCAAATTGGGGTCTCCCTCTACACAGCTCAAGGATACCAACTAGCCAACTAGATCTTCAAAGTCATTCTTCCACCTGCCCATGCCTCTTATCTGTCCATCATTTTCCAAAATGCTTGGCATTATCCTCTTGTCCATTTCCTCCATGACTTATCTTTTTTCTTTCAAAACTTTATCCAATTTCAATTGGAAAGCTACCACTTCCTCCAATATCAACAGCATGTCAAGAGTCAACTTTATCTTTGGTGGGGCATCCGGGGCAACTCTAGAACATTTGTGCAAGTTTCTTACTTCCCCTGTTCTTGGTAGCCATATCTTGATCATTTTGTCTAAGTTCTCCTTATCTTTCTCATACTGGTCCTGGGTTGTTCTTATGCTTGAGTATGATTTCCATGTGTCTTCAGCCTTGGCTACAATCTTAGACAACCTATGATTGATCAAAATTGTGATTAACTCTTTGACAGTTGCTTTCTTTTCCTCTTTCAAATTTCTTACCTCCTCTTTCAGCTCTTTGATTTCTGAAAGCAATGGCTCTGTGTCTGCTGGGAATGACTCTGCAGTCTGAATCAGAGCTGGAATTCCTTGAGCTGAGGTGCTTGGCCCTAATAACAATTACTCCTTGCACTTGTTCAACTTTGAGGTGGCTTGCCCATACTTCAGCAAAAGTTCATCATAATCTCTTTGTAATTTATTCATTATAGCCTCTGCAAATTGAGTTGTTTGCACATTCAAACTGGCAGCTTGGGGAGCTGGAGTGTCTGACACTCTTTATTATAACATCCCTAGTTAACTCACCCAATCCAACCTTTGGCTTATTTCCACTAGGGGCTAATGCCCAAATTGCCAAGATTTCAAACCTGAGATTGAATCCAACACTAGAAAGTGCCTTCTCTACTTGATCATCAGTGACATCTGTGTCACTCCTTGTCACAGTGTCGAATGCTAAGGTATAGTGTGGGAGAAGCAACATATTACTCTTGGCAACCAAAGCTCTCCCTTCCTCAAGGGTCATCCCACTTATATCTCAACTGACTTCATTTAGCACCTTCTAAGTTATTTCTTCATATTGTGTTCGGTCAGCTCCACTCTTGGCTTCCTCTAGTCTCTTCTAGAATTCTTCATTTCTAGCTTTTAATACAAATCCCTTGAATTTAGGGGATTTCACAAAATCATCATCATGTAAAAATTGTGAGCAGGCCAACACTCTAATATCTTCTATATCAATTTTCTTCCTGATAGTTGACCTTGCCAACTTGTTGTTAGGAGAGGCATAGGTCCTTATTCTTATAGATGAATTCACCTGTTGGGAGATTTCTTGTTCTTGTTCATTTATCTCCTCTTCTAAATCAATCATCTCAATCTCTTCTTCCTGCTCTAAATCAATAATTTTCACTTTTTTAACTGGGGGTGCATTAGTTGATTTACCTCTTGTTCTGTATGCTCCTCTTGAACTGCTTGGTTCATATGCAGGCCTTTCTTCTCCTGCTAGAGCACTCTCAATTAGGGCATCTGCGTTATCAAAAAAAATTTGAATTCTTGCTATAGGATCAACCTCCTCTGCAAATGCTCCTGGATATGCAGGATTTAAATTCTTTCTCATTGTTTCCCCTTCCATTATTATGTCCCATTTTCTTCTCAAAAACTGGACTTCTTGCATGATAGCACAATTTCTCACAATATCTTCATCATACAAGACCTGGTGAATGTAATGTGGCCTTCTTACACTTACCCTCACCCTGTCAATGAATCCTTCAGGGTTAAATACCCTGGAAGTCTTCACATCCATCCTATAAAACCTCAATACTTAATCAATTTGATCCAGGCCATCCTTATTAGCAATCAAAAAATCACAAAATTTAATTGAAGTAGGAAAGAAAGAACCTGTTTTCTGCATTCTGAGATGCTCTTTATCAGACCCATTCAATTGTCTGATGATCTCCAAAAATGCTATTCTTCTAGGCACATATTTTGGTAAAATATATGGGGCAGCTTTGCTCCCATAAACTCTGATACAGGTGGTGTTAGTATGCAAGAACCAATCATCCCAATTATGATCTATCCCCAATTTAGGGGTTCTATCCAGCAGCCTCAAAAAATCAAGCACATTAGGGTGCATTCTTTCTCCTTTTGGCTCCATGAAACCAAGCAAGCTTTTGACAAAATGCTCTTCAAAAGTCACATAATCTGCATCTGTGCAATGCATATCCAGCATGCAAGTCCACATCTGCACAGGGAGAAAGTTACCATGTTTGTCAACTTGCTTAGCATGCAAGTCCTTGTGCCACAATCCCAATCTAGCATACAGAAACATATAGCACATCATTGAGTATCAGGTGAACTCCACTTTTGCATCAACAGTATAGAACTTATTCTTAATATCAATTAGTTGCTTATGCATTTTCTTCAAATGCAATGTATGTGGCATAATCATATGGTTCCTTGGTTGAAATATCTTGAATATTCACAGCTAACATCATCAAAGAGATTGACATTTTTTCCATTGCATCTTTCCCCAGCACATGACACAGAGAATGATATGTCTTCACAAAGTAATGCATAAATTGTGAGCAATCAAATGGTTCTTCTTCCATATCTGATATTTTCACTAACTTTCCATCCACATGCTTTGGTCTATGCTTGGGCAAATTGAAGGCTCTGTATCCATGCTTAACCTTCTTATATCCCTCTTTTAGAGTAGCAAGATCAATTTGTTTGCTAGCCTCAGGGTTTAAACCAAAGACACTCGAGATGTAGGCCTTTGTGGTGTTTATCATAACTATACCATTTCTTGCATAAACTTCCCTAGACCGAGGGTCATACCTCTGTGCTACTGCCCTCACAAAATCTGGATTCGAGAACACATTAGGGCATATTAACTTTGCTAGGTCTAAGTTCTAGGCATTGCAGATTGGGGCCTTGTATTCTCTTCTATTATACTAGTGTCTGGACAGAATCCATATGGGTACTGGCAATTAAGCATCCCAACAATCATAGAATAAGTCTAGAAGTTTATCATTTGGCCCACTAGGACCATGTACATTTACAGGCCGCCTTGAAGACCCAGGGAGTTGGACCATAAGGTCCTCATCCAAGATTTGTTTTGATGTGGATGGTTGATTTGCTTGACTCATTGTTTCAAATGATTTTTCACTAAACTAGGGTTTTCTTTCAACAATATTCTATCCTTTTCCAACAAACAACAATTCTAAATTCAAATGGACACAGCCGGCATAGAATCAACTTACTAGTTTATCTACAGAGACTCAAAATCCTTTATTTTTCTCGCTATGCTTGCTGTGCACAGGAGCTCTTTTTCGTGTTCATGCAAATTATATGAAAAACCAAGTGTTTTTATCTCTTAAGAAGTTTGCAATTTTAGGGCATGTAGCATTAATGTGTGTCACCTCGGCCTTTACTGCAATTCATGTTACAGGGTGTTTCCCAATGTTCCCTGCAGGAAGTTTAAATTTCAGTCATTGATTGAAGCTTCCTTTTATGAAATCGACGGTCACAGGTTGCCCACCAAATTTGAAAATCTAGGCCCTTTCATTGAAAAACTAGTAGCCAATGAAATTATTCCATGTAGGATACACTTTCCCTGCTGACTTCTTCGCTTTTTGTCTGATGTGGACACATGGCACCTTTTCGCAGCAGCGCGGTGAGAAATGGGCCACCACCTTTTTTATCTGCACGAGTGTGACATATCTCCCACGTAAGCCTCCTTATACATGCCTTTACCTTTTCCTTTGAGAGATGGCCACGTGTCGCAATCTCACAGCCTCGCAATGAATCTTTCTGCCTGACAAGATTATTGTGTGCTTCTACGCTACCATTGGATCTTTGGCTATCTACAGCTCACTTTTCAACCCGACACTTGGTAGTGCTACCTTCATTGATTCTAAATCTTTGGTAAGATGGCTGTAAGTCCCAACATCTTTGATAGGTGTCTCCATGCCATAGCCCCGCAGAAGAAATATGACATCACCTTTGATGTTGTACGAGTCTGCGATATTCGGCCATGTGGCATCTCTGACCCTACAAGACTTAAGACTTAGACTTTTTGGCTAGAGACGGTAATGCTAGGTAGAAGGGGCTGGTTACTTGATGACTTACAAGACTCAAGGTTGTGACTTAAGTAATCGGTGACCTAGGATAGATGGTCAAAGGCAAAATATAACATAAAGTACAATGTGGCCGCATGACTTTGGTTTTAAGAAAAATAACTTAGATAAATACTTTTAGACTTAACTTAAAACCCTAGACCTAGGCAGGTACCACCAGAACATATCTTCAAAACTGCATAGCCATATCTGTCACTGTGGAGGAATGCAGAGCATTCCAAATAGTCTTCATCATTGCTTAATTTTTTTAGAGCATAGACCAAAACTCTATCTTTCATAACTTTCATTGTGGAGGGACAAATGATTTGAAACTTTGGATTTAGAACCTTTACATCATCCTTAACCTAACTTCTAAACCACATGACCATAGATTCAAATGCGGAGCATTTTACCAAACAATCTTTTCAGGCAATTCTTTGTAGCAGAAACCTTCACCAACTTCTAGAGGCCAAAACCCTCATATAACAACATATACATCCTTAGGAACAACATGAAGTATCATACAATATGCCACAGGCCATCAACAACATCTTTTCATCCTCAGCATAGCTTAATGTATCATCATTCATCTTAATGCTTCTAATTCCCATCTTAATATTTCATCATTCATCTCTGTGCTTCTAATTCCCATCTTATTATTTCATCATTCATCATCTTTGCTGACCATAAGCATGCTCAAAACAACTTGACTTAACACTGATTAGGGCATGACATCCAACCATGAACATTAGCAACCCACTATGAATATCAGGAGCATCACTGAATATCAGCAACCATGAACATCAGTATCATTACTGCACCTCTGTTACTATACTGGTATATCATCATCAACAACTGAGTGCTGACCTTACTCTAAGTGTTGACATCAATGACAACACATATTGCCAACATTAGGATCATCTTTAGAAACATGCACTCACTCCAAATGCAATAAATAAACATCTTGGAACAAAGTGAAGGGAATAACCTTCATCCTATGAATCCAAGGCCTTCCCAACAATATTTTATACCAGTGTCTTTAATGATGATGTAAAATTTAGTACATACAATCTAGAGTTCAAGATTAACTAGGAGGATAATCTTTCCTTGTCATTTATTTGACTTTTTTATGTCCTCTTATCTTGTTTCTAGTGCTAGTAATATTTATCTCGTTGTATCCCATTTTTACAATAAGGAAAATGAGACTAGATTAATTGTAGCCCCATCATTAACCATGGCCCTATTGATATAAATTTTGTAAATCCAAACTTCAATATTGGTTTATTTTTTATGTATGATTTTTCAATACCCTTACACAATATTGTACTCATTTTATTCATCTTAGTAAGGAGTTCACCCAAGTATAAGTTGTTAATAACTATATTTTTGGCACCCACTCAGCATGGTAGGTCCTACAAAATGCAAGGCCAAGTGTGCTACAATGTAAGGGAATGATCCTTTAAAGGAGGATATTGATCCATAAATAGAGGTGGCACATGATTGTGATAATAGTTTCTACAATATAGTTTAATATTCGACCAAGCTTTAATAGAAGTTGAGAATGTGGGTATGGAAGCAATGTATGAAAACATGGATATACTAAATCAATTATTTTTTATTTGTCTAAAGAAACAAAATACGTCTTATCCCAAATGAGAAATTTTGAATAAAAATACTTCACTGCATGAATGATTATCTCTCTAGAGAATTTAGTTTGAAGATTTCAATGTGATTCTATAAATTTTTATTACCAAAATCAATATATAAAAATTTTATGGATAGGATCTATTAACATGGATATGCCAAATAGAGAAATTTCTCTAGTTAAAATAAGTCATATCCTAGTAAAAGATAACCAATTCATCTCTCTATTTGGATCCTAATTAAATTAATATGGTATCATTAGTTGAGTGAACAAAGAATATCTTTAGAATAAATTGTGTTGCACTCTAACAATAACTTGGTGGAAAATATTTTAGACATCTAGCCAAATTTGACAAACATTCTTAGTTGAAGTCTACAATGAATAATTCCAAACCCTAAGTTTAAGAGTGGAAGGTGTTTTAAATCAAAAAAATGTTATATTTTTTAGGTTGATTGGAGGATCAAATTCAATAAGGTGTGAAATTTTATTCATTCCTTTTTGCAAGATGGTCTATAATAGTAGATAAAGAAAATTGGATACTAGGAAAGAGTCATTCATTTACTTTAAAGACCATATCACTCTAACATCCTTTTTATTAAAACTAACTACATTAAAACTTAGAAAATAGAGGAGAAAAGAGCCAAAGGATTTTGTTATATTTGTGAAGGAAAATACAATTGAGGTCATAAGTGTACATAAAATAATATATTATAGATTAAAAGAACATTGGACCTAGAGGAGGAGGAGGATTTGAAGCCTATGGATGAATGTAAGAGAATATCAATTGAAGAATGACTAGCCATTTACTACCATTATTTATAAGCTATTGGCCTACAAAAACCCTCAAGGTCATGAGAATCCTAAAAAAGAAAAAGCTAATAGTATTAATTAATTTAGACTTGTACTCACTTCATTATCAATAAGATAATAATGTGTCTAAATTGGTTTTAATATCCAACCCTATAATTTCAAGTCATTCTAGCAAATAGTGGTATGCTCAATTGTTACACAAAATGACACAACACAAAAATGGTTATAAATGATTATTTTTTAGATGGCCTCATGTTTCCCATCTCCATGGGAGGATTGAATATATTTATAGGAATCCAATTTCTCACTACTCTGGGGACATCTTATTTTAAATTATAACATATTTTATCGAGGTTTTATTTAGAAGAAAATGAAATTTTACTTTGCAAGTTTTAAGTGAAGTCTACACAAATGGCCATCTCCCACTAGATGAAAATTGCTCAAAGTGAATCTTCTAAATTAATGGAACAAATATTTTTAGGAGAATCTCAATATTTGGCGACATCACTAATAGAATATCTCCAACTTATTCTTGAAAAACATTCTATGTTGTTTGGTGATATTACTACAATCCTTCTTCCATAGAGGGACTAGGACCATGTTATCCATCTCATTTTAGTGAGAAAACCACTCTAATATTAGGTATTGTTGGTACCATAGGTAGAAATAGTTTCTCAAATTAAGTATTATTTTCCCTAGTGAGCACTTTAATTTTATCTCATAGTCACGGTTTCAATTAGGATGATTACTAGAAGATGTATTACTATATGGTTCTCAATAATATCAATCAAAGATAAGTTTCCTATTCATGTCATTGATTATTTCATTGATGAGTTAAATGGGACAATGTTTTTTATTAAACTTGATCTCAAATATGGTTACTACCAAATCATAATGAAAGATGAGAATATTCCAAAAAATACTTTCCATTTGGTCTCACAAATGACACTTTTAGATTTTTATTTTTTGATAAACTCTATATTCAAACCATTTCTATGTAAGCTCATATTAGTATTATTTGATGATATACTTATTTATAGCTCAATACATGGGAAGAATGTTTCCACTATGTGGATCAAGTTGACATATTTAAGGATGATTACTAGAACATGTATTTGGACTACATAGATCTCAATAATATCAATCAAGATGAGTTTCCTATTCATTTCATTGATGATTTTATTGATGAGTTAAATGGGACAATGTTTTTTATTAAACTAGATCTCAAATTTGGTTACTACCAAATCATAATCAAAGATGAGAATATTCTAAAAATTACTTTCCATACATATAAGGGTTAATATGAATTTCTAAGGATGTAATTTCATCTCACAAATGATACTCATACAATTTTAGGTTTTGATAAATTATATATTCAAACCATGAACTATGTAGGTACATATTAGTATTATTTGATGATATACTCATTTATAGCTCAATATATGGAAATAATTTTTCCACCATGTGGATCAAGTTGATATATTTTCAAGTAGAACTATCTTTATTTTAATCCTTCTAATTATTCTCTTGGACTATGGGAAGTGGATTACCATAGTCACATTTAATCACATGAAGGTATCAAGGTGGATCCCAACAAGATTAAGGAAATGCTAGACTAACAAATTCCTAAGAACATTAAGAACCTACAAGGATTTTTAGGACTTGCAATATAGTGGTATTAATTTATCAAGAAATATGGTCAAATAGATGTTATACTTAAAAACATATTTAAGGAGGATGTATTTAAATATAATTTAAAGCATAAACAATAGCCATAAAGAAACTCAAATAGGCTTTGTGAATTACTCTAGTTGTATCTACTCTATGTCTCAATAAAGCATTCATTAAAAAGTGTGATGCTTCAAGACATGATATTTGTGTACTTTATATGCAAGAGGGAATATGAATAGTGTTCAAAATTGTCCAACTCAATGGTATGAATATATTCAAGCCAGTTTATGAGAAGGAAATGTTGGTGATTCTACATGCAATCAAGAAATGCCACTACTATTTGATGGGGCCACACCTTAAGATAATGGGAAATTGTGATATCCTTGAATACTTCTTGTAGAAGAAGCTATCATCATAGAAGAAACATAAATTTGTCATTAGTATGAAAGGATATTATTTTGAGATCATCTATAAAAAAGGGATGAAAAATGTGGTAGTTAATGCACTACCTAGATGGGATGAAGACATAGAAGCATTAATTTGTGTCATATTAGTATTCCAAGACAAATGGGTATACAAATCCAAAAGGAGGGGTAGAAAGATATTGATATTTCATAGCTCTCATTCAATTACTACAAGTTCTTAGTGGATTAGATAAATATGCTTGGGAAGGATACTATTTATGGTATAACGACAAGTATGAGATGGGACTTATATTTCTTGAAATTCTTACTTGAATAGTAATAATTTCATGGATCTTCAATGGGTGGATACTCTAGATTCTTGAATACATATCATACTATCAAATAGGAATTTTACTACAAAGGGCTTAAGGGAAATGGATAGAAATTTACAATCAAATAATTGATTTGTTAGCAAGATAATTGTGAGGCAATCAAGACTCCAAGACTCCTATAACCCTTGTCTATTTTCCAATCAACATTATAAGAAAGTTCATGTGGACTTCATCATGGTATTTGTATGTGCCTACTAAATTGATGCAATGAGGGTGTGGTTGTGATGTACTCAACTCATTCATAAAGGTTTGGTTCACCAATTTCAACGATTTTATGTACTTGCTTTAGAAACAAGCCTAAAGCCTTGTAGCCCTGCCTAGAGGGTTTTTCCCACTTATCTTTCACAATTTTAGCCCACTTGGAAAACTAAGAATTGTTTTGGATACCCATTTCCTTGTTATTTAACATATCTCAACTAGAGGGTAGGGTGTTTCAAAGTATTTGTCTCAAAAATTGAAAATACAGTCTGCTAGAAGGGCTAATTAGGCCTAATGAGGCCACCTTCATTAAGGAACTTGCAACAAACTTGGACTTCTGACTCCCAGACCATTTGGGAACTCTGAGGCATATCAAAAATGACTTGATTTGGCTGACCACATCCTCCAAACTCACTTTTATTTCCAAAACTTATGACTATCCACTTTATAGGCCTAATACTTGGGTCTTATTAGGCCAAAACTTGGTCAAAATCAGTCATAGCTCCATCTCCTACCTTTTAAAGTGTTGAAACATCTGAATCTACCATATTATATGCCATTCCACTGATTTGGAGGTGATTGGGTGAGTGGAATGGCCAAATTCACATTTTTTCACTCTCAAAACCCTAGTTCAAGGTTTGTAGTAGTTTTTAGTAAAATGGATGGTTCTCCCTCAAAAATGAGTGAAACGACCTCAAACCAATTGAATTTGGAAGGTAGTTCACCCCTCTATCCAACCCAAGTAGTTGCAGGTCCTGAAATTTCCGTACAAACACGTGGTATGGCTGGGAGTAGCACCTTTGTAGAAAAAAAAATAGTTTTTGGCAATTTTCATAAAAACATAGTTTTCTCTCTCATATTTTCATGAAATGACCCCCAACTTGATGCAAATGAAAGGTTATTTGACCCCCACCTGATGCAGTCAGTTTGGAGTGATGAAAATTTCGTACAAGTCTGTGGTAAGGTCGGGAATAGGCTGTTTGTAGTGAAAATAAAAAAAAATTGAACTTTTGTTTTATAAAATTTCTTCTTACAATTCATTTTTTTTACAATCCTTCTTCTATGCCTTCTTTCATTGTTTGAAGGCTTATTTATATATTTACATGATCTCCCATTGGTTGCATCCTTAATTTGAACTTGGTGACCGTTGGGGTACTCCAAATTACAAGATTTGTTAAGAGAATTCAAATTTTACAAGGTATTACATGCATGTTTGACTTTGTTTAACCAAGACTTGTCCTAATATGATTCTAGACTATGAAATCTTATCTTTGGAGGACCATATTACATGGATCTAAACTAAGACTTCTTCCTAAGTCATTCTTTTGCTCAATTTATCAAGCCAAAATGGGCCTAGGTGCTCCTGCACCATAAATATAGCCATTTATCTACATTATCACATCCCTTAATTGCTAACATAGTTACAATATGATTCATAGAAAAATTAGAAGCTACATGATATGCCAAAAATCATAGTAAGTGACCATGGTCCTATATTCACTATTCATTTTAAAACTAGCTTGTTCTTTTGTTTGAGTACTCAATTGGCTCAATAATCCTCTTATCTCCCTTAATCTAATGAGAAAATAGAATTAATTAATATTTTTTGGAGGGGTGATTCTATTGTTTTATATCAAAAAAGTAGTTACACCTAGTTCATTGGCTACAATAACTCACTTATGTAATCAACACCTCTCTTTTGCCTATGATAGTGTTTTCTAAACCTGTGAACACTACTAGCATTCAAACAATTCAACTCAAATCCTTCAATTGTGCCTCTGTGAGAGTTTACACATGTAAATTAGACTAGAACAATAATGTCAAGGATGTCAAGAGCCTCCATAAACCATTTCGAAGAGGAATTCAAAGTATTCTTGGGCATTAATGGTCATTTTTTGGTTGCATGATGAAATCATTGCTTTTCAATAGCCATGACCCCAATACTTGATGATGAAACTCGTGCTTGATGAAATTATTCATTTCTTAACAAAACTACCACTTCACATAAATGAAACTACACTTCTGTGTAGTTTTTGTCCTCCAACTTCTGGAAGCCATTAGGTTTTCATGTGGAATTAGACTAAGATGTTTTTTAACGTACACAATCTTTTAAGATGAATATGATTATGCAAGAATATTCAACTTTGGATGCCACCAATGTACTATTTTGGACCCTACAACACAAGTGTTCGATGAGCTATGTCCTACTTCTCTAGTGAAGTGCACTAATTATTTTATTAATCAAAGGTTGTAACAATGTCCTTTTATAAAGTGAATGAATATTTACTATACAACGAGGAGATGAGAAAACAACTTCTACATATATAAATATAATACTAGTAATTTTTTAAAGCCCTCTAAGAAGAATTATATTACCAGAAGAAAGAAAATTAGAATAAGAACTATATGGTATAAGAATAACTAACGATTTATATTATAAGTAATATAAAATTAGAATATACAATCACTATATGGTGTATGGATTTGATTTGAAAAAAAAATTAAAACATAAGTTTCTTACATATTTGACTAAATAATATATTAATGTAAAATATTTTATTTTATAATATTCTCATGATTAGATAAAATTAAAAATTAAAAAATTAAAAAAGACATTAAATATTATAAATCATAACATATTTTGTATACATACATACATACAAAATTGCCTAAAGTTGCACATTTTTTTTGTCAAAAATATTGTATAGGATGGTGTACATGCACTCTGAATTCGATGAAATGCACTCCAAACGCTTTGAACTAAATTTACACATTTCATATTTAAAAATTTACACCACATATACATACAACCTGATACATACATACATACATTTATTTTTTAGTGGAGGATTCAATCTCATTTTCTTGAAACGGCAAAACTATAATAATTCTTAGTAAATAGTCCAAATATATTTGCTTTATTATCCATAAAATGAGATTCTATTAGCAGAGGGATGGTTGATTACCTTAAAACTAAGCCCTAATGATTATGCAATAATTGATTTCTTGACGAAAGTGCTTGCATTAGTATGTCGTTCCATAAAGGTGTAAGGTGAAGATTCATTCCCGAGAGCTTGGAGTGCATGTACACCGTCCCGTACAAGGGTTGTTTGGGGCACTTTTACACGGATAAAAGGATTACTTGAGAGGACTAATGAGGAGGAATTGGTATTATGCGAGGAATTCGACATTTCAAAACAAAAAATTGCAAGTACAAATAATTAGGTGAGAAAGCAAAAGCATAGAATTAGAGTGTGTTTGAAGCTTTTCACCATTGCAAAAGAACATAATAATTGTGTCAATTAAAGAAAAAGTTTTTCACAGTTGGTAATAATTCGGTTCGTTGCAATTGTGCATGGTTGAGGGGAAATGCATGTTGGTGGTGGTAGACAGAATTAATGTTCGCTTTAGTGGCATGATAATTAAAGCAAAGGAACCAAATATTATTGTATAATTGTTATGGAGCTCTTGCATCCAAATGAAGTTAACTTTTTAACTAAACTAGTGATTTATATATAACATTAAACCTTGTACAAGAATGGATTTTGTACTATGATAATTTGATATCATCTAAGTAAAATTTATAATAGCATTTTCTGATAAAGATAATTTTACTAGTATGGATGGCTTGTTTATGGAATTTTCCAAAGTTTTTGTGACTACACATTAGAGATGACTTTTCTTTGTTTACATTGAATTTATTGAATCTATTGAGATTGGTTTTTTGGGTCTTATTACCAACCAATGGTTTATTAGACTTCTCAAATGATGAAATGAAGATATTGTAGCTGGTTGGTTGTCCATCACTCTTGTGAGTAGTTTAAATAAGACCATTACTAAAGCCCTAACACTTCAGATATGAGGAAATTGTAAAACGTGAATAAACAAGGTTGCTTGGTGGTAGGTTTATCCTTAACAACTTAGTTTTGTCATTAGAAATAGGTGATTGGGCTCAACAAACTATTCAAGATGCCTTGCTTATCAAACTTGACATTGGCAAAGCCTATGACCACATTAGATGGCCCTTCATATGCAAAATACTTCATTGGCTTGGTTTTGTTCCTAACATCATTTCCCATATCAAGATCATGTTTGTTGAGGCTAATGCTTAATTGGTGGTAAATGGAGCCTTGCCTCCCTAATTCCCCTTCCAAAACTTGATCAACCAAGGTTTCCCTTTGGCCCCATTCCTTTATGTCCTCTTTATTGATGCCCTTGGCCACCTTCTCCATTATGCCCACTCCCACCATCTAATTCATGGCATTTCCTTACCCCATGGATCCAATTTACTTAATTCCCACTTCATTGATGACAATATGCTCTTTATCCAAAACTATGCTCATGAAATTTCCAATACTTTGGATGTCCTTAATTGTATGGGTTGTCTGTATCTCTCAACTATCTATGTACAAAACATAATTATTTATGTATAAGTCTAACAACCATCAAGCTTGGATCTCCAAAGAGTGGTGCTTCATCAAACATGGGATCATTTCTGAATACATAAGCATTTTCTTTGGCTTGGAGGTCACCCTTCATGACATGTCAAAATGATTCCACAATTACTTAAAATACAAGCTAATGTGATGGAGCAACAAATTGCTATCCATGATAGAACACATTTAGGTAGCTAACAAGATTCTCATTGTGAGCCATGTCTACATATCCTCATGATGGCTCCCATCTAAGACCCACTACACTCAAATGTATCAACTCATAAAAAGTTTCCTATAGTCAAAATGGGGTTTGAAAAAGGTATGATAAACTCTTATTTGTTGCACTATAGCCAAAAGACAAAGGTGACATGGTTATTATTGACCTTGACATTCAAGGTGTTTTCCTTATCTCCAAGTGGATCATCTACTCTCTACATGGTGATGCCCCTTGGAAGCATTTGGTTTGGTATAGAATTAACACTAGTACTACTTATAGTTTGATGTGAATTAGAAGGATAAAGTCCTCCCTACCCTCTTCTTGAAAACTCATGCTTTTGCTCCCTTTAATAGCATTTGAAAAGTAGAGAAAATAATTTTTCCTCAACTCAAGTGGTTTGACCAATCTTTGAGAAATGCTCTTAGATTCCCCATGTCTTCTATATGGTGTAACTACTTGATTCAAGTTGATGACTTGCACCTAGCTCTAATCAAGAGATTTAGAGGAAAAATATTGTCTAAAAGGGTATTCATAATTTTAGAGATCTACAAGATTTTCCCTAGTTCCATTAGAAATCTAGGGGAAGCTTAGCGATAAATTTTAAGTATAATATTTTGATAAATGAGTGATCCTGGAGATTAAGAATCTCAATACTCCAACTCTCAGTCTTAAAATGTCCACCTTTATCTCCCGCAACTTCGGAAAGGACTAGAAGTGGCCCTCTAGGAGTTAGTTTTCTACCTTGCCTCCTAAGGCCATTTATAGTTCCCTCCTTCCCTAGCTACCTATTAATCAACATTTAAAGTCCAATTGGATGTCCCTTAGTGCCCACATCTAGAAATCCAAATTTAACTTCCAATCCCAACTAATTACTTTAAAAATTTTGTATTGCAAGCTTCCCTTTGATAATTGACTTCACTTCCTCCAACTTCCCCCTCAACTTTACCCCTTATGTAACCAAACATAATCCTTTAAACATGACTTATGGGTCTATTCTCATGCCAACAACACCTAGTTTTCCATATTTACCTTTCTTTCCATAATCCTCTACTACAAACTTTCCTATAAAATTGTTTTATTTGGGCTATTTGTTTCTAAGAATTTGGTTATTGAATCTTGTAGATAGGTTATCATTAAGAAAGTATGGAAACTTAGATGTTTAGTTATGTTCACTCCTACAATTTATCATCATGAAGTAGGGATGTAGCTTCTTTACTCTAAAATATAGGTCTTCAAATGTTGATTGTTACTTACCTCTTCTAATACACCCTTCAAGCTTATAAGGATATTTCTTAGCAAGTAAACAACATCTAGACACAACTCAAAAGGCTTAACACCAATCAAAAAGATGGCCAAATTGGTGGAGAAGCTTGCTTAAGGGACCAATGTTTTGTCCAACTTGGGAGATACCCTCCACAACGAAGGTCATTTGAACTAGGCCACTTATTAGTACATCCAGAACATCTACCAAAATATATATTAAATGGAAAACAAAATTAACATTGATATTGCTACTCCCATTGTGGAGCAATTTGAGTGGTAACAATCTTATTTTTTATTGTTTCTTTTACTAGTGCATGATTTTGATAAAGTCGGCTGGAAAAAAAGGGTCCAAAACCTTGTACAAAACAACCCAGAGGGAAAAGAAAAAGCCTCACATAGGAAAGATACAATGCTTTAACAACAAACTAATGGCATAACAAAAAGTAACCAAAAAACCCAACCAAACCAACCTTAAGCAAAAACCAATAGCAAAAAACACAGAAGAAACAACTAAGGATTTCCATCAATCCCATGCTTAGTGAGGAACTTGAACATCTCCTCATAATCCCCTAGGTTGTCGACCCCAATGCCTTGGATCTTGTCATCAAACTCCTTCACAACAGAGAAGGTAGTAGCAACACGGTATAGAACTTTGGCAGCAAACCCCGCCATCACTCTCCAATTCTTCTGCAACTCACTCCCCTTAGACCTGAGATCAAAAACCTCTTCCATAGTCTTTTCACACAGAGTACATTTAATCTTGTCCTCCTCCTAACCATGGGTATCCTCCTCATCTTCCGACTAGGGGGTGTTCATTTTCAGGAAGTGACTAGTGACTTCTTCCTCCTGTACAGACCCCTTAGGGGTACCCCCTTCATCTTCTCCTAGAGTGTCTTAAACAAATTCAAACTTACCCAATAGCTCAATCCCTTGAGAATTTGCAGACAGAATGCCCATGATGTGGCTGGACCTTCTAACCTGTTGGGTTGTTACCAGCAATTCTTGACAAGTCACCACCTCCACCTTGCTTAGCAACAACATCCAAGTCCATAAATTTAGACATAACCACTTCATATTGAATAGCCTCCTTCCCCTCCTTTAATTTTTTATGGGGGTGGGACCTTCCTTCTTCTTCCATTTCCATCACTCTCTTAGCAGTGGAGGCCTCCCCCTTCTTATCAGCAATAGCTTGAGATTTGGGGCTCTTGCTTAGCTTCTTTGGGGTGGTTTTGCATGTTGACTAGACAATTTGTGTTTGTAAACTATGTTGTTGGTCATATTTTATTTTATAACTTGATACTCTTTGATATTATTCTATAATTTCAATTTTATTCAATAAAAAAATAACTTTCCACTTTACAAAGGTTTAACACATGAATAATATACAAGGTAAATGCAAAAAGAATATGTAAAGATAGTTGATATATTTATGTTGAGATTTGTAACTATATTGGGTACAAAGATTTTGTAACTACACTAGTGCATTTAGAAAATCCCTTTGTTAAGCTAACATACTAGGTGTAAATATAAAACATCAATTACCCTTTAAATTTTATATTATTAATAATATCAATATGTACTTATATTATTTATTTATTTTTGATCGGTGAATGGGGAATTTTAGCCTAGTCCTTCTAGGTTAGATGAATCACTTTTGACCGGAGCTATGAACTAGTGAGGCCACAACACAGGGGACCTCATCCCCTAGCATTAACACTTAGCATGAATGCTTGCATTAACACTAGAGGTTCAAACCCATGAGCTCGTTGGCCCAACAAAGGCCCATAGCCTATGAGTTGTTTGGCCTAGCGGAAGTTTGAACCCTGGTGGCTGACACTATAACTGAGTGACTTAACCACCAAACCATGCCCTTACTGGCAATATGTAATTATATTATTTAAAATATGGTATTTGGATATTTAAATTAAAGCTTTTACATTGAATTCTAGTCTTAACTAGGACCATTAAATGGGACCACATGAGGGGTGATCAATCCTCAACACTACAAGTGTCTACTAAGGATTATGATGACATAAATTGCATAACTCACAATCTCCACCTTACATTTTAAAACTATTTTTAGTGTTTTGAACACATCCAGAGACTGAGAGGAGGGGGTGAATCAGTCTATACAAAATTTAACTACTTCATTTTAGATTGATATCAAAATACTTGAAGAACTAAAAGTAAAGCATGCAACATATCAAATAACACAATGACACTAGGATTTTTACGTGGAAAACCTAAAATGGGAAAAACCATGGTGAGTGTTAGCTCATAATATATAAAGCTCAAAATTACAACTTTGTTTTAGGGCTACAACCCAAGAAAGCTACTACTCCCTACATACAGTTTTAGGATCACTCCCAAGGAAGCTACAACTCCATGTAGACTCACTATCGGATGTAAGAATTACAAAGATAACAATTACATGAATTATTGTATGGAAACCATCTGACTTAGGTTGATATTGTAGTCCTCTTTTCTTGCTCAACTTATGTCATCAAACTGACTTCACACACTTCATTCTTTACTCACCAATCTGTCACACACCACACATTCACAAATGACTTAGATCTCCTATAAATATCCTCTGCAACACTTCAAAACATTGATTAGGTTGGCATCATAAACTCCTTTATATGACATGTGTAATTCTTCAAGGGTCGGCTTCAACACATACAATATGTCAAGGAGACAAGTTGTGGACCTCAGTATCTCATGGTAGCATTCAAGGAACATCACTACACACCTTTCAATGTTAAAGCAATTGATCATGATCCACTGTACGTGACAAAAACTAGGCCTTCAACTCAAATTGCACAAACACTGCTACCAGTTTATCTTCACATCACCGGGGAGAAGCCAAAAACATCATGCGGACCAAGATTTCAACAATGTACCTTCTTAACACCATCCATGTACCTTTCTACTGAAGTGTCAGATCATTCTATACATTCAAAAAAGAAGAAACATGTTACACTACTGAAAACATAGCATTCCAAACTAACTGTGGTATTCCAAACTTAGGATATTGTATTGTGGTACACCAAAATGTCTAAAACACATATGGATGCACTTATACACCATTCAGAACATATCTCCAAATCTGCACAGTAATATTTATCACTCTGGCGAAATGCGGAGAAAAATGCGTTCTCTTTTATGACTATTTAAGCACTGAGGCCTTGTTTTCCAAACTGCTAAACCAAAGATATTCTTCTGCAAGTCCAAATGATGTGAAATTTGAAACATGTATGCACAATACCATTTTCTTCCTGTCCTCAATTCTATAAGGTCATATCTTCAATAGTGGTAAAGTGCAGAGTAGAATTTTGATTCAGAGTGACCACAAACCTCCTATAAAAATACACTAAGTGTGTATTCTCAAGTATACCGGATTATGTCCTAACGACTTGAGAGTGCAAAGGAGATCATATGTACTACTCTTCTTCAACAACATCTGTACAATCCTTGTTTATCAACATCTATATAATACTTATGTCTAAGGCAATACTTCTTGTGCATGACATCCATACAATAAACATAGTCGATATCAATGACAACCAAATGCATTCTCCAACCATTGTTAACATCAATGACAATTAAATGCCAACAATCTCCCCCTTTCTCATTGATGGCAACACATGCCAAAACTTCTCCCCCTTTGACATCAAGGGCAAAGGGAGCACTATACATAGACCAAAATTTCTCCTCCTATCTCAAAATTGATCTTATCATTTACATTTGCATGCTCCCCCTAAGAGGTATCTTATATTATCCCAGAATTGGATCTATGTACACAAAATTGATATCTTCTATTCTTCCGCATATGTACAATACATCAAGATATAATAAAAATAAGCCTTACTTGGCAGTAGGAAGAATGTTCTTGTATATAGCTTTTAATTGTAGTAGCGCAGAGTCCCAATGTTTCTTGGCAGAGATCAGTATTTGCGCCTGCCCAATGATATGCAGATATAACTCTTCTGCTTCTTCTACTGAAGATGGTGCAACTGCCATCTAGAAAACTTTGTTAGCTTCTATCAACATTCCTATTAGTGCAGCCATTCTCAGGCTAACAATCTCTCTCAGCTGACTTATTTGGTCCTTGATTTGTTCTTTTTGATTCTAAAGTTGTTTGATAAGTGCATGAGATTTTTTAATTTTAGCCCTCAATTCTGCCTTTTTATCTTTTAAAGGTTCATATGTTGTAGAAATATTGGATATCTGCAACTCAAGGCCATCAATCTTGTCTTTTAAATCCTTTGTTATCATAGGCCATGTTAGGCAGAATTGGTATAATACTTTTGCTTCTTCCAAAACTTTTTGAATGCTCTTCATACTATCTACCAACATATTATGTGCATTGGAACATTTTTTTGATAAATCTATCAATCTCTTATTGTTTATTTGTTCCAATACCCTTTTCTCATCTTCTTTCTCCAAAAGTACAGAGTGATTGTTGAAAGACTCCAATAGTTGCTTCATCTAATGGATGGGAGTCAGGGAAGCATCCCTCTTAGCATCTGGTATTACTTTTTCAAAGGCTCTCATTGCTTCTTCCAAAAGCTCATTTCCTTCCACTTGAGATTGCAAGATTTCTTCTTAAGCAATAGCTTGGAATATATTTCCCAGTTAAAGCTTTCGTAGAGAAGAAATATTGGACAAATTAACTTGTCCATCCAAGAATTTGGAAAACCTACCTTTGTTGTGCCAAGAGTTTTTTGATGGAATCAATTGGGGAGTCCACAGGGTCATGAGCAGAGCTCCCTACATTTGTACTTACTTTCTCTTCTCCTGAATCAATGATATTATGTAATTCTGGGTTCTCAAGAGGGGAATTATTAGCATCTTTATCTTCTTTGTCCTTGGCACAGTCCTTAGTATTTTCTGGAGGAGTATTGCTCATAGTATTTTCAACGTGTTCATTTTTCTCAAAAGTTTCCTCACTCTATCTTCCTTCTTCTTTACCTTCTTTAACAATGTTCTACGGGGCAAACTTAGCATTTTCTTCAGTAGAGGCATTTACATCTCCTTGCACATTTTCATCATCCTTCTCCTTTTCAACCTATTCTGTGTTTTGAGGAGAAGATGTAATAGCATGATGAGGTGATTGTGGTGGTGAATCATGTGGTTATTCCACTTTCTCTATTTCTCTTACCTCACCAAGTATTTTCTGAGTGATTTCTTCAGTTTCTTTTGTAATCCTTTCAATGTCCTCCTCTCTGTTCTACATAAGGATATCTACTCTATGCTTTGTTCTAAGCTCTTAGGCTTGCCTTTGAATAAATTTTTCCTTTTCTTTCTCAGATAGGGAAGCACCAACTTTATCCAAAGCATCTTGTCTGAGTTTCTCCTCTAGGGCAACATCTTCATCTCTATCTCTTCTTAGAGCTTTTTGTAAGCTTTCTAGTACTTTGGGTAAGATTTCATCAAGAGACTTGTTATATCTCATCATGTACATAGCAATTGCCTTTTCAATAGTAGCTTGATCTTTAGGAGAAGCTCCCGGATAAAGTTTTACAATTTCATCAAACAGATTGAAACAAATAATGGCATTGTAGACTGCATCTAGAGACATAGGTTCTCTAGGAAGAGGTGTTGGTACTTGAGTGGCACTTTTCTTTTTCTTATTGAGTGGGGGAGTTGTCTCCTCCTCTTCTTCTTCTTCTTCACCTGCTTCATTACCTTGTTTCTTCTTCCTTTTGGCCTTCACCTTGATCCTTGGTTGCTTTTTCTGTTATCCCTTCTGCTTTCTTGAAATTACGTCTTCTTCTTTAGCACTATCAATCTCCTCTACAATGGTTTCTTTCTTCTTCTCTGGTTGTTTCCCCTTGGATTTCATCTATATTTGACCCTTAGAAACATGTGTCTGTCTGGTAGAGGTTGTCTTTATAGAGGAGGTAGGTTGTGGACCACTGGCAGTAGATTGAGAAGTAGATCTACTTGATCTTCTTGGTGTTGAGTGCTTAGTGGAAGGTGGCACAACATGTTCCACAATATTCTGAGTAGTGAACCCTCTTGGTGGGATACCAACCCTTTTGAGCAACTTTTCTTTGTTATTCTCTGCCTCTTCTTCAACCCTTTTCTTGCATAATTTGTCTTAAATCTCTTCATATGTTCCAAATCTCTCACCTTTAGGGTCTTTAGGTTGACTTAGCAAGATCCCTGCATAAGCCTTAACTTCCTCATTAGGTACTTCATATGGAAGTTGGGAATCCATGAAGTCATCGGCTCAACTGCTACCATGTAGCAAAAATCCTTATACACAAGAAATGTTGTATCATCTTTGTATTTCCTGACCAAATCAAAAGAGATTCTATCCCTTTTATGCATTTTAGTTTGAATTTTTTTGAAAAATCCCCAAAAAATAGTATTACAATTTTGTGAATCAAAGCTTCTCATGTACTCTTTGATTTGAGTTGCAACAGGCCTATCTTGTTGCCATATTTTTCCTTTATATCCTGGTAACTTGTTCATGAAATAAAATGTCAGGCAAATGATAAGGGAACCATACTTAAAGTTGTATCCTGTCTCCTTTGTTCTTCTCAGGGTTTCTAGTAGTTGATCATTCATAACTTCACACAAATCAAGGTCCTTACCCTCCTTAGCCATCTGATAGGTAGTGTGTATGGTTGTGGCAGTTGCAGATCCATCTTTGTTGGAGGAATACACTTTGTATTCAATTCCCATTACTGCATATCTCACACTAGGGTCAATAATGTTATCAATTGTGAGGGCCCTCTTGTCAAATTTGGCACATGTCAATTGAATGACCTTCTCATTATTGATTGATTTTAACTGCGGTTTAGGTCCGGTGGAACATAGACCTATTACAATCCTAATAGCTTCTTTTGTTATTTGATGGGGTTTGTCAGGTACATGAATTTGTCATGAATTCTACTGAGGATATACCTAACCCAATCGTGCTCATTATAGAAATCTAGAAAATCTTTCCAAATGTCCAACTATTTTTCTTCAATGTTGGCATACTCAGGTTTGTAATGAATATCATCATCATCCAACAGTTTATACCTTAGGGTTTCAAATTTGATGTGGTCTATCTCTTCTAATTTTGTGTGAATATGTATCCTAACATCTTCCATGTATACCACAAATGCAGGAACATTAGATAATGCTTTGTTACTGTCAACTTCCATTGCCTTATACAGATGTTTCTTAAATTTTGGTTGGGGTTCATCAACAGTATTGATCAATTGAGGGGTGAAAGAGGTAGCCATCATAAACAACCATGACAATAGGAATTAGGGTTAAGTAGTATGAAGAATACCTCTCAAATTTGCTGCTAGGGTTTCACTTTTATGCTTTGTTACTCAAACGCTCCAAGTGTACCTTTTCAACTTGGCAAAGATCTTTAAACACTTCAAATGCAGAATGAGACTGAATCATATGGCAATTGTATAAATAGATCAACCTTATTGTCATAAATGCACTTCCTTTTAGAGATACTCTTATCACTAAACCTTAAATTACTCTGCAATATGCCGCATTAACATATTTTTATCTAGAGTTTTGGGGAAATGAGATTTCATTGCCTTGCATGTGTCCTCCCTAGAGGGTTCCATTTAGTCATTTTGTATGACCTACTTCTATTAAGAGAAGCCTCGGCAGATCAGGGGATTAAGTTGATATACACTGAATTTCTCTCCCTGACACATGCCATTTTCTTTTAATCAACATTGAAATCTTCTACCCTAGGCAGAAGCAATATGTCTTTCAACCTTGTGTCATGAGTCTTCTCTGGTTTCTTTCTCCATACCTATTTGACTTTCTTTTCTTTTGCCACCTCCTGATGCTGACCGAATGATTTCTTGAAACCATTTTTGCAGAATTTTTCTTTGTGTCCAAAACCATTACACTTGTAGCACACCTCATTGTATTTTGATGATGCACTTCTATTTTTCTTCCCATAATTATTGTGCTTTGCCTTGGATTGACAATCAATAGCCCTGTGACCAAATTTTTTGCATACAAAGCAACATCCATAAAAGGAATGAGAGAATCTAGTATTATGCTTGGGAGATATGAAGGAATTCTTTCTCATGATGTTGTTTCTTCTTTCCTTAGATCTGCAGTTAGTAGCCTTGTGTCCATATTTATTGCAAGAAAAACAATAACCATGAAATAAATGAGAGTCCACCACATTGTACCTTAGGGGTCTAAATGAATTCTAAGTCATCTTGCTCCTACATTCAATAGCCTTGTGACCAATTTTATTACAAGTATAGCAATTGCCATTAAAATATTGAGAGTACTTGATAGGAGCAGGTTGTCTTGCAGGTGGAGAACTTTTGAATCTTTTTTGTCTCTGGACAAGAGTAAATTCATTTTCTTTTGCATCTTCGGAGGCATTCTTCTTAGGATCTTCAGTGCAAGTTTTATCTTCCTTTATTTGAGATTTCCCTTCATCTTTGAAATTATCATATAAGTTTGTAGATGTACTGGTTATAGGACTTTTCCCTTTTTCAAAGCCAAGACTAGTTTTTTCTTTGATGACTTTTGAGAGTTAATCAATTCATCAAGAATTACAGAACCTTCTTTTAGTTTTAATTCCTTGTCAATTTGTTATTTTTCTTTTTCTAGTTCTTTTCTCGGTGTGCCAACTTCTTCCTCAAGTTTTGAACATTCATTTTCTTTCTCTGTGAGCTTGATATTCAAGCAATCTTCAATCCTCTTGTCTTCTTCAATTTTGACTTTCAAATCAAAGATCATTTCTTTTGCCTTTTTAAGGTTAACCCCACATTCGTTTTCTTCTTCTATCTAAGATTTCAGTTTGTTAATTTCCTCCTTTAGTTTTCTAGCTTATGTCTTTAGTTTGTCAATTTTCTCCTCTAATTTTTCAAGCATAACCTCATATTTCATATTCAGTTCCCTTTCTTCATCCAAATCATTAAGAGCTGACCAAAGTTCTCCTTCAAGGTCTACCTCATCTAGATCTAAGTCCCAACCTTGAGGTTCCATAGACTCAAGATCTGGTTCTGGAGTAAATATATCATTAGGCATTGCTTCAGGTTCCATGTGTTCAAATGCAGGATCTACCTCAATTGTTAAGCTTCTGAAATGAACTTAGCTCTGATACCAATTGTTGAACACATCCGAAGACTGAGAGGGGGGGTGAATCAGTCTATACAAAATTTAACTACTTCATTTTAGATTGATATCAAAATACTTCAAGAACTGAAAGTAAAGCATGCAACATATCAAATAACATAATGACACCTAGATTTTTACATGGAAAACCCAAAATGGGAAAAACCATGGTGAGTGTTAGCTCACAATATATAATGCTCAAAATTACAACTTTGTTTTAGGGCTACAACCCAAGGATGCTACTAATCCCTGCATACAATTTTATGGTCACTCTTAAGGAAGCTACAACTCCCTGCAGACTCACTATCTAATGTAAGAACTATAGAGATAACAATTACATGAATTGTTGTATGGAAAACATCTGAATTATGTTGATATTGCAATCCTCTTTTCTTGCTCAACTTATGTCATCAAACTGACTTCACACACTTCATTCTTTACTCACCAATCTGTCACACACACAAATGACTTAGATCTCCTATAAATACCCTCTGCAACACCTCAAAACATTGATTAGGTTGTCATCATAAACTCCTTTAGATGAAATGTGTAATTCTTCAAGGGTTGGCTTCAACACATACAATATGTCAAGGAAACAAGTTGCAGACCTAAACATCTCATGGTAACATTCAACAAACATCACTACACACCTTTCAATGTTAAAGCAATTGATCAGGATCCACTGCATGTGAGAAAGACCAGACTGTCGGCTCAAACTGCAGAAACACTGCTACCAGTTTATCTTCGCATCATCGGGGAGAAGCCAAAAACATCATGTGGACCAAGATTTCAACAATGTACCTTATTAAAACCATCCATGTACCTTTCTACTAAAGTGTCAGATCATTCTATACATCCGCAAAAGAAGAAACATGTTGCACTACTGAAAACAGAGCATTCCAGACTAACTGTGGTATTCCAAACTCAAGATATTGTATTGTGGTACACCAAAATGCCTAAAACACATATGGATGCACCTATACACCATTCATAACATATCTCCAAATCCGTACAGCAATAATTATCACTCTGGTGGAATGCGGAGCAAAATACGTTCTCTTTTATGATTGTTTAAGCAATGAGGCCTTGTTTTCCAAACTACTAAGCCAAAGATATTCTTCTACAAGTCTAAATGATGTGAAATTTGAAACATGTATGCACAATACCATTATCTTCCTTTCCTCAATTTTGCAAGGTCATATCTTCAATAGCGGTAAAGTGTGGAGTAGAATTATAATCTGAAGTGACCACAAACCTCCTATAAAAATACACTAAGTGTGTATTCTAAAGTATACTAGATCAAGTCCTAACGACTTGAGAGTGCAAAGGAGATCATATGTAATAGTCTTCTTCAACAACATCTGTACAATACTTATTCAACAACATCTGTACAATACTTGTTCAACAACATCTGTATAATATTTGTGTCTAAGGCAATACTTCTTCTTGTGCATGGCATCCATACAATAAACATAGTCGATATCAATGACAACCAAATGCATTATCCAACCATTGTTGACATC
This sequence comes from Cunninghamia lanceolata, assembly GCA_027924645.1. Classification (NCBI taxonomy): domain Eukaryota; kingdom Viridiplantae; phylum Streptophyta; class Pinopsida; order Cupressales; family Cupressaceae; genus Cunninghamia; species Cunninghamia lanceolata. The sequence continues at coordinate 7,063,680 of BSBN01001038.1, read as the reverse complement.
AATGACAATCAAATACAAACATAGTGCCCATTCCCTAGTATGTTTTAGACTCTTTTACACCTATTTATATCCATCTTAGCCATCATAGAAAGACATTGCAAGCATTCCAAACCTTAGGAATTTGTCCCAAATGAACTCATAGAAATTAAGAACTCTACAAGGAGAAGTCATCTATGCCCATGGGGTGTAGGTGCCTAGGTCACCTATGCCTCCAAACATTGATGACCTCTAGAAATTAAGAAAAAATATTCCTAACACTTATTGTCCTAATCCTTACTACATGTTTTATCAATCATATGTCTAAAACTTACTATGGACTAATATGTAAGCCTCCTTTTCACTCCAATCATCATAATGAAACATTGTGAAAACTTGGTATCCTTTCCTTTCCTCTAACACTAAGGTAAATCGCAAGTTCTTCATATAAGAAAGAGGGCACCAAGCTAAGGATTGAAGATTTGAATTCATGGATTCCCTTTAAGCATCCTAGTTATAGAATCCTTATATTTTTCCTTCTTCATTTCCATTCCCATACATTATTCCCCTAATTCTTTCCATTTATGAAGCCATTAGATATTCTTTACCTTCACCATAGCCACCTGAAATCTACATATAATCTCTGTCACAATCAACATCAAATCTAATCTCAATTTCCTCTCTTGCACATCCTATAGTGTCACTCATATATCCTTTTGACTCCCATAACAAGTGCACAAATTATGGTAGGTTCACCCCCTAGGGTTTTGTATTATATCTACCATTGTTGCACACACCACCATCACTAAATCATTAGCTACACACACCCCATTTTTATAATTTATGTTATAGTGGAGGTTGAAATACACCATCTAGGAGACTAATTGAGGTTGTCCCCCAAACAACACACCCATTTTTCTTTGTCCTTCACACTCATATTGTTAGGATTAAGGTGCCATCAACCTTGTAAATCCTATGAAATTAATTACTCCTAATATTGTTTGTAAATAACCCATAAGGGATGAAAAGTTTCACCAGCAGTGATCTTATATTAGTTGTATGTTTATATCCAGTACATGACACTCATTCGTCCATGACGAGGGGTCGCAGGGGGGTTTCCCCCCTGCGAGGGGTCCAAGGGGATAATCCCTCAGCAGGGGGTCCGGGGGCCATGGTCCCTGGCAGGGGTTCGAGCATAGCACCCTCGAAACCTCATTTTATGTATATTTTATCATTGTGAATCTAGACCATTTGTAATTAGGTCACAGATCTGAGGGTCAATATTTTGTCAGTTATCTTGCCCTAGAAGGCAACCCCCTCTTATAAGGATACTTGTACTACGTTTTTATCAGATTGAAGAGTAGTAACAGGCAGTGCTAGATTGAAGATTGAATGAGAGAGGAAGTGCATGTATTGTAATCTCATATTTGAAGATAATACAACTTGGAGCATCTTTTCTTGGTGGAATTTTTTACCCAAAAGGGTTTCCTCCACGTTACATACTATGTTATGTGTTCAGTTCTTAGTGCATGTTATTTTTGTGTAATGGGTTTTGATTTCTGTTGCAATCTCCATTGATTCTACATTGTTTAGAGAATAATAAAGTTTGAATCAGATTTCTGTTGTGTGGTTTGCACCTTCATTTCTAACACATATCTACATATCTCATCACTAACAATGAATGCAAGAAATTTGCAAGAAAAAACAAGAATAAGGAGTGAAGATATATGACCTTAGAAAGTAGCAAACTTTTAGGATCAAAGGTCGCATATGCCCCTAAGGGTCAACTATTCCCAATGGTGTAGTAGATACATCCCAATACCATAAAATTCATGTGAAAACTTCCAAAATTAACCTATAGGTAGCTATTGATATTATTAGTGCATGTGCTTCATTTCTAGCTTTCTTTCCTCTTAAGCATTCCATTTTTGTTGTTCACAACTCCTTTCTCTTCTATTTTTATCTAGTATAAGTCAGATTAGGTATAGTATGGTTTTAGATTTGTTGTTATTTTAATCTATATACTATTAGACACTTAAAAAGTTAAAATTGTGTTTATTGCATTTTACTTTAGACACCTATAGACCTAACCACAATTTTCTATCATTCATTTGGTGAACCTATTATTCAATACTTCCACTTCTAATTTTCTAAAAAAAAACAATAATCTAAATGACCAAAATCCCTTTCCTTTCACTTCATTTTCTTTTGAAATTGAGTCAAAAATTGAATAAAAATAAAAAATCACCTCCCAAATAATTCTAGGCCACTTCTATAAGCCCAATCCCTATATCAAAAGGAAAATATAGTGGCATGTAGTCAACTTGCACTAGTCTTTAGTTAAATTATTCTCTTCTTTCCTTAATCTATCCTTCACATTATTCTATCTATTCTTCTCAATAACTTTCCTAGCCTTCACAAAACCTAGTATATCCTTCCCACACCCTTCTTTCCTATCCCACCCTTCATTAGCCCTTCTTTCTCTTTCCCAACATCCAATCCTAGCTCTCACAACATCTATTTAACCTTTCACAAGTCTTAGGGTGATCTTGGAATAGTATTGTTGATGTGGTTATTAGTCACATGCACATGAATAAACATTTACACAATGAACCTTTACTCATCTTGAAAGACTTCAAGATCCATGAGGATTTGATGTCCCAAGTCTCCATTAGTCAGGTCTTGACCTTCTGACAATCACTCAGTTTTCGTTGTAATATGTTGTTCGATTTCAGGGACTTACACCTTCATAATTGTATTCCTTCTCATATTCAGTTAATATTCCATAAATATCTAGTATGTTATACCTAATCTGCATATATCCTTAACAATTGCATTAGATCCTCTGGTTTCTAATTGAGATTCAAGCATATAAGGATAAATTGAGAATAACTTTGACCAATTCTTCTGAAACTATCTCAACTTTGATTAGTTCTTCTGAAACTATCCTAGCTTTGATTAGTTCTTCTAAAAATATCTTTGTCTGAACTAATCTTTGCATATATATCTTGAATTTACTTAAAGATGTTCTTTAAAACATGCAAATAATTGATATTTATGATCATTTGCATATGATTTTCCATTATTTTCAGCTTTCATTGTATATGCTTTAGATATATGACTACTTACATCAGTTCAATATGTACTACGTAAGATATATCAAATATTTGTATCTATTCACTATATTTTGTAGAATGAAGAGTTGAAGATTGAATTAAAGATGTAAGATCCTAAACTAATTGAATTTTACCATGATCCACATGCATATCTTGATATAATCATGAAATAAAATAAATCTACTCATACTTCACCAGAGACATTCACAGCTACGTAAGAGATGCAAATCTTCAAGGAAAGTGATTAATAGCAAGCAACCAGGTGAACACACTTCAAAATAATGCAACAATTCACCATTACAGACTACGAATCATGGAAGATTACATGAGATTTACAATGTAACAATAATCTGGAACTTTATTTTCATTATATATGCAAGGAATATACACATTTACACTAATTGTGACAAAGAACCATGAGAAAAGCCATAGAGATGTCAAATTAACAAGCTCAGTGCTCAAAAGTTCATCAATTCAGTCTCTGTAATACAAGATGATCTAGGCCCTTTTATAAAACAAGGACCTGAGATCAGTTACAATGCATCAACAGTCAAGATATCTCTCAAAATATCAATTGCCAAGATCTGTAGCACGTGATTGCCAGTTGGCAATCTTTAGTGGAGAATAATTGGCAAATGGAATATTCCTCGGTATCTTTACCTTCACTTCATTCTTGAATATCCTATTCCTCTGCCTTTGATGAATCTTCCCCCACTAGCATTTCTCTAGAGTATAACTTCTCATAGATATCATAAGCCCTTACGGCCACATCCATCTCTGTCTTGTCAAACTATTGTGCTTTAAGTTTTGCATACTCTCGCATCTACAGTTGGTCACTTATTGATACCCATTTATTTATCCTATTTTCTAACTTCTATTTATATGTATTTATCTTCACGGACATATCCATCACTTCATCTATTGCTTTCTCTGAAAAATTTTGAATAGGATCCTTTAAAATTAGATCAAACTAAGGCTTGAATGTCTCGATGGAGACCTACTCATCACATATTTCCTTTTCACTCACCTAATTACCTAGTAGCTCTTCGAGAATTAGCAGGTCATGTGCTTCTGTGCTTAAGTCTGTTGCCTTGAGTCTACATCCCTTAAGAATATTTGCTTCAAATTTCAAATCCTTTATCCATGTAGATATCATATGCATTGTTTGTAATGTCAGGATGTGATGTTTGAGTAGCACCTTATCTTTCAACTTCCTAGCATTTATCATTTTATTGAGGTCTTGATCATTCTAATCGATCCTCGTAGCACATTCCTTCTTCAATTGATCAATCTTTGTCCAAATGTAAGCCAAGGTATCCCAATTAGACAATACCATCTGGATTACTTCTCCATTCACCAAAAATTTGGTAAACCAAATCTACATGACATGTGCTTGATGCTTCTTTGCATCAAGATCACTTATTTCATCTTGACTCACTAGTTTCAATGCAGTTTGTACCTCTATTATTTGTACACCAGGGGGAACCAATCCCCTAACAAATGAATGGAGCTGGGCAATGTGCCCCTTCAACTCCTTATTTTTTAGCTTGGTCTTATGAATGCGGGCAGCCACTACTTCTGTATTACCTTTGAGTTCTTCAATTTTCTGTTTTGTTGTTGCATGCCTCAAATCCACATTAGTTATTTGGTATTCACTAGTCGTTATTTACCCTTTGGCATTATCCATAGTAGGCACAATCAAATGTGCTACTCCTACACCCATTCTGGATGCCCCTCTTTATTGCAGATACTTCCCTTGCTTTATGCTTAGGCCTTATTTCCTCAGTTGTGAATGAAGATTTAAAGTCAAATGGAGTAACATTAGTAGGAGGTTGCATTACCTTAGCTACAAGCCATTCAGGTACATCTTGTGTTGGTCCTTCTTGAGTAGATTTCTCAATGTGAGCATCTTTGATTGCCATATCATCATCTTCATCCTGACCACTTTCTCCTTGCAACACTTCCTGCTGATGAACCTCCTCTTATTCAGGCACATTATCCTTTGGAATCTCTTGTTGAGGCATTTCCCCTTGTGTGGCCTCTTGTTGTTGATCCTTAGGATCCCCCATTTCCTAATGTATGTTTATATCATGTACATCTTGTGGAATCTCTTTCTCAGGAACTTCTCCCTGATGCTCTTCTTTATGAGGGACTTTAGGATTCTCCACTGCATCAATCATTCACTCATCCCCTTTATCTGCTGGAGCCTGTTGCTCTGATGATTCTATTTGTTGTTCTGCATGTTGTTTTGGTCCTTCCTCAACATGATCTTCAATTTGTTCACCTCCTTTGTCTATTGGGATATCCTAAGCAACATCCTCCATCTGATTATCCTAATCAGTTTCTTCTTGTTCTTGCCTATCCAGAGTAGTATCCTTATCTTCTATTCTTATTCCTACTGGATAAGACAAGTCAATTGCTTCAGGACTTGTTATTCTCCCAACCAAGTCATCTAATTGCTCAGGCTACATGGGTTCTTGGGGTGACCCTGCCCCATCTGTATCAGATATATTCTATATATAAGGGTCTTTCACACTTTCTAGGCTCTCTATCTCCTCAATGTCCTGTTCCTATTGACCTTCCACCACTTCTTCTTGAAGTAGTTCCTGATGTGAAGGCACTGAGGGTGTAAGAAGTGACCCCACATGATTATTGGTTACATCCCTTGTAACCTCATCATCTATCAAGTCAATGACTTGACTTAGACATAATGGTTTCTCTCCAACCCTTGCTTGTTTTGCAGCCTTCGCTTGTTATGTAGCCATTTCATTCTTCACTTGTATAATTTTAGGAACTGAGATGTTATGTTACAATTCCCTAACTACTCCCACTGTAGGATCAAGGAAATCCTTGACCTGTTGTGCTAAATGGGTCTGGAGCATGGCAAGTGGTGAGGCAGATACTGATGATGAGGCTCCTAGTAATTGGCCTTGAGCAAATAACATCTCCATTTGAGTAGGCCCTATGGCAACCTCAGTCTGGACTTCCACTTGTTTGGATGTTGATCCTTTCATCAGCGTAGCCCCGACCCTCCTTTTCTTTGGGATGTTCACCCCTATAATATAAATGTTCCCCTAGGTAAAAGCACAAAGCTGTGTCACACTTTTTATAAAGGAAACTGTTAGGAATTGCATGCAGAAGATATCAATTAAATGCAAATAAAGATTAAACAAAGGAATGAAAAATACACAGAAATAATAACAAGAGATAATTTTTAACATGGTTCACCCAAACTCAGGCTACATCAACCAACAAAGAGTCCAATATTATTATCTAGCAAATCAAACCAATTACAACCAACAATCATTGCAACTCAATACTGCTGCAAATGCTACAATACAATATCAACAAAAACCCTAACCCTTAGCCATTTTTTATCAAGACTTATGTTGGTTACAAAATAGGGTTTTTTTATGTCGACCAATAGAAAAATAACTCATGATGCCTTTATAAAATAATAAAAGTTGTTTGAAGTCTTGAACCCCACAAGGGACATTGCCCCTTGACCTCATCTTAGGGGCCTACCCCCAAACCCTCGTTAAATAATTTGGGGGGAAACTGTGTAGATAAAAGTGGAGAAAATTTAACCTTTGAGTCTGATTAGGCTCCATATAACAACAATCTCCCACTTGGAGACTAATCAGACTCCACAACATATCATCTCCCACTTGGAGACTGATCATAACACTACTGACCTTGTAGCTTCCACTGGAAATGAACACCTTGGACCCTGTTGTTCTAATTTTATTGTTTTTAGTCTTGAAGACAAACCGAAGCCGAAGAGGAGCTCAGTTTCTCCCTTGTCACTGCCTTCGTAAACATATCCGTTGGATTTTCATCTGTATGTATCTTTTCCAGCTGTAACTGTCCATCATCCAACACTGACCAAATGAAATGATATCTTAGCTGTATCTATTTGGTCTTTGAATGCAAGAAAGAATTCTTTGCAAGATGTATGGCACTCTGATTATCTATAAACAAATAACTATTAGCCTGTTGTTTGCCTAATTCTTCCATGAAAGATTGAAGCCATATCATCTCCTTGCTTGCCTCTGTTGCAGCTACATACTCTGCCTCCATGGTGGATAAAGCAACCACCTTTTGCAACTTGGAGATCCAACTCACCACTGTCCCACCTACAGTAAAGACATAACATGTAGTACTCCACCTGGTATCAATATCCCCTGCCAAATTTGAGTCCACATAGCCTGCTAAATCAGTATTAGAGCCCCCAAAACATAAGTGTTTAGTGGATGTACCTCTCAAATATCTGAGAATCTATTTTACCACATTCCAATGCTCCAATCCAGGATTACTCAAATACCTGCTTATGACTCCTACAGCATGTGCAATATCTGGTCTTGTGCATACCATGACGTACATTAAACTTCCTACAACTGAAGCATATGGTACCTTGGACATTTTTTCTTCCTCCTCTTGTGTCTTAGGACACATCTCCTTAGTCAATTTTAAATGACTAGGCAAAGGTGTGCTGACAGCTTTTGCATTCTCCATATGGAATCTTTGCAACACCTTTTCCACATAATCAGCCTGAGATGGAGTCAATTTTCTATTCTTCCTATCTCTGCAAATTTTCATACCAAGGATTTGTTTTGCTGCCCCCAAATCCTTCATAGAAAATGATTGTGCTAACTGCTATTTTAACTCTCTTATGTGATCCATGTTAGACCCTGCTACAAGCATGTCATCAACATATAAACATAAAATAATGTAGCGGTCATTATCCAACCTCTTAAAATAAACACAATAGTCAGAATTACACTGGTTGTAGCCTTTCTCAGCCATAAAACTATCAAATTTCAAATGCCATTGCCGAGGTGCTTGTTTCAAGCCATATAAACTCTTCTTCAATCTACACACCAATTTCTCCTTACCTTTGACCTCAAATCCCTGTGGTTGTTCCATATATATCTCATCCTCCAAATCACCATGGAGAAAGGTAGTTTTCACATCTAGCTGTTCCAAATGCAAATCTTCAGTAGCCACAATACTTAAAACAATACGAATAGAAGTCATCTTAACAACCGGAGAAAAAATCTCATCAAAATCAATCCCTTTTTTCTGTGCAAATCCTTTTACAACTAACTTGGATTTAAATATTTTCTTACCTCCATCTTCCTCTTTCAACCTATAAACCCATTGTTTGGTAAAGCCTTTTTACCTGCAAACAACTTACATAATTCCCAAGTCTGATTTTTCAGCAAGGAGTCCATTTCTTCTTTCATTGCAAGCTCCCACTAAACCTTTGTATCCACCTGCATAGCTTCATCATACCCTTCCGGGTCACCAGTATCTATTAACAAAATAGAATACAAAGAGGGAGAAAACCTTTTAGGAGGTCTACTTAGCCTTGTTGACTATCTAACATTCACTGGAGTTTGTGGTATTTCTTGTTGCTGTTGCGGAGCATGAGGAACCACTAGAACATCATTATCTAGAGTATCATCCAGCACCACTTAATCTTTTTCTTTCTTCTCATGCTGCTGCAACTGATCTTTGTACAACACCTTCTCATTGAATACAACATCCCTGCTTCTCACAATTTTTAGATTTTCAACATCCCAAAGCCTATAACCAAATTCATCAATGCCATATCCAATGAAGATACACTTTTTTGATTTTGCATCCAGCTTAGTTCTATTTTCATAATCTACATGTGCAAATGCTTCACATCTGAAGGTTTTGATAAAAGAATAACTTGCCTTCTTACCTATCCATGCTTCCTCTGAAATACCACAGCCCAAAGGAACTGAATGACCTCTATTAATTAAATATACAGTAGTATTGAAAGCCTCTACCCACATGTTTAAAGCCTCTACCAACATGTAATCTCATGCTCCTTGCATGCTCCATTATTGTCCTATTCATGCACTCAGCCACTCCATTTTCTTGTGGAGTCCCTAGAACCATTTTCTGCTTACAAATTCCATTAAAGGAACAATAATCATCAAATTATTTGCTGCAATACTCACCACCATTATCAGATCTGAGACATTTTAATCTTTTACCCGTCTCATTCTCAACCAAACTTCGCCATTTCTTAAATGTTTCAAATACATCAGATTTTTGCCTAAAGAAATAAATCCAAACCTTCCTAGTTGCATCATCTATGAATGTAACATAATATCGAGAGCCACAAAGAGAAGATACCTGAGCCAGTCCCCATACATCTGTATGCACAAGCTCCAACTTTTTATCTTTCTTTTGCTTCCCATCCTTGAGAAAACTAACTCTCTTTTGTTTGCCATACACACAACTTTCACAGAAATCCATATTAATACATTTTAGACCTGGTAAAACTTTCTTACAAAATGAAGTACTTTCATACCTTTTTCGCTTGTATGCCCAAGTCTGTTATGCCACAATGTTGTCTCAGAACCTGCAGCAACTGTTCTTGAACCTATTTGTTTTTTCTCTACAACAACTAAATTAGAAGGAACAGTATGACCTGTACAAAGATATAAGGTGCCTACTTTCACACCTTTTGCTACTATTAAGTCACCTCTTGAAACCTTTTAATTTTTATCATTAAAAGTAACTGTGCAACCTTCATCACCTAGCTGCCCTACTGAAATTAAATTCCTACTTAGCCTTGGAATGTACCTTACCTCTTGTAGTAGCCAATGATTCCCATTCTGCAACTTAATTTTAATTCTTCCCTTTCCAACAATCTGACAGGGTTCATTATCTCCCAAATAAACCAGCCCAAAATCCCCTTGGACATAATCAAGAAAATAACGTCTATGGGGCGTAGCATGAAATGAGGCCCCTGAATCTAAAACCCATGAATCATCAAAATTATCTAGGGAAAGAATCAAAGCATCATCTTCAAATTTATTACTTACCACATTTGCCTCCTTATTGCCTTCTTGTTTTTCTCCTTTATTCTTCCGAGACCAGTAATCTTTCTTCAGATGACCTAGTTTCCCACAGTACCAGCAATCCTTCTATCCCCTAGATTGGGACCTCTTGTTCTTTGATTTTCCTCATGACTTCCCATGACCTCTAGAACCTTTTCCTCTCTCCTTTGATTTGCCCCTACTTTCCACATTCAAAACACTACCTAATGTGGACCCTCTTGAGCTCTTCCGCCGCATTTCCTCGCTAAGGATAACACCAACAACATCATCAAATTTCAAAGTATTTGAACCAGAGATAGAGTTACTTATAGCCATTACCAAGCTATTCTGGCTTTCTAGCAAAGAACATAAAACCAAGAGAGCCCTCAACTCTTCGTCAAATTTCACTTTTATAGAAGTTAACTGACTGGTAATCATATTAAACTCATTTAAATGATCTGTCATAGATCCACCTTCAATCATTTTCAGATTAAACAAACACTTCATGAGAAATACCTTATTTGAGGCTGAGGGTTTTTCATACAATTTAGCCAAATCTTTCATCAGTTCATTTGTTGTCTTCGCTTCTATTATATTGAATGCCACAGATGGTGTCAAGCATAATTGAATGGTTCCCAGTGTCTTTCTGTCTAGAAGTTCCTAATCCTCATTAGTCATTACTGTCAGTTTCTTGGCTATTCCTTCCAATGACCTCCATAAATCCTTCTGATAGAGATAATCCTCCATCTGCATCTTCTATAACTAATAGTTCTTCCCATTGAATTTATCTACCTTCAATTTATCCTCATCCACCATTGCTCCCACTTAACTGTGAGACCTTCCTGCAGATGATAATCGAACACAACCCGCTCTAATACCACTTGTTAGGAATTGCATGCAGAAGATATCAATTAAATGTAAATAAATATTAAACAGGGGAATGAAAAATACACAAAAATAATAATAGAGAGAGATAATTTTTAATGTGGTTCACCCAAACTCGATCTACATCCACCAACAAAGAGTCCAATATTATTAGCCAGCAAATCAAACTGATTACAACCAGCAATCCTCGCAACTCAATACTGTTGCAAATGCTACAATACAATATCAACAAAAACCCTAACCCTTAGCTATTTTTTATCAAGACTTATGTCGGTTACAAAATAGGTTTTTTTATGTCGGCCAATAGAAAAATTACTCCCGACGCCTTTATAAAATAATAAAAGTTGTTTGAGGTCTTGAACCCTGCAAGGGGCATTACCCCTTGACCCCGTCTTGGGGCCACTGCCCCCAAACCCCCATGAAATAATTTGGGGGGAACTGTACCGATAAAAGTTGGGAAAATTTAACATCCAATTTTGATTAGGCTCCATATAACAACAGAAACAACTAAGACTCATCTAAATTTTTAACTTGAATCACTAGAAAGTGACATATATTTTGAATTTTGAAATGATGTAAACTAATGAAATGTTTACTTTTTAGTGTATTTTATGTTTGTATTTTTTTATAAAAATTAAAAAATTATTTGAATATATTTTTTTGTAAAATTGACACTATAATTTAGTTGCTGATAAAATGCTAAAAAATGAAGTTAAGTGGGACGATGTTCTTTATATAGTAAATTCTATTTTTTTTCCTTCAATTTTTTTTTAATGTATTTATAACTTGAAACTTTAGTACATGAATTTATTTTTTCCACATTTTGATAAATATGTATTTTTAGATAAATATTAAAAATTGTGTGTACTAAAAACATAATTATTTTGATGGGACGTCATCTTTTGTCTTCACTATTTATCCAAAATAGAAAAAAAACTTATATCATCTTGACATGGAATCTCTTCTCTAGAGCATCATATTTTTTTTATTTTTTTTAATAAACTTTAGTATTTTTTCTTGATAAGACAACCAACCTTATATTTTGGTGTTGATGACCTACTGTTAGTAAAAATAAAAAATAAAATATAAACAATAATTAAACTATTAAAACATCACATTTTTGAAAACTACACTTACAAATCTACAAAAGGGTGTTTTTAGATTTTTTTTAACAAATATTTATATGAGTAGGAGTTGTTGAAATGTCAACTTTTTTGAACAATTTTATTTTTTTGGTAAATTGGTCCCCAAGTGGTGATACATATGTATTTAGTGGACACTTCTAGTTGGAAAAGTTGTGACCCATATCTAACTTAGCTAGAATGAATCTCACTAGACCATATGTTTGACAAAAAATGACTTTTAGTTGGAAATGTTTAAATTCACTCGTGTTGATAAGTTGGCCAAAAGTGTGACACAGTTTTGTAATTTTACCCCCCTACGTTCTTATGTGGCTATGGTAGTAATGGGGATGGTTGGTAGAGCTTGTTCCCTCAGAGGTGATGGCTTGGTAGCCACACTTATGCCCATTGATGTCAACTCCTCTCCAAGTGCAGAAGATCTTGGCTCAACAAGTTTAGCCTCCATGACTCTTCTCTTATGAATGAGAGAGTCATCATATCCCAAGTCCTCTCTTTCCTTCCTTTTTCCCTTCTTATCATATGTAAGTGCAACCCCCTTAGCCTTTAATTTAACTAGCTTCTTCTCTACCCATTTCTTGGTAATGGTTATGACTCTTGATGTTATCACATCTATGGATGTCTCCTTTGGTTGGCTCCAATCTAGAAGGGACAAAGGCTCTTTATATATCTATTTTTCTTCATATTCTGGGTCTAGAACCTTCCCATCATCAGTTTTTACCTTAGGAGGTACCTCTAGACAACCCAACATCTTGATTTGATTCAAAGTTAGACGTTGGTATCATCTTTTCCTTACATCATCATCATCATCACAATCATCCCAATAATCTTCAAGATGTGTCACACGTAGCTTCTTATTCACATTCTTTTCGATTCTGTGATAGGGATCATAATACCTGGTCAAAGAAAATAATTGCAGATGCAACATATGCAGCTCAGCTTCCAACTTCTTGGCATTATCAATCATCCCACACACATACCAGTTGATCTCCATGGGAAATTTGACATTTCCCCTCCTATTCTTCTTCATGTATGCCTCATATTCAATGAAATGATTTATCTGGTAACCTCCAGTAGTACTATATTGTTGATGGGGTACCACGATAGCATGAATGGATTTCCTTCAAAGCCCTCCATTCTGACATATGTATAGGTGGGGAAATGGATAAACCATGCCCCATGCGGTTGTATCAACTCCTGGGCTTATTTATAAAGTCTTTTGGCTCTATCCCCTTCCATTAGTCTAAGTAGATGCATGATAAAACAATCATTTACAGTCTTATAGTGTTGAGTAGGCTATTTTCTTTCTAATTGTGGCTAATGTTCCCACACCATTTGATCTGTAGGTTGAGGTCCCAGCCTCCCAAAGGTGTTCAATCCATTAGGTTGTGCTCTATAAACACATGCATAGACTACATAAGATGTCGTATTGAGCATCCTCTACCTATTTTACCATGCCATCATGCCTTCATGCAGAGAATCACTAATAATCTTAGCCTAGTTGGCTACCACATTCTTGTCTTTGACCAAACGAATCAAACCAAACATCCAAGGCTTGAAGGTCTCGACATCTTGCTTCCCCACCATTCTGTTGAGTAGGGCAATCATGTATTGCACCTCTGGGTTGAAGTCATACTTGTATAGGTTATGAGGCATCTTGGCTACAGCCTTGGCCTTATTAGCTAGATCTCTCCAGGATGTGAAAATGATCTTTCTGCAGTCGGAGAGGTTGTTGTTGAACTCTGCTTTTTGTTCAGTTAGGTCTATTTCAAAGATATCGTGACTCCTAAGTAGTTTGAAGGCTTCTACAATGCTCCTCATGGAGAAGTCAGCGTATACCCACCCTTGACTAGATCCACTCGATATTGTATTTGTTGGTGCACTCAATGACAAACTCTAGTGGCATTTGACATCCTAGTGGATATGATGTTCTGCAGTATAGGGTTACCATCTCTAGCCAGGATCCATGCCCTAAAGGCATCCAAATTTGTATTTCCACAGTGTGTATCCAGTACAAAACCAAACTTATGGCATACATCACTGGGAATAGGGAACATATTCCTTTTGAACTCCTTGTTTTGTCGGTTTATTCACTTCTACATCCTGTCCTATGGAACATGGACATCCATAATTAGCTCTAGGGTTTATGCCTTTAAATGGGCAAGTTACCTTAAATCCCACTATGTAATTTGAAATCGATTATAATCCCCCTATGGATCTGAATTTACCCTAGAGAATTACTGTCATAACAAGGATTTAACCTTTTGGTAATGTAAAAAAAATATTGTAATGATAAAAATGAAGGAGAGGCTTTGACATATTCATACCTGTCTGTTAAGATATCAACTTTAATATAGATGCAGATATGGATACCGTTTAGCTGAGCAACACCATTTCCATTCTTTGTAATGCCGCCTTCGAATGCCTTTAATATCATCTTAATCACCTGTAGGTCACCTTCAATCACCTTTAGATCTTTGTAATTTTACCTCAAATGCTTTGGTAATTGACAATGTGGGATGAATTTAACTTTTATCCTTAGAAAACTCGCCGATTAGGGCGTATTAATTACCCACTCTGCAGTTAGGTGAGTCTTTGTCATTTAGGCGTGGGAGAATTCAACAGCTGGAAAAAGGCATGCATTTGAATTTAAAATGCCAATGACGTTAATGCATATCATTTAATACGGGAAGGGATATAGACATGGATATTTGAAACTTAATATACGAGTCAAAATATCCATGCCAAAATGTCCATTTGACTTTGACCAGGATGAGGATGAATATCCTGGTTCGAACCTTGTCTAGGTAACATTAGCAAAAGGTCTTGGTCAAACATCCATTGACCATAAAAGTGAGCGACGGGATTTGATTTGCTTTCAAAAGGTCAGGATATATAAAATATCCATTGCAAAATGTTTCTTGCGAAAGATCCTGTCAAAAATTCAACTGTGGGACACATGGAGTGAAATGCTCGCTCAGGATATAGATCTAGATATTTGTATGGATATGGATATTTGGCAAGTGTATGGATATCTGGCAAGTGTTAAATATTTGGTCAAAAATATCCATTTGAAAATTCAACTAACTGAGTATTCAGAACATGATCCTTAAGGCAAGATACGGATATGGACATGGATATGGATATTTAGAACCTAATGTCCAGTTCCAAATATCTAGTGTGAAATATCCATGTGTTGAAAGTTTATCGATGGGAGTAAATTTGACGGTCGTCATAGGATGTGGATATGGATATTTGGCAATTGATTATATCCTATGTGCAAATATCCTATCTAGTTGACATCTTCATGGCTCGACCTAATAAATTTGATGATCTGGAGTGGACATGGATATGGATATTTTGATAAGTGATTATATCCATCCAGTCGAGGTGACTATTGATTCAACACGATTTAATGGTTATTTCAGGTCCAGATCTATTGCCAATGCATTTGAGATTTGGCACAAAGGTTTGGATATGACAATGGGACTAGACCACATATTGAGAGTGGACAGGATATTACAGTCATAATATCCATATCCCTTTGACTAGGATATCCAATTGACCAGAGCTTTAAATGAGCATAACTTACTCATTTTGACAAATTTCAACATGATGTAAAAGGCAAAGTTTCTTAGAATTTGATTCTATATCCATTCATGACCTTTGTAGGGGAATATCCCATCTTGAGTTTTGACCATGGATCATGACATGATATTTTACCATATCACCCAAAAGGGAAAACACACAAGCAAAGCAAAATGAAAAGTTGGGTCCCTATTTTGCTAAGGTGAAATGGGGCATGTTGTGAGACCACACAACAAGTATGTTCCACATGTGGGATGGGGCACAAATTTGAGTTTTGGAAGGCAAAAATCATTGAACACTTTTGAATGACATCCCCTCATTTGAAGGTAATATGCCTACCACATGTCAATAACCTTCGAATGAAGGTCTTCTTTTAATTTTTAAATGTCCAACATTAAATTCCCTATAGGGAGGGACCTCTAAATTAAGGTACCTCCAAGTGACCTTCATTTTAATTTCTTTAGGATGCCTTCATCCTTCTAATCATTTAGTTTCCAAAAGAAAATTTCTTCTTTGAACCAAGGTTTGGACCATCAAATGGAGTCATCATGACATGAGATTTTGTAGGATCATAACCCTTGAAATAAGATTTCCAATAAGTATAATTTGTAATAAATTTTATTTAATTATTATATTTATTTTCTATTTTCTAGTGAACATAGGTTTTTAACCAAACATAAAGGTCTCTATTCGACACACATGGAAAATGAAAAGTTAAAAAATAAATCTTAAAAGTACATTCACACTCCATATTAATGTGTTTTTTTTAACAAAAATAAATAATTTGGATATATACAAAGAAAGTTGTGTTATGGAATAATATCACTCTAAATTATAAGTAATCTAAATTGAAAAAATAATATAAATGAAATATGCAATGAAAAATTATAAAAAATATGCATGCACTAGATATCTATGTTAATGATCTATGTTTAAGAAAATATGAATTTATCTTAATTCGAAAAAAGGTTGTGTTATGGAATAATATAACTCATTTCAAATACTATAAAGTACAAATACAAGTTATTAAGAAATGCTTACAATTTTTTTAATTTTAAGAAAATAGATTTAAAATCTACAAACAAAATCTCAAGAATCTCTAGTTCACATTATCTTCAAATTCTTAAAGGTTTGCTTTCTATAAGTGATAGAAAGTAAAAATTTGGTTAAAAATGTTGATTTCAATGTTCCACTTAGGTCAATTAGTGGGATCACCCCTCATTTACATTTTCCCAACACAAACACCACCTTCTTTAGAACCCTTGTGTACCTTTCCATTCTTCAAACTTGACCTTTATTCTTTGTCACAACATTTGATCCTGCCATCCCTACAATCTGTCCTCTATCACTCCTTACTACACCTACTCTAATATCCCTAACACTTAATGAAAATTTGCCAATTCATACTCTAAACCCATTTTCCTTTTTTCCTTTCATTCACATTACCTTCCCCACCATTATATTTTCTCACTGTATACCATGGATTCTCCCATATCCCTAACCTCTATCCATGAATTTTTTTATGATTCCACTTTCCCCTGTCAACTTTTTTTACTCACCTCGTTGTCCTTTAACACGTCTGATAACTCTTCTCCACCTTCTCTTCCATCTATTACACCTACTCTATATTTTCTTGACCTAGTCAATGATATCCATCCCACTTTACCAACCCCACCCTCTCTTTCTCCTATTGTACACATCCCTTGTCCTATAGGTCATGATGGTGATTCATGTTGTCCCACTTCTTCCTTTACTTCATATATTTTGAATAAATTACTAGATTGTGAGCATGGAACTCCTCCCTTCTTTCTACTATTTATGTTTCTCATCCTACCAGATCCGTGATACTTTCTCATAGAAAGATTCATATTCCTCTCTTAATTATCTATATTTTTCTACCTTTAGTTAGTATTCCAATTTATGTTGTGGATCATGCACCTTATGATGATTATTTCACCTCTAAGCCTCTCCTTTCTACTACTTCCTACCATAATTATATTTACAATACTTCTATCCCTCTTGTATATGACATTAGCGATGATGAACATACAATATATGATCACTCTATTGCATAGTTTTCAAACATTGCATGTAATGAGCTATATTATGATATCGACACTTCTTTGTATTCCTCTTTTTCTATTCCTTCTTCCCTCTTATTTAGTCCCCCCCCCTTCACATGGATCCACTTCATTGTGCCAATAGACATGATCTCCCTTTCAATCCATCTTTCCTCCCTTCCACTCCTCTACCTCCCCCATGTTCATAGAGCCCTTGTTTCCTATTTCTTATTAGTTACCTCTTCCTTTTTCACCTCATACTATTACACCTCCTTATACATGTGGCATGTACTTTCCTCATCATTATGTTATATTTCCTTCTCCATATGCTATTTACTCCTCTCTATCTCCTAATTGGACATACATGAAAACTAAACTTAAGGAGCTAGATGTGCAATTGGAGTTTCTCACTTCTCTTACCTCTCATTCAACACCTTTATGGTAATTTTATTCCATTTCTTATATTATTCTATCATACTCTTCTCCTAGTGACATGGGTTCTATATGCTTTGACTAGTATTTTGGCCAAGGAGATCCCATCTAATGTGTGAGGTATTTTGATACTCTTTACTTAACTCTTACTTTTGATGATCCTGTCATGGCCAAATTATTTCCTAGTACCTTGATATATGATGAATTATATTGGTTTAAACACATTAGATCCTAGTTCCTTATATTCCTTTGTTTATATTGTGCATGTGTTCACTCTCCACTTATTATATAACATAAAACTTAAAGTCACTCTCTTACAACTAGTGCATTGAAAATAAGATCCCACTGAGAGTGTTGAAAAATATGCTTCCCTCTTCTTTTCTTTTCTCATTCACATGATATTCCATCCTCTTGGTTATTTTCTCCAACCTATATTTCTTTAAAATCTCTTACCTTGTATTGAAGAGAATGTGGCTCTTTGTAGACAAGCCTCTCTTCATGATATATATATATATTTAGTGTCCATTGAGGTTGATGACATACTTACATGGATCGGGGGCACTTCTACTTCTACTATTCCTATGGATTCCTTATGTGAATCTATTCTTAATAATTAGCCTCCTATTTTTCAAGATAAACATGACAAAAGAAGTCTCACATCTTGCTAATTAGATCATAAACAAATATTGTGACTTATATTGGAGGCTAAATTAATTACTCTTCCATCTCTTACATTTAAAAAACCTCCTAAGTATGGTCATTCACATCTTTCTTTTCATTTCATAATATTTTAGGCTATTATACTAATCAATTTTGAGCATTGAAGAATAAAATACAAGATTTTATTGATGGGGGGTCATTTTGGTTTACCCTTATGATACACCTTCCCCTTCTCATGATAACAAACCTAATTTGGTAGAAGGACCTAGCACAACACATCCAATATCATTCACCCATGATACACATGATGATGGCCATGATACTCCTCACATGCTTCCACATGATCTTCCTTCTCTTAATACTCAAGTCACTTTTATTTCTCCTTTTGCATGTACTAAGATTGTGGAGCTCATCCCTCATTTTAATGATTCTCCATATAAGACCATTACAAATTTTCCTCACTTATCTACTATTTTCACAAAAAGTTCTCTTCACCATTCTCAATTTCCTTCTTGTGACTCTCCTTGCATGACACATTTGCCTAATTTCTCCCCAAGGGGTTTTCTACATGTTGATCCATGATTTGCTAATGACTATTACATTTTTGTTGGATGATCCTACCTAACTTTAGAATCTTATTATTTTCCTATCTCTTACTTTATCAATGTTGTTCTATATGTTATCTAATAGTATGTGTTCCATAATTTATTCATGTGACTATCCTACTTCTTATATATCATCATTAATTTATCTATTGATTCCTCTATTTGATCATCCTCATGCATGTTCTATTGTCCTTATGTCATCACTATTTGTGCCTTCCTCTACATGACCTCTTGGAGATGCTATAAATACTAAGGCATATAAGCAATGCTACCTTTCAATTATACATTGTAGAAGGTATAGAGTTTGCTAAAACTATTGATGTCATCCATCTACAAAGCATATTCCACCTAAATTATCATAGACATACATTTTGTACTTCATGCTAGCCTAACCCATCATATTACCACAACATATTCTTGTTTTCTCTCTCATAGTAGTCTCGATAATGGACTTTGTTCCCTTCACATCATACATTGCTACTACATTTATCCCCTTTTAGCTTTATCAAGAGACACTACTCTATAGGCACTCCATGATTAGTCCCTAGTTATATCTTTCTCATTTTCTCTCATGATATCCAATCTCACTTGTTTACCCTAAAGGCTCATTTCTACATTGGTGAGGCTATCCCCCATCCATGTACTAGCTCTAAACTATTCATCAGCTACCCATCTCTTAGCCCCTAGGGCTATTGCATCTATAATCAACATGAGCTATTGAAAAAGAATAATATGCTTTAGAATCCACCCCATGACCAAGGATGGATAGATAAAGGAATATGCACTCCATCTAACAATCTAATAAAGGTTGTAGTAGGCTCAAGAAAAATTGTTGACTCTCCAAGCATAAACACATTTCTACTCCACCTATTGAATGATGGGGGCCTAACTATAAAGAAGAATGTGTGCCTTCTTCTCATCAACAAGTTTGATGGTAATCATGTCAATAATCACCTTCTATAGAGGTGAAACATTGAGATGTGGAATTGTAACCAATTAAATTCCCTTTTGGTCACATAAATGAGTATCTCCAAAATATGCTACTCATAAGGCCCCCTATTAATATGAGGTTTCCTCATCTAATGTAAGTTGGTCCCCTTGGATAGGGACAACCCAAATATGATAGACATATAACAAGAAATTGTCCACTCCCCATAACTATGTGGAAATCATAAAGTGATTTTGTTTGCATCCTAGTATGAAAGAATATTGCAACACACTTGGCTTGACGGGTGGATCAATCAGATCCATGCTACTCTATCTAATCGTACTCTATGGATCATGGCTTTGTTGTTCTCAAAATCAGCTACACTCGTTTTTGTAGACAACCCCTACGAAACTTGTCTGTTTCGTAATCTACACTCTAAGTTCGCAAATAAAGACAAGGTTCTCTTGGTCTTGTGCGAAGTTGTATGGCATCCTAAACTAGTTTACAACATTCCCTCGAATTAATT
The DNA here is from genome assembly GCA_027924645.1 of Cunninghamia lanceolata. Lineage (NCBI taxonomy): Eukaryota > Viridiplantae > Streptophyta > Pinopsida > Cupressales > Cupressaceae > Cunninghamia > Cunninghamia lanceolata. The sequence goes on along the minus strand of BSBN01001038.1, from coordinate 7,042,905 downwards.
CCTCAAAGTTTGTGCAAATTGATTAGGTCGTAAACTGACCAAAATATCAATTTTGATCATTTTGGGGGTGTTAGTGAAATTTTGAATCTTTATATGTAAAGTCGGCCAGATTCACCACTATTGCATATTCTGATTGTTTGCTTATGTTGAGTTGGCACTTTTTGCTATTTTTGCATAGTTTTTCCTTTCCACATGCTCAAGCGGCACTTTTTGCCGCCATTACATATTCTCAGACATAAAGCGCATGTGTAAAGCCAATGGTTTTTACCTCTTTTGCATTTTGGAAAGCACCCTGTGAGGTCAGTGATTTTCACCACCCGAGCGAGGTCGATCTTCGAAATCATGAACTCCAGTGGCATTAAGATCATGTCTTTCAAACCTTTTAAATGTGTTATTTTGTTGTTTTTCGTTATTTCTATTTCCTAAACCTTCTAATTGATTTGTAAACCCTCCCTCAAGCTGCTTGATCGCGCCGACCTTGGATTCAAGACATATTTCAAATCGCCATCGTCAAGCTTAGGGTTTCAAACTCTTGACAGGTAAGTTGTTAAACCGCTTTCACTTTCTAGGGTTTTCATTAATATGATTGTTTAATGGCTTTATTAGTTTGAATTTATCAAAAAACCTTTGTAAAATGTTGTGTTCCTATTTGTTATTGTTGTTTTTGGCTTGATCTTTTATTTTGAGTTTGTTCTTCAAATGTGCGTTGTCTAGGTCCTCGAATAGGTTTTATTGCTTGTGCCCTAGATTGTAAACTAGTAAATCCAAATGACAAAAATTGCCGACCAATGTTTGTGCCCCAGGTTTTATGGTGATATGTGTAGTCGGTGGTTTGTCTCGATCAAACACCAAAACCATCTTGCAATGTCTGCATCATCGACAATAATTACTGCTTGAGACAAACCTTCATAACCATTGTTGTGTATTCTCGTCGGTGAAACTGACCACTCAAACATGTTCATTATGCTTGTTCCTGTGTAGTGGCATTGAAGTTTACCGCCTGAGTTCTTTCATAAACTTATGAGCAAATGCGAAGTCGGCATTTTTTGCCGCTTATGCGTTTGAAGACTTATCAAAATGTAAGTGCATGGGCGGCAAAATTTTCTGCCCCTACACGAAAACCTTGAAATATCCAACTTGCAATGTCGGCATTATTTGCCGCTCGAACATCAAATTCACAATTTTCATACCAATCTGCTATGTCGACATAATTTACCGCCGATACATAACACTTTCAATTCTCTTGGAACATGTAATAGCAGCGAATTTAACCACCGATACACTTGTGAAATATCCCTCACATGCAAGGGTGGCAAATTTTGCCGCCCATGCAAACATTCTCTCAAATTTTCCTAACTATGGGATATTTTCAATTTTTCTTTTCCGAGCCTGCTTTCCTTCATTTTTCAACTCGCTCGCACTCTAGCCATTTCAAGCGTGTCCCCATAGTCGTGATCGTCGACATGCAATTTTCCCATATTACCAGTATTTCCCCTAATTGCATGATCATGAATTTTTGTTGTAGTTTCTACGGATTTTCTCTCTTCATCGACATCCTTCTGGTGATAGCTTGTTCAGATGACTGAATTGTCTTCAAAGAAGTTGAAAGTGATGAAGTATAAATATCAAAGTGTTTTCCCAATCACCTCAGTTACTTCTAATGTTGATGACATTAGGGATACGAAGATTGGCCATGTGGACATGGCTGAATTTGTGGAAAGAACCAAGTCAAATAATCCCATCTCTGCAATGAAGAAGATTATTGACAGTAACATCCATTTGGTGTCATATTTCCCAGTGGCAGCACATAACACAGAATTTGTTCTTTAGTGTGCTCAATTTTATAATAGGGATACTAGGGCAGTGGTGGATGCAAGTGGCAATGTAATAATCAGACTAGATCCTGAATTCATTCATAAAGTTTTCATGTGCCCTCCTTCTACAGAAGTGATAAAACTAGATTTTGTTGAAGCACAAAAAGAGTATGACAAAAATCCTGAGAAGGCAAAGAAGGTGATCAATACTAAATGGCTCAAGACTTCAAGGTCCAACTTGTCTAGGTGGCCACAGAGTTTTCCTAGGAGTGACTTTATAGAAGAAGTTGGTGATCTGATAACTCTTCTTAGCAGGATAAGGGGATTGGCTTCATCTTCACTATTTCGTGAGTGGATGTATCCTTTCATCAAGGTAATACTCCAAGGTAAACAAGCCATCTTCTGGGGTGAGCAAATCAGCAATGCTCTGCACGAGCAATTGACAAAGGTATCTACTACCTTCAAATTCTACATGACTTCTTACCTGGTGTATATAGCAGCCTTTATGAGAATCTTTCCAGGTCTAACATCAGAAGGAGATAGGAGGGTAATTCCTGTGTATTAGTATTATTCCCAATTGACATTGAAGGGTTCTATTCATCATTTCAGGAGAGTAAATGATGCTTTCTTTGTAGTATTCTTGTGTCTTTTTGACCCTCAGCTAGAACAAAGAAGAGTTTCGGATGAAGCTTGGACAGTGGTAAATGATTTTGGATGCATGTTCTTACAGTTTCCTTCTTTCTCATATCTGAGGGTTGGATTTTTCTAAGGTCCTCCCTATATGTTGCCAAGGTTCCCCTCAGACAAACTTGTCTTAATGGAGTTATGTAGACAAATGATCATCATGCATAATAAACAAATGGAGCTCAAGAAGCCTGATTTCAGGTTTCCGGTTGAAATTGGCAGGTTCTCAATATTAACTGCTGCAAAGGCTAGTGCCATGGAAAATGAGATGCAACTTGTAACTATGAAGCAATTCAAGAGAAGACCAAAGTTTGACTACAGGGATGTGAAAGACAAAATCAAGAGGAAAACCCAGTTCCATGAACCTATGGTTGAGGATGTCTGGGTGGATTTGAGAATAGAAGAAGATGTTAGAAAGTTGGACTATAGCAAGTTATCTCTTGAGCAGATTGAATATCTAGAACTTGCTGATATTCCTGAAGACCTAGTGGATGATGGAGAGTTGATAGATGATAGATATAACACTGAACAGGTTGCTAGCTCTCCCCTCCCTCCAATCCAATGGTCTTAAAAAGAGTTGACATCTCCGAGGAAAAGATTTGAACCTATATTGGCTAATACCAATAACTGGCTAGTAGATAAGGGAATTACTTTGAAAGAATTCCTTATAGGATCAGAGACTGAGATCCAAGAGCAAACAAGTAAAAAGGTGGAGAACATGACGAAGAACAAAAGTGATGTTCCCTCTTCTTCCAAGCCACATAAGCCTAGGATTAAATTTGTGATGAAGAAGTCAAAGGCTGTGGAGAAGGAGTCTAAAATAGAAGATATGGAAGTTGAGAAACAGAACACTGAATAACCAGTCACTGAGGAAATGGAGGTTGAAGACAGACCAATAGATCAACAAGAAGAGGAAGCTTTGTACCCACAAGAGAATGTACAACAAGAAACTGAAGTCTCTTCTCCTTTGCCTGACACATCTGTTGCAGTTCCTTTGTCTGTTTCCCCCATTGATATTCCCTCTTCTAAATCTCCCTCCCCTTCCAAAACAATTTTTGACAATCCTTAAAATACTTTTGAAGATGTTCTTCATTCCTCAGAGTCTATTCCTAGCTTGTCCTCATCTTTTGATATTGGGGATGCTTCCATATTTGATCACTTTGTAATGAATACTGAACATGTTTCTGTTGTAAATATAACAGGTGCAGTTTTTACTAACACTCCACCTATTGTTTCCACTACCAATGCAAGTGCAGTTCCAATGACACCAACAATGGGAGCAGATCCTAATGTGAGTACTTCTGTACTTTCGCCGTGGTTGTCAGCTTATACACCAAAAAGGAAGAAACAAGCCATCTCCCCATATGACTTTTGTATATGCCTAAAAATGACACAAATCATCCTAACAAAGCTAGAGATGCTATGATGGGGGCATGATTACTCTCTTTGTTTGTTGTTTGTGGATTAAACTTTAGTAATGTGAAGCCTTGTCTAAGGACATGATCGGCAAAAGATCATCGAGGACATCAAAGGTCTTACAGGAACGGGGGCAATCCTTGCTTGTTGAAATGCAAGAGGTACTCAGGTCATCTAGATTCAATTTTGACTAGATGCTTGTATTAACTTGCTAAATCACAATCCATGTAAGCGATACTCAGGTCATCTCGGTTCAATTATACCTAGATGCTTGTATTCACTTACAACATTTCAGAAAATGTACCAAAAATAAAATGCCCAATGATGAAATAAAGCACTCTAAAAGCAAAGAATCCATCCTATATCCATTTATACATCCATACCATACCCCATGCAATAAAGATCCAACAATGCAGAGTATCAATACAAATAAAAGCTTGTGAGTCCTTCTATCGAGTCTTTCTTCTATCAATCAGATTTCTATCTATCATCAGATCTTTCATCCTTGTCCAGTCAGTCTGCGCAATGATCCAAATGCAGGTCCATCCTTAATCCATATCAATCATGTCAAGTCAATCTTGCACAAATGATCCAATCACAATCAGTGGTCTTGATCCTTGTCTGGTCGTAAACCAACTCGATCAGTTAATCAATCAATTGTCTTATACAGGATGTTGCATTGTCGAAATCAGACCAATACACGCGTCTTACACGACATGCTTCATTTCCTAAAACCAGACACTATCCTTCATGTTGCTCTAGGGATCTATCATTCCCCGCCATGACAACACGCCTGCCATGTTGGTCTAGGGATATATTGTTCCCCGCCATGACAACACTGTCGTATATCATTATCAGTATATCATTGGTTTACTGCTTGATAGGGGCAATACCTTGTTTGTTCTTGTGTCATTTGTGCATACTTACTTGCCTGCTTGTGTGTGTCATCATTCCATCTTGCATCGCATATCATTCGACTCTTTCTTCAACCAATTTCTTCATTCCAACCTATCCTAACCCCTTCCTCGTCGTGAGATCGTCCGTCTCCAAAACTTTCGCCATTTTTCCCGTCCAATCTCCCGAGGGGGCATCCTATCGTCATTTAACCTGTACCAGGGGCAAACTGGGGCATGTATCACTATCAAACTATCGACTTCTTTGAAGCAACGCTGTAAACTGCATTGCATCAAAGAGGGGCAAAATGTATACGCCTAAAAATGACACAAATCATCCTAAATAAATATTCTAAATATTTATTCCATTCTTCTATTAATTAAATAAATATTCTAAATTTATTTAATCGATTCACTGCTCCATAATTAAATAAATTCCATTTATTTAATTAAAATTCTTCTATTTGTCCTTCACAATTAAATAATCATAAATTATTTAATTAAGCCTAATTCCTCTATCCTAAAGTTCTAAATTCAAAAATCCACATCACCTTTACACCTCACCTTTTCCACCTCACCTTGTCCACCTCATCAGGTTGCACATGTAATTAAATATATTTAATATTTAATTGCCTTATTTTCCCTCACCCACATGGCCTATTTCTTCTCCAATCAGAGGTCAGTTAACCAATCAATCAAATCTGTTAACTAACCTGTCAGTTGAGTCAAATCCTCAATCAATCCAGTCAGTTCCACAATCCACTCTTCTAACTGATCAATCAATTCTGTTAACAGACCAGTCAATGGAGTTAACTCTCCAATCAGTTTTGTCACATCCCACCTTTCATGATGAAGCTGGGACACTTGGCACGTTTCCACTGGTTGCACATTCCTCAACCATCCTCAGCTGTTGATCTTCATATCTTCTCTCAACCGTTGATTCCTATTTCTCCAAGTCTATAAATGAAGCTTCATCCCTCCATTCTAATCATCTAGGCTTTTGACATCGTTACTCTGCAGAAATATCACCAGCGCGCCTTTGGCACCCATTTGTCATCTACAAGCTTGAGATCACCATTGTTGCATTGGAGCTCACCTTCATTGCATATCACACCATAGCCGTTCACCATCGACTTCCTCAAATAGCTTTAAAAGATTGCACTCTCTGAGGGCTCATCTCATCTGCGAAAGGACGATTCGTGATAGGCGAACAACAGAAGTTTCGAAACGGAAGAGGTTTGCTGTGTTTGTTCATTGCTTTGTTTACTTGAATCTTCTTTGTTTCACTATTCTGTTGATGTTTGGGTCATCTATTATTCATTTGATTGATCACTATTTTACCCTCACAACTTTGACTTTAGTAAGCTGGTGCCTGCGAAAGCCAAGACCCTGAAGAAGCCAAAGATTCTTTCTAAAATGCTTGGGGACAAGGGATACAAATTTCTAGAGATTGCAAGACCTTCAGAAGATGCAACAATGGAAAATTTTAGTATGAGTGACTACTCTATCTCTAGAGTTGAGTTAGGCAAGATAACTCATGAAAGTGCCAAGACTGACATGCAGTCAGCCATGGACATTCTGATTTAGAAATTTGACAGAGAGAAAGAAATGAAAGATCATTAAAAGACAATGGTTGAACAGTTGACTACAGTGGTAAGGAAAATCACTTTAAATTTAGAAGCAGTAACTCTCGAGGCCGTTTCTATAGAAGACCTTGTTATCCAGAAAGCAGAAAAGACTCATCTTAAAGGAAGGGTACTTGAAGAATATCTAGAAAGGATGCACACGCAAGGAATCTCTCTGCTTATAGAGCTATCTGAGAAGACAGACAAGATGGAGAAAATAAGAGCAGAACTTGATGATCTAATCGATGTTATTTCTCAAGATATCGAGCACATAGAAAAGAATAATGTAAGTGGGTGGAAATGAGAAAACTAAAAATAAGCACTCTGATATCAATTAGCGTCATTCCAAATAGAGATTCATATATAGAAACTAAAGAGGCATTGACATATCAGAGCCGTGTGCTGAAAGATTTGCTAAATGGCCTGGAAGCTGCAAGGAAACTCAGTGAACAGAGTGATGTTAGTCTTCTGCATAAATTGGAGGAGCTGCCATGCAAGCTGGTGTCACATGATAACCAATTTCTCTCTACAGAAGAGATGGTTTGGGAATTTGAAGATATGTTCTAGAAAGAGTTTGAGGATAAAACATTTTCAATGGCCTCTGTGGACAATATTCTTAACAATCAGTTAACCTTGGATAATCTGAAGACCAAGCTAACTAGTCATGCAAAATTAGTCACCACTGTCAGAGATGCCATAGTTAGCGCCAGAATGATTTTCAAGAACACAGTTAGTCCATATAGTATTGGGATGCAAGCAACTTTCACCATCTATGATTGTCATATGAAGAAAGACGACAATACAAGTTGAAGCCGTTTTTCTCAATACTTAGTTTATTTTTCTGCTTTCCAAATGTACTTTTGAAACAATTTTGGACATATTTACATGTACTTTTTTCCATATGTAATTACATGTAAAAACATAGGAAGTCCCAAGTCAAAAAGGACTCCTTTGTTGAATAAGTCATAGTTAGTTTTTCATTTCCTATTTTTGCTCTCGGTTTCTCTTGTCAATAAGGAGGACCCTCATTGTAAATATCATCTTTTATTTATTGAAGCGAAACTCTACCAAATTGAAGAGCATTTTGAGACTTTGTGTTCAAATTGTAAATCAAATTTTATCAAGTGACTAAGAAAGCAAGTGATCATTCAATCTTGGTGTCGGAATATCTTGTGGTGTATTGGAAATTGTTCTTATGTCTTTTCCTAATACTATCTTATCCTTTTGATCAAATTGTAGTGTGAGTGAGAATATTCTGGGAGATGTTCTAAAGTTGATTGTGGAGACTTTGTGCTATAACAATTATCTTTAGTTTGTGATTTAGTGTTTTAAAGTAAAAGCTATTGGAAAGGCTTTGAACTACTATTATCTTTTGTGATCATTTATTTTGTCGTAGTTTTCGGTGAAGACTTTGGGTTGCACCTTATTCTACTGGGTTCTAAGTTATAAATCAGTAAAAGAAGCAATGATAGACTTTGTGCTCACGTGGGTTTCTTGGTTATTTCAATTTGTATCAAGAAAGTGCTATTTCATTTTGTAAACATCATTTCTGAAAAAAGAGAAATGGATGATATGGTCTCACCCCCAAGTTAATATTTAGTTTAAATAAGTTTGTGATAAGTGATAGGGAACCTCTTCTTGTTGAGAGGAGAGATTTATCTCATTACACTGTGGTCGATATAACCATTTTGCCTTTAGTTAGTTGAAGACAAAATATTCACCCAACAGGCTTGATCTAGGTCTAATATGTAGTTGAGGACATGGGTGAACCATGCCCTACTCACATGGGTCACTCTAATGGATATATGAATCATGCATAAAAAATCATAAACTCTAAAAATCCTTAAAATTATAAAATCCCCCCTAAAAATATTTTAAAAAAAGAAATTTAGAAAAATTATCCCAAAAAATAGTAAATCTAACTATTTGTCCTTGATCACCCCTTTTCAAAGTGATGAATGTTGGTGTTTTCCAAGGATTGTTCATATGCACTATAGAAGATGTATATTACTTTGGCTAAATGAATTTTTGCCAATACTAGTGAACATAATCCAAGTGGGTGAACTCATTGGCCTTGATTTGAACCAACATAAAAAAATGGATCAAAAAGTATGAAAATGTCTACCTATTCCCTACCCCATTGCCTATATTTTGACTATATTGTTCTAAATTTCATTAAATGAAATAAGTAAATTTGAGAAAATTTAAGCCTAGGGCATAAGGAGGGTTTTCATAAAATGTGTACTTGTGGGTTCACCTAAGTCAATGCTTATGCCATTATGTTGATCTATATCTAACAAGTTATCCATCAATTACTTTTACACTCAAATACATTACCTTCAAGCTCCAAATCTCATATGCATTAAAAAAAAAGAACTTCTAAAACCCTAATTTTCAACTTATATGCTAGTGTAATTCCTCTACAACACATCATTTGTCATGTAGGTGATTGATTCAAGGTGATATGGGTATGCCTTAGGTCCTCACACATATAATATACCCTTTTGTCCATGTATTTTGTAAATTTTGAGCCAATCATTTTTAAAAAATAAACTTGAATAATATCTGTGAGGGTAAAATAGTGATCAATCAAATGAATAATAGATGACCCAAACATCAACAGAATAGTGAAACAAAGAAGATTCAAGTAAACAAAGCAATGAACAAACACAGCAAACCTCTTCCGTTTCAAAACTTCTGTTGTTCGCCTATCACGAATCGTCCTTTCGCAGATGAGATGAGCCCTCAGAGAGTGCAATCTTTTAAAGCTGTTTGAGGAAGTCGATGGTGAACGGCTATGGTGTGATATGCAATGAAGGTGAGCTCCAATGCAACAATGGTGATCTCAAGCTTGTAGATGACAAATGGGTGCCAAAGGCGCGCTGGTGATATTTCTGCAGAGTAACGATGTCAAAAGCCTGGATGATTAGAATGGAGGGATGAAGCTTCATTTATAGACTTGGAGAAATAGGAATCAACGGTTGAGAGAAGATATGAAGATCAACGGCTGAGGATGGTTGAGGAATGTGCAACCAGTGGAAACGTGCCAAGTGTCCCAGCTTCATCATGAAAGGTGGGATGTGACAAAACTGATTGGAGAGTTAACTCCATTGATTGGTCTGTTAACATAATTGATTGATCAGTTAGAAGAGTGGATTGTGGAGCTGACTGGATTGATTGAGGATTTGACTCAACTGACAGGTTAGTTAACAGATTTGATTGATTGGTTAACTGACCTCTGATTGGAGAAGAAATAGGCCATGTGGGTGAGGGAAAATAAGGCAATTAAATATAAAATATATTTAATTACATGTGCAACCTGATGAGGTGGACAAGGTGAGGTGGAAAAGGTGAGGTGTAAAGGTGATGTGGATTTTTGAATTTAGAACTTTAGGATAGAGGAATTAGGCTTAATTAAATAATTTATGATTATTTAATTGTGAAAGACAAATAGAAGAATTTTAATTAAATAAATGGAATTTATTTAATTATGGAACAGTGAATCGATTAAATAAATTTAGAATATTTATTTAATTAATAGAAGAATGGAATAAATATTTAGAATATTTATTTAGGATGATTTGTGTCATTTTTAGGCGTATACAATATCAATTATTTATTTTGTAGGGTTTAGATTGATGAGCGAAGTTTTTAGACAAGTTAGTATTTCTCAAACTCCACACCAATGGTACATAAGCTTGTCTATGTTATCATTTCAAATTTTATTTTTGAAACAACTTTATGCTACATGTGATTGTCCAATTCATTTTTGTGGGTCCAGATGTGGGACATCAAGAAAGGTAAGTATAGGTAAGTTCTAAGTTCCCTTGCCTATTTTAGGAAGTAGAACCTACCTAGTCTTGTAGACTATCTTTCTTGATGGGGCAATATGTAAGTGCCTAAAAATGGATGGTCATACATCGTGGTCTAATGACGACTCGATAACCCAACTCATGACCCTATGTGGCATGAAAATAAAATTGAACGCTCTCCATTAGCTAATCTTGCCATGGGGAAGCATCTAGTTAGTCCCCTAAGACCACTTTTTTGTTGCTTTAGTTTGCTTAAGTGTTTTGTTAGGCATTTGTAACTTTTTGTTGCTCAAAAATCTCTCTTTTTGCCTTTAAGTTACATTTTCACCCATTATTCTTTGATTCACTTTCATGATTAGCATGTCCACCACAACAAGTGTTTAACTATTGTGGTGAACACATGTCTTCCATGATGAATGAATTACCACCAAAAAGGGTGAATGCATTTTAATTGTGTATGTGAAGCTTTTGTATGCACTTAATTTATGATATTTACACAAGTTCTCTTTGAGTTTAGGCTTATTTTGGGTGTGCTATGTTTAGTCTACTTGTTGCTCTCCCTCTTAAATTGGATCTCACTCTATTAATAGATTTTTTATTTCCATTTTGGGGTCTCACTAGTGAATTTTGCAATTTAGCAGGTCTAAGCTCTTGCAACTCTTGTGAAGAATTGTTCTACAAGATCACATCTTTCAATCTCTTTTACAAGTTTTTACATAACTTCTACCACATTTTTTAATCACTTACAACCTCTAGGCTCTTTAGCTTGACCTAGATTGTTAGCATCTACAATCCAAATAGCTTCAAAGCTTCATCTCCAAAAATTTATACTACATATTTTATTATGTTAATGTCTAGTTATTTTGGTATTTTTTGTCTTCCTTTCCACTAGTAAAAGGAGTGTCCATAGCTAGGAGAGGTGTAGAAGACCAAATAGTTGGGTCTCTAAGGACCATATTGCCATTATTAACACAACTAATATCTTGAATCGTCCATATCTCGGGTGTGAGATTTTTAATTATATATTTTTTTATTAGAATATTTTTACTATAGTAGATTAGTTTAGTAGTTAAATTTAGACTAGATTAGGACTCTCATCTACTCTATAAAACAATTCATGTCTTAGATTTGGATTTAGATAATATTAATGTAGTTTTATTTGATAAATTAGATTTTAGTTTTGCAAGAATCATTGCGAAGACAACTTATTTCTATTCATTTCAAAGTTTACATAGCAAACTCAAACACAACCAACCAACACAACACAAATCAACAATTCAAGTAGCTTCAACCAAACAAAGATTAACTCTTCAACTTAAACATCCAATTCAAATCAACAAAAGATTGAATATTCTTTGCAAATCAATTTAACATTCAAGGGAAATATTATTTTTTAATGATTGGGAAATAAAGGATAATTTAATTCATTCAGCATTGCTTGAATCTATTTGTTTCTTGTTCTATTTTTCACTCATTAAAATATCATTCCAAGGAGGAAATAATTTGTTTGTTGTTGATTTTTGGATTAAATCTTTATTTTTAGTACTAAATAATTACATGAAAACAAAACATAAAAAATATTTAAAAAAATTCATTCTAATTTTAGCATTCTAGCATAATTTAGAACATTTGTTTTCCAGTATATTAAACATTCCCAAAGCACAAAAATAATACAAAACAAACAAAAACATTATGTTTGTTTCATTTGAGTTGAAAACTGCTCCAAACATAATTAAACTTTCAAATCTTCTAAACAAGGAAAAAACATTGAAACACACCAACTACAACTCAAAAGTGATCATAAACAACCAACAAAAATTGTAAACACTTGAATACCACAAGTAGTTCAAAATTAACAACAAGAGATTTACATTCAACCAAAAGGCATCCAAAAGATCTCAAATCACCCTTTTTTTCCCTTTTTAATCACAACTGCCATTTTATGCCTATGTGTTTAGGAGAGAGGGGATTCAATAGAAGTAACATTGAGAGAGGTAAGGGAGCTCCTGCCAACTCCTATAGCCATTGAGGTAGGAGAGAAAATTAAAGTTTTAAAATGAATCTAACAAAAAAATGATCACTTGGAAGCAACTAAAATTGCTCAGCTCAATGAAGTCTTTGAATGAGAGATTTCCCATTTGGAAGCTCTCTTTGAATCCACTCAACAAAACCTTGCCATTCTTCACATAGAAGTCAACAATCTATGTACAGTAGTCACACATTAATCGAACATCACCGCTATCTATTAGGCACTCCTTCCTTGAGAAGAGGTTAGTCCACATCATTCGTTGCCATTACACTTACTTTTGCCATGTAAGCAATAGTAATATGTCATTTTTCTTATCAACATGAGCATTGCATGTGTGGACCATTTGTGAGTTATGCGTAGTAGTGGTGAGTTATATTTGGAGTATACAAAAGTAGAAAAAGGAATCTGAATTAGGATGACTAATTCATAGGTATGGTCCTATCCAAGAGAAATATTTGCACAATCAATCTAGTCTAGGGTGTAGAAAAAAATGGTCTAGATCAATAGAGATTCAAAAAGGATGATAGCTGAGAAGATCAACTCTTGAGCCAACTTATGTGCAAAACAAGGTAAATGAAACATTAGAAAAACTTTGATTGGAAAGATTTGTTTATTTAGTTTTTTCTTATGTTCTATTCTCTAGACTTGGTTTCCTTTTGATATTGTTATGAACTTTTGCTGCTAGTCAGTTGTTTTTGTGTTGTTCGTGGACTTGGGCCTGTTTTGCTGCCCTTTAGGTTTTGTTTTCGGGATCTACACCTGTATTTGCAACTTATTAATATCAAAAACATTAGAAAAATGAATTTATGATAGGAACAAATATAAATGTAAAATGAAGAATAAAAAGATAAAATTAGCAATTTTATCACTTACAATAAGCTACAATTTAATAACATAGTTATAAACCATCACCTCTATAAATTATAAAAATGAACTAATAAAATGAAGTAACTTAAATTTAAATCTTTTATCACTTAATCTAAACCTAAACTTAAACCTACTTTGTAATCGTATATTAAGTTAGATAGGTAGTCTACTTTCCTTGATAATTTCCAATAAATTAAAGGCTTTTAAATCAAAAGGCTTACTATAATCTCTTCAAAATATATATATAAACAAACTTACTATAATGCTTTTATAAATACCTTCTATTCCACTATAAACACATGCCATGTTTGAACATTAAATTTTTTTGACTTTTGTAAAATGTAAAAATGAGATGCTTTAATCAAAGGATGGTTGATCATGTCAACACCAAGCAAGAATGATAATACAATAATTGATTTCTTGACAAAATTGCTTCGATTTTACTTCCATTTATATCTTGTCTTTGGCAGTCCATATTATTATTTATAAGGCACATCAGATTTTCCCATATGAAGCTACGCCCTAAATTCTTTCTTGTCAAATGGTTTTTGCGAAGTGTAAAGGGAAACCCGTAGAGTTAAAGACAAGTGTAAGGGCCATAATTTGTGTCTATTAAAACACTTAAATTCACAATTATTATTATTATTAATGATTGTGTTCTTTTAACGGTTGAGGAGAAAGGCATAATGACTCAAAGCAAAAGAAATGATATCGAATTATAATTTTTATGAACACCTTTTAGAATGAAGATGTTTTTTTATAGACTAACTTAGAGTTTGGATTTAAGAAGAAAAAGCACCACAAAAGGAACGTTCTTTAGAGTCTCTTTTTAAGAGATAGTTATTTTATTTTTATTTTTATGGAATTTTATTTATTTGTATTTTAAGTTATTTTTTTTAATAGAAGAATTGTGGTTTAGGGACCACTTCCATATATTAATTGATATTAAAATAAATGAATATATTATTTTTTTACATGTAGGTGGATCAAAAAAATATTGTCAAAAAGACTCTACAACAAGCCTTCTTTTCTTAGGAATCACTAAAACAATGTTGACTCTTCTACATTACATACTATTTTGGTAGAGATTCAAAATATTGTATGTCAAAAATGAGTAGAACTTTGAACAATAAATAGCTATTGCAAGCACTATCATCTTGCATCTTAAACTACTAGTCTCCCAACATGAAGTTCTAGTTCACTTCTTTGGATGTAGTAATACCAACAACTCCCTTTAGGAAGGAAACGACTTCCTTAGCCTTTTTCTTATGCATCTCCTCCATTCTAGCTCTGCGAAGGGTATCCATGGGCCCACAACTACACCATCATTGATCAACAATGAGTTATTTTGTGGAAAAAAGCCTTTACTTAGAACACCATTTACTAGTGTGTCTTGTAAACCTCCATCAGATTCTTCTTGAACAAAGATTCTGCCAAGATGCATACCACCTCCTTCTCTTCCCCTAAGTCTAATAGCATTGCAACATACATGGATGCAATCTTTGTGTTCACCTAGTATCTATGATAGATAACGAAAAACTCCTCCCTTGAGGCCCGCTGTATTCCAGATGTGATAATTCTGGCCTTTGTCTTAAGAAACTTCTTCAGGTGACTCTTAGTAACCACCCCTGAAAAGTCCATCCAACACTTCTTCAAAACCAACCTCACACTTGTATCCATGACTTTTTGTTAATGAATGGAAAGAATGTAACAATTACAAAGCCCAAAATGTGAATACAATTCTTCCTCAACTTCCAATGATATATTCTAATCTGCTCATGCTAATTAATTGTATGAAATGTGATTGAGTAGCAATTCTCATGAGAGATAGTAATATTGATTTCAAACCCCATTTAGATGCCAACTTTGAGTAATGATTACTTCAAAGTGAAATCTTCCTTGATCAATAATCATTAATAGTGATAATGTTGGCCTTATGTAAAGGCACTTGAATCTTTGGTGGCATATGGAAAGCATGGTTAGAGATTAAACATGGAGCTAAATGAGTTGCATGCCTCATCTTTATTGCTAATGATGATATCCTGTTTATTGTTTATGGAAAAGTTGGTAAGAAAGTTTGCTTCCTTATTCACCTCTTTATATGCATGTTGGATAAAGTATGCTACAAAAGAGTTGAGTAGTGGCCATGCCTCTTGCAAGATATTACCATGGAATCACCTTAGGGACCCTATAAAATTTAATAATAAATTTAAACCACAAATCCCTTCCATTTAATAGCAATGACTTACTATTTATAGTAAGTTGCATTTACATGTGTTTCTTAACAATTAATTATGAATAGAATGTTCATAATCGATAATATTAAATACAAGTATAACCCTTTGAAATGAATATTGACATTATTTGTAAACATGAGAGATATAAAACCTTTTAAAATAAATAACACTCAATATGTTAAAAAATAACATTCTTTTTAAAATAATATATTGGAATCATTTAATTAAAATATTTGGGATAAATTCCATTTCTTATAGAGTAATGGAAGTTCCTTAAAATGTTATATTTACCTTAAATTGACACAAAGTCTAACATTTCTAAATATGAACACTTATGTGCTTCAAGGCTTATAGTATGTAACAACAAACTTAAGTTTCTCATATAAACATTTTTCAAGTTTCTTTCTAAGTAACGGACATGCGATAGTTATGGAAAGAACAATGGTCACCCCTTAATCTCCATAGCCAATTTTCTTGAGAGCACTTCACAACGTCAATAGACAATAATATTCTACCTCAATGTGTTTAAGAGTTGATGATGATGAATTTTCTTGAGAGTACTTGAAGGCATCAATAAACAATACTAGTTTGCCTCCAAGTCTTAAAGCATTGATTTAACATTTATTGATTTAGAAATTTTAGTTATCTCTACTAACAACCATCCTTCAAATTTATTTCTAAAACGTAGGCATTTAATAATGGGAAGCACAAAAGTTGCAGTGACCAGATAATATAGCAGCCTCCATTGCTTCCCATTACTAATATGACATATTCAACACTCAAGAAAGGATCAAGCTCCATGGTATGAGGTGTGCTAGAAATCTTTTACTTTTTATGAATATATTTTCCATTAAAATAAGCACCAAAGATTAAAAATTGTATGTTAACAGATATAAAAAAATTAAATAATCTATTTCAAGTTAAAAATGTCTTCCTTTGACCAACACATAAAATTGTATTATGAATTTCCCTAAGACAACATTTCTTAGACATTCAATTAATTGTAGCTTGAAAAAAGACACAAACTAGAAATTACATTCCTTCATAATTCTAGACAAAAAATACTAAAAAGAAACTAAATTTTATATATTATCATCAGTTGTAGGTTAATGGCAGTACCAATAATTTTTTAAGTATCTACAATTATATGCAAAAGTCATCTTATATACAATTTTCATTCTTTAAGACCACATTTTTGAGTGAAGGTAATATAAAAAATAAATAAAATAGAAGATTTAAATAATTTTCAAACCACATATTAAGAAACTTCCACCCATTCTTCCTCCATTATACTTGGTCAAATATAAAATTTTGATTGCTCTTATGAATTTTAAAACATTCCTCTATTCTAATATAAGAAATCTTGAAGGTGTTGTAATTAATTTCTTCCATCTATCAATTGGGTGATACCTACAAGTATATTAAAATGTAAAATCTTAATGTGCATGTAGATATAGAAGATACCATCCAATGATATCTAAAAGAATAACTAAATATAAAATATTATATGATTGTAGTTATCACCTGAGTGATAGCTTGAAGGAATTGAGATGAAGAAATTCATTACAAGATTGTTATTATGAGTTTCAACCCAAAATGAGCATATAAAATTTTGACAATAACATCAAGACTTTTTCCATATCCATTCTACTTAGTCACATATAAATTTTTTAATCCTCCTATTAAACTAATATTCAAATTGATTAATTGTGGATATTATATAAAATGATCATTCTTTGAGTTCAATTTTTTAAGAAAAGGATAAGTAAAAAATCAATAAAAATAGAAGAAAAATTATTTGTAAATCATATTATGAAACCTACAAATTGGAAAGTAGAAATAATTTAAATGACCTCTCAAGTCAATAATTTAATCTCTTTTAGTTCAATACTCAACAACATTGGGATGTCTGTGTGATTTGTAGAACATGAAGACTGATAGGAAGGGAAAAAATTTGACTTCAAATGGAGACCGTTCTCCAATTTCTTCTATGCATCAAGGCAAAGGAAAAGGCTTCTAATAGCCTAAAGAAGGAAGAAAAATATATAATGTTAGTGCTAATTAAAAGATAGGGAGACCCTCTCTTAGAGAAAAAATATCTAAGGAAGTGACACATGAAGTTGCTAATGGAAGATAAAAAAACTTGGAGGCAAAAACTTGTCAACTTCCAGGAAATCCAAAAAATGAAGATTATCTCTTGGAATATAAGGGGTCTAAATAGACTCCATAAATATAATATTCTTAGGAACTATCTAAAAGAAGTTTAGTTTGGGTATTATGTTGCTTTAATAAACTAACATGTCTCATAGTTCTTTTGTTGAGATCAATAAAAAAGTGTGGTCTTTTGCAGAGTTCTAGGTTGTGCTAGTTGATGGAGTTTTAAGGGGAATCACCAGCATGTGGAAGTCCTCATTTCTTGAAGGTACTCCTTTATCTATGCATAAGAATTATTTACATGTTCATTTTCATAAGAACATCATTGGTGATTCTTGGATCTCGACCAATATTTATGCTCCAAATTCTCGGTCCCTTAGAAAACTATGGGAGGTCTTGACCATTTTTAAGAAATATTTTATGAGTCATAGATGGATGGTGGTGGGGGATTTCAATAGTCCCATGTATCCCTGTAAAAAAATGGGGGTGGTGGGGATTTTAATTCTCCTATGTATCCCTCTAAAAAAATGGGGGGAGTCATGGACTATTCTGATAGCATGGTGGATTTGGTATATTTTCTCTCAGTAGGCAGTCTCATGGATATTAAGTTGTGTGGCTATTCATACACTTGGTCTAATAAAAGAGCAAGCCAAAATCTTATTCAGGTTAAATTGGACAAGTTTCTCATTTCTTCTAATTGCCTTATTTTAGATATTTGTGGCCTTTCATCTCTTCTAAAAATAGGCTCAGATCATACTCCTCTTCTATTGAATTGGGAAATGGGTACCAGGAAATGTAATTATCTTCTAAGGTTTGATATCATGTGGACCCTTCACCTTGATATCAATAAACATATTAAAAATTGGTGGCACATTAAGGTGGAAGGGACAACAATGTATAGGTTGGTTAGCAAACTAAAAAATGTGAAGAGTAACATCAAACTTTGGAATAAGCACTCTTTTGACAACATATTTAAACAAAAACTGGAGGCCAAGAAAAAAATGAAGGCAATTCATCAAGAAATGGATACAAAGGGAGCTTTAGAATAAATTTGTCAGGAAGAAAAATAAGTTCCTTGCAATCTACACAATATGATTGAAAAAGAGTAAATTTATTGGAAACAAAAATCTAGTCCACTCATTGAAAATAGAGATTAGAAACACTAAATGTTTCCACTAATTAGTCCTTAAGCATAGGAGAAATAATTAAATTGTTGAGTTGGTTAGAGAAGATAGTTCAAAAATTACTAAGGAAGAGGAAATTCAACATGAAGGGATAAGGTACTTTCACACTTTTCTTAATTCCACCCCTAACACTAACCCTTCTAAAGAAGAGAATCTCTTGGCTATCATTCCTAACTCCCTATCACCTAATGATATCAAGGATATGGGCTATGTAAGTATAGAAAAAGAGGTTAAAGTAGTTGTATTATCTTTTGATCCCTATAGAGATCCTAGTTTGGATGTCTTCCCACTTTCCTTCTTTTAGACTTTTTGGGATATTGTTAGTGAAGATATTACTAAAGCTAGTCAAGAGTTCTTTGCTACTAGTAATAACCTAAGGGATATTAATAACATGTTCTTGGTTCTTATTCCAAGAAGACTAGTATAGATAATCTCAAGGATTTTTTCCCAATCAGCCTATGCAATATAGTTTATAAAAAATCCTGTCCAGACTAATGGTGCTAAGAATATAGTCCTTTCTAGATAAAATCATCCACATTAATCAAAATGATTTTGTCTTAGGAAGGTAAATTTTATATGTTGTCATTTTAGTCCATGAAGTTTTTCACTCAATGGAAAAGAGTAAAAAGGAGACCATGGCCCTTAAGACAAATATTTCAAAAGCCAAGGATCTTCCCAAAAGTGAGCAATCACTCCATTTCCCACTTTCCACCTTATACCTTTTCTCAACAATTGTTTATACTTTATTATATTATTCCAAATTGTTGATCTAGTAGGAAGTATGGATGAAGAGACTAAAGAAAGACCATTTTGGTTGCGTAGATAATTAGCCTACATAATACTACTTCACTTGCTATTTCCTTTCATAACTTTCCATCCAATCTTGGAAAGGAGAGATTTATTCATATCCTTAATTTTGTGCAACCCCATTCCTCTATGACTCTTAGGCATGTAGATATGATCCCAATCTACAAGAGAGAACCTTTGCTTGTCCACCACTCCTGACTATAAAAATCATCTTTGAATTTGCTCCTTTTTTATCCATGACCTAAGGGATTTTGAAGGGAGATAATAAATACACAAGGATTCTCTAGAGAGAAATTTTAATGAGTTGAAGTTTACCTACTTGGCTTAAGAGGCATCCCTTCCATGTAACTAATTTCCTCTAGATTCTTTCCAATAAATTATTCCAAGTGTAATTTAGGATTTTTTCTAAGATTAGATCAAAAATACATAGCTCTTATCCTTGTGCCTACATCAAAGAAGAGCTTTGTGAAAGATTTATATAGTATATTGTGGATTACTAGAATCAAGTCCCAGAAGGTACTTGATGGAATATTTCTAGAAGTCTATCAAGTATTACAAATATTGCTACTTTGGAAGACTTAATTTCTAAACTCAAATATTTTAGATTCAACTTATTCTCTAGAAAGGATGAGATGGTTTGGTCTTCTACTCCAATTGGGCATTATTCGATCAACTTTGGTTTCAATTTTCATCTAGAATTACCTACTTTGGAATTCACCTAAAACTCCATCTAGAACCACAACCTCATTCCCAATATAAATTTCTATTGGGCCACCTATCATGGCAAGATTCTCACTATCAACAACCTTAGGAATAGGGGTTTCTCTCTTACTAATAGATAGATTTTATGCAATAAAATTAAAGAGTCCATTAACCACTTGTTAATTGATTGCACCTTTACCTAGAACATTAGGATTTTTTTTTAAATAAGCTCAAAACATAATGGTTGGTTCCCAAGATATCTAATCTTTGGCAATTAGGTAGGTTCCTCCTTTTGGACATCCTACAATTAGGGAAATTTGGTTGCAATCTCTCCCTCATCTCTACTAGGGTATTTGGAAAGAAAGTGTGTATAGGTAAAAATTGAGATTGATAAAGATCAAAACAATGATAACAAACTCAATCCTATAACCTTCAAAGAAATGATCTAGATAATAACTAAAAATCAATGAATAACACAACAATGAAATATTTCACCTAGATTGTATAGTTTCCTTGGTTCTTTGTGGATTGCTCAATGTATTGCGTACCCATGGTTGCAACAAGCGGATGTAGATGAGGATAATTGTGCTCAAAGATTTGATGTGCTCAACGGTGCGATATAATACTCAAAGCGCTTAAGAATGCCCAAAAGCTTAAATGATCAAAGATAATTTTTGATGCAATGAAGGAGGTATATATAGGTTTCAAAAAAGATTGATTAACAGTTAAGATAAATTATCAATGAAATTGATGGTTAAGATGAGTTGAGAAGACATGATGAACGTGCACATGACAAGTGTCATGTTTTAAAGTTGCTTTGTTGAGTTAACTTCTTGCTTGGATAAAGATAGGATTTGATTTCATAAATTTAAAATACTTTTTCCAATTTATGAGTTGATGATAAAAATAATAAGATTAAGGCCAATTAACTCAACCTATGATTTTCTTTTTTGAAGTTCTAAAAATAAGACTAATTGTGCACATAGAAGAAAATGATATTTTAAGAAGAATTGGAAGATAATTGAGAATTAAATAAATAAATTTATTTAATTTAATTGTGCATGATTGAAGAAAGGATAAGGTATGAAGATAATGGATAAATTAAACAAATAAATTCATTTAATTTATTTTGCATGATAGAGGAATATAAATAAAATATTAGTTTTATTTATTTTTAGAAGATAAAGTCAACTTAAATAAATTTGAACAATTTATTTAAATTTAGAGGAATAATTAGCTAATTAAATAATTAAAAATTATTTAATTGTGGATAAGAGGAATTTGAATGATGAATTAATTAAATAATTAGATTTATTTAATTAATGTGGATTTGAAGATTGAAAGAGGATAATTTAATTAAATAATTATAATTATTTAATTTGGAAGAATAAAGTGAATTTTAATGAAATTAATTAAATAAATCAAATTTATTCAATTAATGTTGGAATTAGGGGAATTAGAAGAAATTGATGAAATTAATGTAATAATTAGATTATTCAATTAATGTTAGATGCAAGTGATTTAGACAAAATTGATGTATGCAAGTGATGTATAATGAAAAGGTCATTTTTAGGTGTCTATAGAAAGTAATAATAAGATCTTTAGAAATAAAAGTAGACCTTGGAATCTGGTGTTGATGAAGATTTGTCATGCCATTTAGGAGAATATGGAATCCTCCCAAATCAAAAGGCCAAAAAAATTTCCCACAACTGTTTAGAGGGAAGTAGCTAAAAATTGGAATATGCAATCCTCTCTAGATAATGTTGATACTATCAGAATTAAGAAAAGAAAAGCTACTATATGGAAACCCCTATCTATACAAGATGGATTAAAATTAATTTTTATGGATCTTCTAAGGGAAATCTAGGTCAAGTAGATGGAGGAGGTGTGCTTAGTAACAACAAAAGGGATTTGATTGTTGCATGAACTAAAAACTTGGCTTTTCAAACTATTAATAGTGCAGAAGCCCTACCACTCTTCTTAGTATAAAGTATTGTAGCAATTATTATGGTTTAGAGATCACTATTGATTGGATTGGATTTTATTCATAATATAGGTTTCTCAACAAGGAAAAGTCCCTCTTCCATTTTAATGCTACCTTCAGGGGTTGTAATAATAGGAATGGGTTCTTTAGAAAAACTAGAGAAATGGGCAGGAAAATACTTTGCATTGAGCTATCTACATGTAAGCTAGTTCAAAAAAATGTTACCATCTAGAAATTTTTAGAAGGGGGTACTTTCTCGCTAGTTGGAATCCATGAATGGCTATGATTCTACTTTATCCCATGAGTTTTTGAGGACTTGGAAAGCCAAGGTGGTCTATGTGAGGGGAATCTCGGTCACCATCTCTGACGAATTAATTTCATAAGCCACATGACTGTAGAAGGAGGGATTAAAATTGTAGAAGACCATCAAGTCTAGAAATGGTAAACACATGGAGACCTTCCTTAGGAAAGGAGAAAAAATCAATAGGCTTTAAAACAGCTTTAGAAAAGATCATTTGCCTATTCCCTAGGGAGAATTTTTTGTTACCTTGATCAAATATTTCACCCTAGAAGGTATGTACAAGAGGGTTTACTCTTACCACTTTCTCATGTTTTATCACTTAAGGCATGATATTAAAAGGAGTTTCTCATGTTTTTTGTTAAGCTCTTTGGAGTAATCAATGGTAAATTTATTTCTAGGTAAGGATGACATGCCATTACACCAAGAGTTAATATACTATTTATATGGGTTTGAGCTTGCCAAAATACTCACTCCTACTCTATTTCCTAAAGTTGTTAACCCTTCCAAAAATTTTCCTAAGCTTAGAAAAGCATCCCTTTCCTAGGCTAGTTTGATTCCTCCTACCCCCTAGTTGACATTCCCTAAGCCACTAATGCTCCTACCTATTCAACCTTCCCTACTACAGATCTTTCTACCGCTAGTGCTGATATTTCTCCCCCTATGTTCACCCAAAATTATGGTCTTAGATAAGTTAAAGAGCCCCCCAAGTAGCCTTAGGACCCTAAGAAAAAAGATGGTTCTAGGGTGGTCAAAATATTAGTTCCTCTGAAGCCTTCACAACATGTGGAAACCCATTCAATCAATACTCCCTCCTCTATGGTCGACTAAGGCAATAATGTTGTCTTGGAAGGTCCAAATCCAGCTCCCATATCCAACTTGTAGTGTCTGAAGATCATTATGCCTCCAAAAAAGGTATGAATCCCAATCCTGATGGTGTCCCTACTAAGGCCTAGTTTGATGATAATAACCCTACCCTAAATCCCTCCTATCAAAATTGTTCTATTCTCAAGGGTAGAATTCAATGTTTGGAAGATATCTTTGATCTTTAAAATAATGTTCATAAGTGGATTATTAGGCATATTCAAATTTTTTGAACTAGACTATAGGATATAGAAACTACTACTCATAAGGATGATACTATAGGTGTTAGTATAAATGTTTCCCTTGATGAGGATCTATGGGAGGAAGTAAATAAGTTTTCGACAATGTTTCAAAATTGGGAAAACCTGGATAATAGAATATCTATGCTATAGAAAAACTAGGAAGACTTGAAGAATAATCTTGCCAAATTAGTCAATTTTAGCAAACAACACTATTAAAACTTAGCTACTAGCCTCTTCATCCTCCAAACTAAATTGTAAAAGATAAAAAGTAAGGCTATAGGTCAAGGGCTTACCAATAGAATAAAGGCTAAGTCATATGTCCACAAGTTAGGCATCATAGATCTAGATGATGAGACCCTAGAGAGTTCTTTTGAGGAGCAATTTAACTTAATTATCAAAGAGTGGAAAGCTACATCTAGTCTATAAAAGCTTGTAGATCCCAACTAAGAGGGTTCTCTCTTCTATGTTTCCCCTCTCTTTTATATATATGTGTGTTGACTTTGTGTTATTTCTTTTCTCTTTTTTTGTTCTTGTTGGCTTTTTAGCTTTCTTAGTTGTTCCACTCCTTGTGGGACTTGTTCTTCTCACCACTTGGCTTTTCTAATGTAAAAATGTTTGGGCCCTTTCAAAAACCCTTCTTTTTTACCAATACCAAAAACATCGGGATGTCTATTAATTTCACACCTAGAAATGTAATAGAAAAAGTTAATTTTAGTAGTCATTCTCTAATTTCTTTCTATTTTCAACTCCTACAAATCTATCTAGTATTATACAAGCTATTTTAAATTTTGATCTTTCAAAGAAATAGAAATACAATAATCAGTAAAAAAATATTTTATTTTGTAGAAAATTCATGTCCTAAGCTCTTTTTGCATATTATGTCATGTAAGAACTTTAAATTTATAGTGAGAGAGCTAAAGCAACTTATTCCCAAAATGAACATGCAATCAAACAACATAATTTCATTGTCTAGAGTAACTATCACAAATGATTATCTCTTATCATCAACATGATGCCAATATATAAAATATAACAATGAGACATTTAAAATATCTTTTGCATATTTCTCAAATCCATATCATCTATATTGTATATTGGATCCTTGTCATTGCTACTAATATGAGTTCTATTTTTTCCATGAAACAAATATCAAGTCATTTGAACCTAGATGTAGTAGTTTTTGGTTTTCTAATTAAAACCCTCTCTATAGAATTTTCTAAAAGATATCAAACATAACAAAGTTATAAATAAATCATGATCACCATATTTGTCTATTTATTATTTGAAAATAGTTTATTTTGTGAGACATTGTTTACTATAAATAGTAATTTTATTTGTATAGGAATAATTATTTGTCTCATTTATATATGTCTAAATTAATGGATTTGTTCTCACATAGTTTAAACTAGAAGCATTCCACTTTATCTACAATGGATATCATAGCTACAATGTATTTGTGTTAGTTCATAGTTTATTGAAATTAAATGCAATGGAGGGGACCAATTAAAACTTGGATAAAATTATAGTATATTAACTTACAATGTTTTTAAGGAACATAAAAAAATAGATGAGTTAAATGGCAGTAAATTAATTGAAATAATCAAAAGGGAAAAATATAGAAGAAAATATTAAACATAGAATGCAATATCATCTTAATAATAATCAATAAAATTTGGAAAGATAGTTGGAGTGTGGGTCTTTTCCTAGCTTAAAAGTGTCATAATGGGTGGAGACATGCTTAGATTAGAACCATCATCTTGTGTGACTCTTAAAAAGAATGTCACTATGTGGAATATTTTGAAGAAGGGTTGACTCACCTATTATATTGAAAAGTTATAGAGACCTTGGGTTGGCCATTGATTTTACTAGAATATAGAAGTACCAAATTGTTTCTCTGAGGGGTGTCACTACTAAAGTTTGTAAAATAATGTGGCCATGGTTACTAGGATGCGAATAGAAGGGCTCAAAATTTGTAAAGATCACTACAACAAGAAGGAAGATATATATGTTTTATTTATAGCCAATGAAAGAATTCATGAAATGGAGGATGGAATTTTATGGACATCTCTTCCACCTTCCTAGGAGGAGGTATACCTTCAAATCATGAGGTACATAACCCTTGAAGGAAGGTTCAAAAAACTCTTTTCCTATCACTTTTCTTTTCTCAATCATTTCCACAATGACAAGTCTATGAGTATCTCATTCTTCTTGTTACTATCCCTAGAATCTTTTTTTTTTTACTATCAAGATAGGAAAATGACATGTCTATCCATTAGTAATTTATTTTTCTCTTTTTCAATCTAGTAAACTTGCTATTAGCCCCAAAATTATCCCTAAGGAGAATCTTGGTCTTAAAACCTAGATAAATCTAGTAAGAATCCCCCTAGTGTCACCCCCTTTCCAAAGAGTCCCAAGGTCAGGGTTAGGATCCTTCAACTACTTGGGCCTTTGTTTCCACTCCCTTGGTTAAGAAGGGTGGGGTTATCATCTTTTCTAGGAAAGTCCCCTTTAAAGGTGCTAAGTTTATTTTGGAACCTATTAGGCCCAATTATAGCACCTACATTTCTGTGAGTTCCCCTATCGAGGATGTAATAACTACTTATGATGTTAACTAGCCCCTATCTCCTATTATATCCTTCCCCCTCACCCATTTATTTAAAACCCCATGATCCCATTTCTATTTTTAGTGCTAAATTGGAATCCCTAGGGAAGGTGCTAAACTCATAATTGGGTCTAGTGAAAGGGATTATTAATTACAATAAAAGGTTAAACAAAGACTTAAAATAATTGAAACATAATTTTGTCAAGGAGAAGAAGGAAAGAGACTCCCAACCATCCCTATCATAGGATTTTTCTAATCTCAAGGAGACTGTGTCTAGCCTAGATTCTAGGATTGGCAAGATGGAGTTAGTATTGTAGGAGGTGCAAAATTTTTAGGTGGAGGTAGGTTTGAATGGTCAAGGGGACACTACGAGTACTAGGGAGGACCATGTCAATGTTAAAAAGAGGCTAAGTTTTTTTTTTAAAGATGGTCCAAGTAAATGTACTAGATGCCAAACGAAGAAGTAGGCTAACAACATGAATGACACTAACAATGAGTCTCTTGCTCTTAAGATGTAAGCCTTGGAGATTGACTTGGAAGCTACTATGATTTTGAATAATCTTACTATTTAGTCAATCAAGGGATCCTATAGTATCTTTTGTTATTGCATTTGTCTCACTTTTAGTGGCTCTTTTTCTATCCTTTCATTAATCTCCAATGTGGTCATGGATAGAGGGTCAAATGAAGGATTATCTAATCATGTATCTAAATGAACAAACACATAGTGAACTCACTAAAATAGTAAAATAATCATATTTTCTTTATTCATTCACAGTCATAGCAATATTACAGTCTATCTCAATGGGCTTCCAACATGCTAGGCCTCAACCATTTGATTACAAATGAATAAAATCACAACATTTGAAAGATTCTATAAATAACACCATGCCAATCTACCTTCTACTTTCCTCATTTATTTCTAGTGATATTCAAGGATGTTTAATAATCATCTACTAGGCTTAAGATTGATCTTAATTGACTACAAGGTGGTGCCAAGCTTGATGCCAAATGAAACATGTAGTCAACCCAACATGTATGTGATCTCTCAAATTGACTATGGTGATGATGGATTGATGAATCTTGGTGCTATTCATATCATAAGAACTTATGCATCTAATGTAGCTTGATATGTGTTTCTTTGTTACCACAAATTTTGGGAAGCTATTGTAAACCATGGATAGTGAAATTGATTGTAATCCTATTAAGCCTAGTAATAGTTTAGAAGCCAAATTATGCTCTTGCAATGATCAAAATCTTCTAGAAATTGAATATGACATTGATGGATCAGTGTAGATCATGTATCTCAAACCGTGACATGAGATCATCAAGTGCAGTAAAATGTAGTGGGATTTGTGGTGACTAGTTGATGATATAAAAGTAAATAAAAACCTACAAATAAAAAAAGTCAAAGAAAGTATTTTTGGGTGATACAATATTGCTCTTATGCCCTATGATACTCTTGCATCACACACCTGGGTTTGATTGAAAAGTGATACCCTCACTTTCTAGTGGCATGAGGGAAACTAAGATGGTCAACTTTAGCCTTTGAAATCCATGATGAGTCTTCTTTAGGCCTTCCTTTCCACTTCACTAGTTATTCCTCATATTGCCTATTCCTTGTGCTTCTCCCAATCCTATTGTTGAGAATCTCCTCAATCTCTTCTTTTATTGTTGTGGTATCTAATTCTATAATTATATTTTTATGCTACTACCTCTTGACCCACCTTCATAATATTGGTATAGATATACAATGTTGAACACTAGTGATATGCCTAAACAATCTAGAAAAACCACTTTATATGCATTTCTTGAATCAAACCTTTTCACAATTCTGTAAGGGCCAAATTTCTTAATTTTCAATTTTTTGTATGTTCCAATTGGAAATCTTCCCTTTCTAAGATATACCATTACTTCTTCTCCAATTAAAAACTCCTTGTGTCTTGCTTTATCACCAACTTTCTCCTTGTATTTTCTATTCAAATTCTCCAAATGACTTCTTCCTTTTGCACGCACTCCCTTCATATGTTCTAAAAATTATTCTGCTTTTGTATTCATCTTTTCTTTATTGTTCACATCTATCAACTCTAAAACATTTCTTGGACTACTCTCGTATGCAACTATCATGGTTTTTTCCCTATACTTTAGTTTTCTAAATTATTATATGTAAACTCTACCTGACTAGTAGAATCATATACAAATTCCCTATGTTATCTTTAACTAGTCATCACAACAAATTTCCTAAACTACTATTCACAACCTCCATTTATCCATCACTCTATGGGTGATATGTTGAACTAAATTTTAAATTTATCTTCATTATATTACACAATATCCTCCAAAAGTATCCAACAAATTTTGTATCATGTCTTAGATTATACTCCTTGTTAACCCATGCAACTTCACAATTTCTCTAAAAAATAAACTAGCTACCTATACTACATCATTATTTTTATTACAAGGAATGAAATGCACCATCTTGGAAAATTTGTCCACAACTATTGAATCATGTCCTCTTTGATTCCTAGGTAATCCTAGTACAAAATCCATACTTGTATCCTCCTGAGGTTTCTCTAGAACCGATAGTGGTTTATATAAACTAAAATTTTGACTTCTTCCCTTTACAACTTCATAATTCCTACAACCTTGAACAAATTTACTAACATCCTTATATATTTGTGGCCAAAAATAGTTCTCATTCACCAATGTTATCTTATCTACACCAAAATGTCTTGCTAAGCCATGAATATGATTTTCCTTAATCAAATTTTCTCTCATGGAACTTATTGGAATGTACAATTAATTACCCTTAAACAACATCACATTTTGAATTAAGTAATCTGACCAATTACTTCTATCCATGCTTATTGGTTCATTACATGTTGTCCATGCTTTCACAAAATCAAGATCAGTCTCACACAAATGCTTTAGTTCTTCAAATCCATCTACCTCTACCCTTATCTCATCTAGCAAACTTTGTCTCCTACTCAATGCATTTGCAACCTTTTTTGATTTTCCACTTCTATGTTTCAACATGAAGGTATAACTTTGCATGAACTCAGCCCATCTCATGTGTCTCTAGTTCAACATTTCTTGACTATTAAAATATTGTAATGCCTAATGATCAATGTAAAACACAATCTCCTTTTAAACAACAATTAATTCCTGAGCCACTTCTTTAATGCTCTAATTATGGCATAAAGATATTGATCATAGATTGAATATATTCCTCTTGTGTCATTCAATTTCTCATTGAATAGCTATTGGTCTACCTTCTTGGATCAACACTACACCTATTGCATTTTCCGTTGCATCATAGTCCATCTGAAATACCTTGTTAAAATCTAGTAATGCTAGTACTAGCTATTTTGTCATCTTATTCTTCAACAACTCAAAACTCCTATTTTCTCATGATGTCCACTTGATTTCCTTATCTTCCCTCATTGTCTTAGTTAGCGGTGCATAAGTACCACTAAATTCTTTTATGAACTTCCTATAAAAACTTGCCAAAGTATGGAATGATCTTGCCTCTCCAATATTTTCTAGCATAGGCCACTCCACAATTTCTCTAGTGTTCTTTGGATCCATCTTCAATCCTTCAATTAATATTACAAATCTCAAATTTACTAATTCCTTCTTAATGAAACTACATTTCCTTACTTTCATTAGTAACTTCTCTTCCCTCAACCTCTACAATACTAGTTTGATGTGTCCTAGTTTTTCTTCCTTAGTATTACTAAAAATAAAAATATCATCTAGGTAAATAATCACAAACTTACCCAAAAATTATTTTAGGACCTCTTCATTAGCCTCATAAATGTACTTGGTGAGTTGGTTAACTCAAAGGGAATGACCAACCATTCATACAACCCTTCATTTCTCTTGAATAGTTTTCCACTCATCCTATTCTCTAATTTTTATTGATGATAACCTATCTTCAAATCAATCTTAGTGAAATAATTTTTCTCCACTTAAACAATCCATTATGTCATCCATTCTTGGAAATGGGTACCTATATTTTATAGTGATATTATTTATTTCCCTAAAATCTATGCAAGTCCTCTACTCACCATCCTTCTTAGGTGCTCATATCACAAGTACCACACATGGGTTTAAACTCTCTCTGATCAACCCTTAACAACTACTACACTTTCTATTTTAGCTCCTCATTTTCTACTGGTGTCATCCTATGCACTGCCTTATTTGACACCCTTTCCCCTGAAATTAGATCTATATGGTGACTAATACTCCTTGCCAATGGTAATCCATCTAGGATATTTTTGGGTATGATGTCCTTGTATTCTTCCAACAATTTTGAAACTTCTTCCTATGATATCTCTTCTACATTTGTACTATGCTACTTGTTGTGCATGTAGTGCTACATACTTTAGGAATCAATGAAAAACATATGATTTCATGTATCAATCCATCCAAGATCTTCCTTCCATCCCCCAAATAAATTTTGGTGCTGCTAAAGATCTGTCATTTTCTTTATTTTAGTGGGATCAACCATTGCCTTTTACCATTCATTGCTAAATTGTAAGTGTTTTCCCTTCCATGATGCACAACACTTCTATCAAATTTTCATGGTCTTCCTAATATCAAATGACACAAATCCATTGGCTTTATATCACACAAAACTTCATCATGGTATGTACCTATCTTGAATTTGACCCAACATTGTTCCTTTGCTAACACTCTATGTTCTTTTTGTAACCAAGAAATATATGGTTTAGGATGTTTGAACATTTCCAACTTTATCTTTTCAACTATCTCTTCAAACACCAAATTATATTTACTACCAATATATATAACAACTTTACAACACTTACCTCCTATTTTGCATATTGTTCTAAACAAATTTTTCTTCTAAATTAGTTCTTCTTCATAATCATGTTTTAATAAAGCTAGATTCTTGTAGCAAGTGACTCTCCTCTCTATAGTTCATCCTTGGAGCTACCTAATCTCTCAATCTCCTCATGTTCATGTGCAACTCTCTCTTTCCTTTTTGGCTTCTTGATAGGGATTCCTTAGCTTTTATGGTATTTAAATGCTCAATTTTCTTCTTATCCGCATCTAATACATGTTCCTCTTAAGGGTATCCCATCACATCCACCATATCTTCCCTTGCATCTCTAAAATCCATTAGTTATATTGTTGCAGTAAGAATTTCAATGATCTCTATTCTTATTGTACGAATTGCTTCCTTCCATATTATTATGGTGGGGATTACTACCTCCTCCTTCCTTGTGGTATGGGATACTAACCTTAGGTTCCTCTATATATGGCCTCTCATTACCACAGTGAGACATGTCTTCCTAAAACCTTTCTTCTCTACCTCTATGTCAATTGTGTCATTCTCTAAATCTTTTGCTTAATTTATTTTATGTTGTTAAGGACATCTAATATGCTTCCTCTATTTTCTAGATATTCAACATACTCAACACTTCATATATTGATTCTCTCAAACCATTCATGTATCTAGCCACTTTCTCCACTCCCTCATCATGGTGTCATAAATATATTGTTATTCTATAGTATTCTTTAGTTTAATTCTTCACAATCATATTACTTTTGTTTAAATTATGTAGCTCCTTTAGTAACTCTAATTGATAATTTACAAGAATAAACTTATATTTAATTTTCTTCACTATCCTTTTCTACTTCTATACACAAGGTTTACATTTTCTTTGTCTTTCTAGTTGGACTTCCTTCCACAAAAATGGTGGCATGACCCTTCAACTTAGTCTTAGCAAATTTTAATCTATTCAGGACATCAATATCTTCATACTCAAAATGTTGTTCTAAATTAATTATTCAATCTATCAATTGTTTAGGATTTAGACTACCAGAATAATTGGGAACATCTACTCTAGTTTTCTTACCAATACTTAATATAAATTTCAACATTCTTTCCTCCTTGTCTTCCTCTTTGCTTTCACTTTTCTTGGTAGGGTTGGATTATTTTTCTTCATCACTTTCATCATCTCTAGGGTTAGGGTTTCTTCTATAATATTCTTCAAAAGCATCCATCCAAATCTTCATAGCTTTTGTCATATTGATCATCTCTTTGATCCTTCCAACAACATTAATAATACCATGTCCTCTACATGGTGACATCTTGCATTTGGTGTAAACTACCTCAACTTGATGGTCTATCCATAATCATAACTATAAATTTCCTCATATTTAGTGTGTTGTTTACAAGCTTTATGTGAACTACCTAAGTTCGATGGTATGTTTACAACTAGGGATCTTCTACCCAACACTTCCTTTCTAGAAGATACTTTTATTTAATTCCTTCAAAGTATTAAAGAAAATATAACTTTTAAACTAGGATAAGAGTTGCATTACAAGTTCTAAGTGCTCAGCCAATTCACATGGGACTCTATGATGTGCTTCCTCTTCTTAGTATGCCTTTAACTACCTAATTTATATCATGACTTATGAATTGAAACTAGGTTAGCACTCCACTTTTTGATTTTCTTCCTCTTTTATCAAACTCATTCAAGAAAAATACATTGACCATTCTCTAATACTATCTAATGTAGTCATGGTTGAAGGGTCCAATCAAGGATTATCCAACCATGTAGCCAAATGAACAAACACATAATAAAGTCATTGAAGTAGTAGAATAGTAATATGTTCTTTAATCATTCATAGTCACAATAATATTACAATCTACTGCAATGGGATTCAAACATGATAGGCCTTAGCCATTTGATTACAAATGAATAAAATCACAACATTTGAAAGATTCTATAATACAACACCATGCCAAGCTATCTTCTAGTTTCTTTTCCAACTTATAATGATCTTCAAGGATGTTTATATATCAACTAATATCCTTAAGAGTGATCGTATTTGGCTACAAGGTGGAACCAAGCTCAATTCCAAATGAAACATGTAGTGGGCCCAATGTGTAGATGAATATCCCAAATTGACTATGGTGATGTTGGATTGATGAATCTTGATGTAGTTCATACCATATGAACTTATAGGTCCAGTGTACTTTAATAAAGGTTCCTTTATTGCCATAAACTTTGGGAAGCTATCACAAGCCAAAAACAATGAAACTAAGTGTAATCTTGTTAATCCCGATAACAGTTAAATAGAAACCAAATAATGCCCCTTTGGTGATCAAAATATTTTGGAAATTAAAATTGACATTATGGATCAGTTTAGATCATGTATTCTAAATTGCAAGGTGATATCATCAAGTGTAATGAAATCCAGTGGGAACTATGATGATTGGATAATAATAGAAAAGCAAGTGAAAACCTACAAACAAAACAAACAAGTAAAATAAAATATTTTTGGGTGATGCAAGATTGCTCTTACACCCTAGGATGCTCCTACATCAATCTCTAGTTGGCCTATGATATTTTGTAAGGCATGCTATCTATTTTATTTGTAGTGCTATATTATTTTATGGTTATGTTGTCTTTGTAAAAGGTTATGGGGCCCTTTCAAACCTTTTTTTTAGCTTTATAAAAAAATCAATAAAATTGAATAAAAAAGGTTAATGATCTTACAGAGATTTTCTAAGTTTCAAAACATAAATCTTTACATCATAAAATTTTTCAATTGAAGAAATGTGGAAATAAATACCCATTAAACTATCTATCATAGGAATCTAGCCAACTAATTTTTTTTTAAACAATCCAATTATTAATGTCATCAAGTATACACATTTCTATAGAATCGTCAACAATAATAGTATTAAGATTGGTATTGTTGCATTGTATTTTGGATTTTTATAAAGCTTGTTCATGGGTTTCTTGAATAAATGTTTTTTGTTGTAGCCTAACTCTATCACTTTGATCTATATTACAATATGATTGACACTAAACATATTTAAATTTTTTTTACTTGTTGGAAGTAATGTCTTAATATTTTTGGATGTTTTTAGTTGAGTTGAAGACTAGAGGGTGACATCAAAATATTGTAAAATTTTGTTGAAAATTTGATCAATGTGACATACTAGAACATCATTAATGTTAAAAATAACAAGTTGCTTTGGTGATATTTTTTATTGAGGAATATATTCTACATTAATGAAATAGCAAAATATAAATTAGAATTGCTTGTGTAAATCTAAATTTGTTAATCTCTTCAATTGATGTAGAACATTCAAACAAAAACTATCGGATGTTCCCATAAAAATTTGATAAATAAAATAAACATTCTAAAATGTTTATTAAACAAAATAATTATTGAAATGACTATTAAAGAAAACTAAATGGATACAAATTGTTTGGCATAACAAAATAATAATGTAATTTTTTTTAATAAAAGGTGATAGATCATTTGTAAATTTATTTATATTGATAAGTTAGAAAGATCAGAGTTTTTACATATAAAGGATCATTAAATCAAAGGTTGATCACCAAAAAGGCACTGAAAAACACTAGATAGGCATAGATGAAGATGGAAAAAACCTCTAAGGATCAAAACCAAACAACAGACAAGAATAACATTTACCGATAGCAAAGGAACTTTCACCTCCCCTTCAAGAAGCATTGGGGAATAGTAGCAAGACTAAGAGGGGCAACTAGAGGAGGAGGTGGAGGATCGGGTACATGTTCTAGGGCATGATTCTTATGCAATTATTAATTGAACTATTTAAGTTTATTCTAATGATAAAATATGTGCAAAAATGAAATGTTTATAGATACACTAAGGTACTTTTTTAGATTTCATAGTTTTCTTTATTCTTCTCCTAAATGGGTGTTACTTCGCTAGCCTTGGGATATTAGTATCCTTGAAAGTGCATGTATCAAATTATTTATACATGCTATTTTAGATATAAAAAATATTTTTTTAGTCCAAAATAATAAGAAGGAAACAAATATGATAGATTCAAGATCCAATAGTAAGTACCTAATATAAGTACTCTTGAAATTGAAGATTTCATCTTTGCATCTAGAATACTTTCTGTAGAAACAACTATATTTCCCTAATCAGAAAATATCAAGTATCTAAATTTATAAATTAATAAATAACAATGAAACATAAATAAATCTTATTACAACTTTAAAAATAATTAGAATTTTGTTTCAAACTAATTCACGGTTACAAAGTCTATTTATAATCACCAACAGTGGCATGAGAAGGTGAGTGGGCTTTGAGAACAAATTATGTATACATGTTGAACCACCTTTTTGGCCTAAAGATATTAAAAACCCACATAATTCATTTTTAACAAATTTAATATAAATCCATATGACATAGGTAGAAAATATTGTAAATGGTAAGCAAAGGAAAAATATAGAGCTATCTATATTTGGAAGTACCAAATGTTTCCCTAGATTTTACATATTTAGAATCTATTTGATTAATTGACTTGGTACAAATAAATGTTCCCATACCAAGAAAATTGATAGAAGGAGGCAGTATTATGAGTGGAATAATAAGATTCAAAATCCATGTTAACCCAATAAAATATATTCAAAAAATATGAAAGATTTATTATGGGGTATTTGCCATGACCCTCTTCACTAAAAAAATGAGACCCATATGGCTATATACTGTGGAAACAAAAATATATATTTAAAAAAGTTAATTAAAATGTGGAATTAATAAAATAAAAATAAAAAAACAATAAATCATATTATTATTATTTTTTTTTTTGGAGAAAAAGTGGCAGAGCCACTAAAATTATATTAATTATAAAATAAAATTTACAAAATGCCAGATTCAATAAGGCATACTGGTAGGAAAGAATCGGCAAAGAAAACCTCTGCTTGTAGCCCTGTAAAACAGATACAATACAAAATTGACTCAGAAGGATGAGTCAACCAAAAAAAAGTCTGTGGCTTAAAACCTTACAAGAATAAAACTTTGTGCAGACAACACTATTACAAACTAACCAACTGATAAAGTCAACAGATAACAAAACTGTCTACAAAACACAAAGGTTTTAATTGCCCTCCTGCAATTTTCATCATCAAGACCCTGCAGATCAAGAGCCTCTTCTTCTGCCAATTGCCACCCCAACTATTGCCTGCTAACTGGAAAGATCCCTGCACTCAAACAAACCTCCCACAAGAGCAGTACCCGAATGCAAAACAAAATCCTCTAAAACATTAATAAAAGCATCTACAGGAAAAAGAGCATTTTGAACAAACATAAGACTCAAATTTCTTACCATATCAAAGTTTTACAAAAAAAACATAGCATTAAAAACTTCCTTCAAAGAATTTAGGTTTAAGAAAAACTTCCTGCATAGATTTACCAAAGAGTAAAAGATGCCACCCACGGACATACTTCATGCCGAATGTCCACGACTCCTTCGCTGTAACATACTTCCGTCAGCCTAATTTTAATCTTGCCTCCCGATCTCACGTCTCTTACCGATGGAGATCCTCTTTTTCACCTATCAGCAAGACTTTCGACCACCCAAATACTTCCTTCGCCGATACACCGAAGAGCTAATCTTGTAAATGCAAAACTTGACTTGCTACAACCGGTAAAACAATGTAACTTTCCTCGAAGTCACTGATACAACCGGTCATCCTAAGTATCTAGCTCAAAGTATCTTTTCAATGTACATTCGCAACATACAACTTCAACATACACTTGCAGGATACACACGAAATGATACTCACATACATTTGCGGTATACACATGAAATGTTCTCAACATACATTAATGATATATACACGGATTGTGTATTCGGTGGAACAACACAAAAAACTTACACTATCGGCCACCCAAAGACTTCCTTCGCCATGAGATACAAAGGCTTTATATATTGCACGGACCCAAAAAGTTATTAAAGATGGTTAATTCATTGTATGTTTTGCGCAATGTATATTAATTACATACATTGCGATGTGCATTGATTACATACAAGCCCCAGATCTGAATTCATTATGAAAAGGAGTTAAATGCTTATATATTACGCACCTTGTATGTATGTTTCAACACATACATTGCCTTATACATACAGGCTAGAATTCAAAGGGGATTAATATATGGTAAAAAGCATGCATCACGTCCGAATGTATATTGAAAGATACATTGTGTTTTATACATGTCCCAAAACTGAAAGTGAATAAGTTGTAGTTTATAAGGAGCGATAGGTCCGAAGCACATACAAAAGAATTTCTATGTATCTTGCTCTTCGGTGTAACATTTGTTATCGATGAGGGTTGGATTTGTCTAGCTAACTATTGTGACTACGCCGGCGAGGAGATGCAAGTTACATATACAAAGACCAGACACGAAGAAAAAGGTTAAATACAAAGAATCCTTTGTATGTACTTGACTTGCTACAACCGGTAAACTAATGTATCTTTCCCCGATGTCACTGATACAGCTGGTCATCCTTTGTATCTAACTCAAAGTATCTTGTCAATGTACATTTGCAACATACAACCTCGACAAACAATTGCAGGATACACACGAAATGATACATACATTTGCGATATACACATGAAATGTTCTCAACATACATTAGCAATATATACACAAATTGTATATTTGGTGAAACAACACAAAAATCACACTGACAACATCCTCTGCAACCTCTATAGTTACACATACCCTTTTCTCCAACAACCCCGATATAATCCTCTGCGACTCATGTAACCAAGACAATTCATACAAAAACAATTATAGCTTACAGAACAGAAAGCAATCTAGTGTTACGGAGGACATTCCACAAATTATTTAATACTTTCCTTAGCCAAAATGTTACTTACTCCGGGAATCAACAAAAAAGAATTAGAGTCCCATTCCTTAGAAGAGTCAATAATGCCAAAAGCAAAGTTAGCCAAGAAATCTGCTAATAAGTTGTCTTCCCTGTATGTATGGATTATTTTAAAAGATTAGAAGAGGTCAAGTAGATTCCTTCCAAATTTTAAAATATAATCAATTTCCAGTTAGGAGAAGATTTAATTGAAAAAGCTCTAATAATATTCAATGAATCCCCTTCCACTATGAGATTTGTAATGCCATATTTTAAAGCTAAGTTTAAGCCAGCTATTAATGCCAATACTCCCGCCTCATTGTTTGAACACAAACCAAACTTAACTGACAAAGCTCTTAGAACTAAACCATTATGATCTCTCAAACACAAATTATTAAATAATATATAAATATGTATATGTATTAAGTAAATTATAATTATAAAATATTACCAAATGATTTGTTTAGTTA
The DNA here is from genome assembly GCA_027924645.1 of Cunninghamia lanceolata. NCBI lineage: Eukaryota > Viridiplantae > Streptophyta > Pinopsida > Cupressales > Cupressaceae > Cunninghamia > Cunninghamia lanceolata. Next base: position 7,004,529 of record BSBN01001038.1, on the reverse strand, counting down.
AAATAAAGAAATTGTAAGAGAAAATAAGGGGTTCGAGATGCATGTATGAAGGAGATTAGGGAGAATATTGGAGAGAGTTGGAGTCAATATTATTGGCATGTGAAGGAAGAGTTGTAGATAAGATGAAAAAAGAGCTCGGAGGTAAAAGGAAGTTGATTGGAAAAAGGAGACTAGCAGTTAGAGACTCAAGTATGCAATTATTAATTGATGTTTTTAAAATATTGTTGCAAGTCCAAATAGTATATTTTATAGTTGTAGATTTATAGTACTATGATATAATAGTTAATTGATTTCCAATTTTGGTTTGAAATAATACATGCCTTCTTATAAATCCTTACTGTGATATTTCCAAAATAATTGTAAAATTTCTAAGATAATTAAATTCATGGTGCGTTGCTAGAAAAAACATGGGGACTAGTTTGTTATTTTAAATGTTTCTTTTTAATGTAATAGTTTGAGTAAGTTGAATATGGATTTTTTATGCACATTTTTCCAAAAATTAAAATTATGAGAGCTTCAGGTGCCATCTTTAGTTCTTACACCTCTATGTTGTGCAATTCACTATTTCACTTTCTTCATTCATAACTATTTATTATATAATATCTTCCAAATTCATGAGTTCAATATCCACCATCTATCATTTAGATTCCTACCTCATCTAACTAAACACTAACCTCTTTAGTATACTTGGGCTAACTCTTTGCAATAAGAAGCTAAAAATAGTAAGAAAAACACATACTTGAATACCATTGTCTACCTACAAGTAAATATGTTTCATATGAATATAATATGATGCAACTTCACAATGCATAGATAAACACTTTCCTTGCCTAGAAGAAGTTGAAATTGAACCCATGCTCCTCAAAAGAATAAATGGGATTATATTTGAGTTAGTTCCATACATAGAATTATAGTAATTTCAACATTCAAACTATAAAGAAGAAAGTAATTTCGTGATAGCCCATTACAGACTCATACATATTACATAAAGACTATTTACTATTGGTCCAAGATAAGTTCTATCTGAACTCAAGGTAAATGTGCCACCCTCTCTTGTAGGAAACATTGCATGTGAAGTTTTGAAATTAAAAAAAAAAAAATAACATGAGCACAATCATATCCTAGTTTTGTTGTCTTGTATTTTGTAGAACCAAAGTCTGACTATCTAAAATTCTAAGATAGTTTTCTTTTCTATGAGCAAGTGTCAAAGTAGCCTGCTCTGCATAACTATTATCTAGGTTTGAACTCACCTTCATAATAAACTCAACTAGTGGTGGTATACTGTTGTTACTAATCCACTTCAAACTCTTCCTTATGGTAGAAAATTTTGTATTCCATTTAATATTTTAAATATCATTCCAAGAGAAGGCACACATAAGTAGTTAACATATTCTTGTAAATAACAAGCTCTGGTTACTTGTAGTATTTCCCAATTTTAAACTTTCATTTTAATGTGGGTTGTACAAATGTTTGATAGTGTATATGAAATGTTTCTAATCAAATGGTAATGTTATATTTATCACCTTGAATTTTTTTTGGATTTCTATGATTAATAGGAGACTATGAAATAAAAATATTCAATATTTCTATATTAAATATGAACATTATCTTCCTTTATGCTACTATGGACTCGTTTACTTATATCCCTATCAATTATACAATATTATTTGTGTTCAATTAGAACTAATAAGAAATAAATATTTATTATTGGTTTCCATTGTTTGAATTTACCCTCACTTGTTTCAATCCATCTTCACTAAATTTTTTTATAATGATATATTGGTATCTGATAGCATGATGAAGCCAAAGAATTTATTGTAGTAGTTAGTACTAGCAATATAAATATATTGTGTTTTGATGTGATTAACCCAAACTATAGAAAATATTAGGAAATAAATCACTTGCAATTGTGTGCTATCACCTAATTCATTTTGCATCCATCTTGTGTGAATATAATTTGCACATATTACAAATTTAATATCTTTCTTGTAAACACATCAATTGAAATGTGCAATTATATAATGTTATTACAAGAAGAAATTTTGCACTCAGTGGATAATCTTTGGTGGATTAAAGTTGTTAAATTTGTTATGAATATTCCTCTCATGTTTTTGATTAATATAAGCAGCAAGACTAAGGTACTGAACCCATTACAGAACAAACCAGCAACATAGCACCAGCAAAAAACCAATAACAACAGACTGACAACAAACTAACATAGACAACACACCAAAAAACAACAAAAAAACACCTAGGGCTGATTAAATAACTGGCCCTAGTCTTTAGTGAAGAATTGATACAACTCCTCATAATCCTTCATTTTCTTATTTTCAATGCCATGTTTGTTGAGTTCCAGGTCTTGGAGAACTGCCAGCATTGTAGTAGATTTGTGCATGACTTTTGACACAAACCTGGTAAGAATTTTGAAATTCTTCTCCAAATCAGTAACGTTGTTGTTCAAGTCCTCAATAGCAGGTCCCTTCATGGTCTTTCTATCATCTTTTTTGTTATCCTGGATGTCCTCTTTTAGCTTAGAGGAGTTCTCTATCTTAGACCCTGGGGTATTCAATTCCAAGAAATGGCTAGGGACATCATCCTCCATATCCACACCTACGATCTCATCCATCTTCCCAACATTAAACTCACTGTCAATGTTCTCATCCTTGTCCTCCAAATCACTAGACACCACCTGCTCTTTCTGAGAGGGGGTAGGTTTCATGGCCAACTTGCTAGACCTCCTAGTCAAAGGCACTTTGATTTTACCATTGCAGCATGATTTTTGCCTCATCTTGGGTATCCTCACTATCTTCCTCCTCACCAATAGAGATCTCCACCTTCTTACCCTTATCCAAATTGTGACCCTCCTTTTTGAGAATGTCCTTGACATTGACAAACTTACACCCCTCTTCCTTCCCCTCCTTCGCTTTGTTTTATGGGATGCCTCCCTTACTGTCAGTGACATCAAGTTTCCTTTTGATGGGTTTGGAGCCATCTTTAGGACTGCTAACCACGCTAGTATCAATCTAGCCAGTGGGGTGTTTTGCTACAATGTGGGTGATAGGACTATTTTTGGGGCTGGGTTTCTTTTTATAAGTAGAAACCCTAGTATCTTTGGGGGTCTCCATTGTCTTTTTGGGGGTAAGCTCAGTAATAACCACACCATGGCTCTAGTCAATGGTATGTTTTGAAGCAGAAGGGGAGCTATCAACACGTGTGGCTTTGATATGTTTAGGAGCGCATAAGGCCAGGTGGAACTTATAAAGATGGTATATAAGGCCTTGGTGCAAGGGTATCAAGGGTTTGTTAGGGTTAATGGCATGTTGTTTGGTCACCACTGAGATTGAGGTCTCCAGCAAGGATAGAAGGTAGAAAGGAAAGTTAATAAATTGACTTCTTCTAAAGTGATTTAAAAGCACAAAGTGATAGTCGTAAAAGCGACAGAACCTACCTTCCAAGTTGAAGTATTTCATCAACATGTAGCAGACATCATCCCATGGCTTGGGAAATCTTTCTCGATCAAACCCACTTTGGAGATTATGTAGAACCTCACCCTTCTTCAGAAATAGCACCATGCCCTCTAGGTCCGACACCTTGCTCTGGCATTTCTACTTTACTCCGTCAATGGACATGCTAGTAGCCAAACCAATGACTTCTTCCATTATTTCAAACCCGACGCCACCAACTTGGACCCTTCTATTATCCCACGACACCACACACTGCTTAGACAAATTTTAGTCATAACCCTGAAGACATTCAAGGTAAGGGGCCACCCCACCCTCGTAGCAAATGTGCCAGAGGGTTTTATTTCTCTTAAACTCATCGTAGGATAATGGTTCAGTACGGGTTCTATCCCCTCCCATTTTCATAGAGCTAATGAACTTAGCAATATTTAGAGTGAATGTGGTCTGGATGTGAACTCTACAATCCCATAAAAGTTTGATCTTGATATCTGTGAGTGACCAGCTAGGCAAGTCTCGAACTTTGAGACCGTTTCTGTCGCCCTGCCACTTAATGATTTCATCATTCCATAATTTTGTCTTACGTGAATTAGATGCCATGTACTCAAAATGATGTTTGAGAATGAAATAATCATTAAAGTGAGCCTTCCACCAAGTTAAATATCAAATCCTAGTCATCCTCCCAACCATGTGACTGGCCACAAGCCTAAACAGTTGGGTAGTCCTAGTCATCATGCTAATCTATCCTTGAGTCATCCCCTGATGATTCTTCCTAATCATCCTAGTGATATGTCTTTTAACCATATATCACTATATTTCTCACCCCTTGGTACCTAAAGCATGCGCTAATGGGGTTGGAATTCAAATTAGCTTGTTTGTAATCCATTACAAAGTAAAGGGACATAATTCTGCTCCTTTAGAAGGAGGGTTTGAACCTGTTTGGGAAGGTTATCCATCTTCCTCCAACACCTCCAGCTATTGAGGTTTTTTCCAAGGTTGGCCATGCTGTCGGTCACCTTGTTACCCTCTTTGTAGGTGTGCCCTATCTCTTTATCAGTGAAACCCAACAATAAGCTAGTTATGTCTGCAGTTATGTCCTTCAGCTTCCAACCAGTGTCAACCCTACCCAAAACTACATCCACAATAATTTTTGAATCCCCTTCAATTTAAATTTTGTCAATACCCAAAGAAAGAGAAAATTTAAGGCCCCACATCAAGGCAAGACCCTCAGCCACATTATTGGATTGTATGCCTATCCCTCCAGCATAAGCAACAATCAACTAACCATTGTTGATCCTAATAATTCCTCCCCCACTAGCCATGCTAGTACTTTTTTTGGCAACACCATCAAAATTAAGTTTAATCCAGTCTTTAGGGGAGGTTTCCATAAAGTGCTTTGTCTAGCAATCTTCTTGGAATTGTCAAAGGTGACAATGTCCAAAGTTAAACCCCAATCCTTGGCAATCAACTACTTGGATTGAGTGGGGGATCTTTGACAGTATTTAGACTGCTAATAGAGGTGTTTTCAAACACCAACTTGCTAAAGGAGAAGAAGACCTCTTTAGAGCTTTTGGCAGAATCCTTGAAGATTCTGTTATTTCTCTCTTTCCATATGCTCCAACCCAAGTGTGGGGGAATTTGTTTCCATAATTTCTTGATTCTCAAATGTTTAAAGGGGACAATCCAACTCTCTATAAAATCTCTGAGGCTTTCACTCATCACCCATTCAAGGCCAAGTTTACTCCAAATCAGACTCCACACCTCTTTGGTGTAATCACAATGGAGGATTAAGTGGGGTATGGACTCTTCTTCTTTGTGGCACAACACACACCAGTTAACGAGTTGGAAGACCCTTTTCTTAAGGTTGTCAATTTTCAGGATTTTGTGGTGAGTAGTAGACCACTAGAAGAAACTGATTTTGGGTGTCAAATGGTTGTTCCAGACCTTCTGCTAGAATCTATTGATTTTCTCACTGTTTGATAGCAGATTGTAAGTAATTAATCTCATCCTTCTTGGGAAAAAAACAAAATTTTGTAATTACTCAGTTTAGGTTGCAAGGAGTTAATCAACTGATCTCCCAAATTGTTTTCAGTCCAGCATTCAACAATATTTTTCCACTGTCTTTTGCCCTGGAAGTGGCCAATGTAATTACTGACCATCTCCCCAAAGTACTTGGTAGCCCTAAATTTAAGGTTGTCATTTCCTTGGATGAACAGAGGTTTATCTTGAAGCCAAGTGTCTACCCAGAACCTAGTCTTTTCACCCTTGCCTAGCTTCCACTTCAAACCTTTAGAGAGGATGTTCCTAGTTCTTAGCATCGTGTTCCAGATAATGGAATGTTTAGGGAGATTGACAAGCTCAAGGAAGCCTTCTCTCTCCCCATTGTGTAGGTACTTGTATCTCATAATCTGAACCTAGTCTTTTTGTTCCTTCAAAAAACAGCACCCCACCTTCGCTAGCAGTGCTTTGTTCATCAATTGGATCTTTCTGATGCCCAGTCCCCCTAGGCCTTAGAAAGGAAAACTTTGTCCCAACTGATGAGGGAGATCCTCTTTTTTTCTTCAACCCCCGTCCAGAGGAAAGTTCTCTGAATTTTTTCAAATTTCTTCGCTATATATCTAGGCATATTAAACAAAGTGAGAAAGTAGGTGAGGCTACCTTGGAGGGAAGCCTTCAGGAGTTGGTACTTTCTCGCTTGGCTTAGCAACTTACCCTTCCAACCTTCCAATTTTTTTTGGGTTCTCTCAAGGATAGAATTCCAGAAGGAGGGGGTCACTTCCTTGACGGTGAGGGGGAGACCAAGGTAAGTAACTGGCAGAGTGGCCTTATTACATTTTAGAATAGTTTTAATCTTCTCTTGGAGATCCTGTTCAATATTAAAAAAGAAGACATTGCTCTTATCATAGTTTATGCATTGCCCAGAAGCTTCAACATAGTCATTAAGTAATTGTTTCCATTTTCTAGCTTCAACCACCAAGGTTGTGCCGAACAACATGGTGTCATCCACAAATTGCTGGATAGTCGAGGGCTCCACAATAGAAGCAACTCTAACTTCTTTCAGAACCTATCTACCCAAAAGGTTTAATATGTTTCTCCCTGGCACCTTAGCCATGATAATGAACAAATATGGGGATAAGGGCCCCCCTATCTAATACCTCTGCTAGAGTTGAAGTATCCCTGAGGTGACCCATTGACCAACACATAGTACTTGAAAGTGGTCACACATTCACTTATAAGTTTAATCATTTTATCTTGGAACCCAAACTTCCTTAACACTTTGAATAGGAAATCCCTAGAAATTCTGTCATAAGCTTTTGAGATATCAAGTTTAAAATCCATACTAGGGATATTGCTCCTATCCATCAAGTGAATTATCTCATGAGTGGAGATGGCAGCATCAACAATCTGTCTTCTAGGAATGAACCCCTTCTGACAGCCAGTTTTGAGACTATCCAACAAAGGTTACAATTTGAAGACTAGGGTCTTAGTGATTATCTTATAGATAGTATTGCAGAGGCTTATTGGATGATAGTCAACCACAGTCTCAATAATGATCTTCTTGGGGATGAGTGTAATAAAAGTATTGTTAATCTGTTTGAGGATCTTACCCATCCTGAAGAAATCTCTGACAACCACCGTAACATCAAACCCCACAATGTCCTAGAAGCCTTGAAAGAAAGACAGGGGGAACCCATCAGGGCTAGGGCCTTTGAAAGCCCCCATGGAGAAGACCACCACCCTCACTTCCTCTCTAGTAACTAGTTTCAAAAGAGTAGAATTGTCCTCTACCGAGAGTATGGAAGGAATGATGTCCAACAACTTCTCTCCCCTATCTGGGTTGGGATTATCCTTTTGCTTGGAGAGGAAATTCCTTAAGTAGTTAGAGGCCAGTTGTCCCATCTCTTCCTCAGAATTGACTTCTCTATTGTTCTCATCTAGGAGTTTAGTTATTTTTTTTACTTTTCCTATGCTTCATGGTTGACTGGTGGAATAAGGAAGTGTTTCTATCCCCTTCAGTCATATTAATTGATATTTTATCAATTAATTGATTATTTTGTTAGTCTAAGTGTTCATTTTAATAGTCTTTGGTGACAAAATATATGCATGTGATAGATTTACATTGTCATGCATGACATTATGTTCATATTCCTTTTACCAATCATACTTAGATAAGTGAAGATTATTGTAATGATAGTTTATGTTCGATAAATAATGTCATGTTCAACATTATTCATAAATGAATTTTAGAACTAAGGGATATATACTGCTAAATGGAATTTTGCTTTAGGTTTCTATTAGTGGTAGCAATTTTGAATTATGGATTTTGTTTCAATTTATGATTTAAAAAAACAATAGGTAGTATAATTATAAATTTGAAGCATTTATAGAAAAATAAATAGTAAACATAGAAAATCATTGAACACTTGTTATATTATTAAAACAAGAAGCTATTTTATTTCATACATGTACTTGAAGAAGACTTAATTACCATATGATCTCACCTCACCACTTGGGATCTTGGTGATTAGAAAGTAATAAGTATTCTATCAAAAATTAGAGAGTCATTAATTTAAGTTTTGTTTCATTCCCAATTTTAATATTTAAACAAGTCATGCAAAACAAAACCTTCATAGTGTTAGGTAAATAATTCCTTTGGTTCACGTTTATAGGTCGATTCATCATGATTAAATTGATGCATCTAATGGCTAACATAGATACAAGAACAATGTGGATGGCTCCATCCATATAAATCACTAGGGAGTAATAAGGACACTTTGTTGTTTTAATTAAATCTGAGAGAAAAGGAAATCTTCCTTAGACTAAAATCAACAACTGTTAAGAATCATGTGAATCATCACCATAGGACTCCAAGAAAGGTGTTCTTTTACTCAATTAGGAGTATGTGTTAAGAGAAATAGTTAACAAAGTTTTAGAAAAAATGATAAGAATTTATCAAGTCAATGCTTCCCTTAGTAGGTGGTAGTCAATGGAGAAATGTCTAGGGAAAAGGGGCCCTATAAAGGGCTACATACCCAATTTTTACAATTCACACCAAACTTAAACAGAACTATAAATACATATATTATACCTTGATCCTGTGGATACAGGTATGCATGTTATCTGGGTAAATGAAGGAGGTTCCCAGTAATCAAGTTTTCATGTGTGATATTGGTAAGTCTTCATAAAACTAGATCGAACAATATGTGTTAACCAATTATAAGAAATTAGGAACCAAAATAATTAACTCATATTCTTTGATACTTAGAAGAGTTTTGGGTGAACTATTCAAATCCTTGAGGCTTGAAGCCAAATTCTAAGGTGGGTTGCTAACTTGAAATATGTGTGTGTATCTTAATATATGATGACCTCCGTGCATTTCCAATAGGGAAATGTAGTCTCTCAAGAAGACTCGGGGCATAAATTGTCTCAATGAGTCAAGTCTCTAGCTAGAGCAATACTTTTTCCTATCACATTTGGAAAAATGATTTTGCCTATCCCATTTGAATAAAATGATTTTTCCTATCCTATATGGCAAGAAGAGTTGTATGACTAGTTTTGCCTAAGTATTCAGATAGTAATCTTAATATAAACTAAAATTGTTTCAAAAAATAAAAAAATAGTGAAGTTCTTTGTAAAAATTATATGTTTAAAATCTAAGAACCTATTAAGGATGTTACATATATGGTATCAAAGCACTAGGTTTGAAAGCTAAGCCTATGAGCTTGCTATGAGTCATGTTAATTTTTTTTAAAAATATATTCTTCATCAAAATTATAGTACATGTGGAATCTATTTTTATTAAGTAGTTGTATTAAGATATGTGAACATTAAAGAGATGATGTTTAGGAAATTACCTTATGGAGAAAAGTGATAATTTCTATTGGATGTTAATTATTATTGGATATAACTAAGCCATGAAAACTTTTGGAAATTATCAAGTTCATGAAAGTGTAAGCATAAGAGAGATTAGAAAGAAATAATGATTGCATTATTTTCGGTGTCTCATTAATTTTATGGTGAAATGAACTTGTAAGATAATAATTGTTTCTTGGATATGAAAGGTATTTAACTAAAGGTATCCTAGTGACTCTTAAAGATTGAGCATATTGGTGGATAAATAAACAAATGGTATTTAATTATGAAGTCTTTCCTAGGTTGAAGACAAGTAAGTTTGTGGAACTTCACTTGGGGAATGACCATTTTTGAGTGATTTTACCTAGAGTAGTGGGTGGTTATGACATAATTTGACTTGGAAGATGTAGTTGAGATTATGAAATTAGAGTTTGAGAAATGATTCTTTGAAGGACTTGTAAGTCTTTGTTAGAGTGACACCCTACCTTATAATATATTCTAAGATGTTTTATTTTGGACACTTGTGAGTGGCATTAAAAAAAATGCTTTTAGATGTGAAAGTGGGAAATTAGTTATGGCTTTTTGGCTTTGGTTGATTAGTCATGCAGTAATTCTTAAGTCATGCAAGGTTGCAACTCTGGTAGTGGAGGAGCATGCAACCATTTTGAAAGCTAAATATTACATTTTGGGCATTGAACACTGTAGGAAGTATGACTTGGAAGGGAATAAAATAGTGGAAGAGGTGTGGTTGGGGAAAAGAACAAGAAAAAGGAAAGAAAAGGAAGGAAGATGTTTGAAGGAAGTGGGAATTCTAGAGAACTAGGTGATATATGTTGAGTTTCAATTCTCACTACTTATTTCTCTTTTGATATTGATGCTCACTAGGTATAAGAGTTTTGATTTTATGAATAAGTTTTTATTACCTATTGAGATTACTTAGGTCAACATAGTTTTCTTGAAAACACGTGCATTTTATTATTTCAAAATGCGAACCTTTGTACCTGATTTTGGTTTATGAATCCAATGTGTCTACCTTCAGGGTGATAGATTGTGTGAATTTTTGAGAAAGAAATGAAGTTTAGGATTACCTCTTGTGCTTTTGTGTGGTGGTTTTCTTGTATGTCTATAAATTTTGTTTCTACAGGGGTCTTCCCTAAATATGAGGTTCACCATGCCTCAAAGGACTTGTGATTTTTCTTTGGGGAAAAGCCATGGCTATAATGATTCATGGCAAGAGGTATACTTCAAGTAGAAATGTAAAATGTGGGTCATTGTGTTTGGATTCCTCCATGTTCCTATGTATGTATTTTCCTACTTTTGGGTGGATATTTTCACCTCCCAAGAATGTGGTTGGGTTAGTTTTCCATGATAGGGGTTCACTATGCCACTACCAACTACCACTCTAATTGACTCTTTAAAGGCTTATTGGAAGACACTTGTAGAGTTAACTCATCATCTTGGCAATGGGGTTTAAGTTGTAGAGTATGACACAATTTGAAGATTTATTTCTTAAGGGTTCCTTAGTAAATTGTTGTGAAATTTGTAATCTTTATCCTAATATTGTTAGGAAGAATTCAAAAGGGATGACAATTTGACCAACTATATGTCAATTCATTTGAGGCAAAGTAATGTTTATGAAATATTATGAGGACCTAATTATTGCATATTTGTTTATAGATATACATTGAAGCTATTATAGATTTCAATAGGGTTTGATTGCATTTTCACTATGATGGGTATTACTCTTTACTTTTTTGAAAACATGTGATCTATGGAATTATAACCTAAGGAAAAACTCTTAGTGAGTAATGAAAATATGGATCTATAAAGAGTTGTATTGAGTTTACTCATCAAAATATCTTTCTTTGATCCTTCTTTAGATATAAAAAGGTGATTGAGGGGAAGATCTTTGGCAAGTTTCTATTAATGCTTTATTTTGTTATAGTTAGTTTCTAATTATTCTATAGAAGTTATTCCATCACATATTTAAATTGTATAGGTTCATTCCCTTTATTAGAGATAAACCACGTTGAAGTCTTAAAGAACAATGGAGTTATCTTTATGGATTTTGGATATGCCAACTATAATCTTCATAAAGGAATGTACAGTATGTGCAACTTATATTGACTATGTAATGTATAAGTTCCTTCTCTCTATAAGTGTGGTTGTTCTTTTCAGGGGAGGTTAGGAGAAAAGTATATTTTAGGGAATCTCAAGGAAAACACTATAAATGAGATGACCTCATCTTTAATTAGTATTCATGATCTCTTTTGTTCAAAATTTAGATGTGATTCTTAAATCTATACTTGCTATCATCTCTTCCGTACTTTCAATTTTTTAGTTGTGACAATCCTAAGCCCTAATGGACTAGTATTGGATGATCCAATACAAGTGATGGTGTGATTTATCGTTAAGGCCAAGACAATGCAAAGTGTATATTTTCATCTTGACTATACCATGGGGACAAGATCACTAGAATATTAAAGTCTTCCATGATGTTAAGATAAAAGAAAGTTAAAGTTCTTAGTAGTTTTAATATCATTGATCTAAGTGGTAAGAAGGCAAGGATATCCTTCTAATTTGTATAAATGGATGTGTGGTAATTGTGAAGTATAAAAATTGACTCTAATTAATCTACACATTATTATATCAACCTTCTACTTAATATTAGGATACAAATCACTGAAGAAATCCACCTTGCTATTGTCCCGAAGGGAAGAGAAAGATTTCTGGATTCTATCTCTTTGTCTCTATTGAAATGGAAAAAGGTACAACTAAACTAACTAATATAAGCAAATATAAAAAAATGATAAGAGATTTCATAAAACAAAATACATAAACGAACTAGAAAATAAAATAGGAACCTAACACCAATGTATGGAAGTCACTGTCCAGGACACCAATGCTCAACATGGATGTCTGTGTTTAGCATTGTCATCTATATGGCATAGTATGACCTAGATCCAAAATCTCAATCCATGTGTGGATTCTCTTGACCCTTCCTCAAGCTGTTGGACTTCAAAAAATGACTCGCAAACACATATAATAGAGGGAAATGGTTGGGTTGTATAGGGCTTTGCCTCAGTCAAACCCTGTTTCGATGTTTCCACCTCAATGAGAACCAGATTGATAAGATGATAAAAAATATGCGCTCTTGTATTCTAAGTGTGTCTAGAACAATGGTGAGTAGTGACAAGCAATAAATACAATATACAAATTTATTAAATCCTACTCAATGACTTAGAGCAGATTCATGGAATATCCCTATATGTAAGAGATAAAATGGGAGATGTGTGTTCAACCCATGAGAGATGTGCAGTAATATTCCATAGTATTGTAAATAATCAAAGCACAAACAACAAGAACTATTGAAAATTTATCACCTCATAGCGAGGAGGTGAAAGATGCTCGGCCAACAGCGGTTCCAATGGGAATCCTTGTGAGTATGTTGATAGCAAGAGCGTAAAGCTTGATAATATGCTTCAATAATGTTGTGATCTCAATAGTTGTAGAGCTTTGTTCATGAAAGTAAAATCAATCTCTATTTCAGTAGGGCTTCACTATGGAAAAGAATCAATCCCTTGCAATGACAAATCTTCTTACTTTTATAGAGATAGCAAGGGTGAAAAATCAAGGAAAAGAGAGTCGTTTGGGTGTGGATAAAAATGAAAAAAATCATGGTGAATTGTGCAAGTGAAAAGGCAACTTCTAAAATGATCTAAAGACTACTAAAGGCTATTGGGACACCTGTGTGTGGCACAAACGTCCACACTTAGTGTTGGAGTCTTAGAAAATACTTGGTGCAGGAGCATCCAATGGTGTAAAGGCAATCTTGCATCACCCAAAAAAATGATGATTTTTTTCTGTTCTTTTCAATTTTGGTATTTTTGGATACCCAATTACTTGAATAATGATGTAGAGCCTTCAGTTTTTCTAACATAGTAAAAATAGCAAACTGCTATTTTTAGAGATTTCCATTTTAGTACATATGGAAGCAAAAATTTACTCAAAGATTTAGAATTGAAAATTATAACCTTTGGTGAAGGAATTGGCCAAAGATAACGTGTGGGCTGAAAGATATTAAAGTTTTTCATTTCTTTAAAAACCCCTAAAAAAGTTTCAAAGTCAAATATGAGGCACTTAGAGGCCTCGTATGGCCCTAAAAATGGGTAGAATCGACAAAGACAATTTTAATGGCATAGAGCACTTCACAATCTTTCCAACACATTAAACGGTTCATCAATTAAACGCCCAAATCAAAAGTTATGGCTCCTAAAAGTTGACCTATTTTTGGAGGGAGACAAATTTTGAAATTTTGGCTGGAATGCACCAAAAAGGGCTATTTATGACCATTTTTGCGAATCCTTTGGGCAGTAGAGAAAGGGGGGAAAGTGGTGAGTTAAGAAAATGAGGGAAAATATAAACCCTAGTAGATTCAAAGCTACAGAAGGTAGAAAATTCTATAATCCAAAGGAAGGAACCTGTGATGTGTTACAACCTCTTGAGGATTCATCCTTTGATTTGATTCGAGTTTCTGTAATGTAATGTGTTATTCAGTTGAATAAAAGAACATTACTATTTTTTGTGTGCAATCTATGTTATTGTGTGTTCTGGGTTTGACCCCCTCATCAAGAATGCTCTAGGAAGGTCTGATCAACTCAAGATTATACCAAGATTTAAGCATTTTTACCATTCATGGATGTGGCGTGAGTGAAAAGGATCAAAGCAATGCTAAGGTATCTCTCATGGGTTGAGGGAAAGGCTAACATTGGAAATGGTCCTAAAACATGCTAGAGGCATGGACACTAAAGAAAGTACCAAACATAGCATGAAATTGTGGGCAAGCACAATTTACGACATTACATTTAGCCCCCACTTTAGTAGGCATATGACACTATGTGCATATGCATGCTAAAGTACATGAAATAAATTATTGAAAGAAAATAAGAATGAGAAGGATACCCAAAATGATACTATAGAGGATTCTAATTTTCGCCAAGTGAGAGTTTGAAGCCCCCATCTTAGGAATCAACAACACACAGTGTTAGTTACTGCATCCTGCAAAACCACTTGTTAGATAAATAAAATCATCCTATAGCGTAAAAAGAAAAAAGTTAGTTCAAAAATTCTAAGGGGAATGAGATGAAAAAGTGATCTAGAGAAAAAAAATGAGGGTAGATAAGTGCCTCCTATTTCTACTTTCTTATTTAAATGTAGAAATAGGATAGAAATCTATCGCGTTGATTTTCCTAAAAGTTGATGAAAAGGCCTTTGGTAGGGTCATCAATTAAAACAACACTGAGCTAAAAATCATACTATGGCATGGAGGGAAGAACCAGGATTCTAACGTAATGAACAGTGTGAGAATCAGAGTTCACAAGCCCAAGTTATGAGAGTTTCTGTGATAGGTGCTTCAAAAAAATGGTTAAAATTTTAAATTTTTTGAAAATTTACTATAATTAGTAAGTTTGACTTTCATTATTACTATTCATTTGTAAATTGATTTTAAGAAATTTGGAGAATTTTTGAGCACCCAGAGCACAAACATTCCACGTAGATGAGCTTATCGAGTCCCTTGGCTAGATGCATTAAGGACACGTGTGGAGCAAAGCATCGTGCTTCATGAGGTGACTTCAAAATTTTATTCCATATTTGTTAAATGCCTCATTTTTCATGCCAAAGGGGACACTTAGGCACTGATGTCTTATCAGAGCGATGGTGTCCTATTGAGGCGTTGTAGTCTAGTTGGCGCGTTGGCGTCCTCTAGATGCACTGGCGTCCTAAAAAGGTGCTAGGTTTCAACAAAGGTGTCAGTGTCCTAGGTGCTAGTCTCCAATCACTTTGGCGTCAAATTTGAGTATTTCCATTTGATGTTTGACTTGAAATGACAAGGAGCTAATGGAATTCTATTTGTGGTACTGCATAGACTGTCAACAATGCAGAAGCATGCTGGTGGACACTTGTTTGCATTACTACAGAGTCGTGCTGACACACTTATACTGACAGATGTTGGTTTACTTTAGGATGTCAGGCTTTGGTGGGTTTTTACCATGCCTGTGATGAGATTTCATGACAACATGCTAACGGTGCTCATGGAACATTAGGATTCAGATACCTCTACCTTCCGTCTACTAACGAGAGAGATGATTGTTATGCTGGAGGACATGTACCAGATCCTTCAGCTACCTATGCATGGATGTATAGTTACAATCATTGACTAGAGGCTACTGGCATATGTTTAGGTGGGACAAATGTGTTGCCTGGGGTGGACTGTGCTAACAGATGTCACGGGACACATTTATATGAGCTGGTTAGAGCAAGGTTAGGTCATTGTACCCCTTGTCTATTACATCATGATTGCTACCGTCACCTTGCAGGTCACATAGGATGGGCAAGGTACACACCTACATGAGGGCCTCGTCCATACTATACAGGTAATGGAGGATCAAAGGATGGTGTTTTCATGGGGTCAAAGTATGCTAGCACATCTTTACCATGACTTGGGCCGCTATGTGCACTATGAGGCATAGAGTTTGATGGCCTGCATGCTTCTTCAAGTGTGGGTTTTAGAGCATATTATGTACATGCAACCAGTGGGATTCCCATCGGCCATCATTTGGTTAGATTCTCGATCACATCCCTACACCCTGAGGAGGCCTTGGTAGTTTGGTGACCTATTGCATTGGTAGGTGACATTTGACAAGCTATAGAGTGCCTCAATTGTATGGAGACCCTACAAGCACCTTATAGCTTGGATGGAACAAGTGCGATAGATCTTGAGGATGCAGAGGGACTAGCTTTTGGTTAGTTGGATTGATCACATCATAGAGCCATTTTACTATTATTAGGTGGCACAATAGTTCAGCTAGGCGCAAGGGGTGTCAAGGGCGGTACAGACATACATGTGCTCGCACCGTAGTGATGTTAGGCTAGGAGACGTGGAACGTCTGGCCATAGAAGATGTTGAGTCAATTGGTACAGATGATGAGGTGCAGGATGCAGTGCTAGTGTCAGCTGACGATGATGTGGGGGTGACCCTAGCATACCTAGCATGGTGGACTGCATCAAGACATGGGCCCATCTTTCTAGCAGACCATCCTATCAGAGACCCAAGACCATGGATTGATTAGGGTCTAGAGGAGGTGGCCATGATTGATGTGGAGCCCTCTAAGGAGGAGGGGGAGGATGGAGAGGAGGTGCCAGTGATGGTGATAGTAGGGAGGCGCCAATGCAGAGAAGAGGGTAGTGGTGCTACAGAGGAGAGGCCTAGGCTTCGACCTCAAGTGTCACGACCTTCTATGACAGCAAGTGGTGTGCCTGGTCAACTTGAGTGAGGGGAGTCAAGCAAAGTAGCTACTATAGTTCCCCCATAGGACCTAGAAATGGTAGAAGAAGCTCCTACTAATCCCGACTGGCAGGATGGAGATCCAAGTAAGAATTGATTTGTGCTTTGTGATTTACGTAGAACACTAGGTGTTTACTTTATGTTGATTTTATATATGATGTTTGATGATATATTTGACATGATTGTTGTTTTGATTTTTGTAGTGGGCACACGAGCATGGCTCAACTTTATAGGTCAAGTCATGGTAGATATTGGTGGAACCCCTATCCAAATTTTCTCGCTCCATGGCCTTAAACCCT
This sequence comes from Cunninghamia lanceolata, assembly GCA_027924645.1. NCBI lineage: Eukaryota > Viridiplantae > Streptophyta > Pinopsida > Cupressales > Cupressaceae > Cunninghamia > Cunninghamia lanceolata. The sequence continues at coordinate 6,987,574 of BSBN01001038.1, read as the reverse complement.
AAAGTTGGCCTATTTTGTGTCTGAGAAGCTTAAACCCTAAGCCCTTGTGCCTTTTTCCAAAGCCTATTGTTATAATTTTGCATTGACTTGTGATAGGCAGTCACCCCAAGCTTAAGTCCTGATTTAATTTCCTTAGCTTCATTCATAACCGACCCCATGAACTTAGTTACCGGTTCCTCCCCTATTTATGAAAAACAATTTCTAAAGCTCGAGCACATGCTTTTTAGAGGCAGATGGATGGATATCATGATATCACAGTCTTTAGATTTTTCAGATTTGTCAAGACCACGATGATGTGATGATCGTTGATTTTGAGTTGGCGGGCCCAGAGTCTTGTATGTTGATTCAACCGTTATCTTCTTGTTCCTTGTTGGATCGTGATAGCACACTGCGAAGAAATGCCATGGAATATTCCATGCACTATTGCAATAATACACCAACTGAAGGGGGGACCTATTCTTGTCTTAAAGGAATTGAAGTAAGTGCCTAGCACATGATCACAGACGTAGTAATGTGGGTTCCTGTCGGGCTTGCATTGTTGCGATAAGATGACACCTGGCAAGATTGTGGCTTTTTGACTAAAAGGTGGTCTTTGCTGGAATTTATTGATTGGTTGTTGACTCTTCAACAATCCCAGTCAATTCTTTTCATCTCCAACTACTCATTTTGTTTTGATGTGTCCTAAATCTATGGTCCAAATTCAAATTTTGGATTTCATTCGAGTGTGCTGGCATGAAACATCAAATAGCTATAGCTCAATAGGTTTAACATGGAATTTTGAGATTATCAGTTGTTACTCAAGTATGCAAGAAGGTGATTTGACAACGAACACATTTCTCTAGTAATTCTTAATACTCAGGTGAATCTTGGTACATGAACCAGACCTTTGTTGTCCATGTGAGAGGCATTTGTAATCAGGTGACATTAATCTTTGCCTCCATTTCATGCTTTGAAGAATGTGATCAAATCATTGTAAATTTCTAGATATGAATTCAAGTGTGTCAAGCCTGCGAACACTTAAAATGGAATTAAGAAGGGTGTCAAAAAATGAAAATTTCTTAGGTAAAGGACCCCCATTCATTCTTGCTATAAATGGAAGTGTTTCCATGAATTGTTCACATCAATTGTTATCATGAGCACTGTGCAGAATACTTCCCTGTAGTTTCTATCCCTTGTTTATTGAAGGAGTTTGTCCCTATTCTCTTGGTTGTAGCTCTGCTCATTCTAAATTAGGGAAAGAGTTAGTATTGGCCATTGGAATGGGAGGTATTGGAATAAGTAGGAGATTTTAGCTATAGTAGTCTTGCCAATTCCCCAGAACCATAGTTGGATAGTGTCATTCTGGTGGGGAACTAGTCAGATCATCCAAATTCTCCAACTGCATGAAGTTGTTCCTCAGGGGTCGACCAACTAGGTAGGATTGTAGCAACCTCAACAAGAACTAGGATCCAAGAGTGTGTGAGGAGAGATACCAGTTTTCTCTCGTGCCATCCCTCTCTTTGATGACTTTCATCAAGAATAAATGCAAAGGAAGGGCATTGTGTTTTGATGCTAGGGACCATAGTACAGAAGTGGGACTCTATTGTCAGAGTCAAAGAAGTCCTTGCCCTAGCAAGGATGACATTTTCTGGTTCAACTGTTACGAGTCACCACAATGATTCCAGATCTCAGACATCCAGTGAATGCAGATTGAAAGATGAGGATTCTTGACGAATTGGAACATTTTGGAACATTGTTGTAAATCTTTGCAAAGCAATTGGCTAAAAGAAAGTGTCTACCAATCAAAGCAAGGATGTAGTTTTCAAAGTCACAAATATTAAATGAAGTATAACTTAAAAAGTTGTACTAAGGAAATCCTAGCCGACATAGTTTGCCTATATATAGGGTTTTAAAAGTCATAGTAAAAGAGATTGATCCATTGATTTTCTACGTTTTGGATACAAGATATCCACACCTTGGGGAGTAATTATTATGGCAGAGTAAGTGCATTGTCAAGATTGCAGGGCAAAATTATGCCTATAGATGAATAAATTTTTGTATGATAATCTTTTCAATTCAGATTGAGTAATATGAATAACACATGTGTGTGTTTCCTACAATTGTCTCCTTGAATGTACGTATTTATTTTGTGAATGAAGGAATCAAGGGTTTTGGATTTCACCTATGCATATTTGTTGTATTGAATGTCTCAATTACTGCTTTTGTTCAAGGAATGGATTAAATATGCTTTAAGTAAGACATAGGAAGTTGTGTATTGCATTAGGGATTATTGAAGTAGAGTTGCAAGAAATACTCATTCTTGGGTATACCATTGCAAGGCAATGATACATGCAAACCCTCTTAATTTGAAGTTTAGATGTGAGAAAGGAAACATTTGCATCATGATATTTTAACTCTATTACCCTTGATAAGGCACTGATCTGGGAATTTATTTGCCCAAAGGTCCAGAGAAGAATGTTGAATTCAAAGATACATCATTTGAACAATTTATTCTATTTGGTTTTAGTATTAGTATAGGTGGTTCTTTATGTTCTCAAGGCCAACAATGTGAAAATCTCCAAGAACTTTGCTAGTCTTAGGATAGTTTTACAAATCTTGGTGCATGTTTATGAGAACATTTCTGCTTGATATAGTGAAAGACAAATCTGTTGATTGCAAATAAGGGACACCCCCTAGGTTTGGTAGAGCCTGAAGTGCAAGGGAGATAGGTGTAGACAATCTCCCACTCTGTTGGTTAGGTCTCCATTGAACTTGATCATATGAAAAAGTAAACCTTTAGAATTTAATGTGTGTAGATTTAAGAAACAACAGAATTGGTGACTCTACTGGGGATAAAGCTTCATTATCCAGTTGGAAAGAATCAGAAAATAGTCTGACCTTATCATTGGAGTTAGATATTGAAGGTTTTTAATGTGTAATGTGTTGTAGTATTTGGAAATAATTTTTTGAAAGAAGAGGCTCTGTTGAAAGGATTAACCTAGAAGGCTTGATTGATAATTTGTCCTCTTTTGAGGTGGCGACTCTGAATTTGTTTGAGGCTACAATACACTCCCAAGTACTATATTTTGTCAATATTTTTAGATTAAATACCAAAAATGAATTGATTAATTGCTGAAAGGTATAAGGCTTTGAATTTTAGTGGAATTCATGGATATCCAAGTGTTGTTCCTAGTAAAGTCAGAGAATGTTTGCCAAAGTATAATGGAAAGAATTCTGAATCAACAGATAGACATTTGTAAAAATTTTGTGATTTAATGGCTAATTATGAGATTGAAAATGAAGATGTCATGAAATTCTTTGTTCAGACTTTGCAAAATGATGCTAGGGAGCGGTTTTCTTTCTTACCTGAATGTTCTATTTCTTCATGGTATGAGTTCAAAGTTACATTTGTAGAACAATTTGGTGAAATATTTGATATGGTTTCATTGGTAACTAATTTTATTGGTGAAATATTTGATATGGTTTCATTGGTAACTAATTTTATGACAATTCAAAAGGAGCATGAATCATTGCCTGCTTTCAATTTAAGGTTTTCAAGAGCAATAAGAAAAATTCCAGAATACATAAGACCAAATGATGCCTTTTGTTTAGTTGTATATTTGGGTGCATTAGAGGTGGAAATGAGTTATATGTTGAGGGATAAGGAACCTGTTACACTTTGTCAAGCCTTTGCAAGTGCAATAGACATAGAAAATAATCAAAAGTATGGGATGATAAAGGCCAATCAAGGGTATCACCAAAGTTTTTATACAGGGTAAATTAGTAGGTGTGTTCTCTTTGCCTCAGAATGTCATTGATGTTCCATCTCATAATAGTGGTAATCATAATTACTTGATTGATAAGAATGAGGAAGGATTTTCTATGGTGAATAGAAATGAAGAACTCGTGGTATGACAAAACAACCAAGTTTACTACAAAAGTAGCAAGGTTCAGGATCAATCTGTAAAAGCTAAATTTGAAGGTAATAATTGCAAATATATGCATGAGGTCATCTCTCCCAAGAGTGTTGTTACTAAGGATACACATGAACATGTGGGTATTATTTCTAATACTTCCATATGCAATTCAAATATTGGTGATTGTCTTACAAATGTGGATGACAGTTTGTGTAAAGCAGAATTGGAACTATTCACTTGTACTGTTAGGCACACCAATGAAGGTACTTACTCTATTGAGAATGGATAGTTCCCAAGTGAAGAAAAGATGGTTATTGACTGTGATAATGAAGGTATGTATTCTTCTGATGATTCTAAGTATGATGATATTGAGAATGGTATAGATCTTCACAATGACAAGGCAAAAACTTTTATGACATGGATGAATGTCCTTTATGATGAACTTTTAGCCTCACCAAAGATGAGAAATGATAATCCTTATTGGTGTAGGGATAATCCTATCTTTGTAGATGATGAAGAGTGTGATGAACTTGAGAAAGATCAGCCTGAGGTAGGTGGATCTACTTATGAGTAAATAAAGACTGATTGGGTCTCATATGTTCAAAAGTTTGATAAGCATATCTAGCCTTGTGAAGATCATGACTTAGATTTAGTTGAGTTTTTCCTACAATATACCAGGGTGTATGATGAAGCAGATGAATTTCAAAGCTTAAATGAGTACAAATTTGATGCAAATCAAGGTGGAAGAGTGGTTGAGTATGAATCCTTCATTTTACCTACCAAAGAGCTAGCATGTGATAAATATGATTTATAGAAATGATTATTAGATACATTATATGAAGATCTTATGTTTGATGTGGAAAACAGAAATGGGGTTAAACTTGATGGTGATAGTCATTTGGAGGGCTATGAAATATTCTATTTTTTTAAATTAGGATGACAAATATTTAAGGACTCATAGCAATTTGGTTGATCAAAGACAATGCAAGCATGAAAATGATATGTTTTATTTGTTCTTATCATTTGTTGACATTATTTATTCAGTACAGATTGATATGATTAATAATACGATGATATGGCCTCTTATTGGTAGCAGTAAGCACAATACTCCCAAATTGAGCATAGGGTTGTCTGCTGAAAATAAGGTATTTGATAGAGGCAAGCATTAATTTCTTATTTCTAGTGGCCAAGGGCCACCATGTTGGAGTTGATGTTTGAGTCACCTTTCAATCGGTCTTCAACTCCTAATTGAAGCTATCACATAATAGCCCAGTGATTTGGCACATGATCTGCACCCTAGAGTTCTGTGGTCCTCGTCATGTCTACCAGAGCCATGCGTCCCCAACTAAAGCCACTAGTGGAACCCCTATCCAAAATTTCTAGCTCTGTGGCCTTAAACCCTAAAGTTGGCATAGTTTGTGTCTGAGAAGCCTAAACCCTAAGCCCTTGTGCCTTTTTCCGAAGCCTATTGTTATAATTTTACGTTGACTTGTGATAGGTAGTCATCTTAGGCTTAAGTACTAATTTAGTGTCCTTAGCTTCATTTATAATTGGCCCCATGAGCTTAGTTACTGGTTCCTCCCTTATTTATGAAAAATAATTTCTAAAGCTTGAACACATGCTCTTTAGAGGCAGATGGATGGATATCACGATATCGCGGGCTTTAGATTTGTCAGATTTGTCAGGACCATGATGATGAGATGATCATTGATTTTGAGTTAATGGGCCCAGAGTCTTGTATGTTGATTCAACTGTTATCTGTTTGGTCCTTGTTGGATCGTGGTAGGGTGTTGCGAAGAAATACCATGAAGTATTCCCTGCGCTATTGCGATAATATGTCAACTGAAGGGTGGGACCTATTCTTGTCTTAAAGGAATTGAAGTAAGCACCTAGTGCATGAGTGCAGAGGTAGTAATGTGGGTCCCTATCGGTCTTGCGTTGCTACGATAAGATGACACCTGGCAAGATTGTGGCTTTTCAACTGAAAGGTGTTCTTTGTTGCCATTTCTTGATTGGTTGTTGACTCTTCAACGATCCCAGTTGATTCTTTTCATCTCTAACTACTCATTTTGTTCTGATGTGTTCTGAATCTATGGTCCAAATTCAAACTCTAGATTTCATTCAAGCGTGCTAGCATGAAACATCAAAACAACTATATCACAATAGGTTCAACCTAGAATTTTGAGATTATCAACTGTTGCTCAAGTATGCAAGAAGGTGATTTGATAGCAAACACATTTCTCTAGTAATTATTGATACTTAGGTGGATCTTAGTACATGAAATAAACCTTTGTTGTCTGTGTGAGAGGCATTTGTAGTTAGGTGACATTAATATGTGCCTCCATGTCATGCTTTGAAGATTGTGATTAGATCATTGAAAATTTCCAGATATGAATTCAAGTGTGTCAAGCCTATGAACACGTAGAATAGAATTAAGAATGGTCTCAAAAAATGGAAATTGCTTGGGTAAAGGACCTTGTTCATTCTTTCTATAAATGGAAGTATTTCCATGAATTGTTCACATCAATTTTTATCATAAGTATTGTGCAGAAGACTTCCCTACAATTTCTATCCTTTCTTTCCCGAAGGAGTATGTCCCTGTTCTCCTGGTTGCAGCTCTGCTCATTCTGAATTAGGGAAAGAGCTAGTATTGGCCATTGGAATGGGAGGTATTGGAAAAAGTAGGAGAATTTTGCTACAACAATCTTGCCAGTTTCCCATAACCATAGTTAGATAGTGTCATTCTGGCGGGGAACTAGTTAGATCATCCAAATTCTCCAACTACATAAAGTTGTTCCTCAAGGGTGGACCAACTAGGTAGGATTACAACAATCTCTACAAGAACTAGGATCCAAGAGTATAGGAGGAGAGATACCAGTTTTCTCTCGTGCCATCCCTCTCTTTGATTACTTTCATCAAGAACAGTTGTAGAGGAAGGGCATTGTGTTTTGATGCGAGGGACCATAGTGCAGAAGTGGGACTTTGTTGTCAAATTCAAAGAAGTCCTTGCCCTAGCAAGGATGACATTTTTTGTTTCAACTTGTAGGAGCCACCTCAATGATTCCAGAGCTTATAAATCTAGTGAATGAAGATTAAAAGATGAGGATTCTTGACCAATTGGAACATTTTGGAATGCTGTTGTAAATCTTTGCAAAGGAATTGGCTAAAAGAAAGTGTTCACCAATCAAAGCAAGGATGTAGTTTTCAAAGCCACAAATATTAAATGAAGTGTAACTTAAAAATTTGTAATAAGGGAATCCTAGCCGACATTGTTTGCCTATAAATAGGGTTTTAAAATTCGTAGTAAAAGAGACTGATCCATTTATTTTCTAGGCTTTGGATACAAGATATCCACACCTTGGGGAGTAATTTATGTTGCAGAGGAAGTGCATTGTCAAGATTGCAGGGCCAAATTATGCCTGCAAATGAACAAATACTTTTATGACAATCTTTTCAATTCAGATTGAGTAATATGAATAACAATACATGTGTGTCTTTCCTGTAATTGTCTTCTTGAATGTATGCATTTCTTTTTTGAATGAAGGAATCAAGGGTTGTGGATTTCGCCTATGCACATTTGTTGTATTGAATGTCTCATTTACTGCTTCTATTCAAGGAATGGATTAAATATGCTTTAAGTAAGACATAGGAAGTTGTGTATTGCATTAGGGATTATTGAAGTAGAGTTGCAGGAAATACTCATTCTTGGGTATATCATTGCAAGGTAGTGATACATGCAAACCCTCTGAATTTGAAGTTCAGATGTTAGAAAGGAAACATTTGCATCATAATATTTTAACTTTGTTACCCTTGATAAGGCACTGATCTGGGAATTTATTTGCCCAAAGGTCCAGGGAAGAATGTTGAATTCAAAGATACATCATTTGAACAATTTTATTCCATTTGGTTTTAGTATTAGTTTAGGTGGTTCTTTATGTTCTCAAGGCCACTAATGTGAAAATATCCAAGAACCTTATTAGTCTTAGGATAATTTTACAAATCTTGGTGCATGTTTATGAGAACATTTCTGCCCGATATAGTGAAAGACAAATCTGTTGATTGCAAATAAGGGACACCCTCTAGGTTTGGTAGAGCCTGAAGTGCACGGGAGATAGGTTAGACAATATCCCACTCTGTTGGCCAGGGCTCCATTGAACTTGATCATAAGAAATGAAAAACCTTTAGAGTTTAATGTGTGTAGATTTGGGAACCAACAAAGATGGTACCTGTGCAACCACTATGAGCTAGTTACAGGCCACTACAGACTTGTGGGAGGTACATCAATATCTTTGATCCTGTTGCACGTCTCCGAGCTTCTTATGAGGAGACCCAGGTGGATAGGGACCTATCCACTACATAGTTTATCATCGCGACCACTGTGAGAGACCAGGCCCTAGGGTTGAGTGGTATCATGTTGTGAGGAGAGCGCAAGATCTACATGCATAGCTAGATGCACATGGAATGTTAGCTACTTGTTTAGACCATCCTAGGGTTCAGGGTTTATTGGATGAGATGAGCCATTTATGAGCTGAAGTTGCCCAGCTACAACAATAGGTTATGGATGTGAGGATAGAGGTGGTAGAGGTAAGAGGTGAAGTGAGAGGCATATAGTCACGAAGTCATAGTCACTCATGCTCTACAGCATCTCGTCAGGAGCTTGTGCAATAGCCACCACCAATACCAGAGGGTTTAGGCTCCTATGGTGGGAGTTGATATTGTATTGACACTTATGTATATGCCACATTTTGATGTAGTGGCCCTTTTTGTATACCATGTACATTCAATATATATATGTGTGTGTGTTTGTATGATTTTTGGTCTTTTTGGATTGATATCATTGTGTTATGCATTTTGGGATTATTTTATTAGATGTTATTGTGATTTAATTTAAACACATTGAGTAAATTGTAAGTTATTTAAATAAATGCTACAAAGATCTAATTAAATAATGTGATTTTGGATACATGTGTTTAATTAAATGCAATTTGTGATTTAAGTAAACAACCTTATAAGATTGTTTAACAAATGCAACAAATGATGTAATTAATACAAGTGACGATGAGATAATATTATTTTGGATAAATCAATTGTGATCTAGAAATAAACAACTTTGTTAAAATGCTTAATTAAATGCGACAATGATTTATTGGTTTTCACAAATGTTTAATTAAATAAAGTTGTGATCTAACTAAACAACAATGTAATATTATTGTTTAATCAAATTTGACAATGATGAAATTAAACATGCTTAAAGATTATTCAAATAAATACTAAGCTAGATCTAATTGAACAATGAAAATAAACTAATTAATTATATCTACAACTAATTAGGGAAATATGGCAACACGAGAAAAGTAAATTTTCACTAATCAATGAAAACTACTTTCAGAATTCAAGACAACTAAATATTTGTCAAGAATGAAGAAAAAAGCATAAAATTAAGTATTGCACTCTAAATTTACTTAATGTTAAATGCTTTAAGGAAATTATGATTACCATACGAGAATGAAAGAAACAAATCTTAAGCATAGAATCTATGTAAGTGCATTGCGTTGATGGGTTCTTTGAGAGGCATGCCATCCATTGAGGCAAATCAATATGCACCTAAGCCCTATATGTCAGTGATGATGTAAGGTCCCAGATCGTTCGGATTGAACTTTCCTTTCGTACCAAGAGGAGCATTGACATTGTGCTGATTTTCATAGAGAACTAGGTCACCAACTTCAAAGGAGCGATGAATGACTCACTTGTTGTAGCTTATTGTAAGAGTCTTTTGGTAAGCTTGGAGATTTTCAAGAGTTTGTATGCACTATTCATTGAGCATCTCAAGCTATTGAATTCATTGCTCCCTGTAGGTGTTATCATTGACAATGTCCTTGAGGGAAATTCGCAATGAAGGAATTTCCAATTCTAAGGGCATGATTGCATCAGCTCCAAACATAAGATTATACAGGGTGGTACTCGTAGATGTACAAATACTCATGCAATAGGCCCAAATGCATATGATAGCTAGGTGTGCTAGTCTTTACCATGCTTATTTACTATTTTCTATAAAATCTTTTTGATGGTTTTGTTTGAGGCGTTTGCTTGGTCGTTTGACTGTGGGTAGTACAACATAGAGAAGTGATGCTAGATGCAAAATTTCTCTAGGGACTTCTTCACATCTTTGTTCTTAAATGAGGCACCATTATCAGAAACCAAAGTGGAAGGAAGGCTAAATTGAGAAATTATGTTATCCAAGAGAAAATGTGGTGCAGTCACAGTTAGGAGGGTCCTTAAAGAGAACTATCCAATCCATGCAGCTAGAGTAAACACAACAGAAACAACTCAAAGATATGAAGCAAATGCATATTTAGTCATTCAGTATATCATAGAATTCAAATACAAATCAGTTGAAAACATGCGGGATTACAATTAGGGCTCACAAGCCTAATTATAGAATATCAGAATATGCACAAGATATAGCTTTGAGGCTCCTTCGCAAAGAATCCAAACTATGAACTTATGCCAATGATCCTAACTATCAAATTCTACTTTCCTAAGGATCTATTACATTAATATATATCATCTCCAATACAAAAGATTCCTCCGCATCGGCCAAGGAAGGTTACAAACTCCAATGAAGAGGTATAACATGTGTACATGGGTAGATTGGGCTTAAATGAATAGAACTCCTCCGCAAATGAATGAAATGATAAGAAGATCTTGGGGAAGGTTGGTCACAAACCATTAAACATTGAATGATGCATCTTTTAGCTTCGCAAGTCATGAAATGCTCCACAAGTCTTCTCCTTTAGTTGATTATCTAAAACTGCCAAGATGTTTTGTTTTGAGAAAATAGTTGATCTTCTAATAGAGATAACTTTCTGGTACTTGATCCAAATGCTTTGAAAATTGGATATGACGTAGATGAATGAATCTAGATACTAAGTCCAGCTCCACAAGATCTAAAATGCAACTGCAGTAGAATGCGTACCAAAGTACAAAAATTGCTACTGACTGAACTAAAAAGAAACAAACTGAAATGTAAACAAATAGAAATATAAACAAACTAAAATGCAAATGTTTTTGGTTGATGTAAGATTATTCTTGAACTAGGAATGCTCCTGCATCAAACATCTGGGGTTATTGAAAAAAGTGACTCCTTCACTTTGTTGGGGCTAGAGGAAAACCAAGATGATCTACCTCAGCCTGAGAAATCCATGATGAATCTTCTTCTGGTCTGCCTTTCCACTTCACAAGGTATTCTTTGTATTGTCTTCCTCTGGTGTTGTGTCCAACTCTACTATCCAAAATGTCTTCAATCTGCTCCAGTGCTTGTTGTGGTAACTCCTTCAAGTCTTCTTCCATGTTGTCACTGAACTTTGCTTAATGATACTTGTATACATCTGCAATGTTGAAAATAAGTGATATGCCCAAGGTCTTTGGTAACTCTACTTCATATGCATTTCCTGAATCAAACTTTCTGAGTACCCTACAAGGTCCAAACTTCTTCATCTTCAACTTGTTATATGTTCCAACTGGAAATCTTTCTTTTCTCAAGTATACCATCACTTCATCTCCAACTGCAATTTCCTTATGTCTTCTCTTCTCATCTACCTTCTCCTTGTACTTACTATTCATATCCTCCAAATGCTTCTTCACCTGATTATGCACTGTCTCTATATGCCCTACAAATTCTTCTACTTTTGCACTTCTCTTGTCTTCCATACTGATGTCTCTCAACTCTATCACTCCTCTAGGGTTTACTTCAGTAATAATCTCAAAAGGTGTTCTTCCAGTACTCCTATTCACTAAATTATTATATGCAAACTTTTCTTGTGAAAGAATCAAATCCCAACTTCCTACCTTCTTTCCAACCAAACATCTCAACAAGTTTTCCAAACTCATATTGACTACCTCTGTCTGTCCATCAGTTTGTGGATGAAAAGCTGAAATGAACTTCAAATCTGTCTTCATCTTCTTCCAAAGTGTCTTCAAAAAATATCCAAGAAATCTTGTGTCTCTAGCTGAAATTATGCTCTTAGGTAATCCATGCAATCTCACAATCACCTTGAAAAATAGGTCAGCTACATGCACTGCATCAATTGTCTTCTTACAAGGTATGAAATGTGCCATCTTTGAAAATCTATCCACCACTACAAATATTGAATCATGTCCTCTTTGTGTCTTAGGCAATCCCATTATAAAATCCATACTTATGTCTTCCCAAGGTCTCTCCGGTACTGTCAAAGGTTTATACAATCCAGTATTCTGACTACTCCCTTTTGCAACTTGACAAAATCTACAACTTTACACAAATTTCCTAACATCCTTATGTATCTGAGGCCAAAAGTAGTTTTCACTCACCAAGGCCACTGTTTAATCAATGCCAAAATGTCTTGCCAATCCACCACTGTGTTTTTCCTTGATCAAATTATCTCTCATGGAACTTCTAGGTATGACAACTGATTTCCTTTGAACAACATGTCTTCTTGAATGAAATAGTCCAACCACTTACTCCTATCTATCACAATAGGTTCCTTACATGCTTTCCAAGGCTCTACAAAATCAAGATCTTCCTCATACATGTTCTTCAACTCATCAAATCCCAACACTTCAATTCTCATCTCTGTCAGCAAGTTTCTTCTCCTACTCAATGCATCTGTAACTTTGTTTGATTTTCCACTCCTATATTTCAATACAAAAGTGTAACTCTACATGAACTCTACCCATCTTATGTGTCTTTGATTCAACTTTCCTTGACTGTTCAAATATTGTAAAGCTTGATGATTTGTATACAACACAAACTCCTTAGGCAACAAGTAATGTCTCCACTTCTTCAAGGCTTGAATTATGGCATAGAACTCTTGATCATAGACTGAATATCTTCTCCTTGCATCATTCAATTTCTCACTGAAATATGCTACAGGTCTACCTTCTTAACTTAACACTGCTCCTATTAGATTCCCACTTACATCACAATCTTCCTGAAATACCTTATTGAAATCTGGTCTCTATCACTTTCTACTTCAACAATTCAAAACTTTTGTCTGCTCCTGATGTCCACTTGAAATCTTTTATGCCACCTCTCATTGTCTCTGTCATAGGGTTACAAACTGAACTAAAATTTCTGATGAACTTCTGGTAGAAACTAGCTAATCCATGAAATGATCTAACTTCTCCAATGCTCTTCGGTGTAGGCCATTCAACTATTTTTATCACTTTCTCAGGATCCATCTTCAATCCTTTTGTAGAAATCACAAATCCCAAGTATACCAATTCTTCCTTCATGAAACTACACTTCTTGATGTTTATCAGCAACTCTCTTCTTTTAGTCTCTACAATACTTGTCTCAAGTGCAACAGATGTTCTTCTTTTGTCTTACTAAAAATCAGAATCTCATCTAAATATACAATAACAAACTTACCCAAGAATTTCTTCAAAACTTCATTCATCAATCTCATGAAAGTACTAGGTACATTTGTCAATCCAAAAGGCATCACTAACCAAGCATACAATCCCTCATTTGTCTTAAAAGTAGTCTTCCATTCATCTCCCTCTCTGATTCTGATCTGGTGGTATCCACTCTTCAAATCTATCTTTGTGAAATATTTTTCTCCGCTCAAACAATCCATGATATCATCCATCCTAGGTAAAGTAAATCTATACTTAACTGTGATCTTGTTTATTGCTCTTGAGTATGTACACATTATAGATTCTCCTTCTTTCGCAGGTGCTAACACTTTAGGTACTGCACAAGGACTCAAACTTTCTCTAATCAAACCTTTCTTTAACAACTCTTGTATTTGTCTAGTCAATTCTTCATTCTCTGCTGGTGTCATTCTATGTGCTGCTTTGTTAGGCAAACTAGCTCCAAGTATAAGATCCATGTGATGACTGATACTCCTGATTGGTGACAATCCTTCAGGTACATTATCTAATATGATGTCTTCATACTCTACCAGCAACTCAGTTATCTCCTCCGGTTGTGATTCTTCAGTCTTCAAGGTTTCAGGCTTCTTAGGGATCAAAGCATAACACATATTCTCATGTCTCAAACCATCCAAAACTTTTCTTCCATCTACCAAATAGATTCTAGCATTTCCACATACTTCACTCTTAGGATCATCTTCCAAAGGAATCAAACTAATTCTCTTTCCATTAGATGTTATAGTGTATTCATTCTTTCTTCCATAATGTATAGCTTTCCTATCATACTGCCAAGGTCTACCTAACAAAATGACATACATCCATAGGCATAATATCACACAAGACTTCATCATGATAAGATCTAATATGAAATTTCACCAAACATTGTTCACTTACCAGTACCTTATGATCAACCTGAATCCATGCTATCCGATAGGGCTTAGGGTGTTTCAATCTCTCTAACTTCAACTTAGTCACCATCTCCTCTATAAGTAGGTTATAAGAACTACAACTATCAATAACAACTTTACAACATTTACCTCCTGATTTGCATCTGGTTCTAAACAAACTTTTCCTCTGTGGTGGTTCCTCATTTATCTCTACTTGAAATAGTGCTCTCATCATCACAAGTGATTCTCCTTTCTCAGGTTTGCCAATTGAACTAGGTGATCCAATAGGTTCTTCTTCCACATAGGCTACTCTTCCACTATTCTCTATTCTCTTGCTTGTACTCCCCTGATTACATTCAAATGCTCTATGTCCTTCACCTCCACACTTAAAATAGGTTCCTTTGAATGTTCTCCTATCAGGTCCTCTTCCTTCTCTTTTGTATCCTTCACTCCAGTATGGACTAGGGCTTCCTGTGCGGTAGAAATTCATGTCATCTCTCCAGTATGCATTGTTATCTCTGTCCTCCTTCTTGCATGTACTCTCTTGTCTACTCTGCTCTTTATATGATCTTTCTCCTCTAGAAAATGTTCTACCTCTCTAAAATTTACCTCCTCTGCCTCTCTATTTTTTATCATGTCTCTTGTTTAACTTTTCTTCAACTTTCAGGGCAAACTAATATGCTTCTTCTAGTGTTGTCATCCTTACCAAACTTAGTTCTTCTTAAATGTTCAATCTCATTCATTGATGTATCTGGCCACTTTCTCCTTTCTTGCTTCACTATTTCCTATCCTTATGATCATTTTATGAAAGTCTTCAGTATATTCCTTCACAGATTTCTCTTTTTGTTTTTGGTTTTGCAATCTCTTCAATAGTTCCAACTCATAGTCAGAGGGTATATATTGATTCTTTAATTTTGTCACCATCCTTTCCCACTTTGTAATCTTTTCTTTTCCTCTTTGGTTTCTATCCAACTAAACTTCTTTCCACCATATAGTAGCATGTCCTTTCAACTTTGTCTTTGCAAATTTCACCTTCTCTGCATCTTCAATTTCTTCGTACTTAATGTACTCTTCCATGTCATTTATCTAGTCAATCAACTCTTTAGGATTCAAATTGCTAGAATAGTTTGGTACATAAACTCTAGGTCTTTTCTTGATCTTTGAAATAGCTCACAACATCTTGACTTGATATGATTCTTCTTCTTCTTCACCTCCTAGGGTTTCTTCAGTTTGATTTACAGATTGAAATTCTTCATCGTCACTCTCAATATCCATTCTAGGGCTTAGTCCTTTTCTTCTATCTTATTCAATAGCATCCAATCTAATTTGCACTATTTTCATCATCTCCATCATCTCATTCATTCTACCAACCATTGTCCCAATAGTAGGGATTCTCCTCGGTGACATCTTCCTAGGATCAAGTGCAAACTGCCTTAATTCGGCGATCGGGCTACAAGGTGACAAGTGCCTCACAATCGATGATCAGTTGAGACACAAGTAACCTGCCTCAGATTTGGTGATCTATCCACAACAAGATCTATAGAATTCATTTGCCTACTTCACTCAATTCACTCCCAAAGATTCAAACCTTCGTTCTAATACCACTTGGTGCAGTCATGGTTAGGAGGGTCCTCAAAGAGAACTATCCAGGCTGTGCAGCTAGAGTAAACACAATGTAAACAACTCAAAGATATGAATAAAATGTAGATTCAGTCATTCAATATATCATAGAATTCAAATAAAAATTGGATGGAAACATTTGAGCTTACAATTAGGGCTCATAGGCCTGATTATAGAATATTAGAATATGCACAAGATATAGCTTTGAGGCTCCTTCGCAAAGAATCCAAACTATGAACTTATGCTAATGATCCTAGCTATCGAATTATACTTTCCTAAGGATCTATTACATCAATATATATCATTTTCAATACAAAATATTCCTCCGCATCAACCAAGGAAGGTTACAAACTCCAATGAAGAGGTGTAACGTGTGTACATGGGTAGGTTGGGCCTAAATGAATAGAACTACTCCGCAAATGAATGGAATACTAATGAGCGGATCTTCGGGAAGGTCGGCCACGAACCATTAAATATTGAATGATATGTCTTTTAGCTTCACAATTCGTGAAATGCTCCACAAGTCTTCTCCTTTAGCTGATTATCTGAAACTGCTAGGATACTCTATTTTGAGAAAATAGTTGATCTTCTGATAGCGATAACTTTCTGGTACTTGATCCAAATACTCTAAAAATTGGATATGATGTAGATGAATGAATATAGATACTAAGTCTAGCTCTGCAAGATCTAAAATGCAACTATGGTAGAATGCAGACCAAAGTACAGAAACTGCTACTGACTGAACTAAAAAGAAACAAACTAAAATGCAAATGTTTTTGGTTGATGCAAGATTGCTCTTGAACCAGGGATGCTCCTGCATCAAAATGACAAATGAATTCAACATTCATGGATCAGAGAGGAACAACTTCAACCCATTTAGTGAAGTAGTCTATGGTTGTGATGATGAAAATGTGACTTGAGAAGGAGGAGAAATCTTTCCAACAAGAGCTAAACCCCATATAGAAAATGGCCAAGGGGATACCTGGGCCTGAATTTATTGGGAAAGAGCTCGGATCAAATTATTGTGTTGTTGACATTGAAGGCACTTTTTGATGAAGGCGAAGGAATCTTGTTCCATGCTTTACCAATAGTATGTTATATGAAGCAGCTTCTGAACTAAATATTATCCACCAAAATGCCCCCTACAAGCACCGGAATGGGCCTCTCCAGGCGCAATGGGAATTTGAGCTCTACTCAGACAATGGAGAAGGAGGTTGTTGTAACTATAATGATATAGAACATTGGAGAGAATGATGTACCTTGTTGCGAGCTTACGAATACGAGCTCAAGCATTTTTAGAGGAAGCATCTGAGAAGGTACTATCATGAAAATAATTCAATATATGGGAGTACCATTCATCTAAATCTATATTGTTACAAGAAGGAGAAGAATCTAAAAATCTATCAGTTATCGCAAGTTAAGAGAGAGTATGGATGATGAATTGATAATCCACAGGTGTATCTTCAAGGGGTACAAGGGAGGCAACACTCACCATTGCATCTGCATGTCAATTGTCTTTTCTTGGGGATTGTATCAATCATGAAAGAGGTGAAATGATTCAATAATCATAGAGCTAAATCATGGTACTGAGATAACTTATCTTGTTTTGCTTGATAAGATCTAGTGACTTTCTTTATGATTAATTGTGAGTCACTGAAGATATGAAGAGCATGAATGTTAAGAGACAACGTGGTATGCAAGCCAACAATAAGGGCTTTGTACTCAAAAATGTTATTCGTGCATAGAAATTTAAGATGGAAGGATAGGGGAATTGGCTTCCTAGATGGAGGTATCAGAATGATACCAATACTGGAACTAGTTTTGCAGCTAGATCCATCAAAGAATATTTTCCATGACTGATCAATGCCTAAAGAAAGGATGTGATCATTGGGAAAGGATTCTTGATTCAGAATAACAAGAGGAGATGGTGCATTAGCCAAGTGGTCAGCTAAGGATTGACTTTTTATTGCCTTTTGGGAGACAAACTTGAGATCAAATTTTGTCAACAACATAACCCATTTAGCCAAGCATCCTAAGAGATTTGTTTTTGAGAATAAATGCTTCAAAGGATTGAACTTGATGATGACATGCATTTCCATTTGAATGAGATAGTATCGTCGCTTATGTGTCACAAACACTAGACTTAGACATTGCTTCTCAATTAGAGAGTAACAAACTTCATAGTCTAGCAAAGTTTAGTTGATGTAATATACGTGTTCTTTGCCTTCGTTATTGTGATGTGCCAATAATGTTGCTAGAGTGTGTGAAGAGGTAGACTATACAACAGAAAAGGTCATCCAAAGATAGATGGAGTTAGGATGGGAGGATTAGCCAAATAAATTTTGAGGTCCTCAAAATATTTTTGGTAGTCCTCATTTTAGTTGAAACAAACATTCTTTTTGAGAAGGTGTGTGAAAGGGAGAGTCTGATCTGCTAGTTGTGAGATAAATCAATAGATAACCTAAAGCTTTCCCTATAAAATATGGTGAGATATGTTTATAGGTGGTGGCATATTCATGATGGCATCGAATTTCTTATTTTTGTCTTCTATATCGTGATGTTAAACAATGAATCCCAACAATTTACCATTGTCTACACAAAAGATGCACTTGTGGGGATTCAAGCATACATGTTGTAGAGTCAAATATGCTTGAAAATACGTCAAAGGATTTTTACGTGATCTTAGCACAAAATAGATTTGGCCAAAATGTCATCGACCTAATCTTCTAAGATGTTATGAATAAAATCATGAAAGATGAAAGTCATGGCCCATTAGTAAGTCGCACCAACATTCTTTACACCAAACAACATGACTACAGTAATTGCCCCAATGTGTTCTGAAGTAGTCTTGTATTGATCCTATAGGTTTATAAAGATCTGATTGTAGCTAGAGAAACCATACATGAAAGAAACTAAGGCATGGCCAATAGTCAAGTCGACTATCATGTCGATATTAGGAAGAGGAAAATCATCTTTGAGAGATGCTTAGTTGAGATCTCAAAAATCAATACAAATTCATATACAGTTGTCAGGTTTAGCGACAACCACTATATTCGACATCCACGTTGAGTAGTCAATAGGGCAGATAAAGCCAGCTTGTAGGAGCTTCTCTATCTCAACCTTGACCATGAGTGCTACCTTGGGGTTCATCTTTTAGATCTTTTTCTTCACTAGTTGAGCATCAAGATATAGTATGATATTGTGTGTCACAATTTGTGGATTAATACTGGGCATATCCACGTATGACCAAGCGATGATTTCAGGAAATTCATGTAAGAGAGAGGCATTATCTTTCTATTCTTTAGAATCTAAACACTTTCCTACTTGGATAGCTTTCTCTAGGTTGGCCTACTCCATAGAGACATCAATAGTATCCCTGACTAGGAGAGTTTTACAGTTTGGAGTGTTAGGTAGATGAGTGGGTTATTGAAGTGTGTTTTGAGATGTGGAAGTGTCATCTAGTAGATCAAAAGATTCCCCAAAGTATGCTTGGGCATTTAAACAATATGGGAAACCTTGATCATGATGGAACTTAGGCATACTATCATATACACCCAAGAACTCAGATAGAGCCTCATCAGTGGAAAAAGTGTCAAGAGTTAGTGTATTAGACTTGTGGAACTCATTTTGATCATTTCAGGGTAGACCAAAGAAAGAGAGGAAGAAGTAGAGTCTAAATAAATCATGTTAACATTTAGAGCAAGATAACGAGAAGAGCATGAGGGTCAGTAAGGATGATATCCTAGGACTTTGGAGTAATTTTTTAGATTAGCTTCCAAAGGGACTTTAATACCACGTTCCTTTCATCCACATCCATTACCTCTGTATCCAATTTGAGAAGGAATGTGAAAACCATGACGTAGCATGATTCCATCTCCGTGAAAGGCGAAGGATCACCATTAGTGGTGTAGTCTATGTTATATGCATAATTGCAAGGGTCAGGTGTAACAAAAAAGGTTGAAGTAGAAGATTTAGCTTCCTTAGAAATAACAGGTTGTGAAAGAGGAACACCCTTTTGGATTTTGGGTGCGGAGATCAAGATTTTGTACTCTCCAACAAAGGAGGGTGTAAAGTCCAACAGACCCCAATTGTCATTGAGATACTCATGAGAAGGTGAAGTATTGTCCTACTCAGTACTGTTGTCAATAGCTAAGGATATCAATTCTACTTTTGTAGAAGAAGGCATTAAATTTTGAAGTGGTCTAGAAATAATAGGTTGATGCCTAGAATCCATATGTTGATAGTGTTCTAGAGTCATATCAGCTTTAGCTGTGTATGTCTTATTATTATGAATAAATTTTATAGAACCATGCAGGGTAGATAGAACTGCACCCATCATGTGAATCCACGATCTACCTAGTAGAAGATTATATGAAAGAGTATCAAGCATGACATGTACCAGGGTAGGAAGGACAACAGGGCCCAATACGATCTGCAATGTGATAATGCCCAATGTCTATCTTCCAACATTATCAAAGTCATAGATGTTAAGAGTGTTGGGTGAAATAAGAGTCATATCAATATCGAGCTTATGTGACATGTCTACTCCACAAAAATTGAGACCTAATCCATTTTCGATGATCTGATCCATTTTCAATGAGAGTATGCTTTACTCTACAATTATTAATAATAATGCTGATCAAAAGAGGATCATATTGCTATTGAACCTCCAAAGAAGGCAGCTCATGTTGCTGAAAAACAATGTTAGAAGTTGTCGTATGCATATAATCTAGCTAGGCTACTACATCATTCAGCCTGATAGAAGGTGGAGCCACACCTTCTGTAGGACTTCTTAGAGCATCTTGTGGTATGCAGGTGACGTTTGAACCAACTCATATAGATAGATCTTGGTAGGAGTAGCGTGAAGTTTCTCTACTAGATCATACTCTCTTCAAGCACTTTGGGTAAGGTGAGGAGCTAGGGGAAGAAAAGTGGAGATTGGAAGGGAACTTGGAACAAAAGGGATTTGTTTACTTTGTTTGTTTTGTCTAGTGTTGTATGTGTGAGCTACTGCATGATAATGAGGTTTATGCGACACATTTGAAGTAATTGATCATTCAATGTTAGTAAAGTAATCCGCTAGACGAGGTGGATTTTGAGCACCTCAAAAAGTGATTACAGGCTAAGAAGGTTGATGTGTTTCTATGCAAAGATGCACAACAATATTGGGTTTTGTAGGTTCTTTTTGAGAACTAGAAATGCAAATTGTGTTTATCAACTTTGTAAAGAAATATTTTTGAGGAACCGGATAGGAAGACTTGACAGAGATGAAGGCATCAAGGGCTTCATCTAACACATCAAAGTCATCACTACTGAACAGTTCATTATATGCTTGAAAGTTCTAGATGAAAAGGTCTGACATAACCAAACACTGAGTGTTTTCCAAACTAAAACAAGAGAGAAATAGTTTACACATGTTTGAAACATGTCGAGTTCACCAAGATGTGAAGTATAGAAATTGAATCTAATTAATCTACACATTATCAGATCAACCTTCTACTTAACATTAGGATATAAATCACCAAAGATGTCCACCTTACTATTGCCCCAAAGGGAAGATCAAGATTGTCTAGATTCTATCCCTTTGTCACTATTGAAATGGAAAAAGGTGCAACTAAACTAACTAATTTGAGCAAATATAGAAATTGATAAGTGATTTTATAAAACAAAATACATAAATGAACTAGCAAATGAAATAGGAACCTGGCACCAGCATATGGAAGTCGATGTCTAGGATGCCAATGCTCAATGCTATCATCTATATGGAGTAGTACAACCCAAATCCATAATCTCGATCCATGTGTGGACTCTCTTGACCCTTCCTCAAGCTGTTGGACTTCAAAAATGACCTGTAAATGTATAGAACAAAGGGAAATGGTTGGGTTGTATAAGGGTTTGCCTCAGTCAAACCCTGTTTTGGTGTTTCCACCTCAATGATAGCCAGATTGATAAGATGATAAAAAGTGTGTGCTCTTGTATTCTAAGTGCATCTAGAACAACGACGAGTAGTGACAAACAATAAATACAATATACAAATATAATAAATCCTACTCAATGACTTAGAGAAAATTCATGCAATATTCCTATATGCAAGAGATAAAATGGGAGATGTGTGCATTCAACCCATGAGAGATGTGCAGTAATACTCAATAGTATTGTAAATAATCAAAGCACAAATAGTAAGAACTATTGAAACTTTATCACCTCATAGTGAGGAGGTGAAAGATGCTTGGCTAGCAGCAGTTCCAATGGGAATCCTTGTGAGTCTGTCAAAATTTGATAGCAAAAGCGTAGAGCTTGATAATATGATTAAAAAATGTTGTGATCTCAATAGTTTTAGAGCTTTGTTCATGAAAGTAAAATAAATATCTATTTTGGTAGGGCTTCACTACAGAAAAGAATAGATACCTTGCAATGACAAATCTTCTTACTTTTATAGAGATAGCAAGGGCAAAAAATCAAGGAAAAGAGAGTCGTTTGGGCATAGATAAGAATGACAAAAATTGTGGCAAATCACACAAGTGAAAAGGTAACTTATAAAAATGATCTGAAGACTTCCAAAGGCATCAGGATGCCTGTGTGTGGTGCAAACATCCACGCTTAAAGCCGGAGTCTTAGAAAATACTGCCCTAGGAAGGTATGATCAACTCAAGATTATACCAAGACTTAGGCATTTTTACCATTTCTGAATGTGCGAATGAAAAGGATCAAAGCAGTGCTAAGCTACCTCTCATGGGTCGAGGGTAAGGCTAAGGTGGAAATGGTCCTAAAACACACTAGAGGTGTGGACACTAAAGTGAGTACCAAACATAGCATGAAATTGTGGGTGAGCACAATTTACGATGTTATAGTAATAGTTTCCTCTTGGAATTTAGTATGTTTTGGAAGCATTTCTTGATTTTCTCAAATTAGTTACTCTATAACTAAATTCCTTGTGTTTCATACCATCTTTCGATATAACTTATGTTAAGGGAATTGCTAGAGAATGATTGTCATCATAAGTATCTTTGCAATGTCTATTTAATTATACTAGACTAAATAGTGGATTAGCATCTATAGTGAACTATTCAATAAACTTTCTTTGGAAAAGTATATTGTTAAAAACTATATTAAAGAACTGTGTAATGTCAAATAGGACTATTGTCTATTGGAAATTGTATGAGGCTCTAAACCACTTGGAGTTATGAGGTATTATGTAACCTCTAATCAGGGGTATTATGTATAAAAGTGAACTATAAGTCCATTAAGGACTCATATTTCATTTGAGGAGTGATTATGGTTTAAACAGATTATCTTTTATTCTTTTTTATCATGTGGGAATTAATTATATTATATGTAAGACATTATGTGACTCATCATATGTAATGTAGAAAAGAGAGACTAGCTCAATAGATCAAACTAGGTCAAACCCTCTTCTACAAAACATTAGGACACAAACCAAACTTGGCTTCTACCCAAGAAGGAGAGCCAAAATATAAGGGTTCTACCCTTTTGTTGTATAGAGAAGAAACCTATCCAAATCTAATCAATCAAGCTAGGGAAAAGACATGAAACCCTAATTGACAAAGATCAGAGTAAAATAGACTGTCGAAAGAAGAAACCTAGAAACCAAATGAATAGCAGAGATTATGGATCAAGTCAAAACTTAGATCCAAAGGTAGAACTACCCAGGACAAGGGTGCCCTAGACCCTAATTAGGGTTAGTATAAATTGATGTCTCCAATGTCTTTGCCTTCTTGTGCTTCTACTCTCTGCAACTTGACTTCAGCCAATTCCTCTAGATCTGACTTGCACACACACAAGAAGGAAAATGGTTAGGTTCTATTTAGGAGTTTTCCTCAGTCAAGCTCCATGAATGTTGTTTCTACCTACACAATAGCAAAGATGATAGATAAAGAGTGCATGCCCTAAGAAGGCATAGGCAAATTTGAAGTAGAATGGAATGCTGGAACAAAGCATGAAGGAAAGAAATCACCATGAGCATGGAAACCCTAGCATGCTTGATGCGGCATCACAACTTGACCCAAGAAGTTGGTGTAGCCCAAAGAAGTAGAAATATCTTCACAAGACCTGCAATAAGTTAGTGCCACAACAATAATCCACAATAGAGAGCTTTAGAGAAGAGTAGAGAGCATGAGAGAGAAGAAGAATCCTTCAAGAAGTTAGAGATTAGAGAGAGATCTTCAAATGAATAAACTAACTTGCTTTTATATGCAATCCCATTAATTTTTGAAGAATTAAACCACATGAGGCCGACATTGGGAATCATTTAAGAGGTCCCAAGATGACAAGCCATTAATTAGGCCACCTGGCTGAAAAGGGGACAAGGGCACTTGGGCACCCTGGTCCTTTAGCCCCAAACTCATGGGATAAGGCACTTTAAGTGTTATTAGTCCCACCTTATAATTACTTTTCTGGGTTTTGTGCATTGGGATCAAGAATTACATGCTTAATGCTCAAAAGGTTCTAAAATAGATCCTAATTAATAAGTGTAAACATCTTAGGTCCACTGGGTGCTAAACTAAGTGTAAAATGCTAGCGTACACATTTTACGATGTTACATCATAAATTACCAAGTAAAACATTCAATTTATCTTCATTTTGAGATCTTTTCCTTTTGCTCTGATGCTCTGCAACTTCCCTGCCCAATTTAGTATTTTAAATTTGAATCTAAGCGGTTATGGTGGTCAACAACCTAGGGGTCCTGTTGTGCCTTGCACACACACCCCATGCTAAACATGGGGACCCTCCCCTCTTTTGTTTTGGCTTGTGAGTCATTTGGTTTTCTTATCACTCAAAGTGGTTGTATGGTCCAAAGTATTTATGCCCTAGATAGAAATATTACATTGAAAAATCACTTCAAGACCTGCTAGGGTGGGTTGTTATTTTCCCTTTGAGGTCCTTGATTTAGTATTTTGTGCTAAAACTGGCCTCAACTGACCTTTGCACTGATTTCTAGTCTGTCAGACCTAGCGCTAAAACTGGCCTTGACCAACCTATGCGGCAAAACCCTGTCGCTCCGACCTTTGCACTGATTCTCCCTCCATCGGACCTTCTGCGCTAAAATTCGTTCCAACTGACCTTGCGCTAAAAGCGTCAACCTCTGACTTGGTCGGATCCCCAAAAAACCCCGCAAGTTAGATGAGTTGGAAAATCCCGCCAAGCAGGGCAAGTTGAACCTCTCAGGTTCGCGCTGAATTTTCCCTCGACTAACCAGGTCGGAGACCTCCAATTTCTCCGCCAAGTTGGACCAACCAAAAATCCACACTGGTAGTCTGTACTCCCGAGTGTTAATGACGGATTGGCGTGGTTTAAATAGGGAATTAAATGGGTTTTAACTCATTTTAATTGCATTTTCTGACTGCACATCTCAAGCTCCGATCTTCCCCGCCGACATCTCCCGAGCTCGAACCCGCGACCTCCCCCTGCAAGTTCGAATCCATGCCGCCATTATTGCAGGTAGGGTTCTAACCCTCTTTATTTCAAGTTTTTGGGTTTTTTTGAGCAAGTCGACTTCCAGTGGACCATTAGGGTTTTGTCTTTGAATGATGATTGCTGAATCACGATCTTTCTAGGTTAGGGTTTGGTGAATTTAGCCCTTCAGTTTTGAAACCCTAGACTAGAACCCCGGTAACAGACCAAAAACTGGAGTGCCTTAGGCGAATTTAAACTTTTTGGGTTTAAGCCCTACAACCTCCGTGCACCAAGTCGGCGCTAAATCGGCCTCCAATCGACCTTCAATGCCAAAGCCATTTGAATTGGTCTGACACCCCTGAATTTAGCGCCAAAAGCCTAGCGCCCAGTTGCGCTAGAACTGACTTCATCCGACCCTCGCGACCAATATGCCATTTTCAACCGGGTCGGATGATTTCAAAATTTCCACAACTTAGGAAACTTTTTGCGCTAAAATCTCCTTCGTCCAACCCTGCACTAAAATACCTTGTATCCGACCTAGTCGGATGACGAATATTCCCCCGCGAAGTCGGTGCTACCCGAAAACCCCGCCAGAAGGGCTCCTCAAACTTTTTTGTGCTAAAATCTCCTCCGTCCGACCCTACGCTAGAATACCTTGTATCCGACCTGGTCAGACCCCGTCGAAACCCGCGCAGGTCAGACCTACCTAATTTCTACACAGAAAAAAGCCATGTTGTATCAACAATTATTTTGTGCCAGATTGCCCACCGACTGACTTGCAAACCATGGGAGGTCGGAGACCTCCAAATCTCGCGCAAGTCAGATACCCCTAAAAACAACGTAAAATCCAGGGCACAAAGAACAGACCCTAATTCAAGGTCAGACCTGCCTTATTTCCCCGCCAAGGTCGGACAGCTTCAATTATAGTGCTTTTCTTGCTCAAGGTCGGACAACCTTCAAATTGGCGCAAAACCCTCTAAATGGCCGAATTTGTTGAAGTTTCATTAGAGAAGGTTGTTCAAAGTAATGCAATTAATGTTGTGATGCTGTGATAATGATGTTTTAGGTGAAATTCTTTGCAACATTTGATATCTCCTTGCATGCAGTACCTTTTTATGTTAACTTAGTTTTCCTTCAAATGCATGCTTATAATGAATGGCAGATTTATATTGGTTTATCTAATCCTAGGAGTATATTAGGGAGCTGACTTGGTACCAAGCTTATAAGGTCTGGTTTTGTAGATTAAATGACTGCACGGGCTCAAGCTATGAAGTACAAGTTCAAAGGGATACCTCCAGAGACTAGAATCCACTCTGGGTGGAGCAATGTGGGAGACACCGATCTAGGTCATATCGACCTAGATGATTTCAGACTCAGAATCTTCGGACCCACTCCAACTCCCCGGGCCAAGAGACTAAAGGATAGTGGGCTTGGACAAGCGGCTGCCTTCCCAACCTCAGTTCAATGTGCAGAGTTAATGGCTAGTTGTGCAGACAGATATGATGTTGTATCCAGACAAATACAGACAGCTAATGGAGAAGTCCTAGCTGATTTGACCCCTCCTGCTTTGGCAGAGATGCTGGATATCCCATGGCATAAAACCATGACTATGCCCGACAGACAAGCATCCAAGGAAGCATATAATAAGGATGTGGAAGGATGCAGGAAACATATAAACGACCATTGGGTCAAGACCAAGACATCTGCTCTCGTCAAGCTCCCCATAGTATTATACAGAAGTGATTTCCACAATGAGATTGGGGATATCATAACTTTCTTGAGCAGAGTATATGGGTTGCCAACTGCTTCCACCTTTGAAGATTGGATGTTTATTATAATCTCAGAAGTACTGAAGGGAACCAAGTTCCATTGGTCGCAGATCATTAGTGACAATATTCATGAAGCTTTCAGCAACTTCAATGAGAAAAAGTATTTCAGATGGACATCCTACGTCATTTATGCATTGGCAAGAATGAATCATTACGACAGATTGTCCAAGATTGGAGAAATTGGAAACGGTGAAAAGACGCAGATCAAGGTGTATGAATGCTATCCTCAGTTGACTTCATCTCAGTCCTTGATACACTTCAAGCGGGTCAACGATGTATTCACTATGTATGTAGTAAGGAAGCTGCAAGGTAATACAGCCTTGAGGATTTCTGCCGAAGCCATGAACGAAGTAATCCAATATGACCGGTGGTATATCCAATTTGAAAAATTTACGTATATTAGAGTACAAGGCTTCACTAGAATGGCATATAGATTGCCAAGATACCCCGATGATAAGACAGTGCTCCTAGAACTGTCTAGGCAACTAATACCATGCGCGGAAAAGCTCAAGCACCTGCACAGAACAAATGTCCAGTTCCCCATCAAGTTTGGTAGAGGACTCTACGCATGCCCCTCCCTCACCTCAGCTGAATATTCGGATAAAGAGCTCCAACTCCTGAACTTACACTATTACAATGCCAGGAGTTACTTTGACCCGAATCAAGTAATGGAGAAGTTTGTAAGCAAAAAGTTGTTTCACAAGGACCATATTGAAGATTTCTGGGCCAACTGCCCTGATGAATACGAGGTCATGAAAAAGGCGCATGCAAGGCTGTCCTTGGATTTTATTAAGAAATTCCATATAATGGCAATACCGGATCAACTACAGGATGATGAAAATGTCATGGTCAGAGGCCCATGGGAGGCACAATACCACCTACCTATCCCATTACCCAATTGGGCAAACGCTAAAGAAAGCTCCTTGGATGTGATTATGAAGGAGCCAATTAGATTAAGTAAGGCATGGGTTAGAGCACAGGTAGGTGTCCTAAGGGGGCAGGGAGTCCAGTTGACCTATGCAGCAGTTGAATCAGACAAAGACTCCGGCAGAGAGGAAGATGAGCCCATACTAGTAACAGATGATACGGAGCCAACCAGGGAGAAAGATTCAGACATTGAGGAACATGCCCCTTTGGCACCGAGGACGGGAAAAGTAAGGAAGCCTCCTGTAAGGTCTCCTCGGAAGAAAGATCCACCCCCTTCTACTAGGGCCAGAGCTTCTAAAAGGAAAGATATGCCAGGTAGTGCTGGGGAGGCCTCCAAGGCCAAGAAGGTGAAAACGAAAGCAGCAAGCAAGGAGGATGTTGCCACCAAAGATGATCCAATTCCTTCAATCACCCAATCCCCCATACTGGATGCAGGAACTGTTGTCTTGACTACTACCCTTTCTACTTCCATCCCTCCTCCTTCCTCCGTTTCATCCACTTCCCCCACCACTTCAGCTATCATAGTGCAAGAATCATCTCCTTCTACTTCTCCTACCTCTGGCATTACTACCACTTCCTGCTCACTGGAAATCTCCTCCGGTGATCCCAGCAACCTTGTTTCTCCCACTCTTGCCATTACATATCCCTCTACTACATCTACCCTTTCTTCTCCCTTACCATTGCCTCCCGTATCAACTATCTTATCGCCCCCATTTTCATTACCTTCGTTGGCCCTTTCTTCACACTTTACCATTTCCTCTTCCTTATCACCAACCTTAGCTAATTTGACCCAAATTAGTACGCCTTCCTTCACAATTTCTTCTGCTGTCCCCATTTCACAAATACCTGCAGGATCATTGGAGGTGCCTTTGTTGACTGGTATTGAGAAGGTGTGTGCAGAATTGGAGTTGCAGAAGCATGAAGTAATGACTGAAAAGAATGAGGAAGTATTGACCAGTGTAAATGATAAAAGCCTCCTCGACACATCAGACGACGTAAAAATAATTGATATATCTGATAGTCCCCCGAGCAAGGATCCGACAGAATAAGTTTTGAAGATTGCGTGGGAGAATGTGATTGAAAGCCTGAATGAATTGACCCGAGGAGAGAAGGAGAAGAGTCATGAGCCAAAATGAGAACCTTCTAAAGAATTGGCTGTGTCAGATAAGGATGGAGCTACTGAGTTGAACAAATCTTTCGCTCCCGAATGGCTGCAAGGTAGAATGGTGTATCTAGAACCCTAGATTGAAGTAATGCAAATAGATCTAAGCACCATCCTATCGCAGGCTCAAAAGCCTCAAAAACAGAAAAAGGCTAAGGTTCAATCAAGGATCTACAAGAGCGAATCAGGCTCAAGGATCGCAGAGGTAGCAGTCCCTCCGGCTGACGTAACAATAGATCAGATCAGGGTGGAAGATTATGTAATATCTACAATTGATTTAGGCCCAACCACCCATGCTCAAAGGGTGGATGATTTCAAGGGATCAGTTACATCAATTTTGGAATAGTTAGATAAGGACGAAATGTCCAAAAAGGAATTAAAATGGCAAAATGAGGAGCTCAGAGCATGCCTTCAATTTCTGGTAAAGCCAGTAGATGCAGGAGGTGATATAAGGACAGTGCCAACTTTCTTATCTACCGATGAGATGGCGAAATTAAGCGAGGTAAGGTCAAAGTCTCAAGGCGTCGAGAATTGGTTGATAGGTGTTTTTGAGGCAGGATGCGACGCCATAAGTGCCTCTACTCAAGTCCACCAACAAGCGGTGGATTTGCATAAAACATGGAAGGATTTGCATGATGAATGTGATTCTTTTGACGAATATTACTCACATGTATCCGCGAATCAAGGGTATCCAAGAATTACCAGCTCAAACCTTGGTTACAGAAAATATTTTGACTGGGGATAGGCTCCCAAAGGCTATTGAGTGGTATCAACAGTTACTTCTGAGGAAAGAAACCTTTGAACAAGTAAAGGAGGCATACAAACCAGTCGACGAAGAACTAAGATCTATCATATACGATATCAGTGATGCTTTGAGAAGCTATAGGGAGGAGTCTTTTGATGATTATGTTCCTTTTGAAGCCAAGAAATGCAAAGGTAAGCTGCATGTTATACTATTTGAAGACACTACACTAAGCACGGAAGAACGGCTGGATAAAGCAAGTGACCTCAGAGCTGAATTCAAAGCATACCAGAGGCAGATTTTGAAAGGATATACACCAGATTCAGTCAGGAACTGGAGGTATTCGATTACAGGGTACATCATTTGAAGGATCCGGACCCATCTGACATCAATTCGGCACTTGAAGCATGGTTGACCTATCGAAATAAGCTGGCCAGCGAGGATAGCATCGACTTGGATAAAGAATCTTAAATACTATTTGAATATTTTAGTGATTCAATCCCGTCACTATTGTAAACTTGATGTATCTGGACATCATGTGACTCATTTTTGTCTTCTCCTTACTTCCAAAATGAGCCTTTTCACTAGTATATTGAGCTGGCTAGCCAAACTGACTAGATTCAATGTATCTGGGGCTATTTTTTTCGTCTTTTTCATAAAAGACAAATGTTATCCAAGAATTAATGTGGGTTATTCTTGATGTAATCTGGACCGTCAGTGTTGAGTTAATCTCCACCGTTCATTTGAGAGCTAGGGTATGCTGCTTTCTATATAAAGGGCTGCCATTTCCACTTTTTGTAAGAGAGATTTTGATGCCAAATTGTTGACTCTGTGCCATTTGGATTAATACAAAGCAAGTTTCTACGGTATTTCTGAGAATTTGTATCTTGTGTTGATTCATTGTGGTTTTCATGGTTTGCTTCTTGCTCTCCCATAGTTAGATTAGTTGTGCTTTTGTGATGTTAATGGTTTGCTGTAGTATTTGATGAATGTTCCAAGTCCATACTTTTAGTTGTTTGTTGATGGTAAATAGCTATGTAAAGTTAGTCTAGGCTTATTATTTGTGCTGAAGTTCAACTGCATTTTATGAGTTAAGTTGTGCCGTTTATTGGGTATTTAACGAATGAATGTGGTTTGAAAATCTTTCGACTTCCATTGAAGATAGCACCGTTTTCTGCAACACTGTAACACCCATTTCAGTTTGGTAGTTCATAAAACTGGTTTAAAAGTTTGGAATATTTGTCTACTGAAGATAACCCTTGCATTGTGAATGTCACTTAGGATCCTTCTAAAACCCTAAACCTTTTGCATTTTCTTTAAACCCACTGATTAGTTGTTAGAATAAAAGTTTAGCAGCATCTTACTTTGTTTATCAGCTAAAAATCATAATAGGGTTTATGTGTATTTGTTGTCCCAAACCTGAAGATTTGCAGATTGCATGTAAGACCCCTTGTAGGTACAGCTAGAACATAACCATTGAGAAATTCCAAGCAAGCTAAGACCTAGCTGTATTATCCTTGGAGTAGTCTTACCTAGGGTAAGATACTTTTCAAGAGAGGTGTGAAACCAGCAATCACACCTGCGTTGTTGCATGCTAAAACCACCATCAATAGGTCCCTGTGGCCCACTCACCCCTTCTCTGAGTAGCTGATATTTGGTACTATCATAGGTAGCAACACCTAGCACATGATTTTAGCCTTGGGTTTAGGGCGCAAGGGTTGGAAGGCTGTGTTGGCAAGAGACACTATATGGATTCATGAATGTTGTCATTGATGGCAACAAAGTTCATCCCACACATCCGCAGGACATGGTATGTCTATACCAGAAGTCAGAGTGAAGAATGTGTGGTCTGATAAATAAAAACAGGGCAGTCGGTAAGGTCTGACAGACAGGTCTGGATATCTTAGCAGAAGTATCCCAGTGAAGTGTAGATTTGGGGAAGTCAAGAAGAGTATCTTGATTGATATATTCCAAGGTTTGAGCCTCCGGTGTGGAAAGGATTAAGAGAATTGAATGCTTGAGTGTCGGGTTCCCAAGTGACAGTGTGAACAGAGGAAGAACTGACTGGCAGAACATTAGACATTATTCCGAATGTGTTACTAATGTTGGTAAAGGTTATGAAGGCATGAATTATGTTTGGCTGACATGATTAATGATTTCCACAAGTATATCCTTGATCCGCATTACTTGGTGTGCAAGGATTCAACCGACAGATCAGAGTTTGTGAAAAGATTGACTATTCCGGGTGCCGACTAGAAAGGTGATGAAATCACTTGTGTGAATATATATACAAGATGGATTTAGTTATGAGATGTGTTGTTGTTGTGAGTGATGTGCGAAGAAAAGTAGTAGAGCTGAATAAGAGCAGAAAGGAAGATCCAGTATGTGAAAGAAGAGCAGCATAGGAGAAGAGGAAAGATGAAGTGCAGCAGATCAGTATACAGAGCCTAACCGGAACTGAACTCTAGCATATGTTGATGCTCCTTATCAGTTCAAGTATTGTATTACACTCTTTATAAATTGTAGACAATGTGTCTCTTGTAGGCAGTGTGCCTCCTTGTGAGCAGTGTGCTCGAGCAGTGAGCCCTAATTGGCAAGTGCCATTTTGTACTTCCATTCTTCTAACAGAGAATACAATCTTGGGTTAATCACCCCGTGGTTTTTCCCTTAACAAGGTTTCCATGTCAAAAATATTGTGTCATGTGTATTTCTATTTCATGGTTATGTTTGCTTGTTTGATTTGATGCTACACTAATTATTAAGAAAGTTCAGAAAGCTGAAATAATTAAGATAACTGATTCACCCCCCCTCTCAGTTATCAACAATTGGTATCAGAGCTAAGTTCCTCCTAAACAGAGTCTAACAGCTTGAGGAAGATCTGGGAATCCAAATGGATGCATATGGTTTAAGGGAGCAACTCAAGACTGCCCTTGATGATCTTGAGCAGTCAAACTTTGAAGTCAATGAATTAAAGGAAAGACTCAAACAGGCTAATGATTTCATGAGAGAACTAAAAGACAAATTAAGTCTCTCTATGAAAAAGAGAAAGGAGCTACTTCAGTAATTGGCAAGTCAAGGTGAAGCAAATGATGCAAATGAAGATTTGAAGGAGAAAACCAAGTTATGTGAAAAATTATCAAAAGAAATCATTATGGTAAGACATGAAATGGAATCAGGAGTTATAAAGTTTACCCAAGAGATTGAAGAGAAAAGAAAAACTAAAGATAATCTAAGACAATCTCTCAAGGAGAAATCAGAAGATTACCACAAGATGGATAGAATTATCAGACATCTTGAATCTAATCTTGAAGATGCTAAAGATAATGAAGAAAAACTTGAGGATCACATTGTCTCTCTCAAAAGAGACCTTCAAACAGCAAATGAATATAAAGAGAAATTCAAGATAAGTTCTGCTCAACTTGAAGTTCTTCTTGGAAGTCAAAAGAGGGTAGATGACAAGTGTGGTTCGGGTTATGAGAAAGGAGAAAGCTCCAGATCCGGTCAGAAGAATTTTGGATCAGAAAATCCAAGGAATAGGCCTAGAAGACCTCTGGTAAGGCAGCCTAATGCTCAAAGATATCCATCCTTCAATGGATACTACCATAACTGCAATAACTTTGGTCATAAAGCTAATCAGTGTAGAAAGAGAATGAATCAGACTAACTCATCCTTCTCCGGACAGTGCTTCAACTGCAAAAGGTATGGTCACAAATCTCATGAATGCAGAAATATGCAAATGAATAATTCATTCAATGGTAGATTCTTTACATGCAATAGAATGGGTCATATGGCTAATCAATGCAGATCAAGAGGATATCAATCAAATATGCAAAGAAATGTTGTTAGCCAAATTTGCAATAGATCTGGTCATATAGCAAAATTCTGTAGAAGCAAGAATCAGGATAAAAGAGGTCCGGTATATTATAATCATAATCAAGATAAGGGAAAACAAAAAGTAAATGCGGATGAAATTCAAAGTGAGATGAACAAGATTTGGGTGAAGAAAAGTATAGAGAATGTAGGAGATGGATCCGCACCAGACTCTGGTGCTGATATTTCTTCCAAAAATTAAAAAATGAGCTCTGGCTCAGGGGGAGACACAAAGAAAACCTTGTTCCCCCAGCCAGTCAATTGGTGCCGAAACTGGCACAAGAAGAGTTGCGGATTAAAGGGTTCATAAAGGAAACATCCAAACAAACTATGGTTAAGATTTGGAAGATCCACAAGAAGATTTGAAGAATCTAATCCTTCTAGAATTGATCCGGTAAAATAGTCTTCCGGTAAAAATAGATTCCTTACAAGTTTGGTCTGATATGATTCAAACTATGGTGTCTTGATCTATAAATAGATCAAATGACTAATGAAAGGAGATAGATTATCACTACTCTCCTAGAATAACTTTGAAATCTGTCTCAGTGATCTGGAAAGGTTTTGTCTTTGAATAAGACAAACAAGGCAGACCGGAATGAATTAGGTTGCGCATTTATTGCTGAATGAAAATTAGGGCTTCTCAGAAATAAAAGAGTTCATTCACTCATCATTCGTACACTCATCATTTGTACACTCGCATTCGAAGAAAAGAGAAAAGGAGCTCTGCAACTACTTCTCCCAAAGATCAAGACGATTCTTCATACAGCTCAATCCGGATTTCATCGTGTGTGCCCTAAATAGTGTAAAAGGTATTCTTCATTCTTGATACCTCTCAGTAAGATTCATTGATGATGGCTACTCTGAATATAGTAAAGATTTCTGATAGACCTCACCCCATATTTAAGAAGCATCCATACAAATCCTTGGAGGTAGATCCCCTAGGAGCCTTCTCTAGTGTTCCGCATGGTGTTTTACACACAGAAGATATTAGGGTTTACATACACGCAAATGTTGAAGAGTTTGGGGAATTCAAACTAAGAGATATCTACCACAAACATTTGATAGATGATGCTTTTGAGCTTAAACCAGAATATAAGGGCATCCAGGAGAAACATTTTGATCAGTTCATTCATTTCCCCTGCTTTGAAGAAAATGAATGGGTCTGGTATGTATTGAGTAGGGTACATGACAACTTTCTA
This sequence comes from Cunninghamia lanceolata, assembly GCA_027924645.1. Lineage (NCBI taxonomy): Eukaryota > Viridiplantae > Streptophyta > Pinopsida > Cupressales > Cupressaceae > Cunninghamia > Cunninghamia lanceolata. The sequence continues at coordinate 6,952,614 of BSBN01001038.1, read as the reverse complement.
TGGCTTAACAGACCTTGCAAGATCACCAAGGAAGCAATTAGAGTAGTAACTAGTTTACACTCCTCCGGAGGAATTCCTGTCCTCAAATCTGTCAAAAACAACATTGTAACTAAGGCCACCAGATCAAAATTTGATAAGAGGGCAATGACCATTGAAGATATTATTGACCCGGATATCAAGTATGCATCTATGATAATAGGATACAAGATATATCACTCCAGTAGGGAGAATTCAGTATCCGAAACTGCAGTATACACTGCCTATGAGATGTTGAGAAAGAATGCAGAATATGATCTTTGTGAACTTCTTTTGAGCCAATTAATGGAAAACATACAGAAGATCAAAAAGGATAAGAAGAACTCCTTTAAATATGGTGGACTAATAATATGCCTATTCTTCTACTTCATAAATGAGTTGCCCGGATCAAATGGATGGGTATGGCAAAATGACAAACCGGTAGCAATTCAGATCAGAGACTATTTGCATGGGCTTGGGGATGTTAAAGCAAGAAATACAGATCTGTGGGGATATTTCAAGAATTTTTAGAACATGATGCAAGCAAGAGAAAGGATTCCCCAGTCTCTTGTTGAGAAATACAAAGACACAGTATGTTTTATGGTGGAGACTGATCAGTGCCTAATGGAGGCGGTAGAATCAAGAACTGTATGGATCATGCCCATGGGGTATGAAGTTGATAAACAAATTGTGGAGCTGCATGTTCAACACATGCTAAGGCAGCCAAAGGATCCAAAGGCAGAAAGGTTTGGAACCTTTGAGGAGCTGAGTGTAAAGATTCGTGTGGAACTCAGACAACCAGAGATCAAGAGGAAAGTGAGAAAAGAAGTAGAAAATGTTGCCAAAGGCCTTGGCATCTCAAAGGAGGCACTTGATGCCCACAAGAAAAAGATGGAAAAGGCTGAGGAAGAGAAGAAGAAGGTAGAAAAGAAAAATGAGGAAAGAGCTCCAGCAAAACCCTCCACCTGGACCAGATCATCAAAGAGATCTGCACTTACCACTGCCAAAGGCTCAAGGACATCAGAACTGGAAGCACAATCATCTAGCAAAGGAGAGAAAAGAACAAAGACAAAAGCTACAAGAGCCTATGCCAGTCAAAGGGATGAAGAGGAGACTGAATCTGATGAAGAAATCAGGAAAATGAAGAAAAAGAAGAAAACATCCAGCCAACCCTCTACCGGACAGAAGGAAGAAGAAAAGACAGAGGAATATGTTGAAAAACCCACTCTTCACATTGATGACATAATCAAATCAGTCACAGTGGACGGAAATCTTCAGCCAATGGTTGAGTTCTATAATGATTATGGTGAAGCAGATCAGAAGATATTAAAAGATGCCACAGTCAGGTTTCTAAATATCTACAACAAAGCATTCATTGAAATTATATCTCTGATCCCCAAAATCTTGGAGAAGGAACTAGAAATAAGAAAGAACAATCCCAAGCCAAAGATCTAGAAATCCGGGAACAACTAGCAATACAGCTATATCCTTCTATTGACCCCAAGACAATGAATATGATATTCAAAGATTGTAAGGATGAGTTCAGAAGCAAAGCAAGGATGAATCAACTTATGCTTGGTGAGACTGACAAGGTAGCCAAGGATACAGAAGAGATCCTCCGGAAGGCCTTCAAAAGATTTAATCTTCCTGTTAAAGAGGACTTGGGTACTGACCCCTCAACCACAAGTGTTGCAGAAGAATCTACTGAGAAAACAACAGAAGAGGCAATGAATACCGGTGCAGAAGCAGCTAAGGACTTGGAATCCTCTGCTCCGGAAGAGGTGGCCCATGAACAGACCAACATCACTCCTCCGGGTTCCCCTGTTGACTCCGGATCTAAAGGAGAAAGAAGCAAAAGTGAATGGAAAAGAAGATATCAGTACAAAGGTTGTGGAAGGGGAGAAAGCTCCAAAAGACAGTTCTATGTCTGCAGAATAAAAGAAAAATATGTCTCTGGTAAGAGACACTACAAAAACTGTCCAAGAATTCCTGAACAAAGAAACAATGGAGATTGATGAACCAGAGCTTCTACAAGGACCATTTAATTTTGATTCTATTTCTCTGGTACAGACAATGAAGATAGCTTCATTTGCTAATGCAAAGGTTAAAGAAAAACTCTTGAAGTCTCACATGGAAGACTGTGAGTTGATAGAAGCTGCATCCAGAGTGCTTGAAAAGATTATGCCATCATTTCAAAAAGATCCCACAACCTCCACATCTGGTAATCTCAAAACTCTGGTCAACAGTGTTAGCACACATTTTGGTTCTCTAGAAAAGTCAGCTGAAGAAAAGGTCCGGAAGGAGTTTTTGGATATAAGACTCTCTGAAGTACAGGGTCTGATAACAAATGATAGGAAAGTTATGGATATTGGGATAAAGAGCTTGGAAAATGCTCTTAAAGATGGCAAAAATATGTACAAATTTTGCTTATCTTGGCCCACAGTGACCAAAGATATTGAGAGGAAAATAAAAGAACAAGAGGATGAACTATTAAGTCTGTCTCAAAGTTTTGATCCTCTCTCATCCTCCATAGTAAATCAAGAGTGTCAGTCTATTGCAATCACAAATGCAATAAAGAATTTTGAGAAGGAAAGGAAGAACATAATTAGCCGGATGGGTGAACTTAGAAGGATCATTATCCCTAAGTTAGAGGCCATGCATGAGGCCATAAGTGAAGCTCAAATCATAGCCCAGACTAATGATCCAACAGATCTAAAAAGGGCAGATGCTTTTGCATTCCTGTTGAGCGGTCATATTTCAATTTTGGACAGAATGAAGCAAAGTTGGGCTATAGAATTTATTGAATTGAAGACAACTTTTGCAGACATACTTCAGTATATGTAAGTATGCCATATGTATATGCTTATGTGGCTAAGTATAGTTGAATTTTTCAAAGTTTTGATATGCAGACCCTACCCTTTGCCATTGATGTCAAAGGGGGAGGTGAAGAGCAGTGAAAAATGAGGAATCCAACTAAGGGGGAGCTCCAGAAAATGTATATAAAAATAGAGCATCAGCTAAGGGGGAGATTGTTGGCAAGAGACACTATATGGATTCATGAATGTTGTCATTGATGGCAACAAAGTTCATCCCACACATCCGCAGGACATGGTATGTCTATACCGAAAGTCAGAGTGAAGAATGTTGTGGTCTAGTAAACAAGAACAAGGCAGTCAGTAAGGTCTGACAGACAGGTCCAGATCTCTCAGCAGAAGTATCCCAGTGAAGTGCAGATTTGGGGAAGTCAAGAGGAGTATCTTAACTGATATATTCCAAGGTTTGAGCCTCCAGTGTGGAAAGGATTAAGAGAATTGAATGCTTGAGTGTCGGGTTCCCAAGTGACAGTGTGAACTGAGGAAGAACTGACTGGCAGAACATCAGACATTATTCCAGATGTGTTACTGATGTTGGTAAAGGTTATGAAGGCATGAATTATGTTTGGCCAACATGATTAATGATTTCCACAAGTATATCTTTGATCCGCATTACTTGGTGTGCAAGGATTCAGCCGACAGATCAGAGTTTGTGAAAAGATTGACTATTCCAGGTGCCGACTAGAAAGGTGATGAAATCATTTGTGTGGATATATATACAAGATGGATTTAGTTATGAGATGTGTTGTTGTGAGTGATGTGCGAAGAAAAGAAGTAGAGCCAAATAAGAGCAGAAAGGAAGATCCAGTATGTGAAAGAAGAGCAGCATATTCGAAGTGTAGCAGATCAGTATACAGAGCCTAACCGAAACTAAACTCTAGCATATGTTGATGCTCCTTATCAGTTCAAGTATTGTATTACACTCTTTATAAATTGTAGTGTGTCTCTTGTAGGCAGTGTGCCTCCTTGTGAGCAGTGTGCTCGGGCAGTGAGCCCTAATTGGCAAGTGCCATTTTGTACTTCCATTCTTCTAACAGAGAATACAATCTTGGGTTAATCACCCCATGGTTTTCCCTTAACAGGGTTTCCACGTCAAAAATATTGTGTCATGTGTATTTCTATTTCATGGTTATGTTTGCTTGTTTGATTTGATGTTACACTAATTATTAAGAAAGTTCAGAAAGTTGAAATAATTAAGATAACTGATTCACCCCCCCTCTCAGTTATCAATAGGATGCCCTTGTGGGAAATGATCATGTTGGTCAAGCTAGTGGGTTAGCAATCCCTCTATTATCTAAGTCAGAGGAAGGAATGGCTTTGAAGTTGCTAGACTTGACAATCCAACCGGTGGTGTCAACAATGGCAAATATGTTGGTGAGTATGTTCTTTGCCTATTGCCCTAACATTGACCTTGTCAGAAGATGGATTGCCTCCAAATGGCAGCTTAAGGGCAACATCTTTGCTAGTGCCATGGCAGGTGGTATGTTTCTCTTCAAATTTACCTCCAAAGAGGATCTCCTCTATGTGTTATCAGGTGGGCCATGGCTGTTATGGGACTTTTTCCCCAAAATGGAAAAGAAGACTATTTTATGAATAAGACTTTGAAATTATAAGAGGACAAATTTTATTTACCCTTTATAATTAAAAAGGAGATGGAAAAATAAAGGATAATATGATCCTTTGGTTAGAAAAAGAGATAAATAAAGAATAATTATGAAAACCTCTTTTAAAAAGGGAGGAATTATTAAGTTTATTAAGTAATTGTTAATGACAACCTTTATGAAAGGGTGTGATGGTTTAGAAACCACCCCTTAAAAGGTTATATAAGGCATTTGTGTGAGACTTGGAATGGGCATAAAAAGCATCACTCAAAGAAAGAAGAGCATGGAAAACACACAAGAAAGATAAAATAATCAAGCATTGTACATTGCAAGAATATGATTCCAGGTTAGCAGGTTGTGAGCAAGATAGAGAAGGGGGCACATCTTATGTGTGTGTCCAACCTGGGGTATAGAGGTGCACTCAGGACAGTCTTGGCCATGCTTGGGTATCGCATGGGTGTTGAGCATTGTTCTAGAGGAACCAACACTCGTGTAGAGTGGCAAAGTACACTTATTTCTCCCAGATTTCTCATAGACGGAAGAGGCTGAACCAAGGTCCATTCTAGCAATCTTTGGATTCTTGCAAATGTCATACAGATAAGTGTTATATTATTTATTCCTGACAATTAAAATATGATATTTTGTCTGTTGCACAATCTAATTCTTTTCATTTTGTTTTCAATTCAACAAATAAAATCAATGTGCAATCAATTTCCCACATTTAAATCTGAGGAATAAATCTAATTGTTGTACTTAAGTTTTAGGAAATAATCTGAGGAATCAATTTAATTGTTGCATTTAAATTGGGAAATAGTTACGTTTCAATTTGGTATCAGAGCCTAATAATCAAGCCTTCCTATCTAGATGTGTTATATGCTTTCAAATTTCATATTGATCAATCTTTAATATACTCCTTGTACATATCCAACATTTACCCTAACTTCTAAGAAATCAAGCCCAAGTTTATAAGCTCTAACTTATAACCTTTGTCGATATACTAATTTTGGTTTCTTCAATTGTTCATTAACATTATTGAATGCATAACCATGTTTAAAGTCTTGTCCATAGTTAGCATTACATTCTAGTTTCCTAGACAAATGGTTTAAATTGTAAGATGTTTTCTATCATAAGGCTATATGAGTCTAAATAATCATGTGCTTACAAGAGTGTTCCTTTAAGACTTGTGGTTATGAGATCGCCTTGTTGACATCTTGTCCTCAATTATATTAAGGTCTATGACCAATTTTCTAATCATTTTCCTTCCTTCATATTATCAAATTAATTGTTAGCATTCTAAGCCTATAACCAAATATTAAATAAATTTATACATATATTTTTAGAATTTAAACAATTAATTATAAAAGAATACCTCCCTGTAAAACATATTCAATTTTTTATATATAATTTACATCTACTTATTATAGAAACCAAATAATATGTTTTTCGTAAATGTCTTCCCCTCCAAATCAGTCTACTTACGCCCACTACCCATGTACCTACTTTAGTCCTTTAAAAAAAAAAAACATTGTCCTGTTTTTATCACCTACATCATATTCGATAAAGGGACATGGCCGCTAACACTTTCACATGTCCTTCCCTTCCCATTTATCTATTTAAAAGGGAAAATCGTGGGGTTCTTAATATTTCTCACTTGTTTTCTAAGAAAAATTTAAAGGAGCACCTATTGTGTTTATAACATTTTAGGAAAAAATATTTTTTGGAGCTTGGGTTTATAGGAATAAAGTGAAGGGAATCTACTTAAAAAGAATTCAAATTAAAATATAGGTGATCTTAATTAGTGTTTGTTAATGATTTTTGGAAAGGAAGATCTTCCATTGGGTGGATATATAAATTAATAAGTTGGAATGTAAGATATTGAATACATCAAACATATTTTTAGAAGAAAAACATAAATGAATTCTTGTGTCGATAAATAACTATGAATTCTTATGTCTTGTTCTTTTTTTTAATCATTCAACCTATTCTATTTTGGAGGGTCACATTCCTCTCATCATGAGACGTCGTTCACTTTAGTAATGATAAAATAACATAAAAAATAAAAAGCATAATAATAATAGTGTTACATGTGAGGTAACACTTTGTTAAGAAATTATGACCCATGGTAAAGTCCATGCCTTATTAAGGAAGGCAGATTTCAACTCATGTATTAATGTTTTGGCAACATGTAATTTAGTAGATATAATATCCTATATCTTGATTGAGCTAAAAATGGAGCCTTTCTATAGACGAATTTTTTGTGAACTATCTTTACTTGTTTCATTTTTTTTGTTGTTATTTGTTTGGCCGATATTAGTGGTCCTATTTGTTTTATCTATTACTGCTCAAGTCATTCAAGGTTCAATAATCTACTTAAAATTTACTTTCTTACCAAGTATTGTGGCTATTTTGAACTTGGGTGGTGTGTTTGAATTGATGCACAATTTGCATCTACGAATTATATTATCCCAAGATGTCGATTCCTCTTTGTATTATCCATAAGCTCGCACCATATCTTCTCAAATTTTCTATGGTCATGATGGTCATCACTTTGTCTTCTCACATTTCATATCCATTCATTTATTGTATGCACTCGTGTAAGATGGCATGTAACAAGTCATCTTCTTCCTTAGAATGGGTAGTTGTATAATAATCTTTGATCACTTGTTCTTTCATGGGTGATACACTACTTCTTAGCTTTGGCTAAAGATTTCTCCAATTCAAGTTTTCACTTAGGATTGAGGTTGATGCTTTAGTGCTAGGTTATTGGTTTCCTCCCATAGATTTCATTTTAGTTTCTTTGCTCCATCATATTTTCTTTACTTTGATAGTGTCTTCTTTATTTGGATGTAAGTTCATTATCTCCTTTGATGACACGAGTTGTCTAATTAATTGTCTTCTTTCTAATGATGCCTCTCCTTATACATATGAAAATTATTTATCATTCTAATTCTTTATCTCTTCTACCATAAAGATCTCAAATAAAGTTAAAATACCTTGACAAGTGATTGGGTAGATGGAACTTCAACTAATCAATCTTCAACAAGATGGTCTCTCTAAAAAGTTTGTTTTGCTCACACTTCTGTCTTCTATGCATTCTCATATTAATATATTCCAAAGAAATTTATAAATTCCTTGGTTAACTTCTCCTATCTTTCCTCATTGTCTTTGATTGGCTCCTCAATTTGTTATCTCTCAATGTATATATCCATTTTAGTGTGTCATTATTAATGTTTTTATCAACAAACATTATATTTGAGCTTACCTTATACAAACAATATCATCAAAAGTCTTATAACAATAAAGGATCCAACAATAATCATGAAAGAAATAATAGACCAATCATTTGTTTAACGTAAGTTACATTGTGCACCGATAACTCACAGGTCCTAGGATCATTTGCACATCTTAAACTTTGGAAAATATGGTGTTGTTTAGGTGAAATGAAACAATGCTCTTACAAGATATGAAACCAAAATGATTATCTTAGCATCTTTCATGAGGACATGTTAGAATTTACAGGGGGAGAGCCAACCCCAAACTCAAGCCATTCTTAGATTAAATAAAACCTTTTGTGATATGCAAGTTCCTCAAATCTTTAAGATGTAATGTTTAAATCTTCAACATGTTTTATATTTTATAGAAAATTTTGGTAAATTTTCTTATGTTGTCGAACTTCTAGAAACACATCAAAGTTATTAAACTTCATCAGGAATTTTTTTTTGAGCTCATTGTTGTGAAAAAAGATCTAATCATCTTACACATCCTAAGCATATGGATATTTAATCAGAAATCCTATGAGCTTACTATATAAAATATAATCCCAAGGAAAGTTACAAGATGAAAAATCCATGATCATAGCTACCATGATTTAAAGACTCCAAGGGCATAGAAATATTGGTAACCCATCATTTGAAATATTGAGTTTTAAACATTGTTTGGGGATTTGGGTTTGGAAAGTCAATCAACAGACTTTGAATTATGTCTTTAATTATTTTAGGAAATCATAATTACATGGTTGTGAGATCAATCATGATAGAAAAGATGAGGATAATAAAGAAAGATATTCAATTAACCTAGTTAATTAAAGGAAATACTAAACGTAGTGTTCTTTATGAAGTACTTTATGATGGTAATAGTTGTTGATGTTTTGTTGCTTAAGTTGCCTTATAAGATTGTTTTGTACCATCTTTGTTTTATTGTACTTCATTATTGAACTTGATCAACCCAATAACCTTGTACATATTTTGATGTATTTGTTGCTATTCAATTGTAGTTGGTATATGAAAAGAGGATATTCATGTAGTCTGGAATGCATGACTATCATCTTTGAATGTATTTTGAGTTTATGGTACTCAGTGATGATTGACTACATGGTATGGGATATGCATGTCATTCATTAGGTAAGTACTATGCGATTACATGATAATACTTCTATATATTAAAGTGACACATAAAAGATTGAAATATTTGTATTAAAGATAAGGTTACACATTAATAACCAAATTTAAAAAGATTATTTGATAGGAGATTTATTGTATACACGCGTATTAGCTTCTCAAGTATAAATCCATGATCTATTTCAGGTGAAATGTGCTTATAGTTCTAATCATGTTATTGATTAACAAAGTATTTCTATGGGATTTAATTGTAGTTTCAGCAAAAGAGTTATTGGGAAGATCTAAAATTTGAGAAATATGATTATAACTGAAGTAGATTCATTGTGATATTTTTATTGTTACTTGGCTAATTATTTTTCTGAAATATGTTGTAGATTCAACTTGAGCTACTGAGGACAACAACTAATTTATAGGGGGAGAATTGTTATGGGACTTTTTCCCTAAAATGGAAAAGAAGATTATTTTATGAATAAGACTTTGAAATTATAAGAGGACAAAGTTTATTTACCCTTTATAATTAAAAGGGAGATGAAAAAATAAAGGATAACATGCTCCTTTGGTTAGAAAAAGAGATAAATAAAGAATAATTATGAAAACCCCTTTTAAAAAGGGAGGAATTATTAAGTTTATTAAGTAATTGTTAATGACAACCTTTGTGAAAGGGTGTGATGGTTTAGAAACCACCCCTTAAAAGGTTATATAAGGCATTTGTGTGAGACTTGGAATGGGCATAAAAAGCATCACTCAAAGAAAGAAGAAGCATGGAAAACACACAAGAAAGAGAAAATAATCAAGCACTGTACATTGCGGGAATAGGATTCCAAGTTAGCAGGCTGTGAGCAAGACATAGAAGGGGGCGCATCTTATGTGTGTGTCTAACTTGGGGTATAGAGGTGCACTCAGGATAGTCTTGGCTAGGGCTTGGGTATTGCATGGGTGTTGAACATTGTTCTAGAGGAACCAACACTCGTGTAGAACGGCAAAGTACGCTTATTTCTCCCAGATTGGTCATAGACGGAAGAGGCTGAACCAGGGTCCATTCTAGTAATCTTTGGATTCTTGCAAATGTCATACAGATAAGTGTTATATTGTTTATTCCTGGCAATTAAAATTTGATATTTTGTCTGTTAGACAATTTAATTCTTTTCATTTTGTTTTCAGTTTAACAAATAAAATCAATGTGCAATCAATTTCCTACATTTAAATCTGAGGAATAAATCTAATTGTTGCACTTAAGTTTTAGGAAATAATCTAAGGAATCAATTTAATTGTTGCATTTAAATTGGGAAATAGTTACGTTTCAATTTGGTTAGAAACAAAGATAAATAAAGAATAATTATGAAAACCCCTTTTAATTATAAAGGGTAAATAAACTTTGTCCTCTTATAATTTCAAAGTCTTATTCATAAAATAGTCTTCTTTTCCATTTTGGGGAAAAAGTCCCATAACAATGGCTATATGGGAAGCATTATCTTTCTATGTTCAAGTGGAGACTTAGGTTCAACCCTAAGGTAGACCTAAACAAGTTGGTTCCAGTTTGGGTAAGGCTACTTGGGTTGCCCCTTGAATACTGGGATGAAGAAATTTTTGCTTGGATTGGTAATTTGTTTGGAGATTATGTGACAATGGATAAGGTCACCAAGGCAAAATCAAGGGTTGTCTCTGCTAGATTTTCTTTTAATGTTGACATCCTTAAAACTCTCCCAACCTCCATTATCTTGGAGTCTAAATTTGGGAGAAGGACCCAGAGCATTCTCTATGAAAATTCTCAGGTCTTCTGCCAGAACTGCATGAAGCCGGGTCATGTCATAACCCAATGTCAGGCCCCCAAAAAATCTACTCCCAAGCCTAAGGAATATGTGGAGAAAATGAAAGAGGATTCAGAAGAATATCCCTTCGAGGAGGATATCCTGAATCTCATCATTTCTCCCCCAGCTTCCCCAGCGAAGACCTTAGAAGGAGAAATGTTGCATGACCCTGCTTAGAATGAGGGGGGCAAGCTAAGGAGAGTATAAATCTATTAGACAAACAACACATGGACAATGGAATTGAAGAGCAACTTTTGGGGGTCTAGAATGCTAAGGGAGATAAACCGGATACTAACCCTCACAAATCAAAATCTTTTGTCCTGGATATGCAGGGGACAATCTCTGAAAGAGAAGAGGGTGAGATCTTGCAGTCAATGGGAGACTTGAGATCTGCCATGGAAGAGGAAGTAGCATGGGCCACCCTAGAGTTGGAGGTGGAACAAACACAAGTCCTTAGTCCACATCCGAAGGTTGGAGGCTCTTTTTTAGGAAAAATCACTTTGGGGGAAAATTTCTCCCCATCCCCAGGGGCAAGTACCAGTAAACCTTTAGGCAACTTTGAGGGCTGGTCAACAGCTAAAAGAAAGGGTAAAGGGCAGAGAGTAGGAAGACCACAGATGTTGGGGTTGACCTAAAGACTGGGAGACCTTCACATATCCAAACTAGACAACATGAGATGGTGAGGGAGATATCAAATGGAAGACAGACCACCTTGCAGTTGTCTTCCAGGAAGCTAAAGAAATGAAGATTCTCTCTTGGAATATTAGAGGACTAAATAGTCCTCACAAATAGTTTTTGGTTAAAATTTGTATTCTTGAAAATAAGATTGATATTTTATTGTTGCAAGAAGTCAAGATGTCTAAAGGTAATTTCAAACTAGTTGCTAATAACATTTGGCCTCATGCTAATTTTATTGTCAGTGAAGCTCAGGGGGCATCCGGTGGCATTGTTACCATGTGGGGGAATAATGTGAAGGGCTCGACTATTTCTTATACCAGGAACTATCTAGAAGTCTCCTTCTCCTTTAGGGATAGTTATTGGTCCATGGTCAATGTCTATGCCCCTAACTCTAGAATGGGCTGAAAGGAGGTTTGGGACTATTTGTCTTCTAGAATCAATCATTTCAAAAAGCTTCATTGGATGGTTGCAGGAGATTTTAATTCCCCTCTTTTTCCCTCAAAAAAGATGGGAGGTATCATGGACTATTATGATAGCATGACTGACTTAATAGATTTCCTGAATAATGTTGGCCTAATGGATATTGAACTCTCTGGCCAATACTTAACTTGGTCCATTAGAAGGCAAGGAAACCATCTTATACAAGTTAAGTTGGATAGAGTCCTTATCTCTTCTAAATGGAATATTGTTAATCTTCTCAGGCTGGAGGCCCTCCCTCAAGTTGGTTCAGACCACAACCCTTTGTTATTGAACTGGCAAGACATAATTCCCAAAGGACCTTATCCTTGTAGGTTTGAAATGATGTGGGCTCTTCACCCGAACTTCAGAGGTTGCTTATCCAACTGGTGGAAAATTCTAATCCAAGGACCCACCATGTTTAGATTAGCCCAAAAACTCATCAATGTCAAAAACCATGTGAGAGGTTGTTATTTGTTCTCCTTCAAGAATGTGTTGGAGCAAAAGAAGGCCTTAGCTAGCCATATATTTGACATTCAAACCAGGATGGAGTAGGGTGACAACTCAGAGGAGATTCTCTCTTTGGAAAAACCATTATCCAAGGACTGGTTTCTGGTTCTTATGGAGGAGGAGCTCTTTTGGAAGTGGAAAGCCTGAGTCCGATGGTTAAAGGAAGGAGATAGAAATAATTCCTTCTTCCATCAATCTACCTTGTAGCACAGGAAAAGGAATACCATGACTAGGCTGTAGGATGAGGAAGGATTAGAAGTCACTTTAGATGAACAATTGGGGGAGCTAGCATCTAGATATTTTCAATCTCTTCTGGCTATCCAGCTTGTTAAATTCATCCCCCTAGAAGAAGAAATGTTGAATCCTATCCCCACTCTTCTTTCTAAAGAAGACAATAGTTTCTTGACCAAACCAGTCACTGAGGAGGAATTGAGGGTGGTGGTTTTCTCTATGGGGGCATTTAAGGCTCTTGGACAAGATGTTTTCCCTCACTTTCTTCCAAGAGTTCTGGGAAATTGTTGGAAAAGATGTTACTAATTCTGCTAAAGACTTTTTTAGAACTGTGAGGCTCCTGCAACAGTTGAACAACACTTTCATAGCTCTAGTTCCTAAAAAGGCTGATCCTACTTCCATGTCTGATTTCAGACCCATTAGTCTTTGCAACACTGTCTATAATATATTTATGAAGATCATGGTGTTCAAATTACGACCCCTACTGGACAAGATTATTGCTGCTAATAAAAAGTCTTTGTCCTGGGCAAGAAAATTCTCGATGCAGATATCTCTACTAATGAAGTTATCCACTCTATTTCCAAGAGTAATATATGGCTTTTAAACTTGATATTTCTAAGGCTTATGATAGGGTCAGTTGGGATTTCTTGTTCAAAGTCCTCATGAGATTTGGTTTTCAAGATCGATTCATTAACATGGTGAAAGAGTGTGTTTCCACTGTTAGATTCTCTGTTCTTGTCAATGGAATCCCTCATGGTTTCTTCCCTTCTAGTAGGTGAATCAAACAAGGGGACCCCCTATCCCTGTACCTTTTTATCATCATGGCTGAAGTCTTGGGTAGGAATGTTTATAACATGTTGAGCAATGGCTCCCTCCAAGGAGTCAGGCCGGCTTCAACAATCGAACCTTCAGTTATTCAACAGCTTGTTGATGACACGATCCTATTTGGAACTGCCTCTGTGGTGGAGGCTAGAAGATGGAAACTTCTTGTGAATGACTATGAGGTTGTTTCTGGTCAAAGCAACAACTTTGAAAAGAGCTAAATCTACTTCCTTAACACCCTGGAAGATCTGTAGCTCAAAATTAAGGGTATATTGGGTTTCTCTAGTGCTCTTCTATCATCTGCTTATCTTGGGCTCCTCCTCACAGTGAAAAAAGTTACCCCTAACTATTGGAATTCAATTCTTGAAAGAATTCAAAAGAAACTGGTAGGATGGAAAGGGAGGCTTCTTAGCTAGGCTGGGAAGTTTTAGCTCCTTAAGGCTTCACTCCAGGGTATTCCTACCTATTTCCTCAGCCTCTTAAAAATCCCTAAATACTTAGCTAAATAGTTTGAACAAATCCAAAAGAAGTTCCTGTGGTCAGGGGTGGAGGAAAAAAGAGGATTATGCTTGGTCAGTTGGGACAAGGTCTATTTTCCCAAGTCCTAGGGGGATTGGGTATAAGAAAAATCCATCTTATGAATAAAGGCCTTCTAGATAAGATTGGTTAGAATTTGATCAATGGTGACAAAGATTGGGGGGATATCATGAGTGATAAGTATTTTAGGGGAGATCAAGCTTACAATTTCCTCTCAGAATAATATCTCCCTAAGGGATCAGTCATTTGGAATGGTACTCTTAAATTTGGAGGGCTCTTGTGCAAAGGAATAAAATGGAAGGTGGGTAATGGTAGGAATATCAGCTTTTGGGAGGACAGATGGTTAGGGGAGCTTCCTCTCAGGGAGCTAAGTTTTGGTAGGCTAGCTGACAAAGCTAGTTGTTTCTTTGGTCTTGTTGTGTTTGCTTACATTGGTCACAATGGTTACTCTAGAAGCTGGAAATATTTGCTTGATTAATGTTCTACTCAGAATGAGGATAGGCAGCTTGCCTTACAACTCCAGAAAGATTTGGATAATTACAGACTCTCACTATTCCCTAGAGATGATCAAATTATTTGGGAGAAAGATAGTAGAGGTCTTTTCACTATGAAAACTGCTTATGGTTTGCTGTTAGATCCTATGGAAGATAGATTTTGGCACAAAGTCTATAATTTTAGACTCATTCCTAAAATAAATTTCTTCTAGTGGACTCTTAATCACAATAAAATTCTCACCTTGGATAAGCTAAAGAGAAGGAGATTTCAACTCCCTAATACGTGTGCTCTTTGTTGTAAAGAAGAGGAGACTATTCCCCATTTGTTGTTTTCTTGTGATTTTTCTAGGGAAGTTTGGGGTTTAATGTTGTAGAGGATGGGTGTGGAGTGGGTGTTCAATGAAAACTTGAATGCTTTTGTTAGGGAATGGGTGTCCCCCTTTTCCTTTCCAGTGACCAAGGAGCTTTGGAGACAAATCCCCCTCATCTTGGGTGGAGTATTTGGAAGGAGAGGAATAATAGGATCTTCAGAGACACCTCTAGAACTCCCCTTGAAGTCTTTCAAGCTTTCTCCAAACTCCTAGCTGAAAATTTAAACACTTGCAATTTCAAAGTTGCTGGGTCTCTACTGATCTAGGTTGAAGTGGATATTTTGAATCACTGGGCTATTGCTATTGGTCTCTTTCAAGTTGACAACTCCAGGGAACTTGCACGAACCAAGACTAATTAGAAACCTCCTCAAAAGGATTGGTGCAAGTTGAATTTTGATGGTGCTGCCAAAGGCAAATCGAGACATGCTAGTGGAGAGGGTATTATTAGATATAACATAGGTGTCTATTTGGCTACTTATGTTGGAGGTTTAGGGATCAAAAGTAATAATGAAGCTAAGTCTCTTGCTATGTTATGGCAAGTTAAACTTGCTCATTCTTTGGGTATCAAAAAAATCCATGTGGAAGGAGACTCTAAACTCCTTGTTAATGTTGTCCTTGGCACTGCTAACTCTGGTTGACAATTGATGGATGTGGTTAGGGACATAAAAATGCTGCTAAGTGGTTTTGAGGAATTTAAGGTTTCCCATATATACAGGGAAGGTAATGTTGTTGCGGATGCCATGGCCAATGTTGGTATTAGAAGCTCCTCTTGGAGATACTGGAGAAAGGCTACTAATCTGCCCAGCAAAGTTCAAGCCCTAAATATCAAAGATGGTAACAGGCCTTGATTATATGGTGGATCATGAGCCCCATTAGGGGAGGATTGTTAGCTGGGGGAATGTTTGTTGGATTACCCTGACCATGTTTGTCTACATTGGTGTCAAGAGTAAAGGGGTTGACTTGAAAGGGTGGGCTATCGATAAGACCCAGGGAGGATATAATGTCCTTACAGATAAAATTAAAATTAAAAAAGGAGACATTGGGATTCAAATCCTAAAAACTAGGAAGGCTAATGTGGATTGGTAGGCCATGACTCAGCAAGCTGTCGCTGATTGAACTGCTAGCAGGGAAGGTGGTCCATGTGATGGGAATGGTTGAAGGATAGGATGGCTCTATAGTAACCATCATAATTTCACCTCTAATCACCTCTACATTAATTTCAACACAATGTGGCAGGCATGCGTCCTTTCCCAAGCAACGGAGAAAGGTGGTAAGAGCTCCTTGTATCTGATTCATCATTATAGTGCCCATCAAATCCAGTGAGACACTCATTAGAGTGATACGAGGTGCAAAAAATGATCTAGAAAGCATCGAGCCATTTATCACTTAGATTGATTCATTTCCTATAGAAAAGACAAAGGGATTTCTATGACATATCTATTACTGTGTATGAACTAGGGTGCTGCCATGGGAGGTGATGTCATTAAAATGGAGCCCTCTTCCCTTGATGAATTCAACCTTGATCCTACTATCTAGCATATTCTTTAGGAAGGGGAGTGGCCTCATTTTTGGAAATTCTGATAGGGCATAATGAGAATCTCTCCTGTCAGTTTGTGGATCCTTGGGATAATAGGCAGGTTTGGCTAGGTGGTATTGGTTTCAAGGTGATTGGAGAAATCATAGGCTAGGCTACTAGGATGTCTACCAAGGGGAGAAAGCATTGCTGCCAGAGTAGGGTACCCGACCTGGAAAGTATGGAAGCTTTCTTCAAAGAGGGAGAATATGTGACTAAACGTCAGGGGAGTTTGAGTGGGAGAAGCTTCTGAGCCCTTGGGACTAGGTGTGTTTGATGATTATGAAATATTTCACGCTTGAAGGGTGTTTTAAGGTTTACTTTCATTATCACTTTGCCTTGCTTAACCATTTTCATCACAGTGTTGAGATTAGCTTTCCTTTCTTCCTTTTATCTTCTCTGGAGAACTCAATTAGGGTGGCGAGGGAAGCCCATGCTAAGAATCCTAACACCTCAGTCATCCCCCTCCATCAGGGCCTTATTTTCTATCTCTACCATTTCCATTCAGCCTTGTTCCCTCCAAGACCATTAAAGTCAGTGTTCTCCATGATTCCCCTCCGAACCTTGCTGCTACTAGCCCTAGTGCTAAGGGCAAAGGGAAGAAATCTGTTAGTTTTCTCAAAGATGTGGTCTCCCCTTCTTGTGGCCCTGGGGATTGGCCTAGAATTGAGGAAGTCCAGGACGCCCCATCGACTGAAACTCTTAATCCTAAGTCTAGTTCTAAAACCCATAAATGCAAAACTACCTCGAGGAAAACTAGCAAGAGCCCCAAGTCTCAGGCTATTGATGTCAAGAAGGTGGAGGTCTCCTCAATTAAGAGAGTGATGGAAATAGAAGAGGAAGGAAGATCCCAGCCACATAAAAAATTAAAGGAATGGAAGGAGGTTGTCCTATACGAAGTGGTTGTGTCAAAATTTGTGGATTTGGATGTTGTTACTAAGCAAGGTGGAGGTGGTGATGGGTTGGGAATTGCCAGTAAAAAAGCATAGAGGGTCAGAAGGTCCAACCGCATTGCTGGTATTCCTTTGGCCAACCCTCAAGGAATTGAGTTGTTGGGTGAGTCGGAGTTTTTGGAAGACACCTTGGGAGAGGATGAAGGGGGCACCCATGTGGAGTCTGTGTCAGAGGAAGAGGACACTAGTCACTTTCCTGAGATGAAAATTCCTGACTTGGAGGATGAGGAGGATACTCATGATTAGGAGGGGGATAAAGGGAAGTGCACCCTATGTTAAAAATGACTGAGGAGGTTACTGATCCCAGGTCCAAGGTTGGGGAGCTGCAGAAGACATGGAAAGTAATGTCAGGGTTTGCTGCCAAAGTCCTACACCATGCTGCTACTATCTTTTCTGTTGTGAAGGAGTTTTATGACAAGATCAAGGGCATTGGGGTTGACAGCCTTGGGGATTATGAGGAGATACTCAAATTCCTCACTAAGTATGGGATCTATGGGAATCCTTAGCTGGTTGTTCTATGTCTTCTTCTATTTATTTTTGCTTAAAGTCAACGTTGTTAGGGTTTTAGTTTACTCTGTGTTATGTTGTTAATCTGTTGTTAATGCATTATTTATGGCCTAGGTGAGGCTTTTTCTCTACCCTCTGGGTTTTTTTTGTACAGGGTTATCGACCTTTGTTTTCAGTCGACTTTATCAAAAATGATTTAATTTGCAATATCATAGTATAGATTGATTATCATATTATGATATCGTATTTAATCATATAATATCATATTTAATCATATTATGTATAGATCTTTAGGCATAGAAAATTATATTTAATGTATTATGGAAAAGCATAGTAAATTTTGAACCAAGGAGCTTCATTAGACCGACTCTACAATTAATGTAATTTTATTATACATAGTTTAATGAAATAAATTGAAAGTAAAAGAGAATAAAAGTATTAATAAAACAACCAGTGCATTAATGTTTATGTTTCTCTTTCATTGGAATATTGACATAGAAGATGTCATGCCCAAGCTGTAAACACTTGAGCGGGAACCCCAAAACATAGATTATTTTCATACTTTACTGCCAAAATTTTAACTCTAGTTTAAAAATAGTAAAATCAAAAGTACAAAATTTTTAATTGACATACAATACCTTACACACAATGAACAAATTGGTGCATCTTACGAAACTTTTGTTTCAATTGTCGTAAATGTTTATCAGAGGTATTAACTTTTCCTTACATAGCTATACATAACTATAATAAACATGGTACAATAGTCTATTGAAAATAAAATAGGAAAACTTTGATTACATAGAGTAATTAATTTAATACATCATGGCTCAATTCTCAAATGAATGCATAGACCAACGTAGAAAAAGATTATTCATAGAATGTAAGTTATCAGAGTAGGATAGCTAAGAGACCTGTGTAGTTTAGACACCAATCACAGTTCAGACAATTACAATGCAAAGTCTATTTTATTAAGAGAGGTTTGGAAATGAATCTATTGAATGAACTTCTAATTTGATTGATACTAAAATAAGAACAAATCTCACAACAACCTTTAACATAAGTTCAATGTGCTCATATATGATAATACTTTAGTTGTAAGATTATATCATTGTAACCATTGGTATAAAATTTAGACATACAACTTTCTTCCTATAAATGTCAAATAAATACTATCAATACCCCAACATGTGGTAAGTAATACTATTAAATTTGACCAACACGTACCATACATCTGTCTTCTAACTATCTTCCCTTGTGGATAACCCAATAATCAAGAAAGAAAATCTAAAGGATTGGAGATAATAAAATCTAAACCCAAAAACATTAACTTAAGCGTAATAACTGAAATTAAATGGTTCATTTGTACCTTTGAATTCCTTTCCTTTATATTGCACATGTATGATAAATTTACCCTCCACGGTATCATGTGTCCTTGAAAAGTCACATATCCTACACACTAGACCAAGGAAGTATTATTTTGAAAAGACATAATCAAATCAGGTGCCTGAAATACAATTAGGAAGGATCAAGCCTAAGGGCCAGACCTAATGCCTTGAGTGCTCATCCATGATGGACTTGCCTATGTACGTGCATCATAGAGGCTTCGTAGTTCGCAGGGTAAAGTTTCAGCTTGTTTAAGTAGGATCATACTTATTGGTAATTTTAATTATCTCATCCCATATTTATAGCAAGAAACTAAGTTCTCTCATCTGATCCATAAGGACTCAACATTAGTTAACTTAGGATGCTTTGAAACTAGGTTACCACATAACATTCTCTTAACTATCGTACACAAACCTTAATGCTCAAGACACCAAACAATTCAATGTTATAATTAATCCCTCAAAAAGTACAATAGGTTAGTTATGATACTAACTGAAACAATCTAATCATTCTATTGTAATATCATTTGTCAATTCTAGTGTAATATTCTCCCTATTTGTACATTCAACCAAGGATACTAATACAATGAATATATACATAAAATGCATCAATTGAGTTATCAAATAACATAGATAACATCGTCCCCTTGCCCTATCTGGTTAAGATAAATATATTGCTAATTTTAATCATAAGAAAACTTATTTTCACCATTATATATAATTTTCAGTTCCATCTAAAACATTCCTTGATTCACATTGCTAATATCTTATAAACGACAAAAAAAAAAATGAATCATTAATTTCATATTGAAAGAGAAAAAATATTCATATGTCAAGGGAGATCAACAAACTCAAATGACAGCTATAAGTTTTTCCAAAACTATTTCTTATTTATAATAATTTCAAATAAATTCCTTTTTTTAATATATACAAGATAAACTCTTTCTAGTTTTTATAAAAGGTAAAAACATATTCATATATAAAAGATAAATTCATAATCAAATAAACCAGATAAAATTTATACTCTTATACTAGGATCGATTTGAAGTTTATAAGAGAATTGACTAGAATGTTTATAAAAAAATGGATCAATTTACAATACAAGATAAAGAAAATAATTGTTTTAAAAAAAACTAAAGAGAATCACATACGAATGGAAGGTAAGGATTACGTCATACTAGATAAGGAAATAAAAACCTTAAATGGGCCATTTTAATACACAGGAAAAATTTGTTGATTTTCAATGTCTCCATACCTATAGAGAAGGAAACAAAGTTGTCGACTGCTTAGCTAACTTGGCTTGTTCACTTCCAAAGGGTTCTATTCATTTTGATCAAGACTCCTGTTCCAATTGTCCTTTATTATTATTATTTTTTTTTTTTAAAATGCGCCTGGTAAACTTTTTAACGTGACCGGCGACGCTGGTGCGACACGCCCTTCGGGTCCACGCGAATGCTTTTGCCCGGAGCAATGAACCGGTGAGGCCACAACTGGGGGACCTCATCCCCTAAGAAGAACACTTCAAACCCGCGAGCTCATTGGCCCAGCGAAGGCGTAAAGCCTTGCGAGCTCGTTGGCCCAGTGGGGGTTTGAACTCTGGTGGCCACCACTACAACCGAGCGACTTAACCACCGAACCATGCCATCATCGGCAAATTGTCCTTTATTATTATTGGATCTTTTGAAAGTTGATTATAAGTCTTAATATTTCTCTCCATGTGAGAGAAATGATCCCTTTTTCCTAAATTTTTAGTGTTTATCTTTGGTAGGTTTTTCACCACATGACTTTATTCCCTATGTGATGTCATGGATCATCTGCATCTTACACTTGTGCATCGTATTTTTTCACAGATGGTTGTTGTCAATCTCCCTCGTGGCAAAGAATGGGAGCTATTTTTGTTTTTGTTGATGTGGTTGTTTCACACATAATAACATGGCTTTATTTATGACCTTCATTGATACCAAGCATGTGTAGTGAACGGTTTTGGCAAGTGAAATGTTGTTGGTCCCTGTTTTGTGCAACGTTAATTATTCTCCTCTGTTCTCAAGGACTTCAACTTTTATGATGGCTCATGCAAGATGGCTTTTTATCTCAGCTAGATTGGATTTTATTTGCATCTATCTTTGTTATATTTGCTCTTAGGTTTTGGTGATAGCGACGATTCCTAAGAATTCCTAGCTTCTTCTTCCCGTTCAAATTTGGGAGAAACCTATCCATGGCTGCATGGATTCTGGGGGGTTATCTAGGGATTTCAAGCTTCATGATGGCAATGTTGAAGAGGCTTTGATGGAGGTCTGTGGTAAAGATTTCCTTTTGCAGTCAAAAGTTTGTTATGCTTCTCATTTGGTTTCACTTTTTCTGTCAAATGCTATGGATGTGCTCCAGAATGTTGACATGGTTAAGGGTTTGGTAGAGAATTTTGTTCATGATTTCCTAATTCCAACAAGCAAATTGCATGTTGCATTTGCAAATTATGATCTGCACTTGGGTTCGGCAGATATTGAAGGTTTGTTTATTCGGTCTAAAATTCTGGAAAAGCCATCTGTTAATTATGTTTATCAGGCTTTGATTTTTAGTCTTCAGAATAATATTAGTGAGCATCTCGACTGCTCTTTGTATGCTCATAAGAAACAATTTGGAAGTGGAAAAAAGGAGAAAGTTGAAGATGTTTACAATGCTTGGACCTTTTTGGTTCATTTATAACCTCCTACTCCCATTGTTCCTGAAGGTGACTCTCTAAATGCTGAAGAAGATGAACCGTAGGGTTCCATGGTTTTAAGGTGACTGACCTTAATGTTATGAATACGTAAATTTTATGTTTAAACTAGTCTTTTTTGGCTTAGTTTTGGCTCTGCTTTATCTTTGAAAATATGTGAGCAAGTTTTGGTATGCTTGTCTATGTAAAATCTGGACTCTCTTTTTGTAAAAATGTTAAATATTTTAATATAATATATTATGATGCCTAGAATCCTTACTAATAAAAAAAATAAATAGGTTGAGTAGATTGATCTGTAATGAAAAAGAGTCAAAGACTGATGCATCCAAATACCAGGGTGATTGCTTCTATTTAATCGATTCAAAAGAATCGATAAGGATTAAGTCATTATGGAAACATCTTTTCAAACATAAGGGAATACGAAGTGTATTGATTCCTAAATAAATCATTCAAAGGTTTCAATGGGATAAGCATCATTAAATAAAGAGAAACGATGGAAAAAATAAAAACAATTACAATATAGGGTGCATCAAGGTGCTTAAAAGACTTGCCACTATTACTTAGTGAAAGATTCAAGGCCAATTTAAAATGAATAGATTTAAGAAAGTCGATAGAAGTATAATTAGGCCAATAGTTTAGTTTTAAAACCAAAAGATAAAAAAGTAATGAATGACTGGTTAAGACTTTGCCGGTAAAGATACATACATAGTAAGATTGAAAGGATAATTATTGTGTAGATAAGGGAATGACGATGTTTATATAGCAGTCAGTTCAACCATCAACTAAGGGTAAGTGCACAAAGATGGGGGACCAAAAGGGGGTCTTAAGATGCGACTTTTTTTCTAAAATAAGGAAAAACCGATGTTGGATGAGAAATTGAAGATAGTTAGACTCAAACTTTGAAGATACAACAAAACTAAGAGTCCTAGTGCTCTGAATCTAGTTTCTAAACTATTGTTTTTTTTCAAAAATGGTTGAGATTAAGGGGTTCAAAAAGGGGGGGGACAAAAATTGGTCTTGTTTTTTTCAAAAAAACATAACATAGTGTCTGGTGTGCCCCCCCTAAAATGTTAACATTTTTTTAGTATTTCAAAACTCACTTTGCTGAGAAATTAGCTAATACTATGTAGCTTATCCTTGATTTCTCTGATAATTTTTTCATGAATAATTGATTTCTTGCTAATTTTTAAAGCGGACACATCCTAAAAAATAGAAAATTGAGCGTGCTCCCCCCTAAAAAATTTGAAAACTAATCAAAAATCCAATTTTTTTTAATACGTGTAGAATGGAGTCTAGTTTCTAAAAATGTAATTTATTTGAAATTTTGATGAATGGTTAAAAAAAAGCCAAAAATACCACACACTAGTTTGTGACAAAAAATGGATACACTAACAAAAGAAATTAAAGATGAAATCCTTAACATAGTCAAAACGTGAAAAAAATTATATGGTTAGAAAGCTAAGAGAGAGCTTAAGATTATGGTGCTATGTTTTCGAGTTGTCATTGAAACAAGTGCAAACCTGATAGGGAGCATGCTCCAGATTATGTAATTTTTGTTACTGTTGCAAGTATGTGCCAACTGGTGTTGTCATTGATGCCAACATGTTTGTGTTGTCATTGGTACCAACTATGTCTTTTGATATTGTTGTTTGTTGATTGATTGAGTTATCATGTTAAAGACAATGTCTAAGTTTTTGCTCCGCATTTCCTCTGTGTTGAAGACTAGAGTATGAGATTTGGATATGTTTTAGAGAAATGTTTGAAGATGTTAAATCCAAAATTTGGTGGTCTGAATCACTGTGCAACAAAAGTTATATTCACCAGTTTGAAGACTATGCCTCTTAGCATTTACAGTGTGACAGGGAGAAAGTATTTTGCTCCGCATTTCTCTGTAGTTTGAATTTTGGTCTTGTGGTTCTAGAATTAAGTTTATAAATTCCTTATTTATCTTCATTCCGAAGGATTTGTGATTTGGTGCTCTGGAAAGTAAGTTATTGATTAGCAGATTTCGACGGTGTTTGTTGTGAGCAGTATGTGATATGTCTTCAAGTGATATTTTTTGTCCTCATGTGAGGTATGTTGTGGTTAGATTCATCGGCTCCCAGGTGATTCAATGTTGTTTGTGGATGTCTCCAAAATGTATTGAAGGTGTGTGCTTGATCTGCAAGCTATAATGAAGTTCTTGGAAGTGTGTGTCTAAGTATTCTTGATGTTTCCACCAGTTTGGCTGACTTGGTTATTAACATTCTTTGCAGATGTGTTTCTTGGATTGTAGAAGTGTAAGGAAGCATGTAAGGATGTATTTGGATCCAAGCTAAGCCATGAAATGTTCTTACTTCATTCATTTGCTTCACAAGTTTGTTTAGGTCTAGACCTAATTTGATTTATGTATGTATGCTGACCTTGGAGATAGTTCCAATGGTTGTAAGTTGTATTTCTGACCTTGATGAATGTTTCAAGGTTGATGATTGGTATAAATATATGTAATGAATCCGTGAGTGATGTGAGAGTGTGTGAAGATGTGAAGATAAAGTGTGTGTAAAGGCAGAGAAGAAGAGATATATTGCGCTTCAATGGAACTAAACTCAATCATGTTGTAGATGCTATTATATCAGTTCATGGAAGTGAGCCACCCATCCTGGTAGTGAGCCACCCTTTGGCAGTGAGCCACCCCTTGGTAGTGAGCATTTTTGTAGTGAGCATTCATTTGGGCACTGAGCCATAAGGTAGTGAGCCTCTTTGTTATTCAGTATTGTTACTACATTATATTGTGAGCTCACTCACTCTAGTTTTTCCCTTTTAAGGTTTTCCACATAAAAATATGGTGTTCATGTGTGTATGGTGTTGAAGTGTTTATGTTTTGATTCTGCTATTCATGTTTAATCTTCATAGTAGATTAAGGAGTTAAAGTAAGTGAATGTGAATGTGATTTTGTTTGAACAAGTTAAGGTTTTTGATACAACTGATTCACCCCCCCTCTCAGTTGTCCTGTGCCTTCAACAATTGGTATACATAGCAAGGTTCCTTGGAAGAAAGCCTAACAGCTTAAGCTAGATCGGGATGGCACACAAGAAAGACAATCACCAGTTTAATAGATCTAACTATACCTACTAGAAGGTACGAATGCAAAGTTATCTTATTTCTATTAGTTATAATGTCTGGAAGATGGTTAAAGATAAATACACAGTACCTAAAGGTGGAACCTAAAACAATAAAAGAAGCATGCAATGATGAATATTGGGTCAAAGCAATGGAAGAACTAATGTAGATTGAGAAGAACAAGACTTGGGAACTTATCCCCAGACCTGCAGACAAGAATGTGATAGGAACAAAGTGGGTATTCTGGAACAAACTGAATGAAGTTGGAGAAGTTGTGAGAAACAAGGCAAGACTTGTGTGTAAAGGCTACTCACAAGTGGAAGGAATAGACTATGAAGAGACCTTTGCTCCAGTGGCAAGAATGGAAGCTATCAGACTATTTTTGGCATTTGCAACACATAAAAATTTTAAGGTATACCAGATGGATGTGAAGTCTACTTTCCTGAATGGTGAGTTAGAAGAAGTCTACATAGAGCAACCGAATGGATTCTAGCTATCAGACAAACCAAATATGGTATGCAAATTGAAGAAGGCTTTGTATGGATTGAAGTAAGCTCCTAGAGCTTGGTATGCAAGACTAGATAAGTACCTATTATAGTAGGGATTCAGTAAAGGATCCACAGATAGTAATTTGTACACTAGGATAAGTGGAGACCAAATTCTGATTGTTGAGATCTATGTTGATGACATCATATTTGGTGGAAATGAAGGTATGTGTAAGAAGTTTGCAGATGAGATGCAAAAAGAGTTTGAGATGTCTATGTGTGGTGAAATAAACTTCTTCCTTGGACTACAAATCATTCAAACTAGTAAAGGTATTTTCATTTCTCAATCTAAGTATGTTAAGAGTTGTTGAAGAAATTTGGAATGGAGAACTCTAAATCGGTATGTACCCCTATGATTATTGGTTGCAAGTTGAGCAAGAATGATGAATCTCCTAAGGCTGATCAGAGAAAGTATAGATCAATGATCAATGGAAACTTACAAAGCATATGCATCCAAATATAATATACTAACAAAGTAAAGAGAAGGGTTAAACACGGGTTCCTAACATCCCCTCCCTCTTAGAAAAGCTTTGTCCTCAAATCGTAAGATGTGGAAATTGTTGCTGAATCTAAAGGAGTGATTCCCCTGTAGCAATCTCTGGGTGCATTCCATGCCACTAAATTAATACCTCTATGATGGATAAGGAACAAAGAGGATGAGTGCCCCTGTCAAGGATTACCTCTAGCTCCAAAAGGATGGATCCTTCATTATCCAGTTGTGGTAAAATAGTTTGTGCTCTGTCGTTGGCGCCAAGAAATTTCTTTAGACAAGAGACATGAAATAGTGGATGAACGTAGGAAGAAGGAGCCATCTTATGATCCCTAATTTGATCCTGGGTGCAGAGAACTGTGTCAACTGCCTGAACTCGTGAACTGCTGGGGGAGTATGGAAGAAGAACTAGCGGTGCTTGACCATAGACTGCTTCACATGGAGTCATGTTAGATGTAGTGTGGTAGGAGGTATTGTACCACCATTCAGGGAGAGGTAGCCACTTTACCCACTGATGCTGTTGTTCTGAGTTATCACATGCAACCACAATATGTTGAATTGCCCTGTTCATTCACTTCCAAAAGAAGTGACGCCATGCCCGCTCATAAGTTTTGAGGAACCCAGGGTGCCCTATCGATGGACAAACGTAGAGTTCATAGAAGACAGCCCATGGGATAGATTCCAACCAATTTGGAATAGACATAGAAATAGCTGAAAGAGAAGCTTGGTCATCACATGTGCGAGAAAGAGAATCCGCCACAATATTGTCCTTACCTTTCTTGTAAGTGATCTCATAGTCATAACCCATGAGTTTACTGATCCATATCTGTTGTGCTAGGGAGGAGACCCATTGTTCCAAGAAATATTTCAGGCTCTGGTGAGCAGCCCTGATGCAAAAATGATTCCCTAGTAGGTATGGCCGCCACTTCTGTACTGCATGCAAAATAGCCATCATTCGGTGTAGAGCCAAAGGAGTAGTGGAGACCATGGATGGTTGCTGTATATCGAAAAATTTGGATTTATAAATGGAAATGATCAAACAATTGAAATGCATAACCTAAACCCAAATAATTCAATACCTCGAAGATGCAAAATGAGCTTGATTGATTAATCGCTTTGTTGTGTTGATTGCTCAATTCCGCAGCATAACATTGATAAGGAGATAGATGATGGATGCAAAGGCTCTAATGATATTTCAACAGCATGTGGATACTTGAGGATCAATGCCCTTTTAGAAAATTTGACAGAATAAGGGTGCTTAAGGCTTAATGCATTCTAATGGCTTGTGAGGGGTTTGATTTATAGGCTTGGCTTAGTTCAAATGGATGGCTAGGATCAATTAGGGCTTTAGATGAAATGGATGGATAGGATTAAGTTAGGTTTCCTTGCACATTAAGAAATTGTAGTCAATTGACATGTGGCAAGGGAAGATGAGGCTTAGGTGTGCTTGTGTAGATAAATACTAAAATTAGGTCCCATTAGTTGTGCATGTGAAGGATAAAAGTTGTAACACATGATTGACTAGACAAGTGTTGGAATCTGATAAAAGATGAGTGTTTAATTCAAATAAAATATTTGAATTAGTTGGGATATGAGTTGGATATTAATTAAATAAATAAAATTTATTTAATTAATGGGATAAATGAATAAAATGGGATAAGATATGATGTGGAAATTAATTAAATAAATAAAATTTATTTAATTAATTGGGATGAGGATAGGATAAATGGAATTTAATTAAATAAATAAAATTTATTTAATTAATTGGCTTAATGGATTAAGGAAATTAGGACAAAATGCTACAAGATGTATAAGATAATATTTTAAGAAGGTGTTGCTAGACATGGACAAATTTGGGTGTCTATATTTTGCCCCTCTTTGATACAATGTTCGATAGAGCATTGTGTCAAAGAAGATATGATATGCGTTCGATAAACAAGTTATGCCCCAGTGTAACTGGCAGGTGATGCCCCCTCGAGAGGGAAGCCAGGCTAACCAGGAAGGGCTGGGTTGGCTCTCGATAGAAGAAAAAGGCTAAAAAGAAGGCTGACATGAAGAAAATGGAAATGAGTGATCTTGGTTGAGTATGATGGAATGAATAGATAGAATGAATAGATAGGATGATGATGGGCAGCTTTCAAATAATTGCTCAGAATGAAAAGAAATGCAGTCCTTATGTTTGATATAGCATATGGATGTTATGCACCAGGGTATAAGAGACCAAGGTGTCGAGATATCCAATGCGCAACTAGCGTGTTGCAATCTTGTCTGAACGCATGAGGTCAAGATGTTGAGCCAACATGCACAAGATATGAATAACAGCTAGTGTTGGACTTTGACGCTACAAGCAATGGTTTGAGCTTATCTCCACTACACATAATGATAGCTTGCTGGTTATATGTATGG
The DNA here is from genome assembly GCA_027924645.1 of Cunninghamia lanceolata. Classification (NCBI taxonomy): domain Eukaryota; kingdom Viridiplantae; phylum Streptophyta; class Pinopsida; order Cupressales; family Cupressaceae; genus Cunninghamia; species Cunninghamia lanceolata. The sequence goes on along the minus strand of BSBN01001038.1, from coordinate 6,924,150 downwards.
AGTTAGTCTTAACATAGAATAGTCTCAAATGCATAAGAGACTGTTTAGCTCTCAGATGCTAGAGATATTGATATGTAAGATGCTAATCCCAACACGTACAAGATACCAATACGCATAGGAAGAGGATAAGATCATCCCGCAAATGCAAGATAAAATGATAACACACATAAGCAAGCAAGCAAGCATGCACAAATGATTCAAAAACAAACAAGGTATTGCCCCTGTCAAGTTGTAAACCAATGATTGGTTGTCAATTGATGATAGTTGAGAGTGTTGTCATTGCAGGGAAAGCTATATCCCTAGATCAACACAAGGTTGTTTGCTGAGTTGGTTGGCTGATTGGCTGATTGATTTGGCTTACAACAAGGCTAGGATCAAGACCATGGATTGTGTTTGGATAACTTGGCCTGATTGATTAACTTGATTGGTATAGCTTAAGGATGGGCTTGCATTTGGATCGTTGTTTGGAATGGTTGGAAGATGATGAAATGTTGATTAGATTGATTTGATGAAGAATGGATGATTTGTGGTGGATTGAGCTTCTTTTGACTTGCTGAAGTGATTGGATTTGTTTTGATGGCTAGATTGATGTGCTTGAGTTGATTTGCTTTAGTGTTAATGTTGATGATTGATAGGATTTGTTTTGATGGTTGGCTTGATGTGCTTTGGTTGTGATGTTTGTTGTTGCTGGGTTGGTTGTTTTGATGATTGGATTGTTTTGAATGATGATAGTGATGGTGTGATGATTAGAGTGTCGATTCAATCTAAACATAAGCAAGTGTTCTCAGTATGCTCAAAGGATGTAAAACAAATAAGGTTATTGCCCTTGTCAAGTCATAAACCAATATTTGATTGTTTGATTGATGATGATAGTGTTGTCATTGCAGGGAAAGCTATATCCCTAGATCAACACAAGGATGTGGGAATGCGATATCCCATTGATGATGATTGATTGGGCTCATGACAAGATTAGGATCAAAAACTTGTTGATTTGATTGGATAATGTTCCTTGATTGATTAGCTTGCTTCATATGGATTAATGTGACTTGAATTTAAGATCATTGCTTAGATTGATTTGATTGATATGATTGGAAATGGATTGATTGAAATGGATGAATGAATGTTATTGATAGGAAGAATTGATGATTGATGATTGAAGATGATGATGAATTAATTTTGATTGAATGTTGATGAAGTGGATTATTTTGGATTGATGATGATTGGTTTTATTGCTTGGAGTTTTCATTGGATAGTTGATTTTTTGAATTTTTTGACATATTTGATTTTTTTTGTAGTTTTTGAAATGTTTTGGGATGTTAATGGATTTACAATTTAGGTAGTTGTTGTGCTAGCTATCAATGACAAGGGAAAACCAAGTCTAGGTGCAAAAATGGATGAATGGGATTGGATGGATAAAAGGATGGGCAATAAGGGATGGAAGGCTCATGATATATGGATGGATAAAAAGATAGGCCATAAAAGGGATGGATGCATGCCTCATGATAAACAAATAGGTAGGCTATAGTGGAAAGCTCATGATAAATAGATGGGGGTAAGCTATAAGATGGAAAGCTTATGATAAGGATATGCCATAGTGGATGGATCATAAGGGAGCTAGGATTTGATCTTCAAAGGCTATGTTGCATAGGAAGAACTTGCCCCCATTCTAGGTGGTAATGCTTAGGATTTTTACATGATTAATTTCATGACCAAGGGATGACATGATTAGATTGGTTTGGATGGGATGACTAAATGGTCAATGGATAGGACTTGATTTGGAAAGAAGGTATGTCAAGAAATATCCAAACAGGTTTCAACATTTTTCCCCTATGTCTTCATCAAGATCAAAAGGAGGAGGATGGATAAATTGGTTCAATAGGATAGGCATGTTTATGTAATGGCTAAGGAATGTAGGATGGTAAATGATATAATGGGATAGATAGTTTGGAAATGGATAGGTTGGATGAGACAATGTGCCCCCAAGTGTAAGTGACATAGAAGATCAACCTACACATGACACCTATTTGCCAGGTTTTCATCATGGTACTTATCCAAGGCACCTGTTTACCAGGTTTTCACCATTGGACGAAAGGATTTCTCTTTACTTTTTTGATTTTTTGATTTTTGATTTTTTTTTTTTAATTTTTTGGATGGGATGACAATTACACATGGCGCCTGTTTGCCAGGTTTTCACCATGGTAATGGATAGGAGGGACTCAAGTGTTTAGTGCTATGATAGGTGATAGTGTCCCATTAGAGATTGATGATGTCTTCGCATGGACCATGTCGTTATGCTCATAGATGTTGATAAGGGGTTGCATGGATGGGAGATGGATTAGGTAGATAGTGGATTAGGATGTGGATTATGGAAGGCTCATGCAAGGATGGATGGATGGAAGGATAGTAGATTATGATGTGCTTATGGAAAAGGATGAAAAGTTTATGCAAAAGCATGGACCATAGGGATAGCATGGGAGAGATATGTAGGATAATGGATGGAAGATGGGGAGATGTAGTTGTGTGGAGGTGCTGCGGAGTGGAAGGGAACCATGACCAACGGTTGCACACACCGTGATAAACATTGAAGCTTTTGACTGGATGGTTGTGTAGGAAGCAATGGAGATGTTTGCTTAGGGGATGGTCGATGAAGTGATTTAGGAACCCACATAAATTTAGTATTTTTAGTGCTTTTGCTTTGCTTGTGGGATTTTTGAAGGGAATGGAAGTTTTGAATGGAAGTAGGCTTTTGGATGGAGATAGGTGATTGGGATTCTTGAGATGTGGATGAGGATGCCTCATTTGTTTTGTTAGTTATTTGCTTAGGAACCCAAACCATTTTGCTTTTGGGCTTTGCTTTTGAAGGTATGGGCTTGGATAGCTTTTTGGATTGCTTTGCTTTGGTTATTTGCATTGATTTTTCATGTTTGTGCCCTAAGGCATGATAGTTCTTTGGATTTTTGGTAGGACTTTTAGCTTTATAGGTAGAGGCATCAAAATTTTTGCTTTTGAATCCCATGGCGTGGGTGGAGTGGATGAAATGATTGGAAGCTTTATGCTTAGGTGATGTGTGCTTTTGTTGGCCATGATTAGGGATGTAAGGATACTTATGGATGATATGTATGTTAGGTGTTGGAAGCAATGGTGGCAAGGTGGATGGAGGGATATTTGGAGTTGGTAAAAGTGGAGGTAAAGTGGATGGTGGAAGGTGTATGGTCACATGCTTTTGACATTTATAGGATGATGGAGATGGAATGGCTACATATGTTTTGGGTATATGATGGGGGGTGTGATGGAAAGTGGTAGGTTTAGGATGCATGAAAGGATTACCAACATCTTGGCCTTGTTTACCTTGGGGTGTGTATCCAAGGCCATATGAGCATGGAGGGATTTTGACATGGTTTGGCTCCAAAATACCTTGTTCATAAAGGCCTAGACCTTTGCCTTGGTAGTTCATGTTTTAGAGTATGCGATGGACAATGGGACTAGGTGTGTTGTGAACATTAGACTTGAGCTCATTATTGGATGAAGAAGGTGAAGTGGATAAAGGTCGTTGTTGTCCTAAGGAAGAACATTCATGGACAAAGGTGGTAAAACCAATAGGACATGATGGTGGACTTGAAGTGGAATCGATGGTCAATGTGAAAGGAGGATCATTAGGATCTTGCTTATGTTCATGTTGATCCAAGTTATTGGTATGATCTTTTATGCTTACTTGGGGGACAAGTGTCTCATCATGACAAGTTGATGTTTGCTCATTATGGATAGGGCTAGATGGTAGATGACTAGGAGCAATGTGGATATCTTGGTCATGGATAGATATAGGATTATGGATAGGATCAAGGTGCTCATGGATAGCTTCTTCATAGGTATCATCTTGATCATAAAGAAGGTAAATGTTATGGATGGGTTGCATGGAAGTGTTTTGATCTTGAGTTGGACTAGGGCTTAATGTTTCCACATGTTTAAGATTATGCTCTTGACATACCTCTTGACTTTGGATGGAAGTGGAAGGTTCTTGAGTGGACTTGATAGGCTCTTGATAGTTATCAACATGAAGGCATGATGGCTCTTGACTTAGGCTTGTGGTTGGAGACTCTTGAATAGACTTGTTGGCTTGTAGGTCACATGATGGGCTTAAAGGGGTAGGTATGTTAATGGAAGCCTCTTGAAGAGGCTCAAGGATATGTGAACCACATGATGAGATTATAGGATTGGACATGACCTTTGGAAGTTCATTGGTAGGCTCATGAATTAGTGTTTGACATGGAGGTAGTTTATTCCTAGCTAGTAGCCAATGGATCACATCCTTTGCAAGTGTATGGGTGGATGGAAAATATAATGGATGTATGATAATGGTAGTTGGTGTTGGATTAGGATTAGGACTAGGATTAGGTTGAGACCTAATTGGATTGGATGGATTAGGATTTGGACTAGATGGGGGTGATGACGTGGCACGATTTCCCATTATAGGTGGGTACACCTTGTAAACAATTGAGACAAATATTGGACATTGATTTGTATTATGGCCTTTGGTCCTATGGTATGCACAATAATCATGTTCATCATATGGACTTTCTTCACATGGTTTGACTTTAGGAAGTTCAATGAGTTTTGCTTCAAGCATCCTTTGTAAAACTCTCTCAGCCGCATCCTTTGGTGAACGATTAGAATGATATGGTGAGGAAGGTAATGAAGGGCTTGGTGGTTTGGAAGGTAAAGGGATCAATGGACTATGATTGGGATCACATGGTGGTGTTGGGATAGGATTAGTTGGCTCATGTGTTGGCATGGGATTGGATGGTGGAGGCCACTCTAGATTGGTATCTCCCTTGTCAAAGGTTATTAAATCTTGCATAGGATAACTTGGCCTTTGATTTATGTACAAGGGGCCACTTGGATTTGGATATTGTTCTTGTGAAATCACTTGAGTGTTTTGTGGACTTAGGTCTATCAATGGTGCTTGGTGGTCTTGTTGAAAAGGTGTACTTGGACCTGATTGATTTATGTACAAAGGGCTATTTGGGCTTGCATGTTGTTCTTGTGATATCACTTGATTGCCTTGTGGATGGGCTTGGTAGTGCATTGGAATGGTGGTATGAGGGATTGGATAAGCTTGAGGTGGAGGTTGATAGGTTGATGTGGCATTGACTTGGTGGATAGGTGGATTAAGTTGATAGGAAGTGGATGGATATGACATGTGGCTATAAGGTGGATTAGGTTGATAGGAAGTGGCTAAGGATTGTTGTACTTGTCGAGCTTGACTAGTGGCTAAAAGGTGTTGGACTTGGGCTATGGAGTGTTGTAGTTGAGGTGATTGGCTTGCGTGGGGTTGAGCTTTTTGGATGAAGAATTGTAATATTTCAATGGCGTCTTGGTTTAGGGGTTGTAATCCTTGATAAAGATTTTGGAGGAATCTTTGGAATTTGATTTCTAGGTCCTCTAGTGTAGACATGTTGTCACCACATGTTTGTCTTAAGTCCTTTTAGCAAGTGCTTGCTTAGGGATTTGGATGATGATGTGGAATATTTAGATGATGTGTTTAGATTGATTTATTTATGTGTTTGAGTTTTTAGAGCTTGATATGGCAATATTCAAACAAATGATTATGCATATACACACATGAATCACTCACGCAAGACACATAAGCAAGTTGTTGACTTTGAAAATGAAATGTGATGATTATGCAAGCACACATGGAAGACACATCAACAAGCCTAATGTGTAGTCAAGTGGGTATAGCCAATTAGGTCTTAGGCTATCTATTGCACAAGGTTGACTCTGGAATTGAAAGTGAAATCCTGCCACACAGCCAGGAGAAAGGGGTAACCCACCCTTTACCTTCACTTCCCAAAAGTATAAAGTTCTTTGGGGCTTAGCCAAGAGTGACAAGATTCCAACTCCCAATGAGGGTGTCTTTCGATTCAGCCTCGATTGAGGTCATCCCTTGGAGTGGTGTGTCTCCAAGCAGGCCTCCTAAGAAGGGTATGACAAAAGCAAACCAAGTGAGCTGTCACTTGATTCACACTCACAGTTGTTAATTTCCCCTTAGAAACTTGAAATGTGTAACAAACAGTTCAAGCACTTGTTCTTTTTAGACCCAAATTTAAATGTGATGGAAGACAATGGTTTGTTTTAGCCCAATTTTTTGATGTGAATTTGCAAACAATTGTTTATTTTAAAGCCCAAATCCAAGTGTGATGACAAACAAGTTGTTTGTTTTATGCCCAAAATCTAAATGTGTGATCAAATAATGATTAGAGATGAGAGATTAGAATGAGTGCACCTCATAAAAATTGCTTTCCAAGTTGCTATTATGATTGATCCAAATGTTGCTCCAGCTCCTTTGATTCACCTACAAGTCACTGCAACAAATAAAATGTGATTTGGTTCGCTAGATTGGAAGATATGATTTTTTTTTTCTAAAAGTCGCGCGTCAAAAATTTCTGAAAAATTAGAATCGTAGGGTCAACTTCAAATCGCCATAACTCTTTGAATACTGAACCAAATATTTAATGTAACCACTTTTCGGAAAGCTCTCGAAGTCCTCTTTCCAACGAATCTAAGATCTCCTTTTTACAGGACCTATGTAAAACAAAAAACCCTCTGCAACAGATCTGGTCATAAATTAAAAAAATCAGCAAAAAGTTGCGCGTCAAAAATTTCTGAAAAATTAGAATCACAGGGTCAACTTCAAATCGTCATAACTCTTTGAATACTGAGCCAAATCTTTAATGTAACCACTTTTCGGAAAGCTCTCGAAGTCCTCTTTCCAACGAATCTAAGATCTCTTTTTTCCAGGACCTGTGCAAAACAAAAAACCCTCTGCAACAAATCTGGTCATAAATTAAAAAAATCAGCAAAAAGTCGCACGTCGAAAATTTCTGAAAAATTAGAATCGTAGGGTCAACTTCAAATCGTCATAACTCTTTGAATACTGAGCCAAATCTTTAATGTAACCACTTTTCGGAAAGCTCTTGAAGTCCTCTTTCCAATGAATCTAAGATCTCCTTTTTACAGGACCTTTGTAAAACAAAAAACTCTCTGCAACAGATCTGGTCATAAATTAAAAAAAATCAGCAATATAAAATATCTTCAACCTACAAATCAAAGTGCATAAACCTGTAAAAATGAATGATTGACGCTCCAAGAAATCTGATCTTCACAAAAACAACTCAAACAAGAGGGTTAATCAGGGACGTGAGTCCCACCGGGCATGCCAAATGTATATCAAAAAATTTGGATTTATAAATAGAAATGATCAAACAATTGAAATGCATAACCTAAACCCAAATAATTCAATACCTCGAAGATGCAAAATGAGCTTGATTGATTAATCGCTTTGTTGTGTTGATTGCTCGATTCCGCAGCATAATGTTGATAAGGAGATAGATGATGGATGCAAAGGCTCTAATGATATTTCAACAGCATGTGGATACTTGAAGATCAATGCCCTTTTAGAAAATTTGACAGAATAAGGGTGCTTAAGGCTTAATGCATTCTAATGGCTTGTGAGGGGTTTGATTTATAGGCTTGGCTTAGTTCAAATGGATGGCTAGGATCAATTAGGGCTTTAGATGAAATGGATGGATAGGATTAAGTTAGGTTTCCTTGCACATTAAGAAATTGTAGTCAATTGACATGTGGCAAGGGAAGATGAGGCTTAGGTGTGCTTGTGTAGATAAATACTAAAATTAGGTCCTATTAGTTGTGCATGTGAAGGATAAAAGTTGTAACACATGATTGACTAGACAAGTGTTGGAATCTGATAAAAGATGAGTGTTTAATTCAAATAAAATATTTGAATTAGTTGGGATATGAGTTGGATATTAATTAAATAAATAAAATTTATTTAATTAATTGAGAAGTTGAATAGGATGAGATAAGATATGATGTGGAAATTAATTAAATAAATAAAATTTATTTAATTAATTGGGATGGGGATAAGATAAATGGGATTATGCATGTGAAATTAATTAAATAAATAAAATTTATTTAATTAATTGGCTAAGTAGGATGAGGATGGGATTGAATGGGATTTTAATTAAATAAATAAAATTTATTTAATTAATTGACTAATGGATAAATGGGATTAAGAGTGGGATTTAGGACAAAAATGGCTTATGATGTTTAGGATAATGTTTTAACAAGGTGTTGTAGGACATGGACAAAGTTGGGACAAATTTGGGTGTCTACATTTTGCCCCTCTTTGAGATGATGTTCGAGATGATAAGATTTGTGTCGAGTAACATCATTTCAAAGAAGCCAAGGTATGGATAGAGGAAAATGATAGTGATGATGGAAAGATATGATGAGGATGATGGTGGAAAGATAGGATGAAATGGGATGATGATGCCCCCTCGAGAGGTTAGGCGGGTTGGACAAACACGGGTAGGCTCTCGAAAAGAAATGGCTTGGCTGCAAAAAGAAAGATAAGGGGATGGATAGAAGAAATGATGATGCGTTATGCTGCAATGAAGGTGAGCAACCATGATGTTTGATATAGCACTAGACATTATGCACCAAAGTATAAGGACCAGGGTGACGATGTGTCTTGTGCCCCAGCCTAATACAACCTTGTCTAATGTATGAGGAAGAAAACTTAGAGCATTGAAGTCCTACTACACAAAATGTATGATATGACCTTAGATGCAAAGGATAGTGCAAAAAGCTATTCCAACATACACAAGATATGAATATTAGCTGGAATGATATAGATGTGATACAAATGCAAGATAAAATGATAACACATACAAGCAAACAAGCAAGCATGTGCAAATGATACAAAAATAAACAAAAAACCCTCTGCAACAGATCTGGTCATAAATTAAAAAAAAATCAGCAATATAAAATATCTTCAACCTACAAATCAAAGTGCATAAACCTGCAAAAATGAATGATTGACGCTCCAAGAAATCTGATCTTCACAAAAACAACTCAAACAAGAGGGTTAATCAGGGACGTGAGTCCCACCAGGCATGCCAAATGTATATCGAAAAATTTGGATTTATAAATGGAAATGATCAAATAATTGAAATGCATAACCTAAACCCAAATAATTCAATACCTCGAAGATGCAAAATGAGCTTGATTGATTAATCGCTTTGTTGTGTTGATTGCTCGATTCCGCAGCATAACGTTGATAAAGAGATAGATGATGGATGCAAAGGCTCTAATGATATTTCAACAGCATGTGGATACTTGAGGATCAATGCCCTTTTAGAAAATTTGACAGAATAAGGGTGCTTAAGGCTTAATGCATTCTAATGGCTTGTGAGGGGTTTGATTTATAGGCTTGGCTTAGTTCAAATGGATGGCTAGGATCAATTAGGGCTTTAGATGAAATGGATGGATAAGATTAAGTTAGGTTTCCTTGCACATTAAGAAATTGTAGTCAATTGACATGTGGCAAGGGAAGATGAGGCTTAGGTGTGCTTGTGTAGATAAATACTAAAATTAGGTCCCATTAGTTGTGCATGTGAAGGATAAAAGTTGTAACACATGATTGACTAGACAAGTGTTGGAATCTGATAAAAGATGAGTGTTTAATTCAAATAAAATATTTGAATTAGTTGGGATATGAGTTGGATATTAATTAAATAAATAAAATTTATTTAATTAATGGGATAAATGAATAAAATGGGATAAGATATGATGTGGAAATTAATTAAATAAATAAAATTTATTTAATTAATTGGGATGAGGATAGGATAAATGGAATTTAATTAAATAAATAAAATTTATTTAATTAATTGGCTTAATAGATTAAGGAAATTAGGACAAAATGCTACAAGATGTCTAGGATAATATTTTAAGAAGGTGTTGCTAGACATGGACAAATTTGGGTGTCTACAATTGCATCTAAATGGAGTGAAGTTGAGCGATGACACCATGTGAATTCTTCTTAAGAAGCTTTTCTAGGTGATGTGAACTTATGATGCTGAGAGACCCTGGTTGTAAGCCCTTCAATGTGTGTTTGTGCCCATTGTCTGAAAACTGCATCCAAAGTTCAGCAAAATCCCATAAGATGGGTCCAAGTGTGCGTAACCATTGGGCGCCCAAAACCACATCACATTCGCCTAAGGGAAAAGCAAACATGTCAGAGCATAGGTTATAATCTCCAATAGAGATACACACATTGCGACACTTCCCTTTGCAAGGTAATGTGCCCCCATTGGCAATCATGACTTCAAAGTTTGAGCAAGGATGAACAAAACAATTAGCCTGTTTGGCTATTCGAGGGTCAATGAAGTTATGAGTACTACCAGAATCAATGAGTATTGTAAGAGGGAGCTTCTTGAAGTAACCCTTGACCCACATGGTTTGTGGGGTGGTAACTCCTGGTACGACATGGAGAGAGATCTCTGGGTGGTCTTCCTGAGAAGTAGGGTCAATAGGCGACTGTTGAGTTTCAACCTGATCAGCTACTGTATCCTAAGCATCTACATAAACTTTAGTTTTAGGCAAAGAATTCACATCCAAGAGATAGAGCTTTTGCTCAACACATCTATGTCCCTGAGTGAATTTGTCATCACAATTATAACAAAACCCTTTTTCTCTACATGCCCACATCTCTGCTTCAGTTAAATGCTTGATAGGAGTTGTTCTAAGAGCTGGCATTATTTGAGGGCTTTGGGGATCCATATTTCTGAATGGAACAAAATTAGATTTGGAGCGTTGTTGAGCTGTGATCTTATCCTCTACCAACTTAGCCAACCCTAAGGCTTCCATCATTGTGCTTAGACATAACATTTTAACCTCAGAGCGAATTGCATCCTTCAAACCACTGACAAAACAACTCCTAAAGAATTCATCAGACAATCCCTCTATGTGATTAGCCAATTTTTCAAATTTTGTCTGATATTCTCTCACAGTGCCTGTTTGGCGTAGTTTTGTGAGTTCTCTTGTGAATTCATCAAAAGCACTAGGGCAAAATCGTTGCAAAATGAGTTTGCAAAAATTTGTCCATTTTGGCTCTTCACGAGCTTTGATGTACCAATAGAACCATTAAAGGGCTTCATGTTCCAAATGAAAGGAGGCAAGTGGGACTTTGTTGACATCAAAAGTATTATGCAGATTGAAATATTGTTCTGCCTGGTATATCCATCCAGTCGGATCATCACCATTGAAGCGAGGAAAATCAAGCTTCGGTCCATGAAAATTGCTGGAAGAAGAAAACCCTATATTGCAGAAGACTCTGGCTGCCATTTATTGTTCATGGTTGAATGCTGAAGATTGAGCCCGAGAATTTTTTCATCCAAATCTTAGAGTTTGGTCTTGATGGCTACAAGTTCCTCCTCCATGTTTTTTGCTCCAATGTGGGTGACAACCATAACCAGGATTTTTTTTTTTTGGAATGGCTAGAAAAACAAAAATAGAAACTTTTTTAGTAAAAGAAAATTTGGATTTGGGAAAAACTCTGATGGGTAATTGGGGTTTGACTAGGTTTTGGACACTTTCTGAGGGACAGGGAAGTAGAAAATGGGGATTTCAGAAGAGGGGTGAAAGAATGGGAAAATTTGTCCAAGAGGGACAAAGGAGAAAAATTAGGAAATGAACATTGTGGCAAAATTTGAAGGCAATTGGGTGAGAATGGAAGAAGTAATGGCAAACCCTAAAAATAGACAAATGTGGGATTTCTGGCTTCGATAAGTGGAATTTGGGATAGGGTCCTCAAGGAAGGAAATATGCAAAATGGACTTTCAATGGATCCAGTGAATTTTCAGAGGAAACGGAGCTAAAGTAAGGAAGATATGGTGAAAAAATAGAAATTTTTTTACTTTTTCTTTTTTTAACGATCTACAACGGGATCTGCAAACGGCTCTGGATAGATTCAATCTGCAATTTGTCAGTTGGCAATAGATATGGACCCCAGGTATGTTTGGCTTCCTAAAGGTTTAGGGGATTCACTCGGCTACCAATGTTGTCTAACGGCTTGCGTATTGGGGCAGTACCCCTCACTCCAAGGCTTAGGTAAAACTGATAACTGCTTTGCCACAAACGATAGCTCTTGGTTTACCTCACAGATGGGAACTAGTCAATCAGGTAGGGGCCATTGCCCTTTTCACTGGCAGGTCCTCTCAATGGGCCAGCTACTTCGGGGTTCCTATGGTACTCCTCACAATGAGTTTTAGGGCTATGCCCAGGCACTTCCCATAATTAAGTGGATAGGGATTATTCCCTGATCTGAACTTGCAAGTGAAATGAACAATACAAATGCAAAGAAAAAAGAACTACTACAATAATCATAGTGCCTAGAGGCCACTGCAAAAAAAATTTGGTAGAAATTCCACCCAGTGAGCCCAAGAAAGCGCTCTGATACTAGATGAGAGGAACCTCCTCCAACAATATAATAAAAAATGCACGAAATAACATAAATATATATAAATAGTAGAAACACAGAATGAATTTATTGATCGCAGGCCACTTCGAGGAGGCAACCTCCTTTGAGCAAGCTCAATACAATAAATTCGTGGATGCCTTCATTGGCCTCAACACATACTTATATACTAAGTCTAATCTAAACAACTATTACTTCCCATGAATGTGGGATAATACAATATACTCACAGGATGACTTACAAAGCATATACATCCAAATGTAATATACGAACAAAGTAAAGAGAAGGGTTAAACACGGGTTCCTAACAAGGCATGGGTGAGGCATCATACTTATCTTGTTATGTGAATTACTACCCAACCCACCTAGATAAATTATTAAGTTATCACTTGATTACAACTTCCATGGGGTTATCCAGGCAGCCACTTTGGGCACCGGCCCCACCATGAAAGCCACTCTCCTACATGCAACTAGCAACCCCTAACCAACATCCATAAACCAATTAAATAACATGCATGGACAAGGGACTGTAAGGCATCTTTCTTTTGCAAACCAGCACATAGAAAATTTCAAATCCAAGACCTCAAATCACCAAACATTCCCCTTTTCACTTCAAAATCCCAAATCAAATAAAACATTTAAACAACACGACACAATGTTAAACTAGAACCCAAGTAGCCAACCTTTGGAGTCGGGTAAATTGAAACACAATACCACTATTACTACATCCATTTCCCGAAATGGAAAAATGAGGATTTAAATGACTATTACATTCCATTAGAAAAATATGACTCAGAACCAAAGAATAATATAATAAACCAATTACATCATTACTACTTGACGCTAATAACTAACAATGGAATTTCAAGCAAGACCATATTTAAAATTAACTCAACATATCACCATTGAACATTTTAAATAGGTAAGCATTATAAGGTTTTCATTTTCTTTTAAATAAAATCCAAATTCTATTCCATTCTAGAATTATAATTTCATCTAATATTTGTTTAACCATTACCATAATAATTTAATTCACAATAAATCTCTAATTTATTATTTATTTATTAAAATCAATGTATATTACTAAATCATAACTAAACAAATTTATATCTAACAAGATAAAATGAGTATAACTAATATTTAACTCAATATATTTAATTCTAGAATTGTAATACCATTCATCATTTATTTATTCACTAGCATTACCATCATAACCTATTAATACTCTAATTTAATTCATTTAACAAACATACATCTACTAATTAAATTCTATTCTTAATAAAATATTTCAAATCTATTCTAACAAAAATATGAGTTAACCAAATTTTATTCCTAAAGAGTTGATAAAAAATCTAGTTAACAATTTACTAACTCAAAGTGATATTCACTTAAGCAATGTTTACTAAACATTCATGGAGTATCTATTAGCAACTTTCAAATTTAATTCTTTTGCCAATACTTCTATTTAAATGGACTCTTGCTTTAACTTCATTATGAGGAAAGAACAATAATAATATAATTTTATTTGAGAGACTCTTAATTCAGAGAGGAGGAAATTGAAGGAAAACTTCTGAGATTCATAACAAAATGGAGAATGGTCTACCAGAAAAGCCATGAGAGTAAAAAGGTAATACATATTTCATGATGAATCCAATAAATTTTCAAAGATTCAAGAATTTAACAGAGATAGAAGAGGTTTTCAAGATGTCTGGCAGAGGAGGAATAAATTGTAGATTTAGGAAAAAATCTAACCCCAAGAATTACTGATCACAGGCAAGACAAGTTTTATTATCTTTATTTCTTTATTGATTTTAATTGCAAAGGCATGATCGATCCAAACAACAGATTTAAATCTTCATTTGCTGCAGAAATCTGATGGAATGAACACCAAAATCAGCAGTCTAAACCATTATCATCAGGCAGGAAAAATTTATAGAAGGAAAAAGAATGATGACAGCCAAAGATTCGACCCCAAGGAGAATAGACCTCAAGCAAGATTCAAAAATTATTTTTATTGATTGATAAGGCCCCCACAAACACCATACAACAGCTTCAACAAAGGTTCAAAAGTTTATTATTTTTTTCCCATAGATTACCCAAGCCTCTCCTTGCTCACGCTGTACGGCCAAACAGGAGACTTGCAAGATAAAGAAAAAAAATAAAATTAAAAACATAAAGAATTCAGAGGAGGCAAGGAATGGGGCTGTACGGCGGTGGCTAGGAGGGGTTGAGATTGTTGTTATAAGTTTGGCAAAAATTGACCCATCAACACTAGCTTTTTTTTACATTGATTTCAGTCAAAGTTTTGAGGAATAAAGATAGAGGGGCCATACAATGACATGCTGTGGTAGAGGTAAAAAGAAAATTTTGAATGATATCTCTGGCACTATCAATTTCTCAGTGCCATCATTGGTTTAAATTTTCATTTTCTGGCAATGGATTCGGAGAAGCAAATGATGGGTAAGTAGTTTGACGGTATTAAGAGAAGCAAGATAGGTAAGGATGCGGAAAAAGATTGAATAGAGCAATTTCTCACAAACTTCAGGTGACCTACAACTATCATGCTCAGGGTTACAGAGAACTTCAATTTTAGATGGCAACAGGAAGAGAGGACCAATGGATCAAGTAGACATGTTCAAATTCTACACAAGAATTCAATAGAGACACAACTAATTTAATCAGATTTGCACAAAGTTACAAGTAAACATACCTGAACTTCAATCCCAGCTTCAAACTTTCTACAGCTTCCTGTAACAATTTTTCCCATGTTTTTCTCTTTCTCTTAGAATGACTCCCCTCAAAAATAACCCCCCTAGAAATAAAAATAGGCAAACTTCATTAATTTTCCACTACCAGAATCTATTTCAAAATCCCACTAACCCCCCAAAAAAGAAAACAATTAATTTTTACTTTCCAGAGAGATTCTCCAAGTCAGGAATCACATATGACAACTCACATAGAATAAATTATTAACTAATATTATTTTCAAATTACCATATACTATTTTAATAATAAACCCATATTAAATACTTATGACTCAAATTTTATTAAAATCATTAAAATAATTAATTTAATCTTTATTAAAAATTTACTTAAATTAATATTTCCAAATTCGCATTGCTAAATAACGACTAATAAATAATACTATATCTAACTTATTAATAACATTATTAATATAATAATTAATGCATTTCCAAAATACACATAGGCTTAATAAGAAAAACTCGACACTAACTCTACATACCACATGACGACCAAATCCGAGGCAAGGACCCAAAGAATAACATCCCAACTCATGACCTCAAACTAAAGACATAAACTAACCTAGGGAAACCCCATGTTATCTCCCATCAATTCTATCCATTGGTGCAAGGGCATGCTCAGACCTGCTAAGTCAGGTGGAGTCAATGTCCGGTCCCTACAACCTGCATTAAAATGATAGGTTGTATACGGACATATGCATATATATCAAACACACAGAGTCAAGAATTGCAGCATAGTAGGGTACTCAAAATGAGTAATACTACACTATCCTTCCTCTGAAACAAGACAATAAACATAAACATCTCTAACTGACAATCAGATAACATTCAATCCAAAAAGCATAGTAACATTATTCTGCATAATCAATTAACTATCAACTTAATCATGTCAAAACATAACATAAACTGTAATATCAATAGCATCATCATAAAACTCATAACACATGTCAAAACCACATCAGTCAAACATAGTCCATCATGATCATAATAATCATAAACTATAAGTCTATCAACCATATGTCTCAAAATTGTCTAAATGCAATAGAAAACTATCAACTGTCACAAGACAAAATGAGGGGCATTAAAATATTAGGAAATAAATCACTCGTAATTATGTGTGTTCTCATCTAAGTCATTTTTTTTCCATCGTGTGTGAATATAATTTGAACATATTAAAAATTTAACATCTTGTTTGCACAAACAACAATTAAAATGTGCAATTATATAATGTTATTACAAGAAGCAATTTGGCACTCAATGGATAATCTTGGATTACTTAAAGTTGTTAAATTTGTTATGAATATTCCTCTCATGTTGTAATTTATCTTGGCTTAAGGATAAATTGATATTTTGAGGATATGTGAATCTTGAAATTAATTAATTGATCATTTTGTTAGTCTAACTATTCATTTTATTAGTCTTTGGTGAGAAAATATATATGCATGTTATAGATTGATGTTGTCATGCATGAGAGTATGTCCTTATTCCTCTTACCAATCATACTTAGATAAGTGAAGATTATGGTAATGATAGTTTATGTTCAATAAATAATATCATGTTCTAACTTATTCACAAATGGATTTTAGAACTAAGGGATATATATTACTAAATGGAATTGTGTTTTATGTTTCTTTCAATGGTAGTAATTTTAAATTGTGGATTTTGTTTCAATTTAAGATTTTGATAAAAAAAATAGGTAGTACAATTATAGTATTGAAGCATTTATAGAAATTTCTAAGTAAACATAGAAAATCATTGAACATTTATATTATATTGTTAAAATAGGAAACTATTTTATTTCACACATATACTTGAAGAAGACTTAATTACCAAATGCTCTCACCTTGCCACTTGGGATCTTGGTGATTAGTAAGTAATAAGTATTCTATTGAATATTAGTGATCTATTAATTTAAGTTTTGTCTCATTTCCAATTTCAATATTTAAAAAAAGTCATGCAAAACAAAACCTTCACACTAGTTGATATTAAGGGTGCCTCTGGTTCATCTTTATGGGTGAAGATGTCATGATTGAACTATTACATCTAATGCCTAAGCTAAAATAATGATTTTTTGGCTCCATCCCTACAAATCACCAAGGAATAATAAGGACACTTTAGTATTTTGATTAAATAGTAGAAAGTCTTCCTCGAACTAAAATCAACAATTGTTTAAAATTGTGTGAAGATCATCACCGTAGGATTCCAAGAAAGGTGTTCTTTTACTCAATTATAAGACATGAGGTAGGATGCATTCCTGAATCCTAACCCCTGATAAGATTTATCCTATATCCTTTTAGTGGACTTGGGCTATCAGATTTCTCCCTTTTTGGATGACATTTTAGCAAGAGGTATGAGGTATCCCTAACCTCCAACTCACAAATCACTCTCCCTAGGTAACTTAATAGTTGTTGTTTAGGTGGTCGTTTGGTTTTTAGACATGAGGTATGAGGTATCCTTGATCCCTGATGTCAGACTGATTACCTCCATAAGTGTATTGAGTCAATCTTTCTCTAATGGATTTTAAATCTTTATGGCTAATCTTTCTTGATGAATCTAACCCTAATGTGGCATTTATCCAAATGTGGGTTGCAATAATGGATGGTTTGTTCTTGTTTTACAGAAAAATGTAGGGAGATCCCCCACAAAGAGAGATGAAGTATGCATTCAAGGGGTATCATTCTCCTTCAAAGATGTTCTCTCCTTATACAAAGATAGGGGACATGGACCTAGGATATGTTAATGTACAAGATTTGTTCCAAAAGGTACATGGGGAGGGCGAGAAGAGATTCAATACCAAGTGTATAACATCTTCAAATTTAGCTCAAGCTATTGTATTCCCAATCTCCTTGCAATCCCCAGAACTAGTGCTATCCTGTGCTAAGAGGTATGATCAAAAGAATAGGAGGTTGTTGGGACCTTTAGGGTAGGTAGTCATAAACATCAGTATTGAGACCATTGAGAAGGATTGGGGACTTCCTACTTATGATAAATATGAAAAAATTGACATGAAGGAGGCCCTTGATTACTATGAGAGGAAGAATCTCACAACCACCAATCTTGTCAAAGACAACCTCCTCATAGTGAGAAGAAATTCTACCAAGAAAATGGCCAAGTTCAAAACTGAGGATTTCAAGGAGGATGTCAGAGACATCATCTCACTGTTGCATAAGGTTTTTGACTCTCCAAATGCTAGATAATTTTACCCCTAGATGTGCTACTTCGTAGTCAGTATGTATGATGATAAAAGAATAGACTGGGGAACCCTCAACAACAACAATCTACATGAACAATTGATAGATGTGTTAGAATCTAAGAGGTTCTTCATGACCTCTTATTATACCTTCTAGCCTAACAGGGTAATTTTCCTAGATTGACAACAGTTGGCTCCCTCCAACTTGGAGAAGCCAAGGTTTTTTATCATTACCCACTTATTGGAGCTCAAAGAGAACAAAAATCATTGCTATGTTGTTAATGATGCATTTATATATGCTATCATCATAGGACTAGAAAATTAATATGCAAATAGATTATCTTTGGAGGCCACCAATGAGTTTTCAAAATGGGGGAGGTAGTAAATACAATAGAAATCCTTCTCCTACATCAGGGTTGTTGGCTTCCACAAGGCACCCTACCAAGGTATCTCAGTGACTATAAGCACTATAAAATGCATGAGCCTAAATGGTAATCTGATGATGAGATATATTCCTAAACACGTACATGTAAGATGTAAATATGACCTCTCAGAAGTATTCCTCTTTACAACACATGGATCCATGTTCCTCACTTTATTTGTGCATCCCCTATCTCCTAGCTAACCTTCTAAGGTCTTGCATCCTCACTAATTACCCTATGTTGACAATTCATTTTTGTCAATTTCTATCCCTGTCAACATGACCTACCTACTTTAAAAGATAGGAAATTCAATTTCCCTGAGCCCCTTTCAACCATTTTAACCCTCTAGAGGCCTCTAATTGACCTCCTAGACCATCTCCAATCATCAGTTTGAACACCCATTTCCTCAATTTTAGGTTGCCCACTTTAACTCTGAATCTCCCAAGGGTGAGCTTGCCACTGAAGTGCATCCCCTAGGGGAAACTCACCCTAGTGAATTAGGTGACCCACTTTCTTAAACTCCAATAACTTGTCTCCAAGTACTGAAGTCATCTTTAGCCCCCCTACGTCCAATCTTAGCCCCTGAAACCACTTGTAGAACCTATTCCCTGAGGGTAACCCACTTTGACTTATGACTCTCATGGGGGTGACCCTACATTTTAAGTAACTCTCCCATGGGTGGCCTACCCTAGCAAACTAGGTGACCCTATCATGTTTTGACATATGTGTTTCTCTTTAGTTCGGGCCCAAAATAACTCTATTTTTGCTCCAATTTGCATAGATCTTTGACCCTAATTGAGCCTAATCTATTTCTAACTCATTCTTAACTCTCAATCACTCCACTCTTATCTCTCACTGAGCTATTCTTACTTCCCTATCCATCTCATGCTAACTCCATTATTCCTATAGTGATAAGTTTTCAAAGCTTGTTCACTCTCTAATCAACCCATTTCACTATCCAATCAAGAGAGTTAAATCTCTAATCAATTCCACCATTCAGGAGTTTCTCAAACCTATAAATACCCCCCTCCTATATGCATTATGGGAGGCAAATTCATTATTACACATTCATTCAAGATTTTATTTTTTCTCTCCGTAGTATTTATATGCTCATTGCGAGACTTTGTGAGTCTTTTGTTTTCTTCTTAGCTTACTTTCCCAAGCTTCAATAGCTTCATAGCATCATTATGCTCTGAAATTGCTTTCAAAAGTCTAAGTCATAGTTCTCCCATAGCTCTTATAGCTTGATTCATCTCATCATAGCATCATCGCTCAATTCATACTCGAATCCATTGCTTCTATTTTCATCCCTTTTTCCAAGAGGACCCCATTGTAGAGGAGAGGATGTTGTTGTGAAAGGAATTTTGAGGATACGCCAGGCTCATGCACCAAATTCATGGTCATTTTTTCATATTCTTAGTAGTTAATTAGATAACCAATTTGCTCTTTAGAAAGTAATATTGATTGCTGCTATTATCTTGATAGCATTTGCATTGTTAGAAAATAATTGCTTTCCATTGCCTAGCATAGTTGTTATTTGCTTTCCTAGTTAAATTTCCTTCATTACTTTAAGTTAGTTGTTTTTTTTTCATTAGTTTAGATGCAAAAATTGATTCACGAAAACACAAAAACATAGGTTAAATGTTTCTTAAGAAAAATCATCTTAGATTGCATTTATATTGACTTCATATAATTAAAACATTCAAAAATTAGAAAAAGAACAAAAATATTGTTTTGCATTCATAAATAGTTGCATACATAAAAAATCACAAACACATAGAGAAAAAAACAAAAACACAAAAAGAATTCAAAAACTCCTCGGTTCCATCACAAGGTCACCAATAAACAATTGTAGCAAACCATTGATTACAACACAAAGTCAACTTAAAGCCAAAGTCAACTCAAAAGTCAACACTTGGTCAAACCTAAGTCAACACAAAAAACTCTCTCTCTCTCACCTAAGCATTCAATGTGCCTGGGGATTAGAGGGGATTGGGTTAAAGCTATTCTCGAAGAGAGAGGCAGTCTATTCTAGACCACAATATACACCACAAATGATTGAAGAACGAGAACATACTCTTAGAGTCATTCAAGAAAGAAACAACACATAATTCATTCAAGCACATGAGAATAGATTATAACACCTTAGGATAATCAACAAACAAAACATTCTTAGCACAAGGTATTGGAACTTATGAAACTCCAATAGGAGACTTAGAACTAGTGACCCTTCAGGTCATATAATTATCTCCACAATAATAGTCATAGAATGTGCTCGCCAATAATTAATACATATTTGGCCCACAAACTGGCCAACTTCCCTCCACAACATTCTACTTCCACACAAACAGAACTACCCCCAGGTTATGCCTCCACTTGACTGGATTTTTCCATGAGAGTGAGAGTGACTTGGAGGTCACCCATTGCAAGGAGATGGTTCATGCTTGATATTGGAGCTAACTCATTTGCATTGTGCTTGAATCATGTTTCAAAGCATACATATTTTGGTGAACCTGACATAAAGAACAAATCCTTTTGGGGTGGGTTCTTTCACATTTTTGCACATTTCTTCCATTCCACTTTCATATTTTGTTTCCATATTCATCTCATTCATTCTGTGGTGTTTCCTGCACCCCTAATCTAAGACAAAGTCACACAAAGTTCAAGGGAATTTCCCCTCCAATGAAACTAGCATGTTGTCAGATTTAATAGATTAAATTTCAAGTTAATAAAACTCTGAAGAATCAAATTCAAATGGCATCCAATAAGAGCCCCACAACTTTGACCAAATAAAAACATTCCAAGTGAGTGTCCAATCTGAGATCCATCAATGAATTGACCCATAAAAATTCATAGGAAAATGGCCACCCAAATGGACAACAAGGTGAGCCATCAAAAGAAGAGATTACAAGAAGCTTCAGAGGCACAAAAATCCCTCCATGTATCACATCAAGATAAGAGATCTATGACATGTTAAATGTCACCAAAAAGAACAAATGGGGTCACTTAAACACCAATGCAAAGTAATCCACCACAAGGTGGCAAAACTCAAAGAATGGAGGAAGTCTCACTCACAAAACTTTTAGAAACCTTGGTCCAATAGATCAAGACCCTTGAGGCCAAAAATCTTGAACAATATTGTGAAAAAAAATTGAGGAAAGACTTATGGCATAGGGAAATCCTTTCATGGACAAGATCGAATCAAACTAGGGAGCAACCCAAATTCCTCCTCTTCTAAACTTCCATTCTCATCACACTGAAGCATTCATGCCTCCTTTTCCCTCATCATTTAACATGGAAAGTTGTAATCAAATAGGCGGGATGTCCATGATGTAAAATCAATTACAAATAATCCCACCCAATTTTCAAGACATAAGCATGACACCATCTAGTTATCCAACATTTTTACGATATCAACAATCTAGCATACCTTTTCAACAAGCACAATGAGCTCCACTTGAAGGGCTAATGTTTAGAGGAACAAGACCCTCTACACATAACTCCCTCTTAGGAACATACCTCAAGTATTTAAAGGAGCCTCTTGACTACAAAATTCATCATGTCATACTACCACATCCTCTCCCCGAGCTTCCAAAATTTAAATGAGAGGGTGATCCCAACTCGCATATCAAGGCCTATATCATAGTAGTGCAAGAACTCCTTACTTGGTATGAGGTGGTAGTTAAAATGTTTCCAAAGACTTTGGAGCTTATTTCTCTAGATTGGTACTATCAACTTCCAGAAGCATTGATCCACTCTTTTAGGAAACTCATCAATCAATTTGTGGTTTCCTTCAACATAAATAAACTAGTCAAGATAGGAATATGAGAATTTTTACAATCAAGCAAGAAAACAATGAGTCAATTGCATATTTTATCACAAAATGAAGGAAAGTTCTCTATTCTTCAACTAGTGCACCAAACATGGATCATAAGGATCTATGTGATCTTTTCTTACATGCCCTCAATAACGACATATTAGAAAAAGTCCAAAAAATCCCTTAAATCATATGAAGAAATTCTTGAAAGTGCCCTTAGAATTGACCAAGCTACTATTGGTAGTGGAAGAAGGGAGTATGATTCCAATGCAAGGTTGATAAACCAAAATAGCAATAACAAAATCTTGACAAACAATCAAACCATAGATGGGGCAACAGACACTTCACCATCCTAGAACAATAATTGTGATCACAATGGTTATGCAAATTTGGGGAATCAAAATGTCAACAACTATCCCCCAAGAATCAACCAGAAGTCATACAACAATCATCGTAAACCTCAAAATTATAATCATGATAAATGCTGCTCATTTCACAAGAGAAGGGGGCATGATATTAAGTCATGTTGAGAGTACCATTGCTTCATATCAAACCTCCCGAAAGATCAATGACAAGAATTCATAGACACTCCCACAAGATGAAGGAAATATCCCTAAAATCCATCAAAACACCTTTGATCAATACACATTAGGCCTTGTGGAATTGGACAAAGATCAAGAATTTTATATTACCCAAGGACTAGAACAATCAGATGATGCCTCCAACGATTAAATTTTTTCTCAAATGTTATAACTTCTCAAGAGTTCTCCTATGCACAAGAATTCTCTCCTCAATGCCTTAGGTCTAGGCCATCAAGTTAAAAACACTCCAAATGAAAAGTGTTCTTCTTCGACATTTAATTTTGAAAAGTTAACCTTAGACATCGACATAGCTAAATAGGATGATCTCCCCATCTACTTAATAATCCATGTTCAAGATTATTCCATCAAACGTGTAATAATTGATGATGGGTCTACAATCAACATAGTCTCTTTCTTTCTTCTTCAAAGAATGGGTTATGACGAAACTCAAATCACAAGAGAAACTTCCATCCTTAGAATTCATGATAACCCATACTTTTAAACCATGGGTAAGGTCAATCTACAAATTACATTGGGTCCCAAAACCCTCACAAATAAATTTTACATCATCAACAAAGAAACCACTTACAATATGATCCTAGTAAGGCCTTGGATCCATAGGATTAGGGTTTTTCCTTGGACATTATTTGAAGAAATTCACTTCTCGCACATGGGACAAACCCATATCATCAAAGGAGACCTAGATCCGTTCAGTATTTATAGAGTTGAACAAGCCAAAAAGAAGGGAAAGACCATAAAACCATCAATGACCCAAACATCAACACTTTTGAAAATGAAGAGACATCAAAACAAATTGCAAATGTAGACAAGACCTCAAAATATATAGCGGAGGGGGCAATAGGATAATTCCCCTTCGATCCCCACTCAACAAAGGCTTATGCTCCTTTCAACTTAGCATCCATTCCTATCGATCCAAATATAAGCATCCATATATTTGAAACCACCACTAAGAAAAAAGGAGAACCAAAACCCACACAGATACTAGGATAGTCATTATCAATTCAAATTACCCCTCAAAAGTTCAAAATTGATGAAACTATACAAGAATCTAGAAAATGACAAGGCTAGGGGGAAATATCAAACAATAAAATATGTGAGTGAACAAAACTTCTCAGTAATTTCAAAGACATTTTTACACCAAGTCTTCGAGTATCCTTGCAAAGAATTTTGAGTGACGTTTAGACCAAATTGGATAGGTCCATACATAGTTACTAAGGAAGACGTTAGAAATGACACTTACCTCTTATGCACAATGGAAGATGAAGAGTTTAGTATCTACAAACTCTGTAAAAATCATAAAACATCAAAATTCAAAAAAATCAAATAAACTTAAAAATCCATCAAAAGTACAAAAAATCAAGAAAAACAAAATATGCATCTTCATTTTGTTCACCATGCATTTGTGAGTAGCATGCTCTTGTCTGATTTTTTTCTTAGTAAGGAGTCTAAGGTTTCTTAGGTATAGGTTGACTAGTTGAGCCTTTGAGATTCCTAATGATCATATTTATCGCCAATCATTCCCATTTACATTTACCAACAATTTTAAATTGAAGCCAATCTCTTAGCTTTATACTAATCCTAGTCTTAATGAATCACTATGTTGAGTCCAAATGAAGTCAGTACTCAAACCTACAATATCCAATGGAATCTTGCAAGTGGACCTTCCCCATTCCTTCTTAGCAAAAGGGAAGTCTAACTGGATATTGAAAACCCTTGGTGGCACTCATCCCCTTATCTTTTCTAGCCAAAAATGTCAAGGGGATCATAACTCCGTAGGAAGCAATAAAAAAAAGAATAGGTGTACAAAAAAAGAAAGATCATGAAAAAGTTAAATAAGAGAGAAAATACCAAAAAAATGATAAATAAAAAATAAAAAATAAGATACTGCAAAATACAAAAAAGAAGAAAGAAACAAAAGAGAGAAAAATGAAAAGAGATGATTTTTTATGTCTATACTCTTGGGTGGATATAAATCTAAGCTTGAAGCTACGAGGGTGGCATTTATCAAAGAAAATAAAAAGAGACATACAAAGCACACACACACTAGCTGAGCAAAACCAAGAGTCTAACTATCTATAGGACCATCTTCTTCCCTAGAGCCTTTCCTTTACCTTAGGTGTATCTTGTTCACCGTCTTTGATCTAAGTCTAGAAGGTGCTAATAAATTTTGTTGCTTACCTAGGTTGAAATCTTGTCAAAATGTTTTCATCTAGACGAGGATCAATATATAGCCTTTTGCAAAGCCAAAATTAGGAATTTTCCATCTCTTCCCACTCCCACATGAGTTATTCACAAAATCCTATCTCAAAGTTCAGTAGGTCTTCCTATGCCGAGTCAACTAACAAGATTCCTCTGTGTCGAAAATCCTACTAAAGAGCATTCACATTATTTGTTCCACTTGCATACATTTCTAAGATATAAGACAATAAAACATGTCATAACATCAGGGAATTCATAGCACTTAGTGCATATTACTTTGCATTTCATATTTGTGATTCACGACCAAACACGTTGCATCTCATTCATATCAAAAACACAAAAAAATTAAATCATCCATGTGGGATCATCATAGGTATGCATTCTCATAAGCAAAATAAAATCTCTAGAAAACCATATACACAAAAGGAAAAGTGAAGTAAAAGATGTCGACTGAAGCTACATTTAGATCTCAACCAATCAAGTCTCATGCAACAATAAGTGCAAAACAATGTCTAAGTACAAGTCACTCCTCCATTGGAGTCAAAAGAGAAAAACTATGCACTCAAGCATACAAGTCTCCCCAAGTAAGGGAGAAAGAGTGAAAATCTCTTTAGGAAAAATAGGTCTCTCAAAGACCTCAAGATGTTAAGTCAAACCTTCATAAAATCTTTAAAAAAAACAAAAAAAATTGTAAAACTAAAATATTTCCCTCAAAATCTACAATAAAAGGAGAATTTATTTTTCTCCTCTCTAGATTAGCATGTATTTGTTCCAATTGTCTAGGATTTTTTCTTCATTTGGTGTGTCTTCATCCTTATAGGTCTTTATGACAAAGGAGAAATGACTCAAGTACATTCACAACTTACGCATCAACAATACATCTTATCATTTCCATTTCAATGCTTATTTTGAAATAAATCATGAAGTCAAACTAATACTTGTTATTTAAGGTATAATTGTGGGATAACAACATCAAGTAAGTCCTAGTTTGTGAATGGTACCTACCTTTCATGTAGACTACCATCCCCGAGGGGGCAAATATGTAAGCACTAAAAAACTGCATGAACCTACATGGTAATCCAATGATGAGTTGTAGTCTTAAAAATGTACATGTAAGTATGTAAATATGACCTCTTAGTAGTATTCCTCTTGGTGACACATGGATTGATGTTCTTCACTTTGTTTGTACCTCCCCTATCGCCTAGCTAACCTTCTAAGGTCCTCCATCTTCACCAATTGCCCTATGTCAAAAATTCATTTATGTCACTTTCTAGCCCTGTCAACATGACCTACCTACATCACAAGATGGGAAATTCAATTTCTCTAAGCCCCTTTCAACCATTTCAACCCTCTAGAGGCCTCTAATTGACCTCCTAGACCATCTCCAATCATCAGTTTTAACACTCATTTTCTCAAGTTCAGGTCACCCACTTTGACTCTAGATCTCCTGGGGGTGACCCTACCACTAAAGTGGATCCCCCAAGGGTGCCCTACCCTAGTGAACTAGGTGACCCACTCTTTAAAGTTCAATAACTTGTCTCTAGATCTTGAAGTCATCTTTAGCCCCCTAGGTCCAATCTTAGACCCTGAAACCACCTGCAGAACGTATTCCTTGTGGGTCACCCACTTTGACTTCTGAATCTCCTAGGGGTGACCTTGCATTTTAAGTGAATTCCCTAGAGGTGACATGCCCTAGCAAACTAGGTGACCCTGTCATGTTTTGACATGTGTGTTTCTCTTCAGTTCGGGCCCAAAATAGCTCTATTTTTGCTCTAGTTTGCATGGCTCTTCAGCCCTAACTAAGCCTAATCTATTTCTAACTCATTCTAAACTCTCAGTCACTCCATTATTAGCTCCCACAATACTATTCTTATCTCCCTATCCATCTCATTCTAACTCCATTGTTCCTTCAATGATAAGCTTTCAAAGCTTGTTCACTCTCTAATCAGCCCATATCATTGTCCAATCAACATTGTTAACTCTTCAATCAAGAGAGTTAACTCTCCAATCAATTCCACCATTCATGACCTTCTCAACCCTATAAATAACCCCTCCTATATGTATTATGGTAGGAAAATTCATTGTTGCACATTCATTCAATCTTTTCTTTTTGCTCTCCATAGAATTTATATGCTCATTGCAAGACTTTGTGAGTCTTTTGTTTTATTCTTAGCTTATTTTCCTGAACTTCAATAGATTTATAACATCATTATGCTCTCTAATTGGTTTCAAAAGTCTAAGTCATAGTGCTCCCATAGTTCCCATAGCTCAATTCATCTCATCATAGCATCATCCTTCAACTCATACTAGAATCCATTGCTTCTATCTTCATCCTTGTTTCTAAGAGGACCCTACTACTATAGAGGAGATGAAGTTGCCATGAAAGGACTTTTGAGGATATTCCAGGCTCATGCATTAAATTCATGTCAGTTTTTTCATATGCTTAGTAGTTAATTAGATCACCAATTTGCTCTTGGGAAAGTAATATTTATTGTTTCTATTCTCTTGATAGGATTTGCATTGTTAGAATATAATTGCTTTCCATTTCCCACCATAGTTGTTATTTTCTTTCCTAGTTAAATTTCCTTCATTAATTTAAGTTAGTTGTTATTTTCTTTTAATTAGTTCAAATGCAAAAGTTGATTCATGAAAACACAAAAACATTGGTTAAACTTTGCTTAAGAAAAATCATCTTAGAGTACATTCATATATACTTCATATAATTAAAACATTCAAAAATTAGAAAAAGAACAAAAATATTGTTTTGCATTCATAAATAGTTGCTTACATAAAAAATCACAAAAACATAGAAAACAAAACAAAAAAACAAAAAGAATTCAAAAACTCCTCGATTTCATCACAAGGTTGACAATCAAACAAAAGTGTAGCAAACCTTTGATTACAACACAAAGTCAATACTTGGTCAAACCTAAGTCAACACAACAAACTCTCTCTCTCTCACATAAGAATTCAATGTGCCCAGGGATTAGAGGGGATGGATTAAACCTATTCTCAAGGAGATATATAGAGGCAATCCATCCTAGACCACAATATACACCACACACGATTGAAGAACAAGAACATGCTCTTAGAGTCATTCAAGAAAGGAACAACACACAACAATTCATTCAAGCACATGAGAATATATTAGAAAACGTTAGGATAATCAACGAACAAAATAGTCTTAGCTAGGCATTGGAATTTACAAAAATCCAATAGGAGACTTAGATCTAGTGACCCTTCAGGTCCTTTAGTTATCTCCACAACAACAGTCATAGAATGTGCTCATCAAGCATTAATACATATTCAGCCCACAAACTGGCTAACCGCCCTCGACAACATTCTAATTCGATGCAAATAGAACCACCCCCAGGTTATGCCTCCACTCAACTAGATTTTCCATGAGAGTGAGAGTGACTTGGACATCACCCATTGCAAGGAGATGGTTCATGTTTGATATCGGAGCTGACTCATTCACATTGTGCTTGAGTCATGTTTCAGAGCATACATATTTTGGTGAACCTAATTTTTGAAGAACAAATCCTTTTGGGTTGGGTTATTTCACATTTTTGCACATTTCTATTAGAATCTAAAAAGATTATTAACCCAAAAAACTAGTGCAAAGAATAGATATCTAAACTATGAATGCAAATGATACGAAATCGAAATAGCAACAAAGAGTTAGTCTCCAAGAGAGTAATGCAAATGCTAGAAGCAAAATAGCATTAAGAGGATGCAAAAGCAAAAGATACAAAATACAAGCCAAGTAGCATGCTTATATAGACTAGGAAGAGGGAGGAGGTGGCAACATCGACCAATCAGGAGCAACCATCTATCGGACTAAAGATAGTAAAGTATCTTCCTGAGATAGCTAATGGATGCTCACATATAGGAAGGTGACACCTCACAACCACTCACCTAATAAGACATGCTTTATTAACCTAAGTGAGATTAACAGAAGTGTAGGAAAAACCTAGGAATATAGGAAAAATAAATAACCCAACTAGGAAATAAAAACCTACACTAACACCCCCCCAAAAGCGAAGCTTGGGTGTATGTAGAAATGGGTCCTGACAAATCAAGCCTAATGAGGTACCCATGTACATAAATTCCCCCCAAAGAGAGAGAAAAGCCCACCCAAAATAGAGAGAGAAGAGACCCCCCCAAAGTAGAGAGTCAGGACTCCGAGTGAGAGGAAGAAGCCCCCCAGAAGATGAAGCATCCCACACCCTCAGCAAAGCTCGCAAATGAAGGAACTTGCTCTCAGTGAAGGGTTTGGTGAAGATATCAGCAACCTGCTCAAAAGTCAGACAGTATGAAGGTCAATGACGTGGCCATGGATGAGCTCCTGGATGTAGTGTATGTGAACTTCTATGTGTTTGGTCTGCTGATGATGGACTGGATTCCGTGAGATCTGAATGGCACTCTGGTTGTCACAAAATATGACTGATGGCTATCTGATCTGGATACCAAACTCAGTGAGAAGATTTTGAAGCCAAATGGCCTCAGTGGCAAAATTCACAGCCCCCCAATACTCGGCCTTAGTAGAAGATAGAGAAATAGCAGATTGCTTCTTGCTCGACCAACAAACATGACCTAAACCAAGTGAGAAGCTATAACCTGAAGTAGACTTGCGATCTTGAGAATCGCCCGCCCAATTTGAATTTGTGTAGCCCACCAAGTCAAGCTCAATGCCTATTGCGTAGTGAATCCCAAAACTGTGAGAACCCTGAAGGTAGTGAAGGATCTGCTTGGCTGCTTTCCAGTCTAGCTCATGAGGCTCCTGCATGAATCGAGAGACCATGCCTACAGCATATGAAATGTCGAGTCTCGTATGAGGCAGATAAATGAGACTCCCAACAAGTTGTCGGTACAAAGTGCCATCAACAAGTGGAGAAGAACACCAAGCCTCAAGTTTGACTCTAGAAAGAAAGGGAGTCAGAGTAGGCTTGCAGTCAGCCATATGAAACCTCGAGAGTAAATCTAGAGCATACTTGGACTGGTTGATGGTGATCCTAGAAGCAGACTGGTAGATCTCAATCCTGAGAAAGTAATGCAACAAGCCCAAGTCAGTCATCAAAAACCTGTCATGAAGGGCAGTTTTGACAGCCCCAATGGTGGATGAACTCCATGTGATCAACAAGTCATCAACATACAGAACCAAAAATAGGAGTGAATCATCCTACTATAGAATGTAGACATTGAGATCAGAATGGCACCGCGTGAACCCAACTGATAGAAGGAAGGAGTCCATCTTGGCATACTAGGCTCGAGGAGCCTATTTGAGGCCATAGAGACTTTCGAAGACGGCACACAAGTGAAGAATCTTGAAGGAACCCCTGTGGCTACTCCATGTAGATCTCCTCCTGAAGGTCACCGTGAAGGAAGGCACTCTTCACATCCATCTGGTGTACTTCCCAATGATTAGCTGCAGCAATGGCAAGAACAAGTTAGATGGAATTCATTCGGGCAACTGGCGCAAAAGTCTCAGAGTAGTCAATTCCAGGAACTTGGAAGAATCCTTTGGCGACCAAGTGAGCCTTATGCTTGTCAACCAACCCATCTGCGGCAAATTTTGTCTGATAGATCCACTTACATCGAACAAGTTTTCTTCCCTTAGGAAGAGGGACAAGATCCCAAGTGTGGTTCCTCATCAAGGAACTATACTCCTCCTACATAGTTGTATTCCACTCAGGAATACCAAAAGCCTCATGAAAAGACTATGGATTTGAGGCAGTAGCAATGAAGACATGTGGAACATCCTAGAAAAATGAATGAGTCCGCCTGGTGTCTGATGGATCCCCAACCCAATCACCTACAAACTGCAAGGTCTGTCTAGCCAAAAATGGACCGGAAGATGGAGAATCTGGAGGAGAATCATCAACCTCTGAATGATGACTAGGAGAGGAAGGAGGCAAGTCCTCTGAATCACTCTCTGCATCGAAAGTGGAGGTAGAAGACTACTCAGGTGAATCTGACTCATCAGAAGATCTATCATGTATCCCAAGTGACTCCAATGTCAAAGTAGAAGGAGTTGGAGAAGTCATAGAAAGTGAGCTCGAAGAGCCCTCCTCAAACTGAACACTCCTCTTAATAAACAACTCATGTGTAGTAGGGTGGAGCAACCGATAACCCTTCACACCATCAGGATAACCTATAAATATGCAAGGTCTGCTATGCGGATCCAAGGCCTTGCATTTCTCTACAGGAATGTGGGCCCATGCAGGAGAACCAAAAACTTGAAAGTGCTTAACAAATGGTCTCCGACTGCTCCAAGCTTCAAAAGGAGTGACTCCCTTCAAGGCTCGGTGAGGAACACGGTTCTGAATATAACAAGCACAGTTAATGGCCTCTGGCCAATACTGTGGTGCAAGAGATCTGGAGTGAATCATGCAATTCGCCATTTCCTTCAAGGACCTATTCTTCTGTTCTGCAACATCGTTCTGCTGAGGATTGTATGGAACTGAATGCTGCAAATCAATCCCCTCTGAAGTGCAAAACCTCTCAAACCGATGGTTGACATACTCACCACCATTGTCAATGTGTAAAACTTTGATGGCTTTCTCGGATTGCTTCTCTACAAAAGTTTTGAAGTCCTGAAAATGATCAAATACCTCTGACTTCTATTTGAGAAAGTACACCCAAGTATATCGTGAAAAGTCATCAATGAATGTGAGGACATATCGGGCCCTACTAAAAGAAGGATGCTGAAATGGACCAGCCAAATCACTATGAACTAACTCCAGTATCTGTGAAGCTCTTCATGCATTACCTTTGTCAAACTTTTTCTTAGGATGCTTACCAAGAATGCAACCTTGGCAAACACTGCCTGAAAACTGAACTGAAGGCAACCCTGTGACCATGCTCTGCTGGTTGAGCTGCTGCAAGTAGCGGAAGTTTAGATGGCCAAACTGCTCATGCCATAATCTATTCACATCATTAGAATGAGTAAACAAAACAGTCAAAGAAGGATCAGGAACAAAGTGAGAAAACAGATAGAGTTGTGACTGATGATGTGCTCTCCCAACTGCAACTGTAGAACCACTGTGCAACTCACGAATCTCCACTGAATCAGGAGTGAACTCAACCCGCTTGCTTGAACCTGTGTGAGTGATTTGGTATACCGATAGGAAATTAGTTGATAATGAGGGCACACAAAGAACATCATGGAATGTGCCACCCCCCACATCAACAGACCCTCTCCCACACACCTCAACAGGAGTGTCATCACCCATCAAAATAGAAGGCATAGTACATGGCTCCAAAGATGCAAGTTCTTCCTTAGATGAAACCATGTGGTGTGAAGCACCCAAATCAAGAACCCAAGTGGATGGTGAAGAAGCAACTGCAACAAGGGCCTTGCCCTTTCCTTTCCCCTTGTTGTTTTCTTTTGCCTTGTTAGACCCCTCATTAGAACTCTGTTTGATAGACCCAGGAACACTAATATTATTCTTCTCAAGAATGTGTGTCAAGTGATCAATTTGTTTCTTCAGACATTTATGTTCATCATGACCGGATCTTTTACAATAGGCACATTGGACCCTCTCTTTCTTAGGCTTGTCGCCCTTGGAAGATTGGGTCTCATTAGTTGCTTTTGAAGCAACCGATATCTGATCCTTCTTCTCTTTGCTATTCTTTTGTTTCTTATCCTTACTATTGTTGTTACTATTTTGTCTTTTTTGTTCTTTTGTGCCTTGGTTGGCAACCAAGGCATGTGACTTAGAGGACTTAAGAGTGCCCATCTAGATTAGCTTGTCTTGCTCCCGAGTGAGATTGACAGCAAAATCATCTAAAGATGGCATGGTGAATTAAGTACCAAGTGCACCCTTAGTAGCATAGAAGGTAGAAACAAACACAAAATATTCTGAACTTAGCTTAGAAAGAATACTAAGAATCAGTTGTTCATATTTCTTTTCAATTCCACATTGTTTTAACTACAGCCTTAGTGATTTCAATTTAGTGAAGAAATTTTGGATTGTGTTGAAATTGCCTAGACTTAAACTAATTAGTTCATTTTCCAACATATGACCCCTCATTAAATCTTGTGTGCCAAATAGTTTTTCTAGCTTTGTCCAGATTTCATTTGGTGTATTCAAAGACTCAATGTGAAAGAGCAAATCAGGAGAAACAGACAAACACAATGTTCCATATGCCTCATCACATTTGTTAAACCACTTAGGCTTATCTTCATCTTTAGCAGGTTCAGTTTCAAGTCCCATAGTTATCCTATTTAATCCAGCTTTCCTTAAGTGAATTGTCATGCGTGATTTCCACTCAAAGTAATTGTATGGAGTTAGGATGGGCAGATTTGTTTGATCCATGATGAAGAGATGCAGAGAAGAAATATCGAAAAGAAGAGAATCCAACCAAGACAACCCCCCCTTTTCACTCAATCAAAGAACCCCCCCAAGAAAATATGATTTAGCACTTTATATTAGTGCGTAAACAACTACCACTAGCAAGAAATACTAAGTGGTCTTGATTTAAATGCATTACAAAACCCTCACGAAGAGCATATGCTAAAAATACAACTTTGGCACAATACTCAAAAAATAAACAACACCACTGCGATCTACTCGAAAAATCATGCACTTTCAAAAAAAGAATCACCTCGATACGAGGTCGTATGTGAAAGTTATGATCCTCCGAAGTTCCCAAAACGAGAACTGTGCAATGTCACAACTGAGAATCTGTAATTTATAAAAAATCTCGACATCAAAATAAAAAAATGTCTACACTAGTATATAGAGCACGAAAAAATAGCCAAAATAAATAAAAAAAATCGTGGGAAAAGGAGTCCGTATGAGCAAGAACAGAGCATTTGAAAACTGCCTTCAAAACTGCAACTGCTAATGGAAAGGGGTCCTGCTGTAGCTTTCTGAGCGCATTTCTACAAAATATATAGATTGCATGCAAAAACAGAAAGATATCCAGATGGTTTTTCTGTGCTGCAAACAAAACCCAGAAGGCATTTTTCTTTTTGATGTACAGCAGATGTTGATCCAGTGTAAACAGAACGCCTTTAGCTACAAAAAATGACCCCAGCAACCAAAAAATGACATGCAAAGGCTAAATCAGCTACCTAATACAAGCAATGGCATGCTGGAACCTGCAATATTGATTGAAAACACCAAATAGGCAAGCTGGTTGTCAGATTTGAGCTTGAAACCCCGATTCCGCAACTATGTATGACGATCTTCGATTTCGGTGAAACGAAAGCCAAATCTAACTTTCTCAAGCCTCCTAGACACGTTGAAACAACTGAAAATGCTGCCAGTATAACCAGAAATGTTGCAATCGCCCATATTTTATAAAACACATGTGCAAACCCCAGAGATTAAAAAAGTTTCCGTCAAACTTTTCTGATTCTCAAGATCATCCGAAGATGCAAGAGAAGAGCATATTGGGTTTTTTGAAAAATTGTAATAAGATTTATTAGCCCCCCAAATCTTTCAAATAAGGAAACTAAAATCTACTCTTGCACATAGCAAATCTCTGATACCATGTTAGAATTTGAAAAGATTATTAACCCAGAAAACTAGTGTAAAGAATAGATATCTAAACTATGAATGCAAATGATACGAAATCAAAATAGTAACACAGAGTTAGTCTCCAAGAGAGTAATGCAAATGCTAGAAGTAAAATAGCATTAAGAGGATGCAAAAGAAAAAGATACAAAATATAAGCCAGGTAGCATTCTTATATAGACTAGGAAGAGGGAGGAGGTGGCAACATCGACCAATCAAGAGCAACCATCTATCGGACCAAAGATAGCAAAGTATCTTCTCAAGATAGCTAATGGATGCTCACATATAGGAAGGTGACACCTCACAACCACTCACCTAATAAGACATGCTTTATTAACCTAAGTGAGATTAATAGAAGTGTAGGAAAAACCTAGGAATATAGGAAAAATAAATAACCCAACTAGGAAATAAAAACCTACACTAACAATTTCTTCCTTTTCACTTTCATATTTTGTTTCCATATTCATCTCATTCATTGTACGTTGTTTCCTGCACCCCTACTCCAAGACAA
This sequence comes from Cunninghamia lanceolata, assembly GCA_027924645.1. Lineage (NCBI taxonomy): Eukaryota > Viridiplantae > Streptophyta > Pinopsida > Cupressales > Cupressaceae > Cunninghamia > Cunninghamia lanceolata. The sequence goes on along the minus strand of BSBN01001038.1, from coordinate 6,888,784 downwards.
AGTCACACAAAGTTCAAGAGAATTTCCCCTCCAATGAAACCAGCATGCCATCAGGTTTAATAGATTCAATCTCAAGTCAATCAAACTCTAAAGAATCAAATTCAAAGGGCATCCAACAAGAGCCCAACATCTTTGACTAAATAAAAATATACTAGAAGTGAGTGTCCAATCTAAGATCCATTAATGAATTAACCCATAACAATTCGTAGGAAAATGGCCACCCAAATGGACAACAAGGTGAGCCATCAAATGAAGAGCTTACAAGAAGTTTGTGAGGCACACAAATCCCTCCATGTATCACATCAAGATAAGAGATCTATGACATGTCAAGTGTCATCAGAAGGAACAAATGGGGTCACTCAAACCCCAATGCAAAACAATCCACTACAAGATGGAAAAACTCAAAGAATGGAGGAAGTCTCACTCATAGACCTTATAGAAACCTTGGTGCAACGGATCAAGACCCTTGAGGCCAAAAATGTTGAACAATATTGTGAAAACAAAATTGAGGAAAGACTTAGGGCATAGGGAAATTATTTCATGGACAAGATCAAATCAAACCAAGGGGCAATCCAAATTCTCCCTCATCTAAACTTCCATTCTCATCACAATGAAGCATTCATGCCCCCTTTGCCCTTATCATTCAACATAACAAGTTTTAATCAAATAGGTGGGATACCAATGATGCAAATTCAATCACAAACAATCCCACCTAATTTTCAAGACATAAGCATGAAACCATCTATTTATCCAACATTTTTATGATATCAACAATCTGGCATACCATTTGAACAAGCACAACAAGCTCCACCTAAAGGGATAATGTTTAAAGGAACAAAAGACTACACATAACCCCCACTTAGGAGCATACTTTGAGTATTTAAAGGAGCCTCTTGACTACAACATTCATCATGTCATACTACCACATCCCCTACCTGAGATTCAAAAATTTAAATGAGAGGGTGATCCCAACCCGCATATCAAGGCCTATATCATAGTAGTGCATGAACTTCCTTGGGATGAGGTGGTAGTCAAAATGTTTCCAAAGACTTTGGAGGGTATTGCTCTAGATTGGTACTATCAACTTCCAAAAGCATTGGTCCACTCTTTTAGGCAACTCAACAATCAATTTGTGGTTTCCTTCAACATAAAAAACTGGTTAAGATAGGAATACGAGAATTTTTAACAATCAAGCAAGAAAACAATGAGTCAGTTGCACATTTTATCACAAGATTGAGGAAAGTTCTTTATTCTTCAACTAGTGCACCAAACATGGATCATAAAGAGATCTATGATCTTTTCTTACATGCCCTCAATAATGATATACGAGAACAAGTCCAAAAAATCCCTTAAATAATATGAAGAAATGCTTGAAAGTTCCCTTAGAATTGATCAAGCTGCTATTGATAGCAAAAGAAGGGAGTATGATGCCAATGGAAGGTTGATAAACCACAATAGTAAAAACAAAACCTTGACAAACAATCAAAACATAAATGGGGCAATAGACACGTCACCATCCAGGAATAATAACTATGATCACAACAGTTATGGAAATTTGGGAAATCAAAATGTCAACAACTATCCCCCAAGAATCAAAAAGCACTGGATCCCATTGATTCCAGTGCATGTGCTTCAACAATCTTAGTTGTCCTTAACAAAGACAATCACCATACGAATGTGGAAGGACTGGTCCCTACTACCATTGTATGGAGAGATAACTTAGAAGCCTTGTGTGGCAGGGTGATTAGGGAGGCATTAAGGGCCTATCACGACATCAGTGATGAGGCAAGTGTAATGACCAATTTTGAAGAACCAATAGATGATCAATTGTCCATGTGGGATGAGTACATCCCAATTTTGTAGAGGATGATGGTCACTCCTTCTGATGAGTTGGCCAATCTTGGCAATTTTGACAAGAGTGATCAGGGCTTGCTGTTGGAATGGTTACAAGTTGCTAAGCTAAGGGTGAAGACACTCAAAAGATCCAAGGATAAGTTCACCTCCAGAAGGGAAGCCACAGACACACCTACATCCAAGAAAGAGAAATTAGTAGAGAGCATTCCATGCACCTTTTGGGTAGATTCATCAATGGTTCATACTGCTACAAGGATTGGTCATGAGTTTTTAGGGATCCTACATAAATAGATACCTGAGACTGCAAATGATGATTTGATGAGAATGAAGGCTACCTTTAAGGGATTTTAGGAGTACTTATCTGAATTCAGAGAAATCAAAAGAAAAATCCAAAGGACAATGTACTCTCAAAAAGCACGCATAAAATACCATGTAGGGCCAAGTATGAATGATTTACATGAGGCCATCGCAACCTTCCTAAGTCACTTCCTTGATGAAGCCTAGTAATCCCTTGATCAACTTGCATTTTTTATGAATATTCAATTTTATTTATTTATTATTCTTTTGGAGAGATATAATAACTCAATTCAAAATGAATTGAAGGGTAACATAGGGCCCAGGAGGTCAAACAATATTGTAACTTGTAAATTCAAAATGTTGGGCCTAGGCACCAATATAGGACTTAGGCTAAACTAAGGCATAATTCAAATTTTGAATTCTCAAAGATGGGTATTTATAAGCATCATAAAAGTATTGTAAAAAAGGGGGGAATCTGGGAGAATTCACAGAAAGCTAACAATTTTATAATTTTGAAGCAAGGCACATGAGGGAAATGTGATACATATACAATGTGGAATCTTTTTTCCTATATAATCTACCAATTTTTGGTGCCAATTAATAGAACATATTATGTTTTCTCCATGTGTTCCTACCTTTGGTGGTAATGTGTTTGCATTTTTCATTCAACAGCTGATCTATCTTCGTAAAACTCTTATAAGAACTTAATTGTTTCATCTTTTGTTATTAGAATGAGAAGTAGGGTTTGATCTCTACACATGTAATATGGTTTCTTCATACCTTCATTTCAATTTCTCAAACATTCCTTATAATATTGCATCTATAATCTTTATGGTTGAGTGAAATAGTGATCATAATATTATAGGTTAACTTGAAATTATCAGATCTTTCAAGTGTTGTGAAAATTAGACACAGAAGTTGCCCATTTATTTTGTTTGCATTTTTCTAACCTTCTTTTTCTTTTGCATTTATTCATACACAAAATTAGAATAGGGTTAAAAGTAGGGTTAATTGAGCTTCAAAAATCATCTATCTACCATAGAGACTTCATTAACACTGGTCCAAGTTTAAGATTACCAGCAAGGGCCCCTTGAAAAAATAATCACTTAGACCACTCATCTATTTCAACATTGTTGTGACCCAACCAACAAGGATCTTGGAGCAACTAATCTTTCAAATTAGTCACCTTTTGAGGAGAATTAGACTGATCTATATTCTACTTGAGTTTATGTGCCAAAATAGTTGTCAACAGGTAGATATAGGATTTAGCACCTCTGTCATGCCTAAAAATTATCAATGCCCTGTGACTTAGTTGTGCCCCAATTGACAAGAAGGTGATTGAACTTGATGGGAATTCCATCAATGTATAGGGGTAATAATAAATCTTCCATTATCCCTTTATGCTTATCCCAGTATTAATATTGTTAGGATATATTTATCACTGAGTTACCTACCACATTTGAAATTTTCTTGTCCAAAGATTTTATTGCAGAAAAAGGGTTATTTATCATTAGATTATAGTCACATATTGTTGAAGACTATATATGGAACCAAGATGCAGATACCTTCTAAGCCTCTAAGTATGCATCGTATACAAAGAAAATACCAAGATGAAGACACCTTCTGAGCCTCTAAGTATGCATCATATACAAAGAAAATATTAGACCCATGACCACTCCAACTATCCATATGTGATTGAAAATGAATCATATTCCCTAGAAACTAAGGATGAAGTCCAATCTAATGAGAGGATTTCAGATGAAGATCATGATAATCTATGGATCAACTTTTTGAGGGGTGTTTTGACACACTCATCAACATGTAGGTAGAACACAAAATGTACCACCTCTACTGAAAGGAAACCAACCTTAAGATATTGATAACCCCAAGGTCCCTTTATGTCAGGTCTTGACAATGTTGGGTAGTTTAGTGGCCTATGTAGCTATACCTATACAAGGGGTTGCTGGTAATCAAGTAAATATATGGTTAATTGCACAAAGAAGTTAGCAAATAAGATAAAAAAATTCATAAATAGGTTGCCCCAGTCACCTACTCCTCAAAAATAGACACTTTCAGCTCTATAACAGTAATAGGGCAACTTACAAATATTAGAAATCTGATTTATAACAGCAAGTTGTTAGTATTAAGATCCTAATCTAACCCTAACCTACTCTCAAACTAACCAGACTTGAAAAAAAGAACAAAAGATGAGGGTTAAAAGAGTAAAAAAATTGAAAATGAAGAGGGTCCACTTTTCATTTGATTTATAGTCCTTTAGCTTGGAAGATTCAATGAATCATCAACCTATAATTCTATAAACAATATTCCACACAACTATAAACATCATAGATGCAAGATCCTAAGGAATTTTGTGAAAATGACAAAGTTATCACATAAGACTACCATATTACATACACAAGTATTACATAATCTTTAACAAATCCACCCCAAAAAGATGTAAACATTCAACACTTTATTGAATTCCACCAAACAATCCAAGCTTCATAACAAAAAATACAAATTCATCAACACCCAAAGTGGAGAACTAGTTTACCATTGGCATGTGACAACTTACAATAGAAATCCACACTGTAAATTGCATTTTTTTTCATGTGCACTCCAAAAATCTCCCAACTTCCCCCCAAAAATAAAATGACATTCCTCCTTTTATAAAAGTGGATTTTCATGTCACTCCATGGGTAGGTTGGCCAAAATTTCAAATTTAGGACCATCTTTATAAGGTAGGACCTAATTCAAATTTGAATTTACAAGTTACATGTTTGCTCCATGGGTAAGATAGGTCCTATTTGGACATCTCATAAAAGAAACTTGAGCATAGCTCAAGGATTATTTCTTCATTTCTTCATAGGTGACTATAGTTATCTATCCATCAAGTGTAAATGACCTTGTATAGTTGTATAAAGCTGAATCGTCCAAGGTCATGATGCCTTCCCCTTGCCTCAACATGCCTCCATAGTGTCTCTAACAACTTGGACCTACAAACAAGGAAAGAGAGCATCAAATTATTCATTATGAAATCAATTTAAGCAAGAAACAACAAGATCTACCATCAAATCCATTCATTCTAAATCCTAGTAAAAATTGTTGTCATTCTCTATCATTTGTTATTCATCCTTGTTTCACCTTAGATCTCCATCACCCTATTAGATCGCATTATGCTTTCTCTTGGATCTAGCCACCAAAGGCAACTAGATGTTCATGATTGATCTAGGTGCAGGATGGATTGTATTATCTGCAGCCATTGATGGTGCTAAAATATGAATCAATTATTCACCAGATAGTAGCTACTGGACTTCGTGAAAATCAAACTTTCACACCTTGTTGTCTCCTTCCATATTATCCCTTTGGCATGAAAATGGGAATGCAAACCATTTTAAACCTCCTATTTTGATGATTTAGTGTTTTGGTGAACTACCGAACCCACAAACCTTGTTTTGGTGCTTTTCAAGGTTTGTGAACTAAAAGATTCACCGAAACATATTTCTTTGTTTAAAATTTAAAGTACATTTTCAATGAACTTATGAGTTCGCAAACTAGATATTATACTAACATGAACAAGAAAGATAAGTTTTTCAGTGAATCAACATTTTGGTGAACTATCGAACTCACAAACTTTATTTTGGTGCTTTTAAAGGTTTGTGAACTAAAAAATTCACCAAAACATATTTCTTATTTGAAGCTTTGAAGTGCATTTTTAGAGAAATTATGAGTTCACGAACTAGATATTATGCTAAACAAAAAAAAATAGGCTTTTCAGTGAATCGACAGGTTCACAAACGTGAGAACCTACCAAAAAGGTTCGCCAAAAAATATTTTTGTCGAAAAGAGAAGATAAATCAAGGAAAAGATCAACTTTTCAGCAAAAAGGAAGGTTCACAAACTAAAAGACTCACCAAAATGTCTTTCTTTGCAAACTTTAAAGTGCACTTTCAGTAAAAGACAAGGTTCGTGAACTGAGAGAAATGCCGAAATACATTCTAGCTACCAAATGAAAAATTAGAATTTGAATAAGCTTCCCTCCTCCTATAATTTGAACTTGGTGTCAAAACCATAAGGAGGGCTCTCAAAGGTTTTAGGACTACTCCAAAGGATCTTCAAATCAAACATAAAAGTCACACAAAAGATGGAAGGCATGAATAGCCTTGTAAAGACAAATTAATCACATTCCACCTTTGAATATTTATAGCTTGAATACATACCCCAAATCAAACCATATCTCAAGACAAATACAACACTTCAAAAGGCATGTAAGAGAAGCATAAACATGGACTCAAATCACCCTACACATAGCCAAACTTTGGGGATCATCATGTTAAGAAAGTGAATGGCTTGAAAATAAAATTACTCACTAAGGAACTGAGACCATATGCATGATAAAATACAGAAACCACCAAAATGCTTAATGCAAAAAAGGAGACTAGTGATGCTCAATCCAAACTCCTCCAAAGAATGATTGAATCAAGAAATGACTTAGTGATATAGATGATATCAAATTAAAGCATTCAAAGCATGTGGATAAATCTAGAACCTATGCAACCCTTAAAAAAACTAACTCAAGCCAAAGTAGGGGGTCCTTACTTTGCCAGAGGAAAAGTGGGGCATGTGTGCATAGGACACAACAAATGCCAACCAAAATAGAAAAAATGCTCCAAAGCATCCCAATGTGGGAAGATGAATCCAAGACCTGGAATCATAGTCCAACCAATCACAATAGAAGGGTGAGTGCCATAACAATCCAAGAGCAGGAATGCTTAAAGTAAAATATCTAATGCTTCTAAAATCCAAGTGTGTGCATGTGATTCATTTACCTTTCCTTAATCATGCAAGGATTTGTCATCATAGACTAGAGATTGGGCTACCTAAAATGAACTTTTCTTTGAAATGATCACCTGGACATAGCTCACTATCAGTTGGGCATCCATATCCCTGACGAAGATATCATTAACCCCACCCAAGGCCTTGTTCTACTGCGAGCTAGGCATCCATAGCCCTGATATAGATTGCTTGAATCACCCAGACAATTGATTTCTCCTAATATATCATTCTTTTCCTCTTTTATTTTGACTTTGATTTCTTTTCAATTCACTCTTTTCTTTTGATTTTCTTTTCAGCATTTCTTTCTTTTCTTTTGATTTTCTTTTTTAGGTCATTCTCTCATGAAGCTTTCTCAACTTGCTAGCAATGAAGCTTGCTACTTATAGGTTGGGGGTTAAGGCTAACCTATAAGGAGAAAACCACTCCTAGGTTAAACCATGGTGGTGACCTAGAAAGCAAAACCTTTATATTTTTCACCCAAAAACCCGCTACAACAACTTAACCTAGCAAGCATTAGGAAGAATTAATGTGTTAATATGTATAAGATTTCAAGAAAACATCTTTTCAAGCATAGAAATCACCTTAACTCTAATTGGACTAGCAAACACACAAGTTGATATGAATGATGCGAGATTGAAATTTCTAAGAATTATTTATTTCTTAGAAAGAAATGACTCAAAACATCTCTCTAGTAATGGTTCCAATGTTTATCCACACAAACATGCCCTTTACCATCCAAAAACATGCACCCGATTAGCAAAGTAGGGCCTTAGGACCCAGGGCATGAGAGAAAAACAACTAAAAGCCAAAACTAAACTCAAAAATCAGACCAAACTAACTAAAATAGAAAGCTAACATCATCAGAAAACCAATTAATAGGTAAAAATAAACCCAAAAATAAAACTAGCTACTAAAACTCAAATGAAAACTAGCTAACTAGACACCTACCTAACCAAACCTAACTTAGACTATGCATAAAAAACTCAAAACAACAAGCATATGGGTTGTCTCTTAACCAATTTTTCATTATGTATAGTAGTAATAACCCACCCCATATGGTCCTAAGGAAAGCAAACTCATCCTTATACTAAGAAAAAGAAAACTAGGCAAGTTTGGCTCAAATTCTAGGTACAATTTGTGCAAAATTAGAAGTTGGGGTAACTCTCCTTGTTCATGATTAATCCATAAGCATGTTTTACTACCTTTACCATCATATTCAAACTAAAAACTATTGAAATGAAAAGGAGAATGGAAAGATACAACCTGATTTAGTGAATATCCAACTGTATGTATATTCTCATGCAATGTGGTTTCTCCTTCTGGAGGTCTTAACTCATGGTACACCATTCCATTTTTATCAAGCACATGTATTTCAAGAGAGACACCATTCATTAGTGATGTACTAAATCCATTGACAACATTACATCAAGGTTTAAAAGGTAAAACATCAAGTATCTCATCCTTGTTATAATCATAATTAGTCCAAGATAAGAAATTGACATGTGTAAGCTCATTAGGAATAACAACTTTAGTCATAAACATGTCTCTTCAAGTGTATGGAGTGTAAATATCATCAATCAAATCATCATCTTTCTTAACTCCCCAAGAAACATGCTCAAAATCAACCTTACATACCATGGCAATCACCCAAGCTAGCAAGAAATCAGGGCAACTTACTTCTGGATGTGGATCAAATGGATGAAATCTATATGAATTACATGATACAAGGTCTGATATGTGCATGGAATACCCATGAATTAACATCTCTTCACTCAACTTAAACACTAGATAAAGTACCTTGTTAGTCTCATCCAATGAAGGTGGAAAATCATCTTGGTCATTGATTGGTAAGTAGGGAAAAATTCTTCATTCTCCTAAGGTAGTCCCATGGTTGTCACAACTGTTTGGACTGTGACTGAAAAAGGTCATTCCCCTCAAACTAATCTATCCATTTTGTAGCCCAGTGCAAATTATCTGGCAACATGAACATCAAATCCATGCAACCATTTGAAGAACATATCCCATCTAGCTTCTCGAAAGATTTTATAAACATCCTTATGGGATTTTAAGGTTTTAATATTAGTATTGGGTTCATAGTGGGTATGGTCACCACCCATGGCAATATGCGACAAGAAGACTGGGATTTTGAAATGGCAGTGAACAGTAGAAGGAAAAGGACTACAACAGTAAATGGGAACATGTAAAATGAACCACGATAAAAATAAAATGGAATGAAAATAATAGTGTATGATGGAAGAAAGGTTTACCGGTCAATAATGAGGTGGGATTCGGTAAATTTGGCATATCAAACAATAATGATATTTTTACCCCGTAAGGATTGAACACATGAGAAAAATGATTGACTAAGTGACTAATTTGATAAACCCCCCCTCCCCCCCCCCATCTTAGTGTATGACACCGTCCTTGGTGGATTGCCAATTATAATTAGATAAAAAGAAGCTAATGAATAGTTTATAAAAGAATAAAATAACTGCATTAATTATCGATTTGAAGTACAATCCATGGTGGAGGCTGGCACATAGACTAAATGATGTGGATTTTGAACATAAATCAGTACTATGGGCATGTGAGAACCTCATATGCAATGATGGTCAAGTAGCATCATGAAGAGAGCACTTTCTAATGTCCAACAAGATAATGATGTGGCAGCTAGTGGATGGAGTGGTGTTAGGTCACTTCAATGCAATGAAAGTTATCTCATAGAAGGACATTAACCAAATTGGAGGCATACTGAAAAAATAGGTGAAAGTGTTGGGAGTACATGCCTTGAGCCAACAACAGAGGCTAGGCAGCGACAAGAAGTTCATGTCACAACTGCAAAAACAAACAAGATTAGATAAAGTGTCATGCATCATTTTGTTGCTTTTTTTTTTTTTTTAAATTTTGATAATGACAAAAGACTACTAGGAGGCTAGTTTTCAATCTTTTGCCACTTAGAGGTGCCGAATAAATGGTTGTCACCTCTAAGAAGTTTATTTTGGTTACAACCAACTAGAAACTAGTTTTCAAATTGTAACCATCTAATAACACATGAAGGTTTTCATTGTTAGATTTTATTGCATTTTTGTCATTTTTTTAAAGAAATGCCTAAAAGGCACTCAAAGGAGCGATAGGAACTCTATCAAACACATGGATTTCTATCATCATATTAGAAATGAAATTTTCTTTGGTGATGGGCTGCTTGTAGATCTTCAATCGATGACCATTGACAACTAGGGCCATGCGATTGGAACGGTGTGAAGTTTAACCACACCATTGTCGTAGACAACTTCAATCTCATAAGGTCCTAGCCATCTGGTATGAAATTTGCCTTTGAAGTCCTAGAATCAGGAGTCATACAAAAGTGCCTAGTCTCCTAGCTGAAATGATTGCTGGCAAATGAAACGATCATGCCAAAGAGCATGTTGTTGAACTACTTCTACATGAAAGAGAGCTTCTTGGTGCATTTCATTTAAAGAATGAATTTGCTCAATTCTAGTTTTATAAGCATCTAAAAGATCCAAACCCAATTCCAAAGTAGCACATAAAGTTCTGATTTCAAACTCAATAGGTAAGACAACCTTCTTACCATAGATAAGCTCATAGGGTGTAAGACCAGTGGTGGTCTTCCATGTTGTTTGATAAGCCCATACTACTTCTAGAAGTCAAGCTACCCAATCTCTACGATGAAGTGCTATTATTTTGGTAAGGATGTTCTCAAGTTCCATGTTGGTGACCTCAACCTGACCATTGGCTTGTGGATGGTATGGAGAGGACTTGCGATGCCGAATCTTGTACTCATGAACCAAAGTAGAAATCAACTCAGAGGTAAATTGGGGCCCCTGGTCAGTGACAATTTCTTTTGGTATACTAAATCTTGTGAAGATTTTAGTATACATAAAATCAACCACCTTAGTATCCTATGCATGCTTCAGTGCCACTACTTCAACCCACTTAGTAACATAATCTGTGCAAACCAAAATATACTCTTTGTGTCTAGATGGAGGGTTAATAGGACCTACAAAATCTAACCCCCACTTTTCAAATGGTTCAATGGACAACTGAGGTTGAAGTGGCATCTCATCTAAATATGTAGGTCAACCCATGCATTGGCACTTATCACAATGTTGAACATACCTTTTGCAATCCTTGTGTAATGTAGATTCTAGTAATAACCAGAAGTGAGGATCTTGTTGGCAGTGCGCTGAGCTGCAAAGTGTCCCCTGCATGGTTCAATATGGCATGCTTGAAGTATATCGAAGACATCATCCTCCACTACACAATGATGCGTGACATTATCGATCCCGGTGTGGAAGAGAAGTCCATTAATCCAAGAGTACTGACCACTGAGTCCAACAATTTTCCTTCGATCTCAAGGGGAGAAATGGCGAGGAAACTTGCAAGTGACTAAGTAATTGGCAATGTCAGTGAACCAAGGACTTTTGATAGAGATTGCAAATAGATGTTCATCAGGAAAAGTATCATCAACTGGAGTTGGTTCATCAACATTAGGTAAGCTGGATAAGAAATCTACAACAACATTCTCACGACCAGGCTTATCAAGTATAGTAATGTCAAATTCTTGTAATAATAATAACCATATAATGACTCGTCTAGTGACAATAGGTTTATTCATTAAAAACTAAATTATAGAGTGATCAGTATGAACAAATATTTTATACCCTGTGATATAATGACAAAATTTATTTATTGTATATACGACAGCTAAGAATTCTTTTTCAATAACTGTATAATTTACCTCTGTGCCAGTGAAATTTTTGCTTATATAGTAAATAGACTAAAAGAGTGTATCATCTTTCTGTCCTAACACAACTCCCATTGAAGTATTAGAGGCATCGGTATGGATGTGAAACGGTAGCTCCCAATTTGGTCCACATAACACTGGTCTAGAAATGAGTTTCTCTTTGATGGTTTCAAAGGTATGTTGACAATATATATTCCAAGAGAAATTATTATCCTTCCCTAACAAAACAAAAAATGTTGAGGCAATCTTACTGAAATCTTGAATGAATCTTCTATAATATCCTACATGTCCGAGAAAACTACGCACATCTTTTTGACAAGTAGGTATAGGTAAATCTTGTATAATTTGTATTTTATTCGAATCAACCTCAATACCTTTGGAGGAATGTAATGACCCAATACAATACCCTCAGTCATTAAGATGTGACATTTTTCGTGACTAAGGGAAAGATTAGTATCTTCACATCTCTGAAGAACTTTTTTGAGATTGTTTTTAGCCTCCTCATAAGTATTACCTACATAGTGAAGTCATCCATATATACCTCAACACAATCATGAACTAAATCAACGAAACTACTTAAAACAACTCTTTGAAATGTTATTGTTACATTACATAAACCGAATAGTAAAACATTATAAGCAAATGTTCCCCAAGAATAAGTGAAAGTAGTTTTGTCTTGGTCCTCAAGTGCTATCTGAATTTGATTATATCCACTAAAGCCATCCAGAAAAGAGAAGAACTTTTTTCTTGCAAGAGTATCAAGCACTTGATCAATAAATGGCAATGGAAAATGATCTTTCTTAGTAGCTTTATTTAGAGCCCTATAGTCAACAAAAATACGCAATTTACCATTCTTCTTAGGAACTACTACCAATGGTGAAACCCATTGACTATCTAAAATCGGGTAAATGAAACCTACATTACGTAACTTTTGTAGCTCTTCTTTAACAATCTCATGTAAGATGGGGTTCAATCTACATTGTGGTTGTCTCACTGGATGATTGCCTTCATCCATATAAATATGGTGAGTGCAAGTGGTAGGATGTATACCACACATATCTTGATACTTCCATGCAAATGTGGCTTTATGAGTTCTTAACATAGAAATCAAATCATTTATTTCTATTGTGGTCAATTGTGGATTAATATTAAGTGTTCTTCCTAGCAAAACTTCCATTTCTTGTGACTTAGCAAGTGTAGGTAAATCTGTAGCTTCTGATTGTGAAGTGGATGGAAATAATGGATTAGTTATTGATTGTCTATTTGGAATGGATGTTTCATTGAATAACAATGGACTATATAGGCAATCATGTGGTAATATGCGATGCAATGTCATAAAATGTTGTATAGATTGTGAATCACCAACTAAAGGAAATTTTCCAAAAAGACAATTATCATTTGTACAAGAGTGAAAAAGTGACCTTTCTAATACATCACTTGAAGAATACCTTTTTTGAAAGAAATTAGCAATTATGGCATCTTCTAAAGGTTCTTGTAGGCTAAGACTTTGGTCAATGGTTAAAATAGGAAATGGTTCTTCAATGTCACTATCAACCTAGAATGGATCATTTGTTTCTAATAAAGGTTGTACTGGTGGATACAATGTCAATTGTTTCTTTTTCTCACCATTGGAAATAACCATATTACCGTAACGACAGTTGATGAAGGTATCTGTGGTTGTTAACCAAGGTCTTCCCAAGATTAGAGGATATCCCTCCATCTTTATTTTAGGCTGTAAAACCATAAAGTTAGTTGGGTGCTCCCAGGAATCAACATAAATAATGACATCTTCTATCATACCTTATGGTTTTACTAAAGAATGATCAGCTATCTGAAGAACTATGGGATTAGGTCTCAATCCTTGAAGATATAATTTTTTCTCTAGTTTCACTGGTCATAACATTTATAGTAGCACCCAAATCTATAAGCGTATTTGGAATAGAAATTTGACCAATGCATACCTGTATCATTGGGCTCCCAGGATCAGAATACTTAGGCACTAAGAGATTGCCAAGCATAAGATCTACAAGTTGTCCAATGACTTGGACAATCTTTTGATCTTGTTTCTTTTTCTATTTTCATGTACATAATTCCCAAACTATTTTGGTATAGACAAGAATATCCTTCATTGCCAACAACAAAGGAATTTTAACACATACATTTCATAATTCATTAATAAGATCAAATTCTGAATTAGAAACTTCCTTTTTAATAGATTGAGAATGAAATCGATCTAGATATGGAGGTGGTGTTGGTTGTGCTAAGGTTTAATCATAACTGGGTTGAGTTTCTTCCAATTCCTCTTGTGATTCATCAAGTTCAGTAATTATAGGACGCTTAGGTCCTTGAAGATTTTTTCCTAACCTAAGTTGCAGTTCATTGATATCTAGTGTGTTGATAGGATAAGTTGGAAATCCAATCACCTCATTATTATAAACTGGTTGGGCCACCTTGTTATTTGTATTGGGTGTTGGTTGTGCAGGCATAGGTGTAGCCCTTAGTGGCTAGGTTGGATTGGATTGTGGATTATTGGATGTAGATGTTATAGGTGGTAGAATTTTTTGTTGCAGTTGTTGATATGGAGTAATGGTAGGTGGTATAGGATATGATGGATATTACAGATAAATGGGTTGTGTTGTCCTCCATGACTATTGACATGGTTGTGGAGAGGGCTAATCCTACGAGTACTAATTTGGCCACTGAGGATAGGATGAGGGTTGTTGCCAACCTCCATACCATCCAGGTGAGGTAGGATATTGAAAAGGAGTACGCTAACCACTTGGTTGTCCCATTGAATTATAAGCTGCATTATAGTCATTAATCATGTTTGGTGGCATAGCTCTTGGCTACCATGGTCTCCTTTGAGCCATGTAATAGACAAGTTCTTTAGGATATTCCATTTCTGCCATATCTATGGGTAATGGCCAAAAGGAAGTGTTTTTACTAGCATCTTCTAGGGATGAATTTTTTGTCCTATTATAAGGGCATTCTTCACTAATATGTCTCTTACAACAAGTAGGAAAAAAGATGGCAATTGCCTTTTCGGCTTCTTGTTTTTTACGTGTATACAAAGTATCTATTTGTTTACCTATATGATTTAAAAGATCAGTTTTTAAATCATCAAGTAACGTATGTAACTCACACTTGGTAATACCTGATGTGGCACCTTGAGAGACTTGTTTATCGGAATAACCTCTTATAGACCGATGGGATCTTGCATAATTCCTACAAATTTCATAAATATCATCAAATGATAGTTTAGAAATATCTCCTCCACCTATAAGATTCAAAGTATCAATGCAATCATCATGAATTCCTCTTGAGAAAAGCATTTTAATAGTCTCAGGTAATAATCCTATTTGTCTTGATCTTTGAAGACTGAACAAGAATCGTTTGAGAAAATCCTTGAGTGTTTCTTCTTCTCGTTGTGACATCCTGAAGATCTCATCTTGAACTTCTTTTGTTTTACAATAATCCTAATACTTTGTCAAAAAGCATTCCTTAATATTATCCCATGTGTGAATAGAATGTCATCCAAGTCCGATGAACCATCATAATGCAACATCTTTCAATGTGGTTGGGAATAACTTGATTTTTTTGTGCATCACTCTGATAATCATAGTTGCAACACAACATGTCAAATTCAAATAAGAACATATTAGGATCTTCAATAGAAAGACCTCTAAAAATTGGCAAGGCTGAATGAGGGATATTTTTTATAGGTGCCTCTTCATCAGGATTCACAATTGGAAACTCAAAAGTTATTGGTCCATTATTGGCCAAGGCTCATTCATTATTACCCATAATTCATTTTGCTTCATGATTATGTTCATCACCCATGTTTTCAAATGACCATGGTGCCCAATGAACAAGAAACTATGAAGGACATGGTCTATATTGCCTTTATACTTCTTTTCTACCACTTCTTAATGTGTATTATGCTTTAAATTGCTCAACAAAATTAGAAGCAACTAGACTAAGAGGTCTCCTTGATGGTGCTAATGATGACTCAAGCTTGTCTAGACTCTCTAATGAAGGAAGATTGTCTAATTCTATTTGTTCACTTGTAGATTCTATAGGTATGGTGGTTGACTCAATGACACGTTTCTCTAAATCAGGTTCATCTTGCTTCTTTTTCACTTGTTTTTCATGGGTTGTAGCTTAATCACACGTGTAGGATTCTTTTTTTTTATGAACTACTCACAAAAGGTTGTTTTACAAATCTACCTTTATCATCTCTAAGTCGATTCATGCATATATATAATTTAAACAATGTAAACCAAGGTCAATTGCCTAGGCAAGGTCAACAATTGTGTGGACTTTCACCTTGACGCACTGGACCTAACTCAACTTACTAGGCTAGTAGGCCTTTAACGCCTTTCCCCTACAACGGTGCCAAAATGTAGGGACAAAACTGAAAGTATTAAATTTCAAAGTTATGCTTTAGGTGATGGTTGGAATTCTAGTTTATAATTCATTTCAACCCTATGTCAATCCAGGGTGTAAACTTGTGAAAGATGTTGTGGTTATTTTCTCAAGGGCTAGAGGTAGAAAATTGAGTATAATGCAATGCAATTTTACTTAATAACTAAACTACAAGAATTGGAATCATGTTAAAGATTAGTTCTGAATCTGCTATAGGAAGTGCTACAGGAATAAAAACTACTACAGAAAGTTCTACAAAACTTGTTACACATACAAAGGTCTTCTACTATGAAACAAGAAATGCTTTGTTGTAGAAACTAAATCCAAAACCAACAATATGAATTGAATATAAATTAAATAACTTTACTGAATCATAAACAAATCAAGTAAACACAGATTGGATTGTCTCATTTTAGATCTAACAAAACATAGATTGAATAACTTCACTGAATCAAATCTGCAATTCTACTCCTATTACAAATACTAAACACCAATTACGTAACTTATGAAACAACTCTCAAAATAGAAGAAAAATAGTTTCACAACACACATAAATAGGAAAAGATCACTAGGCGTCCTTTGAGTGGGCCCTCCTCACAGTCAGCCAGGTGACGATACAAATCACTACAACTTCCTCTTTTAAATCAAAACAATAGAATTCTATTTCTTATTCTTTGAATATGCATATCATACATTACTTACGTTGCCATTAAATATAATTTGCAGCTTTTAACAACTAATTCTTTAAAAAGATATATAGCGTTATGTTGGTCTTCAGCCCATAAAACTAGGACAGAGAAATCGATTTAGACCTATGGCCATATTATCATTTTAACAATAGAAATAAACTAAATAATAGTCTTTGGCTTATAGCCACAAAATACAACCAAGTTGTTTAACAAAAAAGAGGAATGCGGTCTAAAATAAGGATCTCAACCATGTTCAGTCTTCTCATAACCCACAATATCTTTTGCTGCAGGAAATTCATCTGTTTGAATCATTCAACCGAACAGATTAGTACTTCTAGAAATCGGTATTTAGATCATATTTTATTCTTTTTAAACATATTAAATGGCTTTATTTTATATTAATTATAATGGCAAAAATGAGGAATTAAGGTATAGATTGAATAAATTAGCCTAGGTATATGAAGACTCTAGGTTAACATGATTCAGACGAGTTTTAACCCCATCACCAATCCTGACTCTTAGATGAACTACTCATTTACAATAGTCTCGCACCTACCTATCACCTAGACATAGACTCTCCATGTCAATGTAAGGATCAAAAATGAAATCTGCATCGATAAGAGTAGCCACCACGCATGTACTAGCATTAAAGTAACCAAGTCAACCCCACCACATGGTTCTTGATAATCTAGGATCTGAGAGTGGCACACCCCTATGAAATGGTATGATGTGCTCATATATCCATGACATAATAAGTGAAGGATGACTAAAAGAAAGATCCCCTCACCACGAAATACGATACAAATCTTAGTAGACCACATGGAAAGGATGTCGATCCCCCAATTGAAAATTATACTTTGCTCTAGTCTCTGAATGATTGGTGCCCAACACCACCTAAGCCTCGATGTCCCCTTATCTCCTAAGAATCTAGAAGTGATCAACCCGATAAGAACCTTTGTAGAGGTAAAAATGGAAAGATTAGGAATAGAAATGAGTTGAAAGCCTGGATAATCCCTAGGACAAGTAACCCCCATGATAGCAACCCAGGGCAATTGTTCCCTCTCAAACTCACTCTCAAAAAGTTGAAGATGCTCTCCTCTCATAGGAACACCTAATATGTAGTAAACATCATACAAAGTGATATTCCACTCCCTTGAAACTTAAGGGAACCTGAAGGTGTTCCTATCTGCACCCCAATATGTCAAAATGTTAGAACAAATGTAGGAAGAATGATGAACGATTGAAACTTTAGCCACCTTGTCCAAACCTATCCTCCTTAAGATATCATGATCACTAGAGGACAAGGCCTCATAAGCATCCACGAACCAATGCCGATCACAATTTGCATTCCATTGAATGCACACATCCTGCTAGACATAAAGAGCAACGGGTTAGATCTGTAAAACTCAAAAAATCATTAAAAAAAACATATATCATTCAAAAAATTACAATAAATGAAGAGGTTAGTATCGAGAAACTTTTTGGGTGGGTCGCCCAATTTACTAGGGAAAATCTCCTAGGGGTGATCCAAAAAATTAGGTAGATCTCCCAGGGGTGACTTGCCTTGGAAAAGGGGCAACCCTACCCCATGCCTTGGCATGATTTAGGCACCCCCAAAAGCCATACAAATGACTAAAATTCAAAAAATGAAAGGTTACAAATGGTCTAAAATAGGAAAACTAGCATAATGCAACAACAAAACTCAAAAATGATAGATTCTTTCAAATGAAATCGATAGAACAAAATTTAGGATTTTTAAGAGGTTTTTCTTATTTTTCATACCTGGTTGTTAGTGAGAGGAATGTTAGTTGCCATCTTCTCCTGCTATTATCGATAACTTTCTGTCAAATGCTTATTTGCATAATTCCATCACTGTTTGACCCCTTTTCCTTTGATTTCTCCTCTTTCCTCTTCACTTAGCTTAGATTCATTTGAATGGATCATTTAGGTTTGTTCTATCTTTTGTAGTGCTCTTGCACCCTCATTTTGTGTGCTTTCATTCTTGCAGGTCTCTGTGTGGCAAGGTGGGGCAACTTAGGTATACTTACGACTCATACATCGACGATACATTTCCTCGTTTCTATTTCAGTGCTCATTATTGAACATCATAATATCAAACTAATTCTTGTCATTTTAGGTACAACTGTAGGATAACAACAACATGTAAGGTCTAATTCAGGAATGGTACCTACCTTTCATGTAGACTACTATCTCCAAAGGGAAATATGTAAGTACTAAAAAGTGCATGAGCCTACATGGTAATCCAAAGACGAGTTGTAGTCCTAAACAGATACATGTAAGCATGTAAATATGACCTCTTAATAGTATTTTCCTTGGTGACACATGGATCAAAGTTCTTCACTTTGTTTGTATCTCCCCTATTTCCTAACCAACCTTCTAAGGTCCTGTATCTACACCAATTACCCTATGTCGATAATTCATTTTTGTCACTTTTTAACCCTATCGACCTAACGTACCGACATCACAGGATGGGAAATTCACTATCCCTAAGCCCCTTAAATAATTTCAACCCTTTAAAGGCCTCCAATTGACCTCCCAAACCATCTCCAACCATCAATTTTCAATACCCATTTCCTTAGTTTTGGGTCACCCCTTTTGGTTTCTAGATCTTCTAGGGAAAATCTAGCCATTATAGTGGATCTCCTAGGGGTGATTTGCTCTGGTGAACTAGGTGACCCACCCTCTTTCAACCCAATTACTTATTTTTGAGTCTTGAAGTCATCTTTATCCCCCTAGGTCTAATCTCAGCCCCCGAGACCCCCTGTAGAATCCATTCCTTGTGGGTCGCCTAGTTTGGCTTCAAAATCTTCCCTAGGCAACCCTTCTATTTAAGTAGATCTCCCCTGGGTGGCCTGCCCTAGCAAATTAGGTGACCCAATCATGTTTTAACATGCATGTTTCTCTTCAGTTTGACCCAAATTAGCTCCATTTTTTCTCCAGTTGGCATGGCTATTCAACCCTAACTGAGCCTAGTTTATTTCTAACTCATTCTCCACTCCTAATCACTATATTCTTAGCTCCCACTGAGCTATTATTATCTCTCCATCTATCTCATGCTAACTCCATTCCTTTTCTAGTAATAAGGTTTCAAGGCCTGTTCACTCCCTAATCAACCCAGTTCACTCTTCAATCAATTCTATTAACTCTCCCATCAAGTGAGTTAACTCACCAATCAACTCCACTATTCATGAGCCTCTCCAAGATATAAATACCCCCTCCTATATGCATTATCGGAGGCAAATTCATTGTTGCATACTCATTCCAACCTTGCTTTTTGCTCTCCATAACATGCTTATGCTCTTGACGAGACTTTGTGATCCTTTTAATCTTCTTAGTTTAGTTTTCCCAAGCTTTAATAGACTCATAGCATCATCATGCTCACGTATTGATTTCAAAAATCCCAAGCATAGTGCTCTCATAGCCTCAATAGCTCAAATTGTTTCATCATATATTTCATAGCTCAATCCATATTCAAATCAATTGCTTCTTTGTCCCTGTTTCCAAGAGGGGGTCCTCGCTGCTATAGAGGAGAGGAGTTTGCCACAAAAAGACTTATGAGGATACACCAAACTCATGTGCCAAAGTGATACAAGGTTTTTCATGCTTTCAAGTAGTTAATTAGATCACACTCTTGCTCTTGGGAAAGTAATCTTTGTGTTTCTTTTTCCTTGATAGGATTTGTTTTGGTTTAATTAGATTAGCATTTCTTAGATTAAATTTTCTTCAATTCATAGATTACATTTTAATTTTTTTCTGCAATTTTTAAATTCATAGATTAGATTAAAAAATCAAGCCACAAAATACAAAAAATAGGATTAGATTGCATTTGAGAAAATTCATATAGTTGCATTCATATTTCCTTTTCTAGTTAATTAGATAACTTTTTTATTCAAATTGGAAAAAGAACAAAAAAAAATGTTTTGCATTCATGGTAGTTGCATACATAAGAAAAATACAAAAACATTAAGAGATCTAGAGAACTAAACACTTGATAACACCATGAGGTACACACAAAGTTAAAATCAACACCTAGTTAAACCTAGGTCAACATAACTCTCTCTCTCTCAGGTTCAAGCATTCAATGTGTCCAGGGATTAGGGGAGATTGGGTTAAAGCTATTCTCAAAGAGATAGAGGAAATACACCCTAGACCTCAACACACAATACAAACAATTTAAGAGCAAGAACACGCTCTTAGAATCATTCAACAAAGAAATAACATTCAATAGCTCATTCAAGAAAATAAGAATAGATTGCAACACCTTAGGAAAATCAACGAGAAAAATAGTCTTAGGACTATGTGTTGGAACTAAGAGACCCCAACAAGAGACTTAGAACTAGTGACCCTTTGGGTCATATAGTTATCTCCACTACAATAGTCATAGAATGTACTTGTCAAACACAAATACATACTTGGCCCTTAGACCGTCCAACTACCCTCCATGACGTTCTCCTTCCATGCGAACAGAACCATCCCTAGGTTACTCCTCCACTCAACTGGATTCTGCCACGAGAGTGAGAGTGACTTAGAGGTCACCCATTTCAAGGAGGTGATTCATGTTTGATATCAAAGTTGACTCATTCGTGTTGTGCTTGAGTCACATTTCAGAGCACACAATGCCAGAGTTTGATTTTCATGATTCTATAATAATCAACCAATTATACTAGGTCACTCCTATAATAGAATGGTTATGATTGCACTATACAAATCAACACTACTTTGTTGCAGTTTGATCTAGTCCAAAATCGATAGTTTCGTCCTATACTTCTACAAATTCATTCTTCCATCTTTAGTCATAGTCTACCTCCACAACTAACAAATCAGGGTTGCTATCCTCAACCCTCTCTATCCTTTTATAGCTTAGTAAATCTATTTGGATAAAACCCAACTGTTAGTATTAATTAGATCAACATAGATTTGGGTAACTATTCACTTTGCACTTCATTTCTTAGAGTAAAGTAGAGTTTGTTGTTAATTTAATTAATAGACATTTAAACTAGATGTTAATTAAATCAAAAAGTTTAAAATTACCTTACATTTTCATAAAAGGGCTTCATAAAATCCAACTCTAACAACTATGCTGAGAAAAATCCCAAGCCATGATTCACTATCACTATCAAGTCTATAAAATTTAAAAAATACATTTAAAGTAGATGTTAATTAAATCAAAAGGTTTAAAATTTACCTTCTATTTTATGATAGGGCTTCATAAAAAGTGAACCCTAACAACTACACGGAGAAAAATTCCAAGTCATGACAAAGGGAAGAAGTTTGAAGCATCACAACCATAATTCAAATATACATTTAAAGTAGATGCTAATTAAATCAAAAGGATTAAAATTTATCCTACATTTTTTTATAAAAGGGCTTCATAAAAAGTGAACCCCAACAACTATAGGGAGAAAAATTCCAAGCCATGATTTACTATCAATTCTATATATATTTGAAAGGAAGAAATCCAATAAACCCAACCATAATTTAGAATATACATTTAAAGTAGATGTTAATTAAATAAAAAGGTTTAAAATTTACTATCAATTCTATTGATATTTAAAAGGAAGAAGTCCAAGAAACACAACCATCATTTAGAATATACATTTAAAGCAGATGTTAATTAAAATAAAAAGGCTTAAAATTTACCTTAGATTTTTTATAAAAGAGCTTCATAAAAGTGAACCCTAACAACTGTATTGTACAAAGAAGAATAATCCTAACCATAATTCTAAACATACATTTAAATTAGATGTTAATTAAATGAAAAAGGTTTAAAATTTACCCTACATTTTTATAGAAGGGCTTCATAAAAAGTGAACTACTGAGAAAATTCCAAGCCATGATTCACTATCAATTCTATTAATATTCTATAGGAAGAAGTCTGTAGAATCCTAGCCATAATTCTAAATATACACTTAAATTATATGTTAATTATATAAAAAGTTTAAAATATACCCTGCATTTTTATAAAAGAGCTTCACAAAAAGTGTTCCCTAACAACTGTACGGAGAAAAGCCCCAAGCCATGATTCACTATCAATTCTATTAATATTCTAATGGAAGAAACTCAAGAATCCCAACCATAATTCTGAAAATACATTTAAATTAGATGTTAGTTAAATAAAAAGATTTACAATTTACCTTGCATTTTAATAAAATAACTTCATAAAAAACATAAATCCTAACAACTGCGTGGAGAAAATCCCAAACCATGATTCCCTATCAATTCTATTAATATTTTTAAAAAATTGAAGAATCCCAACCATAATCCAATAGACCTATTTTATTGTTCTTTAAAGGAGATCATTGGAGGAGTTAAGAGCTTCCTTTCATTTGGTATTCTATATGTCCAACTTTCATTGGGTATTCTGAGTATCCAATGACCAGAGACCCAAAACCATTGGAGGAAGTTGTGTGAAAGCAACCCCCAATTGAAGCAAGCTTTGTATTTTGAAACTTACTTGTATTTAGCCCAAATGATATTGGAGGGTTTTTTCCCCCTCTACTTGCATGACTTTTCACTATGATTGAATGGCATCATTTTCAAGTGTCCTTTGCACATTTGATTACAAGTCACTACATACAATGACATCAATGTCCTGCCATACACAAACTTACTGTTCTTCTCACTCCCCAACCCAAATTTCAACAACACATAAACCTAACTTTCAACAACTCCCTCCAAAACAGAGCGAAGGAGGAAAGTTAAAAACAAAAAAAGTGTAAATAAATCAATAAACACAAGGGGATAAGAATATTTTTTAGGCAGGTAACTAACTTTGCTTTCCTGCTGTCCATCATGTTGACGTCACTCTAGTAAGATTCTGTTTTTTCCACGTACTTACGTTGTCAATGATCTACTGAATACGGATACGAATACGGTCTTTGGTCCGTACGATGGCAGGAATACGGTCCCACAGTAGAAGCTTTGCTGTGTGTTTATGGACAGTGGCAGGTTCTACGATCGAGTCCCATTAACTGTAGTTTGTATTTGTAAGAGGAATAATCGAAATAAAAGTCTTTGGACTGTATTCTGTGCAATCTACAGGGAGGTAAATGGTTTTTTCTCTCACTTTTGCCAGCCGGAATTTCGTACGCGAGGACATGGCGCTGTCTCGCAATTTAAAAAGCTTAAACCACGCATAAATCGACTCATTCACCTCGCTCTTTCCTTCCGCCTCGCAGGAGGAAGGATCGCCCTAACTGGCTTACGCTGCGCAATTTTTTTTAATTTTTAATTGTGTGAAGCGCGTTGCTGACAAAAGATATTAAAAAAGGCTTGAAATCACAGCTCCAGTGAAGTTTTTTTCGTTTTTCTGTATAATGCGAGCCGGCAAATAATTTATTTGCGGGATGCTTTAGAGGAGATGCTTTTGTTTCTGTAAAATGGTGAGTCACTTCTGATTTTTTTAAAGTTTGTTGTGTCTCGTGTGAGAAATTGGTGAAATTTGTTTGGAGATGAGGAAACGCCGTTTAAGCGGATTAGAAATTAGGAGTTGGATAGTCTAGTGTACCGTAATGTGAAAAGGTGCGGTTGAACGGCTTGGAAATCGTGATTTCTGTGGCTTAGGTTTTAATGATTGGTTATTAGTCGTTCTTAATGGATTGTTTTAGGAATTTTGTTAGTCGTATTGAAGAATTACAGTGAAAGGAGCATAAAAATGAATGGCTTCTTTAAAGTGTAGAGTTTGTTGAGTTAAGAATGCGTTCAAAGCACAGCTTTAAAGATCGTAGTCTTTGCGGCTAAGGTTTTTAAGGTTGGCCATTAACGGTGATTAATGCGACTTTTTATTTGTGGGAAACTTTTGGAGAAAACTTTACTGATATTGAAGAATTGCATTTTAGGTAGCTTGTAAATGAGCGGCTTGTCAAATCTGTACAGTTAGTTGTGTTGAAAATGCCTCGGAATTTTGAAGCGTGGTTGAATCAGCAAACAAATCGAAGTTTTTATGGCCTAGCTTTTACTGTTTGGTCACTGACAGTGTTTTAACACTTGTTTTGCAGCGAAATTGTTGAGGATTTACTGATTTTGAAGAATTGCGGAGATTTATTCGAATGCAAGGGTATGGACTCTGATTTTGGCGTGGAACAGCAAGCTGTGGGCGCTGTTCCTGATTCTAAGACGATGGCTAACCATCATTCTTCGTTTAATTCCATATTTAACACAATTGACACAATTATTTGCGACGACTCTTTCAATACGGGAGAATTTCGCGAAATGAACCCCAAGAACCCCTTTGCAGGAGGTCCAGCGGGGATTATGGACGGATCATTTTGTTCCGAGACGGCCTTTGCTGCTAAATACTTACAGAGGCCCACTTTTTCTGCATTAATGGCGGACGAATGCTCAGATGCTGACGCTATTCTGGATTCCAGTAAGGATTCCTTTCATTCTGTGAATCTAAATGCGCTAGGCGTTAAGAATGGCTTAAATTCCACGGATTGGAATCATTTGGAGGCATTAAAGCTTGGTGCCGAGGTTTCTAAGTTTAACATTGGAAACGTACCTCCCAGCGCCTTGGTGAGCTTTCCTTCTGACCCCGCCTTCCTAGAACGAGCTGTGAAATTCTCGTCATTTGGTGGCAATACGGAACACATTGCTCCAGAAAATGTGACTGGCGGGGCTTCGAACCCTCGACCTGTTGCTGAACAAGGTGCAAATGCTTGCTCTGAACCGGCAAAATGTGCAGATGACGGCGTTGGGAAGAAAAGGAGAGCAAAATCTTCGACTTCTGGACAGAACAACACCAAGGTTGAAGTCTGGTAAATTGCAGTTTTTATGTTGGCACATTTTCTGTAGATTTTTTCTGTTTACTGAGTAAATTGGTGCAGGAATCGGAGGAGAGTAGAGGCAAACGATGCAGAGTTGGTGACAACAGTGAGAGTGATGATAATACATCGGAGTCTACCCCTCAAAAGGGCAAGGACAAAAATTCAAAGCCTCTTCAGAAGGAAGATAATTATATCCATGTCAGGGCAAGAAGAGGCCAGGCTACTGATAGCCATAGCTTAGCTGAAAGGGTATGCTCCAAGCTTCATTTGTTCAGATTGTTGCATGTCTATTGTGGGACTGGGTTTTTATTCTTTTTAGGTATCTTCTGCAGGTGAGAAGAGAAAAGATAAATGAGAGAATGAAATTCTTGCAGGACCTGGTGCCCACCTGCAACAAGGTAAAGAGAATAGACCTAGTATCTGTGGGTTTTTCTGTTCCTTGTTGTGCTTGATATGATCCGCCTTCTGATCAAGCTAAAATATGATTGGATGGCATTGCCCAGAAAGGAATGGGATCTTTAGAAAATGACAATAATATAGAAATTTGGGTTTTCTGAGGACTGATGTTTTACTATTATGCAGCTCTGGAATGGTAGACGAGATCCCTTCAGGGTAGAATAAAATCAGGGTCACGTGAGATGATATATTAACAATGTTTTGCCCTACTCCACTACAAGGTGCTTAAAATGATGGAACTTTGCACCCTGTAATGGGCTGATTCATCCCTTCGCCATTAAACCACAAGTTGCTGTCCTCATTATCAAGTGTATATTGCTTGAAAATTCTGCATTCAGGTGGATTTGGCTTTGAGATTTGTTTGCAAGTAGATTAGCTTGTGTTTGAGAGGCATCCCTTTTGTTTCAAGTTTTAATCAGTCACTGGCATGTTCTCATAGCCACTCCTGTTGGGTTGCCACCATAAGAGGTAGCTACCGAATTGTCTGGTATGTGATCCCTTCTCCATATTATCATGAAGCCAATGCCTTCCATGCAACCATTATATTTTGATTAGAGCTGGTCAGGCTCAGGGCTCAAATGCTAGTCCACGATTTATTAAAACTTCCATCAGGAAACAGACCAGTCATTAGAGAAAGACAAACCCAATGACCTTAGGATTACCCTTGATCACAGCAGGAATCACTCCACTCCTGAAAAATCGTAAAAATCCAGTAATCTAACCTCTGTGTTCCCAACAAGAGAATTGCCCTATCGAATCCGATGTAGGATCAGATAGCATAGACTAGTAGGAAGTCCAAGAGCCTGATCTATCTGGCATTTTCAGAGCCAAATATATGCACCATTTGTGAAGGGAATACTCCAACCTATGGTCAGCAAAGTGGTCAAAGCAATGTTCGTGCGTTAGGATCATTGCATCCACAAGAGGCAGGATAAAGCAATGTCTGTAGGTTGGGATCATTGCATCCATAAGAGGCAGCATATAGCAATGTTTGTAGGTTAGGATCACTGCCATCCATAATAGACTTTCTTTTAGATATTATTTAGAGTAAACTTATCTCAGTCTAAAAGTTCATAGCATGTATAATACGCTAATGATCATAAAGCACGGGAACCGGAAACCAATTTCATTGGAGATCCATAAGTAAAAGATCTTAGGAGAACACTAATGTGCGTAATGTAGAAAATGTAACTAACATATCCACAATTCTTACATTTTATTAATATAGTCTAGTAATTCATACGATTAAGAAAAAGATAAGCCATTTTGCACTAAATGGATTACACCTGATTTGAAACTATGACTATGAAACCATCAATCTACAGGGTCTGAAAGATTTTACTAGAATGTCTGCTGTTCTTGCATTTTGTCAATATGGTGCAGGTATTTGTGTAGTCAAGGAAAAGGTTACATATTATGGACTCACTGCATTCAAGCTGATTCAAAACGATCACTTACTGAAGTGGTTAGCATTGATATGACTTTCTTTGATTTTATGCAGGTCACTGGAAAAGCAGTAATGCTTGATGAGATCATCAACTATGTTCAATCCTTACAACACCAAGTAGAGGTAACTGATCCAAAAGATTCATTTGACTTCTTAAATGCTGTTTTAATTGCTTGTAAGTAAAAGGGTTGCCCACAAATCAGTCCGCCTAAGAAATAGTCTTTATCCTGAATATGATCTTTGACTGAATACAGAGCTACCCATTCACCCAACTGATCCGCTACTTCAATGTTGATAAAATGGCCTTGTAAGCTTTCTGTAAGGTTAATATTGCATGTGATGGTAGGTGCCTTAAGAAATCCTACCACAACACAAGTCAATATGTTTCCAATTATAACTGAAGTAATGCTACCATGCAGTTTTTAGCAGATCAAGCTGATGTACATTGGGTAGCATAAAGCCTCTGTCTGTATATGTAGAGCTATGACTGTTGGGCTTTTACGTTTTTCAGGGTTGGGGTATTTCCCGAGTAAGTGTAATCCCTGGGTCATCGAGATTGCTTGCCTCTGTAATTAGTGTACACTGTATATCCCTGCTGAAAACGTCTCTACAACAGAAATTTAAACTGGGGCATCCCAGAAGCATGGGTTAGTGATTGAGCCCCGAGTTTCACTAGCTATATATATATATACTAGACCTAGGCGATGGTAGAACTATTTTCTAGCCATAGTTCTGGCAACAACTGTATTAAAATTTACAAGGTATTCTAGTTGGCTTACATAAGTCTCAAAATGAAACCATATTTCTATGCCTCCTGAATCTGAAGGCTCTATTTTTTGATCTGTTTCTGTCAATGCAGTTCCTGTCCATGAAACTGGCAACAGTCAACCCAAAGCTTGACTTTAACATCGACAATTTATTTTCCAAAGAGGTAAATATTTTAGGAACACAACTTTCATGAAATATCTATATTTATTGCTTCAAGGTTTTCCAAAGACATCGTTTTCTGACCTTCATTGCAAATTGTTAATTGTGCGTAGATGTGTGGGAGCTTCACAAGCAAGGGAATGCCTCCTCCGTTCTTTCATCTAGATCAGTTTAAACAGTCCTCATTGCAGGCAGGACCAAATCCCGGATCAGATATCCTGTCTGCTCTGAGTTCAGCAGACTCTGCAGAAATGTTTGATGGTGCAAATTTTCAGGTAAAAATTTTGACCTTTGGCTTTTTGATCATCAAAGTATACTATAAGCTTGGACTACTGTGTGCCATAATTTTCTATAGATTCGAAGTCTTCCTTATTTCACGATTCTGTTTTATTCATTTATTGGAGTGGTTTTCAGTTCTCTTTACCTTTCTCTTGGTCAAATATCCTTACATTTTTAACAAAACATTGTACTGGCAGAGGCAGTCATCTTCTGGAGAACTGGCTAATATGTATAATGCGGGATTGCTACAAGGCAGAGTGCAACAGCTGCAGCAGCAACAGCAGCCACCACTGTAATCCTTTATAATAATACACTGACACTGATCTTTTCACATCAAATCTTACTATAGTTTGACCGTGCCCATTTTTTAGGAATAGTTTGTTGCAGTTACAACTTACTAGTACGTAACCTAGCAGGAGTGTACATATATGCAATGAATGAATGACTTGTGGCTAGCTGGTCCCCTCACATCATTCTTTGGAGTTGTAGAAATACCCAGATTCCTCTCTCTTCGACATGGAGCCATGATTATCTTTTGACTAAGTTGGAAATGCTGCAGCACAGCCCTTCTCAATCTCACCTTACTTTACTTTGACCGAATTTCACTTGAAACAAAAGAAATGGAAGTCTCCTGCAAATAATAACAATATTTCATTATATGCTTTCCATTTTTATTTGTCTGATATGAATGAGAATTCAGAGTTGTACAAACTGTTAGAAAGGATCACGTTTGTCACAATCCAATGTTCTTTTAACGCTGTAATAATGAGAGTTTCGCATGTTTGATTTGGGTAACAATTAAATGAGATGAAAGAGATTTATAAGTACATCAAACGGGTCAATCTACGAAATAAAGATGAAAATGTATTTTATTTTTATCAATGAAATATCATGCAAAAGAGGAAAAGCTGTAGGGTTGCAGCACCTCATTAATAGAAATGTCTGAGATGATGGGTAGGGATCCCCATTTATGTGTTGGAATAAGTAAACTCAAGTTGCACCACTAGGAGGATAAGGAGACCGTTTGTAAGTATTAAGATGTGGACATCATATAAAAAACGAAAAATAACATATCATGCCAAGTGAGCGTAGTTTATCCTTACAGGATCTTTTCATTAAGTGAAAAAGAAACACCAGCAAAATGAAGGGGTTTTTCTTAAAGGGGAAATAAAAATAGTCTCTGTATTAATTGTATCTTGGAGAAATAAAGCATGTTTACATCTGATTTCAGAAATTCGAAGAGATTCTGAAGCTAACCTAATCGATGAAACCTCATCTAATAGCTTGTGAATATAGAATTTTTAGGAATTATGTGTATTGAAAGCCCAGCTAGCCAAGTGTAATTATAAACGATGAGAATAAATTTGTAGTGTTTTTGCTCACAAATATGATGTGATACCTCAAAATCATTTTAGTTTTTAAATTAGTATTATAATAATACATATTTGGGTATATATTTAATTTCAATGAAGTTTATGATATTAGAATATTTGTGGTTTTTATTAAATAATGAGTACACTAGATCTATTAAATTCAAATGTAAGTTATCTAGATTTTAAATGACATTGTTTTAGTACATTTTTGAGATCGTTCCTAGCATTAACATGTAGTATATTTGGAAAGATTGTAATAGCATAATATTTAGGGAATAGATACACACAATTGACCAAATAGTTAAATTCGTCAATGGTCAACTTAAAGCGACGATTATTATATAATTGTCCGATCATAAAAGTAACTTTGAATCTTCCAATAGCTTGTGAACTTAAAAAGTTTTAGGAATTATGTGTAGTGAAGCCCATACCTAACCACGTGTAACTATAAATGATGAGATACATTAGAGCATTTTGCCATCACAAATACGATGTTGTGATATCTCAAAATCACTTCAGTAATTAAACTAGCATTCTAGCAATACACATATATTATTAGCTTGGGTATGCATATCTAATCTCAATGTAAATTATGGTCGAGTCTTTATTGGTTTCCTTTTCAGCAAGGAGTACACTATATCCGCTAAATTCAAATGGAAGGCACACAAATCTCAAATGGTAGTCCTTAAGAACATTGGTGAGATTGCTCTAAGCATTACAATGTGCAACATATGGAAAGATAGTAATAACAAATATTTAAGGACTAGATACTTAGGGTTGACCATAAGTCAAATCCATCAAAGGTCAACTCAAAGCAACAAATATTACATAATTGTCCAACCATAAGAGGTACCTTCAAATCTTCTAATTTGGTTGACTTTCATGTTGGACTTAAGTCATTTATCCCCTTTTAGTATAGAGTTTTCTTATTTCCAAATTAGACCCTTTGGCAAATGGCGACCACCCATAAAAGTCACTTTCAACTTGATTTTGATGGGGCTTCCAAACTCAACCAAGTCAAGCAAGCATGGGAGGCATATGATCTAGAATTTGGTTTAGTTGTTTGGATCTACCAAGTCAAGAAGACATGTTATTAGGTATCAAGAGTTGTCATGCAACTAGGAGAAGCATTTCATCACCAAGGAGGTTGGACAATGGCAATGACACTTGTAAAGTTGGATTTGAAGACATAAAGGATGGTTTGGAACATTACCATGTCATTAGATATAGTTTTTTGATGTTAGATCTAATTGTAAAACCTATTTTAGTGTCTTCACCACTTTGATAGTGAGCGAACATTTTACAAGTGGCGAACATATTCTTGCAAGTAGCAAACTCACCCTATTATTGTCTGAACAAGGAATTTGAACAATTTTGACATTTGAAAGGTCATTTGGAACAATCTCTTTAATAGATACATGAATAGTGATGGGATGAGTTGAATGTATATCCTTCCCAAAGTTTTTCACCCATTTAAGGGAATTTTCCAACTATGTGTGGTGTTTCTTATGTATTGCATTGTGTGGATGCCATGTTTCTTATGTTTTCTTACTATTGTTAAGACCTAGAGCATGAATTACTCTTACTAATATGTTTGAATAGTAGTAAACAGAATATTAAGTTAGTAACGTTGAGAGATATCTAGATATCTATATGTTGATGTTTCTCTAGGGTTATCAATCTAAGGGTTCACACATCAAGTGGTATTAGAGCATCTTATTTTTTTATCTAAGTGAGATTGTGGGAGTAGCATGCCAACTACTAGATCAAGTGGTAGTCGTGATTTGACTCCAGATAAACTAGATATTGGAACAAGGGAGTGGATAAGGGCTACAAAACTATAGCTAGAGAAGAGAAGGATGAAGCCCATTTCAAGAAGTTAGAGGAAAATAAAATGGGAATATCTAGCACTATGGATAAGATAGATTGAATTAATAATGCAAGCATTTGTAGAGAAGTTTGGGCAGGTGCAAAAAGTTGGGGGGGCAAAAAGTGGCTAACTTTTTAAAAAAATTTAAGCCATAATGCGAGTGCATTATGCTCTGCTATTAAAAAAAAAACTGCTGTTAAAGCTTATCATTCACACAAATGCAGATGTTCATATTATAGAAGACTGAATTATATTAGAATATTAGAGATCCCTTAGAAAAATGTAATAACAAAACTGTTTTTCCTTATGTTAGGTTGTTAAACCCATCATTTTTTACACTCTTCTCTTAACAAAATAAGAGGAATAAGCATAGAAGGTAGAGAATTTGATCTTACTAGTTTGCATATTGGTCGGCTTACATTCCGTGACTTCATTTTCATTGAATAAAAAGGTTTATCTAATTTGAAATAAGGGGCAGAGTTCACTGTCATGTGCTTTTCTAGATGAGAGGGTCCATAATGTCCAAGGTTCTTCTAAGAATGGCCTACAATAGAAATAAGTTTTTGTTATACCAATCCTCCTAGTAAAGCTACAATTCAAATCCCTGCTTTGAAAGTTGAAATAAATTAAATTAGACTTACAATTTTGATTTTCTTCCATTGCTTCAACATCATTGTTGTTTTCCCCATCAGAAACCAATTCATTCAACAACTTGCTACCCATTGGTTGACTTGAACTGCATACTCTGTTAGAAGAAGTGCATCTTTTATCTGTATCAATGTTGGTATTCATAAGCTGAAGAGCATTGATATTTTTCACACACCATGTTCTTTGAAATGTCTTAACCTTAAAATATGACTTGGATATGTACTTGAACACAGAAAAATCTCTAATCTCCAGCCCATGATGATTCACAAAATTTTCCCAACCATGCCTAAATTACAGTTTATTTATGGTACACCCTAATTGTACATCCCACTCCTGCCCACCTAGGCCTTGCAACACCATATGTTCGTCTGTGTTGTCTATAAACTATGAAACAAATGCAGGAGGAATGCGTTGCCATAAACACATTACACAATTAGATTTTACAAGTTCTTAACAGTGTATAGGAAATAAAAGAATGAAAAATAATGTATAGAGTTACCAGTTTTTGTGTAAAGTCTCCAAGCATAACTTTGAAGGAGGCACACCCATTAAAGTGCTCTTTATCATGGTATTTGCCATGTTTTTTATAACATTTGTGACTGCATGCTTTGCATGGTATAAAAAGCTCCCCCGTTTCTTCATCCTCCATGGCAAACTAGATGCAAAAGCCTATGTAAAAATAACCCAAAAAAACTGTAGAATCCTGAATTAGCTACAAGCACAGATATACCAACAAATACAATAATAAATTTGGAGAACCCTCTGAAAATATGCAGAACAAAAATTCTCTGAAAAGTCTCAAGTATTACTTTGATGTGGCATTAAGTCATCATTAAGTTGATTCGATGTTCTCTCTCTCCGGTATAACCATTTCACTCTCCAAGCCGTCTCACACACATGTACCTAATATACACTGAGTGATTTAATTGTTTTATGGGGAAAGGAAAACAACATGAACACGCAATAAAAATTGTCAGGCGATGTGTCCCAAAAAAAAAATTATTGATTGACAGCTAAAGAATTACTTCGACTGCTAGATTGTAATTAGGGTTATTTTTGGTTAAAACTTTTTGTATGTTCATATTGCCTTGGGAGATTTTTTTTTTGCTTAAAAAATCCTAGTTTATATTGGTTTGGGAAGTTTTTTATTAGTTGAGAGTTAAAGAATTACTTGAATTAAATCTCAAAATAAGATTCTAGTTGGATTGTAGATAATTGATTTATTTTGGTTTTTTTTCATTAAAAAATGTATATGTTTATATTGGCTTTCATAAGAAAAACAAAGGTGATGGTTTATTTTTTCTTTATTTTATAAAAAATATTGAAAGTTAAAAAAATTGAATGTGAGAATTATATAGAATTATATACTAGTAATTGTATTAAAGTTTTAATGGGCACATCAATAATTTTGAAAAAAAACAACTCTAAAAGAAATATTTTTCTTACTAAGAGTTGTGTAGTTAGAGACACAAGATTTATAAGATTATGATATCATTTAAATTTTAAAAACAATACATGAAATGTTAACATATTTTCTTTAATATAACAAATACATTTAGTATATTACATAATGAGGGGGACTAAATGGATTTTTAGGAATACAAATTAATTTAGTATATTACATAATGAGGGGGGCTAAATGGGTTTTTAGGAATGTTGTGTTGATATTTTTAGAGACTACCTGCTTCTTGCTTCTACACGATTATATACATATTGTTTATGTGTGTGTGTGTATCATTGAATGAGAGGGGAGATGCTACATCAAACAATCTTTGAACTCATGACACTATATTGTGAATGTAGGATCCTGATAGTCTATATGTTTTTAATGTCTATTGTTATTCTATTGATTGTGAGGCCTTGTGCTTTATGGATTGTTAGATGTGCAAGCCATATTTAAGGGGATTTGTTGCTAACCACCATGAGTGAGTGGAACAATTGGAATGAGTTGTGGGTCATGTGTGTCCCAAGTAGGTACAATGTAACATTGAAAGATCTTCACGACAAAAAAGAGTGATAAATAAATTGGCCTACTCTCATTTTTGGTAGATGATAGCAACAAATTTGCCAAGCACATCATTAATGAGTCCAATTACAACTTTGAATTTTGGGTCATCATATGGGACAATACTTGAGAGTAACTCTCATACAACATCTACATTGTAATGTCCCTTACAAGTGACAATTGTCTTAGGTCGCCAATAAGAAAAATTTAGTGACCATTGACCAACTTTTGATTGTGATGGGGAATGCCTCATATAACCTACTATCAATGGTGTGAGTGATTGACAGCACTTGGTATTTTCTTAGTTAGTAGCACTTAAATTGAGGAGATGTAGAATTAAGTACAATTACATGGATCTAAAGAAAAGATGACAGCCTGCAATCATTTTTTTTAAATAATCATGGCGATTTTCCTCTATGGTACATTCTTTTATATATTTGATCATATGCCCTTTAAATGATGTTATCTCCATGTTCATATTCCCTAGACATTTCCTTGGGTTTCTTTATTTTATCAGGATAGAACCTAATATTTTGTTTTGTTTTGATTTTTGTTCACTGTTGTTACTAAATTTTAAAACAAATTGAAATACGCAAAATTTTGTTTTTATTTTTGGTCACGTTAGTTCCCAAATTTTAAAACAAATATTTTCTTAGTTTTTTTTTTGAGACTATGTTTGTAGTTGTGAATAATTCACTAACATTTTTTGGTATAGTTTAGTCAATCATTGTAATCAAGGTATTATTGTCTATTGTATTTGTAATGTCTTTCCTTAGCTTTTTTGGGAAGATCTTAAACTATACCTCAAACCCTAATCCCTCAACCCTAAACCCTAATCCCTTATCCCTAAAGCCTCAACCCTCAACCCTTAAACCTTAAATCCTAAACCTTATCCCTAAACCCTCAACCCTCGACATTATAACTTAAACCCTAATCCCTTATCCCTAAACCCCTCAACTTTTAAACCTTAAATCCTAAACCCTATCCCTAAACCCTCAACCCTCAACACTATACCTCAAACCCTAATCCCTCAACCCTATTTACCCTGATACATCAACCCTAAACCCTAATCCCTCAACCCTCAACCCTAATCCCTTATCCCTAAACCCTCAACCCTCAACACTATACCTCAAACCTTAATCCCTCAACCCTAAACCCTTATCCCTAAACCATAAACCCTATCCCTAAAGCCTCAACCCTCAACACTTAAACCTTAAGTCCTAAACCCCATCCCTAAACCCTAAACCCTTAACACTATACCTTAAACCCTAATCCCTCAACCCTAAAGCTTTAAAGCCTCAACCCTTATCCACCCCTCTCCTCCCCTATCTACCTCACCCCATCTCTCCCCTATCTCTCAACCCTTAGCTATCTAGGTCTCTCTCTTATCCCTAAAGCCTCAACCCTCAACCCTTAAACCTTAAACCCTAAACCCTATCCCTAAACCCTCAAGCCTCAACACTGTACCTTAAACCCTAATCCCTTATCCCTAAACCCTAAACCCTATCCCTAAAGCCTCAACCCTCAACCCTTAAACCTTAAATACTAAAACCTATCCCTAAACCCTCAACCCTTGACAATATACCTTAAACCCTAATCCCTCAACCCTAAACCATATCCCTAAAGCCTCAACCCTCAACCCTTAAACCTTAAATCCTAAACCCTATCTGTAAACCATCAACCCTCGACACTATACCATAAACCCTAATCCCTTATCCCTATACCCTAAACCCTTATCCCTAAAGCCTCAACCCTCAACCCTTAAACCTAAATCCTAAACCGTCAAGCCTTGACACTATACCTTAAACCCTTATCCCTTATGCCTAAACCCTAAACCCTATCCCTAAAGCCTCAACCCTCAACCCCTAAACCTTAAATCCTAAAACCTATCCCTAAACCCTTAACCCTCGACACTATATCTTAAACCCTAATCCCTTATCCCTAAACCCTCAACCATAAACCCTAATCCCTCAACCCTAAACCTTCAACCCTAAACCCTATCCCTAATCCCTCTACCCTCAACACTCTACTTTAACCCTAATCCCTCGACCCTCAACCCTAAATGCTATGGACCTAATGACTCAACCCTAAACCCTAATCCCTCAAGGTCCTAAACCATAATCCCTTATCCCTAAACTCTAAACCCTATCCCTAAACCCTCAACCCTCAACCTTAAACCTTAATCCCACCCTAAACCCTAATCCCTCAACCCTAAACCCTAATTCCTCTTAACCTTAAATCCTCAACCCTTAAACTCTCAACCCTTATCCACCCCTCTCCTCCCCTATCCACCTCACCCCCATCTCCACCCTCCTCTACCCTCGATACTATACCTTAAATCCTAATCCCTTAACCCTCATCCCTAAAGCCTCAACCCTCAACCCTTAAACCTCTACCCTCTACCCTCTACCTATTACTTAATCCCTAATCCCTCAACCTTAAACCCTTTACCTTAAACCCTAAAGCTAAAAACCTCAACCCTCAACCCTAAAAACACTACGGGCTCAGGTCCTTATATATCCTAAACCCAAAACCTTTACATACGTACATACATATAGGCATGTGCACACACATACATACATACATACAAACACGCATACATAAATACACACATGTACAAGCATACATACATACATACATACAACCATACATACATACATACATACATACAAGCATACATATATACATACAAGCATACATACATATAAGCATACATATATACATACATATATACATACATACATACATATAGGCATACATACATACATGCTTAATAACCTTGAACATAAAACATTCCAAGGGAGACATAACAAGAGCGTGTTATAATGCGCTCGCGTTATGTCAAACATGACAAACATCAGGCAAACTTTTGCGAAAAGGGAAAAATGCAAAACAAAACATAACACGAGTGCGTTATAATGTGCTCGCGTTATATTTTTCTTTGGGAATCTCAAGCCTTAGGCTTGGGATTTGCTTTGGATTTCCAACCCAAAGGCTTGGAGTGCCTTCCCAACGTCCAAAGACATGTTTTTGCATATTCTACACGATTTCACATAATTTTGTTCGTGCTAACCCTCAGATTTACACATATTTCAAGGTCAAACAAATCAAACACCTGTGTAATGTTAGGCTTTCTCTTAGCTATTTAACGATATAATTTTTTTCACATTTTGACAATGTTAAGCCTTTCATCTTTAATTTCTTTTGTTTGTGTCCGTTTTTGGGAAAAAACCAATGTTTGGTTTTTTTTTTCATTGTAAATTAACCATTCATTGAAATTTCAGAAAAATTATATTTTTAGAAACTAGACTCCATTCTACACATATTAAAAAAAAATTGATTTTCAATTAGTTTACAAAATTTATAGGGGTAGCACGACCAAAATTCTATTTTTCAGGATGTGTCCACTTTGAAAATTAGTAAAAAATCAAATATTCATTAAAAAAATATCAGAAAAATCAAGCATAAACTACATGCTATTAGCTAATTTCTCACTACAGCAATTTTAAAAATACCAAAAAAAAGTTAACCTTTTGAGGGAGCCACAAAACATGCTATGTTATGTTTTTTTGACAGAAACAACACCAATTTCTGTGGCTTCCTCTTTTGAACCCCTTAATCTATACCATTTTAAAAAAAAATAGTAGTTTATAAAGTAGACTCAGAGCACTATGAACATTGTTTTTGTTGCATCTTAAAATTTTGAGTGTAACTATGCTCAATTTCTCATCTAAGGCCAACATTTCCTGATTTCAGAAAAAAAGAGGCCACTTAAGACCCCTTTTTGGTCCCCATCTTCTTGCACTTACCCATTTATAATGGCTAAGGTCAAAAGGATGAAAGTGGTACAAAAAAAAGACCAAACCAAAGCATGGAGAGATATCTACTCAAATTGTCTTCAAGGCCAAAGAAAAGAAAGAAATATAGCCATATGATGAGGAGATGAGTGCTAAGAAATTAGAAAAATGGATATCACAGATGGAGGTTTATTTCATCCCTCATAATCTCAACTTCATTAGAAAATTTCATTTGCTAAGCTCCATCTCACACTCTTACATGGTTTGAGAGCTACACTCTATCCCTTGAATGAAGAAAGGTACGTCCAACTACAAAGTGGGATGACTTCAAAAAACTCATTAAGAACCAATTTTATTCCATTTCTTATAAGAAGAGTATTTAATCTAATGGCACTACTTCCAACAATGTCAAGGACAAAGTGTACATGAGTATAGAAGTGAATTCTAGAAGAAAGTTTAATTGAGCAAGGATGTCATGGACAAAGAGGTGTTAATGAAGTATATAGGTGGGTTGTTCAAACATCTCAAGAATATAGTTCTTATGGCTAAGCCTTAAGACATTGATGAGGTGAGTGCTTAAGCCCATTACATAAAGTTGGATAAGAAGAAAGTATCTTCATTCAAGAATAAGAACAAAGATAATGGACAATAGAAAGAGTAAAAAATATAGAAATAAAGACAAGGGAAAGATGAATAAAAATACCAATACAAAAGTCCAAAAGGACAAGGGAAAAGGTAAAACTGAATTCCATTGTTCCCATTGTGTAAGAATGGACATGTAGAAGAGAAGTGTTGGAAATTTTACCCATATTTGGTACCATCTTGGAGAAAAAGAAGGATGCCAACACTGTTGTGATAAAAAGGTGAAAGAGAAAAACAAAGACTTCAATTTGGATGATAGAATCTCTTTTGTTGTGTACAAAGTAGTGTGTGTGTGTTGGGTCAAAATTCCTAAGTGGAAGAGGAAGTGGATCTTACAAAACTTTTCCATATTAAAAATTTGCATCAAGGACAAGAAGGTAGATTCTCTTTTTGACACTGGTTCTCAAATCAATTTCATTTATCAAAAATTGTAAATGAGTTGGGGCTACAAGTAATGGATCATCCTCAACCCTATTCTCTTAGTTTGTTTAAATATGGAGTGGAAATAATGGAAAAGAAATAATGCAAATTCAAGTTCTCCATTGGTTCCAAAAACAAGGATCAAGTTTAGTAGATGTGATTCCACTAAACATTTTATGGAGTGATCTTTGGTAGCCCAT
Source organism: Cunninghamia lanceolata (assembly GCA_027924645.1). Classification (NCBI taxonomy): domain Eukaryota; kingdom Viridiplantae; phylum Streptophyta; class Pinopsida; order Cupressales; family Cupressaceae; genus Cunninghamia; species Cunninghamia lanceolata. Next base: position 6,849,068 of record BSBN01001038.1, on the reverse strand, counting down.
ACATGTACATAAGTGATGCTACATGTTGGAGGAGACCTAATAAATATAGGTTGGTCCTAAATGATACGCCATAAACATTGGATACAATAGAGAAGAAAGCAAAAATCACCATGATGAGCATTTTGCAAGCCAAGTGTTTGATCAACGCTAATGACAAATTTGCATTGCTAATGTTGAGAGGCAAAGGAGAATAGGGTGGAACTAAGTTGAAGGGGTTACATGGGTTACATACTCATCAAGAACAATGGCTTGTGAATGATTTGGTGAGTAGATTTTCTAAGTTGTTTGTGGAACCCAAGGGGTTACCTCCAAAGAGATCAATTGAGCATGAAATTCAATTGTTACTCAAATGTTTGCTGCCAAATATTGGGTTGTACTAACAAAGTGTAATTGAGGCAAAGGAGGTTTAGAAGCAGTTCAAGAAGCTTTTGGAGTAAGGAGTAATCAAACCCAATACTTCTCCTTGTGGATCTTCTACTTTTATAATATCAAAGGAAGATGTGACATGGTGCATGTGCATTAACTACAAGGGCTTGAACAAGATAACCATTAAAAATAGGTATCTACTACCCTATATTGATGATTTATTAGATAAATTGTAACATGCCAAGTACTTCAGTAAGGTAGACCTAAAATCTAGATATCACCAAGTGTGAATCAAAGAAGATGCTTGGAAAATGACTTTCAAGACATGGCAAGGTCTCTTTGAGTGATTGGTTCTTCCATTTGGCTTGTGCAATGCTCCAACAAACTTTATATTAATTGATTCTTGTATTATTGTTTCCTTGGATGACATATTAGTTTTTATTAGATTCTATGAGAAGCACTTTTCTCATCTTGAGAAGGTGTTTGAAATACTATGGGAGAATAATCTTTTGTTGAATGGAAAGAAGTGATAGTATGCCAAAACATCATTGGTGTACCTTGGTCATGTGGTAGACAATGGATAAATAATGATAGACCCATCCAAAGTGGAAGCCTTTCCAATTGGTCAAAGCCCACTACCATGAGTGAAACTAGGAGCTTTGTTGGTACATCTCAATACCATTGGGAAGGGTGGCATATACCTTGTGTAAAATATTTTATTTTATAAATTGTGGTCCACATTGAAGTTAGGATGCCACATTTTGGGTGGTGGAATATTTCTCTATGTAGTTGTTGTGTATAACATTGGAAATGCATTTGATTTTGGAGGTCATGTAAAATGCATTTAATGTGGGTTCATATGTAGAGAATCCATTTAGGGTATTTGGATTGGAGAGAGTATTAGGGTTTTCCTTGGAGGTTGTAATGACTCTTAAATGTAAAGTCAAACTTGGGTACCCACCTTGAGAAATGTCATTTAGGTGCATTGATTCACAAACTTTGTAAGTTTTCCATAGTAAACTTTTTTGTTGCTCGCTTGCTTATATAAAGTTCTTGGGATGAGATGAGGCTGGTTGTTGGAAGACAAGTAATAACTCTAAGAAGCGAGTTGAAGATCTACCTAATTTAGGATTGGAAAATTCCTTCATTGTATTGTAAATGCCTTACTATGAATACATAAGGAGTGGTGCTATTGTTTTATTTTTCTTGAAAGGATTTTCCATGATAAATATTGTGTTAAATGTTTTTCTTTCTACTTAAATGTTTAAGCTCAATTTTATCATGCATGTATTCTTCTGTTAAGATTAGTATTATTTCCTACATTTGGTATCAAAGCTAGTTTTAGCTTGGTTGATACTTGGGAGGAAAGGCAATTTTCACCCTATATTAATCTTGGTTTCAGTGAGATTATTTCATATAGGATAAATCATTTTTCAAGTTTAGAGAAATGTTAAGAACTTTTAAAAAATTGGAGATTGAAAATTCTAATAAATTATTTTTAGACATGGAAACTCAAAATGGAAGACCTATTGGTGGAGTGTGATTAATGTATTGCAATTATAACAACACCATGTTTTATTATTCAAGGTATGGATCAACTTGACTAGGATAAATTAGATAGAAAGGCTAGATCTATTATTCATATGTTCCTTAATACATTTAAATATTTTTAGAGAGGACACAACTAAAAAATTATGGGATAAGATAGGGCTTTGTATTAAAAGTAAGTCTTTGGTAGATAAAAATTTTCTATATATTGTTTAGGGTAAAATTGGATTTTTCTAATCTTTGTTGTTTAGATGTTAAAACCCTCCTTTCCACTAAACATTGTAGGATCTAGGGTCAAGTGGCGAGCACTATCATACCCTAGGTCACTTGCAAATGAAGGGAAACTTGGATTAGGGAATTAATTATCAATTTTTCCTTCTCTTATGTCCAATTAACAATTAAAACCCTAATTATGCAAATACGACAACAAATTGATGAATAATGGAAAAAGCTCTTGCAGACGGGAGTAAAATAACAAATCACAGAATACCTATTTTTGGGTTTCCAAAGCGGAACAGTTGGGGACTAAGGTGCGGGTGCCCAAGTCCAAGGTACCTGCTTTTTTGGGGAGTCTGGACCTCCTTCTGATACTGATCAGCCCTGTAACTTCTATTTCCTAAGATCTGTCTATGGTGGACACTAGTGGGAGCACCCAAGTCCTGGAAGTGCTCCTGTGTCTGACTTTTCTTCAGATCCTGAATCCCTAATGTCTGCCAAGCCTTCCTGAAACTCCACTTTTTCCAGATGTGAAACCTGTAACCTGCAATTACAAGACTTGGTTTGGGGGTTGTGGTGTTTAGAGGTTTGCCTTAGTCAAACCCCGAAGAACACTTAAGTCTCTGAATACCATTGTCAGCTAAAGAGGGCCTACCCTTGTGAGGCAGAGGCCAAAACCCAAATGAATCAATGACAAAAACACAATGATATGTCACCTTGTAGTGAAGCTCTCATGGAGGAAGATGCTCTTCATTCCATGAGGAGATTGAAGCTCAAATCTACAAATATCAACACACAAAACATACAAGTCTGCTCTTGCAACATAATAGAAAACCTTGAATCACCTTGAGAACACAATAGCCTACTAGTAATCATCTAATTGAAATCCAGTTTACAAATGAATGCCTACACATGCTTATATATGCACCTACAAGCATTCTCGCCAAGATTTTAAAAATCAAACTTTACTGTGTCGAAAAAATAACCTCCTAACGGTCATAAACCGACACCCAAAAATTGGGGCTACCCCAAAATAGGGTAGGATTAGGCCGCGGGCGCCCAAGTCCTCCCCCCTATTTTGGGCAGGGTACAGCTCAAGGGGTCCACCTAGGTCCTATTTGTCATGGAAAATAGGTCTCATTCCATCGGGATGCCAAAATATGAACTAAAATGTCCTAAATGCACTCTAAAGACCCGAGAGCTAAACCTTATGAGGGAAAAGCCCCCAAGGGGACATTTTCTGACTTTACATTTAGCCCCCACTTTAATGTATGTATGAATGCGAGGCCCATATATGCATTCAAGTAAGGTCACTAACACAGTAAACACACCAAGCACAGAGAAGACATGCCAATCGCATAAAAGACAGTAGCAGGCACACAAAACACAAAGAAGACAATTACAATCACGCAGAACATGGAGCAGGTAGTCAATGCATAGAAGACACATTAATGCATGGAATATAGAAATGATATTTTTTCTTTTCTTTTTCTCATATATATGAAATGCAAATGCAAGTACTGGAAAGTAAACAAACCTCCCAAAATGCAGGAAGCACTACTCGAGGGCACTGGTCTCTACATATGGGGCAACAAACATACCACACAAAACAAGCACGCCAAAACACACACACTTGAAGACACAGAGAAAACACGGAAGACAAGCGATGGAGTGTACCTATTTCTAGGTCCAACACCATCTCAGGCACATTACAGGCACACACTGACGATTGCGCTTCGCCACAACAATCACCAAAGACATGCTTAAATGTTGAGTTAGTCACAGAACTGCTCCTCGCCTCTGCAGAGGACTTTTGAAAATGCAACCCCGCCCGTGTCATAGAGACGACTTACAGTGAAAAGGAAGCATGGCATACCATGCCACCCACGTCACGGAGACGCCTTACAGTGAAAAGGAGGTATGAGCTCAAAAGTATACAACCCCACCTGCGTCATAGAGACGCCTTACAGTGAAAAGGAGGTATACGTAATAGATAGATTGATTAATTGCAAACAAACTCAGGATGCAGGAAGTACACATCATACTAGCCTACACCTGAGGACAAGCACATTGCTAACATCTATAACAGACAGCTTACCTTATATATGCCCCCACCTTAAGGTGGTTGATATCAGTTATCGATATCAAAAACATTAAGGTAGGAATAAAACATACAAGGGAACACCAACTTTCACAAATCCCATGCCCCTCAGAGATGACATGTACTTTACGATCACCAAATGTTCCCACAAACACATCCCTGCAAGAAACATGTTAGTGTCTACGAAATCATGATAAACAACAACATCAATGCATATGATTAACCACACAAAGAGCCAAGGTTATACAACGAATTCAAAGTTCGAGGATAATTGTAGGGCTATATCATGAAGCTCTCTAAATTGAGTACCGCCAAGGCTAGATTCAAAGGCAAACAAAGGTGTACGGAGCAACAGTATTGTTAAGGTTTGTAAATGTGATAGAAAAATCATCAAATTCACTATGTAGAAAGCATGAGTGCTTCCACTAGCCAAGCGTCAGATAAGATATACAACCCCATCGTCATATTAAGAACTAAGTCCATTTTTTGATTGGTCTCGAAAGGGACACTAGGTCCGCATCAGTATAAATGTTTGTTGTCATCCGCCCGCTAGATGGAAACACTAGAGGAAGGGAAACAATAAATAAGAGAGGAGACACAAGTGTCTCAAGGATAGTCACGTAGGAGGGTGCCCCCAGGTCACCAACCATGATGCTTTGTCCATAAGACACAACACTCAACAATGAAATTAGAGAGAGGCAATTTAGAAGAATGATGATACAAATATAAGGTCACAACAAAGGCGGTCTCCTGGTATCCCAAACCTTATGGGAGAATCTGAGGTCATCCCAGGAGGCCTAAACAACACATAACACATCATGGGGGAAGCACATCATGAGAGAGATAAAGGGTTAGAAATACTTACCTGAAGGGTCTTCCGAGCTAAGTCTTATCATCAAGTAAATCATCATCATCCTCCCCCTCCCTAATGTTAGAGGAAAGTGGGATATAAGGTACCATAGCGCAATTCATGTCTTGCTCATCATGTTGTTCATTGTTAGAATCATGTTTGTTTGGTTCAATGTTAGGATCAATGTTTGCTTGTTGAGATGCAAGGTAAGCTCGTCGCCTTATCTTCCTCCTTTTTGTAAGTTGACGTTGTTGTATTTTACGACTCAGTTTTTGTAACATAGGGCTTTTCTTTGTTATGGATTTTTGTGTTGTAGAGGAGGAAGAACCAAGATCAAAGGTTCTTTGTCTAGGTGGAATGTTTTCTTGTTGAAGCTTACTAGCATACTTATTCTCTATCCTCTTAGTGATGTCTAAATGACTTGAATATTCAAACAAAGGCGAGACATTAAAGGTCTTCACTTCCTTAGTGATATCCAAGGTGTGTGAACAATCCACTAAAGGAAGAAGGTTGGTGGGAGGATCCATAGAGGTAGGAATTTGATTATTGTTAAATGAATGCTCATTTTCTACATGTGGAATGTTCTTTGTTAAAGGGAGCTCTTCATTCACTAATGCTTCATCTTGGCCAGGGAGAGCAGTGGAATTATTAAAGCTATCCCTAGTCTTCTCATTTGAGTATTCAGTTATAGGGGAAATAGGATAACCTATGGGATTATCATCAGCCTTTTCCTTTCTACTCATGGAGAAGAACTCAGTTAAGCTTTCAAAAATCATAGGATATTCACTCATGAGGGTTAAAAATTGGTCAAAATCAAGGTTTTTGATAAATGCATGCAAAGATACCATTGAAAAACAACATGAAGGTGCCATAATGAGATTCAAAATTAGATTTTAAGAGATTTTCAAAGTTGGTGCAAAGGACAAGTGCACAACTATAAAAATGGCCTTAAATGCTTGATTTTTTGTACTTTTTCTAATGCAAATGAATGAAATAAACAATGTTTTAAGGATTTTGTTCAAGGGAAGAAAATTATATGTCTTATATCAGTCCAAAACTGCAATATAATCACTCTCAACACACTCTTGATGCAAATCCAAGATAATGCCAAGTCAAAATATAGTGAAAATATGTCAAAATAGGCACTTTTTTCACCAAAATTCAATGCAAAAGAGCATAACAAAGGGTGTTGTGAGGAAAATGATGATGGAAATAAAATAATATAAGTAATAAAAGCCACTTGGTGCCAAAATATCCAACACAACATGCTTTTAGTGCCACTTAGGGTAAAACCCTAGTGAAAATATAGCAAAATATGCAATTTTTCACGATTTTTCAACTCCAAGACCTAGCAAAAGGGGGGTTGTAAGGATTTTTAGGAGGTATAGAAAATAATATCAGTAATATCAGTCACCTCAATCCATAAAATTGATCACAACATGCTTGGAGTGCAAACTAGGTCAAACCTTAGGGCCAAAATAGTTAAAATGTGTGGTTTTTTGCAAATTTTTCACTACAAGAGCCCGATAAAAGAGGGCTGTGAAGATTTTTATGAGGGGAAAAAAATTATTACCCTGATAACAACAAAATAATTCTAAAATACCTTTCACAACACACTTATGGTGCAAGTTTACAAAGTCGATAAGGCCAATTTTAGTGAAAATTGTTGTTTTTGAAGCCCTAGGTTTGAGATCTTGGGATAAAATTCTATGTGAATTCTTTGAAGTCTGATTTATGATGAAATGGACTTACTCTCAGATATTAAAATTATTTTCAAGCCTTAACATGCAAAATGCCCATGCAAATTTAATGAAAATGCATCAAAATTGCTAGTTTTTGTTGAAATTTTCTATGTAAAAATGCAAATATTTTAAATCTAAATGTAAATTCACACTAAAATGCAAGACTACAGACAAATGCAAATTTTAATGAGCCTCTAAAATCAGTAGAAAAATATGATAAAAGATTTTACCTACTAACCCTAGATTTTAGAATTACTAGGTTATATAAAATTGTCAAAATTTTCACAAAACCCTAGCAATTAAATGATGAAAATGCAAGGCAAAATTTTGAATTTTTAGATTTTTCTATAGTTTATATCAGATCTAATGCAAAAAAATTATGAATTATGAAAATTTAGGAAGAATTGATGCAATTTAGTAAGCCAAACAATGCAATTTTTTTGTATTTTTCAAAATTTTCAAAATTTTTAAATTTTTCTTAATGTAAAGAAATGAATGAATGAAATCAATCCAAATATGAATAAAAACACTCAGAAAGTTGCAATTTAATTCCAAAAACATGGGTTCACCAAAATGTTTAGGTGAAAATTGGATTTGTTAATGTTCTAGTGTTTAGATGTTAAAACCCTCCTTTCCACTAAATATTGAAGGATCTAGGGTCGAGTGGCGAGCACTATCATACCCTAGGTCACTTGCAAATGAAGGAAAACTTGGATTAGGGAATTAATTATCAATTTTTCCTTCTCTTATGTCCAATTAACCATTAAAACCCTAATTATGCAAATACAACAACAAATTGATGAATAACAAAAAAAGCTCTTACAGAAGGGAGTAAAATAACAAATCACAGGATACCTATTTTCAGGGTTCCAAAGCGGAACAGTCGGGGACTAAGGTGTGGGCGTCCAAGTCCAAGGTACCTACTTTTTCAGGGAATTTAGACCTCCTTCCGACATTGATCAGCCCTGTAACTTCTATTTCCTGAGATCTATCTATGGGGGACACTGGTGGGAGCGCCCAAGTCCTGGAAGTGCTCCTGTGTCTGACTTTTCTTCAGATCCTAAATCCCTAATGTTTGCCAAGCCTTCCTACAACTCCACTTTTTCTAGATGCGACACATGTAACTTGTAATTACAAGACTTGGTTTGGGGGTTGTGGTGTTTAGAGGTTTGCCTTAGCCAAACCTCAGAGGACACTTAAGTCTCCGAACACCATTGTCAGATAAAGAGGGCGTGGCCTTATGAGGTAGAGGCCAAAAACCAAAGGAATAAATGATAAAAACACAATGATATGTCACCTTGTAGTGAAGCTCTCATGGAGGAAGATGCTCTTCATGCCATGAGGAGATTGAAGCTCAAATATGCAAATATCAACACACAAAACATACAAGTCTGTTCTTGCAACACAATAGAAAACCTTGAATCACCTTGAGAACACAATAGCTTGCTAGTAATCATCTAATTGAAATCTAGTTTACAAATGAATGCCTACACATGCTTATATATGCACCTACAAGCATTCTCGCTAAGATTTTAAAAATCAAACTTTACCGTGTCGACAAAATAACCTCCTAACGGTCATAAACTGACACCCAGAAATTAGGGCTGCCCCAAAATAGGGGAGGACTAGGGCGCGGGCGCCCAAGTCCTCCCCCCCTATTTTGGGAAGTGTACAGCTCAAGGGGTCCACCTAGGTCCTATTTGTCATGGAAACTAGCTCTCATTCCATCAGGGTGCCAAAATATGAACTAAAATGTCCTAAATGTACTCTAAAGACCTGAGAGCTAAACCTTATGAGGGAAAACCCCCCAAGGGGACATTTTCTGATGTTACATAAATAAAATTTGTTGACAATAAAATATAGGCCCAAGGTCTATATTAATTATGTCAGAAAGTTAACCCCAAGGCGATGCAATAAGAAGGAACCCAAAATAGTTGTGGCAAATAAACATATAAGAAGAAAAAAGATTAAGAAAGAATTTACATATTCATACACATCATAAGGTTACTCCATCATATATTTATATTATATCTTCCTTATACAATGCACATTTCATCCCACAAGCATATATATAGTTGGATGCTAATATAACTTCTAGATATGTAGAGATGTGTCTATTTGTATATCTTTGTGTCTCATCATCCCTCAAGAGGTACCACACGCCATTTGATGTATAAATATATGCTTAAGTGATAATCTTATTGATGCAGGAGCATCTAGTGGTGTAAAGGCAATCTTGCATCACTCAAAAAGATGTTTCTTCAAAATTATTACAGTTGTTTTCATTTCTTTCCATAATTAGTATTTCTGGTTCCATAATATCCCGAATAATGATGTAGGACTTTCAGTTTTTCTAAAACTAGTAAAAATAGCAAACTACCAATTTTGGAAAGTTTACCTGCTATTTTAGGAAAGTTTGCATTTGGGCATAGATTCAAGCAAAAACTTGGAGAAATTTACATAATGGAAATATAAGACCTTTGGCGAAGGAATTAAGCAAAGATCATTTGTGAGCTAAAAGATATTAAAGTTTTTATTTTTTGAAAAGCCCCTAAAAATTTTTGAAACGAGATGAGGCACTAAAACATCCCATAATGTCTTGAAAATTTGATAGAAATCCATTTATGGATTTTCAGTGTGATAGTTCACATCGCGAGCTTTCTGGCGCTTAAAACGGTTCATCAATCGAACGCCCGAATCAAAAGTTATGCTTCCCAGAAGTTGACCTACTTCTGGAGGGAGTTCCAAATTTTGAAACTTAGCTGGAGGCTGCCAAAAAGTGCTATTTATGACTATTTTGGGAACCCTGGGTGGTAGTAGAGTTAAGGGGGCAAGTGTAGAGTCAAGAATAGGTGGGAAAATAGAAACCCTATCTGATTTGGGGTTACAGAAGGCTGAAGATTCTAGAGTCTTGAGGTTGGGAAAGTTGTAATGTGTTGCAGCCAGTAGAGGATTCATCCTCTGATTGTAATTGAGCTTCTATAATGTAATGAGTTTCCCAGATCAATAAAAGAAAGTTCTATTTTTTGTGTTCAATTTTCTGTTGTTGTGTGTTTTGTGATTTACCCCCTTCATCAAGTGGTATCAGAGCAAGGGTTCTTGAGTGTGTAAACAGATCGCCGACTGTGAGGCAGTTTGCACCAGGACTTGAGGTTGTGGGTTTGTTGCAGGGACTAAGATGCCTCCACGAAGAAATCATGTTGGGAGGAATGCTTTGACGGAAGAGGGTTTTAGAGCCCTGCAAAGGCAGATCGATGCATTGCAAGAGGAGCTGCGAAGAGGGTTTGATCTGAGAACAAGAGAAGAAAGTTAGGATGAAGCTAAAGAAGAGCTATATAAGGAAGAACAAGAAGCTGCAGGAGACCCTGCAGAAGTTAGGTTGTTGAGGGCCATTCCAAAGATCGAAAAGAGGCCCAAGATCAAAGTTTCTACCTATTTTGGAGATTTGAATCCAGAACTACTTATTGATTGGATCAATGACATGGAGGAGTATTTCAAGTATGAAGATGTGGAGGACCCAGATCGGGTCAAGTTTGCAAAGACAAAGCTAAAGGGCCATGCCAGTATTTGGTGGAAGAAGGTCCAGTTGGAGAGAAATAGAAGAGGAAAAGGAAAGATTACCAGATGGGAGCAGATGGTGGAGAAACTGAAGAAGCAATTCATTCCTGTGGACTATGAGATGGAGTTGTTGAAGAAGCTGGAAGGACTGAAGTAAGGTAACAAGTCTATTAAGGAGTATACAGAAGAGTTTTATAAAATTACTATCAAGATAGGCCATGTAGAGCCCAACAAGGAGAAGCTAGCCCGTTACATTAATGGGTTGAGGCCGAGAATTGAAGAGGACCTGAGCCTGGTCAGAATGACCACCATAGAAGATGCGTACCAGTTTTCTCTGAAGGTGGAAGAGAATCTGGATAAAAGATTTGATAGCAAGCAAAGGGGAAGAGGTCAAGGTGGAAGGATTGGTGGAAGACCCTATGGAGGCCGTAATGAAGATGAAAAGAAAAGTGAAGAAGCGGGCACCAGTCGAAATCAAAGAGGGGATAACGCCTACCGCCCTCGTGACCAATACAATGGTGAGCAAAGAGGAAGAGGAAGAGGCAGATTTGGGCAAGGACCTGGAAGAGGAGGTTTTAGAGGAACTTGTTTCCAATGTGGAGAAGAAGGGCATCGAGCATATGAGTGTCTGCAACATCAAGGAAGGACAAATAGAAGACCTGAAGGTAATGCACAAGTTGCACATGTAGATGAAGATGCACAGTCTGAGCATTTTGAAGATGCTGAAAGGGGACAAACCCTAGTTGTCAGAAGAACTTTGTTGAATGAGGAGAAAGAACCCAATCAGAGGAAGAGTTTATTCTGCACAAGGTGCGAATTGAAGGTAAGTGTTGTGATATTATTATTGATAGTGGAAGTACTGACAATCTTGTTTCAGAGGAGATGGTTGACAAGTTGAAGTTGACAAGAAGAAAGCATCCACACCCATATCAGATTGCATGGTTCTAGAAGGACCATAAAGCTTTGGTCAATGAACAGTGTTTAGTGAAGTTCAAGATTGGGGACTACCATGATGAGGTGCTGTGTGATATCATACCGATGGATGCATGTCATATGTTGTTGGGGAGGCTGTGGCAATATGATAGGAGTGCTATCCATGATGGCCGTGCAAACACATATTCCCTAACAAAGGATGGAGTTTGTCATAAGTTGAAGCCCTTGAAGGAGGTGGAAGAAAAGGTACGTAGTACTGCCAGAATTTGCTTGGTAGATGGTAAGAAATTTTTGGAGAGTATGAAGCATGAGTATCATTGCTTTGCATTGATTCCTAAGATTAGTCAAGAGAAATGTGAAGATGTACCAGCAAAAGTTTTAGATATGTTGGAAGAATTTTAGGACATTATCTCTGATAATGTACCAGAAGGTTTTCCACCAGTGAGGAAGATAAGTCATCAAATGGACTTGATACCAGGAGCCAGTTTGCCAAATAAGGTAGCCCATAGAATGACTCTAGCAGAGAGTGAAGAGTTGAACAGACAAGTTCAGGAGTTGTTGAGGAAGGGATTGATAAGAGAGAGCCTAAGTCCCTGTGCAGTACCTGCAGTATTAGCACCAAAGAAATATGGAGAATGGAGAATGTGTACAGACTCTCGAGCCATCAATAAGATCACGATAAAGTAGAGATTTCCATTACCCATAATGGATGACATAATGGATTGTTTGAGTGGAGCTAAGTACTTCACGAAGATTGACCTAAAGAGTGAGTATCACCAGATCCGAATCAGAGAAGGAGTTGAATGGAAGACAACCTTCAAGACAAAGGAGGGTTTGTATGAGTGGTTAGTCATGCCATTTGGGCTAACTAATGCACCGAGCACATTCATGCGGCTCATGAACGAGGTACTAAAAGAATTTTTGGGAAGTTTTGTTATTGTTTATTTAGATGATATTTTGATTTTCAGTAAGACTTGGGATGAGCATCTAATGCATATCAGAAGAGTTTTAGAGAAGCTGAGGGAGGAGAAGTTGTTGATTAATCTAAAGAAATGTAGTTTTGCAAAGAAAGAGTTGGTATACTTGGGATTTGTTGTCTCAGAGGAAGGTCTTAAGATGGACCCAGAGAAGGTGAGAGCTATCCTTGAATGGCCTACACCAAGGAGTGCCATAGAGGTACGATCTTTTCATGGTTTGGTAATTTTTTACAGAAAGTTTATTAGATATTTTAGTAGCATTTGTGCACCCCTAACTGAGACAATGAGAGGGGATAGAAAAGAGTTTAGATGGACTAAAGGAGCAGACAAAAGCTTTGATGCATTGAAGCAGAAAGTCACAAAGCAACCTATTTTGGCACTTCCAGATTTCAATAAGGTATTTCAGGTAGATTGTGATGCTAGTGGTTGTGCTATAGGAGCTATTTTGATCCAAGAAGGTAAGCCCATTGCCTATTTTAGTGAGAAGCTTAATGATGCTAAGAAAAAATATTTTGTTTATGATCAGGAATTTTATGCAATAGTTCAGGCTTTGAAGAAATGGAGACATTATTTGTTGCCAAAAGAGTTTGTTTTATATACTGGTCATCAAGCCTTACAGTATCTTAATAGTCAAGGAAAGTTGAACCAAAGGCATTTAAAATGGGTTGAGTTTTTGTAGAGCTATACTTTTTTATTGAAGCACAGAAGTGGGAAGTCCAACAAAGTTGCAGATGCCTTGAGCAGAAGGCAAAATTTGTTGACAAAAATGAAGATAGAGGTTGTTGGGTTCGATGAGCTCAAAAGTTTGTATCCAGAAGATCCAGATTTTGCAGAGGCTTGGAAAGCTTGTTTGGAACCTGTTACTTTGGACAGGACAAAATGGTTGGATTTCATAATCCATGATGGCATTTTGTTTAGAGGAAGCCAATTGTGCATTCCGAGGAGTTCCATGAGAGAGAACCTGATTAAGGAGAAGCATAGTGGGGGATTAACTGGACACTTTGGTCGAGATAAGACCATTGCCATTGTTGGTGAAAATTATTATTGGCCACAGTTGCAACAGGATGTGAGGAAATTTGTGCAGAGTTGCAGAGTGTGTCAGATGGCAAAAGGAACGAGTCAGAATACAGGGTTGTATCAACCATTACGTGTACCAGAGAAGCATGGGATGATATTAGTGTGGATTTTGTCCTTGGTTTACCAATGACACAAAGAGGGCATGATTCCATTTTTGTGGCGGTGGATAGATTCTCGAAGATGGCACATTTTATTCCTTGTAAGAAGACTAATGGTGCTGTTCATATTGCAGAGTTATTTTTCAGGGAAGTGGTGAGACTACATGGTCTACCAAAGAGCATAGTTTCAGATCGAGATACCAAGTTTGTTGGTTATTTCTGGAGGACATTGTGGAAGAAGTTGAAGACAACTATGAAGTTCAGTTCTGCACACCATCCACAGACTGATGAACAGACTGAAGTGGTGAATGGGAGTTTGGGTAACCTGCTACAATGCTTAGTAGGAGATAAGCCCAAGGGATGGGATTTGCTTTTACCACAGGCAGAATTTGCTTACAACAATTCTGTCAATAGGAGTACTGGTAAATCACCATTCCAGATTGTATATGGCAATAACTGAAGAAATACTTCTGAGTTAAGGAAGATGGACAATAGAGAAAAGACAAGTGCCGAAGCTGAAGACTTTGTAGAACATCTGAAGAATTTGCATGAAGAGGTGAGAAAGCACATTAATAAGATGAATATTCAGTACAAGGCTAAGGTAGATCAGAAGAGGAGATATAAGGAGTTCCAAGTAGGAGAGGAAGTCATGGTTCACTTGAGAAAAGAAAGGTCCCCAATTAGAACATACAATAAGCTGAAATGAAGAAATTTGGACCATGCAAAATCCTAAGAAGCATGATTTAGGAAATGCATATGAGGTAGAGCTGCCGAGTGGGATCAATATTTCTCCTATTTTCAACATTGCTAATTTATCAAAATATCATGAAGGTGGAACAGAGGATGGACCAACAGAAGAATAGTGGAGTATTCCAGTATCTACTTCAACAGAGGAGATAGAAGAGATCTTGGATAGCCATGTGGGAAGAAGTACTCAGAACAGGCAATATGAAGAATATCTGGTGAAATGGAAAGGAAGGCCTGTTGAAGATTCTTCTTGGTTGTCTAAGTCAGAGGTTGACCATTTGGGTTTTCCTCAAACAAACACCTGAGACGTGACAGGGTCACTTCTCAAATTACCCTGGGTGTCTGATGCAGGAGCATCCAGTGGTGTAAAGGCAATCTTGCATCACCCAAAAAGATGTTGCTTCAAAATCATTACAGTTGTTTTCATTTCTTTCCATAATTACTATTTTCAGTTCCATAATATCCTGAATAATGATGTAGGACTTTCAGTTTTTCTAAAACTGGTAAAAATAGCAAACTGCCAATTTTGGAAAGTTTACCTGCTGTTTTAGGAAAGTTTGCATTTGGGCACAGATTCAAGCAAAAACTTGCAGAAAGTTACATAACGGAAATATAAGACCTTTGGTGAAGGAATCAGGCAAAGATCATTTGTGAGTTGAAAGATATTAAAGTTTTTATTTTCTGAAAAACCCCTAAAAATTTTTGAAACGAGATATGAGGCACTAAAACATCCCATTACATCTCAAAAAGTTGATATAAATCCATTTATGAATTTTTGGCATGATAGTTCACATCGCAAAATTTCTGGCACTTAAAACGGTTCGTCAATCGGACACTCGGATCAAAAGTTATGCTTCCTGGAAGTTGACCTACTTTTGGAGGGAGTTGCAAATTTTGATGTTGCAAATTTCAAAATTTAGCTGGAGGCCACCAAAAAGTGCTATTTATGACTATTTTGGGAAACCTGGGTGGTAGTAGAGTTAAGGGGGCAAGTGTAGAGTCAAGAATAGGTGGGAAAACAAAAACCCTACCTGATTTGGGGTTATAGAAGGCTGAAGATTCTAGAGTCTTGAGGTTGGGAAAGTTGTAATGTGTCGTAGCTAGTAGAGGATTCGTCCTCTAATTGTAATTGAGCTTTTGTAATGTAATGAGTTGCCCAGATCAATAAAAAAAGTTCTATTTTCTGTGTTCAATTTTCTATTGTTGTGTGTTTTGTGATTTACCCCGTTCATCACTTATCCATATTACATTCATTAGTAAATATTATCTTTTGTTCTCTTCTTCTATCTCGCTCTCTCCTACCTTGTGGTATAACTGGATGCTAATATAACTTCTAGATATGTAAAGATGTGTCTATTTGTATATATTTGTGTCTCATAATCCCTCAAGAGGTACCACACACCATCTGATATATAAATATATGCTTCAATGATACTCTTATCCATATTACATTCATTAGTATATATTATTTTCTCTTCTTTTCTTCTATCCTGCTCTCTCCTACCTTATAGTATAATTGGATGCTAATATAGATTCTAGAGATGTAGAGATGTGTCCCTCTATATATATTTTGTCTCATCATCCCTCAAAAGGTACCACAAACCATCAAATACATATATACATGCTTGGGTGATACTCCTATCCATATTACATCCATTAGTATATATTATCTTCTCTTCTTCTATCCTACTCTCCTACCTTGTGGTATAGTTGGATGCTAATATAACTTCTAGAGATGTAGACACATGTCCCTCTATGTATTTTTGTGTCACATCATCCCTCAAGAGGTACCACACACCATTAGATGTTTCCACAATGTCATTCTTGAGGCATATAGTGAGTATAGCTTGTTATATTATTCTTCTAGTTCCTTGTTTGCCAACATCCTCCTATGAGCTAAACTATTGTCTTGCCCTCAAGACAACCTACCTCTATTCAAAAAGATATGTCATTGTCTCCAAAATGTTTGCTAAACCAAGTTCTTTGATATCAAAATCTATCCCAAAACTTGGTAATATGTTGAGATCCTTGGTTAGGGCAGTAGATGCTTCAAGTGTTCTTGATTTTCTCATATAAACTTTCCCAATTTAAAACATTTTGTTGAATTCATTGTACCCATATTGAGATGTCAATATAAGATCTTTCTGTAGAGATCAAAGTAGTATGCTTTTCCAAAATAGGAACTATCTACTTAATATCCTAGAGAAGTTTTGATAACAAGGATAGATAGATGTGTACTTCTAACCCTAACTCAATTTGTGCAATTAATTATATTCTTTGTTCATTCATTTGACTAAGATTGACTAGAGGTTCCCTATTTGTTAGCATTGTAAACCTTCTAATCCATTCATGATGTTGTAATTCCTTTATAGTTGTAGAAGTTGGATCTCCATGTTATCTATCTAAATGTTTTGTGGCATGGTGATCTATAGCCAATTCATGCAATATAGATATGATATAGATACATCATTACAAGTATCTTCCAATTTCTTGACTTGTCTATCTAAATATTTTCAACCAGTCAGCTATGTCTTCTACATTCGACCTACCTTCTCTATCTCACAGTCCTTGATTATTTGGTCCTTTAGTTTTTTCTTGTTCCTAACCACTAATTTTTCCTAGCATGATTTGTACTGCTCCTTCAAATTGTGTCTTCATGACTACAAAGGAATTAATTTGAAGTTACTTTTGGTGCTATTGTATTAACTTGATCACTTTGTCCATGCTTTCTTTTGAGGTGACATTTGTTCATCAAGTCCTATTTTGCACTACATCCAAATGCTTCACTCAGTTTTAACTTTTATAATGGTGAAATTTGAGTGAAGTCAACTTCTGGCCTTGTAGGGGTAATAAGGAATATGTTTAGGCTCATGACATTATTACTAGAGCTTCTCATTTCTATTGTGTCATATATTCCTTTATCTTACAAGTATTGGGTCACTAACTAGCTGTCTTTGCTAGAATGACCATCTATTTTGCACCATCTTTCTCCCACTTTGCTTCTTTTTCATGTTCCACTTTTTCTACCTATTCTCCTTGTATTTATTTTTAAAGGTTGTCCCCACTCTTAGTATTAATTTTTTCTAGTAGTTTTTTTGGTTGTACTACCTAATCATCTACTTCCTTCTATGCATGAATTTATATGGGTACTTCTTCTTCTATAGCCATCTGTTGTAGTGTATCTTATGTATGGAGTGGATATAGTGGTGGAATGATATCATTAAGCTCCTATTGTGGTTCCTTAGTATGAATGATTGTATTGTAGGAATGTCAAGCTACTAGAATTTCCTCTTCATATAACTTCTATTTCAATTTATCATCTTCTAGATTCATTTCTAGTGTGTCCACATGATGTTTGGTTCTTAATTATTGATCTTAAAAAGCATGTACCTAACTTAATATTTTAAGTGAGAGGTTTAAGTTGATAGATACCTCCTCCATCACTCTTCTTTTGAGTGAAACATCTATCTTACAAGCTTCTTCTCTTTGTATAGCCACCTAGTTTTGGAGTGTTGTCCTTAGTTCAACCAAAAATCCTCTAGTGATTTGATCTACTAAAAAGGGGTTGGTAGATATGAAGCCCACTACTGCTTTGATTATGACTTGGTTGTTGGTTGTGGTGGTTGAGAGATAATATTTGGATACTTCAAGTGGTCTTCTAGCTATAGAAAGACACTTTAGTAATTTATGGTTGAACCTAAGATGGTTTCTTGTGTTTACCCCTTTTCCTCTATCACTTAGCGCATTGTCACTCTTTTCTATAGTAGTTGAATAGTTAGAGGAGATTTATGGGTTTCTTCTTCCTCTTTTGAGGAGTTAGCATATTGTATGAATCCCTTGTGTGCTTTTTTTACTTTAATTTACTTTTTTGTTCTTTCTCTTTCTTTTTCTTCTCAGAGGTCATTTGTAGCAAGGTTTCTATAATCTCTTCCAAAGGTGTCTTTCCTAGTGAAGGATTGTCTTTAATTTGGATTATCTCCTCTTTTGTTTGATTCCTTTTCTTCCTCTTTTCATAATTTGTTGTTTATTTTTGTAGTTGTTCTTTCGCTACTTTTCTTATTGTCTTTGCTATCATTTTCACTTTCTGTGGTGGGGTAATCCCATTGGTAGACCCTAGGCATTTAGATTTCCTTTTACCTTTTTCTCTCCCTTGTTGGATAGCTTGTTGCTCATTGATATCAAAAACTCTTGGAGGAGGAGGATCTTGTTTCACTTTAGCTTCATTTATGCTTTTCTCATTTTTCTTGTCAAGTTTCTCCTAGGAATCATTCTTATCCTTTTTATCAATATTTTCTTGCTAGATACCAAACTTCTCTATAGTAAGATCTTGAGGATGGGAGAGAAGTGTTATAGTCTCTGAAAGTTGATCGCTTTCTTCATATGAAAGAAAAGGTAATAGTAAAGTGCAAGGCTCCATGAATTCTAGATGGATGTAATCTTTGTCTACAATGAAGACCACATCATTTTCTAACTTGTGTGCCACCTTATGGCTTAATCTTTCCCTTTATTACATTCTTGTTTGGAGTTTTGAGAAGAATGATTCATAACCATACTTGCAAACTATTTTATAGAGGAAGCTATTCATATTTTCTTTAATTTGGTTTTCCATGAATATAAATTTTGTCCAAATACATTTCTCTATTTTGGTAGTTCACTTAAAAAGTAAAGAGCTAGGTGAACAATAAGTGAACCATAATTAAAATCATGGTGGATCTTCTTTATTTTCTCCAAGTTCTCCATTAACTACTCCCTTATGGTTCACAAAGATCTTACTCTTTTCCATTAGTAACCTTTCCATATGTAGCATGGATACAAGTAGATAATCTTCTCTTAGGTATGAAAATATTATATAAGCAATGCATTTTGTAGCATAACTTACTCCAAGGTCATGGATTTTTCTTACGGTAAGGAACCACCCATCAAATGTCACTCCTATAAACAGTGTGATGGATTTGTTGTCTACTTTCTTGGATTTTTCTCCTTTGTTGCATAGCCCTATTACCCTCTTGATTACCTCTTTGTTAATGAGAAAGGGTCTTATCTAGATATATGAATTCTCTAAGGATGTGGCTCAAAATTAATTGAATCCATTTGTGGTCATTGTTAAAATTTGAAAAAAAATTCCAAATGTCTAGTTTGAGTTTCCAAATATTTTTGTTCAGCATCGAGAATTCTCCTATCACAGGATTTCTAAGTGCTTGATTTTTTTTTCTTAAATTCTATATGGTTGACCTCTGTCAATTTAACATGAATATATTGGCAGTTTCTAATGAATTTGTAGTGGTAACAGGTATCCTAGAAATATTTTTTCTTCTAATACATTCTTTGGAGGGGGTGAGTTTAAAATAATGGTAATTTTAAGGGGGTCCACCACCATCTGATCTTTACAAATAATATGTCCTAGTAAAGTGCCAAATGGAGTAGCAAATATGCATTTCTTCAAATTTAGTGTGAATTGAATGCTATAGTATCTTTCAACATCAACCTCAATACTTGGATATGATCCTTCAACATTCCATAGATTGTCCAATCATATAAGTATACTTCTAGGAAGTTATGGATAAAGTCTTTGAATGCATTTACCATAATTTTGCTAAAAATTGCAAATACATTATTTAATCCAAATGGCATCATTGTGTATATAAAAGATCCCCATTTAGTAGCAAATGTAGTCTTAGGTTGACCTTATTCTTTTATCTTCACTCAGTGATACCATGAGAATCCATTGATAATTGAGTATATTTCTCTACCGACAACATTTTCAAGTACTTCTTATATAAAGGAGGTTGGAAATGGGTCATGAATGCATGCTTTATTGAGTTCCGAGAAGTCTATGCATATTCTTATCTCTTCTATATTTTTATTTTGTACCACCATGGGACTTATCCATTTTTGTATTTTCTACCAATTTGATAATTCTTCTAGCAAGCATTATGTTATTTTATTTTGACTTTTACTTTTAGATTTGGATTTAAATGGTAAGGTCTCTTCTTTTTTAGTTTGGCATTATCTTTTAATTGGATGCTCATTACTTTAGGTTCTTCTTTTATGCTTTTTAATTCTATAAAAGTTGTTGGAAATAAATCTTCATATTCCTTGACTATTTATGTTATTTTTAGTACTTCTTCACTCCAATAGTCTACAATTTTAGTCATTTTTGGTTTACCTTCCTTTGTGATGTTTTCTTATTTTATATCTAGAGGTTGGTAAAAGTATTGACTTTTATCTTCATTTTTATCCACTACCTCTCTCTCATCTTACCTTACTGTTGCTGATACTTTTAGACTTGTGGGACTATTTACCTTACTGTTGCTGATACTTTTAGACTTGTGGGACTGTTGATCCCAAATTCTCGAACTATTAGACTTTATGATGTTATGGGAAAACTAATTAGATGATGTTAGATAGATGCTTATATTAAGAGAAAACAAATTGGGTGATGTTAGATAGATGTTTATATAATGGGAAAACTAATTGGGTGATGTTAGATAAATGCTTATATTAAGAGGAAAACTAATTGGGTGATATTAGATAGAAATTGGTTTATATTATGATGTTAAAGGAAAACTAATTGGGTGATGTTAGATAGAAATTACTTTATATAATGATGTTAAAGGAAAACTAATTGGGTGATGTTAGATAGAAATTAGTTTGTATTATGATGTTAAAGGAAAACTAATTGGGTGATGTTAGATAGAAATTGGTTTTGTAATTCAATCTTGGGAATGGATGTTTGAAATGCAGAAATTAGGGTCTAAATTGTAATGTGATTTCCTTATGCTTATGTGAACTTGTGATATTTTATGGGAATGCATGTTTTAAATTGCTTCGGCTATGATATTTATATGTGGAATTAACTTTGCAATTTAGTGCGCAGGTATTTCTAACAAACCACAGATACTGGAGATCATCCCACACCTGATGTTGTAATCCCTTGTGAAACTGATCTAGTTCCATGAGGAACCAAGATCAACTCTGTGTATGATGAGATGTTGTAATGTTAATTTGCATGTGGTTAATTGGGTTAAGTCTACCCTCTTTTAACTTGAATTATAATTTGTGTTGTAAGAATTGTCTTTGAATTACATTTTAAATTTTTAAATTTTTGGAGACCATTTTCATGTATTTTAACTTGACCCTGGGTGCTCTAACTAGGCTAAACTTGACCCTGGGTTATACCCCATGGGTCTAGGATCCCTTTTGACTTGGGTAACCCTTGGTAAACCTCCATATGGTCACCTTAACTTCACACTGAAGTTAAGTGACGAATTTGGAGGCATGGGAGGGATAGGATGAGTGGTACCAACACTCAAACCCATCCCTTTTCACTTCCCAAGGTTGGAGATGACTCCAAGACCCACCAATTGTGGAGGACTTGACTTCAAGTCTCTCTCACAATTGGTGAGAGTACCCATGGAGTTGTGTGGTCCTTCTTGAGAGGAAAGGAAGGGGACACATGTGTCACCCTTTCCCTCTTTAACTCCCCTTTTCTCTCCCATATGTTGGAGAAAGGACATGTGGTAAGGGGTGAGGGAGACTTGGGGATGGGTGAGTGACATGTGTCAACACCCATCCCTTGGGACATACTTGTAGTGGGGAGGAAGAGTGAGGAGGTGACAAGTGCCACCTCCCCATTCCTCTAAGCTCATGGGTTGGGCTTATTTTAATCCCACTTGGGATAAGGTGAGGGGTGGTTGAATTTTTGCGAATTTGAATTGTTTGAAATAGAATTTGGGAGAAAAGATAGAGGGAGTTTGGTGGCTTAGGTTGGAGGAGAATTTGGAGAAGCTCTACATCAACTTCTTCCATAATAGGGCTTTTAAAGGTTGGTTTTCAAGGCTAAGGCCTTCCCTTTGTATTTTAGTTGCTTGCATGATGCATATGTGTGTGAAGTATTTTCTTGAATTGTATTTTGATATTGTGGGAAAATTTTGTGGGGTGTTGTAAGAGCTTCTCCCACTTGGGAGAAAATGCTCAACAAGTGTGGGGTAGAGGAGGAGTGATCCTCCTCGGGGTCATTACCTTGTTTTGGGGTGTTGAAAGCCTTGAGGGCAATTTATGTGATTTTGAGCAATTTGATACATGGCTTGAGAGCCAAAATAAGTATACTTTTGGATATTTTGTTAAATGAGTTGGCTTGAGGCCATAAGAGAAATTGTGTTGGGATATTTTGAAGGAGTGGCACTCTAGAGTTGAGTTTGTCCATCTCCTACCCCTTTGAACTCACCTTGGTTGAGTTCATGTGTTGTGTTTTCCTAGGGGTGTAATATTGTTCTTTTGGGATGTTTGTGTGCTTTGTTGTGAAGTGGAATTGAGCTCCCTAGGTGTGTGGATGACTTCCCTAGCTCAGGGGTGACCCTCTTGCAGGTCTACGGTAGGGAGGAGAGCAAGATGTGTCGTATTTCTTTCCCTTGTTGTGATATGCAGGTTCCATGGAGCTAAATGTGAAGTTGGAGAAATATTGTATTTTCCTTTACTCTTAAAGCTATTAAGGAGAGTTTGGTTATTTAGGAACTTCACCCTTGTTGATTTTCAAAGAGGAGGACCTCTCTCTCTCTCTCTCTCTCTCTCTCTCTCTCTCTTGTTGTTAAATTGTATTTTCATAAGTTGTGAGAAAGCCTCTTTCATTGTATTAAAAGTCATAATTTGTTGATTTAAATTTTACCATTTAAGTAAAGATGAAGGAAGGAAATTTGTTTTTAAAAGGATATTTCTTTTGTATAATTCCTAATACTTCTATTAGCAAAGTTGAGACTTAGTTGTTATTGTGGTAAATAAGAAATTATAATTTGTTATTTGGAAGAAATGAAAATTGGTTGTAGTTAAGCATTAGAGTTTTTTTTTAATTTATTTGCAAATACATTTATTTCCTTCCTTCAAAAAATGTGTAGATATAAATCATATAATGAATATATTCTTTTTAAAAATGAGCTCCTTGCCTTATAAGACAATTTGAAATAACACAAATACATTTCTTGCTCATTGTTTTTTTTTTTTTTTTTTAAAGAAGAAAATTTGAAATTAAAGTTGAAGGAAGGTTATAGTTAAAAATATAAAGTTATATTTAAATGTGTGTTTTAAATGAATGTGAATACAAGAATTAAATATAGCAATATGATTATAGTATATGGCTAATTACACTTGAGAATTCATTTTATGAATATATATATATATATATATATATATAGCTAATTTTATTATCTTAAATAAACTGTATTTCGAGTGGGATCATGAAAATGATCTGTGTGTGTATCATATATATATTTTTTTGATTTTAAATAAGTTAAAATAAAATGGAGAAAAAATAGAAATGTTGATTGTGTAAAGGATACACAGTAATGAAACTGTGTTAAAAAAATAAACAAAAGACAGTTCGTAGTTTTTAATTACAAAGAAGTTTATAGAAGTGGTGGGGGGGGGTTCGAACCCCCCCACCACCACTGCCATTACAAAAGGGAGTGGGGAGGGGGCGGAGCCCCCACCCACACCCCACGCTGTGGGATGTCGGTGGGGGTTCTGCCCCCTCCCCACACCCTTGACCTTCATAACTCCCACGGGCCTTGTTTCCCCTACACGGCCTCTGCTTCCCTTCACCGCTCCCTGCGGCCTTCGCACCACCTTCGCCCTCTGCCACGACTCCATCCCTCTGTATCATCTCCGCCATGGGTTCCTCTGCGCCCTCCCCTTCACAGTACCTCCATCTGTGGCCCACTCAAAACCTCTGCCACCCTCCATGAACCCTACCAATAGAAACAACATAATATTAGGGCTCAGCCAATGGATCCATACAAATAGATTTTAGGGCTTCAACTTTATTACCAAATAAATAATAATAATAATAATAACAAAGAAAAATAAACTTTGCTCATAAGTAAAATATATATATATATATATATATATATATATATATAGAATGAACAATAAATTCACTAAATTTATAAAAGGAAAACCTAGTGTTATAAATACAATAAGCATGTGTGTGTGTGTGTGTGTGTGTGTGTATTTATATTTTCATAATTAATTGAAGCCATCATATGCATTTCATATGTGGCCTTTTAAACTCAACCTGCACAACGAGAAAATGACAAATTGAGAAAATGAGAAAAATGAGAGAAAAAGAGAAAGAAAGATAAAAGCGAAAACAAAGAGGAGAAAATGCACGACTTTTCCAAAATAGAGCTAAGAGTACTAATTGAGATTTAATATTCCTTTAATCATGATTGGGGGTAATTTAATTAACAAGATTAAATCATACGTTGATTTAAACCTAGAATGGAAACCTAGTGAACTGCATCAAACGAAGTTAATAAATCATGTTTACGAGATCTGATCTACCAAGAAATTAGGAATAATGTAAAGGATGCAGTGATAACTTTGATTGATAGAAAATGCGAAGGAGAATAAATTAATATTAAATTTTAGAAAACATGAAGGAGAACAAATTAATATTAAATTTCAGAAAACGTGAAGGAGAACAAATTAATATTAAATTTTAGAAAACATGAAGGAGAACAAATTAATATTAATTTTTAGAAAATGTGAAGGAGGACAAATTAATATTAAATTTCAAAAAATGTGAAGGAGAACAAAAGATTGGACTTTGTTGAAAAATGTTCAATTAACATAATCAACTGTTTTACCAATGCAACTAGTGAGATGTAGGAAATTTATTAACCCAAATCAGGAAACCTCTTGATCAGATTTAGTGTTAGTATAATAAACCCTACCCACGCTCGTGAGGCGTTATGCTATCAGATTTTCCCAAAATCTAGGGTTAGTTAGGTTAGGGAAGTTTAACCCTATTAGCGACGTTAACCGCATCGCGATGACCCCCTTGATGGCCTTCTTGTGATTGGTAGTCGCACGTGTGCATATTACCCCACTTTCAACTGTATTGTTTATGCCTTAAGCATATGCCACCGAGCACGTTTATGCGTGCGAGGGGTTTCTAGGGAAGCATGGAATTTTTTTTGATATTTCGTGTCATGACCACATGACAAATGTGGACATGACACATGTGATGCGTGTTGTGACTGCATGGGAAATGTGGGCATGACATATATTCTATGTCGGTTGAGGAGTAACCACTTTATATAAATATTTCTCCTTCTAAATTGGGTTCTCCATCAAATTATTTTCTAGGTATTCTTCCAATTGTATATAATGTCTTATTCCTTTTGTCCTCATCTTATTTTTCATCTATGGTATATATTTGCTCTATATATACTCTTTTTGTACCTTCATTGAAAGGCATATGTAGTGTTTTTCCATTTCCTTGTAGTATGAGTTCTTTTCGTACATCAAATATTCTATTGTTGTCTACAAACCATTCTATGTACAATATGATATTGAATTAATCTTGGACCCCTTGATACATGTCTATGACCTCAAAATCTAATTTTATTTTTATTCCCATAAAATTCACTTGCACATCTCTCCATGTTTTTATAGGGCATTTTGGGATTTCCATCAACTAGAGCAATGCCATAGAGTGTTTTGTGAAGTTCTAGTTTACCAAATGCTTCCCATACTTCCATTGACATAATGTTTATGTTAGCTCCCAAGTCTAGTAAATCGTTCTTTACTACTCTTCCATTTAGTTTCACATCTAATAAGACTAGTTTTTTCCTTTTTCTCATTTTTGCCAGTCTTGACTTGGTGTCTTCTTTGTTCTAAGCTCTTTTTATTCTAGTGTTTTGAGAATCATTTGAGTTTTTCTAATAAATTATTTTCTTCTATTAGATCAACCAACTTTTTAAAAATTTGCATGTCTTTCTCTAAGAAGTAAGCCGTCATGTTTCGTTCTTACTTTTGTATTTTTTCAATCAATCCTTTGGATTTCTTGACTATTACATCATGCTCTTGTTTATCTAGGTATTTTTGTTCTTCATCACTTTTAGTAGACTATTCTAATATCTATTATTTT
Organism: Cunninghamia lanceolata; assembly: GCA_027924645.1. Classification (NCBI taxonomy): domain Eukaryota; kingdom Viridiplantae; phylum Streptophyta; class Pinopsida; order Cupressales; family Cupressaceae; genus Cunninghamia; species Cunninghamia lanceolata. Next base: position 6,822,929 of record BSBN01001038.1, on the reverse strand, counting down.
TTGTTTATATCTATTCCTCCCCAGGTAGTCATTGCAACTCTATTTTTCTTTTTCTTGAACTCCTTAATGGATTTTCTTCTAAGTTCCTTTTTCTCTTTGTATTTTTTTTCTAATTCTTCTTCCTTTATTAATGAGACTTCTCCTAATTCATAACTATTTCCTATATCTATCTTATTGCATTGTCTAATGCTTTGCCTTGATCTTTTGGTATTCTCACAAGTACTATAGCATCACTTGATACATTTAGACCTGATAGTTCCTCATTTTTTGTTCCAGATGTTGGTCTATTTCTATAGAATTGTGTGGCTTTAATAAAACTAAAAAAACATGTGAGTTATCATCACAAATCCATAGAATAATTTTTTTTTCTTTTTTTGCATCTACATTCTTTAGCATAGTATCCTTGTTTACCATAATAGTAGCATATTGGTCTTTAGCTACATCCTCTTCCTTGACCACCTCTATTATTGTTGCAGTAGCTTCCTCTACCACTTCCTTGGGAATAGTCATTATTATAACTTGTGGAAGGGTTTGCATCATGGATTTGCAGTACCACATGGTTTATATTATTAAATTATCTTTAGTTTTTTCTCCATTATGGTTCCTAATAACCATGTGTTGGATATCTATTTAATGCTCTTGCAAAAAATCCTTGTGTTTTGGTCATGCCTCTATCTATGAAGGACTCTTCTTTTTTCATTCCATGAACCATTGGTTCTGGTGGTACCTGTGTGGGTTTAGAGTTTTGAGCCTAAGAAATTGTAGGTTTTTATTCTTATAAGCCTTTAAACCTAGGTTCCTAAGTCCCATTTGCTTTGTCTTCTAATTTTGTGTTGACCGCTTGTAGTAGGTTCTTGGTCGTTTAAGTTACAACTTGAAGCCTTTATGATCATGAGGTGACCAGCCCTAAGTCCTAGATTTACCCTTTGTAGCACATAAATATCTTAATTTTAAATCCTAAGTCTTCATAAGGGTCAGAAAGTGCCGTGTGGTAGTATTTTGCAGTGTCGCAGAGCCTTGAAGATGATGTCATCATCCTTCTACGGGGCAGCGAAATTAGTACATCTGTCAAGGAATTTGGCCTTACAGCCCCTTAATCAAACATTCTAAATCAAGGACCTGTGTGCTGCCAGGTGTCAAGGTAAGAAGTGACCTATAGAAAAGTTAAGATCTAACGGTAGCGCAAGCATGCAGAAGAATCTTGGCAGAGGTAAAGATCCACCACATGATCGTGAAATGGTGACACGTGGCCTCCTCTTGAAAAAGGAATGAAGGTATATATAAAGAAGGATACATGGAGGCTTTAGCGCACCTGTGTATAGCAAGTTGATGGCAGGCCATTTCCTGCTGCGATGCCACGAAATGGCACCATGTGTCCACATCAGACAAAAGGTGGAGTCAACAGAAGAAGTACGTCCGACATGGCTCATTTCTATTGGCTAAAGACTTTTCAATGAGGAAGACCTGGATTCTCAAATCTGGCGAGCAAATGATGACCGTAGATTTCATGAAGGGAGAATTGGATTAGTAGTTCAGGTTTAAACTTTTTTATGGTGAACATTGTAGGCACCTTGTGACACAAATTTGAGTTAAGGCCAAAGCTACATCCATAAATGCCATAGACCCTAGGCTATGAAGCTTCTTAAAGGGTGAAATTAGGGCTTTCTACGTCATTTTCACAAGCACAAATGAAGTCCTAATGCACAACAAGATTTTAGACAAATGAGAGAAGGAATTTCAAGCTTTTGCAAGCATTAAACTAGTAAGTTTACTCTGTTTGACCATGCTCAGTTAAATTCTAAGTTGATTGCTTGTTTGGAGGGTAGAATATTGTTGAAATGAGAAGCCCTAGTTTGGTAGAACATGTCAGTAATGATGAGTTAGTCAGATAATCCCTCCACATAAAAATAGAGTTTACACGAGTACCTCATGTCCCAACTCCCTAGGTCATCAAAATGGCTCGTAAATGTCCATGGCCCCAATGGGCCTGATTACAAAATCCTAGATCTTTGCTACAATTGCAGAGATGCTAGATTACCTGTGCCTAGATGGATCCTCTTTAATTGTTGGTATGATAGGTGGGATTTCAAGGTCCCAGTCTGTAATGCTTGGAGGTTAGACCTAGCCAAGATGATATGCCTGAATGTATTCTACAATCCAGACTTGGTAAGAGCAACTGCATAAAGGTATGACCCCCAGACAAAATCAACCCTAACATGGAATGGCACAGTGGTCATAAAATTCACAAAAGAATATATTTCAAGCGTGTTTAACTTGAATGAGGCTACACAAAAGAATATTGACCTAACTACATTAAAGGAAGGATATAAAAAGGTTAAACATGGATGCAAGGCCTTCAACCTACCCAAGCACATACCAAAGGGAATGGATGGTAAATTAGTGAATCTATCAGATAGAGAGGAGAAGCCCTTTGAATGCTCCCAGTTCATGTTCTATTTTGTGAAGACTTATCACAGTCTCTGTCAGGTGCTTGGGAGGGATGTCATGGATAGGATGCCAGTCTCTTGGATGATGATGGCAGTAAATATTCAAGATCCTTCTACAAAAGAGCCTTATGCCTATGCCTCATACTTAGCAGAAAAGATGCACAAGTAGATGATGGAGATCAAAAACAAATTGTATACCTTGAATGCTATGGTGGAATTTACATGGTACTCATTGATGTGCCATATGATTTTATTTACTATATCAGGCAAGTGGCACAATGATTTACATGTTAGAGAGACTAATTTTGAAGGGAACTTGTTGCCTATTCAGATGTGGACTTGCATGTTGGACATGCATTGCATTGATGTTGATTATGTGGATTTTGAAGAACACTTTGTCAGAAGAATAATTGGGTTTTTAGAGCTAGAGGGGGAAGGGTTACATGTAGATGTGTTAGATTTTCTAAGGCCACTGGATAGAACCCCTGAATTAGGGATAGACCACAACTGGGGTGACTGGTTTCTGCATATTCACAACACTTGAATTAGGATTTATGGATGCGAGGTTGCTCCATATATTTTGCCTAAATATGTGCCCAAAAGGATTGTCTTCTTGGAGTTAATTAGGTAACTGAATGAGTCTGATAAAGAACACCTAAGAAAACACAAGAAAGGCTCATTCTTTCCCACCTCCATCAATTTCAAATAAGGATGGTTTAGACCAAATTGATTCAATTTTAAAAGGCTACAGGATGGATGTAGAGAAGCCCAAGATAGTTGACCCTAAGGGTTTTATCAACAGAGTAAGGGTGGGTGTAAAAAGACCATACATCAGGTCCATTATGATGAGGATAGGGTCAGAAAATGCTTCAGCATGTTAGAGATTCACAATTTAAGGGAAAAATGGGAAGCAGTCATGGCAAGAGAGAGGGTAATAAAGAATTTGAATGCTGCTTACCTAGGGGCCTTTGCAGAGATAAAAGATCCAATAATGAGGATTCAAATGATTTTTGACAATGCAGATGAGCTAATTAGCAGTGCTCCAGCAGGTGAGGAAAGGCCTACCTACCAACCTAGTAGCTCAGGAGGAGGATATGTTAAAAAAAGGTAACTGCCTGATTTTACCCCTGCCAAGAAAGAAAAAATAATTGATCTGGAAAATGAAGAAGAGATTGAAGTAGTAAACTTGGAGGAGGAAGCAGAAGAACAAGAACAAGAAGCTTTCCATTAGGTGAATTCACCTGACAAAATAAAACCTTATGCTTCCCCAAAAAATAGACTGGCAAGGTCAATAACCGGTCGGCATGTAGACATAGAAGATGTCAGAGTATTGTCCTGTTCACAATTCATGGAAGATGATGACTTTGTCAACACTCCTGAATTCAGGAGTTATTTATTGAGAGTTAGGAGTGAGGAGTTCCAAAAGAGGATAGAGGAGGCCAAAAGTGGGGTAGATCCATCACAGTATGAGGCCATCACTCAAAAAGTATTAAATGAGGTGAATCAAGACATTAGTGAGGTGACCCCAGAAGAAGGGAGGGCCTTAGTTGCCAAAAGCAATGTATTGCTTCTCCCACATTAGACCTTGTCAGCTGCCATTGCATTTGACACAATAACTAGAGATGATTTAGAGGTGACAGACAAACAAGTAGAAAAGGCGCTCTCTGGTGTAACTTTTAATCCTAGGTTTGAAACCTTCGCAATATGGGCATTGGCCCTAAATGATAATAAGCCTTGGATTGGATAGAGAGAATTAACAAGGGATATCATAATCAAAAGAGTATCAAGTACTCTAGCTCCCCAAGCTGCTAACCTAAATGTACAGACAACACAATTTGTAGAAGTTGTCACGAACAAGCTACAGGAGGAATATGATGACCTACAAATGAAATATGGGCAGGCTACTGCAGAGCTAAACATGTATAAAGAGAAGCTATTGTTAGGGCCTAGCACTTCAAGTGGTCTAGCTATGATACAAACTGCAGAGGCATTTCTAGTTGATACAGAGCCACTGCTATTAGAAATAAGAGAATTGAAGGAAGAGGTGAGCACTCTGAGGAATGAGAAGAAGGCTGCCATGAAAGAGGTGGTCACAACTTTGATCAACCATAGATTATCAAAGATCATAAGTAGAATTGAGGATACATGGAGGACATATTCAAGCATTATGACAACTCAAGACCAGCATGAAAAAGATAAGGAGATCTTGGATAACATAATTAAGGTGTGGATACCATGGATAGGGGATGTGAAAAATCTGCATAAATGCTCTAGATTTACCTTTGATTGCCCACTTGAAATAAAAGATTACTTTGGATATGTTGGTGGTTTTGGAGGATGTGGTAGCCTTCCATCAAAATTGGGAAAGGATTTAGTAGAGAAAAGACATGTAATTGATGAGATGGATAAAAGAATATTGCTAAGTATTTTGGGAGGTGATGGATAGGTGAAGAGTGTGGACAGCTAGAAAAATGATATTGAAGATAAAGCTGGCCAGTTGGTTGCCTTGAGTTGTGTAGAGGGAGATACAAATCTGCGTGTCTTAAATTCTACACTGGACAAAATCTTTGTTTTGGAATTAAGTTTGGATACATTCTGCAGGGAGTCCAAGGCTCTACTTGATGCGAGATACACAGGACATGCTAGCAAGATTGCCACATTAATTCCATTCCAATGGCCCACACAACGACAGTATACAACTTGGATGGAGAAGTATGTTTATGCAGAATGAAAATCTAATCATTTAATGTATCTTTGGCTACCTCCATCTCTTCAAATGAAATGTATTTTTGTCTTTTCTCAAAAATATAATTTCTAATTGTTCCCAAGGCTCATTGGTGGTGGCTAGTAATGTAAAACTCACCTAACTGTTGTATTGTAATTATTTTGTTGGTACCACGTTCTTAAGTCTATAAAGGAACAGTTGGTTTTTGTTGTTGTTGTTGAAAGATTGGGATTTTGAGGAATGAATGCAATACAAATTTTAACCGGTTGCCTTATCTATAGTGTTGTAAGTTTCAATTTAATGTGTTCAATGTGTTTTTCATAATCAATTTATCAGTTTCAGGTTGAATTATATGAATAATGCTATAAGCATGTGTTTCTATTAATTGTCTCCATTGTTATCTGCATTTTTTTTAACAAAGTGGCTAAGAGTTTTCTAAGTTCTGGGGTGCACACTTTTTGCATTGCATATTTGGTTTCTTACTTCTATTTAAGGAATAGACTAAACTACTTTAGATCAAATATGGGGAGGTATGTTTGATAACAGGGATATTTATAAGAGTTAATAGAAATACTCAATCGTGGGAGTTGTCTACAAGGCAGGAACAAAATAAAGCCTCTAAAGTCTATATGTTTGCTTGGCTTATGGAAAATCATTTGCATGTTTAAAGTGTCATTTTGTACCCTAAGATAGGCACCGATCAAGGACTTGGATTAATTTCATGAAACCAAACCCTAATCTGGCAATCAAATATATAAAAACAAAATTAATTCATAATCTTAAATTTTAGGATTTTAGAGGTAGGATTTTAGGTTTTAAAATCCTCTGACACATAACAAATGAGCTAATGTCCAAAGCTAGTCACTTTACATTTGTCATACAGTTTTGGTCTACATAAAAGAGGACTTATCTGCTTTTGTGTCAATACCCAGTTGAAGTCAAGATTTATCACATGGGTGTTGAATAAGGGAATACCCCCTAGGTTTTACAGAGTCGAAAGTGTAGAGGAGATAGAGAGTCAGTCTCCTGTTCATTGGCCACTGACTTGAGGATCTTGTGGATGAAAGATGACTACTTTTTAGGGAAACTTAGACAATCAGTTGGGAACACTAATAGATTGGCAACTCAACTGGGGAGGTTGGCAAAGAACCTAGACTGTAAATTTGGATCCCATTTGTGGGTGGTGACTCTGAGAAAAATCTCCTATCCAGTGATAACAATATTTGCATGCAAGACAAAAGGTCCTTGCACAATCCTTTGTCTCAAGAATTACCAAGAAAAATGTATAGGAAAAAAGGAACTACTTAGCCCAGTCATGAAGGTTCACCGAGTCCTAGGAATGATACTAATCTCTAAAGTAGTGTGATGTCTCCTAGACAACAACATTTTTCAACCACAAAGGCTAATATTCAGGAGATTTATGAGCAACAACAAAGTGATGGGTTGAGGATGGGATCTAATATGTTTCAAGAACATCCTTTTCTGGATCCCCCTGATAGGTTTGAAGATACAGAATCACCAAGGGACACTGAAAACCCTAACATGTTGCGATCATCCTCTTCAATGCCAAGAGAAGAGGAGTTAGTAGAAGAAATCAGGAATCTCAGGGCTGAACTTGACTACTTGCAAGCTTTGAAAATAAGAGATGAAATGAGACAAAAGGTTGAGGCCTTGAGAATTGCTCATCAGAATGTAGTTCCCACTCTCAATAATACAAATGTGGTAGGTAATCGATAGGCTAATGAGGTTCAAAATCAACAGAATAACCAGAACATACTTGGAAATAATCAAGGGCCTGACCAACATGTGAATCAGAATCCACCAAATAATCAAGGGAAAAATGCAAATAATAATAGAATACCACAGAATAATGTGAGAAATTAGAATGCATATGCTCATGGTAATGCAAATAGAAATTCTAAAGCAAACCAGTCTGGCAGAAGACCTATGCAATTGGAAAGATATAGACAATTAGATTTTACTGGCATTCCTGGATACCCTTATCCCATTGACAATGACATCAGGGCTGAGTTGCCTAAATTTTTAGGTAACAATGCAGTGTCAAGGGAGGATCATTTGAAACCCTTCCTTAATTTGATGGATAATTTCAAAGTAGAGCATGAGGATGTTTTCATGAAATTGTTTATGCAATCCTTGGTAGAAGAAGCTAGAGAATGGTATAGAAATTTGCTTGATCAAAGTGTCACAACATGGGATGATTTCAAGAGGATTTTTAGGGAACAGTATGGAGATACAACTAACCCTAGTTTTATAATTAATGAGTTTACAAGTATTGCTAAAGGGTCAAATGAGTCTGTTTCTAATTTCAATGCAAGGTTTACCAGGGTTTTCAACAAATTGACTCCTCATATGAGGCCAAACGAGCCAATGTGCATGGTCTTGTATACAAATACCTTCGATGTTAAGACAACCTATGAACTAAGAGATAAGAGTCCAGCTAGCCTTAGAGATGCTTTTAGGATTGCAACTAACATAGAAAATAATAGGAAAACATCAGGTAAAGGCAATAGAAGGGATGAACTGGGAATATTACAGAACCCAAAGAATAAGGTTTAGAACACTGCTTCTATATTTGAAGATAAAATAGACAAATTGACTAGTGCTTTCAAGGACCTAAGTTACAAACTTGCTAGAATAGAGTTCAAGGATTAGGTCCTGAAAAGCAGCCTTACCAGAGATAGGAAAAGAGACCGCAGTTACATGATATGCCATACAATACAAATTGGCACAATGGTAAGCCTATCCTAAACAATAATAATTAGAAGTCTCAGCATACTAAGGAAACTCCCGATCCATTAAAAAAAGTGTTAATGGTGTAGATAGCACCCCCTGGTGCATAGTTTGCCAAATGCCGAATTTACAATCACAATGCATGATTGCCCAGTCTTTGTATTATGATACTGATGCTTGTGATGAATGTAATGAGTCACATCATGTTGAAGATGTTAATGCTAACATGGTTTCCATTAGTGGAGACTACTCTTCCTCTGATGAAGTTGATGCAGATGAGGATGTGAATGAAAGAGGTTTTTATAAAGATTAGGTCTGCCAACAAATTTTCTCAGATGAAGAAAGTGAAGGTCAGCAAATATGTGCTCAAGAATCACATAACCCACTGATGAATTTGAGGAGATCTTATGATGAAGAAATCAGAGCTTTGACAGCTCCTGCAGTAGCTCAAGTCAAAAACAATTACAATCTCAGGAATAGAGCTCAAGTAGATGATTCTGTTTAGCCCGAAAGTGTATTTGTTAAGTAGCCTTAGAATAACCAGAGGAGGCCTAAACCTCAGAAGAAATAGGGTAATAGAAAAAAAGATCCTAAAGAAAAATCAAGTCACAATACCATGAGTTCGGAAGCTAGAGCTTCTCAGAATGATGAAAAAACTAAAGGTTCTAATGCAAAAGCTAGCATTCAGGGTGCCACAAATGCCAAAGATGGACCTACTCAAGAAAAAGGTAGAAATGTGATTCATGCTACAACTGTTATACAAAATTATGCCCCATTTGATATCACTTAGGCACAAATGAAAGTTTATGTTCCATTGTTAGAGATACTAAAAATTGAGGAATACAAAATTAAGGCATTAACATTAATCTCAGGAATACCTCATCAGGTAGACCAAGCGGCCAAAGAGCATTATAAAAGTCAAGAAAATAATGTTGATGAGGAAGAGATCCCTGAGGTATACTTGGGAACAACTCTTACAAAGTGCCCATCACAGATAGAGCCTTTCTATGTATCTCTCATTATCAATGGAAAGGTGATTAGGAATTGTATGTTGGATTCAGGTGCATCCTCAAACATTATGCCTTTGGCTATTATGCATCAAATTAGATTAAAAATAGACAAGGCATGTGGAAAGTTCTATGCTATGGATGCAAGAGAAGTGCCAGTTATTGGGATTATGAAGGATGTAGACTTCATGCTTGTAGCATATCTAGAAAAAACCTATACCATGAATGTAATTGTAGTCGATATCAAGCCACAATATGGTATGCTGTTGTCCAGGAGGTGGACAACATTGATTGGAGGAAGTATGCAGTTGGATATGTCATATGCCATGATTCCCATGGATGGTAGGGATGTCAAGCTGATTAGAGAATAAAAAACACATGATATAGTCGAGGACCAGGAACCAGTGGATAAGATTTACTTTGTAGACACTGATTGTGAAAACTTCAGGATTATACCATTTGATCAAGATGCAAAGAAGAAAGAACCTATTGATGAGGAGCTTGAAAGACATAAGGATCAGAATGGCTTATGGTCTATGTACTTTGATGGTGCCTATTCAAAGGAAGGTTATGGTGCAGGAGTGGTATTTCTGTCTCCTACTGGTAAGATCTTTAAGTTTTCCTTTCTGTTGAAGTTTACTTGCACAAATAATATTGCAGAATATAAATCTTTGCTACTAGGATTGAATGTTGCTCTTAGGCATGGCATTAAACTATTGAGGGTGTTTGGGGATTCAGAACTAATAGTCTCCCAAGTGAGAGATAAATATGCTTCAAAGAACAAAAGGTTGAAACAATATAAACATGCAGTTTGGGATACTATTGAATTGTTTGATGCATTTTCAATAAATTGGATAGAAAGAACAAAAAATGTTATGGTAGATTTCTTGGCTAACGTAGCAATTAGACCAGATGATATTACATTGTCTGATATCACAAATGTTGAGATTAAGATCAGACCAGCAGTGCCAGACAACTTATGTAGTTGGCAGGTTTTTGAAGATGACAAGGATTTGGTAAAATTCTTGCATTGTATTGATGAGTATGAGAATTAGAAGATAGATTTCCAGAACTTTGTGGAAGTTGTGGATGGGAAAGAAACTCTTTTTGGAAAAGAAGTGATACAACTCAAGACTAATAAAATTCCAAGAGGGTTAGTGGCTTTAGAAAGAGCATTTGATAATAGGGATCAATTTGTAGATAAGACATCTCCCACAAATAAGGAGGATTTGGAAGAAATAAATCTGGGGACACATAATGCCCCAAAGAAAGTGTATATTGGAAAGCAACTGAAGCCACATATCAGGGCAATGTTGATAGCACTGTTGAGAAAGTATAAACATGTCTTTGCTTGGTTGTATAAAGACTTGAAAGCTTATATAGAGGATCTATTTCAACATGAAATCCCTCTAAAGCCTAGAGCTAGACCATTCAGACAGAGGCAGAGGCCTATTAATCCTACTTTAGCTCTGAAAATGTAGGAAGAGCTTATGAAGCTCAGGGATGCTAAATTATTAAGCCCATAAGACATTCCACTTGGGTGTCAAATCGTGTCCTAGTTAGAAAACAAAATGGGGATATAAGACTGTGTGTAGACTTTAGAAATTTGAATATGTCTTCCTTGAAGGATAATTATCCACTGCCCAACATGGAGGCTATGTTGCAGAAAGTGACAGGGTGTGAGATTTCGTCTATGATGGATGGATTTTTGGGGTATAATCAAGTGAAGGTGAAAGAATCAGAACAATATAAAGTTGCCTTCACAACTCCATGGGGAACCTATGTCTGTGAGAATGACATTTGGATTAATAAATGCAGGTGCTACTTTTCAAAGAGCAATGGATGTTGCTTTTGTAGGATTAATTGACTCCATACTAGGTGTGTATCAAGACAACTTGACTGCTTATTCAAAGAAAGAAGAACAACATTGTATGCATCTAGAACAAATTTTCATTAGAGCGCTGGAATATGGTATCTCACTAAACCCTAAGAAATGTGTTTTTGGGGTAACTAAAGGAAAACTCTTGGGGCATATGGTATCTAACGATAGAGTTAGGATTGATCCAGAGAGGGTTGCTACTATTGATAGGATTCAAATGCCCAAAAAAATAAAAGGCATTCAATCATTCTTTGGGTAGATTAATTTTGTCAGAAGATTTATTCCTAATTTTACAGAGATTACCAAAGCTATATCCAAGATGTTGAAAAAGGGTGAATCTGTGACATGGGGAGGAGAGGCAACCCAATCATTTTAGAGCATAAAAGAGGCTATTAAGGCTGCTCCTGTCTTAAAATATCTTGATTTTTCTAAGCCTTTTCAGTTATTTTCATTTGCTTCTTTCCATACAATTGCTGCATGCCTATTACAAAAAAATGATGATGGATTTGAACAACCACTTGCTTTCTTTAGCAAGTATCTGCAAGCCGCAGAGTTGAAATATGATATTATGGAAAAACAAGCCTATGCCTTAGTCAGGGCAGTCAAGAATTTTAGGCCTTATTTGGTTGGAGCTCAGATTATAGCATATGTGCCTCATGCAGCAGTTAAAGACATATTCACTCAACATGAAGTGACTGGAAGGTGATGTAGATGGATAAACAAAATTTAGGAGTTTAATATTGACATCCAGATCACTAAACTAGTGAGAGGACATGGTTTAGCTAAACTTATAGCAGAAACAAATTTAGAGGCTTGTCAAGTAAATGTGGCTGAAGACTAGGTTCAAGATAGAACATATAACATTCAGAAATCTAAGTGGTATAAGGATATTGTCCAGTACCTACCAGGTATGCATGCCTCGCTCATTTAAGTGACAATCAAAAGAGGACTCTAAAACTACAAGCCATCAAATATGTTATTGTTCAGGGTGAGCTCTATTGGAAAAACCCTGATGGTGTATTGCTCAAATGTGTGGATGGAGATCAAGCTATGAAGATATTGACTAATATGCATATGGGGATGTGTGGGGGACATTATACAGCTAAGACTACTGCTCATAAGATTCTCAGAGTAGCATATTGGTGGCCAACACTTTTATCTGATGTACATAAGATGGTAAGGAAATGTGATTCTTGCTAGAGATTTTCTAGAAAACTTAAGTATGTAGGTGCATTGCCTCTTAAGACTGTAATAGTGGAGGCTCCGTTCTAGCAATGGGGCATTGATTTTATAGGAGAAATAGCAGAAAAGTCAAGTGGAGGACATAGTTGGATATTGGTTGCTATAGATTACTACACCAAATGGATTGAAGCCATTCCAATCAAGAAAGCCACAAGTAAGGTTGTGCTTGACTTTATCTTAGAACATATAATAATTAGGTTCAGAGTACAAGCAAAATTGGTCACAGATAATGCAATGTGCTTTAGGTCTGGTGAGTTTGTTGATTTCTACAATAGTTATGGAATCAGTTTGCCTCGTGCATCACCATGTCATCCTCAAGGAAATAGCTATGTAGAAACTAGTAATAAAAGTCTCATGAAGATAATTAAAAGAATAATTGATAAGAACAAAAGGGCATGGGACTCTAAATTAAAGTTAGCACTATGGGCTGATAGGGTAATCGTAAAAAAAGGCAATTGCTAAATCTCACTTTGAGTTGGTATATGGTGCAGAGGCCAAGTTTCTAGTGAATAATCTACTGCTAGTGTATAAGTTTATACAAGAAAACGGTGAAGATATGGAAGATCCAATGACTAAGAGAGTGAATCAATTGATTACACTGGATGAAGCTAGGAGAGAAGCACAGAAAATGAATATGAAGAAACAATAGAAAGTGAAATATTTATTTGATAAGAGAGCCACAAAAAGAAAATTCCAGGTGAATGAATTGGTTCTTGTGTGGAACGCCAGGAATCAGGATAAGGGCAAACATGGTAAGTTTGAACCTTTATGGATTGGCCCTTATCTGATAAGCAACACACATGGAGATGATTCTTATTTTCTCCAAGCACTTGATGGTGAATTTTAGGAGTTGCTAGTGTACGAGCAATTCCTAAAACCCTACTTTTCATAAGTAGCTTGTTCTCTCAGCACGTTGTAAATAGGTTGTAAATAGGTTGTAAGTAGTGTATATTTTTGTATAGCTCATTCCTTTTGGTTTTGGTTTGGTCTACTCCCAGAGTCCAATGGTTCTCGCTGCAACCTAATGCTTGCATGTCCCCAACTAGAGCCAATGGTGGTACCTGTGTGGGTTTAAAGTTTTGAGCCTAAGAAAGTGCAGTTTTTTATTCCTATAAGCCTTTAAACCTAGGTTCCTAAGTCCCATTCACTTTGTCTTCTAATTTCATGTTGGCCGCTTGTAGTAGGTTTCCAGTCATTTAAGTTACAACTTGAATCCTTTATGATCATGAGGTAACCAGCCCTAAGTCCTAGCTTCACCCTTTGCAACACATAAATATCTTAAGTTTTAAATCCTAAGTCTTCATAAGGGTTAGAAAGTGCCGAGTGGTAGTATTTCGCAGCATCGCAAAGCCTTAAAGATGACGTCATCATCCTTCTGCGGGGCTGCAAAATGAGGACATCTATCAAGGAATTTGGACTTATACCCCCTTAATTGAAGATTCTAAATCATGGACTCGTGTGCTACTAGGTGTCAAAGTAAGAAGTGACCTATAGAAAAGTTAAGATCTAACGGTAGTGCAAGCACACAGAAGAATCTCGGCAGAGGTAAAGATCTACCACGCAATCAGGAAATGGTGACATGTGGCCTCCTCTTGAAAAAGGATTGAAGGTATATATAAAGAAGGATGCATGGAGGCTTTAGCGCACCCGCACAAAGCAAGTTGATTGTGGGCCATTTCCTGTAGTGACACCGCGAAATTGCGCCACGTGTCCACATCAGACAAAAGGAGGAGTTAGTGGAAGATGTATGTCTGACATGGCTCATTTCTATTGCATGAAGACTTTTCAATGAGGAAGACCTGGATTCTCAAATCTGGTGGGTGAATGATGACCATAGATTTCACGAAGGGAGAATTAGATCAGTGGTCCAGGTTTAAACTTTTTATGGTGAACATTGTAGGCACCCTATGACATGAATTTGAGTTAAGGTTGAAGCTGCATCCATTAATGTCACATACCCTAGGCTATGAAGCTTCTTAAAGGGTGAAATTAGGGCTTTCTACATCATTTTCACAAGCATGAATGAAGTCCTGGCGCACATCAAGATTTTAGATGAACGAGAGAAGGAATTTCAAGTTTTTGCAAGCATAAAACCAGTAAGTTTATTATGTTTGACAATGCTTAGTTGAATTCTAAGTTGATTTCTTGTCTGAAGGGTAGAATATTGTTGAAATAAGAAGTCCTAGTTTGGTAGAATGTATCTGTAATGATGAGTTAGTCAGATAACCCCTCCACATCAAAATGGAGTTTACACGAGGACCTCATGTCCCAACTCCATGGGTTATCAAAATGGCCCATAAATGTCCATGGCCCTGGTGGGCCTAATGAAAAAATCCTAGATCTTTGCTACAATTGCAGAGATGCTAGAATACATGTGCCCAGATGGATCCTCTTTAAGCATTGGTATGATAGGAGGGATTTCAAGGTCCCAGTCTGTAATGCTTGGAGGTTAGACCTAGCCAAGATGATATGCCTGAATGTATTCCACAATCTAGACTTGGTATGAGCAGTTGCATAGAGGTATGACACCTAGATGAAATTAGTCTTAGCGGGGAATGGCACAATGGTCATAAAATTCACAAAAGAATATATTTCAATCGTGTTTGACTTGAATGAGGCTGCGCAAAAGAATATTGACCTAACTGCATTAAAGGAAGGATATAATAAGGTTAAACATGGATGCAGGGCCTTCAACCTACCCAAGCACATACCAAAGGGAATGGATGGTAATTTAGTGAAGATATCAAACAGAGAGGAGGAGCCCTTTGAATGCTCCCAATTCATGTTCTATTTTGTGAAGACTTATCACAGTCTCTGTCAGGTGCTTGGGAGGGATGTCATGGACAGGATGCCAGTCTCTTTGATGATGATGGTAGTAAATATTCAAGATCCTTCTACAAAAGAGCCTTATGACTATGCCTCATACTTAGCAGAAAAGATGAACAAGCAGATGATGGAGATCAAAAACAAATTGTATACCTTGAATGCTAGGGTGGAATTTACATGGTACTCATTGATGTGCCATATGATTTTATTTGCTATATTAGGCAAGTGTCACAAGGATTTACATGTTAGAGAGACTAATTTGGAAGGGAACTTGTTGCCTATTTAGATGTGGACTTACATGTTGGACATGCATTGCATTGATGTTGATTATGTGGTTTTTGAAGAAAACTTTGTCAGAAGAATAATTGGGTTTTTAGAGCTAGATGGAGAAAGGTTACATGTAGATGCGTTATATTTTCTAAGGCCACTGGATAGAACCCCTGAATTGGGGATAGACCACAACTGGGGTGACTAGTTTCTACATACCCACACCACCTGCATTAGGATTTATGGATGCAAGGTTGCTCCATATATTTTTCCTAAATATGTGCCCAAAAGGATTGCCTTCTTGGAGATAATCAGGCAACTGAATGAGTTTGATAAAGAACACCTAATAAAACACAAGAAAGGCTCATTCTTTCCCACCTCCATCAAGTTCAATGATTTCGCAATTGCAAATAAGGATGGTTTAGATCAAATTGATTCAATTTTGAAAGGCTGCAAGATGGATGTAGAGCATCCCAGGATATTTTATCCTGAGGGTTTTATCGACAGAGTAAGGGTGGGTGTAAAAAAGACCACACTACATTCATCGAGTCCATTATGATGAGGATATGGTCAAAAACTACTTCAGCATGTTAGAGGTTCACAATTTAAGGGAAATATGGGAAGCAGTCATGGCAGGAGAGAGGGTAAAAAAGAATTTGAATGCTGCTTACCCAGGGGCCTTTGCAAAGATAAAAGATCCAATAATGAGGATTCAAATAATTTTTGACAATGCAAATGAGCTAATTAGCAGTGCTCCAGCAAGTGAGGAGAGGCCTACCTACCAACCCAGTAGCTCAGGAGGAGGATATGTTAGAAAAAAGGAATTACCTGATTTTACCCCTACCAAGAAAGAAAAAATAATTGATCTAGAAAATGAAGAAGAGATTGAAGTAGTGTAAAGGGTGGAATTTGGATAGTTGAGTTTTTGGTAGTTTTGGTGTATATCCTCCTTTCACCCTTACATTCAAGGACCTAGGGTCAAGTTGTAATGTATTATCATACCCTAGGTCACTATTGAGATATAGGGAAACTTGGATTTTTATGATTTGATTGACAATTACCTTCTCTTATGCTCAATTATACCTTAAAACCCTAATTATGCAAATACGGTAGTAAACAGATGAATTACAGAAAATGTTGCTACAAAGAGATGTGAAATAACAAATAACTGTGCACCTATTTTCGAGGCTCAGAGGTAGAAAAGTCAAGGACTAAAGAGCGAGCACCCAAGTCCAAGGTACCAGTTTCTTTGCGAGATCTTGACCTCCTTCCGACACTGATCTACACTGTAACTTCTATTTCTGGAAATTCAGCTGCGAAGGACACATGGACTAGTACCCAAGTCCCAGAAAGGCTCCAGAGTCCTGCTTCTCTCCAGATCCTAAATCCTTGATGTCTGTTGATCCTTTCTGCAACTCCACTTTTTCCAGATGCGACACTTGTAACCTGCAATCACAAGACTTTGGGAGGGAGTTGTGGTGTTTAGAGGCTTACCCTCAGTCAAGCCCCAAAGAGACATTCAAGCCTTCCAAACACTATTGTCAGAGAGAGAGTGCATGCCCTTGGGAGGCAGAGGTAAAAACCAAATGATAAATGCTTACAAACACAAATGAATGTCACCTTGTAGTGAAGATCTCATGGAGGAAGAAGCTGTTCATGCCCTGAGGATATGATTGCTCAAATCTACAAATAGAAACACATAGACAACACAAATCTGCTCTTGCAACACAATGAAATCCTTGAATCACCTTTAGAATGCATTAAGTTCACAATAACCATATAGTAATGCTCTAGTCTACAAATGAATGTCTAAACATGCTTTTATATGCAACTACAAACATTCCCGCCAAGATTTCGTAAATTCAAACTTACCGTGTCAGCCTAGGGACCAAATAACGGTCATAAACTGACACTAGAAATTTAGGCCTAACCCAAAATAGGTCAGGACTAGGGCATGGGTGCCTAAGTCCTCCCCCCCTATTTTGGGCAGGGTTAGGTTCAAGGGGTCCCCCTAGGCCCCATTTATCATGATACCCAGGGTTCATTCCATCAAGATGTTGAATTATGATGCAAGATGTCTGTTGTCGATGAGAATTGTACCCTTATGCAAAGTTGTGAAACTCTGCAATCCTTTGAAACAAGGGGACAAACTCAGGCTATGGGTGACCTATATTGAGTTTGAACCTCCAGATTATGGGCTGGTTCCCTTAAAATATTCAATTTGAATCTATGAATTTGATTTGGAAAAGGGTAAAAAGGATTTTCTAAAGATAATAAAACTATTAAAGTTGGTGATGCACCTAATAATGATGGAAAAAATGCAAATCTGATTCACAATAGATCTCAGAAATCTTACCCATACAAACCACTTTTGGCAAAAATGATCACAAAAATGTTTCTAAGGAAGGATGGAAATTATCTTCTTAATGAAGGAAAAGGTTTTTTCACAACACAAAAGAAAAGATTTCAGTAACACAACCTAAGACCTGTGATATCACTTATGCTTAACACTTGCAAGTAAGAATGAGACAATAATTTTAAAGTTTTTGATATTTAAACACATTAAAATTTCATCAAATCATCCATACAAGTAGCATTAATGGAAGGCAAACACTTGATTTCAATGAAAAATAAAGGAAAATATTGCATGAGAGACAAGAAAATGGAACCTATAACCTGCTGTATCTCTATAAGATCTATAATCAATGAGTTACAAAACCTCTTTCTCTCTCAAAGTGTAAAGAGAAAAAAGGCAAGAACTATAGCTTGCTCTCTCCCAAGAGGCATGAAAAATAGAACTGTAGCTAACTGCCTCTAAAAATAAGCCCTCAAAAGTGATCCACGAGAAAACCAAGAAATACCTAAAAATAAGGGTCCAAACTATCACAATTTGAGCAAAAATAGCTCCAATTTGATCCTCTCCATGTGTTTGACCAAGAAGTTGACCAAAACTCCTCAAATTGCCCTCTAAATCATGCAAAAAGTCTCTAAATAACCCAGTTAACTCAACTCATCTATTTTGCATTATTTTTGCATTTTGCAAAATTGATGTGAGTAAATAATAAAGCAATTAAGTGGTAATTACTTTACTATTTGTTACATTTTGTTCTATTTTCTATGATTTTACAACTTGTGAAAAATAATAAAGTAATTTGTAAAATATTACTTTATTGTTTGCTTACATTGATTTAGTTGTAAAAAACATGCATGATGGATGAAAAAGAAAATAAACACCTTATTTCTCCAATTACACTTGCCTAATTTGCATGATTTGATACAAAGATAGGACTTAAGAGAAAGAAAAAAAATCTCCTTATGCCTCCATGCAAGAAATAATCTTCTAGTTACATTTCACATGCATCAAGGTAAAAAATTAATTTTTACCTTTCAAGGTATATCACTCTGCAAAAAAATAACCTTACCTTTTGTCTTCATATGATCCTCATGCAAAAATATTTTTGTCTCATCTTACAAACAACATCATGCCAAAATTTTAACCTTATTCACAATGCCATCCTCTCAAACTTTGACTTGCATGTTTTAGTCATACCATCCTGTTTATGATTTTTGGCTCCTATTTTGCATGCATTGCTCATACAATCTACCACCTTACATTTCATAATGTATTATCTATATACCTTGCCACCATAGTATCATCTTGTCTTCATAGCTCCACCTTTGACCCTTGATGCATTAAGGAATGTATAAGGAAAGAAGAACCTTTGACCCTCGACCATTATGCATGATGAAGGAGAATCTTTGATCTTTGTCTTGCTTGATATGGCAAAAAGCATCTTATAATAATTTCCACTTTTGACTTTTGATGCATAGAATGCATAAAACATAAAGGTAGATTCGACCATATTTGTCCACTATCATGAGCAAAAAGGAATCAAAGGTTAAATGATTTCCATTTTTTGACTTAGATATTTCAAATGTAAAAAGATAATCACATAGGCCCACGGCCCCTTCTGTGCCATGATTACTAGGAATTTTCAAGACTGAAGTCTTGACCCCCGGTGGATAAGGCAATTGATTTGTTTTTTGTAAAGTCAAAACAAAAAATGAGAAAAGGAAACTCGAGAACACATTGAACTAAAGTAAGTTGAAACCCTAAAAATTATCTCACTTTTCATTTTGTATTCTCCATTTTGGCTTTGCAACTTTTCATTCGACCGACTTAGGGTTTCAACTATGGCATATTCCTCTGGTTTTTCACTCCTCATATGGTCTTCTCTGGTTGAATCTTTGGCATTTTGCATGCAAGAAAGAAGGTAAACATTTGTTTTGAGTATATACTAGCATTTCATGTATCTTCTGTGGCTTTTCTTCTTTGGATGGCTACGGCCATGATGACTGTGCATTCATTGTGATTCTTAATAATCTTTCTCTTTGTTTCTATGTCTTAATTATTTGCAACTGTAACCTATGCAAAAATATTCTAAAATGAAGGTCATGGCCAGCTACCTTCTTTCTTCTGCAACACACGAGGTGAGCTTCTTGGGTCTTCTGGCTATTTGGCCTTCTTGAGTCCTTATTCATTTCACTTTGGCTAAAAAATGATATGGTTCTGAGATTTCTTGAAGTGGGTATTGCATTTTCTTACAGAAAATGACATCTCTCTTTCAGTCATGCCTATATATATCTCTTTTTCATCCCTTTTGACTGTATATGCAAAAATGGCACTAGGGTTTGAAAAAAACTAAGATGGGTTTTCTCATTTTATACAAAAAATGCTTCCTCTACCTCAGTCATTCTTCATCCTCTATGTAGATACCAAAATGCATAAAATTTTATCAATTTGAAACACAGGTTTTATAATTTTTTCATATAGGCTTCTTTTCTTGGCATGGCCATGGCAGTTCTATACTTCTGTGTAGCATCTCTTCTGTAGATACAAAAATTTTTTTGAGGGTTTCAAAAGATGTAACAAGGGTTTGTATATTTCTTTTCATAGCAACACTTTCCTGTCACGACCATGCTCCATTCTCTCTTTTCTATGCATTTCTTGATTCTGCAGAAAAATGTCACTAGGGGTTTCAAAGATGTGAAGAGGGTTTTCATTATTTTTTGCATACAAGATTCCTCAGTCTTGGCCATGGCATTTCCTCTTCTCTGTATACTTTCTTTTCCCCTCTTGTAGCTTGGGACTTTGATATCCTGTAGCATCCTTATTGAGTGCTTGTATTAAATTCAATGATGATCATTTGTTGTTTGACTTTGATTATATATACCTCTTTGTTTTGGATGTCAAAATGACAACAACATGTTGTATCACACCTATTCACAGGCATTTGCATATTGTACTATTGATGCTTCTCACTAGACTGTGTTGTGATCAATGCCTGTAGCAATCTAGCATTTAATATCTTCTGTTCTTATTCATGTACTTCATGGATGATTTCCCACCTGTATCTTGATGTTGTCTGAACTTGTAATCTATAGTATCTATAAACACTTGTCATCAAGAGTAATTACTCATAGTATTTACTAGTGCAATGTGAAGTGAACTAAATCTATATACTCATAGTATATACCAGTGCAATGTGAAGTGAACTGAATCTATATGCTACTAACAGTTGACTGTAATGCAACAATTCATTACTCATTTTCAATTCTCATCTCACAGATATACCTCATGTTCATATTCAAAATACTGTTGTCTTGTTTATCATGCACATGTGCTTTGTTCCATATAGCAATATGCAATCATTTGATCATACATGTACTATTTCTCATTCACTTGATTATTTGATCTTGTCATTTGAATTTTTTTAAACACTGAATGTATAACTACTAGATGCTCCTGTAGCTATTCATTATGCATATAATCACAATGCATGAATGACCTATGTATCTGATATTGTATCATATTTGTATCATATGACTATTGATTGCAGCATATCATTAACTCAGAAATGATAGAAATTTGACATTTATTTGGCTAAATGATACAGTGATAACATTGTAATTACTATGCATCCTATTAATGATCAAAAAGTGAACCTTAGTTGTAAATTGTCATTGATGTGATACCTATGCTTGTGAGTTATGTTCATTGTGAACAGCTACATGATAGGAATTAGCCTGATACCATCCTTGTACTTCTCAGCTGATTCTCTACTTTATCACAAGTCTGTCCTCTATTGCATCTGTATGTTTCTATGACATCCTAAGGTCTGATTTTATGAAGTTTGACCTATTTAGATGACTATGGCATGAAATATGACAATAGTAAGGCATTCTAATGATGACAAAAATAAAGAAAAGTACCTTACATAATTGTATCTCTGTATTCTATATATTGGCCATTTGATTCAAAAACACTGATTCTTTTGTAATCTGTAATGAAGCATTTTGAATATATTTTATCTAATTTAATCAATCTGTTATCCAAGAGAACATAGTTTATAGGAGCAACTGCTCCTTTTCATCTTTATCATGATGACTTCACTTTTTGTAACTTGATCTTTATGATGCATGATATTATCTTCAATGTTGCATCATGTCTTTCAATCTAATATCCTTTTCAAGTGAATAGAAAAGTGAAACATGCGGGGCTCAACCCTTGTGGGAGCCACATTTTCTCCACATGTTTTAATGTCTTCAAATCAGCAACATTACTTTTCCTATACCTGCACAGTGAACAAACAAGTTAGCATAAAACATACCTTATGAAGTTGATTGATCTTTCTCATGATGTTCTGATTTATTGCACATGTCTAATTTGATTCCTTCATATGAAATGCATGATGTTTGCAAGTTGATATATCTGTTTGATAAAAGCATATGACAATCTTAAATATTCAGAGCTTCTAATAAGACTTTCCCCAATTTTTTTGTAGGTACACTGACATGACTGGAGCTGAAGATGAAGATACGAAGATCAGTCACCAACAAGGCATCAACTTTCAAACAAAAGGCAATGATGGATATTTAATATTCTCATGTGTTCTTTTCCATTTCCTTTTATCATCAAATCTATAGCTTGCATATATCTGCATTGCTCAGTCTAGTCACTCCCATGGCTTGTGTAGAACACATTTAAACATTTCTTTTAAACATGATCAGTTAATTTACCTTACGCAATTGATTTATGTATATTTCTTTTTCAATCAATGCATAGGATAAAATAACTCAAACTGAATGTATGTTCAAAATATGATATGAAATGATAGTTCAAATGAATACCTTTCTTTCACACTAAAATATGATTACTTGAATAATCAAATTGTCTTATAACGTTGAAAGATAAAAATAGTTAGATCAACTATCTCATTGACTGTTTGATTTCTTGACATGGACATTCACTTGTCATGATGATTTGACAATCTTGATTGGACTGTTGGATTATCATGACAACTAATCATTGTTTTCCTCTTGTCAAGACATCAAATATTCACTAATTGCAATAACTTAAAAATTTTCTTTACTCCTTTTGAAACAACTGCAAATTAGGTCCAACTAAATTAGGTGTGAACAAAATTTAGTAACAATGTCCTAAATGTACACTAAAGACCTGGGAGCTAAACCTTTTGAGGGAAAAGCCCCCAAGGGGACATTTTCTGATATTACATTTAGTCCCCACTTTAATGTATGTATAAACGTAAGGCCAATACATGCATTAAAGTATGGTCAACAAACACAACAAACATGCCAAGCACATTGAAGAAGACAATTACAGTCACACAAAACATGGAGAATATAGTAAATGCATAGAAGACACATTAATGCATGGAAGACAGGAATGATTTCTTTTCTTTTCTTTTTCTCATATATATGAAATGTAGATGCAAGTACATGAAAGTAAACAGACCTCCCATAATGCAGGATGTACTACATATATGGGTTAACACACACGCAAGACACACAAAACCTCCCAAAATGCAGGATGCACTCATCACACAGGTCTTTAGACTACATATGGGGCAACAAAAATGCCAAACAAAGAAAACACGCCAAACACACACACACTTTGAAGACACGAAGAAAACATGGTAGACAAGCGATGGAGTGTCCCTATTTCTAGGTTCAACAACATCTCAGGCACATTACAGGAACACATCGACGATTGCACTTTGCCACAACAATCGCCAAAGACACGCTTAAGGGTTGAGTTAGTCACATAACCTCTCCCCACCTCCGCAGAGGACTTTTGAAAATGCAACCCCACCCGCATCACAGAGATGTCTTACAGTGAAAAGGAAGCATGGTATACAACCCCACCTACATCACAGAGACACCTTACGGTGAAAAGGAGGTATGAGCTCAAAAGTATACAACCCCACCTGCATCACGGAGATGCCTTACAGTGAAAAGGAGGTACATGAAACAGATTTCAAGATTGTTAAAATACACTTTACTAGCATTTAGAATAGACATCTTACCTTGTATATGTCCCCACCTTAAGGTGGTTGATATCATGGATCGATACCAAGCACGTTAAGGTAAGAAGAAAACACACAAGGGAACATAGACTTTCACAAAGCCCATTCCCCCCGGAGCTGACATGTACTTTACGATCGCCAAATGTTCCCACAAACACATCCCTACATGAAACATGTTAGTGTCCAAATAATCATGATAAACAACATAAATGCATATGAAATCTGAGGTATGCAAGATTCAAGATAGACAAAGTGCACTGAGTAGCAGTATTGTTATGATTTGTAAATGAGATTAAAACATCATCAAAATCACTACGTGAAAAGCACGGGTGCTTCCACTAGCCAAGCATTGGATAAAATATACAACCCCATCATCATATTAGAAACTAAGTCCAATTTTTGATTTCTCACGATAAGGACGCTAGGTCCGCATCAGTATAAATGTTTTTCGTCATCCGCCCGCTAGATAGAAACACTAGAAGAAGGGAAACAATAAATAAGAGAGGAGAAACAAGTGTCTTAGGGACAGTCACGTAGGAGGGTGCCCCCAAGTTACCAACCGCAACACTATGTCTGTAAGACACAACACACAACAATGAAATCAGAGAGAGAGGCAATATAGAAGAATGATGACACTAATAGAAGAATGTCACAACAGAAGTGGTCTCCTGGTATCCCAGACCTTACAAAAGAATCAGGGGTCAACCCAGAAGGCCTAAACAACACATAAGACATCACGGGGGAAACACATCACGAGAGAGATAATGGGTTAGAGATACGTACCTGGTAGGATCTTTATATCAGATTTTGGAACTCACAAAGCTCTTGGAGAGGTACTCGATCATGTTGAGTGCAAAGTTTTAGTGGTTCTTATGAAAGTCTTGTTTATTATCATATGATGCTTGTTTTGTAATTCCATGTTGAGGTGAGACTTTTTGTTGCTTATGAGGGGGGGAACCACTATTATTTCCAATTGCTAATAGTTGTCTTTCTCTTTTGCAATTTTTAGCAAGTTTTCGTTGTTGAATCTTTCTAACACAGTAACAAGAATTATCCTGTACCTTCTCACTCGTCTGTATCAGTTCTTCTACTTGTTTTTCTAATGTATTTTGGTTATCTCCTGATCCATATAAGGATAATAGAGGAGGAACCTCAGTATAAATTCCCTTTCTTCATGGATGAGGTGGGTTATCCATTTGCTTCTTATCCACTTCAATCATACCCACAATATTATCATAGTCTAAATAATAATCATCATCATCTACTTACACTAAACATTGTTCCAACATATTGGTATTAGTATGTCTAGGGAATGGATTAGTAAAGATTTGTAAATTTTGATTTGGCGAAGCAACCGACTTACTTCCATTATCATTCACACTCAATACCTATATGATATTTGAATCAATAAGGTCTTGTATCTCATGTTTAAGATGCATACACCATTTAGTATCATGTTCTTGTGTCTGATGAAAATGACAAAAGGCATTAGAATCGAAGTAAGGTCCTTGTGCTTTACTAGGATCGATAGGCCTAATTGGGGGAAGCTTCAAAATTTTGTTACTCACAGCTTGATTCATGATAGAATGATAGGACTTAGATATCGAAGCACACTTTCTTGGTTGATATGATGCTTTCTTTGGATTAGTGATAGCAGACACATTAGAAACGTTATTCGTATTCGGTCCATTAATCTTGATGAAACTCCTATTATTATTGTTGGGAATTAAGGTGTCTCAACCTTGGTAATTTGTTGCATTTATTATTGTAATATAATTTATTTATTTAGCCTATGTTGTAATTTTGTTGCACATCATGTTTTGTCATCTAGTGTGAAGTGGCATGATGAGTTGTCACTCCACTTGTAAGGTGACTAGGATGGTCAACTCACTCCATGTGGAGATAGGCATCTCTTTTGTGTGGTAGAGGTTTCCTGCCATGTGTCAGCATCTTGACTAGTGTGTAAGTGAATCTTGACCAAAACAGTTATGACAGAATCTATGACATGTAAGAGTCAGAAATAGAAGGTTCTATGACAGGTGAAGCCATGTGTCACAAGGCATCTTTGGGCGCCCCAAGGAGAGTTATGACATGTTGTAAGGGAATATACTATTTATAGCTTGTTTATGACAGATTCTCTTACAGCTATAACTTATGATAGCTATGACGGTTGTAAGAGTCGTAAGAGCATCTATTATTACCCAACTTGGGAATAGGTGACCATTTTGGGATGGGATGATATGACAAGTGTCATGACCACACTCCAGTGTTGGACAAATGTCCATAGGCATGGGTTTTGGGCCATGAGGCCAAGTTGGACACCCATTCCAAGATATGTTCATTTTTGCATTGAAAACTTCAATATAAGAAGGTGCTTGGAGAGGAGATGGAGAGAGTGATTAACATGTATTGTTATGCCACCGATTTGTCTCCAGATACGAGTGTCAATGACTCCTGAGAGCTTGCATTGCAAGTATATTGTAAACCATTACAGTTTTTTACAATACATTGTGCAGGTTTTAGAATGTGGGGTTTTTCACCTGATAAGGGTTTTCCCCACGTATATCTTGTGTCTCTCTTCTTCTGTCTTACATTCTTATGTTGTTTGCTACTACAATATCTGTATTGTTGTGTTAAACATTCTGTAATTCTAAAGGTTAAAATGAGTTTGCACTCTTCTCTCCTCATTAGATTAGTGTAGGAAGCGATTTCTGCACACCTAGCTTCCTTTCAGTTGGTATCAGAGCTGAGTTCTCTTTGGTCCTAGTTGTTGGATAAGGGTTTTGTGTGCTAATCTTAGGTTGGGTGGGAGTCTATGCAGAGTATTCTGAAACCTTGTTACAGGAATGAGATGGCATGCACATCCAGAAGAGTAGAAATGGAGGTGTTTAATGGTACAAATTTTGAGTTATAGAAACTTAAGATGGAGAGTTATGGAGTTGATCATGTGGTTACATTTAGTATAATATTGATCTGGAGCTCTTGTTTGACAGTATGTAATAACCCTCATGCATTGTGGTTATGTTTTATCATTCTATGGTCGTTTGCAGCAAAGTATTCATGTTGGGTGTTTGTTCTTGGCTCCCTAATCACATGGAGAAACTTGGGTTGCCATGGCTATGGTTTGATGTGCTTATGTTGGGTGCTTAGTTTTAGTCCCTGGAATTGGAAGACATTGTTTTGTTAACCTCGAATGCATGTAGGCTGTGGAGTTAATCATTGGATGGTTTGAAAACTTCTGGAACAGCCTAGCTTCTCCGTCTGCTTGTACATGGTGATTTTTGTGGAGTTGGCCTACAAGTAGACATGAAGTTCCTGGACCTCTTTTTTATTTGGTTGGCTGTACTTGCATGTCTCAGTTTCATAATGTTTTGATCTAAGGGTTTTGTAGATATTCCGTTCAAAAATCTATATTTATGCTTATCTATGTTATTCCATTATTTTGGTTTAACTATATTGGTAATTTTCATACTTATGGGTCTTCCAGATGATAAGTGGATATGGATTTGCATGTATGTCAGTGACATGGTGGTTTTGTAGGTTTTACATGGTTAATCAAAACTTGTGATTTTGTAAATCTACAGAAAAACTATTTTTTTAGATTATGATTCCTTGGGAGTGTTTCTGGATGTAAGATAGTTGCAGGTTTGCATGTATGCTTCATGCATAATGTGAGGAGGTTTGTATCTTTCTCAGTGTGGAGATGTTGGTATCTGATTAGTCACTCATCATTTCTACAACATATGCTTGATCAATTCCTTGACTATGATCACTTGTTTTTGGACTTGTTGGCAAATTGAATCTAGAATTGATTTGATGTTTGAGTCTTGAAGTCTATAGATTGTCTTCTTTGGTATCTCAGTTTGCAGGTTACTAATGTAATGATGAGTTTGCATGTTACATTTGTTTTGGATCTTTGAGTTATGTAGTTTGTGGATTAGCTACCCATTAGCTGCAGTGAGATGACTCAAATGTGGACTGTCTTTATCCACGAGATTGATTCAGTATTTATGCAGACTTTGTTAATTGGCCTTGTCTGTGGTCATTTGTGTATTGGTATGTTGCATTGAGATAAGAGGATGGATAATTAAAGTGCATGGATAGTCATTTATTGGGACTTATAGCATGTTTATCATGATGTCATGGATAGCTTGGTTACACAGTTTAGTGTAAGCTTTTGATAGTGATGGTTTTATCTTCTTGACTTGGAGATCTTTGTTCTACTTTATTCTTTTGTGTTGCTGGTATTGTACAAGACAATTATTAGATTGTGTTAGAGCCATGGATGATCTTCATTGAGAGGATGGTTATCATAATGCCTTGATAAGCTCGGTGTCACAGTTTCAGTGGGAGCTTCAACAGTGATGTTGGATTCATCATATGTGATGTGTGTATGAGGAAAAATCGATTAAATCTAAAATAAATAAAACCAAAGAACCCAATAACATAAAGGAAATGAATTTAAATAAAAGCCATGACAAATAAATAATGAAATAGAGACTTTTACCGAAATCTGTATTGTTTCCTTTGGATTGAATGTGGATTGCTCAATGAAGTTGCAAAGCCATAGCTACAACAAGCAAGTAGTGTGCTCAAGAGATCAATGTCAAAAGATCGTGATAGTGCTCAATCGACGCGTTTTGTATGCTCAAAGCTCTGTTAAGTATGCTTGAGAATACGATCGAAGAGAGAGAGGAGTAATGAAGGAGATGAGGGGTGTTTATATAGATTTCAAGGAAGATCGATCAACGGTCCAGATAATTCAGAAGAATCAACGGAGGAGATAAGTTGAGGAATGTGCAACGAATGAGAAGAAGACATGTGTCTTGCTTTCTTTTGCATGAGAGGAGTTATCAAGAATACAAGAATAAGTTAACTGAAGAGATAAATCAATTAAAAGACTAAAGCAATCAGTTAAGTGATTTAAAACAAGAAGAAGGGATTTGCATGAGAAAAGAAGATATTTTGCTTTATTAAATATAGAAATATTTAATTGATGAGCAAGAAAGCTTGAGTTATTTTAGAGATAACTCAAATTAGAAGAAAAAACAATTTAAATAAATAATTGATTTATTTAAATTTAGAGCAGATATTTTGGAAGAAATAATTAAATAATTAGAATCATTTAATTTAGAAGATTTGAAAGCAAATTAAATAAATAAATTTATTTAATTGTTGTGCATGATTTTGGAAGAATAAATTTTTGATTTAATTAAATAATTTAAGAATTATTTAATTTTAGATAAGAGGGAATTTGTTGAATTAATTAAATAATTGGGTTTATTTAATTAATGTAGATTTGATTCTTTGGAGAGAGGATAATGATCCAATTAAATAATTAAAAATTATTTAATTGTGGAAGAATAATAGAGGAATTTAATTTAATTAATTAAATAAAGAGGATTTATTTAATTAACGTTGAAAGTATGTGATTTAGAAGAATTTGATGAAAATTAATTAAATAATTAGATTATTTAATTAATGTGTGAAATGCAGGTGATTAGGAAGAAATGACGAAATGCAAGTAATGCGACGACTTGGTCATTTTAGGGTGTCTACATTTTGCCCCTCTTTGATGCAATGTAGCATGTAGTGTTGCGTCAAAGAAATCGATAGTTGAATACATGATACAAAAAAAAAATTTATGCCCCAGTGTAGGTAGTTGCCCCAACGTATGCCCCCTCGAGCGGGAAGACAGGGAAGTGACCGAGGAAAGGGGTTGACACTCGACCAGAAGAGGACGCGACTAGGAAGAAGAAAAAGCAGAAGAAGGGGTGGGAAAGAAAAACTAAGGGGGGGAACACTATAAATAGGTCCCATGGGGACCACAATCCTCATTTGCACCCTTGGAGATTCTAAACTTAGAGAGGAGAGAAGTCAAACCTAGGTGGAGAGAGTGGAGCAGCCAATGAGGAGAGATGCCGATTCCAGTGCACAGTCATCGGGCGAAGCTGGTGTGGACCTACAGGAGGCCAGCAGGAGCTCCGGTAGCAGTAAGTGATCGAAAACCCCCTCTGCATGTGTCGTTTAGGGTCGTTAGGGCTAGGTTTAGGTAGAGTTAGCCAAGTCAGCCAAAGGCGCTTTAGGAAGCCGCAGCGCGTATGGTAGTTGGCTGGCGCGCTTGTGGCACGCCGCAGCGCGGGTGGTAGTCGCACGCAGCACACTTGGTAAAATCAAGTTGTGTTTGGTAGTTTTGATAGCGTCACAGCGCGTTTGCAAAATGCCGCAGCGCTTTTGGTAGAGGGGTATAGGGCGCTTGGCCGGGTAGGATAGCGCGATTGGCAGGGAGGTAAAAAAACCCGTCGCTTCTGGTAGTGCAGAAAGGTGCGGTTGGTATGGGATTAAAACTAGTTACTATGACGGGGTGATGACACATCGGAGGATGGGGTCTGTTAGCTACTGCAGGCGACAGATAGATGAGATGGACCTATTTATATGGAGGCCCTGGTTACTATGCGAGGAGTGGGCTGACAAGCATGAGCAGCTCATGTACTGTAGACAGGCTCGCTATCTGTTCGGTAGACGGACAGATATGATAGAGAGGTACCTACCCGAGCGAGTTCTCAGGCAGTTTAGATTGCCGCAGGGGTTACCAGTGGGGGAGGCCACCCATGCCAGGACACAGAGGGAGGTTGGAGACTGGGATGCCAAGATCCCAGTGGCGACAGCATTGACGGAGGTACAGGGACTTATCCCCATGAGATGGGATTGGGACTCTAGGCTAGCAGACCCAGGGACACTGCCAGAGTATGACCAGTATTGGCAGACACACAGGCCGATGAGACTGACTACACCAGGTGTAGCAGGGGCAGTGGGAGAGGTATTGGTCCTTAGAGGGGAGGCGAGGATGAGGCGGCAGGCCAGGGCAGCCAAGCAATAGGCAGTGGGCCAGCAGGCAGGTGGAGAGGGTAGCGGCCAGCAGGTAGATGTAGAGATGGCAGAGGCAGTGGGCCCGGCCATAGAGACTGACTTACAGAGAGCGGAGCGATTGCTGCAAGAGGAGATAGCCCGGAGGACTCGTTTAGAGCTCCGGATGGCACGACTCAGGAGAGACAAGGATGTAACGCGGGCAGATGTGAGGCAGGCAGAGGCCATGGCCCAGGCACAGACACAGGTAGCCTCAGCTGCACAGACAGCCCTGGCACAGGTACAGGTGCAGCTACAGGCACAAGTGCAGGCATACAGATAGCTGCAGGCCCAGATATAGGCATAGGCATAGGTACAGGTGCAGCCGCCAGCCGCACCAGCAGCAGACGCAGATGAGCTAGCACAGGCTAGGAGAGAGCGAGATGCCGAGGTGCAGCTGCAGTTGACAGCAGAGGCCACACTATTTAGAGTGAGGCGGGAGAGAGAGGAGGCACGCCGTGCACTGGGTGCAGACCAGAGGACCTTATATAGCGAGCTCGTCCGAGTGCAGGGCAAGCTAGTATCTGCCGGCAGGGAGGCAAAGCACTACAGGGGCTTGTACGTGGGAGCGGTGCCAGCAGCTCAACAGGCACTGAGCTATAGAGACAGGAGCAGGTCGGGGGCATCAGGATCCCAGAGGACAGGGCAGTCAGCGTCCTCAGTTAGAGGGCCACTCTTACCGCTAGGGGGAGGAGGAGGACCATCAGGGGGACCTCCACCGAGCACAGGGGGAGGCCAGGGGCCACAGCAAGAGGGCAGCTCTACCCACTAGGGCACATACATTTGTGTTGTATCATATTGTATCATTTGGGATAGATGCCTACGTGCATTCTGATGTATATTTTGAGGGCTTTTGATAGCCTTGATGTACTATATTGGTGTATATTTAGATGTATACACATTTTTGTATTATTGATGTAGACACAGACACTTTGTATTATGATGGCCATTACATGATATATATATATATGATGATCTGTTCAACTCACAGCTGTCCATGCTTTTGTGTATGCATTCTTTGATGTCATGGATGTGATGATATGTATGTATGATTATGGATTCATGTGATGACATATGTGGCTTATATGATGCTTATAGATGTATGATGATAGAGATATATGATGATATAGATGTGATGACTAGTGATATCTGACATGTGGGTTTTACAGATATGCACCAGAGAGGAGAAAAGGAGGAGATGGAGACAGAGACTGTTGATCGATTACTGCAATGAAAGCGATAGAAAGGATTTGTGGAAATGGATGAAAGGTGAGCTTGTTGTAATGGCTTCGCATTTGTATATAAAGAGAAATCCTTATTTTGATATAGCACGTGGATAGTTCACCACCAAGGTATAAAAGACCAAGGTGCAGTAATATCCGAGTGCGTGGACGTTGACTCTGCAAGCAAACGGTTTGAACCTAGATCCTTTAGACATAATATAAGCTTGTTGGAACATGTGAATAAGCCATAGTCTTGAACATAAAATAAACTTCCATACATGCGAATGCAAGAAGAATTATTAATATGTAAGATGCTAGGTCGTAACACACACAAGATAAATAGAATGCTAAGAACGATACTAGAGATCATTCCTCAAACACGGCACACAGAAAGCAATGACTATGCCCCCAATCTGTACAGCATCGTAACATACCAAGATTATAGATAAATCAAGGTAGCTTTGAATAGGTATTGGAATAGGGAACAAAAGATAAACCATAACACAAATTGACTGACTTACAAAGTAAACATACAGCCAACATATTCTCTTGCCAAAGAGGTTGGTCAGGGTAGATTGGATAGGAAGGATAACAGCCTTATCGTAGGAACTCTGTGTCCGTTAAAGGGTGCTATCTACCTAAAAAGACAATATCTCGCTGCAGGAAATGCCACATTTCGCAGGAGACGCGTGTGTTGGTCTCGACAATGGAACACTTCACAGAAGATAAGCTTGTGGATCTAGGGCTTGGTTAAGCGGTACTTAGCTGATGTTGGCAATTGGTATGCAGGACAGTAGATGACTTTGGAAGAAAGCCGCTTTGCTTCAGGTTCGTTAAGGACTTTTGCTTTGAAAGGATGCACTAGCTGGCTGCTTGAGTTAGTCAAGTCGAGGCGAATGGATTTTGACAAACGGAAGACTAGAAGGATGGAAATGTTAATGGATTGGGATGGGTGGAGAATGATGGATCGTGTGTGCCTGAGTACTGGATACATCCTTCGTATGCCAGACTGCCTACATACCCTGTATCCACGGGATCAAGGCACACTTACGATGGAAGATGAACGTGATAAATATGTAGTTCTGGATAGAGTGATGAATGGGTCAAGGTGAAAGGAGGGGATCTTATGTACCTGAGTACTGGATACTTCCTTCGTATTCCAGACTGCCTACATACCCATATCCATGGGATCAAGGTACCTTAAGATTGAGAAGAGATAATATGTAGTTCTGGTAGATGTAATGATGTGGAAAAGTGCGAAGAAGAGGTGATCTTATGTACCTGAGTACTGGATACTTCCTTCATAATCCAGACTACCTACATACCCATATCCATGGGATCAAGGTACTTTAAGACTGAGAAGATGATAATATGTAGTTCTGGTAGATGTGACGATGTAGAAAAAGTGCGGAGAAGATAACATCCTTATCGTAGGAGCGATGTGTCCGTTAAAGGGTGTTATCTGTGGAAATGAGACAAGATTGAAGTATGCGCTGCGAACCATGAACAAGGAACCAATCCTAGACCGAAGCTAAGGAAAGAGTTGCCCCCATTCTGGTAGAGGAAACTGTAGGGGAGACTGCCGATGAAGACACAGAAAGACATGTCCTAGGACAAGACAGTGTTAACTGTAGACACAGATCAAGACGTGGGATGACGACGAGGGACATTGACAAATTTCCAAGCTATACTAGATAGGGAGATGGAAATGCAAACAAAGTCAATGGTTTTATTATGGGTGGATGGATGAGGCGTGTTGTTGCGAACTGGACAAGGAGTGGACAGGACTCGATAGACGATGGATGCTGACTCTACGCATAGCGCCTGTTTGTCAGGTTTTCACTTGGTACTTATCCAAGGCACCTGTTTGCCAGGTTTTCACCAGAGGACAGATTTTTTTTTTTTGGAATACTCTGAGGATCAGGCATAGAACTGCTTGAGATGGACACTGTTAAGTGGCTCATCTAGAGGAATGTCGTCAAGTGTAGCTAAAGTATAAGCTCCTGATCCATACGCTGCTATGACAATGAAGGGACCTAACCAGTTAGGCTCAAACTTACCCTTCTTCTCTTGATCTGCTTGATTTCTCTGATTCTCCTTAAGTACAAGATCACCAATTTGAAACCGTCTTTCTTTGCTCTTTTTGTTGTAATTACGCCGGAGGCGGTTTTGATAGACATGGAGATGATTAAGTGCGGCAAGGCGCCTTTCATCTAGTAGTTCAAGCTCAGCTAATCTGGAAGTGTGATACTCATCTCCACTGATCAGGTCCTGCATGGATACTCTGAGGGATGGGATCTCAACCTCTATAGGTAGGATGGCTTCAGAGCCAAAGACCAAGGCATATGGTGTGGCACCAGTTGGTGTTCTAATACTAGTGCGGTAGGCCCATAGGGCGGGATTGAGTTGTAAGTGCCAATCACGACCAGCTTCATTGACCGTTTTCTTGAGGATCTTGAGAATGGTTTTATTGGAAGCCTCAGCTTGGCCGTTACTCTGCGGATAGTAGGGAGTTGAAAAGCGATGTTGGATATTGTATTGTATGCATAAGGCACGAACATCTTGGTTCTTGAATGGTCTCCCATTATCAGTGACAATGGCTTGGGGAATACCATACCGGCATATGAGGTAGTTTAGAATAAACTTGGCTATTTGCTTACCAGTGATATAGGTCATAGGAATGGCTTCCACCCACTTCGTGAAATACTCAGTGGCGGTAATGATAAACTTGTGGCCATTGGAGGAGGAAGGGTGGATTTATCCTACGAGGTCAAGACCCCATTGAGAAAAAGGCCATGGAGTTGTCACAGGTTGTAATTCATGAGCTGATGCGTGAATCAAATCTCCATGCTGCTGACATTGTAGACACTTCGTAGCAAACTGTGCAACATCTTGCTCTATTGTAGGCCAGTAATAACCTATTCTGAGTATCTTCTTAGCAAGATTAGGACCGGTAGAATGCGTGCCACAGACACCTTTGTGTATGTCTCGTAAGGTAGCTTCGGCTTCTTCCACGTTAAGACATCGTAAGAGGATACCATAGAGACTCCGGCGATATAGTGTATCACCCAGAATGATGTAACGAGAGGATCGACGGATAAAGGTTTTGCGTTGGGTGGATGATAGGTCAGGGGGAAAGGTATTGTTCTTGAGGTATTCATAGATATCTTCATACCATGGGGAATTGGGACCAACAAGTTCGCAGATGATTTCTATAACAGGAACGTCGACGGTGGGTATCAACAATTGCTCGATCAAGAATTCACACTTCTGTGTATTAGCAGGCATGTCTATCAGTGACCCTATAGAAGCCATAGAATCCGTAGCTTTGTTATGCTCTCTTGGAATTTGCTCAAATGTGATGCTAGAAAAGTGTGGTTTGTAGGCATCAACTAGTTGCTTGTAGGGGACCAACTTTTCATCCTTTGTTTGGTATTCATCCGTGACTTGGCGAATGACTAGCTGTGAGTCTCCATATACTTGTAATTCTGTGATGTCCCATTGAACTGCTGTATTGAGACCTATAAGGAGTGCTTCATATTCGGCTATGTTGTTAGTGCAAGGGAATGCAAGTCGATATGACTTAGGAATATAGTCATTCTGAGGTGTAACAAATAAGATGCCAGCTCCTGATCCATGCTGTGTGTAAGAACCATCAAAGTATAACTTCCACATTATGGAGGTAGCAAGAGTGAAGAGATTCTCGTCAGGAAAGTCTGCTACCATAGGATGTGTATCTTTCATAGGTGCATCTGCTAGTTGATCCGCGAGGGCTTGTCCTTTGATTGCCTTACGATCCATGTACTCAATATCGAACTCACTAAGGATCATAACCCATTTAGCTAGTCTGCCTGTGAGAGCTGCTTTTGCTAGTAGATACTTCAAGGGATCAATCTTGGCTATCAGATTTGTGTGTTGGTTCAGCATGTAATGTCGCAACTTTTGGGAGGCGAACACTACTGCTAAACAAGCCCTTTCCATTGGTGAATAATTGAGCTCGTATCCCACCAAGGTTCTACTAATGTAATAAATTGCATGCTCCTTTCCTGTGTCATCATTCTGTGCTAGCAAGGCCCCTAGGGCTGAATTTGTAGTGGAGATGTATAAGATCAAAGGTTTGTCCGCAACTGGTGGAACCAATACAGGAGGTGTAGCTAGATACTCTTTAAGTTGATCAAACGCTGCCTGACACTTGTTGTCCCATCGAAATGAGACATCCTTTTGGAGCAAGTGTTGAAAGGGTTGACATTTATCTGCTAGCTGTGAGATGAAATGCCTGATGGACTGCAACCTTCCTTGGAGGCTCCTTAATGCTTTTAGGTTCTTTGGTGGAGGCATCTCCACTATAGCCTTTACTTTCACTGGATCTACTTCGATGCCTCTACGAGATACAATATATCCCAATAGCTTCCCTGATGTTACGCCGAATACACACTTCTTTGGATTGAGTCTTACTTGGTATTTTTCAAGCCTATCGAAGATCTGTCCTAAGACCTGTATGTGATCCACCCTAGAAGATTTAGCCAATATATCATCAACATAGTCTTCCATGATGTGATGAAACAGATCATGGAAGATCACTGTCATTGCTCTCTGATAGGTTGCTCCTGCATTCTTCAGACCAAACGGCATGACACACCAACAATAATTGCCCCAAGGACAAGTAAAGGTTGTTTTATGTTGGTCTTCTTCAGCTATCCTTATGTGATTATAACCCGAGAATCCGTCCATGAGAGAAAGCATCTCGTGACCTGCTGTCAAGTCCACTATAATGTCAATGTTTGGTAGTGGAAAGTCATCTTTAGGACATGCCTTATTGAGATCTCTGAAATCATTACACATGCGGATGCACCCATTAGGTTTAGACACAGGTACAATGTTTGAGACCCAATCTGAATAGTCAATAGGTCATATGAACTTTGCGTCTAACAGCTTTTGTATTTCCACCTTCACCAAGAGAGCTATCTGTGGGTGCATCTTTCTCAACTTCTGCTTGATTGGTTTCACTTTGGGATCAACTGTGAGATAATGAACTACCAGCTTAGGGTCTAGCCCTGGCATATCTGCATAGGTCCATGCAAAGTTGATGGTTCGTTGCAAGAAGAAGCTGTTAAGATTTCTGTGCTCTGTGTCAGATAAGGATGCTACTAGGAATGTTGTCTTTGGATTCTGTTCTGTACCCAGGTTGATCTCTGTAGAATCTTCCACCAGGAGAGCTAATTTCTCTTGATACTTAGATGGTAAGGGAAGGTCAAATCCTCCATCCTCAGGTGCCACAGTTGGGTTTTCACCTTTGGATACATCCTTTATTTTTACTATTTTATGATCAGGAGGTGCCATCGTGTGGTTTTCACCTAGAGATCTTTCTTTATTTGCACTTTTGCGACTAGAGGATTTGGCATTCTCACCAAAATAAGCCGTGGGCTCTAGTTCCATTACAAAACCTGCTTTGTGATCACCAAGAGGGATACCTTCCCAAAGTCCCATGAACTCAGCTAGAGCTTCGTCATTCTGAAATACATCTATAACGGGGGTCCCTTGTTGGTCCCAATCGATAAGTTCAGGGTAGACAAGCGTGACATTCTGGGCGCTGGTGGTGGAAGTTAAGGATACGGAGGATAGTGTAAAAATGGAGGATTCTGTGAATAGATTGGTCATGTGGAGGGAAGAATCATCGATGATATCCTCTGTAGACGTCGAATCAGCGGGAAAAGTGTCAGCTACCTCGTCGAGGATATACTTGATGTCCGAGGCGCGTGGTACCTTCTTACCAAATCCTAATCCTTTCTTGTCTAGCTTCTTTGTTACCACAATGGGCTCCATAGTGCCTTGATTCTGTTTCCCAAGGCCACCTTTGCCTTTATAGTCCATGTTTTTCACTATCCTTAAGCCATTGCCATATTGCTTGACTGGTATCGTGACTGGTTCTTTCTCCTTGTAGAGCCAAGAAGAGATGTCCTCAATAGTTTCCTCTTCCAATAACCGTCCATGTTGGAATTGGGTTAGGAATGTTGGGGGAGGAATAGCTACTTTTTTGGTTACTTTGGCAATGGGTGGTTTGCCGTAAGATTTTGGAGATAAAGGCATCCGCCCTACACAACAAGATTCTGAGATATCATAAGTGCCAAAGCCTATATCTCGAGTGCAAGCTGTGATTTTGGGGAGGGGTGTAGGTTCACTTGTAGAGGCTTGCGTGAGAGTTTCAGGGTCAACATAGAGAGGGGATTCAAGGGCTTTGTCATTTTTAGGCACTTGGTTGCAATTCTTATAGCTTCCTTGCAAGACACGGCAAAATTCAAAAGGATTAGGGTCTCCTGGGATGGTGATCTCCGTACCATTGTATGGGAACTTGAGGGACTGATGGTACGTGGAGGGAACAGCTTTCATTACATGGATCCATGGGTGGCCTAGGATAATGTTGTAAGGCAGTTCAATATCAAGAACTTAGCACCTAGTTTCAAGCATGACTGGGCCCAGTTGTATAGGCAAGTGAATAACACCTGAACGGCGTTCTGCATCATCATACCCCTTGATTGTAATACTATGCTCAGTGTTGACGTGATCCTCAGAGTATCCCAGTTGCTTTAGTAACTTTAAAGAACATATGTTGAGACCAGCACCACCATCTATGAGGATGCGTTTGATTTTGCGCTTATGGATGAGAACTTCAATATGCAGGGCATCATTGTGACATGGATCATGGGAGGGGAGGTCTTTCTCAGAGAAGACCACGTTGTAAGGCGAAGCAATATTACCCACTATAGCTTGGAAATCTGCGACTGCTATGTTGTTAGGAACGGAAGACTCTTGGAGGGCTTTTTCTAGCACCACTCTATGTGCAGGTGATGACCGTAGAAGGTCCAAAATAGAGATCTGTGCTAGTGTTCTCCCTAGATGTTCGACAAGATTATAATCAGACTAAACCGGAAGCCTAGGTGTAGGTGCACGGATGGTGACATGACCTTGACGAGTAGTAACAGCACAATCCGTAGATTTGCCTTTGATGGTGAGGGTAGACACTCGACTCTCTTCAAAACGACCTACAATGGAATCGAAAGACGTGGAAGCGTGATTGATACCTTTACCTC
Organism: Cunninghamia lanceolata; assembly: GCA_027924645.1. Lineage (NCBI taxonomy): Eukaryota > Viridiplantae > Streptophyta > Pinopsida > Cupressales > Cupressaceae > Cunninghamia > Cunninghamia lanceolata. Next base: position 6,784,181 of record BSBN01001038.1, on the reverse strand, counting down.
TATCCTGAGGAGGAGGTGGACCATGATGAGGGAATGGTTCCTTGTACATATCAAGATCCTTGTTCGTGTGTTGCGCTGGTGATTCATCCTCAAAAGTGATTTGATTACTGTCGATGAGGTTTTGGATGAGGTGCTTAAGCTTCATGCAAGACGCAGTTCTATGACCTTTGCTCCTATGGAACTCACAATACTCATTGTCTCTGTAACGTGCACTTTTGTAGACAGGTTCTCCATATGGGGGAGCATCGGGTAAGGTGATGAGCCCTTTCTGCAAAGCTTGCTATAAGACCGATTCGATGGGCACTCCCAAGGGAGTGAATTGATGTCGCGGAGGATAATCCTGTTGGGGCCGCTCTTGTTGTCGTTGCTGTTGGTTGGGATAAGGTTGCCTTTGTTGCTACTATTGTTGAGGTGGAGCTTGACTTGGTTTGGAGAGCTGCAGCGGTGTTTGCAATGTTTGGACATGCTTAGTATCGACCACCCCATCGTTGACCACGTTTTTGTTCTTGTTCCAATATTTGGGTTTATCGTTTGACTGTTGATGAGAAGTACTATCTTTCGTCTCCTTAAAGATTTTGACCACACCCTTAGCAATGAGGGCCTTCTCAATGTTGATACCCTTGTATGTGATTTCATCAAAGGTTGTAGCACTAAGAATTTGCAAATGGAAACCTAACTCTTGGTTGAGGTTCTACACAAATATGCTAACAAGCTGTTTCTCTGGAATCTTGAAAGGGAATTTACTAGCCATTTGTCTCCATCGTTGAAGGAAAGAAATGAAAGTTTCACCATTTTTCTGTTTATTGTTGCATAGGTCCGTCATGGAAATCTCATGCTCTGCGTTGTAAGAAAAATGGGTGGCAAACTTCTCTGCTAGCTCATTGAAAGACTTGATACCCATAGGTAAGTGTGAGAACCATTCTATTGCTTGACCTCCAAGACTGCGAGGAAAAAGACGCATAAGATATGTGTCGTTATGAGAGACCTCGAAGCAAGCGAGATAGAATTCCCTAAGATGGTCTTTTGGGTCACCTTTTCCTTTGTACTTATCGAACTTGGGAATAGTGAAATTTTGAGGAAAAGGGATCATTGGTAACGACCGATCAAAAGGATAAGGACATACTTCCTCTAAAGAGAAGGTCTTTTTGGTGTGGCCAAACGTAAGATCAGATAGCTGCTGTTGAACTTTTGCGATCTTTAGCTCCATAGTCATCGGAGGGGTTGGTAACATCTCCTGTTGTCCAAAGAGTGGTTGGTGTTGCCCATATGGAAGATTATAATGTAAGCCATGCGCATTGGTATTATAAGGGTCGTAAGATTGATTGGGATCATATGGGTTGTACGATTGGTTCAGATTGGGTTGGAATTGGAGGCCTTTATTTGGAAGAGGTGGAGGTGGCGCTAGGTAAGAATGTTGGCTTTGCGATGGTTGAAGAAAAGTATTGGGGGGAGGAAAGCTAAAGTGCATTTGATTAGGTTGTGATGGTGGCACATAGCTTTGGGAAACCTGATGTTGGGAATGTTGAGAGTGGCTAGGCAATGTGTGAAAGAAGTTGAGCGAGGATGAACGTTGTGGAGGAGGAACATAGGTAGAAGTGATTTGCGACGGTTGGGGTTGATTGAGGATGAGAGTAGAAGAATGTTGTGGTTGGGGCTGCTTGAGGACGAGAGTAGAAGAATGTTGTGGTTGGGGATACGTGACTCTAATTGGTTGAGAGACATGCAGGTGTGATGATATAGGAGGTGGCATTTGTTGAGACCCTTGTTGCATGGCTACATAAGTGTTCCCCGGATTGTAATTGGGTGGGAAACCTACGCGTGATGGGGTAACCAAGATTCCACTTGCGATTGGGGTGGACACTTTAGGAGTTGGTTGCACATTCGATCGAGCTAAGGTGGCTTGCTTAGCTAACTCTGCTTGACGTTGGAGAGTTTCTTGTTGGTTTTGATAGATCTCCATAGGAGTCAAAAGCGGTGATATGGGCCTCTCCTCTGTTGGATTTTGAAAAAGGGGATTCCTATACTACGAGCCTGGAGTAGGTAAGGGCGTAGTTACCGTGGACATGGTTTGCACCACTTGTATGGCTTCTTGGGTGTTGGTGCTCTCCTTGAGAGTGGACACATCAAAATCTTGAGGCAACTTGGCGCCTTGCTTTGCAAGTAAGCGAAAGAAATGATCTTGGTTCTCACTAAGGATTTATCAAAGGCAGCTATAGCTCTAGGATCTTGTATAAATTCATCAAGATCTTGCCCATCTTCTTGAGAGGATTGACCTATTTCAAAGTGTCGCTCTTCTTGAGATGGGGTTTGATCTACGATATAACCTTGTGGGACAAAATCTAGAGGCAAGCCTGTGGTATACTAAGGCGCATTTACCAAAGGGGTTCTATCCTCGTGAGGATTGCTTGGTTCATCTATGTGCGGCATGTTCGGAGCGCTGTTTGGTTTTACCGTGGGTGTACTAGGAGTCACCTTGGGAGTAATGTTGAGACGACCTGATTGTGGTGTGTGAGGAGGCGACTTGTGTTTTTTAGGGACAACTTGCCTGGATTTCATAGTTTGCTATAGCCTAGTGGTGACCATGGGATATACTAGGACACAATGTAATGCTGGGCTTCTGCGAGATGCTTTAAGAAATGGACAAACTTCTAAAGCACAAAGTACTGGACCAAAAGCGCTATACTATTTGACCAGAGGCACAGGACTGTGCTACCAAAAGCGTGCTACTGTGGACCAGAGGTGACGGACTGAGTTACCAATAGTGAGTTACTGCTATGCCAAAGGCGAGCTACAGTGACCAAAAGTGAGCTACTGTTATACCAAGGGCGCTGAAGTAGAGTTTTGCCAGAGGCAGGTTACTGCTGTACCAAAGGCAATCTACTGTACTACCAAAGGCGAGCTGCTGTATTACCAGGGGCGCTGAAGTAGTGTCTGATGTTTTTCAAAGGCAAGATTTTTCTGTTTCTAATTGGATTGGTTTGGCAAGAGAAAACACAGCAAACAAATGGTCAAAAAAGGCAAAAGGACTGACATAACAGATAGTGTATGTTCAACGCTCCAAACAAGCCCAATGTTTCCACAGGTCTAAGACAATTGCAATCAATAACAAGCACTTTTTATCCCTAGAGACAAGGTTTCATTGCAGTAGATCAGCTCACAGCTTAATACTCCGTCGATAAAAATATCATTCCATAAAGGTGTCGGATATTTAGTATCTTTGTGAGAGATGATAGGTAGGGATATCTCACCCTCCCCTTGGAAAGCTCAAGTAGGTCACAAGAGCTTTATGTCCAAGGGAATACTATCTCTTCTCAAGGGAGCCAATGGTGAGTATCTTAAAGGTTTAAATCGATTTCCCTTGCACTGATGATTACCGCAATGTTCGGAGGTAGGTCAGGTAGTCTCTATCTAAAATGGTTCTTAGTGACTTTGAGGGACCAACGCCTTACGAGCAATGCGACAAGCTACTAAAAGTTTTAACCAATCCTACTAAGAGTTTCAAACACTTCGCTCAATGTGAAAATCATTTCCACATAGAGCTAGTACACCTCTTTTCAGTTTGGCACCACAAGGTAAGGCTGACGTCGGTTAGGACTTGGCTTTCACCTTATCCCTCTTATATAGTGGTTCAAAGGAAAACTCCGCTTAGGGTCGTCCCTTTTGGATGAATCACAATCCAAAAGCAGGCCCTTCTAAAAGAAGTACAAAAAAGTAAGAGCAAGCACGTCAAACAAAGGTTCAATTGTTCCGTTATAAGAAAAATAAGGTGCAACTAAGCTAGGCACACACACATTTGTAGTTGTAAATTGTCCCTTATGAAGTGTTTGGCATTCATGTCCATTGTCCTTTAGAAAATTGAGGTGTTTGTTCATACATGTCCATTGTCCCTTAAGAAAAGCAGTATGTTCCTAAGACTTAGATTGCAAGAAAAGATTTGTTCAATTATCCTTTTAAGCATGCAATGTGTTTCTAAGACTTAGTGAGATAAATCAAAGAGGTCTTCAACGCTCATCCTGCATGAACATGTTAAAAACACCTATTGGCTCTGTGTGAGTAATAAGAAGCTGCAACAAGTGAGTTTAGTTCCACCAAAAAAAATTCACAAGTTGGCAAAAAACAAATCAACTTTGACGAAAAGCATTGTACTTTCTTACCATACGCGACTTACTATATTCCAAGGGTGCTGTATCACAAACCAGAAGCGTTGCAGGATATTACCAAAGGCGTTGCAGAATAACTAGAAGCGCTGCACTGTGCAGCCAAGAGCGCGACACTGTTCTGCCAAAAGCGATGTCGTGAATAGAGGGAGCGCTGTAAGATACCACCAGACGCGCTGACAAATAACCAGAAGCACTGTACTGTTATGCCGGAAGCGCCGCACAGTCTCAGATCATGAAAAGATTAACTTTTGTCAAAAGGACTAGATCAAAATGGGATTTCATGTTTAATCTGTTGTTCTGAGCAATAATATCTGATAGATCTGAATAGTGAAATCCAGAAAACCCAAAAAGTGTAGCAATACAATAGATTAACACAACTACCGAAAATACCCCTAAATAAATCAGCTTAGGAGGTATCAAAAGCAGGTTTGGAAAGACAAATACAACAGCTTGTCAAACCAATCCCCTGATATGAAATGAGAAAAACCCTGCCAAAAAATACTGAATGCAGTCAAAACCTAATTAAACCAGAAGCGCTTCACAAGGCTGCCGGTCGTGCTTTTCTGTGTTACCGAGAGCATTGCTCTGTGTCTCTAGAAGCGCTGCAGTGCCCCCAAGGGTGCTGAACTGTGCCTCCAGTAGCGCTGAAAGATGCTGCCAAAAGCGCTGTGCAATATCGTTTGCGATGTGCCGTACTGTGACTTCAAAAAAATAATTTCTCAAAGAAACAAAGGGATTAGTGGGTCCCACTGGGCGTGCCAGAATGTGTATGAGGAAAAATCGATTAAATCTAAACTAAATAAAACCAAAGAACCCAATAACATTAAGGAAACGAATTTAAATAAAAGCCATGACAAATAAATAATGAAATAGAGACTTTTACCGAAATCTGTATTGTTTCCTTTGGATTGAATGTGGATTGCTCAATGAAGTTGCAAAGCCATAGCTACAACAAGCAAGTAGTGTGCTCAAGAGATCAATGTCAAAAGATCATGATAGTGCTCAATCGACACGTTTTGTATGCTCAAAGCTCTGTTAAGTATGCCTGAGAATACGATCGAAGAGAGAGAGGAGTAATGAAGGAGATGAGGGGGGTTTATATAGATTTCAAGGAAGATCGATCAACAGTCCAGATAATTCAGAAGAATCAACGGAGGAGATAAGTTGAGGAATGTGCAACGAATGAGAAGAAGACATGTGTCTTGCTTTCTTTTGCATGAGAGGAGTTATCAAGAATACAAGAATAAGTTAACTGAAGAGATAAATCAATTAAAAGACTAAAGCAATCAGTTAAGTGATTTAAAACAAGAAGAAGGGATTTGCATGAGAAAAGAAGATATTTTGCTTTATTAAATATAGAAATATTTAATTGATGAGCAAGAAAGCTTGAGTTATTTTAGAGATAACTCAAATTAGAAGAAAAAACAATTTAAATAAATAATTGATTTATTTAAATTTAGAGCAGATATTTTGGAAGAAATAATTAAATAATTAGAATCATTTAATTTAGAAGATTTGAAAGCAAATTAAATAAATAAATTTATTTAATTGTTGTGCATGATTTTGGAAGAATAAATTTTGATTTAATTAAATAATTTAAGAATTATTTAATTTTAGATAAGAGGGAATTTGTTGAATTAATTAAATAATTGGGTTTATTTAATTAATGTAGATTTGATTCTTTGGAGAGAGGATAATGATCCAATTAAATAATTAAAAATTATTTAATTGTGGAAGAATAATAAAGGAATTTAATTTAATTAATTAAATAAAGAGGATTTATTTAATTAACGTTGAAAGTATGTGATTTAGAAGAATTTGATGAAAATTAATTAAATAATTAGATTATTTAATTAATGTGTGAAATGCAGGTGATTAGGAAGAAATGATGAAATGCAAGTGATGCGACGACTTGGTCATTTTAGGGTGTCTACATGATGGATGATCTTCTGCAGTGGATGTTGGTATCATGGAGGAGCTCTTGGTTTTGAGAGTTCTTTGACTTTTTCAGTTCAGTTCTCATCATATGTTTTGAGATGTTGACATCTTGATTGAGGTGTCAGGTTTATGATTTGTCAGTTTGACATGTTTATCCTTTGTTTAGAGATGTTGTTATTATGTCATGGTTTACTCTTGATGCTAGCTTAAATTTTTGGCATGATATAGGTTCTCTTGAGATAGGATGTATGCATCATTGTATGCTTTGTTGTATGTGATATTCTTACGAGGCGATGGTTAGATCATGATGTTGTGATGGGCTCCTTGATCATGCAGATGTGCAGTGGGAGTTTTGGCAGTGATCTTGTTTGTTCTCTTTGGTTTTGAGTATTAATCATTTGCTTGAAGCTTCATGATTTTGAAGGATGCATTTGAAGTTGGCATGTATTGGTTGATGGATGCTCATGGATACTAGAGAGACTTGAGGTGAGGCTTGAAATCTCTTGTTGTAGGGATCATGTGTTGGAATTGTTAAATTTCAGCAGAAAGACCAAGGAGCCTTCACTTGTTATGGACATGAGTTCATGTTTGAACTTGAGAGGAGATTGTTCTTGGAGAGAACATATGAGACTCGGTGTATCTTTAAGTGGATCATTCTCATTCCCCATGCTCAGTTCACTCCGCAGAAAATGTTCTGATAGGTATTGCCCAGGTTATTTCATATTCATTTTGTTTTATGCTTTGATTTCTCATGGATATGAATCTTGAGCTACAATTATTGGTTTTGGAGGCTTCATTTGAGGAATGCTAGCATGGTTATCTTCTTGTTTGTATGGTTTAGTTTATGATGTTCATCTATGAGGAGTTTAGAAGATGTGTGTGGGCTTATTCCTTATTATGGAATGGTTATAAGTTTGATCTACCTTGGTTAGAGAGGCTTACATCCATGTTGATTACATGTTACATATGTTTATTTGATCTTATGAGATTTAATGGTTGGGTGTTGTTAAGGCTCTTCAGTCGGGGTTTTGTGAAGGAGATCATACTTGGCACAGCTTAGCCCTTGGTGGTGTTGGCAGAAGGACATGATATGGTTTGGCATTTTCTCTTTATGGTCTCATTTTTCTTCCTAGAGGTTCTTATTCATCTAGTATGATCATTGGGTTTGTGGTCATCTACTGTTGTGGTAATTTATTGTTTTTTGGAAACAGTATGTGTTCCTTTAATGTATATCATTTGAGATGTGGAGGACTTTGGAGAAATGGAGGAAATTAGAGGTGAGAGAGTGAGAAGAAAACTGTTTGTGGAAGTATGCTCTATTTTACAGTAGTTGGTTGCAGTTTGCAGATCATTGTAATTGTTCTTTGTATTATATAATTTGATTATAAGCCACACTTTTATGTAAGTGCTGATTGGTTGGCATTGCTCATGCAGTTTGATTCCTAAGATGTATGTATATCTTTGGTAGATTTTTATTTCATTGGAATGCAGTATCAAAGATCTTCAGATTTTTTGCACATCAATGGTTTTGGTGTGTTTGTTATCATGGGAGACGGTAACTTTGAGCAGGAAAGTGGATTATACAGGGATGAGAGTTACAGTATGGGCTGAATATGTCATGTGCAAAAGTTCTATCAATGGTGGTTTTTTAGTTGGATGTAAATAGCTACCTATGGTTGTTGTTCTAATTGTTTTGGAGCATATGTGCTCAATCTTGTTTTGAAGATGTTTGGACTTCAAAGTTGTGTTCTGTTAACGGGTTTGAAGTTGGATACATTGGTGTGTCTATGTGGCATTTAGTGTTTCATCATATTTTTTTTGGCATTCTAATCTTTTGTCATGATGGTGATCACTTGGAAGATGTTACAAGTGCTTCTATAAATCTCGTGAGCATAGTGGAGTTCAGTTGGGATGAGTAAGTGGTAACCTATGGTCGTTTTGTCTGTAACAGAAGCTGAGTATTTGGCAGCTACTTATGCTTGCAAGGAAGCCTTTTGGCTTAAGAGATTGTGTTGAGATATTGGTGTTGATATAGGATAGATTACTATCTATTGTGACAGTCAGAATGTGATGTAGTAGATGCATTGACGAAACCAGTGGGCACAGATAAATTTAGACGGTATTTAGAGTCTATGGGCCTCTCAGCCTATAGCAGTTAAATCCTGTTATTTCTATTGGCTCTTACAAGGTGTTGTACAAGTGGGAGAATGTTGGGAATTAAGGTGTCTCAACCTTGGTAATTCCTTACATTTATTATTGTAATATAATTTATTTATTTAGCCTATGTTGTAATTTTATTGCAGATCCTATTTTGTCATCTAGTGTGAAGTGGCATGATGAGTTGTCACTCAACTTGTAAGGTGACTAGGATGGTCAACTCACTCCATGTGGAGATAGGCGTCCCTTTTGTGTGGTAGAGGTTTTCTGCCATGTGTCAGCATCTTGACTAGTGTGTAAGTGAATCTTGACCGAAACGGTTATGACAGATTCCTAAGATAGAATCTATGACATGTAAGAGTCAAAAATAGAAGGTTCTATGATAGGTGAAGACATGTCCACAAGGCATCTTGGAAGAAGGCATATTTGGGAACCCCAAGAAGGGTTATGACATGTTGTAAGGGAATATGCTATTTATAGCCTATTTATGACAGATTCTCTTACAGCTATAAGTTCTGACAGCTATGATGGATTCTATGACGATTGTAAGAGTCGTAAGAGCATCTGTCATTACCCAACTTGGGAATAGGTGACCATTTTGGGATGAGGCGATATGACAAGTGTCATGACCATGCTACAGTGTTGGACAAGTGTCCATAGGCGTGGGTTTTGAGCCATGAGGCCAAGTTGGATGCCCATTCCAAGATATGTTCATTTTTTCCTTGAAAACTTCAATATAAGCAAGTGCTTGGAGAGGAGATGGAGAGAGTGATTAACAGGTATTGTTATGCTACCGGTTTCTCTCCAGATACGAGTGTCGAAGACTCCTGAGAGCTTGAATTGCAAGTGTATTGTAAACCATTACAATTTTTGATAATACATTGTGCAGATTTTGGAGTGTGGGGTTTTTCACCTGATAAGGGTTTTTCCCATGTATATCTTGTGTCTCTCTTCTTTTGTCTTTCATTCTTATGTTGTTTGCTATTACAATATCTCTATTGTTGTGTTAAGCATTCTGTAATTGTAAAGGTTAAAATGAATTTGCACTCTTCTCTCCTCATTAGATTAGTATAGGAAGCAATTTCTGCACACTTAGCTTCCTTTCAATTATTATTCCTCTTAAAGTTGTTTTGTGATGATCCACCCATGGATTGACTAACTTGAGCCGATGAGTTTTGATTTTCATACTAACTAGACGAAAGTTGGTAATAATGAAGGGTGGTGCATAAATGTTGAAAGGAGTTAAACTTCATCAAGAGGATCTTATCATGGATATTAGGTTGTAGATTAGTTATAAACACCTTCTGAACATCCTCCTCTTTCATTTGATATTGAATTTGTGTACACAAATCTTGATACCGACTAATGAATTCAGTTAATTTCTCTTTCAGACCTTGCTTGCAATGAACCAAGTCAGTTAAGGAGACTTGGGGTCCGATGTTTGCTTGAAAATGTTGTAAAAATTGATCAATCAACTGCGAAAAGGAGTGTATTGAATTTGGAGATAAAGAGCAAAATCATTCTAAAGCAGTATCTTTGAGAGATCGCAGGAAACATTTTGCCAACAAGTCCTCTTGAAAGTACAAATCACTACACAGCTATGAATGTTGCCACATGAGTATTAGGATCACCTTTTCCACCATACTTTTCAAAGCGAAGGGTCTCAAACCTCTCAGGCATAGGAGCTCTTAGGATGGCATAGGAAAGGGGATTATGGGCATGATATGTTGGTATATTAGGCTGCGAAGAATTTGTCAATTTTGTTACCTTTTGTTGTAAAGCGTTCATGCCCTATAAAAGGTGGTTTAGGATGGCATCGTTGGGAGATGTGGTTTGTTGTGAGGAATTGGAACCAAAGTGAGGAGGTGATTGAGCGTGAGATGTGATAGGCTGAGGCTAATAATATGTCAATGGTGGTTGGACATAATGATAGGTGGAAGATGGTTGCGAGTAGGTAATAGGTGGTTAAGAACAATTATGCATAGAAGAGGTCCCCTTAGAAACCAAATTATGATAATCAAATCCCACAACTTTGTAATTAGTGCCATTAGATACTCCAATACTAGTGGTAGCATTACTACAAGCATTCACATCCGTTGTTAATATTGTTGATGTAAAAGTGGCTATTCCCGTAGTCGGTATAAGTGTTGATACTTGTGTATAAGATAGTGACAATGTGTTATTTATTACTTCTACACATTCAGTCACTGGCATGATATTAGTTTGTACAATATGTGCTAAACCACGGATTGCAGTAACACCATCTTGTCCTTCTTTTATCAATTCTCTTACATGGTGAATAACAGGTACAACTTCTTCAGCTATCCTCTCAGTTTGCACATAGTCTTAGAATTCAGCTAGGTCTTTGTCAAGTTTATTTATTTTCTCATCAGATACATATCCTGTCATCTAAATAGTATCATTAACATCATGAAAAGTTTGCTCTTCCATTGTACTTGTGATAGGTGTAATATCTTGTAACATTTGTGTGTCTCCTTTTGTAAAGAAGGTGTTCAATGTGCCCACTTCTTCAAGAGCACTAGATCCCATGTGTCTTATGCTTCTTATGAAAGGAATGTTTATCTTAGGGCAGCGATTTATTAGACTCAAGCAAATCTAGGATGATGACAAGTCAAAATATAGTGAAAATATGCTAAAATATGCGATTTTCACCGAATCTCAATGCAAAAGAGCATGACAAAGGGTGTTGTGAGGAAAATGATTATGGAAATAAAATTATATTAGTAATAAAAGCCACTTGATGCCAAAATATTCATCACAACACACTTGTAGTGCCACCCAAGGTCAAACCCTAGTGAAAATGTAGCAAAAATAGGCAATTTTTAGCGACTTTTCAATTCCCAAACCTAGAAAAAGAGGTGTTGTAAGTAATTTTAGGAGGTAAAGAAAATAATAGAAATTATATCAGTCACCTCAATCCATAAAATTTGTCACAACACACTTGGAGTGCAAACTAGGCCAAACCCTAGGGCAAAATAGCAAAAATGTGTAGTTTTTCACCAAATTTTCACTTCAAGAGCCCAATAAAAAGGTGTTGTGAAGATTTTTAGGAGGGAAAAAAATGATTACCCTGATAACAACCAATTAGTGGAATTACAGAAAATGCTGCTACAGAGAGATGTGAAATAAGAAATAACTGTGCACTTATTTTCAGGGCTCAGAGGTAGAAAAGTCAGGGACTAAAGAGCGGGCGCCCAAGTCCAAGGTACTAGTTTCTTTGTGGGATCCTGACCTCCTTCCGACACTGATCTGCACTGTAACTTCTATTTCCAAAAATTTAGCTGCAAAGGACACAGAGACTAGCACCCAAGTCCTGGAAAGGCTCCAGAGTCCTGCTTCTCTCCAAATCCTAATCCTTGATGTCTACTGATCCTTCCTGCAACTCCAGTTTTTCTAGATGCGACACCTGTAACCTGCAATCACAAGACTTTGGGAGGGGGTTGTGGTGTTTAGAGGCTTGCCTTAGTCAAGCCCCAGAGAGACATTCAAGCCTTCCGAACATCGTTATCAGATAGAGAGTGCGTGCCCTTGGGAGGTAGAGGCAAAAACCAAATGATAAATGCTTAAAAACACAAATGAACTTCACCTTGTAGTGAAGATCTCATGGAGGAAGAAGCTCTTCATGCCATGAGGATATGATTGCTCAAATCTACAAATACAAACACATAGACAACACAAATCTGCTCTTGCAACATAATGCAAGCCTTGAATCGCCTTTAGAATGCATAAAGTTCACAATAACCATCTAGTAATGCTCTAGTCTACAAATGAATACCTAAACATGCTTTTATATGCAACTACAAACATTCTCGCCAACATTTCATAAATTTAAACTTACCGTGTCGGCTTAGGAACCAAATAACGGTCATAAACCGACACTAGAAATTTGGGCCTGACCTAAAATAGGGCAGGACTAGGGCACAGGTGCCCAAGTCCTCCCCCTATTTTGGGTAGGGTTAGGTTCAAGGGGTCCCCCTAGGCCCCATTTGTCATCATACCCAGGGTTCATTCCATCGTGATGTTGAATTATGATGCAAGATGTCCTAAATGCACACTAAAGACCTAGGAGCTAAACCTTTTGAGGGAAAAGCCCCCAAGGGGACATTTTCTGACATTACAAGTAGTAAACTTGGAGGAGGAAGCAGAAGAACAAGAACAAGAAGCTTTCCATTAGGTGAATTCACCTGACAGAATAAGACCTTATGCTTCCCCAGATAATAGACTGGCAAGGTCAATAACCAGTAGGCATGTAGACACAAAAGATGTCAGAGTATTGGCCTGTTCACAATTCATGGAAGATGATGACTTTGTCAACACTCCTTAATTCAGGAGTTATGTATTGAAACTCAGAAGTGAGGAGTTCTAAAAGAGGATAGAGGAGGCCAAAAGTGGGGCAGATCCATCATAGTATGAGGCCATCACTCAAAAAGTATTAAATGAGGTGAATCAAGACATTAGTGGGATGACCCCAGAAGAAGGGAGGCCCTTAGTTGCCAAAAGCAATGTATTGCTTCTCGCACATTGGACCTTGTTAGATGCCATTGCATTTGACACAATAACTAGAGAGAATTTAGAAGTGACAAATGAACAAGTAGAAAAGGCACTCTCTGGTGCAACTTTTAATCCTAGGTTTGAAACCTTCGCAATATGGGCATTGGCCCCAAATGATAATAAGCCTAGGATTGGATTGGAATAATTAATAGGGGATGTCATAATCAAAAGAGTATCAAGTACACCATCTCCCCAAGCTGCTAGCCTAAATGTGCAGACAACACAATTTGCAGAAGCTATCATGAACAAGCTACAGAAGGACTATGATGACCTACTGTAGAGCTAAACAGGTATAAAGAGCAGCTATTTTTAGGGCCTAGCACTTCAAGTGCTCCAGCTGTGATACAAACCGTAGAGGCATTTCTAGTTGATACAGAGCCACTGCTATTAGAAATAAGAGAATTGAAGGAAGAGGTGAGCACTCTGAGGAATGAGAAGAAGGCTACCATGAAAGAGGTGGTCACAACTTTGATCAACCATAGATTATCATAGATCATAAGTAGAATTGAGGATACATGGATGGTATATTCAAGCATTATGATAGCTTAGGACCAGCATGAAAAAGATAAGGAGAGCTTGGATAACATAATTAAGGTGTGGATGCCACAGATAGGGGATGTGAAAAATCTGCATAAATGCTCTAGATTTGCCCCTCATTGCCCACCTAAAATAAAGATGACTTTTGATATGTTGGTGGTTTTGGAGGATGTGGTAGCCTTCCAATCAAAATTGGGAAAGGCTTTAGTAGAGAAAAGATAGGTAATTAATGAGATGGATAAAAGAATATTGCCAATTATTTTGGGAGGTGATGGACAGGGGAAGAGTGTGGACAACTAGAAAAAGATAATGATGATCAAGTTGGCCAGTTGGTTGCCTCAAGCTGTGTAGAGGGAGATACAAATCTATGTGTCTTAAATTCACACTGGACAAAATATTTGCTCTAGAATTAAGTTTGGATACATTCTGTAGGGAGTCCAAGGCTCTACTTGATGTGAGATACACAGGACATACTGAAAAGATTGCGACATTAATTCCATTCCAGTGGCCCACACAATGGCAGTATACAACTTGGATGGAGAAGTATGTTTATGCAGAATGTAAATCTAGTCATTTAATGTATCTTCGGCTACCTCCATCTCTTCAAATTAAATGCATTTTGTCTTTTCTCAAAAATATAATTTCTAATTGTTCCCAAGGCTCATTAGTGGTGGCTAGTGATGTAAAACTCACCTAACTGCCGTATTATAATTATTTTCTAGGACCACGTTCTTAAGTCTATAAAGGAATGGTTGGTTTTCGTTGTTGTTGTTGAAAGATTGGGATTTTGAGGTGTGAATGCAATAAAAATTTTGACCGGTTGCCCTATCTATGGTGTTGTAAGTTTCAATTTAATGTGTTGAATGTGTTTTTCATAAGCAATTTATCAATTTCAGGTTAAATTATATGAATAATGTGGTAAGCATGTGTTTCTATTAACTTTATCCATTGTTATCTGCATTTTTCTTTTGAACAAAGTGGCTAAAAGTTTTTAGAGTTCTAGGGTGCACACTTGTTGCATTGCATATTTGGTTTCTTGCTTTTGTTTAAGGAACATACTAAACTACTTTAGATCAAATATGGGAGGTATGTTTGATAATAGGGATATTTATAAGAAGAGTTAATAGAAATACTCGATCTTGGGAGTTGTTTGTAAGGCAGGAACAAAATAAACCCTCTGAAGTCTATATGTTTGCTTGGCTTATGGAAAATCATTTGCATGTTTAAATTTTGACTCCATACCCTAAGATAGGCACCAATCAAGGACTTGGATTAATTTCATGAACCAAACCCTAATCTGGCAATCAAATATATAAAGACAAAATCAATTCATAATCTTAAATTTTAGGATTTTAGAGGTAGGATTTTAGGTTTTAATATCCTCTGACACATAACAAATGAGCTAATGTCCAAAGCTAGTCACTTTGCATTTGTCATATAGTTTTGGTCTATATAAAAGAGGATTTATCTACTTTTGTGTCAATACCCACTTGAAGTCAAGATTTATCACATGGGTATTGAAGAAGGGAATACCCCCGTAGGTGTTGTAGAGCCTAAAGTGCAGAGGAGACAGAGAGTCAGTCTCCTGTCATTGGCCACTGACCTGAGGATCTTGTGAATGAAAGATGACTACTTTTTAGGGAAACTCAGAGAATCAGTTGGGAACACCAATAGATTCATATCCATATTCTTCATTAAGTAACACAAGTAAATTATCTATTTGATGTGTATCCCATTGTTTGCATATTCCACAATATACACTTACTATTCTTCTAGGGTCTTTCTCAAGTTCCACCCTTAGTACAACAATCCTTTTGGTGCCTTCCACCATTGGGAACTCATTCTTTAAGTGTTCATAACTACTTCATTGTGTACACCAAATATTGGTCTTTTAGGAAACTAGGGGAGAAGTCTCACTCTTTTCACCTTTTGACAAAATTTCATGTTTTACCTTTAACTTTTCTAATTCTAGTTTGAGTTTTCTAATTTCATCTTTTCCTAAGGATTCATTTCCTCTCCTCCAGAATTGGGATTTCACTCTAGTATCCAACTCTACCACTTCCTTGTATGTAGGGAACATTTTTCCATATATCACATCCATAATGTAAGGGTTTAATATTGATACAAACCACTCAATTCATTATTTTTTGCTAGAGGTTCTTCCAATTTCTGGACCACACTTTTGAAACATTGGTCATATTCTTTCACTAATTCATTTTTTATTTTTTCATTTCTCTCATTTTGCTTACACTTTTTGTTTTTTATTATGGTAAGCTTCAAATGAGGGTGCATATCCCTTTAATAAATGCCACAACGAGTAGGAAAACAGGCCCAACAGGCCACCAACAGTAGACCAGAAGTACACTAACAGTAGCTAAGCATAATAAAGTTCATACAATAAAACCAGTACCATAACCAAAAGCTAACAACAAAGTAGAGGAAAAAACTACTTGAGGAGCTTATTCTAATCCTCCATGAGGAAACCAATAAAATCATCATTGCTAGCAAAGGTCTTCAAAGAAACACCATGTTTATTCCCTTCAATGTCCTGGAGGACTACCAAATAAGTGGTAGCATGGTGAGTAACCTTCGAACACACTAAGGCCATGATTCTCATCTTGTCCATGAGCATGCCCATTCTTTCTTTTAGCTCAGTCATTTCTCCTTTAACTTGACTGCAACTCCCACACATATCTTGACTGACAGCTTCCTTTTTCAGCACATCCATAACATTCTAATTAGAATTAATTTTAGTTTCCTCATCAACAGTATCATAAAAGGAATTATTAAGCTCCTTGAAAAGACTAGACCCTTCCTGCAAATTTGACTGTTCCGGGGTGAGTTTCACCTCCTTGATTTCAACCTCTTCTTCGAGATCTGAGGCACTTGAGTAATCAACAATTTTCACCACGGGGATTTTAACACTAGCCAACCCACTAGAGTGGCATATACTGGGTCTCCTAGAGATAGTACCACTACTGTTCTTCACCTTAAGAGCTTAACCTTTCTCCTGGGAAGCATTTCCTTCCCCCTTTTCTTGGTTATCACCCTTATGACTGTCCTTAGGGGATAGTTCCTTAGTCTCCACCACCTCCTCACGAGTAGCATTACTTTTATGTTTCTTGTTCCTAGTAGGATTCACAGTCACAAACAACCCACCTTTGCCCCTCTCTCGTTTCCTGGCACTAGAGTGTGTGGGGCTATTTTAATACCACAAAGGCCCTCGACTGCCACCTTTTGGGGAGAATAACTAGGGGTACCAGCAGAGATATCACCAGCAATGGGGGGTATACTCGAAGGGACCACCAGGGAAGAGTTCTTCTTGACATCTTAAGAGACTGTAGCAGTTTTATTTTTGTTTTTATTTGACCGAGGAACCGGAGTATTGGCAGAGTGGGACTTAAGGTTCCGGGGGGACCCAGTCGTGGCTAGGGAACACTTAATAGGGGACCTACTCACCACATTCTTGGAAGGGCTATCCCTAACCTTAATCAGTGGTAGGGTGTTCTCACCAGGCTGATCATTATGCACTTCTTCTATCAAACATGCCCTAATTCGTTTGGGGGGACATAGGGTGAGATGAAAAAGATAAAGGAAAAATATTAATCCTTGATACAAAGGAACAACAACAACAAGACTGGGATTATTAGCATGCGTTGTTTTGGCCACATTAACAGATGACTCAAGTGAAGACAACAAGTAAAATGGGAAGTTGATAAGGATTTTGTGACAAAACTGATTCGATAGAGAGAAATGGTAGTGGTAAAAATAGTTGAAATGGCCCTCGAGGGTCACATATTTCATTAGAAGGAAGTATACCTTTTCCCACAAAGGTATGAGGCTGTCACATTCAAATCTGCCCTATAGCCAAACTGGTTTCTCACCCTCCTTAAAAAATTGGTTCATGCTTTCCTGGTCTTGAAACTTGGTTTGTTTCATCAAACACTTCCCATCACAGGCTAGGCCCATGGCCTAGGCAATGATATCCTCGCTGACCTCAAATTGAACCCCTCCCACCTAGACAGTCCTCGAATCCTAGGTCATGCAAATTGCACCGAAAGACTCCCGTCGTAGCTGTTGAGACACTCCAAGAAAGGGGTAAGACCGCCTTCGTAGAAAATGCTCTAGAGCATGTTATCATCCTTAAATTTGACACACGAGATAGGCTCAATTCTTACCTTATCACTCCCCATGGCCAGACTATTCTAAACCCTGTGATGAAGAATACACTGCGGAAGTACTAAAAACTAGAGGTAGCTAATGAATCTGAAGACCTTTCTAGCATCACATTTTCAAGGCAATTCCTTACACTCATTAATTTTACTTCAATGGATGTGCATCTCACTCTAACTATCCTTACCATCCCATTCATGTTCCATATCATTATTGCTATAATTATGAGAATTGTGCAGGAGGTCATTGGGAGGATGCATCGCCAATCTTACACTTTTTGTTGGATCATTAGGAGAGTAAAAATTTATCAAAAGTAAATCCTTCAATTTTTCCAATTTCTTATTGTACTTAGGGTATTCTTTGATGTACCACCTTAGGGATTCATCCTTGAGGGTTTCCAAAAATTCATATAACTTGTCTAGTCATCATCAATGCTAGTTCTACTCCAATGAGATTCTAAGCTAAATAGATGTTTCCTAGCATCTTTGGTGTCTTTCCCAAATGTAGGAAACTTAGTCCTATTTGTGGCCATTTTTGTAGAAGTTGAAGGTGTTTTTAACTAGCTTTTGTGGTTTATGGATTGTCCTTCCTCCAAATTTATTCTTTGTGCTTGGTTCTCAGTTTCTCTGTCCTTCAATTTTATTCTACTTGATTATGCTCTTTTGCTACTTTACTAATCTCCTTTCTCTACCTTTGTCTCTAGGAAACTAAATATCAAAGAACTTGCTACCCAATATATCTTCAAATTCCTTATACAAGTACTTCTTACTCTCAATTCCTCTATCTTACGCAAGTATTCACTACTTATGTCTTCTTTAGAGACTTTTATTGTCTTGTTCAGCATAGGGGTGACTCCTATTATGGGGGGTTCATCTCCTCATGGTGTCTCTTTGGCTTGGGCGATGTATCTTTTGGTAACTATTTATTTCTTAATTGATTATCTTTATTAGTACCTAAGTTATCTTCGTCCTCATTATTGGATTGGCTTTCTCCCAACATTTATAAGGTTTTCATGAAAAATTTAAATTTTTTTATTAATATTTCTTATCATCTCCTTATCTCTTTCATCATCTTTACCAAATATAAATTTCTTAATTTCTTCCCTTCTTTGTATCCCATTGCACCTACTTGCTTTGGTATTCTAATGGTCATTGTAGAGGTTTAGTGTGCTCCATCCAGAGATTGGGGTTACCAAATCCTCAAACCCATCATTTATTTTGAGCCTAGTTTAGAACTAATTAAAATATTCATCAACAAATGACCCTTGAGTTCTCTCTTGTATAGGTTGAGAACCACTATTTCTAAGCCCTTACTTTTGCACTACATCTATAGTGTCTTTCATCCAAGGTTGTAAGTCATTCATACTTGTCAACGCTTGATATTATTTTAATTATTTCATCATTCTGGTCAATTTTCTATTGCGATTCTAATTAGGGTTATGGACCACTCTAGTTCTTCAATGTTAGTGAGTTCCATGTCCATTAAATATCCTCCTACCTTTGTTCTAAGGGTTTCTTAAGTTGCAACCCTCTTGGCCCACTCTACAGATGCTTCTTGTACCATTTTTGTCCTTTTTTGGTACCTTTCCTCCCTTTCCTACTACACCCCTGATCCTATAGTGTGTATATGGATATGAGTAGTTTTCTTGTGACTAACTTAGCTATTAATTAAGTTATATAAGAATTATTATAGTCATATATAAGTAGTTAGGTAGGCCTAGGTGACACCCAAGGCATAAGTATGGTATATTTGGGAGGTAGAGGTTAGTTAATTATCATAATATTGAGTATTGTGTTCTTATTGAAGACTATTGGAAGTATCTCCCTTGAAGTGGATTAGGAGGTTGGCCCCTCAAAGTGGCTTATTATTATCAAGTATTTGTAGTATATTTCCTCTTATATTCCTCTATTATGCAAGTTGTTTCATTACAAGTGGTATTAAATCATGATCTTGGCACCGCGAAGGAAAGAAATAAGGCATTTTTTTAAAATTTTGAAAGTCATTTTGGGAAGTGCATATCTTTCTCATTTTAGAGAATCTTTCAAGATTTTTGGAGAGTTTTTCAAGGATATATTGAAGCTACTACAGTCCAAATTTCAAGACAATTGGAGCAGAATTAAGAGAGTTATTACAGAATTTAGGTTTCCACCATTTTTGCTCCTAGGGCTGAAATTCAATGAATTTTTTCATGATTTCTAGAGGGTTGAACAAGGGCATGGTGATATATCTATAGCCCTAATTTTAAGGCATTTGGAGTAGATTTGAGGAAGTTATTGTGAAATTAGTTTTTCCACCAAATTCACTCAAGGCTATAAATCAACTAGTTTCTTGTAAATTTTTCTGGCCTAGGCTTTTGGTAAGTTACAGTAAAAATTTAAAATTAATTGGATTTGTTTTGTGTGATTTATTTCTAAATTATTTCTCTCCATCATGGCATGCACTACCACAAGAGGCAAAAAGAATCCTTCCACACTAGGAAAATCCCTAGACAAGGAGGATACAAAAGGTGGGGAGACATATCCTAATGATATGCATGAAGAATTCATCAATTTTAAGGAAGATGTTTCATTAGTGGTCAATGGATTAGCAAGGAAATGGATTATCTTATTAGTGGTATGAACTATAAGGGAGAAAATTCACATAATTAGAACTGGGAGGGAGAAGATGCTTCTAAGCGACATGATTCTTGGGGGTTTGAATTAGATCTCAAGATGGATCTACACTCTAATCATTCTATATCTAGGCACTTCATACCAAAGATGGATATTTGAAAGTTTGATGGTCGAGATCCTACTAATTGGTTCTACCAAATGGAACAATTATTTGATATTTAACATGTTCCTTGTCAACAAAAGGTGGCCATGGCTTCCTTATACTTGAAACCTAACAAATTCATTTGGTATAATTGGCCATGTGAAGAAAAGATAAAGAAGGGATGTGTTTTCACTTGGTCTATTTTCCAAGAGGAACTTACTACACATTATAGTGACAATCTTATGGATAGCTACTTTAGCTAGATCACCAAATTAAAGCTACTTCAGCTAAATCACCAAATTAAGGAAAATGTGTATGGTCAAGGATTATATTCATTAATTTTGAACGTTATCTTTAAGAGTGGAAAATGTGGAAGTGGAAAGTTTGTTGGAGTTATTCCTAAGATGCTTCAAGGATCACATCAAATATGAGGTATGCATGTTTCGTCTAAATTCCATTTCCCAAGAAATGACTATGGCAAGGCAAGTAGAGGAAAAAAATTTAGCTAATAGAAGGGAGGAGTTCCCTAGTAATAAAGATAGAAGGGTTCCTGTATCATCATTTATTCAACTTGTTTGGATGACACCTCAAAAAATTGAAGAAAAAAGGGACAAAGGGTTATGTTTCAACTATGATGGAAAATTTATTAGAGGAAATAAATTATGCAATGAGAAGAAGTTGTTCTACATTAAGGCTACTTATGATGAAGAAAAGGATGAAGAAGAGCTAGTGGTGGTGGTAGAAGAATCAGAAGATGTCCAACCGATTATCTCTTGTCTTGCACTATCAGGTATTAGCAACCCACAAATGCTCAAGGTAAGGGGTTTCCTTAAACAACAAAAGGTGATAGTATTGATTGACTCAGGGAGTATGCATAACTTCATCAACAATAAATTAGCAACACAATTGAATTATTTTGTCTACCCCACCCTAGAATTCAAGGTTATGATTGCAGATGGTGGTACAGTCACTTGTTTAGAGAAATACCATAGTATTAAACTCACCATGGAAGACTACATGATAGATTGCCCTATGTTTTCTATACCCATGGTTGGAGAAAAGATTGTTTCAGGAGTCCAATGGTTCACTACCTTGGGTACAATACAAATAAATTTCTAGGAGCTATTCATGTGTTTCTACTCATAGGGTAGAAAATATGAGCTAAGGGGGTTGTGTGCAAAGATTCCATAGCTAGTAAGTGCACACCAAATGAAAAATATGCTCAAACAAGATGTGGATAATGGTATGGCTCAATTATTATCATTAGAAGTGCAACAAAACAAGATTCTTGCACTACCTATATGATAGGTAGTTATAATTTTGGGGGATATGCTGAAAAGAGGACCTTCCACTAGTGATAATGGTCAAGCCCTTCAACTACTAGAGACCCTTCCACCATCCAACACTTCCCCTATATTGGCACACACTAAGGTGAGATTAGTTGATGACCACTTGCAACACAGTCACATCCTATATTTTACCTATTAATCTTAGAACTAATAATTATGGTTGTGGATTAAATTTTATGTTCTATTAAGATTTCTATGGATGACGATCTTAATTTCCTTACCAAATTAATCATTATATACTTGTAGCGTGATTTAAGGTCATGCATACATATAGTTTCATTTTATTTTTTATGATTTGACTTTAGTAATGAAAATATTGACTTTTAATTATAGTATTATTTATATCTATGACCCTATATCTCAAGCTAACTACCACCTATTGGCTTGAGTTGGATGCAGGAGATTTATTCTAACCCTCACAATTTTTAGAGGGATGGTATCATATGGGAGAGGGAGGTAGATCATGGTAGTATGCGGATGTCCTAAACCTATCGAGAGTCATCACACACTTGCACTAGCCATTACCCTTGAAACACTAGATGTTGGATCAGAAGTGGGCACCTGCTTTATATGGGCCTCATAAGGGTTACAAAAGATCTGACATCATAGCATACAAGTTGAGGTTACCCAAGTCAAAAAAGATACAACCATTCTTCCAGGTCTCTAGCTTGGAGAATGTTAAAAGACACAAGGTTTCATCCTAGATGGTGTTACCAGAGCTCGATGAAGATGGAAGAATCATTTTGGGACCTCAAAAAATCTACCTTATCTAGCAAAAGAATTTTCCAATTGAAGATGCCACATGGGATGATGAAGATTTCATGTAGAAGATACCATAGTTGATCAATGTTAAGGAAAATGCTTTTGTAAAAGTGAGGGGCATGCTACACCCCTAATCCTATAGTGTGTATATAGTTATGAGTAGTTAGCATGTGGCTACCTTAACTCTTAATTAAGTTATATAAACATTAATATAGTCATATATAAGTAGTTAGGTCATCCTGGGTGATACCCAAGGCATAAGTATGGTATATATATAGGAGGTAGAGATTAGTTAATATCATCATATTGAGTATTGTGTTCTTATTGAAGATTATTGGTGTAATAAACATTCATATAATAATAATAAAATATTGCACAAATGAGTATATTTAAATTTTTTCACTCAAATTAATTTATTCCTCAACAATATTCCAACATGATTATACAAAAAGCTAGAGAACATAGCTTAGTAAGACATAAGGGTAAATTCATTTACATCATCATAGCCAATATGGCTTTATTACAACAACATAAAAAGTTATCCTCTGGAGATCATCTTCCATGAATGCGAGGAGAGATAGCATCATCAGAGGGATTTATTGTCCATCCATGAAGCCTACGCTTCCCCAGCCTTACTCCAAATAGGAGAAGCCCAACCCTTCACGAGACGTCTAGCAATCAGAATTGGAAAGCGTGTTGGAATCCAGTACAACATGATATATCTAACTGAGATAGAGAAAAACTAGGTAACATGCAAAAAAAAAAACTACAACTAACCCTAGCTCCCAATGGAGTGTATTTTAAGCTACGAATCAATCAAATAAACACAAAACAAACACAAATTCGAAACTAACTAATGACTTCTCTCCATTGTCCACCTTAACCTTGCATTATTGTTCTCAGATTTGCAAGTTCATGCAACCATATTGAGAAGCTCATGTGTGTGATTAGCAAGATATTGGAGATTGTAAGCAAAATAGGGAGATTCCAGAACTAAGAAGATGAAAATGAAGCTAGATGAGGTGTTTTATAAAGACCTGATTTGAATGGATGGCTAGGATTGAGAGTTAACTTTTGAGCCAAGTGGAGGGTTGTGATTAGTTAGGGTTTCCCTCCACTAGAGGACAAAATTGAATTTAAAATTGGGAAAAATGGTGAGGTGTAGGATGTTTAAATTAAATAAACTTGGTTAATTTGTTTAATTCATTTAAAGTGGACATGTGAACCTTAATTAAACAAATGAAATTTATTTAGTTGAGGGGTAGGATTTATTTGTTTGAATAAATTGAGTGAAGGGGATATTAGGAAAGTGAATGATTAAATAATTAATTAATTAACTATAGAGGAAAAATAGGGAAAAACAGGAGAATATGGAAGAGATTAATGCTTTGCAATCCGAGGACACTTTTAGGTGTCTACATTTTGCCCCTCTTTGGGATGATGTGATTTATGTTGAGTAACATCATTTCAAATAAGCTAAGGAAATGCATAGAGGAAAAATATGATGATGGAAAGATAGGATGATGATGCCCCCTCGAGATGATAGGCAGGTTGGACAAACACGGGTAGGCTCTCGAAATGAAAAGGGATTGGTCAAGGAACAAAGATAGGGGAATGGATAGAAGAAATGAATGATACATTAAGGTGGAATGAAGATGGAGGAATGAAGATGCGAGAGAGAGATGGTGGAGGATTGAAAGATTTGGCTAGAAGAATGGAAATGAGATCTTGCTTTGATAGATTTTTGAGGTTCTCACTTGTATTTTTTTCTACTTATCATCATAGAACTTATTATGTCAAGGGACACCAATCACAATGGTGTGACAAAGGCCAAAGTGCGGAAATGTGATCCCTTGTGAAATAGGCACATGACAGACAAGGAATGCCTAACTCAGACTAGTAACTATGGTACCTTGTTGGAACATGCAATGAGATAATTGTGATGTGTGCAAGTCCTTATGCAAGGAAGAAGTTATTCTTTCCAATGCATAGGATGTCTTTGATTCACACCCAATGGAATCTTGATCACATGCAAGGCACCAAGTTGCCCCAGTCATTTTGCCAAGACAAATCGCAAACAACAATCAAAGAAAAAGGTCTCGCTCTATGCTCACTTCTCTTCATCACGTAGGGACCGCCTTGAGAAGCATAAGAATGAGCCTGTAAAACAACCCAGTAAAAGATAAGACAAACTAGACCAGCAAAGTCAATAGCTATTAGATTGTTTGCCAAGTGATATGTATGTTTTGTTTGATTGAGATAGGTTGAATGATGTCTGGTTTTAGGATGGAAGGTATGTCGTATAAGACGCCTGGTCTGGTTTTGACAATGCTGCCACATGTCTAAGGCAAGTGATAGGATTGTGATATTCTAGATAAGACATGCGGTCTGGCTTCAGGAATACCACAAGTTGTGAAATGATTGGCTTGTGATGATTGATAATGTTTGATTTTAGAAATAACGCATGTCATATAAGGCACATAGTCCTAGTTTCGACAATGCCCCATTCCGTATAGGGTATGTGATAGTTGATAGTGACATATGATTATCATGAGGCAATTGATTGGTTTGACTGATTGGATAGCTTGTCTTGTTGTTGTTTGGGATTGTTTGCAAGTGTGAAAGATTGATTGCTTTGGTATGTTCAAAGTGTCGATCTCACCAGGGATGACTTATTATGATAGTTGACTCGACGGGCCCTAAGGGACTGACCTAGTGCCTCGGGGGTGCATCAAAGATGGCCTTGCCTACGTGAAAGCTTACAGGCAATGCAGTTCGACCATTTGGTTGACATTGTTTATTGCTTGGGATTTTTTTGGTTGGTTATTTGATTCTTTTGTGATTTTTGATGATATGCGATGTTTTTGGATTTATGAGAAATATTTGGATGTTTTTGGATTTTTTGGAATATTTGATTTTTTTTGTATTTTTGGAAAGTTTTGACGGGTTTGATTCAAATGCAAGATAAATGATAGTACACACAAGAAAGCAAGCAAGCATGCACAAATGATTCAAAAATAAACAAGGTATTGCCCTTGTCAAGCTGTAAACTAATGCTTAATGATTGATTGATTGATTGCTTATGATAATGATGGTGTATGGTTTCAGGAAATGAAACATGTCGTCTAAGATGCCTGGTCTGGTTTTGACAATGCAACATCATGTATAAGACAATGTATATGATTGATTGACACTAGTGTTGTTGGCCATGCGAGCAACACCAGGGTTTGATTGATGATTGATTGGATTTGATTGATTGATTTGGTTTACAACAAGGCTAGGATCAAGACCATTAATGTAATTGGATAATTTGAGTTGATTGATTGACTTGATTGCTAGGGATTGATGATTGACTTACATTCGGATCATTGATTGGATTTGATTTGAAAAGGGTGATTGAATTGAATTGATTGATTTGAAGAATTGATGTGATCGATTTGAAGAATGATTTGGAAAATTGAATTGGATGAATTGATTGGAAGAATTAATTGACTTGAGATTGATGTGATGGATTGATTTTATTTTGTGGATTTTTGTTGGACATTTGATTTTTTTGTGTTTTTGAGATGTTTTGATTTTTTAGTGCTTTGGAATGTTTTGGAAGATGGCATTAGATGACAACTTGAGGTAGCCTTTATGCTAGATACCAATGACAAGGGAAAAAACAAGTTGAGGTGCAAGGGAATGAATGGGATTGGGTGAATGGATAAAAAGGGTGGGCGATAGTGGATGGAAGGAACGTATGCGTAAGAGGGCAAGGGTGATCTCTGAGGACTATGTCGCATAGGAATAACATGCCCCATTGTAGGTGGAATACTTAGGATTTTTCATGACAAAGCTTATGAACATAGGATGATAGAATGGATCATTTGGAAGGGATAAGGTATGCCAAGATATATCTAAAGCATGTTTCAACATTTTGCCCCCATTTCTTTATCAAGATCAAAAGAGGAAGGGAGAATGAATGGACTCAATAGGCTAAGTATATGTATGTAATGGATAGGATGATATGGAAATGGTATGGTAGGATATAAATGATAGGTTGGATGAGAAATTATGCCCCTAAGTGTAAGTGACATAGAAGATCAACCTACACATGATGCCTATTTGCCAGGTTTTCATCATGGTACTTATCCAAGGCGCCACCAAGGGTGGTTTTCACCGTTGGACGAATGGATTTCTCTTTACTTTTTTTTTCTTTTTTACCTTTTGACTTTTTGAATGGGATAGGTGGATATGGAAAGGAGGAACTCAAGCATCTAGTTCCCTGAAAGGTGATAGTCCCATTAGAGATGGATGTCGTATATGGACCATGTCAAGTCATTATGCTCATAGATGTTGGTAAAGGATTGCATGAAAGGAAATAGATTAGGTAGATAGTGGATTATGATGTGGATTATGATGTGGATTATGGAAGGTTCATGTAAGGATGGATGAATGACTTATCCAAAAGCATAGACCATAGGGATAGGATGGGTGAAATATGCAGGATAATGATTGAAAGGTGGGGAGATGGAGGTATGTGGGAATGTTGTGGGATGGAAGGGGACCATGACCAACGACTACACACACCATGATCAACATTGAAGCTTTTGATGTGGAGGAGGTGTAGGAAGCAATGGTGATGTTTTCTTGGTGGATGGGTGATGTAGGAGTTTAGATACCCACATAGACTTAGAATTTTTATAATCTTTTCTTTACTTATGGGATGGAGGAATTTGAAACTTTTGAATGGAAAGAGATTTTTGAATG
Organism: Cunninghamia lanceolata; assembly: GCA_027924645.1. Taxonomy (NCBI): domain Eukaryota; kingdom Viridiplantae; phylum Streptophyta; class Pinopsida; order Cupressales; family Cupressaceae; genus Cunninghamia; species Cunninghamia lanceolata. The sequence continues at coordinate 6,757,027 of BSBN01001038.1, read as the reverse complement.
GAAAAGGATGGTTGGGATTTTTGAGAGGTGGATGCCTCATTTGACTTGTTTGCTTTTTTCTGAGGGACCCAAATCATTTTGCTTTTGGACTTTGCTTTTGAAGGTATGGGCTTGGATATCATTTTGGACGTACTTTGCTTTGACTTTTTGAATTGATGTTCTAAGGCATTAGGACCCTTAGGATTTTTGGCTTTATGGGTAGAGGCATCCAAATGTTTGTTTTTGAATCCCATAGGTTTGGTGGAATGAGTGGAAGTGGGGTTAGTGGATGCTTTATGTTTAGACAATGTGTGCATTTGTTGGTCATGATTAGGATTGTGAGGGAATGTGTAAACGGATGGATTTGGCATTAGTAGAAGTGGTGGTAAAGTGGATGGAGGGATATTAGGAGTTGGAAGGAGTGGAGGTAGATTGGATGGCAGAAGGTGTATGGTCACATGCTTTTGACATTTGTAGAATGATGGAGGTGGAATGGCAACATATGTTTTTGGAATATGATAGGGTTTGCGATGGAAGGAGGTGGACTTAGGAGGAATGGAGGAATTACCAACATCATTAGATTGATGTTAGGAACATGTGTTTAACCCTTCTCTTTACTTTGTTAGTATATTGATGTTGGGCGCATATGCTTTGTAAGTCGTCCTGTGAGTATATTGTATTATCCCACATTCATGGGGAGTAATAGTTGTTTAAATTAGACTTAGTATATAAGTACGTGTTGAGGCCAATGAAGGCATTCACGAGTTTATTGTATTGAGCTTGCTCAAAGAAGATTGCCCCCTCAAAGTGGCCTATGATCAATAAATTCCTTTTGTGTTCTGCTATTTCTGTTATTTTGTGCATTTTTCATTCTATTGTTGTAGGAGGTTCCTCTCATCTGGTATCAGAGTGCTTTCTTGGGCTCGCTGGGTGGAATTTCTGCCTAATTTTTTTCGCAGTGGCCTCCAGGTGTTGTGATTATTGCAGTAGTTCTTTTTTCTTTGCATCTGTATTGTTCATTTCAATTGTAGGTTCAGATCGGGGAATAATCCCTAACCGCTTAACTATGTGAAGTGCCTAGGCATAGCCCTAAAACTCATTGTGAGGAGTACCATAGGAACCCCAAAGTAGCTGGCCCATTGAGAGGACCTGCCAGTGAAAAGGGCAACGGCCCCTACCTGATTGACTAGTTCCCATCCGTGAGGTAAACCAAGAGCTATCATTTGTGGCAAAGTGGTTATCAGTTTTACCTGAGCCGTGGAGTGAGGGGTACTACCCCAATACGAAAGTTGTTAGATAGCATTGGTAGCCAAGTGAATCCCCTGAACCTTTAGGAAACCGAACATACCTGGGATCTATATCTATTGCCAACTGATAAATCACAGATTGCATCTATCTAGAGTCATTGTAGGTCCTACTGCAGATCATTTTCAGAAGAAAAAAATTATGTTTTTTCACCATATCTTCCTTGCTTTAGCTCCGTTTCCTCTGAAAATCCACTGGAACCCCTAAAATTCCATTCTGCATATTTCCTTCCTTGAGGACCCTATCCCAAATTCCACTTATCGAAGCCAGAATCCCATATTTGTCTATTTTTAGGGTTTGCCATAACTTCTTCGATTCTCACCCAATCGCCTTCAAATTTTGCCACAGTGTTCATTTCCTATTTTTGCTCCTTTGTCCCTCTTAGACAAATTTTCCCATTCTTTCACCCCGCTTCTAAAATCCCCATTTTCTGCTTCCCTGTCCCTCAGCAAGTGTCCAAAACCTAGTCAAACCCCAATTACCCATCAGAGTTTTTCCCAAATCCAAATTTTCCTTTACTAAAAAAGTTTTTCTTTTTCTTTTTCTACCCATTCCCCAAAAAAAAAATCCTGGTTATGGTTGTCACCCACGCAGGAGAAAAAAACATGGAGGATGAACTTGCAGCCCTCAAGACTAAACTCCAAGATCTAGATGAAAAAATTCTCGGCCTCAATCTTCAGCATTCAGCCATGAACAAAGATGGCGGCTAGAGTCTTCTGCAGACACTAGGTCCTCTTTTTCCAGCAATTTCCGTGGGCCGAAGCTTGATTTTCCTTGCTTCAATGGTGATGATCTGACTGGATGGATATACCAGGCATAACAATATTTCACTCTGCATAATACTTTTGATGTCAACAAAGTCCCACTTGCATCCTTTCATTTGGAACATGAAGCCCTTCAATGGTTCCGTTGGTACATCAAGGCTCATGAAGAGCCAAAATGGATAGATTTTTGCAAACTCATTTTGCAACGATTTGGCTCTAGTGCTTTTGATGACTTCACAGGAGCACTCACTAAACTTTGCCAAACTGGCACTGTGAGAGAATATCAGACATCATTTGAGAAACTGGCCAATCACACAAAGGGATTGTCTAATGATTTCTTCAGGAGTTGTTTTGTTAGTGGTCTAAAGGATGCAATCCGATCTGAGGTTAAAATGTTTTGTTCTGGCACAATGATGGAAGCCCTAGGGTTGGCTAAGTTGGCGGAGGACAAGATCACAGCTCAACAACACTCCAAATCCACTTTTGTTTCATTCAAAAATATGGTTTCCCAAAGACCCCCTATCACACCAGCTCCTAGAACTACTCTTATCAAGCATTTGTCTGAAGTAGAGATGCGGGCACATAGAGAAAAAGGGCTTTGTTATAATTGTGATGAGAAATTCACTCAGGGACATAGATGTGTTAAGCAAAAGCTCTATCTCTTAGATGTGGATTCTCCACCTACAACTGAAGTTTATGAAGATGCTCAAGATATAGTAGATGATCAGGTCGACATTCAGCAGCCGCCTATTGACCCTCCTTCTCAAGAAGAACACCCAGAGGTCTCTCTCCATGCTTTAGCAAGAGTCACCACCCCACAAACCATGCAGGTCAAGGGTTACTTCAAGAAGCTCCCTCTTACAATACTCATTGATTCTGGTAGCACTCATAACTTCATTAACCCTTGGATCACCAAACAAGCTGATTGTTTTGTCCATCCTTGCTCCAACTTTGAAGTCATGATTGCCAATGGGGGCACATTAGCTTGCAAAGGGAAGTGTCACAATGTGCGTATCTCTATTGGAGATTATAACCTGCGCTCCGACATGTTTGCCTTACCCTTAGGCGGATGTGATGTGGTTTTGGGCTCTCAATGGTTACGCACACTTGGACCCATCTTATGGGATTTTGTTGAACTTTGGATGCAGTTTTCAGACAATGGGCAAAAACACACATTGAAGGGCTTACAACCAGGGTCTCTGAGCATCATCAGTTCACATCGCATGGAAAAGCTCCTTAAGAAGAATTGACATGGTGTCATCGCTCAGCTCCATTCCATTCAGATGCAACCATCAGCAGTCTCCACTAGTCCTTTGGATCTACAATGAATTTTGGATAGATATGCATGTGTCTTTGCTGAACCAATGGGATTGCCACCTTCACGACCACAGGACCATCATATTCAGCTCCTTCCTGGAAGTGCTCCTCCCAACATCAGGCCCTACCGCTACCCATTTCACCAAAAGATAGAGATTAAAATGCTCGTTTGGGACTTACTGAAGCAAGGTATTATTCGCCCTAGTACCAGTTCCTTTTCTTCACCAGTTCTTCTTGTCCAAAAAAAAGATGGGTCATGGCGCCTCTGCATTGACTTCCAAGCACTTAATCACATCACAATCAAGGATAAGTTTCCAATTCCTATTGTTGATGAGCTTCATGGCGCTTAATTTTTCTCCAAGTTGGATCTTCGTTCTAGGTATCACCAAATTCGGGTTCATGAGGATGATATCCCTAAAATGGATTTCTGCACGCATGATGGCCACTATGAGTTTTTGGTCATGCCCTTTGGCCTCACTAATGCTCCTTCCACACTCCAGGCATTGATGAATAAAATATTCTGACCCTACTTGCGGAAATTCATTCTGGTCTTCTTTGATGCTATCCTCATCTATAGTAAAACATGGGTTGAGCATCTCCAGCATCTGGATATTGTACTGTAACTTCTCTTTGATCATCATCTTTGTGCAAAACAATCTAAATGTGTTTTTGGGTAGGAGGAAGTGGAGTATCTCAGGCATATTGTTTTAGCCCAAGAGGTTCGAGTGGATCCTACCAAAATAGATGCCATGAAAAATTGGCCGCATCCTCAGACACTCAAGAGCCTCTGTGGTTTTTTGGGACTGACTGGCTACTACCACAAGTTTGTCAAGGATTACGGGAAGATTGTAGCTCCATTAACAGCTCTATTGAAAAAGGATGCTTTTACATGGATACATGCTGCTGAATGTGCATTTGAAAAACTAAAACAAGCTATGTGTACTACACCTGTTCTAGCTATGCCAAATTTTTCCAAAACCTTCACTATTGAGAGTGATGCTTGCGGCAATGGACTTGGTGTTGTTCTCCTTCAAGATGAACATCCCATTGCGTTCACCAGCAAAGCCCTTTCAGGTAAGAATTTAGTACTCTCTACATATGAGAAGGAAATGATGGCTATTTTGCATGCAGTGCAGAAGTGGCGGCCATACCTAGTAGGGAATCATTTCTGCATCAAGACTGATCACCAGAGTCTGAAATATTTCTTGGAACAATGGGTCTCCTCCCCAACACAACAGAAATGGGTTAGCAAACTCATGGGTTATGACTATGAGATCACTTACAAGAAGGGTAAGGACAATATTGTGGCAAATGCTCTTTCTCGCACATTTGATGACCAAGCTTCTCTTTCAACTATTTCTATGCCTGTTCCAAACTGGTTGGAATCTGTCCAGCAGGGCTATGTTAATGACTCTTCATTATCTCAAATCATCCAATAGTTGGCCAATAACCCTTCTGCTATACCGCATTACTCTTGGGATGGTGCTTCTCTGAGATACAAGGGTTGTCTAGTGCTTCCCCAAAGCACAGATCTTCAATAGGCTGTCTTCTATGAACTCCATGCTTCTCCATCGGCAGGGCACTCTGGGTTCCTCAAAACTTATGAGCGGGCATGATGTAACTTCTCTTGGAAGGGAATGAAAAGGGCAATTCAATAGATGGTGGCTGAATGTGATACCTACCAGCGCAACAAGGGTGAAATGACACTCCTTCTTGGATTGCTTGAACCTTTGCCCATCCCTACACGGACTTGGACAGATATTTCTATGGATTTCATTGAGGGGCTCCCTAAATCTGGAGGGAAGACAGTGATCTTGGTTGTGGTTGATCGCCTCTCCAAATATAGTCATTTTTATGCCCTCAGCCATCCCTATACCGCCTCCTCAGTTGCACAGATTTTCACGGACCAGATCTTTTGTCTTCATGGAATCCCTTCTTCCATTGTCTCAAATCATGATGCAACTTTCACTAGTCATTTTTGGATAGAACTCTTTCACCACATTAGCACCAAACTAAAGATGAGTTCAGGGTATCACCCACAAACAGATGGTCAGACTAAAGTTATCAACAAATGTTTGGAAACTTATCTTCATTGTTTCACCTCAGAACAAAAGCATCAGTGGGTAAAGTGGCTCCCTCTCGCTAAATGGTGGTACAATACCTCCTACCACACTGCATCTAAAATGACTCCATACGAAGCAGTCTATGGTTAGGCACCACTAGTGCTCCTTCCATACACCACCAACAGTTCACCAGTTCAGGCAGTTGACACAGTTCTCCAAACCCGAGATCAGATTCTTCGCATTTTGCAGGACAATCTTCACATGGCAAGAAATCGAATGAAACAACAAGTCGATCAACACTGTTCTAAGCGCACTTTTCAAGTAGGTGATATGGTTTTTCTTCATCTACAACCATACAAGCAATCCTCCCTGAAACTCAAAGGGTGTCATAAGCTGGCTCCAAAGTTCTATGGGCCATATAAGGTTCTTCAGAAGATTGGGTTAGTTGCTTATAAATTGGAGTTTCCTCCTTCCCGTGTTCATCCAGTATTTCATGTCTCTTGTCTAAAGAAAGTTCTTGGCACCAACATCAGAGCACAAACTATTTTACCAAAACTGGATAATGAAGGATCCATCATTTTGGAGCTGAAGGCAATCCTTGATAGGCGCACTCATCAGCTTTGCTCTCGATCCATCACAGAGGTATTAATTCAGTGGCACGGAATGCAACCAAAGGATGCTACATGGGAACCACTCCTTCAGATTCAGCAACAATTTCCACATCTTAAGCTTTGAGGACAAAGCTTTTCTAAGAGGGAGTGGATGTTAGGAACCTGTGTTTAACCCTTCTCTTTACTTTGTTAGTATATTGTTGTTGGACGCATATGCTTTGTAAGTCGTCCCGTGAGTATATTGTATTATTCCACATTCATGGGGAGTAATAGTTGTTTAGATTAGACTTAGTATATAAGTATGTGTTGAGGCCAATGAAGGCATCCACAAGTTTATTGTATTGAGCTTTCTCAAAGGAGGTTGCCCCCTCGAAGTGGCCTGCGATCAATAAATTCCTTCTGTGTTCTGCTATTTCTGTTATTTCGTGCATTTTTCATTATATTGTTGCAGGAGGTTCCTCTCAATTGCTTACCTTAGGGTGTGTATCTTAGGTCATATGAGTATGGAGGAACTTTGACATGGATGGGATCCAAAATACCTTGTTCATGAAGGTCTAAGCCTTTACCATGATAGTTCATTTTTTGGAGTATGCGATAGACAATGGGACTAGGTGTGTTTGGGAACTAGACTTGAGTTTCTAATTTGATGGAGAAGGTGAAGTGGATAATGGTTGTTGTTGTCCTAAGGAAGAACAATCATGGGTGAAGGTGGATAGACCAATAGGTTATGATGGTGGACTTGAAATGGGATCGATGGTGGATGTGGAAGGACCATTAGGATCTTGACTAGCATTGTGTTTACTAAGATCCACGCTATTGGTTTAATCATCTATGTGTGCTTGGGAGCCACTTGTCTCATCATGGGGAGTGGATGTTTGTAGATCATGGATAGGTGGGGTGATAAGCTCTTGACCATGGAATGCATAAAGTTGACTTAGAGGATCATCATGGCCTTCTTGATCATAGGTAGGATCTTGATCATAAATGGGAGCTTGATCATAGATAGGATTAGGTGTGCTATGAATGGGATCATTGGAGGGGCTTTGATCTTGATTAGAATTAAGGACTAATATTTCCTCATGCTTAGGATAATGCTCTTGACTTCCTCTAATGGCGGTGGAAATGGAATTGGATAACTCTTGTAGAGGATTGATGGTTTGTGGACCACATGATAGGGTGAAAGAATTGGACATGGAATTCAAAGGATCTTTGATAGGCTCATGAATGGGTGTTTGACATGGGGATGGTCTATTCCATGCTAGTAGCCAATGGATCACATCCTTTACGAGTGTAAGTGTGGATGAATAATATAATGGATGGATAATGAGGGTAGATGATGTGGACTTGTGATTAGCATTAGGTGGAGCAGAAAGATCCCATGGTGGAGGGATAAGAGGGATGGAAGGTGTTGTAGGATTAGGGTTCAGACTTTGATTAGGTGGAGGATCAAAAGGATTGGATGAAGTGGTAGATTTGGATGACTCCACATGTTTACTTTTGTAATGTTTAAACTTAGGGTGTGGAGTTAATGGGGGATTAGAGGATGATAATGATAGTGAATGGCTTGCATGGACTAGGTTGATGTCTCCCTTGTCAAAGGTGGCATTAGGACTTAAAGGCATTTTATTATGTTGCCCAGGTGGACTTGGGCTCACATGTGCTTGTTGTGATGTGGATGGATAGGTTGATGTGGCGTTGACTTGACATGTGGATGGACTAGGTTTTGGACTTGTCTCATCCTCATAATTAAAGAGATAGCTTCCTTGAAGTATGAACTTGGGCTTAGGAGGTGGGCTTAGGAGGAGGGGCTCCGTGGAGTACAAGCTTAGGTCTTGGTTTTATCTCGTCATCAAGATTAAGAGGGCCACCTCTAAGTATGATTTTGGGCTTTGGTTTGGACATAGGATCACCAAGGATTAGGACCATGTTGACAAGTGCTTGACTAGGATTAGGGCAATGATAATGTGGAATGACTAGGAATGTGATAGAGTGTGAGATTGGTTGGATGATTAGTTAGGTGATTAGGGATGATTCAGGTACGGTTAGGGTTGTGATTAGGATGACTTGGAAATGATTAGAATATGATGAGGGGTGAGGTGATTAGGATGAATTTGATTATTAGAAAGGGTGATTAGGATATGAAGGTTGAATGATGAAGATATGAGTAGGATGTGATTATGATATGATGTAGAATGACAAGAATAATGATTAGGATGTCGATTGATTGGGACATGATTAGAATGATGTTGATTGGATGATAATGATGATGTGGAATGACAACGATGAATGTGTTGGTGAGAATGTTGTGATGATGTGTTCTCTATAGGGATGACTAGGAGGATCTACTCCCTTTCTCTTCTTTTTGCAACTGTGTCTTTACCATACAAGACTTGTGAATTTTGAGATGCTATGGGGATGTCAATGCAAGGTGATGAGGCCCAAACTATGATAGGGGCTGATGGATATTAGTCATTGAAAAGTCTAGCTCCAAGAGGGTACTCTCGTCTACTAATGACCTTATCAAAGTATAAATTGGATTTATCAATACCTTGAGGTGTGGAAGAAATGATTGATTAAAGTGAACCCATGAGTTTCAAAATTAACTTGGAAGGATGAACTTAAACTAGCCTTGTGGTATTAAGCCCAAGTTGTGATTTATTTGAAAAAGATGTCAATGTCTCTTGGTCTAGATTTGTATTTGTGATACAATTAAGCTTCGACAGTTTCTCCCTATACTTCAACCTTAGGAAGACTATTTTTGGGAACTTATATAGATGTCAAAGGCTAAATGAAATTGAATATGTAGTGGGTGAATAGAACCAGCAAGTCTATAAGGTTTTGACACAGTAGCAATCGGATTTGATAGGGAAGGCAGATGCTCAAAGTTTTCCCTATGGTTGTGGTGTGTTGTTATGGGGAATGATTAAGATGAAATTAATTGGATTGGAATGAATGGTTAGGATACGATTAGGATGTGATCGATTGGATTTGAATGAATATGATGATGTGTAGTGATGAGATTAGATGACTTGGATGGATTAGGAAATGATTAGGATGATGCTGATTGGATGAAAGAGGTGATTAGGGTTTGATAAGGATGACTTGGATATGATTAGGAGAATGATTAGGATGATGTTGATTGGATGAGGATGACGATGTGTAATGATTAGGATGTGATTAGGATGAGGTGTAATGATTAGGAATGATTAGGATGATGTTCATTGGATGAGGATGACGATGTGTAATGATTAGGATGTGATTAGGATGAGGTGTAATGATTAGGAATGATGAATAGGATATGATTAGGATGAGTTGTAATGATGAAGATACGATAAGAATGTGATTAGGATAGGACAAATTTAAATGACTTGGATTAATTAGGATGAAAATGGATTAGGATATGTGGAATGACAAGGATGATGGTTAGGTGTTGATTTGATTTGGAATGGTGTTGATTGGATTAGAAAGAGGATGATGTGGAAGGATGATAATGTAATTAAGATGTGATTAGGATAGGACAAGTAGGATGAGCAAGATGTGGATGGTTGGGTGATGTGATTAGGAGAGGTGATTAAGATATGATGACTTGAAATGAATCGATGGATTTAAATGTTTAGGGTGATGACTAAGCAAGCACACACATCAATCATAGCAGACACTTGGCAATCAGATTGGCTATTTTTGGTGACTCTTGATGTTTTGCATTTTTTTGATAAGTTTTGAAAGTACTTGAAAACATGCACGATCCTAGGCTAGTCAAGGATACTACTTGCTGAGTCCCCACTCAGATTTCTCCAAATACTAAGACAAAGCGGACAACTAGAGAATTTGGTGACATTGGCTCCCCCTTACACGGCACGGGCACACCAACTTCTCTTACCCTTCAATCTTAGGGACCGAGGGAATTCCTGTCTCCATAATGAATAGTACATGCGAGGCGGCTTCAGAGGTCTGACCTCCTGCACCAACAAGTAAAGGGATTTTAGCCTCTAAAACAAATGGTTCTTAGTGAATATCTGAGGGACCGGCACATTACAAGCATCCAACAAGCTACTTAAAGCTTTAATTAGTCCTACTAGGAGTCACATATATGCAAGGTATGCCTCCTTTCGAACTACCATCGTACGGTAAGCGCTAATACCAGTTTGGACTTGGATTTCGCCTTATCCTATTTTGTATAGCAGACTGGATGAAAGTACCGCTTGGGGTTGCAAATGAGTTCTCCTTGCGGATGTATCTGAAGAGCAAGCCCACTCTAAATGGTTACACAAAAGCAAGAAAAGTACATGTTTTTGATCTCCAAGTTCATACCAAGACACGAGGAGAGAGCATACACATGCAACTTGCTCACACTCGCATGGGGTTCCTTTAACCTTTAGTCTTTTTTAGGTGTGGTGTGAATTATGCAAGTGTGGTGGAGAGCTTTTGATTCCCAAGATCACCAAAGGTGCGAGGGAAGAGCATACACTTCTCCACTTCACAAACAAAAATCACCAAGCACGGAAAACAATGATGCAATTTGTTTTTATCTTTTTAAATGAGTGAAAATGCAAGTTCTTTTTAAACCGAATGAGTGTGATATGCAGAACTATTGTTCTTTTTAACCGAATGCGTGAAAGATGTAAGATTGCTGTTCTTTTTAACCACTGAAATGTGAATATGCAAATTTGTGGTTCTTTTTAGCCCAATGAGTGGTTCATTTTAATCCCAATGAGTTGTGAGAGCAAACAGATTTGTGTTCTTTCTAACCCAATGAAATAAAACCCTGCAAAAATAGATTAATGATTTAACCAAGGTTTTCCTCCAATGCCACAAGCTGCAAACCAGAGATCAATAGCATATAACCCCTTATCAAAGCATGAAAATGAAAAAACATCAAGTGAACACCCCCTCTCGAAAGTCACCAAGTCAAAAAGCTCAAAATATGCAATCTGGAAAATATCTGAAAAATATGATCAGTTACAACAAAAAAAATTGCAACATTAGATTGTTTAGGAAATTCTAAGCAGTTTTTTTAAAAAAATGCACTAAAATCGGATGAAAAATGGACAAGTTATGCTTGCTTGAAGCTTGAAATTAATGTTGACTTTGACCAAAAATTTACTTGATAAAATGATGTTGTTACCTGATAAAACCTGTACCATTGTGTAGTTCGCTGAATCAACTTTCCGATGAGCCCTCGTTTGCAAATTTTTCGATATCGTATGCTCCAGTTATGGCAAAAAGAAAATAAATAGCCCCTCTATGGAATAAGGAGGTGAAGGGGTCAAGCTGCTAGGTCACCTGACCGCTAGCGGTCGGTGGACAATGATCATATGGCGTAGTTAAGGGCCCTAGTGGTTCGCAGGGTGGTTGTGGTTAGCCCCGCCCCAGGTCATCCATATGACTAGGGGTCAAGCGCGGATTAAAAATAAAAGCAATTAGGGCTTAGAGCCACTAGCCCCCAATGCCTTGGTCAACTGAGACTAAGACTATTGACTGTGATTAAGACTAAGATTAACGCCTATGCCTAAGACCAAGCCACCGAATTAAAACTTATATTTTTCATACAAATCAAAATGTTAAAGCCATCTTTTAAATGCAAAGAATAATTGCTGACCTAGGGTTGTGAAGGTAGGTACGAGATCGACCACAGATGGATGGAGTAGGCACAAAAGACACAGGGCAAATGGTAATGGTGTTGGCCCTTTGGTGGAGACCAGGCGAAGACAGGGTTACGATAGGGCGGCAGGACTTCCACAGTCAGCAATTTTTTTTGTGCTTAGGGTTTCAACAGGGTAGTTAACGTTAGGGATTAGCGACCGAAGTATGGTAGTGGTAGCGAGGGTTTAAAGGGGATAGTGACTGGTGGACAAGACGAAGGCAACCAACGATAAGGGTGGTGGAAGGTGTTTGAAACAGCGACGGGAGTATTTAAGGGGCTATGACCAGGGTAATGGCAGTGGCGACAGAGCGGTGAGATGAGTAGAATAAAGGAGGCGACAGTGTTGGAAGTTATTGACGCAGCGGATCGGCGTCAACTATTTGAAATGGGCGTCGACGGTTTGAAATCCAAGTGAAGCTAGGGTTCCACCAGGGCAGCGGGACGGTGAAGGGTTTGAAGGTGAAAAAGCCCAAGTCGATCGAGCAGTTAAGATTTGCTATGTAAAGGGGGCGTCAAGAGGCGGATTTAAAGCTAGGAGGTGTCGACGATAGGGGAAGATTGGCAGAGGAATAAAGTTTGACAAGAAAGAAGCAGCTAGGGGATGAACAGGGTCTTATTGCTAGTTTAATACCAAGAGAAACCCGAAATCTTCAGATTCGTCAAAAAAAAAAACTACAACACCTGCAATCACACAATGAGGCATAAGGGGGAAGGAATAAGACCAAGTGGGAGATTAGGGTTTAAACCAGGAGACCATTAAACTTACAATTTTTTTTAAACCTGCAATCACACGTTAACCTCAAACCTACGACCAACAAAATGTCAAAAACTAAAATAACAGAAACCCACAATTTGCACAGAAAGACCCTTGCGTAGAAAGTCGTACATCTCCATACAGATCCATAGAGTACGGCCCTATAGAGGGGCCAAAAGTAAAAAAAAACTCAATTTTTTTCTTGTAGCCAAATTTCATGAATTTATAGTCGTTTTTCATCGAAAGAGCCTCCCGGACCATACAGTGAGGTCCGTTTGAGACCAGGAAGCCACTTGCGAAAGTTGCGATGCTAAAATCAACAAAAAATGTTAGATTTTCTTCGTTTCACGTTGAGTTCACTAGAATGAGATAGGGAAAAATTAGGTAACATGCAGAAAACAAACTACAGCTAACCCTAGCTCCCAATGGAGTGCATTCTAAGCTACGAATCAATCAAACAAACATGAAACAAACACAAATTCAAAGCTAACTAATGACTTCTCTCCATTGTCCTCCTTAACCTTGCATTATTGTTTTTAGATTTGCAAGTTCATGCAACCATCTTAAGAAGCTCATGTGTGTGATTAGCAAGATATTGGAGATTGTAAGCAAAATAGGGAGATTCCAAAACTAAGAAGATGAAAATGAAGCTAGATGAGGTGTTTTATAAAAGACCTTATTTGAATGGATGGCCAGGATTGAGAGTTGACTTTTGAGCCAAATGGAGGGTTTTGATCAGTTAGGGTTTCCCTCCACTAGAGGACAAAATTGAATTTAAAATTGGGAGAAATGGTGAGGTGTAGGATGTTTAAATTAAATAAACTTGGTTAATTTATTTAATTCATTTGAAGTGGACATGTGAACCTTAATTAAACAAATGAGATTTATTTAATTGAGGGGTAGGATTTATTTGTTTGAATAAATTGAGTGAAGGGGATATTAGGAAAGTGAATGATTAAATAATTAATTACTTAAAATTAATTAATTAACCATAGATGAAAATTAAGGGAAAATAGGAGAATATGGAAGAGATTAATGCTTTGCAATCCGAGGACACTTTTAGGTGTCTACACTAACATTTAACATATAGTACAAACTATAGCAAATGAACTTACTCATGATATGGTAGAGGGTAAATAAATCCAAACTATTGCAAATACTTAGTTTGATTTTCCAAAAGCTTTGGCCAAAGCATCTTTTTAAGCTAATAATGTCAGCGAGATAGGCTAGTAATCTAACACACCCTTCTTTGTGACCCCATATTCGGCACCCGTCTAAGACCCAAATAAAATATAACTATTTCTCAAGGAAAACATATTATTCCTAATTAAACCATTCAACCAAAGATTCTATATGAGAATTAAAGAATCAATTGAGTTATCAACTAACATAGATAAAAATTTCCTCTTGTAATTTCAATCATAAGAAAACACGTTTTCATTCTTATATATATATAATTCACACATTTCACGATTCAACCTAATTCACATTGCACAAACAATTATATATATATAATGGCCAATATATGTGAATTCTAAGGAAAAGATAAACAAGTCTTAGTCAAATCTATGACAATTTCCTCAAGAATATAAGACCTAAGTCATCCAAGGATCATACTCCCAACTTGAACAATCTTATTAAATAATGTCAATAACTATTAAAAGCATATATTCAATTCTAGATGTCGACTTAACGTTTCTAATATGTCTTGCAAGCATTACTAAATTTAAAGGTTATCAAGCTCAAGCATTCTATTCTTAATATATAATTTGAAAGAGGAGTAACTAAATACGATTAAGACATCATGCCTTCTCTTAACTAACTACATAGCTTAATAGAAGGGAACCAAAATTTCATATGACTACAGACTAATTTTGAGGGTATACTATAATGTAGGATTAATTCAACTTTTCTATAGATGAAATAACATTCAATTATAAAATTAAGAATATAAGTCAACAATTTACCATTTATACAAATGCAACTTCTAAGTAACAATTATCACCTTTAAGAAGCAAATGCAACCATATGCTTACAACTAAAGTATATTATGTTGTCATTATAATGCAGTTGTAATCATATATATATACAACCATGTATAATATGATTCCACTATAAGACAAAGGCAATCATAGATATACATTTCAATGGCTCTATATAACAATTACCAATTCTTAAAATACAACTAAACATAATATGATTCCACGGATATTAGCAATCATAGGAATTACGACTAGAGTAATACTATATCAATATGATATCAATACAACAAGTAAGATATGATGCCATTGTTCTTACCAATGCAAGGCAATTATGCCCACATCTACAAGGCCACCATTATGCCAATGTAAAGCAATTAAATACAAATGGCTTCAATGCCATTGTTTATCACTACAAAGTAATTACATGTATACGGATACAATGTTTGTGTTATAACAATGCACAGTAATTACAAGTATATGGCTACCATGCCAGTGCAGTACCAATGCGAAGTAATTATATGTATGTGGCTACCATGCCAATGCTAAACAATTATAAAATTGGCTGCTAGTCACTGTTATATCATTGCAAAAAAAATATGAAATCAGCTGCAAAGCCATTGTTATATCAAATGCAAAACAAATATGTAATCAACTGCAAAGCCATTCCTAATTTCTAAATATAAATTGTAACTTCTAAAGATGCTAAAGAAATCACTTGTAATCTTTTCCAATTGAATTGACACTACTATTCAAGTAAGCTATAAGGTAGCTATAAAATACAAAATATTCATTTAAACTGGAATAAAACACAAGTATCAAACATGGCGCTATAGATATATGTCATATCCACTTTTTACTAAGATGAAAACATCAAAGTTTGGCACATATTGAAAAGAATGACCAGGTGCAACTTTAGGTAAATACCATTCACTATTGCTAAGTTTGCAATCTATGAAAAGGAAACCTATGAGAGGAGAAAGTGGCGTAACCAGGAAGGCATTAAGAAATGTTTTAAATTAAGAATCGCTCCCAACCAAAAAGGGCGCAAAAGAAGGCGCCAAAGACTGGTCAACCAAGGCACAACTAATGGGTTTTTAAACCTCTAAAATCAAACTCTAGTAAGTAGAGATGGACACCTTAGAAGATGAAAGAGGCGCCATTATATTACAAAATAAAATAGAAATTAATTTACCCAAAAAGGGCACAAAACAAGACTCAAATGACTGGCTAAAGATATGGTTACAGGTAATACATATTTGTTGATATCTAAGTCCAAATCTATTATAATAGTCTCCTGTAAGAGGTGAATCTAGATGCCTAATTGGTTAAGCAAATTAAGAGTTTTGATAATGAATTTTCTCAGCCAAAAGGGGCACAAAGAGGCACACAACAAGAAGATGAAATCTATAATATTTATGTTTAAACTATTATATAGATACCTGAAGGATAGAAAAAGATTAGACTAATTTCATTGCACAGATACAAGCAATTATATTATAGGTATGAGGAGATGCATGGCAAAAGCAAGCCATTACAGGCACAAAACTTCCTTTCAAGCATAAGGCGCATAATAAAAAAATGGAGAGATTTAAAATCCCCAATCAACACAAAGACAAGTCTATAACAGGGACACAATACAAATTTAAATACAGCTCAGAAATAAATGCTCTATGCCCAAATGAATGATCAAGATCCAAACCACAGGATTAAACTTTCACACAATAGTATGCAAATAACACAAGGGTTTATTTAATTAGATTGAGGAAGATAAAAACAAGGCACAACTCACACATGAGTAGAGTATTACTTTGAAGGAACCTACTTGGTCTCTATCATTCAATCTATTGTTTACAAAGGGTTACAAGGGATTATCTCAGGATGGTCCCTCCAGAATCATCAGAACCCACAAATGCAGTAAGGAATAAATCTAAGAATACAGAGGAGAAATAAACAATAAAATTTAAGAAATTTATAAAGGAATGCATTACAATCCAATTGTATGCATAATCAATCACTCCTTGAATATATAATGAAATTCCAAAAAGAATGATCTACAACTAATTCCACAAACATGCAACATTATTCACACCTTTCATGGCACTCTTCATTCCTTAAGAAATAGAAAATCGATGAAATAAGTATAAGATTACATATCCGATATAACACATAACACACTTGATAATTCTTCACAGAGATAATTAATTTTTGGCAGCCCCAATTGACAATTCTTCAACCTGCACAATGAGTCAAATTGCTTTTTCTGTGTATGCTTTTTTAAGCAGCATGCAACTTTTTTAGAACCACCCCCCCCTTTTTCCTTCTTTTACCCCTTTTTAAAGGGTTTTCCTCTCATGCCCACATTTCCCATGCGGTCACAACACGTATTCATACATGTCATGTCCACATGCGTCATGTGGTCATGATACGAACTATAAAAAAATTTCCCTTACTACTCTGAAAACCCCCTCGCACGCATAAGCGTGCTCGACGGTGCACACTTAAGGCAAAAGCAATACAGTTGACGGCGGCATACCAAATACATGTGCGCACACCCTAGACAAGGAAACGCATGGTTCCCTGACTTAGGTTAATTTCACGAATTATATTTGAACAAAGTTGTTTTAGGTGATAGAACATTTTTCAACAAAGCACGATCATCTGTTCATTTGCCCTTTCTTTCTTTTCTTGGAATTTAATTTTGATTGTATTTCTATCTCAATTTCATTAATAAGTTCCTTAACTATAAAGAAAATATAGAATAATTCATTAAAAATAGAGCAATGAGTTAATTTTGTTTTTGCAAATATAAACATTGTATTTCCGAATTGCAACTCTGAGTTTAAGCATCTATTCAATTCATATTATACATTATGTATACATAAATCCCACTTTCCTTGATTTAAGATTTCTATTTCAAGTCAAATGTTTTAAACTACATATAGTCTGCCTTCAAATGAATAGTGAAAAGTGAATAATAAAAGTAAATAGTGAATAGTGAATAGTGAGTAGTAAATAATGAAAAGTGAATAGTAAAAGTGAATAGTGACAGTGAATAGTGAATAGTGAATAGTAAAAGTGAAAAGGTCCCCATCCTAGGATGAGACTCTCAAGGTGGTGGTAATTTCAAAAGCAATACTGCAACCCAAATTTTCATTTATTTCATGGTGGGGATATTTTTTAATACTTTTACAAACTTAATTAAAACATCAACTAACTCACAACGTTGCAAGTAGAAGAAGAAGGAACTAGATAATTTTAATATCCTTTTAAAAAAAAAAAATTTCCTTTTCTTAATTCTAAATGGTAAAACTTAATGAACAAGAAAATTACAACTGTCAACCCAAGAACAGAGAGGATTTCGTTACAACTCCAAAAATAACAATTTATACAACAATAGGGAGATAATTTTCTCCTTTTGAAAAATCGACAAGGAAGGAGCTATTAAAAGATCAGGCTCTCCTTAAGACTTAAGGAAAATAGAATATTTTCTAAGATCCAATAATCTTCTCCAAGCTTCACAATAAACTCCTAGAAAACCTGCATATCACACAAGGGAAGAAACACCACACAAGCTGTTCTCCTCCCTACTGTAGACCCCCAAGAGGGTCACCCCCGAGCTAGGGAGATCATCCACATACCTAGGGTAAAATAGACTATACACATCACAACATTGAACAACAACAAATCAAATAATACACACACCCTCAAGGTTTGACTCACAATACAAAGACTCAGCTTAGATGAGTTCAGGGAGGGTAGGGAAGCAGACATCTCTACCTCTAGGTGTCTATCCTTTACACATTTTATCACATTTTATCACAAGGCCTCAAGCCAACTTTATCACAAGGCCTCAAGCCAAAAATGTATTCTTCCACAAGGCCTCAAGCCTTCCAATTATTCAATTACCAGGGATATCTCAATAGGCTCTCAAAACCATAAAACCCTCTAGGCTCAAAAGTACTAACATGCCCTCAAGGCATTTACAACAAGAACCAAGATGACACCCGAGGAGGGTCACACCTTCCTTTCCCTATACAAGATGAGCATTGTCTTCCAACTGGAAGGAGCTCTTTCTACACCCAACACAAAACCCCAAAACAATAACAGAATACTCATAAAAGACATTTGTAAACTCATTCAACAAGCAAGAAACATACATATAAAACAACAGATACACAAGAGAGTAGACTTGATTCACCAACCTTCCAAAGCCCAATTATGGAATGAAAGTTGATGAAGAGTTCCACTCTAGCCTCCAAAATTCTCCTTCTTTTCTCAATAATCTAACCCCAAAAATAATCTCTCTATGATCACAAGCAAGGGATAATGAATGGAGGATATAAGATGGCTAGAATAATTTCGGCATTATGAGGCTATGAAAAGAAGAATAGAGAAAGAATTAGGCATTATGAGGATGCCAGAAGAACATTTCCTAGAGGAAATTAAGCATGATAAGAATGCAAGAATGAAGTCCCCCTGCAAGAATGAAGTCCCCTCCTGCAAGAATGAAGTTCCCCTGCATAAAAAAATGAAGTTCCCCTGTAAAAGCCTGTCTTCCAATTGCTTAGAGAAGGGTCTCATTTATAGATTTTTTGAGAAGTGAATAGAAGATGAGGATCAAGAGTTGAGATCAAGGGCTCACATTATCTGTGAATTTTAAATTCATAGTGGATGAATTAAAAATTTATTGTTTTAAAATTGTAATATTTAAATAACCCCACTATCCCAAGTGGAATTAATAAAATATCCCCACTTTCCCAAGTGGAATTAAAAAATATCCCCACTATCCCAAGTGGAATAATAAAATAAACCCACTCATTATCCATTATCCCTAATGGACTTAAAACAATTAACCCCACTCAAGAGGTCCCCCATTATAGCCCACATGTAAAAATAAAATACAATAAGTAAACTAAAATAAGAGAGAGTGGGTGACACACCACCCTCATTAAGGGGAACCCCACCAAAAGAGAGGCACAAGGAGACAAGCACTCCATTATTAGGGGATCATGGAGTTGCTCCATGACTTGGAAGTGGGCCTGAGTGTGGATTCCACTCATCCCATTGTCCCCATGCTTCCAAATTCATCACTTAACTTCACCCTAAAGTTGAAGTGACCATATGAAGGTTATCCCAAGGTTATCCTAGTCAAAAAAGTCTCTAGACCCATGGGGTATAACCTAGGGTTGATTTAAACCTAATTAAGACTTTCAGAGTCAAGTAAAAACACAAGAAGAGGGTCAAAGAAAATAAAGTTTAAACCAGATTTAAAACAACATTTCTTACAACACTTATCATAATAAAAGTAAATTAGAAGATAGCCCTTATTCCCTTGACCTCATGCAACATTAACACATTAAAACATTACAACATTTTTCCAAAACATGAGGTTGATCTTAGTTCCTCATGGAACTAGATCGGCTCACAAGGGATACAACATAGGTATGGGATGATCTCCTGTATTTGTGGTTTTGTTAGAAATACCTGCACACTCAATTTCAAAGTTAATTTCACATATAAATATCATAGCCGAAGCAAATTTAATACATGCATTTCTAAAGCATACCACAGTTCTTATAAACATAATGAAATCACATGACAATTTTCTATCTAACATCACCCAATTAGTTTTCCTTTAACATAATAAGATTTTAATAGTTTGAAAATCTGGGAACAACAGTCCCATAAATATAAAAATACCAACAGTAAGTTAAATAGTCACATGTACGAAAATGAAAAAGTGTAAGCCTCACATTTCCCCATAAAGAAAATTAAGCAGCAAAAAGGCAATTAATTTCTTCCACTACCTTACCCACTATCTGTCTTATCCAATTTTAACCCCCAACTCCTGTTTAGAAGAAAAGGTTCCTATTTATTATTTTTGACAACACACAACATGCAATAATATTTTAAAATAAGATAATATCTCTTATGTATTAAAAGAAAAGATTTTCCATTATTATTTTCTACAACTATTAATTAATAAATGAGAGTAATACTCTAGAAATTATTCTCTAAGGAAAATAATTCAAACACATGCATACACACATTCAATCCTAAATAAGAATTTAATAATTTCCTAAGTGACTGTGTGAGATTCCCATCACAACCATTCGATTCATGACGGCTAGACTCCCTCTCCCTGATGATACTCTCTCACAAGAGAACGTTGGTTTAATCTCGTTTCACTTTTCAAAATAGTCATCAAATGATTAGTTATTTCGTTAGTCAAAATAATATTAATAATCAACAAGCATTAATAATTTCAATAAATAAATAATTGAATTCACAAAGATCGACCTTTGAAAATGTCGATGAATCTCCCTGTCTCATCCACTGAATCAACATCAAGTGGTTAGTCCTAGTAACATCATAATTTTGACATATGCATCATTAATCAAAATTCACAATAAATATTGTTTCCATACTCAACAAAATGTCAATATTTAATTATTGTTCCAATCATAGCATTATTTAATAATAATAAGGTCTTAGTGGGAGGGTTATGAAAATTGGAGGTATCCCCCTTGAAATGGATTAGAAGGTTGCCCCCTCGAAGTGGCATATTATTATCAAGTATTTGTAGTATATTTCCTCTTATATTATTCTATTGTGCAAGTTGTTTCATTACATTTCTTGGGTTTTTTAATCCCTTCTTTCATCTTCTTTCTTCTTCTCAACCATGATCATCTTCTAGATTTATTATAATCTCATCTTAATTTTAGCAATAAGTTCCTTTACTTTCTTGTTATCTACCTTTAACATAAAATTTTGATTGATTTTTATCCATCCTTAATATCTTTTATCCACTCCAAGTGTCGAACTATATTTTCTCTCCAATCATGTCCTTTTGGATCTCACCCCATTCCATTATCACCCCCTAGGTGCCTAACCCATTGGCAAGATTTAGCACCTAATATGTGCTACCATACATCTCAATTACTATAGTAATTACCATTAATACTCCTTTCTTTGGTATTATTCTTTAGGTCACAAATTTATTTCCTTATTTTTATAGTTTTCTTCCTATGCATCCACAAACTAGAGTCCTAGAAACAAAACTAAATCTTTACAATAAAATACAAGCATAAGGTTTATATTAATTCTATTAAAAAGTTAACCCTAGGGTGATCAATAATAAAGAACCCAAAATAGTTGCAACGGAAAAACAAATAAGAAACAAAAATATCAAGAAAAAATTTACACATGATAAGGTTAGTCCATCCATATATTTATATTATATCTTCCTTATAAAATGTACATTTCATACTGTTAGTGTGAAAAGTGACATTATCTATCTAGTTAGCTTTTAGCATGTCTAGGAGATTTCTATTCACAGTAGCTTAAGTCTAACTTTGAGCTTCTTACCTTTTTGTCTCACCTCATGTGGTGAAGACATGTGTACTCACATTTGTGAGACACCTACTTCATACAAACTTGCCACTTGCTCAAACATGTGTCACTTGAGCAAGACAAGTGTTTCACCTATGGAGGGTTGCTCAGTCATTGTATACGACCTTCTTACCTCCTCTACCTTGCCTATATATGCAAGGCTTTTATGTACATATTTTCCATCTTTTGGCAATATCAATAGGTTTATTGTGTGAAAATAGCTTGTGGTTGGATTATTGCTTGTTGATCCTCGCTAATCCCAACATGGTATCAAAGCCATGCTTGCAAAATCTTGCCCACTGTAGTGAATCCCGCACCTAGCCTAGATAAAAGGTCCTCGTAGAGCCAAACATACATTGTCATTGAGTCCAGAAGGCCCAAAATAGATAAAATAGCCTATCATTTTGTCAAAATTGACACAGGCAAAATTTTGCAAAATTTTTTAGGTCCCCTACCCTTGTACCGTACGACAGTATGACCGTATAGAATTGTATAGAAATTTTTGTTGAAAATGCAATTTTTTTTTGCAAAATCAACATTTTGCAGGTCCTTTGAGTGCATTTGTTCTGGTTTTGAGTGAACTTTGGCCTCTCGGCCTTTGTGGTGTCGCCTGATTCATCGATTTGGGCAAATATTTTGCCTCATTTGAGGGTGCACACCGAAGGGTTTCATTGGTTTGAGGGTTTATTATATCTGATTTTCTCCGGAGGATCTCTCTTTTCAAGCACTCCCGGCAACATTCTATTTTTTTCAAAGGGTCGAGGGTTTCAAACTCACTGGTTTAAGTGTGGTCTTTGGATGTTTGTCACCGGTGAAGTCTTTTGTTGGTCAACATCTTTACCTCTAGATCGTGGTTGATCCCAAGCTCGGCCACAAATTCATTTTTTGGGTGCTCGTTGAATCTTTGTTGTTGTTGGTTATTATTGTATCCAACCATGGCTCATATTCTTTTGTCACAAATTTCAAGCTTGGTTGAGGTCTCTAGTCAAAGTTTGTTGCAAGTCCAGATTTATATCCAGCCATGGTCACTGTTATAATGTTGTCGACTCCTACTTGTTGATACAACTGTTAGTCATATTAACAAAAATAAAAATTCATTACAACAAACCCTTATCCTCTTGAAAGATACGACAAATTCAGGATGAATTTGTGATCCCAAGTCTCCAATAGTTAGTACATAACCTTCTGATAATCTCTCAGTAGTTTGATGTGAATTTGTTGTTAATCATTCGGGGGCCTTATGCAAGAAATTCAATGTAATTTGTATCCGGATATGTGAATATTTGCTCTGTTTCACCTGTTCTACATAAATCTCAATAAATTGTGATTAAATCCTACAATCTCTAACTAGAATATGTAGATATTTATATGAATTTACTCTAAGTCTGATCAATTCTTTCGATCTTCACTCTGATTAAGATTCTTCATGATGATTTATATAACTTTGATTAGTTCTTCTAAATTTACTTAAATTTGAACTAATCTTCACTTAATTTTGCTTCTGCACCTTAAATTTTTCTAAATATTGTGCCTATAAGCTAATATTTTCATATTCTTTGCCATTATTTCCAAGTATTTACATGATATTTTCAATCTTACATGCAATTTGCTTAAATGTGCATAGGATATTCAGTTATCTATGGATGTCTACATATTTACTTGTTTTATAGGAAAAGAGGGATGACGGGGTTTAATAGCTAAATCCTCCTTTCACTACCTTTCAACCGAGTTGAATCACAACTTTTGCAAGAGGATTCACCTACAGGTTGGTGTTCACTTGGAACGATGTGAAAATTTAGAAATTGTCAGTTAATGTATTAATTTAATGCTCAAGTATGCTAAAAGCCCTAGTTATGCAAAATCGGAAGCAAACTAATAAATTACAACAAATGCTCATAGACTAAGATAGTAGATAGAGATTAATTACTGACCATTTTTTGAAGTTCAAGATGCGAAATATTCGGGGACAATGCCCTAGGTGCCCAAGTCCAAGGTACAATTTTCTTTAGGGAATGTGGGACTCCTTCCGACACTGATAATCATTGTTCCATTTGTTTTCATCACAGAAGATGCGGAGGACACTGCCCTAGGCACCCTAGTCCAAGGTAGGCTGATCTTCGAGATGTTAGGGCTTCTTTAGATGTAGATTGTCACTGTCATGAAGATTTCCGTGTCTACAACCTCGGAGGACATTTCCCAAGGCGTCCTTATCCTGAAAGTGCTCCGAACTGCTTCTTTCTGTCGGATCCGGAATCCTTATCTTCTGCAACCTTCCTTTGCAACTCCACTCTACGAAATCCGATACCTGTAACCTACAATCACAAGGAGTGTGATTGAGGGTTGTGGTGTTTAGGAGCTTGCCTCAGTCAAGCCTCGGAAGGACATTCAAGTCTTCTGAACACCATTGTTAGATAAAGAGTGTGTATCCCTGCGGGATAGAGGCAAAAATAAATTGATAAATGATTCGAACACAAATAGATATCACCTCAGAGGTGTAGCTCACATAGATGAAGATTCTTCAATACATAAGAAGATGAAGTTAAATATGCAATCACAAACACAATAACAATGCTCTGCTCTGCAACAATGAATATCTTGAATGCTCTAAAATCATAAGTGTGTCAAAAGTTCATAATCATCTTCTAGTTTACAAATGAAACATTAAACATGCTTATATATGCAACAACACAAATTCCCACTTTAAATTTTGTAATTCAAACTTAAGGTGTACGTGGGACCTAACTAATGGTCACATAAGGAATATTTAAATTTGGGACCTACTTAAAATAGGGCAGGACAAGGGCGCAGATGCACATGTCCCAGGTCCCCTTTTTAGGTCAGGACTAAGGCACACAATGTCCCTCAAGCCCCATTTGACATGGGTTTCAGGACATTTTCTTTTGGGATTCAAAATGAACATGCAGGATGCAAAATAAAGGAGCCGGGAGCTAAACTTAGGAGATAAAAGCCCTAGGGGGACATTTTACGATATAACATTTAGCCCCCACTTTAATGTATGTTTGAATGTGAGGCCCATACATGTATTAAAGTACGGTCAAAACACAGCAAACACGCTAGACACATGAAGCTAATGTATACACAAAGATTGAGGAACTATTCCTAGCCCCAAGTCTTCAGGTAGACATTAGATAAAACACATTATAGACACGCCAAACACAATGAAGATAGTATCAGGCACGTCAAACACAGAGAAGACAATATTGAAGACACGCAAAACACAATGAATACAATGATTATTTCTTTTTCATTTTCATATATAAATGAATGCAAATGCAGATACATGGAAAGTAAAAATGCAACACACCACCCAAAATGTAGGAGGGGCATTTCACCATGCTCTTTGGACTACATATGGGGCAACAGACACGCAATACAAATCCCAAAGTGCAAGAGGGGCATTTCGCCACGCTCTTTGGACTACACCTGAGAACAAACACACCATACAAATCCCAAAGCATATGAGGGGAATTTTGCCATGCTCTTTGGACTATACTTGGGAACAAACACGCCATACAAATCCCAAAGCATAGGAGGGGCATTTCGCCGCGCTCTTTGGACTATACTTGGGAATAGACACATGGAATACACAGAAAACACGAGCGTCATATAGCATGCCAAAGACATACTATACGTCTAAAATATGGTAAACAAGCGATGGAAGGAGCTTATTGCTAGGTTCACCACCATCTCAGGCACATTACAGGCACACCTGATGGTTGGGCTTATGCCATAACAACCGCCAAAGGCACGCTTAAGGGAAGATACACCAACCCCGCCTACACGGAGGACTTTTAGAATAAAAAGGATGTGCACTAGCTCAAGAGATACACCATCCCTGCCTCTGCAGAGGGCTTTCAAAATGCAACCCCACCTGCATCATGGAGACGCAGATTACAGTGAAAAGGATGCATGTGCTCAAAAGTATACAACCCCACCCATGTCACGGAGACGCCTTACAGTGAAAAGGAGGTATACACCATAGATCAATGTATGCAAACATGCTTTATTAGTATCAAAATCATCAGACAACTTACCTTATAAATGCCCCCACCTTAAGGTGGTTGATATCATGTACCGATATCAAGCAAGTTAAGGTAGAGAGAAAACACACAAGGGAACAAGAGCTCTCGCAAAGCCCATGCCCCCAAAGGTGACATGTACTTTACGATCACCAAATGTTCCCACAAACACACAATTTCTTGCAAGAAGAGAGATTAGAAATCTTTCTATAAGATAATAAACACATCACATGATAAAAACAATGCATAATCATAATCACATCAAAAGCCAAGGTTAGACTACGGATTCAAAAACTAAGTATAACTATGGGGCTATACTACAGAGATCTCAGAACCAAGTGTAACCAAGGCGAGACCCAAGATAAACAAAGTGCACAGAGCAGCTATATTGTTATGGTCTGTTAGCAAATAATAGACATCATCAAAATATTACACAGGGTGATTCTACTAGCCAAGCTTCGGATAAAATATATCAACCCCATCATCATGTATGGACTAGGTCTATTTTTGCTTACTCTCTGAAGGGACACACGGTCCGTATCAGTTATTATTTGTTTTTCATCATCCGCCAGCTAGATAGAACCACTAGAAGAAGGTAAATAATAAATCAAGAGAGGAGAACAAGTGCCTTAGGGTCGTCACGTAGGAAGGTGCCCCCAGGTCACCAACCACAACGCTATGGCCCTAGGACACAACACACGACAATGAAAATAGAGGAGAGGATCAATATAGAAAAATGATGATACAAATAGAAGAATGGTCACAACAGAGGCGGTTTCCTGGTATCCTTGACCTTACAAGAGGATCAAGGGTCATCTAAAGAGGCCTAAACAACACATAACACATCACAAGGGGGATCACAACACAGAGGTAAAGGGTTAGAAATACTTACCTGTAAGCGCAACCGAACTAGCAGTTGTCGTCAAGCAAATCATCGTCTTCCCAATCTCAAATGTTAGAGGAAAGAGGTACATAAGGTATCATAGCCCAAATTTTGTTCTTGTCTTCAAGTTGTTCATTCTTAAGCTTTTCTTGGTTTGATTCAATGTTTTCTTGTTGAGATGCATTTCGTTGGGAAAAAGCTTGTCTTTTCTTCCTTCTTTCTCTTGCTTGTCTATTTATTTTTGTCTTGTTGCTTATATCTTCAAAAGTATTGTCATGTTTTTCCATAGGTTTTTGCATGTTAGAGGAGGAAGTAGCATGTTCAAATCTCATTTGTCTTGATGAAGTGTTTTGTTCTTGACGAATACCTCTTGAACCATTTTAAGGATGATGGAGGAACCTCAGCATAGGGTCCTCTTCCTTTTTCTCTAGGAATTTCTTCTAATGCAGGTTGTTCATCTCTTATTGTTTGCATAGGAGGCCCAGCCACTCTAGATGTAAGTTTTGATTTGTATCGTCTATATTATTGGAAAGAGTGATCTCTTTGTGGATCAGGGTCTCTATCAGGCTATGGCCAAAAGTAATCAAGAGTAAAGTTGTTGTCCATTGCCAAAGGTTGATATGTATTACGTCGAATAGTACGCACTTGTCCATGTAAAGGGAATTTTATGCAATTGTGAATAGTTGAGGGGATAGTGTTCATAGATTTTAACCACGGGTGTCCTAATTTTACATGGAAGAGATCAAATAAAGGGATAACCTCAAATACTTGATCCACGACTTTATCAGAAACCGTAACCAATAAACTTATCTTCCCAAAGGTAGGCATTAAAGTTCCATTATGTGTCTTAATCCTTAAATCTGAAGGTTCATAAGAATCTTGTGTTAAATTATGTGCAAGAAAAAACTCTTCTGTTACCACATTAGTCATGCAATTAGGATCTATAAGTGTACCATTCACCAGGATCTCCATTATTTTCACAGTGATGTAAAGAGGCCCTTCATTGTCTACAAATGTTTTGTCAGGAGGTGTAAATGTAATTTCAGGTTCAAGGCTCCTTCTTTTCAAATAAGGCCTAGGAGGAAGCCTAGAATTATTGTTGCGATTATAAGCCATGTGTATATGTATCCAAATTTATGTAAAATCAGATTTAAAAGATCTTCAATGCTTATGCAAGGAAAAAGTGCAAAACTGTGTATGCTTATGACCTAAAATGCTTATTTTTCACCTTTTTTCAATGCAAATCACTAAAAGAAGAGGTGTTGTGAAGAAATTAAATAGGGGCGGTGAATAATAAGCTCAATATCAATCAAATAATACATAAATATCCTTCACAACACACCTATAATGCAATTCCAGAGAGATGACAAGGCAAAATCTAGTGAAAATGCAAGTTTTTCAAACCCTAGACATGAATCTTTGCAAAAAGACACTATGATGAGACACTAAAATTAGAAATCATTCCTAAATGAGTGTTTAAAAGAGTATTAAAATCTGAAACAAGATTTTAACTACAAACCCTAGCTAACGTAAAAACTAGGTTTTATGAAAAATGCACAATTTCAAGCAATTTTTAACAATTTAAGCATGAAAATGTAATGCAAATGTTTAACTAATAATGAATTTCTGTAATTTAAATTGGATCTAATGAAAATATCAGAAATTAAATTAAATTAATGCAAATTATGCCAAAATGCAAGCCTAAGATGCCAATTTTTTCAAATTTTTCAAAATTTTCAATTTTTTTTGTAAATTTTCAAATGCAATAAAATGAATGAATGTAAATCTAAAGTAAAAAACTCATCAAGGTGCAAAATTCAAATAAACACGGGTTCACCAAAATGTTTTATAGGGAAAGAAGGATGATGGGGTTTTCACTACAAACATTCAAGGACATTCAACCGAGTTGAATCACAACTTTTGCAAGAGGATTCACCTACAGGTTGGTGGTCACTTGGAATGATGTGGAAATTCAGAAATTATCAATTAATGTATTAATTTAATGCTCAAGTATGCTAAAAACCCTAATTATGCAAAATTAGAAGCAAACTGTTAAATTACGACAAATGCTCCCAGACTAAGATAGTAGACATAGATTAATTACTGACCATTTTTCGAAGTTCATGATGTGGAATATTCAGGGACAATGCCCTAGGTGCCCAAGTCCAAGGTACAGTTTTCTTCAGGGAATGCGGGACTCCTTCCGGCACTGATAATTACTGTTTCGTTTGTTTTCATCACAAAAGATGTGGAGGACACTACCGTAGGCACCCTAGTCCAAGGCAGGTTGATCTTCGGGATGTTGGGGCTTCTTCAGATGTAGATTGTCATTGTCACGAAAATAGGGACCCAACTTTTTGCTTGGCTTGTTCTTAGCTTTTCTGCTTTTCGGTGGTCTGGTAAAAGTAAGTCATGCAGGTGACCCTGCGCAAGGGGACTGGGTAAGTCATCATAATGAGGTTAGTTCATCAAAGTTAGTATTTCATATCAATAACCTCATGGTTGGAAAGAATACAAAATTTCATGCAGGTTTGCCTTTTGGATCACCCTAATATTCCTTAGAGAACGAAAGTTATAAGAAGTCAAAGTCCTTGTCAAACCTGATATTCTGGGGGGGTCATATTTCTCAACATCAGTCATCTTACGTTAGATCACCCCGATCCAATTTTATCACCCAATATTCCAAATATCACCCTGTTGTAAAATATCACCCCAGTGCCAATATGCTGATGACGTCATCCATCTCCGATTAACAAAGAAATCACCCTGACGATGATGTCATCATCCTTTTTACCTCACGAAGGTATATTTCAAACAATCACCCTTTTTCAATAGCATGATGGTGACGTCATGCTGATCTCTCAGAAGGGGGTCATTTTAGTTTGGTCACATTTCGAATATCACCTGATTTCCAAATCATGACCCGATATTCTCAATATCACCTGATTCCTAGACATCAGTTTTCCCGCTCAAAGGCGAAGGGTTATATTACACATAGGGGGTCATATTACGAATATCACCCGATTTACTGAAGATCACCCCCCTCATCTTGCCCCATGACATTAAATGCACATAAATGCAGTAGGTGGATTCCCGCCGATTACGAACATGATGCAAACACCTGGCAACATCCGTAGATTCATGGCAGAAGATCAATGGTTCTGATTGATTTAACCCGGTTTTGCCCTAATTTGCCCTATGAATAAGGTTAAAAGTGAATTTACAAGGTCATTTTACACTTACCTTGCGAAGAAATGAGAATTTACAGAGCGGACCTTCAAACCCTCATACGAGTTATCTGTGAGCAAACATACAACGTACAGCATAACGGAGCACGTGATCATCATCATTTGAGTTCCTTGTCCGTAATCATCAGCTTAATCCAAGAGATAAGCGTAATCAGGTAAGTAATTAGAAACCCTCCTGTTGTTGTTTTTTTGTAATATCCAGGTAGTATGCTTTTTTGGTGGTTTGAAACTGTAAGTATGCATATCATGATGAAATGGAAATTAATAAGTATAATACGCATGATGCTGTAAACGCATAATGTTGTATGCATGCATGTGAATAGTATGGTAAGACCAGTCATGTTCATTGCAAGGATCCATGGCGAACATCAAGAGGAACAGGTCAGAGTCTGAATTTCTTAAGCCTATGTTTGCTCAACCTGAGGGAGTGCAGTTCAAGTATGGTGTCATCGGAGATACTCATCAGGGAAACACAGATTTGGTAGCGTGGTCATCAAAGATGCATGATGATAAGGATAATACCCTCCTGGACAACATATTTGTATCAGGAATGTGGCATGCGGCTGGATTTCCATATGCTATGGAAGCCCCGGAGCTAATAATAAATGTGCAAGAAATTACAACCCTCAGACGAGGCGGGTAGAGAAACATGGTAGAGTTTATGCAGATTTGTCAATAAAAGGGCTTACAACTACCTTCAGCCTCCCAGTTGGAAGGAAAGTAGTC
This sequence comes from Cunninghamia lanceolata, assembly GCA_027924645.1. Classification (NCBI taxonomy): domain Eukaryota; kingdom Viridiplantae; phylum Streptophyta; class Pinopsida; order Cupressales; family Cupressaceae; genus Cunninghamia; species Cunninghamia lanceolata. Next base: position 6,726,319 of record BSBN01001038.1, on the reverse strand, counting down.
GGTATGGCTCTGCACAAACTGGAAATTGAATATGAAAACAATAAAAAGACTGCAAGAAAGAGGATATATCAATGGAGATCTAAGAACAGCAGTTATACTGCATCTACTAAATTGCTAGTACATCTGTACAAGTTTGATTTTGATGATGAATATCAATATATGATTGCCCTGATCAGCAGGGTGACAGGCCAACCTAATGCTGAAAGTTTCAAGGATTGGATGTATGGAGTCATCATGATGTGTCTTTATACATATAAGAAGCCATTATGGTCTAAGATCATCAGTGATGCTTTAGATGAACAAATGATGAACCTAGGAGGCCTGGAATGTTCATTTTATGACTTCATATGTTGTATATTCATGTGCTTATAAAGGTACATTTGATACACTTACCACAGTTGGAAAGATTGGTGGCAGTATCAATGATGCCCATATATGGGACCATTACCCTCAGTTGCAGAGGAAAGACTATCTCCTTGACTACAAATTGGTGAATGATGCATTTTCTATGCATCTGGTTAGAACAATGGAGGAGGATAGAACCAAAACACTGAGCATGGAAGCTCAGGAAGTGATATACAAGCATGGTGCTTGGTTCATCCAGTTTGCCACATTTTCTTACATCAGGATAGAAGGTTTTGAAGGACAGCCACTCATGTTACCCAGGTACCCTACTGATGGGGTAGTCCTGATGGAGTTTTTAAGACAAATATCTACTATACTAGATGCCTACAAAGCAAACAAGAAGATACCTCCAGTATTGTTTCCAGTAACCATAGGGTGGTATATATGTCCTGATTCAGAAGGCATAAAGAAAGCCATAGGGGGTTTGACCCTGATGAATTTACAGCTATTTCCATTGGCCAAATCATATGATCCATATGGAAGACTGCAAAAGATAATGGGCCAGCCCATACATCAGAAGCACTTAGAGGATTTTTGGACTGACTGTGAGGATGACGCTGAGGTTAGAAGAAGAAAATATCAAAGACTCACTCTCAATCAGATAAGGACATTTGATATCATCTTAGTACCTGCACAGTTAAAGAAAGATGATGGCAAGATCACATCAAACAAATATGAGGATAAAAAGGTGTATAATGACACCATTTCAGCCCCAGACCTAACGCAACCTGAAGACATTTCATTAGATCAGTTCACAGGTGGGGTGCTGCAGTTGACCCAATCATGGGTAAATGAACAAATAAGTATCCTGAAGAAAGGGATGGCCATCACAGTAGATAACAAGAGAAAAAGGCAGGAGATTCTTGATGAAGAATATGATGACTTTCTTGGAGAGAAGAGAAAATCTAATGGAGACAGGCTGCCTGCTCAAAAACAAGGAAAAGGACCCCCTAGAGGGAAAAAGAAGACTGATAATGAACCTAAGGGGGTAGTAATTGAGAGAATTGATGTACCAGCTGAGGATGCATATGCATCAGGACATGCATCAGCCTCATCTGCACCACCTCTAGCAGATAAACAAAAGACCAAAGGGATCCTAAGGCCAGTTGCAGAGACTGCAGAAATACAAGATGAAGGCCAAACCTCACGACAGAAAGAGGAGGATATCCTTATTGAAGAGGAGCCTGTAGAAGGAAAAAGGAAGGCAATGTCCCTAGTGGCATCAACCCCTAAAAAAAAGAACACATATGAGGGGTGAAATCAGGAATGATTCAGTAATAATAAGGGGAGTTGGTAGTGAAGTGTTTAGAAAAGAATTGCAACATGATGTGCCACTTCCTACCATTATACAGTTTAAGACTGAGAAGGTTGAAGAGCAAGCAAAAGAAGCCACTAGAGTAGGTCAAGCTGGTCCTTTCTCGCTAGAGGAAACTATGGACCTATCAGATGATGAGGTGGTATAGAACGTAGCTTCTCAAATGATGAAGACCCTTGCTTCTAACACTCACATGACCCCACATGGAACCCCATCAACACAGATGGTGATGTTAGAAGAGTTGAAGCAAACGGAGCAAGAGAAAGAAAGTAGCCCAGAGAGGGCAGCCCAGCAAGTCGGGCTTGATAAATTAGTTGATCAGGTAACTAGCCCTGCAGTGATAGACCTAACATACAGGGAGGATGTAAGTCCTAAACATCAAGCAGGTGCACCTGATAAAGCAGAAAATGTTGAGAAAGTCAAACAAACAGAAAGCAGTGCTCTAGACATGGGCCAACAACAAGATATACCAGCTGATGAGCCCAAAATAGTTGAGGTCCAACAAAAGGGCGGAGGTGACTAAGACACGTCAGGTGATGATGCCCCCAAGACTCAAGAAACCTCAGGTGATAAAGAAACATTAGGTCATGAGGACCCTAAGACCCAGGAGGTAGATACATTAGGTGCACAGCAAAATGTGATCTAGGATCAGGTAAATGCACCTAGTTCAAACACAAGGATATCCATGGATACAAGTATACCTCAGGATGAGGAGATTCCCAAAATGGATGAAACACGAAAGGAGGGAATACAAGATCAGGTTCAGGATCATCATGTGGACATTCCACATGATCCTCCCCCGCAAGAGGAAGTTGCCCAAGAAGGAGAAATACCATAAGATCCCCCTCATGAGGAATATCATGAGGAAGAAATAAGGAAGTCACCCTCTCCATTGAGAACAGAGATAGATGCTGGAGGTCAAGGTGGATATGATGATAAAGGTGGACACCAAGGATCCGAAGATCAAGTACCTCAATGGCTTCAGAAAGAAATAGGTACGGAATCTGATTTTGAGATTCAGGAATTTGATGTTTCAACATTGTTTTCGGAAACCATCATGAAGCCTAAGAGGAAGGCCAGGTTAACCTCAACCATCAGAAGAGATCCTACTACGGGTAGAAGGACCGCCCAGGTAGCACTTCCCATTGTTGAAAAGGAGAAAGGCAAGATCACCCTGAAAGAATTCCAGATTACAACAGTTGACTTGGGGTTTGCCAATGAAGACCAGGAAGGTCAAGAAGGGAAAGATATAATTGATTCTTTAACCCAAAGGGTGAAGAAAGAAAAGGAGAAGAATAAGCAACATAAAGAGCACATTGCTCAGCTGCATTCATACATAAAAGGGTTGATTAACCCTGATGATACATCATCAGATCAGGCAGTCCCATTGACTGCAATTTCTCAGGAGGAGGTTAATAGATTAGACCTTATGAAGCATGAGTCAGTAACCATGAGGAAGTGGATGTTATCAGCATTCATAGGAGCTGAGGAAGCAGTGAAAGCCTCTTTGCAGAGGTGGAAGTCTTTGAGTATCTCCAAGAGGAAAGTTGATAAAATGCAGAATGAGACTGGAAGAAGGTCATTCCAGTTAGAGAAGGCCTTGGGTGCTCTTAGTGAAATAAATAGGATTAGTCCTCAGACCTTGATCAATCATCAAGTACTGGATAATAACACTGCCATACTGGTGGATATTTGGTATAAAGACATCAGGTTTGAATGTGATGTACTAAAGAAGTGCAGCAGTAAGTTAAGAGATATTAGTGTGAAACTGCACAGCATGATGTCTTATGAGGCAGAAGTCCTGGAAGCCCTAGAGGGAAAAGTAGAAGGAAAAATTGAGAACCAAGATGCAGACTTTGCCATAAAAGCTCTGCATGATAACTTTCAGCCAATGGCTAATGACCCTCTCACCCACCTGACGGAAGAAGCAATGAATAAGATCATGAGAATCAAAGTCAGGGTGGAGAACTATAATGAAACATTGAGTAGCAGGAACAGCAAGTTAGAAGTCCTCAGAGATAAATTTCAAGCCTATAAGCACGCCATTGCTAAAGCCAGAACACAGCATGGCGGGGAGGTTGATAAGATAGTAGAGGCCTATGAAAATATCAGGACAATCATGAAGGTCCATATACAGGAAGATATTCATCAGAGTGATGACGACACAGAAAGTGATGATCATGATGATCATGATGAAGAAGAACCCAAGGAGTAAATGAAGATGCGCCACAAGGGAAATATACGCATCAGGTACTTAGAAGAAAATAAGTTACCTAGATGGTTGCCAGTTGGCAACCTGTGCCACAAGAGGAGTTGACCAAGTCAAAGGAAAGAATATCCACCGTTGATCTTAATTGATAAATCTTGACCGTAGGTCATTTGTAACTGCTCCCTCACCTTATTCTATAAAAGGTGTAGGGATGCCTTATTTTAGACATTCAGAAGCTTAATTGAAATTTGATTGCTGAAATATCAGGGCTTATTTAAAAGTTATTGTAAACATACATGTTTTTGCATACTTAATGAAAGAGAAGACCATTTTGATTACAAATCATCGTGAATCTTGAGTAGTCTGTGTTTGAATTCTGCATATATGCTTTGATTTGTTGCGTCCCTTGAAGTGCTCATCAGTCTGCATGTATTGTTTTCATTCATTTATCCTTTGAAGTTTGTATCATTTGTATCTAGCTGTGGAACATCCTAGTGAAAATATAGTTTGATTTCTTCTCCTCATGACTGTATCAAGTGTGTATGTGACTCAATAGCTAAAGATTCATCATAATTTGAAGTATTCTTTTCAATTTCTTTTAATTTCATAAATTCACCATCACAATTGCAAATAATAGATAATCAAAAGCAAATAACATGAAATATGCTGAAATCCCATAGATAACTGAAAATACATAGCATATTTAGATTTAAAGCATGTTAAATAGACAAATATCATGCAAAGATTTGAGTACAGACACATTACTTTGGTAAATAACTGTGTAGAATAACCTTTCTGTGTAGCATCTTTACAAGAAACAGAATCTGATCAATCAACGTAAGGCCCCTTGAACTGGAAAACAACAACACACATCAACTGCTGAGTAACGTCAACAGATTATGAACTAATCCACAGAGACTTGGGATCATGAATTCTTTGAATTCATCATATCTTTCAAGATGAGTAAAGGTTGTTGTGTAACTTTTATTCTATGTTTTTTTATGACTAACATCATGATCAACATGTCTACAACCTCAGAGGACATTGCCCAAGGCGCCCTTATCCTGAAAGTGCTCCGAACTGCTTCTTTCCGCCAGATCCATAATCCTTATCTTCTGCAACCTTCCTCTACAACTCTACTCCGTGAAATCCGATACCTGTAACTTGAAATCACAAGGAATGTGGTTGGGGGTTGTGGTGTTTAGGAGCTTGCCTCAGTCAAGCCCCGGAAGGACATTCAAGTCTTTCGAACACCATTGTCAGATAAAGACTGTATCTCTACGGGATAGAGGCAAAAACAAATTAATAAATGATTCAAACACAAATAGATATCACCTCAGAGGTGTAGCTCTCACATAAATGAAGATTCTTCAACACATGAGAAGATAAAGCTAAATTTGCAATCACAAACACAATAACAATGCTCTGCTCTGCAACAATGAATATCTTGAATGCTCTAAAATCATAAGTGCGCTAAAATTTCATAATCATCTTCTAGTTTACAAATGAAACACTAAACATGCTTATATATGCATCAACACACATTCCCACTTTAAATTTTGTAATTTAAACTTAAGGTGTCAGCATGGGACCTAACTAATGGTCACATAATAGACATTTAAATTTGGGACCTGCCTAAAATAAGGCAGGAAAAGGGTGCAGGTGCCCATGTCCCGGGTCCCCTTTTTAGGTCAGGACTAAGGCATACAATGTCCCTCAAGCCCCATTTGGCATGGGTTTCAGGCCATTTTCTTCCGAGATTCAAAATGAATATGCAGGATGCAAAACAAGGGACTCGAGAGCTAAACTTAAGAGGTAAAAGTCCTAGGGGGACATTTTACGACATAACATTACTATGTTCTTCTTATCATGTATCAATATTTGCAGTTGATGATGATGATTAATGAAATTTAAAAGAAATTGAACTAAAATTCTAAAATTATCTAAAATGAGTGAGTTTCGACCATTGATCCATATGCACAACTCAATACTTCATGAAAAGAGATAAAATCAAACCATGCTTCGCCAGGATATTCCACAACTACACACAATTAATGCTAATCTTCAAAGGAACATGATAACAACAACATTCACAAGTTGAAATGCACCTCAAAGAGTGCAGCACTCCACAGTGACATGTCCAGATATCATCCAAAAGGATTACTCAATATTTAGGATTAATTTGTAATCAGGATCTCTATTTCATTCAGTATTCAAAATGTTTGCATATTTACACTTGGTCTCAAGAAAGAACCATGGGGAAATGCTAAGTCAAAATGTACACTTAGTGCTCACAAAGCTCAACAATTCTCTCTTGATGAAGCTCCTAATAATGTACAAATGGCAATCCATCCCCTTTTATAGAACAAGGAGAGGATGCAATTACAACAGATCCAATGATCTAACGATCAGGATGAAACATGGCACATGATTGTATTTGGCAATCAATTTTGTGGGACACAACTGGCATTCTAGAATATTCATGGAATCTTTGACTTGGTCAACATGACCTCCTTACTCTGCATTTCCATCTGATTCCTCATCTATGGATGCCTCTTATGTTACTCTACATCTGATACCTTGGATAAGCTCATATGCATGGATGGCCTTATCTATTTCTGCTCTAACCAGTACTTTTTCCTTTACAGCAGCATGTTCTTGCGCCTTCAATTGTTCTTGCAGAATTACCCACCTATTTGTTCGGCTGTCAAGTTCTTCATTATATGTCTCTATCTTAGCCCTCATCCGCATTGCTTTATCAATAATAGACTCAGAGAAATGTTGAATTGGATCTGTCATCACTGGGAATTGCACCCGTATGCAAGGCTGGTGAAGCACTGCAATTCCGTGTAACATGGGACTAATTTCAGGTTGTGCCCTATAATGAAATTAGACCTCCACATTGTGGGCTGGTTCCCTTCAAATGTTCTATTGAGATGTATGTTTTTTACTATTTTGGAAAAGGGGAGAAAGAAACTAAATGAATGCTTAAAGGTAAAAATTGGTGATGCACCTGATTTAGATAAAAATAATGCAATCTGATCCACAATGTTTGTTCAGAAATCTGACTTTTACACAATCCAGACTTGGCATAAATATCACAAAAGTGATTCTAAGGAAGGTTTAAAAACAGGTTTTTATGAAGGAAAAGGTTTTTTCACAACACAAAAGACTATCTCTGGTTAACACGACCTAAGACCTGTAATGAATATATGCTTAATGCTGCAAGCAAGGAAGTGAGACAATAATTTTAAAGGTTTAATAATAAAACAAAACAAAATTTCATCAAAATCACTTCAATAATCAGCACTAAAAAGAAAGGTAATTCAACTCATCTGAAATAAACAAAGAAAAGTTCTACAAGGAAGACAAAAGTATAACCTGTAACCTATCGATCTCTCAATAAAAATGTAAAAATATGAGCTACAAGAATTCTTCAATCTGTCTGAATCAGAATGAGAATCAAGAACTAGCAAAAACAAACTTTTGCTTTACAATATATAGGTCTGCTCTCTCTAAGAGGCATGCAAAAAATATAGACTTGCAAATAACTGCCTCTAAAAATAATCATCCCGAGCAACCTCAAAAATAAGGCCCACAACTGCCACAAATTGAGCAAAAATAGCTCCAATTTGGGCCCGTCCATGTACTTGACCAAAAAGTTGACCAAGGACCCTAAAAATACTCCTAAAAAATCATGCAAAACCTCCTAGGTGGCCTAGTTAACTCAACTAATCAATTTGCATGATTTTGCATGAGCAAAATTGATTGTGAGTAAATAATAAAGTAATAGAATAATTACTTTATTATTGGTTACAATTTGTTTTATTTCTGATTTTACAACTTCTGGAAAATAATAAAGTAATTTGGAAAATATTACTTTATTATTTATTTACAATTAATGACTTTGTAAAATCATGCATGATTAGAAGAAAATATCACTCCTTATCACTCCAATTACACTTTCTTATTTTGCATGATATGAGCACAAATAGGACTTAGAAGGAAAAGAAAACTCCTTATATCTCCATGTGAGAAAATATCCCTATTTTGCATGATTCAACTACACATTAAGGCAAAAAATTTTACCCTTATTACTCCAAGATCAATGTGAAAACATTATCTTCTCTTTGCAAGATAAAACTCTTAGTTCACTACATGCACAAAAAACAATATGCATAACATCCTTATGACTCCCTTTGATGCCTTAGTGCACATATATATCATTACATTTTAAGCTACCTTATATCTCCATATGCAACTCTAAAATCAAGAAAGAAAAATCAATAAGCTCCATGACTCCATCACTGCACCATCATACTTGCACCATTATACTGCCACCATGCATAATTGCTTACCTTGGGAAACTCCATGCTTAGTCCTCATGCATGCCATGTCTAAAAACATACTCATCTTGGCTTTGTTTGCCACCATGCATAATCAAGAAGTATCCTTACCTTTGGATGTTTGCAAAGAAGACAAGGAACCTAATTAGCATGTGTATCTTTGTCCATGCATTACCCGACCACCAAGGAAATTTGAATAGTTTATAAGGCATAAAGCCTTTCTCTTTCATCATATCAGCCCTCTTGACTTAATAAAAATCAAGTCTTAAGCATTGTGTGTTGACCACTCCATGTTATGATGACTAGGATCTTCAAGAATAAGGTTTTGACCACAGGCACTTCTTGGATAAGGTAATTATTTATTTTTGTGAAGTCAAAAAATCACACTTGAGAAAAAGATCTTTTGAACAAAACAAAGAGACAACCCTAAAAGTTGCTCATTCTTCATTTGTCATGCTCTTCACTTGCTCTGCAACTTTACTCTGCCAGCCTTAGGGTTTGAAGGTTTGAAGCATATCTCTAGTTTTTTCACTCCTCTTAATGGCTTCTCTTAGTTGAATCTTTGGAACTCTGCATCGCAGGGAAGAAGGTAACACTTGCTTTGAGTTTTATATGAGGCATTTTATTTGATCTGTAGCTTTTATTCCTTTCATGGTTGTGCCCTCTTTCTTCATTCATGGTTATCTCCATATGTTGTGCATTCTTTAATACCTTCTTTTTGTTTATGTATCTTTCTTCTTGCAACTCTTCACCTATTCTTGAAATCTTAAGGTTGTTGTAAGGCCGTGGAAAGATCTTCTCTACCATGTCAACAAAAAAGAGGTAAGCACTTGTCATTCTTCACCTCTGTAGCTTCATTTGTCTCTGGTTTTACACTTTGAAGAATGACAAGGCTGTAGGTAGACATGGGTATTGCATTTTATAGAAAAAATGTTATATCACTGTTGGCCATGACTGTATATGTCTCTTTCAGCTTTGACTTGGCTGTAGGTACAGAAAACCTAAGGGTTTGAGATTTTGAGATGAGGGTTTGTTGTTTTCTTGCATTTTCAAGGCCTCCATCTGTCACGGCCACTCTCTTTCTGTATATAGGCACCAAACTGTGTAAATTGTTGAGGGTTTGTTCATTTTGAAACTAGGGTTTCAACCCTCCTTGCACAAAAACTCCTTCATACTGCCATGGCTATTCTCCTTCACTGTTATGTCATTCTCTTTTGACTGTCTATGAAGAAAAGAACAAGGCCTTATACTTTATGTCAAGAGTTGTTCATTTTGCACTTTCAAGGCTTTGATAAGCCAAATGGCATCTTTTTGTATGCTAATGTGCCCCACTTTGTGGTAAAAGTTGTCTTGTACTGATCTTCCTCTTTTACAAAAATTTGGTTATAACCTGAATAACCATCCAATAAAGAGAATCTCTCTGATCCAGAAACAACCTACAATATCTGGTCCATAGATGGTAAAGGATAATGATCCTTTAAAGATGCTCTATTTAAATCACGGAAATCAACACAATCTGATTTCTCCATTTTTCTTTCTGACAGGAACCAAGTTAGAAACCCATGAAGTATGTTTGATAGAAAAAATGATATTACCTTCAATGAGTTTATTGAGTTCTATCTTCATAAGCACTTCCAGTTTGGGATTCAATGGCCTTTTCTTCTGTCTAACAAGTTTAACTTTGGGTTCCAGCTCTATTGTGTGTTGAGCTAACTCAGGGTTGAAACCTTTCAAATCTCCATATTCCCATGCAAAAATGTCACTAAACTCTTAACAATGTTGGATGAATGCTTGTTGTTCTTGTTTTGCACATCTTTCCTAACTTAATTAACTTTCCTTTAAAGATCTCAATAGGCTCATAATGTTCTTGCTTTATTGACAAGATGGCCTTCTCTTTTCTCGCCTGATCATCAGTATTAAAGATAGATTCCAAGGTCACTAATCCCTTGGGTAGCTTATTTGATCTTAACTGAAGTATATGGTCATCATATTGTTGTGCAAATTTCTGTTGATTACCTGCAGAAAATTCAGCCTCTTCCATTAAGAAATATACAATTTGTTCATCACTATCAAACACTCGCCAACTGACATTATTATCTGGAACTGATGGTCTAACAACTTTGACATATAAAGGAGAGTGGATATTCCTCATTTTAGAAGAATATCATATTCAGCTCCTATGGTAGCTAGTTTGTCAGCTTGCTTGTTATCAGTTCTAAGTACAGATATTAGATTAAATCTATCATGTCCCAAACTCTGTGTTTATACAACTTCAGCAAGTCATTTTTTGTAGCAGCAAGATTTTTGACCTGTTTAACTACTAATTCATTGTCTCCAAAAACTTTTAAGCACCTGATTTTTCTTTTCCTTGTCCATTCTAATCTGTGAACTAAAGCCTCATATTCAGCTGAGTTGTTAGAACAGCTGAAGGAAAATCTGAAAGATTAATATTTCTCACCTGTAGGAGAAACTAAAACAGCACCTCTTCCAGTTCCTACTTTGCTTCTAGAACCATCAAAATATAGTTCCCAAACATCATTTTCAGACTCTACAATTTGTTGTTTTACTTCTTTAATCAAATTTGGAATGACTGCATTATTTTCCTGAATCATGTACACACCAAGGCCTATCTCATCTATTTGCTCAAATGGATCTGTTTCATGATTTTATGTTGCCCATTGATCTAAAACTATATTTAGAATCCCTTCTAAAGGTGTATTTGGGTCTTGGACAGGAATCAGATCTTCTTGATCAAAAATGAAAAGATTGACATTTATGGAACTGGGTGTGTAAGGTTCCAGGTGATCTTTTGCTAGTGGTTCAGACTTGATTATAACCTTAGTTTCATATCTAGTTCTGAAAAATAAATGTGTCCAATCAAATGATAAATACCCACCTAACCTTGTTGTAAAATCTCTGGATAAGCAAATGGCAAAGGTAGGTGGCAGATCAATGACATAAATGTCCTAGTATATAACAAAGTTTGGACAAGCATGCAAAGTAAGGCCTAAATTTTTGAACATTCCAACCGTACTCACTTTAATTCCATCCATTTGTACAACACCTCTAACAACAGGGTCATATTTCAAACCTAACTTATCAGCTAGCTGCTTTGGCATAACTAAGCTGTTAGCTCTTGAAACTATCGTACAATTATGTACTAAAAAGTCACCTACAATCAAAGTGACATAAAATGGTGGAGGTTTGCCTACTGGTTTAGGTTGTTCTATTTTTTTTTCTACCTCATTTGCAATCATAATCTGAGGTTGATGTGATTTTTGTACTTCATTTGACAAAGGCAATTGAGATAATGCATTTTGTAACAAATCCTTTTGTCCTGGAATGTGTAAAGCATCTAAAATAGACATGCTTACTGTTGTCTTTTTCATATGATCCAAAATATTAAAAGCATGACCACTAACCTTTTGTTGTACTTTTGGGACAGTAACCTCTGATTGGTCTTTAGCTGACTGTTTATTTTTTGCAGTTGGCTATCTTGACAAAATATGCAAATCCTTTGATGTAGAAGCTTGATTCTGTTCATTCTGAGTTGTAGAAACTGTATTTTTTTCCTTTATCAACTTGTTGTGGTACATTTCCAGCTTGTTGTTTACCAATATCAGCTTGTTAATTTCCATTTCCGGATTGTTGTTGCAAGTCAACAACTCTCTTTTTTTTTCTTGTATTTGCTGCAATATTAGTAAAAGATTGCTTTTGACCTGGCAACTGATTCACACCACAAAATTTATTAGCCTGCCAATTCATTAAAGCAACGTCAGGATTAACATACTAAGTCTGAATGTCCAGCTAGTTGCTTACATCACTTACTGAATTTTTAGCAGCAGCATAGTTATTCTATACCATCAAAGTTTGATTTACTATTCCATTTGGCCAATTGGCCTAATTATGAGGCTGATTACAGGGATAACACCATACATAGTCTTGAACCATGTTGTTCTGTATAGGCACTATTTCCTTTGATTTAGTAACAGCATTTGGATTGTATTGTTGATTTGGCCTATTGTTATAATTTCTCCTTTGACCCTGATAATCTACCTGATAACTAGGTCTATTTGCTTGGTAAGGGGCTGCTTGGTAAAGTCTGTTATTCTGATTTGTTTGAAATTTCAGACTCACTAAGTCATTACTCACAGTTTGCAGTATTTTTGCTATACTTTGCTAGTTTTCTTTGAACTCTCGAAATTCAGAATGAATGGGATCTATACCATTTTGTGCATTTGCTTGATAACCAAAAGATGGTATTGCTGAAATATGCGGGGCTGAAATTGGTATTAAAGGTTGTATATCTGGGAAAATTAGCATTGGGGGCCTAGGTGTTATCTTACCATCTTGTATTAAACTATTTTCTGCTCTTATTGCAATATCAAAAATAGCTGGTAAAGTTACCCCTCCCATGGATTGTATCATAACAGCAATATCAGAATTTAATGCCCTTAAATAATACAAAAAAGCATGCTCTGGTGATGGTTTCACTGTTTCAGGGATTCTATTCCATGTTTTCTAAAATCTGAAATTAAAATGTCATTTTCTCTTGTGGAGCCCTCTTAATAATAGTCATTTGTTCAACTAATGATAAATGATCAGCTTTGTCTTGAAATTGCCTATTCAAAGCAGCACCTAATTCATCCCAAGATCTAATTGAATTAACTACTAAACCTCTAAACCATTGAAGAGCTTTACCTTTAAATGATGCTGCCAACAACCTGATTGCAATGTTCTCTTTGGTGATGTGGTGAAAAGAACACAAAGAATCCACATCTCTGATATGTTCAATGGGTGCAGTCCCATCTTCTCCTGTGAAATTTGGTAAACTTTTCAATGCAGCCATCGGTATGTCATCATGTTGATTCAGATTCAAAGGACTGCCTCCATTAAACGAAACAAAAGGCTGATTTCGAGGTGGTGGTGGATTTCTTCCACCACCTCCACCTCCTCCTCCTGCTGGAGGTGGTATTCCTCTTATTCCTCCTCCAAGAGGTGGAATTGGTCCTCCACCTCCTCCTAATAGAGCTATTGGAGTAGGTGGTATTTGAACTGGTGCCTGGACTGGAACTACTTGGAAAATTTCTTGTAACACAGGGTCCTCCTTTGTAAACTCAAGAAGAAGAGGTTCCTCTTGGAAAACAGGGATCTGCTCTCTTGGGCTTGCTGGTAGAGAAAAAATTATGTTGATGAACTTGCAAACAATGGATTCTAATGTGAAGCAAACTCAGGATGTGTACTTGGCAGATCTGAAATAACTGATGAATCTATTGTATTGGCCTCTTTCTCTTCTTTTATTCTCCTCTTTGGCGGAGATAACTGATTATGCTTCTTCTCAAAAAAAATTCTTGACCTTGTTTGATTTTTTTTCATAGGCTACAAGATCTGATCTGAAAAACCAAAGTATCAGAGTCGCCATGTACTTGATAATGAACCTCTAAAAGGCTGGAATTCTGTTGTTTATACCAAAAACAGCAAAAAAAAATAAGTCCTTTTGAACTGAAAATTAGTTCAAAGTCCCACCAGGCGTCCCAAAAACTATTATCACTAGGAATTGCACCCATATGCAAGGCTGGTAAAGCACTGCAATTCCGTGTAACATGGTTGTCGGTGCCCTATGACGAAATTAGACCTCCAGATTGTGGGCTGGTTCCCTTCAAATGTTCTATTGATATGTATGTTTTTTACTATTTTGGAAAAGGGGAGAAAGAAACTAAATGAATGCTTAAAGGTAAAAATTGGTGATGCACCTGATTTGGATAAAAATAATGCAATCTGATCCACAATGTTTGTTCAGAAATCTGACTTTTACACAATCCAGACTTGGCATAAATATCACAAAAGTGATTCTAAAGAAGGTTTGAAAACAGGTTTTTATGAAGGAAAATATTTTTTCACAACACAAACGACTATTTCTGGTTAACACAATCTAAGACCTGTGATGAATATATGTTTAATGCTGCAAGCAAGGAAGTGAGACAATAATTTTAAAGGTTTAATAATAAAACACAGCAAAATTTCATCAAAATCACTTCAATAATCAGCACTAAAAGGAAAGGTAATTCAACTGATCTGAAATAAACAAAGGAAAGTTTTGCAAAGAAAATAAAAGTATAACCTGTAACCTGTCGATCTCTCAATAAAACTATAAATATGAGCTACAAGAATTCTCCAATCTGTCTAAATCAGAATGAGAATCAAGAACTAGCAAAAACAAACTTTTGCTTTACAATATATAGGTCTGCTCTCTCCAAGAGGCATGCAAAAAATATGGACTTGTAGATAACTGCCTCTAAAAATAATCATTCCCGAGCAACCTCCAAAATCCTCAAAAATAGGGCCTAAAACTGCCACAAATTGAGCAAAAATAGCTCCAATTTGGAACTGTCCATGTACTTGACCAAAAAGTTGACCAAAAACCCTAAAAATACTCCTAAAAAATCATGCAAAACCTCCTAGGTGGCCTAGTTAACTCAACTAATCAATTTGCATGATTTTGCATGAGCAAAATTGATTGTGAGTAAATAATAAAGTAATAGAATAATTACTTTATTATTGGTTACAATTTGTTCTATTTCTGATTTTACAACTTCTGGAAAATAATAAAGTAATTTGGAAAATATTACTTTATTATTTATTTACAATTAATGACTTTGTAAAATCGTGCATGATTAGAAAAAAATATCACTCCTTATCACTCCAATTACACTTGCCTATTTTGCATGATATGAGCACAAATAGGACTTAGAAGGAAAAGAAAACTCCTTGTATCTCCATGTGAGAAAATATTCCTATTTTGCATGATTCAACTACACATTAAGGCAAACAAATTTACCCTTATTACTCCAAGATCAATGTGAAAACATTATCTTCTCTCTACAAGATAAAACTCTTAATTCACTCCATGCACAAAAAACAATATGCATAACATCCTTATGACTCCCTTTGATGCCTTAGTGCACATATATATCATTACATTTTAAGCTACCTTATATCTCCATATGCAACTCTAAAATCAAGAAGGAAAAATCAATAAGCTCCATGACTCCATCACTACACCATCATACTTGCACCATTATACTGCCACCATGAATAATTGCTTACCTTGGGAAACTTCATGCTCAGTCCTCATGCATGCCATGTCTAAAAACATACTCATCTTGGCTTTGTTTGCCACCATGCATAATCAAGAAGTATCCTTACCTTTGGATGTTTGCAAAGAAGACAAGGAACTTGATTAGCATGTGTATCTTTGTCCATGCATTACCCGACCACCAAGGAAATTTGAATAGTTTATAAGGCATAAAGCCTTTCTCTTTCATCATATCAGCCCTCTTGACTTGATAAAAATCAAGTCTTAAGCATTGTGTGTCGGCCACTCCATGTTATGATGACTAGGATCTTCAAGAATAAGGTTTTGACCACGGGCACTTTCTTGGATAAGGTAATTATTTATTTTTGTGAAGTCAAAAAATCACACTTGAGAAAAAGATCTTTTGAACAAAACAAAGAGACAACCCTAAAAGTTACTCATTCTTCATTGTCACGCTCTTCACTTGCTCTGCAACTTTACTCCGCCGGCCTTAGGGTTTGAAGCTTTGAAGCATATCTCTGGTTTTTTCACTCTTCTCAATGGCTTCTCTTGGTTGAATCTTTGGAACTCTGCATCGCAAGGAAGAAGGTAACACTTGCTTTGAGTTTTATATGAGGCATTTTATTTGATCTGTAGCTTTTATTCCTTTCATGGCTGTAGCCTCTTTCTTCATTCATGGTTATCTCCATATGTTGTGCATTCTTTAATACCTTCTTTTTGTTTCTGTATCTTTATTCTTGCAACTTTTTCCCTGTTCTTGAAAGCTTAAGGCTGTTGTAAGGCCGTTGAAAGATCTTCTCTACCCTGTCAGCAAAAAAGAGGTAAGCACTTGTCATTCTTCACCTCTGTAGCTTCATTTGTCTCTGGTTTTACACTTTGAAGAATGACAAGGCTGTAGGTAGACATGGGTATTGCATTTTATAACAAAAAATGTTATATCACTGTCGGCCATGACTGTATATGTCTCTTTCAACTTTGACTTGGTTGTAGGTGCAGAAAACCTGAGGGTTTGAGATTTTGAGATGAGGATTTGTTGTTTTCTTGCATTTTCAAGGCCTCCATCTATCACGACCACTCTCCTTCTGTATATAGGCACCAAAATGTGTAAATTGTTGAGGGTTTGTTCATTTTGAAACTAGGGTTTCAACCCTCCTTGCACAAAAACTCCTTCATACTGCCATGGCCATTCTCTTTTGACTATCTATGAAGAAAAGAACAAGGGATTGTACTTTTTGTTAAGAGTTGTTCATTTTGCACTTTCAAGGCTTCAATCTGTCATGGCCACTCTCCTATGGTATTCACTATTCTTTCTTTTACTTGTAAGAAACAAGGGTTTGATATTTCTTTGAAAAGATCTTGTTTAACTTGCAGATGAGTGTACTTGTTATCATGAGAAATCTTCTGGCATGGCTATGACTGCATTTTTCTTTTATCTGAGTCTTCTTGACTGTGGGTGCAAAAATTAGCACTAGGGTTTGATTTCTGTCAAATGGGTATACATTTTAGCATGAGCAATCCGTCCTGTATAGCACCTTCTTGGCTGTACTTTTCCTTCATCTGTGGGTTTAAAAATGACACTAGGGTTTGGACTTTAAATAAGTGAAAGGTCACTTTGCATCATACAGAACTCTCTCCTGCTCTCCTTGTGACTGTCATGCTATTAATGATGATACATTTTATCTCTTCTGTCCCACTGTAGCTACTGGGTAAAATAGCAAATTTTTTGATATTGTGTATGAATGACTAGTATCATTTACCTCCATCTGTATCATACATTGACACTTCTGAAAGGCTCTCCTATAGCATAAATGGGTTTCTTTAGCTTATTTGCATATGGTATATCTCTTTAGTTTGCAAACTATAATATGATGGACTGTTTGGCTGTGGTATCATTTCTTGACTATCATACGTGTTTGGATCTTTCTGTACTCTATACATCATGTATTCTTCTCCTCATTGTCTGTGGTATTCTTAAGGTATACCTGTGGCATGCTTAAACATGTTCATATCTCCTTAGTTGTTATGCATTCTTTAAAGACATCTGTAGCATAGATACATGTTCTTATCTCTCCTTACACCTGTAGTTGTCCTTGTGCATTCTGACTGCCTATCTCATGATTTGGATATTATGTATCATGCATATCAAGCATTTCTCTTCTTGGTTGTCTGTTTACTATGACTGTATCATGATAGAACAAATGACATAGAAGAAAGAGGAATGTTTACCTTGTGAATTTCATGTTCTTTGTCAATCATCAATACTGTAGCATCTGGCATGTGTCATGTTCTTCTTCTATTGTTTCTCCTTCATCATTTGATCTACTCCTGTAGATGGATATGGCAACTGAAATATACTCCGTCTGTCTCTTGCTTGTATAAACCACTTCATGATCACTGTCCTAACTGTCTATAATGAAGATGACTGTATATGTATCTTTGTTCTTGCAATGTATCCTTCTTTATGGCATGGCACCTTCTTGACTGCACCATGGCATCACTGTAGTTCCAAGGTGTATGAGATAAGGTTTATTTGATCAAAGTAGTTGATAAGATGCATAGAAACCACCTTATTATCTTTGGACTAGAGCATTCTTAACACTCCACTGTGCTCAATGTATTTGAATCCTTCTTTTCTCTATACATCATATCTCTTGCTTTTGGATTTGTACTTGACTGTCATGTCAATGATGATATATGTAGCTGCTCCATAGCTTGTTCTTCTTTTAATATTTCTGGTACTAAGTGACAGTCTTTATCATTTGATGAATGTTATTCAGAGAGCATGTTGTATGCATCTGTCATCTGCATATTTGCCTCTAGCATGTGACTGTTACACTTATCTCATATATTCTTGTGAGGTTTTCTTTTATGACAGTCAAGTTGGCATAGTGTATATATGATTGTCTTGTCTTGTAGGCTGTCTCATTTGTTGTCCCATGTGGCATTTTACTTGACTATCTCTATGAGACATTTACAATTTGAATGTGATATAACTATTAAACTTTGAACACCTTTAATCAATAGGAGACAATATGAGAAATACCTGGTATAGAGTGTTGCCTCATCTTTGAAATTGTACTTGTATTCCTTATTGCATAGCAAGGCATTGAATGGTATCCCTGCTTTTGATGTATCTCATATGGACATAAGCTCTTGATAACATAGCATAGGGAAGCAACATATGATGTAATTTGTCCATTACTCTTGATATATTTCTTGACTATGTAAGAAAGAAGCATGTTGGGCTCAACCCTTGTGGGAGCCACATTTAATCCACGTGCTTATTTGTCCTATACCTGCACAGTGAACAAACAAGTTAGCATAAAAAAATACCTGATAGCATTGATTGATTTTTTTCATGATTTCTTCCTGATTTGTGTCATTTTCTGATCTGATTTCTCATCTGAATGCATGATGTGATAAGTAGATGCCTCTATTTGATAAAAGCATGTGATAATTTTAAATATCCGGAGTACTAACAGGGTTGTCCCCAAAATTTTGCAAGTTCAACTGATGATGGCTTGGAGTGAAGACTGAAGACTTGAAGGCCAGCCTCAACAGAAATCTCCATCATCAGGCAATGATGGATGTTTAACCTTATCATGTGTTCATTTCTTTCTCTTTTATCAAACAGATGCATAGCTTGCATGTCTGCAATTGCTCAATCTAGTTACTCCCACGGCTTGTGTGGGACATATTTGAACACTTATTTTAAACATGATCAGTTAATTTCTCTTATGCATATGATGTATATGTATTTCCTTTTTCAATCAATGCATGAGATAAAGTAACAGATACTTGAATGTATGTTCAAAATATGACATGAAATAACAGTGCAATACAAATATCTTTCTCTTTTATTCAAAACTGATTAACTGAATAATCAATTTAACTTATGACTCCTGAAAGATCAAACTGTGTAGAACAACTGTATCTCCTTGAATGTTTGATTTCTTGACAATCAATTCTCTTGTCATGATAACTTCTCAGTCCTGATTGGACTGATGGGCTATCCTGACAACTGGATATTTTCTTCCACTCTGTCAAGGCATCAACCATTCAATGAATGCATAACTTTGAAGTTTTCTATTATTCCTTCCGAACAACTACACTTAGGTCCAACTAATTTTAAGTGTGAACAAAAAATTAGTAACATTTCTGGCGACCTCTCAGAGGTGTTTGCCTGCTAAACAGTTTAGAACTAGTAGCCTAGCCTTTCCATTAGGCATAGAGTCATTTCTGCCCTGAACTATGAGACATTTTGCAACTCACACTAACTGAAAACAACAACAACAGCTAACTGAAAACTGAAACTAAAACTGATTTGCCTAAAACAAAACCAGCAACATGTACAAAAGCACTTCTTAGAAAGAAAACAACAAAACTGAAACTAACTGTACAAAAGCACTTATTTGCAGCATAAGGCTGCCTTACTTAGTAGCATATCTTGAGGTGAATCCCATTAACTGGGATTGGCAACACCTCACCATCTAACTTAGCAAGGTGAAATGCATTGTTTTGCTTGCATTCTGTGATTATATATGGTCCATCCCATATTGCATCAAACTTTGTATGTTGTCCTAGTCTGCTTTTCAACTCATTCCACTTGAAAACTAGATCTCTTCTTTATAAACTCTTAGTACTGCCCTTTTATCAAAAGTCCTCTTCATTTGGTTCTGGTGTACTTCCAATGTTTTCAAGGCCTCCTTCCTAATTTCTTCAAGTTCAATCAGCTATGCAAGCCTGATTTCCATTGGTTGTTCTTCAAGTAACTCTAGCTCTTTTATGTAGCTAAGTGTTGGCAACTCTACTGTTATTGGTAACTTGGCTTCCTTTCCATATGTAAGCACATAGGGTGAATTACATGTCGATCTTTTAGGCGTAATCCTATCAGCCCACAATGCTAACTTTAACTTATCATGCCAAGACCTCTGATTCTCATCAACCATTTTCTTTATAATCTTAATCAGATTTTTGTTAGTTGATTCAGCCTGTCCATTACCTTGAGGGTAATAATTTGATGAAGTACTCAAGAATATATTGTTTTTGACAAATCAATCAGATACTCTTAATCCAATAAATGCTAAAGCATTATCTGAAATAAGAGTCAGGAGTTCCAAACCTGGACACTAGATCTTGATAAAAATTTAGGACTGTTGTTTCATTAGCATCTTTCAAAGCAACTGCTTCAGTCCACTTAGTGAAATAATCAGTAGCAGTCAAAATCCACTTGTGTCCTTGGCTTGAAGGTGGGTTAATAGGACCAATGAAGTCCAGTCCCCACTTGTCAAATGGTTGTTCCACTTGAATAGGATGCAAAGGCATTGCTACCAGTCTTTGTTTACCTGCAAAAACTGAACACTTTAGACATTTCTTTACCCATTCATGAGCATCCTTGAACATGTCAGGAAAATAGTAACCAGCTCTCATAATCTTCAAAGTTGTTGTTCTTACTGCAAAATGACCTCCAGCAGGTCCATCATGAAATTCTTCTAGGATCCTTTGAATCTGATCTGGTTGTACACATCTCAGTAAAACATTGTTAAAATCTCTCATGTATAGAATTCCATCAATTATAGCATAAGGGATTGCCTGTAATCTGTAATATCTTCTTTTAGATCTGTCCAAGCCTTGTGGACAATCACCAGTGTGCAGATAATGAATCATATCATGCACCCAACTTGTAGGGGGGTCTGGGACAATAATTGTTTCATCATTTTGAAGCACTGGCTTAGCTTCTCCTTCAAGTTCTTTGTTGTATCCTTCATTTTCTGCAAGTTGTTCACACAGTTCTTTGCCTCAGATCAACTTGGTTACCTTGATTTGTATGTCATATTCCATGACCTTAGTTATCCACCCTACTCTCTTATCATTTAAATCCTTACTGAGCAAAAATTCTTTCACTGTTTGGTGAAAAACCATTAACTGAATTCTATTATTTGAAAGCATATGTTTGAATTTCTTTAAACTTCTGATAACAGCTAATACATGCTTTTCAACAAAAGAATATCTTACCTCATAATCATGCAAAACTTGGCTGAAAAATGCCACGGGTTGTTCCATTCCTTCATTGTTCTGCTGACAAAGCATAGCTGATATAGTATTCACACTACCAAATGCATATAGAATGAAGTCTTTATCAAAGTTTCAATTTATCAAAGTTGGAGCAGCAACAAGTGCCTCCTTTATCTCTTCAAAACTCTGCTTTCCTTCTTTGGTCCAGCTGAAAGGAATATTCTTTTTCAACATTGCTGTAAGAGGTTGTAAAAGTGTTGCTATGTTAGGAATAAACCTTCTTACAAAGTTAATTCTTCCCAGAAAGCTCTGTAAGCCTTTCTTATGTGCAGGAAGAGGTTATGCCAATATTGCAGTAATTCTTTCAGGATCAATTGATATTCCATCCTTAGACACAATGTATCCCAATAGTTTGCCTTCATGAATAGAGAAAATACTCTTCTTTGGGTTTAATGATACTCCAAACTCTCTACATCTTTCAAAGATTAGTCTTAAATGATGAAAATGATCTTCAACTTTTTTTGAAAAAACAGTCACATCATCTAAGTATACAAGCACAATTTTATTAATCAGGCATTGAAAAGCCATGTCCATTGCTCTCTGAAATGTTGCACCTGCATTTGATAAGCCAAATGGCATCTTTTTGTATGCTAATGTGCCCCACTTTGTGGTAAAAGTTGTCTTGTATTGATCTTTCTCTTTTACAAAAATTTGGTTATAACCTGAATAACCATCCAATAAAGAGAATCTCTCTGATCCAGAAACAACCTGCAATATTTGCTCCATAGATAGTAAACGATAATGATCATTTAAAGATGCTCTATTTAAATCACGGAAATCAACACATAATCCATTTTTCTTTCTGACAGGAACCAAATTAGAAACACATGAAGTATGTTTGATAGGAAAAATGATATTACCTTCAATGAGTTTATTGAGTTCTGTCTTCATAAGCACTTCCAGTTTGGGATTCAATGGCCTTTGCTTCTGTCTGACAGGTTTAGCTTTGGGTTCCAACTCTATTGTGTGTTGAGCTAACTCAGGGTTGAAACCTTTCAGATCTCCATATTCCCATGCAAAAATGTCACTAAACTCTTGACAAAGCTGGATGAATGCTTGATGTTCTTGTTTTGTACATATCTTTCCCAGCTTAAGCAACTTTCCTTTAAAAATCTCAATAGGCTCATAATGCTCTTGCTTTATTGACAAGTTGGCCTTGTCTTTTCTCACCTGATCATCAGTATTAAAGATAGATTTCAAGTTCACTAAGCCCTTGGGTAGCTTATTTGATCTTCACTGAAGTATATGGCCATCATATTGCTGTGCAAATTTCTGTTAATTACCTACAGAAAATTCAACCTCTTCCATTAAGAAATTTACAATCTGTTCATCACTGTCAAGCACTTGCCAACTGACATTATTATCTGGAACTAATGGTCTAACAACAACTTTGACATATAAAGGAGAGTGGATATTCCTCATTTCAGCAGGAATATCATATTCAGCTCTTATGGCAGCTAGTTTGTCAGCTTGCTTGTTATCAATTCTAGGTACAGATATCAGATTAAATGCATCAAACTCTTTTATCATGTCCCAAACTCTGTGTTTATACAACTTCAACAAGTCATTTTTTGTAGCAACAAGATTTCTGACCTATTTAACTACTAATTCACTGTCTCCAAAAACTTTTAAGCACCTGATTTTTCTTTTCCTTGTCCATTCTAATCCGTGAACTAAAGCCTCATATTCAACTGAGTTGTTAGAACAGCTGAAGGAAAATCTGAAAGATGAATAATATTTCTCACCTGTAGGAGAAACTAAAACAGCACCTCCTCCAGCTCCTACTTTGCTTCTAGAACCATCAAAATATAGTTCCCAAACATCATTTTCAGACTCTACAATTTGTTGTTTTTCTTCTTTAATCAATTTTTGAATGACTATTATTTTCCTAAATCATATACACACCAAGGCCTATCTCATCCATTTGCTCAAATGGATCTATTTCATGATTTTCTGTTGCCCATTGATTTAAAACTATATCTAGAATCCCTTCTAAAGGTGTATTTGGGTCTTGGACAAGAATCAGATCTTCTTGATCAAAAATGAAAAGATTGACATTTATGGAACTGGGTGTGTAAGGTTCCAGGTGATCTTTTGCTAGTGGTTCAGACTTGATTGTAACCTTGGTTCCATATCTAGTTCTAAAGAATAAATGTGTCCAATCAAATGATAAATACCCACCTAACCTTATTGTAAAATCTCTGGATAAGCAAATGGCAAAGGTAGGTGGCAGATCAATGACATAAATGTCCTGGTATATAACAAAGTTTGGACAAGCATGCAAAGTAAGGCCTAAATTTTTGAACATTCCAACTGTACTCACTTCAATTCCATCCATTTGTACAACACCTTTAACGACAGGTTCATATTTCAGACCTAACTTATCAGCTAGCTGATTTGGCATAACTGAGCTGCTGGCTCCTGAATCTATCATGCAATTATATACTAAAAAGTCACCTACAATCAAAGTGGCATAAAATGGTGGAGGTTTGCCTACTGGTTTAGGTTGTTCTATTCTTTTTTCTACCTCATTTGCAATCATAATCTGAGGTTGATGTGATTTTTGTACTTCATTTGACAAAGGCAACTGAGATAATGCATTTTGTAACAAATCTTTTTGCCCTGGAATGTGTAAAGCATCTAAAATAGACATGCTCACTGTTGTCTTTTTCATATGATCCAAAATATCAAAAGCATGACCACTAACCTTTTGCTGTATTTTTGGGACTGCAACCTCTGATTGGTCTTTAGTTGGCTATTTATTTTCTGCAGTTGGCTATCTTGACAAAATATGCAAATCTTTTGATGTAGAAGCTTGATTCTATTCATTCTGAGTTGTAGAAACTGTATTTTTTCCTTTATCAACTTGTTGTGGTAGATTTCCAGCTTGCTGATTTGCATTTCCGGACTGTTGTTGTAAGTCAACAGCTCTCTTTTTTTTATCTTGTATTTGCTGCAATATTAGTAAAAGATTGCTTTTAACCTGACAACTGATTTACACCACAAAATTCATTAGTCTGCCAATTCATTAAAGCAACATCAGGATTAACATACTGAGTCTGAATGTCCAACTGGTTGTTTACATCACTTGCTAAATTTTCAGTAGCAACATAGTTATTCTGTACCATCAAAGCTTGATTTACTATTCCATTTGGGCAAGTGGCCTGATTATGAGGTTGATTACAGGAATAACACCATGCATAGTCTTGAACCATGTTGTTCTGTATAGGCACTATTTCCTTTGATATACTAACAACATTTGGATTGTATTTCTGATTTGGCCTATTGTTATAATTTCTCCTTTGACCCTGATAATCTGCCTGATAATCAGGGCTATTTCTTGGTAAGGGACTACTTGTTAAGGTCTGTTATTCTAATTTGTTTGAATTTTCAAACTCACTAAGTCATTACTCACAGTTTGCAGTATTTTTGCTATACTTTGCTGGTTTTCTTTGAACTCTCAAAATTTAGAATGAATGGGATCTGTACCATTTTGTGCATTTGCTTGATAACCAAAAAATGGTATTGTTGAAATATGCGGGGCTGAAATTAGTATTAAAGGCTGTATATCTGGGAAAATTGGCATTGGGGGCCTAGGTGTTATCTTACCATCTTGTATTAAATTGTTTTCTGCTCTTATTGCAATATCAAAAGTAGCTAGTAAAGTTACCCCTCCCATGGATTATATCATAACAACAATATCAGAATTTAATGCCCTTAAATAATACAAAAAAACATGCTCTGGTGAAGATTTCACTGTTTCAGGGATTCTATTCCATGTTTTCTGAAATCTGAAATTAAAATGTCATTTTCTCTTGTGGAGCGCTTTTAATAGTAGTCATTTGTTCAACTAATGATAAATGATCAGATTTGTCTTGAAATTGCCTATTCAAAGCAGCACCTAATTCATCCCAAGATCTAATTGAATTAACTGCTAAACCTCTAAACCATTGAAGAGTTTTACCTTTAAATGATGTTGCCAACAACCTGATTGCAATGTTCTCTTTAGTGATGTGAACAGAACACAAAGAAGCCACACCTCTGATATGTTCAATGGGTGTAGTCCCATCTTCTCTTATGAAATTTGGTAAACTTTTCAATGCAGCCATCGGTATGTCATCATGCCGATTCAGATTCAAAGGGCTGCCTCCATTAAACGAAACAAAAGGCTGATTTTGAGGTGGTGGTGGATTTCTTCCACCACCTCCACCTCCACCACCTCCACCTCCACCTCCACCTCCTCCTGGAGGTGGTATTCCTCCTATTCCTCCTCTAAGAGGTGGAATTGGTCCTCCACCTCCTCCTAGTAGAGCCATTGGAGTAGGTGGTATTTGAACTGGTCCCTGGACTGGAACTACTTGGAAAATTTCTTGTAACACAGGTTTCTTGGAACATTTATGCTAAACTGAAACACTCACTCCCTCCCCTCCTCTCTCTCTCCCCTCTTCTCTTTCTCACCTCTACTTCCCTCCTCTCTCTCTACTTCCCTCCCCTCCCTACATACTACCCTCTCTCTCTACTTCCCTCCCCTCTACCTCCTACCCTCTCTCACTCTCTCTAATGCGCTCGCGTTATGCTTTGACTTGGAAATTACCAAGCCTAAGGCTTGGATTTGCCTTGGGCTTCCAACCCAAAGGTTTGGACTGTGTTTAGGTCATCCAAGGACGTGTTTTTCTATATTCTAAGAAAATTCACATAATCTGAAGCATGCTCCCCATCAAGATTGCATTTTTTTCAATGAAAAGTCAAAAAAAATACTACCATAATCTTAAGCTCTCTGTTAGCTATCTAACTATGTAATTTTTTTCACGTTTTGAGTATGTTAAGGGTTTCACCTTTAATTTTTTTTGTTAGTGTATCCATTTTTTCTCAAAAACCAGTGTCTGGTATTTTCGACTTTTTTTTAATCGTTCATCGAAATTTCAAATAAGTCGCATTTTTAGAAACTAGACTCCATTCTACACATTTTCAAAAAAAATAATTTTCGATTAGTTTTCAAAAATTTTAGGGGGGAACACACTCAATTTTTTATTTTTCAGGATGTGTCCACTTTGAAAATTAGTAAAAAATCAATTATTCATGAAAAAATTATCAGAGAAATCAAGGATAAACTACATGGTGTTAGCTAATTTCTCACTAAAGTGATATTTGAAATACTCAAAAAAGTTAACATTTTAGGGGGAGCACACCAAATGCTATGTTATGTTTTTTGAGAAAAATAAGACCAATTTGTGTGCTACCCCTTTTTGAACCCCTTAATCTCAAACCATTTTTGAAAAAAAAAATAGTAGTTTAAAAACTAGATTCGGAGCACTACGACTCTTGTTTGTTTTGTATCTTCAAATTTTGAGTGTAACTATCTTCAATTTCTTATCCAACATCAATCTTTCCTGATTTCAGAAACCAAAAAAAAATGGCATCTTAAGACCCCCTTTTGGTCCCTCATCTTTGTGCACTTACCTTAATAACGGTTTTCCGTAGAATTTGTCCAATAATCTTGTTCGAAGCTTCTGCTTGGCCATTTGATTGTGGATAATATGGCATAGAGAAGCAATGTTGAATGTGATATTTTTCAAGGAATTTCTTCACATCCTTGTTCTTAAATGGTGTACCATTGTCAGAAACCAAGGAGGAAGGAATGCCAAATCGCAATATTATATTATCTTGTATGAAGCGACAAATTACCTCAATTGTCATAGATCGTAACGGAATAGCTTCGACCCACTTCGTAAAGTAATCAGTGGCAATAATGATGAAAGTGTGTTCTTGAGAGGAAGGTGGAGAAATCTTTCCAATTAGATCCAAGCCCCATAAAGAAAATGGCCAAGGTGAGACATGGTCGAAATTCCTGGGCAGGAGCTCAAATTAAGTGGTTATGTTGTTGACATTGCGGGAATTTTTTGACAAATGCAAAGGAGTCTTGTTCCATGCTTTGCTAATAAAACCCCATACGCAATCATTTATGTACCAAAGACTTTCCTCCAAAGTGCCCTCCACAGGAATCGGAGTGAGCGTCTTCTAATACAATTGGAATTCTGATTTATTAAGACAACGGAGAAGAGCGCCATTATAGCTTCTTTGATACATCACATTGGACAAGATAATATAACGTGTTGCGAGTTTGCGTATGCGAACTCTTGTGTTTTTAGATGTCGAATTAGGAAGGGTACTGTCACGCAAATATTGGATATATGGGAGTACCATTTGTTTGAGTTTGTGTTGCAATAAATATTGGTATCCAGAAGTGTAGTCTCGGATACTGCTAGTGATGTAAGATTGTGAATGGAAAAATGATAATCTTCAAGAGAACCTACATGGGATTTGAGGGAAGTTGCACTCACCATTGCATCTGCATGTCGATTGTCTTTCCTTGGGATTGCGTCAACTGTAAAAGATGAAAGTTGTTTTAATAACGATAAAGTAAGATCACAGTATTGAGATAGTTTATCTTACTTTGCTTGATAAGATCCAGTGACTTGTCTTATGATTAACTATGAATCACCATAAATAGTGATGTGTTTAATATTTAGGGACATTGTGGCACGAAGACCTGCAATGCTCGAGCTTTGTATTCAGCGATGTTGTTCGTGCATGAGAAATTTAGACGGTAAGAAAGAGAAATCGGCTTACCTGAAGGAGGTCCTAGTATTATACCAGCACCAGAGCCAGTTCTACATCTTGAACCATCAAAATATAATTCCCATTTGTCATCTTCATCCAAAGTTAAGATTTTGTCATCAGGAAATTCTTCGTCATTTTGAATAGAAAAAGGTGAAAGTGCTTCAACTAAATGATCGGTTAACGCTTGTCCTTTTATCGCTTTTTTAGAGATAAATTTGAGATAAAATTATGTTAACAACATAACCCATTTAGCTAGGCGACCTGAGAGATCCGTTTTAGCTAATAGATGCTTTAAAGGATCGAATTTTACAATGACATGAATTTTAACGTTTAAAAGATAATATCTTAACTTTTGTGTTGCAAAGACGAGCTAAGCACTATTTCTCTATAATAGTATATCGCACTTCATAATCAAGCAAAGTTTGGCTTATATAATATACAATATGTTCTTTGTCGTCGTCATCATGTTGTGCTAATAATGCTGGGAGAGCATTAGTAGACGCTGATGTGCAAAGAAGAAAGGGCTTGTCTGCAATTGTAGGCTGAAGCACATGAGGTTCAACTAAGTATGTTTTTAAGTTTTTGAAAGCCTTTTGGCAATTCGAATCCCATTGGAATTTTTATTCTTTCTTCAATAGTTGAGTGAAAGGGTGAGTCATATCCGCGAGTTGTGATACAAATCGACGAATGGCTTGTATCTTCCCTTGTAAAGTACAAAGTTGAGATATATTTCGAGGAGGTGGCATGTTAACAATCGCATCAATTTTCTGTGTCTACTTGAATACCTCGATGTGAGACTATAAATCCCAACAGTTTACCATTGTCTACACCAAAGACGCATTTACGAGTATTTAAGCGCATGTTGTATTTCCATATCCATTCGAAGATTTAACGGAGGACTATGACATGATCCTGGCAATTAATAGACTTCGCTAGAATGTCATCGATATAATCCTCTAAGATGTTATACATGTAGTCATGGAAGATAAGCGTCATAGTGCGTTGGTAAGTTGCTCCGGCATTTTTTAATCCAAACGGCATGACCACCCAACAAAATGTTCCCCACGAGGTGATAAAAGTTGTCTTGCATTAATCTTGAGGGTTGATAAAAATTTGATTATAACCTGAAAAACCGTCCATGAAGGAAAGAAATTCATGGTCAGTTGTTGAATCAACAATCATATCAATGTTTGGAAGAGGGAAATCATCTTTCAGAGAAGCAAGATTTAAATCTCTAAAGTTAGTGCAAATTCTAATGCGATTGTTGGGTTTAGCGACAACCACAATATTTGAAATCCAAGGTGAATAGTCAATAGGGCGAATAAAACCAACTTGTCATCTTACTAATAATGTGACCTTAGGATTCATCTTACAAATTTTTTATTTAAACGGCTTAGCATCAGGTTGTAACACTACATTATGTATTACAATTTTAGGATTAATGTCAGGCATCTCTGAATAATTCCAAGCAAATAATTCAAGAAAATCATGCAAGAGTTTTGTCATTTCTTCTTTTTCTTCGTTGTTTAAACAATTTCCTATAGGGATAACTTTTTCAAGGTTATCCTTCTCCATCAAGACATCGACAGTCTTTCCATTAAGTAAAGTACTGCAGACCGAGAGGCTAGGTGATTGTGATGATTTCATGGATTCTTCATTAAATGCTAGAGTATCATTTGTCAAACAGGTACTCTTCCCAAAATATGCTTCTGCATTTAAACAATAGGAAAATCCCCCATTATAATGATAGCAGGGCAAATTGACATAAGCTCCCATAAATTCAATTAATGCTTCATCTGTTGAAAAATTATCTGATGGGATATCTCCTGGTGGACAATTTATGTCTATCATCTCAGGATATATCAGATTGAGTGTTGATATAGTGTTAACATTCAGATTAGGATGTTTGTAAGCTATGGTGGGCTTCAAAGAATGGTATCCAATACCAACTATACAGTTAATTGCAGCAGGTTGTAAAGGTACTCTGATTCCTTGTTGATTTACGCCACAACCATTACCTACATAGTCACAATTTTTGTAAAGAATTGTAAATCCCCGACCATAAAGGGATACCATCTCTTTAAAAGATGGTGGAGCCTCATAGGTCTCATATTCTGTAGTGTAAGTAAGAGTGTTGTCTTTGTTTAAAGAAACTGTAGGTTCTTTAGGTGTTTCCACATATTGTTTAGATGAGATCGACGCAACTTTTTGATGTTTCAGGGTTATTAAGTTTATATTCCCCCATAAAGGTAGGAGTAAAATCTAATGAACTCCAATCGTCACCAAGAAATGCATTCGATGATGGTTTAGATTCTTGCACAACATTATCTGTGGCAAGAGGTGTTGATGAACCAACTCTTAAGTTGTTTAAAATCTTATGATTGATAACTTGTTTTTGCGTTTCAATTTGTAGACAACTTTCTGGATTTGGATCGGCTTCAATGGTTTGAAGTTTATTTGCATAAATAAACTTTATTGATTGATACAGGGTAGACGTAACTGCCCCCATGGCATGAATCCACAGTCTACAGAGAATAATATTATATGAAAGTGCACTAGGGATGACATGGATAAGGGTAGATAATGTCACAAGTCCAACCTTTACAGGTAAAGTTATGGTACCCAAGGATTGTCTACCAACGTTATCAAAGCCACGAATGTGAAGTTTATCCGGTTTGATTAAATTTGTGTCAATGTTGATTTTGTGCAACAAATTAATACCGCAAACATTAAGAGCCAATCCATTGTCAATCATAACTCGCTTTATCAACTTTTTGTTTATTGTGATAAAGATTACAAGAGGATCATGTTGATTCTAAACTTCCATTGATGGTAACTCATGTTGTTGAAACAGAATATTTGTTGTTGAAACAGAATATTTGTTGTCGCATGCATACAATCTAACAAAGCTGCTACATCATTAGGCTTAACAGCGAGTGGTACAATCACCTTTTGTAAAACTTCCTAGAGCATTCTGTGGTATGTAGGCGATGTTTGTATGAGTTCCCAGAGAGAGATCTTAGCAGGATTAGTGCAAAGCTACTCAACAAGATCATAATCTTGACCAACTTTATGCGTTAAACAAGGTGGTTGAGGAAGCATAGGTTGAGAAGTTGGTAAAGAGATTAGAATGTTTGATTGTTGCTTACTTTGTTTATTATTCCATGTATTGTATGTGTGAGCAACCACATTGTGGTTGGAATGTTGTGATCCATCTTGATATGATTGATTTTGACTTATTATTTGTTTAGCATAGTTATAGATGCAATCAAGAGGTCAAGACAATTTCGGAAAACCTCTTACAGTGAGCACCGGTTTCGTTTGTGTTTGAGGCACATCGGAACATAGGTTGACCACTATCTTCGGTTTCACAGGTTCTTGAGATTTTGGAACATAAATTGCATTTACTAATCTTTGAAGGAACACCAATTTAGGAGTCGTAGTGGAATATTCAATAGAGATAAAATCATCCAAGGCTTCATCTAACATATTGAAGTCATCACAACTAAAAAGCTCATCATATGCATTAAAGTCTTGTAAAAAGAAATCAGACATTTCCACATAATCTAATTTATCCAAGACTTAATGTAAAACAATATACAATATACTTTAAAAGAATGAAACTAAGATCACTATGCAAGTAACAATATCACAATTTATGCTCTTTCAATGTAGAGATAGATATATCACTCAAAATGCAATGCATGCGCTATGAATGAAAGGAAATTTGCAATCTAAATCTGATTTAGAACAACATTTGTAATTAGATCTAATGTTAAAGGATGCAAATTCTTTAAACACGCGTTCACCAAAATGTTTAGTGTGAAAAAGGAGAAGAATGATTAGCATGTTCAACTAGGTCAAACCTCCCTTTTCATACACTAACATTCAAAATATGAACCGAGCTCAACCTCTATAAAAGAGTTAAGCTACAGGTATCCTATTCCTTTGTTGATGTACATGAAAAGATGTTTGAACTATGTTTTTGCAAACCCTAACTAGCTATTATCAAGACAAACCCTAGTTATGAAACTTGTTCGGATAGACTAATTCCAGAAGAGGAAAACAAATGAATGAGTACAGAAATGCAGACAGAAGATATCAAACTTGTGCACTTGAATTTTGAGGGCCTTGAAGACTCGGGCACCCACGAAATCATCCTGTAAGTTCTTCTGTCACAAAATTATTTGCACCAAGTGTCTAAGTCTTTGTTGGAGATTCCAGATCCTAGATCTGAAGTCCTAATAGACTTGGGCGCCCATGAATTCGTCTTGTAAGTTTTCCGAAGGCGAATCTGTAACTTTTGTAGCGATAGTGACTGTAATACTTGTTTCTTCTCTGCTCCTTTCCGTCAGATCTTCATGAATCTGACCTACACAAACAAAAGAAGGAGAAGGAATGCTGTGGCTATATAGGAGTTTGCCTCAGTCAAACCCAGTCTTCGGTATTCCTACCTCAACAATAGCCAATGTCAAAATATGCAGATGTGTGTGCTCATAAACCATGTGTAAGTATAAGCAAATGCAAGATCCTAAATAACTCAAGCATAAAGGAATAGATCCACACAATGTTTCACTCAAGGAAACAATAATTTCACCTCAAGGAGATGATATCAATGAAGATTTGTAGAACAAGAAGGCAAGGCAACCAAATCCGTGGAGGATTCCAAAACTCAAGTTGGAGGCTTCAACCCTTCTCTCGATCGTACAAAAGGCTTCACAAACCCTAGGAAGAGCAAGATAGACTCAAGATCTTGTTTCCTAATCTTCACAATATATCTCCAAGATAGCAAAGATCCAAATCTTCAATGAGCTTCAACACTTTGCAGACCTTCAATAGCACTTGTAGCAGAATTTTGGCATAATAAGCTTGCATAATAGTTGTGTGTGATAAAATGATTTTGAGTTCTTTAAATATCCAACCTAAGAAATGAAATAAATCGAAACAAAAGGCTGACATCGCATGGGAATGAAATTTTGAATTCGAAAACACGAAGCACATGGTAAAAGCTGACACCAAAATTAAATTTGTAATCTCGATATTTAGGGCAGGACTAGGGCGCGAGCGCCCAAGTCCAGCCCCCAAATTTAGCTTTGGATTATGCTTAAGGGTGTCCTAAATCCCCGGAATCCATAGTTTATTTCTGGGTTTACGTCAATAAGGGTTTAGATAGGTCCAATGATGAAAGGGGTTGAGGGACACTATAAGGTAGGAGCTAAACTTAGTGAAATTGTGCTAGTCCAAGCATGAACACAATTTACGACATAACACTACCATTTCACTTTATCTTCAAGGGGGATAGGGAAATGGTTTGTGTGAGGAGTGGACATATAGTGCAAGAAAATGTAAGGAAAACTTAAATAAAAGAAGGAAAGTACTAAGATATATCACTTCCTTTATATGTTGTTCTATGTGCATAACAACATATAGAAGAATATGATCACAATTATAAAAGCTAGCACATTACAAATTAACCTCAATACAAGTAGTAAAGATGCAAACTAAATAGCAAAGAGGGATTCTAAAAGAAAAAGGATCCTTAAATTTGGGAATTGCTTTTAGCTAAAAATGATTAAAAGCTTGGTTGCCTATAGCAATAGTGTTGGGAATTAAGAGGTATCAACCTTTGCAAGTTCCTAAAGTTGTATTTATTTATTCAGCACCATGTTGTAGGATCTTATGTTGACTTGGCATAGGTTTCCCATATGTCGACACCTTGTGTACATGCAGCAAGATAAATTTTGGTGACTTGGTCAGTCGTGGTTTCCCCCCAAAATAATTAATGGGAGAGTGCTATGGTCTGTACAAGACCAGACATTGCCCAAGCAGTGGGAGTTCTTAGTCGATTTATGACTAATCCTGGATGGGTACATTGGGATGTAGTGAAGAGAGTGTTTAGATACTTGCAGGGTATTTCTGAATATTCCTTACGTTGTCATGGTTATCCTACAAGGGATTGGCATTCACTTTGTATTCGAGGATTTGTGGATTCAGATTGGTCAAGTGATATTGGCTTCAGGAGATCCACAAGTGCTTATGTGTTCACTATGTTCATTGATGCTATTAGTTGGATGAGTAAGCGGCAACCTGTGGTCGCTTTGTCCACTACTGAAGCAGAGTATATGGCAGCAACTCATGCTTATAAAGAAGTCATTTGTCTTAAGAGATTGTATTCTAATGTTGGGTTTGATGTAGGGAAGATTACCATTTGTTGTGACAGTCAGAGTGCCATATGTTTGGCAAAGAATCCTACTTTCGGGCCGCAAGGACTAAGCATATTGATGTCCAGTACCATTTTGTTCGTGACATGGTAGAGGATGGGAAGGTGAATTTGGAGAAAGTTAACACTTTGACGAATGTTACAGATGCCTTGACAAACCCTGTGAGCACGTAAAAGTTTAGATGGTGTTCAGAGTCTAGGGGCCTCTCGGCCCCTAGCAATTAAGTCTTGTCATTCTATTGGCTCTTGAAAGGTGTTCGACAAGTGGGAGAATGTTGGGAATTAAGATGTCTCAACCTTTGCAAGTTCCTAATGTTGTATTTATTTATTCAGCACTATGTTGTAGGATCCCATGTTAACTTGGCATAGTTTTACCATGTGTCGGTACCTTGTGTACATGTAGCAAGATAAATTTTGGTGACTTTGTTAGCCACGGTTTCCCACCAAAATAATTAACGGGGGAGTGCAAGGAAGGCAGAGCCCCTCTTGAAGAGCCTGAGGGGCTTATCCCCCCAGTGGGGGCCCGGGGGCGGAGCCCACAGTAGGGATCTAGGGGCAGCGCCCCTGAAGTAAAAAATGCCCTATATTTAATAAAGGCATCAACAATTAGTTTGTTATTGGCCGACATGGATAAACTGACATTGGATAACCGCTAAAGAGGCTTGATAAATAAGTGGCTGGACAATGTGAAAGGTCATGAGATGCGAATAAGAATCGACATTGTGTACCCCTGAAAGAGCTTGCATTGCATGTATGTTGTAATCATCTTTTGATTTGATAATACATTGTGCAGGTTTTGGAGTGTGGGGTTTTTCATCCGAAAGGGTTTTCCCCACATATATCTTGTGTTGTGAGTTTTGTATTTGCATTCGGACGTTATTACCTTTTTGTTAATGTGCATCTTAATCTGTAATTATAAAGTTAAAACTTGCATAAATCTTTTCTCAGTAAATCAGTGTAGGAAACGTTTCTGCATACCTTGCTTCCTTTTAGTTGGTATCAGAACCTGATCACCTTTGGTTCTAGTCGTTGGGTAAAGGGTTTTTTGAGTTGATCTTCGTTTGAGTGGGAGCTTGTGTAGAAGATTTTGAAATCTTTGTTGTAGGAAAGAGATGGCAAGCACATCTGGGAGGTTTGAGATAGAGAAGTTTAATGGAGGCAACTTTGAGTTGTGGAAACTCAAGATGGAGGACTTATTGGCGGATAGAGATCTATGGCTCGCAATATCCGGAACCATGCCATCAGGCATGAAACAAGAAGATTGGCATCTAATGGATCAAAAGGCTAAGGGTTTGATAAGACTCTGTTTGGCTGATTCAATGCTCCTAAATATCCATGAAGAGAAGACTGCAAAAGATCTTTGGAAGAAACTTGGAGATAATTATCAGGGCAAATCCCTGGTGAACAAGTTATTCCTGCGAAAGAAATTGTATTCTTTGAGGATGGAAAATTGAGGATCTATCACTGATCACCTGAATACTTTCAATATGTGTGTTGCCTAGTCGACCTCTGTTGCTGTGAAGATGGAGGAGGATCGATGTATGACATTACTGTGTTCCTTACCAGATTCGTGGGACCACCGTCATTGGGAGTACCACTACCACCTTCAAGATGGATGAAGTGGTTTCTTGGTTGTTGTCTGGAGAGACGCGGAGAAAATCTTCTAAGTCAGCTAAGGAGGCTTTTGCGGTTCGTGGTAGATCTAAAGAGAAAGAGAAGAAAAAGGATAAAAAGAAAGAAGAAAAATGAAGATCCAAATCCGTTGGGAGATCCAAGTCTCCTAGAAAGTCCAAGGCTCTATGTTGGAACTATGGAAAACCTGGTCACTTTCTCAAGGAGTGCAAGGAGGAGAAGAAGAAAAAGATCTATGATTCAGATTCTGACAAGTCCTCTCAAAATGATGGAGAAGCGTTTCTCGCTACCTTGGCAACACATGCATTTGAGGATGTATGGCTTATTGACTCTGGTGCATCTTTTCACATGACCTCTCATCGGGGTTGGTTTTCAAAGTATGAAGAATATGAGGGTGGGAAGGTGTACTTGGGTGATGACTCTCACCTAAAGATTGTTGGTCATAAAAGAGTCTTGATTCGATTTCCTGATGGACAAGCAAAGGGGATCAACAGTGTTCTACATATCCCTGGTTTGGCACAGAACCTATTATCTGTAAGTAAGTTGAATGATGTGGGTGTGCAAGTTGTTTTCTTGAATGGGGGATGCAAGATGACTAGAGGAGCTATGGTGCTAGCTAAGGGTGTTCAGATTAGCACTCTGTTTCAGTTTGATGCATGTGTGATACAATGCAATAATGTCTCTATTTCAAATAAGAGAACTTCAGAGTCTTCATCCTCACCATTGGAACCAGCAGCGAAGAGAACTATTGCATCTACTTCCGATGGTCGTGCTTTCTGGGTACCTAATGGTGTTCATTCTATGGAGATGAAACTTCTAGTTGAGAAGACA
Source organism: Cunninghamia lanceolata (assembly GCA_027924645.1). Lineage (NCBI taxonomy): Eukaryota > Viridiplantae > Streptophyta > Pinopsida > Cupressales > Cupressaceae > Cunninghamia > Cunninghamia lanceolata. The sequence continues at coordinate 6,689,569 of BSBN01001038.1, read as the reverse complement.
ATGTTATTGCACCAAAGGCTTCTTCACATTGGTGAAAAAGGTTTGAGGACCCTAAAAAATAGAAACCTCATTGAGGGTATGAATGATTATAATCTTGAGTTCTTTTTGTGAACATTGCATCTATGGTAAACAAAATCGTGTTCAGTTGTATTCCAATTCTCACAAATCTTCTGAGGTGTTGACTTGATTCATTCTGATGTGTTTGGTCCAGTTAATGCTTCTTCGATTTCAAAATCTATTTACTTTGTTTCATTCATTGATGATTACAATAGGACATGGGTGTATTTCCTTAGAAGCAAATCTGAAGTCTTTAGTATATTCAAAGAGTTTGAAGCTCTTGTAGAGAATCAGAAGGATAGAAAGATTAAGTGTTTGGACTGATAATGGTGGTGAGTATTGTTTAGCGAATTTTGACAAGTTTTGTAAAGAACATGGGATTGAGAGGCACAAGACAACTCTGTATACCCCTCAACAGAATGGAGCTGCAAAGAGGATGAATAGAACGTTGATGGAGAGGGCAAGAAGTATGCTAAGTGGAGCTGGCCTTGAACAAAAGTTCTAGGCTAAAGCTGTTGCTACCGCTTGTTACCTGGTTAACAGGTCTCTTACATCGGCGCTTGTTGATAAGACACCTATGGAGGTGTGGTCTAGTAAAAAACCTTCATTGAGACACATTCGAGCATTTGGTTGTGAGGCATATGCACATGTGCCTAAGGAGAAGAGATCTAGGTTAGAGAACAAGGCTGTGAAGTGTATCTTCATCGGTTATGACATCGGTATGAAAGGGTACAACCTTTGGAATCTAGTGGCTGAGAGAGTTTTGTATAGCAGAAGTGTGATCTTCAGAGAGTTCAATCCTTCTTCTGTTGTTCTACAGCCAGAGAAAGAAGAAGAGAAAGAGGATGTGGTTCAGCGTCCTTCCACCCCTGAGAAAGTTGAACTGAAGACATATGTTGAACCTGATGATGAGAACTTTGGTAGCTCTGAAAGTTCAGAAGAAGATGAAGAACCTCAACCTTTGAGGAGGTCCACGCGGATAAGGCGGCAACCTAATAGGTTTGGTTATTCAATGCATGATTCTAGTTGTATTTTTGCTTTGATTTCTAACATTGATGAGCCTAGCACCGTAAGCGAGGCTATGGGTATGAGTGATACAGATTCCTAGAAAGAGGCCATGGAAGAAGAGATGGCTTCCTTGGAGAAAAGTAATACTTGGGATCTAGTGCCCTTGCCTGATGGACGTAAACCTGTTGGATGCAAATGGGTGTTCAAGAAGAAATTTGGTTCAGATGGTAGTGTTGAGAAGTTTAAGGCAAGGTTGGTCGCAAAGGGTTATTCCCAGGTTGAGCGAATAAATTATGGTGAGATTTTCTCTCTCGTTGCAAAGATGACATCTATCAGATTCTTGTTATCACTTGTTGCAGCATACGATCTAGAAGTGGAATAGATGGATGTGAAGACAACTTTCCTTCATGGTGACTTGGAGGAAGAAATCTATATGTCACAGTCAAAGCACTACGTGGTAAAAGGTAAAGAAAATCTGGTTTGCAAGTTGAAAAAATATTTGTATGGTTTGAAGCAATCTCCTAGGATATAGTACCAAACATTTGATGGCTTCGTGTTGAGTTTGGGATTTCTGAGATCAAAATCAGATCATTGTGTTTACTTTAAGATGGATAATGATCGCATTTTCATTATTGCATTATATGTTGATGATATGTTGTTCATTGGGAATGGTAAGAATTTGATTTGTGATTTGAAGTCTCAATTGTCAGCACAGTTTGAGATGAAAGATTTAGGAGCAGCCAGATACATCTTGGGAATGGAAATCAGAAGAGATAGAGCTAACAGAAAACTGTGGTTAGGCCAAAGTAAGTATGTGAACACCATGTTGGAAAGATTCAACATGGTAGCTTGTATACCGTTGTCTATTCCTACATGATGGGGACAAAGTTATCTGTTACAGATTGTCTGAAGTCTCCTTCTGAGATGGAGGATGTGAGCAGAGTTCCTTATGCTAGTGCGGTTGGCAACTTAATGTATGCTATGGTCGATACAAGACCAAACATTGCCGAAGCAGTGGGAGTCCTTAGTCGATTTATGGCTAATCCTGGACGAGTACATTGGTATGCAGTGAAGAGAGTGTTTAGATACTTGCGGGGTACTTCCAATTATTCCTTATGTTATCATGGTTATCCTGCAAGGGATTTGCATTCACTTTGTATTCAAGGATTTGTGGATTCAAATTGGGCAGGTGATATTGACAGCAGGATATCTACCAGTGCTTGTGTTCACTATGTTCGGTGGTGTATTAGTTGGATGAGTAGGCAGCAACCTATGGTCGCTTTGTCCACTATTGAAGCAGAGTACATGGCAGCAACTCATGCTTGTAAAGAAGTCATTTGGCTTAAGAGATTGTGTTCTAATGTTGGGTTTGATGCAGTGAAGATTACCATTTGTTGTGACAGTCAGAGTGCCATATGTTTGGCAAAGAATCCTACTTTCAGGCCGCGAGGACTAAGCATATTGATGTCCAATACCATTTTGTTTGTGACATGATAAAGGATAGGAAGGTGAATTTAGAGAAAGTTGACACTTTGATGAATGTTGCAGATGCCTTGACAAAACTTGTGAGCACGAAGAAGTTCAGATGGTGTTCAGAGTCTATGGACCTCTCTGCCCCTAGCAATTAATTCTTGGCATTCTATTGGCTCTTGAAAGGTGCTTGACAAGTGGGAGATTGTTGGGAATTAAGGTGTCTCAACCTTTGCAAGTTCTTAATGTTGTATCTATTTATTCAGCACTATGTTGTAGGATCCCATGTTGACTTGGCATAGTTTTGTCATGTGTCGGCACCTTGTGTACATGAATCAAGATAAATTTTGGTGACTTTGTCAGCCGCGGTTCCCCCCAAAAAAATTAACGAGGGAGTGCAGGGGGCAGAGCCCCTCCTGTGGGGCCTGGGGGGCTTATTCCCCCAGCAGGGGCCCAGGGGCGGAGCCCACGATAAGGGTCTAGGAGCAGCGACCCCAACGAGGGTTGCTAGCGGCAGCACCCCCAAAGCAAAAAATGCCCTATATTTAATAAAGGCATCGGCAATTAGTTTGTTATTGGCCGACATTGGATAACCGCCAAAGAGGCTTGATAAATAAGCGGTTGGAGAATGTGAAAGGTCATGAGATGCGAATGAGAATCAACATTGTGTACTAAAAGAGCTTGCATTGCAAGTGTGTTGTAATCATCTTTTGATTTGATAATACATTGTGCAGGTTTTGGAATGTGGGGTTTTTCACCCGAAAGGGTTTTCCCCACGTATATCTTGTGTTGTGAATTTTGTATTTACATTTGGATGTTATTACCTTTATGTTAATGTGCATCTTAATTTGTAACTGTAAAAGTTAAAATTTGCATAAATCTTTTCTCAGTAGATCAGTTTAGGAAGCGTTTCCACATACCTTGCTTCCTTTCAAATAGTTAGTTGACAAGAAAAGAGAAATTAGAGAGGTCCAAATATAATAACTTGAAGAGATTATTGTATTAGTTTTTAGCTAAGTTTCATCTTGGAATTGAAAGCTAATCCCCATCGTTGCTTCTTTGGAAATTTTTAATGCAATAAAATATAGAAAAATCTACCCAAAGCAAAAACAAAACAAAACAAAAAAATCAAAATAGGTCTTGGAAAACCAAGATGCGTTCTAAAAAGCAATTTGTATGTTTAGCTTTGAAAATGGGATTTTTTTGTGTATTGATTCTACTAGATCCAATGAAGTGGGATGATCCTCTAGAGGTCATCCTAACATGAAAACACAAGATAAACAAATAATATTTATATCCTCAAGTGTTTGTTGTTTCATTGTTGTTTCATCCAAAACTTATTGACGTCAAAGAGTTACAAATATAGGAGCAAGAAAGTCTCTTAGATTTGCTTCTCTTTAAATGCTTTCCATAAAACATAACAACTTCAGTAGAGAAGAAAGCTAAAATACCTATAAATGACTACCAAGGAACTTTTGAGGCAAAATCTTAAATAAAAGTACTTGCACAAACCTACTAGAGAATGTTTTGAAACAATGTTGTTGAAAGATTGATAACCAATACGACCAAAAACTATTAATGACTTAGAGTCCATTATTCTTCTTTAATAAATGTTTAAGCAAGGATATTAATGCAGATGTCAAATATTCTTTTTTTTGTCAATGAATTGCAATCATGGGGACCACACCCTTTGTATTAAAGTATAAAACATTGCAAAAAACCTTTAGTCAAAGCAATGGTTTCTTTTTCATTACATAAAATTCTTTGATACTATTTCTTCACACCTATCGTTAAGGGTTGATAACTACAAAATGCCCTATAATTTTCTAAAAAAAGAGCTATAACAAACTATGAACTAAAAAGAAACAAATGGGCTTAGTAATACAAAATGCCCAATAAAAAGACACTAAAGGAAACAGTAATGCAATACTTTGTATTCTCCTTCATTATCTATGTCAACACTATCCAACACAAATGCCTAATTGCTCTCATCGATCACCTCTACCCCTTTGACCTATTTTAAATATATGCTACTTTCAAAGCCTTCTTGCTTCATTGAGACTTCTTCTATGCATAGGTTGTGAGAATAAAAGGGCGCCAAGGCCCAACAATCTACCCATTTGGTAACACCAAAGTACCTTAGATCGATGGTAAATTGTGCTAAAAACTGCCTTCTGTAATACTATTTTCAATCCTCCCAACAAGTGTTTTTTGATAAGATGGGTGCCAAGCAACCTAATAACATCTTTATTTTCTTCTAGATCCAAAAGAACTCCATAAATATAAAAGAAACATCTGAGTTTACCCTATATCTATGCTCTGTCACCAAGTATTCTTCCCCCAAAATTCATTAAATTGCATAGATGATTATCCCCACTTTCATTTTAGCGATATTCTTTAGTCTGAGCTCTAAAATGCTACCCAAAAAGCATTTGACACTAAGAACAAATGAGCCTAACACTAGTGTCCATGGTTTCCAATGCAACTAAGGTATTGAATGGAAAGAGTGCTTGTTGGAAGGTAGATAAAACGACAATCATTTCAAGATTCTTCCAATGCAATCTTAACATTGAATGATTAATCTGTGGTCTTATAACTCTCATTATCATTATGAATTGTTACTCGAATTTCTTTCTCAATTGCCACAATAAGATATGGCCTTCTTACTTGTGTGAGCATTCAGATTTGTTATAATTATATCATAAACTCTGCCTATCACTTAGGAATGCCCTCTTATGTTTATTTCAATTTGAATTTTTTTTCCCAAAACCATTACACATATATTCTCAAATTAATTATGCACTCCTTATTTTCAATTGTGAAATTGGCAAGAAAATTTGCTTGCCTATTAACCTCTCTATACACACGTTGAAATGTGTAATCCTTGAATGATGAGAGGCCATACCAAATTTAGGATGTTAGATAATTTTCAATTTGGTGAGCCTTTTATCCTAATCACATTTATTATTATTTGTGAGTCTCCCTCAATTTGAATGTATCTTATCTCATTTAATCTACAAACTTATAATCCAAACAGAAGGGTATGTGCTTCAACCTCATTGTTTGAATTGTTCTTTAACTTTTTGGATCCTACATACATCATCTCACCTTACTCATTGTGAACTATACATCTAGGTCCTAATTCCCCTATATTTCCTTTGGCTACATCATCAAAGTTAAGTTTCATCAACCTTGGTTTCAAAGGCAACCATTTATCATTTTTACCTTTTTGACCAAAGTCTGAACCTCCCACCCCATGAATTGGGGGCAAATGTCAAATATTTTAAGGAGTATTTAATTTTATCATTTTGACAACATTTCCAACCTCTTTAACTAAAACATATGAAAATCATTTAGTAACTGACAAAATCTATTACCGATGTGATGGCATCTATAGCTCTAATCCAAAATATTTGAAAATAAAATTTAAAAAAGACTTAACTTATTTGACTGAATGTTACAAAAGATGAATTATTATTTATTCAATGACATTGGACATCTAAGACACTTCTCAAACTAGTATGACTCTATCGAGCTAACATGCAAAGAAGGAAATATGTCACCATAAAAACTAAACATCACATTCTTTGCATGTGTGGCACCTAAACTAGATATTTGTCACATTCTCTAGCATGATTAGGGCATAAAATATTTAATTCAATAATCTCCATTACCACCGCAAAAGCTCAAACAAGAGCACAAATAGGCTTTAAATTAATTATTATATCACTACATGATCACATATGTGTAAATATAGTTTACAAGGCAAAAAAAGGAATATGAACTAATATAGTAACTAAGTCCTACATGTGTTCAAAACTTCAAAGCTTAGAAATCATTGCATTGGTGTTATGCCTAGAAAGTAGGAGAATTATCCTCATTGAACATCCATGACTTTGTTTTTGCTAAATAGTGGGGAAACCAAGAGCAATACACAAGTAGCTTCTTCATGAAATATCCATATGGACTTCTCTAGGTGGTTGGATCAAGTTAAATTTTGATGAAGCCTCCAAGCAAAACCCTAGAATGGTAGGCGTGGGAGGAACCCTTAGATCCCCTTCTAGACATTTTTTGGGTGCCTACATGTGGTACTTGTGAATTCTAAGTAACACCATGGAAAATTGTTGGCTCTACAAGAGGGAGTTCACATTTCAAAGGAAATGAAAATAAAACACCTCCTTATTGAAGGTGATTCTAACCTAATATTCATTCATATTCAAAATTACACTCAAAAAAAGATTCCCTAGTTGAATTCACAACTACATCCAATTCTACATGATACTGCAACCCTTCTACAAGAATTTTTAGATGTCAAATTCCAACAAGTTAGAGCCACAAACAAAAGTATGGATGGTCTCGCCAATGAAGCGAGAGTAATCCTAATTGGGGTTGGGCATCTTGTTAGGCTTTATCAAGCAAGAGAAATCCCAATTGGAGTTAAGCATCTTGTTAGGCTTTATCAATTTTCATAGTTACCAAGACCCACCCAACAAAAAGTCATTGTGGAAGCCTCTCATGCAGCGAACCATGACACGAGGGATTAGGGACCTTTACTACATTGATAACATGATATTGGTGAAAACTCAAAAGTACACAACCACTACCTACTCCCTGTAGCCCCTCCCCCCCTCTAAGACCTCATAGGCCCTTCAAGTCTAGCAAATTTCTAAATTCCAACCCATGCCTAGAGTCAAGCCAGCTCCTAAGACGTAAATTCACAAGAGTAGACATCCAACTTCTTTCGATGTGCATTCTCCCAATATTACTTCTGTTTGCCAAGGATTGAACCTGGGACCTTTACAAGCCAACTACATGTAATAAAAGTCAAAATACATGTTGGCACCAACATGACTTCCATCACAACTATCAACTAACAACTATTCTTAAACATCACCCAGTTTATGAAAGGAAGCAAGGTACAGGGACATGCTTCCTACACTAATCTTAGAGGAGAGTATTGTGCAAATTTATGATCTTTACAATTACAAAGAAAGGAAATATATATAAACATAAAACAATATACAACATGAAGGTTTACATGGGGAAAAGCCTTTTGAGAGCAAAACCCCACACTCCAAAAGCACAATCACTTGTATTATTCAGTAACAACCATGGTTACAATATAATGAGGCTATGTCTCTTACTAGAGTATCACCAACATACAATTCTAGAGTAATTTCGACGACATAACAGTAGTTACAAAACAACCATATATAACTCCAACTCCAAGCATCAATATATAGAAGAAGCTTCAAACTAGAAACCATAAATGGTTTTGGAAAAACATGAGCAAGGTTGAGGGAAGTATGGCGCCCAAATGGTCAAGGCACAAATTCGAACACCCCCTTGGTCTTGGTCTTCCAGACTATTTTTAGCTTATTCCTTACGTGTCATGTCATAAATGTCATATTTGACCACCCAAACTTGGGCCTCCCAATTTCTTTATTCAACCCATTCAAAAGATGTTCCATGACAAGTGTCCAAACCTATCATAATACTAGTCGAGATTCCAACATAACCTCCCTCTTACATGCTTTTATGTGTCATAACAATCTATCATAAGTAACTCCCATCGTGATGACTCAAGATGCTCTTACACACCTAAGATGACGACACATGGCTAAGAGTGCTTCCTAAATGTGGGATGCCAACTTTCTCATGTGAGGACAAAAACACTAAAGACAAAATAGTAAATGCAAACAAATTATTAAATATGAACATTAGGAATGCAAGGTTGAGACACATTTTCCCAACATTCTCCCCCTTGTCAAACACCTTGCAAGAACAAAAGGGAAACACTAACACTGAAATCTAGCTACTAGGGGCTGTGAGGCACATAGACTCAAAACACCATTGAACTTCTTTGTGCTCATGGGCTTCATCAAAGAATTTGCAAACTCCTCAAAGTGTCAACCTTCTCCAACATCACCCTCCCATCCTCTACCATGTCATGAACAAAATAGTGTTGGCTATCAATATGCTTTGTCCCCACATTGAAAGGTTGGATTCTTTGCTAGATATATGGCACTCTGACTGTCACATACAACTATAATAGTTTTTAGATTTAGCCCCACAACTACAAGCAATTGCTTAAGTCAGATAGCTTCCTTACAAGCATGAATAGATGCCATGTACTCTACTTTTGTAGTGGACAAAGTGGCCATAGCCTATTGCTTTCTCATCTAACTGATAGCAACCACCAAACATAGTGAAAACATATCCATTGGTGGATCTCCTACTGTTAACATCCCTTGCCCAATTTGAATTCATAAATCCACGAATATCAATTGAGTGTCAGTCCCCTATAGAAATACCATGATAACAAATAGAGTACTTGAAGGTACCCCACAAATATCTAAGGACCCTCTTCACTGCATCCTAATGTACTCATTCAAGATTAGCCATGAATCGGCTCAAGACTCCCACTACTTAGGTGATGTTTGGTCTAGTACAGACCATAACATACATTAGGCTCCCAATAACACTAGCATAAGGTGCTCGGGCCATATCTTCCATCTCACTAGAAGTCAGACACTGCTCAACTGATAACTTAATCCCCATCAAAATAGGAACACACAATGGTCTACAAGTTGTTATGCTGAATCTCTCCAACACTAAGTTCACATACTTGCTCTAGCCTAACCAAAGCTTTATGTTTGCTCTATCTCTTATGATCTCCATCCTCATGATGAACTTGGCAGCCCCTAAGTCTTTCATCTCAAATTGTGCTGAAAACTATGACTTCAATTCATAAATCATGTCCTTGCCGTTACTGAAAACAACATACCATCAACATATAATCCAATGACAATTTGGATCTCAAAAATCTCAATCCCAACACAAAAGAATCAAATTTTTGGTACCACATCCTCGGAGATTGCTTAAGACCATACAAAGATTTCTTCAACTTACAAACCAAATTTTCTTTACCTTTTTCAATGTAGTGCTCTGGTTGTGTCATAAATTTCTTCCTCCAAATCACCATGAAGGAAAGTTGTCTTCACATTCATTTTCTCAACATCAAGGTCAAAATCTATTGCAATAGATAATAAGAACCAAATTGACGTCAACTTAGCAACTGAAGAGAAAATCTCACCATAATCAATTCCCTCAATCTAGGAATATCCCTTACAACCAATCTCACATTGTACTTCTCAACACTACCATCTAAACCAATTTTTCTTTTGAACACCCATTTGTATATAACAGGATTTCATCCATCAGGCAAATGGTACTAAGTGTCATGTGTCATTTTTCTTCAATGCAACCATCTCTTCATCCATGGCCACTTTCTAGGACTTTGCATTATCCATACCCATAGCCTCCTTCACAATCTTAGGCTCATTGGTGTTAGTAATAAATTAAAAAAATCCATCTACAATCAAGAGGAGTATACCTATTTGGTTGTTGTCTTTGTCGAGTGGACCTCCTCAATGTTGAGGTGGAGGTTCTATCTCTTCTTCTGAACCATCTGAGCTCTCCTCCTCTTTACGTCCTTCATGGGCTTCTAGTTCAACTTTCTAGGTCTTTAGAGGTGGTTGAACCACATTTTTCTTTTCATCCTTCTCTGGTTGCAATATTGTAGAAGACGGTTTAACTTCTCTAAAGATAACACTTCTACTATACAAACCCTCTCAACTAAAGGATCCCAAAGATTGCACTCTTTCACATCAATGACAGACCTTATGAAAATACATTTTACAACCTTGTTCTCTAACTTTCACCACTTCTCCTTAGGCCCATGTGCATATTCCTTGCAACCAAAAACTTGAAGATGTGTCAATGAAGGCTTTTTATCTGTTAACTACGTAACAAGCCATGGCAACCACTTCTACTTAAAACTTTTGTTCCAAGCCAACTCTATTGAGCATACTCCTAGCCCTCTCCATCAATGTGATGTTCATTCTTTCTACAACTCATTCTGTTGAGGGGTGTACAAAGTTGTCTTATATCTTTTTATATCATGATCCTTACATAATCTATTGATATTTCTTGAGCAAAACTCACTACCATTATCAATCCTCAAAATCTTAACCTTCCTACCAGTCTGATTCTTTATAAGAACCTTAAACTCTTTAAAACAACTAAAGACTTAAAATTTACTTCTAAGAAAATATACCCATGTCCTACTATAATCATCAATAAAAGAAACATAATATATAGATTTTAAAATCGAAAAATATTAACAAGACCGAAAACATCAAAATGTATCAAGTCCAATACCCCAAAATATTTATGAAAACTAGAGTAAAATTGAACATGATTCTATGTTTCATATATACAATGCTCACAGAAATCAAATTTAAGGTTACAATTATTTAACCCCTCCACAAAGTTTTTTATTTTTCAAGGTCCTTAAACCATTTTCATCTATGTGACCCATCCTCTAGTGCCATAACATTGTATTCTCTGTTGGTAGCTTAGTCTCCAAAGCATGAGCACTCTTAAGTACATAGAAAGCACGACTATCAGAAGTGGATGCAACGCTTGTCTTTGTTGTTGGTTCCAATGGTGAAGGTGTGGATTCTATAGATCTCTTCACAATAGGAGCAAAAGAACTATTGTACTAAATCGAGCATGCGCATCTAGCTGAAATAGAATGCCAATACAAACACCCTTAGAAAGCACCATAGCCCATCTCACCATCTTGCAACCTTCCGCTCAAGAAAACAACTAGCACACTTGAATCATTAAGTTTACTTACAGAAAGTAGGTTTCAAGTCAAACTAGGGATATGCAGTACACCATTGATCCCCTTCACTTGTCCATCAAAGAATTGAATCAAGACTTTTCCACAACGAACAATCTTCAGATGAGATTCATCTCCAAGGTACACCTTCCCACCATCATATTCTTCATATTTTGTAAACCAACCCCGATGTGAGGTCATGTGGAAAGAGATATCGAAGTCTATCAACCACGCACCTTTCGATGCATGTGTAGCCAAGGTCATAACAAAGACATCACCATCGTCTTAGGACTCTCGAACTCATCATCAGAATCTCTCGTTTTCTTCTTTTTCTCCTTGCTATCTCTTCTAAAATAACCAGGCTTGTCGTAGTTCTAACATTTATCCTTAACCTTACCGAGATTTGGATCTCCCATGGGATTTAAATCTAGACTTGTCTTGCTTCTTGTTCTCCTTCCTTTTCTCTTTCAGTCTACCATGAACCTGTTAGAAATAAAGGCAAACCACTACAATATGAAAATATGAAATTTATCCATAGAATATCAAAATTGAAATTTATACTAATGTAAATCAACAACAAAGAAATCAACAAACTCAAGAGAACAACACAACACAAAGATTTACATGGAGAAAACCTTGCGGGAAAAGTTTCCACCAGAAAAGAGGACAAGTTTGTATTATCTTCAAAATAGATTACAATACAATCACTTTCTTCTTTCCTGCATCCAATCTGACTACACGTGTATCTGTAAAACATTCAACTCATACTCAACTCTCCTCTAGCTTCTATTAAATAGAAATATAAGCTTACAGAAGAAGTATAAGAATATGGTGCCCAACTTGAGAAATATCCAACGCCTTACTTGGGATATGCAATAATTACCCTCTTATAGCTATCATAATAAAATCCCAACACCCCTCCTTGAGATTCCCACTAACAGACCAAAAATAGGCACCATTATACCTCTTACACATTCTTACAAGTTGTCATAAGATGCTCTATCATAACACTCTAATAATAGTTCATTCCTTACATGCATGGCACTAACAATAGATGATACTTTTACATTTGTAAAAAACCAAATATAGATTTTGGTGCCCCTATTTTCACTAGTAGTAATCCTAAAATATTTAGTAAATAGTAACTATTGCCAGTAAATAATTAATTATTGTTGCCAGTAAATAATTAATTATTGTTGCCAGTAAATAATTACTTATCGTACCAATAAAAACTAAATTACTGCAATTGATGGATCTTACATCCATTATGAATGCATTTACAAAACAATATTAAAAGTAATTAAATACTTAGGATTTACAAATTGATGGCACCTTAATCCTAACAGAGCCGTTAGGGCCTCAACAATTTCGGGAGTCTTTCACATCTCTTGCCACCACCTCATCCATTTTCAACTTGCTAGTAGTTCTCCCAATAGCCATAACAAGGTGGTTCCATGAAACTGGTAAAGAACAAAGCAATGTCATGCAATGATCCTCCTCTATTTTTACTCCCATGGAGTTCACCTAGGTAACTATCATATTGAAGGCATTCATATGGTCGGCAACATATCCACCATTCTCCATCCTAAGGGTATACAATTTTTTTCTCAGAAAGTTTATTCACTAAGGATTTAGCTTGATAGATCTCAACCAACTTCTTCCAAAGGTTTGTTGTGGTGGTCTCTTCATGAACATTCAGCAACACTGAATCCACCAAACAGAGTCTAACAAGACCCTTCACATTTCTATCAAATAAGTCTTCGTCTTCTTGTTTCATTTCAACAGGTATGATTCTAGATATTGCAACCCATAGATCTCAATCTACAAGCATATCCTCCATCTTGAGCTTCCACAGCTCAAAACTCGTGCCCGAGAACTTCTCCATTTCTGTTGTCGATGTGCTTGTCATCCCTTCCTACAATAAAATCAAAACTCCTACGCAAGCTCCCACTCAAACCAAGATTAGTGTAAAAAACTATCTATCCAACACTTAAAATCTGAGGTGATCAAGGTCTGATACCAAATGAAAGGAAGTAAAGTATGCGAAAATGCTTTCTACACTACTCTTAGAGGAGAGTATTGTGCAAATTTATGATCTTTACAATTACAAAGAAAGGAAACACATACAAACTTAAAACAATATACTACAACATGAAGGTTTATGTGGGGTAAACCCTTTCGAGAGAAAAACCCCACTCCAAAAGTATAACCACTTGTATTATTCAGCAACAACCATGTTTACAATACAATGAGGAGGCTATGCCTCTTGCAAAAGTATCACAAACATACATTTCTAGAGTAATCCCAATAGCATAACAATACCTACAAAACAACCATATACAACTCCAACTCCAAGCACCAATATATAAGAGAAGCTTCAAACTGGAAACCATAAATGGTTTTGGAAAACCATGAGCAAGGCCAAGGGAGGTATGGCACCCAAATGGTCAAGGCACAAATCCCCACACCCCCTTGGTCTTGGTCTTCCAAGCTATTTTTAGCTTATTTCTTACAACATGTCATGTCATAAACGTTATATTTGACAACCCAAACTTGGGCCCCCCAATTTGTCTTTATTCAACCCATTCAAAGATGCTCCATGACACGTATTCAAACATGTCATAATGTTGGTCAAGATTCCAATGTAACCTCCCTCTCATATGCTCTTACATGTCATAAGAATCTGTCAAAAGTAACTCCCATCACGATGACTCAAGATGCTCTTATACACCTTCCAAGATGTCACCTCAACGTGAGACACCAACTTCCTCATGTGAGAATAAAATCACTAAAGACGAACAATAGTGCCACCTCAAAATGGGATGCCAACTTTCCCATGTGAAGACAAAAACACTAAAGATGAAAATATAAATGCAAACAAATTAATAAATATGAATATTAAGAATACAAGGTTGAGACACCTTTTCCCAACATTTTAATGGTCAAGGGTAAATTTTGGCCAAACCTCAAAATGGGACGCCAACTTTCCCATGTGAAGACAAAAACACTAAAGATGAAAATGTAAATGCAAACAAATTAATAAATATGAATATTAAGAATGCAAGGTTGAGACACCTTTTCCCAACATTGTAATGGTCAAGAGTAAATTTTGGCCAATATAAATAGGACAATTATTTACCACTTTTTGGCAGGGATGAGGTGGTAAAATTACTATTGATTGTTTGAACATTGAAAAGTGTGATGTTTAAGTGGAGTGCCAACTAATATGGTGAAAAATGTGTACCATTTACTCCTTGCACAGGACTCAAAGCATTAATCAACAAAAAGGTTGTATTCACTTTATAATCATCGGTCATGCCTTATGCACGAGCTTTTTATGTCTATTTCAAACTTCATTGGGCCTATACCAATCTCTTCTCTTGCAAACAACTTCCTAGCAAAGAACACATTCTCACAAAGAGCACAAATCTTTCTTCCCTATGCTGATATAAAACCAATTCCACTTTAGGTTTTACAAGACAATGCATTAACAACTACTAGATATTGCATAGGTTTTCAATCTCACCAAACATGGTGTCAGGAGTTGTTCTGCTGGCAGCGTGCATGGTTTTGAAGGGCTGCTAAACCAAAGTAATACAACGTTTAATGTTTGTGATTCTAACAATAGCAACAGGTCCTCTCATCATTATTAAAACATTCTCCAAAGTTTGTGATGATTTATCGAGATTCAACTGTTTAGTTTCACACCAATCTTTATCAACCCATAAATCATCAGTCTAACTCGAAACTACACAGTTGAATCCCAATAAATCATCACAATCTCTGAAGTGTTTACACTACTGATTTTTTGTGTTGATCTGACCCATCACATAGCTCCTAAAATGAAAGTAATGGATTGTTGGCTTCCCATCAGGTTTGAGGAGGATGAGCTAAGCATATCCACTATCCAAATTGATCTACACACTGTTATCACTACCTTTAATGATACTCATATGTTGACGCCATTTCATAATAATTTGCAATCTATAAACGTCCCCGACAGCTTACAATTCCTCCATAGATTGCTTAGCAAGCAGTTAGATTTGTCGTGTGCCATTATTGTGACAGATTCTAAAGGACATATAGATTTGACATTCATTGTTGGAAGGGAAAAATATTCGCCCTTATGGAACAAAGGAGCTTCAAAATCCTAGAAAAAGCTATAAATAAATCCTCCCCCCACCTAAAAATGCAAGTGCTTCCACTCAAAATCACAAATCCAAAACTTACTTGAGAAAAGGAAAAATTGTGCTTTCCAAAATCTATCAAGGATGATCTCTGCTGAGATGAACAAGCAGCAATATGAAAATCAGTGCAAGGTTGCCAAACTTGTTGCTTCAGCCCAAAAGTTTGAGATCAGCATTGATAGTGCAAACAAGGGTAATCTAAACCTTCACTCAGCCTTTGCTCCTATTTCTGACAAGCCTAACTTATTTTCTGTGAAGCATTTAAAGGTATCCCACTTCTAACTTGATATCTAAATTTACTTATTTTCCTTCTTATATTTCCCCTGCCGGAGCTCTACCATTATGTACATCTCTTTGTTTAGAGCCAGCTTCCACTCTCTCCCACCCCCGACCAATTAAGGTTGGTGCACAAGTGATGCTCAGTGATTTTCCCTCTAATAATGAATTCCCATCCCCTACTAGCATCAATGAGCAACCTTCTAAAGCACTTGAAAGTCACTAAACCAAACACAATTCAGATTCTGAAACCACCATCCAATTGGCCTTGGCAAACATTAGTAATGCCCTTAATGGAGAGTTATTGACCTCCAGCATAAGCAACAAGATCTCAAACAAGAAACACTAGCTACAAAATCTGCAGGGTATAAAAGATAATCATAAGGGAATTATCAATTATCCAAACAAAAAAGAGGAAGGATTGGCCATCCAAAGACATAGTTATCAAAATGTTTTTTAATACAAAAGACGCCATTGAACAAATTCTGAGAGCTAAAAGGATGAGAAGGGATAACAATTTCAACAAGCAGCAGTTTCAACAGTTCAACACTGCTATGAAAGTGCCCAATTCAAGAAGTATCTTGATTCTCACTCAATGACCTTACTACTTCTACTTATCTATGGACCATGCACCCTGGCAGTCAAGGCGAAGGGCATGCTGGCTGGGATTGGAATTCTGAAGCTCGAATGTCTGTTGGCCCAAACACCAGGAAAAGGCACTGCAACACTCCTAAAACTAACAATTGAGGCTATGAATTACTCACTTTTGTTCCGTTTTGTGTTTAGCTTTGTTCTCTAACTGTAATTCAGTCTATGATCTCTCTGGTGGTTTAAATCTGCATGTGACTTCCTTTCTGGATATCTCAATCATATCTCTTTCATTTCCTTAGGTATTAGCTTGGATGTCACATATGCATGGGTGATTGTAATCTTCCCTATGAGCATGTGCTTGGACAGAGTTTATATATATATATATATATATATAAGCCCTATGAGCATGTGCTTGGACAGAGTTTTTATATATATAGGGCTCATAGGGCTTATATATATATATATATATATATATATAAACTCTGTCCAAGCACATGCTCATAGGGAAGATTACAATCACCCATGCATATGTGACATCCAAGCTAATACCTAAGGAAATGAAAGAGATATGATTGAGATATCAAGAAAGGAAGTCACATGCAGATTTAAACCACCAGATATATATATATATATATATATATATAACTTTTGTTTATCAAAAAAAAGAGGCAAGGCCCTACATTATTCCATGTCCCCATAAGCATGCTAATGAAAAAAGTTAATGTATGAACGTGTTACATGCACATGATTTTCATTATTCACTTAGAATAAAGTTAATTTTAGTATTTTACAAATATACTCTATGGTTGGAAGTTGGAACACAGCCACAAGAGAAAAGTCATACCATATGGTTTGCATATCTGCATGCTTTCTTAATCAGCTAAGATAGTGCAGTGATTACTGAAAGCCTCTCCACCTTAACCTTAAGGGGATAAAATAGAGAGAACAAAGTATGGAAAATCTATTCAGTGTGATGCTCCAGAATAAATACATTTGTACTTATCCCTGGGGATGTAAAATTGCCAACTCCTTTGTTAAATGGCCTTTGACCTGGTTTCATGGGAAGGCTGAGACAGTCATCTCAAACTTTCATCAGACAAACTCTGGGAAGAAAATACCTCAACTGACTAGATCCCTGATTGTCTACAGTATTTACAATTATTACCTCTTTAGGGGAGGTGATCACTTTATGCCTCCACAACCAACCATTCTTAGTGGGGGCACATAATTTCACATTGTTCTCCAAGGCCTCTTGAATGTGGATAGGAGATTAACCACTCAATACCCAACACTTACTGTTTTTTCCTTGCATTCTTTAGTGAATTTTACCCTATGACCAAAACACCTGATGACTAAAAAAATAAATCACCAAACATTCATTAAAGGGCTAATATTTCAAGAAAAAATTATAACAATTAAGGGGCTATATTTTCAGACAAAGACAAAACAATCAAGGTGCTATCCTCTTAGGCTGAAAGAATACATATGAAGATGCTGTCTTCTTAGGCCAGCATGATGGTAAACGCCATCTTAGTCCAAGCGTGTAGATAAGGCCGTCTGATAAGAGCCACACATATAATAATGGAAATAATATAATGCAGAATATAGATCTCACACAACACGAGATGTTCATGGGCCAAGATGCCCTAATATCCAATATATGCAGAAATAGAATAAACCCTTAAGGTAGGGTAACACCGTACAATACTCCTTATGGAAGAAGCCACTCCACGTTATATCTCCAGAGTCCAAGAGACCTCAAATACAATATCATACTCAACACATATCCTTACAATGATAATCACATCCTTTATATATACCTCCTCTTAATAACATAATCGAGGGGTAGTCCTAATAAAGGCCTACTCAACACCTAATATAATTAATTATACTAGTTGTCCACATGACCCAATATAACTAACTTAAGGGATGTGTGCCACATGTCGGCATCTTCATCCACCTAAATACATTATAATATCATATCCCTAGGTAAATAATATACCATCCCTCCTTGACATGTTTCGTCCTCGAAACATGAGAAGAAGCCAAATAATATGACTGTCGCAAGTCATTACAAATGTGCCACAATGACCAATCATCCAACCATCGATAGTTTATCTTCGCAGTGGTTTTATCTGGACAGTACCTAGATCCCATCCTTGATCCATATTTTGCTACACCCATTTGATTCCATTCCTTATCACAATAAATCCTCCTTTGTTGCCATGAATCATTACTTCTATGATACCACTGATTGTTGTAGTCGTTCCTTTGATTCCATGTAAGTCCATAGTGATTGGATTGTTGTTTCCCTGTAGTATCATGCCTCCATGATGGTTTCCTCCATGATTCTTGTCTCTCAACATGATGTGGATGCCTATATATTGCACCCTTTGCTATCACTGGAACCTTCTCCAATTCTTCATCATTTTTTTCCACTGGTTTTGTTGGTTCATGACGAGAATTACCTATCTCCTCTTTTTTCTCTACATCTTGCTCCTCTTGCATGTCCTTTGATTCATTGATGCAATCTTCAATAGATTATTGAACTTGCTCTTGCTTAACTTTCTTTTAGACTTCATTATGTGTAATATCCTGTAATGTAACTTTTTCCTCCTGTACCAAAGCTTCATGAACTTCTTTTGCACATTGATGTTTATTGCTCCCAAAGATTCTAACCAAGGATAACCAAGAACAATATCCAACCCATCCATATCCAAAAGCATTAAAGTTTGAATCCAAAATATATTTATCCATAGAGAGCTTCAAATCTTCAAAAATTTGAATATCCTTGCCCAATATTTGACTATTCTTGATGTGCTTTGATTGTACCTGTAGCTTCTTGGATAAGTCCATGTTGATGAAGTTATACTTGCTGCTAGGGTTTATAGAAAAAATAACTTTTGCCTTTTGAATACATACATGAAATTGAAGGATTGAATCCTCCTTCCTTGGAGCTAAAGTGCATGTACTTGTATCCTTCCTCTTCTCTTCATCATCCTCTTTTACTTCTCCTTATTCTAATTTTTCTTCTTCTCCATTTTCTTCTTCATCTTCTTGTTCTTGTCCTTCATCTTCTTCTTGAGCCCATCTATCTAAAAATGCTTGTTCTAGTTCATCCAAATAAGAAATATCCTCCCAGGATGATTCATACCATTGTCTAGCTTCACCTTTTAAGGATGATGAAAAATTTAGAAGCCATATTACACTTTTACCATGAGCTCTTTTATATCTTTCCCACCATTCTAATGCATCTCCACTTCCATCAAAATCAGAAATCCCCATTGAAACTAGGGTTTCTAAATTTTTCCAGCATACCCAAATTTGATTGAATTATTTCATAATGTTTTCGGCATCAAAAATAAAAGTATAGAGAATAGAACCCTAATAAAATTTGGCGATCTTTCCAGAAATATAAAAATCTCAAAAAGATTCCATGATTTGCAGCCTATAAAGCGAAATTATGAAAAATCATAAAATTGCAATAACTCACTCAATATTGATGATAGAAACCTGAGCTTTGGACTATAGCATCCTTAAATGATCCTCCACCTTCAAGAAAAAAATTGTGGAAAAATTCACAGCCATTTGAAAGATATAGGCAAATCTCTAAAAATTAGGGTTTTGTCCACATTTTCCCAAATCATAGCTCTAATACCACTTAATTGTTAGACTTAGGGCACACAACTGAGCAGGGGGGTGAATCAATTGTGCAAAACTTTCTCTCATTAAACACTTAAATCTTCTTAGTGATTAGCAGTATATTAATCATGAACCATAATGCATTCAAATCAAGAGCAGAAACACATCAACACATAAGACACCAAGATTTTGACGTGGAAAACCCGGTTAAGGGAAAAACCACGGGGTGATTAACCCAAGATTGTATTCTCTGTTAGAAGAATAGATAGAACAATATGGCACATGCCAATTAGGGCTCACTGCCCGAGCACACTGCTCACAAGAGGCTCACTGCCTACAAGAGACACACTGTCTACAAAGAAATAAATATCACATACATGAACTGGAGAATAGCATCTTCACCATGCTTGAATCTATTCCATTTAAGCCCAATACGTCTGCTCTGCCTTTCGCTCTCCTCCTCACTACCACACTCTCATCCCCATCAGGTTTTTCATCAAACTGACTTCGCAATCCCTTATTTATACAAGGCATCAACTTAGAAATGATCATCTAAGTCGGCAAACATTCATAAGATCATCCGCCAGATGGATAACTCATCCGGTCGGCCTGTCTCAAGAAGAACACCATAATCCAGAAGTTACTCTTCAATTGCGAGCTCCAACTTCAATGCGGACCACCAACACAAACTGGACTCGATCCAAAGACCTCCACAAGCTTGCCTGAATCACCAAGAACATCCACACTTCTTCTGCTTACTGAAATCCTTCTCTCCTTCCTCTGGAACCTTAAGAACACAGTCTGTCATTACTGTCACAAAGGAATAGATGCTTGCAGACCTTCAAACCACGAACCAATAGAATTGATACACCACAAAGACTTCCTCAGAACTCCCTTAAATCCGCAGAACAGAAAACCTTATTTCCGGATCTCACCAGACCTTTCTTGTTACACTTTGTCACCTTTGAACACCTACCGGAACCAATTTTACTTGAGCGGCCACAACTTCATATCTTCATGCGGACCTCTAAAATCTCTACTGGGTCACCTACAGACACATCTACAAACCTTTAATCCGCATCCTCTGATCCTCATCCTATCTTGGACTTTTGCCTTACTGTCATCACTATTCTTCACTGTTCCTGATTGAGACTAATTTTCTCAATATCCTCAGCTCACGGCTCATCCAAACCTTATCATTAATGCAACAGGAGTATGTTGACATCAATGACAATACCAGTTAGATCCATACTTGCAACAATCTCCCCCTTTGTCATTGATGGCAACATATGATGTGAAAAACTGTTTTGATAATCAAGACAAGAACTTCTCCTTACTGTCACAACTCCCCCTATCAGCAACAACCATTCATATGTCTTCTCTCCTTATACTGCTCCCCCTTTGATCAGCAACCACTTGTTTTTCACGTCTTCTCTCCCCCTTTGACATCAATGGCAAAGGGCACATGCAATTCCAACACTTCAGAATCATACCTACTGCTCCCCCTGAGTAGCAGCTCCCATCAATCCGGATCACAAGATATGACTGTGATATCCACCGGACTGATGCACCTCAGTGCACCTTAGTTCATCACCGGAGAGGCAATAACCCCTAGCTTCTCCTTGAGATACTCAAAAGAGTCCTTAGGTAGAGGTTTAGTAAAGATGTCTGCAATCTGATCCTTGGAAGGCACAAACTCCAATCTGACTTCATTCTTGTTCACTTGCTCTCTCAAAAAGTGAAACTTGATGGATATGTGTTTAGTCTTTGAATGCAACACCGGATTCTTAAATATATTTACAGCACTTGAATTATCACAGAAGATTGTGATAGGTTCCTCATACTCCACTTTGATATCTCTTAGCATCTGCTTCATCCACAAAACTTGAGTGCAAATACCTACTGCTGCAATATATTCTGCTTCAGTTGTAGACAGAGATATTGCCTCTTGTTTCTTGCTTAGCCAAGAAACCAATCTCTTCCCCAAAAAGAATGCTCCACCACTGGTACTCTTCCAGTCATCCACATCTCCTGCCCAATCAGCATCTGTATATGCATGAAGAGAGAAATCATGATCTCTAGGATACCACAAACCATACTCAACCATCCCTTTTAGATATCTAAAAATCCTCTTGATTGCCATGACATGGGATTCTCTAGGATCAGCTTGGAATCTAGCAACAAGACCAACAGCTTGCATATTATCTGGTCTAGTTTGAGTGAGATACAACAATCCTCCAATCATTGATCTGTACTTTGTCTGGTCTACCTTAGGAGAGTCATCATCTTTGCTCAACTTACATCTGGTTGCCATGGGAGTATTCATTGGCTTTGAATCTTCCATCCCAAATTTCTTCAACAATTCTTTCACATATTTGGTCTGAGAAATAAAGATTCCTTTCTTTGTTTGAGTGATTTGCAGACCCAAGAAGAAATTCATTTCACCAAGCATAGACATCTCAAACTCACTTTTCATTTGATTTGCAAAAATTTTACACATACTATCTCTTCTTCCAAAGATGATATCATCAACAAATACTTCAACAATCAAGATGTTTTCATGATCAATTTTGAAATATAAGTTACTGTCAGCAGTACCTTTGTTGAAACCAATCTTCAAAAGATGCTTATCCAATCTTTCATACCAGGCTCTTGGGGCTTGCTTCAATCCATACAGTGCCTTCTCCAACGTGCAGACCATATCACCATGATTAGACAATTGAAATCCATCCGGTTGCTCTATATACACTTCTTCTTCCAAGTCATCATTTAGAAAGGCAGACTTGACATCCATCTGATATACCTTGAAATCCTTGAAGGCAGCAAAGGCAAGAAATAATCTGACTGCTTCAATTCTTGCCACCGGAGCAAAAGTTTCTTCAAAATCAATTCCTTCTACTTGAGAGTAGCCCTTGCAAACCAATCTGGCTTTATTTCTGATTACTTTACCAACTTCATTTAGTTTGTTCTAGAAAACCCATTTAGTTCCAATCACATTCTTGTTTCTAGGTCTGGGAACAAGATCCCAAGTGTGATTTTTCTCTATTTGCACCAGCTCTTCCTCCATTGCTTTAGTCCAGTTTTCATCATTACAAGCTTCATTCACTGTCTTAGGTTCAATCTTTGAAATCAAACAATACTCTTCTGAATCTTAAGCAATTCTCCTTCTTGTTAGAGCTCCTTTGCTTTTATCACCTATGATCTGATCTTCAGAGTGGTTCAGTCTTACATACCTGGGAACTTTAGGAATTTCTTGCACTTCTGATTCTTGATCAGGCTCATTGAAACTCATTTCTTCTTCCTGGTTTACCAGATTAGCTTGAAACTAACTAACAGATGAGGCTTGGGTTCCTTGAGTCAGAACACCATTCTGATCATCTTCATCATATTCATAAAACCTTGAGGGTTTTTCAATTCCCTCATCAGCCTTCACATTTGTACTTTCTATCATCTTTCTCAGTCTTTTGTTATAACACCGGTATGCTTTGCTTTGAGTAGAGTAACCCAAGAATATTCCTTCATCACTTCTAGCATCAAACTTTCCTAAATCTTCATCTCTTTTAATGTAACATTTGCTACCAAAAACTCTGAAATACCTCACAGTAGGAGTGATGCCAAACCAAAGTTCATAAGGAGTCTTACCAGTATTGCTTCTGATTTGAACTCGATTGAGAGTATAGATTGCAATGCTGACAGCTTCTCTCCAATAGATGTAACACTTGCTTCCATAATCATGGTCCTAGATGCTTCCTGTATGGTCTGGTTCTTTCTTTCCACTACTCCATTCTGCTGTGGAGTACTAGGAGCAAACAACTGTCTCTTTATTCCATGTTTCTCACAGAACTCTATGAACTCACCGGATGTGAATTCTCCACCTCTATCAGACCTCAGACATTTCAATTTCAATCCGGTTTCATTCTCTACCATACCCTTGAATATTTTGAATTTCTCAAAAGCTTCTGATTTCTCTTTCAGAAAAGTTACCCACATCATCCGGGAATAGTCATCAATAAGTAACATGAAGTATCTATCACCTTGCATACTCCTGATTCTTGTTGGGCCACAAAGGTCAGTATGAACTAAGTCCAATAATCCGGTAGAAGATAGTTCCTTACTCTTGAATGTGATTCTGCTTAGCTTACCCAACTGACATTCTTTGCACACGCTATTAGTAGGTTTCACCAATTTTGGAAGATCTCTTACAACCTGAGTATTGCTTATCTTGATGATATTATCAAAATTCACATGACACATTCTCCTATGCCATAACCAACTCTGATCAACTTGAACAAATAAGCAACTTTTACCAGTGCCAACCAAGTGGAACATATTACCTTTAGTTTGGGTACCGGATGCAATCTCTATTCCGGAGCTTTCAAAGATCTTGCATTTTCCATTCTTGAACCGAAGATCATAGCCTTTGTCCACCAATTGTCCAACACTGAGAAGATTGTGCTTCAAGCCTTCAACATAGAGAACATTACCGGTTTTGTTCCTTCCATCAAAAGAAATAGTTCCTCTTCCTCTGATTCTACCAGCAGAATTATCACCAAACTTCACCACTCCTCCTTCATACCTTTCCAAATCTATGAACTTATTTTTGTCACCTGTCATATGGTGAGAGCAACCACTGTCAATGACCCAATCATCCTTTTCTTCAACTTGGGCAGCCAAAGCTCTTTCAACAACTTTATGATTGACAGATACAGAGGATATTGGTTCTTCTTCCTTGATGGCAATAAACACCCATTCACTTCCGGATTTGTTTCCTTTCTCTGATTCATCATCTGTTACTCCTTCATTATCATCTTCTTCATGAACATAGTAACAATTCTTTTGGAACCTTGATCTGTTAGGATTTGGCCTTGAAAATCTTTCCGGACATCTTGAGGCAAAACGACCAATCTTATTGCAGTTAAAACACTTAAAAGGCAAATTTCCTTCATACTTACCGGATCCTCTTGGCAGTCTCTTTGCAATGAGGGCCTCAAGTTGAGCAGTTTCTACTTCTTCTTCTTCCAGGTCTTTTCTTGCTTTTTCATACCATGACAGTTTCCTTGATGAATTCTCTCCGGGATCAAACCTTTGTTTACCTTTTACAGAGGCACTGGCTTTGAATGCAGATTTAGTCTTGGGGGGATCATCTCCAAACTCGGTCATTTCAAATGCAGCCAATTTGCCAACTAATTGATCTCTTGTGATAGTTGTATGGGCTCTGAATTCATCAATGGCAGCAACTTTGATTTTGTAAGAAGCAGGAAGAGATCTAAGAATTTTGCCAACACTCTCATTTTCATCCAAGACTCCACTAGCATTTCTAATTCCACAAACAAGCTCATTTACTCTTGGCATAAAAGTAGTAATATTTTCATCATCTCTCATCTTCAGGTTTTCAAATTTCCCTTTCAGACTCTGTAACCTTGCACATTTAACATACACTGGTCTCCTTCATGCAAAAGTTCCAATTTTTTCCAAATCTCAAAAGCAGTTGGTAGGTCAATAACATTTGAGAGCTCTGAATCAGATAATGCGCTTAGAAGAGCTTCTAGAGTCCATAGATTGTTTTCAGCATCTGTGATTTCATTTGGAGCTTTTGGACCACCTTGCGGAGGTACATACTGTGTTGTAACCATGGTCCAGTATGCCATTCCCATGCATTGCAAGTGACACTTCATGCGACCTTTCCATAGATTAAAATTAGTTCCATCAAACTTCGGACTATCCTTCTTGTAGGACGGCATCCTGGATCTCCTCAAGCGGTTAAGCTCTTTTAGAGGAACTTAGCTTTGATACCAATTGTTCGACTTAGGGCACACAACTGAGAGGGGGGGTGAATCAATTGTGCAAAACTTTCTCATTAAACACTTAAATCTTCTTAGTGATTAGCAGTATATTAATCATGAACCATAATGCATTCAAATCAAGAGCAGAAACACATCAACACATAAGACACCAAGATTTTGACGTGGAAAACCCGGTTAAGGGAAAAACCATGGGGTGATTAACCCAAGATTGTATTCTCTGTTAGAAGAATAGATAGAACAAAATGGCACATGCCAATTAGGGCTCACTACCCGAGCACACTGCTCACAAGAGGCTCACTACCTACAAGAGACACACTGTCTACAAAGAAATAAATATCACATACATGAACTGGAGAATAGCATCTTCACCATGCTTGAATCAGTTCCATTTAAGCCCAATACTTCTGCTCTGCCTTTCGCTCTCCTCCTCGCTACCACACTCTCATCCCCATCAGGTTTTTCATCAAACTGACTTCGCAATCCCTTATTTATACAAGGCATCAACTTAGAAATGATCATCTAAGTCGGCAAACATTCATAAGATCATCCGCCAGATGGATAACTCATCCGGTGGGCCTGTCTCAAGAAGAACACCATAATCCGGAAGTTACTTTTCAATTGCAAGCTCCAACTTCAATGCGGACCACCAACACGAACTGGACTCGATCCAAAGACCTCCACAAGCTTCCCTGAATCACCAAGAACATCCGGAACCTTAAGAACACAGTCTGTCATTACTGTCACAAAGGAATAGGTGCTTGCGGACCTTCAAACCACGAACCAATAGAGTTGATACACCACAAAGACTTCCTCAGAACTCCCTTAAATCCGCAGAACAGGAAACTTTATTTCCAGATCTCACCGGACCTTTCTTGTTACACTCTGTCACCTCTGAACACCTACCGGAACCGGTTTTACTTGAGCGGCCACAACTTCTTCATATCTTCATGCGGACCTCTGAAATCTCTACTGGGTCACCTACAGACACATATCTACAAACCCTTTAATCCGCATTCTCTGATCCCCATCCTATCTTGGACTTTTGCCTTACTATCATCACTGTTCTTCACTGTTCCTGATTGAGACTAATTTTCTCAATATCCTCAGCTCACGGCTCATCCAAACCTTATCATTAATGCAACAAGAGTATGTTGACATCAATGACAATACCAGTTAGGTCCATACTTGCAACATTAATAAGATCCACACATAATAATGAAATATAATATAATGCAGAATATAGATCTCACACAACACAAGAGATGTTTGTGGGCCAAGATGCCCTAATATCCAATATATGTAGAAATAGAATAAACCCTTAAGGTAGGGTAACACTGTACAATACTCCTTATGGAAGAAGCCACTCCACGCTACATCTCCAACAGATCCCAAATACAATATCATACTCAACACATATCCTTACAATGATAATCACCTCCTTTATATATGCCTCCTCTTAATAACATAATCGAGGGGTAATCCTAATAAAGGCCTACTCAACACCTAATATAATTAATTATACTAGTTGTCCACATGACCCAATATAACTAACTTAAGAGATGTGTGCCACATGTTGGCATCTTCATCCACCTAAATATATTATAATATCATATCCCTAGGTACATAACACCGTTAACACCATTAAAAGGAGAAGCAATGCATGTTACAACTCCCCATGGCAATGTCCAAATGCCATTATTTCCCTTGCAACATAGAAACGTGCACATTAAGAAAATGTCATATCATCATGTGTAAGATATTCAAAATACACCCTCTCCTTTAATGTTATCATGCCAGATGCTTTTGGCTGCATGTTCTTGTGTGTGCAGGTATTCCATTCCGTCAGGGGCAGAGTTCACATTGTAATTCTCTCCAGGCATGTATTGAAGAAGATATTTCCCAGTCATAAGTGTGAGAAAATTTAATCTATTTTCTTAAATTTTTTGATCTGCAAGAAAAAGAAGTTTTCTAATGATACTGTAGGAAAATACAATGTGAAGAAACTATTATATGTTGAATAATATACAAACTACTTTTCAGTTTGGCAAGATTTCAAAAGTGATTGTTGCATAGTCAGAATCAAACAAATTTTAGATGTAAGATATCTAGAATTTATCAAAACTTATTTTGAATAATATCACGACATACAGTCAGAAGAAAGAAGTAAAGTGTATTAACGTCCAAGAATGAACAAAGTACACCAATGGAATTACGCATACAACAAATTACAATTTAAACAAGAGGATTACAAGGAAATCCGACAACCAAAACTAAAGTATCTAAAACTAAAGCTAGGAAGCAGTAAAACCAAACACTTAAACCATAGACAAGTCAGCATAAACAAAGAACATATTTATAATAAAAAAACAACCCAACAAAAGAAAGGCCTGCAGTTAAAAACAACTTCCAACAGAACCAAGAGAATGGAGCCGAAGTAGAACAAGGCTCATGTCTGTGCCAAAGTCAGAAACTGAAAGGCCAAGCATTGCCAGCAAATCTTAATTAATATACGTGGATGAGAAAAACACATCAATGGAATCAGAAGTACAGAAAATTAAAATAGTTATCCAGGAGGGCCACAAGAAAAAATCCAACAAAAATAAAGTTTCTAAAACTAAAGCTAGGAAGCAATAAAACCAAACACTTAAACCATAGACAAGTCAGCATAAACCAAGAACATACGTATCATAAGAAACAATTCTGCAAAAAGAAGGTCTGCATTTAAAACAAAATTCCAGCAGAGCCAAGTAAAGGAAGCCAGAGGAGAACAAAGCTCTAATCTATGTCACAGTCAGAAGCTGGAGGACCAACATTGTCAGCATCCTAATAAACCCCCACGAAAGAGCTATTGCCAAATTTGATGATGCCCTCAGAAGAAAATATCAGCATCCTCCTATATTATTGGGAAATTCACTGATGCTACCTGTTTTATGATGCAAAAATGACCTTTATTTTTATAATTTTATTTGAAAGCATGCATCAAATATTTTCATAGCAAACAGAAGCATTACAAAGGGGTTATCACATTTTTAGCAGTACTCTTCCTAAAAATGCTAGGAAAGAAAGTAGTTCTGCTTCCATACGGATACGGGATACCTACTGGCTACTCATATAGAGTTAACATCTTTTGTAAACACATCAAAGCTGGATATATTATGTTCTGCTAATTCTATCCTAAAGGAAGAGAGCCCTTCTGGCTGAAGAAGAGAGTGATTTCTCTGAAATAAAATTTTACATCACTGTTTTCAATGAAGATAAGGCTAACATTTTTCGTAAGACATTGCCATGATCCCTCATCATCAAAATGTCTCCTAGTAAAGATCCTTTCAGTCTTAAAGGGACCACAAAAAGCATTGCCATACTTGTTTGAACTTGGTATCCAACTTCACAAAGTTTCAAACTCTGATAGTTATTACAGGTTTTCCATAAATTTTCTCAATGTAATATGGACTGGAAGCTTGAGAACAATAAGGGTCCTAATTGTTTTACTTTTCCGAAAGGTATGAACCACACTTTCTTTCAAGCAATAAGGGTCCTAATTGTTTTACTTTGCCAAAAGGTTTTCATTGTAAATGTTGTAGGGAATTTGTACATATTACCGACACCTGACACTTAACAAAAAAGGGTTAAGTGAGCCAATTCATATATATATATATAGAGAGAGAGAGAGAGATCTGGGTCAAGTTCAGGTTCATGGTTCGGTCCGCAATGGGTGCAGGTAGGTTGCAGACTTTGGGCCACAGATTCATCCAGGTACATCCATGCACGTTCCCAGGCGAATCCATGGTCCAAAACCTGCATCCATAGCAAACCCTCTGTGATTGGCAGCCTTTTTTTATTTTTTTTCCTTTTTCTTCGCACTGTAATTTTTGTTTGTCATCACATTTCATGGAAAGGAAAAAAAAAAACATCAGGACTGTTTTATAAACCTGGCCCTTGAAAGACTGGCTTTGCAAGGCCAACGTTGGCTTCTCTTTTTCTTTTTTTTAATTCATTGTAAAAAAGTATAAATTATGTATTAAAAGATTTTAAATTTTATATGGTTTTAATTTTTAGATTTAGGTTCTAACTTTTAAATTTAATTTTTTTATTGAAATTTATAAATAAACTATTATTAATTATATTTAGGTTAGATTCAAATTTTACAATATTTTGAACTCATTTAAATTTTAATATTTTGAAATTTATTTAAATTTTAATATTCTTTAATTATTAATTATTTATGGTTGTTTTGTTTATTATATGTATGTTATGTGTTATTTGAATTTAATTCCTGTGTTTAAACTAAAATATGTATATATTTATGATTTTTATATGTTTTTTTGGGGACATATCCAACCCCCAAAAACAAAAGTTCTGAAGTGCATTAATATCAGCTCCTATTAATATCTACATTTTATACTCCTTGCTTTAAAAAAAAAAGTTCTGGAGTACATTTTAATCTCATCGAAAGAAATTCACCTCTACAATTTATCTTACATTTTAAACTATTGCTCAATTAAGACATATTACTGCTCAATAAATATATCATACCATGAACTGTAAACAAGATGTTTCATATTTTCTGGACTTCTGCCCACTGCCCAAGCATGTTAACATGCATTCTGTGAACGTCTCTTAATCATTTGTACTTTTTTAATTATTTCCTTTACATTTAAATAGGTTTCTATTGCAGCCCCCTCCCTCTCAGAAAAAAATCTAAAAATTATTACAGTGCAGTTCCAAGATTTTCTTGTTGGGGCATAATTCGGTCAATGCTCTAGGCTCCGAAAAAACTGGGAGGTATTTTACACTAGTACTAAGAGCAACCTACCAAAAAAATCTTTCTTCTAACAACCACCTCTGTACAACAGGAGATAACAAACTCTAAAGTGATGCAGTAGAAAACTCACACAACACTCCTCTTCCAAATCCTCACACAGAAAATAGTTAATTGCAACAAATACTCATATCGATTTCTTTCAGCACAATAATTGGGTACAAAATCCTTACAAGACAAAATCAGCAACATTCATTACAACAAATCTTGCAATAAAGCATTACCTATGTGGTCTCCGTGACCTCTAATCTCTGTATCAAAATTTATGTTCTTCTAGCCTCTGAAGTGAGGCATTAACTCCATTCATTCCTTCCTTCTCTCCTTCATATGGCGCTGTGTTTTTCTTTTGATTTGAGCGCTACCACTCCTTCACCATTTTCTGATTTTTAAAACCTCTCAAGAGGCATTCATTCCCATTACTTCTTCTGCAGCTTTTGCCTCCCAGAGGCGTTAGAATATTTAATGACTTATAAATGTTGTTTGATGTACGCCTCTTTTCTTAGCTGTTTCTTTCCTTTACCTGTTATTGCCGCCTCCAGACTGATTCTCCACTAGCCACCCCTGATAAATAAAGAAATTGACAACTTAAGACATTCCCCTATCGGCCAAGGATTTAAAAACGCCGAATATGTGACAGCTTAAAATTAGACAAAAGCTATTTTCTCCAGCGTGGCCACTATTCCAAGTAACCGCCATCTATTTTGGGAGTCGTCAGGAAATAAAGCTTAGAAATCACCCAGCATTTAAAATAAACTTCGACTCACACCATATTTGGTTGTTTTGCCTTCATGCTAAAGTGGATGCTTGAGTCCAAAAGTGCCGTAAGGAGAATAATTTTACTCAAACCATTTAACTTTTAGACGTTTCAATCTTCTGAATCCACTATATCTGGAATAAAAAGTAAAACTGGAAATGCCACTGAATCTAATCTGGTTATTGGTCAATACATTGCAGTCTCACGTCTTTGGGCATACCTTTTTGTCTGGGCAATGTGTCTCATATCCTCTTCAGAAACCTGCACCATCCACTAATTTATTTTTTTCGGTTGGATGCTACTGCATCATAAAGATGCATGAATTTACCTGAAACTTTAATCAGAGTTCGCTCTTAAATTCAACAAAACATGCATGCCCATTAGCAGAATTACAAAAAAAAAATGCTTCTTGGCATAGAAATTCTAAAATAACAAACTGTATTGGAGAACAAGGGCAAAACTTCTCGGTATTCACTACCATTTTCACCCAAACTTGACAACCTTGGCTGGTGCAGAGAAATACTCACTCTAGCCAAATTGCAATAAAAGATTTCAGGGATCTCTCAACATTTCCATGTGGGTGTATGATTTAGCCCTTGAATGCCAAGTATTCTACTGCAATGTTCATGGAATTTTGTCTGGATATTTATGTTGTCTGTGTGGCCTTCGAGTCGGACAAAATATATTCATCCAATGATTATGAATTTCTCTTCTCAACACAATCGTTAGTGGTCTTTCCTTCACACATCAAGTCCATCACTCATTCAGGGATAACCAAGTCAAAAATATTTGCCTCCAAACTCAGGCAATATTCTTCCTCCAAGTAAGCAATTGCTCTCTTCACACCAGAAAGGGAGAGAATCTCTGGCCTCTACAAATCAATCCAAAATGAAAGGTGCCTATAACTTGAGAAACCTCCTAATCTCATCATTAAAAACATGGCTGCTCAAGAAATCATTACTTCATAGGGAGCAGCAATAGCCTGAACCATCTCATGCCCTTTTTTCTCCACGCTTAAGAACATGTAAAAATTGCAGATACCAAGTGCAGGAGATAAATCCCAGCATCCACAAACACAAAGAACAAACTGAAAAACTTGGCAAAAAAATGACCTAATCATGACCATGCTTTAAATTACTAAGGTGCCAAGGTCATTTCAAAACTGCATATAACTACCCATGCCCCTAAGCCCCAGGATGCCAAGGCTAATCTTGTAGATCGTATAAGTTAAATTGTTATGTTTTTGTAACATACCCCAAAATGCAGCTAGAGAATTTTCTTTACTTTTAACAATAATTACAAACATATCCCATAACTATGAATGTAAAAGATACACAAAATAATCATAACGTGAATTCCATTAATCAAGTAATCTCACAAGTACATGAGATAGTACAACCATTGAATAGTACATCATTCAATATACAACAGGTCAACAACCACAACGCTCAATAATAATTACAATAAGTACAATGAGGCCAATGAGCCATTCTGCCAGATATACGATAGTGGTCTTACTTAAAATATAACATACATATGAAATCTCTAGCTCGTAACCACAAGCTACTCCCTCCAAGCTCCAACTGCCAATGGGGAAGGCATTGAACCCAAACATTGAAGGAACCCAATCCTCCCCAACCATTTGTCTAGCATTAAGTACCCAACAAATAACCCAAATGCGTGAAGTACAAACACAAGAGTAATGATTATCTTTTGAGTTCTTTCTCTTGCAAAGACACATGAATATACACTCATAAACATAAGTCATACACACTAACTGTTCCTTATCAATTTCACAACACATGCCCATATCATAAAGACATCCAAAATATATCTTAGCCATAACTCAAGATGTAACAATACTTCACAATACACATAATAGTCAACTCAAATTGTATAAGAGAATACTAAACAAAAAGCAACTAATAACCACTAACACTACATGCTCAAGACCATATGTAACACTTCCAAATGATTACTACATGCATCCCATACTACACGAGCACTCATCCTTCAATGCCATACGTCTTAATCAATTAACACATGCTTAAGGTAGAACAGCACGCATCCCATACCTTAGCACAATCCCTTATTTTCATGCACAGATATACAACCAAATCTATAGTACAAACAACTTAACCAAGACAATCCTCTTCACAACACATGTTTGCAATGTAAATGATACACCAATAAAACATACCAAAGCAGCCAAGACTCTACAACACATCAATTCACGCACCCAAAACGCATATAAACAAAAAGCACATAATACAAGACATGCAAAACAAGATACAACACACATTCAATACAATACCACATTACGACAACCACAAAGGTAGCCCAACCACACTAAGATCCATTTCCCAACTGTGTAGTGTACCTAGGTACCGACTACCTCACATAAGTAAGAAGGCAAACTATATCAGCCATAGAGCACACTACCTCAACATGTAGAATAGTATGCATAGTAACAAATCAAGCCACAAGACTTGAGTACAAAGAATCTCCTGGCTCTAGTGATGGAAGTTGCGGAATAATGCATGTACAGCTTGTGGACCTTCTACCAGTGAGAGTACTAGAGCCTATGTGATGTGGTGCCTATAGCGAGAAGAGCAAGCTCAAATTCTCAAGCCAACCTATGTTAAACACAAAGCAAAGAAGATGATACCAAAATGTATCCGTCCATGACAAGGATATCCAACTCCTACTTCCAAACTAATCTTGACACTCTAGTGGTAATCAAGATGTTCAACCTATCACTAACAATAGGACAATCAAGTGTTGTGTAAACTCAAAATAGATTTCCCATCATTTGTGTATCTTGCCAACCACCTTATAACCATACAAGGTTTTAGCTCACTAAGGAGTCAATACATCACCAAACTAAGTTGGGAACACATGCATTCATTCAGACAATCCATCCTAACCATCTAGTTAAAGAATGCATCATACAACAAAAACTAGTACTTTTGTTCACAAATAACTAGAAAAACATAGTATACAACACATTCTTTAACTCCAAAATGGCCTAGGAGACGGCCTAGTCCACCTGGTCCTTTTGGATGGCCTACCCAATGGCTTGGTCCTTATGGAACGGCCTAGTCCTAGTAAGAGTTGTCCAAAAAAAATCTACTCATATTTCTTCTTAGGTTTGGTCTAATTCTTCTTAGGAATGTATGCAAAAAAAAGGCCAAACATATAAGACTAAAATAGGAACACAAGTTCCTCCTATACTTGTAGAACACAAATTCCCAAAACAACACGTCTAAATTCCTACCAAAACTTATATTCACATCCAATTTCATGTTTGTATAGTCAATTTGACAATTTGCATAGTTTTGAACAACCAATTTGGTTTTCCTAGATCACTAGCTTCAACTTCCCTAATTTCACAATTACTCTCAAATTGACGTCAAATCAAGAGCACGTTGTCACAAAGCAACAATAAACATTCATCTACAATTATTTAAACAACACAGATTCATTCATTCTGATCCAATTGATTAAAACATATGTTCCACAAAGTCTTTGAATGGGGGGGCAAGGGGGCCAAGGGCCTAGATTTGGGGACAGTAGGGGGGATGGCAAAGGGACAGCAGTGTAAATATATAGTACTTCAAAAAATAGTTATAAAAAAATGTATAAGGAATAATAAATGAAACTTTAAAACTTTGAAATACTAAACATATTGCATTGAACAATGAAAATGTCGAGTATCAGTATGTTTAATATACAAAATGATGATTACATTCAAAATCCAAATACAATTGGCCAATGGCCCAATGCCTCTAATCATCCCCAAAGTCCACACTAAACTCCTCATCACTTGAACTGTTGGACTCCTCAAGGTCAAGTTCCTCTAAACCAATAGCAACTAGCCTTGTTTGTGCCAAATCATCATCAACTTGGTTTGGCTCCTTTGGCTCTACATACCATCAAGCTATTGGACTCTAGTTGTACATAAGAGTATTATGGTCAATGCGACGGAGTGTTGTAGTCAATGAGACGCAAGGCGCTATGTATAGCTACAAGCTTCTTTTCCCTCCTAGAGGTAAGTCTATTCCTCTTAACAAAATGGATGAAGCTATAAGTAGACCAATTCCTCTCAACAACAAAAGAACTAGAAACTTGGGACCGCATACAAATGGCTAGTGTGGTTGTCAAAGAACTAAACCCATGCATGGTCCACCACATAATTGGATCCTCCTATGCCATAGTCTCCTATCCAGCTTGGCCTTCTCTAGATATCCTCTGAGAGTGGCAAATTTTGTCCAATTAGTATGAATGATGTCGGCATCTGTAGTATCATACATCTTCTGAATAGCCTTCATGAACCCTACCTTCATCTCGGCATCTTGTATAGGGGTAACTTTGTCAAGCCTTTGCACATACCACTTTAGGTTCAATGCATAGGCAGTCATGTGCAAGGGAGTGTTGAGCTTCTCCCATCTCTAATGAAAGATTGACGGATATGTTCGTTGTAGACTGCAATGCGAGGTATTTCTCTTGTACAACCTTCATTTGGCCAACCATACTATCAATGCACTCATACACCTCTCCACACATTAGCATCCCCATATCTAATGACTTTTAAGACTGGAATAATGATGGTGACAATGTATTTCGCATCAGCCCAAAAATTGTCACTCTTCACCACCTCCTTTACCCTCCTTCCCTGCTCTAACTTAGAATCAGGCCATCGATTCCACTCTGTTGTCGTGACCATTAGTTGCAATGCCTCTTACCACTCAAGCATCCTCTCCAAGAGAATGAAGTATGATGCACATCTAATCTCTACAAGTTTTAGAAACTCCTCCTTGGAGGTCTTGAAGATGCATATGAAGTGTGGTGGTTGCAAATAAACATCTACATATCTCTAGCATCATTAACCACCTCTTTAATCTAACCAATTTTGCCCATGTCCTTGAGTGCATTATTCATGGCATGCACACAACAAGGAATCCACCAAATATGCTTTTTGTAGGCCACTTCAATAAACTTCCTTACAACTTTGCATAGCCCATGTCCTTGAGTGCATTATTCATGGCATGCACACAACAAGGAATCCACCAAATATGCTTTTTGTAGGCCACTTCAATAAACTTCCTTACAACTTTGCACACATATGTCACATCTCACTACTTGTACCACATTGATGCAGGAGCATCCAGAGGTGTAGGGCAATCTTGCATCACCAAAAAAATGATTTTGTTCTCTATTATTTTCAATTTTGGTTTTTGCGAATACTCATTTGCTTGAATAATGATTCGGAACGTTCAAAGTTTCCAAAAAGGATGAGAATACTAGGGCTTACTATTTTTAGTAAGCCTACATCCGAGAAGCAGTTGGGCCCGAAAATTTCCCCAAAGCTTCAGAATAGCAACACAAACATTCTTGGTAAATTTCAGCCCAAGATCATGTCTGGATTTCAAGATATTAAAGTTTTTGTTTTTGAGGTTCATGGAAAAAGTTTCAGAATCAATTTTGAGGCACTTAGAGGTTCCATACAAGCCCGAAAAAATGGCCGAAAATCCAAATGTCCCTAAAGGGATATTTTGCGGTAGTTCAGTTTTTCGTGAGCTTTCTAATGCATCAAATAGTTCGTCAATTGGACGATCTGATCAAAAGTTATGGCCTCCGGAAGTTGGGCCTCCCGTATTGGAGAATGTAAAAAAAGTGTCGAACACAAAAAAGAGTTGTTAAGGGAAACTACACATGTGATGAGTGTTTTGACACATCATTAGGCATCTTTTATTGGTAGATAATTTGGGCGCCACTTTTGGGTGGTTTTAGTTCATGATTTTGTAATACCGTTTGAAGGTTTCATGCATTTGTAGCTCCTATATATCAGGTGCTTAAAATAGAGGTTATAGGTGGAAGGATGATAGATGTTGAGTTGCATTCGGATCTCTAGTTGGAGACTCTTGTGAAAAATTGCCTTCCAAGTATATTGTAATCTTGTTGAGTTTCTGAATAATATATTGAGTTGCTTTTCGAGTGTGGGGTTTTTCACCTGAAAGAGTTTTCCCCACGTAAATCATTGTGTTTGTGGTTTGAAGCTTATAATTTGTTGTTGTGAGTGTGTTGGGTGGAGTACACCCTCATCACACATTCTCTAGCCCAACTTCCTCAATAGCATCGTTAAGGATTTGGAACTCAAAATTAACATCCTTTTGGTGCCTTGAACAATCGATGGCCCTGAAGAAGTAAGGGCCCTCTGTACATGTGACCATGATGTTGATGAGTGGACAATGCCTAATGTCCATCAACCCATCCATGACTTTGTAGCATCCACTAGTGACCCAAGTAGCCTTCATTTTCTTCATTAGAATATTAATCTTGGAATAGTTCTTATCCAAGATTGTTGTCCTCAATTTTTTCTCCCCTAGTGGCACATATGATGGTCCTACTCTTATTATCTTTGCCACAACCTCCTTATAATAAGGAGAGTGAGCCACATGGAATGGAATGCCATTGGCAAAGAAGAATTTGTCAATGGAATCATCTGCCTAATCCTTATTTTGCACATTGAATAACTCTACCATCATGTTTGCAGCATCACTACTACTAGTCATTCTACGTTTCCCCTTAGGCTCTACTACCTCTAAACTAGATGGAAAAGTATGAAGTCGTGGCTCTTGGAAAGTCCTAGTGCCTGTAGGAGTAGGACCCCTTAGTAGCAGAGTACAAGCTATAAATGTTTGCTCTTCACCACAACCCCACAATCTATTTATTTATTAACTCTTGTAATGCTGCCTTGAAATTCAACTTGACAGAAATGACATCTCCACAGCCTAGTGCCCCCATTGCCCTAGATTTTGCTTGTATTTTGGTTGCAAATTGACTTAAAAGGGACTTCTTATTGAAGGGGCCATTGGCAAATTTTTCTAATAACTTGGAAGGGCAATTAAAATGTGCACTACAAATAGAACTAGTTGCCTCACCCCCTCTCCCCCCCCCCAACATCTATACTTTAAGTCTTGGATTCAACCCCTATAAGCTCTTGCTGACTCTCTTCACCAGTCATGCTATGAGAACACATAGTGATACAGCAAGAAATGAAATTTATAGTTTAGATTTTAAACCATACGTATGTCATTATCCACGGGCTCAAGACACAAGGATTTTCTTTTTGTTTTTCTTACTTCAAGTCGCACAAAGCGCAAAAGCAAAGGATACACAAAAGTAGAAATCCTTGTTCTTCAACCTCCATCAAACAAGGATTCCACTATTATTTTTCTTTCGCACAAAGCATAGAAATAGAGGATACACAAAAGACGAAACCATAATTTGACTAGTATTAAAAATTTAAATCTTATTCAGCTCTTTAATAATTTATGCAAATTTGCAAATAAACTTAAAAACATTTCAAAATTAAATAATTTAATAAACTAATTAAAAACTTAAAATACTGTTGTTATAAATGTAAAATTAATACTTAAACCCCTAAATGTTGTTTTAGGATTGTCTAACTACTGTTTTCAAATAAAACAACAGTTCAACAAACCTGAAAACAACATTTATAACCATATACGATTCTATGAACAATTTATTGTATCTAAATTGAAAAGAAAACAAAAACTATCACATAATAATTGATTTTAGATATAGCCATTTAGGAATAAACAATTAAAATGAAAAATCCAAATCCCAAAAGATGAAGGGCCACGGCTTACCTTGAAGGATTGACGGCTTCCATCTTGATCAATGTGTTGAAACTTGAGCACTTGGAACTTGCTCTTCCTCTTGCTATTGCTTTCCCTCTTGCTAATGCCCTCACTCTTGCAGCCTTGGTTGCTCTCACTCTTGCTATGTGATTATTGGACTTGCAGCCTTGCTCAATGCTTTCAAGCTTTGATAGTGATTTGAAGTGAGTGTTAAGTGTATTTATAGTTTTTTCGGAGTGCTTAGGGTGTGGTTGAAGCTCATAAACTTTTAGAGTTAGGGTTGGGAGCATGAACACCAAGAAAAATGTCTACTTTTTTTTAAATTGCTTTTTGGAGGTGTTTGGCTCAGGGGATGGCCAGCCATCTCCAAAACATACAAGAGACTTTGGGGAATTTCCTTGACGTCTCTCCAATTGTAATGTCCCCTATCCCGCTTTGCCCTAGAATTCGCCTATTGAACACGAAAGGGCAACAAATTAGGGTTAGGGTTTCACCTTGTTAAATAAATATCTTCTTAATGAAGTAATCTTGGGTTGGAATCCTGCATTCACCACATGAACAATATATGCAAATATGTACATATGCTAGTTAGGGTTAGACCATTGCATCACATCCATAAATCATCAACAATGCAACATAGTTGGGAGAAAGGGCATGACGGGTCCGCCCGAAGTCATATGCCAAGCCTAAGGGGGTGTATACCACAGCCCTCCCCCTTGGCGACTTAGTACTTGCTTTCCCCATCATGACCTCTACTCCTGGAATACATTTACCACCTTGAGGAGTTGGGCGTAGGCCATAAGTGGGTAACTTGGCTCTTTGTGTAGGGCCCTCTAGTTGGCTACCTACTAGCCTCGTTTACCCCTTTTGCTTACACCCCAGGCCCTTCCTACACAATGGGGTTCAAACAGTCAAACACATCTTGTATGCATTAAACATTCATCTATTATGTATGGCAATGTTTATACAGGTATAAGATAAGAAATGACAGAAATACACATGAATATGGATTATATCTGTTTTACTTCTGTTGTGTATATGTATATTTCAGATATAGTCTTAATTATGGGAGGTGCCTCTGATATACTGTTCGCTGTGCCAGTTTGCATGAGTTCTGCTTCGATCTGCTGTGCCTTTGTGTCCTTTATATTCACTGGAGTGTGTCTTCTTCAGAATCCGATGCCTTCCAGGTTTGAATTATGTCATCTTTTATACCCACGATGGGCGGATGGGTGTGTCTCTTCGTCAGAGAGATGTCTCTTGTTACTTGCTTAACCACCGTATTAATGTTATCCTTTAATCTTTAATTTGCCTTTAGTAGAGATCTTTCCTTAGGATCATGATTCGCGGCCATGCGATTCACAGGGCATGAAACCAATGTCCCCAACAAAGGAGACATCTCGAAAATGTCCGCTCTTTGAGGGAGATGTCCCGAGGACATCTCCTACCTGGTGGTGGCAGTGGGGGGACAAAGGCGGGACATTTCCCAACCATCCCCAAGTCTCAAGGACATCCCTGTTTCCAGAAATGACACTTTTCCAAGGGGATGCATCCTTGTGGAACACTGATTAAAACCCTTGTCTTTTGAGAAAACCCTATTCACTAGGCCATCTTCCTACAAGTTCTTCTTTTGACTTTGATCTATAGTTTCCTATGTTTCTTCCTAAGCAAGAAACTCTTAATTTCTCTTTTAAACTCAGTTTTCAAATTGATAACTTCTCTCATCAAATCTCTTGGAGTTTCATTATCCCACCATAACAATCTCCAAACATCTAATAGATTTCTAAATTGAGTTGTTCTCATATATCTAATAGTTTTACAATTTCAATATTGATTTTTTCATTCACAAGAAACTCACAATCTTAATGCAAAATCAAATACATCTCTTTCAAGTACAAAATCTTAATTCATTATTACCCAAATGAAGTCTTTTCTACAGTATTTCATTAATCAAAATCAACCCTTATTCAATGCACAACTTAACAAAGTTTGAAGAAGAATCCACTTGAAATCAAAAACCCTTGAATTTCAAAAATTACTTCAATCTTCAAAGCTCTCCAAAAGCTGTGTTTTCTTCCAAAAGAATGCAAAAGCTTCTCTAAAAGAAAACCTATCTCCTTTTGATAAACATTCTTTTCCTTGGTACTATTGGGGTGGAGAACATAGGTGTCAACAACGTGAGTGGGGTTGGCATGCCTGTTGAGGAATGTCTGTGGGATGTCAAAATCTTACAAGAAACCTACCCAAGCGTTGGCTCACTTCTTTGGTAATTGAGAGACAAACAGATGAGAAATGCGGTTCTAAGGCAGCTACAATAATTGTCTCTGAAAGTGAAGAAGTTTATATGGAGCTGTTACAGAGTTGGACACCTCTATTTAGCCAGTATTATTATGACTACCTTTCCCATGAGCTTTTGAATTCTCAGCTTCCAGATTGCCATCAAGCTGCAAAGAGATTATATAGAGGCATATTTAGGTAACATGATTGAGGCAGTAGTGTAAGACGGTATCTTACCAGGCAGTGGTGTTACCCTTCTCTATGCAATCAAAGGAGCTAGTCAAACCAACTATTAACTTTGATCAAGGGGAGTGTGCATCTACAACCAATACATGAAAATTGTTCGACAAAATGTCTTGACAATCAAATGACCGTCAAACTTGCACAAAGACTCAACTTGTTTTTATAAAGTCAGTTTTATTAATGTTCGTAAAACATTTCTTTTAATGAATTAAAAATATACGTTCATTAAAAAGACTTTGTAATATTTTAAATGTTTTATAAAGTCTAAAAGCAGGGAGTTATGAGTCAGTTAGGAGTTGGTTATGGGTTGAGGGGTTATAAATACTATGTTTTTGAATGTAAAGAGGTTCTTTTTCTTTTTTTCAGCCTGGCTGGGAAAAATAAGGGGCTTTTGTATCCTCTCATTTTAACAGAGAGAAGAGAAAATCTATGTGTTTTCCTTTTGAAAATAAATAAAGGAATAATGGTGCTGGTCAATGAACCTGTTGGGTCCCAAAATAGCTTATCCTAATCCCTAAAACATTCTTCAATCTTCGAGGCCAGGGTTGTCGTCAAGGAGATAGAGAAGAGGTTCATCAACAGGATAAGGATGATTAAGGGCCAATGGTTGGGTATGGGTAATTTCCCCTTCTCTTTTGGCTCAACTAAACCAAGGAGGGTGTTCCTAGAGGTATCCTTTAGGAAGGATTAACAATAATAGAAGATATTCGCAATGTCATATTATTGCAACAATACCCAACTGTTGTTTTAATCCCTAAATACAGTCACTAGATTAAAACAAGCTTGCTGCACTAAAACCTCTGTTTAAGCTGATGAAAGGCACTTCCTATAATAATGGAAGGTGTGGGTATGCTTGTTTGGTTTGCTAGAATTGATACTTTGAAGACATACTAACAATATTTCCTGGTTTCAACACAAAACCACAACAACACATGCAATACTAACTATTCATTTCACACTTGATAAAGTTTGTTTTAGTTTTTTAAAAGAGGTGTGCATGATTAGACATTTCAGACCGGTGCCTATTATGATGAGTCACAGAGTCCACAGTTCAACAGAGGAAAAGACAACACAGAAATGAAACACGCACTTTTAGATACCCAGATGCAAGAAAAACAACGATCAATGAAGAATATACTTAGTAATCCTTTGTCAAAATACAATCATTCATCTACAATCATAGAAGAGATCATCACATAGCATGTAATGTTTTAAGAATCTGTCATATTCATCTGATCAATGATTATAGTCATACCATGAAGTGTGGCAAGAGGAAACCCTAGCTGAAACTTAGGATTTCCTTGAAAAATTACATAAAAAGGAGTTCATACGTTGATCCTTGAAATCAATATGAAAAGCTTTCATAACTTGTATCTGCCTTGCTGAAGAACTGGAACCTTTTGTTCTTTGAAACCCTAGAGAGCTCCGCACTTTGTCACCTGAAGAAAATGTCAAAAGACCAACCCTTGAAAAAAGTTTAGATCTTGCATTTACAGCATTCACACGCGGATCTGAGAATGAATTGAGCGGCAAAACCCTCAACAACCCCAACAACTGCAATAAAAGCATTAATTTCCACTACCCACTTTGCATTAATGGTGATCCCAGGGGTTGTGGGCGTGTTCCCAGGTGGTGGTAGGAGTATGGAAGGCCAGTCAATCGGCCTCCGACAAAACGGACTTCGAAGGTCGGGCCTTCGCTGAGTAGCCTACACTTTGGAAGAGAAAAAGAGAACCGCCTGACCCGAAATACTTAGAAAGAATGTGAGCTGCCGGGGGTCGGGCCTCGGGCCTTCCACCCTCCCACAAGAAAGAAAGAAGACAAACCCCCCGGTCGCCGAAATCCACAGCACTTAGAAAAATTTTAGTTCATCGAACATCGGCCACATGTCAACAGTTCGCATCAGCGCGTCCCTCATCGGGTCCCACTCAATTGACGCCGCGATCATGCGCAAGACTTAGAAGAATTTTGGCTCCGTCGGACTTCGGCCTTCGGGCCTTCACCGTTCTACCTTCCAAAAGAAAGAAGGGAGAAGGAAAACATCTCACCTGCCACCGCTCGCACAACTTAAAGAAATACCCTGGCGGACTTTGGTCGCCGGACCTCCTTCCTTCCGCCTTCCCGGAAGAAGACAGAAAGCCACAAGCCCGACATCTGACGCCCAAAACACTTAGGCGATTTTTTAAAGGACTTAACACTTAGACAAATTTTGGAGCCTTGGACTTCAGAGCCAATAGACAAGGCACGACGGAAGACAAGAGCCCGAAACTCCGACAAAAGTAGAAAATACAAGGACAACACTTAGAATATTTGGACTTAGTCATTTTTTGGGTTTCTTCCTTGCATTTCAAAAGGAACAAGGTAGGAATTTTGATGGATTTGACAAGATTAGCTTGTTTGGGCAACATGGCAAGATTTTGCAAATACTTGTCTTGAAAAATAGGAGTCCCAACAGTGGCTCTGGTTGAGGGTGTGTGCCAAGCAGTGGCACAACAAGAATCCAAATCTCTGGGTAGACCAAAAAACACCAAAAACGACACACAAGAACCAAAACAAAACACCATCAAGACCAACAGTGGTCAAGACTACTCGAGGTTCAAAATACTAAAGATGGAACTTGACTTCATCATTTAAAATTTGAAGATCATTACTTATGAAAAGTAATGCTTTAAATGTTGACCGTGAACGGGCAGCTCCATGAGTTCTCCCTCTAGAGTCAACAAACGGTAGACATTGAGCTCTAATTTCTCTGCAACTTCATAGGGCCCAAGCCATAATGGATCAAATTTGCCATGTTTCCCTTTATCTTCAGATTTTGTATCCCAGAGAAGTACCAAGCCACCAACCTAGAAATCTCTTGACACAGTACTCTTATCAAATAAGAGCTTCATTCTCTGCTTATGATTCAACATTTTGTCATGTGCAGCTCTTCTTTGTTCTTCCAACTCAGTCAGCTGCAAGATCCTTTGGGACATTGCATTATACTGATCTCCTTCTATATCATGCAACAGCTGGTAAACTGGCAATTCTATGCTGATGGGCATCTTTATTTCTGCTCCATACACTAGCTCAAATGGACTTTTACCTATGGATCTTTTGAAAGTTATCCTGTCATCCCATAGAGCATACTTCAGAGTTCAGACTATCATCCCATCTCTTCTTATTATGATGGATAGTGTTCTTTTTATGATCTTCATCAAGCTTTTATTACTGGATTCAACCTGTCCATTACTTTGGGGGTGATAGGGAGACAAATGCACAAAGTTTATACCTAACTTAGAACACATGTTCAGCATTTCTTGAGACCTAAAACACATTGCATTGTCTGCCAAAATCCTGGTCGGCACTCCAAATCTAGTGATTATATTGCTGACTATGAAATCAATAACC
Organism: Cunninghamia lanceolata; assembly: GCA_027924645.1. Taxonomy (NCBI): domain Eukaryota; kingdom Viridiplantae; phylum Streptophyta; class Pinopsida; order Cupressales; family Cupressaceae; genus Cunninghamia; species Cunninghamia lanceolata. Next base: position 6,644,695 of record BSBN01001038.1, on the reverse strand, counting down.
ACCTTGGACGTTGCATTGCGAGTGGGAATTGCTTCTACCCACTTGGTGAAGTAATCAGTGGCCACAAGGATCCACTTAAATCCATTGTTGGATTTCTCTTGTATCTCCCCAATAAAATCAATGCCCCACTGCTGAAAAGGCGCATCAACTGCTAGGGGTAAAAGGGGTAGTGCTCCAGCGAACTTCATTCTACCAGAAAATCGTTGGCAAGCGTCACATTTTCTTATTTCCTGCGCTACATCCTTAAACAAGGTAGGCCACAAATACCCAGCTCTAAGGATCTTATGAGCAGTGGTCTTGGCTTTGAAGTGTCCCCCACAAACACCATGGTGACACTCATTCATTACCGCTTCAACTTGCTTTTGATCCAAACACTTGAGTAGCACACCATCGTGGTTTCTCCACATTAGCTCATTCTGGAACAAGGTATACCTCTGAGATTTCAGCTTGAGGGTCCTCTTCCAATTCTCATCCATATATGGTGGACAATTTATATTTTCAAGATAGAATATGACCCTTATACCATGCATTATCAATCAATCTGCAATGAGGAGTATCTTCTACATCTGTTTCATTTACCTCTGTTGCTTCAAGATTGGAATTAGCCATCAACTTAACTAAACCTTGGCCTCTAACCAATTTTGTTCCCTGTATATCCATGTCATATTCTTGGATGTTGATGATCCATCTGCACCTTTTACCTGAAGCCTCTTGCTGCATGAATATGTCCTTTACTGCTCTGTGGTACATATGCTATGATCTTCGCACCTGTGAGGTATGATCTAAAACTTTTCACAACCTTTACTAATGCATAAGCATGTTTCTCCATTATGGAATATTTCAACTCAGTTGCTTGCAATGATTTACTAAAAAAAGACATGCTGCTCATATCCATCTTCAATCTTTTGGAGTAAGACAGCAGCAATAGTATAAAAAGAAGCAAAAGAGAACAGCTGAAGGGGTTTGGAATAATTTGGACTTATCAGTACAGGTGCCTCCTTGATGGCTTCTTTGATATCCTTGAATGCTTCAAATGGCTCTGCATTCCATACAATTGATTGTCCTTTCTTGAGCATTTTAGAAATGGCTTTAGTCTTCTCGGCAAAGTTTGGAACAAACTTCCTTACAAAGTTGATCTGCCCGAAGAAAGACTGTATTCCTTTGACTGATTTGGGTTGAGGAATGAGGTCAATAGCCTTGACCCGTTCTAGATCTATTCTTACCCTATCCTTTGACACAATATGCCCGAGCAACTTGCCCTTTTCAACACCAAATATGCACTTCTTGGGATTAAGTGAGATCCCATACTCTAGACATCTTTTGAACCAGCATTTTTCAAACCACATGGCATCCTCAAATAGACATAAGTACTCCAAGGAGTCATGAATGTTGTCTTGTATTGCTTTGACTCCTTAACCATCACTTGGTTACACCTAGAGAATCCATCCATCATGTACATCAATTATGATCCAGTCACTTTCTGCAACAAATGGTCCATGCTTGGGAGTGGATAGTTATCCTTAAGAGATTTGATAATCAAATTTTGGAACTCCACACACAGCCTGATTTCCCGTTCTTCTTTCTTACCGGGACAAAGTTGGATACCCATTCGGAATGTCTGATGGGTTTAATAATACCTCTCTTTCATCTTTAACAATTCTTTCTGCATCTTGGGAGCTATGGTAGGGTTTATAGGCCTTTGCTTTTGTCTGAATGGTTTTGCATCAGGCTGGAGGGGAATAGTATGCTAAAACAAGTCCTCCCTATAGGCCTTGAGCTCATCATATGACCATGCAAAACACTTCTTGAATTTTCTCAGCCGAGCAATCAACATTGGCTTTTCATGAGGCTTCAACTTCTTGCCTATGTAAACCATTTTAGGTGCCTCCTCAGTTCCTAGGTTAACACCTTCAACATTTTCTTCTTCAACCGGTTTACCCTTGCTTTTCCAGCGGTCTGCATTGTCAAACATTCTCTCTAGCGCTACCAATCCCTTTGGAATTGTATTTGTTTTCAGTTGCACAACCTCACTACCAAACAGAGTTTCCTTGCCATCAGCAACTTCTACCATTGGCTGCCAATCAATCACTTGACTATCAAATTCATCTATGCAATTCAGGAAATTGTAAATTTGGTTGCTATCATTGAAAACCTGCCATCTGTAGATATTATCAGGGATTGTTGGCCTTGTGAGTACTTCCACAGCATAATGGGAAAGAGCACTAGAATCAGATTGCGAGTCAAATTTCGAACCAACTACCGCCAAGGCATCCGTCTTCTCATTTTTACTCCTCTCAATCCATTCAAATGCCAATGGCATCAAACAGCTCCATTGTGTCCCAAACGGCATTCCTGTATGCCCTTAACTTGTTGTCCTTGGTAGCAAAGGTGTTTCTTATCTGTTGTACAATCAATTCTGAGTCGCCATATATCTTAAGGCAGTCGACTCCATGTTTATGAGCGACATTCAAGCCCAACAATAGCGCTTCATACTCAGCGACGTTGTTGGTGCAGTGAAAATCAAGTCTAAAAGACTTGCCAAACTGCTCACCACTGGGCGCTATTAATACAATACCAGCACCCGAGCCTTCTCTTGAATATGCACCATCAAAGTACATTGTCCACAAATCAACTGTACCACAAGTAGGAGTAACAGGAGTGGAAGGTAAAGCATCAAGGCCAGGATCATCATCACTGCAGTATCCCATGAAGTGGTCAACATCAGTGTCAAAGAAATTGGCGTGATCTTCCTGTGCTTTATACATGTCCTCAATGTTCTCATCCTCCACCTTTTTCTCCCTGTACAACTTCACTTCCACACCCTGGACTGGAATGGTGGCATATGAAAGATCCATTTGGATACTTCCACCCGTGGAGGTTGCCCACTTTCTTGATAATAGCATACCCTATTTGGCAGGGCAGTCTACAACAATTATATCCATCACAAAGGACTTATCTGGGTAAGTAGCAAGTTTGACCTCAACATCCTTAACCAAACCTATGACATTAACCTCCCTGGAATCCATGGCAAAGCATTTGCCAAAAGACCTGGACAATTTCAATCCCAATTCATTCATGATCTCCAAGGGCATAACATTGCTGGAAGCACCAGAATCAAGCATACAATTGTGTAGCAGCCAACCATTTATGATCAATGTTGTGTAAAAAGGGTCCACTCCCATCCTGCTATTAACAACAGTTGATCCTAGGTATACTTCTATGGTTTCATCATGGCCTATGCACTCATTATCACTACCAGGAACAACAATAGGTTGTTTTTGTGCATCTACAGCAGTGACAAATGACGCTACGCTATCTCTAAGTTCAGGGCTTCTAAGGATTTCCCCTATAGGCACTAAAATTTAGATCTGGCTAAATACTTGAGCCATGTCAATAGGGTTATAACTGGGCAAAGAAGTATCACATGAGACAATAACATCATTTGCGCAAGGAATGTAAGGTATTACTTGATTAGATGAAATATCCTTACCTTTTTCCTTTGTCTTCTCCTTCTCCTTTTCTGGTTCTTTTTGTGTCTAAGGCTGATCATGATTGTTACTACCTTTTGGATAATGAACCCCTAGAATGGGTGTAGCAACTGGTTGCACGATCTGTGATGGATTCTTCTGCACATATTTCTTCTTTACTTTTGATGGTTGCGTTGGAACTTTCTTCTTTTCTGGCACATTCTTCTTGGGAGCGCTACTACTTTTCTGGTCCACGTTTACCTTTTGCTTTTCCTTGTCACCACCTAATGTACCATGTCTTCATTCTGCAGTAGGAGAGTTTTGCATAGGCACTTGCCTATTCCTCAGCTGGTAACCCCCTTGAAACTGCATAATGGCAGCATCAGTCAACACTTTCAAACCTTTCTCAGAAGGTCGGGACTATCTGTACTTCTACATAAGATCCCTCAGATGCCCAAAATCATGAGTTGGCAACTAATATCTCTTTGGACCTTCATAATCATATTGGAAAATATGATCATCCTCTTCATAGCTGTCATAACCAACACCCTAACCCATTTGCTCATAATCCTCTGTGTCAAACTGATTTATTTCCTCTTCATAGTACTCAGTTGCACCTTCTTCATTTGGAAATTCTTCATCTCTGCTCATTGAATGAGCCACTGCACAATTTGTTGGATCATGGGGAAGGTAGCAAGCCTGGCACCATAGAGACTCATCTTGAAAATTGACTTGATCCTTTCTCAATGGATCAGGAGTATCCCTTTCAGGCTATTTGAAACTTACATGCCTGGGGGCAACCTATCTGCCATTCTGTTGTGGTCTCTTGGACTAATCTGTGTTGTAAGGTCTATTATGCAATCTCTGACCTTCATTGAAATGTGTTGCAGCACCCTATGGTGGCAACCCTTTATCATTTCGTGCTATCTTATAGGACACGTCCTTCATGACTCCCATAAATTTGTCTAGCTTGTCTTCTGTCGTGAGGGGTTTGTTCGAAGCTGCCCTATCTGGCTGAGAGATCTTCACATCAGACCTCTTAACATGTTTGTCGAAGGCTCTCATGTTACTTTCAATGTTAATGGCTACAGTATAGGCTTCCCCCAATGTTTCAAGACTCTTATCTCTCAAGCAATAACCAATTTTAGAATCGAATGCACCACAATACAACACTAAACACATTGATTTGTTAGGTCTGAGATTAGGGGGGTACCTTTCTTATCGTCATGATAAATCTGTTGTTGAAGTCAACAACAGTCTCATTGATTCCTTTCTTGATTGTAGTGAGCTCGTGGATGGCAAACTTGGGGTCAATCCTATCCCCATACTGCAACCTAAATACTCTCATGAATTCTTGCCATGAGTCAATACTGTTATCAGGAAGTGCCTTATACCATTCTTTAGCACTTTCCTCCAATAAGTGTAGAAACAACTTCATCATCACATCTTCGTCTTCAATCTCATACTCATCTGTGACATTGATGAAGTGTCTCAAGTGTTCCTCACCACTGATTGCATTGTTACCTTGAAACCTTGGAATCTTTCCCCTAATCTCATTTGGAATTAGGTTGGGAAAATCAGGAATACCGAAGAAATCCAACTGCTTGTATCTTCCTGCACCCAAAGGTTGTCTAGGAGGAGAAAATCTCTGTGCTTGTCTTTGCTGTGGAGGCCTAACGTTCTGAACGTTGCCATGCTGTTGATTAGCTTGATCCTGCAGGGGCTGATTGTTAATATTTTGAGCATGGGTATTATTAACACCCTGTTGTCCCATTTGTTGTTGTTGAGGTTGTTGTTGCCTCTGCCGCTGATTGTAGCCCTGATTAAACTGCTAGTTGTGGCCCTGATGTTGTGCATTTTGATTTACCTGGGCCTGCTAGGCAAGTTGAGCTTGCTGCTGTTCAAGTAAGGCCTGCACCTCTCTTTGTCTATTTTTGATATGATCAAGCAGGTCTAATTCCTCATAGAGAGTTCTTTCTCTTTCCTCGGCATCAGGTTGTTCCTATTGATCTTCCTCATTAGGAATGTTGTCATGCTGACCTCTAAGTGATCTTGTGGGTGAAATATGATGCTAATTATTTGGCGAGCCTCTTCATTTACATTAGGCATGCCAAATGTTCTCATGTCAGCATTATGAGACCTGTCTTTTCTTCCCCTGCCAATAATATTCTGATTTCTTCGGACCTAATACTCATCTCTGTTCATTCTCCTATTCGTCCTAAGTACATTATCGGCAGAGTCCTCAGAAGTATACTGATGCTGACTTCTGCAATCATCAAATGTGTCATCTCCACCAGAAGTACCTACTTGGTCCCGGGTATTCAATGGAGGCACCACGTTGGGGTATTTGATCCTCCCCTATCCCGTTGGCTTCTTAAGCGGTCAGAAGAGCTTTCTTGTGCTGAAAAATCTTCTGATCTTCTCCTACGATCCATTTCAATTCCTTTCTTGTTTGAAAACTAATTTTTTGGGTTTGACTAACAAAGTTGCCACTTCCCTGCTGGGAAGAACTAATAGAAATTTCACTATGTCAAAGGACAACGACAAATCAACCAGAAGTAAACTTTCCCCGACAACGGCGCCAATCTGTTAGGTCCCAAAATAGCTTATCCTAATCCCTAGAACATTCTTCAATCTTCGAGGCCAGGGTTGTCGTCAAGGAGATAGAGAAGAGGTTCATCAACAGAATAAGGTTGATTAAGGGCCAATGGTTGGGTATGGGTAATCTCCCCTTCGCTTCTAGCTCAACTAAACCAAGGAGGGTGTTCCTAGAGGTATCCTTTAGGAAGGATTAACAATAATGGAAGATATTCTCAATGTCATATTATTGCAACAATACCCAACTGTTGTTTTAATCCCTAAATACAGTAACTAGATTAAAACAAGCTTGCTGCACTAAAACCTCTGTTTAAGCTGATGAAAGGCACTTCCTATAATAATGGAAGGTGTGGGTATGCTTGTTTGGTTTGCTAGAATTGATACTTTGAAGACCCACTAACAATATTTCTTGGTTTCAACACAGAACCACAACACCACATGCAATACTAACTATTCATTTCACACTTGATAGGCTTGTTTTAGTTTTTTAAAAGAGGTGTGGGTGATCAGACATTTCAGACCGGTGCCTATTATGATGGGTCACAGAGTCCACAGTTCAACAGAGAAAAGACAACACTGAAATGAAACACGCACTTTCTGAATACCCAGATGCAAGAAAAACAACGATCAATGAAGAATATACTTAGTAATCCTTTGTCAAAATACAATCATTCATCTACAACCATAGAAGAGATCATCACATAGCATGTAATGTTTTAAGAATCTGTCATATTCATTTGATCAATGGTTACAATCATACCACAAAGTGTGGCAAGAGGAAACCTTAACTGAAACTTATGATTTCCTTAAAAAATTACATAAGGAGAAGTTCATACGCTGATCCTTGAAATCAATATGAAAACCTTTCATAACCTGTATCTGCCCTGCTGAAGAACTGGAACCTTTTGTTCTCTGAAACCCTAGAGACCTCTGCACTTTGTAGCCTGAGGAAAAGGTCAAAAGAGCAACCCTTGAAAAAAGTTTAGATCTTGCCTTTACAGCCTTCACACGCGGATCTGAGAATGAACTGGGTAGGAAAACCCTCAACAACCCCAACAACTGCAATAAAAGCATTAATTTCCACTACCCACTTTGCATTAATGACGATCCCAGGGGTTGTTGGCACATTCCCAGGCAGTGGCAGGAGTATGTAAGGCCAGTCAATCGGCCTCTGACAAACCAGACTTCGGAGGTCGGGCCTTCGCTGAGTAGCCTGCACTTTGGAAGAGAAAAAGAGAACCGCCCGACCCAAAATACTTAGAAAGAATGTGAGCCGCCGAGGATTGGGCCTCGGGCCTTCCGCCCTCCCACAAGAAAGAAAGAAGACAAACCCCCCGGTCGCCGAAATCCACAGCACTTAGAAAAATTTTAGTTCATCAGACATTGGCCACGTGTCAACAATTCGCATCAACAGGCCCCTCATCGGGTCCCACTCAACTAACGCCGCGATCATGCGCAAGACTTAGAAGAATTTTGGCTCCGTCGGACTTCGGCCTTCAGGCCTTCACCGTTCTACCTTCCAAAAGAAAGAAGGGAGAAGGAAAACATCCTGCCTGCCGCCGCCTGCACAACTTAAAGAAATACCCTGGCGGACTTCAACCATCGGACCTTCTTCCTTCCGCCTTCCCGGAAGAAGACGGAAAGCCACAAGCCCGACCTCTGACGCCCGAAACACTTAGGCGATTTTTTGAGGGACTTAACGCTTAGACAAATTTTGGAGCCTTGGACTTCAGAGCCGACAGACAAGGCACGACGGAAGACAAAAGCCCGAAACTCTGACAAAAGTAGAAAATACAAAGACAACACTTAGAACATTTGGACTTAGTCATTTTTTGGGTTTCTTGCATTTCAAAAGGAACAAGGTAGGAATTTTGACGGATTTGACAAGATTAGCTTGTTTGGGCAACATGGCAAGATTTTGCAAATACTTGGCTTGAAAAATAGGAGTCCCAACAGAACCTACATATTGTCTCCTTTACGCTATTTTTCTTTCTTAGGTTAAAATAATAGTCATTATCTTTGAGATTCTCTGTTATATGACTGGAAATATTTGTCACCCTTCATCTTAAAACTATTTTTGTGTAATCTGGGTTGATATAGAATAGTTTTTCTCAATCTGTGTTGTGAAACTATCATGATTTGTTCTTTCTTAAGTCAAATCACGTCCTTGCCTACAAAACCCTCTTTACACCATTTCATCCCAATAAATGTCCTCATGGAGAAAAATCTGGGAGTTTATCTTCATGTTGATTTTGAATGCTCCTCTTGGGAAATCTAAAAGTTGCATCTTCTTATCAGTCGACCTAGGGTTTCCCTTTCTTTTAATCTTTTTTGTTTTAGTTTAGGTCATCTTTCCTGCTTTTTGGTCAAAATCATACCCCGAAAAACCCCGAATTTTATCATACGAGGGAGTTGCCCCTCTCAAACACAGAGGAAGATCGCTAGCCCAATAGCAATCTCTCCAACGGTTGGTACGTTTGTAGCTACCTGTTGGGCAATCAGGTCTAATTCTAAGCAATAATTGCAACGACAAATCTGTTTACCAACAAAGTTATGAGTAGCCCCACTATCGATCAACACTATCACTTTGCGACCTGTTGTGACGTAATTACACATCGCCCCATTGCAAATGGGGACCCCCTCTTTTTTTTGCTTTCTGGCTTTGTTTTGCTTTAGGGTTTAGATTTCCTTGAGTTTGTATGTCTCAAAGTGTTGATTATTTGCTTAAGTTTCGCTGAATTCTTGCTAAGGAGTCTGTGTGCCCTCATCCTGATGCATGTCTTGAAGCCCTAAAATTGGCTAAGTCTGATGCCCTGAAGCCTGATGTTCTTAGATCCTGAAAACTAAGTCTGAAATCTGGTGGATCCTCAGAAATTTAGAATCTGCATGTTAAATCCCATGGATCCGGGACCTATCTCAAACATCCTGGAAGTATATTTCAAAATATTTAAAGTATATGTGAGCATATACTTAAATATATTTTTAAATATACTTCCACCAGAACACTTCAAAATCGGGCGAAAAAGTTTAAGTCTTGGACCTATTGATGATGTTTTCTTGACAACAACATTAAAATAAAACACCAAGCGCTCTATCCTCTCTTGAACAAAGTATCTCGAATGCTAAACTACGTGATCAAACAAGAAAGCTCCAAAGTTCTTTGTACGTGATTTGCAACGGATAGCCTCGGTGGTATGATGTGATAATGTTGTTTACACAAAGGGACTTACGCAGAATTTATTCATCACTCATTCAAATATATACTCTTTCCTTGTGAAATGGAACTTCTTCTAATCAACTACAAAAAGAAAAGGGAAAAGGCAAGGGTTTAGAGAAACTAATCTAAGGTCAATGAGGCAATGATGCTGCATGAATAGACAAACTCCTCAATAAACCTAACTCCACTTCGCCAAGAATGCCTACAACTACATGGAGTAGGTGCAATCTCCTAAGGTTAGCGAATGGTTTTCAAATCATGAAAGCTCATATAAGCACCCATTGGACGGCACAACTCAAACAAGCATCCACAACCGAACTTAAGCAAATTATGATGAAGCTCAGACTAGCTTTACACAACACTCCACCAGCAATGGATGTCAAAAGCATGAGCTAGGAGTTGATCAAATATTCAATACATACATGCATTACATCAATGAACTTCTAATCTATTAACTAAGCTACTTTGGAAACAATTCTTAACCATCTTGGAGACAATGAAGACCATGCTAACATTCCAAAATCACAAGATCACCATGAAACATTCAACAATGAGCTTGCATTAATCTTGAAGTGTATCTTTACAACAATTTCTCAATATCTCTTCAATGACTTCGAAGAGCCTCCTCTACTCTACTCCTTTCTAATCTAATGTATCCCCTCTAATCCTCTAATGTCTATCCTTACAAATGAGAGAAGTGAGCCTTATATAGAGCTCAAGAATTACAATGAATGGCCCAGATTGATTTAGCAATCAACGGTCGAGATTGAGACAAGGCAGTTTGTTACAAAAATTGTTATTTTTAGAACATGAAAGAGGCAATGAAGGCACGTTTCCCAATGTGATAAGCATCTTTGGAGCATCTTTATGGTGGGCCCTCTTGAATGAATGACATGGCAGAATGCGATTGGCCTGATGATGTGTACGTGCCACCTCAGCATCTTCAAACGAACTAGTCTGGTTCACCTCATGTTCACTTTACTTAGAATATTTTCTTCTTGTTGTCTTGATGTAGCTCATGGATCGCTTTGATATACATGCTCATCCTCATCTTGTGATGCACTCTTGCAGGACTCTTGACTCTTGGAGTGTTGAGTTGGAAGATGTCTTGTGCATGACTTCTTGTAGTAGACTTGCATATGATGGATGCACATGAAATAGACAACTCTGGATGATGACTCCTCATGTGTGGCGTTGATGTCTACAAAGTCTTCAAAGTAGATGAACTTGATGCAAGAGATCCTCCGTGTGGTGATGATGACAAATTTGAACAACTTTCTTCCACTTTCCAAACTTCTCATGTATGAGCTCTCGCCGTTCACCTCCTTGGACCCTCCATCACCTACAAAAAGAAACACATCAAATTAAGACTTGATATAAAGGATTTTCAATAACAAATTACATTTATCTTATGCATGTGGGATCAAAAAATGACATTTCAAAACATACCCTTTCGCGTGAAATCCATGCCTAAGTGCCTAGGCAGGTTTAGAGGGGTAGTATGGATTATTTGATGTGAATTCCATGTCATGGTGTGAAAGCCACCCAGGCTGGGCGGGTCTAGAGGTGATAGGCGGAGTGTGTCTTGTGAATGACATGACATTGTCCAGGTGAAGTGCTCAAGGCCACCTAGCATGGGCGGGATTGGATGTTGCATGTGGATTTTCATAACTTAAGCATTTTTTGGGCTTTACTTTGATAATCTAAACCCTCTTCACTTGTTTCAATGATGACCTGACCTCCTTGAATGAGATGGAAAACCTTAGAAGGATGGGTGGATTTCAAGTGAGTGTATGGAGTGTGTTGTGGAGAACATGCATGATGGTGGAAGGCACTTTGGCAAGGCGGTTTTGAAGGTTGTGTATGGAGAATGTGTTGTGGAGGAGACACAGTCCAAAGAAGATGTTGAAGGCCGCCTAGCATGGGTGGCTTGGAAGGTGGTGTATGGATTTTTGCACTTAAACTTTACTTGATGCTCATTTCCTTCCTTATGAAGACCTTTCTCTCTAACCTCCAGACTTAGTGAAATTTTGAAATGTTTGTGAAGTTGAAAGGCTCATCTTGAATATTAGGTGATGATCTTGTCCACATGTCTTGATGAAACCCGCCTAGGAAGGGCAGCTTTTGAGGTGTTGTAAGGATTTTGCTGTGAACCTTTTACTTCTTGACCTTGACACTCTTCTCTTCTATTTGCAAGACTTAGTGATTTCTTCATCATTCTTTCCAATTGATTCATCCTTGTCAGGAGGAGTTTAAGGAGTGATCTTGAGTGATCAGACACCAAACTCCAAGCTCACCTCTCTAGGTCGCCTAGGTAGGGCGGGGTTGAGAGTGACCCTTGGACTTTTGCACTTAGAAAACTTTCCACTCCTTTAAACTTAGTCATCTCATCTCCTAAGTGTCATCTTCATTACCTTCATCAATTCTACTTGCAAAGGGTATTGTTCTCACCCTGGGCGGTTCTGGGAGTGTTGTCTGGAGAGTTTCATGTGGGAGGAGATATAATCCATGAGCACCCCTTGAGGCCGCCCAAGAAGTGCGGGTTTGGAGGTGACCCATGGAATTTGACTTAAAATGTATTTAACCCCTTCAAACTTGTGAACTTTGCTTGAAATTCATCACATCCTAGTGCTTTGTATTTGAAACCTTGCAAACTTGATCATTTACTCCTTGGGCGGTTTTGAAGGTTGTGTCTGGAGGAGCTCTCCTGATGGTGATGACACTGTCCATCACTCCCTTGTGAGGCCGCCCAGGTAGGGCGGGCTAGGAAGCCTTGCATGGAATCTACCTTGCGATGCCTTAGAGTCATTCAAACTCATGAGTTTCCTTAGAGTTTCATCATTTCCATGTCTTTTGTGCTCAAAACCTTGTAAATTTGACAAATTTTTCCTTGGGCAGATTTGAGGGTTCTGTCTGGACAAGTGCATGTGCATGACGTTGAATCCATGTCCTTGTGCCAAGGCCGCCCAGTCTGGGCGGGTTTAGAGGTGACCCATAGAATTTTCATTAGAATCTTAGTTTTAGACTCCATCATCACTTCCTAACTCCCTTCAATCAGCAAAAACTCGTGAAAATATCCTAACTTTCCCTGGGCGGGTTTGAAGGCAGTGTCTGAATAGTTTCTCCTGGTGAAGACACTGTCCAAGAGCACCTTGTGAGGCCGCCCAGGTAGGGCGGGTTTGGACATGGAGTGAGGAATTTCTTGCCTTAGTCAAATTTTGGATTTCCCTAAATGGAAGTATATTGAAAATATGTTTAAGTATAATTTAAATATTTATCAATATATTTCCAGGATGTTTGAGATAGGTCCTAGATCCATAGGATTTAGCAAGTAGATTCTAGATTTTTGAGGATCTACCAGATTTCAGACTAGTCATTTTTTCACGATTTTCAGGATATCAAACTGTCATTTTTAGGGTCTCAGTGACATGCATCAGGATGAAGGCATATAGACCTCTTGGCAAGAAACTGTTGAGACTTGGATACACAACACTATCAAAATCTACAAGCTCAGAGGAAAACTAAACCTAAAGCAAAACAAGGATAGAAAGCAAGAAAAAAGAGGGGGTCCCCATTTGCAATGGGGCGATGTGTGATTACATCACAATAGGACCTTGAGCGGAAATTCCTTGCTTATGAGGACAATGCGCCCAAGATGAGCAGAAATTCCATGCCTATGAGGACAATGCGCCCTGGGAATAGAGTCATCTAAGCATGAACATTGCATAATAATCAAATTTGATCTTTGAAAATCATTGAAAACTCCCTTGCAAAGATGATCACACTTAGAAAATTCATGATTAAGGGAGCGCAAAATCCTCACCAATGAGGAATGTGCGCAAAATCCATGCCCTTAGGGAGAATGTGCCCTAAGTAAGGTTGATGATTTTGGAAGTCAAAACAATGCAATGCAATTCTCCTTAGCTGAATTCGTGAAATCCATGTGGAAACCTTAAAAATTTGCCAAGGTGAGATGAGAAGTGTGAAGAGATAAAAAAAATTCTCCAAGGAAAGTGCACATTTGAAGACAAGGTCGCAAAATCCTCACCTATGAGGATAATGCGCCCAAGTGAAATTCCTCTTAACCATGCAAAATGCGCCCAAATTGGTTTGGTGATTGTGAGATCAAAACAATGAAATGTTATTCTCCTTAGTCAAATTCATGAAAATCTATGTGAAAATCTCGAGAAACTGCCTAAGAAAGTTCAAGTTGAAACTGAAGAAATTGATAGCAAATGAAGGAAAATCCTCATCAATGAGGATTATGCGCTCACATGAGATGAAGCCTTAAGATCAAACTTGCTAAAATTACTTGAAATTCATCAAAATGCATTGAGACCTATTTGAAATCCCTAGGTGTCCACGCCACAGGAGTGAGAGGGGTTGAAACTTGACAATGAAAATGCCTAAGGTAGGTCGCAAATTTCTCATCAATGAGGAGAATGCGCCCTCCTAATTTTCTTCCCTCTAGCTCAATCTAACAACCTTGGAGATGATTTCAGTTTCATAGCTCAGTCCAAAAACTTTGACAATGACTCCAACGAAGGTTTAAGAGAAAGATTGAGGAATTTAAACAAGTAAATGGTTCAAGAAATGAATGAGAAATGGATGTCAAGAGGAGCTCAAAATCATCATCAATGAGGAAAATGCGCCTAGAAGTAAAATGCATTCTACAGAAAATTCGCTTGGTCATAAACAACTCTGAAAAGAGATTCCAACTTCATTCGCCAAACAAACAAAGTAAGAAAAAAAAAATCGCTAAGGCAGATTTGTAAAAACTAAAAGGCTCAAGAAGGTCGCATATTTCTCATCAACAAGGAGAATGCGCCTAGCTCATAATACCAAACTTTCTAAAGAAAATCTTTCAGTCATCAACAAATTTGAAAAGGATTTCAATATTATTCACCAAAACGAAATGGAGAAGTTTGGAAAGTTCAAGGAAAATGCCTAAGGTTTGAAGATGTCAAAGACAAAAACATAAAAATGCTAAGTGTGAAGGTCGGAAAATCCTCTTCAAGGAGGAGAATGCGCTCTAGGAGGGCGCATAGTGCAGCTTAACAAGGAGAATCCGCCGCTTACATTAAGGAAAATTCGCCCAATGTAAATGTAGGTCGGCCTAGGAGAGGCAGAAATAAGTTTTAATTAACAAAAAAATTGTTGATAAAGTGCAGACCAACCTGCACTAGGCCAACCCACTATGAGAAGGAGAACTTAGAATGCTATATAAGAAGGGTGCAGTCTTCATTTTTCACAATTATTGCAAAACAAATAAGCAGATTTTAGCAGAGCAGCAGCGAAATCAGGGCAGAATTTAAGGAAAAAATCTCATAGGCATAAGGAATGCACTTTCTAAAAAAAATTCTTCAAGACCTTGCAAATGCGCCTTTCCTTTATCAACTTGAAATTCACCTTAAGAGTTAAATTCCTCTGAAATACGCCTTTCCTCACAGATCACTCCAATGCGCCCTTGTCACTTTTGACTTCATTTGTGGAAATTTGCAAATAATAAAGAGAAATATTTGAGAATTTTGAAAAAATCTTTAATTTATGAAGAAATGTTGTCAATTATTGTCTCATTATATGCCTTGCTATTAAGGGTTGTATTTCTTTTGCAGAAATACCATGAGGAATGCTTGCCCAGAGAAGATCAATTGGAGCTGATTCAGAATGTTCAAGGAAGGTGAATCCATCCAAGAGAAGGAGGTCATATCAAGCATTGAGATCATCCATCGAAGAAGAAGGCCAGCCTCAAGGATTCAGTATCATTGGCAAGAAAACTCCATCTTTCAAGTCATCTCAAGGACAAGGAAAGGATAAGTCATCCCAGGGAAGAAGAAATCAATCCATGTTACTCGCGAGCAATCCAAGGTATTCAAGGAAGAGGAGTACTTTCACAAAGAGAAGAAGCCTAGCAACAAGGAGATACATTCCAAAGTCCACTATCAAAGAGAGACTTCATCGCCGGAGTGAAAGAAAGAACTTCATCACCACCTTGCAAGCTCTATCGTCCATGCATCTAGAAGATCACTTCCATGATTCCAAAGTCATCCATCACGAAATCTATTCCAAGAATTCACGCATAAAACATCTTCTGCTTCTTACACCATCCAGAGCCAGAATCCTGCACAAGAACAAGAATTTCACAAGATGAGAATGAGTATGTACATCAAGTAAAATCATGAATTACATTCGAAGTACTAAGGCATGAAAGACAACATGAAGAAATCCAAAGTTCCCAAATTTTCAAGTTCCAGAGTTGAAAATCAAAAATCAAAAAGACTACTCCAAAAAATCCATAATGTGGGAAAATATTCCGAGCAATATGAACATGTTGAAAATCAAACCAGTTTGCTCGAAGATGCTGAGGTGGCATGTGCACGTCACCAGTCCAATCACAATTTGCCACATCACCCGTCCAAGTTTGATGCAAGAAGCCAAAGAGGACGCCCACCTTGGAAATTCCCAAAGATTTCATTTCACGCCTACCACATTGGAAAACGTGCCTTCATTGCCTATGAGTTTTTATATACACAACTTGTGTCGACTTTTATTTTTGCTAAAAATAGCAAGTTGTTGTAACTAACTGCCAATGTGGCAAGATCTCAGCCATCAATCTGCAAATCAATCTTGGCCCTTCATTGTACTTTGAGGACTATAAAAAGGCTCATTCGCCTCATTTGTAGATTATTAGAAGTAGGAGAGTAGGATAGCAAGTAGAGTAGAGGAGACTCTTCTAAGTCGTTGAAGAGTCATATGAAATTGTTGTAATCATACACTTCAAAATTAATACAAGCTCATTGTTGGTTCGCATGGTGATCTTGTGATTTTGGAATGTTAGCATGATTTCTAATTTCTTGGATGTGATGGAGAAATGTTTCCAAGAAGTTTAGAAATAGATTAGAAGTTCATTGATGTAATGAGTATATGCAAAGATATTTGATGAATTCCTTAATGGTTCATACTTTTTGTGGATTGTCGAAGGCAACTCACTTTGCAAAGTTAGCCTGAACATCCATTTGCTTTAGTTCGATTGTGAATACTTGTTCAAGCTGCGCCAACTATGGGTGTTTGGATGTGTGTTTGCAATATGAAAATCATTGGGTTACCTTAGAAGATTGCACCTGCTTCGTGTAGTTGTTGGTTCTCATGGCGAAGCGGAGTCAGGTTTCATGAGGAGTTTGTCTATCCTAGCATGTTTCATTATACCATTGTCCTGAGATTAGACTTTCTTAACTCTTTGTCTTTTGCCCTTTCTTTTCATAGTCGGTTAGCGTAAGTTCCATTTCGTAACAAGGAGAATAACATATTTGAATGGAGTAAGGAGTATATTCAGCGTAAGTCCCTTTGTGATTACCAACATTATCACATCAACTACTGAGTCTATCCATTGCAAGTCAAGACCTGACATATCATGAACCTTGGAGTTGTCTCATTGGATCACATTGTTTAGCCTCTAAGACACTTTATTCAAGAGAGGATAGAGTACTTGGTATTTTATTTTGAGTTTGCATGTGCATAAAAAACATATCAACACGACCTTGCAAAACTCCCCGAACTCGAAAAGAATGGTACTTGGGTGTTCCAGAAAGAGTAGCAAGGGTGCCTGTCGAGGACTCTCCTCCTTCCTTGCCCTCGTATTCTATCTCATCAACCACAACCTCAAGCTCAAGCTCAGGTTCTTCTATCTCTGAATCCTTGTCTAAAATAACCTCTACGTAGTGTACTTGCCCCTTTCCCAAACATCTATGTCCTAGCTCCCATGGCTCTCTACAAGAAAAACATATTTTTTTCCTTTGGAGTTCATTCTTGGAGTCTTCGACCTTGCTAGGTTTTGGAGGTAGTGCCTTAGGTTGATAGAAACCCTTTTGAAAGGGTTTCTTATGCCGCCCCGTTGGTGGAAAATCTTGGAGTAGAATTTGTCCTTGGCCACTGAATTCTCCAAATTCAAAGCTCTCTTGATGACATCCTGTAGAGATACTGGACCAAAAGCCTTAACCAAACCCTTGAGTGGTTCGGCTAGTCCCTCCACAAATAAAACAATGAGTCTCCTCTTTGTCACATTTGGAATCATGACTGATACTTGCTAAAATTCTGCAACATACTTATCTACTGTACCATGCTGTCTCAACTGGGTCAACTACCTGAAATGGATCTCAGGGTCCTTCCTATCAAATCTATCCATGAGCCTCTATGTAAAATCAACAAAGTGACAACATAGTTATGCCCTGTGTAATCGTCCCATGGTACCACCACTCATAGGCTATGCCTTCCAAATGAAGGGTAACAAATTTGATGGCTTCTTCCTTCATGGGGTTGAGTGAAAGGTATGTGTCCAATTTTTGAACCCAGGAATGTGTAGTACTTTTCCCCAAACCATCAAAAGGAGAAAGAGTTAACTTACTCAACCTTTGTTGCAAATCTCTAAGGCTGATATGTAGGTCTTTTCTCCATTCTTGGCCCACCCTTCATCCTTAAATTACAATAGCTTGCAAATGAGATCTGATTCTTAATGTTTGGATCAAGATGTTGGTACTCATCCATGCAGGCATTGATGTCATAGGTGGTTGGATTTTGTTCCTCTTCTTCTGGAAGTGTCTCCTCTCTAGGTAAAATGGTAGGCTGAAATGGACAAGCTGCTGATCCTATTGATATCCCGGTGTTATCGTTGTTATTGGCTGATCCATTATTGGAAGTAATTCTCTCACCTATGGAGACCTAAATTGGCTTGTTGGAATTTTGTAATTGTTGCATCATTTGAACTAATAGTTGATTTGTCTACTCCTAACTCTTCATAATCTGATCCTCCCTTCTAAGGAAAACCTCAAACTTATCTTCCTAGTCTGCCATGTGTTTCTTACCTTTGCCTCCTATTCCAACACTAGTGTGTTGTTGTACAACTGCCAATTTTTTCCTTTCCCTTTTTGAAGCTCTCAAATCTCTTTGACTCAGCTGCATGCACTCATTAGATTAACCCGTAGGCTGGCAAGGCCTATGTGCTCTAATACCACTGTAATGTCCCAAACATTGAATATTATATTTCATGAATTTTTAGAACAATATGTACATGGGAACAGCAAACTGGAACTGGTTGTAATAGTTAAAAGTTAATACAAACATAAACTTAAATGAAAAATCCCTTGGAAGTTACTCAAAAAATTCAGATTATGAGCTGCTGGTGATCTTAATAATGGAAATTTGCAATCTCACCAAGGATATTTATTCAATGTCAAGATGCCAAGAGCTATTATACTGGACTAAGTCAGAATTACAAAAAAAGCACTTACAACTGCTGTCACAGCCAATGTATGTGTTTTTAGTGGTTATTGGAAATTGTATGAGCAATTCAGGTATTATCCCACACCTTTATAGACCTATACTGTAATGTGTCGTACCTGTTTATATCTTCTATGAATCTTTTATGTGTGATATTTTATTATTATTTTGTGTGGTCTTTCAGATAGATAGAAGACGCAGAAGGGGTTTAATGTTTTCCTGCAGATGTGCGATGCCGGAGCATACAATACAGAGCATATAACCCAAACCCAGAAAATATATAACAGATATAAAGAAACTATCGACTACCCACATAGTAAAATGACCAATAATGAATTACTGTGACATACCCATATTCAAATTTGCAACTTCATATTTTAGCTGTTGCCGGACCAGCAAATGGGCATATAGCCAGAAATCACTCCAAACTCCAAAGAATACAAAGATGAACATACAAATGATAACAGCAATAAATAAGGCTCTAGATGCCTCGTACAATGCAAAATAGAAGCTGCCCGCAAAAAGAAATGAAGCTCAAAACTCCCAACTTCATGCATGGATGTGTACAGCCATGGCTGGAAGTGTATATCAGCAGCAAGAATGACCAATAGCCTCTAAAATATTTCTGTTAGGAACGGATTGCAGTCTACAAGGCTAGGCGACAAAGTATGAAGAAGTTTGCTGCTCCCAAATGCTCCAAAAATCACTCAACTGTAGTACGGCCTTATGCAAATATGTACGGCCAGTAAGAAGGTTTTACATAGCAACAATAACTCGCCTCAACCACAACAAAATCTGCCTTTAAAACAATCCTTCCAATCTGCACACATAAATCTCCATTAAACTGCAAAGGATGTATCAAGAATTGCATCAAACCTTCAATCCGTCAACTCAATTGAAACACATTTGTGAACACTGGATATATCCACCATAGAAGGCACCGTTGGGTGATCTTTCACACCTGTGGGATACTGCTATTCAGGGAGGTTTCCGTCTCCAAGAGCCTCTGGTTTGAATCCTCAAACCCTAAAGCCAAAGCTCCAAAACCCTAGCAAGGGAAATCTCAAAGAGAGAAGAAAATAATAAACCAAGCATATCCAAATGAGAGCACTTTTCCTCCTTTTATACTTTTCCAACTAGGAGTCTCTAAAATCCTCTTGCATATGGGATAAAACATGAGAGGGAAAATACATAATAATTCTCTTTAATTCTTTTCTCAACATCACCCTTAAAGTTCCCTCTTTTAAAACAACATTAAGTTGTTTGAGCCTAGGCACCAAGGTCCAATATTAAATAATAATGTTTAATTTACGGACTTTAAAACGGAGGCCAAGATGATGTCGGAAACCAATGATCTATAGCTCGTTGGAAAGGTCTTGACAAGACGAATCCAACCCTACTCTCAAAATCCCGTTCCGGTGCCAAACCCGAACTTACTAAAAATAGTAACGGCCATAAACAAACTGAGCCAATTCAGAGGGTGCCAACTGGATCCACAAACCATCTGATAACTCCGAGCTCAATGCAATGTCTATGAGCGCCAACAGCCGACTGCCAAGTCGCCCAAACAACGCCAAACTGCCACTTACTAAAAATAGCAGTGAACACCGGGGACCAAAGAGAACAAACCCAGAAAAACCCAGAAAGATTAATGACATGCAAGCACTTACTATAAATAGTAAGTACGGACAAGTTGTCCGAAATCCCTCCGAAAAGTGTCAACCATCTCCACTGGATCACCCGAACACCCTGGTGACATCGAAATATTCTTCTGATTATGCTGTCACCAACCCAGAAGCCCGCTCTGACTGATCTGCAAAAGAATCCAAAAATGGGGACATTACAGTCTGCCCTTCCCAAAGATTGCTTGTCCTCAAGCAATTTGCACCTGCATGCTAAAGCTAAACACCAGGATCCCAAACCAATCTGAAAAATGTCCCATAGCATCTCCACTGCATCCACTGGGTAGAGGTAAAACCATGCTCAACATCAATGTAAATAGCTACCCCGATATAGAACAATCTGCTAGTCATAGGAAACCCTGGGTCCCAAAGCCAATGTGGAAGTCTATCATACACATCCCCTATTGACTTCCACTGCGCTACTCTGATAAAACCTTCACCATGCAGAGAGTGGTGAAGCAACATCCCGGAATCCAACTGAATTGTCATGCCAAACCTATCACCACCTGGATCCCAACACATTAGAACCTCACATCCATCAATCATGAAGAGGAAATTAACCCTCGAAGTGTCCAAACCACAACATTCCCCTCTATCCTCTGCAAAACTCCTATGGATGTACTGACTACACAACATAGGTGCTGGAAGATATGAAACTGCTCCTCTCAAAATGAGGGAATGAATAAACTCTCCTCCATCACCGCTGTAAAGACTAAACATGCCATCATGCGTACTGACACTGCAACCTCTCAAAAGCCATGTCTCCAAAGGAAATTTAGGAGACCAAGAAGCTGCAAACTCTGTCTGATACATATCACAATGATGGTAATCTGATCTCTGACTCTGCAAATAATCCTCTGATTGTTTCTGAGTCAGCCACCTGAAATCTCTAGTTCCATCTCCTGTAGATGGCAACCCCGCATCCCACAATGGATGGTATAAATCGTGAGCCAATCCACACTTATGCATCATTAAGTCATCTGTGTGTGTACTAAAGGAGAAATGATGAGCACTCCTCACTATGCAGTCAAGATAAAATGCTCCCACCTCTGTCAATGGCTGATCATCAAAGTCATGGGGAACACACTCCTCATCACTCACATCACCTGGATCAGAATATGGCTCATGTCTCCGATCCTGAATAGCTAACTGGGTAGATACTCTGGCAGCCTTCTCTGCGTACCCAATAGCATACTCCCTATCACGATACAATTGGAGATATTCTGATTTTACCTCCTCCAAAGCACTCCTGATGAATTGCAAATCATGAATGTGAGTACTAGCTGAGACCCCATACTGTCTCTCCTCCAACTTTGCTGTCCAAAGAAGGTTCTCAACATTCCTATGAGTGCAATCTAAACGAGATAAGGTTGAATCAACCTTCTCTCCAGGAACCTCCAGCTGATCTCTCCATCTCTGTGGCTCAATAAGTTGTCGATCAAAATCAGCTGCATGGGATGTAGACTCTAATTTGCTTCCAAGAGACGGAAACAAATCAACATGAGGACCGATCACTCCACTGGATGATGCCCTGCATATCTCCTATGAAAATGAAGTAGTGTGGTGATCTGTCACACAACTCTCCGAAAAATTCACTACTACACCACAAGGGTCATCAATCATATGCTCTACATCACCTAGAATAGGACTAACCTCAGGAACACCTGGTGCGACATATTGTTCCCTGCTACACTCATCCAAAACAATCGTCCCGTCTGTGTCACCCGCACCAGTAATTGAAAGGGATGTAGCCACATCCTCCACATACTCATTACCACCGTCCATGGATGTATGCTCATCACCACCCGCTGCCATAGATATCTGAATTGTTTCTGTAGGTGATGAAGACTGCGCCAAGCTCAACTCCATGGTAAGCTCATCTATTCGTAGCTTTGACTCTTGAAGGGTTGTTTGAGTGCTCTTCAAAGAGTTTGTGGTAACCTCAAGCTCATAGGTGAGCTCATCGACCTCCTCTTCCTTTCCCCTTAGAGCATCATGATAAATACCGTCAAGCCTGAGAAGATGATCTCTATCTGATAACAACTGCAGGTAATTATTCTTCATTATCCCAACTGCATCTCTAAGTGCCTGAAACTCAGCAAGGGAAAGTCCTCTATCATTGTGTTCATCCATCTCAGAAGTACTCCAACCATAGGTTGCCAACATCTATCTAGCAACATCAAAATGTTCCAAAGCTGTAGCAATCATATGGTCATTAACCTTCAATTGTCTAATCAAATGATGGTGCCCCTATGACGAACTATCTCCACACCAATCTTTCGATTTGCAATCTACACTATGGAAAGAGGTTGAATCATCATCACTCACCAATTGATAAGCATCCTCATGTGTGCTATCAATTCTGCACACTTCCTCAACAAAGGTACTGCAGTTATGTACCTCACGAGATGGCTCCAATGACACAATAGAAGCTGCTGATTGGACATCATCAATGCTCACTGCTGCCTCCAAAGTAGACACATGCTCATCGAAAGAGCTATCCTGGGACCTGTTATTAACAAGTAAATTTTTTTATTTGTTCACATCGTCTAAAGTCTGATTTACCAAATCAAATTCGTTGAGGCATGAATCCCCAACACCTATTGCATCACTATCACCCGAACCTGGAGTGTTTGTATTGGATGACTCCACACAACCAACATCATCATGTGTAATAGCAGTATCTTCATGCTGATGCAAACCGATCAAACTGCTGTCACAAAAATCAGAACTGTTATGGCTTGTATCCTCATGGTTTTCCTCGTGTTTGACACTCATATTTTGCATGCCAACATTAGAAGTATCTTTTACAACTCTTTCCTCTTGTGCCATAACATTTAAATCACTACTACACTCAGGAGAATGACTGCTGTCATAAAAATCAGAACTATTATCAACGCTAATAACAACCTCTTGAGTGCTGAAAGTAACCTCATTTGCCAAACCAACATCAATTTGTGAGTCCCTTTTATCAGTGCATTGGTGGTTAGGCTCCCGAAATTCTTTGCAAGAGAAGCATAGGCCTTGTCTTCTCACGTGATTCTTGCTCACTTTCCCCTGCAACTCTTGGTTCTGAGGTCTACCTCCCCTGCGGGGTCTAGTCTTTATCCTAATGTGAGAGTACTCGGCAAATGTCAACTCGGCTATGAACTCTTCACTGGACGCTCTCCAATCCCTTAGAATCTCCTCCTGAAACTCCGCCTCTGTGGGATCCTGTTCAGGAACTTGGTTACTGGGAGCAAATGTAGAGATACTAGGTCTCTCACCCGCTGTAAACTGTGAAGCCCTCCTATGAGTAACTGAGGCCTCATCCTCATCATCATGAAACTGTCGAAGAACTTGTGTTATCTTCACGTGTGATTCTCTCAACTCCTGTCGAGACGCCCTCATCTCTTGGGTGAGTGCATTCAAGAGCTCACGCGAGCTGGGTTCGTCACCTTTCCTATCACCCATTTCTTCTATCACTACTATATCTGTACCTGTAAAAGGATCAATCTGGAAAACCTGTATGTGTACTCATGCAAGTGCTGATGCAAAGCTAAGCTGTATGTCTGTTCAACCTCATAGAATGGCAAGATCATAGCTCTGATACCACTGTAATGTGCCGTACCTGTTTGTATTTTTATGAATCTTTTGTATGATATTTCATTATTATTTTGTGTGGTCTTTCAGATAGATAGAAGATGCAGAAGGGGTTTTATGTTTTCCTGCAGCGATGCCGGAGCATACAATACAGAGCATATAACCCAAACCCAAAAAATATATAACAGATATAAAGAAACTATCGACTACCCAGATAGTAAAATGACCAATAATGAATTACTGTGACATACCCATGTTCAAATTTGCAACTTCATATTTTAGCTGTTGCCGGACCAGCAAATGGGCATAGCCAGAAATCACTCCAAACTCCAAAGAATACAAAGATGAACATACAAATGATAACAGCAATAAATAAGGCTCTAGACGCCTCGTACAATGCAAAATAGAAGCTGCCCGCAAAGAGAAATGAAGCTCAAAACTCCCAACTTCATGCCTGGATGTGTACAGCCATGGCTGGAAGTGTATATCAGCAGCAAGAATGACCAATAGCCTCTGAAATATTTCTGTTAGGAACGGATTGCAGTCTACAAGGCTAGGCGACAAAGTATGAAGAAGTTTGCTGCTCCCAAATGCTCCAAAAATCACTCAACTATGGTACAGCCTTATGCAAATATGTACGGCCAGCAAAAAGGTTTTACATAGCAGCAATAACTCGCCTCAACCACAACAAAATCTACCTTTAAAACAATCCTTCCAATCTGCACACATAAATCTCCATTAAACTGCAAAGGATGTATCAAGAATTGCATCAAACCTTCAATCCGTCAACTCAATTGAAACACATTTGTGAACACTAAATATATCCACCATAGAAGGCACCGTTGGGTGATCTTTCACACCTGTGGGATACCGCTACTCAAGGAGGTTTCCATCTCCAAGAGCCTCTGGTTTGAATCCTCAAACCCTAGAGCCAAAACTCCAAAACCCTAGCAAGAGAAATCTCAAAGAGAGAAGAAAATAATAAACCAAGCATATCCAAATGAGAGCACTTTTCCTCCTTTTATACTTTTCCAACTGGGAGTCTCTAAAATCCTCTTGCATATGGGATAAAACATGAGAGGGAAAATACATTATAATTCTCTTTAATTCTTTTCTCAACATCACCCTTAAAGTCCCCTCTTTTAAAACAACATTAAGTTGTTGAGCCTAGGCACCAAGGTCCAATATTAAATAATAATGTTTAATTTACGGACTTTAAAATGGAGGCCAAGATGATGTCGGAAACCAATGATCTATAGCTCGTTGGAAAGGTCTTGACAAGACGAATCCAACCTTACTCTCAAAATCCCGTTCCGGTGCCAAACCCGAACTTGCTAAAAATAGTAACGGCCATAAGCAAACTGAGCCAACTCAGAGGATGCCAACTGGATTCACAAACCATCTGATAACTCCGAGCTCAATGCAATGTCTATGAGAGCCAACAACCGACTGCCAAGTCGCCCAAATAGCGCCAAACTGCCACTTACTAAAAATAGCAATGAACACCGAGGACCAAAGAGAACAAACCCAGAAAAACCTAGAAAGATTAATGACATGCAAGCACTTACTATAAATAGTAAGTACAAACAAGTCCGAAATCCCTCCGGAAAGTGTCAACCATCTCCACTGGATCACCCGAACACCCTGGTGACATCGAAATATTCTTCTGATTATGCTGTCACCAACCCAGAAGCCCACTCTGACTGATATGCAAAAGAATCCAAAAATGGGGACATTACATATACGACCTTGAATAATGCCTAGAACCATCCACAAATGAAGGATTAGCAGCAGATCTAAGTGAGAAATGGATCGCTCTGTGTAAGACACTGGAATGTTGGAAACAAGCCCTATTTCTGAGGCTAATAACCCTGAAATCTGAATTAGATAATAATTTGAGGGCCCTTGTGCCTACTCCAGATGTGGCGATCAGGGCCCAGTTCTTTTCTTGAATGTAGAGATCTACTGGATAATGAACAACGAAAGGACTACGATGAAGGCACCAATATATGTGTGTGTGTGTGTGTGTGTGGCACTGACTAGTAAGAAATCCTCAAGGTAGTGCCTAAGAGGAATCTTCAATGTTCAAGGATGAGCTACAAGTTCTTATGAATCAATCTCCAATGGTGTGGTAGTCATCCTCTGTGGCTGCGCTCTTCTTGGACCCTTTGTTGTTTGCCTTGATGTGCTAAATGAAAGCTATGACTACCAATAACAAGTGCGGCTTGTCCACACAATGATCACAATGATAAAGGGGCACGAAATTACTCTAAATGCAGTGATCTAATCCGCTGAAATACGAACAAGATCTCCAAGTTAGTCCCACTTGCAATTCTTGTGTAGAATTGCCAAGTATGAGGAAGGGTTTTCATCGTAACCTCAAGGTTTGTAGTCAAGGAGTTTCATCCTCGAATGCTCGAACATAGGAACCTCAAATTGAGCAATGCGAATATGAAATTGGATGATCAAAATGAATGACTGGAGCTTGTGGATATACCTCTTCCAATTTGGGCCCATGTGTCCCATTTTCCGTCAATATTTGAAAATATTTTTATTTAAATCTTATTTTATATTTTTATATTTATTATTTTTATTTTTATTTTACATTTTTAATTATAATTTTATATTAAGTTGCCCTTTAATAAATCATTATTAGGCCCAACTTAAAACTAGCCCTTCCCTTTTTTCAATTCTTTAGCCTATGGGAAGAAAATAGGCTAAAGGCTTCTTCATGCAGCTAGATCGAAAAAAAGGGACATGACAAATCCACTGATCAGAACGAGAGCTCTACTACCAACTGATATGGAATTAAGCAGAGAAGCAATCAAAGATCAGATTCAATACAAGTAAGACAATAATCTCTACAAAATAAACTACAAACTTAATTCCAAACTTGATGCAAAATAAACTGCAAACTTAGAACCAAACTTGATTAATTTGTGAGGAAAACACAAAATCTATTGGCATAAAATATGCCAAAATTACAAGATATGAGAATATCTTCCAAATCTTAACATGAAGTACAAATTGGAAGAATAGAAACGAAAAATCAAAACAAATTAGCAATTGGCTAACTTTTGACTTTTACCTTTTACATAGGATGAAATAAAATATAATAGAATAATAGAATAAATCCTATGCTAAGCTCTACAACCTATATTATGCCCTGTGAATCCTCATCAACTATGGCACATTTGTGGGTGTTGTAAAACATGTGTACTTCTTGAGATTAAGCATGTGCAGCTCTATGAAGCAATTGGGTGTTGTAAGCATTTAGATTTCCATTGATTCCTTAGTGAGGTGTCGGTGGGGCTTTTGTTTCGTGCGGATCAGTTTTACTACTGGGTCCCATAGACTTCCTAGTCTCATGGACATCATTAAAAACTTCCATTCATTCATTCAATGGCAATTTGTGGATGTTCCAAAACATGTATGTTTCCTTGGTTTGAGCATGGACAACACTATGAAGCATTTTTGGGTGTCATAAGCACATGTACTTTCTTGATTAAGCATGGGTAGCAGTACGAGCATGTTCTTGGGGGGTGTTAGCATGCATATTCCATGGCAATGTCAACTTTGTCACATGTAACTAGTTTCACTTCTTGATGATATGGCAAGAAAAGGGAACCAATACCTCTTGTATGGGCAAGTAAGGGAGGCACTTTAAGCATCATAGATGAGCATGAGGACATCCAAGAGCATAACAGTGATGTATTTCATTATTGTATTGTGCACAAAATATTGTCATAACTATAGCATGAGTGTTGTTGTAGGATGAGGAGTCTTTCAAAAATCAATTGGAAGCATTGTAAAAATGTATGGCTTTAATCTAAGTTGCCAGTTCGCATTCAGGTCGGGTTTAGGTGCAGGTTTGAAGTTTGGGTTCACAATTCGGTAGATTTTTTCCCCAAATTCAATATGGCTGGGTACAACCGTACATATATACATAAAATATTTAAAATATATAAATATAGTATTATATTAAATATATAAATATACAATATATAATTTTATAATATTATATTATATTATATTTATAGTATTATATTAAATCTATAATATAATATAATATATTTATATAATATGCGAGGACTCGGGCGACCATGCGAAAAACAAAAAGGATGGAGAAAAGCCGCCAAGGTATGTTCAGACTACCATCCCTGAGTTGCAGCAGGAAGACAAGGGTCTGGAGAAAGAAGACCCAGAGGGAGAGAGGGGAGAACAATCTAAACAGGAGAGAAAGCAAAACACTGAATCTAGGGTTGATGATGGCAGAAAAGAACCGAAGAAGGGATGTGGATCACACTCAGATATTTTAACGATTGATCTCACAGAGGAAGCAAGGGATGATGAGTTTATGCTAAACGATTTGGCGATAATAGGGCGAATCATTGGCAAACAATTACCAAGGGAAAACATCAAGAAGTGAATCGCAGAGAATTGGAGAGCAAGGATGATTGTTAAATTTTTACCCAAAGGGTTTTTCATTGTCTTCTTCAAATCTACGGAAGATAGGGAAGCGATTCTCATGGATGGTAATTGGTGGATCGAAGGAATGCCCCTATACCTCCAAAAATGGCAACACAATTTTAACCCGGGGGAGATGGAACCCTACGACAGACCAGTTTGGATGCGATTGTATAATTTGCCTATTGATTACTGGTCGGAGGAGTGTCTAGAGAAGATCGGCCAGACACTGGGTACCCTATTGGACATTGATGGGGATATCATGAACGGGGGCTCTTATCTCTATGCGAGGATTCAGATTGCTGCAATCAACCCCATCCCGGAGGAAATTGTGTTATGTGTTGCAGGCGCACACTGGATCCAAAAGATTGAAATAGAGGAAATCAGAATGTTCTGCACCAATTGCAGGAGAAGAGATCATTTGGGGGAAAATTGTAAAAAGAAAAAGAAGAGGACTACAAAAATCTGGGTGAAGAATGTAAGGGAAGAAATAACCCCAGACGGAATGCTAGGGCAAAAGCAGTGTCCTCCAAAGATATCTTCTTGCATTCGGGAAGGGGAATTGAGCGAGAACAAGAAAAGTGATTGCCACAAAAAGATAGAGAATATTGTTCCGGAGCCACTTGGAGTCAACCCGAATTTGTGATGCGAGAGTCAGGAGAAGGAGAGCCTGGTGGTCCCAAAAGGTGATCTGGTCACTGAGAGGGAACCAAATCCTAATATTGAAGTATGTGACGACTCTGAGGAGGAGGGTGGTGAAGGCTCGGACTGGGTATTTTCTGAGGAAGATGAGCTGGGGATCGTAGACATCAGAAATATTAGCCAATCGGCATTAAAGGAGTTAGGGAAATCAAAAGAAGGAAGAGGGAGGAAGAGCAACATGCGGAAAAGAGTTGAGGCTGTGTCTGAATTGGGCCTAAAGAACATTAAAGAATTTATGTCGAAATCCAAGGGAGTAGAGGGCTCCCTTGGACAGCAATGAAGATCTTAACATGGAATGTCAGGGGCCTATTGGCTCCTGACAAACGACGCTTGGTAAAGCGTCATCTTGAAAAGAATGCAGCAAATATTTATCTGATATAGGAAACCAAAATCAGTGGTGAGGAAGGAAGGAAATTTGCGAATTACTGTGGAAGGAAAAAAGGGATTTTCATAAGTGCTTCGGGAGCGGCTGGAGGATTGGGAATTATTTGGAATCCAGATAATCAAGAAATTGAATTAAAGGACTCAAATTCTAATTGGATGATGTGTTTGGTCAGATGCCTGTGGAGTAATATATGTTTCTATATTTTCAACATATACGGCCCAGTTAAAACTAAGGAAAGGCAAGGGTCTGGAATGAGATATTAACCAGGATCAGATTGATGGAGAATGACTGCTTTGTACTTGGAGGAGATTTCAATGCAATTTTGGAGCTTAAAGAAAAAAGCGGAGGACTAAACAAAGTAAACAGAAGCATAACAAATTTCAGGAACTTTGTTTCGGATGCTCAGGCAACAGATAGCATCCCAAAAAATGGCTGGTATACGTGGACGAATAGGAGACAAGGTTTCACAAATATTTCGGAAAGACTAGATAGATTTTTGCTAGGACAAGGATGGTTCAAAGCAAACATTTACAGCGAATCGAGCATAATCCTAGCCTCAGCCTCTGATCACTTTCCGGTCTTATTGGAGATAAAGACCTGTGAAAAACCTCACAAGGGATACTTTAAATTCGAAAGTATGTGGTGGAGAGATTCCAGCTTGTTGGCTTTGCTGGAGAAGTGGTGGAAGGAAAGTGCTCACTTTAAAGGTACGGTGTCATTTAGGTTCCTGAAAAGACTAGGATACGTGAAGGAGAAACTAAAGATTTGGAATAGGGATTCTTTCAAAAACATTTTTGTAGAAAAAGAATCGGTGGAGAAGGACTTGGAGATTCTTAACGAAAAAGTTTTAAAAGATGGTATGTTCCTGGAAGATTTTAATAAGGAGAAAGAGTTGAAAGAAAGGCATGTTGAACTTCTAAAAAGAGAACAGTTCTGGAGGGACAAAGCTCGTGAAAGATGGCTAAAGGATGGGGATGCGAACACAAAATTCTATCATGCGTCGGTGAGAGACAGAAGGGCCAGAAATAGGATTGACAAAATCTTCCTTCCGGATGGCTCTGTCACCTCGGATAGGCAGGCGGTAGAGGATGAGGCTGTGCAGTTCTTCAAATCTCTGTTAGGTGATGGAGCAAGCATTAGTAACTCGGAGGAAGAGGACCTCTTGGCTTGTATTTCAGAAAATCTCTCGAAGGATGACAACAATTCACTAATTCGCCCCTTCTCCATGGAGGCAATAAAGTTAGTTGCCTTTCAGCTCAATCCTGACAAATCGCCTAGTCCAGACGGCTTCCCTGCAAGATTTTTTCAGAATTGTTGGGGTTTCATGGACAAAGATATTTTGAAGCTGGCAAAAGATATAAGGGAAAACAAGAGATTTGTCAAGGACTTCAACAATACAGTTATTGCCCTCATCCCGAAGAAGAACGAATGCATGAATTTTGTGGATTTCAGGCCAATCTCATTATGTAACACAATTTATAAGATTGTTGCCAAAGCCATGGCTAACAGACTAAAAGGCGTAATGGACAAGGTGATTTCGGTAGAGCAAAGTGGTTTCACTCCTGGGAGAGAAATCTCGGACAGCATAATAATTTCTACTGAGGCGATCCACACAATGCTATCGGAAAGATTAAAAGGTATGCTAATTAAACTAGATGTGAGCAAGGCATATGACAGAGTGCGATGGGACTTCTTAACTAAGGTTATGAAGAGATTTGGGTTCTGCAAAGACTGGTTAGAGTTGGTATTTACTTGTATCTCCACTCCTCGATTTTCTATACTGGTTAATGGATCTGTGTGTGGTTCTTTGAGGCCTCCAATGGGCTAAGGCAAGGGGATTCGTAATCCCCTTTCCTCTTTGTGATCATGGTGTTAGCACAGTAAAATTTTCAAAATTTTACTATTTCCTTACTCCATCATATTTGAATAAACCCTAAGGAATATCCCAAAAGGACCACAATATAAAATTTTTGTATCTCATAAAATGTCTAGGGATGAGCAGTGTCAAATTTCATCAAAATCAATCCATCGGCAAGAGGTCGTGTGGCTTACACCGATACACAAGGAATTGTTTAAAAACAACCATCGGCGTGAAAATAGAGATCGGAAGAAGAATTATGGAGCTCACCGATGGAGTAAGCAACACCGATGACTTTACATCGGCAAGAAAGGCAAGTGGTCATGCCGATCGGTATGACAAATATCTATCGGATGATCTTTTAGAAGTTGCCCCGACGGTATATATCATACCGATGAAGCACTTTCGGCAAGAGTTTCACCGAACAGCATGCGAGGGTAACAAAGCAGTAGTCATCGGTGAGAAATGAACCATCGGAATAGAAAACAAGTAAGTCTCCGACGATCAAGAGTCCTGGCGATAAGAAAGCCATCGGCAAGACTCACAGCGATGCACCTCTATCGGTATAACTTGACATATCGGAACAAAAGAAACAAGTCTTGCCGATTCATAAGTCACGGCGATCAAAAGGTGTCGGTGACACTTTACTAAACTTTGCCCGATGAAGGATATAACAAAGGACATCGGGGAGATGATATGGATCGGGATATATTGAGAAAGTTATCCCGATAGTGAATGTCATTCCGATAAAGATAAAAGTTCATACATGAAGAGACTATCGGTAAGACAATAAAGATCGGGGAAACATAATTTTAGTATCCCGATGGTCTCAATCTTCCCGATAAGCAAAGCATATCGGTGGGACTTGCCATATCGCGGAGAGATCTAAAACCCTTGGCGATGAAGGAAGTCATGCCGATGGTCGCACCCACTTGAAATATGATACCACATGGCGTCGGGGATACAATTGAGGGGTCACGCCGATTGACTGTCCACGCCATAAAAAAAAAACGTTGAGGTCGCCCAGACATTTCAAAAATCACGCCGATAAGAAGAGTTATGGCGATGTGACACTTCACAGCGATGAACATTGAGTTGATCAGATAATTAATACAAAACGGCTACGAAGTTCATACGATCATTATAATTGCAAAAAACCGTCCGAGAGCAGGATACAGGAGAATTCTCAGGGCAAAAGCAAAGGCTTCCAATTCCAGCCGTCGAACGACAGGTACACATACACAAACCACTATATTGCCTGTATTTGAATTTCCTGCCAAATTTTTCAAAAATGGAAACTCCGGGGAAAGGAAAAGGAAGAAAATCACAAGGGGAAACCAGTAAACCAAAGAAGCAAAAAACTGATCAAACCCCTGAAGAAAAAGTCAAGGACAGAAAACTAAATCAGGACTTGATTGATCAGTTGCCTGGGTCAACTCCCAAGGCCAGGAGGTCTGCCCAACTCAGGGCAGAAGTAGAGAAATTGGAAGACAAACATAAGCGCCTGGGAGATATTTGGACCCTAATTAGGGGATATGAACTCTTCAGATTCCACTACAACAGAAGATTTAGAAATGCTCCTGTGTCAAACCCATGGCACATGAATTTAGGCAAACTGGTTGTACCTAATGTATTCTTGAATGTAGAACTCCTGCAACTGTTAGCCAGGCATTACAATTCAGGCCTGAAAGCTATCTGCAACCCTCAAGGAGAACCAATTGTACACCTATCAAAAAATGCTATTTGTGAGGTGTATGATTTGGATGATTTGTGCACTGTCCCTATTGCTTATGAAGATTTGGATAAAGAATACTGGAGAATGGATACAACCTACAATGGATGGAGGTTACCCATTCATAGACCCAGGATTGAAGGAGAAGTGATACCCTTGACTGAGAATGATGGCCCTCCCTTTCATGTGTCCATTTTTGAACCATACATTCAATATACTTACTATTCTGTAGGCCAAGTCCTTGGCTCAGAGGTCCCTGAGTTCATGACTATTCCTCTAATGGTCATAACCTCTGATATTCAATGTCACAATGCCAGACAATTTGATTATGCCTCCTATGTTGCTACTAGAATAGACTCTGGTCTATCTGCAATAAGAAACAATGCTCCAGCATGCTCTTTTGAGCATTACTCGATGCTCATGCATATGGTCTTATACTATGGCCAGGAAGTAGGATTGTGGCCAAATGAGTTTCAAGTTGTTGCTGCGGATAAGAAAGGGGAGAAGATACCTGTACAAATGTGGACCAGAATCTGGGATAGCAGGTATGCTCAATTTGAAGAGCATTGTGTTAAAGTGCTATATAGGTATTTCAACCACCCCTGTGAATATTCAATTTCAAATGAAATAAAAAGATTCCTCAGACCAAAAGATTTTGGTGGCCCCCCTACTGTCACTCATAATTGGGGAGATTGGTATTGTTTTGAGGATGCTACTATGATCAGAGTGTATGGTTTTGAGGATGCTCCATTTATATTGCCTAAAACTGTCCCTGACAGAATTGCATATTTGGAAATAATTAGGCAAATGCATTGTTCAAATGTCATGCATCTAAGTTCGCATGATAAGCAATCATTCATGCCCAGTACTTTGTGTTTTGGAGATTTTACTGTGGTTTCAAAAGAAGGATACAATCTCATTTTGGATAAACTAATGCATTATAACATGGTGACTGCTGAGGTGAGGAAAGGGTTTGATCCTGAGGGTTTCATTGACTATGCAAGAAGAAAACAAAATCTCAGTGGATACATGCACATACATTATCCACATGATGATGTCATTAGAAATTTGGAAGAGGCTGAAGTCGACTTGGTGGTGGAGAAATATAACAGAGATTTGAATGAAAAGAAAAAGCAGTTGGCAGAAGTTGAAGTGGTGTCCTCTGAAGAGGAAGAATTGACTGAACAGCCACAAGATAAGACAATAGAAATGTCTAAAAGAAAAATGCAACAATATCAGCCTCCAGTTGTGATACATGATGAGGAGGGGTCTGCTGATGAAGATCCACGCCAAAAGGCTTATGATTCTTTTGTGTCAGATGATACATTCATTCATTCGAAGGAATTTAAATCATTCCTGTATAAATACAAGGGAAAAGAAATTAGAGAGTCAGTAGATAATGTTTCTACTGACAATGAAAAACAGTTATTAGAGATGTTAAAGGAGACAGTGGACAAGGAAATGCAGGACATGACACCAAGCAGAGGCAGACAGCTGCTTAAAGATGCAGGGGTTATGATTTTTCCCGGTTTGGATTTAAATTCTGCTCTGGTTTTTGATAGTTTTTTGAATAATGCTGATGATAAGTATAAGCTTACTCCAGAAGGAGTTAATGAAGTCTATATGGGAACGAGATACAATAATGATGAAAATTCTTTAATGATATGGGCATTGTATCCTCCCCATAAGAAGACGGCCATCATAGACACTGAAAAAACTTTTGGCCATGTTATGACTTTCAGAGCAGGTGAAACTGATCCCATAATTACTGCAGACATTGGTATCAATGTTGCAAAGTTAAATAAAGCACAAGCTCAGATGTTAATCAAGGAAAGAGATGCTTATAAGCTGAATTGTGAAAGATTAACAAAAGAGAATGACTACTTGAAGGATGTTGTTAAGAGCACCTTTGGCCAATCTACGAAGAGAATAACTCAAGGTGAGAGCTCGCAAAGTAGTCAAGAGATATCCCATGATCAAGCCAAACAAATTCAAATAGATGCATTTGTTACAATACTGCAGAGCAGGTATGCAAACATGGTACGGTGGTTAAACCAGTTTTGGGATAACTACTCGGAAAATCATAAAGCAGTCAAAGAACATGAAAGGCTTGATCAGAGGATACAAGAAAAGGTGATCGAGTTGCAAAACAGAGGTGCCACTGATAGCACAGATATCTCTGATGCAAGAGCATTGCTCAAACGGCACCAGAATTATTATGATAAACTCAAAGCTGATGCTAAGGAAGGGACTGATGCATCAGACGCAGGGGTGCCCAGGATATTCAAAGATAATGGAGAGGTAAAGAGCAAAGAAGAGTGGACTGTTGATTGTCAAGTTATATTGCACAAAGCCACAGGAGCTCTAAAAGATAAAGCCTCTGTATCTACAGAAGTTTGCAAACAACTGGAGGAAATGGTCACCCTTGATATAATCCCCAGGAGTGCAGTCGAGCTTACTGATTCTCACCGTGCGCAGGAGTACTTAGATCATCTGACAAAAGTCTATTTATGGCTAAACAGAGCCTAATTAAGCTTATGTAATTATGGTTTGTATTGGTTAAAAATCCCAAGAGACTTATTGAAGAGTTGTATCTCTTCATGAAAATATCTATATAAGTTCAAACAATCTATGCTGAAAAATCATCGGCAGTAGAAGATATTCATATATACATATACATAATATTCCAAAATGACCATGTTGCATATTTTATTTTGAAGAAGAAATTTGAAGTTCTCTGATTCAGTATTTCTATTTTGGTATCAGTTATTTGTTGAAATTATTCAATTGTGTGGCTGTCTCCATTTCTGCATTTCCCTGTTATTCAGATTAAACTATCAAGTATATATTTAATCTGTCAATACACATTCGCTGTATCTGTGTGATTAATTCGGTTGGTGTCCATCCTAAGGAATTAAACCCTTCTGATTTATTCACAGTGACCTGGAAGTAGTAAGTTGGGATTACTAAGCAGAGCCATATAGTTAGGATTGATATACTGTCTCCAGTAAAATATTATCTGTCAATCTTGTCTATTCATTTCATTTGGTTCCTTCAAGTAAGGATTAAAATACCTTCTGGTGAATTACAGGATATCTGATTTTATTTGGTTGGATTATCAAGAAGAGTCTGTCAGTCACTTACTTGCACGTTTATACAAGCTATAAACCAGAACTGTGCCAAATATCTAGAATCATTACCATTTAGAAATTACTGTTTTTAGTCCTTCAAATTGACTCTGTTACCCAACAAGGCACTAGTCTCATTCAACTCATTAATTAAAACCTTTTTGATATTGCTTATACAATTTCTGCCAATCACTTATTAAACATTACACATAGAATTAATTAGTCAGCTTTGTCATCTATCCTACATCCTATGCCATTGTAGATAGACCTAGTTAGTCCATTCATCCACACTCAGACTGCTTTAATATTTCAAGGTTCA
Source organism: Cunninghamia lanceolata (assembly GCA_027924645.1). Taxonomy (NCBI): domain Eukaryota; kingdom Viridiplantae; phylum Streptophyta; class Pinopsida; order Cupressales; family Cupressaceae; genus Cunninghamia; species Cunninghamia lanceolata. The sequence goes on along the minus strand of BSBN01001038.1, from coordinate 6,608,285 downwards.
CCCACCTAGGTGTAGCAGGACCTAAAGTGTAGGAAATCATCAAACCTTGAAGGTTGATTTCGTCAAGTTAGTTCAAAAACGTTGCAAATCCAAATATAGAGCCTGGCATCCTCTTAGGATTAGCAACTTGCATTTTTGAGACCTAACACATGGCAGAGGCCATGGGGCGGTATATCAAAAAGTGTAAGGAGGTTGGCCGATGGAAGGGCATTAGAGTTGCTGAAGACGTGGATCCCCTAACACATGTTCAATTCGCAGACAATACAATGCTTCTTGGGGAGGCTACAATCAAAGAAGTAGAGGCAATAAAAGGAGCATTAGAGAAATACTCAAGAGTCTCAGGACAGCTATTCAATCAGGAGAAATCAGAAATTATCTTCTTCAATACGAAGAAACCACAGCAGAAGAAGATAGCTAAAATCCTTGGCTTTGCTATAGGACAACTCCCTATTAAACATTTGGGGATTCCGTTGTTCGCGGGGGCTAACAGAACAGCGTTATGGGAAGATATTCGAAGTAATTGTAGAAAGAAAGCTGAGGCATGGAAGAACAGATGGTTGACCTTGGCTGGAAGGGTGCTCATGATAAAATCGGTCCTTTCGGCAGTGCCTATTTACATTTTGTCAGTATTCAAATTGACAAATAAGGTCATCGCAGGATTAGAGGGGTATATGAAGAGGTTCTTATGGGATGGGGCAAAGGACCACAAAAGGATCCCTCTCCTCAACTGGGAGACGGTCTGCAACACAAAGATGGATGGAGGGGCGGATCTTAGAAGGCTGAATGCCCAAAACTTAGCTCTAGGGGCAAAGTTTCCTGGAAGATGTTCAAAAGCCCAGAGAAACTATGGTGTAAAGTACTCCAAAAGAAGTATTTGGATTTCGATGACCTTGGAAGAATACTTTCAACAGCCAATTTGGGAGGCGGATCTACAACTTGGAAATTCATAGGGGAAAGTAGGCACATTATAACAAATCACCTCTCATGGAAATTAGGTGATGGAAGAAGCGCAAAATTTTGGAGAGACTCTTGGCAAGGGGACGAGGCGATAGACAGTCTCCTTGGCTTTCCAGACTGGATTGTGTCAATAGAGCAGGAGCTGGGTCTTTATGTTGTAGACTATGTGGTCAAGGAAAGTGAGGGCTCAGGAGTAGAATTCAAGTGAATCTCTTTTGAAGCAGCCACTCTTTCTGAGGAAGTTAAGCATGCAATCAAAGATATATTGCGCAACAGAAGGATAATTTTAACAGAGAAACCTGACGAGATCATTTGGTGTGCCTCGAAAACAGGGGACTACTCGGTTAAAGCGGGATATGCTATCCAAGCCAGAAGCCTAAGTAGGAGAGAGTGGCCGTTCTATTTGTGTTGGAACAAATATATACTTCCTAAAGCCGGCGCCTTCCTATGGACAGCTTTGCATAAAAGAATCCTCACAGGGGATAGATTGTGGTCAATTGGGTTCGAAGTTCCGAGTATGTGTCCTCTATGTATAAAAAATGGAGAATCGACCAATCACACCCTGTTGAACTGTTCCTTTGCTTCAATGTGCTGGGATTGGTTAATGTCGGAACTGGGATGTGGTGTGACGTCTTCACACATCGCCCCATTGCAAATGGGGACCCCCTCTTTTTTATGCTTTATGGCTTCATTTTGCTTTAGGGTTTAGATTTCTTTGAGCTTGTAGGGTTTGGTAGTGTTGTTTTGCCCAAGTCTCAACATATTCTTGTTAAAGAGTCCATATCCTCTCATCCTAATGCATGTCTTGAAGCCCTGAAATTGACTAAGTCTGGAATCTTGATGCGTATCCTGAAATCCTGAAAAATGGCTAATTCTGAAATCTGGTGGATCCTCAAAAATCTAGAATCTGCATGTTAAGTCTCATGGATCCGAGACCTATCGCAAACATCCTGGAAGTATATTTCAAAATATTTAAAGTATAGGAACATATACTTAAATATATTTTGAAATATACTTGGATTTCAGGTGCTAAAAATTGACTAAGTCTGGGAAAAGCGCACTTTTGACCCTCTCATGCAAAAAAGCGCACTTATTGGAGGACCTTGCATCACGCACAACATACATGCATACATAAAACTGGCGCTTTTGGCCTTGAGCGCATTTTTTGAAGGACTTCGCATTTCGCATTTTATACGAACAAGTATAAAACTGGCACTTTTGGAGTTCGGCGCACATTTTGAAGGTGCTTGCATCACGCATTTTATACAAGACCATGATTTGAGCGCTTTTCCCTTAGGTGCTCATTTTCCCAAGGTATGCATTCAGCATTCATTGCACACATGTTTAAAATCAACGCTCAAGCCCCTTCTCCTCCTAGGCGCTCCCACATCAGGACCTTGCATAGACCTTGAATACATAGGCACATGAAATTGGCGCCTAAACACCTTGAGCGCACCTTTTGAAGGTGTTCGCATTTTCAACATTATATATGCTCATGATGAGAATGCGCCTAAGTCTCTTTGGAGATTGGTGAAGTAGAGTTTCAACATTGCATGTATTTACCCTTCATCTTGAGCGCATATCTTAAGGCACATTGCATTCCAAAGGGTTATACATGAACATCTAAAATGAGCACTCAACTTCATTTAGGCACATTCTTGGAAGAGGTTTGCACTTATCAATGCTTAATGCAAGAGCCCATCAAACTAGCGCCTAAGACACTTGGAAGAGTTTGTGATTCACAAAGTCAAAATCTCAATTCAAGCTATTAATCCTTCTAAGGCGCATATTCTAAGGTGGTTTGCATTGTTCAATTCATACATGTTGACCTCAAATCAGCGCCTCCTATCCATCTAGGCGCACTTTTGGCTTGCATTCGCATAAACTACGTCATACAAGCATGCATGAAATTGGCGCTCAAACACTTCTAGGCGCACTTTTCAGCCTCTCTTGCATAAAGCACCTAATACATAAGAGCTTGTAATTTGCGCTCCATTTCATACACACTCATATCAAATCAGCGCCCATCAACTCCTCTTGGCACACTTTGAAGGGGTGTTTGCATAATAAGTTTCATACATCTGACCTCCAAATTTGCGCTCCATACATGAGTGATGAAGATCAGCGCTTTTCTTAATACATGCTCTATCCAAATCAGTGCTTAATACATGCTCTATCCAAATTGGAGTCAATACATGTAACTACCAAAACTGTGCTTAATACACACACTCCAAAATTGCGCTCCATACACATGACCTCTAAAACTACGCCTCAATGCAAAGATATCCTAAAATCGCGCCAATACAAACACACCTCAAATCTGCGCTTGACAGTGAGAAGTAAGCCTAGGAAAAGGTCATAGACAAGTTTCAAAATTTGAAAAAATCATATAATGTTGAAGGAGGCCGACCTGCCTAAATAAGCTTATGAGAAGGTATATATACATAATCATTCTCTCATATCAATCACTCATTCCAAAACAAGTTCAAGAGCAGAAAAAAGGGCAGATTGGGAGCGAATGAGGGCAAAAGAAAAAAAAAATTCAAGTAAAGAGATCAAGTTATCAATAAATCAAGTCAATTTTCCATTTTCATAAATTCTATCATACTTTACAAACTTGATTTCATCATAAGACTTATCCCACATTCACTAGGCTATTGAAATTGTCATCATCTTGTTCATTTATTAAGCATTAAGCTAAGGTACTAATTTAAGGTGTTTTGTAGGTGATGAAGGTTTTCCAAAGAAGATGGCGAGAAGTTGCATAGGAGAAATTCAAAGCAAGAGGAGGAGTGCTCAAGAGCATTCGAAGAAGTAGACATCATCGCCAGACGAAGGAATGCCTACATCAAGATCATCATTTGCACAAAGAGGATAACTTCATATGTCCGAGGAGGAGCATCACTTCATCATGTATGAGAAGAAGTTCATTTCCAGAGGTTCAAGTCTATGACCAAGCTTCCATGAGCATCCATTTCATGCACCAAGAGGAGGGAGAGAACATCCATCATCCGCAAGTCCACTCCGGCAGTCATAAACAAAGACATCTTCTACTTGCACCATCCAGAGTTACAATCCTGCAGGAATACATGTCATGAGAAGAGAAATGAGCATGAACATCATAAATCCATAAATTACACTAAGGCATGGAAGACATCAAGAAGAAATTTGACAAATTCCCAAATTTGCAAGTTTGAAAGATGCAAAGTTCCAGAGGTGAAAATCCAAATTCGAAGACTACTCCAAAAATCCAATAATTTGAGAAAATATTCCAAGCAGTGTGAACACGTTGAAAACCAAACCAGCTTGCTCAATGCTGAGGTGGCACATACACATCCTCAGTCCAATCACAGTTCGCCACATCATAATGTCCACATTCAATGTATTTACTACAAAGACGATGCCCATGTGGAAGATTCTCAAAGATGCCTTATTCATGCTTATCACATTGGGAAACGTGCCTTTATTGCCTCTCTTATTGTCTAAAAATAGTAATCCTTGTAACAAACTGCCTATGTGGTGTAATCTTGGCCATTGATTTCCAAATCAATCCTGGCCGTTCATGTGATTTTGGAGTCTATAAAAGGCTCACTTCTCTCATTTGCAAAATATAGATAGAAGAGTAAGAGTAGATGTTGTTAAAGTAGAAGTAGATTAGAGGAGACTTCTTCGAAATCATTGAAGAGATACTATGAAATTGTTGTAAAAATACACTTCTAAGATCAATACAAGCTCATTGTTGGTTCGCATGGTGATTTTGTGTGATTGTGGAATGTTAGCATGGTTTCAAATGCTTGAATGTGATGGAGAGATGTTTCCAAGTAGAGTAGAATTAGAATAGAAGTTCATTGATGTAATGTTAATATGCAAAGATATTTGATGAATTTCTTCTTGGTTCATACTTTTCGTGGATTGTCGAAGGCAACTCACTTTACAAAGTTAGCCTAAACCTTCATTTGCCTTAGTTCGGTTGTGTATACTTGTTCAAGTTGTGCCAGCTGTGGGTGTTTGGATGGAGATTTACAATATGAAAATCATTGGGTTACCTTAGGAGATTGCACCTACCTCGTGTAATTGTTGGTTCTCATGGTGAAGCAAAGTTTGGTTTCGTGAGGAATTTGTCTATCATAGCATGTTTCATTATTTCATTGTCCTTAGATTAGCTCTCTAAACCCTTGTCCTTTTGCCTTTTCTTTTCATAGTCGGTTTGAGTAAGTTCCACTTTATAAGAAAGAGAATAACATATTTAGAGTGGAATAAGGAGCCAATTCAGCGTAAGTCCCTTTGTGAGTTTTCAGCAAATCACATCGACTACTCAGTCTATCCATCGCAAGTCAAGACCTAACATATCATGAACCTTGGAGTTGTCTCACTGGATCACTTTGTTTAGCCTTTGAGAGACTTTATTCAAGAGAGGATAGAATACTTAGTATTTTATTTTGAGTTTGCATGTGCATAAAAAACACATCAACAAGATGGTCCTCAGCTAGACAAGAGGATCTATTGGAATTTTTGCTAAGCTGGCCAAAAAAAGGAATACAGGATACTTGGGGTGACATATGGATAGTGGCTCCTTCAATGGTTACTGTTGATGAGGTTTTTGTGACTACAACAACATTAGAATAAAACACAGAGTATTCTATCCTCTCTTGAATAAAGCTTCTCAGACGCTGAACTACGTGATCGAATGAGACTGCTCCAAGGTTCCTTTTATGTCAGGTCTTGACGTGCACAGGGATAGACTCAGTGGAATGATGTGATTTGCTGGTAATCACGAGGGGGACTTACGTGGGCTTACTCCTTCGTGGACATGGAATTCCCTCCTGGGACTCGGACTTGTGGGCGAATGGAACTCTTTCACAAATGGACAGCTTGGAATTCCTAGGTTCCACTCTCTGGTTTAGGCGGATGATTTGGCAATGAAGCTTCTAGAAAACTAATCCTAGTGAAAATCTAAAAGAAAATGCAAAAGATGAGGTAAGGGTTTAGGAATCTAATCAATGGAAATGACTGCTGTTGAAGATGGAAACTGGAACCAGTCCTCTGCTTCGCCATGAGACAACAACTAGGCAGGGATGGTGCAATCTTCTAGGGTAGAGGTAGAGGTTTTCACACTGTCCTGTCATGGAACATGGAAATGATCATACAGAAACAGCCGAAGTTAAGCATGGATTACGTTCAGACTAACCATACAAAGTGATTTGCAAGCCACATATCACAAATGGTATGAACAAATGAACTTCAATCTTTCAACAAGAACATTTCCATCATATCTAAAAAAGTACGAAAATACAAGAGAGAACTTCAATATCTTTCAAATTTGCTCCAAGAAATCAATAAGACCATGCCAAAAATCTGAAGAAATATATGAACACCATTCTTCAATGCATATATTATTGCTTCAGAAGTCTGTATTACAACAATCTGACTGATCTTTGGAGTTTCAGCTCAGGAAGAACAATGCAGAAATAAAAGCTAGCTACTAGGGTGCTCTAGGAGCATCAAAATGATAGAAATCAGAAAAAGAGAGAGAGAGAGACAATGAGGCATCCCTTAGCCTTTATATAGGCTCTCAAAAATATCTTAGGGCAAAAAGGAAATCAGATTTCCTTGAAACATATGCCCTGGGTCATAAACCCTAGAAAAGCAGGTGGGGTCATCAGAATCCACATGTAGGTGACTGCCACCTGTCCTAGTCGTCAGAATGTGTAAGGAAAACTTCCAGCTGTCCTGGTCACCACCTGTTTAGGACTCCTGGATAAGAATGTCCTGTCTGTCTAGAACTTCCTCCTGTTCTTTAGTCTCAAATTCCATGATGTCCTGGAGTCCTTTATCCTGAGCGCAGATTCCAGGATGAACAGGATTTTCATGTGGAGGAATCCTTCCTTGAGCAAGGGCGCACTTTCCTTTGGGTTCTAGAATGGAATTCCTTCCTGAGTTGGAATTCCCTGTCGTGGAATAGAATTCCCTGTCCTGGATTCCTGGGTTGGAATTCCTCATCCTTGGCGTGGATTCCCATTCTTCTTGATGGATGGTGAACTGTACTTTTGTTCTTGGCTCTCCAAGGATTGATCCTTTGGTCCAGAACTGGAATCCCTGATGCTGGACTTGGAGTGATTTCTCCCATTCTGCCATCCTTGATGCAGGCATTCTCTGTGTCATTTGAAATCTTTGGAAGGACATCTTGATCTTCCTTATCCCTTTGTGAGAAGTCTCCCTGTCGCCGAACTGGAATTTTTGATGTTGCCTTCCCTTCCCTCAGTATGCATGTGTAGTCTTCTTATTGTCGGAACTCCTGGATCCTTGAAATGGTCATCATTTCCGGCGCTTGAACTCTTTGCATCCATCCTACTTGCCCCGGATCATCTTTGTTCATCCTCCTCATGGAACTTATCCTCGTCTTGGATTCCTACAAAACATGGGAAACCTCGAATAGTCATGATGCACAAAATCCATAAATGCAATGCAATATGAAATGAAACATGAATGATTTTGCAAGTTTTGATCAATTTCATTTATAAATTCCTGAACAAACAAAGGATTTCCCTCATTCTCCGGCATTCTTCATACTCGACTGACTTTTCCTTCATTCCAGGGTTACCAGGCATGGACAGGGGGAATTTCCAGGTCGGGGAGCAATTTCTAGGTGGTCAGGGATTCTATGGAGTCGGGGATTCCTGCTCATCCTGGAATTCCACTTGTCCTAGAGGATGAATTTCTGCCCTTGAAGAATGAATTTCTGCTCTTGGAAAGTTCAGAAATCTGTTTTAAACCTACAGAAATTTCTGCCCTATTGAAGAATCTGCCCTTGGAAATACTAAAATCTGGAATCCTCCTTGGACAAAGTTGTCCTTCTCTTGATGAAATCTGTCCTTGGAATGAATTTCTGCTCCTCGAATGTAGTTTTCTGCTTTGGATTTGAATTGGAATGATTAGAAATGACTTGGGCGCTGCCCCTTTTATAGGTAAGTTGTCCTCCTTTGCCACTTAGCCGACCTAGGTTAGAGGAAAAGAAATTTAGCCGCCCAACTTTATCACTGGCCGACTTAGTTTTTTGCCCTTTTCTCCCATGTCAGTGGTTGGGGATTTATGAATGTCGGGGATTTTGGCATGTCGGGGGAATTTGGCATGTCGGGGATTTTGCAATGTCGGGGAATTCCGGAGGTCTGGAATTTTGCGACGTCGGGGATTTTTCAATGTCGGGGAATTCCTGAGGTCTAGGATTTTGCGACGTCGGGGATTTCCTGAGGTTTTGGATTTTCTTCCTTAGAATGATCCTTGAACTTTTGTTAAAATCCAGCTAAGTCTTGGAATATTGCCCCTTGGACAAATTCTCCTTGAGTCAGGGATTCCTTCTGTTTGAATGATTTTGCAACTTATCTATTTGAAATTGGCTAAGTCTGGTAGCCTGAAATCCTGAAATCCTGAAAAATTGACTAAGTCTGAAATCTGGTGGATCCTCCAAATTCTAGATTTTGCATGTTAAATCCGGTGGATTCGAGACCTATCTCAAACATCTTGAAAGGTGTATTGAAAAATATTTAAAGTATAAGAAATTCAACTTATACTTAAATATATTTTTTAATATACCTTTACCCTGAGAGACACTGAAGAATGGCTAAGTTCCCCAGGAGCGCAAATTTCCACTGGTGCAGGATTTTGCGCCCAAGGACAAAAATTGTCCTAGAGCGCACATTCCTAGCAGTCAAGGATTTTGCGCCCAAGGGCAAAAATTGTCCTTGAGCGCAAATTTCAGTAGGTCAAGGATTTTGCGCTCAAGGACAAAAATTGTCCTGGAGCGCATTTTTCAAGAGGTAAGGGATTTTGCGCCCAAGGACAAAATTTGTCCAGGAGCGCACATTTCATCATGTGCAGGATTCTGCGCTTTTGACCTTGCCTGTTCCAGTTTCATGGATTTTGGCCTTGGAAAAAATCCTTTTCTTCAATTTTGAGGTGGGATTCCAGTTCTGTAGCAGGTACATTCTTAGCTATTCTACAGAGGTTTAGTTATCGACTCGGAATCAAAAATACGGAGTTCATTTCTTCCATCCCTCGTTTCTTCCATCCTCCGGGAATCTCACGTTTTCGTGGCGAGATATGAAGTTCTCTTGTTCCATCCTCGCGGAATTTCTTATTTCCAAGGCGAGATGCGAAGTTCGTTTGTTCCATCCTTCGTTTGTTCCATCCTCGCAGAATTTCTTATCTCCACGATTGAAGGATGGATGTTCGTTTCTTCCATGCTTCGTTTCTTCCATCCCTTCGAGGAATCTCTCATTTCCGAGGCGAGATAAGGAGTTCGTTTCTTCCATCCTTCGTTTCTTCCATCCTCGAGGAATCTCATTTCTATGGCGAGATACGGAGTTCGACGGAGTTCGTTTCTTCCATCCTGACTGTGAATTCCAGGATTCAGGCATCCACAGAGGAGTCAGAGAAAGAATTTCAAACCAGGATTGACTGGACAGGTCAGGAGGCTGAACTGGACCCCTCCAGTCCTAGGGCGCAAAATCTAGTAGGTATTGGATTTAGCGACCAGGACAAAAAATTGTCCTGGGTGCATAATCCAATACCTGCTGGATTATGCGACCATGGATAAATTTCCTCCTTGGGCGTATATTCCAGCAGGTACTGGAATATGCAACCAGGAATGTTCCTGCTACACTTCCAGCCTTCTGGAGGGATGCTTCAAACACTGACTGTTTTGTGAAATTTGCCCTAAGTTCCTGAAGAATCCTATTGGTTTGAGAATCTTCCGGGTTTGTGAAATGAGGTTGAGTGCCGGATTGGGATCCGAAGGATACCCCCTGGATTGAACTTCCGGACTGGAGCTGTCGGGCCAAGAACTGAGTTCCATGGCTGAAGGATGATCATTCCAAGGAGTGACAGTTCTTGTTGAATTCCGGGTCTAGTCGGGATAAGAATATGGATAAAACCTTAGAACAGGATTCTGGGCAGGAATTCCTTGAACAAGACTCCGGGATAGGCCCTTCCGAACAAGACTCCGGACTGGACCTCCGGGCTGGATTCCTGGACTGGAGTCCCGGAATGATTTGCTGAGTGGGACATGGAGTCTTGGAACAAGATTAGAATTGAGTTCCATGCCGGGAATGGAGAGGGTTCTAAGGTGGAAAGATGGATTTTGACATGGAAATGACAAGCCTTATTGAATTCAGGACCCTGGATTGGAACTTCGGGACAAGAATCCAAACAGGAACTTTGGAATAGGATTCCTGGATAGGAACTTTGGAATAGGATTCTTGGATAGGACCTTTGGGACGGGATTCCCGAACAGGAACTTTTGGACAGAGACCCTAGAACTGGGACTTGGACAAGGACTTCCGGACTGAAGTCTTGGAACAGGATTCCTTATTCATCATGGAGCCTTATGCTGAGTGTGAAGGACTTGGACATTTCCTCTATGGGATGATGGACTCCTTCCATGGACTATCAGATTTGATCGAGGAATGATAGGTAGGGCATTATTCATCCTCAGGAGAAATTCACTATTTCAAGCATTCCTAATGTTCCCTATGAGCTGACTGCTCGAACATTCTTTCCTAGCTTCATGGATTGGGGCAAGAAACTGCAAGATCAAAGCAAAAACGACGGCGAAAGCGAGAAAAAAAAAGGGGGTCCCCATTTGCAATGGGGCGATGTGTGAAAACGTCACAACAGTTACATGGCATCTCTGGAAGGAAAGGAACAAAAGAATTTTCCATGAGCAGAGTCTTCCGGTGGAAGGAGTCGTCAAGAAGATCAAAGAGGGTATTTGTGAAGTGGTCGAGGCCAATTTGAGAAATAAGAAGGGGAAATTCACACAATGGGATAATTGGATGCAGCAAAGATGGTCTGAACTCTGCATACCTGGGGGAATAGCCACAAACAAAGATTCTACAAGACTGGAGGCAAGGTGGTCGAGGCCAGCTCCGGGTCGAGTAAAGCTCAACTTCGACGGAGCTGCCAAAGGTAACCCGGGCCGGGCCGGGGCCGGTTGTTTATTGAGAAACAAAGATGGCAATTTGGTTTGGGCTATGGCTAGAAATATGGGGGACCGGACTAACAATGAAGCAGAAATTGACGCCTTGGCAAGGGGATTACGGTATTGCAGGTCCATGAATATGGAAAATGTGGACATTGAAGGTGATTCAATGCTATGCATCAACATAGCAAAAAATAGATCAGTTTCAAACTGGAAGCTTAGGAGCTGGGCCGAGGACATTTGGGATAGTCTGGACCGGTTGCAAGGGTGGACTCTTTCACATGTCTACAGGGAGGCCAACGGGGCAGCGGATTTACTGGCTAACTTGGGAGTACGTTCATGTTCAGAGGGAGTGGAGATTACTGCGGATAAATTGCCCAAGGAGTTGGATGAATTTCTTTCGAAGGACAGAAGTACTGCTTTAGGATAAGTTAGATCAGAAATAAGTCTATCGAGTGTTCGGTTGAGGATCACGATGGTAGACTGAAAGGAGACTGAAAGGACAAATGGGTACGTTCTCTGCATCGGATGGGAGGTTTCTGGCCTTCCTCCAGAATGAGAAACCCTAAAGGAGGTAAGCAAGACAATCTGGAGGCTGGTTGGGTCTGATTTTAGCAGTCTATCCTGGCAGACCGATACATGTCACGAGTTCATTGGTGTAATAGGATCAGTTGTATCTTAGTGGTACACTGAAGTAGCTATTTCAGACCCGATAGCTTGACATGAGGATGCTTTTTTTGTAGCGACAATCTGGAGGAGTGAGCAGCAAGGGAAGGAGGTGCAGACGATGGCAGGGAGGAGACACTTCAGATTGCTTGGCGCCTGCCCGGATGAAACATTGGATCAACAAATCAGTCGTATGTTTAAGATGGAGGAGGAAGATTTGAAGAAAGCAATTAAGCTATTGCTGGAGTTTCCTCGGTGCAAGGGAGTCACATACATGACGGCGTTCTGATGGAAAGGTTTTATGTTACAGTGCACAAGCGACAGGCTTACTGGCCAGAGCATCAAGGTTCATTGGCTTCTTAGCCAAGGAGGATATCAGGGACGCCATTATCTTGGCAGGACAGCTTGTAAATCCCAATCCAAAAAGAGGATATATTTGCGGACTATTTGTTACGGAGGCCATCAAGAAGAAACAGAAGGTGGCAGAGGCTCTAAAGTTCTTTAGGGAAGGTCTGGATTGTTGTGAAATGACAGCACTTGAAAACTATGTAAGCCTGTATGGTGGCCTTTTTTCTGATCAGCAGCATGAGTGCCTCAATGTAATGGCAGATGGAATTAATACCATCTCCAATGCTCTGTAAAGTTTGGTTTTTATATATATATAGAGGGATCTATCCCCACTGGTAGAACTTAACATTAAATATATATATATATTATATTTTATTTTATTTATATAATATATAATATATAATATTTATATTATATTAAATATAATATAATATTGAAATAATTATATATATGATATGCAATATAATTTGTTATTAGTGAACTTTAATAAAAGTCGAATTATTTATTATATGTTTTTATTTCATTAATATAATCTTCTATATATAATCAATAATTACATCTATCCATCATATTTCATTTATTATAACCATATATGATATAACTACCCATCCATCCACATTTATTTCATTCCCCATTCAGCCTGGGTCATGCAGAAATAATTGTGGTTTTCTAGCTCAAAGAATCTCATCCACCTAGCAGACAATTTATGACCTAACATGCAAGCAAAATTTTCTTGGCTTGGATGACAATGCAATGATATTGCTGATTTTTTTACACCAGATTTGTGCTGATTTTGATGCGGGTTCCTTGTGAGTTCGGCTAAGTATAGCCCAAACAGACCCACAACAGACCTAAGGTGCTTGGGCTGGACTCTAGGTGAACCCAAGGCCATCCCAAACCCAAACCCAAACCTATACCAAATTTGTGCGATACAGAGGCCTAAATAGGAGAACCCGATAACAAAGGCTTTAAATGTATGTAGATGCAATAAGAAGGACCACCTTGTAATAGATTTTATAAGCATTGTAAAATGGCCTTCATAGATAAGAGGGATCATTAAAGGCAATAGGGTATGTCGTAGCATGGCAATCATTGTAGCACAAGGGGTTGAAGAAGTGGCCACCACAGAGTTGTTTGTGGTAAGGACAAAGTTGGGATTCATGACACTACTTTTGTTGAGCATTATTTTGGATATGTGGGAGTTTTGTTCCAATCAAAGAGCAAGATAAGAGCATCACCAACCTTCTACCTCCAAGCACCATCATGTTGACTCATTGAGCATCACTTTGTAAATGCGAGGGGTTTTGTTCTTCCAGATCTAGCATAAGAGGCCTAAACATACAAAGAGCACCACTACCTTCTATCTCAAAGCACTTGAGTGCATGAGCACCAATTGGTTACTACCAAGAACATGTGGAGTAGTTTGTTCGAATTAATTGTTACCACTGAATTGTGTGCAGGGAGTTTTCAAGCTAACCCATAGCAACCATTGTTAAATGCCATGAGCATCACAAGAGATTGCAAATATTGGAGTTGCAACACAACAATTGTTGTTAAGTGTAACACACATGGGCAGATATTATCCTATATCCCAAATATAAGCTTTTGTGGGACCAAAAGCTCTCTAATAAGGGGCTTATGATCTGTATTGGATCTAAGAGTAAAGCTCATCCTTCAGGGGAAAGACACTTCAACATATTGCAGGGCCAGAATCTATATTTATATGGCACCAAAATTTTTGAATATGTTAATTATTCACCTTCCTCTTGAAAAGATATGCAGTTTCGGAAAAAAATGGCACCTCATTTCGAGTCCATATGAAAAATTTATGGCCTCCTAAAGAAGCAGGGTTAAAATTGTCAACAGTGGCAATTTCACGAGAGCCACTAGTTTTACAACCACCATGGCAATTTTGAAAGCACCTCCTATCAAAAGTGGTGGTTTCATCTAATTGGACAAATATGTAGAATTTGAAACGAACAGGAGACTCTTCTCTTCAACTACTGACTAGAAGGCTTGGCGCACATAAGGAGAGTCTTCCAGCACTCTTTAAGAACCGTTTAGGGTCCAAAGCAGGGAGGAGCAAGAGGAGAATCAAATGCAATATCTCTGAGAAGTAGAAGCTTACGTAGAGATAGGCTTGACAGAGGATTGTAAATGTCTTTGTACTTGTCTATATTGAGCAATACAATCTGGTAGAGAGCAGGTACTCCTACCAACTAGGTTTTTCACCCCTCATAGGAGTTTTCCCAGCTCAAATACTTGTGTTATCTTGCTCATTACATTTCAATATGTTCATTTCTTCGTGTAGCAGCATTTCCTTTTCCTCCATTAATCAGTGTCATTTAGAAAACTAAGTAGAACAGTAGTTTCATGGTTTGATTCACTAGTTTCTAACCAATTTAAGGGGAAATTACGGGTCAACTTCCTAGCAAGCCAAGTAATACTCCAAAGATAAAGTGGAGTTCTTCCCTCATAAAACTAAGCTTTTGGAGACCAAAAGCCCCCTAGTTGGGGAAGTGTGAACCAAATTGGATGCAGTTGTAATGTAAATCAACTTCATTCCTTTTGTATCTCTTCTTGTAAAGATTCTAAGAGGTTTGAATGACTTTAGAGCATCATTCATGTGTAATATGATCACTCCTAGACTTTTAATAGACTAAAGCAGAGAATTGTACAGTCATCTGGAAAGTTGGAGACTTGGAAACTATCAGGAAAGATGTAGAGAGACCTAATAAGGCTATCTGAAGTCTCTGTTTTAAGAAAACAAGTTACAAAGACAGGTTCTCTCCCAATCAAATTGATCCTGAAGAACACATGACTAACTTGAACATGACTGAACATTTCCCAGAAACAACTAAACACAGAAATGGTTTCCTATATTACCAAACTAGATCCTGAAAGACTAGCAACGTGTTCGGTCATGATTGAAGTTTTGAACACATCCTTAAAAAGACAAGTTGAAACCAACAACCTAGCTTGGAAGATAGACCGATTGATATGCCATTTATTAGTTTGCTATGCAATTTAGAGCTTTCTATGTTGGACTTTGAGCATGCCTTGGTTAAAAGTGAGTTATTGGAGGGAAGTTGATCCATCATCTACGAGATGGAATTCAGGTTCCAGAGCATAGGAGACACAACATAGATAGTGGGATGCAAAACAAGGAGCTAGCAATAGGTGTTTGTTGTAAGCCAGCCTTGTGAGCTTGTAACCTTGCATTCATGGGTGATAGTGAATTGGAGGAACATCCCCTCTTCCTAATTTTTTCCAACACTGGGATGCTCTAGGTAAATCTTGTATGTTTACTGTTGTCTATGTTGTTGCGCATTTCCTTTCCTTGTTTCATGTCAAATCACTCTCCTTATGTAATTCTTACAATATGGGCATTTAAGAATGAATGAGCATATGCATAGTACTAAATCAGCACATAAACAATCATAGACACTAGCATAAATGGGCTAATCAAGGAAAAATTTATTTCATATGAAAACAATGTTATCCATGATTGGAAGCTTAAAGTCATTGGAACAACATACAAACTGAAATGAGCAAACAAAACACTTTTCTTACAAAGATTTTCAAGTGGATCGATTTATTCACTGATATATTCTCCATGCAACTTGAGCTTTTGTTATGTACAATTATAATTCTGTTTACTTTTACTGTTTTACAAGAACATGCTATAAAGTTAGCACTTGAAAGGAGAACTAGACTAGCTCTTGTAGTTAAGAACATTCTAAGTAGTAGTTTTCCTGAGACGCTGTGTGCTTAACCATATGCACAGTGTTAGGTATTAGAGTTAGTGGATCCACAATGCCCCACCAAACCATGCAGCAAATACACCCTATATGTTCACACTCCGTTGAAAGAAGAGCATCATAACATAACATGGAAAATGAGAAAATGCACAGGTTACAAACGTCTTGTATATGATTTTCTTAGTCCTTAAATTATGTTCAAGAAGAAGGAGATTATTAAAACAAAGCCTGTAACTTATGATCATTTTACTAGTGACTAGCAAAGATTATTGACATTCTTATTTTACCAAATGTCAAAGGCGTGCAGGAATTCCCTCTGAATCTGGGGCACTTCTAATCATTCCACTTATCATCTCACCTTCTCCTTCTCCTTTTGAGCTATCAGGAAAAGAAAAGACAGAAGATCCAAGAAAGATAATCAATTCCTTCAAAAGATATCATAAAGGCCTCAAATCTTGTACTTTCCATGATGTACTGCATCTTCCAATTGTGTATATAATATTTCCATGTACTTCAAAGGTTAAAAATTTATTCGCATCCAAAAATGAACTTGACTATGAATAGGCATGAGGAAGTTCTCGCTATAGAGTTCACTGATGATCAGGTGAGATCATTCAAGTTTCCCATGTGACAGTTAATTAGTTGAATTATTTCTTCCTGATTCACCTCAAAGTCTTTTCCCCTTCTAATAGCTCAAAGGAGAAAAAGGGAGTGAGATGTTTACCGTTAGTGCTAATCTTGAACTGACTGTTTCCAATATTTTCAAGTCATACTTCTTAAAAATCTGCATTACAATAAATTTATCAGGCATAGAAATAGAACTTATCAATATAACTTAAGAAAATAATGACCATAGAATAAATCTTTCATGTATTCATTTCTAACTGCCATAGAATAAACAAATTTATTAAAAACACTATTTCAAAAGCACTTCAACATTGCACATTGGGCTGGTTCAAGGGCTTGAGATGGGGCATCGCCACAATGAAGACCAAGCTTCAAACCCTGTTGGGCTGAGAGCTCCATACAAGTTAAAAGTGTTTATAGGAGGAGTTTAACCTCATATACTATATACAATTATTTTTAAATCATGTCAACATTGTTCTCTCCATCATTCACAATGTGTAAGCATATAGCAAAAAATTGCTAAAAACTGTGGTTTTGTCAAATGTTAAAAAATAACCAATCTACCCTTCAGGTACGTACTGAATATTACCATTAAATAAAATTGAATCAGAACTGTCATTTAACAATTTATGTGAAACCCCTGTGTTCATTGTTCCCTTTATGCAAGGCTGCAATAGAGTGTCATATCATCAAAAGGCCTTTTATCCTTGATCAAATCAATGTCAATTACCTCAATCGTGAGAAATATCCAGAATACAAAGAGAGATAAAGATTCCAACAAGAAGCAAATGCAAGACTACAGCAGTCATTGCCAAAGACTTTGAAGAATAGTTATATAGATATCAACAAGAAGAGCAAAAAATATTTCTACTTTGTGCGGTTCAGCCCCTAGGCTCAAGGTATGGAATGCAGTCACAGTTTCATTTCAACATAGAATTTGAGCCCTTAAATAGCAAAAAAATAAGAGTTGATAAGAACAGTGTGCAAAGTTTCTCTTTAAAGGTCTGCATTCTACCGAGCATTTTAGCATGATGTTGATTTCTTCTCTATGACATTTCTTCACCTTGTAGATTCCATCGTTTAGATTCTAGACATTATATTCCTTTAAGAACAATTTTTTGAAAAATATTACATAGAAGATAATCTGGATGACATTTCAGGATAAATTTTATTCCTTTTTTCAGCCATATGCAGTGAAGATATGCCTAGTTCAACTATTTGAGCTGCCAGACTTCTTAATTAAGGGCATTGTTTCATAGGAACCAGTCATATATACAGATTTGTCTTTGATGATTCAGGGCCAGATTGGCCTTGTACCTCCCCTATGAAGCATGAAGGTTAAACGGCAGCTTTTGAGACCATGCAATTGACTGGACATTGTTAGGTCAGATCCATTGGTTTGCTGCAGCTGAACGCATCTCTCTATGGTTGAATCCCCATGCAGCAGCAGTGACCTTGCCTTTCAAGGCCATTTCTTTTCTGTTCAGTTCGAGGACTCACCCAATTTATATCCTCTATTTCTCCTTAATTAAGGTTTTTCCGTGAAAAATAACGAGAAACCTATTTGTAGACAGCTTATTCAAACATCTGAGAGCACTACCTAGAAAGAGTTTCTTTTAGGGATTTAAGAATTCCTCAGTTCATCTTACAGAAACAGATTTCTGGAAAAAACTGAGTGGAAATTTAGCTTGTATCAACATTTCAGATCACACTCCATGATTCATCATCAGGTATTCTTTACCTTTTCCCTCACTAATTTTGAGGGGTTAACTAGGAAATGGTTTGTTCCTATCACCTTCTCCATTTAGTGGATACCTAGGAAGGGCCTCTAATCCTTTGCACCCTCCAAAGACAGTTTTAACATGTTTCAAAGGGGCTACCTACAGAGAATTTTGCCTTCAGTCCCTCAATTTAGTATACCAATAAATTACCTAGGATTGATACTTACCCCATTGTACCTTTAAGAGTGTGGTGAGTGTTAGTTCATACCTGGGAACAGTCATCAAACTGTTCTAGAAGAACAAGCACAATCAACACAAACCATTTAATTTTAAAAAAAACTTACAGTTTGCCTTCAAGCACAAGATTTTGGGATGTCTGATGCTCTAATGGGGGTTTGCAGTTAAGGCAAGGCTTCAGACAGTTGTATTATAGATTCTACATGTAGGTGATGTGACAAAGAAGACAACATGTCTATGTAATTTGGAGATGCCGAGCAGCCAAGTCCTTTTAGGATTGGTTTCAAGTTGAATTTAATCTGATTCATGGTGACCCCCACTCCTGGAGGAGTCCCTTACTTGGGGAAACAGATAAGATCAAGGATAGTTGCAAATTCAAATAATCTAATTTGCCAAATTAGGATCAGGTATGGGTACGGGTATGTGGGTACGGCACACCGGTACAGAAATTTCTTGGGGGGTGGGCTGCATACAATTTAGGTACATCCGTACAAAAAACACATAAAAATCATAAATATATGCATATTTGCAACCTAAAAACAGGAATTAAGTTTAGAATACCATACTAATCTTCTAAATATTTATTAATAATACTTAATAAATTATAAATATTAATAAAAAAATTAATTTAAAAATAAATAATATAAGTTGATGTCAGACGCAGCACTGAGCCCAGCGGGTCTAGTCACGATTGCAGTGGCTCATGCCTTGGCACTTTTTGTAGCCATCTCCATTGCCTTGGCAATGCCACAACCAATTTGGAATTGCCCAAGTACACTTGTCAATGACTCCAAATGAAACCACCCTCTAAAAGAACGTATCCTAAACAATTCCACATGCATTTCGTACCCAAATCTGATTCTGAAATGAATCATACCCAGATGTGCAAGGTTTTTTTGCCAATTCAGTAACATAGATTGAAATTGTTATAGCACACACGGCTGTTAATGCTATAGGATATTTCTAGAACTCAAGATGCAAGACAGTGTTTCATGAAGACCCCTCCCCTCTTAGTCTAGGGGAGTTGAAGAGGTTCAGACAAGAATTGGAATAGCTTGTAAAAAGTAAATTCAGGAGCATCAACAAGATGTTGAGTCAGTGCCTCTTGGGGCAAAGGCATATACGTTAGCTGTGTAGGCATTTTCAGAGAGGACCTCCCATGTAACCCTGTTGTAAGATAGGTGCAACTTTTCAGCTCCTTGAAGTAATATTAGATGCATTTCTCTAGAAAAGAGAAAAAGGGAAGAATGATTTAATGTTTCCCAAAAGAGGCCAGGGCTTCGGCTGCCTAACAAAATCAATACTTGCATTGCAACCATCTGTCACAATAAGGTCTGATGGGTAACAAGTGGTTACCACCATGACAACAAAAATACAAACCCAGCAGGTATACTTACTGTGATAATGCAGTTGTTAAATGTAATTTATAAATATAAAGTTAAATACTCTCTCCAGTCTTCAAAAAGGATTTACAAAGTAGAAAAAATTAAAAAGAAAAACATGAAAAGAGTTATAGGGCAGCTACGACAATCAGAGAGGGTTTCAAGTAAAAAACTCCTATTAAAAGCATGTGTGTTCTTGCGCCCTTTTTTCCGCAATGAAATAAAATGAAATGGCTTTATTAATGTCCATGAGACCAAAATAGTTTATGTGACCCAATATAGCAAGCACCACATTGAGAAGTTTACAACATAAGGATGTTCCCTGCCATACATTCAATGAAGGATGGTTTCCTTTAAATAGGATCTCCTAACATGAATTTTTATCAAGAATTTTCCCACTTTAACTAATCTCACTTTCTCAAAGAGGGCAGGGATGGCATCATCATTTAAGGTATCCTTGTTTTTGACCCAGACGTCACTATATGCAGCACAGCCCATGATAAAGTGTCATTCTGTCTCTACCAACCCTGCAGTGCTGAGTAAGCATAATCTCTCTTTCCACTCTCCCTTAGATGTTGCAAATCTACCTGTTTCCATGTTTGCCTTCCGTTTGTTTTCAACCCCAATGCATCACCTGTTAATTGGGAATAATGGGCCACTTACCCCAATGATGACCGAAGTTCAAAACCTGGTGGGTATTCCAGTTTAAGGGGTTTATTTGTTAATACAAAGGGCTTGGCTGTCCATGAAACCTTGATTCGAGTTCTCTACAAGAAGATGAAATAATGTACTACAACAAAGACTCTGAAGTGTAATGGGCACTTAAAAGAACATGTTCAAACTCTCAGAGCAATAAGGTGGCTCATAGCTCGAAAAACCGTAATAAGAGAGTAAACTATAATAATGATTACCGGGTACACTGAAGCATGACCCTTCGCAAACAAATCCCGCATTGATATTCAGTGTTCACCTATAACGCCACCCAAAAAAGCAAATATGCAGAGTATCGGTGCAAGCGGTCATACAACCCTCTTATCTAAATGTAAATGAATGTTCCTATGCATATGCATTCACAGGCACGCGTAAAAATATATCTCAAATCAAACACTGCCCCAGTTTTTTTTTCCTTTTTTCAATCTTTTAAGCCCAAAGCGTAATTACAAAGTCTTACCATTTTAAGGATTTGCATAACTTAAAGAAGTCCATTGTTACTTGCTCATGGAATTATTCAGCAATTCAGTAAGAATCTGATGAAAGGAAGTAATAAAACTGAAGTGTTCTTGATAAATGAGGATACTTACCCAGATATCACGTGAGCTCGCATGCTCCAAACCGCAAAAAAGCAAATCTCAGAAATAGCACAGGAATCTATCTATATGTATAAAATAATTCAGGGCTCAAACTGTACCGTTGAAAAGACCGACTTGTATCTTTTCCTCCGGAACGGGTGAGGATCAACACGTGTTTTCAGCATGTCCAAAATTTTAAGTCTGATTCGCTGATGTGTTTTAAATACTTTTACCCCACTTGCAAGTTGGAGTTCTTAATTAAAACATCTGGAAGTTAAAATGACTGGATCAGTTGTTTCCCAAGTAGATTTTCACTTTCACTTTTTTAGTCTTGCATTTGGCATATTACTGTGATTAAAATTACATGTAGGAGTTCTTAATTAATACATCTGAAGGCTTAAATTTAATGGTCCTATTTAGACATTTTTATCTTAAAATACAATTAAAAATTTAAAGAAATTGTATCACATGAAAGGAGACAATTTGAAAATATTGTCAAAGTTTATATAAGATTATGATGATATATATTTTTGGTTTATATATAATTTTACTTATACTAAGGTAGGGGAGAGGGCCCAATAGTGGTGCCCGTACCAAAGTTGCCATAGTACATGGACATTGAAAGACCAATATTTTAGAAGTATGGAACTAGTAGTTGTAAGAGAGGACCCAATAGTTGAACAAAATATGCCCATTACATTCAAAAAACAACAAATCATATGATGCCACATTGACACGTCTAATTTTTTTAGAGGCCTATTATGACCCCTCAACAAAAAGTAGGTTGATGACACTTTTTTTTGGGTCTACGCTGGTGAAACAAAATATTTGAATTGTCCACATCCTTGGCTACTCGAGAATATAATTTTTTAATGTCAATATTGCACGATCATTGCTAGTCAACCTATAAACTTAGGGTGCACCATTGTTGGGCCCTCTCCTCTATGTCATAGTATTTTAAAGGCACCTTTGAATGGATAACCCTCAAAAAAATTGTAGCATCAAATTTAAGCCCTCATCAAAATCATTTAACTAGTAATTATTTGTTTTACAAGTAATTAAATGTTTTTTTTTTTAGCCAAAGTTTATATCTATTTTTTTATGAAGTATATATATAAATTTTTAACTACACATAATTTTTTTAAAAATAATTATTAATACTTTTATTGATTAGTTAAGAGTGATAGTGGATTCCCATTGGTTGGGTCCTGCATGTTTCACAATCCAAAATATGTAAAATTATCTTTATATACAACTTCTAGTTAGTTTTTAAAACAATTAATAATGTACTTTTTAAAAATAATGGTTGGCAATAAAATATATCACAAGTACAATTTATCAATATGGATGACATCTAGACATGAAAATTAGTTGTCATGGTTGTACTTTAATTTGGATGAGTTGTCATTTGCAAACATGAACACAATTACATGAATAAATATTATTTATTATTTTATGAAAAGTGCTTATTGATTTTGCTCTATTTGGTAAAACTTATTATGAATTTTGTAATGGTGTATGGTCCTAGGGAGATCCCATTCTCTTTCCTTATACAAGATAAATGTGTAGAGCAAATGTCTATTTTCAAATAGTGGCATTTAAAAAAGTGAGTAGCCATACCATGACACAAGGAAAACATTATCACTAAAATCCAAAAAAACTTTGCAGTTGGGTGGTGCATATAATGAATTCACTTGTTTTTTTCTTTGCACAACTTGTTTTCATTTCAAAGCTCAAATAACAAGTTTGCCAACCAATGAAAGGGGTATGAAATGAAATGAAAGATTTTAATGACATCCATGAGACCAAGCAATCCAAGGGACCAAGAACAATAGCCCTAAGGCATTTTCAAATTCTTCTCACATTCCAAAATATGTAATAATTATCTTTATACAATTTTTAGTTTGTTTGTTTTTAAAACAATTAATAATGTACTTTTTAAAAACAATAGTTGGCAACAAAATATATCACTAGTACAATTTTTCAATATGGATGACATCTAGACATGAAAATTAGTTGTCATATATGTACTTCAATTTCGATGAGTTATCATTTGCAAACATGAACACAATTACATGAATAAATACTATTTATTATTTTATGAAAATTGCTTATTGATTTTGCCCTATTTGGTAAAACTTATTTTGAATTTTGTAATGGTGTATGGTCTCAGGGAGATCGCATTCTCTTTCCTTAAACAAGATAAATGTGTAGCGCAAATATCTATTTTCAAATAGTGGCATTTAAAAAAGTGAGTAGCCATATCATGACACAAGGAAAACATTATCACTAAAATTCAATAAAACTTCATAGTTGGGTGGTGCATACAATGAATTCACTTATTTTTTTCTTTGCACAACTTGTCTTCATTTCAAAGCTCAAATAACAAGTTTGCCAACCAATGGAAGGGTATGAAATGAAATGAAAGCTTTTAATGACATCCATGAGACCAAGCAATCCAAGGGACCAAGAACAATAGCCCTAAGGCATTTTCAAATTATTCTCGAGGTCAGATATTCAACTCTAGATCTTGATCAAAGAACTTACAATTTGCTAAGCCTTGCTTCCTCAAATAAAGTGGATAGATTGTCTTGCTTGCTTCTTCTAGTATGTTAATGATGAAAATGATCAAGTTTTGCTAACCCTTTTTTCCTCTAATAAAGTGGATAGATTGTCTTGATTGCTTCTTCTAGTATGTTAATAATGAAAATGATCAACATTATCGATTTAAGAAATATTATTTATTATTTATGAAAAACACTTTTCATAAATGCTCATTACTTCTTATTTCCATTGCATTAATAACATATTAATAATAAACATATATACCAAACAAGTATTTGAATTTATAATTATTTTTAAATTAAAACAAGTGCCACGAAGTGGGAGTACCTGCCTTGTAGTGTTGTAATTATAGTATGTGTTTTAGTTGTAATTTTTTTCTTAGCTTAAATATTTGTTGTATAGACAAACTGCATTCCAATAATACTAAACAAATAATTTGTTTTAAATTTTATATAAATATTATAACAAAATTGTAATATTTATAGTAATATAATTGTATACACCTAAAAATGGCTCGTGTCGAATTAAGTAAATATTTTAATATTTATTTTAATTCGTATTCTTCTATCTATTAAATAAATATTCTAATTTATTTGATTGGTTCATTGTCCCAAAATTAAATAAAAATTATTTTATTTAAATACCCTAATTCTTCTAATGTCTCATCTAATTAAATAATCTTAAATTATTTAATTAATCTCAAATTCCTCTATTCTAAAGTCCTAAATTACATAATTCCACATCATCTCATCCATGTCATTCTTCCACCTCACCATTCCAGCTCACCATGTTGCACACATAATTAAATATTTAATATCCCCTCACCCACATGTCCTATTTATCCTCCAATCAAGATCAGTTAACTCATCAATCAAATCAATTATCTAATCAATCAATTCACTTAACTGTTCAGTCTATTCAGTTAACTCCTCAATCTATTATGTTAACTCCCATAACTCACAAAAGAGTCCTCGACATTTGTCCTCTTTTGATTCACGCACATTCTCTCAAGCTTTCTCAACTGTACACATCACAGACAAATTCCTCCATTCATGGATCTATTGACACTTGGACTTGGCCTCTCTTAAACCTATATAAACAAGGTTCTCACACCCATTTTGCATCAATCAAGCTTTAGCAATCTTACTCTGCAGAAATCCTACCAACGTGCCTTTGGCAAAGTATCCTCATTACATTTGCATAACCTCATTATCATCATAATCATCCAATCATGTCTCCATATCATAATCATCCATCTTCATTAGAGTTGCATTGTTAGTTTAATCTCCATTGCACAATCCAATCATAGCCATTCTTCTATTGTCATCTTCAACAGCAAGGTGTGATGTATGCTCAATTCATTGTAAAGGATGCTTGAGAATAAATGATCGAAGAACACATCGATCTTTTGAGCACGAATACAACCTACATCCGCTTGTTGCAAATATGGTTTTGCAACGTTATTGAGCAATCTACATTCATACAAAGAGAACTATACAATCTAGGTGAAGGCTTTCTTATTTTATTTGATTTATTCATTGATATTGGATTTTACTTAGATCGATCTCTTTATGTTATGGGTAATTGAGTTGTTATTATCATTGCTTTGTGATTTTATCATTCGACCTCTCAATTTTCCTCATACACATTCTGGCACGCCTTCTGAGAGCTAAAATCATACACAAGATTGATACGAGATAGGCAACAATGGAAGTTACAAGGTGAATAGGATCTACGAAGGTAATATCTTTGTTTATTGTATTTGCATCAATTTCATTGAATTTTTTGGATATTTAGTAGTTTTTACTATGATTCAGAAGTTCAACAACATTTTGGCACCCACCGTGGGGCCACTGCCCTATTTTTAACCTCTATTTGAGTTTTTGGTCGAGTTGCAGTCGTGACAGGTCGTTCCAACGCATTCAATTTCTAGTTCTACGCATTCGTGAAGAAATATCAGTTCTGTGCATTTAAAAACTCATCTTTCTACACATCAGACACTTCTTTCTGCGCATTTGACACTTCTTTCTACACATTTGTATTTCTATGCATATGATTCATCTTTCTGCACATCTGACACTTCTTTTTGTGCATTTGTCTTTCTATGCATATGATCCATCTTTCTACACATATGAGACTTCTTTTTGTGCATATGAAATTTGTCAGTTTTTAGGGGTCTTTTGATAAATTTTGTTGCTAACTTGGATTGCGGGTATTTTCAATCATCAATGGAGGCCATTAACACATTGTTCTTGCAGGTTTAAGAGCTAGTTTAGTCATTTTAGTTGCATCTTGCATACAATATTCATCTAGCTTTAAATAGGAGTAAATCATTGTTCATGCAACCGACATACAAATATTCATCTAGTTCTAATTAGGAAGAAGTAAATCATTGTTCATGCAACTTGCATACAATTCTCATCTAGCTTTAATTAGGAGGAAGTAAATCATTATTCATGCAACTTGCATACAAACTCTCATTTAGCTTAAATAAGGGAAAGAAATTAGATCAAATCTTCAACAACAATCTTCGCATAGTTTGTTTAGGAGGCTAAAATCAACTATCTTTTTCATGTTTATGCTATCATGTCAATTTCATGTTTGGTAGATTAGATCACATTTGGATTAAATCTAAAAGGTTAAAGAACCAGTGTCTTCTATGCTTGAAAACAGTGATAGGACTATTCTCTCCCCTTTTTGGGTGATCAAAATGCCAAACTCATCGTTTTATCTGTGTAACCTTTAGAAGAGGCCTGCCCTTGGGATTGTGTTTCTTCCAAGTGGGATGACCTCGAGCGGTAATGGGCTAAAGCCAAGCCACTTCTAAGCCGCTTTAAATAAATTGTGTTTGTGACGAAAGTTACAAACAATGGGTGCTGATGTGTTATACCGACAAATGTTTCCACTAGTACCCTTGTGGTGCATTTAAATCTGTTGAGCCTAACCTCTTCAGGTTGGGAAGCCTCCATAACGGAGTGAATTGCCGCATGTATAACCACCCGAACGGATGTCTAAACTAAAAGCCAATTGTTGTTAGAAAGCAAAAACCCCCCTATTTGTTGATGCAAGAGGAAAATCCTCTAGAGCTGTCCAACGTCATACACTCATTCAGTGTGGAGACAGAAAAGTTCAACTCTTTGGAGGAACTGTAACTTGGTATGCGTGAGAAGTGAGTGCACTGTAAGGGGGAGCCGGTGCTACCAAGTTACTAATTGTCTGCCTTTATGTAAGTGGCTAGAGTAAAATCCAAGTTAGAACTCAACAAATATTCATTGCCTACCATAGGATTGTACTTGTTTGCAAAAAGTTATCAAAAATGTGTATAACAACATGGAATCTTCTTGTTTGTTGTGTTTTTCTTGCAACAAATTGACACAAATCATCAACAAAAACACTTAACTTGCTTCGAAAAATGTCCTTTAAAACATGAGAAAAATTGCTCAAACATTGTAGAAGAACAGAACTGCGCTTTTGAGACATTTTCCTACGCATTCAACACATCTTTCAGCACATCCAAATTCTACCACGCATTTAAACCTTCTTACTGCACATTTGCTAAATCTTTTAGCGCACGCATACACAATTCTGTGCATTCAAGCAATAGAAGCACGCATTCAGAACTGTGCATTCAATCCATAGAAGTGCGCATTCAAAACTGCGCATTCACACCATAGAAGCACGCATTCACACTTTGTTTCTACTCAAATAAACCTGTACATCAGTAACAGAGAGCATTTCCCAACAGTTTGAGAGAAAAGCAAAATCATTTCCTAGTACCCATTACTGCTTAGATTCAACTCCACCCACATCAAATCTTTATATGGTTGAAACTAGATCACAATTCAAGAGAAGAAAAGAAATGGGTTCACTACATGGTAGCCACTATACTTCTAGTGATGAGGATGAGGACATTACCCAAGAAGAAATTATAAGTGCTCAACAAGACCTCAAATTTCAAAAACTAATGGACAAAGTCCTCACAATGGATCCCAAAAAGTACTTCCTTATGCTAGCACAACAAGGAGCAAAGTTACCTTCCAATTTTGACATAGAAAAATTGAGAGAAACAAGGCAAACAAATGAAACTGAAGCTCCTAAAATTAAGAAAGCTAAGGATGTGACAAATCCATTAGAAGCACTCACGCAACAAATCCAAGCTTTAAAACAACAATTTGTGGATTTACAAACTAGATCTTCCACAAAACGATATTCATTAGAGGACATATCTCCCTATCCATTTGATAAAAGCTAGGTTATGATACCTTTCCCCTCTAGTTTTGAAGTACCCAAATTAGACAAATATAGGGAAAAAGGTGATCCAAGTGAACCAAATCCTTCACAACATGAGCATGCTAGTCCTAGCCACTCTTCACACCAAGATTGTGCATCCTTAACCCATCTTAATGATACTATTGACAAGGTAAATACCACCTTAAGTTTAAAATCATATACCACTCCATCCATTAGTCCTCCATCACCATCCCATAAAATGCCTATCCCAAAGCATACTAGTCCTACGCCAACACCTCCATTAAACTTCCCAAGCTCTAATCCATCAACCAAAGAATCCTTGAATGATTTTCTCCAAAGATTCTTTACAAAATCTAAAAGTGAAAGAAAAGTTATGGAGAAATCCAAACCCACCCATATATTACCTCATTCATCTACCCATACACCTATGAAGGATGTGATCCAAGGGCTACTAGAAGGGAGTCAACCATGTACCCAAATTCCTATCCTTGACCTTACAAAAGTCTCTTCCAACACCATGTCCAATCCTACAACCCCTTCATATAGTCTGCAACCCCTTGAGCTTATTGAAGAACCTCCTATCATGAACCCAATTCAAGACCCGTCATACCTTCATGTTGTTGACCAAGAGCCCTTCCAAGAATCATCTCCTTTCATTCAATAAATCAAGGGGTATGTCAAGAGTTAAATCCTAAGCATGTGGAAACATCAACCCCTTGTCTAAGTCAAGATCAAAGCATTTCCATTCAACCCATCCATAACATATATCTTTTTCATGATCAAGATGACCTTTATAATGAAGAACCCATCCATGAGCGACATGATCCTATTCATACCCCCACAACCATCCATAAACAAGATACCCAAGACCTACATGCTCCATTTAATAAAAATCTTGTTGACCTACTTGAGCACTCACCCCGTTTCAGGGCCTTCCTTCAAAGCGAAGAAACTTCTTCTTCATCTAGCCCTACCCATGATCCACAAACATTCATTTCCCTTAATGAGACACTTGCCTCCCAAGTGCACATAGATGATCAAACCAATACATTGGATCTTAGTGAGCATAATGATAACCAAGATCTTAAGGATCTTCCCTCATCCATTATCAACCATGTTGCAAATCCATTATCCTATCCCCTTGGTCTCACTACCTTCATCCATGAATGTTCTTCCTTAGGAGAGAAACAACCATTATCTACCACATCACCTTCCCCATTAAATAATGAGATCACATCTAGTGTCCAAATCACCCATAATCCCATTGTCCACCACATACTCCAAAAAATGAACTATCGAGGTAAAGGCTTAGGCCTTCACGAACAAGGTATTTTGGAGCCTATCCATGTCAAAGTCCCTCCGCACTCATATGGCCTTGGATACACACCCCAAGGTAAACAATTTAACGATGTGGGTACTTCCTCTATGCATCCTAAGTCCACCACTTTCTATCGCAAATCCCATCATATCCCCAAAACATATGTTGCCATTCCACCTCCATCATCCTACAAATGTCAAAAGCATGTGATCATTCACCTTCCACCATCCACTTTACCTCTACTTCTTTCAAATCCTAATATCCCCCATCCAATCTACCACCACTTCTACCAACGCCTAATTATCCATTCACCCACAAATCTTCTAAAAATCCTAATCATGACCAACAAATGCACACATTGTCTAAACATAAAGCTTTCACTCATTCCACCATGTTCATGGAATTCAAAACTAAAAATTTGGATGCCTATACCTATAAAGCAAAAAATCCTAAGGGTCCTAATGCCTTAGGATACAAATGCAAGGAATCAAAGCAAAATCCATCCAAAAAGCTATCCAAACCCCTACCTTCACAAGCAAAGTCAAAAACTAAAATGGTACGGGTTCCCAAGCAAAAAGAAGCAATCAAGTCAAAAGAGCCATCCACCTCTCAAAAATCCCTACCATCCTCTTCCATCCATTCCATTCAACAATATCACATTCCTTCATCCCACATCAAAAGGAAAAATCATAAAAACACTAAGCCCATGTGGGTCCCTAAATCACTTCATCAACCATCTCCTAAACAAACAACACCATTGCTTCCTACACCACCCTCCAACCAAAAGCTTCAATGTTTATCATGGTGTGTGCAGTCGTTGGTCATGGTTCCCTTCCATCCCATGACACTTCCACATACCTCCATCCACCCATCATTCAACTATTATCCTACCTATCTCCCCCATCATATTCCTATGGTCCATGCTTTTGCATAAACCTTTCATCCATCCTTGTGCATGAGTCCCACATAATCTACATCATAATACACCATCTTCCCTCCATAATCCACTATCTACCTACTCCATCTTCCTTTCATGCAATCCTTATCAACATCTATGAGCATAATGACATTTGACATGGTCCATGCGCCAACATACATCTCTAACAGGACACTATCACCTTCATGGAACTAGGCACTTGAGTCCCTCCCATCCATATCCATCTATCCTATCACAAAAAAAATTATTCATCCAATGGTGAAAACTTGGCAAACAGGTGCCTTGGATAAGTACCATGATGAAAACCTGGCAAACAGACATCATGCGTAGATTGATTGTCTATATACCTTACACTTGGGGGCATGTTGTCTCATCTACCCATCCTATCAGTTATTCTACCTACCCTTCCTCACACATCTTTCGTATCCTTTATGTCCGTATACTTATCCCTTTGATCCACTTCATCCTCCATTCATTCTATTGATCTTGATAGAGATAGGGGCAAATTGTTGAAACAAGCTTTAGACAACTCTTGATGTATCTAATACTTCCAAACATATCCTACCATCATATCATTGCAAGCATTGTCATGCTGTATCCTGAGTCCAATATCTTGAATACGACATGTTATTCCTATGCGACATAGTCCTTGGAGATCATATCCTAATTTCTCCCGTCCATCTCTCCTTCATGCATTTCCGATCCATTATCTCCTATAGTTCATCCTTCTACCTACCTATCCATTATCCACTATCACCCATTTGTCTACTTATACATGGTATTCCCTTGTCATCAGTATCTGGCATCAATCTATCCATCTAGTCTTTCATCCATATCGTCATCTATCGTGACCCCATCATTAGTATCATTGTCCAACTACGTCGCCTCTGAGCTATCACGTAGGCAAGGCCATCATTGATGGGCCCCTGAGGCTTCTCATACATTCCATCCCTTGTCACCCATCCTTTGTTCTGCCCAATTCTCACCCTCTAGGTCTTAGGTCCACATGCTCCACACCCCGAACTACATTGCCTCTGCGTCGTCACGTAGGCAAGGCCATTTATCAATGAGCCCCCAAGGCACTAGGTCAGTCCCTTAGGGCCCATTTCTTCATGTCTATTGTTAGTTCATCCATAATAAATCATTCCTTTACTTGACTGAGGGCAAATCCTCGACCTAGTTAGTGAATTAGATTTTTGAATGCTACAAATTAAAGGATAAAAATCAGGATCATGGCTTTATCACTAGATGACAAGCAGTACAACAAGCAAGCGTTAAACATCATCTTGACAAAGAGACATTAAACTAAACCTGACAACACCAACCTGCCTAAAACTATCAAACATGACTCTATCAGTTATTGCATGAAAAATACATCTATGGCAAGAAGGTTTAATGGTTGTTTAAGTCTTATATCTTGATTTTTGTTATTATGTCTTTTTATGCTACTCAAGGATGTCAAAAACTAGAGGAGATATGATGGGGGCATAAATATTTTTTTTGTTTGTTGTTTGTGGGTTTATCTTCAGTAATGTCAAGCCTTGTTTAAAGACATGATCAACATAATGATCATCGAGGACATCAGAGGTCTAAGCATGAAAAAGTGCAATCCTTGTCTATTGATACACGCAAGCAATACTTAGGTCATCTCGGTTCAATTATACTTAGATGCTTGTATTAACTTGCTAAATCAAAATCCATGTAAGTAATACTCAGGTCATCATGGTTTAATTATACCTAGATGCTTGTATTTTCTTACAACATTTTAAAAGCTCAATGATGAAACAAAGTACTTCAAAAACTTGTACAAGAAGATGACAAAATCCATTATCATACATACCAAATTGCATTTCATTTCATTTATAAGCATTTCATACAAACCATTTTCCAAGTGGCTTAAGATCCAAGTCTTTTCGTTATCTACATCTCTTTATCTACTCGCCCTTTTCTCTCTTTTCATTTTGAGAGCACACCAATTGTCCTCCTAAGGGGGCGTCGTCATCATCATCCATCTTATTTGCTAACTTACCATTATCTTTCCTTGTCACCCTCACTCTTGAGTGACTGGGGCCTCACCAATCATCAATCCAAGCGTCAATCCGATCATCAAATCAATCCAATCAATCCAAGCAATAATCCAAATGCAAGTCCATCCTTAATCCATACCAATCGAGTAAATCAATCTTGTCAAATAATCTAATCGCAATCAATGGTCTTGATCCTAATCTTGTCGTAAACCAACTCAATTAATCAATCAATCGTCATCATCAGTGGGATATGTCTTTCCCGCATCTTTGTGTTGATCTAGGGATATATCGTTCCCCACAATGAAAAACACTATCATCAATCATTATCAATTAATCATTGGTTTACATCTTGACAGGGGCAGTACCTTGTTTGTTCTTGTATCATTTGTGCATACTTGCTTGCTTGCTTGTGTGTGTTATCATTTTACCTTGCATAGCATATCATTTCGGCTCTTTCGTCCATCCCTTATCTTGCATCCTCCATTTTCTTAGCCACCCTTTATCATCCTTTCTCATCATTAGATTGTCTATCATCCTGTCGTCATATTCTTCTTGTCCAATCTCTCGAGGGGGCATCCTATCGTCATTAAACCTATACTAGGGCAAACTGGGGCATGTATCATAACCAGAAAATTTTATTATTTGAAACAACGTGATAAAACACATTGCATCAAAGAGGGGCAAAATGTATACACCTAAAAATGGCTCGTGTTGAATTAAGTAAATATTTTAATATTTATTTTAATTCTTATTCTTCTATCAATTAAATAAATATTCTAATTTGCCAATGACGGCACGGTTTGGTGGTTAAGTCGCTCGGTTGTAGTGGCGGCCACCAGAGTTCAAACCCCCACTGGGCCAACGAGCTCGCAAGGCTTTACGCCTTTGCTGGGCCAACGAGCTCGCAGGTTTGAAGTGTTCTTGCTAGGGGATGAGGTCCCCATGTTGTGGCCTCACTGGTTCATTGCTTCGGGCAAAAGCATTCACGTGGAGCCGGAGGGCGTGTCGCACTAGCGTCGCCGGTCACGTTAAAAAGTTTACCAGGCGCATTATTTAAAAAATAAATAAATAAATAAATATTCTAATTTATTTAATTGGTTCATTATACCAAAATTAAATAAAAATCATTTTATTTAAATACCCTAATTCTTCTAATGTCTCATCTAATTAAATAATCCTAAATTATTTAATTAATCCCAAATTCCTCTATTCCAAAGTCCTAAATTACATAATTCCACATCATCTCATCCATGTCATTCTTCCACCTCACCATGTTGCACACAGAATTAAATATTTTTAATATTTA
Organism: Cunninghamia lanceolata; assembly: GCA_027924645.1. Lineage (NCBI taxonomy): Eukaryota > Viridiplantae > Streptophyta > Pinopsida > Cupressales > Cupressaceae > Cunninghamia > Cunninghamia lanceolata. Next base: position 6,574,917 of record BSBN01001038.1, on the reverse strand, counting down.
ATTAACTAATATCCCCTCACCCACATGTTCTATTTATCCTCCAATCAAGATTAGTTAACTCATCAGTCAAATCAGTTATCTAATCAATCAATTCACTTAACTGGGTAGTCTATTTAGTTAACTCCTCAGTCTATTCAGTTAACTCCTCAATCTATTTTGTTAACTACCATAACTCATAAAAGAGGCTTGGACACTTGTCCTCTTCTGATTCACGTACATTCTCTCAAGCTTTCTCAACTGTACACATCACAGACAAATTCCTCCTTGGCCTCTCTTAAGCCTATATAAACAAGGTTCTCACATCCATTTTGCATCACTCAAGCTTTAGCAATCTTACTCTGCAGAAATCCTACCAACGTGCCTTTGGCAAAGTATTCTCATTGCATTTGCATAACCTCATTATCATCATAATCATCCAATCACGTCTCCATATCATAATCATCCATCTTCATTAGAGTTGTATTGTTAGTTTAATCTCCATTGCACAATCCAATCATAGCCATTATCCTATTGTCATCTTCAACAGCAAGGAAGTACAACTTTTGAGAGCTAAAATCATACACAAGATCAATACGAGATAGGCAACAATGGAAGTTACAAGGTGAATAGGATCTACGAAGGTAATATCTTTGTTTATTGTATTTGCATCAATTTCATTGAAGTTATTGGATATTTAGTAGTTTTTACTATGATTTGCTGAAAGATGTGTTGAATGCGCAGGAAAATGTCTCAAAAGCGTGATTTTGTTCTTTTACAATGTTTGAGCAATTTTTCTCATTTTTCAAGGACATTTTTCGAAGCAAGTTAAGTGTTTTTGCTGATGATTTGTGTCAATTTGTTGTAAGAAAAACACAACAGACAAGAAGATTCCATGTTGTTATACACATTTTTTATAACTTTTTGCAAACGAGTACAATCCTATGGTAGGCAATGACCATATTTGTTGAGTTCCAACTTGGATTTTACTCCAGCCACTTACATAAAGGTAGACAATTAGTAACTTGGTAGCATCAGCTCCCCCTTACAGTGCACTCACTTCTTACGCATACCAAGTTACAGTTCCTTCGAAGAGTCAAACTTTTCTGTCTCCACACTGAATGAGTGTATGACGTTGGACGACTCCAGAGGAAACACATTGCATCAAAGAGGGGCAAAATGTATACACCTAAAAATGGCTCGTGTCGAATTAAGTAAATATTTTAATAGTTATTTTAATTCTTATTCTTCTATCAATTAAATAAATATTCTAATTTATTTGATTGGTTCATTATCCCAAAATTAAATAAAAATCATTTTATTTAAATACTCTAATTCTTATAATGTCTCATCTAATTGAATAATCCTAAATTATTTAATTAATCTCAAATTCCTCTATTCCAAAGTCCTAAATTACATAATTTCACATCATCTCATCCATGTCATTCTTCCACCTTGCCTTTCCACCTCACCATGTTGCACACATAATTAAAAAAATTTAATATTTAATTAGCTAATATCCCCTTACCCACATGTCCTATTTATCCTCCAATCAAGATTAGTTAACTCATCAGTCAAATCAGTTATCTAATCAATCAATTCACTTAATTGGTCAGTCTATTCAGTTAACTCCTCAGTCTATTCAGTTAACTCCTCAATCTATTATGTTAACTCCCATAACTCATGAAAGGGGCCTAGACACTTGTCCTCTTCTAATTCACGCACAATCTCTCAAGCTTTCTCAACCGTACACATCACAGACAAATTCCTCCAGTCATGGATCTATTGACACTTGGACTTGGCCTCTCTTAAGCCTATATAAACAAGGTTCTCACACCCATTTTGCATCACTTAAGCTTTAGCAATCTTACTCTTCAGAAATCCTACGAGCGTGCCTTTGGCAAAGTATCCTCATTGCATTTGCATAACCTCATTATCGTCATAATCATCCAATCATGTCTCCATATCATAATCATCCATCTTCATTAGAGTTACATTATTAGTTTAATCTCCATTGCACAATCCAATCATAGCCATTCTACTATTGTCATCTTCAACAGCAAGGAAGTACAACTTCTAAGAGCTAAAATCATACACAAGATTGATACGAGATAGGCAACAATGGAAGTTACGAAGTGAATAGAATCTATGAAGGTAATATCTTTGTTTATTGTATTTGCATCAATTTCATTGAAGTTATTGGATATTTAGTAGTTTTTACTATGATTCAGAAGTTCAACAACAATAATATTCATAGTAATGTGATATTTTAATTTTGATTCAATATATATAATTTATAAATTTGATATTTTAAATATTAATGAAATTGTATAAAAAATTATATTGATAATAAAGAATGTTTATAATAATAAATACAATAAATAAAATTATTTAATTATAATTATAATATTATTATAAATTTATTATAATTACTATAAATTTATTATAATTATTATATTATTATAATATTGTATTTTTAATTATAATTATATATTACAATATTAAATACAATAAAATTATATTTATATTATTCCATTATTATAATATTATATATTATTATATTATATTTATGTTTATGTTTATTATTATATTATTATTATAATACTATAATATGAATTAATATAATATATCAACAAGTGTTATAATAAATATTAACAATATAATTAATATTATTATTAATATTATAACTATAAATAATAAAGAATTTGTTGGTTTGACAAAAAGTAAAATTGAAGTTTACCTAATGAATTAAAAAATTAAATACTAAAACCATTTATTTAATTTTGATTGTTAATAAAGTAAAATATATTTAGAAACAGTAAGTAGATTTTGAATATATTCAAATATTTGTTAACGATTTACTAATATGGAATATTGATTTCTATTAATGTATGGAATTCTGATTGCAATGTATTTTGTTTATTGTTAAAAAACTATTCAAATTCAAATTCCATCTAAAATCCAAATAGGAGCAGCAGGAGAGGGAGGAGGAGAGGGAGAAGCGGGTGATGAGGTAGATGGAGGACTTGGTGAAGATAAAGATGGGGTTTCAGCTGATGGAGCCATAGGAACTACAGTTGTTGGCCCTGGCGTTAGGCATTGTTGCTTCTCTAGCAATGGCTGGGGCTTGAGAGGGCACCATGGATGAAATAGGGGCATCTAGAGTGTGATTCAAAATTTTGATTAAAAAAATCTAATACAATTAAATTCAGAAACATTCAATCATTAATGATTAGAGTGGCTCACAATTATATATTATATATATATATATATGAAATCTGTTAGGGTTAGCCGGCAGAAGATATCAATTAAATGCAAATAAAGATTAAACAGAGAAATGGAAATACACAGAAATAATAATAGCGAGAGACAAGTTTTAACGTGGTTCACCCAAACTTGGGCTACATCCACCAAACAAAGAGTCCAATATTATTATCCAGTAAATCAAACCGATTACAATCAGCAATCCCTGCAACTCAATACCGCTGCAAAATGCTACAATACAAAAATACCAAAACCCTAACCCTTAGCCGCTTTTTATCAAGCTTTTTGTTGGTTACAAAATAGGGTTTTCTTATGTTGGTCAATAAAAAAATTAACTCCTAGTGCATTATAAAATAATAAAAAACCATGTGAGGTGTGGGGGGCGCTGCCCCTCAACCCCACCCTGTATCGCGACAGGGAACGCGCCAGGGGCGTTGCCCCTGGACCCCGCAAGGGGCGCTGCCCCCAAACCCCGTAGGAATTTGGGGGCAAACCGTGCCGATAAAAGTGGGGTAAATATAACCTCCGAGTCTCATTAGGCTCCATATATTAGAGTGGCTCACAATTTTTTATATATATATATATTTGAAATCAATCTAAATTATAGGACATTACTTATATATATATATATATATATATATATATATATATATATATATATATATATGATCTTGCTACAACTATATAGTCTATCATTTATTTTTGCCTGTGTTAAGGATGCGATCTATGGAAGGAGTTCCAGCTCCTGCTTTCCACTTGCAAGTGGTCTCTGTTGAAAACTGGTCCCAGCTAAGGATGGGGTTCATGGATGTGGTTTAGACTCTTATTTTATCCCATGGAATTGAAAAAATGCAATTTGATATTAAATGGAATATTTACCCTAAAATAGGGCGTCTAAATTTCCACACTAGTTGTGTCATCACTTATATCTATTTAGCCAGAGATATAAGTGACGACACAACTAGTGATTTGGCTAGAGACATTGCTAGTGACATTGTTGTTGGAGAAGACACTGCAAAATAAAATACAAAATCTAATTTAACACTATCGCCAAACACATATATTCCAAGTGAGATGAAGAAAATAACAAAATTTTAAAATGGAATCAATTCACAACACAGGAAAAAAAAACCATTTAACAGGTGCATGCCCTGCATCACATCTCCGGTACCATAGACACGAACTAGAAATTGGGAGATGCTTATCCCTGCAACATTACTATGATATTCATTCCATGGTTGACAATACCAATAAAAAAACTAAAAAGGTAGAAACAATACAACTAAACAACCATAACAAAACCCTATCCCAAATTGCCCTATTCTAAGAGGCATTATTGTACATTTGTACAATCATAAAAACTCATTCTGTAGATAATACAACATATTTACTACTAGCAATTGAATTTAAATTCACTAGAAAAGCAGCCTAAAAACTAAATTTACAAACACTCATATGGAGGAAGCAACAAGGTACATATAATAAACAGAAAAAAAAAATCTAACTTCCTGATGCTTCAGATTCCTGCTTTACAACACATACAAAATTTGTGCAGAGCTTTGTCACCAACATGTCCAAACTCAAAGCCATTTAAATGGAATGTTTCATTACTAAACTTAAGTCCTTAATTAGGTTATCATAGATACAAAGCAAAAGACTCCAATATTTCATTTGCAATGCTTCTAACACACAGTATGAAATCATTCAATGACAATTAAAGAACAATAGATAAAAAAAAGTTGTATGATAAAAAAACCACAACTAATCTTCAAGTACTACACTAAATGACAAAACCCCGTCTTGAGTCACTTGTCAGAGTCCTCTACATGTGTGTGACTTTCACAAAGAATAATGCATTGCTCACACAGAATCATATATGACACAATTATATGCTCAGCTGCTATAATCTATTAATGAGGGCATCATTGACAGAGTGCAAAAAAACCATGCATTATTCTGAGCTGATATTAACCCATTTTGGACTAAAAATTTAAAACTCCCATCACTAAAAAGATGGAATACCTCCCATCTAAAAATGAATTGCCTATCAATTAGGGTATAACAAACAAAGCAAAAGCCTTGCATAATTCACACGCACCAGTCGCCAAACCCTTAATATGAACTCGTTCCACAACAATTAATCAATAGTGATAACTTATACAATATAACACAAAACATCTGAATCTCAAACATTACACTACATGACAAAGCCCTATTTCCTCCTCTCACCAGCATGTTTATGATTGTTAGAAATATCCACTCCTGAAACCATTTAGCACTCTAAATTAAAACTACTATCGCTACAAAATGTAATACTTCGTCGTTAAATACAAATTACCGAGAAAATAACTAATATCACCACAATATGAAGATGGCAATGGAAACGGGTGTGCATGCCCACAAATCATGGTGATTAACAAACCATATGAGGCAAAACTGAATTCCCCCAAAAAGTTAATTCGTTTCCATCGCCACCTCCTCCCTTCTAACCGGATTTGTCTTGTAATTATAGTATGTGTTTAATTGTAATTTTCTTCTTAGATTAAATATTTGTTGTATAGACAAATTACATTCCAATAATGTTAAACAAATTTTTTTTTAAGGCCTATATAAATATAATAACAAAATTGTAATATTTATAGTATATTTAATTTTGATTCAATATATATAGTTTTTAAATTTGATAATTTAAATATTAATGAAATTGTATAATTAATATATGAACAAGGTTTAATAACTAGCAGTTGCACAAAATTTATGCGCAACAGAATAGCTGATATGGTGTGTATCAATATCTCATCTATAACCCTAAAATTGAAATGCAGGAATATTTAAAAAGAACATATTTTTAATTGTATATGATTAGGGTGTATCAATTTGTAATCATAAAAGCATTCCATGAAAGACATTGGGAAATAACTAGTAGAAATATTGAGAAACAAATCGAACAAGAAGCCTTCCAACACTCTTTTTAATGTGTTTATTGCATTAAGTTGGATACCAACTTAAAAAAACTAAATGAAATTATAGGTGGTAAGTAGCGACAGCTGTTCCCAGCTATCGTTACTCTTTACAAGAAAAAATGTGATTACATTCCACTAATATCTCTTTAATAAAATGTAGGAGATCAAGAATCATAAGTTGTAGGCGAGTGACAAAAATTACAAATCAGATAGATAGATCTTGTTGAGAAATATAAAAGTCAAAATTAAGTTATTTTATTTTTATTTTTAAATTAGGGGTGGCATTATCTTTTTAATTATTTTTACTAGATTTTTTTAAAAATATTTTGTTTTAAGGTTGTAAAGGTCATTTGAAGATAAAATGTACACTTTAGTTGAGAGGGTAGATAATTCTCTCATTAAGATTAAAATTTATAATTTTTTATAATATTATAATATAATTAACATTGTACAACCACCATAACAGATTATGATAAAAGGTAGGTTCATAGATGTTTGTTTTTTTAAACTTTATTATATTTTAATTTTTTAAATGTTAGGGTTCTGATTTAGTAAATTAGTTGTAGTTTTCAATTTATTATATTTTAAATTTTATTATTTTAATTAGTTATTAACATTTAAAAATTTAAAATTAAAATTAAAATTTATTATTTATAATTTATTTTTAAAAAAATTAAGTTTAACATCTTAATTTTAAATTATGTAAAATTTAAATTCTAGTCATTACAGGCAACTATGATGTTTGTACTCAATAAAGATATATCATACAATTGAGCTTGAAATATATAGAAGGCACTCAATGTTATACAAAAAAATCAAGATTCAAGCACTAAAATGAAGGTTTTACATATGAAAGATTGTAGTTAGATAAATAAAACATATAGGGATGATTCATATTCAAGTTGAGAGGAGGATCCGTTTTAGGTAATTGTACTATTTCCTGCAGGAAAGAGAAAAAAGTTATTGATCTTCTTGCACATCTTTTGTAAGTGTTTTTTATATTTAAATAGCCATGCCTCATCCATATTTCTCACACCTAAAGGTTAACTCTTTGCTCCAATGGTCGACTTCAAGGGCCGAAGGTGGACATACAGAGGAGGCAAACGAGCGCACTGAAGCTCAAGCAACCCGTCTATAGAAATGTCCTAATTGTAGGATATTCACAAAATGAATTTATTGAAAAGGCAAGTTAGAAACTTTCAACCAAATGCAATTGGCAGGCGTGAAGTCAGAATCTACAACCTTTGCCATCACTCTACTAGCATGTGCCAAAATGGAGCCTTGGAAAAGGATATGGAAATCCATCAAAGCATAAAGGATAGATGAATTTTTTTAGATGTTGTAGTTGCAACTGGTCTGGTAGACATGCATGCAAAATGTGGAAGCATAGACAAAGAACATGAACTGTTTGACAAAATACCTCAAAGAAAAGTGGATGAAATAGATAAAAAAGCAGAAAATGGTTTTTGGCAATGACAGTGGATGAAACAGGTAAAAATGTAGAAAACGGTGGATTTTTTCAGTAGCAGCTAGTAGGAAAATAAAACTAATAAACAGTTAAAACCCTTTATATATTTATTATTTTGTTATTTATTTAACACACTAATCTAGGAAGGAAATAACACACCAATCGAGGAAGGAAAAAAATAGAGAAAAATGACGAAACAACCAAAAAACGACAGAATTTTCCAAGGACAGCAGGCAGGTAGGATGATGTTTTTCTGGGAGTAAAAGCTCCGACTAAGAAGCCTATTGGCTAATAAATATTAATAATATAATTAATATTATTATTAATATTATAACTATAAATAATAACGATAAACGAAATATTTAATTAAAATATAAGACTATTTATTTAGGACATAAATAAATAAAACTATCATATTGATATGAAAATAATAATATAATTTTACACAATATTATAATAATATTAATAACATGGAAATATTTATATCACAACAATTTTTTTAATTTAGTCACTCATTATTTAATGAAATATATTAATTTGTTACTAATTTTTAATATTTAGCCAACATAAGAGAATAAAATAATAATATTAATATTAATAAAAAATAAATTAAATTGTTAGTTATTTTTAATATTTCTATACCCAAACTAATAAAAAACTATAGAAAACTGACAAATACATTAAATCATTATATATTATAATAATATAAATATTACAATGATTTTATAATTATAATAATGATAATAATCATATAACATTTTAATAACCAATAAGCAAAAATGAATTGTTTCATAAAACTATTTAAAAAATTATTTGGATAATAATAATAATCATATAACAATTTAATAAGCATAAATGAATTGTTTCTATATGCTCAAAATCATGACTCCGGTTGCCTGGGGCTGTCGGGTCAGATTTTGGCATGCATACGGACCCTTTCCCTCCTTGCCATGGGGCGATCCACCACATCACTGTTGCTCACATGGAATTAGCCAGTCGAGAGGAGGCGAGACACAGTGGGTGTCTGGCTCGTTGGAGAGTTGGACTTCGCGGAGAGGGGTCGGCAAGTACTGTGGCCTTTGTTGTTGTGCACTACAATAGAAGAGGCAATTAGCGCCTAAAATAGTGCTAGAATTTAGTGCATTTGAGTCCATGAATTGGACACTTCTACTGGCGCAAAACTCAGTGCCCAATAGCATCTCAGTATTGCGTCGGATTTAGTGCCAATTATAACGTTAGGTTTTGCGCCAGATTTTAGTGCCAGGATTAATGCCGGATTTAGCGCTGGATTTTGTTGCTGCCAGTTTGGCTTCCGATTTTGCTTCTAGTTTTGCTTCTTGTGTTGCTTCCAAGTTTGCTTCTAGTTTTGCTTCCGGTTTTACTTCCAGTTTTGCTTCCAATTTTGCTTCCGGTTTTGCTTCCAATGTTGCTTCCGATTTTGCTTCTAGGTTGGCTTTTGCTTTTACTTCTAGTTTTGCTTCTAGTTTTGCTTTCGGTTTTGCTTCCAGTTTTGCTTCCAAGTTTGCTTCCAATTTTGCTTCTGGTTTTGCTTCCGGTTTTGCTTCCAGGTTTGCTTCCAATTTTGCTTGTGGTTTTGCTTCCAATTTTGCTTCCAGGTTTGCTTCCAATTTTACTTCTAGTTTTGTTTCTAGTTTTGCTTCTAGTTTTGCTTACAGTTTTGCTTCTAATTTTACTTCCGATTTTGCTTCAAATTTTGCTTCTAGTTTGGCTTCCAATTTTGCTTCTGGTTTTACTTCTAGTTTGGCTTCCAATTTTGCATCCAGTTTTGCTTCTAGTTTTGCTTCCACTGTTGCTTCCAATTTTGCTTCTAATATAATGTCGCTTGTTGCTCCCAATTTCGCCTCCATTTTTGTGTCTTTTGTTGCTTCTAAAAATGCTTATTGTTTTGCTTACATTTATTAATTTAATATGTTTTATTTCAATTTAATTAGTTAAATATATCATGCCTCTTAAATAACTCATATGATTATAAAGTAAGTAATTTAATTATTTAACTCATATGATTAAATAACAAGATAATTATTAAAACATGATCATCATCTATAATTAAAACAAGTGAGTCAAATATCTATAATTTAATTGAATTTGACAACATCCATCCTGAGTAGTAAATTAAAATCATCATACGTAATAAATATCCATCCAAAAATCATCGACCACTTTCAATATATATAAATTGACAAGTCAATATGGATAAGATCATGATCATATATAACTAAAACAAGTGAAAGTTAAATATGTCAGTAGATCAATAACATGTCTAAATGATACATGTATAAATGATATAAGTAAAAATGATAAATTACGTAACTCAAAATGATACAAGTCAAGATGATACATGTCCAAATGATATAAGTCAAAATGATACATAAAATTATGATACAACTCATTAATATGGCACTGCAGGCCGTGAAAATGATACATATGATAGCTAGCGACTATGAAAAGAGGCATCATAGCGATATATCAACAATGATCCATGATGCAGTCTATATGATCATGAATGTCACTAGCTACTACGAGCAACTGCCTCATCATCATCATCACCATCATGATCATCATTATCATAACCATCATCATCGTCATCATCATTGTCATCAGCCTCAGTGTCTTCTGTATCTGCATCATCATCATCCTCTACCATGTGATCTGTACTAGAACCAACATAATATGGATCTCTATCATGAGGATCATCTTGATCTTCTGGAAGTCCCGTGTTCTGGAAAAAAATATTTTGAATGAAAAGTTATTATTTATTTCATGCAATAATTTATTTTTCTGTTATATATCTAATATTACAACATTTGAAACGAAACCATAATCATATTACATCAAATCAAAGTGCACATACCATAATAAAATTTCAAAAACGTTATAGTTAATGTCATTCCAATGATGTAAAACATGCAACAATTCTAATAAACGTTAGTAAAGATCATAAAAAAAAATTGTTAGAAATTTAACTATCAACTATAAATTCTATTACATAGCCTTAAGTGCTACAAATTGCTTGGTTGAAAGCTCCCATTTTGACACAGGCAGGGAGGATGGTGGCAAAGGTTGTGGAATTTGGCTTTACACCAGCCAATTGCATTTGCTTTAAAATTTTTGAAGCCTTTTCAACAAATCTATTTTGTGCATATCCTGTAGTCATTGCAGTCCATGAGACCACATTTCTTTGAGGCATTCTATCAAACAGTTCCCATGCCTTGTGTTGGTGCTTGAATTGACTATCAGTTAATTTAGCAATTTTCATGCAGGCACCTTCCCAAAAAATCCAAAATATATTCTTAAGTCTCTGGGCCTCCTCAGCATTTTTCAACTGCAACATCATATTTTCTTCGAGGAGGTCATCATCATCATGTTTCCAGACATCACCCTGATGATGCTGATGTCATTCTTATGTCAAGGTGATATCCGCTTTTCTGCCTGTCTGCATCATGATATTTCCAAAGGGAGATATCCGCCTGTTGGCTTCATGCATTGTCTAGTGCGGGGTGATATTTCCAAATATCAGGTATGATCTAACATCACCCTAATGTTTCTTGGAGCTACAGTGCAGCATGATATTTGTGCATCAGGATGATATTTCCAAATATCCGATCATCTTCCGAATATCATCCTGATGCCGATATGGTGGTGACATCATCAAGGTCTGGAGGGTCATATTGCTAACACTAGTCACCTTGTGGAGATCCCCCGATGTTGCGAATATGACGATGACGTCATCCAGATATGAGGAGGTGTGCAGTAGGCCGATGTGTGGTGACATCATCAGGACATGATGATGACGTCATCAGGATTTTTGAAGGCATCGGTGTGACTGTTGAGATCGGCAGGAGGAATTTCATGTTGGCCGATGGTGTTGGTCACACCGATGAAGAGAATGTGGAGTTCGCGGTCGGCGAGACCATAGGCATCGGCAAAGGAGATTTGTGCTTGGCCGATGGTCTATCTCTGGCCGATGGATGGGAGTGTAATGTGATGATCGGCGAGACAACTGAGGTCGGCGAGAGTTTTTTGGGGTGAGCCGATGGTAGAAGTTTGGCCGATGGGCTTTTGGAGAGAAAGGCATGTGTCGAGCGTGGCAAAAGCGCTCAACACCTATTTTGCTTGCGGCCATGTTTTTAAAGTGCTGAAGTGGTTTTCGCACCTTGCATGTGGGATTAATTTCCCTGCACATTTGAAAACTTCAGTAAAGCATGTTTTGGCGGGAGGTTCTTTTTGAATGCAGCGACAGTTTCCAGGTAGGCCGCGGGTGGTTGAGCCATTAATGGCGACTGTAGCAGGCGTATGGGCAATGGTACAAATGGTGAAGCTGTCTAATTATGAATGAAGACTTCCAGATGGCGGCGCAAGGCTCAAGGCCTCCCTTGTCTGCTGCAGCAATAACTTCTGAGTGCCATTTTTTCTGATACTGTGTATCTGGCAGGATTTTTGGTCAACTATGTAATTAATGTTGGGAACCTTCCTTGCTGTATATAGCAGGTTGTGTTGCTCATTTGAAGGTTGTTGAAGGCTTGAGGCATTTTTGTGTAAATAATGAAGGACAGGGCATGATCTTGGCTGTTTTATCCCATTTTGGAGTTTATGAGTTGCAACATGAATGTATTTTGCACATATTTTCAGTTTCAGTGTTAATGTTATATGAAAAATACTTATTGCATGTGTCTATCTGCTTGTCTCCATTTGCTGCATGTTTTTCTCCTTCTTTTGAATCTGGTTGCATGTCAACAGGGATATCTATAAGTAGAAGCAGTTAGATACCCATTCTTGGGTGATGTTTGTAAGGCAAGCATCCGTCCAACCCCTTGAAACTTGAGTGAAAGTTGCAAACCATCTGTTGTATACGTCTAGTTGACTCCTTGCCCAATGGATAGGCACCAGTCTGCTCCTGGATCAGTAGTTATGAGCCAAAACCCCTTGTCTTGCATCTCGGACATTATGTCCGCCCATTTCATCACTTCCACCTGTTAGTTGTAGGATTAGGAGTAGGAAAACCCCTGCATGCTCTCATACCCGACCAGACATATATGTCCAAGAACGTTGCCCACCTTGTGATCTATCATACAGATCTTGGTCCATACATGAGAGTATTCTACCTGTTGTTGTCAAGTTAGATCTTTCTATCTTTGAGCTAGTCAAGGTTATATCTTGAGTTATAGGGACACCCCCTTTGGTGCGGCAGAACCAGAAGTGAAGGGGAGGAGCTCACGCAACCTCCTGTATTAGTTGGCTGAATCTGCATGTGCATAGGAACTGGCAAACCTTGATGCTGATTCAGAAGAAAAACCAACACCTTGTCTATGCTTCCACATTTTGCATACATGTCTAACAGGGCAGTTGCAACTACAACATCTGACAAAATTCCTCTATCCTTTATGTATTGATGGATGTCCATACCCTATTCCAAAGCTCCCATTTTGACACAGGTAGGGAGGATGTTGGCAAAGGTTGTGGAATTTGGCTTTACACCAGCCAATTACATTTTCTTTAAAATTTCTGAAGCCTTTTCAACAAATCCATTTTGTGCATATCCTGTAGTCATTGCAGTCCATGAGACCACATTTCTTTGAGGCATTCTATCAAACAGTTCACGTGTCTTGTCTATGTTTTAAGGAAATGATAGCATCTCCTAACGTATTTCTAAGAATAGTGGTGTCTTCGACAGATTTAAAATTCTTTCAATTGCTTCAAAAAACACACACAACTATGCCACAAGGCAGAAACAAACATAGTTTATTTCCCCATCACTGAACCTTCAGAGAAAAGACTGATGCAACTTTACAGTTTCAACAACAGACAACAGATTCAACTTACAGAATCACAACCATGAAAGAACAATAATAAGAACACATAGATTTACGTGGGGAAAACCCTTTCGGGTAAAAAACCCCACACTCCAAAAGCCAGAGATCATTGTATTAATCAGTAACAAAAATACACAGTTACAATACAATATCAGACTCTCAAGCCTTCACAGAGTTATACATCTTGTTCTTCATCTAGAGAAACTCAACAACAACATGGTAAGATCAGCCTCACTCTCTCTCGACCTCTGTTTCTCCTCTTCTCGGTTCAGTCCCTTCACATACTGTTATCATGTTGCATACAACATACAGCATAGGACTTCCTGAAGAAGAATACAGAGACTTTTCCCCAGAGCGAACTCACAATCGGACTATATCTCTCCAAGACTGTTCATCTCCAAACTTATCTAACCGTCCGAGCAACCAATCAATTCAGTTCAACTGTCAAGAAAATCATTTCTAATTGTTTGCATTTGTGAGAACTCATTAGTCCCACATGCATCAGTCATCGGGCGATTTTCCCATTTATATACTCAACCACTCAGTAAGACTATCGTCGGCAATTTTGTTGCTGACGATGCCAGTCTAACCTCATCAGTATAACCTAAACCATCGACGACCACTTCAGCATTCACATCGACGAGTCCTTGTCCCACCGATGCCCAAGACTTCATGCCTTCATCAGAGTAACAAACAACTGTCGGAGAGACATCCAAACCTCAAACCGACCAAGCTTCTCATGCCAATGCCAACACCTCACCAACCCTTCATTGGAATGACAGGTAACATCAGAGCGACATCCCTAGGTTGGGCCGATAGTGATTCTCACGCTGACGCCAACTCTTCGCCAACCTTCACCAGTTCATCGGAGTAACACAAGGCAATCAGAGAGAAAACTTCCAACCACGTTGATGTCACTCATCATGCCGATCATTGGAAAGACTCTTACTGATGCCAAACCTCCATCAGAGTGAATCCACATATCAGAAGGAGATATCCATAGCATGCCGATAAGGTTTGTCACGCCGACCTCCAACTGTCAGAGTAACACAACACCATCGGTGATAGTCTCTCAGATCACACTGATAGTACACGTCTTGTCGATACAATAAACAACCCACTATGAACAACGAGATCGCTGAGACTCTTGCCGATCACTGTAAATCTAAGACACATGTACTCAACATTCTCCCACTTGACGAAGGATTTATAGGAAACCATCAATGCTCATAACCAAATTTGATACTGCCTCCACTCCACTGTGCTCACAAGCTACATAGAAGCTCCAACATAACTAACTTCAAAGCTTCCAAAACACAGCCATGAAATCATCCTCCAGAAACAAGATAGAACATCAGCTAGAACAATAGTTAGAAAACTGACTGCACCCATCCAACTAAACAAAAACCCACATGACTAAAAATAGCACACACAGTAAGTGCTAAAACATCCAATCACTCATTCCTTGAAGGTAATAACATCAACAAACTCATGCCACCTACATATACACCCATCAACTGCAAATACAAGCTCCATGTGTTAACCAGTTGAAAAAGACCAAACACATCCAAGAACTCCCACTACATGGATAATGCAGATCTAAAAAGATCACGGCATACCAAGTCCACCAATAGAATCACATAGAAAGTGTAATTATCATGTAGTACCAAGGAAACATCCACCATGATATGCAAAATCTGTAAACAAATACCTGCAAGAACAACTCCTCACCACCAGTCCAGAACTCTCCCAAGTTCTCCACACCCAACAAAGGAAAAAGATAACAGAACTTCCATGTCATCACCTAAAAACATAAGTGAAAACACATGACCACAAACTAGTGATCACCTCAGCTCCAATCAAACCTCAAACCAATGTAGTGTGAAACAAACCATCCAGGAAGATAACCGGGACCATAGAGAGTAAATCTGCACATCATATACCTGTAGAAAATCCTTCTACATACACCTCTGAATGCCAACTGTGTCAAGTATGATCTCCTTCAAAACACCCCAAAGAGAACAACATAACAACACCCAAACAAACATTCAATCTCAAGAGATCAAATTCAACATATGTAATCATGCAACTAACATGGATGTAAGCCTCTCAAACCAAAGAAGATCAAACTAATCCATTTCCCATTTCAGGAAATCAACCCATAAACCATCTCCTAACAATCCTCATCAATGAATGATATCTTAAACTCAAATGCATAAGGAGATTAAACATGCTATCGATCTCTCACAATGAATCCTCCAGAACCATCTATGAGCAGTTCAAGATCTGTGTCTATGAAAGAAAGCATAAAATACCTGAGAGAAACAATGGGCAATATCTCTCAAGTAATAAACTACTAAGTAGACCATGAGCGGGGATAAGAATGCTCCTCCAAGATATACAAGCCATCATGACTCCTCCAAAAGCAAACTCCTCATAGGTCTCTGTTGAACTCACATCCAACCAAGGTAAGGACTCCTCAGACTTCTTGCTACAAAAATTGAATAAGCACAGCATATACAGTCTCACCTTATTCTCCATGTATCCATGAGTACCTCCAAACAATCACCTCATGCTAAACTCCAATTGCATCACTGCACCAACATGAAGTAATCAAGCAAAAGATCAATGTACCCAACACACAGAGAATCACCAGACCACTGTCAAAGCTCCAATCATCTAAATTAGGAACTTATCATGACATCATGATCTTACCATCCCCCTTTGGAGGTTCCATGCTCCAGGTGAACATAACCATGGTCTCAAGAGCAATGTATCATGCCAAAACTCAAAAGCAAAAAACAAGAAAATATCATGACATGAAACAAACCAAACTCTAAACCAACATCACCTATCAAGCACCACCAACACCAGCCAAGGATTACATGAATCCTTTATGACTCCAAGATGTTACACATCCTCAAATAGTGCCCTTGCAAATGCGAAAGAACCCTTTTGCAACAACAGGATCTAAGAGCTCCTCCTAGTAACATCTGCAACACTAAAGAAGATTATTCACCACTAAGTGATGAATCTGTAGTCATTGCTAAAGCTCCCACTAAAATGTGGCAACCGAGCTTTCCAAGCAACATGACCAAACACCTTCTCATCTGAAAATCTTTCAGGTCCACATATTATCACATCAATAAAAAACAAATGGCACTAAGATCTCCAAACCAAGAAAATACAACATCACTGTCAAAAGCTTACATTGAACTGTGTATCCAAGCTATACATGACATCATGATACACATGCTACAGGTCTCCATAATTGACTATTCAAGTACTCTACAACATCCATCCTCTCATCCTGAAATAGTCACACCAATGCACAAGTGACCACAAACAAGGCCAGCTAATAAATTTGCATAAACACTGAAATAATCTTGTGGATAAAGACAGTCCACATCTGAGTCATCTCACTGTAGCTTAATAGGTGATCAGCCCACAAAACTACATAACTCGTAGATCCAACCAATGTATCATGCAAACTCACTATCACACTGGAAACTGCAAAACTGAGATCTCAAGGAACAGATAACAATGTAGACAACATGACTCAAGCACCAGATTACTTACAAATCTAATTCGCCAAACATGTCCATAACCTGAGCACCATAGTATAGAAAACCAACAAGCATTTCCACATAAATACTGAGTGACATATCACATACCAGCACTCCCATGCAGAGAAAGCATTGCACTTCCTCACACCATGCACAGAGCATGCATGCAAAACTGCAACTATATCATCCAACAACACCCCAAAAATCCAGGGTCTAGAAATAGCTTAACTGTAGCTTCACAAAAAACACAAGTTTTTCTCTTTACCGTGTAAAACCTGCAAAATTGTTCATGCACATATCTTCTTCACATCTGGTAGATTCTATAGTCAAAAACTAAAACACCATAATAGTTCAAACCAGAAAAAGATTAACATAGATGAGCATCATAGATTTTAAGGAAAATCTATTAAACCCTTCCGATGCAAGTACAGAACAACCACAAGGATTAAGTAAATCTAGGAACTGCAGGCCTAATACAGACCAATTCCAAGACCACCATCATGTACAAGCATTCGAGAGAGAAAGTCAAGTTATATCAGAAGCTTCCAGACCTCAAAAGGATCAACTCCATAACCAAAATGCAATTGGGGCATCATATAATCAGTACCTTCCAATACCAGGAACAAATCCCAGCATAAGCACAATACTCCATGGCTGAGCAGCAACACAAACTTCTTCATATCATCAAAGAGCCTCTCACACAAACACCTAATATGAAAGTTACTGCAGCAACACAACCGCAAAGCAAAATTCTACCCCATGCAATAGGAACATCTTACTATCAACAAAAGAACCTTAGACCACATCATTTCAACATGGTCAACTCCTTCTTCTCCAACTTCATCATCCTTCAGGCTGCATGTTGTCACTTGAAACTAAAACAAAAGGAGCAAAAACTTTTACTCATCAAAGGATCAAACATCAGATGATTCCTTCAGATTTCCTCAGGCTTCCAAGACCAAGAAATCTTCACAGAAAGAATCCAGAACCTACAACACCAGAACCAAACCAGTCCCGGAAGAAGGCTCTGATACCACTTGTAAGGAAATGAGAGCATCTCATAACGTATTTCTAAGATCAGTGGTGTCTTCGACAGATTTAAAATTCTTTCAATTGCTTCAAAAAACACGCACAACTATGCCACAAGGTAGAAACAAACATAGTTTGTTTCCCCATCATTGAACCTTTAGAGAAAAGACTGATGCAACTTTACAGTTTCAACAATAGACAACAGATTCAACTTACAGAATCACAACCATGACAGAACAATAATAAGAACACATAGATTTACATGGGGAAAAGCCTTTCGGGTAAAAAACCCCATACTCCAAAAGCCAGAGATCATTGTATTAATCAGCAACAAAAATACACAGTTACAATACAATATCAGACTCTCAAGCCTTCACAAAGTTATACATCTTGTTCTTCATCTAGAGAAACTCAACAACAACATGGCAAGATCAGCCTCTCTCTCTCTCGACCTCTGTTTCTTCTCTTCTTGGTTTAGTCCCTTTGCATACTGTTATCATGCTGCGTGCAACATACAACATAGGACTTCCCGAAGAAGAATACAGAGATCTTTTCCCCAGATCGAACTCACAATCAGACTATATCTCTCCACGACTGTTCATCTCCAAACTTATCTAATCGTCCGAGCAACCAATCGATTTAGTTCAACCGTCAAGAAAGTTGTTTCTAACTATTCGCATTCATGAGAACTCATTAGTCCCACATGCATAAGTCATCGGGTGATTTTCCTGTTTATATACTCGACCACTCAGTAAGACTATCGTCAGCAATTTTGTTACCGATGATGCCAGTCTAACCGCATCGGTATAACCCAAACCATCGGCGACCACTTCAGCATTCACATTGATGAGTCCTTGTCCCACCGATGCCCAAGACTTCATGCCTTCGTCGGAGTAATAGACAACTGTCGGAGAGACATCCAAACCTCAGACCGACCAAGCTTCTCATGCCGACGCCAACGCCTCGCCAACCCTTCATTGGAATGATAGGTAACATCGGAGTGACATCCCTAGGTTGGGCCGATAGTGATTCTCATGCTGACGCCAACTCTTTGCCAACCTTCACCAGTTCATCAAAGTAACACAAGGCAATCAGAGAGAGAACTTCCAACCACGCTGATGTCATTCATCATGCCGATCGTTGGAAAGACTCTTACTGATGCCAAACGTCCATCAGAGTGAATCCACATATCAGAAGGAGATATCCATAGCATGCCGATAAGGTTTGTCACACTGACCTCCAACTATCGGAGTAACATAACACCATCGGTGATAGTATCTCAGATCACACCAATAGTACACATCTTGTCGATACAATAAACAACCCACTATGAACAACGAGATCACTGAGACTCTTGCTGATCGCTATAAATATGAGACACATGTACTCAACATATGTTTCCACATTTTGCATACATGTTTAACAGGGCAGTTGCAACTACAAAATCTGACAAAATTCCTCTATACTTTATGTATTGATGGATGTCCATACCCTATTCCAAAGCTCCCATTTTGACACAGGTAGGGAGGATGTTGGCAAATGTTGTGGAATTTGGCTTTACACCAGCCAATTGCATTTGCTTTAAAATTTCTGAAGCCTTTTCAACAAATCCATTTTGTGCATATCCTGCAGTCATTGCAGTCCATGAGACCACATTTCTTTGAGGCATTCTGTCAAACAGTTCACATGCCTTGTCAATGCTTCCACATTTTGCATACATGTCTAACAAGGCAGTTGCAACTACAACATCTGACAAAATTCCTCTATCCTTTATGTATTGATGGATGTACATATCCTATTCTAAAGCTCCCATTTTGACACAGGCAGGGAGGATGGTGGCAAAGGTTGTGGAATTTGGCTCTACACCAGCCAATTGCATTTGCTTTAAAATTTCTAAAGGCTTTTCAACAAATCCATTTTGTGCATATCCTATAGTCATTGCAGTCCATGAGACCACATTTCTTTGAGGCATTCTGTCAAACAGTTCACGTGCCTTGTCTATGCTTCCACATTTTGCATACATGTCTAACAGGGCAGTTGCAACTACAACATCTGACAAAATTCCTCTATCCTTTATGTGTTGATGGATGTCCATACCCTATTCCAAAGATCCCATTTTGACACAGGCAAGGAGGATGTTGGCAAAGGTTGTGGAATTTTGCTTTACACCAGCCAATTGCATTTGCTTTAAAAATTTTGAAGCCTTTTCAACAAATCCATTTTGTGCATATCCTGCAGTCATTGCAATCCATGAGACCACATTTCTTTGAGGCATTCTATCAAACAGTTCACGTGCCTTGTCAATGCTTCCACATTTTGCATACATGTCTAACAGGGCAGTTGCAACTACAACCTCTGACAAAATTCCTCTATACTTTATGCATTGATGGATGTCCATACCCTATTCCAAAACTCCCATTTTAACACAGGCAGGGAGGATGGTGGAAAAGGTTGTGGAATTTGGCCTTCAAACAACTCATACTCATAGAGTCATGGTTTTAGGTCACGTATGTTATGGTAACAACAAGGGATTCCAACTATGGTTACAAAAGCTAAGACTGCCCTCATTTGTGACCGTAATAAGGTTCTTGGACAACACTATCTTGCTCTTCACACTGGGTACTATATAGGCCAAGATTGGGTTGAAGAAATCACTTGATGGTTACCTATATATTGATACCACACCCTAATACCCCATGCATTCTAAATAGCTTGAGATTTATACAATACTCAACCAAGATGAAATTGTATCATTGTACCACACTTAACTATGACAGTCCTTTCTTGACAACAATTTGTAATCTTTAGACTATTGGGATACTTGCCACAAATAAATATTAGGTCAATGACACAAGGCTTTTAAACAAAAACCATAATCCCAACTCTATATCCATCCCCTTGCTAGTCTCAAGGGCCACCTTGAGACAAATAATGCTAATGTACTATTATGACAGTTATGATTGTCCTCCATCATTTCATTGTGCATTTGAAACTTGAGATGAGGATTGGGGAGGTCTCCATTTGTAAAAACATGGAAAATACTCATGGCAAGATCTTTAAAATAGGCATATTCAACTTCAGGCATTTCTGCAGACCCTAGGAAGGTGGATGTAAACTTAGTGACTTTAATTACCACCACAAAGACTATCCCCTTTGTGACTATGACAAGGTAACACTGTCATTCTCTTTATGACAATCCCTTCTCCATTGGGTGATGGCCTAATATCATTTATCTCCTTTGTGATTTCAATGCCTCTCTAATGCACTATCATAGAAGTCTTGACAATCCTTATGTATTAATGAAGAAGGCTTCGAACAAATTAGAAAGGAGGGCTTAAGATTACATACAAAGTCCTAGTCTTCATACCCTAGTCACATATCACACCTCTAAGAAGACCTCAAGACAATTGCCCTTTAATACAGGAAGTTAATGTAGTTTTAAAAGATAAAGTGAAAGAGGCCAAAGGATAAGAAAACTTAAGGCCTTAAGGGGTTTAAAGGAATAAAAATATAGGCTTGCAAACTTGACTTAAAACCCTAACCCTAGGTGGGTACCACCAGAACCCTTTAACTTGGCACTGCAAAACCTTGTCCAATCTGATCGTGGGAAGCCGAAATCAAGCATTGACAGATAAGTATGCCTACCAAGCGGTTTGACATAAAAATAAATAGGCTTCGAATTATAACCCTTCAAAGTAGGCCACTGAAGTATATTGTATAGGTGCATTTCTGAGTGTTGTAGTCAGATTTTTCATCATGGGAACCTAAAATTTTTGCAAAAAATGGTAGGAAATTTTAGGTTCCAACAAGTCCATTAGTTGGAGGCAAGAAAACAAGGGTTTTCTATTCATTATTATCCCGTTAAACTTAAGCATATGAGATAGCATGGCACACACAAAATGTTGTGGATAATGACCACAAGATTAGGTTAATTGTGACCACTTTTTGTAAGCAAGCACAAGACTAGTATACTCATTATGATCCTAATGGCACCAAGAAGGGTCCCCAAAGATATAAGAGTAATCATTTGTCATCTAAGAGAAATCTTACATTTAAGGGCGCTAGGGCCAACAGAGAAACACTTTAGAACTCATCCTACGCATCAATAAACAACTCAACACACGAAATTCAAATTGACATATTAACACAACAATATCCAACTAAGTTATTGAAAGTCAACTATTGATACCTCGTTCTCCATCCAAATTACAAAATCGGTCCACTTTTTGCTTTGTAACATTTCCTTTTCAAATTGGCTTGGATGCCAGCCATATTTCTCCTCCTGTCAAAACATGACACATGGACTAGTTAAACTAATTAATATGCAATCATTTACTTTTTCCTAGGAAATTTAAAAAATATATCATTTAACTTATTAAATATACTTACAAATGTACAGATTAAGGCCTGTAAACCTTTCTGGCCACTGTGATGCGTGACACAAAGTTTGTCAAGCCTAGCCTTGGAGGCCTTGTCCTAAAACATATACTAATTCAATTTAACTATGCACAAATAAAATTTAAAAATCATTTAATAAATTTGATATAATCTTATGAGAAAATTCAAATACTTGCATACTCTCCTCACTGAACTTCCTCCGTGCATCAGACTTCTCATATGCTTTTACAAGCTCTTTCCATACTTTCAAACTTACATCAATTGGCCTTTTTTTGAGCCTTTGCTTGGGAGGGAGTTTTTTTATCTTCTTTGTTTGGTTGCACCGAAATCTCTTGCAGTTTTGAGACATTTGAAGCTTTATCTTCTTTACAAACCAACCTGTGCCAAATTCATTCTCCATGTCTTGGATAACTTCTTTTTGCAGGTGCATGGGTATCTTTGAGAATGGCAAATGTAGATGGTCTTTGAACCATTGAAGGCATGATTCCTTCAACCTATTCACAAATGTTTTTCCAGCATCTGTCATTCGAACGTCCCCTGAAACCACATTGTATTCTATCTAGGTATCGTAGGTACCAATGCAAGATGCAAAACATGGCATGGTGGTCGAAGAAGTTTGTGTCCCAGGAGTGGGTGGGAAATTGGAAGCCTTTGTTCCCTGTTTCACATTCTTAGAGGTTATTGTTATTGATTTCCTCCTAGATCTTTTGCTCGATCCATGACTGGTTAGGGAATCAATTGATTCCCTTTGACACTGTTGATTTGGTTGTAATGTTTCAGGGGCTTTACCAGATCATTTTTCTATGTGTTTGGCAAGCATTGTCAAGTCCACACCATCCAATTTGTTCACTGCCTCTACCCCCAATATCGAAGCCAATGCCTCTTTATCTTTGTCAGTATCATGTTCCTATAAAATAAATTTCTTCTTTTAAATTTACAAATAAAAAACTAAAAACTAAAAATCGAAGAAACAATGGAAACATCTATAAATTGACAATGAATTACCTCATTATGGCCAGAGTCTGCTCCCTTTGCTCTCTTCCCTCTATTGCTTGACATTTTGAGGCGATCTAGGGCAAATTATTTTTGTTTAGTCTATGGAGGCAAATGAAGTACACACTGCCAGGTATGAAATTTTTCGTCTAGTTTTTCTGTATTCCTCAAGGTTTTTAACCTTTACTTTGTAGAGCAAATCATGAAGCTGTTTTCCTATGAATCAATTGGTGCCTTGGGAGGGAATCTATAGTTCCTGGCCTAATTTTAGTTTGCTCACCTTGTCTCAAAAGCCCTATCTCCTCGTATTGTCTCGACCAACCTCTATTTTAGTTTGCTCACCCTCGTCTCAAAAGCCCTAATTTTAGTTTGCTCACAATCGACTTGTCTTAAAGCACTCGACTACTTTTTTGGGAAGGAAGTGAGAAAGTTGTGTTTAGAGAAAGGTATTGATGGTAATGATAAGCGAACCTGGGCATTGGGGTTTGAAAAATGCGTTCACTGCTCTCAGATGCAGAGGAAATAATGCAATGTCTACAATTTTACCCTCCTCCTTTGCAACCACATGAGACTTGAATGATTCACCTGTAAACAAAACAATATTTACAACCCTTTCTTCACAATCCTCTCCATTTAATGAAACAAAAATATATTTGGGAACAATTTTTTTTTATTGTAATTGTAACCTTACCTATAGTGTCGAAAACTAAATCAAATTTCTCATCTCTTCGCACAACGTTTTTCTCCTCTCTTCGCATGACATTTTTCTCCTATAATTATCAGCGGGACTCCAACCCAAACACTCGATCTCCAAACAAAAAATGAACACCAAAAATCAATAAAGTTTTGTTTTGTTTTTTTTTGTTTTGGGGTATGTGCAGGTGGGAATTTTTTAAATTTTTTTTGATCTAGTAGTTGGTGCTATAGTCAGAGTAGTTAACGTCAACTTTAGCGCTAAATTTTAGGCCAAAAATGTAATCTATTTAGGGCACCAAAGGTGGCACAAAGTGCACCTAATTTAGCGCCAATCAGTGCAAAATGATGTATTTTGCTTGGAAGTTGATAAAAACGTAACCTCACCAAATTTGGATTGTCCTTATAATAAGTAACTATATCTTGTTTCCATGATAGCATTTTTACTTCATGCTTCTCTTATGATTAGCTCAATAATGACTCACTCTTTCACGACCTTACACAGATGGTTGGTGACAATCCTTATGCAAGTGATATGGCTTTGGAAAAACCAAACAACTCTTATCTTACTATCATGATGACCTGATATGGGACTATATTGGCAACTTATGGAGGGTGCTTATGGTATTGTGATTTTCATTACTATGTTCTCATTAACCTATTTTAGGTTGAAGCATGGTAACTAACCCACTAGCTATTATGACAATCATACAATGACTAGACAATACTCTCCACTTTGACTATGACAGTCCTATGCATGGTGTTTTCTTCATGACAATCCCCAATAATGTGAATTATTGATAGTAGCTAGTTCAAGTGGAGTTTTGGATGGTGTAGTAAATTGTCCCTATGGTTCATGATAGTGCATGCCTTGGTTATGTCCTTGTGACATTGCTCTCTAGATATCTCCTCTTTATAGTGACAAGATTTCAAGAACATGACAACTTAGGTAAGGTATCAACTAGTCTCTTTAACCTCTGGATTGTCATTTTTCAAGAATTGATCTCATTGAAATGCAAAGACAACATGTCATAGATTAGATGAAAAGATCAAGGAGATGCATGTTATAGAGTATAAAACTCAAAAATCAAAGGTCTTTTTGGGCCTTTTTCCAACAGTATGAGTAAAATTCAAACTTTAAACATGTAGCACAGATACCATATGACTCATTCACATACATCACACATGTGGGACCACTAAGAATGGAGGTAGGTGCTTAATATGAGCAATGACAATTGAACATAATGTTTAAGTTCACTTCAATAGATATTTGGGGTTATGATAGCTAATGGAGGGTTTTCTTTTCAAAGGAAACCATTAATTTTGGAGTGAAAGGTAATGGTGAAATATAACATAATGTCCCTATAATTAAAGAATATATGTAATGCCCCGTCATGTAACCCTAGAGTGCTAGACTAAAAAGTGCAAAAATTACAGAGATAATTTTTTTTTTGAAAGCAAGACATTGCAATAATAGAACCAAAGATATCATAATACACAACATAAGGAAAAGAGCACTTCTAACTCCTCAAGGGAAACATAACTGCATCAGTGAAAATAACGTTAAACCCACACAAGAGAAATACATTAAACTGATACTACAGAAAGGACAACTCTTATATTTGGAAAATAGTTAATTTACAAAGTTACAATGCAAGATTACAAGACCGATCGTGTCGGTTTACAAAAGAATACATATGAAAGTATGCAACATATGGAATTGGATCACTTCTGCATTGAACTCGATCTAAATCTCCAAGGAGACCAATGGATAGCTCTGCCTCCCATCCATGTGGAACCCTGAGGTCCACCCCACCGAGCTAGGGGATAACGAAGAGGTTTACCAACAGGTCAAGGTTACAGCCAAGGACACAAAAACCAAATCCAGACTCCTTGCAGACAACCAGGATAAAAAGACTGCACAGAAATGACAGTAATCCACCAAGCAATCAAACATCCAACCAAGATCAAACAAGAAGCCAAGACTATAATCCAGAGGTATCAACAAAATAAAGAGAAAGTAACTGAGTTGCGTAAGGAGAGTGTCATCGCATGGTCCTAGCATGGGTTACCCAGGATATCTATCACCAGAAGATGGCCCCCATCTATGGTTACCCTGACAACCTCTCTCTAGGCACCGGCCCCATAGGGTGACACATGCAGAGCCGACAG
Source organism: Cunninghamia lanceolata (assembly GCA_027924645.1). Classification (NCBI taxonomy): domain Eukaryota; kingdom Viridiplantae; phylum Streptophyta; class Pinopsida; order Cupressales; family Cupressaceae; genus Cunninghamia; species Cunninghamia lanceolata. The sequence goes on along the minus strand of BSBN01001038.1, from coordinate 6,548,564 downwards.
GTCCTCTCATGGAGACAAGGAGGTCGGCCTTGCCAACCAGGCCTTCTCATCCCATCCTTAGCCTGCAAGAGCACTCAAGGCATGGGTGAGGTATCTTACTTAACTTGTTATGTGTTTTACTACCCCAACCCTCCTAAGAAGTCATTAAGTTTCCACTTGCTCATAACTTCCATGGGGTTACCCAGGCGGCCTCTCACTAGGCACTGACCCCACCATGGAAGCCACTCCCTTAGCAATCTTTGATCAAACAACCAAACCACCACATGCAAAGATAAGGTACAAAACGACTTCTAACCATTACTCATGACATTCACTTGCCCTCGATAATACAAATCCCATTGCATTGACATACCACTATCTAGAACAAAGACCAAGACACCACACCTCTGGAGTAGGTACTAACCCAATGAAAAAGGTAACCATTATCTGATAGGGACAATACTTCCGCATTTGACACCAAGAGGTCATGACATCTCACAAGATCCCCACTTCACAAGAAAATAATTCATAAACACAACTCACCCCAAGATAGACACAAAGATCCAATACACGTGTAAAGATGCGACAAGGAGGGCAAATCATGCATTAGAAATTCAATGAACTCCTAATTCAATCATGAAATCAACTTATGAGATTTTAACTTATTTCAAATTACATACAAGTTCACAGAAAAATAATTTCCCTACAAATCCAAAATAAACCTCCTGTCTAATTTTCTAACGACTACCATCTTCTACGCCATTATAAATATTTGCAAGCATGAATTTTCCATCTAAGATTTACTACTGACCCATCCTAATATGAACAACCACAAATATAAGAATATTCTGGCTATAATGAAAAGAACTTTTTGTCCACCATCTAATTAATACAATTTTCTAATGAACAACTATAACACAATATATCTCTTACAAGGATAGATTACCGTCTCTCGTTATACAATTTCAATTTCAAAACCAGAACACTGAGCATTTTTATCTACAAGCCTAAATTACCAATTAACGTTTAACAATTATAATTTCTAATCAAAACACTACAAGCATAAACAAATATTTTCCTAATCACCTTACCATTTACTAATTTCTACTAACCACAACTATGAGTAAATACATTTTTCCTATTTGCATACATTACTATCAACATGATACTGACTACCATTCTTAATGAGATCCTCTAAAATTACAAATATTACCATTTACTAATTTCTACTAACCACAACTATGAGTAAATACATTTTTCCTATTTGCATACATTACTATCAACATGATACTGACTACCATTCTTAATGAGATCCTCTAAAATTACAAATATATTTCTTTTCCCAACATAATTTACCATCTAACATATTAAAATTTCCAATCAAACATTATATCCTACGTAATTTCCTACAACCATAGATTCTCACTAACGTCTAACCAAACATCATTTCAATTCAAAACCCTACAAACATATATATATATATATATATATATATATATATATATATATATATATATATATATATATATATATATATATATATATATATATATATATATATTTCCCTAACAAGACATCCTCAAAAATACAATTATTTTGCTTAAGGGTTGATGACCACCTAAAAAAAACCTTCGGCGACCATAGAATAATAGAAGCGACCATAGAATAATAGAACACTAACAATATGACCCCCAACCCCCTATTCAACTCAACTGCCCACAAAAGAACGACCACAAAAAAAACTCATAAAACACTTTACAAAAGAAATTTTCCCTTACCGCATCACAGCTACAACGACTTAATAAAAAAAAAATGACTTCCAAGGCATGCATTGGTTGTTGCTCTCGACTAACCCATGCGGTTCTACGACCACAGCAAACAACTAGCGTATAATACACCTTATTGCAATAAGTTCAACTACAACTAACTTGTATAATGCTATGAGTATGGACTAACTCTAAGACGTTTGCAAGGTTTGACCAACTCTCCAACAGTGGCTAGAGCTTCGCCTATCACTAACTGCCTACGTCTACCACGAGAACAAACAGATAAACCGCAAGAACGTCGACATCATCCGAACCTTCTATGACTACGGTGACTAAGAACAAAGAAAATGACTAAAGGCAAATGTGCACACCAATCCTATAAGGCACGCCACTGCTACACAACTCACTGGACGTTCCGACAACACAAGAAAAAAAAGGTTTTAGCGCATCACTAACAAATTAAACTTTACTTTGCTATGGACAATGACTAACAGTTAGACTCTCAGCCACTTTAGTTTACTAAAACGACCACCAAAGAATGAAAACCTTTTAATTAAACATACGCTGATACTGCACATCTCACTACACTTTCGGTCCAGAACAAGAAATAAATTTAATAGACATCTCACAGAATTAGAAAATTATTGGTAGATTCTATGCTACTACCAAAAAAAATAGAGTCAGCTAAACTAAAAGAAAATAGAAACTTGAACCGTTAACTGCCAAATCGACTCACCTACTAATCTACTCAAACAAAAATTTATTAGACTTGGCACAAAGAAACTTCATCAGGGTTTTACAATTTATGTTTTCTGAGGTTATGAAGATTAGGTGGATCTAGCAAGCATTCAGCCAAGGCAGAATTTAGAAGAAAGTCTAGGAAGAATTGGTTGTCTACAAGGAAGTTCGATGGGTCATAGCAGAGCATAATGCCATAAAAAGGTAGTAAAAGACACACGGATAAGGATAAATGTAAAGCTCATATATCGTAGAAGGTTCATTCTTAATTATACAGATTCCAAAGGCAGAAAGGACAAATGAAATATCAATCCTAGCCCTACAACAGAAGCCTAGAAGGGAGCATAGTCATCCACTGAGCATAAAAGCAAAAGGGTAAATCATATAGATAGAGTAGTTGGAAAACTCTGGCAGACACATAATCAAAATGTGGAATCAAAGACAGGTACGAGAGATATTTTGTAGAATGCTCAAGAAAAGAGGTCTCACAACATTCTTTGGTTTGCAAGAACATAACTCTTCTTGACTCAGTAGAAAATAAGTGTCTGGAACAACCTAAGGAGGGAAGTTTTAGTCAAAGGTGTGGTTGGAATAACTCTTGTAGACTTGAATGCAAAAATAGAGAACACAGACAATGCCCAATGACTATTGGCAAAATTCCATAAGAGAAGTCTTAGCAACGAATGCAGGAACGCCAAGATGGAAAATCGAGAGATTAAAATTTTGCAGAGTGAAAGAAGACAACATGACACAACTGAAAGATGTTTGAATCGACACAAGGATCCAAGAATGCCACAATTTTGATTTAAGAAATTTCCAAGGACAACCAGCTACAGAAATCAAAATGGGAGAAAGCAACAGGCAGTCCAGGCAAAACCTCAGACTAATTGATTCAAAGGCACAAGGGGGAAGAATTAATTTATCCAAGTACAATAAAACTCAAACAAGAATTATGCAGAACATACCCGGAACACAAAATTGATCTAGAGCTTCCAATATCTTCAGTACTCCTACAACCAATTCTTTGATTTTTTTTTCCAATTTCTGAATTCACCTTCCAACCTCTTCCCCCAAACAAAAATCCCCCCTATAATAAAAATGGTTCAGCTCATAAATTAATGCAGAAATGCATCCGTTACCCAGCAACCCACTCCTCTGAGAATTCAAAATCTTGCTATAAAAAGGAGATCCCAAATCTTACAATCTCAAAATTGACAACTTAAGGCATTAATTTCACATATCAAAAATTATTCTATACCAAAAATATACTAATTACCCGTAACTCCAACTTATGACATAAATGCTTTAGAATAGAAGATAATTTAATCTAGACTATTATAAAATTTAACCAAGGTGTCCATCCAAGTTCTAAGCCAAAACAAATATTATCCAATAAACATAATAGAAGCATTATTAGTTAATAATAAATCATTAAAGTATTATCCAACCACACATGAGCATTATTAACACAACTCAACTATACTCAAAACATAGATTACCAAACATACAAGGCAAGGACCAAGTGTCACAACACGACTCAAGACTAGAACAAAAGACAAGGACCGACCTAGTGGAATAGACCTCGCGTTATCTCCCATCACTGATACCCATTGGTGCAAGAGCCCGCTCAAACCTGCTATATATGGTGGAGTCGAGGCTCGGTACCTGCAACCTGCATCCGAACAATTGGTTGTATATGATGAAGAACATATATGTCAACACACACAGAGAGTTAGACAATCACGGCGTAGTAGGCTGCTCGAAGCGAGTAGTACTACACCGTCTCTGCTCTTGAAACAATATCATAACAACTTTTATCTGAATTCAAATACCACAAATCAAATGACACATGATAATATTAATTCGTATCATAACTGGAATAATAGTAATGCCATCATAAACTCATAACACATGTCTAATTATATCAGTCGAACATAGTCCATCAAGATTAAAATAAACATAAATCATAACCTACTAATCAAATGTCTCAGAACGGTATTAATGAAATGAAAGACTAACAACTGTCTCCAACTGACAGAGAGCAATGCAGAACTACCACTATCACAAGCCAACAACGAGGGGGCACTACATCCTCCCCCCCTAAAACTTGACTTACTCCTGGAAGTCACATATTAGGGTAGAAACATAATATATTAATATTGCCATATTCCATTGCCAACATACTCATCCATAATAAACAATTGTTCATAAATCAAGCACAAATGTTCAACAAAAGACAAGAAGAATATCAATTCTTTACCTTTATGGCGTATCATGTGATCTACTGATATCTAATTACACTTTTTTCGGCAGTCTCATACAATCCAAAGAATTGCACTCACATATAATTAAGGAAAAAAATACATCTCATATCTTATTTCCACTAATTTCTAACCATGCAAAGTGCAATTCTCCGTGGAGTCCTCCCTTGAACATACTATCAGAGGTTCGAAATGAACATGATAGAAACAACACTTACCACAAAATGGGGCCAACAGAATCAAACATTCAGAATAGCCACCATAGAAAATTTAAAAATAAATACAAATCCACATGGAAAAACAATCAAATCCAACTTTAAGTCACAAAGTGCCGTCAATTTTCAACAATAAATCAGTATAAAGAAAAGAGTTTTGGTGACCATTCCTATCATAAGAAGGTTCAAAGAAAGAAACTCACTGTTGACCCCCCCAACTACACATGAAACAACTGCCAAAACTTCCAAAACCACCAAGTTACCACAAATTCGCATCACGATGTGACTAATTTTAGCCACAAAAAAGGGAATATCTGCTACACAACACTCAAGGACACACAATCTAGAATGTGTTAGAGAATGTACACCAACACTCAAACAAGTATGTTAACTACATCCTCTTATCTACACAACTTCTATCTTAATACAATACAATTTCTTTCTACTAAACTACATAAATATACAATTGCTTCCTTTTGCAAGAAGATATAAAAAGGAATGTATGATATCACATACAAGAATAATTCAAACTATAATTGACTTACATTATCACATTCCTGATCTCATAGGCCCAACACAAGCTCTCATTTGATCTCTTGCATACAAATCTTACACAGGCATATACGAGGATAACTTCCATAAATTACAACAATTCTTCCATAAGAGGTCATGACCATCTAGGGGTTAGATATAGATTTTAAAGCAACCATGTAAAGATTTCAACATCACATAACCACATAACTCATGATGCATGATGCCACCGGATGATTAGATGCATTAACATGCAGGGAGAACATATTGTTAGATGTAACATCACATTTCCAGAGGAAAAGGAGAAAGAACACAACAGACACATAAGTAGCATAAATCATTCATTTCTTAAAGAGCAAGTCTATAAACTTATCAACCTTCATACTAATGCATACATATGGGAGATGCTATTACCAACTCACTACAACAAGAAAAATTGTTTAACCTATGGCAACAACAACAATGCAGAGGTCTCAGTGTTGCAACCTAGGCTCTGATACCAAGTGTAATGCCCCATCATGTAACCCTAGAGTGCTAGACTAAAAAGTGCAAAAATTACAGAGATAACTTTTTTTTGAAAGCAAGACATTGCAATAATAGTACCAAAGATATCATAATACACAACATAAGGAAAAGAGCACTTCTAACTCCTCTAGGGAAACATAACTGCATCAGTGAAAATAACGTTAAACCCACACAAGAGAAATACATTAAACCGATACTATAGAAAGGACAACTCTTATATTTGCAAAATAGTTAATTTACAAAGTTACAATGCAAGATTACAAGACCGATCGTGTCAGTTTACAAAAAGAATACATATGAAAGTATGCAACATTTGGAACTGGATCACTTCTGCACTGAACTCGATCTGAATCTCCAAGGAGACCAATGGATAGCTCTGCCTCCCAACCATGTGGAACCCTGAGGTCCACCCCACCGAGCTAGGAGATAACGAAGAGGTTTACCACCAAATCAAGGTTACAACCAAGGACACAAAAACTAAATCCAGACTCCTTGCAGACAACTAGGATAACAAGACTGCACAGAAATGACAGTAATCCACCAGACAATCAAACATCCAACCAAGATCAAACAAGAAGCCAAGACTATACTCCAGAGGTATCAACAAAATAAAGAGAAAGTAATTAAGTTGCGTAAGGAGAGTGTCATCGCATGGTACTAGCATGGGTCACCCAGGCTATCTATCACCAGAAGTCGGCCCCCATCTATGGTTACCCTGGCAGCCTCTCTCTAAGCACCGGCCCCATAGGGTGACACATGCGGAGCCGACAGGTCCTCTCATGGAGACAAGGAGGTTGGCCTTGCCAACCAGGCCTTCTCATCCCATCCTTAGCCTGCGAGAGAACTCAAGGCATGGGTGAGGTATCTTACTTAACTTGTTATGTGTTTTACTACCCCAACCCTCCTAAGAAGTCATTAAGTTTTCACTTGCTCATAACTTCCATGGGGTTACCCAGGCGGCCTCTCACTAGGCACCGACCCCACCATGGAAGCCACTCCCTTAGCAATCTCTAATCAAACAACCAAACCACCACATGCAAAGATAAGGTACAAAACGGCTTCTAACCATTACTCATGCCATTCACTTGCCCTCAACAATACAAATCCCATTGCATTGGCATACCACTATCCGGAACAAAGACCAAGACACCACACCTCTGGAGTAGGTACTAACCCAATGAAAAAGGTAACCATTATCTGATAGGGACAATACTTCCGCATTTGACACCAAGAGCTCTTGACATCTCACAAGATCCCCACTTCACAAGAACATAATTCATAAACACAACTCACCCCAAGATAGACACAAAGATCCAATGCAAGCGTAAAGATGTGACAAGGAGGGCAAATCACGCATACGAAATTCAATGAACTCCTAATTCAATCATGAAATCAACTTATGAGATTTTAACTTATTTCAAATTACATACAAGTTCACGAAAAAATAATTTGCCTACAAATCCAAAATAAACCTCATGTCTAATTTTCTAACGACTACCATCTTCTACGCCATTATAAATATTTGCAAGCATGAATTTTCCATCTAAGATTTATTAATGACCCATCCTAATATGAACAACCACAAATATAAGAATATTTTGGCTATAATGAAAAGAACTTTTTGTCCACCACCTAATTAATACAATTTTCTAATGAACTATAACACAATATATCTCTTACAAGCATAGATTACCGTCTCTCATTATACAATTTCAATTTCAAAACCAGAACACTGAGCATTTTTATCTACAAGCCTAAATTACCAATTAACGTTTAACAATTATAATTTCTAATCAAAACACTACAAGCATAAACAAATATTTTCCTAATCACCTTACCATTTACTAATTTCTACTAACCACAAATATGAGTAAATACATTTTTCCTATTTGCATACATTACTATCAACATGATACTGACTACCATTCTTAATGAGATCCTCTAAAATTACAAATATATTTCTTTTCCCAACATAATTTACCATCTAACATATTAAAATTTCCAATCAAACATTATATCCTACGTAATTTCCTACAACCATAGATTCTCACTAACGTCTAACCAAACATCATTTTAATTCAAAACCCTACAAACATATATATATTTCCCTAACAAGACATCCTCAAAAATACAATTATTTTGCTTAAGGGTTGACGACCACCTAAAAAAAACCTTCGGCGACCATAGAATAATAGAACACTAACAATATGACCCCTAGCCCCCTATTCGACTAAACTGCCCACAAAAGAACGACCACAAAAAAAAACTCATAAAACACTTTACAAAAGAAATTTCCCCTTACCGCATCACGGCTACAACTACTCAATAAAAAAAAATGACTTCCAAGGCATGCATTGGTTGTTGCTCTCAACTAACCCATGCGGTTCTACGACCACAACAAACAACTAGTGTATAATGCACCTTATTGCAATAAGTTCGACTACAACTAACTTGTATAATGATATGAGTATGGACTAACTCTAAGACGTTTGCAAGGTTCGACCAACTCTCCAACAGTGGCTAGAGCTTCGACTATCACTAACTGCCTATGTCTACCACGAGAACAAACAGATAAACTGCAAGAATGTTGACATCATCCAAACCTTCTACGACTACAGCGACTAAGAACAAAGAAAATGACTAAAGGCAAACGTGCACACCAATCCTATAAGGCACGCCACTGCTACACAGCTCATTGGACATTCCGACAACACAGGAAAAAAAAGGTTTTAGCGCCTCACTAACAAATTAACCTTTACTTTGCTATGGACAATGACCAACAATTAGACTCTCAGCCACTTTAGTTTACTAAAATGACCACCAAAGAATGAAAACCTTTTACTCAAACATACACTGATACTGCACATCTCACTAGACTTTCGATCCAGAACAAGAAATAAATTTAATAGACATCTCGTAGAATTAGAAAATTACTGGCAGATTCTATGCTACTACAAAAAAAAACAGAGTCAGCTAAACTAAAAGAAAATAGAAACTTGAACTGTTAACTACCAAATCGACTCACCTACTAATCTACTCAAACATAAATTTATTAGACTTGGCACAAAGAAACTTCATCAGGGTTTTACAATTTATGTTTTCTGAGGTTATGAAGATCAGGTGGATCTAGCAAGCATTCAGCCAAGGCAGAATTTAGAAGAAAGTCTAGGAAGAATTGGTTGTCTACAAGGAAGTTCGATGGGTTATAGCAGAGCATAATACCATAAAAAGGTAGTAAAAGACACAGGGATAAGGATAAATGTAAAGCTCATATATCACAGAAGGTTCATTCTTGATTATACAGATTCCAAAGGTAGAAAGGACAAATGAAATATCAATCCTAGCCCTACAACAGAAGCCTAGAAGGGAGCATAGTCATCCACTGAGCATAAAATCAAAAGGGTAAATCATACAGATAGAGTAGTTGGAAAACTCTAGCAGACACATAATCAAAACGTGGAATCAAAGACAGGTACGAGAGATATTTTGCAAAATGCTCAAGAAAAGAGGTCTCACAACATTCTTTTGTTTGCAAGAACAGAACTCTTCTTGACTTAGCAGAAAATAAGTGTTTGGAACAACCTAAGGAGGGAAGTTTTAGTCAGAGGTGTGGTTGGAATAACTCTTGTAGACTTGAATGCAAAAATAGAGAACACAGACAATGCCCGATGACTATTGGCAAAATTCCACAAGAGAAGTCTTAGCAACGAATGCAGGAACGCCAAGATGGAAAATCGAGAGATTAAAATTTTACAGAGTGAAAGAAGACAACATGACACAACTGAATGAAGTTTGAATCAACACAAGGATCCAAGAATGCCACAATTTTGATTTAAGAAATTTCCAAGGACAACCAGCTACAAAAATCAAGATGGGAGAAAGCAACAGGCAGTCCAGGCAAAACCTCAGACCAATTGATTCAGAAGCACAAGGGGGAAGAATTAATTTATCCAAGTACAATAAAACTCAAACAAGAATTATGCAGAACATACCTGGAACACAAAATTGATCTGGAGCTTCCAATATCTTCAGTACTCCAGCAACCAATTCTTTGATTTTCTTTTCCAATTTCTAAATTCACCTTCCAACCTCTTCCCCCGAACAAAAATCCCCCCCACAATAAAAATGGTTCAGCTCATAAATTAATGCAAACATGCATCCGTTACCCAGCAACCCACTCCTCTGAGAATTCAAAATCTTGCTATAAAAAGGAGATCCCAAATCTTACAATCTCAAAATTGACAACTCAAGGCATTAATTTCACATATCAAAAATTATTCTGTACCAAAAATATACTAATTACCTGTAACTCCAACTTATGACATAAATGCTTTAGAATAGCAGATAATTTAATCTAGACTATTATAAAATTTAACCAAGGTGTCCATCAAGTTCTAAGCCAAAACAAATATTATCCAATAAACATAATAGATGCATTATTAGTTAATAATAAATCATTAAAGTATTATCCAACCACACATGAGCATTATTAACACAACTCGACTATACTCAAAACAGATTACCAAACATACAAGGCAAGGACCAAGTGCCACAACACGACTCGAGACTACAACAAAAGACAAGGACCGACCTAGTGGAATAGACCTCACATTATCTCCCATCACTATACCCATTGGTGCAAGAGCCCGCTCAAACCTGCTATATATGGTGGAGTCGAGGCTCGGTACCTGCAGCCTGCATCCAAACAATTGGTTGTATATGATCAAACACATATATGTCAACACACACAGAGTCAGAGAATCACAACATAGTAGGGTGCTCGAAGCGAGTAGTACTACACCGTCTCTGCTCTTGAAATAATATCATAACAACTTTTATCTGAATTCAAATACCACAAATCAAATGACACATGATAATATTAATTCACATCATAACTAGAATAATAGTAATGCCATCATAAACTCATAACACATGTCTAATTATATCAGTCGAACATAGTCCATCAAGATCAAAATAAACATAAATCATAACCTACTAATCAAATGTCTCAGAACGGTATCAATGAAATGAAAGACTAACAACTGTCTTCGATTGACAAAGAGCAATGCAGAACTACCACTATCACAAGCCAACAACGAGGGGGCACTACAATATCTAATGGCTAGGATTAACCTAACAAAGATCTAATGACGTGATTTCAAAATTAACATCCAAATTATCCTTCCCTCCATCAAGAATTTAAAATTTTGGTGCCAAAGACTCTTTGAGACTATTTTGAGGGTTCTATGATAGTTTTGGGGGTTTTATGGCCACTTGGAGAGATATAGATTGCCTTAAGATGACCCATTAAATAAAAAGGAGAGTCAAATATGAAATAAATGTCTTTTTGATGTGAATTTGTAGTCATCTTGTAATTATAAGATTTGAGCTCTAGTTGTCAAGATTCCGCGTGTAAACTTTTTTTGAAGAGTAGAATGTTGCAATGTCCTATTTTATTTTTCATAGTGCATCTTAATGAAAAGCGAATGTATTAACAAGATAAATTTAAGAATATTCTCTTGGTGCATAGTTGTTATGTGACTATTGTCATTGTTGTGTATTGTAGGATCTAGAGGAGGCCATGGAGAGAGGACGTGGACGACGTAGAACTACTAAATCTCAGAGAGGAAAGTGGGTGGAAATAGATATGACAACGGAATCTACAAATACAATAGAGGAAAGAAGAGAAAGCAACCTCAACCAAAGGAGGAAGGTGTTTATGAATTCACAAATGCTACAACATAGAGGAGATAAAGTCATTTTTTTGTCCATGAGGCCTCTGAGGTTAAACTTATTGGTTCAAAATGCACAAGAATGGTGATTAAATGTGATTCTATCATCGAGGGAAAAGTTTGAAAATTAGGATGGCCAAAACATGATATCAATATGTCAAATATATGACTAAAGTGAGGTTTTGTGTTGGATAGCATATTCATTGAAATGATATAATTGGTGTACTAAACATTATTTACTATGTTCTATATTATAGGGGCCAGACGAGGCCATGGCAACAGATCGTGTCATATCAAATGAGGACACAACGGATGAAGCGGGAAATCAGGTACTCAAATCCAATTTCCTTAGGAAAAAATGATCTGATGGCATTTTGTGATACGTCCATCTTTTTTCACAGTATTATTGAAATTTATAATGTATTATCCAATCTTGACATAAATTAATGCATGTTGTTGATTATTTTAGATGGAGATTGGAGCAAATGTAGAGCCTGAGCATTCAACTAGAAAAAAAAAATGTGTACGTGGATGTGGACCTAAAACTGTTAAATCACGTAGACGATAGTGGGTGGAAGAGGATATGACAATGGATCCTGCAGACACAACAAATGATTGCACTGAACAAGAGGTTGGTCAGGACTATAGTACATGAGATGAATACTTTGAGAAAATTCTTTGGATGTTCTGTATGTCATGTAAAGAAACAATTCAAACGAGCGATTGTACACAGACATTACATATATGATGAGCTTCCAGTCGGTAGTATGCCTCCTACAATCAATTCAAATCCAATAGGAATTGTGGTAATGAATTTTCCAAATTGATATAAATAACATGTATACTTCATTTAAACATTATTTTATATTATTTAAATAACTAATTTTTTTCTTAATGGATACTTGCAGGATAAAGTTCTTAGTTTAAAGTTTCCTGGATCACCGACTTCCAGCCTAGAGGGCAATGCTCATTTATCAGATGATACATCTAACAAAAATATGTGCCAATATACCAGCTCCAAAGATGAGGAATTGATGAAAACAAGCAACAGAACAAGAACCGGTTTAAAGATGCATAATTTGCTTAAAGACAAGGGGAAGGTGGACTACATACCCTATGAGAATGAATGTGATGGAGATGATGACTTGCCCCTAAGTTTGAGATCAATTTATACAGAGACATTTGATCGTCGACTATATTACGCTTGGCCTAGTGATCAACAACTACCTAGAGTGTACGAGGTGTTTCAATTTTGGGGATACAGCTACATGATACAACCCTCCAATATTCATGGAGTGAATCTAGGCCTCTTTATTGTCCAAAATGTACATGTGCGATCTAAACATAGAAATAATTCAGAACAAACCACTAGGAGATTAATGCCATATTATGGCCCATCATATTACAGTGGTGAATGGAGAAGGCTAGTAAAATATAAGCCTAGCATGTCAGCATATGGTCTAAATTCAAATATGTATACACATCATCTCCAATTGGAAAGTAGAAAAGAAATGAATAGAGGTCATCTTATGTATATAGATGGATGTGCATACACACACAAAAATATTGCAGGATTTATAAATAGTATTAAGGAAAGGGACCCTACTGCAAGACCGAATTGTTAATTTGTTGAGGTTATAAATGATAAAGATGGAGATATGGAAAGAGAGGTTGATAGATTGATAATGGTTGAGGCTACTATGGACCTTACCATTGGGGATGAGTTATTGATTGATTACCCCTTCTTAAAACACACTCCTGCGTGAAAGAAGAGGGAAGAACAAGGTCTCCCTAAGGATGTTCTTAAGGGTAGAAAACCAAAGAATAATAAATGAGCGTGGACTGATGTTTTATAAACTATGTTGTCCAAATTGTGTTTTATTTAAATTATTGTATAAAAAAGGTAGTCTATAAATGTTCCATTATTCAATTGATGTATATATGTTCATACAACCAATATTTTTATTTTTTAAGCCATATTTGATTATATTTCTTTGAAATTGATACATTTATGATTTATCCAATTGTTGCCAAACATTAAATAATGCTTGCGTTTGTTGATAGGTAGAAGATGTTGATGAAACACATACTAATACCCAAGATCCAACTGGGTTATTAAGATTTGGATGGGATGATCCAAACCATCCTTTAAACAATACCAGGGTGAAAAGAGCATTATTGAAGAGAATACTATCAGCTAAGAAATTTGAAGAGTTGATGAGATACACATACACTAATGACATGCCACCTAGCCTTAATGATGATGATCCCGATAGTGAAAATGCAGTGTATGAAGAAGGATTGAATGAAATGCTTACAGATTTCTTTGGGGATGAAAACAATGATGACAATAATGATCATATGGTTGACAATAACGATGATACCAGGGGTAATTACCACCAACGTAATGTTGATGATAACAACCTGAAAGACTCCATCAAGCAAGCAGCGAAGACACCCGTGTTCAAATCGGGTGCAAGTAGAACCTCAAAACTGGCATGCACATTAATATTATTAGAAATCAAGTCACTATTTGGTTGGTCAGACAAAGGATTTACTACCCTACTGTTGTGAGTTGAAATCTATTTCTTACTTTGCAATTGTCAATTGGTGTACATAATTCATAAACATTCATCAACTTCGTTTATATTTCTTTAAGGGGATTTTAAAACTATATATTGTATATAAATAGTCCTAGTATAGATTGACATAACAAACATGTTCACCATAAGTCAAACATTCAATTGATTTAATCTCTTGCAATCTTATAGGGTACTAAAAACTAAAATATTCCCTAAAGATAATGTGTTGCCATCAACTTGCAGAGAGGCGCGTCTGTTGTTGGTTGAGTTGGGGATTGAAATATAAGCAAATTCATTCATGTAAAAATGATTGTATTTTATACAGAGATGAATATCAAAACAAGGTAGAATGCCCTGTATGCAAAGAGAAGAGATATCGTACAGATGTACAAGGTCCTACAGTTCCAAAGAAGGTTTTACATCACATGCCAATTATACCTAGACTTCAATGAATGTTTTGTTGCAAGTCACTTGCACAATTGATGGACTGGCATGCAAAGAACAGGAATAAAGATGGATTCATGCGAATTCTGACTGACTCTAAAGCAATGAAACACAGAGGAAAAATGGCCAAGAAAATTCAAAGATGAACCCCGTAATATCAGGTTTGGTCTTGCAATTGATGGAGTGTGCCCATTCTCTTTCCTGAGCTCAAATTATAGTGTTTGGCCAGTCAGATTGATAGTATACAATATTCCCCCATGGATGAGTGTTAGAAAGGAGCACCTTATGTTGACTCTCATTGTTCCAGGAAAACATCAAGTTAAAAACATGGATGTTTGTCTTGCGCCTTTTATTGATGAGATGCAACTACTATGGAAAGGCATACGAATGTATGACATATCACGTCCCCCATCAAATAGGTCCTTCATGTTGTACAGTGTGCTGTGTTGGACTATTCATGATTTCCCAGGACTTGGTGTTTGTTCTGGTAAGATAAAATATTTACGTATTTACACTCATAATTTATTTTCATCCCAACTTTCATACTTAGTTTTATACTATTTTTTTGATGTCATTAACATTACTTATTGAATTGTAGGGCTTCAAACAAAGGGGATATTTGCATGTCCAAGATGTGCAGAACAATTTCAAGGGTGATATTCTAAAGATCTACATAAATTTACTTACGCAAACAACATGATTTTTCTACCACTAGATCATAAGTTTAGAAATCACCTGAAGAATCAATTTGATGGAAAAGTTGAAAATAGAGGCCCTTCCATGATTATGGGTCCAGGTGATTGGCTTAAGAAGTATGAAGATGCTAAATTGAAAGATTGGGAGGATTTTTTTGATCGAGGTGATTCAATTGAAGAACCAAAACAAGTTGTAGTTAATGTGCCAGAAGGAATGAAAAGGAAATCCATATTTTATGAGCTCCCTTACTGGAAGAATCTATTAATATCTCACCTATTAGATCCTAGGCACGTCTTCAAAAAATGTCCCAGATTTTATATTTCAACATATATCAGGCAAAGAAAAGGACACCTTGTCGTCGAGGAGAGATATTGCTCTTTCGCGTACCAAAATTGATAGAAAACATTTGTGGCCAAATAGGGAAAATGAAACATATGCAGAAGCTCCATGGATTTAAAAAAAAAAGAGCTATACCAACTAAAAAATGTCATCCGTTCAATAAGTACACCTACTAGCTATGGGTCATTATTGGCTAAAGCTTTTACAGTTGATGGACATATCACAGGATTTAAAACACATGATTTTCATAATTTTATGAAGGTATTATATATCATCATTTAACATTTACTGGTAACATTGATTAAGTACTAAATATATTTTGATATCGTTATGTTGTGTGAGAAAAAATTACTAATGACCTTTTCATAAATGTGTTTCATAGCATATCATGCCATTGACAATTAGGGGGGATTCCTGTCTTACAGTTGACTTAAGGAATGCCATAAGTCGATTGTCAGCATTTACAAGGTATGTGGTTAATGTGTGAGAGACATAGATATATTATATTGCACTTTAATTTTTGACTAAAGGTTCATACTAATTTACTATTCTTATATTAGGTGGGTGACCTCCAAGGAGATCCACGAATGTGAAGTGCCAAAATGGAAGAAGGAAATTGTAGAAATTGTATGTGTATTTGAGAAGGAGCTCCCTACAAGTTTCATGGACCTACAAGTCCATTTACTTATACACCTAGTCGATGACATTGAATTGGCGGGTGTCGTATCAATGAGGTGGATGTTTTTCTTTGAGAGGTATATGAAAACTCTAAAAATATATGTTTGACAAAAGGCACATCAATAGGGTTGCATGGCTGAAGGGTATGTATTGAATGAATCATTTTTCTTCCTATGTGAATTCCTTGGTAAGGATTTTGAAGATGGGCCACACTTCTGGGATGAAGAACGAGCATTAGATATTATTGACAGAGAAAAACCACAATCTAATGGTGTTCAAGTAGAAATTAGTAAGTAAATTCATGATTAGTGCTTTTTTTTTCTTGCAATCATTAATTTACTCTGTAATTTATTTGTCAAATTAACATCATGACATTTGGAGTTTGAAATAAACATGTTGACATGTAATAGGTGTAGACAAAAGTGATATACTCGACAAGTTCATTCTGTACCACATGGACTTTATGAACAATGGATTGATCTGTATGATAAAAAGAGAGAAGAAGTTTTAGAAGCAAGGAGACAATTTAAGAGATCAAACCCGACGAATACTCCACTTCCCACTGATCTGCTTGGGGAATGGGGCAAAGATTGCACACTAGAATGGGTTACTGAACAAATTCAAAATCAAATAGAAGATGCAGGTATAGATTCAAACATAACAAAAGATGAAATCAACATGTCTAGAGGATGTGAAAGAAAGGTACAGTTGGAATTTTACAAAATGTTGTTTCCTTACAGCTTTGACACTATTAACTATTTTAATATTCGTCATTATATTTGTTTTCACTGAAATAAATGGTCTTTCACAGGTGAGGAAATATCCAACAATATGGGCATATGGTTGACATTATCATGTAGAAAGTGTAGATGTAAAGAGACGATCCTTTGATTGTGGCATCATGGTTGACTTCAAGCAATCGAGTCGATCAAGCTCAAAAGATAAGAATATAATTGAAGGGAATCTACAATATATTGGGAAAATACAAGAAATTATTGAGTTGGATTACTGCTCTTTTAAATGTTGTATTTTTAAGTGTAGATGGTATGAAGCATTTGAGAGGACATGAAGACATGATACCCATAGTGGATTGTTTTCTATAGATTCCTCATGTTTCCTACCGAAGGATAAGGAGCCTTATGTTCTACCAATTCATTGTGAGTAGGCATTTCTTTAACTCAAACAAGAAGCGGTAGTGATCATTAATCTATTAATTCATAGTTTATTACGAATATATACGTGTTTATTAATCAATAAAATTATTATACCATACGTCTAATATATGTATGTCATTCATGTGCAGGTATTTATCTATGAAGATATTTTGGACCCGAAATGGATATTTGTCATACATTGTGATCCAAGATTAAGGCATGTATTTGACGATGCATTAGTGGATATTGAGCAAAACAATGATGGCCAACAAAATGAGAAAGAGGGATTAGAGAACATCAAAGAAATTGACATCCATGATGATGTTGAAGATGGTTATCTTCAAGAACAAGAAGACAACAATCCAGAGTTGGATGATGGTATGGAAGACAACAATATGGATGGTATACAAAATGATGATCCAAATACATCTGGTAACAATATAGATGGTCTACAGTCGGATTTCAATGATGATGAAGATGATGGAGGTCAAGATGAGGATGATGATAATATTAAATACTTGAAAGAACATATGAACATTGACAATGATACACTAGATGACATTGTAGCAGACAATAAAGTTAATGACCAAGACTTCTAAATTTTTAGAATTATTTGCAATCCATGTTTAAAAAAGGATGATTAAATTGTTGGCAGTAATGTTAATTAAATGGATTGTTCAATTGTTGACAAATTACCTATTGCAATATCCTTAAATTGTTCAATCTTTGGTATGAATTGTTGGCAATAATGTTAATTAAATGGATTGATTGATGTTCTTCATAACTTGTTAATGGATAATCCTTATGTGATGGAAGTATTAAGTGATATAGGTCAAAGGATAAGCTCATCAAGTTCCTTAAATAATGGGCATTACCTTGTTTCACCAATGACAATTTACCTTCAAGTTTGATGGTGACTTCAGAATAGATTAAGGAGCTTATGTAATTTTGTCAATTAAATCATCCACTTCTATTAACCCAATCTGGCATATGATTTGGATTAATGTTTTCTATAAATCTTTGAACCCTGCTCTTAAAATAGAAAAAAAAAATTGGATTTTGAAAATATATACAAGGGAATGATTTTTAAAAGAGAAAGACCAGTGTCTGCCACATGAGGAATTTGTTTATCTTTAATTATTTTTCATATATATCCTTAATTGTATCTATGCCCTGTTATCTTGTGATAAGTACTTGAGTAAGACCATCAATGAAATATGAAGTGGACATATTATCATCTATATTAGCTAATTGATTGCACAAATATTTCAATTTATCAACGATCTCATGTTTCTATTCATTTTCAACACTTTTAATAAAGACATCATGATCATAATATTCTTCTTCATCATTAGAATGCAACATGTGATCGTCATAGGAAGTAGGAGAAAGAGGTAGTCATGTTTGCAAGGTGAGGGTTTGACCTAGTACTTTGTTGAAGGGGACATAAGGATCATAGATGTTTCTTAGGAATGCAAAATTAAAGGCATTAGGTTGTTTCCAACAAATGCAAACCACAAAAATCTCAAAATAAAAAATCAATCTTTCTTTATCCTAAACATAGGCATGGAAATTGCGAGTTCAAAAAAATGTAGGGAAATAAATCATACCCTATAATAGAAGATTTAAGTCCAATCCTAGATTTAATTAAACTTTAAAGTATGAGGAGTTGAGAGTAGAATAAAATATTGAGATATTAAGTAATTAAGATAGTGAAATGAAACAGTTGAGAAGAAATACAAAACTTATTTGATCTTTTTAGCATGATGTCAAATGTGAAGTGTGTGATTAACCTGTTGGTATTTATTTCCGAATCAGCAGAGGGTTTGCTAGTTCCAATGCACAGGCAGATTCGGCCAACGAATACAGGAGGTTGCGTGAGCTGCCTCCCCTTCACTTCTGGTTCTACCGCACCAAGGGGGGTATCCCTATAGCTAAAGATTTAACACTTTGACTCACCCAGTGACATGAAGATTTAGCTTTGTGATAATAGGCAGAATACTCTCATGTATGGACCAAGATTTGAATGACAAATCACAAGTTTAGCAACACTCTTGGACATGTGTGTCTGGTTATGGATGAGAGTATGCAGGGGGTTCCTAATCCTACTCCTACAACTAACAGGTTGAAATTATGGAATGGTTTGAAATTATGGTTTGGATGCAAGACAGGGGTTTTGGATCATAACTACTTCACAAGAACATACCAGTGCCTATCTCAGGGCAAGGAGTCAACTAGACGTATACATAAGAATGGCTTGCAACTCTCATTCGAATTTCAAGGCGTTAGGACTGGTGTTTGCCTTACAAATACCACCTAAGAATAAGTATTCAACTGTCTCTACTTACAAATATCCCAGTTGACATACAATCTTCTCCATACTTAACCTAAAAGGATTTAATCCACTCCTCGAATGGAAGTTAGAGATTAGGCATGTGACACAGAAATCTATACCCAAGAATCTGAGAAACCCTTAGCAACCAGATTCAAAAGAAGAAATTGCATGCAACAAATGGAGACAAACAGATAAATACATGCAACAATGTATTTTCCATATACAATGACAAGAAACTGAACATATGTGCAAGATACACTCAGATGCAACTCATAAACTCCACAGAGATACAACAAACAGGAAATGCTCTGTATTTCATTATTTTTCCCCCAAAATTGCCCAAGTCTTCAACCACAAAAAAGTGACACAGTTTGGCTTTTATACCAAGATTGTGTACCCAGCAAAAAAATTACAAGGCAAAACAAAAATCTGCCAGATACAATGCATGAGAAATGGCGCTCAAAAATTGAATGTAGTGGAGAAACAGAGGAGAAGAGCTAGTGGGCTCAGGATTTGCACCGTCGCCTAGGGATTTTCTTCATCAATCAGGTGGTTGACTTGTCAATTCCATCAATCATCCTCTGCAAGTCCACCATTATTGCCTCACCTATCCACAGGCCCCTTTGAAATGTAGAAGCGGATGCATCTATTGTTTTCCCACTCAAAAATGATTGCAAATACACAGGAAAAAACCTTCACTGTGGGTTTAAAACATGGCCGGTGATCATCTCCTATCGCATGAGATCCGCGGCTCAAAATATGCTGAAAAGTCAAGAACTAATGAAAATCTGCCACGTAGGCACTTCGCTCCTCTATCGCTGACCTTTCCAATCCTTATTTTGCCCTTTTCGCCCTTGTATATGCATAAACATATGCATATACAAATTTCCTTTTTAAATCTTTGTATATGCAAGATGCATATACATACAACAGTTCAACATACAAGGTGGGACCCAAGCTGTTATAGAGCAAATTGGAATTTTCAATCGGGTCCACCTTGCATCTTCTTTCTTGCATCATTCCTTGTATATGTGCATATACATACAACTTATACATACAAGGCGCGGATTTCAAATTATCATGAAGCATGCTGAAGTTGTTTGAAATCCGGCTTGTATCTAACTCTTCTTGTATATCAGCACATATACAAGCACCCAATATACATGTCACGGATTTCCAACTCATTTATCAGCTAGATTGGAGAAATTGGAATCTGAGTTGTATCTTATCAAATGTATATTTCCTTTGTATATCGCATATACAAATGCAATATACAACCCGCGGACCTCAAATATTTATTCACTACATTTCATTCCTCCATCGCGTCCGGGTTGTATGTCACATCTTTGTATATCGGGTTGTATGTTGCATATACAAACCCAACATACATGCAAACTGCGGATCTCGCCACATCATAAGGCAAATTTGAAACATCCTGGAGTTCGGCTTGCATCTCGTGAATGTATATTTTGTTTGTATGTTGAATGTACAAAGACAAACATATAAACCTCCCTAACATACAAACAGCGAATCTTTAGAGAATATGCGAGGAATGCATATTTTACCTTGTATGTCAGAGATACAAAGATCCTTGCATATCTGTGGACCCCGCCGCATGTATCTCCCCCTCGCCACTGTAGCAAATGCATCTATGCCCTTGTATATTTTTCAATGCATATCTATATGCAACCCGATATACAAAGTGGGAATATTCCCAGGAATCTGCGAAAGATCCCCCCTTTGTATATGCACATTGTAAGCCCGATATGCATTCAGAAATGCATCTCACTGATTTTTTCAAAGGGCGATAGAGTTTTTTGACCTGCCAATGCACATCTTACCTGTATGTATATACAAACACCCTTGTATATACAAAGACACCTGCACCTTAACTAATTTTTTGCATTTTTTACAACTGCAGATGCCGAAAGTGTTGGAATTTTTTGATTTCTTGGGAAGGTGCCTGCATATCTAAATGCTTGAAACCTGAATACTTATGTAGGCACCACCAGTGGCTCTGTCTGGGGACGCATGCCTCTTGCAGGCATGGTGAGAACCTCAGAATCTCTGGTTTCGCAGATTGGGCCTTATCCATTGGGTAATAGAGTCAAACATTGCACCAACCTGCATCACAAATTATATTTTTAGACATTATTTTGGCGGCCCTGGGCAGCCAAAAAGGAAGAACCACAACTTTATCTTGTCAAATGCCTGATTCCACTCTGAATAATCCCAACCACAGCTAAAAACATTAAAACAATCTGCCCGTAAGCTGATTTGATCAATTACATGCTTCACCATTTCTAAAAACTTACCACTGTCAGCACTGCCTCTGTCACTCTGCACCTTACAACCAGACATATAACCATACAAATTATAATATTCTTCAGCATTAGGTAACATATGTATGTTATGATCGTTAAGAAGTATATCCTCATATTGTATTTGGCAATATTCATTATCTACTTGGCTGGTGCATATAACCAAACACATATCCGGCTGATCCAAAAACTAAAAACACTCAGAAAAAATGAGACCCTCAATATCATTTATATCACTCATTGACATTGAAAACAAATCCTGATCTACACACCCATTTCCATCACTGCACATGTCTGAAACAACTGATGCTACACATTTATCATCAACAGTTTGCAAATCAGTACTATCATTTTCAAACAAAAGGTTAATTCTGCACCAATGAATGTCATAACTCACAATATCAAATGCATCCACATGCTCATCATAAAGGGGATTCATACTCATTGCAAAGGTCTATGTTTCTTCTTCATGACAATCTATTTCTTTTTCATTATCAAATCTAAAGTCATAAGAAGAACAAACCTGATCCATGAATTGATCATGGGTATCATCTTTATCATCTTTAATCTTTGATTGCCCCACATACAAAATTTATGCTACTTCAATGCACTCTGAAGTTGAACTATCTACATCATTTTCCAGTCCTCTAATGCTTCTGATGAAACTGAAATTGACTCTTGATCCATATGATCACAACTTTGCATAACTGGATCATTTAAACATGAATGCTCTTTGTTTAGGACTGGCATGCAAATATTACTTGGGAAATTATTGTTGTCAACTTCATTTGCTGGGCAAAATAGGACATCCTCCTCTATAACAGAAACATCATCAACTTGGAATGATGCAAAAATTGGGACAGTAGGGGTGTTAGTACTTTGACATTCATCTCTAACATTTAAACTATATCCCTCATCAACATTGGTGGCCTTAGGGCAGCAAATTTTTTTAGAGAAATAACCCTTTTGAATTCCATACCTCCAATTATTTTCAATGTCCATTGCGAACTGTTGTGCCTGATGCAATGTGGTGGGCTCCTTATCTCTTAATCTATAGCTCATTTTCTTATCAAATGCTCCCAAATAGACAACTAGGCACAATGCATCATTAGGTCTCATGCATTTTGGAATTCTATTCAATGCCCTCATAAATATGAGGTTAAAAGCTGGGATCAACTCATCTTCTTCAATATGGATATACATAAAATCACTAATAACTGCATATTCAGAAATTCTTTCACCATATTGTTCTAGAAATGCAGATTTAAAATCATGCCAAGAGCTGATAGAGTGAGCTAGAAGATAGGAGAACCAGTCCCTTGCATCTTCATCTAGAGATTGAACAAATAATCTAATAACTGCATCTTCATGGTCAATCTCAAAATCATCTATCACATTTATAAACTGCTGCAAGTGTCTCTCAGCTGATTCATCCTTTGCACCAATGAACTTGGGCAAATACTTTCTGATTTTAGATGGAAAAGCATTTGGATAGCCACAAATGCCATCAAAATTTATGGGCTTATATCTGTCAATGCTGAAACTTCTTTTATTACATGGTTGGGACTGATTATTATGCATCATTACATTTGACATCTCACAAGGGTGCATGGGCTGATAATACATCTTTTATGTTTTTGCAACCCTCTTTTCAACTCAGATTTTCAATCATAATAATGACCTTAGGCCTTTAAAATACAAACTGTTATTTCAGCTTTCCTAAAATCCTCCAAATGAATCTTTTAAACAATATTGCATACTCCTTTTGAAATGCAAACTAGGTCCTCACAAAAGTATGCAATCTAATCACCAATATTTCCCTTTTGACTAGTGCTATGTCACCAAATAGGGAACCTTTCGAATCTTATGAAAATACCTAGATATGTTGTAGCAACTACAAATTCAACACCTCTGGTGTCCTCTTATCAGGTTCTTTATATGCAGAGTTGCCACCTCCTTGGTAGAGGAATAAGCTTCAAACATGCCGAAGCTGAAAATTGATTTCTTTCTAGGTTCTCCCACAGCAGAGTCACACACATAACTTTTTAGATTTTGCTATAGCAAACACCTCCAGGTCTGCTTTTTCAATCTTTTAGACTCACACCTTCATGGATATGACATTGTCTCCCTAGCAGAGTCACCATCTGTTTGTATTTATTTTTGAATCCGCAGAGGGTTTACCAGTTCCAATGCACAGGCAGATTCAGCCAATGAATACAGGAGGTTGCGTGAGCTACCTCCCCTTCACTTTTGGTTCTGCCGCACCAAGGGGGGTATCCCTATAGCTAAAGATTTAACACTTTGACTCACCCAATGACATGAAGATTTAGCTTTGTGATAATAGGCAGAATACTCTCATGTATGGACCAAGATTTGAATGAGAAATCACAAGTTTAGCAACACTCTTGGACATGTGTGTCTGGTTATAGATGAGAGTATGCAGGGGTTCCTAATCCTACTCCTACAATTAACAGGTTGAAATTATGGAATGGTTTGAAATTATGGTTTGGATGCAAGACAGGGGTTTTGGATCATAACTACTTCACAAGAACAGACCGGTGCCTATCTCAGGGCAAGGAGTCAACTAGACGTATACATAAGAATGGATTGCAACTATCATTCGAGTTTAAAGGGGTTAGGACTGGTGTTTGCCTTACAAATACCACCTAAGAATAAGTATTCAACTGTCTCTACTTACAAATATCCCAGTTGACATACAATCTTCTCCATACTTAACCTAAAATGATTTAATCCACTCCTCAAATGGAAGTTAGAGATTAGGCATGTGACATAGAAATCTATACCCAAGACTCTGAGAAACCCTTAGCGACCATATTCAAAAGAAGAAATTGCATGCAACAAATGGAGACAAACAGATAAATACATGCAACAATGCATTTTCCATATACAATGACAAGAAACTGAACATATGTGCAAGATACACTCAGATGCAACTCATAAACTCCATAGAGATACAACAAATAGGAAATGTTCTGTATTTCATTATTTTTCCCCCAAAATTGCCCAAGTCTTCAACCACAAAAAAAAGTGACACAGTTTGGCTTTTATACCAAGACTGTGTACCCAGCAAAAAAAATTACAAGGCAAAACAAAAATCCATCAGATACAATGCATGAGAAATGGCACTCAAAAATTGAATGCAGCAGAAAAATAGAGGAGAAGAGCAGGTGGGCCTGGGATTTGCACTGCCGCCTAGGGATTTTCTTCATCAATCAGGTGGTTGACCTGTCAATTCCATCGATCATCCTCTGCAAGTCCGCCATTATTGCCTCACCTACCCACAGGCCCCTTTGAAATGTAGCAGCGGATGCATCTGTTGTTTTCCCGCAAAAAAGGATTGCAAATACACAGGAAAAAACCTTCGCTACAGGTTCAAAACATGGCCGGCAATCATCTCCTATAACATGAGATCTGCGACTCAAAATACACTGAAAAGTAAGAACCAATGAAAATGTGCCACGTAGGCACTTCGCTCCTCTATCGCTAACCTTTCCAATCCTTATTTTGCCCTTTTCACCCTTGTATATGCATAAACATATGCATATACAAATTTCCTTTTTAAATCTTTGTATATGCAAGATGCATATACATACAACAGTTCAACATACAAGGCGGACCCCAAGCTGTTATAGAGCAAATTAGAATTTTCAATCGGGTCCACCTTGCATCTTCTTTCTTGCATCATTCCTTGTATATGTGCATATACATACAACTTATACATACAAGGCGCAGATTTCAAATTATCATGAAGCATGCTGAAGTTGCTTTGAAATCCGGCTTGTATCTAACTCCTCTTGTATATCGGCACATATACAAGCGCCCAATATACATGCCACAGATTTCTAACTCATTTATCAGCTAGATTGGAGAACCATTGGAATCTGGCTTGTATCTTATCAAATGTATATTTCCTTTGTATATCGCATATACAAATGCGATATACAACCCGCGGACCTCAAATATTTATTCACTACATTTCATTCCTCCATCATGTCCGGGTTGTATGTCACATCTTTGTATATCGGGTTGTATGTTGCATATACAAACCCAGCATACATGCAAACTGCAAATCTCACCACATCATAAGGCAAATTTGAAACATCCTGGAGTTCGGCTTGCATCTCGTGAATGTATATTTTGTTTGTATGTTGAATGTACAAAGACAAACATACAAACCTCCCTAACATACAAACAGGGAATCTTCAGAGAATATGCAAGGAATGCATATTTTACCTTGTATGTCGGATATACAAAGATCCTTGCATATCTACGGACCCCGCCGCATGTATCCCCCCCTCGCCACTGTAGAGAATGCATCTGCGCCCTTGTATATTTTTCAATGCATATCTATATTGAACCTGATATACAAAGAAGGAATATTCTTGAAAATCTGCAAAAGATTCCCCCTTTGTATATGCACATTCTAAGCCTGATATGCATTCAGAAATGCATCTAACTGATTTTTTCAAAGGGCGATAGAGTTTTCTGACCCGCCAATGCACATCTTACCTGTATGTATATACAAACACCCTTGTATATACAAAGACACCTGCACCTTAACTGATTTTTTGCATTTTTTACAACTGCAGAGGCTGAAAGTGTTGAAATTTTTTGGATTTCTTGGGAAGATCCCTGCATATCTAAATGCTTGAAACCTGAATACTTATGCAGGCACCACCATAACCAATGCATTATGAAAAAAGAATCAAAACTAGGATTTTCTACTAGAATAATGATCATGAGATTGTGGCAGTGATTAACCAATTTTTTACATTCCTTCTTCACTTGTCCTCTTTTTCCATATTTCCAAAACTTTACTCTTATCTTCCTAGGGATTCTAGATTTTCCTCTTGACTTGGATTGATATTTATACCATTCCCCTCTAGATCCACTTTTGTCCTTGGGCCTTTGCAGAACATGCAAGGCATCCTTAGAACCTTCATCATTGAACTTTCTCCTCATATCTCCATTGAGCATTGTTACAATAAAGGATTCCATAGTCACCTTTGCAACACTACCATTTATAACAAGCATTATGTTCTCCTAATTTTTGGGTAAAGAAAAAAGCGAGAAGATACATTTGTCTTCCTCATCAAGTTAACATTTATTGAACCTATTTGACTCAAAATAATATTAAAGGTGTCAAAATGTTCTACAGTAGATTATCCTTCCTTCATTTTTAAATAATATAAACATCTTTTGAGATATAACTTACTACTTTATAATTTTAGTTTGATAAATATCACCTATCCTCTTTTGTAATGTGAATGTAGGGGTCTCTTTTGATTTGAATAACAAAGAAAAAGTAAATTGGAGACAACCAAATAAATTATTAGCAATCCAATTCAATAAACAAATGATAACCAAAAGTTGACCACCAGAGAATAGCAGCTTTTATATTTATTTTCTTCAAAGTACAGGCAGTGCAATATCTCTTTCAAAAAATCAAAATCCCAGATAGATTCCAAGCCATAAGGTCTTGGTTTCCTTTTATAAAGGAAGAAACAAGCTTCAGACCTTTCACATTCAAAATGGCTCTTTGTATTCCTAACCCTTGATATTACAATATTTGTCTTTTATAAGTCTAATTTAGATTTTCAAATATATTTGAATACATTTTGAAAACATGAAGAAAACATAGAGAGACAAAAAGAGAGCGTTCAAGATGTGGTGGTGCTATTTAATGCCATCATATGGCTCATTGCTCTTTTGTACCTCAACCTATGCTGCTGATGATTCATCTCTAAGATATTTTTCCTCCCATTTATATATTGTAAAATCACCAGGCCATTGGTAAGCCTGAATCTGAAGCAAGTTCTCTTGGTGATCTTTCCATCTTTTATCAAGCAAAGCTTTGACATCCATCACAAATTTTGCATACCCAACATCCAACACAATTACTCGGTTCAATATCATGTTGAAACTGAGAATGCTGACATCTCCATCCTTCTTCAAAAAATCCATAAATTGGAATACTGTTTGGGCGAATTCCATCTTCCATGTATCAAGACTTTTGATTTTCTCTTCTTCTGTCAGTATGAAAGGAATAAATTTATGCTTTAACATAGTAAAAGATTCAACCTTTGATTGCATCTTCTGGCTTTCCCCATTCACATACTGGTATTCATCAATGATCATTTTGACTATTTTCTCAGTGGGCTTCAAAGCTGTAGGGGCATCAAGATTCCTTTGCACTACTAAGCACATCGTAACCAAATTGTGATGATAGGGTTGCCATTTTTTAAACAACAAATCCAAAACAGAAAAGTTTATCTTCAATTGCTCAATAGCCTAAGATAAAGAAGAGTAGCAATCACGCACACTCTCAAGCTTATCCACAACCAATTTTACTCTATGCTCCAAACTTTTCTCAAAAATTTCAAAAACTTTCATATTTGCCTCATTCTTTATCATTTCATTTTGTTTATTCAAACTTTCAATTTCCTTTTCAAATTTCAGTCTTGTTGCATTAAATTCTTTAGTAGACATTGTGACATCACTGGCTGTTTGTGGCATAGGGCCGATAGGGTACAATGGCTTGACCTTGAGAAGAATTCACAGCTTGTAATTGTTTCTTTAATTTCACATTTTCAAAATACAATTTGTTTACTTCATCATTCATTACTTTTTGAGTTTGCTCATAATCTGTTAGCCTTTGTTCTAACCTCTTCACAACAACATGAGTAAACATAGTAGTATGAAAATTGAGAGCAGCTGCTTCTGTTGCTGATGTATCTTGTAAAGTCTTTACCACAACTGTACCCCTCATTTCTTGAACAATATCAAGCAATCTTGGTTTGCTTGTATTCTATTGAGTAGTCTAGATTGCAAGGGTCTCTGTCTTTGGATTAAAAACACATCCACTTATGCCATCTTCATAATCAAATTTTGAAACAAGTTGTGGATCATCCTGACTTCTAACTTGGTCAAGCAAAATACCATTTTCAATTCAAGGCTAGGGATGATGAGCATATTACTTTTCAACAGCATTTGTCTTGCCTCCTCTGGACTCACATCAATTTCATCTACTTTCAATTCTTTTAAAGTTTGTGTAATGATTTGATCATGTTGTGTTTCATCAGCACCCATTTTATTTATTGCAACTTTTTCATTATATTCTTTCATTTTCATTTTCAGCCGAATGTCCTTCTGTTTACCGCCCAACCACAAACGTTATGAATGACTGTCGCAGGACGGCGGGGGCGAAAACCAATTACATTCTCCTCTTCCCGCTCTACCGCGGGCCTCGGTTGAAACCCTTGCGGGGACATGATAAGTGTTATTACTGCAATGCTGCCGATTACTTTTCAAACCTCCACGGGACTGTGGGAAGAGACTAACACCGCCAAGTGTGAGATGAACACCGCCAAGCCGCAAGCATCAGATGAACCGTCCATGGGGTAGTGGTAGCTTCTTGATATCAACCGCTTCCTACTGCCAAGCTGCAAACTATTCTTTTATGTTCTGCAGGAATGTGGTATGTGCTATATTTCATTCCTCTTGTTCCCGCATAACCGTAAAATATAATCAATTAACCTGCGGGACAACGATAATAAACAAAAACACTCATATAGTAAAAAATAATCAAGATTGTTTCACAATGACCATGATATATATGTATTTATTTAGTTGTGGGGGAATGTTGGGGGTGATTGATTTAATTAAATAAATGTGGATTTATTTAATTAAGGATGAGACTTTAGAGGAAGGGTTAATATTTAATTAATGTCAGAAGAACGGTTAGATTTATTAATTAAATAGCATGACTTATTAAACTGATATTAGGAGGAATGATCAAAGTGGTTAATTAAATAAATACAATTTATTTAATTAACATTGTAAGAGGAGATGTGGGATAGATCTGGTGCGATGTTAGGCCATGGTAAGATTTAGGTGTCTATATTTCTAACAGTGCATTAGTTTTTGGGTCGATGAATAATGATCACAATTTATCTTTGGTAATTTTTTCCTTCACCATATCATGAGACAATTTTGAGGAACAAAATTGATAACAAATTTCTCTATGGGTTGCCCATGTATTTATTTTCCTTCACTATTAAGATAGATTCAATTAGGAATAGGAGAGCATCCAACAAGGATCAAATTAATGAGTGTAATCATGATTATGTTATTGGATTTCAAACTTTGTCAACAAAGATATACTATCAAATTCCTAATGATGATTTTGATACACTATCAAATTCTTAAGTCTAATGCACTTAAATATCGGTCTCATCCTTCAAATTTTCAATAGGAAAATTTAGTATTCAAAAGGGTGAAAATAAGCAAGAAAATCAACAAAATGCTCACCATGTTGTTAATTTACAGTCAACTTCAGATGTTATTTCATCTATTTCCCAAGGTGAACTAGTGAGGGACAATCCTATATTATCTATTAATGTAATTAATAAGATCATAGAATACATAAAGGAAAATAGATATGTAAACCAAAACACATTCAAATATAGAAGGGTTCTAACATATATGTCACTTCTATTCAAAATGAACAAAGGAAATATACACAGAGGTAAGATGAAAATTTGTTATATATACCTCTCTTTTACTCTACAAAATGTACAAAGTAGGCATTTTTTCAAGAATACCATCAGTTATTCTACATGTAGATGTTGACAAATATCCAACATATTGTATGGTGCATTTCTTATATGGATGGGATGAGAACAAATGTACTCAAACTTGTATAGTCATGCCAACTAGTAGATCATTATGGCATATTGTGGCATACGTGGACATCATGACCATGTGTCAGATGCATACAGTGCCAATTATATGATCATGTTTTGCTGAATAAATGTCATTAGGTGGCACACGTGTATGGAAGCATAACATGTGGTTGTTGATGTTCCATGTGTCTAACTAGCCACCAACATGTGTAGTAATGTGTATAGCCACACTATCTAGATCGACCTTGAAGATATGTAAACCTTGAATAATGCCCCTAATAACCCTAAACCCTAACCCCTAAACCATAAACCCTAAATAATGCCCCTTATAAGCCCTAACCCGACCCTGACCCGCCATAAACCCTAAACCCCTAAATCCTAAACCGCAAACCCCTAAACACTAAAGAGTACTAAACCCAAGCAACTCTAAACCTCTATCTCCCTATCTAGCCCTATCTCTGTCATTCCTCTACTCTCAATATCTCTCCCTATGTCTCTGGCCATGTCCCTCACTCTCTATATCTCCCTATTGGTCCTCTCTCTCTAAACACTAAACCCTAAACCTCTAAACCTTAACCCTTGAACCATAAACCCTAAAGTACCCTAAATAATGCCCCTAAACCCTAAACCCTAAACCCTAGTAAACTCTAAACCCTAAACTTGAGCAATTCTAAACTCATAAAAGATAATTAATGCCCCTAAACCCTGACTGCTAACCCCAAGCAACTCTGTCTCTGTTTCTGTCTCTCTTTGACCTATATATTATCTACCAGCTCCTAGCTAGTTAAATCCTTTTCCTAGCTTTCCTAGTTTTCCTTTTCCTTTCCAATTTCCCTTTAGATCCCACCAATTTTTCCCTATTTTACTATTTTCCATCTCTCCTCTCATCATTCAATCTTCCCATCCAATGAACTTTAGTTTTATCAGCTTGTTTCCATTTCATCCGGCTGCCAATTTATATCCTCATCCCTCTTTTCATGTCCTAGTTTTCTTGTTTCCATTTGCTTTGTTGATAAGGGAGATAAATAGAGATAAAGACAAAGCAAGAGAGAGAGAGAGTCCTATAAGTTTTCCATGCTTTTTCATTAATGATATATATAGGAATGATAGGGGGCTGAGAGAGGCAAGAGATAGAGAGAGATAAATAGGTAGAGAGAGATAGAGAGGAGATAGATCATAGGGAGAGATAGAGGAGACAGAGGGGAGAGATAGGGAGATAGAGAGAAATGCAAGATATAGGGAGAGATAGATAGGTACGTAGAGTCAAGAGAGAGGAGATAGATTGGGAGAGATAGAGGAGATCACAGTCGAGCAAGAGATAGGGAGATAGAGAGTGAGTGAGATGTCTAGAGAGATAGGGAGAGAGATTGAGAGGTAGAGGGATGATAGCTAGAGAGAGGGAGATAAGGGAGAGATTATAGGGAGATAGAGGTTTAGGGTTGTGTTGGTTCTCAAAAATGCAGGCTTCAGGCCACAAGAGGTTGCCAATCTCTTGATACGTTTTTGGTCAACAAGACAGGCTTTGTGTGATAGGACCTTCTCTTTTGGATCTACCAGACCTAGGTGGGTATACCTATGTAAATGAGGTAGACTTAAACTGTGTGTTTCCTAGTCTAGGAATCTATCCACAATGGCAATTAGAAATGGAAAGATATAGTTCTAATTTGGTATAAATTGTATAAGCAATATCAAGGTCAATACTATGTTTAATTGATAGAAAGTTTTAAGTAAAATGAAACGGGTGAGACCAATGCCTTGTTGGGTAAATGAAGTCAAATGAAAATCTAAGATGAGTGGCTTATATTTGGTAGTAATTCTAACTGTTTGGCACACTAATCTTGGTTAATAACTTGTATAAACATGTAAGGAAATAATTGACAAAATCTTCTTAATAATCCAACTGACACAACCAGGTTACTTGTAATTTATCAAAAGGATTTTTAATCCTTACTTGAAGGAACCAATTGAATAAATCAAACAAGAACAGTAGATGATATCAACTTGGAGACAGAATGCCAACCCTAATTATGTGGTTCTTCTTACTGATCCAATTAATACTCCTAGATTACTATGATTGACTAGAGGGATTTAATTCCTTTGAGGAAACCAATTAATCATCTCACACAAATACAAAAAATGTGCATTGATAAACTGAGTATATACTTGATATATCAATTTTAATAATAAGGAAGCACTAAAATGGAGACAACCAAATAATTGAATAACTTCAACAAACAATTGATACCAATATGACGCCATAGAATCAGAGATTTTCCATTAACTTCTTCAAAATTATGCTTGCAATATGGTCTTTGAGTTTGTAAATATTATGGAACTTTTCTACTATCTACCAGTACTCCCTTCTCGTCTCCTCCCTTTTTATCGGGTCTTGGTCTCTCTTTTTATAGGAGAGGCAAACAAGCTTCAGACCCGTCACAACAGAAAAGACATAACTATTCATAACTATTAAGAAAACACTTTTAAACTAACAAGATTTAAGAAAATATTTTTAATTAGAAAGACCAATCCGTTATTCACCGAATAGAAACCTGTGACCAATCAAGGCCTGAGCAAGGCATTCTATTTTTTGATGTGGTATCTCCTCTTCACATTCAATCCTCTTCAGAACCCAAATATTTTTCTTGCCATTCACTTATTTTCAGATCACTAGGCCACTTAAATTCCTATATGGCTGCAAAGCTTACAAGATGGCTTTTCCATCTGTTGTCCAAGAGGTTCTTGATGTCCACCACAAACTTTGTGTATCCATTGTCCAACATGATAATTCCATTGAGCAGAGTATGGAACTCAGTGAGTTTAATTTCCCCATCATTTTGTACATGTGCCAAACATTTAGGAATCATCTGACCAAACTCTTCTCTCCATTCATCTACACCCTTCAATTGGTTATCATCTTTGAGGATTGATGGGATGAAACGGCATTTGATGGAGTCAAATGTACTCCTCTTACCTTCCACTTTCTTTTTTGTATCTACCAAATACCGATACTCCTCAATTATGCTTTTCACCATTTCTTATGTAGGCTTGAGCCTTGATGGGGCATCTAGATTTCTATGTGTGGCTTTGCATAAAGTAGTTAGTATGTGGAAGGTAGGTTTCCATCTCTTTTGAATCTTTTCAAGAATGGAAGAATTAGTGTTTATCTATTCCAGAGCTTTGATCAGATTGTTGAATTGTTCATGTACCCCATTTATTTTGTCTTTCAATATATCAACTCTGTGCTTTAATATCCTGCTCGGGATCTCTATGATATGATTTTTGACATCTTCCTCATTATGCTTTTTCATCTTATCAATTTCCTCTTTCATTTGTTGGATTTGGGGATCCTTTGTATGGACTGGTGGGTGATAGACAATTAATTCATCTCCCCTTATTGTGGTGGCTTGTTGCAACTGTTGTTTCAGCTTTTTATTCTCAATGAACAATTTGTTCACCTCATCATTAGATAGCTTTAACCTTTTCTCATATTCATTAATTTTCTTTTCCATGTTTTCTACCACATCTCTGGTGAATATTACAGAATGCATGGTTATGGTGGCAGCTTCAGTAGGAGTTGTGTCTCTCATAGTTCTAATCATGGCTGACCCCCTCATTTCTTGTACTACATCAAGGAGCCGAGGATTCCTTGTGTTCTTCTGCTTTGTCCATAGGGAAAGTGTTTGGGTAGTAGGGTTATACCCTACTCCTGAGACACCTTCCTCTGAATCAAATTCTGCAACTAACATGGGGTCATCTTGTGCTCTGATATGATCTAAAAGAAACATTTTGGACAACTCCATCCCTGGTATAATCAACATATCACTTTTCAACACCATTTCTCTTGCCTCCTGGGGAGTTACATTAATATTATCAATATTCAATTCTACAAATGTCTGAGCCTGGATCTCAGCCTGTTTTGACTCATCAGCTCCTATAAGATTAATCTTCAACTTTTCATCAAATTGTTTCATTTTCATTTTGATCCAGAAATCTCTAAACTCATTGCTGTGTATAAAATTATCATCCTCTATGAATCTTAGAGAGGCCACTACCTTCTCATCCTCTTGAATCTCATCAGTTCCCTCCTCTGACAACCTAACCTTTGGATCATGAGGCTTTTGACTTTTTTGTTGTTTCACTGCCTCTTTCAGTTCAGTCAAGGCCAAGACTGCTTCTTGTTTTTCATCATCACTTGAATCATATTCCACTAATGGCTCCATCTTCTATTTTTTGGCCTGTGGCTCATGAGTGGGAGATGGAGGGGATGGACGTGTAGGTGATGGGGGTGATATCTGAGATGTGGATGTTTCATGTGGTGGTTGGTGGGGTGTGGGCAATGGAGTGAGTCCCTCATCTTGGGCCATTTTGTATAATTCATCAAATTTACTCAAAATCATTTGCATTCTTTTTAGAAGGTTGGGTTCATTTGCAAAAAAGCCTTTGAAGCTTCTATCTTTTTCCTTCCTCTGATTTTCCCACCTCATCATTGTATTCCACCTTTTTCTGGCCTGCATTACATCAGCAAAATACACCAAATTCCTTATAACATCCTCTCCAGAATCAAATTCATGTGAAATAGCCTTCTTCGTCAATAGGGTTCTTCTGATCATATTGATGTGACCCTCTAGGTCACATACTATTTCTGTTCCCGGTTTAAGGGAGTAATTAACCCTTATAAACCTCTGCACTTCTTTGAGCATACCTGACCCAATGGCCAACTCTTCAAACATAGTTAATTTAGGCAAAAATGTGCCTTTCCTCTGATTTCTCATCAAGTCATGTTGCATCCAGAGCATCTACCACATAAACTCCAGGAAACACACTCTTGCAGGTACAAACTTAGGTAAAATGTGTGGTGCTTGGTTGCACCCATATACTCTGATAATCGTGTGTTGTGGCATAAGGAACCAATCAACATAATTATGAGTATAGCCTTGGTCTAGCCCATACTACATAGGTCTCATTACCTTAAAGGGATACTTATTTTTGAATTTCTTCTTTTTCTTCTTGTAGGAATTTTCTGAACTGTCACAATTGGAACAAGAAGATTTTCCCTTTTCGGGGAATTGATTAGAAGGCATAATCTGGTAGCAAACAGATGAAGAAAGTAAAGGCTGTACCTTTTTTATTTCTTTCTTGGCTTTTCCCTCTTCACAGATCTCTTCATTAATCTGTGTTAAGAATTGAACTAACTGTGGATATGTTAGCTCTTTCATTTCTATATTTTCTGTTACCAGATTCTCAAGAACTTTCTTGTGATAGAATTCTCCTATCACAATACCAAAACTTTTCAAAAAAGTAGTGAACATGAATTCATGATTCTGCTCACGGCCTGACAAATAGAAATTCTCATATTGGACATCACAATATTGTTTGAAATATTTGAGGTCCTTACACTTACCTTTGATAAACTTGTTGTAGGCCAACTTTTCTCTGGTGTCTATTTTTCCAACAAACAGACGAGTCAGCTGAGCACAGACTTGATCTGTTCCTTTGTCTAACAGACTTTCTCTGTAAGCATCATCTAGTCTATCCCAGACATGTCGTGCCACACCGGTCATTGCATTAAGAGCCTGCTTTATTACCTGCTTTTCATCAGCATCAGCATTAGTGGATATATAATTTGTTATCCAGGCTCGCATGGCATCTATACCTCTTGTATTTTCAATATCTTCAAAATGATCAAAATTGACAAGGGGTGGTGTATCAACTTTCAGAGTTTGAATATTTTTAAATGGATCAACAGGGTTAGATCCATTAGGATTAGAACTAGAACCACGAGCCATTTGGAACTTTCCTTTGGCTTGTTCCTCTGGAGTGGTTTCTCTTAGATTCCCTGTGGAGGGATCATACACCTTTTCAATCACAGGCTGCCTAACGTCAGTCTTTAGCTTAGGTCCTTCATACTGAGCCTGTAGATATCCCTTTGTACTTGAAGGAAAATTCTTTGTCTTCACTGTCTGCTGTTGACAAACCGTATGGGTCACGGACTGAATAGTCCTAGACTCTTCGTGGAGTGCAGACTTTATATCAGAGCATTTTGATTTGATGGAATCACTCATAAGCAGTTGTGATTGTGCAACTGAATGAACTTCTTCAGAGATTTCAACAAGTCTCTGACTATTATGATTTACAAGTATATTTCAGCTTGACTTTTGAACTCATTATACTGTGTTTTGAGTTCCTGGAGATCTTTGTTAACAGAGTTCATCCACTGATCAGTGAGACGCCTTTCCAAGCGTTCAAGAGTGGAGATAAGAGAATGGAAATTCTCTTGGGCACTGAGGCATGCTTTCTCAGCCTTGACTGCTTCGATCTGATGCCAGATCTTTCTATCCTCAGCAAGAAGCAAGGATTTCCTTAGACAAAGGTTTGTCCAGTTAAGCATTTTGCTTTGGCTGGTACCTTGGGAACTTTCAGCAATAGGAAATAAATGTAGAGGCCAAAAATCAGCTTTATAGGTTCCGGTTGTATCAAATAAAATAAAATCCCAGAATGGAGGGATGGTACCGGGAACGAGACAAGGGCTAGCAGGAGTGGCTATAGCCTTTTCATGGGACTCAGAAATATCCTGTTTGGGCATAGTGGCTTGTCGTGTTGAAAACATTCGGATATGGCCAGTTTTAGGAGGAAAGACAAAAGAGCAATCTTCACATCTGTACAATCCATTATCTAATTCTAATTTTTTTTTATGGGTACACGATGTACTAGCAGGAATGGCTGAAGATGTTGAATTGCTAGGCTTTGCAACAGTGGGAATTGTAAACAAACTTTCAAAACCCTTAGAGGGTTGTAGTCTAACGCTCTAAGAATGAGGTAAGGAATTCACAGATGGACCAGGTTGGTTATAGTTGAAAACTCTCTCTGTTCTCATGGAAGGTCTAGTGCGCGAGGCAGTCTGGTTGCCGGATGAGAATCTGATTACTGCCTGATCATCTATTTCTTCAATTGAGATGCCTCTCAATTGTAGTTGTTTCTCATTTTCTGCTTCTGCTTGACTATCACTATCCCAAAGATCTAATGCCCATTCTTTAGGCATTTTGATATCTTTGTGCTTCACTATCTTGGGAGCAGTTAACTGTGTGCTATCACTGGAGGATGTCCAGATGGTGGAAAGACCTTCTAACCCTTGGGCTTTTCTGGGATTAATCATTAAGGGTATAACCTTATTGTATAATCTGTAGTGAACCAAAAATGTTAGGGAATGGTCGACAGATTTCTTCTTCATGAAGAGGTTCATTGTCTTGAAGTTGTATTCAAGGACATCTTTGAGGTTTCCATCTTTTAGACTAATAGGAAAGTCTAGCAGACAATCTACATAGATTGGACCTTTGGACATTGAATCACAACCAGCACCAAGAAGGGAATGAGACAATTTATAAAATCGGGCATCTTTTAACATCATCATTACGATGATAGGTAAGCCTTTGTGATAATGACCACAGATTCCTATTCTGACATAGGACAGATGCATGAATTGTGGATTATCAGGACTAGCTAAGGCTTCTTTTTGAAACTTTGCTACAAGGGCATCTGAGAAAATATTTAACTTACCCTTACTACCACCTGTAACAACATGTTGCAGGGTGGCAACATGACAACGTTGCGAAGTTTTATAACCAAACCAATTCTTAAACCTTTATTCTTTTTAAACATATCTATAACACCACTAGGTACATCTTTATAGATATCAGAAGATTTAATTTTAGGCACACAGAATTCTTTATCAGGAAATTGACTACTAGCAGAAACTTCATCTAAAACATTACTACTTGACTCAGGAGTAGAAAATGAACTTTCATTATTAGAAAAAAAATTGGTGAACTTAACTTCTGTGTTGCGATCTGCCATATGGTCGATGCTTTCCATAGTCGATCCAGAAGTGCTTGCTCTATCCATTCTGCGCTTGAACTTACGCTCAACTCTGCACTCGAAATACAAATTACTGCCACAAATCTGCCCTGACGCACTCAAGCTTAAACGGGACTTACACAACGAGGACTTACAACAGAATACTGGTTTGTATGAGCAATACAGAGAGCTATATAAGGAGCAATATAGTGAATAGTATAACACTTATTGGCTAGTTATGGTTAGACAACAACGATAACAACAGACAATAACATCATCGGCTCTGATACCAACTTTGTAACACAGCTGCAAATGACAAATGAAGTGCAAAATAGCATATCTAATTCTCAAATAGATCTTATGTATATTATTATGACGTACACTCAGGAACATTACATTCATCATCTTACAATGCGCGCTGGCATAGACTTAGACATCTATGTGGAAAGAGGAGCTTAAAACATACAGAGCAAGCTAGAGATAATAGCACTCTTGTTTTTAAACTCTTCTTACTACATAAAGAGCATGCTATCTAAAGAGCAAACCAGAGATAATGGTACTCTTTTACAGACCTCAACACTTAACCTCTAGACTCTATAGGATTTCACTTTGCCAGAAATCATTGAGAAGAGAAGGCAGCCCTCTTGCCTTATATAGGGAGTGTGGGCGGAACTTTAACCTTATCTTCAAAAATTCCTTTTGAAATCCATCCATGAAGAGTGGACACGTTGCAAACCTTATCTAAAGGATTACCCTATTGAGGATAAGGATTCCTCTGGTGGGACCAATTAATCCATGAACAAAGATAAGGCCGACCAAACGACAAAACTTTACAAGATTCCTTTTGATCACGAGAGGAATAACTCGTGCTTACGATAAGGCACGTAAGCTTTCCCCTTTTACCGTGGAAGGGCCCACGTCTTTCGATTATAGCGAGATGAAAGATGCTCTCGATGGATGATAGGCCCATCCATTAGCCTAGGACCCGGTGCTGTTAGAGGTACTGGAGTTGAGGTGACATGGCTGGTTGAACATGCAGCCTTCACAAAATTTGCCATCCAGATGAGTGCAGTCTGGTGAGTGATAATTGCCACTGGCACCATAAGTTGGTACTTGAGGATCATCAACCGAACAGTTGACATAGTTTGCACAAGTTTGTGTAGACGAATGTGGGATGCATCCAGGTGGTTGACTACCTTCTTGTTCCTTCCACATAATACTCATTGTTTTTAACTTATATGGGCCATATAATCCTCGGGACATAGCTTGCGGTGTAGCACCATTCATTCGGTAGGTTTTTGTATAGATCCAAATTGGTGTCTGGTGAGCATGGAAGTATCTCAATCTATTACCTACTGTCCAATGCTCGAAAACAGAAGAGGTACCTGCTGGACCATAGACTTGACATAAATGTCTACTAATTGGATTTTCATCAGGTGAATTAAAAACAAGTTTAAAAATACACCCGGTATAAGCGGTAGTTCCTTCAAACTGCAAATCTTTCGCTGGTGGATATGGTCCTTGAAACAGGCTGTAGATATCAATCTGACAGCAAAATCATCTTGAAACACTGCAAAATCACTTTTTGTACACCTGCTATCCCAAATGTAGCACCAGTTTTGTACAGGGAGTCTAACTCCTCTTTCTTGTGTACACAATTGCATCCTTGTAGTCCACTTCATTTCATTTTGATACATAATTAAGTGACACAATAAAGAATATTTTCTGAAAGTAATAGGGGCCTTGGATTCCCTAACTTGTAGCAAACCTTCATGTGCTTGTTCTTCAATCACAGATGCAAAATCAAACCCTACATTTGACTCAGAATGTTGAATTATCATAGCCATTCTCGTCAACCCTATTTGCATTTGCTCCTCTGCATCTATCCCCCAAAATTGACACAACGTATAATAGGTATTCTTGAAATAAACTTGGAATTCAGAAACTTGGAAAGGTTCCATTTTGGAAGAAGGAATAGAGAGCCTTCTATTATCATCACCCCTCTTCATGTGTAAGGGGAGCTCATCACTTCTATATGTTCTCCTCAACCTCTTATATTCTTGCTCAAGTTTCACTAAGTTCACTTCTGTTACAGTTTGTTTATTGAGGTTGAAACATTTGATAATGGCATCTCTATTGATAGCCACTAATCACTCACCGTTTGGAAGCCTCACAATTTTGGTTGGGGCATGGTAACTGTGGTCAAGGGCTTTA
Organism: Cunninghamia lanceolata; assembly: GCA_027924645.1. Lineage (NCBI taxonomy): Eukaryota > Viridiplantae > Streptophyta > Pinopsida > Cupressales > Cupressaceae > Cunninghamia > Cunninghamia lanceolata. The sequence goes on along the minus strand of BSBN01001038.1, from coordinate 6,507,498 downwards.
ATCAACTCAACGTCAATGAAAATGTTGGGAACATTTAATTTAGCCAAATCTAGGGCCCATGGGTTTGATGCTAGTTCTTGCTCATTCCTTTTTAGATAAAAGTACCAGTAGAGGTTCCATCCTGATAGAGGTACATAGGGGTCCCTACAGCCTCGAGTGAAGTCTCTAAAAACCTTTTTAGAACCTTTGTCAATTGAGCCAGGCAACAATGAAAGTAGAGGGGATTGCAATGAAGACTTACTGGTTTTGGCTTCATCCTTCTTAGCTCCTACCTTAGTCCTTTTAGGTTCCATTTTATGAAATTCACAAGAAATGATGAGCAGAGCTTACCCAGAAAAATTGCCTTGAAGAATTCTCTTTACTCACGTGGTTTGAACTCCTGTGTAATTTGTCTTCCTCTACTATGAGTGAGAAATCTTAATTTGTTTCGCGTATTTTCAATACCAAGACACATTTACTTCTGGCTCATAAATTCGCACAATTCAAATCTTCGTGTTGAACTTAAATCTTCATATTTTGATGTTGATGTGATTGGTATGCTTTAAATAACCCAACGACTTGATTACCACACTACCGTAGGTTAGGTTTTGGCCCCTCGAGGTATAGCGGTATAGTCCGTAGTGTATAGTATTAACTCTTCTTACCATCATACCGCGGGCTGTTTGAGAATGTTCTGCGGTAAGAAGGTATGATATGGGTATTATGAAGGCTAGCCACTGTGATAGTGGTATCACGGTAAAAGGCAAAGATGACTTTATGAATGGTAATAACATGATTTATTATGGAAAAATAAGAGTAGGAGTCATGGATACACAAATAAAACACTCAGAACTTTTATGAAAATTCTGGTTCCAACAGGTTGTTCAGGTTTAGGGTTTAGGGGTTATGGGTTAGGGGTTAGGGATTAGGGGCATTATTTAGGGTTGAGGGATTTAGAGAGAGAGAGAGAGACTTCTTTTGACATGCAACTGTAAACCCTGAATAATGCCCCTAAACCCTAAATCCTAACCCCTAACCTCTAAAACATATATAAACCCTAAATAATGCCCCTAACCCCTAACCCATAAACCCTAAACCTGAGAAACCCTAAACCCCAAACCCCTAAACCCTAAACCCTAAACACTAAACCCAAGCAACCCTAAACCTCTATCTCCTTAGCTATCTCTCTATCTCTATCGTTTCTCTACCTCTTAATCTCTCTCCCTGTGTCTCTGGCCATGTCTCTCACTCTCCATATATATCCCTATAATCTCTTCTGGCTATGTCTCTGGCCATGTACCTCACTCTCTATATCTCCCAGCTATTGGTCCTCTCTCTAAACACTAAACCCTAAACCTCTAAACACTAAACTGTAAGCCCTAAATAATGCTCCTAAACCCTAAACTCAAGAAACCCTAAACCCCTATATATCTCCCTATCTCTAATATTGTCCCTCTACTGGCTCTCAATCCTTCTCCCTAAATCTCTACAGGATATATATCTCGCTCACTCTAGTACTCTCTCTCTCTCTCTCTATAGCTATCTGCAAACCCGAGCAACCCTAAACCCCAAACCCCTAAACCCTAAATTCAAGCAACTCTAAACCTCTATCTCCCTATGATATATCCCCTATCTCCCTATCTCTATCATCCCTCTACCTCTCAATCTCTCTCCCTATGTTCCTAGCCATGTGCATGTGCCTCACTCTCTATCTCCCTATCTCTCTCCATAGTTTCCTCTATATCTCCCTATCATTCCTCTCTCTCTATAAACCCTAAACCCTAAACCCTAAACCTCTAAACCTAAACCCCTAACCCCTAAACAATAAATCCTAAACCCTAAATAATGCCCCTAAACCCTAAACCCTAACCCCTAAACCCGATCAGAAACCCTAAACCTATATCTCCCTATCTCTCCCCTCTCTCCCTATCGCCTTTGTTCCTCTACCTCTCAATCTCTCTCCCTATGTCTTTGGCCATGTCCCTCACTCTCTATCTCCCTATCTCTCCCCTCGGTCTCCTCTATATCTCCCTATTAGTCCTCTATCTCTCTCTAACCCCTAAACCCTAAACCTTAACCCCTAATCTCAAAACCATAAACCCTAAACCCTAAATAATACTCCTAAACCCAAGTAACCATAAATTAGGTGCTAATTAGGTGTTAAATTTAGGTGCTACACAAGGCGCTAAATAAGGCGTTAATGCAGGTGCTACAACAGGCGCTACAATAGACGCTAAAACCGGCGCTAAACCAGGCGTTAAATGTGGTGCTAAATTAGGTGCTATAGTAGGAGCTAAAGTAGGCGCTAAAGTAGGCACTAAAGTAGGCACTAAGTTAGGTGCTAATTTGTGCCTAATTTAGTGTCAACTTGTTCTGGTCGACACAAAAAATGCCAAAAACAATGCCATCCTGATAAATAGTGCCAATTTTTTCAAAAAAAAGGGGAAAATACATAAAAACAGTAAGTGGAAGCAAAAAAATGAAGCAAAAAAGGGAGCTAATCACAGGGATTTGTTGTAGTGAATGAAAAGGGAAAATGCTTTTTCTAATCAATCTAGATCTAAAAGTATGAAAGTAATTAATCTAATATGCAAGATCTAACTATCAAGGAAAAAGTAATGTTTTACTGTTTCCAAGAGCAATTTTGTTTCTCTAATTACTATTAATTGAACAAAAACAATGAAGGAACCTGAGATAAACAAAGATTTGTTGACTCCACTATCCCTCAGCAATCCTTGTAATAGGCAACCTCGAATCCTTTTGTGGCAGCAGGTGATCCTCTTGACAACAAAATGACACAAAGATGTAAAAAGAAGCTTTGATGAAGCTTGTATGAGCTCAATGAGAGCTTGGATAGAGCACAATGGCAAAGAATGAAGTAGCATGATGCTACTTGATTGAACAAATAAAGCAAAAGGCACCTTCATCCTATAAGAGCATTTGAATGCTAAGTTGGAGAGCAAAATTGGCAAGAGCTGTGTGCACAATGGATTTGCCTCCCTTTGCGCTTGATGGAGGGGTATATTTATTGATTTAGAGGACGGAATTGATTGAAGAGTTAACTCATTTTGATTGATGAGTTAACAAAGATGATTGGGGAGTTCACTGATTTGATTAGAGAGTGATGAAGCAAAGATAGCTTATCACTGAAGAGGAAAAGGTGGAGAGGGAATGCATGAGATTGATTGGAGAGTTAATTTGAGATCAAATAGACCTAATTATGCATGTGTGCGTGCATGAAATAGTTAACTCTATATCAAGGATAAAAAACCATGCAAATAGAAAGAAAAATAGACAGAAATGGAGCAAAAATGCAAGAGAAACTCAAGTTTTCCGCATCTGCAAAAATGGCAGGGTTGCCACTTTCACCAAACAAGGTCGCCCGAGGGTTGCCCGGGGGAGATCCGGGCTGGACAGGGTCAGAAGCAGAAACTGAGGCTGGGAGATGCAAGAAGAGGATGAAAGAAGGGGTTTTGCTTCAAGAAACAGGTCTGTCATGTGGAAGAATCCAAATCTCCACTTGCATCAGCAAGATCTCCCGGGGGAGATCTGGAAATAATAGGGGGAGATTTGGATTGGTTTGACGAAACTAAAAACTGAAAGTGGGAGATGGATAAGGAGACCTCTAGAAGGCTTCTAGGAGGTGCACTAGAGGAAAAACATAGGGGAGAGGTGGAAACTCACCTACAAGACACTCACAAGGCTTAGGAACATGGTCGAAAGCCAGAAAATGCAAGTTGACAAGTGTCGCAACAAGAGTCGAAAAGCGTCGCAAACGGGGATAAGGAGAAATTGACAAAGAAGAAACAACACAAGACAAGAAAAGAGGACACGTCATCAAGAGGCCTACTGCTTAAAGGATTTTATTTCACACTTACATGTACATGACAAGGATTTGAATCATCATAGGGGTCCTCGTGGAGACAGTGCGTGATTTTTGTGCTTACATATTTGCCCCCTCGGGGATGGTAGTCTACATGAAAGGTAGGTATGGTTCCCAAACTAGGCCTTACCTGTTGTCAATTTCCCACAATTTGTACTTGCAATAAGTAGTATTAGTCCGACATTTAAATATATCAAAGTAAATAATGAAAACTGAAATGATGAACTTACCATGGATCGTTAGATTTTGACTAGTTGCTTGCCATTGTCGGTTTGGACCTATAGGGATGAGAGCACACAAAACAATGCATAAAATGGATGCATAAAAGCAAAAAACTAGTCTAAAATGCATAAATGAAACTAAGCTAAGGGAAAATCAAGCAAGCCAAATTGTGAGATCAGAGCAAAACGGTGACGAAATTATTCGTGTGAGCAGTCGTTGGAAAGATATTGTCGAGGAGATCGCAAAGATGGCTGCCTCTTCTTTAGCCATGAAGAATCAGGTATGCAATCAGTGAAAAAACCCTTCTCCAAACCCTAGTTTGAATTTTTTTAAAAATCTCTTAAAATTATCCATTTTTGATGATTTTTCCTGTTGCATTGCGTTTGTCTCGTCATTTAGAGCAAGATTGGTCTTTCATTTTCTAAAATCAGTCGAAAAATGAGGTTTTTATAGTAGTTTTCAGTTGAGGGATCCTCCTTTAGGGTTGCCCCTTTTACCAGGTAGGGTTGCCTGGGGGAGATCCTAAAAAACACCTGGGTTGCCTGGGGGCGACCTTGTTAGACTAATTTTTGACTGCATTTGATGTTGTTTAACGCTTGTTTCACTTTGATCTGACATGATTTGGTCACTGTATTTACCTGTTTGTTGCAATTTTGAAAGTTTATATACTTTTTTTGTGTTAGGTTTTCTACAGTTTTATGATTTTTAGGGATTTTTACGAGTTTACGAGATCTAATCTAAAGTTCTCTTTTGATTTTGCAGGACATGCGTATTCAATGGAACCCCTGCCGAGAGCAAGGATGGCTCTCAAGGATGTTTTCTTCATTGAGTACTAAGGATCGTGCTATACTGAAGAGGGCAAGCCTTGCTAGAGTTTGTCATGTGCCGGTGAGCCGGTGATTCATCCCATATCTCGCATATGCTGTGACATCTTGACTTACTAGGATGTAGATAGAAACACATTTAGGTTCATGTAGATTTCTGAAGAATGGACTATCACTCTATATGATGTGTATCGCATTCTCAAGGTTCCTGTGAGAGGACAACCTTTGTCTCTTCCAGTTAGCGAGTCCTATGAGGACAAGGATTCCTAGGCTGCATTTATGGGAGTCAATCACCCTGGGGATCAAGCAGGAGTTTAGCTTACCTCCGTGCCACGACTTCACATACCACTCTTGAGGAGGTTCCTGATTGGAATGATTGCTTCGAGGCTGTCAAGAGACAAGGCCTCGGCTCGTTTGAGATGGTGTTGGGCACCCATCATTCGTGAGATTGAGGAGGACACAATTTACAATTGGGGTCCTAACTTTTTGACCATGGTTTACAGAGATTTCTATTAGATTTCACGGTGAGGAGCTCTAGCTTTTAGCCACTCTTCTTTGATTATGGCATGGATATTTGAGCACATAAAGCCCTACCAGAAGATTATTCCACTTCCAGACAGGTGGCTACCAAGAGTGGTGAGGTGGATGCATGTTGGTCACTTTGATGCTACTTTACCCACTATTGTTACTCTCACATATGAGGACATGATCTTTGATCCTTATCGTGATATGGAGGGAGCTTGGGCACGAGATGGTAAGATCAGAGAGTACTGTCGCGAGGTATTTGAGATCATGGACTGCAATGGTCTTGTTGAGGCTCATCGAGTTGATCATGTCTTACAACAGTTTGGTGAGGACATCCTTGAGGACTTGCCCCCAGTGTCTACGTGTTACGGGACTGTTCAGGAGATGGGTGAGATTAGACAGAGAAACATCATTTGGACTCCTTTGACTCGAGGCATCTTCATTACTGGGGTCTCTAGAGGAGGACGAAGGGGAGGGAGAGGGACTCCTTCCTGATCTTTGATTGTGACTATTGACTCAGAGTCTACTGAAGAGGACTACGTTCTAGATAGTAATGATTCGTCAGATGAGGTCCTTCCCAAGGATGAGGATTTTGATGACATTAATGATTAAGATGATGTTCCTAATATCCCTGAAGGTTCTCCTATTGTTCATCAACCTCCTCATTTAGATGAGGTGATGCGTCAGCTTGACCTTGATTGGAAATTTAGTGATCCATGTAATTTTTCATTTACTTGCTTTTCACACTCTTTGTCCTTTCTCTTTTGTATGGAACTAATTTGGTCCTCTTTTGTTTTGTTATTTCAGGTAATGTCAAAGAGTGGAGGGACTTTGTTCATGAGATTAATGTTGGATTAGCTTCTCCCTTCACTAGGATGACTCGTGATCATCTTTTGGATGATCCTGGTGTGCCCCTTGCTACGGGATGACACATTGACATTTTTGCCCCTATCTACCATGGGTGCTAGATAACTACAGAGTTGAAGACCCAGGTTGACATGCTTAAGGGTGAGAACCAGGTAATGTGAGAGATGGCTCGTCTCAACTTTGGACGACGTGATGCTAGCATGGTGGGGCCCTCTCAGTCACATGCTCACAGCAGAGTACCTCATTCTCATAGGTCTCATGGAGCAACGAGTGTTACTCGTAGACGGAGGAGCCGAAGTCCTGAGGGGTCCATTGAAGGAAACCACCCTTGACTTCCCTTCTTGAACCTGTGCCCCCTTGCATGGCGAGCCTCTACATTTCTTGAGAGCATTTTGTCTTAGCTCTTTGATATCCTTTGTATATGCAAACTTCAAATGTATGAAAGTTTACCCTTCTATGGTTTTCTCCTACTTAATCTGTACTCATCTCTTGTGCATGCTTAGAGGTTTTTGGGAACTTTTTGATTATGTTTGACCTTTTCAACTAGTTTTAACAATGCAAGTATGATAACAATGACATGTTTTTGTAATTTTATATGACATATATATGAGATGCAGTTCACGATATGATAATGCAGGAACACAAGAAATGATGAAAGGAAACTTTTACTTTTACTGAATGTCATGAGTTATGATATTTGAATTTATTGATTTGAGACTCTTTTTCTAATTTTGATATGAATGCAATGTGGAACAAACAATGTGACTGCTCTTAAATATGATTTTTGATTCAGGGGATTGTGAGTTGTCCTAATATAAGAAATCTATCTAGGGCTATGAGATAGGATTTAGGGAAACTCAAGTGGGGAGTGGGAGTGAATATGGAGTGTTTCTAATTTCTAGACTTTGCTAAAGGCTAAACACTGATCCTTATCTAGATAAGACAAGTTGACAAGCTTTCAACTCAGACAAGTAGCAAATTTTATTGGTGTCGCTAGACTTAGATCATAGATGGCAAGCAAGATAGACTCGGGGTAAAGGATAAAAGGGAATGAACAAGGGTCCCTTGGCAAAAGATGATCCTAGAGACTACTAAACTCTTCGATTTTGCTCATCTAGTGCATGTGTGTGCTTTGTACCTCTCTTTCTCTATTAAAATGTCACCCTTGAGGCTTTGAGCTTAGACTGATCTCCACCCAAGAGTACGGACATTCAACAATCTCTCTTTCACTCTTTTTTTTGTATTTCTCTTTTTTTTCTTTTTACTTTTTTTTTTGTATTTTCTTGACTTGACTTTTCCTCATTTTTTTGGATTCTCTGACTTTTCAAGAAATGAATGCTTTTTGGAACTTTTGGTATGCAATGATTTGATCTCTTAATTCTCACTCTTTTAATTCTCTTATTTTGATCACTCATTTTTTTATTGACTCGAATCTTAGATTGATTCCTTCAGAGTTTTGATCTTCCTAACATTTTTGGCTAGGAAAGATAAGGGACTGAGCGCCACCTAAAGCTTTTGTAATTTGGTTGGACTTCTCTAATAGTAGGGAAGAATTGGGAAGGTCTACTTGTAGGCTTCTTTTGAACACTGTAGGTTTGAATACTGACTTTTCTTAGACCTAATATCTTGACTCATAAGACTGGGATTAGTGTAAAGCTAAGAGCTAGGTTTTGATTAGAATCACTAGGAATGAAGGGGGTTAATGGCGATTGTGGAAATGAGGAATCTCTAGGTCCTGAAAGGATGACGTATATCTAGACAACATTAGACTCCTTACTAAAAGGAAAATAGTACAAGAGCAAGTCGCTAACTGTAATGCAAGATGAACAGAATGATATAGAAATGCAAGAAACAAATTATTTTTGACATTTTCATTTTTTTAATGTTTTTGTGGTTTTATGTTTTATGATTTTTTTGATTTTTTAGACATAATATTTCTTGAGGTGAAAGGCATTGACAGTTTTGCCAAATTCCTCTCCCTCCATTGTGCACAAGAGATAGGCACCATTTCTGATGTCTTCTTTAACCATGTAAGGACCTTTCCAGTCTTCCAAAAAAGCTCTCTTTTGTCTTCTTTTTTTGTTTTTCGTGCTACCTCTTCTTAGGACAAGTTCTCCTATTCTGTAAGGTTTGTTATTTGAATCAATTGCTACCAAATTAGTGGTTTCTCTTGGCATTGTGAGACGAAGTAAGTCTTAAAAGACTTGTTGATGGGAAGGGGTCCAATACAGAACTTTGTCACAATTCAATAGCTCTGCAATAGGTCGAATTGTTCTTGCATATAGATCTTCACTTCTAGTTTTTATTGGATTCTTTGCAAGAATTGGAACAACTCAAGAGGAGTTTGTGGTTCCCTTTGTTCATCATGAGGGACAAAGCTTATACTTGTCCTCCACTTTGGTTTTGGTCTCAAGTCCATCGCATACCCAACATAGCTCTTTGGGAGTTCGAAAATGACAAGGTCATCACCACCAACTGTCACTCTCATCTTCCATTCTTTGTGAAAGATTCCTTCACTTTCTTCATCTTCATTGGGAAGTCTTTCAACCATTTCTATTTGTACCCGAGGTGCTTGCCATTCACCGAGCTCATTTGATTGGACCGAGGTAGAGGTGGTCAGTTTTTCTTGCGGTTGTGATACCACAAACATCCTAGGTAACATTCCTATAACATTGGTTGATTCATTCTCTATGGAATGTGCCTCTTCCATGGGTATTATTGGTTGATGCGAATCCTCCGTTGGTGTGAGAAGTTCATACAATTCAGTTTCTTCTGGCATCTCAGGAACATGTGATTCACTTAGTGGTGACAATGGTGTGTAACGTTCCGTCATATCTTCCTCTGCATCCAAGAAAGCATGTAGGTCTGCATTCCTTAGATCTAATGTGATGGTATGAAATATCAGTTTAGTTCTATGAGGCTTTTCCCCTATGCAAGGGAAGAGTTTGTAAGCCTCTTGGGTGTTGATCATGAGTATCTCTAGGGGAAATTGGAGTGGTCCATCTCATTCGATCAACTCCATGATCTCAATCATTTTCTCTTTGGGAACTATTTCCTTTTTCTTAGGAAGCAGTTCACTCTCTAAAGTTTTTATCTCTGTAACATTTATGGCATTTTCTGGGACCTTCGTTCGTTTAATGCATATGGACTAAGGTGTGGGACTAGGGACGGTTAACTTGTTGGTAGGGAGTTCATAATCTATGGGGATACCTATATGCTTGTTTGGCGTGTTTGATTTTAACATACTAAAAGGCTTTGGATCTCCCTTTCCAACATATACTTTCCCTAAGTGTAAAAACTGAGCTTCTTGAAACAATATGGAAGGCACAACCTTCATTATGTGTATCCATGGCCTTCCAAGAATCAAGTTATATCCTGTGTCCTTGTCTATGACATAAAAAGTGGTTGGAATGGTTTTGGGTCCCAAATTTATTGGAAGGGTAATTTTACCTATGGTGGTCACCTTTAGATTATCATACCCGCTTAGAGTATCTCTTGAGGCAGTAATATTGGTGTGCCCATAGCCAATCCTCTCTAAAAGGGAGAAAGGAACTATATTCATTGCGGCCCCATCGTCGATTAACGTTTGTTTGATGCACGTATCATAGATCCACACTTGAAGATATAATGCAGGGTCCCTTTTTTTTGTCAACTCTACCTCAGAGGGCATCTGTTGTAGGTAAAAGAAAAACCCTGGATCTTTGAGTTTTGAGTTTGGTAGATTGAGATTGTAGTCCATGTGATTGATTTGCTAACTAGGTGGTGGCATAATTTGGTCGAGATATTTTAGGCCTATTGCTTGTAGTAACGCAGAGTGATGTGAAGGGGAGTTCCTGAGTAAATCAATGAATGAAATGTGCGCATACGTTTTCTTTAAGTCATCTATGAGTTCATAAGGTCCAATGGGAGCTGGTATTGGCTCCACTATTGAGATGGTACCCTCATACAGTTCTATTTTCTCATTCTTATCCTTGCAGTCTTCCTCTTCCTCTTCATTGTGCATAATCTAGACTAACCCCATCATCCTAGCTTCTCCTTTTTGTCCAAGTTGTGGTGGGATTTCAGGGTTACTACTTTGAGTCACCTTGTTTTGATTTGCTGTGTCTATGTCTTTATGCGTTGGGAATGGATCCTGATAAATTCTCATGTTTGTGTTTTGTGGTGCTATTGGAGCTTGATTTTGTCTTGTATCTTTGTTATCTGATGTGACCTCCTGTGGGTTTAAGAATATTTCTATGAACAAGTGTTGTTGGTCTTCCAATAATCTTGCTATGAACCTATTGTATTCTCCAGAAGATTCTGTGTTGTGCCCCTTTGTTCTATGAAAAGAACAAAATTGGTTGAATTCATATGGGGGTCTTTCGTATCTTCCATCATTCCCATGAACCCGTTTCTGCTGCAATTCCAGCTTTGATAATTGTCTCGAGGGTAGTACCCATTATTCCTAGGTTGATCTATGGCATTTACATTAGAAGGGTAGTAATCCCTCCCATTGTAATCATCTTTTATCTTCTTGATTGGGGGTTGATCTGTCACCCCAACTGTGGTTGCACTCTTGTTGTTTTTGAGAATTTTGATGATAGAGGTATTGTTCCCCGTGTCTTCATTTGTCAGTTTTTCGTTTGAACCATAGACCTTCCTACCACTATTGATGGTGGCTTGGTCAATCCTTAAGGCACTTTCCAATGCTTCCTCATAGGATTTGTCTGGTAGTTTTTAGACATCTTCTCTCATGTCTTTGTTGAGGGCATGCAAGAAGAGATCACAAAATTCCTGTTGGTCCATGTTGGGAGCATTGGTTGAAGAATAGAGGACTTGCCTCCATCAAGTGACAAAGTGAGCCACAAATTTGTTTGGTTCTTGTTTCATTGTAAGGAACTCTCTGATTCTTGTTTTAACGAGTTTGTTTGTGTCAAAATCCATGACAAACTCTTCAATGAGCTGTCTGAATGAATGGATTAAAGCTTTTGGAAGACGATAATACCAATCCAGAGCAATACCTTCAAGAGTTTTTGGGAATATCTTTGCTACAACCCCATCCCAAGGGAGGAGTTCTCTTATGGCCGTGGTGTAGGTTTTAATGTGTGAATTTGGATCTCCTTCTCCTTTGAACTTCAGGAGATCTGGCAATGGTCAAGGCAAGTGCACACTTCTTATGTTTTGGTCCAAGGGTTCTTTCAAATACTCCAGTTACGTTCCTAAAAAGGCACTTTGAGATTGCGAGGTTGATAATGATAACCCCATAGGTGGGTTTTGATAACCTACTGTTGGACTTGTTTGAATATTCTGGATAGGAGGATTCCTGTTTAGACATGTGTCATTTCTAGCATTCTGTGAATAGTAAAATTGAGGTAGGGAGGATTTTGTGATGCCCCCTGGTCCTGTTCATGGGACTTCTATCTTTTTTTAGGAGCAGCTTGTTCTACTTCCAAGATTCTAATTCTTTGTACTAGCGTTCCGATCAAGTCTTCAGGAGTAGCAGCTCTAGATGTTTCTTCATTTCTAGGATGTTCTTTTCGCATACTTTCGTAGTGATGTGCTTCCTCGCGTGTAGTGTTTTCTTTTTGTTCTTCTTGTAAGGCAATCCTCAATGCCTCTTGAGCATCCTTGGTTTCTTGTAGACACTTTTCTAACCATTTAACCTCCTCATCGCGATGGGTATTCGACGTGCTTGACAAAAGTTGTTTGGGTCGATGTATTTCTGACCTCACCCTTCTTGCTTTATGTGGGGCATTTGTCATGGTTGGGTTGTCTTCCCATGCTGGGTTGTTGAAAGATAGAGGTCACCTAGATTCTCTGAGATCTTGCTCATAGTCAGAATCCTCATAATCATAACAGTTGGTGATTGACACATCAGGATGTGGTGGTACATACCGTCTGAAGGAGGGTGTCTCTGGTTCTATTGAGGGAATGTTCCCTTGGTTTAAGTCTAGTTCTGTCATATTCGAGGGTGCATAGACACCATAGAATAAATGGAATGGATGATGGCATAAATGATGGAAGTTGAAACAACACAAGCGGCTATGAAGAATGGTATGAAAATGTTTTGAAGTTTTTGTTAACTATTTTGAGATTTTTGCAATGGGAACGCAAACAACATAACCAAGAGGCTCTACTCTTCATGTCGGGTTCACCAAAATATGTATGCTCAAAATCGTGACTTCGGTTGCCTGGGGCTTTCGGGTCAAATTTTGGCATGCACACGGACCCTTTCCCTCCTTGCCACGGGGCGATCCACCATGTCACTCTTGCTCATGTGGAATTAGCCAGTCGAGAGGAGGTGAGACACGACGGGGGTCTGGCTCATTGGAGAGATGGACTTCGTGGAGAGGGGTCGAAAAGTACTATGGCCTTTGTTGTTGTGTGCTTTGTTGTATGTTTTGCTTGATTGCTGTTGTAGTTGAGATAACCTTATGACCCGTTCTCTTCTTCTGTTTGGGTTTCTAAGATTCCACCTCTGTGTGGGTAAGTGATTGTTCTCGTTGATGTCCTCTTGTCTTTGTTGGTGTTGCAAGAGTTCTTGTTGTATTTGTCGTTGTCTAGTTTCTTCTAACAACAAGAGGACAAATGGGTCTCCTTGTGGTAAGACAAATGTTTCCTATTGTGGTCTTGGATGGATCTCTTGGATCTCGTCACGAATAGCCCTCACCCACTCTCCTCTTACTCCTAAGCACATTCATGGATCAGGAGGGAGGTATATGTGTGATTACTAACCTTAACCAGATCTAGGTTTTTGACCTAGGGTTTTGTTGACCTAGGGTTTGACTTGTGTTTTGACTTTATGCTTACCTCGTGATGGAATTGAGGGTTTGACTGGATTGTTTATCCGTGGTTACCTCATGATGGAATCAAGGGTTTGCAATTTTGTCTATGCTAAGGTTTCTATATGCTTGCAAGCTAAATGATATGCAAAACTTTCTTTTTGGTATTTTTGAGAGTATTTTGGAAATAAAAGTGCTTCTAATCTATGAAAAGGAAATATGTATGCAATCTATATGACTTTTTAGATGCAATGTTAACCTATGTTTTTTTTTTGTGTTTTAGATGTTTTTAATGCAATCTAATCTAATGAAAAGGGAAAATGCTTTTTCTAATCAATATAGATCTAAAAGTATGAAAGCAATTAATCTAATATGCGAGATCTAACTATCAAGAAAAAAATAATGTTTTACTGTTTCCAAGAGTAATTTTGATTCTCTAATTACTATTAATTGAACAAAAACAATGAAAGAACCTGAGATAAATGAAGATTTATTGACTCCATCATCCCTCAGCAATCCTTATATTAGGCAACCTTGAATCCTTTTGTGGCAGCAGGTGATCCTCTTGACAACAAAATGACACAAAGACGCAAAAAGAAGCTTTGATGAAGCTTGTATGAGCTCAATGAGAGCTTGGATAGAGCACAATGGCAAAGAATGAAGCAACGTGATGCTACTTAATTGAACAAATAAAGTGAAAGACACCTTCGTCCTGTAAGAGCATTTGAATGCTAAGTTGGAGAGCAAAATTAGCAAGAGTTGTGTGTACAATGGATTTGCCTCCCTTTGTGCTTGAGGGAGGGGTATATTTATAGGTTTAGAGGAAGGAATTGATTGAAGAGTTAACTCATTTTGATTAATGAGTTAACAAAGATGATTGGGGAGTTCACTGATTTGATTAGAGAGTGAACTCTATTGATTAGAGAGTGATGAAGCAAATATAGCTTATCATTGAAGAGGAAATCGTGGAGAGGGAATGCATGAGATTGATTAGAGAGTTAATTTAAGATCAAATAGAGCTAATTATGCATGTGTGGGTGCATGAAATAGTTAACTCTATATCAAGGATCAAAAACTATGCAAATAGAAAGAAAAATAGATGAAAACGGAGCAAAAATGCGAGAGAAACTCGAGTTTTTCCGCAGCTACAAAAATGGCAAGGTCACCACTTTCACCAGACAGGGTCGCCCCTGGGTGACCATGGGTCGCCTGGGGGAGATCTGGGCTGGACAGGGTCAAAAGCATAAACTGAGGCTGGGAGATGCAAGAAGAGGATGAAAGAAGGGGTTCTGCTTCAAGAAACAGATCTATCATGTGGAAGAATCCAAATCTCCATTTGTGTCAGCAGGATCTCCCAGGGGAGATCTGGAAATAATAGGGGGAGATTTGGATTGGTTTGACGAAACTGAAAACTAAAAGTGGGAGATGGATAAGGAGACCTCTAGAAGGCTTCTAGGAGGTGCACTAGAGGAAAGACATAGGGGAGAGGTGAAAACTCACCTACATGACACTCACAAGGCTTAGGAACATGGTCAAAAGCTAGAAAATGCAAGTCGACAAGTGTCGCAACAAGAGTCGAAAAGCGTCGCAAACGGGGAGAGAGAGAAATCGACAAAGAAGAAACAACACAAGACAAGAAAAGAGGACACGTCGTCAAGAGGCCTGCTGCTTAAAGGATTTTATTTCATGCTTACATGTACGTGACAAGGATTTGAGTCATCATAGGGGTCCTCGTGGAGGTAGTGCCTAATTTTTGTGCTTACAGTTTCATAACCAAATTGCCACAAATATTGACTCAATCATAAAAAAATTTAAAAGATTATTTGATTTCCATTGCCACCTCCTCCCTTGTAACCGTATTTGTCTCCTCATTTTTAGGTGATTGTTTCACTAAAAAAATTTAAATTGTTAGCATTGCCACCTCCTCCCTTCTAACCGGAATTACCTCCTCAATTTTAGGTGTTTGTTGCACTAAAAATAGTATCTCCGACAATCCGTCGAGAAGAGGTCATTTTTTTTAGCCAATCACAATAGAGAGAAATAATTTCTCCAATTTTTTTTGTAAAAATTTTCTCATGTTCACATAGGAAAAGTTCAAATTTAATTCAAATTTGCCCAACAAGAAAATTTATACTGTGTTTTGATTGGTTTACTCTTACTAGATTAATCACTAGATAAGCCACAACGATAGTGAAGGCAGGTACTAAAAAGGGTTCAACGTTGCAAATTGATAAGCTAACAACTTTTCTATTGATTATAAATTTGTGTGACAAGCCCTTCTTACTAAAATCACTTGTGAAGGTGTAAGTTTGTTAACGTTTAATAAGATATTTACTTTCGTATCAAATATTTTATTAAATATGGAAAATAATATAATTTATTTTTAAAATTTGATAAATCTAAAAAAAATTAATTATTAAATATTTAAAATGAAATCACTTGTGAAGGTGTAAGTTTGTTAATGTTTTATTAAATATGGAACAGAATATACTTTATTTTTAAAGTTTGATAAATCTAAAAAAAGTTAATTATTAAATATTTATAAAGAATTACGTTGAGAGGTACTTTACAATGGAAGAAAGGCATGGAGGCTCATGTCGTGACCATACATTAAATCAATGTTATTAAGCTCTTATTATTCTCTAATTTATCCTCACCTCCTTTCTATGAAGTGCACCAAAAAAATTATATGGAGTGATATTATTACTATTGAATAATTTTGTTTTCTCTCATAAATTCAATGGAAGGGGGAAACTGTGCAAAGAAAATTCTGAGTCAACACAAAATCAATGTTATTAATCTCTTATTATTCAATGGAAGGAGAGAAACCGCGTAAAGAAAATTCTAAGTTTATCCAATGGAAGGAGAGAAACGTCGCAAATTTTTTTTTGGGTGAGTGCGAGATCATGATGGGCCAAACAATGGCAATGGAGCAAAAACTTGTTGGATGAAAAAGTGCTAACATTTAGACTAATATTTAGATTTGGATGGAAATGGCGTTAATATTTCTAGCTCAAATATGGCTTCCCTTCAAAAATGCCTTCGGATTACCTCATATTTTGGCAAGTGGGAGTCCCAAAACTTGCCAAAGAAACTTGCAAAACCATCCATTTAGTGTTATCCTGAAATTTTCCACAATTTTATCCTTGAATCTGATAGACTTTTTTGTAACTAAATTTAATCAAATTAAAAGGGTTTGTAGAGGAAGTGATGCAAGAGGTACTCCCTCTTGCTGCTGCAAATGAATTCTACAAAATAATACACAGATTGCAAACACAAATTTCTATATTTTATTCAACTCAATAACTCATTACATTACACTTTCAACAAATATACAAATCTACAACAAAAATATTTTTTACATCCACATTCATGGCCTCTCATGGCCTTTCAACTTCTACAGAAAACTCCCTTCTTTCCCTCACACCCTCATAGCATTCTTCTCTGCTTCATAAGCCCCTCTCATGGGCTGAGATCTCCCAATCTCACTTCGAGAAATTTGTTTCAAAACAACAATCAAATTCTCTTTTAAACACTTCTGCAATCAGCTATGCTTGGCTTTCCATCTTCCCCAACTTTTATTCACACAAAGACCATCCAAATAGAAGTGACCTTCCAATGCCCTTTCAGCTCCTATTATACGTCTCTTTTCACTCATATTTTTTTTATTTAATTCCCTTTTAAAAGAGACTTAGGCACCTTCTTGGTAGTTTTTTTAATGTCTAAATCCTCTTATTTTGGATGCTCAAACAAGAAAAACTTCCCCTCAATTAATTTCAAAGGCCTTCTTTGGCTTCTAAAGGAAGACATAATTACAAAGAATGAATTAAGCCAAATCAAATAAAATGATGCTCTAAGTGTGCAAAATCGGGTGTCGACAGGCGAAAAAAATGAAAGTTCTCCGTTTTGCCTCAAAATTTGCCCAAAGGTGTGTTATGAGCCCCTCAGGTCCTTTGTAGAAGGATTTCACTCCATCCTTCCGGAATTATGAAATTTTAAAATTTTTGTAAACCGGCGACACACTTTCGGCTTTAAAGACACAAATTTCTGGCATTAATTTCTTCCAAATGGTGAAAGATATAACTTCGATTATTTTTGCACATTTGAAATGTTATCTCCAAGAATTCCCCTGCAAAAGGATTTTACTCTATCTTTTCTAGATTTTTGGGAATAAATTTTACAAAACTGCGTGTGGAGTGTTGAAACTGTGAACTGACAAAAGTTTGATTCTTGCAATTTTGTGCCAAATTTGAAATTTTGTGATGCAGAGAGATGCCAATGATCACCAAACCAAATCAAAACTAAAAACCAAACCTAAAAATATTTTTGGTTGATGTCAATTGCCAGTCTACCTGGATGCTCCTGCATCAGACACTCCGAGTAAGAAAATTTTATGAGTAGGACTCACAAAATGGAGTTGAGTAGTGGGACTACTCTTTTAGGTTGAATGCAACTTACAACAAACTGCATCATTGAATTAGACAGAAAAAATTTCTTCCTCCGTCTCTTCTAGCACTTAGCCGGGACACTTGTCATCCTCCTCTACCAAGTGTGCACCTTCTTCTTCCTTCCTTGAGTGGACTCATGTCCACCACAACCTGACCTCCTCCTCCAAATACTCTCTCCACTCCTCACCTCCTTCATGGGATCCAACCCACCATCATCTGACCTCCTCCACCAAAATCCCTCATCACAACCTATAGCATCCGCATACAAATCTGCACCTACAACTTCACCATTCTGCATAACAACTACATATAACCTTGTACTAACAATATTCATCTGTACCATTTCTACATTCACTTCTTCTTTCATATTCATCATCTCATTTGAATCTACAATACAAGATTCAAGAAACTAAATTTTACCTCTTCCTCCTTTGCTGCTGCGACAACATCTTGCTCATCCTCTACCGTAACTTTTTCATATTCACCAGCCACTGCTACCACCATCATCGTGTCCTCCAAAGGACTCACAACTGTTGTAACATTATCCTCTTCAACTACTGCAACATTACATTGCTCATCAATCTCTGCTGCGATCTCACCATCTTCCTCTACAACTACATCCTTTTTCTTTTCATCCTTGGAAACCTCTGCCATAGCCTTTTCTCTTTCTTCTTTATCCTCATCCATTGTTGCACTTTCCTCTTCTTTTTCAACCTCTTTATCTATGTCTCCATTAGGGCATACTACTGCAACTTCTTTCATCACTTCCTCTTGTTTACCCTACAATGGACTCAAAACATAGTCTTCCCTATCCTTTATTATGCTATATGTATTTTCTCTACCATTATGCATCGCTTCTCTATCATAGAGCCATGGTCGACCCAACAAAACATGGCATATATTCATAGGTACTATATCACATACAATCTCATCCTTATATCTATGAATCTAAAAATTAACAATACATTGTTCACTTACCCATTTATGATGATCTCCTTGCAACCAAGAAATACTATAAGGGTTTGGACGCTTTATTCTCTTCAATTTCAGCTTCTCGACCATCTCTAATGACACCAAATTATATGTGCTACTGCTGTCCACAACCACTCTACAACACTTTCCACCTGACTTGCAAATAGTTCAAAACACATTGCTCCTCTGAATGGGCTCTTGCTTCTCTTTTTGTGGCTTTATAAATTCTTTCTTCATCATAAAACATTTTCATAGCTTCCAAGACATTTTGTCGAACACTTTCCACACAACCTCAACCTACAACTTACACAAAGCTTAGTATTCGTAGTTTCACCACTTCTCTTTTCCACCTGCAGGTCTTGGTGTAGACTCTACATGCTCAAGACCTCTAGCTCTAATTCCATTTGATGCAAAAGGTTCTCCCTCTTGCTGCTACAAATGAATTCTACAAAACAATACGTAGATTGCAAACACAAATTTCTATATTTTATTCAACTCAATAACTCATTACATTACACTTTCAACAAATATACAAATCTGCAACAAAAATATTTTTTACATCCACATTCATGGCCTCTCATGGCCTCTCAACTTCTATAGAAAACTCACTTCTTTCCCTCACACTCTCATAGCATTCTTCTCTGCTTCATAAGCCCTTCTCATGGGCTGAGATCTCCCAATCTCCCTTCAAGAAATTTGTTTCAAAACAACAATCAAACACTTCTGCAATCAGCTATGCTTGGCTTTGCATCTTCCCCAACTTTTATTACCACAAAGACAAGCCAAATAGAAGTGGATTTCCAATGACCTTTCAGCTCCTATTATACATCTCTTTGAACTCATATTCTTTTATTTAATTCGCTTTTAAAAGAGACTTAGGCACCTTCTTGGTAGTTTTTTTTTAATGTCTAAATCCTCTTATTTTGGATGCTCAAACAAGAAAATCTACCCCTCAATTAATTTCAAAGGCCTTCTTTGGATTTTAAAAGAAAACATAATTAAAAAGAATGAATTAAAAGTTGAAGATTAGTTGTTAAACTTCCCTTAATGCCTAGCCAAATCAAATAACCAAAATGATGCTTTGACTGTGCAGAATCGGGTGCCGACAGGGGAAAAAAATGAAAGTTCTCTGTTTTACCTAAAAATTTGCCCAAAGATGTGTTATGACCCCCTCAAGTCCTCTACAAAAGGATTTCGCTCCAGTTTTCTAGAATTATGAAATTTTAAAATTTCCATAAACTAGCGACACACTTTCGGCTTTAAAGGCACAAATTTCTGGCATTAATTTTTCTCAAATGGTGAAGGATACAACTTCGATTCTTTTTGCACATTTGAAATGTTACATCCAAGAATGCCCCTGCAAAAGTATTTTACTCTAGCTTTTCCAAATTTTTGGGAATAAATTTTACAAAACTACCTGTAGAGTGTTGAAACTGTGAATCGGTGAAAGTTTGATTCTTGCAAATTTGTACCAAATTTGAAGTTCTGTGATGCCAAGAGATGCCATTGACCACCAAACCAAATCAAAACTAGAAACCAAACTTGAAAATATTTTTGGGTGATGCTGATTGTCAGTCCGCCTGGATGCTCCTACATTAGACACGCCGGGTAAGAAAATTTTGTGAGTAGGACTCACAAAATGGAGTTGAGCAGTGGGACTCCTCTTTTAGATTGAATGCAACCTATAACAAACTCCATTGCTGAATTAGACAAAAAAAAATTCTTCCTCCATCTCTTCTAGCACTTAGCTGAGACACTTGTCATCCTCC
Source organism: Cunninghamia lanceolata (assembly GCA_027924645.1). NCBI lineage: Eukaryota > Viridiplantae > Streptophyta > Pinopsida > Cupressales > Cupressaceae > Cunninghamia > Cunninghamia lanceolata. The sequence goes on along the minus strand of BSBN01001038.1, from coordinate 6,487,248 downwards.
TCCACCAAGTGTGCACCTTCTTCCGCCTTCCTCTCATGGAATCATGCCCACCATAGCCTGACCTCCTCCAAATACTCTCTCCACTCCTCACCTCCTTCATGGGATCCAACCCACCATCATCCGACCTCCTCCACCAAAATCCCTCATCACAACCTATAGCATCCACATACAAATTTGCACCTATAACTTCACCATTCTGAATAACAACTTCATATAACCTTGTACTAGAACAATATTTATCTGTACCATTTCTACATTCACTTCTTCTTTCATATTCATCATCTCATTTGAATCTACAATACCAGATTCAAGAAAACTAATTTTTACCTCTTCCTCCTTTGCTGCTGCAACAACATCTTGCTTATCCTCTACCGCAATTTTTTCATATTCACTAGCCACTACTACCACCATCATCGTGTCCTCCAAAGGACTCACAACTGTTGTAACATTATCCTCTTCAACTACTGCAACATTACATTGCTCTCAGTCTTTGTTACGATCTCACCATCTTCCTCTACAACTATATCCTTTTTCTTTTCATCCTCAGAAACCTCTACCATAGCCTTTTCTCTTTCTTCTTTATCTTCATCCATTGTTGCACTTTCCTATGCTTTTTCAACTTCTTTCTTTATGCCTCCATTAGGGCATACTATTGCAACTTGTTTCATCACTTCCTCTTGTTTACCCTGCAATGGACTCAAAACATACTCTTGCCCATCCTTTATTATGCTATATGTATTTTCTCTGCCATTACGTATTGCTTCTCTATCATAGAGCCATGGTCAACCCAACAAAACATGGCATATATCCATAGGTACTATATCACATTCAATCTCATCCTTATATCTAAGAATTTGAAAATCAACAATACATTGTTCACTTACCCATTTATGATGATCTCCTTGCAACCAAGAAATACTATAAAGGTTTCGATGCTTTCTTCTCTTCAATTTCAACTTCTCGACCATCTCTAATGACACCAAATTATCTGTGCTACTGTTGTCCACAACCACTCTGCAACACTTTCCACCTGACTTGCAAATAGTTTGAAACACATTGCTCCTCTGGATGGGCTCTTGCTTCTCTTTTGTGGCTTCAAAAATTCTTTCTTCATTATAAAGCATTCTCCTGGCTTCCAAGACATCTTGTCGAACACTTTCCACACAACCTCAACCTACAACCTGCACAAATCTTACTATCCATAGCTTTACCACTTCTCTTTTCCATCTGTAGGTCCTAGTGTAGACTCTACACGCTCAAGAACTCTAGCTCTGATATCATTTGATGCAAGAGGTACTCCCTCTTGCTGCTGCAAATGAATTCTACAAAACAATACGCAGATTGCAAACACAAATTTCTATATTTTATTCAACTCAATAACTCATTACATTACACTTTCAACAAATATACAAATGTGCAACAAAAATATTTTTTACATCCACATTCATGGTCTCTCATGGCCTCTCAACTTCTACAGAAAACTCCCTTCTTTCCCTCACACTCTCATAACATTCTTCTCTGCTTCATAAGCCCCTCTCATGGGCTGAGATCTCCCAATCTCCCTTCGAGAAATATGTTTCAAAACAACAATCAAATTCTCTTTTAAACACTTCCGCAATTAACTATGCTTGGCTTTCCATCTTCCTCAACTTTTATTCACACAAATACTAGCCAAATAGAAGTGGCTTTCCAATGCCCTTTCAGCTCATATTATACATCTCTTTTCACTCATATTCTTTTATTTAATTCCCTTTTAAAAGAGACCTAGGCACCTTCTTGGTAGTTTTTTTTAATGTCTAAATCCTCTTATTTTGGATGCTAAAAAAAAATAATCTGCCCCTCAATTTATTTCAAAGGCCTTCTTTGGCTTTTAAAGGAAAACATAATTAAAAAGAATGAATTAAAAGCTGAAGATTAGTTGTTAAACTTCCCTTAATGCCCAGCCAAATCAAATAACCAAAATGATGGTTTGAGTGTGCGGAATCGGGTGCCGGCAGGCGAAAAAAATAAAAGTTCTTCATTTGCCTAAAAATTTGTCCAAAGGTGTGTTATGATGCCCTCAGGTCCTCCGCATAAACCGACGACACAATTTTGGCTTTAAAGACACACAATTTCGGCTTTAAAGACACAAAATTTTGGCATTAATTTCTATCAAATGGTGAAAGATATAACTTTGATTCTTTTTGCACATTTGAAATGTTACCTCCAAGTATGCTCCTGCAAAAGGATTTTACTCTAGCTTTTCCAAGTTTTTGGGAATAAATTTTACAAAACTGCCTGCGGAGTGTTGAAACTTTGAACCGATGAAAGTTTGATTCTTGCAATTTTGTGCCAAATTTGAAGTTCTGTGATACCAAGAGATGCCAATGACCACCAAACCAAATCAAAACTAAAAACCAAATCTAAAAATATTTTTGGATGATGTTGATTGTTAGTCCGCTCGGATGCTCCTGCATCAGGGAGCTATTAAGATTCTAAAAATATAATATACACCTCATAATAATTTTAATAGGTAATTATTATTAATTTTCTACATACGCTATTCTTGATTTCCTAATAGATATACATATTGATAAACATCCGTAACTTTCAACATATTAATCCTTTTTTAAATCCAAAAGATGCATTACATTCTAGGATTTATTGGGTATACATTAAAATTTTAAAGTTTTGATTTTCATAAATTTTTAACCAAGTTAGGTTGGTTGGAAAATTAATTTTTAATATTTTAAAAAAGTCACAGTAAAAAATTCATAAATAGTTATTTATTTACTTAAAAAATTCAAAAAAATATGCGTCACATCCGCTCATGTGTCCTTTACTTGAATCCAAATCATGGAGGAAAAATATTATCTTTTTCTCATACTTAGGTTGGCCGAAATGACACATAATTTTTACATTTTTCTAAAAAATTTAGTAGTGCTTCATTGAAATATCCAATTTTCACCAAACTATTTTTAAAATGTTCAAAAAAAAGTAGAAGCCCGTAAACTATATTCAATTTATCACAACTTTTATTACTACCTTATTTCTAGATTGTGTAGATAACTCATTCAATTTTTGACATGAAGTTACTTAAGTCTGTTTTTCACATTTACTTTGCCACTTAGGGGTAGTGTTTGGCCCATCATGATCTTGCACTCACCCTTCTATGTCCATACAAAATTTAATGCAGTCTAGAATGGTGAATCTTATCATATGACCAATTCTAGTAGCTAGAACACAAAATTTATGGAACTACAATATCCACAATCACAACTTCAAATTCTTTTATTCATTGGTAGAATTAAACCATCAAGAGTACATAATCATATCCTTCAAAATAATTACAGACTTATTTACAATACTTCTTCTCCAAAATATTTCTCCAAATCGACCAGAGGAGTCTTCAATACAATACTTCCTTTTCTGAATGCCCCAACCAAACCCCCATTCAATATCATGTTGTTTCCTTTATACTTCCAACTCAAGAAGTTGAATTGTTCCATTACAAACTGAATCAACCACTACAATTCATATTACGGGCTTCCCAAACAATTTGTTATCCCAACACAGTCCTTTGAATTCTTTCATAAGATGCCTCATCGGTGACTTTAACAATTTTAGAACCTTATGCAATGCTCACATTGTTTACTATAATCTGTAGTGACACTTTGTAAATCCTCAAACTCATATTTCGGCAAAGCGGCTAACATGGAGCTTTGAACGTTCCAATTGTATCCATTTCAGTGAAACCATACTTGCAGGAACTCCATGAGACCTTCATCATTGGTGAACTTAAAGTTCAATGAAAATTTGGACTGTGGTTTAATATACATACTGGAATTTTGAACCCGCACACTTCGAGTTCATTGGATCGGAAAATGTGAGGACCTATGAACTCCTATGTCAGCATGAAAAAGAGTTCAAGAACTGAAGTCATTGCCGAAATACTCCATGTTAAATATCTGGCATACATTCAGCACTCACATGAACTTTTGAACCTTCAATTACTCAAATTTTCAATGATTCCACCCTCATATGAACTTTCGATCCTTCCTTCATGAAACTTTCAGTGAATCAAACAACTATTGAACTGGTATCGACACTCTTTGGGAGTCATTAAATTTCAATTTTGGCCTTTTGGTACTTTTGTGCCCGAAGAACAATTGTGTGAACTTGTAATCCTTCCATTGGCGCCATGACTCTCTTTTAAACCTTGGAATTGTATCTTCGGTGGCCTTATCTGATTCCTAAACTTGAACTTCTTCTAAAAGCAAAACTACAAAACAACTAAAACACAACAAAATTGAGAAAATTTGAAAACAAAAACTTGAAATGTTTTTGGGTGATATAGGATCTCACATGCACCTGGATACTCCTCCATCAGACACGCTGGGTAAGAAAAATGTTCCATGAGTGTGCAACTTATGAACATTTAGGTAAGTCTGGAATGGAAATTTCATACTTAACCAAATCTGAAGTGTTCACCCAAGAAGCTTCATCAACTACTATGTTCTTCCAATGGACCATATATTCCCAATACTCATTTCCCCTTGTTCTTTTGACCACATGGGAATCTATCAGTTTGTCTACTTCTTCAAATTTATTTTCAGGCAATTGATGTATCCATCCTACAAATCTGAATGTGTATTCCGTTGTGCACTTGTTTACCCTTTGTGATACTTGTACATATTAGTAACACTGAATATGGGAGATATATCTATACTTGTTGGAAGTTTAATTTTGTAGGCATTTGATGAAAACTTTATCAACACTCTACATGGGCCTATCTTTTTCCACTTCAATTTGTTATGCATTCGTTGTTCCCTAAGGAAACCTTTCTTTCCTCAAATGTGCGAATACTAATTCACCTACCTAAAATTCTTGCTCTATTCTCTTCGCATCTACATATTCTTTGTATTTTCTAGCACTCTTCTCCAAATTTTCCTTCACCTCTCTATACAATTCTTGAAGATACTTAGCAAAATTCTTTGTAACAACACTCTTTTTGCTTAAATCTACACTATCCCTCAATTCATCAACACCTATGGGACTGTAACCATAAAAAAATATGGAATGGACTTTTCCCTACACTCTGATTGACTGAATTATTGTATGCAAATTCTCCCTGGGCCAATATCAAATCCCATTGATTAGGTATGTCCCCTACCAAACATCTCAGTAAATTACCAAGACTCATGTTCACAACTTCGTTTTGACCATCAGTCTAAGGATGGTAGGCTGGAATGAACCCCAACTGTGTTCCCATTTTCTTCCACAAAGTGCACCAAAAATAGCCAACAAATTTGGTGTCCTGATCTGAAACAATACTTTTTGGCAAGCTATGTAACCTAACTACCTCTTTGAAAAATAATGTATCTGTAACATCAAAAAATGTCCCCTTGGGGGCTTTTCCCTCTTTAGGTTTAGCTCTCGGGTCTTGAGTGTGCATTTAGGACATTTTACATCATATTTCAACATCCCGATGAGAAAACCCCTAAGTGTCTTGACAAATAGGACCTAGGGGGACTACTTGAGATAACCCCTGCCCAAAATAGGGGGGAGGACTTGGGTGCCCATGCCTTAGTCCTGCCCTATTTTGGGGTAGTCCCAATTTTTGGGTATCGACTTGTGACTGTTATTTGGGTCCTATGCTGATATGATAAGTTTGAATTACAAAATTCTTGGTGGGAGTGTTTGTAGTTGCATATAAAAGCATGTTTAGGCATTCATTTAGAAAGTAGATGATGACTAGCAAGCTATTGTGTTCTCAAGGTGATTCAAGGCTTTCATTGTGTTGTAAGGGCAGATTTGTGTTGTCTATGTGTTTGTGTTTGCAGATTTGAGTATCCATTTCCTCATGGAATGAAAAACATCTTCCTCCCATGAGATCTTCACTACAAGGTGGCATTTATTGTGTTTGTGATCATTATTCATTTGGTTTTTACCTCTACCTTCCTAGGCACACACTCTCTATCTAACAAAGGTGTTTCGAAGACTTAAGTGTCCTTTCGAGGCTTGACTGAGGCAAGCTCCTCAACACCACAACCTCCTCCCAAAGTTTTATGATTTCAGGTTACAGGTTGATGATGCAGACAAAGTGAAGTTGCAGGAGGGAATGTTGGAGTGTCAGAATTACAGAAAAGTAGGAAAAAGGGCACCCTAGCCTTGGGCACCCGCTCATTAGTCCTTGAAGTTTCGTGATAGAAAAACCTTCAGTGCAACAAGAACAGGTTGCTGATCTTGTTCGTAGATCCTGAAAAAAAGTAGGGCACTAGACTTGGGCGCCCGCTCTTTTGTCCCTAACTTTTCGACCTTGAAACCCTAAAAATAGGTGCACAATCATTTGTAATTTTATAGCTTTCTATAGAGGCATTTTCTGTTATTCATCTGTTTACTGCCGTATTTGCATAATTAGGGTTTTGATGGATAATTAAGCATAATCTAGAAGGAAAATTGATAATCAAATACCCTAATCCAAGTTTCCCTACATTTGTAAGTGACCAAGGACCTGATAGTGCTCTACCACTCGATCTGAGGGTCCTTGAATGTAATAGGTGAAAGGAGGATTTAAACACTAAACTAAACAATCCAGATTTTCCACCTAAACATTTTGGTGATTCAAGGCTTTCATTGTGTTGCAAGGGCAGATTTGTGATGTCTATGTGTTTTTGTTTGCAAATTTGAACATCTATTTCCTCATGGAATGAAGAGAATCATCCTCCCATGAGATCTTCACTACAAGGTGACATTTATTGTGTTTGTGATCATTATTCATTTGGTTTTGCCCTCTGCCTCCTTAGGCACGCACTCTTTATATGACAAAGGTGTTTGGAAGACTTAAGTGTCCTTCTGGGGCTTGACTGAGGCAATCTCCTAAACACCACAACCCCCTCCCAAAATTTTATGATTGCAGGTTATAGGTTGATGATGCAGACAAAGTGAAGTTGTAGGAGGGCATGTTGGAGTGTTGGAATTGTAGAACAACAGGAAAAAGGGGACCCTGGACTTGGGCACCCGCTCATTAGTCCTCGAAGTTTCATGACAGAAAAACCTTTGGTGCAACAGGAACAGGTTGTAGATCTTGTTCGTAGATCCCAACAAAAAGTAGGGCACTGGACTTGGGCGCTTGCTCTTTTGTCCCTGACTTTTCTGCCTCGAAACCCTGAAAATAGGTGCACAGTCATTTGTAATTTTACAGCTTTCTGTAGAGGAATTTTCTGTTATTCATTAGTTTATTTCCGTATTTGCATAATTTGGGTTTTGATGGATAATTGAGCATAAGAGAAGGAAAATTGATAATCAAATACCCTAATCCAAGTTTCCCTACATTTGTAAGTGACCAAGGACCTGATAGTGCTCTGCCACTTGATCCGAGGGTCCTTGAATGTAATAGGTGAAAGGAGGATTTAAACACTAAACTAAACAATCCAAAATTTCCACCTAAACATTTTGGTGGACTCGATGTCTCAGACACAATGTTTAGGGCTTAAACACTAGGGGACATATTGCCTCTCTCTAATTTCATTGTTGTGTGTTGTGTCTTACGGACATAGAATTGTGGTTGGTGACATTGGGGGCACCCTCCTACGTGACTGTCCCTAAGACACTTGTTTCTCCTCTCTGATTTATTATTTCCCTTCCTCTAGTGTTTCTATCTAGCAGGCAAATGACGAAAAACATTTATATTGATGCGGACCTAGTGTCCCTTTCGAGAGCAATAAAAAAAATGGACTTAGTTCCTAATATGACGATGGGGTTGTATATTTTATCCAACACTTGGCTAGTAGAAGCACTCGTGCTTTCAGCATAGTGAATTTGATGATGTTTTATCTCATTTACAAACCTTAACAATACTGCTGCTTTGTGTACCTTTGTTTGTCTTTGAATCTAGCCTTGGCGGTACTCGATTCGGAGAGCTTCATGATATAGCCCCACGGTTATCCTCGAACTCTGAATTCGTTGTATAACCTTGGCTCTGTGTGTGGTTAATCATATGCATTGATGTTATTATTTATCATGCTTTTGTAGACACTAACATGTTTCTTGTAGGGATGTGTTTGTGAGAACATTTGGCGATCGTAAAGTACATGTCACCTTTGGGGGAATGGGCTTTGCGAGAGCTTGTGTTCCCTTGTGTGTTTTCTTCCTACCTTAATGTGCTTGATATCGATACCTAATATAAACCACCTTAAGGTGGGGGCATATATAAGGTAAGCTGTCTGTTGTAGATGTTAGCTATGTGCTTGTCCTCAGATGCAGTTTAAAGACCTGCGCAATGAGTGCTTCCTGCATCCTGAGTTTGTTTGCAATCAATCAATCAATCAATCATGTAAACCCTCTGTGGAGGCAGGATATCATGCATATCCTTTTATCTTAAGCCCTTTGCGAAGGCGGGGATGGTGTATTTCTCGGAGCAGATTGCATCATCCTGTCATTTTTAAAAATCCTCTGCAGAGGCAGGGAGCGGTTCTGTGACTAACTCAACCCTTAAGCATATTTTCAAAGATTGTTGTGGCAAAGGCCAATCATCAGTGTGTGCCTGTAATGTGCCTGAGATGGTGCTGAGCCTAGAAATAGGAAAACTCCATCGCTTGTCTGCCGTGTTTTCTCCGTGTCTTCAAAGTGTGTGTTTTGGCGTGCTTGATTTGTTTGGCATATTTGTTTCCCCATATGCAGTCTAAAGACTAGCGTGATGAGTGCTTCCTACATTTTGGGAGGTTTTGTGTGTCTTGCGTGTGTGTTACCCCATATATGTAGTCTAAAGACCAGCGTGATGAGTGCATCCTGCATTATGGGAGGTTTGTTTACTTTCCAGTACTTGCATCTGCATTTCATATATATGAGAAAAAGAAAAGAAAAGAAATATATTCAATCTTCCATGTATTAATGTGTCTTCTATGCATTTGTTGTCTTCTCCGTGTTCTGCGTGACTATAACTATCTTCTCCATGTTTTGCGTTGTTGTTATTGTCTTCTATGTGATTGGCATGTCTTCTCCGTGCTTGGTGTGTTTACTGTGTTTGCGACCCTACTTTAATGCATGTATTGGCCTCATGTTTATACATACATTAAAGCGGGGGCTAAATGTAATATCAGAAAATGTCCCCTTGGGGGATTTTCCCTCTTTAGGTTTAGCTCTTGGGTCTTGAGTGTGCATTTAGGATATTTTACATCATATTTCAACATCCCGATGAGAAAACCCCTAAGTGTCTTGACAAATAGGACCTAGGGGGACTACTTGAGATAACCCCTACCCAAAATAGGGGGGAGGACTTGGGTACCCGCGCCCTATTTTGGGGCAGTCCCAATTTTTGGGTGTCGGCTTGTGACTGTTATTTGGGTCCTATGCCGACACGGTAAGTTTGAATTACAAAATTCTTGGTGGGAGTGTTTGTAGTTGCATATAAAAGCATGTTTAGGCGTTTATTTAGAAACTAGATGATGACTAGCAAGCTATTGTGTTCTTAAGGTGATTCAAGGCTTTCATTATGTTGCAAGGGTAGATTTGTGTTGTCTATGTGTTTGTGTTTGTAGATTTCAGCATCCATTTCCTCATGGAATGAAGAACATCTTCCTCCCATGAGATCTTCACTACAAGGTGACATTTATTGTGTTTGTGATCATTATTCATTTGGTTTTTCCCTCTGCATCCCTAGGCGCACACTCTCTATTTGACAAAGGTGTTTCAAAGACTTAAGTGTCCTTTTGGGGCTTGACTGAGGCAAGCTCCTAAACACCACAACCCCCTCCCAAAGTTTTATGATTGCAGGTTACAGGTTGATGATGCAGACAAAGTGAAGTTACAGGAGGGCATGTTGGAGTGTTAGAATTACAGAAAAGCAGGAAAAAGGGCACCTTGGACTTGGGTGCCTGCTCATTAGTCCTCGAAGTTTCGTGATAAAAAAACCTTCGGTGTAGTTGGAACAGGTTGCAGATCTTGTTCGTAGATCCCGACAAAAAGCAAGGCACTGGACTTGGGCGCCCGCTCTTTTGTCCCTGACTTTTCTACCTCGAAACCCCGAAAATAGGTGCACAGTCATTTGTAATTTTACAGCTTTCTGTAGAGGCATTTTCCGTTATTCATTTGTTTATTGCTATATTTGCATAATTAGGGTTTTGATGGATAATTAAGCATAAGAGAAGGAAAATTGATAATCAAATACCCTAATCCAAGTTTCCCTACATTTGTAAGTGACCAAGGACCTGATAGTGCTCTACCACTCGATTCGAGGGTCCTTGAATGTAATAGGTGAAAGGAGGATTTAAACACTAAACTAAATCCAAAATTTCCACCTAAACAATATATATATGGGAAACATCATTACACTTCTGGAATGGAATAAAATGAACCATCTTCAAAAATCTATCTACCACAATGAAAACAAAATCATTACCATTTTGTGTTTGTGGCAATCCCAAAACAAAATCCATGCTTTATATGTTCCCATGGTCTCTTTGGTATAGGCAATGGCTGATACAATCCCATATTTTGTCTTACTCCTTTGGCATGCTAGCAAATTCTACAACCTTACACCATTCTCTTTACATCTACATTCATCCTAGGCCAATAATACCCTTCATTCAGTTGTGCCAATATTTTTTCCACTCCAAAATGTCCACTTAGACCTCCGCTATGTTTTTCCCTTATCAAGTTTTTCCTCATTGATCCATGAGGTATGCACAATCTCTTTCCTTTGAACAACAATCCTTCTTGTATAAAATACTCTAGCCATGGAGTTCTATCCTTCTCTATTGGACTTCTACATGTTTCCCACGCTTCTTTGAAATCAACTTCTTCTTCACATAACTCTCGCATAGAATCAAAGCCAACACCATTCACTCTCAATTCATTCAGCAACAAACATCTTTGACTTAATGCATCAACTACCCGATTAGATTTTCCACTTCTATGTTTCAAAACAAATGAATAACTCTATAAAAATTCAACCCACTTCATGTGTTTCTGATTCAACTTAACTTGGTTGTTTATGAATTGCAATGCATGATGATCTTTATACAACACGAACTCCTTAGGTAGCGAATAATGTCACCATTTATTGAGTGTATGTACAACTGCATAAAACTCTTGATCATATATGGAATATTTTCTTTTTACCTTATTCAACTTCTCACTAAAGTATGCTATTGGTCTTCCATCTTGACTAAGGACTTCTCCAATCGTTGTCCCACTTGCATCACAATCTACTTGGAACACTTTTTCCAAAATCAAGCAATGCCAAGATTGGTTGCTCAGTCACTTTCTCTTTCAACAATTGAAAACTCTTCTCTGTTGCAACTATCCAAAACAATTCTTTCCTATTACTCTTCATGGTCTCTATAATAGGTGCACAAATTCTACTAAAATTTATGATGAACTTCCTATAGAAGTTCGCTAATCCATGAAAACTTTATGCTTCAAACATACTTTTCAGTGAAGGTCAATCCACAATTTCTTTGACCTTTTCAGGATCCATTTTCAATCCATCTTCAGAAACAACAAACCCCAAGTATACCAACTCATTCTTCATGAAACTACACTTCTTCAAGTTAACTAGCAACTTCTCCTCTTTGAGCCTTTGCAAATCTGCCTTAACATGTAGCAAATGTTCTTTTGTTTTACTAAAAATTAAAATATAATCCAAATACATAATGATAAACTTACCAAGAAAAGGCTACAACACTTTGCTCATCAACCTCATAAAGGTGTTGGAGGCATCTGTCAACCCAAACAACATTACAAACCATTCATACAAACCATCTTTTGTCTTGAACATTATTTTCCACTCATCTCCTTCTCTTATTCGTATTTGATGGTATCCACTCTTCAAATCAATTTTTGTGAAGTACTTGGTTTCACTCAAGCAATCCATCATATCATCCATCCGTGGTAATGGAAACCTGTACTTAATTATTATCTTGTTTATGGTCCTCAAATCTGTACACATCCACCATTCTCCATCCTTTTGGGTGTCAACACTGTTGGAACAGTATATGGACAAAGACTTTCTCTAATCAACCCCTTTTCTAACAATTCTTGTACTTTTCTATTAATCTCCTCATTCTCTATTGGTGTCATTCTATATGGTGCTTTATTTGGCAAACTTGCACCAGTATCAAATCCATGTGATGACTTATACTCCTCATATGTGGCAATCCATCTAGCAACTCCTTCATCAAGATATCTGCATATTCATCTAGAATTTCCTAAATTTCTATTGGCAACTCTTCATTCTTCTCTGTTGTCATATCTTTTGTAATCTTAGAGATAAAAGCAAAACATGCTCCCTCTTACTTCAACTCTTTCAAAAATTTTTTTACGGAAATCAAACAAATCTTGGGACTATTTTCTACTTCTTCTTCCTTATCTTTTAGTGGATTCAAAGTATATTATTTCCATCTTTCTTTATCCTATATGTGTTTGTTCTACCATCATGTACAACTTGTCTATCAAATCACCAAGGTCTACCCAACATGAAATAGCATGCATCCATTGGCATCACATCACACAAAATTTCATCCTTATAACTACCAATTTAAAAATTTACAATATATTGTTCACTTACCAACAATTGGTGTTCCCTTTGCAACTGCGAAACTTTGTATGGAGTCAGATGTTTCACCTTCTTCAACTTCAACTTTTCCACCATTTCTTCAGACACAATATTGTTAGTGCTTCCGATGTCCACTATGACTTTTCAACATTTTCCACTTGACTTGCATCTTGTTTGAAACAAATTTCTTCTTTGGATTGGCTCTTGTTTTTCCCTCTCTGGATTTAATAGTATTCTTTGTAACATCAAAGATTCTCCATCTTTAGGATCTTCTTCGCGCTTTGGTGAATCCACACTTTCATTGTCTACTTGTGCCACATTTATTCTTGCCTCTTTTCCTTTTCCACTACTCTGTTGTATTTGAGGACATTCAAATGCCCTATGCCCGGTCTCTCCACATTGGTAACATATACTAGTGAATCCTTTTCATGTGCCTCTTCCAAAATATCCTCTACCTTCGGAATAATCTCCTCTTCCTCTAGAACACTATCCTCTTCCTTTGTTATCTTGAGTACTTGTTTGTGAGATGTTAGTTTCTCCTTGTTTATTTTGGTATCCTCTATTGATAACTGAGAGGGGGGGTGAATCAGTTATCTTAATTATTTCAGCTTTCTGAACTTTCTTAACAATTAATGCAGCATCAAATCAAATAAGCAAACATAACCATGAAATGGAAATAACATCAATACACATGACACAATGATTTTGACGTAGAAAACCCTTTTAAGGGAAAAAACCACAGGGTGATTAACCCAAGATTGTATTCTCTGTTAGAAGAATAAGATAGTACAAAATGGCACTTACCAATTAGGGCTCACTGCCTGAGCACACTGCTCACAAGAGGCTCACTACCTACAATAGTTTATACAAGGAAACTAGATACTTGAACTGAAGAGAAGCATCCACATATGTTGAGGTTCAGTTCCGGTTAGGCTCAATATACTGATCTACTGCACTTCATTCTTTGTCTTGTTGATGCTGCTGTCTTGTCACATACCGGACTTGTACTACTGCTGTTATTCTGCTCCTCTACTTTTCTTCGCACTCAACAACTCACTACAACACCTTCACATCTAAATCCATCTGGTATATACATCCGCAGAAAGGATTTCATCCTCTTTTTAGTCGGCATCCGGAATAGTCAATATTTTCCCAAACTTTAGTCTGTCAGAATAATCCTTGCTTACCAAGTGATGTGAATCAAGGAGATACTTATAGAAGTCATCTAACATGTCAGCCAATCATGGATGATACCTTTAAGAACCTTGATCACCATCAATATCTCGTCCGGAATAATTCTGATGTTTTGTCGGTCATTTCTTCCTCTATCTACTCAGCCAAACCGGACCCCAATACTTAGATGCTCATATCTCTTCACTCTTTCATCACCAGAGGCTCAATCCCTGAAATCTATTAGTCAAGGTATTCCTCTTGACTTCCCCAAGTCCACACTTTACAAAGATACTTTCTGTAAGAGATTTGGACTTGACTGTCGGACCTTGCTGCATGCTCTGTTCTTGCTTACCGGACCAAAGTATTCTTCAATCTGACTTCTGGTAAAGATACACCATTCTGCAGATGTGTGAAGTGGTCTTTGTTGCCATCAATGACAACACTAATGAAGCCACACAGTGTCTCTTGCCAACAATCTCCCCCTTTGGCATTGATGGCAACACTTAGTGAAAAATGACTAAGTGTTATACTACACTCCCCCTTGGTTGATGCTCTGTTCTATTGTACACTTTACCAGAGCTCCCCCTTAGCTGGATTCCATATTTTTCACTACTCCTCACTCCCCCTTTGACATCTATGGCAAAGGGTAGGGTCCGCACACCAAAATTTTCCAAAAAAAACAATCTATACTTAGCCGCATAAGTATGTATACATGCTATACTTACATATGCTGAAGTATATCTGCAAAAGATGTCTTCAACTGGGCAAATTCTGTTGCCCAACTCTACTTCATCCTATCCAAAATTGAGATGTGACCACTCAACAGGAATGCAAAAGCTTCTACCCTTTTAAGATCTATCGGATCACTAGCTCAGGCTGTGGTCTGGGCATCAATTAGGGCCTCATGCATGGCCTCTAATTTAGGGATAATCATCCCTCTAAGTTCACCCATTCTACTTAATATGTTCTTCCTCTCCTTCTCAAGCTTCTTAATCTCATTCATGACTACAATAGTTTGACATTCCTGGTTTATTATGGATAAAGTGAGAGGATCAAAATTCTGAGAGAGGCTTGACAGTTTATCCTCTTGTTCTTTCACTTTCTTCTCAATATCCTTTGTTACTTTAGTTCAGGATATACAAAATTTATATACTTCTCCTCCATCCTTAAGAGCATTTTCTAAGCTCTTTATCCCAATATCCATATTTCTCCTATCATTGGTTATAAGGCCTAGTAACTCAGAGAATCTCTTATCCAAAAACTCTTTCCGGACCTTTACCTCAGCTGATTTCTCTAAAGACTCAAAATGTGTGTTGACACAACTAACAAGAGACTTGAGATTACCAGATGAAGAAGCTAAGGAATCCTTCTGGAAGGATGGCATGATCTTTTCGAGCACACCGGATGCAATTTCTAGTAGCTCACAACCTTCCATGTGAGACTTTAAGAGTTTCTCTTTAGCCTTTGCTTGGGCAAAGGATGCTATCTTCATTGTTTGAACTGGGAAGAGAGAATCAAAGTCAAATGGTCCTTGAAGTAACTCTGGTTCATCAATCTCCATCATTTCTTTAGTCAAGAAATCCTTGATAGTTTCTGCAGAGTCTCTTACCGGAGACAGAGTTTTCTTTCCTTCTGCACTGTCACTTGTGTTCTTCTCAGCTTGACCTTCTTCTCTTCCCTTCACTTCTTCTTCTTTCTCCTCTATTCTTTCTTCTCCTTTAGATCTGGAGACTACTGGAGAATTTGGATTTACTTCTCCTTGGACTTCCTCTTCCGGAACAGAGGAATCTAAGTCCTTAGTTTTTTCTTCACTAGTCTCCTTTGTCTCTTCTACTATTGTCTTAGTGGATTGTTCTTTGTCATCCATGGCAGAGGCTTCATCATCTAAGTCTTCTACAATGGGAATGTTGAATCTTTTGTATGCATTCTAGAGGATCTCTTATGTCTCTTTTACTATTTTGTCAGTTTTGCCAAGCATAAGCTGATTCATTCTAGCTTTGCTCCGGAACTCATCCTTGCAATCTTTGAAGATCATATTCATTTGCTTCAGAGTGATTGAAGGAAAGAGATGAATGGCTATCTGTTCCTGGATCTCAAGATCCTTTGCCCTAGCATTATTCTTTCTTATCTCTAAATCCTTATCTAGGCTTTTGGGAATGAGAGATATGATTTCAATAAAAGCCTTATTGTATATGTTTAAGTACTTAACTATGGCTTCCTCCAAGATCTTTCTATCTACATCATTATATGCATCATAGAATTCTGTTATTGGTTGTAGGTTCCCATCCATAGTAACTGCTTTGACAACATCATCAATGGACAGAGTGGGCCTTTCAACAAATTCTTCTGCCATCTCTTCCTTGTCTTGACCTGTAGAGGATTCACCGGATCCTTTCTTCTTCTTTTTCATTTTCTTTACCTCCTCATCTGACTCAGTTTCTTCATCATCCTTCTGACTGATGTAAGACCTTGTGGCCTTTGTTTTAGTTCTTTTCTCTGCTTTACCGGATGATTTTGCTTCCGGTTTAGATGCCTTTGAGCTTTTAGCAGTTGCAGGTGTAGAGGTCTTAGAGGATTTGGTCCGAGAGGGGACTTCCACTGGAGCACCTTCTTTCTCTGCTTTTTCTTTTTCTCTGTCTACTTTTTCCAACTTCTCTCTATTTGCATCAAGTGCCTCCTTTGAAATTCCATGCCTCTTGGCAAGATCTTCTACTTCCCTCCTTACTTTCCTCTTGATTTTAGGCTGTCTAAGTTCCACATGAACTTTTACACTCAGCTCTTGGTAGGTTCCAAACCTTTCTGCCTTAGGGTCTTTGGGCTGGCTCAGCAAATGTTGGATATGTAGTTCTACAATTTTCTTATCTACTTCATACCCCATTGGCATGATCCAGACTGTCCTTGGCTCCACTACCTCCATTAGGCATTGATCAATGTCTACCATGAAACACACTGTATCTTTGTACTTCTCAACCAATGATTGGGGAATTCTTTCTCTGGTTTGCATCATATTTTGAAAGTTCTTGAAGTAACCCCACAGAGCTGTATTTCTTGCCTTAGCATCCCCAAGCCCATGCAAGTAATCTCTGATTTGAATTGCAACAGGTCTGTCATTCTACCATACCCAACCACTAGATCCGGGCAGCTCATTCATAAAGTAGAACAATAAGCACAATATCAGTCCACCATACTTAAAAGAGTTCTTTTTTTCCCTCTTGATCTTCTGTAAGTTTTCCATCAAATGGCTTAGAAGGAGATCACAGAGATCATAATCTGCATTCTTTCTCAACATTTCTTAAGCAATATACACAGTAGTTCCAGATATTGAATTTTCCCTACTAGAGTGATATATCTTATAGCCAATTATCATAGATGCAAGCTTGATATCTGGATCAGTGAAATCTTCTATGGTCATTGCTCTCTTATCAAATTTTGATCTGGTGGCCTCACTCACAGTTTAGTTTTTGACAGATTTGAGAACAGGTAACCCTCTGAAAGAGTGTAAACCGATTACTTCCCTAATTGCATCCTTGGTGATCTTGAATGGTCTATTCAACCATAAGAAGTTATCATGCACTCTGCTCAACACATACCAGACCCACTCATCTTCTTCAAAACAGGGGAAATGGATGTACTAACCGAAATGTTTATCCCGGATGGCCTTCTACTGAGGTTTTAGTTCAAAAGATTCATCTATCAGTTCCTTGTGGTAGATGTCCATCAGCTTGGATTCACCAAAATCTTCAATGTTTGCGTGAATGTAAACCCTAACGTCTTCTACATGTAAAACCCCATGCGGAATGCTAGAAAATGCACCCGAGGGATCCACTTCTAGAGATTTGTATGGATACTTCTTGAATTTAGGGCGGGGCCTATCAGGAATCTTCACAACATTCAGAGTAGCCATTTCCAAGAAGATTTACAGAAAGATATTCAAGAACGGAAAATACCTTTTGCGCTTCTAGGTTTCATGGAATGAGCTGAATCAGATTGCTGGAAGAAATGACTTATGCGGTTTATCTTCGAGAGGCTTGAGACAATTCATTTGTAGAGCTCCTTTTCTCCTTTTCTTGAGTGCAAATGTACAAATGATGAATATAGGAACCCTTTTATCTCTCCGCAAACCCTAATTTTGTTTGCAATAAATGCATATCTTAAGTTATTCCAGTTGCTCTGTTCTCCTTGTCTTGAGAGAATTTTCTGGATCACTAAGATGCACTTGAAGTTACTCTCGGTGGATATTAACAATCTATCTACCTTTTACAATCATTCCATTTAGCTTCAGATCAAGATACCTCAAATTCGAATCATGCCAGATCTAACTGTGAAAATCCTATTTTTACTAAATGACTATTTAACCAGATCAAACTTGGAAGATTAACTTGTTCAAAACTTCTTGTGGATCTTTCATCTCTTTACCAAAGATTATTTGGATGTTCCTCTGTGAACCCTTTAATCCGCAACTTTCCTTGTGCCAATTTCGGCACCAATTAACTGGCTGGGGGAAAATGTTTTTCCTTGTGTCTCCCCCTGAGCCAGAGCTAACTTTTTAATTTCCGGAAGGAATATCAGCACCAGATTCTGGTGCAGATCCATCCCCTACATTATCTGTACTTATCTTCACCTAAATCTTGTTCATCTCACTTTTAACTTCATCCGCATTCACTTTTCCTTTTCCTTTGTCTTGATTTTGATTATGATGCACCGGACCCCTTTTGTCCTGATTCTTGCTTCTACAGAATTTGGCAATATGACCGGATCTATTGCAATTGTGGCAAACAACATTTCTTTGCATATTTGAATGATATCCTCTTGATCTACATTGATTAGCCATATGTCCCATTCTACTGCATGCAAAGCATCTACCATTGAATGAATTGTTCATTTGCATATTTCTACATTCATGAGATTTGTGACCATACCTTTTACAGTTGAAACACTGTCTAGAGAAGGATGTATTAGTCTGATTTATTCTCTTTCTACACTAATTAGCTTTATGACCAAAGTTATTGGAGTTGTGGCAGTATCCATTGAAGGATGGATATCTTTGAGCATTAGGTTGCCTTACCAGAGGTCTTCTAGGCCTGTTCCTTGGATTTCCTGATTCAAAATTCTTCTGACCGGATCCGGAGCTTTCACCTTTCTCATATCCCAAGCCACGCTTGTCATCTACTCTTTTTTGGCTTTCAAGAAGAACTTCAAGTTGAGTAGAACTTATCTTGAATTTCGGTTTGTATTCATTTGCTATTTGAAGATCCTTTTTAAGAGTGTCAATTTGATCCTTAAGTTTTTCTTCATTATCTCTAGCATCTTCAAGATCAGATTCAAGATGTCTGATTATTCTATCCATCTTGTGGCAGTCTTCTGATTTCTCCTTGAGAGATTGTCTTAGATCATCTTCAGTTTTTCTTTTTTCTTCAATTTCTTGGGTGAACTTTATAACTCCTGATTCCATTTCATGTCTTACTATAATGACCTCTTTTGATAACTTTTTACATAGCTTGGTTTTCTCTTTTAGGTCTTCATTTGTATCATTGGTTTCACCTTGACTTGCTAACTGCTGAAGTAGGTCCTTTCTCTTTTTCATAGAGATACTCAGTTTCCCTTTTAATTCATTTATGAATTCATCAGCCTGTTTAAGTCTTCCTTCAATTCATTGACTTCAGAATTAGATTGTTCAAGATCATCTAGGGTAGACTGAAGTTGTTCCCTCATACCATACATATCCATTTGAATTTCCAGATCTTCCTCAAGCTGTTAGGCTCTGTTTGGAAGAACTTGGCTCTGATACCAATTGTTGATAACTGAGAGGGGGGGTGAATCAGTCATCTTAATTATTTCAGCTTTCTGAACTTTCTTAACAATTAATGCAACATCAAATCAAATAAGCAAACATAACCATGAAATGGAAATAACATCAATACACATGACATAATGATTTTGATGTGGAAAACCCTGTTAAGGGAAAAAACCATGGGGTGATTAACCCAAGATTGTATTCTCTGTTAGAAGAATAAGATAGTACAAAATGACACTTGCCAATTAGGGCTCATTGCCCAAGCACACTGCTCACAAGAGGCTCATTGCCTATAATAGTTTATACAAGGAAACTAGATACTTGAACTGAAGAGAAGCATCCACATATGTTGAGGTTCGGTTCCGGTTGGGCTCAATATACTGATCTACTACACTTCATTCTTCCTCTTCTTGATGCTTCTGTCCTATCACATACCAGACTTGTATTACTGCTGTTATTCTGCTCCTTTGCTTTTCTTCGCACTCAACAAATCACTACAACACCTTCACATCTAAATCCATCTGGTATATATATCTGCAGAAAGGATTTCATCCTCTTTTTAGTCAGCATCCGGAATAGTCAATATTTTCCCAAACTTTAGTCTGTCGGCAGAATCCTTGCTTACCAAGTGATGTGAATCAAGGATATACTTATAGAAGTCATCTAACATGTCAGCCAATCATGGATGATACCTTTAAGAACCTTGATCACCATCAATATCTCATCCGAAATAATTCTGATGCTCTGTCGGTCAGTTCTTCCTTTGTCTATTCTGCCAAATCGGACCCCAATACTTAGATGCTCATATCTCTTCACTCTTTCATCACCAGAGGCTCAATCCCTGGAATCTATTAGTCAAGCTATTCCTCTTGACTTCCCCAAGTCCACACTTTACAAAGATACTTCCTCTAAGAGATCCAGACCTGACTGTTAGACCTTGCTGCATGCTCTGTTCTTGCTTACCGGACCAAAGTATTCTTCAATCTGACTTCCGGTAAAGATACACCATGTCCTGTAGATGTGTGAAGTGGTCTTTGTTGCCATCAATGACAACACCAATGAAGCCACACAGTGTCTCTTGCCAACATCCTCTACCACTACTGGATTTTCCTCCTCCACGTGAGAATCTGTCTCTACCTCTAGAATTGTTTTGTTTTCTTGCAAGCTTCTCTTCTACCTTCAAGGCATACTAGTAGGCCTCTTCTAACCTTTGTATTCAAACAATACTTATTTCATCTAGAATGTAATAATGTAAACCATTGACACACCTGTTGACCTATTTTCCCCTTCCCACAGTCAAATAGCCCATCTTGAAAATCTTGTTGAAATCTAACTTTGCAAGCCTAAATCCTTCAAATTTCAATATAAATCCTTGCAAAAATCCTTGAAAATTCATATAGAGAATCCTTGCAAAAAACCAAAAAAAACCCAAAAAATTCTAAGTCCTTGCCTTAGTTTTTGGCCCCCTTTTTACCTTTGTTGGCAAAACTTCGGGTTCACAAAACGGCCAATTCACTGACTGGCTGATTTGCCAATAAGGCAGGAAAATTCAAAAATTTCACTAAGGAAAGGAAAGTTGTCTCCCTTTGTTGGCAAATTTCATGTTTCACGAACTCTTCAAAAGTTTGCTTTATCTCAAGTTCGTGGATTGGACGATTTGCCGACGGAAGGGTAGGAGAGCGGGTTTATTCAATTTTTGTCTAAGGAACAAAGGAGCAAATGAATGCCTTTATCATAAATCTTCACAAAGTCACAAACTAAGATAAGGTTCTAAAATTTTAAGTTCGCCGACTCAGTGATTCCCCAATAACAAAGAGCAGAAAAAGACAAGGTTTGCGAAAATGGGATTTTCCTGACAAAACAAGGATTTCTTCAAAATCGGCTAAGGCAGATAAAGAAACAAAGGGCTCTGTCAGCAAATTTAAAAAACATGAACCTTTCATAAGTTTGAAATCTCCCTAGTTCACCTACAAGGCAAATCATTGACAAAGGGCGACAGAGGTAAGAAATGCCAAGGCTTGGTTTGAGAAGGTCGGATTTTGTTGATAAGGCAAGAGGGAAAACATAAAATTGTCTAAGGAAAAAAAAAAGAGGCCTTATCGGTGAATCGGTAAAAAGCAAAACTCTTGAAAAGTTTAGAATTCCTCAAGTTTGCCGATAATGCAATTCGCTGATAGTGAAGAAGTGGATGTGCCATGGTTTGGCAAAGTAACTTTTTGCCAACAAAGGGAAAGGCGTGACCAGAAGCAAAGTTTGAAAATTTGGAACTTTGCCAATAAAGAAGAAAAAGAAGCTAACAAGGCTTGGTTCGCAAAATCAAGATTTTGTTGATAAGGGCAAACAATGAAGACAAGCCAAGTTTGAGAAAAGATAGTTTTGCTGATAAGGCAAAATAGATAACCAAGTAAAGTTAGAGAATATGACATTTTACCGATAAGGGCAAAAGATGGAGTCAGAAATGGTTTAGAAAAGATGTTTTTTGCCGATAAGGGCAAAAAGGGAGATAGAGCAAGCCAAGTTTTTGAAAAGACAAAGTTGTTGACTAAAAATAAAATATGCAGAAAGAAAAGACAAAATGGTTCATAAAAATAAGATTTTGCCGATAAGGCAAAATTCAACCTAGAATTTCCAGAAAGGGTAGTTTTGGTGGGAAAGTTCATTTGAAAATCTTCATCAACAATTAATGCAAAATCATATCTGCTTAGCTACTCCATTTTTAGATATTTTTACATTTATTTTTGTAGATGCCTGCATTTAAGGAAACAAATATCTCCCAACTACTCCAAGATCCAAGAGATTTTCTATAGTAAATTCTTGTAGAAAAATATTCCTTCTGGCAAGGATATTTTCTGACAGGCCATGGGGAGAATTATGATGACAAGTGACTTAGGTCAATGTAATGAATTGCTATATATGTAAAAAAGATATAGTGAAGGTTGGATACAGAGACATTTTTTGTACTCCAAACAAAACCCTCCTCTGCTATAACCGTGCCTTTTGATTAATACATGTTTGTTTTTACCTCTTCATGTTGTTTTAGCTCTATGTAATTTAGGACTGGTTGTCTATGAATGTTTATTTCCTCTCAACTCTGTTCTTCTCTTTACCTCGATTAGAATCTACTAGATCTGTGTAAGTTTTATCAGTTGTATCTGGTTATTTTGTGTATTTTAGTTTTGTGAGTGTTCTAAATTCAAACTTGGTGTATCACCTCCTTTATTTTCAATTTTATCCTTCTTTCCCTTTTCCTCAATGGTGGATAGATTAGGTTTAGTCTTAGCAATAGCTAAATCTCCCATTCAGCGAAGGAACCAACCTCTCTTTGGAGATTTGATTTACCTATAGGGTCCCACACCTGGGGATCATCTCCATGTTTCACTAAATTGCTGAAGCACTACTCCAACACAAGGTGCAAATCTTAGTGACAACAGTTTTTGGCATGCCTAATGGGACTATGAACAATCTAAATCAAGAATTAAGCTGAGAATTTGGTGTTATTCTTAGTATTATGCACTTTGGCAGATATTTCATGCACCTGGTGACTCTACAAGCTCCTGGCTTCTGATCAGTGCCACCTTTTATGCATGTGCAAACAAGAGCTTCTTCAAGAGGTAATTATCAATTTACTGAATTGCCTTCTACTGCTTCAAGGAGAATGTCTAGGTTATCTAGGTCTCCTGTAAGAAGGAATAGTAGTCCTGTTCTATCTCACCCAAGAGCTCAATCTACACCCCATCCTATTAGGTTTCAATACACTAGAAGAAGCTTGCACATCCCTGGATTAAACTTGAATATCCCTAGGATGGCAAGAAATTTTCCTTTTGTAACCTTTAATGGAGGCAACCCTTTAGCTTTGACTGCATATAATGATATACTTGTTGCAGCCCTAAAAAGTATTTCACCTTTTACAGGTGATGGTTCTACAACCCCTGCTGAGCACATCAAAGACATATCTAAGTCCATCATATACAACATGAAGATGTTGCAGTTCGACTCATGGTCGCATCATTCAAAGGGAGAGCTCTTCAATGGTTTAGAAGCTTAACCCTTGCTTCAATTCATGATTGGGACAAGCTGGGAGAAGCCCTCTACAAGAACAACTAACAACGATCAAAAGAGCACCGAGTGAGCTGCTGGCAGATTTCAATTTCAGATTTCAGAGGACGTGGGAGAGAATTCCAACTCTCCTTAAGCCATCTCCACAAGGTGTTTTTTTGTATTTTTTAAGAGATTTAAATTCTGATATTGCTATAATGATGCAATCTATGGGTGCTCAAACCCTACCTGATGCCTATGATACGGCTTTGAGAGCTGAAAATTATTTAATACAAGTTGGGAAAGTTGCTCCCAGACCTCATGTACCCATTTTCCCAGAGTTGCCTTCACAGTTTTAGCAGCCCATTATTACTCCTATTCCAGAGCCTAAAGCTTCTACTTCTCTTTCTCAAGAAGAGAATGATCTTAAAACCCTAATGACCAATTTGACTAACAAAGTGAATAGCATAGCTATTCAAGCTGCCCCCAAACCTCATCAAAATTACAACCAGGGGTAGTCTTCTAATCAAAATTAGAACTAGGAGTACAATTCCAACATAAATTAGAACTGGAATTAGAGTTACTAGCCTAATAGGTATCAAAACCCTAACCCTGCTCAACCTTTGCAAATAATTAGACCTATCCAATAGATTCTGGCTATAAATCCAGTTAGGGCCCTATTCCCTACTCAAAACAATCTGGCCCAAGAGGTAGATTGGTGCTACCCCTACAACAAACCTCACAATTAGTCCACTTATGCTTTTGGAACACAAGAAAGAGCTTTAATGGTGCAAAAATTTCATATCCAATAGGCTTCATTGGTGGAAGCAGCAAATAGCAACCCAGAGGTATCAAATGAGGCTATTTCCGATGCCAATACGATGCTATGGACTCTTGAGGACTTTTGTGTTGTCAATCAACCAATGGACAGTTTTGCTATGCCTATTGTAGACAACATAAGGTCAGAAAAGAGACAGCTGGAGGATAGCCCCATGCCTACTATGTTACAAAAAGATCTTGTTTCAAAGGCAAAAGTGGCCAGTGCTACAAATCCAATTTAGAATAGCAAATTTGTTGTTGTAAAAGAAATTCCATTAGGCTCAAAAGTACTTGAACAAGCTGCAAATCAATCAAAGAAGAGAACGTGGATTCCCTCAATGCACAAAGTGGCAACTGTTCCCTTAAATATTGTGGAACAAATGAAGAAAACAAATATAAATGTCTCTATACGGGAAGTGATGTCAATCCCCTCTCAAAGGTATTTTTTACAAGAACCCTTAAGGCAATTCCCATCAGTTGAATCAGCAACAACAAACTCATCAGCAAAGAAGAAAAAAAAGAGCCCGTTTAGTCTTGTACAACCAAGGGAAGAGCAAGTGAGTTCAACAAAGAAGCCATCTCCTTTCTACTTGTCTCTAATCATTGGCAAGTTTCTAGTACATAATTGTATGATTGACTCAAGGGCTAGTGTTTCAGTCATATCCAAGAAGATAATAGATGCATTATGCATCAAGTATACCCTTGTTTCATCAAAAGTATTATAGTTGGATGACACTTCTGTAAACACTGTAGGAGTGATCAAAGGACTGGACCTAACTCTACATGCCTGTCCTAACTTGACTTTCAATCAAGAAATTTCATTCATCGATCTTCCTCCTTTCTTTGCCATTTGCTTGTCAAGGGACTTCACAGCCAAGGTAGGTGGCTACTTTTCTTCTGACTGGCCTCATATGCTGTTGAGAACTAGATATGGTACAAGGTTCACCATCAAGGCTGAACCAATTTCAAACTATCATGTGGAAAACTATGACCACAACCTGGTGAACCCTCATGTTATGATTTAGGGTGGGGAAGTCCATGATTCAGAGCCACTTGAGGCAGCATCTTCACCTCTTCCAACCCCTGATATTTTTCTAGATGAGTGGGCAAGGGATCACTATGATTTTGATCCTTATGACACCACTGAGGCAACTGACTTGGGCACCTACATGATCCATGAGAGGAATTCTTCAGTCCCTTCTGTACTTAATCTAGATGATGACTCTAATGGCCCATGGAAAATATTCTTTGATGGTGCAAAGAACAGAAATAGAGTTGGTGTAGGGGTTTTACTAGTCTCTTCGACTAGTAAAAAGTTGCATTTTTCTCACATATTACATTTTTCTTGCATAAATAATGTAGCGGAGTATGAGGCATCAGTCCGTGGTTTGCTACTTGCTAAGAAGGACATTAATCATTTGGAGATCTTTGGAGACACTGAGCTGGTGGTCAACCAAGTCAGAGAAAAATGTGCAACTAAAAAATCAGCTTCTTAGAGCTTACATACATAGAGTTTGGGGCCTATTGGAGAGTTTTGATGCTCTCAACTTATAGGTAATCCCAAGAAAATTAAATGTTGAAGCATATCAACTGGCAATAATTGGGGATTAGTTTTTTCCACCTACAAATTTGTTTCAGGGTCATGATCAGCATGTTAAGATAGTAGTTAGGCCTTTTGTACATAACAATGATATACATTGGCAAATTTTTGGTAGCAAAAAGCAGATTGCAAGATTCATCCAGAATGAAGCTAAGTTTTCATCCATGGCACAACCTAGGTTGCAAGAGAGTTATGGTGATCAAATCATTCAGTTGAAATCCAACAAGCTACCCAAGGGTTTAGTCACTCTTGAGGCTATTTTTAGCCTTGATGATGAGTTCAAGGGCGAAAGAAAGAACATGATGTTCAAAAATGAGGATTACCAAAAGGTTGATGTCACCCAAGACAAAGAATTACTATTCAGAAAGGTATGTGATGATGTTGAAGAAAAAGATTTTATACACCTTTCCCAGAAATATAGTGATGTTTTGGCATGGAGTTATGAGGACCTGAAGTGTCTTAACCTAGACCTTGCTCAGTATGCCATAGATCTGGACCCAAACTTGTCCACCAAAAGAAACAACCCATAAACCCTAAGATTGAGCCACTTATGAGGAAGGAGCTTGCAAAGCTCACCCATGCAAGAATTATTTTTCCCATTAAGTACTCCACTTGGGTTGCTAATCTAGTACATGTGAGGAAGACAAATGGTGAGATAAGGCTTTGCGTAGACTTTTGAGACCTAAATCATGCTTCCTTGAAGGATCAGTACCCTTTGACCTCTATGGATCAAATTTTATAGACTGTTGTAGGGGCATAGAGGTTTTCACTACTTGATGGCTTTTCTGGTTATAACCAGATCTTTATCAAAGAGAAGGATAGCTTTAAAACAACATTCACAACTAAATGGGGGAACCATGGCATTTGCAAAAATGTCATTTGGTATTTCTAATGCTAGTGCCACATTTCAAAGGGCAATGGACATTTCCTTCAAAGGTTTTATAAACAAGTTCATCCTAATTTACTTGGATAATATCACAATCTTCTCCAAGAGAGGAGAAAATCATATGGAGCATCTGGAGAAAGTTTTCCAAAGATGTAGAGAGTTTGGGGTGTCTTTGAACCCTAAAAAATGTATTTTTGTTGTTGCTCAGGGTAATATTCTTGGCCATCTAGTGTCTAAGGATGGGATATCCATAGATCTTGAAAGAACATAAGCTCTTCTTTCACTTCCCCTACCTGCTCACAAAAAAGCTTTACAATCATTTTTGGGGCAGATCAACTTTGTTAGGAAGTTCATTCCTAACCGTGTTGGCTTGGTAAAACCTCTAACCCTTATGATCAAGAAAGATGCTTTCAAATGGACTAAAGAAGGGAAGGATGGTTTTGAGAAGATCAAAGAAGAGATTGCCCAGGCTCTTACTCTCATGAAACCAAATTATGAGGACTTTATCCTTTATGCCC
Organism: Cunninghamia lanceolata; assembly: GCA_027924645.1. Classification (NCBI taxonomy): domain Eukaryota; kingdom Viridiplantae; phylum Streptophyta; class Pinopsida; order Cupressales; family Cupressaceae; genus Cunninghamia; species Cunninghamia lanceolata. The sequence continues at coordinate 6,459,888 of BSBN01001038.1, read as the reverse complement.
ATTGAGGAGAGAGCACCATTGTTGTTGTTTTGATGCAACAAAATGAATAAGGAATGGAGTAGCCCCTGGCCTTCTTTAGTCAGACTTTGAAAGATTATGAGGTCAGATATAGTCCCATGGATAAACATGTATTTTCCATTGTTAGAGCCTTGAAAAAATTCAAATACATGCTGGAAAATAACCATATCAAAGTTTTAGTTTCTCATCCTAGTGTGAGGGATTATATAATGGGCATTGAAATTAGTGAAAAGAGAGCCAGCTGGGTCACTAAGATCATAGAGTATGATGTGATCATCAAAGCCACTAAGATGATTAGAGGTAGAGGGTTGTGTGAACAACTAGCTCAGACTTCTATAGATGAAGTAAATTCATCCTACCATTTGAATGAGGTAGAACCTACAGCTGAATCAATAGTTGTAAGTTCTTGGACAACGAATATGGCCAAGTTCCTATGCACTGGTGAGTATCCCTATGGATTGGACATAACTAAAAGAAGACACTTCAAGATGCAATCTATTCCTTATGCTTTGGTGGATGGTGTTCTCTTCAAGAGAAACCTGGATGGAGTCTTATTGAGGTGTATAGAAGAAGATCAAATTGATAGATTACTCAGTGAGTTTCATGCTGGCCCGGCTAGAGGTCACTTCTCTACTAGAGCTACAATAATTAAAATAATTAGGGTAGGTTACTTTTGTCCCACATTATTCAATTATGCCCATGTATGGGTAAGAAAATACAAAGAGTGTGCTCTCTTTGCTGGAAAGAAAAGATTGGCATCCCTCCTACTCCATCCTATTTAGGTAGATCAACTCTTCTCACAGTGGGGATTAGATTTCATTGGCATGATAAACCCTACTTCCAGTGTTGGTCACAAGTGGGTTTTGACTATAATAGACTACTTCACCAGGTGGGTTGAAGCAGTCTCACTCAAAGAGGCCACTGAGTCAGCAATCATGGATTTCTTGGAAGAAATCACAACAAGGTTTGGATCTCCTCACACCATTATTTCTGATAATGAAAAAGCTTTCACTAGTTTTAGAAGTGTTGATTGGGCTCTAAGTATAATGCATTCTTAAGGACTTCATCCAACTATTACCCCCAAGGTAATGGCCTGGTTGAATCCACTAACAAGAACCTGATCAGAATTCTAAAGAGGACCATGGAGACAAACCAAAGGCAATGGCACAACAAGATCAAACTAGCTCTTTGGGCTGATAGGATCACTTACAAGAGAGCCATTGGTAACTCTCCTTTCATTCTTGTGTATGGAAGAGAGGCTAGATTGCCTATATCTTTGGAGCTTCCTGCATTGGAATTGGCTCGACAATTAGAATTGGAAGAAGAGGATGTTAGGTCTGTAAGAATGGATGAATTGATCAAACTAGAAGAATATAGACAATCGGCCATGGATACCCTGGAAGAACATAAAAAATAGACCAAGAAGTATTTTGACAAGAAGGCTAAGGTTCAGACCTTCAAGGAGGGTGATCATGTTCTGAAATGGGATGTTGACCGAGCCAAACCTGGAGGCCACACTAAGTTTGATACACTTTGGAGCGGGCCATATACCATCATCAGCTGCAAGCAAGCCAATGCTTTAACTCTTTCAAGGCTGGATCATGAAGTTCTATCGATCTCAATCAATGGGATCTATCTCAAACCTTACCTCTAAGGTTGGTTTGAGATTCTGTACATATTATTTTAGTTTTATTTCTATTTTAGTTTTCCCTTCAATAAGTGTTGTTGCACATACTACACTCTCATTAGGTGAATGCAATCCTCGTTTCCCTTTTTGGTGTTGTTTTGACCTATTGTAGTCCTTTTTTTGACTCCATGCCCAATGGATGCTTAAGGCCACTAGTCCATTTGTTTAGCAGGCAAACATCCCTAAGAGGTCACCAAAATGTTGACCTATTTTCGCCTTCCCAGAGTCAAATAGCCCATCTTGAAAATCTTTTTGAAACCTAACTCTACAAGCCTAAATCCTTCAAATTTCAATATAAATCCTTGCAAAAATCCCTGAATATTCCTGTGGAGAATCCTTGCAAAAAAACCCAGAAAATTCTAAGTCCTTGACTTAGTTTTTGGCCCCCTTTTTGCCTTTGTTGACAAACTTTAGCTTCACGAACCAGCCAATTCGCCAATAAGACAGGAAAATTCAAAAATTTCACTAAGGCAAAGAAATATGTCTCCCTTTGTTAGCAAATTTCACGTTTCATGAACTCTTTAAAAGTTTGCTTTTTCTCAAGTTCACCGATTGGGCAATTTGCCAACTGAAGGACATGAGAGCGAGTTTATTCAATTTTTGTCTAAGGCACAAAGGAGCGAAGGAATGCCTTTGTTGGCAATCTTCACAAAGTCACGAACTAAGATAACGTTCTAAAATTTTCAAGTTCGCCGACTCGGTGATTCCCTGATAATGGAGAGTAGAAAAAGACAAGGTTCATGAAAATGGGATTTTCTCGACAAAACAAGGTTTTCTTCAAAATCAGCTAAGGCAGAGAAAGAAACAAAGGGCTCTGTTGGCAAAGTTAAAAAATGCAAACCTTTCATAAGTTTGAAATCTTTGCGGTTTGCCGACAAAGGTGACAGGGGTAAGAAAGGCCAAGGCTTGGTTTGAGAAGGTTGGATTTTACTGATAAGGCAAGAGGAAAACATAAATGTAGCCAAGGAAAAGAAAAAAGAGGCCTTATCAGTGAATCAGTAAAATGTAGATCTCTTCAAAAGTTTGGAATTCCACAAGTTCACCGATAAGGCGATTCACTGATAGTGAAGAAGTGAATGCGCCATGGTTCAACAAAAGTAACTTTTTACTGACAAAGGGAAAGGCGTGACTAGAAGAAAAGTTTGAAAAGTTGGAACTTTGCCGATAAAGAAGGAAAAGAAGCTAACAAGGCTTGGTTCACAAAATCAAGATTTTGCTAATAAGGGCAAAAAATGAAGCCAAGTAAAGTTTGAGAAAAGATAGTTTTGTCTATAAGGCAATGGAGACAACCAAGTAAAGTTAGAGAATATGACATTTTGCCGATAAGGGCAAAAGATGGACTTAGAAATGGTTCAAAAAAGATGATTTTTGCCGATAAGGGCAAAAAGGGAGATAGAGCAAGCCAAGTTTTTGAAAAGATAAAGTTGCCGATTGAAGATAAAATATGCAGAAAGAAAAGACATAATGGTTCATAAAATGCAGATTTTGCCGATAAGGCAAAATTCAGTCCAAAATTTCCAAAAAGAGTAGTTTTGGTGAGAAAGTTCATTTGAAAATCTTCATCAGTAATTAATGCAGAATCGAATATGCTCAACTACTCCATTTCTAGATATTTTTGCATTTATTGTTGTAGATGCCTACATTCAAGGCAACAAATATTTCCCAGCTACTCCAAGATCCAAGAGATTTTCTATAGTTAATTCTTGTAGAAAAACATTCCTTCTGGTAGGGATATTTTCTAACAGGCAATGGGGTGAATTATGATGACAAGTGACTTAGGTCAATGTAATGAATTGCTATATATACATGTAAAAAATATGTAGTGAAGGTTGGATACAGAGACATTTTTTGTACTCCAAACATAACCCTCCTCTGTTGTAACTGTGCCTTTTGATTAATACATGTTGTTTGTTTTTACCTCTTCATGTTGTTTTAGCTCTGTGTAATTTAGAACTGGTTGTCTATGAATGTTTATTTCCTCTCAACTCTTTTCTTCTCTTTACCTCTATTAAAATCTACTAGATTTGTGTAAGTTTTATCAGTTGTATTTGGTTATTTTGTGCATTTTAATTCTGTGAGTGTTCTAAATTCAAACCTGGTGCATCACCTCCTTTAATTTCTAGTTTTATCCTTCTTTCCCTTTTCCTCAATGGTGGATAGATTAGGTTTAGTCTAAGCAATAGGTTAATGTCCATTCAACGAAGGAACCAACCTCTCTCTAGAGATTTGATTTCCCTGTAAGGTCCCACACCTGGAGACCATCTCAATGTTTCACTAGATTGCTGAAGCACTAAACTGCTCTAGCACATGGTGCAAATCTTAGTGACAACAATGCCTTAATACCTTCTCAGCATCATCATCTACATGTCCTACCTAGATAGTCAACCTATAAAATTCTTCGATATACTCTTACAAATTCTTCTCTTTCTGCTTCAAGTTTTGCAACTTCTTGAACAAACTAATTTGATAATTTGTGGGCATAAATTTTGCCTTCAATTTTGTCACTATTTAGTCCAACAATTTGATTTTCTCCTATATTTTTCTCTTCCTTTTAGTCTACATGTGATCCCACCATAGGGATGCATGTTCCTTCAATTTTGTACAAGAAAATTTCACCTTTTTCAAGTCTTTGATTGATTCAAAATCAAAATATTTCTCCATCTCCAAAATCTAGTCAATCAATTCTTCTGGATTGATATTTATAACTAGGAGGGTCCAATCTAGGTTTACTACTAATTCTTGACATTGCCTATAAAAATATTCTTTCAGGTTCATTTCCCTCTTCATCCTCTATTTCAATTTCATGTTCTTCACATTCATTTTCATCTTCATTGATGTCTTCTACATGTACTCTTCGTTGTGCCACTTCCATAGAATCCAATATTATTGTAATACCTCTCAGCATCTCAATTATTGCCATGTCACTAGACCCTGGTGCTCCTCTTCACCCATGTCCTCTATGTGCCATATCTAATGAATCCTCTACAGTTGCAGATATTCTTTCCCTTTCAATCACCCACAACAAAATTCTCTAGATTCCTTTTTCTCGACACAACCTCAATCGAGCTCTGATACCACTTAATGCAGTCTAGAATGGTGAATCTTATCAGATGACCAATTCTAGTAGCCACAACACAAAATTTATGGAATTACAATATCCATAATCACAATAGCTTCAAATTCTTTTATTCATTGGCAACATTAAATCATCAGAAGTACAAAATTATATCCTTCAAAACAATTACAGACTTATTTATTTACAATTTACTTCTTCTTCTTCAAAATATTTCTCCAAATCAACCAGAGGAGTCTTCAATACAATACTTCCTTTTGTTGAATGCCCCAACTGATCCCCCATTCAATATCAGGTCGTTTCCTTTATACTTCTAACTCAGGAAGTTGAATTGTTCCATTACAAACTAAATCGACCACTACAATTCATATTACGGTCTTCCCAAACAATTTGTTATCCCAACACAGTCCTTCAAATTCTTTCATAAGATGCCTCATCGGTGACTTTAGCTATTTTAGAACTTTATTCAATGCTCATACTATTTACTATAATTCATAGTGACACTTTATAAATCCTTGAACTCATATTTCGGCAGAGAGGCTAACATGGAACTTTGAATGTTCAAATCATCTCCATTTCGGTGAAACCATACTTGCAGGAACTCCACGAGCCCTTCATCATCAGTGAACTTAAAGTTCAAGGAACTTTTGGACTGTGGTTTAATATACATACTAGCATTTTGAACCCACACACTTCGAGTTTGGTGGATCGAAAAATGTGAGGACTTATGAACTCCTATGTTGACATGAAAAAGAATTCAAGAACTAAAGTCATTGCCAAAATACTCCATGTGAAGTCTTTCGCATACAATGGACACTCACATGAAATTTTGAACTACCATCATCTTTAGAGCTTCTTTAGGCTCCATCTACTCCCATTAGTGGAGTACTCTTCAGGCTGCAACATCAAGTGCTTCTTCAGGTATCCATCTCTCTCATTGCTTCACAACAAACCAACTCACCAAGCCATTCATCTCACCCAACAGCAGATCCTGGTGATGCACCTACCACACTCTCCTCAGTGGTTTCTCTATGCACCCTTATCCAGCCTAATCTCCATTGGAGAATGGTCATGACAGACCTCATCTTGTCTTCCCACACACAACCTCAGAAAACATCCTTCTGCAGCTAGATGGACCAAGCACTTGCAACCAAACAACTTAGCAACAAAATAATGGTCACCAACAAACTTTAACTCTTCATCTCAGAAATAACATCTCCTCCCAGAGCTTTTGCTAGCTCTGATACCAATCTGATGCAGAGGAAAAATATCAAATCAACTCTTTACTAGTATATTGCTCAACATAGGGTTTCAATCCTTAAGAAAACTTCACCAGATAATGGCTTCTACTCAAGCATATTTGAATTTTCAACATCTCTGACCCACATAAGGTTTCACAATGCCTTTACATCCCTTAGGAATACTAATTCAATCAAAATAATCATTTACCAAGCTGTCTCATCATGCATGCAACTATCTCCTTCATGGACTGTCATAACACCTTGTAGCCCTGTTTTGAAGGACAGTCACTCATAACTTTTACCCTAGAACCTTTCACAAGACTATGATGGGTGTTTTGAGTACCCATTAAGGTGCTTTAAAACATATCAAGGAATCACCATTGGTCACTTTGAAAAGAGTACCTCAAATCAGGACTGTCAGCGTGCTAACTAGGCCTATTAGGCTATAACTCACCAAGGGCTTATTGCAAATGGGTATACCACGACCCCCCACACCTTGCATGTGCTTGGGACACTTCACACAAGGTCTGTAAATGCTCATTAAATCATCAAAATACCTTTCCAATTGATATTTTACCAAACCATACACCTATACCTCTTAACTGTTCTTGAAACTCTATTTTTCTGGATTGTCACACAGAAATGCAGTCATAAACTTTGATTTTTCCCACATCCACCTTAGTTATTTGGTCTGAGACCTCAAGAACACGAAGGCAAATACTACCATAATCCTTTCCACCAAAGATTAGCAATATGCAATGGAGAAAAAAGGAAAAACACAGTTATCTCATTCACTGTTTACCCTAACAGAGGGTTTGGACAGTTTTTACCAAATTCCCAATATCTACCACAAATCAAAACCAAAATGCATGAAATAAAATACAAGTGGAAGGTGATTGAGAGAAATTTCATTTGAAATCAAAACTAAATGCCCTCCTGCCCATACTGGGCCGTACCATGCAAGAAGACAGTAAATTTCTAAAGAGAAATACAGAAAACAATATCTCTTCTCATTCCTTGTTCAAATCCTCAATCACCCACACGTATAGAATGGTTACAAGGCCTTAATAAAGGCATTCCAACTTGTCTCTACAAATTCTAATGACCTTTCAACTACCCAAAACTATCTTTTTAGTAACTTGAATATTTTTTTCCAATTTTATATTGGCAACCTTTACATGGTTTGCAATATTTTTCATATTTGAGACTCCTAGTCTCCTAGACACATAACAATGACTCAAAATAACCTTATTACAATGTTAAAACACCAAAATTGAATCATCCTTTAAAAAATTCATCATAGAAGCATGAGGTTGGCATGGTGCTCCTGCACCATAAACCAACCAACAAAGATTTCCAAGTCCCTTAGAAACGTATCTGCAATAAAAGTCTTTTTCCTCTATCTTTATCTTCAATCTTCTCATCTTCAGGCTTCAAATCTTCTCATTCATAGAAAGGTGACCAACCAACCAACAAAATCTAAACTACCATCATCTTTAGAGCTTCTTTAGGCTCCATCTATTCCCATCAGTGGAGTGCTCTTTAGGCTGCAACATCAAGTGCTTCTTTAGGTATCCATCTCTCTCACTGCTTCACAACAAACCAACTCACCAAGCCATTCATCTCACCCAACAACATATCCTGGTGATGCACCTACCACTTTCTCCTCAGTGGTTTCTCTATGCACCCTTATCCAGCCTAATCTCCATTGGAGAATGGTCATGACAGACCTCATCTTGTCTGCCCACACACACAACCTCATAAAACATCCTTCTGCAGCTAGATGGACCAAGCCCCTGCAACCAAACAACTTAGCAACAAAATAATGGTCACCAACAAACTTTAACTCTTCATCTTAGAAATAACATCTCCTCCCAGAGCTTTTGCTAGCTCTGATACTAATCTGATGCAGAGGAAAAAGAACAAATCAACTCTTTACTAGCATATTGCTCAACATAGGGTTTCAATCCTTAAGAAAACTTCACCAGACAATGGCTTCTACTCAAGCACATTTGGATTTTCAACATCTCTGACCCACATAAGGTTTCACAATGCCTTTACATCCCTTAGGAATACTAATTCAATCAAAATAATCATTTACCAAGCTGTCTCATCATGCATGCAACTATCTCCTTCATGGACTGTCATAACACCTTGTAGCCTTGTTTTGAAGGACAGTCACTCATAACTTTTACCCTAGAACCTTTCACAAGACTGTGATGGGTGTTTTGAGTACCCATTAAGGTGCTTTAAAACATATCAAGGAATCACCATTGGTCACTTTGAAAAGAATACCTCAAATCAGGACTGTCAGCGTGCTAACTAGGCCTATTAGGCTATAACTCACCAAGGGCTTATTGCAAATGGGTATACCACGATCCCCCACACCTTGCATGTTCTTGGGACACTTCACACAAGGTCTGTAAATGCTCATTAAATCATCAAAATACCTTTCCAACTGATATTTTACCAAACCATACACCTATACCTCTTAACTGTTCTTGAAACTCTGTTTTTCTGGACTGTCACACAGAAATGCAGTCATAAACTTTGATTTTTTCCACATCCACCTTAGTTATTTGGTCTGAGACCTCAAGAACACGAAGGCAAATACTACCATAATCCTTTCCACTGAAGATTAGCAACATGCAATGGAGAAAAAAGGAAAAACACAGTTATCTCATTCACTGTTTACCCTAACAGAGGGTTTGGACAGTTTTTACCAAATTCCCAATATCTACCACAAATCAAAACCAAAATGCATGAAATAAAATACAAGTGGAAGGTGATTGAGAGAAATTTCATTTGAAATCAAAACTAAATGCCCTCCTGCCCGTACTGGGCCGTACCATGCAAGAAGACAGTAAATTTCTAAAGAGAAATACAGAAAACAATATCTCTTCTCATTCCTTGTTTAAATCCTCAATCACCCACACGTATAGAATGGTTACAAGGCCTTAATAAAGGCATTCCGACTTGTCTCTACAAATTCTAATGACCTTTCAATTGCCCAAAACTATCTTTTTAGTAACTTGACTATTTTTTTCCAATTTTATATTGGCAACCTTTACATGGTTTGCAATATTTTTCATATTTGAGACTCCTAGTCTCCTAGAAACATAACAATGACTCAAAATAACCTTATTACAATGTTAAAACACCAAAATTGAATCATCCTTTAAGAATTTCATCATAGAAGCATGAGGTTGGCATGGTGCTCCTGCACCAATTACTGAACTTTTCAGCGATTCCACCCTCATATGAACTTTCGATCCTTCCTTTATGAAACTTTTGGTGAATCAAACAAATGTTGAATTGGTGTTGACACTCTTTGGGAGTCGTTGAATTTCAATTTTGGCCTTTTGGTACTTTTGTGCCTAAAGAACTTTTGTGTTGACAAAATTACAATTGTGTGAACTTCTAATCCTTCTGTCGGTGAAATGACTTTCTTTTGAACATTGGATTTGTATCTTTGGCACCCTTACTCAGTTCCTGAACTTGAACTTCTTCTGAAAGAAAAACTACAAAACAACTGAAACACAACAAAATTGAACAAAATTGAAAACAAAAACTTGAAAATTTTTTGGGCGATATAGGATCACACACACACTCGCATGCTCTTGCATCAAAATCAATATTATTAAGTTCTTATTATTCAATGTAAAAAGAAACCGCATAAAGAAAATTCAATGGAAGGGGAGAAATTTTTATTATTTTATTCATAAATAATAAAATGAGGTCACAAGATATGAGTTTTTCTCATTATTAAATAAATAACACCTTTTTTAATTAGTATAATGCATAATATTTTTTTGGATGAATACTTCTTATTTAAGATTGTAAATGTATAATTTGAATTTTTCTAAGTTAGATATATATATAATATATATATATATTTGATATATAAATGTGGTTAAGAGAATAATTCCCGTACAAAGGCATGCCTCACTGTCAAAAGGGTGCACGAGTAACATAGTAATGGAAAGACTAATGCAAAAACTCAAAAAAGAACCTTAGGCATCACTTGGGAATGTGGTGGAGAAGGTGGAAGGTTCCATCGGCAAACTACTCCAATCGCCTTTGCATGTTCTCAGCTAATGGACGCTCCAGGTGACCAAGCACGAAGTTGCAGATCTCCATATTGTCCCTTATTACTCCCTCCTAAAATAGGCCAATCACTCGCTGCATCTCAGCGTCAATGCGAAGGTGTCTAAGCTCAAACACTCCACCCCAGCTTCCGAAGAGAGGTCTCTTGTTGAAGGAGGAGACCACATCTAGTGCCATTGGTTGCAAGTGTGGAGCTACCATCCACTTCACAACGATGCGTGTCAAGCCTTTATGGTCATGGGCTAGGGTGAATTATGCCAAGAACCTCTTGAGATTGAAGTGATCATGGAGGTGGAGACCAACAGGGACACGAGGATCGATAATCTAAACCAGAGCTTGCAAAGTGTCTTCATTCTAAACTATAAACATTTGCTATATTTGTTCCAAAGCATCATTGGAGTTGCACGGGCAAGTGTAGCAATGAAATGGTGTGAAAGCCATGATAAATTGATGAGAAGTGAGAGAAGCGTAGTATAAATAAACTTGGTATGGAAATGAATTGAATTCAACAGTCCCTTTTGAGTGTGTTAAACTAGATCGAATGATGAAAATGCGCCTCAAATTTGAAAGTTAGAGGTATCAGAAGTACCCATTCAGAAGCTAACTTGGTTGGATGACGAAGCCGCATGTGTGAGAGGGACAAATTCATAATTGGTAATCTTGAAAAGGTACGGGATGCAAAGGTAGTTATTAAAGAAAGCTTACGCTATTTTCTGGAGAGCCAGGGGGATACACGAGTGCAAAATAGAAGTACATGTCAAATCCAATTGGCACTAATGTGGGTGCCAACATGACCGGGCTAGGAAGGTCACAATCCAGTAGGAAGAGAATTATGGGTTAGCAGAGGCCATGCCTCCGCGCTCCCTGGCAAGGATGTCCCAAATGGTGAATTTTTTGGTTAGGGTTGGCGAGCCCAAGTTACTCAAGAAGGTCGAGGCTAGGGCTTTTGGGATGTTTGATCCCGTCTGTTCAACTATGTCATATGGTTGATGCGAATCTTGGGCCATCAATGTGCCAGTAGGAGAAACCTGGGAGCATGAGACTTTTGGTTGTGGATGAGCATTGGTTGGGTGAGTAGAGTCATTGGGCCCAATCGGGGCTAAAAAAATTATAGGACCCATTTTATGAGGTGGCAGGGGAGAAGTGTGCCCATCTGAAGTAGGTGTGGGTTGGACTGAGCCACCTTGATCTGGAGTGGATAGACCACGCTCCTACATGCTATTGGATTCTATCCTTATGACATTTCGGGGGAAACTGTTGCCAGATTGTCTTTGACTACCACAGGAGAGGCAGAAGACTTTGTTCTCCTTAATCTCCAATAATTGACTCCATGTTTTTTGACCATGGAACAAGGTGATCTCCGAAGGGAACCTTTGGATGGCTGCAACTGTTACATCCCCAACCTGTGATTAGCTTAATCTTACTCTTACTTGTTAATCAGGAGGATTAGTTAAGAGTTTGATGATTAGATATTGTGGAAATATCTCATTTGACCTTTGATTACGAGGTTAATGATTGATGTTAATTAGTTTTGAACATTAAATGATTTATATTAAGGGATATGATAATGATGCACTAATCATGGTTTTGTGGTCTTGAGTGTGAATAGGAAAATGTAACATCCTTCGAAGAAGGAAGGAGAGTATCATCCTGGAGGAAGAGTTAGATGTTGGGAAGTGGGGTCAGTAGCCATCTAAGTGTCAGACTTTTTGTCTTTTCAAACTATGTAAGTTGGCATAAGTTACGCTTCTTCTTGGCCAGTTGATTTTCCTTTTGTGTCATCATGTCGATTTAGTCGTTTTGACAATGTTGTATTGACTCGACTAATGACATTCTCAAAATGTCAAATCAAGTCAAGAGTTGGTCTTATTTTGTCAGAGCATAATCTTATTGCTCTTAATATTTTTGATTTGGAATTATAAATCCATCATTTGATCTGTTAAGCTCCAGATCCTTAGCGAAGAAGGGAGAGCGGTGCTCGATCCCTAAATCGCATAATGACTATCTTCTTGTAGGAGGTGATGTCAGAAAATGATATTTTGGTTAATTTTTAGTATTCTCATACTTCTAGTTGATATGTAATATAATATTATATTATAATTATATAAACTTGATATTAAATGTCATTCTATGCTATTGTGTTTACTATTTTTATATTAATGACATAATAGCTAATGGGAGCTTCAAGCTCACCATATTTTAGCTAATGCCATGTTTGAGCAAATCGGGATGGTGGTAGTGGCTTGAGTGGGAGAAACCACTCACACCACCTTGGTATAAGGTGGTAGTTCCATGATAATAGGCATGTGGAATTGGTTGATGAGATAATCCCAAAAGTCTTCTTGGGAGATGATCATTATCATCTTATATTTTAGGGAAAGAAGGGAGAGTGTTGGCTCTGCACTGGTAAGAGAATTTTAGAACAAGAAAAATAGAGGTCAAATTGATCACAACTCCATTTTGAGGAATTGTATACAAGTAGATTGAAGGATGTAATCCTTGTATTCACTTTTGAATATGAGTTTCAATTTCTTTTGAGTTCTTTAAGCATGCAAATCATTGGAGCCTATGCTCATATAGTTATTTCTGTTGTGTCTGTATCTTTGACTCATTTTCTTTGGCAGAGGCTCAAGGCCTTACGGCTGAGTCGATAGTCTTTAATGTATATTTGTTATAGAGGCTCAAGGGTTTATGGTTGAGCCATCAATCTTTAAGGTATACTTGATACAGAGGCTCGAGGCCTTACGGTCGATCCGTATTACATATGTTCACTCAAAGCTCAAGGCTGAGCTATATGATATTTCTTGCTTACTATGTTTAAGCTCAAGGCTGAAGGCTGAGCTATATAATATTACCTTCTTGTTGTGTTTAAGCTATATAATCTTTATGGTGATTCCGCTCAAGGCCTTACGGCCGAGTGATGTTGCATGGTAAACTTTTACTGTGTCTTGCTCGAGGTCATGGAGACCGAGCTTCATCACCTTGCATTCCATACCTGTGCCTAAGCTCATGGCCATGAAGGCCAAATTTGTTACAATGTTTACTAAGCTATTTTTGTAGCTCAAGGCCATGAAGGCCAAACTTAATACATGGAAATTCATACTACAACCGTGGCTCGAGGCCATCTCGACTGAGCCCATGTTTAAACTGTAACATACAAACATCGAGTAATGATGTGAGATAGATAACAACAAGTGTCATGACTCATATATTGAGTCGAGTCTGAGGTGCTCATGGCATAAAGATGCCGAGAAATGTTGTATAATACTCATTGATGGCTTCAGACTGCATAAACATCACACAACTTCTGTGATTGTGTTGATGGCCGATATAGCCTTAAACAAAACAATGCTTAAAGTACTCAAACCAAACGATGACCCAACTTGCATAAAAGTTGAATGTGGTATAATAAGGGTATTTAGACTACCCAATTTTGTACTTGTTATCTTTGGACAAGAAATTGGTATAGTTATTAAAGACTATGGTTAAATATTAAGTGGCATCTTGCATGCTAGCCAAGACATTAGAAATGAATTGATCTATTAACGATAACTACCTTGTATTTATTTAAGTGAGATTAGAGATACTACCTAAGCTCATAAGGGTAATAAGGGTCATCATTCATGGCAAAATTACACTAATTAACTAAGGCAAGGGCTGCCTAGTATAGTATGAATATGATTCTATCTTATATGATAATTTATTTAGATGTTTGAACCACGATGGACTTAGAATAGTAAATGTGGTTTGATTGTGTAATGACCTAGAGTGGAAGGAGGTGGCGAGGAGTCACAAGTTCCTCACTACAAAGGTAACCTAATTGGTCAAAACAAACCTGAGATGGGAGTCGATTGTCCAGATACGGATAATGAATCGAATTGATCCCATGCATACTAGACCTAGGGTGGTGAATATGGTTTGACTTTTGACATGATTAGAAAGTGGAATAAGGTGATGTGAAGTCACAGATTCCCTATAACGGAACTTGACTATTAATGATAGTTTTATGATAACTATGATGCATCTAATGTATTTAAAAGATATGTTGATTCTTGATTGAAGAAGGAGAAACTGAATAGGAGGTAAGTTGTATTGCCTTGTAGGAAGCATTAAGTGCCTACCAGGTTTGTTGGAGGTACTATTACTCCTATATAATTATATACTTAGGAGAATGAATACTAAGATTAGTATGAAACTCTTGTTTTTCAATGTAAATGGAAGCCATCTTTTACAAATGGCCATACTTCACAAATGAGGTATAAGATATTATAACTCATGAGAATACTTGAGATAGAGTCTTTTTAGTATGACCGTCCTATTAGACTATTATGATATAAGTCTTAAATGTCATGATCTTGAATGTAAACCTTGAGATAGGTCAACATGAAACTGAGAACCTAGAAAGGTCAGAAGTGGAAAACTTGTTTTGGCTATTGAGATTTTAGAAAATGGAACAAGATGACAAGGAGTCACAGGTTCCTTGTTGTGAAAGCAACCTACTTGTTTTAACTTTTATCATGTTGGAAAATGGAACATGGTGACGAGGATGGAACATGGTGACAAGGAGTCACAGGTTCCTTGGTGTGAAAGTAACCTTTTACATGAGATGAACTCCTAGATAGGAGTCGATTGTCCTAGTATAGAACTATGAATTGAACTGAATTCACATTTTACTAGACCTCGAGAGGTCGCATTAAACATACTGTAGGACATGACCACTTCTAAGTCAAGTAAGCGTGGTGGACATATGACTATGTTCATTGTGAAACATATATGTATGTAAATCTTTGGCCAAAGTAATGCATTCGTCTCTACATGCATTATCGGTCCATAGTGCTCCACATGGCCTAGTGTCTCCAGTAGTGTCATACATAGTTAGAGTGGATCTATAGTTGTGTGACTGTGAGACATTAGGAAGGACACAACACTAGATACTCAGATGGCTAACCTTATGGTTCCTAATATCTAACTTTTCTGTGAAGGGTAGGGCTATTTCCAGTTAGGAAGTTGAGCAGGGGACTGCGGGTCCGTGGTTAGTGGAAAAGCACTAGGATGATGCTCTCCTTCCCAAGCATGAGACAAGCTGAGGCTTATGGAGACAAATTCATTGGTTCCAGATACAGTGTTTGCATTTTATGACCAGATGGTCTATTGTAATGTATAAATTGATTTATGATGCCTTGGGCATAACTTGTACATGAATAGTGATGGTTACTCACTAAAGATATGTAAATGATTATTGTATTGTAAGTTTTGTTATATTCTATTTAGAATGACATGCTTAATGGATGAAATGATAATGAATCATTATGGTTAAATTTTTTATTTGCATAATCATATTGTTAACTAATCTCTTGATTAAGATGGATGTTTATGTTAAATCTTGAGCGTTATGGAATGAGATGTTACAGCAACTTAAATGTGCGTATAGAGATAGGAATCTTCTTCCAGATGTTCTAGATCCATGTCGATCAGAGTACCAAGTGACCACCCAATCTTTCTAAGCTAGTTCTCTGACCAAAACTCAATAGGAAGATTGTAGAGGTGGAGCCATTTGGGCTCGTCATAGGGCTCATAAGTGGTCAGGTTAAACAAAGGAGACCACTGGCAAATGTAAAGTGGAATCTCACCCAATTTCCATGAGTTGCCTTTCAAGACCAAGTCTTTGTCATCTTCAGAGAGAAAGATGACGTTAAAAAAACCATTCGGCATAAATTTTAGCATGCAGGGGGCCTTCTAGGAGCTTTCAACCCAATTTTTATGTGGTTGCGGCTTAGTTTTGATTCGATGAAGTGGCAAATCACTGCCATTTTCTTGAGCATGTCCATGTCTTGTATGCATTCCTGAGTCAAATCTATAATAAGGTGTGGACGACTGCCCCCACACTCTATTGAAAAATTGCAGACCCCCAAATGAATCTATTTCCAAGTTAGATATTTTTATGTTCATGTGACAATGTAACATTTTTTAAAATGTTAATTTCTATTTATAAATGTAGTACTCATAATTAATTATTAAAAAATTCACTTCTACTTTAAATTTTTCACTTCCACTTAATTTTTTATTAAAATTAAATAAAAATTTATGAGACCATCCCTTAATGATTTTCTTCAACAACAATTATCATCAAATTTTGGTCAACTCTTTGAATTGGACCATGGCCTAACTATGTAGTATTTTTAAATTGTGATCTTCAAAGATATTTTGCAATAGTTAGATGATATAATTTTAATATATGTTTGCTATTTTAAGAGTGGGTTCTTAGGAAACATTTTAAACATCTAGTGACATAATGTTTAAAAATTAGGGCCTTTTAAGGTTAAAAAATGTCAGACTAAATTTTCTATTACCAAATTTTTTAAATTTTATAAGATACACCATTATTTTCAATACAAAAAAATATTTTTAATTGACATGTGTATATTCTCTATTAACAAACCTACTATACTCATTAACAATCGAAGTGCTAATTATATTTAACATCATTAAATCTAAAATATTTTTTTAAATATACTTAAACAACACTACAAAGATTCCGGTTTGGGTTAGGTTGCCAAGGCTTCCATTAGAATATTGGGATGAGGAGATATTTATGGGCATTGCCAATGCCTTTGGGTAGTACATTGCAGCGGATGCAATTACGAAATTCAAGAGATGTTTGTTGTTTATTAGATTTTTTTTTGTGGAGGCTAATAGGGTGCTCCCTTCCCAAATTACTCTATCTTCCAAGCTAGGTAATTGCGTGCAACATATTGAATTTAAGAACTCTTCCGTTATATGCAATTGTTGCCTCAAGGTGGATCATGCTGCAGCTATATGTGGAGCTTCATCATAAATTATTCCATGTGGAGGAAAAAGGAGCAAGCATTTGATAATGATTGCAAGACCACTTTACGAGGATGTGATGAAGGAGAGAAGTAGGGAGAAGGATTGTAAGGACCCGAAAGCTATGATGAATACTCCTTCAATGGTGGTGCGAAACACAAAAGGGGCACCCAAAAAAGGGAGATTTGAGCATAAAGATTTTAGCATTATGGAAAATTTGGGTGAGTTTACTCAAAGTTCTTTGGAGAAATTTGGCTTCAAAACACCTTGACTTTGGTTTCATTTCTCTTGTACAAGGGTCTAGGGCCTTTCAAAATACTTGTTGTAACCCTAATAAAAAACACTATAAATATTTATTTCTACTCCATTTGTATAGATGATCATGTAAACAACTGGCAATGCATTTTCCATTATTTGCATTGCTTTGAACCAATCAAGAGATGTGGCATTCACACTACATCCTCCAATGGCCCACCACTACTTGTGTCTCCTTTGGCAACTCATAATGCAGAGACATGTCCCAGTGGCTAATGTTAGTGGTTAAGACAAATTGTAGTACAAAGCGAGAAAAGTCCAAAAACTTCCAAGAGAAATTTATTGCTTGTGTAATCTCGTGAGTTGTAGTTAAGTCCAAACAAGTCAACACAAAATCAAAACAAAGCATTTTGACAAAGAGAATTCTATGTGAATTATATTCAGTATAGTTTTATGATTTATATTAAATTATTGATTATAAAAATTAATTACATCGAGAGGTGTAACTATAGAATGGGTGGAGTGTAATGGCATGAGCGTGTTAACAAAAACTATTAAAGAGCCAACATAAAAATGATAATAAAAAAACCACATACAACATATATTTGAAAAGAAAAACTATAAACTATAAAGTAATTGTTAATGTAATAAAATAGAATAGAATAACTCTTAAGTAAATACAATAAAATAACTATCAAATATAATATATATTATCAAATAAAATGTAATGCACAATAACATATATAACTAAAATATAGATTCCATATATAAAATAAATTTATAGTTTGATAATAAATATATATAAATAGTAATATATAATATATTTAATATTATCCCCCTGTTAATGGGGGTTGTGGAGTTGATTCAACAAGAAAAGGATGGAGGCAAAGTGGGTTCCACCGGGTGAGGGATGGTTTAAATTAAACTTTGATGGGGCCTCTAGAGGTAACCTGGGAGTGTTAGTGGCTCGTTGTGTTGTTAGGGATTGCAAAGGCGATATTGTGGGCAAGGCATCTAAGAGGCTAAAGCCAGGCATGAACAACGACGCTGAACTCTAATCTTTAGGTTTAGGGTTGCAACTTTGTCTAAAAATGGGCATAAGAAGGGTGGAAATAGAAGGCAACTTGTAGATTATAGTGAATGCAATAAGGAAAGAGGAGATGTCTAATTGGAATCTATAGGTTCTCTTATATGAGACTTTGGAGAATTTAAAGAAAATTGATGGTTATACCATCAATCATATTTATAGAGAGATTAATTAAGAGGTGGATAGGTTGGCAAACAAAGCAATATATAAGGAGGATTTGAAATGGGAAGTGTCCTAATTATTGCGTTCTGCAAGTGGAGGAACTCTCTAGAACTCACCACATCATTAGGACGTAAGTTGCAGAGGGTAAGCGTGGGAAGAGGCTTAACATAGCTTGTCATGATGAGGAAGCTGGTGGTATTGATAGGTGTTTTAATGCAGAGGAACTACATTGTATTTGAAGGAAATAACATATTGCTCGAGGTTGGTTTGCGGTAGTAATGGATACCCCAATCCTGTTGAAAGGAGCCAAGAGGCAAATGGCATTTCTGGGGGAGATTACGAGTCAGAGGATGCAAAAAATCTTCAAAAACCAAAGTGGGATCAAGTGAGGTATGCTATTGAATGTGTTTTAGGAGAAGAATTTATGCGAATTGCCAACTGTTATTGTGTAAATTCTGATGTAGCAACAATGTTTGTGGGAACTCTATTAGGTATTGGGGAAAGCCGAGAAGATATTCTGGAATTGGTGGATGCTTTTGCATGCAAGAAATTTACAGGGGGTTTGGACGAGGTCTTGGCGGTGGCTAGACTGGGTGTTGGAGTTCCCTTCTCGTCGGACATTCATTGGGTGAATGATCATGGAGACTTGGTCAAGTGGCAGTCGTTTGTGATGGTTTAGAGGGCCAACAAAGAGTAGGGGAGGCGAAGGTGAGCAGCGATGAGTGTAGGTTTTCTCAAGAAGGTGCTAGGGAAATTGAAGGCTATGAATGGATGACTGATCTTATCAATGAATATTACTAGGTGAATTCAGATGCGTAATTTAGTATGGACTTTGGTTTATTGTTTTTAGTTTGGTGTTAGCAGTATTCTAGGTGTTGAATGTCATTGGGATGTTAGTAGTTATCTATTGTATGGCATTAGGGGATGGGTTTACCAGGTTTTTGTTCTACCTGGTGTTTTTGAGACTCTATTTTCAACAGAGATGATGTAATGAACTCTTTTGTTTAGTTTGGTTAATATTAATGCAAAAGGGAACTGCCCCAAGGCAATAGTTTATCTAGCAAAAAATAATATATTTAATATAAATATGTGGTTTTTCTAATATATTATAAATATATTTATATAATTTTATAACAATAAATTTAATTATATTTCATTGCCATGTATTTCATTTTAACTTTACTACAAGTATCATCAACATGAAATAAGGTCAATTTAAATAGCATTGTGTGTAAAAATACATATTATATGTATTAATTATATGATATTGTATTTATAAATATAGAATATAATAAATAATAACAGATATAGTTAAAATGTAGATATTCTTTATAAATTAAATATATTTAAATAAAGACAAATAAATGGTAAACATATAATATATTTAATATTTTAAATTGTATTATATATTAAGTATATGTTATATTACATTAATATTTAATAATCTATATTATATAAAAATCAATAATTTATCTAACCCTAATGTTTAAAAAGTTAATTTAATATTTAATTATATATTTTTAAAATATATGTGGGCTATGTTTTAGTTTTACTTATTATTTTGTTTGTACTTAAATCTAAAAATGTACTTACTATTTTATTTAATTTAATGTCTATATTTTAAATAAATAATATGTACTTTATTTTTCTAAATTTTGAAAAGACTAATTTATGCATAATTAATCATATAATTATTTTAAAATTAAGAAAATTAAAAAAATAAAAATATATAAAATGAAGAAAAATAATATATATATATATATATATATACAAATAGATAAAATTAATAAATTAATAGAACTATATATATATAATAATAATCAGATTAATAAAATAATCAAACTAATAAATTAATTAAAATTATTAAACTAGCATAGATATCTTAAAACGTCCTCAGTTGTATTTAAGATATCTACGCTAGTATAAATATAACTATATTATATTTATAAATATATAACTTCTTGTTTATATTATATTATATTATTGATAATAAAAATTAAAATAAATGGTTAATATTTATTATAATACTTTTTAATAAAAATATTATGTAATCTATGCAAAACAACTAAATATATCTCTTTTCACAAGTCAAAAATTAGAATCTATAGAATGAATACTCTTAGTTAAAACTAAAATTATATCCCAAATAAATTTAATAGAAGGAATCCCCTTTAATTACTTACATTAATTATTTTCTAATTTCCTAAAATATATAATTTCCTAAAAATTCATAAAATGAATAAATCAAATTGTAATTTTCTTATTAACAAAACTTCATAATAATAATTTTCTAATTTCCTAAAACATATAATTTCTAAAAATACATATATAAATAAATCAAATTATAATTGTCATGATCATGTACATTGTATAAAATTAATATCATGATCATTTGACCATGTTTATATATAAAATTTAATTGACATTTAATACATTGTATCAATGAAAAGTTTTAATTATTACAATTCTTATTTTGACAAACTCATAATCAATTAAGCAATCTACAAAGGCTCTTTACTAACAAATCATTTGCTCATCATTTAATAAATATTTATTTTACCTTGGAACAAACTCAACTTCAACTATGTTAGTCACAGTTGTGCCTAGTACAAATCAAACCTAGGTTAAGGTCAACCCTAACAATTATAATATTCACTAATTTAGTACAATCACAATACATTCAACTTGCAAGAATATGTTGATCTCAAACTTTTAACTAGCCTACCTCTCAATCGCTATGCCATGGCTCATCTATCCATTATACAACAAATACTTTTATTATAAATAGATATCAATTTTATAGTAAGAGTATTTTATAATCTACTCACATTGTTACAACTCTTTTGCTTTCATTAAAATTCAACCATTAAAATTTATAATTAAACCCTTTATAAATAATTTATAAATTGAAATAATTCTAAACATACAATATTCAACTCTTTCTAAAATAATTTGTTTTTTGTTTTGTTTTTTAAATAATTTTGAAATTTTGTAGCCCATGCCTCTCTTATTTTGTTATTGAATTTATATCATGGTTGAACTATTGATCATGGACCTCCTATAGAAAGATCTTTACAAGCTTAGATTTGACCAACACAACATCATTTAAAAATTCTCTATTGCATTTTTACTACACAATGAAAGATAATCTTTATTTGTATATGGCAAAGAATTATTATTTTCCTACCATTGTAACAAGCAAAGAAAAAGAAAAAATTGAGAAGCCATGAAATTAAAATTTTATATAATGCTCAATAGAAAATATGTTCAAGCTCACCTTTTTTATTTAAAATACAAAAGTTGAAGTTGAAATTATTCTTTAAGATTGATTTTTATTTAGTATAGTTAGAGTAGAGCTTGACTCAAAGTTTCAAGTTTAGTTTCAATCTTAGGCTTTTAGCCCATGTTTGAGGTCCTTCATTAGAATTCAAAGGATCAAAATGTTTATATCTTAAATAAAAAAATTAAATCTAAAATAAAAGCCAACTTATTATCTAACTTTTTATTTAGTTCATTCTACAAGCATTGCTGAATGAAATAAATTCAACAAGTGCCACATAGTGGCGAGTACCTGCCTTTGTAGTGTAGTAGTAATAGTATGTGTGTTGTGGTTATTAGGTATTGATGTTTTTTTTGTTTTCTTA
This sequence comes from Cunninghamia lanceolata, assembly GCA_027924645.1. Lineage (NCBI taxonomy): Eukaryota > Viridiplantae > Streptophyta > Pinopsida > Cupressales > Cupressaceae > Cunninghamia > Cunninghamia lanceolata. Next base: position 6,437,789 of record BSBN01001038.1, on the reverse strand, counting down.
ATTATAATTCTAAAATTTAAAATTTTGGGAATTAATAGATACAAAGATCAAAAGTTAAGTATAGTACTTGGTCAAAATATGTATCTTCATATTTGTCTTATAGGTTTTTATGTTTATACTCCATTCATTTTTTAAATGTACTACAAAATTTATATTATAAAATTTATATGTTTTGGATTGATTGAATAGATCATGTGAATGCTATATATTCTTTCTGTAATATCAAATTTTTAGAAGTTACCAAGAAAGTTCATATAACAAGTGTCACATAATAAGTATGGTTGAAAATTAGTTTTGGTTAAATTATGTGTTAGTAGTTTAATTAAGTTATATATTTTTTAGGTGGGAGGTAGGGTGAGCACCACTTCACAGCAGGGTGAAGTGGCCGACTAGGTAGGGGTGAGTTGAGTTGGAGGCCCAGTCAGCAACGAGCGATCTTTCTAGAAACGACAATAGCTTGATTTTTAGGGAGTGTATTGCAATCATTCCTTTGTAAGGAATGACTTTCACGAGGCAGAATGAAGAGAGGTTTCACATGATCCAATTGTTGGCGCAGTTAAGGAGAAGGATGGAGGAAAGGACACTTTCAATCATTTTTCGGTGGTTTGGCCTCAGAGCCCTCGGCTTAGGCGAGCAAGAGAGAGATTAGCTGGTTGAAGGTGATGAGATCATCACACGTATCCTTCTAATAATGAAGACTGAAATAAGTTGGCTTAAGTACTCTTTGATAGGGGTGGGTTGCTTCATTGGGATTCTTGATTGCATGTTAATGGCAGACGCTCCTTGTCTTGTCTTCCATATGCCAGGAGATTATTTGGTCTAGGGAGGTATGGAGTCTCCAATTTGCCTTATTAGCAGTGTTAGGCAGATGGCGACATTCTCTGGTAGAATCACGAAACAACGTCTGCGAAGGGTGCTTCTGTGAAATGACGCCTTTATGATCGGGACCTGCAAGCTAATTTTAGGGAAGGCATTTGTGGAAAATGGAGAACGATACAGAGTAGACTCTGATATCACCTCACATTTTGTGGAATCGCTGCTCGACTTGATGGTGCCGAAGGAAGAGATTCAAACTCTTGTGCAGAGAATGTTTAAGCCTGAGCTGGTAGGTGGGTTGGCTAGAGTGCTGGAAGCTGCAGAGCTTGGTGTAGGGATTCTGAGGCCGCACGACTTGAACAAAATTGGGCAACCAGGGGAGGTGGTCAGATACTTTCCATTCATCCCGGACATTTCTGGAGAAGATCTGATTTCTCATAGAGCCAAAGCTCGCAAAGGTCAGGATTTTCTCAGGAAAATGCTGCAGATAATAGTGGTCGAGGGTTTCGAATGGATTCTTGAATTTAGAGATTACCTCTTTGAGCAAGTAAGGCATGAAGGTCGTCTTGTTATTTGATACAATATATGTTTATATTGCTATGTAGTATGGTTGTTTGGTTCGGGGGCTAGGTTTCCAGTGTAGTATGGTTTGGGAATGGGTTGTTTTGCAATGGTTATGGCCCTGCGTGGCCATTTTGAGTCTATTTTAGTCTAGGTAGGGGAATACAAATCTAAATCAACCCTTGGGGCATATGCAGTGTAATCTTTTTTGATATTTCAATATAATATAATGTATCTTACCAAACAAAAACAAAGTTATATATTTTTTAGATTTTGAGATCAAAATCATCTATAATAATTATTAAATTGTCAAAAAAATTTGAATATTGCATTATCTTCTATAACAATAAAATCTTATGTAATTACTTAGAAATAATTATATATTTTCCTAAATGAATTATATTTATAAATATAATATTATAAATATTGTAGAATATCAAAATTCTTAATAATTTAGTTATTACTATAATCTAGTATAATAGTTATAGTATATATAATTAATTAAGAATGTTATTACATAAAACTTTATGTCAATTTGAAAATTTAACTCATAATAAATACTTTAAACAAATGTCATGTTTTGTAAATATAAAATTAGAAATAATTCCTAGTATAATACTTATAGTATTTATAATTAATGAAAGATGTTGACAAAATTTAACATAATATTTTATATTAATTTTAAAAAAATACAAAAATAAATAATAAATGATTTAGATGCTTGTGATGTTTTGTAAATTAAAAATAATAGATAATAGTTTTTAAACATAAATATTTTTTAAATCTGTGTGGGCTTTTGATGCAGGAGCACCCAAGCGTATATGCAATCCAGCATCGCCCAAAAATAATAACTATTGCAGTTTTGTTTACTTTTATCTAGTCTGTGGTTTCCTTTTGTGATATTGTGGTATTAGCTATGGTGGTTCCCCTCTTTAGGGTTAGGGTTTTAGGTTTAAAATTTTCTAAGTGTTCAATCTCGAAAACCCTTTATCCCTTTTCTTTAGGTCATGCACTTTATTGTTATATTCTTGAGTTGACTGTTTATAGTCGGTTGTCGATCCTTTAAGTCACGACCTTAAGTCTTGAAGCCCATGAGTTGACCGGCCCCTTAGCCTAGCTGTTACTTGTTGCCGCTAGTAAAATCAGTGTTTAATTTCCTAAAGTCTTATAAAGTGAATATCGTACCATCGCGGAGCATATCAGATGACGTCAGTACTCGGCTGCGACAAGCTACCAACTATCTGCCGCCACATGTCAAAGTATTAATGGTCCATAGAGAAAACCTAAGACCTAACAGCTATACTCTAATGCAAGGGAATCTTTCCTGGAGGAATATTCACTGTGAGGCAGTGAGATGATGACACGTGGCATGCACTGATTGAAAAGCAAGTATATTAAAGGTGCATGGATGCTATGTCGCAGCATCATACGATAGGTATATGGTGGGCCCTCCCTGACTGCGACGCCATGAAAAGGTGACACGCATCCAGTCTGGGCTAAGGATGACATAATGTGCAGGGAAGGTACTGATGATTTGGCTCATTTTCATTGGCTGATGACTTGTCAACAAAGATGACTAAGATTGTCAAATCTAGTCAATGAATCAAACCCGTGGATTTCAGAAAGGCATGAAATGATCAACGGTCCAAATTCAAACTTGCAGACAAAGAAGATTTTTGAATGATTGTGGCATGAGAAGAGTTATGGTTGCCGCAACCTCCATTAATACAGAGAGTAGTACAGGAATTCGATGTTATAACAACATAATTCAAAGTATTTCCTATCATTTTTCAAGGAGCAATTACGTTCAGAGCCAGAGAATCATCAAAACAAGCAAGGAGAAGCAATTCTGAGCCTCTGCAACATCAAAAAACTAGTAAGTTATTATCTCTCTTCTACAATTAGTCTTTCTATCTGTAGTACTTTCTGTCTTTCTATCTGTAGTACTTTCTGAGGCATTTTGGGCAGTTGTTGATTGCATAAACCCTAGGTTGCTTGCACAAATACAAAATGAGTCAGTCAGATCAAGCTTCAACCTTAAAATGTAGATTGGATGAGGATGTCATGATTCAGTGTCCCGGATCATTTAGGAAACCTCTGACAAATTTAGGGGAGGTTGGTAAAAATGACAAAATATATGACCTCTCTGTAGATTGTCAAGATGCTAGGATCCCTATGTCTGCTTGGAGTCTGTTTGAGCATTGGCACAAGTGACTTGACTACAGAGCCCCAATCTATCATGCTTGGACACTTGACTTAGCCAAAGTAATATGCCCTGATGTCTTCATAAACACAGACTTGATGAAAGCTATAGCAACTAGGTATGACCCTAGGGCCATGTCTGTCTTGTCTGGTAATGGCAACATTATCATTAGGTTCACAAAGGCCTATATTACTATTGTTTTCAATCTTGATCCTACCATCGGTATACCTATAGACTTGAATGCCTTTAGAGAAAAATACAAAACTCTTAGGTATGCACATAGATCTCATAACTTGGCCAAGCATAGATTGAAGGAGGTTGATGGAGCTTTGATCAAAATCCTTGATATAGAAGAAGAGCCTTTCTGATGCAACCTGTTCATGGAATATTTTGTTAAGACTTATCATAGCTTGTGTCATGTGCTCAGAAGAGATGCATCAGATAGAATGTCAGTATCTTTAATGATGATGGCAGTGTATATTCAAGACTATGGAGCCGAGAAGCCATATGATTATGCAGGTTATTTGTAAAAAAAGATGCATGAGTAGATGATGGCCATTAAGAACAATATGTACACTCTAGCTCCCCATGTAAAATTCACTTGGTATTCATTAATGTGTCACATAATCCTATTCTCTCTATCTGGCCATTGGAGCAAAGAATTGCACTTGAGAATGACTGATGTAGAAGCAATGCCATGCTAGTTTAGATGTGGACCTGCATGCTTGATAGATATTATAAGTATGCTAGCTATGTCACTTTTGAAGAACATTTTGTGAGGAAAGTGTTGGGATTCCTAGGGCCAGTTACAGATAGGATACCAAAGGAGAGAAAGGATTTTTTGAGACCAATGGAGAGAACCCCTCATTTGAAGATCAATCACAATTGGGGAGATTGGTTTTTACATGAAAACACAACTTGTATCAGAGTCTATGGGTGTGAGGCTCCACCCTACTCCTTACTAAAATTTGTGCCTAGAAGAATAGCATTTATGGAGATCATTAGACAATTGAATGAAGTAGATAAGGAATGTTTCAGAAAGCATAAGAAGGGATCTCTTATCCCGACATCTCTGAGACTTCATGATTTTATTACAATTGATAAGAGTGTCTTGGACCAAATTGGTTTCATGTTGCAAAGTTATAGGATGGATATCGAGAGAATAAGGTACTTTGATCCTGAAAGTTTCATTCATGACACAAGGCATAAAGTCGGCAGGCCTACATATCCACACCATGTCCTGCTTGGTGAGGACACTGTTAGAAATTGTGAATCAATGCAATATGTGCATGTCTTGAGAAATAAATGGAGTTTGATAATGGAAGCAGAGAAAAGGAAAAAGAATGCTAACTTTGAATATCAAGGGGCTTTCACTGAGATTCAAGACCCCATTGAAAGAATAAAAATGTTCTTTGCTAAAGAAGATGAATTGATTGCTGAAGCACCTACTGGAGAGGAGAGGCCCACATATCAACCAAGAAGTTCAAGGGGCAAGTATGTTAGAAGAGATTCCCCTAACTCCCCTGATGCCCCTGCCCAAAAGAAAGCAAAAATAACTGACCTTGAAATAGAGGAAGAGATGGAAGTTGTGAATTTGGAGGAGGAAGTAGCAGAGGAACAAGTCCCAGAGCCTCCACACCAATTACATTCTTCCCCAAGGATAGCACCATATGCCTCTCTAGAGAATAGGTTGACAAGGTCCACAGTCAACAATGAGGTTGACACAGAAGATGTGAGGGAAGTGGCATGTAATCAGTTTATCTCTGATGATGCATTCATTGCTACTCCAGAATTTAAATCCTATGTGCTAAGAACAAGGAGTGAAGAATTTTAGAAAAGGATAGAAGAAGCAAAAAGTGGTGCAAACGCTTTGGAATATGATGCCATCACAAGGAGGGTTCTGAGTGAAGTGAACAAGGACATCAGTGCCATGACTACTAAGGAAGGGAGAGCACTTGTGAAGAGAAGTAACATCCTACTATTGGGCCATATTCCTTCTCTATCAGATGCTATTGCATTTGATACAATCGCCAAGGATGATTCAGATGTAAGTGGAGAGCAGGCCAAGAAGGCATTGCAGGGTGCTATCTTTGATCCTAGATTTGAGACCTTGGCTATCTAAGGATTGGCCCCAAATGATAAAAAGCCAAAGGTAAGTTTGGAGGAGTTGATTGGTAATGTGATGACCAAGAGTGTGTCAGACACCCCTGCTCCAGGTAGCCAGCCTAAATGTACAAACAACACATTTTGCAGAAGCAACAACACTCAAACTGCAGAAAGAGTACAATGAATTATTGGAGAAATACATAGAAGCAATGGCCAGACTTAATACTCATGAGAGTCAACCTTAGTTGGAAGCTAGTCCATCTCAAACCCCTCCATTTATACAAATTGCAGATTCATTACCAGTGGACACACAACCCCTGCTCCAAGAAATAAAGGAACTGAAAGAGGAGAATAAGAAGTTGAATGAAAAAATGGAAAGTAAAGTAGAAGGTGTAGCTACGAATTTGATCAAGTATAGGATCAACAAGATATTGGCTAGGTCAGAGGAGACCCATAGGTCTTACTCCCAATTAAGGACATCACATGAGAAGCATGAATCAGATAAACAGAGACTGTCAACTATGAATACCAGGTGGCTACCAAGGACTGCAAAAGTTAGAGATTTTCTCAGGCGCTCTAGATATGATCCAAATGCCCCTCCTAAGATGACGTTGATAGTAGGTGTGTTGGGGAAATTTGAGGATGTGGTTGCTCATCAATTAAAATTGGATATAGTATTGAAGGATAAAATGCAAGCAATTGAGAGGTTGGACACGAAGTGGTTGCCTCACATTCTAGAAACTAATGGGACAACAAAAGATATGAACAAATGGAAGAAGAAAATCATTGATAATGGTGATCAGTTAATTCTAGCTTGTTGTGATAAGGGACACCTAGCTTTGCATGTGTTAAGTTGGATGCTTGATAGGTTGCATGTTGTGGACATTACATTTGAATTATTTGGTAAATTTTTTAAAAGTATCCTAGATGCGCAGTATGTCAGCCACAATGGTAAGGTAGCAGAAATCATCTCATTCCCTTGGCCAGCTGAAAGTACATACGGTGATTGGCAGGACAGATATGGATCTCATGAATGACAACTTAGCCACTATCTCCCAACCACAACAATGCAGATCCCCATACAGCTTTGCGTGCTTCTCAAGGCCAACCAATTCTTCTCTTTTCCTTCGGTGCAATTAATTTTTCTTCAACGCCTTTTGGTGCCTCTCTGTATCTATTGTATTTGAGAAACAATGTATTAAATGCTGAGGGTACACATTCCTGTTATATAATGGAACCATGCTACTCATTTTATTATTGTTGAAGACTTGGAAATTTTTGGAAAAGTAATGAAAATACAGAGCTTTCTGGGCTATTCTATCTCTTGTGCTGTAAGTTTATGAGTTATATGTTTAATGTATGTTTGCATATATGTTTTCAGTTTCATGTTGATGTTATATGAGTAAAGATTCATTGCATGTATTGAACTTTCTATGTCCAAGTTGTGTGTGTTTTTCTTTTGAATCTGAATAGCTAAGGGTTATTTGAGGTTCTGGAATACGGGTTTTTCTGTATTGAATGTTTAATCTTTTACTTCTCCTCAAGGAGAAGATTAAATGTTTTAGGTTAAGCATTGAGAAGAACATATTGCAACTATGATATTTATAAGCAGAGATAACTGAATACTCAATCTTGGGTGGTGTTTGTAAGGCAAATACCAATTTATCCCCATGAAACTTGAATGTCAATTAAGTTTAAGCAAATCATTCACATATATACATGTATTTGACTCCTTGCTCTGAGATAGGCACCAGTCTGTTCTTGTGTTGAAGTTATGATTCAAAACCCCTGTCTTGCATCCAAAATACAAAAAAAATCCTAAATCAGAATATTATTCACAAACCTGTAGGATTTAGAAGTAGTTTTAGGACCCAAAGGCCTCTGAGTCACAACTGAACATAAGGCCCAAAGCTAGCCCCTTTGCACTCATCTTACAGTTTTGGTCCTCATTAGAGAGGATTTATCTGCTTTGTATCCACATCTTAGTGAGTTTACAGATATATTTCATAGATGTTCAATAGGGAATACCCCCTAGGTTTTGCAGAGCCTAAAGAAGGAGAGGAGATATTTATAGAGTCTATCTCTTGTGCTGTTGGCCCCTGGCCTGAGAATCCTATTGATGAGTGATGGCTACCTTGTAGGGATAATTGGGAAACATCTAGTTTGGGGAAAGAACTAATAGATTTGGTGAATCTACTAGGGAGCACTATGTAAGAACATCAGTTTGAAATTTGATACCTAGTTGTGCGTGGCAACTATGAAAAAATCTCCTAGACGGTAAGAAAGAACTTATATGTAGGGGAGAAGATCCATGCACAACCCTTTATTTGAAGAACTACCCAGAAAAATGATGTATAGGAAAAGGGGATTGCCCAAACCGGTCATGAAGGCTCACCCAGTCCTAGAAGTGATCATGATTTTCAAGATAAACCGAGGTCTTCTGGACAACAAGTGCCCTATTTCTCAATTATTGAAGCTGATATTTAGGTGTATGAAAGATATCAAGGTGATAGGTTGAGAATGAGATCAGAAGTATTCTAGGAATGTCCTTTCTTAGATCCCTTTGATAGATTTGAAGACATAGAATCTCTGAGGATAATGATGACCCTAATGGAAAAAGACCATCTACTTCCATACTTCCATGCCAACAGACGACCAGTTAGCAGAACAAATTAGAAGTCTCAGAGCAGAACTTGACTATTTGCAGGCTTTGCGAATAAGAGATGATATGAAATAAAAGGTGCAAGCTCTGAAAATGGCTCAACAAGACTTAGTTCCCACCCTTGATAATGTGAATGTGTTCAGAAACCAACATACAAATGAAGTTCAAAATCAACAAGATAATCAGAATATCCCCAAGGATGATTAGGGGCTTAATCAACACATGAATCAAAACCCACAAAATAATCAAAGATAGAATATGAATAACATTAGGATGCCATTAAACAACATGAGAAATCAAAATGCTAATAGGAATGCAAATGTTAATCAATTTGGTAGACAACCTATGCAGTTGGACAGGTTCAAACAGTTAGATTTTAATGGTATTCCTAGTTATCCCAATCCCATTGACAAACATATAAGGTCTGAAATACCAAAATTTTCAAGAAATAATGTTGTGTCAGGGGAAGATCATTTGAAGGCTTTTCAAAATGTTATGGATAAATTTGAGGTTAAACATGAGGATGTCTTTATGAAACTATTTATGTAGTCCATGATTGATGAAGCTAGAGAATGGTATAGAAATTTGCCTGATCAGAGTGTTACATCGTGGGATGACTTCAGGAGGATTTTTAGAGAGCAATATGGAGATAAGATTGACCCTAGCTTTATCATAAATGAATTCAATGGTATTGTCAATGGGGTCAAATGAGTCTGTTGTTAATTTTAATACTAGATTTACAAGAATACTGAATAGGCTGCCCCCTCATATGAGGCCAAATGAACCAATGTGCATGGTGCTATACATAAATGCCTTTGATGCCAAAAGAACTTATGAGTTAAGAGATAAGAGTCCTGCTAGCCTCAGGGATGCTTTCATAATTGCAACCAACATTGAAAACAATAGGAAAGCATCTGGTAAGACAAACAAAAGGGATGATGTAAGAATTCTTTAGCATCCAAATAACAGGTCTCAAAGTACTCAAGGTAATACATCCACTTCTAAAGATAAACTGGATAAGTTGACATCTGTTATTAAGGACCTAAGTTATAGACTTGCCAAAAATGAAAAAGGATTTGGTCTTGAGAAACAAGTTTATCAGAGACAGGAAAAGAGACCACAATTACATGATATGCCATATAATACAAACTGGCACAATGGTAAGCCCATCCTCCCAAATAACAACACTAATTGAAAAACTCAAAATGTTAAGGAGACCTCGGATCCTTTGAAGAAAACTGTAAACATTGTTGAGGATAATCCATGGTGTATAATATGTCAGATGCCTCACTCACAGTCACAATGTATGATTGCTCAATCCTTTTACAATGATGTCATTGCCTGTGATGAATGTAATGAGCCACATTATCTGGAGGATGACAGTGTTAATATGCTCTTTACAAATGGAGAGTATTCCTCTTCTGATGAGGTTGATGCTGATGAGAGGAGGAATTATATGAATTAGGTTTACCAAGAGGTCTTTTTTGATGAAGATGATGAGGATATCCATGTGTATGCTTAAAGTTGACATAACCCTCTAAATAATTTAAGGAGGCCTTCTGATGAAGAAATTAGAGCGTTTACAGCTACAGCAGTGGCTCAGGTCAAGAGTAACTATAACCTCAGAAGTAAGGCTCAAGTGGGAAATTCAGGTCAGCCAAGGGGTACCTTTGTAAACCAACCTATGCATAATCATAAGGAGACTGAACCACATAAGAAGCAATGGGATAATAACAAGAAAAATTTCAAGCAAAAACCAGGTCAAGATCCTCAAAACTTAGAAGGTAAAATTCCCCAAAGTGAGGACAAGATTAAGAGTTCACCTGTCAAGGATGATAATTAGAAAACCATTAAAGCCAAGATGGGATTAACCCAGGATAAGAGTAAAAGCCAGGCTCAAGCTACAACTATTATATGAAATTATGCCCCCTTTGACATAACTCAGGCTTTATCCTAGATGAAGGTCTCTGTCCCATTAATGGAAATGATGAAAATTGAGGAATACAAGAACAAGGCTCTATTTTTGATTTTAGGGGTAGCTCATCAAACAGAACAAAGTGTTGAGGATCAAAACAAAAAACAAGAGTTGTGTATTAATGAGGAAGAGGTTCCTGAGGTTTATCTTGGAGTGACGATGACCAAATGTCCTTTGCAAGTTGAACCATTCTATATTTCCCTTGTTATCAATGGAAAGATGATTAGGAATTGTATGCTTGACTCAGGTGTATCAACAAACATAATGCCTCTAGCTATTATGCAACAAGTTGGGTTAAATATTGATAAGGCTTGTAGAAAGTGTTATGCCATGGATGCTAGGGAAGTGCCAATTATAGGAATCATGAAAGATGTGAATTTTATGCTAGCAACTTATCCAGAAAAGACCTATAAAATGAACATAACAATAGTTGATATAAAGCCATAGTATGGTATGTTGTTGTCAAGAAGATGGGCTGTACTGATTGGAGGAAGTATGCAATTAGACTTGTCATATGCCATGATTCCTATGAATGGTAAGGATGTTAAACTAGTAAGAGAAGAAAGGTCACCAAAAATAGTTGAGGATCAGGAACCAGAGGAACATATTTGTTTTGTGGACACTGACTGTGAAAATTTTAGAATTGTCTCAGATAATCAAGAAAATAGGAAGAAGGAACTTTGCATTGAAGAGTTTGATCAGCATGAACTATGGACTATGTACTTTGATGGTGCTTGTTCAAAAGAAGGGTCTGGTGCTGGAGTGGTGTTTTTGTCTCCAATAGGTAAGCTTCTGAAATTTTCTTTCCTATTAAAGTTTACCTACACCAATAACATTGCAGAATATGAAGCTATGTTGTTAGGGTTAAATGTTGCATTAAAGCATGGAATTAAATTGATAAAAGTGTTTGGAGACTTAGAGTTGATAGTTTCCTAGGTAAGGGATAAGTACGCTTCAAAAAATAAAAGGTTAAAGTAATATAAGCATGCTGTCTAGGATACAATTTAATTATTTGATGCATTTTCAATAAATTGGATAGAAAGGTCAAAAAATGTCATGGCTGATTTCTTAGCAAACGTAGCAATTAGACCATATGACATAACTTTGTCAGACATAACAAATGTTGAAGTTAAGATCAGACCCTACAGTGCCAGATAACATATGCAATTGGCAAGTATTTGATGATGATAAAGACTTGTTGAGGTTCCTACATTGTATAGATGAGTATGAGAGTCAAGAGATCGGTTTCCAGAACTTTGTAGAAGTCATAGATAGAAAAGATACTCTTTTGGGGAAAGAAGTAATATAGTTGAAGACAAATAAGATTCCTAGAGGGTTAGTAGCCTTAGAGAGAACATTTGATAGTAGGGATCAGCTCATTACCAGGGCATCTCCCACAAGTAAAGATGATTTAGAAGAAGTAAACTTGGGAACGTCTCATGCCCCAAAAAAGGTGTACATTGGTAAACAACTTAAACCACACATCAGGAATATGTTGATAGCATTGTTGAAGAAGTACAAGCATGTCTTTGCATGGTCATATGAAGACCTAAAGGCCTATAGAGAAGATTTATTTCAGCATGAAATCCCTTTGAGGCCTGGAGCTAGACCGGTCAGACAAAAACAAAGGCCTATTAATCCTACCTTAGCTCCAAAAATGTAGGAAGAACTTGTGAAGCTTAGGGAGGCTGGAATAATCATGCCCATTAGACACTCAACTTGGGTGTCTAATCTTGTTCCAGTCAGAAAGAAGAATGGAGATATAAGACTCTATGTAGATTTTAGAAATTTGAATGTATCTTCTTTAAAAGATAATTATCCATTGCCTAACATGGAGGCTATGTTGCAAAGAGTGACATGATGTAAGATTTTATCCATGATGGATGGATTCTCAGGATACAATTAGGTAAAAGTAAAAGAACCAGAACAGTACAAAACTACTTTCACAACTCCATGGGGAACTTATGTTTATGTGATAATGCCATTTGGATTGACAAATGCAGGTGCTACATTCCAAAGAGATATGGATGTTGCCTTTGCCGGGTTGATTGATTCAATTTTAGCTGTACACCAAGATGATTTGACTACCTATTCAAAGAAAGAAGAAGAGCACTACATGCATTTGGAGTAGATCTTTGTTAGACCATTGGAATATGGGATTTCACTCAATCCAAAGAAATGTGCCTTTGGAGTAGTAGAAGGAAAACTGCTAGGGCACATAGTTTCCAAGAATTTGAGTTAGAATAGATCCTGAGAGGGTTGCTGCAATAGATAAAATTCAGATTCCCAAGACAGTAAAAGGAATTCAATCTTTCTTTGGGCAGATAAACTTTGTTAGAAGATTCATTCCCAACTTTGCAGAAATTACAAAGGACATTTCAAAGATATTAAAAAAGGGAGAAACTGTAAAGTGGGAGAATGAAGCAACCCAGTCTTTTCAAAATATTAAAGAAGCTATCAAAATGGCCCCTGTGTTGAAATCTCTTGACTTTTCTAAGCCATCTCATCTATTTTCATTTGCTTCTTTTCACACAATTGTTGCCTGCTTATTGTAGAAAAATGAAGATGGTTATGAGCAGCCTATTGCTTTCTTTAGCAAGTCACTGCAGGCAACAGAGTTAAAATATTATATCATGGAGAAACAGGCATATGCATTGGTTAGAGCAGTTAAAAGCTTCAGGCCTTATTTAGTAGGATCTCAGATAATTGCATATGTGCCCCATGCAACAGTTAAAGATATATTTGCTCAGCAAGAAGTAACAGGAAGAAGATGCAGGTGGATTAACAAGTTAGAAGAATTTAACATCGAGATACAAATTACAAAATTGGTAAGGGGACAAGGCTTAGCTAAGCTAATGGCACAATCAAATTTGGAAGCATGCCAAGTAAATGTAGTTCAAGATGAAGCTATTAACATGTTAGAATCTGAATGGTACAAGGATATCGTATTATTTGCAGAATTTAAATTGTCCTTCTCATCTCATTGATAGTCAAAGAAGGACCCTGAAGCTACATGCTATCAAGTACATTATTGTTCAAGGAGAGTTATACTGAAAAAATCTGATGGTGTGCTACTTAAATGTGTGAATGAGAATCAAGCCAAGGGTATTTTAAGTGACATGCATAAGGGATTATGCAGTGGGCACTATACTGCTAAAACGACTGCTCATAAAATCTTAATGGCAGGATATTGGTGGCCAACATTATTCTCTGATACACAGAAAATGGTAAGAAAATGTGACCCCTGTCAAAGATTTTCTAGGAGACTTAAGTATGAAGGCGTATTGTCCCTTAGAATTGTATCCGTAGAAGCTCCATTCCAGCAATGGGGGGTTGATTTTATAGGGGATATCCCAGACAAATCAAGTGGAGGACACAGTTGGATTCTGGTTGCTACCGACTACACCAAATGGATTGAGGCTATTCCAACTAAGAGGGATACTAGCAAGGTAGTGATGGTTTTCATTTTGGAGCACATTATCATCAGATTTGGAGTGCCAGCAAAATTGGTTGCAGATAATGCCATGTGTTCTAGATCCTATGAGTTTGTTGATTTTTGCAATAGCTATGGAATAAATCTATCTCATGCATCACCATATCACCCACAAGGGAATGGTCAAGCAGAGTCTAGCAATAAAAGTCTTATGAAAATCATCAAAAGGATAATAGACAAATATAAGAGGGCTTGGGATTCGAAGTTGAAGCTAGCATTATGGGCTGATAGGGTGACAGTGAAGAAAGCAATCGAGAAATCACCTTTTGAGCTAGTATGTGACACTGAGGCTAAATTACCAGTTAACAATCTCTTGCCAATCTACAGGTTCATACAAGAAAATGATCAAGAAATAGAAGATCCAATGAGTGAAAGAATAAATTAGTTAATTGCATTGGATGAGACTAGAAGAGAAGCATAGATCACAAATCTTAAGAAGCAGTAAAAGGTGAAATACCTATTTGATAAGAGGGCTACAGAAAGGAAGTTTCAGATAAATGACTTGGTCCTTGTCTGGAATGCAAGAGGTCAAGACAAGAGAAAATATGGTAAATTTGAACCCTTATGGATGGGCCCATATCAAATTAGCAATACACATGGAGAAGATTCCTACTTTCTTTAGGTCTTAAATGGTGAGTTATAGGAATTACCTATGCACGGTCAATTCCTCAAGCCCTATTTTTCATGAACAAGTATGCTTTTGTGCACAATGTAACATGTGTATATAGTCTGCAAATTTTGTAAATTAATGTATAGTCAGTTGTGCTATGCATTTTTTGTCTGGTCTGTCTCGGAGAAGTCTGGTTCTCGTTGCAGCCTCATGTCTACACATCCCTAGTTGGAGCCAATGGTGGTTCCCCCTTTTAGGGTTAGGGTTTTAGGTTTAAAAATTTTCTAAGTGTTCGATCTCTAAAACCCTTTGTCCCTTTTCTTTAGGTCATGCACTTTATTGTTATATTCTTCAGTTGACTATTTATAGCTGGTTGTCGATCCTTTAAGTCACGACCTTAAGTCTTGAAGCCCATGAGTTGACTGGCCCCTTAGCCTAGCCGTTACTTGTTGCCGCTGGTAAAATCAGTGTTTAATGTCGTAAAGTCTTATAAAGTGAATATCGCAGTGTCGTAGAGCATATCAGATGACATCAGTACCTGACCGTGACACTGCGACAAGCTGCCAACTGTCCACTGCCACATGTCAAAGTATTAATGGTCCACAGAGCAAGCCTAGGATGCAATGGCTGTGCTCCAACGCAAGGAAATCTTTCTTGGAGGAATATTCGCTACGAGGCAATGAGATGACGACACATGGCGTGCACCGATTGAAAAGCAAGTATATTAAAGGCGCATGGATGCTATGTCGCACCATCGTGTGGTAGGTATATGGTGCGCCCTCCCTGACTATGATGCCGTGAAAAGGTGACATGCGTCTAATCTGGGCTAAGGATGACATAATGTGCAGGGAAGGTACTAATGATTTGGCTCGTTTTCATTGGGTGGTGACTTGTCAACAAAGATGACTAATATTATCAAATCTAGTTAATAAATTGAAGCTGTGGATTTTAGAAAGGCATGAAATGATCAACAGTCCAAATTCAAACTTGTAGACAAAGAAGATTTTCAAATGACTGTGGCATGAGCAGCATTATGGTTGCCGCGACCTCCATTAATATAGAGAGTAGTACAGGAATTCGATGTTATAACAACATAATTCAAAGTATTTCCTATCATTTTTTAAGGAGCAATCGTATTCAGAGATAGAGAATCATCAAAACAAGTAAGGAGAAGCAATTATGAGCCTCTACAATGTCAAAAAACTAGTAAGTTATTATCTCTCCCCTGCACTTAGTCTTTCTGTCTGTAAGTACATTCTAAGGCATTTTGGGTAGCTGTTGATTGCATAAACCTTAGGTTGCTTGTACAAATACAAAATGAGTCAGTCAGGTCAAGCTTCAACCTCAAAACACAGCCTGGATGAGGATGTCATGATTCAGTGTCCCGGATCGTCTAGGAAACCTCTGCCAAATTTAGGAAAGGTTGGTAAAAATGAAAAAATATATGACCTCTGTGTAGATTGTCGAGATGCTAGGATCCCTGTGTTTGCTTGGAGTCTGTTTGAGAATTGGCACAAGCGACTTGACTATAGAGCCGCAATCTGCCATGCTTGGATACTTGAATTAGCCAAAGTAATATGCCTCATGTCTTCATAAACACATACTTGATGAGAGTTGTAGCAACTAGGTATGACCCTAGGACCATGTCTATCTTGTTTGTTAATGGCAAAGTTATCATTAGGTTCACAAAGGCCTATATTACTACTGTCTTGATCCTACCGCCAGTATACCTATAGACTTGAATGCCTTCAGAGAAAAATACAAAACTCTTAGGTATGCATATAGATCTCATAACTTGGCCAAGCATAGATTGAAGGGGGTTGATGGAGCTTTGATCAAAATCCCTGATATAGAAGAAGAGCCTTTCTGATACAACCTGTTCATGGAATATTTTTTTAAGACTTATCATAGCTTGTGTCATGTGCTTAGAAGAAATGCATCAGATAGAATGTCAGTGTCTTTAATGATGATGGCAGTGTATATGCAAGACTATGGAGCCGAGAAGCCATATGATTATGTAGGTTATTTGTAAAAAAAGATGCATGAGCAGATGATGGCCATTAAGAACAATATGTACACTCCAGCTCCCCATGTAAAATTCACTTGGTATTCATTAATGTGTCACATGATCATGTTCTCTATGTTTGGCCATTGGAGCAAAGAATTGCACTTGAGAATGATTGATGCAGAAGGAAATGCCATGCCAGTTCAGATGTGGACCTGCATGCTTGATAGACATTATAAGTATGCTAGCTATGTCACATTTGAAGAACATTTTGTGAGGAAAGTGTTGGGATTCCTAGGGCCAGTTGCAGATAGGATACTAATGGAGATAAATGATTTTTTGAGACCAATGGAGAGAACCCCTCATTTGAAGATCAATCACAATTGGGGAGATTGGTTTTTACATGAAAACACAACTTGTATCAGAGTCTATGGGTGTGAGGATCCACCCTACTCCTTACCAAAATTTGTGCCCAGGAGAATAGCATTTATGGAGATCATCAGACAACTGAATGAATTAGATAAGGAACATTTCATAAAGCATAAGAAGGGATCTCTTATCCCAACATCTCTGAGACTTCATGATTTTATTACAATTGATAAGAGTGGCTTGGACCAAATTGGTTTCATGTTGCAAAGTTATAGGATGGATATGGAGAGAATAAGGTACTTTGCTCCTAAAAGTTTCATTCATGACACAAGGCATAAAGTCGGTAGGCTTGCATATCCACACCATGTCCTGTTTGATCAAGACATTGTTAGAAATTGTGAATCAATGCAATAGGTGCATGTCTTGAGAAATAAATGGAGTTTGATAATGGAAGCAGAGAAAAGGAAAAAGAATGCTAACTTTGCATATCAAGGGGCTTTCACTGAGATTCAAGACTCCATTGAAAGAATAAAAATGTTCTTTGTTAAAGAAGATGAATTAATTGCTAAAGCACCTGCTGGAGAGGAGAAGCCCACATATCAACCAAGCAATTCAAGGGGCAAGTATGTTAGAAGAGATTCCCCTGACTCCCCTGATGCCCCTGCCCCAAAGAAAGCAAAAATAATTGACCTTGAAACAAAGGAAGAGATAGAAGTTGTGAATCTGGAGGAGGAAGTAGCAGAGGAACAAGTCCTAGAGCCTCCACACCAATTGCATTCTCCCCCAAGGATAGCACCATATGCCTCTCCAAAGAATAGGTTGACACTTGAGGTCCACAGTCAACAATGAGGTTGACACATAAGATGTGAGGGAGGTGGCATGCAATCAGTTTATCTCTGATGATGAATTCATTGCTACTCCAGAATTTAAATCCTATGTTCTAAGAACGAGGAGTGAAGAATTTCAGAAAAGGATAGAAGAAGCAAAAAGTGGTGCAAACCTTTTGGAATATGATGCCATCCAAAGGAGGGTTCTGAGTGAAATGAATAAGGACATCAGTGCCATGACTCCTGAGGAAGGGAGAGCACTTGTGAAGAGAAGTAACATCCTACTATTGCCACATTGGACGCTATCAGATGCTATTGCATTTGATACAATTGCCAGGGATGATTTAGATGTAAGTGGAGAGTAGGCCAAGAAGGAATTGCAGGGTGCTATCTTTGACCCTAGATTTGAGACCTTGGATTTCTGGACATTGGCCCCAAATGATAAAAAGCCAAAGGTAGGTTTGGAGGAGTTCACTAGTAATGTGATCACTAAGGGGGTGTCAGACACCCCTGCTCCTCAGGCAGCCAACCTAAATGTACAAACAACACATTTTGCAGAAGCAGCAACACTCAAATTACAGAAAGAGTACAATGAATTATTGGAGAAATACACAGAAGCAATGGCCAAACTTAATACTCATGAGAGTCAACCTCAGTTGGAAGCTGGTCCATCTCGAACCCCTCCAATTATACAAACCGCAGTCATTACCAGTGGACACACAACCCCTACTCCAAGAAATAAAGGAACTGAAAGAGAAGAATAAGAAGTTGAAGGAAGAAATGGAAAGTAAAGTAGAAGGTGTAGCTACAAATTTGATTAAGTATAGGATCAACAAGATATTGGGCAGGTTGGAGGAGACCCATAGGACTTACTCCCAATTAAGGACAACACATGAGAAGCATGAATTGGATAAATAGAGGCTGTTGACTTTTAAGAGCAGGTGGCTACCAAGGACTGCAAAAGTCAGAGATTTTCTCAGGTGCTCTAGATATGATCCAAATGCCCCTCCTGAGATGACGTTGGTAGCAAATGTGCTGGGGAAATTTGAGGATGTGGTTGCTCATCAATTAAAATTGGATACAGTATTGAAGGATAAAATGCAAGCAATTGAGAGGCTGGACATGAAGTGGTTGCCTCACATTCTAGAAATCGATGGGACAACAAAAGATATGAATAAATGGAAGAAGGAAATCATTGATAATGGTGATCAGTGAATTCCAACTTGTTGTGATAAGCGAGACCCGGCTTTGAATGTGTTAAGTTGGATGCTTGATAGGTTGCATGTTGTGGACATTACATTTGAATTATTTGGTAAAAATGTCAAAAGTATCCTAGATGTGCAGTATGTCAGCCACAATGGTAAGGTAGCAGAAATCATCTCATTCCCTTGGCTGGCTGAAAGTACATACGATGAGTGGCAGGACATATATGGACCTCATGAATGACATGTTAGCCACTATCTTCCAACCACAACAATGCATATTCCTATACAGCTTCGCGTGCTTCTCAAGGCCAACCACTTCTTCTCTTTTCCTTCAGTGCAATTAATGTTTCTTCAACACCTTTTGGCACCTCTCTATATCCATTGTATTTTAGAAATAATGTATTAAATGTTGAGGGTACACATTCTTGTTATATAATGGAACCGTGCTACTCATTTTATTGTTGTTGAAGACTTGGAAAATTTTGGAAAAATAATGAAAATACAGATCTTTCTAGGCTGTTCTATCTCTTGTAATGTAAGTTTATGAGTTATATGTTGAATGTATGTTTGCATATATGTTTTTAGTTTCATGTTGATGTTATATGAGTAATGCTTCATTGCATGTATTCAACTATCTGTCTCCAAGTTGTGTGTGTTTTTCTTTTGAATTTGAATAGCTAAGGGTTATTTGAGGTTCTGGAATACGAGTTTTTCTATATTGAATGTTTAATCTTTTACTTCTCCTCAAGGAGCAGATTAAATGTTTTAGGTTAAGCATTGAGGAGAACATATTGCAATTAGGATATTTATAAGCAGAGATAACTGAATACTCAATCTTGGGTGGTGTATGTAAGGCAAATCATTCACATATATACGTCTAGTTGACTCCTTGCCCTGAGATAGGCACCGGTCTGTTCTTGTGTTGAAGTTATGATTCAAAACCCCTATCTTGCATCCAAAATACCAAAAAAAAATTATATCAGAATAATATTCACAAACCTGTAGGATTTAGAAGTAGTTTTAGGACCCAAAGTCCTTTGAGTCACAACTGAACATAAGGTCCAAAGCTAGCCCCTTTGCACTTATCTTACAGTTTTGGTCCTCATTAGAGAGGATTATCTGCTTTGTATCAGCATCTCAGTGAGTTTACAGATATATTTCATAGATGTTGAATAGGGAATACCCCCTAGGTTTTGTAGAGCCTAAAGAAGGAGAGGAGATATTTATAGAGTCTATCTCCTGTACTGTTGGCCCCTAGCCCGAGTATCTTGTTGATGAGTGATGGCTACATTGTAGGGATAATTAGGAAACATCCAATTTGGGGAAAGAACCAACAGTTGGTGTTGTCACAGTTGTTGACACCCACGCGACACATTTCTTTTGTGTTGTTTCTGGATCAGATTGCTGGATTTCAATTCACTTTTGATTGTCATGACTATTTTGGTAGAGTCTTGGATCCTTTGTCACATTTCAATTGTCCTACATTGGTGCAGTTTGGGTTTGATGGTGTGCCGTGGTTGAGTGTCAGTGACCAATACTCATTGTCGTATGCTTGTCGAAGTGTTTCAAAAACATTACGATATTGCCGGTAAGCATTTGATGGAGTTGTTATTATTTTCATTCAGCCATCTAGTGATTTCGGTATGAGTACATGTAAAACACACATACACATCTAAGGTAGATGTTACTGGGGAGATTTAATTTCACACACAGAAGGCATAGAATATATATGCTTTCTCACATTATTTCAAATTTTGATTGAAGATGGAAGGGCACGTTGACTCCATAAGAGTTTGCCCATATTTGAAATTCATTTAAAAGTCATTTTATTTTATTTTCCAATGATGGGCGATGCATCATTTTTGTTTTGGCATTCCTTCAGAAATAAAACGTCACAGAATAAAAAGACACAACAGAATAGTATGAAACAAGTGCCTAGTACCTACCTTATAGTGTTGTAACTATAGTACGTGTTTTAGTTTTAATTTTTTAATTCATTAGGTAAACTTCAAATTTACTTTTTGGCAAATCAACAAAATAGTTATTATTTATAATTATAATATTAATAATAATATTAATTATATTATTAATATTTATTATAACACTTGATATATTATCTTAATTGATATTATAGTATAATATTAATTGATATATGATAATAATATATTTATTTTATTACATTATTCTAATATTCTAATATTTTTATATAGTATTATATTATATTTTTGTTTTTTTATTATATTGTTATATTATATTATATTTATGTTTATGCTTATTATTATATTATTATACAATATTATTATAATATTATAATATCAATTAAGGTAATATATGAAGAAGTGTTAATAATGGATATTAATAATATTAGTAGTAGTATTATTAATATTATAACTATAAATAATAACGATTTTGTACCCTTAGACAAAAAGTAATTTTTATGAAGAAGTGTTAATAATGGATATTAATAATATTATTAATAGTATTAAAAATATTATAACTATAAATAATAACAATTTTGTACCTTTGACAAAAAGTAAATTTGAAGTTTAGGTAATGAAGTAAAAAATTAAATTCTAAAAAATTGATGATTTTTCACTATCGCCATCCCTTTAGGCATGACTTAACTCGTGGGAGGTAAGATTAGTGTTCATAATGTGTTTACTTGCCACATGCTCCCCTCAAACCGAATTTCTATCCACATTTATAGGTGTTAGAAGAGGTCATTTTTTTTAGCCAATCACAATAGAGATAAATTATTTTTCAATGATTTTTTGTTAAAATTTTATCATCTTGACATAGGAAAAGTTCAAATTTATATCAAATTTGCCCAACAAGAAAAATAATGTCGTTTCTTCATTGGTTTACTGTTAATAGATTAATAACTAGATAAGCCTCAGCGCATGCAATAGTACTACTAAAGGTAGGTACTAAAAAGGGGGTCGATTTTGTGAGTTGGGGTGCCCAGATGAGAGAGCCAGCGCAACAATTTCAGAAAGGTAAAATTTGATTGGAATGAAAACCTCTCGGGTGTCGATTCACTAGCAAGAGGGCAGCTATTCGTTGGTCTTCTGGTTTTGAATAATATAAAAAGGAAAAACCAAACAGAAAAGGGGGTTCGATCTGCAAAGGAATAAGGAAAAGAGAATTGGAAAATGGTGACAACAGATTGAGGATTTAGTGGAGGTCGATTTGTGAAAGGGGGCGGCTAGAACAGAAGTTCAGCGCTGCAAGAGAGAAATAAAGCAAGACAAGGGAAGACAAAGGTGAGTAGCTAAACCAAACAGAGGAAGTTGATCTCCCAGAAGGTATGACATAGGAGGAAAATTCAATGAAGTTGTAAGTAGAATTTGCATAGAAAAATTCCATCCACCAGTTGTCAGAAGAGAGGAACAATAATTGCATAGAAAAATTGGACATACAAAGGTATCTAGAAACTGTGAAGAAGTCTATCAAGCCTTCCAAAATAGGGGATATGGTGCAATGACACAGCAAAGGGGAGCTGAAGGAACATTTGTATGGTTTATTTGATTTGCATTATTTTCGAGGGAAGAATTTGTATAAGAGTTGTTTGTGTAACCACGATGTGGTCCAATTTGAACAATTGAACAATGCATGTTGACAATTTGAATTGAATTGAAAACCCTAAACATTTTCATTTCCTGTGATTTGGTTATTTTAAACAAATTAGTATTCCTCTAGCTACATAAAAATAGATAAACAATGAAATTGACTTTCATTTTGCTAGTGTCGGTGGTCTGATAAGACTCCCAATCTAGGGAGCACCAACTTTAATAAAAATCCAAATATTTCATCTAATAATTTTTCACATAAATAATATTTTTCATTCTTTATTCTTAGAATATGATGTTAATAGTTGGAAAAATAAATATTAAAATTGATTTCTTAAATACTTAAAGTTAATTGTAGATCTAGATAAAATGCTTATATGTTTGACTTCATTTTCATTTAGGGGTGTGTTCACAGTGGCTTGTAACAAACTAGTAAAATAAATCTTTGTGTCCTTAAATAATGGAAACATAATATCTTAAAAAAAGTAACTGGGCAAAATCCATCCTTAAGAGCTCAAATTATGAACCAATCACAACACTCATAATTGATATTTTGAATAGTTTTTGTTAAAATTTTTACACACAAACTTAGGAAAAATTTATATTTGTTCAATATTTAGAATAATATTCTCTTATGATTGGTTTAGTTTACATAGATTAATCACTAGATAAGAAAAACAAGGAAGAGAGAAATGTCAATCTTCACATAATATATTATAATATCCACTCTTGTAATTAATAAAATATTAAAAGTAATTTTTATAAAACTAAAATTATATATTTATAGATATAATATAGTTATATTTATGAACTAGTATAGCTATATTTAAAAAATATATCTAAAGTACCTTGAGAAGGATCTTTTGAAGGCCCTATTCTACCTATGTGGAATAATATATATAAAATAAGTGCCTATATTAATACACTTTTTATTGGAGAAATTGATTAAAAGGTGCCTATATCTATTCCCCTATTATATATATAGAAAATTATGTTGATATCAATCATACTTCACAATTTTACATTATTTTTAAAAATTATTTGATATTTATTTTTAATTATTATAATTTTTTTATATTATTTTATTTTCTAATAGTTTTTTATTTATATTTATTAATAACCTAATAAAATATTCTAACCCTCTTTTTAATTTTAACACTAGCCGTAACTTAAATTTTAAGCCAAATTCTATTCGTAACCACAATTCTAATTTCAAATCTAATTCTGACCCTAATACTAAGCCTAACTCTATCCCTAATTCTTATCCTAACCCTAATCCTAACTTTCAAATCTAATTCTTACCCTAATACTAACCCTAACTCTATCCCTAATTCGTATCCTAACCCTAATACTAACCTTAACCGTAACGCAAATTATAACCATAATCGTAACCCTAGTTATAACCCTAACCATAATTCTAATATTTATTTTAATCCTAATTTTAACCCTAACTATAACTCTAATTATAACCATTACCCTAATTGTAACCTTCATGCTAACCATAAACATTATTCTAACACTAACCATAATTTTAACTGTAACCCTAATTCCCCCCTAACTCAAATTCTATCTCTAATCATAATTTTATCCCTAACCCCAGCTGTAATTCCAACTCTAACCCTAACAATTTTTTTTGTTATAAAGATTTCCCTAATTATAACCCTAACTCTAATTCTGTCCCTAACTCTAATTCTATCCTTGACCCTAACCCTAATTGTAATTGTAAGCCTAATCTTAACCATATATTTTTTTGGATATATATATATATATATATATATATATATATATATATATATATTCTAATTCTCTCTCTCTCTCTCTCTCTCTCTCTCTCTCTCTCTCTCTCTCTCTTTGTATTTGTATTTGTCTCTCTTTTCTCCTCTTTGTCTGTGTCTCTCTCTTCGTCTCTTTTTATCTCTCTTTCCCTCTATATATCTTGTCTCTATCTCTCCACTTTTCTGTTCCCCTCTCTCTAACACTTTAATGTAATCTTGATCCTCAACCTGTTCAAACTCATGGCTATCCTCATAGTGGTATAAATATGTGCGTAGATATATTTCCTTCACAATCCAAGTTCATTTACATTATCATGTTTTGTTTGTGCACATAATCCTAACTAATTCTAAATAAATATAAGGTGTAATTTATTTGAAATAACCTAATCCTAATTCTAATCACAAGGATTTCTAATAACTATAATTTTAACCCTAACCTTAATTTTAATCCTAATGGTAAACTTAATCCTTATTATATCCCTAACCTTAATTTTAATCCTTATTGTAATTATAACCGAAACCCTAACCCTAACACTAACCCTAATCGTAACACCAACACTAATTCTAATTCTAATCCTAACCCTAACCTTAACACCAACCCTAATTTTAATCCTACTTCTTATCCTAACTCTAATTCTAAACCTAACATCACCACCCAATTAGTGGTGGGCTTTCTTACAAATCACCACTGACTTACTTGTCGGCCTGCTAGTGCTTCCAATGACTTTAAATTCCTTTGAATCTATGTAGTTATATAAATCATTTAGTTAATAGGTTTAAGATAATCAAGTTTACTATTATCGTAATTTATGATATAAATTTTAACTTGAAACAATATTTGGCTTTGAAACTAAATATTCATTGAGAGCTGGACTCTATACAGAGGAAAGACAGAATTATTACAGAGGAAAGACAAAAATTCTATCTAACATGGATGGGTCTATATTAAGTAGACTATTGTGCTGTGATTTTTGTGACGGAGAGATTTCCGCCTGCCGTAAATGCGGGTGTGAGGAGGCTATCTCTATGAGTCACATTGAAACACATAAATATTTTTACAACCCGCAGCTTCAGAAAATAATCAAATATTGCATAAGAACTGGGGTTCCCATCCCATCACAATTTCCAAGTGAGATAAGTTATGAAGTTCGCATAGTGGGTGAAGATAAAACAATTTACAGTGTGCATTCCATTGGCTCAAGGAATATTGTTCAAATAATGCTAGACAACAAATGGTTCTTAGATTATGAAAAAGAAAATGGACCTGGTGTTCTTCATAGTCATGATAAAGGTAAAGGGAATAACGTTAGTTATTCTGAATCACATAGTGATGGCCAACAGTGTCATACCAATCTGCTTGATGACAATCACATTATATTAAGTCAAGAGGGGAACCCACTTCAACATTCTACTGAGAAGGCTAATAGGCAACGATATTCAAATGACACTGAAAATGAATGCCAGGTAGTAGAAAATACTGTAAATTCTGAAATTTCTTATAGTCTTCCTCTCTGTGTAAAATTCCATATTGCCAAGTACACCATCTTGCAAATCATTTTCCCCCGGTTGGATTGGTATTGTTTACTGCAAGATGTAGATTCCAGTATAGTAGATTTGGCATGGCACTTTTATTTAGAGAAAGCTAAAAATATTTTTAGATATACGAAACACAAAAATTAAGTTAGAGATTGCAAATATTTCTAAAACATGGATATGGGAAACCAACTTAGAAACTGCACAACATATTTAGACAGAAGAATTTATATAGTGAGTATATTACCATGTGAATGCAAAAGTTGTCATATTTGGATCCCGTCAGTAAACAACAGTTGCATTGTGGTTAATGCAATGTGAAACTCTTCAGTATTTGAACATACAAAAGATGGAAATCAAATTAGAGATTGTAATCTACATACCAGATGAAATTCTTAGACAAATTGGTACAGGTTTTTGCTAGACACTATCATTGATGGAATGCCTTTGACACAACTTTCCAGTAGAATGATTTACACTGTTTGGGAATAGGATAGAAAAGCTGAGTGCTCCCATGTTCCAACAATTTCTTTCTAGGTGTATATATACCCAAAAAAAAAGGAAGCCAATTTCTTTTGAGCATTGACAAAAATATGAATTAATAATATGCAAAGGGTTATGGTGTCCTGGGAAGCAAATATTTTTGTGATAGAGTGAGATTATGACTGAACAAATGACAAAAAGGGAAAAAAACTAAAACTTCTCCCATATGAACAGTGGTATTGCTACTTTATATTTCCTTTTTTAAGCTTATAATTCAATATTACAAACATTCTCCCAATTTGATCCTATGATTCAAAGCTAAGACAGTGTCTTTAGGGAATTTGAATTGAAATATTAGACTCTTATTTTCACATGAATTCCACACAACTGCAATCTAGGAACACAGTTATGAAGGTCTATTTAATAGAGTTCAGTTTAAAAAAGATTTAAGATGTTTTTGACTGTTGAGGTAATGAGGGTTTTGTATTGGCAAGTATCTGCTTTGAAATTCTGTATTTTTGATTCATATATTGGATTTTTTGTGAATTGGTATTGTTTTTGTCTATGATTTGACATCAATATTATTAGTTTGTTTCAGGAATTTCATCAACAATCAAAGAAGCTGTCTTAATTTAATCTTCAATGAGTACATTCAAGTTTAACACTTGCTAAAACATTATAAGAATACAATAAAACTATATGTAGGCGCATTGTACGAAGAACATCTATATTATCATATCATAAAGCTTTATAGCTTACACCAAATATTGTCAGAAGTTAACAAGTAGAGATCAGGTCAGATGTGTGGCTTAATGTGTTGGCCTAAAAAATGGTATGAGGATGATTTGTTCAAATTCAAAAGGTGGTTTTGTCCAAAGTAAAATCTAATTTGGGTGCAAGAAAATCCCATGGCAAGGAAAATGCCCACTCAATATTGGAGTTGGCGCACGAACAAAAAATTGGAGATAGAATCTAGGGTCTTTATTGCTTAAACACATAAGTGACAGATAGTTGAGCATAACAACAGAAAATTGAAAGGATTTTTAAACCCTAATGTTGGAGCTCCCAGACTAAATATGCAAGTTGTCCAAAATGATAAAGACCAAGAGCTGATTACTAGGAATAATAAAGATGGAGAACAAAAAAATTGTCTTGCTAATGGTTCTACCAAATTAGATCTTCCTCAACTAAATCTCAAGTCTTTAAGTGAGGAAGAAGCATGGTGTTATATCTGTCACAGTTTATACATACAGCTAGGTGAATCAAAGTAGTCATTGCTTTTTCCTTGTGGGCATGCATACCACTCTGAGTGCCTTGTGGTTGGGAGCTAAGAACACTTGTCCACTGTGCAGATAGGGGTGAATGAAAAAATCTCAAATTTTCTCAGATTGCCCCTTTTACAAATAATCTTTACTTTGATTTTGGGTAACAGAGTAAAACTTACTATAAAAACATTCACAAATGTTGCTAAAATTACACCTCATCAGAACATGCAAATACAGAGAGTGAAACTTACTATAAAATCATTCACAAATGTTGTCAAATTTACACGTGATTATAACATGCAAATATAGAGAGTAAATCTTACTATAGCCTCATCATAACATGCAATATAAAGAGTAAATCTCACTGTAAAATCATTCACAAATGTTTGCTTAAATTACAGCTGAGGCTAACATGCAAACAAAATCATTCACAAATGTTGCTAAAATTACACCTATCATAAAATGCAAGTACAAAATCTGCAAAAAATATGCGGCATATAAGAAAGTCCAAACCCAAAGTTGCAAGATTCTAAAAACAACTGGAAATGGTATCTTTTAATGCTCTAAAATCCCATTTTTGGGCCAACCTGAGATGCAGGCATGCCCTCTGATCAAAAAGAAGAAAACCCAAATCCAAAGATTTAAAAATCTAAATACAAATGGTATTTATAATCCATAAACTCTATTTGTAAAACAACTTTCTATACTTCAGCTTTCTGCCCTCTAGATTTTCTGAATATATTCATGGCTTGCCCTGCTATAGAAGCCCCAATTGATGGATGTTTGACCTCCTAGAACTCTTGCCCTTGCCGTCTGCACTTCATCCTCTATGACAAATCCTTGAATGAAATAGGGAAAATCACTGGGATCCCCAAGAACCTCGATAAAGACTCTATTGTATGCAATGTCTGGATTTCCATATGGAGAGTCTCCCCTCTCTAATACCAAGACTGAATAATTTTGTGACAGTGTTGCTGCCAAAGGACATCCTGTTGTTCCTCCTCCAACGATAATATAATCATATGTTTTCGCAGCCACCTTTTTAGCATCTACTCTAATAAATGAATATGGATACTCTGCAAACATCAAGCACATAAATGTTAACTCTGCAAACATCAAACACATAAATGTTAACTCTGCAAACATCAAGCACATAAATGTTATATTTGCAGAAGAAATGATTAAAATTTGTATCTCTATTTCTTTAATGAAAAATTGATTTGAGACAAAAGATTCAAAAAGTATACTGACCCAAATGCCATGTTGCTTCTACTGAGCATAATAGGTGATGATAATTTGTAAAAATCAACAGACATCTTCATCATCTAGAGATGTATTCAGTGGTGCTTCTTTTCATTTTTGTTCACGTTCCCCTTCAGCTCAACTCACAAACATATTTTTAAATTGACTGCAAATTACATAAAAATCATCATTCACCCTAACTACCCACAACACTTAAACTGCAAGCCACCATGTGAAGCCTTCCCATATTCCCCTATGGCGTTAGATAGTGGGGAATAGTATTCCCTCTATAAATTATTTTTAAATTGGAAAAAGTTCAATAGTTTAACTTCAAATGGTGTACTTTTCAGTAGTTTAACTTATGACAGGTTGGGAAACGTCAAATTAAATTGACATAATAAAACTTTCAATCATGTATAATGCCTTTAGGCTTCGCCTCTCGGCGTAAATAGTATAAATTGATACTTTGGATTCATAATGCATGCACTAAGACTCAACAAGATAAGATCAAAATCACATTGTCATTTATTTCTCAATTACAAAACAAATACTATTATTACAACATTACAAAAGTGAAACTTGTTAAATTTAAGAATTTGATTAATATTACATAGTGGATAACTTTGATTTATTAATATAATACGTTTTAAGAATATATTATACAATTCAATTTATATTAAAATAAATTTTATGTATTTGAAATTTTGTTGGTGTGATATTAATCAATTCTTATTATTTATGAATTTTATAATAATCCATAAATAATTTTATTAAAAGAACCATTCAATTATATTATAACATCTTAATATTTTCCCTTAAATTTTTATGTTTTTATAAAGTTAGATTTTGATTTCTTATTTTAACTGATTGAAATAATTTAATATGACTATTTTTTATTAATATGATACTACAACTTGTTTGCTCTATTAATTACAATTTATTTTTTTTCCAATTTATTAAAGGAGCTCCAACAATGTAACATGGCTTAAACTTGACAATGACCCTGCGTGTCAAGCCAATTTGTTGTTATGATTATCCATTCAAAATTGTCTTTGAAATATAAAAATATATTTTATTTATATAGAATATATCATAGATTTATATTTTACTATAATCTTCTATAATTATTTTCAATTTTTTTCATATAATACAATTTTCCCAAAATTTTAATTATATTTTAGGAAAAAAATTATTAAAGATTATCATATGACCACCAAATTT
The DNA here is from genome assembly GCA_027924645.1 of Cunninghamia lanceolata. Taxonomy (NCBI): domain Eukaryota; kingdom Viridiplantae; phylum Streptophyta; class Pinopsida; order Cupressales; family Cupressaceae; genus Cunninghamia; species Cunninghamia lanceolata. Next base: position 6,407,869 of record BSBN01001038.1, on the reverse strand, counting down.
AGACCTACAATATAAAATATAGATAGAGTACACATGTTCCAATAGGTGTGAATCCTAATAGTATTTGTGGATTTAAGACTCAATATTTATGCGTGGCGTTCTACATTCATAGCACGGGTGGAGTTGAAGAGCTAAAAGATTCCAAGATTTTGTATAATAAATACACCACTAAATGCAACACCACTCTCAAATATGTTTTTTATAGTTTAAAACAAAATGCAAATATTCTGAGTAATTTATAAGATGCTTGTGCTATTTTAAACGAAAATGCAAATATTATAAAATGAAACACTCAAAAATTCCCTAGATTCATGAAGTTTCATAAGATTCCAATCTAAAAAATAAAAAAATAAGATTCCACTCTAAAAAACTAAAAAAAAAAGTTATAATGCCTAACGTTTAAAATTAATGTTGTCAGTTACAAATTAATGGCAGTTACAAATTAATGGAGCACTATTTCAATTTATGGCATCCATTAACCAAAAAAATAAAATATGTACAAAAATTAAAACAGAGGATTTCTTTACAAATTGAAAATAAATAAATTTATTTTTCAATAAAAATGAATCCATTATTAAATCAGATTTAACTCTAAAACTTCTAGAGCAAAAAAAAATGAAATGAAGAAATAGTTTAAAGAAATTCTAAATTATTGTTTAATTTGCTTTTATGAAAAGAATCTTTAAAAATTAGAAACATGCTTTTTTAATTGTTTTTTAAATTTTATTAATGCTTTTAATAAATGTATTATATTAATATTTCACTAAGTTTTTAAAAATAAATAATTATTTAGGCTTTTTCTTATATTTAGATTATTTTTGCCATGTTTAAATTTTTTATTAAATTTTAAATATAGATGGGAATTTAATTTAATTTACTTTATTGTAGTAATGGTAAGAGTAATGGATTATTATTATTATTTTATTATTATTAATTGAATTTGTTTATTGTCTTATATCACATTATAAGATATTATAATATGATATATTATATATTATATTGTCATTGATAATATTATATTATATTTTAATGAATCATTTCCTCTTCCTAAATACTTTTCTTTATTTTTTTCTATTTTCAGTTTGCTTTAAAGTTACTAATTTTATTTTTCTTTCTCTTTTAAAACCAAAAAGCTTCTCTCTTTTATCTATATAGATTATAAGAAGTAATGGATTATTTGAATAACAACATATCATATTTCACAAATATAACAAATATTTGATATTATAAGAAAAACTAACATATGCATATTTAAAAAAAAAATATGCATAGTTAAATGAAATGGTTAAAGAATATATATTTTAAAATATAAAAAATGCATATATTTAAAGAATATAGTTAAACAATTACAAAGTTTTAACAAAAAAGCAAGCTCTTAAATGTCTTGGTTTGTTTTTTTAAATTATTGTTATTTATGTTGTGCTTTTAAAAAATTAGAATGCCAAAAAACAAGATATGAGATTACAAAATTTATGATAACATTATAATTAGATAGTATTATAATATAATATAATATTATATTATTATATTTTTAAAATTAATAATTATAATTATAATATATTTGACAAATATATCAAATACTTGATAATATACCATAAAATATTTAGGATTAACGTTAGGGTTAGGGTTAAAATTATGTTTATTGTTAGAATTAGGTTTAGGGTTAGAATTAGGATTAGAATTGGGGTTAGGGTTGGGATTATGGTTGGAATTAAGAATAGAATTAGGGTTAAGTAGATCTAGGAGTAGAATTAGGTTAGGGTTCTAAGAATTATTGTTAGGATTAACGTTAGGGTTAGGGTTATAGTTAAGATTATGCTAAGTGTAATCATTTGATTATGGTTAGAAATAGAATTAGGGTTAGGGTTACAGTTAGTATTAGTGTTAGAATTAGGGTTAAGGTTAGGCTTATATTTTTAGAAGTAGGGTTAGAGTTAGGGTTACAATTAACATAGGTTTAAAATTATGTTTATTGTTAGAATTAGGTTTAGGGTTAGAATTGGGATTAGAATTGGAGTTAGGGTTAGGGTTGGGATTAGGGTCAGAATTAAGAATAGAATTTAGGGTTAAGTAGATCCAGCGGTAGAATTAGGGCTAGGGTTCTATGAATTATTGTAAGGATTAACGTTAGGGTTAGGGTTATAGTTAGGGTTATGCTAAGTGTAATCATTTGATTATGGTTAGAATTAGAATTAGAGTTAGGGTTACAGTTAGAGTTAGGGTTAGGGTTAGGCTTAGGCTTATATTTTTAGAAGTAGGGTTAGAGTTAGGGTTACAATTAAAATAGGGTTACAATTAAAATAGGGTTAAAATTAGGTTTAGGGTTAGAATTAGGATTAGAATTGGAGTTAGGGTTAGGGTTAGGGTTAGGGTTGGGATTAGGGTTGGAATTAAGAATAGAATTAGGGTTAAATAGATCTAGGGGTAGAATTAGGGTTGGGGCAGAATTAGGGTTAGGGTTCTAAGAATTATTGTTAGGATTAACATTAGGGTTAGGGTTATAGTTACAATTTGGGTTGAAATTAGAAGTTAGGCCTACAATTAGGGTTAGGGTTATTGTTAGGGTTAAAATTAGAGTTGAAATTAGAATTGTGATTACATATAGAATTTGTCTTAGGGAACTAGGGTTCAATTAGAATTAGAGGTAGAGATAGAATTACAATTAAAATTAGGGTTATGGTTACAATTATGTTTATGGTTAGGTTTACAATTACAAATAGAGATATAATTAGGTTTATAGTTAGAATTAACATTAGGGTTAGGGTTACAATTAGGGATAGAGTTGGGGTTACAATTATAGTTAGGATTAGGACTAGAATTAAAGTTAAAAATATGGTTAGGGTTATAATTATGGTTATGGTTGCAAATAAGATTTTAGTTACAGTTAGAACTAAGGTTAGGGTTAAGGTTAGTATTAGGGTTAGGATTATAATTAGTGAAAGAGTTAGGGTAAGTATTAGACTTAGAATTATAGTTAGAATTAGGGTTAGGGTTAGAAATAAGGTTAGGTTTAGGATTAGAATTTAGGTTAAATAATTAGGGTTAAGGTTTGAATCAAATTTGGGGTTAGGGTTAGGGTTACAATTAGAATTACCTACAATAAGAATTATGGTTAGATTTAGAATTAGGGTTACAACTATGGTTACAATTAGGATTGGGGTTAGGGTTACAATTAGGGAGGGAATTAGGGTTATGGTTAGAATTTGGGTTAGGGTTAGGGTTTAGGTTAGAATTAGAGTTAGGTTTAGAATTAGAGCTAAGGTTAGCATTATTGTTAGGATTAAGGTTAGGGTTATCATTACAATTTGGGTTTGAATTACAAGTTAAGGCTACAATTAGGGTTAGGGTTAGGGTTTATGTTAGAATTAGAGTTTAATCTATGATTAGAATTAGGGTTATAGTTTGTTTAAAATTAAGGTTAGGTTTAGGGTTAGGGTTACAATTAAAATAGGGTTAGAATTAGGTTTAGTGTTAGAAATACAATTAGGGTTATTATTATGGTTAGAATTAGTGTTACAATTAGGGTTATGGTTACGGTTACATTTAGAATTAGTGTTAGAATTAGAGTTAGGCTTAGGGTTTAGGTTAGAATTAGGGTTACAATTGGGGTTAGAATTAGGGTTAGTATTGGCTTGAATGTTAGGGTTAGGTTTAGGGTTGGGTTAGAATTATGTTTTGGTTAGAATCAAGGTAAGAATTATACTTACAATTATGGTTAGTATTAGGGATACAATTAACGTTAGAGTTATAGTTACATTTAGGGATAGCATTAGATTTATCAAATTAAGGCTAAATTTAAGATTATCAATACAATTATAGTTAGAGATAGAATTAGGGCTTGGGTTAGAATTAGGTTTAGTAGATCTAGGGGTAAATAGGGTTAGGGGTACAATTAGGGTTAGGGTTAGATTTAGGGTTATTGTTAGGGTTAAAATTATGATTAGAATTAGGGTTATAAACTTGACCTTAACTATATTCGTAAACAAAACCCTAATTCTAATCCAACCCTGGTTTTAAACCTAACTCAAACCCTAATTGTAATCATAACCATCAATCTGACCCTAATTCTAATTCTATCCATAATTTTATGATGACACTTAGCATTGATTTATAAGCCTAACCCTATTTATAGCCTAATCCTAAACAAAACCATAAATCTAAATCTAACATTCATTTGAACCTTAAAAAATTATATATAATTATTATAATAATATATCTAACCTATATAATTATATAATATAATATAATTAGGGTTAAGACCTTTACAATTAAGCTTAGTTTAGTATAAAATAAGTCGAGAGATATATTATAATATTATGTTATAATAGAATTATGTTATACTATTATATTATATAATAATAATAATTCTTAATAAGATATATAATATAGTTACAATTATGCTTGTATGGTATACTTATATTTTAAAAAAATATCTAAAGTACGCTGAGAGATATCCTTCTCGAGGCGCCTATTTTTTAATCAATTTACTACACATAGTTGGAAATAGGCGCCTAAAGAAGGATATCTCTCGGCTTACTTTAGATATATTTTTTAAAATATAGGTATACTAGTAGTTGTGACTTTAAGGTTGTTAGTGTTGACTATAAGTACCTATAATTAAATGAAATGTGCCCTTAGATTTTAAAAACAACCAATCATGCGATGCTACATCAGCGCACCAACAAAACATGACTTAATGCACAATTATTAGTCCACCCTTTTTTTTTGGGAACTATTGGACACCTCAACAAAAAACATGCTGATGTGGCATCATATTTAATGATGTGGCCCTGAAACCTTAGTTATAAGTAGGGGCCTTGCCAATAAATTCTAATCTACTTCCTTCAATCATTTACGCTTTTTTATGCAATTATTTTCTTTTTATATCAATCATGTCCAATTCCTGTAACTCCATGCAAAGAAGCAGAGTAACGGTGTGAGGGCTTAAAAGCGTTTATGGATCAACGCGACCCCTTTACATGCACGCTGTCCGGCCATTAATGGAATTTAATTCATAAGATACACTGCCTGCGACCGCTAAAAGAAATAAAGCTTCCCTGGCATATCATCTTCTTCACGACCCTTAATGTAATCTCTGGCGTATACTACCCCACAACAATTAAAGAGATAAAACTGCCTACTACATGTTTCTTATCCCTTTGATTGAATATATAAATCCGTAGGAAGGCTGTATAAGACAAGTTTGAGATTATAACCAGAGCACAGGCCAGTTGTCGGTACAAATATTTTTCTCTATTTTACAACTCCTTGCCGGGTAATTTATTGAGATCTAAGACGAGCAGAGATGCTCACGCGGTGGCCAGGTATGTCTCTTCTCCAAGCAAGGAGAGGTTTGAGTAATTTAAAATTAATAATATTAGTAATTATGTGGAGAGGTGTTCTACAACGATTACAAGGTTCCAACATTATTGACATTTTACAGTAATTATAACAACAATGTCCCAGCATTATTGGCAGCAAGGTATTATGTACATAAAAACTAAAACACCACTTACATATATATACTTTTAAATTAGAATTATAAAATAAATTTTAAAATAAAATAGTTCTTAGATAAGGTATTATGTACATAAAAACCAAAACAAGACACATATATATATATAATAAAATAAATTTTTAAGTAAATAAAATAAAATAACTCATAAATAAAAATAAAAATAAAATAAATCTTAAATAGTTTTGAAGTAAAATAATTGTTTAAGTAAACAAAATTATTATAAAATAACTCTTAATTATATACTTTAAAACGACTTATAAATAAATAAAATAAAATAACTTTCCAATAAATAAATAAAATTAGATAGATGTATTTAAGATATCTATACTAATAGAATCTAAAGGTGCTGTTAAATGGTTGGAAGGTATTAATATTTATAGTTTTTATGAGTTACACAATTATATTTTTTTAAGTCATTTTATGGAGTTCTTAGTTAATAGGATTATAAATATTTATGTCTATTGGTCACTTGATAGTATATTTAGAAAATTTTACTATTTTTTTAGAATTTTAGGAGATTTTATAAAAAATAAACAATTTGAAAGACATTTTAATTTATGCTCCACAATGACACAATAAGTATTAACCATAAGAAAAATTAATTTATAATTTATCATTAAAAATTAAAAGAAATTATAGACTTTTCTATTTTTTTATGTTATATACATTGCTAGTAGATGTATTGAATCACTTATTGAATATATTTAAATGTTTTAATATTTGCTTATTATCTTTATACAATTACAAGTCTTGTGTATGACAAGAGATGCATTGCATTTGATTTATGCTAGTGAGTTGTAGAGCATTTTGATTTGGAGGTGAACATGAAATTAACTTAGAAGTATAATTCAAGTGGTCAAAAAATATATGCAATAGAAATATAATAATTTAGTCATTATAAGAGTACACTAGAAGAGTTATACATATCACTATTGAAATAGATATAAATATTTTTACAAAATGTCTTGGAAGAGAAATGTTATATGTTTGTAAATGTTGTCTAACATAACAAGCAAGAAAGACTGTATAGTTAGTAGATGGTTTCAAATTTTATTTTTTAAATATAATGTTTGAAAATCAAAGATGATTGTACTTGATAATACAATTTGTTGCTTAGTGTTCAATATGGTTTACAGTGATTATAATATTGTTTTGATTGAGAATGGAGTGTTCAAAGTTTATTTTTTAAACACCTACAAATTTCTCTAGTATATATTGTGAAATATATTTAAATAAATTAAAAACTAGGGAAACATATATTAAAATGTGTGTATGTTCTTTCAAAAACTCATTTTTACCCTTAATCAAAAGAATGTTCATGTTGAATTTTTTTTTGCTTATTATTCTTGATAGCTTATTAACTATTGATGTGCATGATGTTTAATCTTATTGACTATGCCATAGTGTTCAATAAAGGAGCTCAAACAATTTGACAATGTAAGGTGTAGATTCATTCTAAAGAGTTATAATTTCATTATACAATCAACTCAGGTGAGGAAAATAAAGCAAGTCAGTTGGCCAAATTTTGAATTTGAATTTTAGAAAGGCAAGGGTCAAGTTCACAACTATTGGATCAACCCCATGACTCTAGAAATGACCTAAGATAGGTAAACGATCTTATGCATATGTATAAGGACTATCTCTAGGTAGGTGTATAAATAAATATGATAAATATTATGCTTAGATGAATGTATATATATAGACATTTCCCCAAAATAAATACAAACTAGATGAGAAATGGCATGAATATGCAAATTTCACCATTACAATGATATAAATACTTTATATATGTATTATTTATTTCAAATATTATAACAAATCAACATGTTCATATTTGTTGTAATTCTCCATAGAAAATACTACATACCATATTAAGGATGGATAAAAATTTGTCCTACACAATATTATAATTAAAAAAAAGCCTACTTAAATATTTCATTATGTTTCTTACTCAATGCCATAAATTGAGACAAAATGGTTTTATTTATATTTTTAATAATTATTAAAAAGGTTTGAAAGCAAGCTACCAATGATTTCATGATTCCTACTTCTCTCTTTTACTACATGATCCATAGAAACAAACAAGTTTGGTGTTTAAAGGAAAATTCAATAAAAACAAATAGGGTATGAATTTTATTTTAAAAAAAGTTATGACATCTTTTAGTTTTTGTTATTGGTTAGTTTCTAGTTGAGTGGAGATAAAGATTGTGAAATATAAATTGTTTTTGCACAAAGGTGATGAAATGATATTAGATAAAAGTGCACTATTATGTAGACAAGTTGAATTATTGCTATTTAATTTTTGCACAAAATGATGAAGCAAGATTAGATAGTGAATATAACATCACCAAGTGTGTAAATCATTTTTACAAACATATAGTTATTCACTAATTAGTTGGTAGTTGAATTCACATTTTAAGGTGATTTGATAATTGAAATTATATTTGGAATGGAGGTTATTGGCTATTAGGTTACATAAACAACTCACTATTATAGTAATTATGAGTCATTAATTATAGTCAATTTGAATTATTGCTTGTTAGATTTTACACAAAAGAAATGAAGTGATATTAGATAATAGTGCATTGTTTTTTATATAGATAAGCTACTAGCATAGGAGTAGAACCCGATAACAAAGCAAAACAGCAATAGAGCAGGTCCAGGGCCACCAACGGCTAACTAACAGCCAACTAACAGTACAACAAAAAATTTAACCAAAACATAAAACGAGTCTTAAACAAGTCTTTTAAAAACATAAAACAATAATCCCCTAGCTAAGAAGAGATTTCCAATCATCAGATATCATATTGATCAAATTTTCCTGATCCTCCAGTAGAGAATTCACAGTCTTCTTTCAGTCCACCTGCAGGATAGAAAAGACTTCCGCATTCTTGAGGGAAGTCTTTAGAACCATCTTAACCAGATTCTTAACCTTATTCTCCATCGCAGATAGGCGAGACTTCACTTCAGTAAGCTTCACTTCCAGATTCTTGTTGTCCACATCCCTTCTTGCGCTCATCACTTCCATCTCAGGGGTTTCCTGTACCTCAGTTTCTTCCTCATTAGTGTCATAGAAAGAGTTATTCATAGAAGCAAAGTGACTCGCTCCCTCCTGTTCTTTCGTGGGGGTAGTTTTGGTTCCCTTCAATTCAACATCTTGTCCAGTGTCCTCTCGATCAGACGCAGTGGAATAATACACTAACTTTAAGCTTTGAGATGAACCTCCCGCCAAACAAGAAGATCTCCTCAAGGACGGCCTTCTGGCAGTGCCATCCCTACCCAAAGTAATTTCTTTAACAATCACCACCTCCACCTTCTCCAGATTCCCCTACTTTTTACTATCTTCTTCAACACCTTTCCTATCACCTCTCTCACTATATCTCTTTTTAACAGATTTGTTCTAAGCAAGACCCCCGCCTTTACATTTTTTGTTCACTTGCATTTCAAGTTACACAGGCCCTCAACAACAACAACATGGGATTTATCTTGAGCGGTCACAAAGGTTTGACCTAGGGATCGGCTACCAGAGAAGGCTTTCGTGAAAGAGGTGGTCTTTGACATAGGTGGGCTAGACAAAGGACCCGAGGGACCGCTCATAGGCTAGTTAGAAGGGGAGGCGGGTCAAGAGGCCTTCAGAGTGGCAGGCTTTGCAAGTCTCACATTGGGGGAATTTTGCCTTCGGACTCATCATTGGAACTCTCCTCAAAGGATGGGTAGTAGGAGGTTTAGAAGGACTTCGAGCCAAGTGGTAATGATACAGCCAGAAAATTAGGCCTTGGTGTAAGGGCACCGAAATCACCTCAGGGTCTTCTTCATGGACTTTTTTAGTGTGCATGACAGAGGCTTCAAGGATGGACAACATAAAGGAGGAGAAATTCACCAGAGCCTTATGGTGAAAATGATTTAAAAAGGCAAAGTGATAGTGATAAAACACTCTTTATCTACCCTCAAGAGTAAAATACTTCATTATTAGAAAGCATACCTAGTTCCACAGTGTGACCAGACTCTCCTGCTCGAAGCCTCCTTGCAGCCTAATTTATTTCTCACCTTCTTTAAAGAATAGTTTCATGCCCTCCAAATCTGGGACACGGGTCTACTTCTTGAGTTTGTTCCCTGAACATGGCAAACCAGACGTAGCAGCAATGGCTTCCTCTAAGACAACGAATTGGACCCCTCCAACCTTCACCATACGCCTCCCGTCCCATGATTCAACAAACTGGGTCAAAATATTTTCATCATAGCCATTCAAGGATTCCATGAAAGCCATAGTTCCTCCCTCATATGCAATTCTCCACACTTACAAGTCCTTGAATCATTGCAGTTCATAGGATCTATCCTCACCTTATCCCCCCATAATCCTATACCTCTAGGGCACAAAGTTAGAAACCTAGAAGCACACATAAAAAAATTCCTCACTGTAAAAGATGTTGCAGAGAGTAGGGAGAGAACACAAGAAAACTCTAGAAGTGTATGATAAAAGAAACTTAAGTTTCTTTATCATCCTTTGCACGCCCTTCCAAAACCTAAAGGCATTCAGCTCATAAATGTTGTCAAGTCCCGACTCATGCAAGCCCCTCAAATCTAGCCCGTTAAGCTGAGGTTGGCAAGACCCTATGCAAAACTCTTTTCGCCAAACATGATTTGAACTAATTATCTCAAGGTACACAAAATATTTAGTACACCACATCAGCTCAAGGTAGCGAGTAGGATTCCTTTTGCTGTCCTCCATGCCACGTCCTCCCATTATGTCAGAAAGGTACGCCAAAACACACCTCCAAACACTTATATTCATCATATCAACAATCATGCGGGGTTCAGGGCCTCCTTCTAGATGTAATTATTGATTGTCCTAGGAAGATTATCCAACTTCTTCCAACATCTTAAGGGATGAATATTAATCCCCAAATTTACCATAAGATCCACAACTTTGTTTCCCTCCCTATAGGTATGTTTCAATTCTTTGTCCTCAAACCTTAGGAGAAAACCCTTTATATCTTTGATGACATCCTCTATCTGCCAACCGACATTTCCATTCCCTTTAACAACTTCTATAACAACCATGGAATCACCTTCCATGATTATGTTTTTAATGCTTATAGGCAGGGCAATTTTAAGACCCCATAGGAGGGCCATGGCTTCCGCAGTGTTATTGGTGTTTTCCCCAATGCTACCAGTAAAAGCAGCAATCAGAGAACCCTTATCAAATCTTATCACTCCTCCACCACAAGCTAACCCTAGGTTTCCTTTGGCAGCCCCATCAAAGTTTAGTTTTGACCAACCACATGGGGAGGGATCCAGTTAGTATTGGCTCTAGGTTTTTTCTTCCTAACATCCACTTTGCAAGTACTTATAGGAATAGTCCATTGTTCAATTATGCTGATTTATTTAGCATTTGGGGGATTTTTAGTATCTTTTATGGAACTGTTACTGATGTTGTCTTGTAGCAGTTTGACAGTAGAACCGAAGACTTCTTTGGGATTCCTAAATTTTCCCCTAAAAAGTCTATTGTTTCTTTCCTTCCAAAGGCACCAAGACAGAATAGGGGGGTTTGGGCCCATATTTCATGATAAACCAGATTTGAGAAGGAGGGGATCCAGGCCCTAATGAGATCCTCCAAGTTTCCATCCTGCACCAAGGAATATCCAGGATATTCAGGGCCATACTCCAAACTTCCTAGGCGAAATCATAATGTAAAAGAATATGAGAGACAAACTCTCCTTCTTTCATACACAACACACATCTATTCAGAATTTGGAAGCCCCTTATCTAGATATTATCAATAGTAAGGATTTTGTTTTGAATAGCCACCCACCAAAAGTGGTTCATTTTTGGCACTAGGTTGTGGTTCCAGATGCTCTTCCATAATTTATCACCTTCCTGGGGAAGGGACAAATTATAGGTAGATTTAATAGTAAACCTCCCATATTTTTCCTTCATCCAAACCAATTTGTCTTTCTGCGGGAAGAGGGGAATTCTACATCCTTTTAGGATCAATTGTATCTCTTCAGCAACTCTAGTCGACTCTATATGTCCTTGACAACACTATGACAGCTGGACCCACTCGCCATAGCTAGGGAGGAAGTAATCCTTCACCTGATCTCTAAAGTAATTAATAGCAAGTTTCATCAAATCCTAAGTGTTTAGACACTTTCTTAGGGGTCCTCCATTGATCTAGTTGTCTTCCCAAAATCTTATTGATTCTAATGCATTGTTATAATAACTAAGAGTCATAATTATATACAACTTGAATTGTTGCTACTCATTTTTTCACAAAAGTGATAAGCAAGATTAGGTAGTGAATATAAAATCACCAAGTGTGCAAATCAATTTTTGCAAACATATAGTTATTCACCAATTAGTTGGTGGTCAAATTTATATTTTGAGGTGAGGATAGTGATAAATAAGTTGTATTAATTGTACACAACTATATATATATATATATATATATATATATATATATATATATATATATATATATATATATATATATATATATATATATATATATATATATGTATATATATATATTAGAAAATCAGTAAATTAGATGGTTATTGTATGTAAATTTGAATTTCTTTTAAAGAGGTGAACCCTAGTATTATAGCAATGAAGGCTAGCATTTGGAGTCTTGCCTTATGTTGCATGAGTGAACACGTTGACTAGCAAGTTGGTCAAAATTGTAACTTATTGGACCTACAATCTTACTAATTAGAGGTGCACACAAACTTTAGTGAATTGGGGTTAAATTCATTGTAATTGTAAAATCCAACATATGTCTAATAAAATGAATGAAAGAATTGTTTTAACAAGAGTTGCATTGTAGAAAAAGTTCTAGAATTTACGTAAGACAAAGAGCTATCATTTGCTTTAAATTTTGGTGGCTCAGTAGGCATATTGAATTCAAGTTCATAAGTTGACACCCTAAATAAATAAATTTATTTGATAATATCCTAGTAGAAATTTGGCCTTCATCTTTACAACCATCCGATCCCAAGTCCTAATTTTCTCTGTACCTCTTCTTTGTCTATCTATTTGCACATGATCCCACCACAAGGATGCATGTCCTTTTAATTTTGTAGTAGCAAATTTCACTCTCTTTAGGTCTTCAATGGATTCATAATAAAAATACTTATCCATTTCTGATATCCAATCTATAAGCTCTTCTGGGTTCAAACAACCACTATAGTAGGAAAGGTCTAATCTTTGTTTACTATTATTGTTGACATTGCTCTTAAAAATCTGCCTTATGTATCATCCATCACATCTTCCAATTCTAAATTTTGATCTTCTAATTCATCCTCATCTTCACTAACATCTTCTAGTCTAACTCCTCTTCTTTGTGCTGCCTCCATTGCATCTAACCTTGTTGTAATTCCTCTTAACATTTTTGCTAAATCACCAACCCTTGGTGCTATCGATCTTCCCCTGTGTGCCATGCCTTCTTCCAAGCCCTCTATAGTTGTGGTTCTTCTCTCACACTCACCCACAACAAATTTTCTTAGAGATTCTTCTTTGACACAACCCAATAACCTCTCAAATACCAATTGGTGCAAATCAATATCAGGGTGTCTTATTAAACCACCCAATCTAGCAGCATTAAACTAATTTCACAATTACAACAAAATATAGGGAGTACAATTTACATAGAATATTCACTAATTTTTTGTAGCTTGAATAATTAATTTTATTTCTTTAGGAGACCAAAATTTCACAAGAATTTGCCAAATAAATTACAATACAATTAAATATATAAATTCATCAGCCTTCATACAATTGTTGTCTTTACTCTATTTCTAATTCCTATTGACCCATGTTCTACAAAATTTTGAGTCTTTAAATCATCTATCTATATTTCCTTATTCTCCCTCTTGTTCTTACATTTCCTATAAGGTTACTCTCTTCTTCAACTACTATCCCCCACCCATATGCAACTTATTTTCCTCTTTTTTCTTTACCCTTTGATGTTCCAATTCTCTTTTTCATTAAACTGTGTGACCTAAAGTAACCATTAACCCCATAATGCTTTTGAAAATGGCTAATATCTCCCTTCCAAAAACCCCATGTAGCCATTAATCATAATGAAGATACAAATGATTGCTAGGAAGAAGAAAGCCTGCGGCCAAATAGGAAGATATAACAAATAAATACACATTTCTATTTTATTGTCAATGATTAAAAAGGCTTCCCAAAAGTGACTGAAGAAGATCCTTGACAATCGATTAGTTGCTTTTGGAAACATTATACCTATATGTATTGCTGGAGAAGGACAAAAATTAGTCCCATTAGAAATAGAATAAAAGTTCTTTGGTAGTTGTAAAAGATAAAGACACGTCTTGCAATATATTCACCCATTCACATCCCAACTCAATATATAGAGGATTTAAGTGAGATTAAATAGCTTCTCTCTGTCATAGCTACTCAAAATGGAAACAATTGGCATCATTAAAATTGATCAATATAACAAAACAACTCTTGTCATCTTATGATATTTTGTGAATCAACAATTATAGGTTCCTATAGCTAGTTTGTTGCAACTTGAACACATGAAAGATGGACTTGAAAATAGTTTGGAATTTGACTGAACAAAACTTATTTGAGTTCTCAACATGGATGAAGAGGTTTTAGAACACATAACACACTAAGAATTTCCTGAAGCTCAACATCAAATGAGCTCGACACCACAAACAACCTAAGACAAAATTACAAAACTGAAACAAAAATTTGAAAAGTATTTTTGGTTGTGTAGGATTGCTCATTATCCTAGATGCTCCTGCATCAATTCTTGTCATATTGATCTTTTGAGTTCTTTGTGCTTTCCATTAGGCCTCTAGATCTTGGGTGGCTATCTCCATAGCCAAATCTTACACTTGTAAGTTGTGGCACCTAGGAATGTTTTGTCTACACCTACAAGTGGATGCCAAGTCCATCTACAATAACCTATCTTTGTTTTTGTCAAGTCCAAATCATTTGATCGTGGTGGCAATAGGTATACAATTATCTTACAAAATGTCTCATTTGCATTCAGTACAAGGGTGCTAAGAGTTGTATTTTTTTGTTTTGCACCTCATGAGACTAAATTGACTAAGCCAACATGTTTGGTTGGGTTGGTGAATTCTAATGGAGGCACCATTTCATTTACTAGGGTTCTCAATCCTTTTGGGCTACACAAATATGACAAAGTCTCTTAAGAGCCCTGAGAGAAAAAAAGTGCCAAACTTTGACACAATCATTCTTTCAAGTTGTGGCACCTAGAAATGTTTTGTCTGCACCTACAAGTTGATGTTGGGTCTAACTATAACAATCTATGTAAATTTTTTTCAACTCCAAATCGTTTGATTGTGGTGGGAACAAATGTAATCTTACAAAATGCTTCAATTGCATTTAGTGTAAGAGTGCCAATAGTGATAATTTTTTATTCTATACCTTGTGGGACTGAACTAATGATGCCAACACATTCAAGTGGGATAGTGAATGTTAATGGAGGAACCATTTCATTACCCAAGGGTCCTAATCCTTTTGTGTACACGGAGCTAACAAAGTCTCTTTAGAGCCTTAAGAGCAAAAAAGTGTCAAATTTGGCATAACCATTCTCATAAGTCATGGCACCTAGGAATGTTTTGTTTACTCCTACATGTGAATATTGGGTTTGTATACAATAACCTATATCAAATTTTGTCAACTCTAGATAATCTGACTATGGTGGGAATGAATGCAATCTTGCAAATGCTTCAATTATATTCAATGTAAGGGTGCCAAGAGTGATATTTTTTGTTATGTGCCTTGTGAGACCAAACTGACAATGCTAACACATCTGAGTGGTTTAGTGAATGCTAATGGAGATGTTATTTCATTGCCTAGGGGTCTTGATCTTTCTGGGCTACATGGATCCAACAAAGTGTCTTAAGATCCTTGAGAGCAAAATAGTGATAAACTTTGATGCAATCATTGTCACAAGTTGTGGCACCTAGGAATGTTCCATTTGTACCTATTAGTGAATGCCATGTGCATTCATAATAAATTTTCTCAAAATTGTCAACTCGAAATCATTTGTTCATGGTCCAGGAATGAATGAAATCTTTTAATATGCTTTAATATATGGGTGCCAAGAGTGATATTTTTTGTTCTACACCTCATGGAACCAAACTGATGGCACCAACACATTTGGACCTGGGCTAGTGAAAGCTAATGGAGGCATCATTTTGTTACCCAAGGGTATCGATCCTTTTAGGTTGCATGAATCTTGAAAAGTCTCTCAAGAGCCCTAAGAGAAAAAATGTGTCAAACTTTGATGCATTCTCGCAAGTCACGGCACCTAGGAAAATTTTGTCTATACCTACAAGTGGACGACAAGTCTATTTATAATAACCTATCTCAGTTTTTGTCAACTCCAAATCATTTGACCATCATGGGAAAGAATGCAATCTTGTAAAATGTTTCAATTGTGTTTAGTTTAATGGTGCTAATTGTAATTTTTTTCATTTTACACCTTGTGGGACCAAGTCAATGGTGCCAACACATCTAAGCAGGCTGGTGAATGCTAATGGAGGCATCATTTTGTTGCTTAGGGGTCTTGATCCTTCTGTTTTAGGCTACATGGATCCAACAATATATTAAAAATTCTCATTATATTATACATTTGAAGCCTTTGAAGGCTTACAACTCATTATCATAGAGCATTTATAGGCTTGCACACACTCTCTTATCACTATCCATGTGAATACAAGCATTATTCAACTATCAACTTACCATACAAGAATTATTCAAGCTATAAACTCCCCATATAAGCATTATTCAAGTTTCTAACTCACTAAACATAAATACTTTAATTTAATATAACATAACAAATTGTTGTTTAAACACTTTCCAATCTCTTATACATATTTCTCATCACTCATGTAGCTTGGCATAGATGTGTGCAATTCTAAAAAACATATACCTTATAAGGTATCACATGAGTAAATGATAGAGAGAGGGGGGCAAGAGATAGAGAGGGAGCAAGGGAAAGAGAGGGAAAGATAGAAATAGAGAGAGGGGGAAATATGACATTCATCACATACATTAAATAACCTTCATATATAGCACTAGAATTAAACTAATATTTCACATAAGAGCCGATAGAGAAATTAACAAAAGTTTATTACTTTTATTATTAGCGTACATAAATATTATATAAAAATTTAAACCATATATGGCCACCCTCAACAATGAATAATCTTAAACCTTATTATTAAAACCTTTTAAACCATTTAAGCTATGAACACATAAAAAATATTTATATATTGATCTCGATAAGGCCACGAATGTGTACATTATGTCATCAAAATGTCATGTAGTGCCATGACGCCTATATTCTCTTAGACTACACAATGTTGTCAATATATAGCCATACAAATTGTTATCAATGTGCAATATAGGCATACACAATGTCTTCATAAATGCAATAAAGACTAATCTTAAAACATTTGGCCTCTCTTTGTCTAACCAGAAAGTGAAGCTCAAACCTTTGAATAAATTGTTGCTTTGCATTGATCTGATCTCCTATGCTCCATGCTAGATTGTAGCTCAACCTATATATAGAAACTATAAAATTAGATACTATGTCGAACTCTATAACTAAAAAGGTTATTTTAATTTAATGACAAAATAATAAACACACTTACAACATACTGGTAGTTTAACTATTCTTGCTTCTAACACTCTCATCATCAAAAGAGGCCTATCCTCAAATTGGAGTGCTTGCATTGATCTATAGAATAACAAAAACAATATATATATATAAGTTATTTGTAAATATCTAATGATGTTAATTGAGATAAAATAATGATAACTAAATATGTGTACATTCATACTCATACCTATGTTAGAGACATTGAGGATGAAATTGCAATAGTAACATTGACATCCAATTTTTCTTGTATACCAAGAGGCATGACATTTAAATTCATCAACTAAACAAACAACAACAGATTTATCTGAGAAACTCAAATACACATAATCAATAACATTAAATTTACACCCTAACCCTTGGTGTAAATTATAATTGAAGTTACTCCTGATTCATATGCCAAGTCCTTAAAAAATGGCAAGAAAAAACCCTCAGTGTCCATTAGCCCCAAACCCACCATCAAAGATCTCACCCCCACTTCTCTGGCTACTACCTTGACCAAAAGAAAAATCCTCCATGGTAGCCCTTCCCTATCCAGTAAGAAGAAACGAGGAACCCTAGAAGAAGGTTATGACACTGTTAGTGAGATTAGGACCGCTAAAGCTACCCCGATGGTTGAGGAGGTCAGTACTGATGAAGATAATGGGGATTCAGATAGTGCTAAGGATGAGCTTTACACCCCCACTAAAAGAAAAACTTGTATCCTTAATACCAGGAGGTCGTCTAGGCTTTCTGCTAAATTGGCCTTCATGCCCAAGAGGAAAGCTGCCGTGACTGAGAAGGATGAAGTTGAGGTGATGCAGGAAGAGGACCAATCAGAGGAGAAGAACACTAAGGTTGTTGTGGATATGCAGGGAGAAGAAGACTCTGAGGATGATAACAAGAAGGGTTCTGTTGAGCTTCAAGGGTCGGGGTTTGGGGCCATTATCAAGACAAACACAGTGGTGGAGGAGACTGAACAGATGGGTGGTGATGTTTCAGTTAACAAAGGCAACAAGATTGAGGCACTGGAAGCTGGTGAAGAAGGCCCCAGCAATTTCTTGGACTTTAATGTGCAGGGTTTGGATACTGACAGCTCTGAGGAAAAGATAAAAGAAATCGGTAAGAAGAAGAAAGGTGCTAAAAACAAAAAGGACAAGGCTAAAGATAATCTGGAGGCAAGGATGACTCATCTGGAGCAGAAGTTTAATACCCTGGACAAATTCTTGGCTAGATTCATGCACAGGTCTGCCACGACTCTATTGGCTCTCTAGAAGATGGTTCCCAAAGGTCAAGAGAAGACAGACAAAAAGATGGAGTACGAGGATGTGCTCCAGCTCCTAGTTGATGACTGGGACAAGATGTTCAAGTAGCCATTGGTGGCTTGGTGCTAATTTGATGTCGGTCCATGGTCGATCTATTGTTATTGTGGTATCCAGTATCTTAAGTCTTTTGCTTATTTCCTGGTTCTGTTGTCTTTTTGTTATGATGCATAAACTTTAATGATTTGTTCTAAACTGGTCGAGTTTTGGTGATCCTCTATTGGTTGTTTTGTTATGGGATCGACACCCTTTTTTGCCACTTATTTAATCAAAAATATTAAAGTTTGTATTTAAAAATTTAAAATGTGCTACAATGTACCTTAGTAATTTTGATGTTGCAACTGGTACAACCAACAAGCATGTTGGATGATGGTGTAATACCCACCTATTCAATAAAAAATTCAACAATATTCTAAATACAAACTAACTACTAGTTTATTGTGATATATTAGAAATTTATCTTTGAGACAGATGGGACCATAAAACTCATCGGTGGAATGGTCGATATTATACCACCCTACAAGGTTAGACCTTGAAATTTATAATAAATGCACATTTTTAATTTAATTCTCAAAATAAAAATCAATTTACATGTTAAAATCTTAAGTATAAAATTTAAAATATATATTTTATAAATTCATATAAAAATATCTTTGCATGATCACCAAACAAATTATGCACTAACTCATTAGTGATCGCCATATTATATGATTCTTCATGTACTATTCAATCATCCTCTAAGCTCCCAATACTTGTAGAATGACAATGAGTGCACTCATGGGAGGTGACACCCTCTGTACCATGTGGATCACATTCTCCTCCAAAATAAATATGATAGAAACTATAGCATAAGTGGGAGGTAGCAGCACCAAAAATAGACAGTTTTACTACACGACCATCTGTTGAGCCGCAAAATTGAGACATTTGTGTGCCATGTTATACAAGGGTGTTTGCAAGGCTGGGAAATGCATGGAGGGTCTGCAAGTCCGTAGCCTCCTTAATGACTAATGGCACCACATGATGGATAGATTTTTAGGCCAGTGGTCTTTGTTGACCATTTGCTACTTGATGAGATCCCATGCTATCTTGGACAGAGCCTCCACCTCTACCTTGAAACTCCCTCATATCAAAACAATTAGAAATTTTGTGAAGAACAAACTTGTAGTAAAGTTTTCTTAGAAAATATAGCAGAACCTCATCGTTGTTACAAGAAGGTTGGTCATTTGAAGACCATCCACCACCTATCCCCAAAATTATTTTTATATCATTGTGATTGCAGTAATGGATAGGGAATCTCTTGGAAGTCATAGTAACAGGTTTGAATCAGCAAAAAGAGTACAAATTTAGTCTTTTGTTATTCATTTTTTCACTTCATCATAGAATAATCTTGAATTGTCACATAAAATTGATGACATAACTCTATGATTTTTCCATTAATGGATTTGACTCATCATCGAGTCAACTTGCTTCATCATTGCTTCTAATGCACAAGCAAGTGATGCATGGTGGGGGTTTGCTACAGATGCCCTCAATGTTGAAACTAATTTTACAATTTAAATTTTGTTTTGTTCTAAATGCCTAATAAATACTCTTAGCTTTGTGGAGGTTTTGTAGGAAGCGTTGGAGGAGATTCGAGTGATGTGGGGTTCTCTTTAAGTAATTATTCATATGGTTGATCCCACAATAGTGTGTCCCACTTTTTGGCCTAATTGGGATGTTCAATAAATGGTCAAGAATTTAAGGATGATGTAAGCTAATGAGTTATAAAACTTTTTATAGCTATAATTTTTATATATTTTTTAGAGAATTATTTCTATCATTTTTATTTTTATTTTTTAGTTATTTTTTATTTTTTCTATTATTTTTTTAATGGCATTATTCCATAATGCATAACTTTCACTACAAATATTTTTTTTACAATTTATTGGAATTAGACCATTAACTCCATTGTCTAGTGCATGGATATTTTTTGGTAATTTTTTATTAAATATTTAATTTATTATTAATTTTTGAATTAGCACTAACAAAATTTTAGACTTGTATTATTTTGTAACACATTTCTCTTAACACATATATCAAAATTAATTTTTTTTTTTATTGAAATAAGAACATCTATGGAGTGAAGTGCATTTTTTTGAGATTTTTCTAACAATGTTTATTATTTTTCCTAGTGTCTTGAATAAAAGTCATTGTTTTTTCGTAATGGACCTATATTCATTATAAAATGATATTTCCAAATGAATTCATTTGATCTTCTAAAAGGTGAAGCAAAATTGCTTTTGTTTAAATCATTAATTTTTCTAAAAATATATGATATCAGGTAAAAATAACGCTGTCTCACAAGTGGGACACATTATAGTGTGATCAACCATCTAAATTAGGCTCTAAGTTAAATTTACAAAAACTAGTATAAAATAACAAAAAAATAAGAAATTTGTATTCTAAAAATTAAATTTTATGAAAATGTAAACAATATTTGATTAAAAAAAATATGAAAATCCTAATTACTTACCTCTTGTATGACGTGCCATTGGAAAATAACTTGTGCAAATGTTGTTTATGTGCAGAACATGCTCGGGTTCCTCTTGGTTAAGAGGTCTTGGATACAACAATAATAAATATATTTTTTGTTATGTCTATATAACATGCACACGTTATGTAACACACATGTATTACATTTACTTTTACATAACATGAATGCATTTTGTTCAAAATCCCTTATTCGGACACTTTTTTTGTCCCCTAATTTAATACTCACCCTATTACAAATTGATTGCTAAGGTTTACTTGTTATCTTGTAACTACTATTATCATAATGCTACTCAAAATAAATTCATATTATTATATACTACTATATTATATTATGATGTTATCTATTATAATTGATAGTATAAGAAGTGGATAAGCTATATGAAAAAAGGGTGGATACAATTAAGGGATGTTTCTATATTAAAAGAGAATATAAAAATTTACTTTAACATAACCCTTAAGTAACTAAACTAATAATGTAATCTATTATAATTGATAACATGAGAGGTAGATAAGGTATATGAAAAAAATTGGATGGGATTAAAAGATACTTCTATATTAGAAGAGAATATAGAAATATATTTTAAAGCTATAAGTTAAAAATGTAAACTCTAGAGATCAATTTGTATAACACAGACACACACAAATATATATATATATATATATATATATATATATATATTCTCTTTTATATTTTTCTTGCTTCATTGTTTATATTGTTTATATAAATGTAACATCAACTACATCTAAATTCATTAGTTTTTCTTCTATACTAAACATGCTACCAATATGTGCATCTTTATAATCTTTTTTTAAATTTTGTAACAGTTTTATTGGATTATCAACATCAACAAATCTTCTATTGAGACTTGCACTTCCATAACTCCTTTTATTTATCATTTTGTTGAGGCTCTCCAGTTTCTTTATTCAATATCCTTCTTAGAGCATTCTTGACTGCAATCTTCCAATCTACAAAACCACGTCATATGCTCTAATACCATGTAAAAATGTCCAAGGGTTTGAGCTTAATTGGTTAAAA
Organism: Cunninghamia lanceolata; assembly: GCA_027924645.1. Lineage (NCBI taxonomy): Eukaryota > Viridiplantae > Streptophyta > Pinopsida > Cupressales > Cupressaceae > Cunninghamia > Cunninghamia lanceolata. The sequence continues at coordinate 6,385,817 of BSBN01001038.1, read as the reverse complement.
TGTTGGGTTCTCATTGTGGAGACCCAAGTTCAAATACCCATAGGGACTTCTAATGTGGATTTCTAAGTAGTGACTCTTGGTCTTCCATAAGTGATTTCTATCTAATGTGGAATTCTAAGTTGTGACTCTTGGTCTTCCATAGTTGGCTTCTAATGTGGATGTGGTTTCTTAAGTTGTGACTCTTGGTCTTCCATAGTTGGCTTCTATCTAATGTGGAATTCTAAGTTGTGACTCTTGGTCTTCCATAGTTGGCTTCTAATGTGGATGTGGTTTCTTAAGTTGTGACTCTTGGTCTTCCATAGTTGGCTTCTAATGTGGATGTGGTTTCTTAAGTTGTGACTCTTGGTCTTCCATAGTTGGCTTCTAATGTGGATGTGGTTTCTTAATAAAATGTGGATTTCGGCTTCTAATGTGGAATTCTAAGTTGTGACTCTTGGTCTTCCATAGTTAGCTTCTAATGTGGACGTGGTTTCTTAATAAAATGTGGATTTCGGCTTCTAATGTGATTGTATTAGGTGATTTCTAATGTGTTTGCTTGAGTCCTTACGTAAGGAGCTTGTATTGGTCAAAAAAAAAAATAGGTCAAAAAAAAATATTATTTTAATCTAGCTTTCATTACATCCAATCCAATGCCTTGGACTATTGTGGGCAATTACATATTTAAATTTTTAGTTTACATTTTTAGAGGATTCTTCAATTTGGAATGTTCTAACTTTTAGGTTGTTCTATCCAAGAAAGTTCTCTTTTTGGGACTGTTCTATGGAATAATCTAGACAATCTTATTTTTCTAACATTAATAAAGATAAAACAAATTTAATTTTTTTAATTATTAACCCAACTAAAAAAATTGTTACAATATTTAACTTTCTCTTATTGTAAATTTTATTATTATGTTAATAATATATTAATGTCAAGTTTCAAAAATAATGATTAATTCATTATTCAAATTTTAGAATTTTAAAGTGTTTAAATTAGGACTCTTCAATTTGGAATGTTCTAATTTCTAGGTTGTTCTATCCAAGAAAGTTCTTTTTTTGGACTGTTCTATGGAATAATCTAGACATTCTTATTTTCCTAACATTAATAAAGATAAAACAAATTTAATTTTTTTAATTATTAACCCAACTAAAACAATTGTTACAATATTTAACTTTCTCTTATTGTAAATTTTATTATTATGTTAATAATATATTAATGTCAAGTTTCAAAAATAATTATTAATTTGTTATTCAAATTTTAGAATTTTAAAGTGTTTAAATTAAAAGAGTTTAGTTGAACTATATCTATTAGACTACAACCAAACAACATCTAATAAAATATTTATTTACTAGCTGCTTAGCTTTAGAAAAATCTATGTACATAAAATATTTCTATTTTTAGATTTATTTTATGTTTAATTATGTTGGCTATAGTTTTAATTTTAATTATGTTTTTTATTATTAAAGATAAGTGCTTCAGAAAGGGTTTTGAAAGGGTTTTGAAAGGGCTCTGAAACCTTGTACAACAAGAACAAGCAACAACCTTAAGAACAAAACTAACAACAACAAGAAAGAACCAAACAATGAAGAAGGCCTAAAAATAGCAAGGCCACAATGAAAGAACAACAATAACCATAATCAAGGAGGTTTAAAACTAAACCTCACCAAATAAATCTGAGGTGGAGTAAGAGATTGAATCAAATAGATTATCTTACCCTTTTTTTAAGATCTAGATGAGCATTCAAAGGACACCAATTCTTATCCTTCAATAAAGCCCCTGGGCCATCCCGAATACACCTATTCTTATCTTTCAATGGAAACCCCTACTCGTCCCCAATAGGATGAACAATAATTTCTTTTTATATACCTTCATTTCTTGTAGCATCAACAATATGACACTCTTTTCCATTTATGACAAAGCATACAAACATGTGAGGAAGTCTCGTAATAAATTCTTTGCTCTCAAATGCCAAATTTGGAGCAAAGTTTAATGAATTTTGGTAGCACCTTATCAAAATCTACACTCATAAAATCTAGCAAAAACCAAATGCTTCATAGACTTGGTAACATTATCTATGAATAAAAATTGGCCAATAGCATTGGCTATACATTTAATTATCTTTTCATTTCAAAACCAGGAGACCATCTTTTCAACAAAAGACTAAACTTTAAACTTACCAAGGAACCAAGGGCCTCCCTACAAAACAATCTTGCTTTCCTCAATAGAATGGAAGGAAAAGAGAAAAATCCATTAATCATGTCAACCACATGGATCTGCTCAATGCACCATTTTTCTTAACCCAATTTTGAACAACATCAATTTTCAGACCAAAGCCAAAGAATCTCCCAAAGAGGGCCTTCTCCATGCAGGAAGTAGCACTATCAACATCAACATAAGGGATCTCCAACCGAACCAAGGGAGCCCCAGTATGCTCTGCATTGTCTAAAATCAGATCCTAAAAAGAACTGGTGGGTTGAAGGGGAACCCACATCCAACTTCGAAGCACATCCATTCACATTTTCGACAAGGGGCCACCATAGAGGGAATGATCTCACCAAAAGTATCAGTTGTAGGGAGGTTGTAGTTGCATGGGCTGTAGGAGGGGAAAAAGAACCCCGCTTAAGCACCAGAGAAACCCTAGCAAGGCTTATCTTAACCAATGACACAACATCCAACTGCAAAGCACCATCCAGAAGCAAGAGGCCGCCACAGGAGGAACATGAGGCTCCAAGATCATCTCACCGGAAGCATCAGCCTTAACAGAGGCCATAGAAATCTTTGCATGGGCCGCTTAAGCTCCCTACTAATCCTAGAGACATCAGAAGAAGTGGCAGCCATAGAAGACCCCTTCTGCATCAAAGACCTTTGCAATTATAGAAGGAAAATGTAAAACAACAACAAAATAAATAAAGATAGTTGATTTAGAATAATTTCCATAGATACAAGTAAGAAAAAAGGAAAGAATATTTAAAATAAAGTTAAGTGTGACAAACCATTCTTTCCTTAAAAAAATATTTCTAAAATGTTGAGTCAAGCTATAATATTGCAAATGTGTTAAAAGACTGACACTCTATTTAGGAGATAAGAACAAATTTCTAACTTTTTTAAAGTGGCAACTTAAAAAGGGGCAACAAATTTATTTTTAAGTTATATATCAAATTTGTTATCAAATCTTAAGGAATTGGTGAGGCCTCATCTACCAAACAAGTTTAAAGAGTAAAAACTTAAATAAACATAAATTTGAATAAATATATTAAGATAAAGTTGCCTTCCATATAATAAGAGAAAAGTTTAAAAATATATATATAAAAGAGACAACCCAAATTACAATTATAGGAGGAACATATCAACAACTACAAAATAATTGAGAGGTCTACTAGAATAATTTCCATAAATACTAATAAAAGAAAAAAATGAATAACTGAATGTGGCAACAATTATTTCTTTTTAAAAAATAAGAAATTACCCTCTTTTTATTTATTTTCAAATAATTATAATTTATTATTTTCTATATTTTAAGTTATATCAATTTAAAAGAAACATTAAATTTATCACAACAAGAAATTTAATTTTTATATTTGTTGAATTTTAAAAATTTTATTGAAAGAATTTTTTTTTTTAGACTGCAGGAACTGTAGTACTCCTCCTAAACTTTTTTCACGTGCTCTAACAATTGAGCCAGGCCCCGTCCTTATTGAAAGAAATTAGTTTGGTAAAGAAATAAAAGATTTATTAGTCCATAGGCTATATTATGGTTAGCTTTCTGTGAGAAATTTGCTGATGCCACAAAACAACTATTTTGAGATTACTGAAAATCAATAATGTAAAAAATCAAATTTTCAAATCAATAATGTAAAAAACCAAATCTGTTTCTGCATGTGAAAACCAAATCTGTTTCTGCATGGCATTCCTGTTCTAAAATTTTAGATATCTTGCCTGTGCAGTTTCATTTGACCCAACCACAATGGACAAAGTATTGATTGTAAGAGTAGTTGCAGTATGTACGTTGTTGATCCCCAATGTGGGTGCAACAGAGCCATTTCCTGCTCCTGACCTGGGAAAGTGTGTTTATCCCACCAGTTTACCTCATTATGCACACATAGACCACAGTTGTTGTCCCCCATATGCTTCTGGAACACCCATTATCGATTTTGAATTCCCTTCTACAAACCTTCCTCTCAGAGTTCGCAGGGCAGCGCATTTAGTTGACCAGGCCTACATACAAAAATACAAAAAAGCAGTCCAGCTTATGAAACAACTTCCAGAAAATGATCCCAGAAGTTTCACCCAACAATCCAAAATTCACTGCGCTTACTGCAATGGTGCATACTTTGTCAATTCAACACAAGTCCAAGTCCATTACTCATGGTTTTTTCTGCCTTTTCATCGCTGGTACCTCTATTTCTACGAGCGCATTTTGGCTAAATTGATTGGGGACGACACATTTGCATTGCCCTTCTGGAATTGGGACTCAGAGAGAGGAATGTCCATTCCTACAATGTATATTGACCCTAATTCTTCCTTATTTGATTCAAACAGAGAAGCTTGCCATCAGCCTCCCACAATAATTAATATGAAACATTACAAAATCTGTGTGGAGGGTTCTGTAAGAGAGAACTACGCCCAGATTTATACCCACATAGTCTCTGGGGCTCCTACTGCAAGCTTGTTTTATGGAGGAGATTACAGATATGGAAATGGAGTCAAAGTGAATAAAAGCCGTGCTGGAACTTTGGAGACTTCACCGCATGATCCTGTGCATTCATGGACGGGATCTTCTAAACAATACAACCGTGAAAATATGGGTGCTCTCTATTCTGCATCTCGAGATCCCATCTTCTATTCCCATCATTCTAATGTTGATCGGATGTGGACCATTTGGAAGGACAAACTGGGCCGCAGTGATTATCAAGATACAGATCTTGTTAATTCTAAATTCCTTTTCTATGATGAGAACAATCAGTTAGTGCAGGTAATATTTCAGATTTCCAGTGTAATTGCTTGATTAGGGTTGAATTTGTAAGTGTTATTTGTTAATTGTTTTCATTTTTCTTTATATAATGTTTCACCAAGCACTCCAACTGTATCTTTTGTCAATTCCACAGCTATTTTTAGCCGCTTGGTGAACTTTGTTTTTCTATAGATTTTGCTTTCACCAAGCACTGGGACTGGATCATTTCTTAATTCCATACCTACTTGAAATTTTGTCATCATCCTACTGTATCCTTTTTTGATTCCATGCAGCCTAAATAGAATATGAGAATAAACTGCTGGTATATTTCTTAGAGGTGGTCAATGGTTTTGTTTCACTTTATTTAATTTATACTCATAATTTAATCCTTTCCCATTCACCTTGGAGGGCCTTGAGATGTGCATTAAAGGCTTCAGTGTCCATAGGTTTGGCCACCTTAATCTTGTTTCCCCTGGTACATGCACTTGGGCCAACCTGATCTTGATTCTAACTCATCTTAACCTTTTCCTAGAGGGCCTTGATGTTGTCGAGAGAATCGTGGATGATGTGGTCTTACTAAATTTGACAATTTTTTTAATGTTACCTTTAATGTCAAAGATAAAGGCTTCTAGCTTCTTGTTTCACTCCTCCTTGGCCAACCGTTCCTTAAAACTAACATTCTCCTCCTTCATGTTCTAGTTTTCCATGAGGGAAGTCTACAATCTATTTCCATTGAATTCAATGAAGAATCATTTAAGCACTTTGTGGTGAATATCGATCTCTTTCTGTAATTCATTGGTCTTTGTGTAATTCATTGATCTTATCGGCTAAGAGGTTGACCACAAAAGTGATATCATTTAGAGAGGAAGTAGGGCATTGATTGTAGTCCTCCCAAGCAAGAGCCCCATGGTAAAAGCCATCAACCTTAGGCATCACTTTATCACTATTATGAACTTCATCCTAAGCAGCACCACTAGTCCTTGGAGGATCCTTAACAACCTTAGGGTTAGGGGATCAATTCTTCCTATTTTTCCCACTTTTTAAAGTTCTCTTATCTGACCAATCAAAGTCAAAGAATTTCAAAGGGGCTATTCAAAGCTTGGAGCTCAAGGTCAAATAAGGGAGAGGAATGGGAAACAAAGGAAGGGGAGGGCCATTTCCTCTTTGGGGTGTAGTGAGAGCAAGTTGGAGGGTAATGCCCAAAAAAAGGGCAAAGGTGAGCGGCCAACAACACGGGGTTGGGTTTTGAGGCTCAGATCATGCTTGAAGAGGAGAGGAGAAGAATAAGTGATTGGTGGAGGGTCGAGATCTGAATGATCTATTTAGCTTTAGTAATAGAGTATTTGAGAGAGGACATAAGAAAAAAGGGGAAGCTTACCTTACGATTATGCATGAAATGGCTAAGCAATGAGAAATGGTACATGTAGATATCCTGAAAGCTCACTTCAAGCATAATATACCACATTATCTAGAGCACAATCTCCTCCCATGATTAGGGTAAAGATAATATGGCACATCTAGATTGAGTCGTATTAACCACTTCTCCTTCGAAAAGGAATTGACATCTTCTCCATTCCTGTAGTCCTTATAGATTTTCTTACCTTCCATAGATAGTCCATAAACCATGGAAATGAGTTCTTCTATTATATGCAGCTCCACATCACGGATAGTGACGGCCCGCGAATTCCAATTGGCTACAAACTCCATGGAAAGAGTGGGTTCAAAGCTATTGATGCTCTTCATATAGGGAGCTTGCCCACCTTTTTGGAGGATTCTCCAAATCTTTTGATTTTTCTTCATGGAGTCACAAGATAAGGAACCCAACCTATTACAGTCCCCTCCCATAATGGCTAGAAGTTGTTGTCTCTGAAAGAAACTTTATTAGTAGTTATCCTTGATGTCCCTACTGTGACTATTTTTAGACCCCCATAAACCATAATGATGTTGAATAACAATCCCGAGGTCATGAATAGAGAACACTAGAAGTCTCTAAAACTTCAAAGGGCTAACACCATGAAAAAAATGTTGGTGTAAGTCATAAAATCCATGACAGGACTCATCTTGTTCTCACGATTCATTAGCATTATCAATATGAATGAGAGTCACCACCTTGCATGGGAACTCATAATTCCCCATCTATTTTTGGATGCTATCAACTTGCACTACCAATTAGTGAAAAAATTGGCAACACAATTTCCTTCTCTATAAATGTGTTTGATTTTGACAGTGGAAAAACTTAAAAAAAGATCAAGAGAGTCATTAATGATATGGTCTATAGACCAACTAGGGGGGTTGATCTTAAGAAGGCATGTTTAATGAATCCCCATCCACCTCCAAAAGACTGATACCAAAGTCCTTAGTTAGGGAGAGACCCTAGAAGCCAACATAAGTTTCCACACAGTAACTGGTTTGGACTCCTAGGTTAATAGAAAAAGCGTCCAAGGCTCTACTCAAGCAATCCCTAATAACTCCACCATCTCCAACCAAGCCCAGATTGCCCATAGAAGCACTATCAAAATTGAGCTTGCACTAATTCAACTTAGGACAAAGCCAATGGGAAGGAGAATGGGGAGGAGGAGAGAGGGAGAGGCCAAAGTCAACACCTAAATTTCACCTAGAGGCCACCAAAGATTTCGATAAAGGGGTCAACACTTGGCAAGGTGAGGAGGAACAACTAGTGAAGGCCACCAAGAAATTTTCCTTGATGGAAAAGAAGGAAGCAAGGGTAACCCAAAAAGTAGGTGAAGGGACAACCTTAAAAACACTAGCATTCCTCTCCACCTAAAGGCTCCAAATAACATGGAGGAGCATCAAAGACCACATGAAGTTGAAGGCAAGGCTGACAAAAGGGGAGGACCATTTGAAACCAAAATCTTTGCCTCTTTTTATATAGGGAAAGGAAAATTGAAACACAACCAGTACTTTATCAATGTGAATATTTTGGGACCAATATTTTGTTATCTTTTTATATTAAAGATGAAACATTATTTTTGTTTCAAAATTATAAAATTTTTAAATTCTACTAATTTATAAATAATTCCAATCATATTTAAAATTATAAAATAAAATATTTATAAAATTTTGTAGATGCACCAATAACAGATCTCTTTAAAGAAAAAAAATATATTTACCAAATTTACCAAAAATAAATAAAATTATATATATATATATATATACCCTTTTCTATTTGGTTACATATGCCTTCAAGTTTCACCTACTGATTATAACAAGTTCACAACATTTGATCTTTAAAAGATTATGCAAGGAAATTTTTAGTGGTTATATATGGCTATTTGGCTATTTTTTTTCCATTTCTATCCTCCAAATCTAACTATTCTTAGGTTCTTCACAAGTGTCTAATTTGCCTGCCTAATCGCACCTCCAAGGGTTTGAACTTTGGTAGATGGCCTTATCAACATGTACCATCATTCTCACCAATTATGCTCAACCAATTAAGCTACAACTGATTTCCAATATGAAATAAAATCACATAGGAAATATTATGCTTCACGTAATGAATTGGCAGCAGATCCTATAAAATTTTGAAAAAGTCATTTCTTGGGTTGATAACCTTTTTAATTTTTTATTCACTAGTTTCAGTCAACTGGTGCAGGTCAGAGCAGGTGACTGTTACGACACAACCAAGCTCAGATATAAGTACCAGGAAGTGGATATTCCTTGGTTAACTAATGGACGTTCAATCAAGAAGGCTGGATTTTTCAAGCCCAAACCAGTGGACTACAATTTCAAAGAGTATAAGAAGCAGCTAATGGCAAAAGAGTATAAGAAGCAGCTAATGGCACCAGTTAGTGTAGTGGTTAAGAGGAATAAGATAAAGCAACAGCAGAAGATGGAGGAGATTCTTGTGATTGACGGAATAGAGGTGGACTTATTTGCCACCTCAAAGTTTAGCATTTTCATAAACTTGCCTGAAGCCGAGCCAAATACACCCCTGGATTGCCCACATTATGGAGGCTCTTTTATGCACCTGGGCCAAGGCTTCGGAGCCATGAAATCCCATTCCAAAATATCATCATTCAAGATAGGAATATCAGAGACGTTGGAGGATTTGGATGCAACTGACGATGGGAGTATCATTGTTACTCTGGTCCCTCAAAACAACGAATCTATGGCTAAAACTCCAATAAAGTTCTCTTATGTTAAGATTGAATATGATGACAAGTAGAAGGTAGAAGATCTTTGTCTTGCAATAATATTGATATCAATTTTAAAACAGTTATTAACCGTGGAAGGTTACAATAAAAATAAGATAAATATTTATAGTAATATAAAATTATTATTGATTGTTTGATTATTAAATCAAATGATGTTTAAGTAAAATTAAGGATAATAAAATTTGTAGAGTCTATAATGAATGTTTTTAGATTTGACTGTGTATTAGTTTTTTATCAACATTTCAAATCACATTCCTTGATCTATCATCAAAACAAGAAAAGAAAAATAAAATATTAAAATTAGTTCAGATTCTTGAAAATAAAAGTACAACCACATTCAGTTAATTATCATATTATGGAGACAGATTATGAACTAAAGCAAAATTCCTTATAATTTGAAGAGAATAAAAAATTCTTAACAAGATAATTCAAAAGGTGAAATGTGCAACAATAAAAGTAAAATATTTCATAGAAGATGAAGTGTAAGGAAATAATTCAAATGTTGGTAAAGATATTTTCATGGGGATCAAAGTATTAATTATTTTGTTAAAAGAGTTTCAAGTTTTAATTTTCCAAATATTTAGAGAAAAGTGCTCACAAAAACAATGTCAGAAAAATTGATGAGCAACTGACATCTACAAAATGAACATTGAAGACTGCAGTCACATTTTCTTTTTCTCTCTTAGTTTTCTCCTATTCTATATTTTGGTTGATAGGCCATTCTATATGTGCACACATCTTGTAACTACCAAATTTTGGTAGTCCTTCAATTTTTTTTCTCCAAAATTTTAAAACATAAAAAATAAAATTGTTAGATGTCAAGCCACAACTAATAAAAATAAAATTGTTAGATGTCAAGCCACAACTAAAATTAGAATTTGGTTTCAATTACCCCTGGGTTCCACTTCTTTATGTAATATGAGTTATTTTGTTGGAATATGAGTTGTTTTATTATATTTATGGGCCAAGAGGTGGTCGTTTTCTGGATTGGCATTTGAAGAGTCATTTATTCAGTTTCAAAAAAGATAAAGAAGATGTAAGTTAGAGAAGGTACTCTTCTAGATGGACATTCAAGAATCTATATGGAGAATGCTGAAAGAGGGAAGAAGAACGAAGAACACGGATAGTAGAAATATTTCAGATTTGCATTAGATTTTTACATGTTTCATAGGATATTTTGAGGCAAGATCTAAAAAGAATGCTAGAAAAGACGTGGAATTTTGCTTATGCCTGCTAGTTGCATTCTCCTGTAAGTTTATAAAACCTTTCAATTTAATCCTTGTTTATGATCATTTCATTAATGAGAAGACATATCTGAGAGACTTAATAAGTCTGGTTTGTTCTGCATATAGATTTTGCATATAAGATTCTTAGATGTTTTCGACAAATCCATTGTGTCTTTACTTGTATTCTCTGTGTTGCATGAGATAGTATCTCTTAGTAGTTTTTGACAAATAATTTGTATTCACATGTCGATTCCTTTTATTTGAAGAAGTATTATAAACCCTTCATCAAATCATTTCGGTGTGTATTCTTCCATGATGTCTCATGAGGCTTTCTCATACAACTTTTCTACTTTGTTTGCACATCATAAGTAGCAATTTCATCTGCCAATAACTTTTGCAAGAAATTACTAATTCCTTAGACAAATCAATTTGTATTTCCTTTGATAAATTGTACCTTTTGTTTAGTCTCGGTTTAACCGTGGGTAAGATCAAGGAAAATTGGATTTACACCTTCTAATCGCACTTGGATGAAGGTTTCTTGAAACTTATCAACAAAATTGTTTTATGCATAACCTACAATCATTTGTCTTAGGGTTAGGGTTCAATTAGAATTAGGGTTTCAATTAGAATTAGAGGTAGCAATTAAAATTAGGGTTATGGTTGCAATTATGTTTATGGTTAGGTTTACAATTACAAATAGAGTTATAATTAGGGTTAAAGTTAGAATTAGTATTAGGGTTAGGGTTACAATTAGGGATAGAGTTGGGATTACAATTATAGTTAGGATTAGGACTAGAACTAAAGCTACAGTTATGGTTAGGGTTACAATTATGGTCATGGTTACAAATAGGGTTATAGTTAGAACTAAGGTTAGAGTTAAGGTTAGTATTAGGGTTAGGATTACAATTAAGGAAAGAGTTAGGGTAAGTATTAGACTTAGAATTATAGTTAGAGTTAGGGTTAGGGTTACAAATAAGGTTAGGTTTAGGATTAGAATTTAGGTTATAATTAGGGTTAAGGTTTGAATCAAACTTGGGGTTAGGGCTAGGGTTAGTATTAGAAGTAGGGTTAGGGTTATGTAATAGAATTACCTACAATAAGAATTATGGTTAGATTTAGAATTAGGGTTACAACCATGGTTACAATTAGAGTTGGGGTTAGGGTTAGGGTTACAATTAGGGAGGGAATTAGGGTTATGGTTAGAATTATGGTTAGGGTTAGTGTTAGGGTTAGGGTCTTGGTTAGAATTAGAGTTAGGGTTAGAATTAGAGCTAAAGTTAGCATTACTGTTAGGATTTAGGTTAGGGTTATCATTACAATTTGGGTTCGAATTACAATTTAGGACTACAATTAGGGTTAGGATTAGGGTTTAGGTTAGAATTAGAGTTTAATCTATGATTAGAATTAGGGTTATAGTTTGTTTAAAATTAGGGTTAGGGTTACAATTAAAATAGGGTTAGAATTACAAGCGTGACCCTATATCTAACCATATTTATGAGCCTAATCCTAAACCAATTCCTAAACAAAACTATAAATCTAAATTTAACGTTCATTCGAACTTTAAAAAATTATATATAATTATTATGATATATTATAATAATACATCTAACCTATACAATTATATAATATAATATAATTAGGGTTAAGACCTTTATGGTTAGGCTTAGTTTAGTATAAAATATGTCGAGAGATATATTATAATATATTATAATAATATATCTCACCTATACTATAATATTATATTATATAATAATAATTCTTAATAAGATATATAATATAATTAGAATTAGGATATCTCTCGGCGTACTTTAGATATATTTTTTAAAATATAAGTATACTAATTAGTTCACAATTGTTTCCTTATATATATATATATATATATATATATATATATATATTTGGACACCTCCATCCATCATTTCTAATCAATAGCTCTCCCTTCCGTTATGCTGTATGTTGGAGTATTATGGAGAATTCATGGTAGCTGAATAAATCATCTTTGATTATAGATTTAGGAACTTTTACTGCAATGCTACCTTTTTGTTTTGAAGTCTTGATATATAAAAAAAAAATTGTGTCAAATGAATATTTAAGGAATTATGTCGAACAGTTCTAGTGTTTGGATTTTGCTTTTACTGGGCTTTTTCCTCATATAATGTGTTGGTTTATTATTTCCAAACTTGCTCGATGTTTCCATTTTGGCGTAGCTGGGAGTATGCTGGCAAATTAATCTCTGAGCGACATGCTTCTTTTTAGTTTCTAATTTTTACTCTGCACTAGAATAGTGGGGAAAATTTGACATAATTATGCAATTGGCATTTGTCTTTGAAAGCGTTATAATTTCTTTTTAATGAATTCACATTATTGTAAATTAATTAATTCACATTATTGTTTTGACAGTTATCGTTTTCATTTTAGTATTTGGTGTTACTATCTTTGTCAATGGCTTTGTAGAGTTGACTGAAATGGCAATTTTCTATTTTGATTTCCCATGATTTTTTTAATTTTATTTTGAGATTAGCCTTCTTTGGTCATTGGTTTTGCATCTATTAGAAGGTTCTTAAAATCCTCTTTGGCGCTTATTTTCTAAAGCCGAACCCTTAGATCCCTGTTATTGCAACGGCTAAGACCATTTTGTTTACATCTGCCAAATAATGGCGTCCCATCTGTTTGTATTTTCATGCTTATGCCTATCATATATTGGCAATAGTAATTCTCTTCACTTTATGATTTGCCAACCATAAATTGGCATTAGAATTTATATAAATAAAAATTTCTTCTTGCCATAGATGGGCGTCATAACTCTGAGAACCAAGAGATTTTTAAGAGATCTCACTGTTAAGAGATCATTCAGAAACTTACTTTAATCTTTGCAATGGTGAAGTTGGCTTTGTTAGTGGATGTTAGTAAATAATGACTCATTCTCCATAGACACTATCTTAACGATTATTGTGGAGGTAATATCCTAATAAATAGAAATGATTATATCTTTACAAATGAGAAGATTCTTTTCCATTTTTTAATCCATTAGATATAGTCTTTTGGTTATAAACATCTCCTTTTTAGGATGCATTACTTACCTTCTATTTATAATAAGACATTCTAATTATTATGATTTTTCTTAGGCACATTGCTCTATTACTATTTAGTTTTTGGTAAGAAGTTGTTAAGAGAGAGATTATATTGAGTAAGATTAATAAGGAATCTTATTTTGAATTTTACTTATATGAAGTTGTTTAGCTATTAAAAGGAAAAATAGTCTACCTTACTTAGAATCATCTCATGTCTCTTAATAAAATTTTGAAATTGTCTTTAATTTGTTGTTAATTATTTTAAACTTATAATATATATATTGAGAATTAGCTTAGTGTCACATTAGTGGCAATTAATTGTAAATATAATTACATGTTTAATTAATCATGGCTCTTAGAATATATATATATATATATATATTGAAATAAGATATATATTGAAATAAGATATGAAAAAAGTCTTATAGTAATAATAATTTATTACAATGTTAGAATGATATAATGTATCATAGTAAAGTTTATGAGGGGAAAATTTAGCGATTTCTTTAATAGTTTTTATGATTTCCATCAACTAGTATGAATTGCCCTAATAATAAAGATGTTTTGTCATGAAGCCATTATGTGAATTTAATTGTCTTTTGAATAATAGTAAATTGTTAAAATTATTAAGTCAACATTTGAACTTGTATGTTCGTTGAATTTAATTACATAAAGTTTATTTTTACCTTGTTTGAAGTACGTACTGTATTAAAAATGGAAAACATGTAGATTCAATTTCTTATATTAATGATCAGATGGAATTAGGGGTTGGTGATTTTAATTGAGTGAGAAAGTAATTAAATGATATAAGTATTTAATTTTTGTTTTGAGAAGTTTTGTGTTAAATGTTATTATGGTATCTAGCTCATTAAACTATGGTCTTCATTATGAGTAAAGAATTTTATATGGGTATGATATTCTAATTTGGCCGAAAGGCCATTCTATATGTGCACACATCTTGTAACTGCCAAGTTTTGGTAGTCCTTCACTTTTTTCTTTTCTCCAAAATTTTAAAAAATAAAATTGTTAAAAATCTGTCAAGCCACAACTAAAATTAGAATATGGCACATAGGTGGTTAGGTGTTTCATTTGTCTTATGCATATTTTAAACAAGATTTTAAAGTTTTTAGTTTCTTTACAAGAAGTTTTATTTAGAAGTTGTCGACTTCTATTTAGTAGTGGCGGTGGTATTAGTTGAGGTGTCAAAACATGCGTTATTAGAAGATTTAATGGTCTCATTTATTGGAGGGTCTGGAATCGGTAAGTGTGAATCTAACTACAAATATGTTGCATTGCATCTGCAGTTGGAGCTCTTTTTGGGGGAAGAAAGATTAATGTTGCCTGTGAAGGGGCTTTTCTGTATAATGTTACTCGACTAATTGTGATAGAAGTTACCGAGCATTTGTTTTTGGTGCGAATGAGAATTTTGAAGTAAATATGTCATTTGAGTCGGTAGATCACTCTAGATTGAAGAATTCTGGTGGGCGGCATCAGCTTTGTCAAAACATTAAGACCGCATAAATCCAATAAACCTCACTGATATAATAACTCAAAACATACAGATTGAAAATGGAGAGGTTTTGTACTCAAGAATGTCCACCAAGGAACTTTTATCTACACTTTTTAATGTCTATCTTGTTTCCTACGAGCCCCTAGTTGATCTAAGCATAAAAATGCTTGAGTCTCAGTTGTTCCAACACTATGTCCTAAGAATTCCTATGCTGTTAAACAGACTGTGTATTCGCATTTCTGTGCAGGAGAAAATGCAGTGGAGGCCTCAGCAACGCTGCAGCGGATGCGGGAGTTGGGGTTGAAAGGGATTCCTTATAACAGTATGGAGGACACCATGGACAATGCTTCATGTGACCAAAACCTTGACAAGTTCTTGAATACACTTCACACCACACTTTGGCTATCCCCTGGCTCTGTAAGAATTGTTTTTTTCTGAGATTGATAAGAAAAAAAAAAGTATTTCTTCTTCAAGATTTTATTTTGTATTCTCCTTATAAATTTTATTATGATAAATTTTAATCTATTTTGCAAGTACCCAACTCTTGTTCAAAATTTAAGAAATGGGTAACTTCAAATTATAAAATTAATAATATTGACTAATACGTTAAGTTTTGAGATCAACAACCTAGAAATAAATTTGACCAACAGAAGTAATGAATCAGTGTTCTATGAATTAGAAGTTAAAGGTTGAGACAAAGAAGTCAAGTCAAAATTGTGTTAATAAATAAAAGCTACCTATTGACTGAGAACTCTCATAAAAATAGGAAAAAACAATAAAAATCTTGTAATTCTGTGAATATTTTCCTCAACGTTTCAGATCACACTCCATGATCTATCATAGGAGAGTAGAGAGCAAGAAAATAGAAACGTTGAGGAAAAAACCATCACACAATTAAATCCTGAAACATAGAATTACAATATTATGGACTATAAAAATTTGATGTCTACAATAAAAATCTCATAACACACTGAACAACTAAGCTTTATATATGTTGTTATGGTTTTCAGGTGAGCTTTGCATGCGTAAAGATCATAGTACTCCGTCCACTTTCCCTACTAGAAAGAGTTAGTGACTTGCTAAGATGGTAGCACCGCCATCCTGACAATCTAAGCCTTCCATGGATGGAAGAGACTTTGCTAGGTTTTGCACCATGCAGCCCCACTTAAATCACACATCATCACCTCCTAAAGCATTGACAGCCAGTGAAGAAAAAGACCTCAAACTCGCTCAAGAAAGATTGCACACATACTACAAATCCTATGAGCAGAAGTCTGTGCGTTTGTTAGTAGATGCAGAATACACATCTGTTCAGCCTGCCATAGATTATTTTACTTACCATGTCTCTCTACAATTCAACAAATCTAGCAAGTGCCTTGTGTATGGCACCATCCAGGCCTACCTGAAGGATGCGCTTCCATGTCTGCAAGTTTTTGTTGTATGGCACATGGGTGGTTGGTGTTTCATTTGTCTTATGCATATTTTAAATGAGATTATTTTATTTAGAAGTTGTCAGTTTCTATTTAGTAGTGGTGGTGGTATTAGTTGAGTCAAAAAATACGTTATTAGAAGCTTTAATGGTCACATTTATTGGGGGGTTTGGAATCAGTAAGTGCGAATCTAATTGCAAATATGTTGCATTGCATCTCCAGTTGGAGCTTTTTTGGGGGGAAGAAAGATTAATGTTGCCTGTGAAGGGGTTTTTCTGTATTGTGTTACTCGACTAATTGTGGTAGAAGTTACTGAGCATTTGTTTTTGGTGTGAATGAGAATTTTGAAGTAAATATGTCATTTGAGTCGGTAGATCACTCTGGATTGAAGAATTCTGGTGGGCGGCATTAGCTTTGTCAAAGCATCAAGAATACACAACCTCGTCGATTAGATTGTGGTGCATTTGTCAATGGGCATTTTAGTATTTGATCTTGGTTTGTAATCTATGTATTGCCAAAAGTCTCAGTCATTAGATTAACAGTATCATTCCAGCTATTCCATATAATGGTCTACTCAGCATTAAGTTTTGTGCATGGTTTGTGCTTTGATGACTTGTACTGGACGCCCACTTGTCATGCATAACATGCTCCTTTGCACAATAGGGTTGGATACCCACAACTAGCTATGCAAAATCATTTTTCAATGAATTATAATTGTACACTCTTTGAGCCACATTTTATAAAATTACTGATATCAATTGTGCATATCCCTACGAGACTATCAATTGTGCATATCCCTACCAAACTCATGTACCATATGGTAGTGAATTTATTTATGATTGATAATTCGGTGGCATATATAGGTTTTGTTTGTTTGATTTCATGGAATACCTTAGTTGCAAGAATGTTGATTTATCGAGTTTCATAAAAACTAAATATGAACCAAATGCACTCAATGCTTAAGTAATCCCATTTTCACATAGATTTGATCATATTATGCAAGAAATTCATTGCCACTCAAATCTTGTGCATCACACACACACACACACACGTGCATGCACATAGAATGGATGCCAAAATTCATTCACACAATTCACACACATAGTGAATTCCAAAGTTAACTTTTGAAGGCATGCACACACAATGAAATCCAAAGCCATTGAAGTTCATTCAAACATACAAAGTGAACATTATTGAAGTTTGAAAATATTTGTATACATATACTTCATTCAAAGTGAACACCAAAGTATATTTCTTAGAGTTAAGTTTCAAACACACGCCCACACACCCACTTTAGACAAAGTGAATGCCAAAATTAACTTTTCACACACACACGCACGAGCATGCACATAGAGTGAATGCCAATATTCATTCACAAACACCAAAGGTATGCCAAAGTTAACTTTCAAAACCATGCCCACACACTAAAAGCCAAAGTTAGTTCAAACACACAAAGTGAACATCATTGAAGTTAGAAAGTAATTTTGTACATATACTTCACACAAAGTGAATATCAAAGTATTTTTGTTAGGCTTAGGGTTCAAACGCACACACAAGTATTTTAATAAGAGAGTTGAATTGCAAGTATTTTCTTCCATCCTTTTAAAATTATGCTTTAGAATTAAAATGATCAACTAATCAAATCATGATGATACATTACAAAGAATAGTTACACTATACATATCAAAATGGCCAAAACATACAAAGAACAGTTACAATGTGCATATCAAAATATAAATGTATACTATTTGGTGATAGGCCTATAAATATTTGTGCCTATCGGTCATTTGATAGCACCTTTGGTGCTTTTACTAGTATATACTCATTCCCCTCAAGTTTCATTTTTTCCGCTCAATGTGTAAGTGAAAAAGAAAAGGATATTGTTGCTACTTAGTCAAATCTTAAAGTAGAATATGCATATTTGACACAATCAAATGATGATACATTATTCAAATTGCTACTTGGTTCTATTGAAGATGGTTGCAGTAATATACTTGAAGATAAAGTGAACGAAAACTTATTTAATATTTTAGAAAGTGGTTATTACTCTATTAGAGGAAAATGAAAGTTAATGTAAAAAAAGTTGTTGCTACAAGAATCACTACATGAATCATTATTGTTAGAGGAATGATGTTACAAGATAAAAATATGCTTTTTTGCATGATTCTAAAGAAGAAGAATGATCAAATAAT
Source organism: Cunninghamia lanceolata (assembly GCA_027924645.1). Classification (NCBI taxonomy): domain Eukaryota; kingdom Viridiplantae; phylum Streptophyta; class Pinopsida; order Cupressales; family Cupressaceae; genus Cunninghamia; species Cunninghamia lanceolata. Next base: position 6,367,283 of record BSBN01001038.1, on the reverse strand, counting down.
AAAAAGGAAATTTCTTTAACCCCAATAGATAGAAATAGAGGAACAAAAGTTTTTAATGAAAAACAAAGTAATGACATGGTAAATTTGCTCCAAGAAATGTCATGCTATGATGATAAAGGTTGTATAAATGGACAAGAGCATAAAAGAGAATTATTTTCAATCCTTCAAGAAATATATGCTTTGTTGATTGAACAAAATGAAGACTTCAAGGCATTGCTTTACACTGAATTTAAGTCCAAATTTAAGAAATTTCAAGTGTAGGCTTCTAGTGTGCTCGTTGATATGGAGAACATGGAGTTTTTCTCCATTATAAATGATGGATATGTTTTGTTCTTTGAGAAAGACAAACATATACATGGTGGACCAAGAGTTTACAATAGAAAAAGGTTATATTCTATGGATGGAGTTGTGAGTTTTTACATCTATGGAACTATCTGATTAAAATTTAGAGCAATGTTGGACAACATGGTTGTCTTCAAGCCAAATTTTAATATTTTTCATTATAATGAAAAATGAGAAGAAGGTATAAATAGCAACAACAATTCATCGACCATGCCAAAATATGAATTGGACTGAATATCTCAGTACTCCGGTGACTCTTCCATCTTCCACACAATGCTAGTCACTTCTTGCACCATCAAAAGGAGCCATCCATGCTGGGTAATCAACCTACAGAGCAAAGAACTTCAAAAAGAGCTACAACGTCTTTTTGTACTACCTTATGAGGTTTGTCTAGTCCATTGCCATTTTCAAACTAATTTCATGGAGCCCATTGATCAAAAGTGGATCATGTTTTTTAATGCTAATGAGTGGTTGTATTTGGTTGGGCATTTTTTGTATAAATTTGTACTATAGTTTTTAGTTTTAAAATGAGTTACTCTAGACAACATTATACAACATTTTTTAAATTTTTTTGGGCATGTTTCAATAATGGGTAAAGAGTATCAGTCATAGGGTAGTGCATTTTTTAGTTTCGTGCTAGTTGGGTATTGTGAGTTTGTCTTCAATTTTGATTTTTTGTTGCAGTGGAAAGAGATTTTGTAGAAACCGGGAACATTGAGTGAATGCGAGTATCGATTCTAGCCACTCGAGACAAACAAGAGCATGCTCAACCTACAAGAAAACAATTATTGCAAACAATAGACAATTGGAATGCAAAATATGGGATTATTGAATTAGCTTACAAGATGTAGTACATATAGTGCATAATCGATTAAGAATAGTCAAGCCAATAATAGAAAAAATTCACTAAGAATAGTGGTGCTCCAAGAATAGGAAAAGCAACCACTTAACTTAGACAAATCTAATCTAGGCATGCTAAGTATAGCTTGAGGCTAAACATAGACTCCTAAATATGCACTCCTAAGCAAGCTTAATATACACCAACACCCCCCTTAAGCATAGATTAGGTGGGCTAAATGAAGATGGGTCCCAAAAACTAGCCTGATCAGGTACCCATGTACAATGCAATGCAATGCAATCTCTCATAAAGTGGAGAAAAGGAGAAAACCACATGGGAAAAACTCCAATCCAAAAGAGAGAAAAAGATAAAAGAAGAGGATTAGGAAGCCTCCTTGAAGATGATAACTCTGCACCAAGCCTGAAACCATGTTTCTCTAACTGCGATGATGCAAATATGACCCCCCTAAGAGAGTAAAGGAGACTATGTAGCCCCCCCACAATGAAGTAGCCCCTATGTCAAAAGAGAATGCCCATGTATGAATGTTGAAAATGATCCATTTGTGGTAAATGATGTTTGTCCCCTTAGGAAGAAAAAATCCAATGGTGAATGCTTAAATAAGCAAGGTGAGGTGGTAATTCTCATGATGTACCCTATCTCAGAACACTACTCAAATGTCATCATGTTGATGTCGAAATGAGCCACAATCAAATCAAGGGGCTCAGGCCTAACTGAAACAAGTGACCTCTCAAAATCATGTGAAGAATGATGAAGAACACATGATCTAAATAATTGATGTATGAAAGTGGAATGTCAATGCATGCCATGTGGATACAAAGCAAATCCCATGAGATGTCCTACAAATAATCACTGGAAGCCCTTAGTGAAGCCTCTCTGAACTCTGTAGTAGTAGCAAGTGTAAGTATACTATCATAAAAAAAAAAACGATGTCCTCCAAAGTGTCATCAAGATCCAAAATGTGGTACTCTTCAAACAAGCAAGAGATATCTGGTAAAAATGTGTCCCAATGAGGTGAATCCAGAAGACATAAATGACCCTGATATAGAGAATCACTATAAGCCAGCTCAAAGAAGCAACACTAGACTCTGAAGTAGCAATAGGTATTGTAGGATATGGAATGTCCTCCAATGTAGATGGGGTATCAATATATGTCAACCAAATAGACTGATCATCCCATGAGGATGTGTCCACACATGAATGGGAAACAAAAGTCTCAGTATCATCCACAAGAGCCTGATTATCCATAGAAACATCACTTTCATATAAAGAATCAAGATCTCCATACAATTGTTGGTTAATGGTCCAAGAAATGAAAGGGCACTCAGTGTGGCCTATATGATGTAAAATATCTACAGAAACAGTAAGACCTATTAGTCCATAGACTGTCTTTTTTGTTAAACCATTTATTCTTCTATTTATAGTCACTTAAAGCTCAGGAATGAGTCCAAGGAGATAGGGCAATAGATCCTATTCAAGACAATGATTTTTTTATCCCTTGTTTCTAGGATAAATAGTTCTATGAGGTTAGTTTGACAACAGAAGGGTGGAAATAAATACCGGAATCCATGATGAACCCCCTCATATTTGGAACTTTATCTCAGTTCATTGATTACAAAATATTGTGTAATTCCCCAAACTAAAAATATGGAAGAAGGTGACGAAGTGCACAAGACACAACACAAAAGATGTCCCCCTTGATTTAAAATTGGATTCCCCCTGAATTTGGCACTTTATCATGCAGTGCATTAGGTCTAAGCGAGTCAATTAAAATCATGCCCTAATACTTAGTCTTTTTACAAAAAAACTTCAATTTTGGTACTCTAAAGTTGTTGTTTACAAGAATTTTCTTAAATTTGGCACTAACAATTTCTAAAAAGTACCTCCAAAATTAGAGGGTGGAGGCTAAAATTAGCTTAATCCAAAAAAAAGCACCTCCACGAGAAAGAAAATCTCCTCCAAGCTTTCCAATTTGTAGAAACACCTCTAGACGCCTTCAATCACTATGAAGAGAAAAAGAGGAAGGATCCCACAACCTCCTTGAATTTCATTCTTCAGCAACACTATCAAGATCTCACAGAATTCAAACAAACATCCACACAATCCCGCTTTGATACCATGTAGAAACCAGGAACATTGAGTGAATGCGAGTATCGATTTCAGCCACTCGAGACAAACATGAGCACACTCAACCTGCAAGAAAACAAGTATTGCAAACAATGGACAAAGTGGAATGCAAAATATGGGATTATTGAATTAGTTTACAAGATGTAGTACATATAGGACATAATCAACTAAGAATAGTCAAGCCAATAATAGAAAAAGCTCACTAAGAATAGTGGTGCTCCAAGAATACGAAAAGCCACCAGTTAACTTAGACAAAGCTAATCTAGGCATGTCAAGTATAGCTCAAGGATAAACATAGACTTCTAAATATGCACTCTTAAGCAAGCTTAATATACACCAATAGATTTTTTAGTTTATTGCGAGCTATAGGCAATGGTTCAATTAGATATTCTCTATTCCTTCTTTTATTTTTTGTCTCAACTCCAATGCCTAATGGATACATTTTTCTTTTCTTTTCTAGGTTCATTCTTCCTTGCAAGTGGGAAAGCCCCTGTGAGTTGTCGTAAATGTCAACCATTTTATGATCACCATAAAAATAACTTAGCCTTCATCCAAGCCTCCACTCAATGATTAAAAACTAATCAAATTTAAGCTGCGAGAAATGATCATCAATGATGTATAACATCTCAAGCAATGAATTTGGTGTTTCAAAATAATTCATACAGATAGAAATTAAAAGAGCTTGGTGCCGAGCATTAGAAGATTGATTAATAAAATTATTTTATATGCTACTAGAAACATCAATGAACACTCCTCTAGACATATGGTGCCTTAGAAACAGAGAACCAAGGAATGAAGTGTCACATAAATATGAAGTATGGTAAAAATAGTGCCTAAATTCAAATATTAGAGGTTGTGAATCAACTCAAAATATTGCAATGATTTAAAAATTGGTGTTGTTGGGTGGATATGATGTAATAAAAAGAGGTCACTCTATTTTAAGCATAAATTTGGGTTTAATTTCCAAAGAGAGCAGCTATCATTGATCTACTTTAATCAAATAGTTCAGCAAGTTGCCAAAAGTTTGTAAGGAAATATAAATAGAATGTCATGATAGGTTTGTAAGGAAATATAAATAGAATGTCATGATATTGATTGGACATCTCCAACATGGGAAAGGAAAATAATATATAAATGTTATTGGAACATTTTAAGGAGTACGAGAGATAAAAATGAATCAAACCATGCCATTATTTTAATATGCCAAAACCAAGTGTTTGCCCACAAGCAACTTTCTAATATTTTATAATGTTTGAGTATTATTTAACATTTTAATTACTTCCCTATAAATGAAGTTCAAATTATGCCATTGGCTAGAAAATTATAGTAGCCAATATTTAATATTGTTTTAATCATTTGATTAAAATAATTGCTCGAGGAGAGTTCTCAAGTCAAATCCAACTTCATCATGGTCCACAACTATCCAACTCCAGTTATGGAGCCTTGGAGGTTTGCCCATATTAAAATTGTATTATTTAATATTAAATTCTACTTTAATATTAAAATATTAGTGTGAGGGTTGCATGTAATTTAATTACTAAAACTTATAGTTTGAATTATTAAAACGAATGTAAATCATTTAAAAAGAAATCAATTGTAAAAGACACAACAATCATTTACGGAGAAATATTGTGATTAAAAAGTAAAAGGATGAATATTAATTATTTTAATATTTTAAATGTCACAAATAAAAGAAAAGGTAAAAAAGATGCAAAGGAAAACTATAGTAGAAGAATTTCTCACACATACAAGAGAAGAATGGGAAATAATTTCAATATTAGTGTGAGGGTTGCATGTAATTTAATTACTAAAACTTATAGTTTTAATTATTAAAACAAATGTAAATGATTTAAAAAGAAATCAATTGTAAAAGACACAACAATCATTTACGGAGAAATATTGTGATTAAAAAGTAAAAGGATGAATATTAATTATTTTAATATTTTAAATGTCACAAATAAAAGCAAAAGTAAATAAGATGCAAAGGAAAACTATAGTAGAAGAATTTCTCACACGTGCAAGAGAAGAAGGGGAAATAATTTCACAAAAAATAAAAGAGGGGAAACTTTGAGATAGAAATGGTTGCACTTATTTCCAACATGAAAATAATTTAATTCAAAAGGTGAAATGTGCAATAAAAAGAAATGTGTAGCTATAAAAGTAAAATCTTTCACGAAAATAAATCAAGTGAATATTTTCATAAGGAAATAATTTTGAGAGATTAAAGTATTAAAATTTGGGAGAAGAGTGCTCACAAAAATAATTTTAAAAAAATTGATGACCAATGTACATCAAAATGAACATTGAAGGCTACAATCATATCTCACTTGCTCTAGGCTTCCCTCCATTTCTTTTTCCCTCTTCTTTCTCTCATATTCTATATATACCTTAGAGATCAAAATAACAGTGTTGGTTGGAATATATTTACAGCAATTCTTTGTTGTTGTAGTTTTCTAATCACTCAAAAAGGATTAGGTGAATATTTTTCTAAGTAGAGCTACTTATTTTGTGTTGCCTCTAAGCCTACTGACACTTGTATTTCTTTCTCTCAAACCTCATAATGGTTAATACAAATGAGTAATCTTCTTTTACCTCTTGTGTTGTTATTGGGTTTTTTTTTTAGAGATTGGAGGGTCATCCCACAATAGTGTGTTCCACTTTTTGGTTTAAGTGGGACACTGAACATTTTCAACATTTTCCAATTTGTGTCATTATAGGGAACAATCCAATTTGTGTCATTATGGGGAAAGATGGTTAAGAATTTAAGGATAATTTAAACTAATGAGTTGTGGCATTTTTTTATGTAGAATCAAACTATATTTTATTAAATATTTATTTCTATCATTTTTTATTTTTATTAATTCATGATTTATTTTTATTTGAATAAGATCATTAACTCCAATATCTAGTGCATGAATATTTTTTGGTAATTTTTTATTAAATATTTTATTTATTATTAATTTTTAAATTAGTACTAACAAAAATTTTAAACCTATATTATTCCATAACACATTTCTCTTAGAATATATATCAAAATTATTTTTTTCCTTTTTCATTTAAACAAGGACATCTAAGTGGAGTGCAATACATTTTTAAAGATTTTTCTAACAGTGCTTGTTATTTTTAATAGTATCTTGAATAAAGGTCATTATTTTTTGTAATGGACCTACATTCATTATAAAAAAATTTGAAAATACAATATTAAAACAAATTTAAAATACATATTGTAATTTTTTTAAAGCTAATACTAAGGGCTAGATGCCTACAAAATTGAATTTTCAAATGACTTCATTTGGTCCCCTAAAAGGTGAAGAATTTTTTTTCGTCAATATTTTGATAGGTGTAGATGATACTCTGTCAGGGGTTTGATTTAAGCCTAGGGGGTTCTATCCAAGGGGGTTTGATCTAAGGGGGTTTGATCTAACCCCCTTAAATCAAACCCCCTTGGAGGGAACCTCTCTAGGCTTAAATCATTATTTTTTTAAAAAATATGTGATTTCAAGCAAAAATCAGGATGTCCCACAAGTGGGAGACACTATTGTGGGCTTATCCTGGAATGTGGTTGTTTCTAGTTCTTCTTCTTTGTTTGGAACATTTCTTCTTTCTTCCTTCCTTCTATGTTTTTGGCTCTAGGGGAACCTCTATATTTGTTTCCATTAATGAGTTATGTTGCACCATATGTAATCTTAAAATCATACTGTGACATTAATTTACGAGGATCCTACTCGAGAAGTTTTGAGTCATCGTTGGTGTGCATGAAGTTTTGTGATTGTTGTGCATGGTCTTAGTTTCATTATTGTTGATTATGATATCATGAGTTTCTAAGTTCTAGTCAAATGGTGGTTGGATGCCTACTCTTGGCTTATGGCCTTTCATGTTTTTTATAGTTTACTTTCAGCATGTTCCCTCTTCCCTTTTCCTCTTCAGTTAGAGTTAGCCTAGAACAAGTAGGGAGTCTGCCCTCACTCGAAAGATTGGTTCATGAGTCATGTCCCATGTCTATTAAACCTTTCTATTGTTGGTGGTCACACTAAGAACTTTTATCTACTAGAACCTTGACTGCACAAAAAGACTATTAACATATAAGTGGGGTCCACATCAATTGGCCACTCTATTTTGGAGTGAGATAATTGGGAATGTGTGTCGACTCTTCAAACGAGTCAAAATGTAATTAGAAATGGTTTCTATTCATGTAGAATTGACTAATTGGTAATGGGGCATTGGATTTTTTATACCATGGTTTTGAGAAATTATTCATGGTTTTCTCTCTCCAGTTCTCTATAAATTGGATGCATTGGATAGTTGTTTTATAGGCCTTTTTCATGTGAAATAAGGTCATGCTACTAGAATGAAATCAAATTGAATGGATAAATTGGATGTATTATTGTAACACATTGTTATTGGAATACACATTTATGCTCTAGTGATAGAGTTTTTTCCCAAACAACTTTCTCCACATAAATTTAAGTGTTATGTGTTTATGATTTGTTTGCATAGTAATCTAATGGTAAATAACATTATATATTAAATGATATTTAAGATTTCCATACTAAATGAACAAGTTTTTTTGTGGACTTTACCCTATTTGTCTACAATGGGAGCTTTTGACTTGGTGGTTTTACAAATTTGTGAGTGATTGGAACCATGTCCTCTACCCCTCATTCAAAGATTGAAAAGTTTAATGGCTTTGGGTATGAGTTGTGAAAGCTGAAGATTGAGGATCCCTTGGAAGAAAGGGATCAATAATAAGTTGTAGAAAAGGAAGGAAAACTTGATGGAATGTCTAATGAAGATTGAAAAAGGTTGGATTAGAAGGTACAAGGAAACATTTGGTTGTGTCTTGTAGATTCCATCCTCTTGAATGTCCTAGAGGAGACCATTGCATTTGCACTATGGAAGAGGATAGATGATATTTACCAAATTGAAATTTTGACTAATAACTTATATCTCAAATGACCTTTATATTCTTTAAAAATTAAGGAAGGTGATTATGTTGCAAAAAAGTTGAATACCTTTAATTTGATTTTGAGTCAACTAGGTTTAAGTTAGATGTTAAAATTGATGAGGAAAATAATTTTTTTGTGAACATTCTTTGTTTTTTGCTCTATCTTGGGAGAACTTAATTGTTTCTATTAATGATAGTTCCATAGAGTTAAAAATGGTATGTGTAGGATCATGATGGGCCAAACTATACCTCTAAGTGGCAATGAAAATACAAAAAATTAGACTTTATCAAGTTCATGTAAAAATTTGAATAGATTATCTACACAATTTGAAAAAGATGTAAGAATGAAATTTGTAGAGAATTGAATCTAGTTTATAGGCTACTATTTTTTTTTTAATACTAAATTCACTTAGTGAAAATTGAATATTTCAATGAAAAGCTATTAAATTTTTCAGAAAAAAATAAAAAGTGGGTATCTGTCCAGCCAACCTAACTATGAGTAAAAATATATATATATATTTTTTAAACTTTCAAAATAAGTAGAGGACTCATGTCTGGATGTGACGCATATTTATTTGAAATTTTTTTCCAATAAAATAATTAGTTATGATTTTTTTACTGTGACTTTTTTTAAAAACTAAAAAGTAATTTTCCAGCCAACCTAACTCAATAAAAAAAAATCAAAATTCAATTTTTTTTTTTAACCTATAGCCAGAAAAGCATAGAGTGTGACACAAGTTTCGGATCTCAAAAAGGTGAAATGGTTTGAAAGTTATGGATGTTTTTCAATCAGTGTGTCCATCAGGATTTCAGAGATACGGTATATAGAAAATTATTAATAATTATTTAATAAAATGATAACCAAAGAAATCTTATATTTTTAGAAAGCTAACAATTTTTTCTATAAACCCTTTTCATTTTATCAATTTTGCATAAAAAAAAAGTCATCGGCACGAAGGTGAAGTTCGAAGAAGAGACTGAAACATGAAAACACGTTAGAATCCATGAAAAGTCAACAACCAAAATGGATATCCATCTTTCTTTGTACCAAAGAAAAATGGATATCCATTTTGCTTCAGTAAAAGCAACTCAAAATGGATATCCGTTTCCAAAATAGATATTTGTTTCCTTGATCTATGAAAAAATTTGTACCATTGGTTTTGGATGAAGAGAAGCAACATATTTGAAACATCGAGGCAATAATATAAGAAGTTAAAGTTAGTTGGTCATTTATAGGTGTATCTATTGTTTCATATCACATTACACAGAATTCTAATTAACAATCTAGTTTCCTCATTTGGGGGAACATTTTTTTATTCGTTTCTGATAGAAATATTTAGTTAAAAATTGGTGGCTCCTTGTGAAAAGTATGGGCTCTTATCAAGCACGCATAACCAAGAATGTTGATATCCGTTTTTATTACATGTTTGTTGATCACATCTTATGAAACGGATGTTGCTTGGTGATAGTTCTAGGTTTAGTGAACAATATTCTCAAGCTTATTGCAATTTTTACACTTGTGACCAAATATGGTACCAAACCCTTTCACCTTTTCAATTAATCCTGATAGTGTCATCTCACTCCATGCAAATCAAACCAACATTAGGACCATGTGAATGAGATTAAGGATAGCCTTGAAATATGAATCTTTGTACTGTTGACTATCCTTTTAGCATGACAATCCTTTAGGATCATTGTACCCAGGTGCAACAATCCTTCAATCTTCTTTTATTTATATTTCTTTCCTCTTCATACACAAGATTCTCGTGCCTTGTAGTCATGACAATCCACAAATCACCTAACTATCCTTAGTGAGACTATATCTTATTTTGACAGTGATAGTCATTGTCCATTCACAACTCTCCTCTTTAACATAGATACCCTTTACACATGTTTTGACTTCATGATTTTCCTTTTGTATGTTGTATTATGGTATGAAAATACTATGGCCCCTTCTTCATCCTCTTGTATAATGAAATTGAAGGTTGACACTTACGCTTACTCTTCTTTATTACTTGGTGATAATGAATCCCTAAGCTCATTTTTTATTGTCTTGAAGCCAAATTTACCACTATTGAGACAGTCAGAGTTGATTCTTGATCATGAATATTGTGAATTACTTCAAATATCCATGGACAATTTCAATTGTGTTTCTTAAGACACCCATGCCTTGACTATCCCTTAATGTTGGTCATGATTGTGCTTGGATGGCACAATAGTTCATAGTTAGATTTTTGCCACTAAAGTTTTCCTTTGACAAAGTCGTATTTGTAGTCCACCTTTTGATGATGTTCAAACAATATAAATACTTATTCTTAACATAAGAAATACATTTCTCACAAATACCAATGCATTCTACTCATAAGGTTCATGGCACCATGCCTAAAGGTATGATAGTCAGTAGTGTACTATTATGGCAACCTATGGTTGGTTTGACAATCCATAATAGTGATAGCATTCATGCCTAACAGTCCTTATCGTTATTGTCATAATATATTTTACATTTGAGGCCTTGTCTACAACATACAAAGTTTACCTTTCTCACCCATACCTTCAGTATATAAAGGACATTGATAGGGAATTTTTAATTTCCACTCAGTTAGTGCAATCTAGGAGAGGATAGATTGTCTAAAGTTGTAATCTATTTCCATTTACACTTGCCAGAACTACAAATGCTTAGTGTTTATTCTCAACCTTGGTATATGAATAAAATGTGACCTATTGTTCTAATAGGCCTATAGGGACAAAGAGGTGATAAAGCCTTTAATTTTAAACATGACATGGTTTTGATAACTTTCCATATTGGTAAGGTCCTAGATGACAATCCTTTAATGCACCTAATTGTAATAGGTGTTATGATAGTCCTTGGCATCTTTTCATTTCTTTCTTGAATGGCCTGCAAATAAGACATAAGACCTATTAGATCCTTCATAAATAGGAATTCTCATACATTACATTTAAACTTAAACTCCCTAAACATCCATCAATTCATCCATTAATATCAAAATGCCATGAATATCCTATGATCAACCATTCTAATTCCTAGGATAGTCATATATTGCAATTTTGCTTCTTTATACTAAAATAGTCCAAGGAATATCTACCCTTGAATTTGTATTTTAACAATCTAATGTCTTTACGAATAACATTGAGCCTTCTTTTGGGACAACATTTTTGCCTTTAGAAGCTCCTCATTTCATGATAGCCTAAAATAGAATAAGTGGATAGTCATAACATTTTAGCATAATGGGAAAACCCTAAAGTGTGATAAAGTCTATACATTATCTATTCCCATCCATGTCACAAAGCAACTATTCAAATGCTAGGCCAACATGATTTAAACAATCATAAGGGCCAACAATCCACTCCAAATGCATGGGAAAAGGACAACTCTTGGATCCCATATTAATCATGTTCACATGGCTGCTAGCATCTTCAAGTGAGTCAATACAAAAATTGAAAGCCTCAAACTCATACACTTCAGAAAAATATACCTAATTATAAATTTGATATGCATGAATAAGGAAGTCCTCATGCAATACAAACTAAAATGTGTCATATGTAGACATGTCAACAAGTTGAACTACATCATGTTGAGACTCGTGTTTACTTAAGCATTACAAGTCACTTGCCTCTTTGCATGCTTCAAAGTTCCAAACAAAGGACTCAACTTTAGGTGTAGCAGAGTCCTCATCAATGACTGATTTACATGGCCTTCAACAAACTAAAATTATATATCATCTTTATGCTTATATGGAGGCTATATCATCTTTACAATTGTATGTCTAAGCTCTTTAGGAGTCTTCACAAATGTGTCCAAAGTAAGATTACTCAAATCAAATAATGGCTTATATCCAGAGCTTTATTAAGTTGATACCTAGGTGGATTAGTGTGTAAACATTCAAATTAGATGGTAATTCACAAGTTTATAGAATAATAAAATGAATCCCTAGTCTAGAATCCAAATGTACATAATAAAATGGATATCTGTTTTGTAATAGCGATATGGATGTTGCAGAGTGTCCGTTGGCAAAGAATTGGGATTTAAGAAATGGTTATCCATTTTGTAAATGCAGAAAAAAGACAAAAGGAATATTGTTAGGCCTGACATCCGCAACCAGAGACCCTCTGCTGTCGAAATACTCGTGATTTCTGGCTATGACAATGAAAGGAATATTTTTATGCACTTTTGGAGACACAATTTTCTTGTTACAATCATAAAGGTGATATTTTTGTTCCCCTAATGGGGAGCAATAGTCGTCGTAAAGCAAAAAGGAGGAGGAAAGTTACATTGGAAGGAATTGAAGCAATTAAGGAAAAAGATAGGGAAAGGAAGAGGATTGGAAGAGTGGGTTTTGCAGATGCTCATTAAGGTGAATCTTCTTCTTTACCATCTAATTACATGCAAATTGAAGATGTTAATTTTGATTATAATGAAATGTTAGATAAGAATTAAATTCACCATGATATTGCAAATGAAAATATTAAAAAATGTTATGAAACACCTATTCATAATAGCAATACCATGGACAAAGAAGAAGAAGAAAAATGAAGACGTGCACTTGAAGAAAGTGGATATGAACATCATGATGTTGAAATTGCACTCCATAATCCATTTGTTGATAAAATTGATGAGGTTGATAACATGGATGAAATAAGAACAATCAACGTGTCTCCAAATTTCATAAGAAGAGAGGACATTTGTCAAGAAGAGAATAACCGTGATGAAATTGGAAAACACCCAAGAACCCCAAAATGGTTACTTGAAATTGATGAGAACATAATGGAAAAACTTGAAGGCAAGAGGTCTTCACGAATGGTTCAGTTGTGGGCTACAAAACTCTTCAATGAATACTTTGAGAAGAAAACATTAACCGAATAATGCCAACTTTTTGTGCAATTATTAAAGATGTACAAAATGAGACCTTTACTAAAGAAATTAAAGATTTGGTTAAACAAAGTGTCCAATCGGAATAAAATTATTGTTAGAAGCCTTTTCAATGCACTCAATTCTATTGGAAAGACTAGCAAGGAGAAAGATAAAAGAGTTGCCCGTAGAGTAATAACAACCTCAATAGTAAGCAAACAATTAAGAAATGCTTGATTAATGAGGCAAACTTGTGTTGACTTAAGATTGAATTGTAAAACATTGTCAAAAGCACTAGCATTAAGATCAAGGCTAGATAGTCCTCTTGCCAATGATACTTGGGCTTTCAGTGGTAGGCTTCCACGAGTTGACAAGAAGCTAATTGAGAGCACAAAGGAAGAAATTGAACGATTTTGGCACACTAACTCTAGGGTATCACCGAATGCAAAAAGATGTTGTAAAGTTAAGAATTGGTGATAAAGACCGCACACCACATCCTAAACATTACTTGGAATGTAGCCAAACAACATTGTACAAATAATATTGTGAAACTCACCCAGGTATGACAATCTCACAAAGAGCATTTGAATCTCTTAAGCCATTTTATTGTGTTCCTCTTAAAGTTCGTAATACATGTTGTCGCAAATACCATGTAGAGTTTTCTATGTACCATGAATTATTATGCAATATTCATTCTACTTTGCACACAAACGAAATGTTATAGGAGTGTGATGCAATTCAACTACCAAAATCATCTAGGGACTTATTGGATTTATTTCTATGTATTAGAGATGATGGCTACATGTTCTATAAGAATGATTGTTTAAATGAAAAGTGTTTACAATGTGGTGGGTTATCAAAGTTTGTATCATGTTTTCATGAGGGCAACGAGCATGATTTTGGAAAGAGAATGGTTGAGAAAAAGAGATATGAGACAGTGAAATACAATTTGAAAAGTGGAGGTGAAGGTTCTAGATGTGAGTTGATTGTAAGAGAGGTAAGTATTGCTAATTTTATTGATGATTTTAAGAAAAATCTTTTCTACAAGTATGTCAGACATAGCCACAGGTCTTGATGGTTAGATCAATAGTTCAGGATGTGTAAAGACTCTTTCCTGATTGGAACTATTGTCTCTGTAGTTGATTTTGCAGAAAACTATACATTGCAACCCCAAAATGAAGTTCAATCCTAGTACTACAATTCTATTTAGATTGCTATTTTTGTTCACATCGCATACAGACATGCCCCTGAGAGTATAGAAGAGAACAGGAAGATTGTCAGAGAATACCATTTTTACATGAGTGATGATCAATCTCAATCAGCAGAGTTTGTGCAATATTGTTTTCAACAATTTTATGGGTTCTTGCAAGAAAAAGATACTAGAATGGATCAACATCTCATTTGGTCAGATAATTGCACTGGTCAATTCAAGAATGCTCATAATTTCTATTGGTTGAGTAAAATGCATGTAGAGAAGGGTATACCTCATATTTGGAATTTTTTTGAAGCCAGGCACGGAAAAGGTGAACATGATGGAGCAGTTGCATGCATGAAGAGAGATCTTTTTAAAGAACATCTAAATATTAGAGGTGGTTCTACATTCAGTGATGCAAATTCCATTGTTGAGTGGTGTAACTATGCATTGTCACGAGGAGTGGCTCTTGATTCTGAAGTGTGTAGGTTCTTTTGGCTAGTTGATGATGGGATAGCAATAGAGAAATTGGAATGTCAGAGAATTAGTGAATCATCAAAGATGCATCCATTTCAAAGCTCAGATGCAAGTACATGGACTATTTGGACACGAAATTAGCTTGTTTTTTGTCAGAGTTGTATTAAATGTGATTAGAACAATTGTGAGTCAAGTGAGTGGGTAGATGCATGGATTCCACAATATTTAATCCCTTTATATGAAGGTCAATCATCTTCCGTCAATGACATGGAGAGCTCATTTGACTATGAACATCTTTCAGACCTTGTACAGCTAGGTCATGTTTATGCAGTTGTTGCACCGCATGGAAATGAAGAGAGGTCAAACTATTGGTTGGCACGATGTGTACAGGGAAAACAAAAGCTAACACAACCTATGATAGATGATGATGGGTTCACATATCCTACAGGATCAGTTATTAGTGCTGGCACTTGGTTACGAACATATATGATTAAAAGAATGGCATCCCGGCGTTTGAAGACTTTGAGAAGCATAAAACCACATTGATGTATTCTCACCTAGTTGTAGCAACAAATGTCAAGTTACTAAAGCATCGTGGAAAACCAAAATCAAAAGAATTATGGACAATTAGTAATGTTGATCATGAAGCAATATTGGATGCTTTGAAGGTAAGAGATGACCCCTCAGGTACGCTTGACTAGCATTTAAACTTCCAGATGGACAGGTATGACATTTTTTATCTTAACTTGTTCTTGTTTTTCCTATTTTTTAGAATTGTTTTATTAAAAATCTTGTTTCTTTGACTGTAATGCATGCTTTTGACTATACAGGACTGCGAATAAAGTTATTTTACATGGCATCGTAGATTATTTTACATGGCATCGTAAATTATTTTGTATGGCATCCTAGGTTATTTTGAGTATACTCGAGGTATGATTTTTAGTTCTGATTTGTATTTCTTAATATTGCACATTTGTACCTTTTTCTACATAAGGCATTCCATGAGATGACATGTATTTGATGTCTTTTGTCGAATAGTTCATGTGCCTTGTCTATGCCTTCACATATTACATACATGTGTCACATGGCAATTGCAACTATAACATCTGACAAAATTCTCATTTCTTTGAGGTATTCCACCAAACAGTTCATGTGCCTTGCCTATGCTTCCTTACTTTGCATTCTTATAAAAGTCCTATAACAGTCATAATTAATCTTCATCCTAATCTTGATAGTAATCTTTCCATCATTGTATTCCATGAGATGACAGTCCTATAACAGTCCTATACATGTCTACTAGGATAGTTTTAACTACAACAGTCCTAAAATAGTCCTAAAACAGTCCTATAATAAGCGCAGCATTTAATGTACATATTTATGATATTCATGTTTACTTAAATTTGCTTGTTCATGCTTCTCACAGGACGTCACCTCCCCTACCCATCCAGCTCTACAGAAGAAGAGAGACAACAAACGATCAAGAGGGATCACCAATTGGCGGTAAGTGATTGATTACTTATGTCATGTTATATATTTTGAATATTAAATTCTATATTAATGTGCACGTTGTTTGATTGTATTAATAGGTGGAAATTCAAAAATCTCTATCGAGGAGGTCTAGTCGATGAGCGATAGAGGATGAGTCATTGACTGGTTCACCATCTTCATGGCCTAGCAAGAGCCATAGATTATTTGATAGCAATCCATAGGAGATTTGATTTTGGGACATTTTTTTACATTTGCCTATTTGGCTTTGTAAACATACTTTTGTATGTTATCGATGTATATCGTTGTATATACCCATATGGTTTTATTTGTACATGCCTATATGGCTTGATATATACACTATACATTATTTTCATGACATTATGCATATATGTATATATAAGATCCTAATTTGGCACAAGTAGGGAGAATGCTTGCAAAGGTTATGGAATTTGGTTTTAAACGTTCTAATTGTATTTGCTTCAAAGTTTCTAAAGCCTTTTCAAAAAATCCATTTTGTGCATATCTTGCAATCATTGCATTCCATGAGATAGCATCTCTTTGAGGTGTCATGCCAAACTGTTCACATGCCTTGTCTATGCTTCCACACTTTGGATTTACACCCGCCAATTGCATTTTCTTAACATTTCCTTTCAATCCTTATCAAAAATTCTATTTTGTGCACATATTGCAATCATTGCATTCCTTCATTTACAACACATGATTAAATAAGAAGATGCATATTTACAACACTTAAGAATATGTAGTAGTGTTGCTCATGTCACCAATACTATGTTTACAACTTCACATACATGGCTTACAACATGTGACAATATGAATGATAGAGAATGTTTGCATCAACATGATGGCACAACATGAACAAATTGCATGTTTGCATCAACATGATGGCACAACATGAACAAATTGTATGTTTGCATCAATTTCATTGGGTCAATGATTGAGAATGTGTCAACTTGAACAATATTTTTTGTTCTTCTCATCAAGACCTTCATGAAATGATACATTGGTTTCTTAATATTCAATCATGCATTGGAGATCTTCAAAGTGTTAAAGATGTTTGAAGTGATCAAGAAACTTGTTATTTTGATGTATTTCAACTCCAAACTTGCGCCTAGAAGTGAAGGTGCTAATCCTTGATCAAACTAACCTAAAAGTGCGCCTTGGTACTTAGGGCGCTAGATTATGATTGATCAACCTAAAATGTGCGCCTAAGGCTAGATAGTGAATTGGAAGGATAAAATGCATCATCAAAGGAGTTTATAGTTATTGAAGGCATCAAATGATGACTTGGGCGCACATCTACCTCTCTACACCATCAAATGTGCACCTAGATTAGTGAGGTGCCACTTCATATCTCTATGACTTTGGATATGCGCCTTGATAATGAATACAAGGCACCAATTATTGAATAAACAACCTAGAATGAGTGCCTTACTATTTGAGGTGCTAGTTCATGCTTCTAGAACACCAAAAGTGCACCTAGATGTTGAGGCGCTAGCTCTTGCTCAAGCAACCTTGAAAGTGCGCTTTCACAAGGAGGTTAAAATGTATTATCAAAGGAGTAAGTTGAATCAAGGAATCATCATTGAAGACAAGTAAAACATGATTGTGAATGAGGCACACTTTTCATCATCTCTAACCTCACAATTGCACCTTCCATTGGAAGCTCATATTGTGCCTAAAGGAATGATACTGAGATATCATCCATGTCAATGATTGAGAATGTGTCAACTGGAATAATATTTTTTATTTTGCTCATCGTGGGGCTGAACGGACTGCACCAACACATCAGGGTGGGCCGGTAAATGCCAAGGGAGGTCTTGTTTTGTGCGTCAAGTGTCCCAGTCATTTCGGACAAGAGGCTACCGGCAAAGTCCCTTAAGATCCGTGAGACCAAAAAACTACCAAACTTTGACGGAGAAGTTCTCAAAATTCGTGATAGCTGGGAAAGTTGTGTTTAGACCTATAGGTGCACATGGGGTCCATCCACAATAACCTCTCTCATTTTTGGTCAACTCCATTATGTTTGACCGTGCCGAAATCAAACGCATTGTTGCAAAATTCTTCAATTTGATGCAGTGGAAAGGTGCTAGGTGTGACATTTTTCATTCCATAGCTCGTGGGGTCGAATGGACTGCACCAACGCATCGGGGTGGGTGGGTAAATGCTAATGGAGGTCTCATTTTGTGTGCCAAGCATCCCAGTCATTCCGGGCAAGAGGCTACCGGCAAAGTCCCTTAAGATCCCTGAGACCAAAAAATTGCCAAACTTTGAAGGAGCAGTTCTCGAAATTCATGACAGCTGGGAATGTTTTGTTTGGACCTACAGGTGTACGTGGGGTCCATCCACAATAACCTCTCTCATTTTTGGTCAACTCTATTCCATTTGACCATGCGGAAATCAAACGCATTGTTGCAAACTGCTTCAATTTGATGCAGTGGAAAGGTGCTAGGTGTGACATTTTTCATTCCATAGCTCGTGGGGTCGAACGGACTGCACCAACGTGTCAGGGTGGGCAGGTAAATGCCATTAGAGGTCTCTTTTTGTGCGCCAAGCGTCCCAGTCATTCCAGACAAGAGGCTATCAGTAAAGTCCCTTAAGATCCCTAAGACCAAAAAATTGCCAAACTTTGACGGAGTAGTTCTCAGAATTCTTGATAGCTGGGAATGTTGTGTTTGGACCTACAGGTGCACGTGGGGTCCGTCCACAATAACCTCTCTCATTTTTGGTCAACTCCATTCCGTTTGACCGTGTTGAAATCAAACGCATTGTTGTAAAATGCTTCAATTTGATGCAGTGGAAAGGTGCTAGGTGTAACATTTTTCATTCCATAGCTCGTGGGGTTGAATGGACTGCGCCAACGCGTCGGGGTGGATGGGTAAATGCCATTGGAGGTCTTGTTTCGTGCGCCAAGCGTAGCTTATAGCTTGGAACGACTCGGATGCTTTGCACACAAAACGAGACCTCCCCTAACATTTACCCGCCAACCACGACGTGTTTGCGTAATCCGTTCAGTCCCAGGACCTGTGGAATGCAAAATTTCAATCCTAACAACTTTTGACTTTGTCGGTAGCTTACAGCTCGAAAAGACTGGGACGCTTGGCACACGAAACGAGACCTCCAATGGCATTTACCCGTCCACCCCGACACGTTGGCATAGTCCGTTCAACCCCACGAGCTATGGAATGAAAAATGTTACACCTAGCACCTTTCCACTGCATCAAATTGAAGCATTTTACAACAATGCATTTGATTTCGACACGGTCAAATGGAATGGAGTTGACTAAAAATGAGAGAGGTTATTGTGGACGGACCCTACGTGCACTTGTAGGTCCAAACACAACATTCCCATCTGTCACGAATTATGAGAACTACTCCGTCAAAGTTTGGCATTTTTTTGGTGCCAGGGATCTTAAGGGACATTGTTGGTAGCCTCTTGCCCGGAATGACTGGGATGCTTGGTGCACAAAACGAGACCTCCAATGACATTTACCTGCCCACCCTGACGCGTTGGCACAGTCCATTTGACCCCACGAGCTATGGAATGAAAAATGTCACACCTAGCACCTTTCCACTGCATCAAATTGAAGCATTTTGCAACAATGCGTTTGATTTCGGCACGGTCAAATAGAATGCAGTTGACCAAAAATGAGAGAGGTTGTTGTGGATGGACCCCACGTGCACCTGTAGGTCTAAACACAACATTCCCAGCTGTCACAAATTCTTAGAACTGCTCCGTCAAAGTTTGGCAATTTTTTGGTCTCAGAGATCTTAAGGGACTTTGTCGGTAGCCTATTGCCCGGAATGACTAGGATGCTTGGCACACAAAATGAGACCTCCACTAGCATTTACCCGCCCACCCCGATGCGTTGGCGCAGTCCGTTCGACCCCACGAGCTATGGAATGAAAAATGTCACACCTAGCACCTTTCCACTACATCAAATTGAAGCATTTTGCAACAATGCGTTTGATTTCAGCACAGTCAAATGGAATGGAGTTGACCAAAAATGAGAGAGGTTATTGTGGATGGACCCCACGTACACCTGTAGGTCTAAACAAAATATTCCCAAATATCACAAATTCTGAGAACTGCTCTGTCAAAGTTTGGCAGTTTTTTGGTCTCAGGGATCTTAAGGGACTTTGTCGGTAGCCTCTTGCCCGGAATGACTGGGACGCTTGGTGTAAAAAATGAGACCTCCACTAGCGTTTACCCGCCCACCCTGACGCGTTGGTGCAGACCATTCGACCCCACGAGCTATGGAATGAAAAATGTCACACCTAGCACCTTTCCACTGCATTAAATTGAAGCATTTTGCAACAATGCGTTTGATTTTGGCACAGTCAAATGGAATGGAGTTGACCAAAAATGAGAGAGGTTATTGTGGATGGACCCCACGTGCACCTGTAGGTCCAAACAGAACATTCCCATCTATCACGAATTCTGAGAACTGCTCCATCAAAGTTTGGCATTTTTTGGTCTCAGGGATCTTAAGGGACTTTACCGGTAGCCTCTTGCCCGAAATGATTGGGACGCTTGGTGCACAAAATGAGACCTCCAATGGCATTTAACCACCAACCCCGATGCGTTGGTGCAGTCTGTTCGACCCCACGAGATATGGAATGAAAAATGTCACACCTAGCACCTTTCCACTGCATCAAATTGAAGCATTTTGCAACAATGCATTTGATTTCGGCACGGTCAAACGGAATGGAGTTGACCAAAAATGAGAGAGGTTATTGTGGACAGACCCCACGTGCACCTATAGGTCCAAACACAACATTCCCAGCTGTCACGAATTCTGAGAACTGCTCCATCAAAGTTTGGCAGTTTTTTGGTCTCAGGGATCTTAAGGGACTTTCCCGGTAGCCTCTTGCCCGGAATGACTGGGACGCTTGGCGCATAAAACAAGACCTCCACTAGCATTTACCTGCCCACCCCAATGGGTTGGCGTAGTTCGTTCGACCCCACGAGCTATGGAATGAAAAATGTCACACCTAGCACCTTTCCACTGCATCAAATTGAATTATTTTGCAACAATGCGTTTGATTTCATCACGGTCAAACAGAATGGAGTTGACTAAAAATGAGAGAGGTTATTGTGGATGGACCCCACGTGCACCTGTAGGTCCAAACAAAACATTCCCAGCTATCACAAATTCTGAGAACTGCTTCGTCAAAATTTGGCAATTTTTTGGTCTCAGGGATCTTAAGGGACTTTGCCGGTAGCTTCTTGCCCAGAATGACTGGGACGCTTGGTGCACAAAATGAGACCTCCCCTGGCATTTACTCGCCCACCTTGATGCGTTGGCGCAGTCCGTTTGACCCCACGAGCTATGGAATGAAAAATGTTACACCTAGCACCTTTCCACTGCATCAAATTGAAGCATTTTGCAACAATGCGTTTGATTTTGGCACGGTCAAACAGAATGGAGTTGACCAAAAATGAGAGAGGTTATTTTGGATGGACCCCACGTGCACCTGTAGGCCTGAACAAAACATTCCCAACTATCACAAATTTTGAGAACTACTCCGTCAAAGTTTGGCAGTTTTTTGGTCTCAGGGATCTTAAGGGACTTTGCCGGTAGCCTCTTGCCCGGAATGACTGGGATGCTTGGTGCACTAAACGAGACCTCTACTAGCATTTACTCGCCAACCCTGACACGTTAGCGTAGTCCGTTTGACCCCACGAGCTATGGAATGAAAAATGTCACACCTAGCACCTTTCCACTGCATCAAATTGAAGCATTTTGCAACAATGCGTTTGATTTCGGCACGGTCAAACGGAATGGAGTTGACCAAAAATGAGAGAGGTTATTGTGGATGGATCCCACGTACACCTGTAGGTCCAAAAAAAACATTCCCAGCTATCACAAATTCTGAGAACTGCTCCATCAAAGTTTGGCAATTTTTTAATCTCAGGGATCTTAAGGGACTTTGTCGGTAGCCTCTTTCCCGGAATGACTGGGACGCTTGGTGCACAAAATGAGACCTCCACTAGCATTTACCCGCCCACCCTGATGTGTTGGCGCAGTTCGTTCGACCCCATGAGCTATGGAATGAAAAATGTCACACCTAGCACCTTTCCACTACATCAAATTGAAGCATTTTGCAACAATGCGTTTGATTTCGGCACGGTCAAACGAAATGGAGTTGACCAAAAATGAGAGAGGTTATTATGGATGGACCCCACATGCACCTGTAGTCCAAACACAACATTCCCAGCTGTCACGAATTCTAAGAACTGCTCCGTCAAAGTTTGACAATTTTTTGGTCTCAGGGATCTTAAGGGACTTTGCCGGTAGCCTCTTGCCCGGAATGACTGGGATGCTTGGCACACAAAATGAGACCTCCACTAGCATTTACCCGCCCACCCTAATGCGTTGGCATAGTTCGTTTGACCCCACGAGCTATGGAATGAAAAATGTCACACCTAGCACCTTTCCACTGCATCAAATTGAAGCATTTTGCAACAATGCGTTTGATTTCGGCACGGTCAAACCAAATGGAGTTGACCAAAAATGAGAGGTTATTGTGGATGGACCCCACGTGCACCTGTAGGTCCAAACACAACATTCCTAGTTATCACAAATTCTAAGAACTGCTCCGTCAAAGTTTGGCAGTTTTTTGGTCTCAGGGATCTTAAGGGACTTTGTCGGTAGCCTCTTGCCCGGAATGACTGGGACATTTGGTGCACAAAACGAGACCTCCCCTGGCATTTACCCACCCACCCTGACGTGTTGGCATAGTCCGTTTGGCCCCACGATGAGCAAAACAAAAAATATGGCACCTAGCAAGGTTTTTGCTCTTAGGATCTTAAGTGACTTTGCTCTTACAGAACAATGTATCGGTAAAGACCCTAGTTTTCATAAGGGGAGACATGTGATTTTAAGAGGTTTTTGGGAATGTGACTTTATCCGTCCACTCCTTATCCAATGACAAGTTTATTCTTAGAGTTTGATGGCTTTTATGAGCATATACACGATGTTGTTTTAGGATAGTCATAAAGGGCAGTTTTTGGACAGCCATGTGTATCTTTTTAACAATCATAAAGGGCAAGTTGTACATGGACTATGATAGTCCCAAAACTCATATAAATCATCCATTTTGGTGTTTGACAACCTTATAAATCCATTAGATCATTTATACAAACCCTAATGCAACTTATAAACCCTCTTTGCATAGTAATTTCATGAATGACTGTCTTGTATGATTGTTTTGTCCATTTTAACAGCCCAATGAGGATTGTATGGTGTTGTGATCTTCATGATTTTAACTTGATGCAGAGATAGGATCCAACTCAACATGATAGAGGCATCATTTCAAATGGATTGAATTGCAATAGTCAAAGAGCCAACCTCCTATCAGTGAGAGTTCAATGATAGTAAATAGAGAGCTACTTGACCATAAATAGGATTTACATACATACATACATATATATATGATCTCATAGGCATCTAGGTTTCATACACAAATTGCAATAGTTGTAGAGCCAACCTCCTATCAACGAGAGCTGAATAATAGTAAATAGAGAGCTTCTCGGCCATAAATGGGATTTGCATACACACACACACCCAACTAAAATAGTATCCTTATTGGCCTTATTGGCACCTCCCCCCAAGATGTAAGTTTTTTTATGTTTATAATGTGCCCCTAGTGTCCTTATTGGCCTTATTGGCACCTAAAACACAAGAAAGTAGATTCCACCAACTTTCAATTACAATTGCTCTCAAGCCCTAACACATCCATACAGGGTTGTACTAAACAAAGAAATAGCAGGAAAATAGTAAAATCTGTAAAAATAGAGTTTCTTGACATTAATCTCATTCAAACTTGTCTTCAATTCATCTTCAAAATGTTTTCAATACATCTCCAATGCCTTTTCCACGAAGGTTTATGCATATTTATACATGATTTTGATGAAACCAATAGTCTCCAACTAACTTTTGAGTACCTGACTGTTCATCTTCCATACTTTTGCATTTTTTTTACATTTTTCATATGACAACTTTGACATATTGACAAGATGAAGACTAAATACATGATGAAATGGTTTATCATGACCTTATTAGATTTCAAGCTACTATGCTTGATTAGGGCATATAAGAAATTTTGTCATATTGATTCTATTGATTCTATTGATCTAAAACCATTCTCAATGCTAAACATATCATCAATGGACTAAAGAACTATCATCATAATGTATGGCATCATGGGAAGTATCATGACATGCACATAAGGAATTTAAATTATATTGTATATCAAGGTGTATATATATTAAAATCTAGTCCATAATGGTAGATGTATACAAAAATTTGGCAAATATGCCAACTCAAAATATTTTTTACAAAATGTGGCATATGCCATGTCTCAAAATCTATATACAATCTACATGCCAAATAGCTACATCAAATACTACAAGTCCACTTGAGCCTCAATCTGTGATGGATCCTCAATCTATGATGGATCCTAAAAAATTGTCCTCTTTGTACCAAAATGTCTAGTAATTGATGGAGGCAAAGTTTCCTACATTAACAAGTCAAAACACAAATTTGATTAATCTTTTCAATGGTAAATAAAAATAAATTAAAGTTAGAAAATAGATTCTTATCTACTACAATTAAGAAATTTCATTTATTAACATACATCTAAATCACTACAATCAACTATAAGACGGCTAGATAAACTATCAATTATGTAGAAAAATTCAATTCAATTACCTTGACTCTATGTTGTTGTTCGGACAATCGTTCTGCAAATGATTTTCTCTTAAGACGATCAGATGTCCTAGTGAAGCATGATGGCAAAGGTGGCACATCACTCACATTCTCAAGAGACTACATAAAAGCAAAGTAACATTGAAATAAATTAATATATAATTATTAAACAAAATAGGAAATGCATACATTTAAAAAGGTTAGATGTGTTACACACAAACAATCTAGAGTGCACTACACAAAAACTTATCTACTAGAAAACAAGCACATACCACCATCGAGGCCTCCTGCATCAATTGAGGACTCTGAATTATCAAAATGACAAGAATGTAAGACTCTAAATAACTATAATCAAATATTTAAGTTTTCTAAATTATCAATTAAAGTACAATTTAATCAAATTACCTCCACCCTTTGTTGGCATTGAGAAATCCATTCTGCAAATGATAGTCCATTGGGTCGATCAGGAGTTCAAGAAAAGACTATTGGCAAAGATGCCACATCATTCACATTTTCGATTGACTATAAAATAAAATTAACATCAAGATATAAATTAATATATAATTACTCACAAAGAAATAAATGCATAAAAAAAAAGTTGATGTGTAGAACAAATTATACCGGCAAGTCCAAGCCAAATTGGATGAAAGACAAAGTTCCATGATGAACTTCTGTCAACTCCTCCTCTGTCATCAACTGTTATCCCACTTAGATACATTAGTACTAATAAATTTGTTTATATATTCAAATGGAATAGACCATAAAATTTAACTTTAAATTTTACCTACATAAAAGATTGCTCATGCATTTCTCCTTCTCTATGGTTCACTAATCCGGTAGCTTCTACTCTTGTCCCTGACCCCTCAGCTTGAGTTCTGGACCCCATTTCCTCATCTCGTGAATGGAGATTATACTCTGATGTGTTCAACGGTGGCCCACTACTCTCCATAAAAGGACCTAAGCATAAATGATTGCAAGAATCGCAATGATGGGGCACACATAAATGTGTGGACGATGACGGTCTAGTAGAACCAGGTGATCCAATATCATCGCCTTCATCATGTGCTTGTGCAAATGGAGATGTCTGTATAATCAAATGCTCGGTCAAAGAGTGTATGGCACTAAGGCCCTATTGTGTTGCATTTGCAACAATGTCTGGGTGCTACATTGGGGGTGGAGAAGGGATAGCAAGAGGGGGAATATAGGGACCTTGTACTTGTCTAATTGCCCTAGGTCTATCTTGAGGCATTCCCTTACCCACTCCTTGAAACTCTCTAAAATCAAAATAATTAACATGTTGACCCATGACGAACTCTGCATAGAGTTTACGAAGGAAATACAAAGGTACATCTAAATTGTTGTTGGGTGGTTTATCAAAAACCATCCACCAATGATCCCAAAAGTTCTAACTAATGCCCTCATGAATACACCATTTGATTGAAAACTTGGGCTTACGAACATCAACATGCAATCCGGTTTTAGGGTTGACAAAGTGTTGGGCTAACATAGTTTTTGTAATCTCTAATTCTTTGACTTCATCATATGACAAACCGTTAGCATATTTGGCCTTCTTGGCTTCTGGCCATTGCCTAAATGATTCGTGTTGGGTTGACAAGGTTTGAACATGATTAATGATTCCCTCTAAATTTGATGTCATTGTAGACAATCGAGGGTGGCGGCAATACATTTCTATGATCCTACTTATTTGATCAATATTTCTTTGAATATTCTCTTCTATTGTTGGAGGGGGAGGGTTTGGTGGTGGAGGGTTTGGGTTTTCATTTTGTGCATCCATTTTACCTAATTAAAATATAAAACATACCCACTTAGCATAAAAAACCAAAAAAATTGCTTGAATATACAAAACAAACAAAAAAAATGTGAAAGATCTTACCTTTTTGGATCGGATATCCATTCTTCACCTCTGATATCTGTTCTTCAAAGATGACACTACGTTTTGCAAGCCGCGGGTTTGCAAAAACGTGACCCTTTTTCGCTTTTTATGTTTTTCAAAACGGATATCCGTTATCAAAACGGATATCCGTTTTCTTTTTCTCAGTTATTTTCATTGTTTTTTATTTTAGAATTTTAGCATTTTAGTATTTAGGCATTTTAGCTATAAAATACAATCCAAATTTTAGAAAGACTGTATCATATGAAAGGAGAGATTTTGGACAAACTATCAAAATTTATATAGGATTATGATGATATATATATTTGATTTTTATATGATTTACTTATACTAAGGTATCTCATAGTATTTCAAAGGCACTTTTGAATAGATAATTGTCATAAATTTTTTGTAAAAGCAAGTAGTTTTGGTGTAAATTCTAACAAATCATTTCATGTTTAACTTACATATTAGATGATATTTGTGTCAACAATTGAGATCAAACTTGTGACACTCGGGATCAACCTCTCATTTTTCTATACCTATTCAAATTCCAAGACAATCATTGGATTGATGTCATTTATTTTCTAAAGGTGACAAATCAATTTAGCACATCCTCAACATCATTAGATTGATGTCGATAGAGAGAGCAAGATAGAGAGAGGGAGATATCTATAGAGAGGTAGATACAGGTTAGGGGTTAGGGATTAGGGCCATTATTTAGGGTTTACAGATTTAGAGAGAGAGAGAGAGAGAGACTACTTTTGACATGCAACCGTAAACCCTAAATAATGCCCCTAAACCCTAAACCCAAGTAACCCTAAATGATTCCCCCAATTCCTAAACCCTAACCCCTAAACCATAAACCCTAAATAATTCCCCTAAGCCCTAAACCCTAAACCTAAGAAAGGGAGTCCTAGTTTTCTTGTATCCATTTCCTTCGTTGATAAGGGAGAGGGAAAGATAGAGGGGAGAGATAGTATATATAGGAATGATAGGGGGAGAGAGGTAAGAGATAGAGAGATTGGGAGAGATGGCTAGGTGCAGAGAGATAGAGAGGAGACAGGAAGAGATAGAGGAGACGAAGGGGAGAGATAGGGAGATTGAGAGTTAGAGAGATGTCCAGAGAGACAGGGAGATAGAGGAATGATAGGGGAGAGAGAGGCAAGAGATAGGGAGAGATAGATATAGGTAGAGAGAGAGGAGATAGATTGGGATAGATAGAGGAGACAAAGGGAGAGATAGGGAGATAGAGAGTGAGTGAGATGTCTAGAGAGATGAGGATAGAGATTGAGACCTGTGGAGGGATGATAGAGAGAGGGAGATAAGGGAGAGATAGGGATAGAGAGGTGGAGGGATATTAATTTTAATGACCTCCAAATTTTCCATAAATTCTTCTCCACTGAACCCTAGACCATCACCCAAATCCTTACTTTCCTAATAAAATCCCTTCCCCAAACATCATTTGATCATGTGACTCCTTCCATTACTAGACAAGTGCCCAGGTACTTTCCATTATTCATCTAATACTATAATCCCAATGTCATAGCTCACATTCCCACACCTACATTCATAGACTCCATTCCTCCTATTGACACCATCGTTGATAATCATTATATAAGGACACTCCCTTGAATAATAATTAAACCATGGATTATCCCATATCCCCATCTTACACTTTCCTCACCTTTGAACCCTTAGAAGATGACATTTAGCTATCCCCACCATTACCAATCACACTTTCCAGCAATCCCACATAAGACACCTTACCCATCACTTCACCTAGGTCATCACCAATTAAATCACCTCATTACTCCATTTAACCATACCCATACCACCCCTTTCTCACTCCACAACCTGTATTAACGCATGATTAAACCTAACCCCTAACCCCTATTTCCTAACCCCTAAACCCTAAACTTGAGAAACCATAAACCCCTAAATCCTAAACACTAAACCCAAGAAACCCTAAACCTCTATCTCTCTATCTCCCTATCTCACTATCTCCCCATCACTATCATTCCTCTACCTCTCAATCTCTCTCCCTATGCTTTGACCATGTCCCTCACTCTATATCTCCCTATTGGTCCTCTCTCTCTAAACACTAAACCCTAAACCTCTAAACCTTAACCCCTAAACCATAAACCCTAAACCCTAAATAATGCCCCTAAACCGTAACCCCTAACCCCTAACCCCTAAACCCTAAACCCTAAACCCTAAACGCGAGCAACCCTAAACCCTATCTCCTATCTCTCCCTTATCTCTATCATCCCTCTACCTCTCAATCCTTCTCCCTATTTCTCTAGACATCTCGCTCACTCTCTATCTCCCTATCTCTCCCCTTTGTCACCTATATCTCTCCCTATCTATCTCCTCTCTCTTTCTATCTAGCTATCTCCAAAACTGAGAAACCCTAAACCCAGGTACACCCTAAATCCAATCAACTCTAAACCTATATCTCCCTATCTCTCCCCTATCTCCCTATCTCTATCATCCCTCTACCTCTCTTGATCTCTCTCCCTATGTCCCTGGCCATGTGCCTCACTCTCTATCTCCTTATCTCTCTCCTCGGTCTCCTCTCTCTATCTCCCTATCATTCCTCTCTCACTATAAACCCTAAATCCAAAACCCTAAACCTCTAAACCTAACCCCTAACCCCTAAACAATTTAAATCCTAAACCCTAAATAATGCCCCTAACCCCTAAACCTAAGAAACCTTAAACCCCTAAACCCTAAACCCAAGTAACCCTAAACCACTATCTCCCTATCTCTCCCCTATCTCCCTAGCACCTTTGTCCCTCTACCTCTCAATCTCTCTCCCTATGTCTCTGGCCATGTCCCTCACTCTTTATCTCCCTATCTCTCCCCTCAGACTCCTCTATATCTCCCTATCATTCCTCTCTCTCTATAAACCCTAAATCGAAAACCCTAAACCTCTAAACCTAACCCCTAACCCCTAAACAATAAATCCTAAACCCTAAATTATAATGCCCCTAAACCCAACCCCTAACCCCTAAACCTGAGAAACCTTAAACCCCAAACCCCTAAAGCCTAAACCCAAGTAACCATAAACCACTATCTCCCTATCTCCCTATCACCTTTATCCCTCTACCTCTCAATCTCTCTCGCTATGTCTCTTGCCATGTCCCTCACTCTTTCTCTCCCTATCTCTCCCCTCAGACTCCTCTATATATCCCTATTGGTCCTTTATCTCTCTCTAAACCCTAAACCCTAAACCTCTAAATCTTAACCCCTAGCCCTAAAACCCAAAATCCTAAACCCTCTCTCTCTCTCTCTCTCTCTCTCTCTCTCTCTCTCTCTCTCTCTCTCTCTCTCTCTCTCTCTCTCTCTCTCTCTCTCTCTCTCTCTCTCTCTCTCTCTCTCTCTCTCTCTCTCTCTCTCTCTCTCTCTCTCTCTCTCTCTATATCTCTCTTTAAACTGTAAACCCTAAACCCCTAAACCTCTAAACCCTAAATAATTCCCCTAACCAACCTCTAAACCACTTCTCTATATATGTGCAACTAATACCACTTTTTCATTGTTTTCCACATTTAATTATATTCTTTTCCATTTTCCAAGTCCTACATTTGTCCAAGTTGTATTTTTTGTCAAGTTTTTAGTCTAATTGTTAGTCTCAGCTCTCATGGTTATTAAGATGTTAATATAGTTATATTTATCCTTAGGTAACATTAATTTACACATTGTTGCACAAACAACCACACTGAAACATAACCTTACCTAATTAAGGTTAACCTTTAAGGTTCTTTCATAAATGGCGAGCTTAACAGATCCAACTAGTTCAATGTTCTTATAGTCCATGCTTACCCTTCCAAGAGAGTTCATGCCATGTTAACTTTGCATTATGTCCTAACATATCACATGAAGGACATCATCATCACAAGGAATAACAATGTCATGAAGGATTAACGAAGGTGTAGCTTCACATAAAGTATCATTCATAATTTTATCACTAGAGGGTAAGGTTATATCATGTGTATCCTTCTCAAACCATGTATCATGAATCAAATCATATGAAGGATTGGGTAAAGCAATTTAGGGCATGAAATCCAAAACGGATATCCATTTTGTATTTCTAGAAACGGATATCCGTTTCAAAGTCAAACTTTGCCAAGTCGCGAATTTGACTAAGTAAAAACGTGATTTTTTCCTATTGCTACTGTTTGGCCCGTGATGATCCTGCACATACCCAAAAATGGATTCTCATATTTCTATGTTGCTTAATAAAGAGATGAGGAGA
This sequence comes from Cunninghamia lanceolata, assembly GCA_027924645.1. Taxonomy (NCBI): domain Eukaryota; kingdom Viridiplantae; phylum Streptophyta; class Pinopsida; order Cupressales; family Cupressaceae; genus Cunninghamia; species Cunninghamia lanceolata. The sequence goes on along the minus strand of BSBN01001038.1, from coordinate 6,336,108 downwards.
AAGTCTAATGGTGAAGGTTATAAGGATGTTTTACATGTTCAAGGAATGCCCAAGGACAAATATGGGTCTAAAGGGGAATTGAATAAATCTAAATCCAAGTAAAAGGGATGGTCCAACAAAAGAGGACATGCTAAGAAGGAATGTACAAACATGAAGAAGAGCTTTGATGATTCCTCCACAAAAAATCCTCTGATGATAGTGATAATGATGCATTGTTTATTTTTGTTAATGTTACTAGGCATGACTCTTTGATGATTGATTCAAGTTGCTCCTACCATATGACTTTGAGGCACAAGTAGTAGTTTCTATCATACCAAGCTTATGATGGAGGAGAATTTTTTTTGGTAACAAAAATACACATCAAATTGTTGGTAAAAGAAAAGTATAGTTGTGTTTTAGTGATGGGAGGGTGAAAACTCTCTATGATGCCTTGCATATTTCAAGACTTAAAGAAATATTTTTGTATCCAAGTTGAATGATTCTAGAGTGCATGTGACAGTTGATAAGTCTAGTTGTAGGTTGGTAAGAGGGAGTTAGGTGGTAGCAAGAGGATTAGATGTGGGACTTCGTTTAGGCTTGATACCTCCACATTTTGTACTTATACGAATGTAAATAGCACTTCTAAAAAATACATGTATGTTGTGGTACCAATATTTGAGGCACATTAGTGGAAAAAGTAGATTCAAACTCTAATTAATAAAAAGATGGTTGATGTTTTTTTCTAATTACATTGATGAACATTTTTAATTTTGTGAGAATTGTGTGTTTAGAAAGAAAATTATAGTTTATTTTCCTATAGGAAGTAATAGAGCAAAGAGATTATTAGAAGTTAGTCACTCAGATGCACGTTTGGTCCAATAGATGTTGGTTTATTGGGTGAATATTTTTATTATGTTACATTCATTAATGATTACCCTAGATGTACACCTAGGTTTATTTTTTCATTCTAAATTTAAAATTTTCTCCAAATTTAAGGATTTTAAGGCACTTGTAGAAAAATAGTCAAATAAGAAAATAAAGGTGTTGAGATTTGACAATGGTGGTGAATATTTCTCCAAGGAATTTGATGATTTCTATAGACATGTAGGTATTTTTGGAAAAAGACTACCCCTTATATGCCTTAGAAAAATAGGGTTGCAAAGAGGATGAACTGAACTTTAATGGAAAGAGCCAAAAGTATGATGAGTGGTACATAGTTGGATTGATGCTTTTGGGCAGATGCTGTGACTATTGCTTGTTACTTGATTAATTAATATCCTTGTTTATCTCTTGTAGAAAAAACTCCTTATGAAGTGTGGACAAGTAAGAAACCTTCTATTTCACATTTAAGAGTTTTTAGTTATGAGACTTTTGTTCATGTACCTAAGGAAAAATGATCTAGAAGTTGGATCTAAAAGCACATAAGTGCGTCTTCATTAGTTATGGTGAGAATATAAAAGGTTATAATTTTTGGAATCCTCTAACCTTAAAAATGATTTATTCTAAGAATATGATTTTTAAGGAACAAAGGAAAAGGAAGGAAAGAAAATAGTGTATTTGGAGACTAAGGTTGTGAAACAGGAAGATGCACATGTTGAAGAATAGAATGATGGATTAGAATATGGAGAGGAAGAAGAGCATATAGGTGAGAGTTTTGAGCAAATTAAGCATGCAGAGGAACAAATAGAATTCATTACTCCAGCCTTGAGACAATCTATGAGATAATGAAACCTGATTCATAGGTATAGCCCACCAAAGTTTTTTTACATGTATCTGCTTTGTCATGTATTGATGAACTGAGATATTTCAGGGAGGCTCTCTCTTTAGATGAACATGATTCTTTATGAGGGACATGAAGAAGGAGATGATGGCATTGGGAAGATGTGACACCTAGGATCTTGTGAGTTTTCCCAATGGAAGGAAGCCCATTGGTTGGAAATGTCTTTTTCAAAAGAAATTTAGAGTAGATGGTAAGTTAGAGAGGTATAAAGCTAGATTGTTGGCTAAGGGATACTCCTAGAGAGAGGGAGTTGATTCTTTTGAAATTATCTCTCTTTTTGCTAAATTGATTTCCATTAGATTCCTACTTCATATTTTTATTGCTTGTGATTTTGAAGTAGAGAAAATAGATGTAAAAATTAATTTCTTACATAGGGATCTTGAAGAGGGAATTTATATGTGATAGCTAGATGGGTTTAAGGTGAAGGGAAAGAAGTTTTGGCTTACAAGTTAAAATAGCCATTGTGTGGTTTGAAATGATCGGCTTGAATGTGGTATCAAAATTTTGGTGCTTTTGAATTGAAGTTGAGTTATGGTATCACTATGTTTATATTAAATTTATTGATGATCAAACTATAATCATTTTCATGTATGTTGATGATATGTTAGTTATTGGTAACAACAAGATGGTGATTAGGGAGCTTAAAACTCAACTTTCTAGAGCATTTGAAATGAAAGATTTAGGGGCAGCAAAATTCTTTTTGGGAATGGAAATCAGCAGGGACAAATTTCATAGAAATCTTTGACTTAGTTAGAGTAAGTATGTTGACACTATTCTGCAATGGTTTACTATGCATGATTATAAACTAGTGATTATTCCTTTATCTTTTGGCACTAATATTTCATTAGATACGTGTCCTAAGTTTTGGATCTTGGGTGATATTCACCTACAAAGAGTTCCTAAAATTATAATTTATCTACAAGATGCAATGCATTGAGATTTAGTAAGTTCCAGAAGAGAAAGAGTTTATTTGTAGTCTGGTAAACAATTATAGAATAAAATGCAGTGAGATATAATTAGTTTCATATTTTTTTGTATAGTACATGTAAGTTAGTTTACATGTGGTGATGTTGTGGTAGAAACTACAAGACATTTGGAGAACTCAATACCACATACTAAATTTAGTGTTATTAGATGCATGAATAATGATGTAGGTACAAATGCGATAAAGTTGGAGTTCATGTGGTGCAATATAGAGAGGTGGTTAAGTTTAGGAGGGTGTTTTGAGGTGCTACAAGTAGTCAAAAGTGATAAAATGTTTCTCTAGGCTACCACAAGCCTTGAAGCTGGTAGTGGTGGCTATACTAGAAACATGTGTACACCTATAATGTTTGGTGAGCAACTATTGATCTATTATGTGCAGTAGAAAGTATGTATACATGGTGAATATCTATGTGGAGACATCATGTTTAGTGATATATGTATCATGGTGACATCATGGTATGGTCAGAATATAGTTGTATGATTCTTGGTATTTCACAAGTTGGTTGGATAGTTAGGTAGTTGGGATTTGACGATGATGTCTATATGTATTATCTCATGTAAAGGAACCAATGTTGGTCATGTTTGTAAAATAGGAGACGCTAATTTTGGGTGATCGTAAATGAAGATTTCCAATTGGATTGGATGGTAGACATTGGAATGTTGATTGCAAAATAGTATGTTGTAATACTATAGATTGAGACATGTTGAATTAAATCTTTAACTTCTAAATAATATAATGGTGGATATCTTTTGATTGTGGTTTTTATCCCATAAAGGTTTCCCATGTAAACATTGGTGTCTTGTGTAATCTTGTGTTTGCATACTACTTCATGTACTTATGCCAATATTGTTAGATAGAATTGGTAAATACTATTGACTATCATTTGGATCACATAATCTTAAGTTTATGTATCCTAATATATCAGTCAACTACAATAGGGGTTAAAATCCCTAAAATTTGGTATCAAAGTGTAGGTTTTTGTTTGGGAAGTTACTACATCATTGGGAGTCCAAGCCCTAGTGTGTAGTGGTACACCCTACAACAATCAGTTTGTTACAATTTGTGTATATATAGTCACAAAGGATAACTTTGAAGGATTTTGTGAGAAAGTAGAGTGGTATTAAATCTATGGCTAGCACATCAAGGTCTAAGATTGAATGTTCTAATGGATAGAACCTTAGATTGTGTAAGTTCAAGGTGATAGATATTGGATTTGGTCATGTGTTGAATCATGTTTCAAGTGTATGACCTAGAGATCATATTTGGTGGTATGTGATTACCTTCTAGCATGATGGATATGCCCCTTTATCCTATGGTTATGTGCAGTGGATGAGTTTTCATATTAGGTGCTTACTTTTAGTCCCCTAGTTACATGGGAAAGAACTAGTTGTATTGACTATTGTATGGACAACTTAAGTTGGGTTCATGGTTTGAGCCCTTGGTTTTATGAAAGCACTAGATGATTAGTCATGGGTTACATATAGGCTATGGATTTGGTCTATTGATAACCTAGAAGCTCCTTGACAACCTAGTTTCTCCATTTGCATGTATTTAGTGATGGTTGTGGAATTAGTCTTCTAGTGACCTAAAGTTCTTGGATAACCTCTTATCTTTTTGGAAGATTGTTTTTGCATGTATGGTTTTACAATTTTTACATGTTAATGTTGCAAATATATGCCCGATGTGTTGTCATTGATGCCAACATATCCTTCTGTCAGAAACAATGAAGACAATGCAGAGGAGTGATCAGTAAATCCAGTAAAGTGAAGATCAGATTGCAGATATCTTCACTAAGCCTCTTCCCAAGGATACCTTTGAATATCTCATGGAGATGTTAGGGGTTATTACCCCTCCAAATTAGAACTAAGATGCACCAAGGTGCATCAGTCTGGTGGAATTCTCAGTCATATCTTGAGATCTGGATTGATGAGAGAATACTACTCTAGGGAGTAGTTAGTATATGTTGGAAATCATTCTGAATTAAGATGATTGCAAATATGCGCCCTTTTCCATTGATGTCAAATGGGGAGTGAAGTCATGTGAAAAACTTCAAAGTAAGTAGTTGCTAGTGAAAGGGGGAGTAGTGAAAACAAGTGGTTACAAGAGAAAGGGGGAGAAGTTCTTGTCTTGATGGTGAAATCAATTTTTCACATCATATGTTGCCATCAATGACAAAGGGGGAGATTGTTGCAAATATGTTCCTGATGTGTTGTCATTGAGATCAACATATCCTTCTGTCAGAAACAGTGAAGACAATGCAGAGGAGTGATCAGTAAATCTAGTAAAGTGAAGATCAGAGTTTAAGGATTAAAGGGTTTGTAGAGGGTTGTTTTTTGTTGCTCCAGTTGAGATTTGAGAGATCCACATAAAGATTTGGAAAAGTTATGGCCCTCTGAGTAGAACAGGTTTCTGTAATTGTTCTGTGATAACAGAGTGGCAAGAAGTTGGTCTGGATTGGTCCAGTATGGGAATATTATGATCTGCGGATCTAGAGGCATGTCTGGGATGTTGGTGTGTTTCCTCAACTCAAGTGGTTCATGGTTTGGAGATCTGGAAGCAATCTTTCTAGTTTGGCATTCATGACAGTGTGCATTCTTGAAGTTCAGTATGAAGATGCGAGTGATTCTGGTGATGCGAAGTGGTGTGGTTATTCATGTTGACTTAATTGTGCTTGTGGTGGTCTCTGGATCGTGTGGCTGTTGTGTTGGTGGTCCACATTGACAAAGGAGCTCGTGATTGAAGGTTTCCTCTTGATTGTTGTTGTTCTTCCCAGTCTTGGCCGACCAGATGTTCCTAGCATGTTGTAAAAGATCTAAAAATCATTTTATGAAGCATGACGTGTTAATGGAGGAAGATTCAAATCTCAGCTATGATTGGCTGATAGTGTAAAGATCCGCGTTAAGTTTGGCCAACCTTGTTGATCATTCCAAGATGGATAGAGTATATTAATACTTGTTGAAGAGTTGCCAAACATCATCCTTGTGCAAAACAGATTAAATCTGAATAAAGGATCAGAAGCAGAGCAGAGAAGAAAAGGAGCGAGAACAGTATAGAGTGTGAAGATAGTAAAGAAGAATCTGAGGCAAAGAAGAAGTTTTGAGCATTCATTAAAACTGAACCAGGCATGAAGTAGATGCTATTTCTTAGTTAATTCATTCTGTTCTAAATTAATTTTGTAGGCAGTGAGCCTCCTCTTTTGAGTAGTGAGCTCTGGGCAGTGAGCCCAAAGGCATTGCCTTCTATTTTTCTACAGTATTTTTAACAAGGTACAAATCTTTGTGGGTTAACCCCCACCGTGGTTTTTCCCTTGACTGGGTTTCCACGTCAAAATCTTGTTGTCAAGTGTGTTGATTATGTTTCTACTCTTATGTTGTTGATCTATGCTTTAATGGTTACATCACTAATTTGGTAGTAAGATAATAAAGAAGGTTAAAAGTAGAAAAAGATTAAATTGTGGGACAACTGATTCACCCTCCCCCTCTCAGTTGTCCGGTCTAATTCCAATAGTTAATTAAAATTTATGATATTGTAGGTCTTTGGAGACTATTGTTCGAGGTATTCTAGAAGGAGATAGTTGCATATTTGTACACATTCTTTGTGCATGGTTTGAGGAGGAGGGTTCTAGCCTTGTTAGGTGTGGAAGTGTTGGTATGTACTTGTTCATTTAAAATTTCTACACTTTTTCTTATTGGGTTCCTAAATTATGTTTAGTCTTTTTTTATTTATAGCAATTTGGATCTAGACTTGATCTAGTATTTGAATCATGGAGAATCTGTGTGTTATCTCTAATTGTCTTGGTTTTGTATTTTATTGGTGTGGTGTTGAACCTGTATGTTTCATTGATTGAGATCTACAACTTGTACAATTATGTGGGCTATCTATACTTGATAGTTGCATGGATAACTAGGATGTGGGTTGTTTATACCCTTATATTTTTCATAGTATTGATACAAATATTGTCAGTTGGCTATGTCAGTCATCATGGTGCATTAGTATGTTTGTTACGGTGAGGCAGAGAGATGGTGTTTAGGAGTACTTGAAATAGTTGTACTTTGGAACCTATAGCTATTGACTATGGTGGCATGAGAGGCTTAAGATCATAATTTAGTGGGGGCTTTGTGCAATTACATAGTCAATCATATCTTCTTAGTTGGATATCTTGGTTCTACTTTGAGAACTGCTAGTGTTGGAGTTGTGCTTCTTGATTGTGTGAGGACCATGTGTGATCTTCAATTAGGAGATATTTATCATGGTTCTATGTGTAGCTTGGGACCACCTTCAATGAGAGATTTGACAGTGATGGAATCTATTACTTTGTGATGGATGATCTTCTATAGTGGTTTTTGGGGTCATGAAGAGCTCCTAATACCTACCTTATGTGAGAATTGAGAGTTTATTGGCATCTTTAGTTTTATTGATAGAGGATATTTATCTTCATGTTTTTTGAAGATGTAGATAACTTGTTAGCATGGAGGGCTCTTCGAGTCTTTGGTTGAGTTATTGTTTATGATCTATTAGTTTAGACAAATTATCCTTCGTTTAGATGATGGTTTATTGTGCCATGGTGGACTCTAGATTACTATTTATAGTTTTTGGCATGATGAGTATGCTTTAGAGCATATCTATTAATAGGAATAGTTGATCTTCCTCGGTGAAGATACAAATCATGTAGCTAGTGGGAGTTCCTAGAGTTTGCATGCTTTCTTAATTGCAATGGGAGCATTGGTCATTATTTGGGTAGTAAATCATGGTATCATGATAATTTTCTAGATTCTAGACTAACCATGCAATGTGAGCACACTCTCGGTGGATATGTTGGATGCTTTGGTCATTTTCAAACTAGAAATTTCCTATGTAGTGGGAGTCTGAGGGAGGCATATGTATCATTGGACTATGGTACAAGGGTTTTTAGGTATATTTTATTTGTTACCTATGGAGACAAACTTTATGTAGTACAATGAATATATAGGAACTTTTAGTTGTGGATTAAGCTAGATATGTTGATAGTAGAAGGTCTACCAATGATGTGTGTACCCTATTTTGAGGTATGGTTAGTTGGATGTATTAGTGATATGTTGTGATTGTTATTCTAGTTATTGTTGAGTATTTTGTGGGTACTTGGTCTTGTTTAGGAAGTTATGTGACAATATTGGTTTTAAGAGTCACGTAGTGGTGAATTATGATTCATAGAGTGTAATTTATCTAGTAATAAATACTATTTACCATGTTAGAACCAAATAGCTTGGTGTGTAATATCATTTTATAAGGGAGATGGTTGAGACCAAGAAAGTTTAGATGAAGGAAATTGATATTTAGGTAAATGTTATTGATTCTTTGACAAAACCTATAAGTAGTGCCAAGTTCTTGTGGTACATGCATGAGATGGGTTTGTCCCTTTCTCATGCATGAGGTTAACTTCTTGGGTTGAATATATCACTCTCTCCTATGGTAAATAACAAGTGAGAGAATAGTGGGACTTGGGCAATATTCACCTGTAGAGAGTTCCTGAAGTTAGATTTATCTATAGGATGCAATGCTGTGAGATGTGGTAAGTTCCAAAAGAGAGATTTTATCTACAATTTGGTAAATAGCTACTAAATATAATATGGTGGGATATAGGGAGTTTCATATGTTGTGGTACATTATGCATGTTGGTTTACATGTGGTGATGTTGTGGGACCAATTGCAAGACATTTAGAGAACTCACTATTACATACTAAATTTTTAGTGTTACTTGATGATAGTGATGTAGGTGCACATATGATAGAGATGGAGTTCATGTAATGCAATCCAAAGACATGGTTATGTTTAGGAGGGTGCTCTAAGGTATTACAAGTAGTCAAAAGTGATGAAATGCTTGTATATGCAATCTCAAGCATTGGATATGGTAGTGGTGTCTATATTGAAACATGTGTACATCAATAGTGTTCGATGAGTAACTATTGATCTATTGTGTGTGGTAGAGAGTATACATACATGACCTGACTATCCATGTGGAGACAACATGTTTAGTGATATATGTAGCATGCTTCAATGCCATGGTATGGTTGAAATATAGTTATGTGATTCTTGGTATTATGTGGGTTGGTTGGATAGTTAGGAAGCTCGGATTACATGATGATGTCTATATGTATCATCTTGTGTGAAGTAACCAATGTTTATGACATTCATCGGTTGGAAGAGGACAATATTAGGTGATCATAGATTAATATTTCTTATTGGACATTAGACAATATATGTTGAAAGGTTAATTGCAAAATGGTATGCTATAATATTGTAGATTGAGACTCTGCAAGAGACATGTTATATTGAATCTTTGGATTCTAAATAATATAACAATGGATATCTTTTGGTTATGGTTTTTCTCTCTAAAGATTTCCCATGCAAATATTGGTGTCTTGTGTAATATTCTTGTGTTTGCATACTACTTCATGTACTTATGTCAATGTTAGATAGATTTCAAAAATATTGTTGACTATTTTTTGGATCACATAATCTTAAGTTTCTTTATCCCAATATATTGATTGACTGCACCAAGGATTAAAATGTCCAATGTGCTAAGTTGGATGATGATTTTTAAGATATGTATATGTCTTATGGCAATTCTATTGGTGGCCAACAGTATGCAATGATTTGTTCTAGATTAGATATTCCCCAAGTAGTGGGACTTCTTAGTAAGTTTATATCTAGCCATGGTAGAGAGCATTGGACTTGTGTTAAGAGGGTATTTAGATATTTACAAGGGAATTCTAATTATATATTTTTCATCATGGTTCTAATGATGTGGGAAAGTTATTAGATATATAGGGCTTTGTTGATACAAATTAGGTAGGTGACTTGGATATAGTTGAAAGTCTACTAGTGGCTATGTGTTTTCTATGTTTGGTAGTGCCATTAGTTGGATGAGTAAGAGATAGCCCATGATTTCTTTGTCCATTATTGAAGTAAAGTACATGACTCCTATGCATGCCTATGAAGAGGTAGTTTGGTTACAAATATTTTGTTCAAGAGTTAGTTTTGATTACAAGGTGGTTTAGATTAGATGTGACGATCATAGTGCTATTTGTTTTGCTAAGGATCCCATGTACCATGCTCATATGAATCATATTGATGTTTGGTATCACTTTGTTTGTGATATGGTGGAGAGTGGTAAGCAGATGATTCATAAGGTTGACACTCAAGATAATGATGCAAATTCTTGCAAAACCAATGAGCATAAATAAGTTCTCATGGTATAGGGAGGCCATGGGCCTTGCATCATGTACTTGATTCATTTTATGTTTCTTATTTATGTCATTGCAATGTATAATATCAAGTGGGAGAATGTTAGGATAAGATGATATTAACCTTGTAATCCTATGTACTAATGTTAGAAGGTCTTCAACATCTTGGGAATGGATACTTGAACACCAATGTAGGTGGTTGAGAGATATTATTATTTTAATAATTTCCTAGTAACTTGGAATATTAGTTGTAGTGGTATTCATGAGGGAGGTTACTTATGACAATGATAGTTATAAAGTGATTTGACTTCATTTACACCACTTTCCTAATCCTAGGAGCTAAGAAATAAAGTGGAGCATCTTGTTATGATGGGTGGGGTCCACTTAGTTGGCCACTCCATTTCAAAGTTCCATTGTGATGGGTGGGGTCCACTTAGTTGGCCACTCAAAGACATTGTTAGTAATGGTTGTTATTCATGGAGCACTGACTGATTGGTCATGGGGTGTAGGATTTTTTCCATACCATGGGTTTTGGGAAACCATTCAAGGTTTTACCTCTCTAGTTCTTTATAAATTAGATGTGATGGATAGTTGTTTTATGGGTATTTTACAAGTGAAGGTTATGTTTCCAAAATGTTTTCAAATTGAAAGAAAAAGTTAGATATATTATCGCAACATATTGTTATTGGACTAATGCAGACTTATTCTCTCTTTAATGGTGGAGTTTTTAAATGAAAGGATTTCTCCACATCATGTGTTTGATGATTCCTAATTTTCTGATTTAAACTTCCTCATATTAATCTAATGGTAAATTAGTCACATCTTAATCAATATTTTAGATTTACATACTAAGTGAGCAAGTTTTTACTATAGTAGTTTACCCTATTTCTCAACACTTCTCTCACCTATGTAGATAATAATGACATATGTAACCCTTGATTTAAGGTCACCAAGTGCCTTCATTGCCTTATAAATTTGTAATAGATGGCAGCTAAGTGTCACCTATGTCTAATCAAGGCCACCTCTATTTAGTTAATCGAGTTATCTCACCTCCTAATTGGGATTCATTAGGAGTTAATTCATGACCCCTTAGACAGGTGTCATATTGACTCGTGCATCTAAGAGGCCTACATATTTTTACTTTACTCTTTGTATTGTGTTCCATTTTATAATATTGAATAGAATAATATTATTCTTTCAGTATGAGTTTGAGACTAATTCATAGACATTATGTCTTAGGTTTATTTTTTCATCACAATATCTAACACTCACTAAGGCTCATAATATCATCATATAATGTAGGAGAAAGCAATGAGGCATGGATAGTTTCTACATGTGAGGCTAATGAAATATCATCAATATGTATTCTAACATCATGGGAAGTATCACAATGTGAATTTAGCTATCATGAATATTGATAGGGTGCACATGAGTTGTAGAAGAATGATCATGAAACACACCATCATGTATAAAAGACGATAGCATGTCAAAAGAAAATAACTCTATGGATATAGAATAATCACAATATGTTGAAGGGATACCATCATAAGGTGCAATAATGCCATGAGTAGGTAGGGAAGATGTAGCTTCACCATGTAATGGGGTGCTGCCACAATAATAGGTTACACTTTCTGGGACATCCTAATTTTTGTTGAAATCACGTATTTTTAGAAAATATAATAATTTAAGCCTTGAAAGGTTTTATTTAAAGGATTTTAATTGAAGAGGGTTTGATCAAACGCCCTGAGATTCAAACCCCCTTGGATAGAACCCCGCTAGTTTTAAACCATGCCTATAATGGAGTCTCCTCTACACCTATCAAAATGTTGATAAAAAAACACTTTTGATTTACCTTTTGGGGGATCAAATGAATTAATTTAAAATTTATGTTTTGTAAGTATGTAGTCCTTATTATAAGCTTCCCAAAAAGTATAATTTTAAATATATTTAATTTGATTATTATATTTATTTTTTATTTCTTGTGAATGTAGGTTTTTCACTGAACATCAAGTTCTCTATTCTACACACATGGAAAATTAGTAAATTAGTAAAAAAAAAATCATAAAAATATCTATGCCCTAGGTATTGATGTCTTTGTTTCAACAAAAAAGAAAAAATAAATTTCGATACATACAAAAAAAAGTTATGTTTTACAGAATATGCCTATGTCTAAATTATAATTCGTTTGACTTCAAAACATAATTAAAAAAAATTCAACAAAACATTATGAAACCAAATGCATGCCCTATATATCGATGTTACCAATCTAAATTTAAAAGAATTGAAATTTTATCCTTTGTAGAAAAAAAGTTATGTGCTACAAAATACACATCACTTTAAAAAAATGTTGTTTACTATTAAAAACTAGTTACCAAAGAAGATGCAAAAAAAAATTACAATTTAACTCCAAATTTTTTTTAAAAAATATATTTAGAATCTACAAACAAAATCTCACAAATCACTAGTTCGCATCATCTTCAAATTCCTAACAGTTTAGCAGCTATAGATGTCAGAAAGTGAAGATTTAGTTCAAAATGTTAATTTCAATGTCATGTTTGGCCAAAAAGTGTAACCCATTATTGTGGGATGACCCAATGTATTATTCATAGTAATGGAGAGTATAGGTATATTGTTAGTATCATATACAATAGATGTACCTTGAGTAAAATCCAATGAAGTAATGGTTCTCAAACATTAGACTCTATCTAAATACTATCACTATTTATAGAAGAAGTAGAAAACACATGAACATCATGGATAAATGTAGTAAGTATATCCAAAAGGGAAGGAACCTAGTAACCATCAAATCCCTAAAGGAAGAGAATGTGCATATGTCATGGTACAATGCTTCCATAGCTAATGTGATCCCCTTTATATGATTGAAAGTCATGAGTGAATCAAAAATAGAAGGATCACATGTCATAAATTGTATAAATGTGTCAAATTTAGTGAGAGAAACATGAATAAATACAAGGGATAGAAGGCCATGAGAATCAATGATGTAAACTAAGGATCTATCTAAGGATTTGAGAAGTGTAGGGTTCAAAAAATTATGCAATAAGGGCTCAAAAATCCTAATAGCTGGTATAAGATCTTATGTATGGCAAAAACAATCCTAAAGCATATCTAAAACAAGTGCAAAAATGTAAACCCTAAATTAATGCAAGGTTGGGTAAAAGATAGGATATGTGAATAAGCACCAAACCCTAAAATAAGGATGCATCAATGAAGCACAAGAGTGAAGAAGGAAGGTTAAATGTGAAATCCTAAAATGCAAATATAAAAATCCCTGATAGTGATATGAAACCCTAAGGGAAACTAGGTCATGTAAGGAAATCAACTTTCCTTAAACTTAATCTAGACTAATCCAATAGAATGTATACACATAGGGATAAATTAACCTAGATTAATTCAATGGCAAGTTGTGAGCATAAATATCAAGAACAAGAAACATTAAATGCTAAAGTATGGAGAGTAAATGTGATAAATGAAAGTACTTAGCTCTGAACTCGAAGGCTCAAATAAACCTAATGTGGCACTAAATTCTAGATGTCTCAAGATTGAAAACTAGTTCTATGTGACTTCTTTATCTCCAAATATGAATAGTCTACACACTTTGTGAGGGGTTGAGTCCACGGGTTTGTGTCTTTTTTGTAGATGTGGATTTATCTTGTAACTCATGGAAATGATCTAGCTATTATACACTTATGCTCTTTAATTCGCTTGGTTTGTCTCTATCTACTCTGTTATCTAGCCTGGTGATATTTATTAACACCTTTAGAGATTTGTTAGCTTTCTATAGAATGAGTTCCCTGAGGACAACCCCTAAAAAAGGATTAACTTTATGGTCATGCCAATGATTAAAAAATGGAAAGTTTTAACCATGTAAATGCTTCTAGGATGAATGTGTGGATTTAAGTTCATTTTGGTGCACCAATGGAAGTGTTCTTAGCATGCTTTTCTCTTTGAATGTTAATGATTACTAAATGATCAAATGAATACAATTGAATGACTTTAAATACAAGTACATAGCAATAAATCATGCAAACATGTGCTTAGTTGCCTCTTGGTTGGAAAGGAATGAATTAAAGTTGGCTAAATTTTAATTTTAATTTTGAAAAGTCAAGGATCACATCCCTAGGTGTGGGTTTGGAAATGACCCAAGACATGAGAACCAGTCAAATCAAGTGGATAGTAGAATATATATGGATAGGTGTATGAATGGGTATAATCAATGCATGATCTAAGTGAATCTATTGGAATGTGTGTATGAAAAAGGTGTATATAAATGTATAGGAATGTGTGTGTATGAGGATAAGTAAAGGTTAGGAGAAAAGTTTGACATCACATAAAATTACACCATTTGTCAATATGTAAATTCATAAATTGATATGGTGTAAGATGCGAAAAGAGCTCTAATCAATTATGAACTACTAGATCAATTTTCCCAATCAAACATTGGAACACAAGCTGATGAAGACTTTTACACTTGGCTCCTATCCTCAAGGGAGAACCAAGTTGTCTGGGCTGTGTTCCTTTGTTGTGATTACAAAGATTAACAATAACAAGATTTAGGGTTACAAGTGATCAATTGGACTAAGTTAACAACATACAAATGTTACAGAATAGATGTACAAAAATAGAAAGCAAATTTGAGAAGATAACAGAGAGAGGAACCTAGTACCAGAAACTAAAGTAGAATGTTGAGGACACATGAGCTGGGCACTAGTGTCTAGATGAGCAATATGCAAAAACTGGGAGCATATTTGGAAGGACGGGAGGGAGAAGAAATTGGTATCAAAAGCAGGAATAAAAGGGGCAGGACACTAGTGTTGGGCGCTAGTGTCTTGACAATTTTGCCTAAAATTTTGTTGATGATATCTTTCACAAACCTTTTTGTCTTTATGTCGCTCCTTGCTATCAGAAGATCTTGTGATCTGCACACATAAAAGATGAAAAATGGTTGTGCTACATATGGGGGCTTACCTCAGTCAAACCTCATGTTGGTGTTCCCACCTCCACAACAGCAATGATGATGATGATAGAGAGTGTGTGTTTGCGATGAACAGAGGCAAATCAATTGATAAAGATTGTAGTAAATAGATACAATGAGATGGAGCTACCATGAGCATGAAACCCTTGTTGGATTGAGGTCGCAACATGCATCACCTAAAAGGAGTTGTTGGAGAAGGAAAAAGCTCTCTCAAAGACCTGCAAGGGTTAGTGCATACAACAATAATCTTCACAAATAGAGAGCTTGTAGTGAGAGAGAGAGAGAGAGCTTATTAGAGAGAATCTTCGTGTATATCATGTGTGTCAAAATAAGGAAGAGAGGGTTGTTTATATATGAATCCCAAGTACTTTTCGAGGGGGCAATTAGTTTGAGGCCGACAAGGTGCATCACTTAAGTTAAAAAGGTCGACATTCAAATAATATCTTTTGAAGACAAATTAACCAGACACTAGTGCCCAACGCTAGTGTCTTGGTAAAATTTGTTCTTGAAGTGCCATTTGACAAGGGACTTAACCTTGTTTCTCAAAAAAGTAGTGAAATATGCATATATTAAGAAGAGACAAACATACATGCTAAAATGAGTGCCAAACCTAGTGTGAAATTGTAAGCGGCGATAATTTTTGACACTACATTTAGCCCCCACTTTAGTGTGCATATGAACTTATGTTCACACACACAAAAAAGTATGGAGAAGCCAAATCTCTTCACCAAAATGTTGAAGTCGTAGAATGTAACTAAGTTGAGAGATGTGATAGCCCCCAAGCTTAGGATTCTACGAATCTATAATGCTTAGATAAAAAGGTTACACATACAAGGCACAAGGCAAAAATCACACATATACACACAAAGCATACATGGAAATTGGAACATACACTAAGCATACATGGAAAACATGAAGCATACATCGGAAAGCACGAAGCATACAATAACAAAGTCGGTAAGTGAAACACATAAGAAAACAAAAGAAAGATTTTTGAGTCAGCAAAGTAAAGAGACCTCGATATGAAAGATTGTCTCAATACCATGCGTTGTCCCTAAAATATAACGGAAATAAAAGAAAACCAAAAATAGAGGAATTCTTAAATGTAGATAGTGTTGATAACTGAGAGGGGGGTGAATCAGTTATCTTAGTTATTTCAGCTTTCTGAACTTTCTTGATAATTAGTGCAGCATCAAATCAAACAAGCAAACATAACCATGAAATAGAAATACACATGACACAATATTTTTGACGTGGAAACCTTGTTAAGGGAAAAACCATGGGGTGATTAACCCAAGATTGTATTCTCTGTTAGAAGAATGGAAGTACAAAAATGGCACTTGCCAATTAGGGCTCATTGCCCGAGCACACTGCCTACAAGAGACACACTGTCTACAATTTATAAATAATGTAATACAATACTTGAACTGATAAGGAGCATCAACACATGCTGGAGTTTAGTTTTGGTTAGGCTCTGTATACTGATCTGCTGCACTTCATCTTTCCTCTTCTTTATGCTGCTCTTCTTTTACATACCGAATCTTCCTTTCTGCTTTTATTCGGCTCTACTGCTTTTCTTCGCACATCACTTTCAATCACGACACCACTCATAACTAAATCCGCCTTGTATATATATCCACACAAGTGATTTCATCACCTTTCTAGTCGGCACCCAGAATAGTCAATCTTTTCACAAACTCTATTTTGTCGGCTGAATCCTTGCACACTAAATAATGCGGATCAAGGATATACTTGTGAAAATCACTAATCATGTCAGCCAAACATAATTCATGCCTTCATAACCTTTACCAACATCAGTAACACATCTGGAATAATGTCTGATGTTCTGCCAGTCAGTTCTTCCTCTGTTCACATTGTCACTTGGGAACCCGACACTCAAGCATTCATAGCTCTTAATCCTTTCCACACTGGAGGCTCAAACCTTGGAATCTATCAATCAAGATACTCCTCTTGACTTCCCCAAATCTGCACTTCACTGAGATACTTCTACTGAGAGATCCGGACTTGTCTGTTAGACCTTACTGACTGCTCTGTTCTTGTTTACCGGACCACAACATTCTTCACTCTGACTTCCGGTATAGACATACCATGTCCTGCGGATGTGTGGGATGAACTTTGTTGCAATCAATGACAACATTCATGAATCCATATAGTGTCTCTTGCCAACAATCTCCCCCTTTGGCATTGATGGCAACACTTAGTGAAAAATGACTAAGTGTTTACACTATGCTTCCCTTGGCTGATGCTCTATTTTTATATACATTTTCTGGAGCTCCCCCTTGGTTGGATTCCTCATTTTTCACTGCTCTTCACTCCCCCTTTGACATCAATGGCAAAGGGTAGGGTCCGCATATCAAAACTTTCAAAAATTCAACTATACTTAGCCGCATAAGTATATACATATGGCATACTTACATATACTTAAGTATGTCTGCAAAAGTTGTCTTCAATTGAATAAATTCTGTAGCCCAACTTTGCTTCATTCTGTCCAAAATTGAAATATGACCGCTCAATAGGAATGCAAACACATCTGCCCTTTTTAGATCTGTTGGATCATTAGTCTGTGCTGTGATTTAAGCTTCACTTATGGCCTCATGCATGGCCTCTAACTTAGGGACAAGGATCCTTCTAAGTTCACCCATCCGGCTAATTATGTTCTACCTTTCCTTCTCAAAATTCTTTATTGCATTTGTGATTGCAATAGACTGACACTCTTGATTAGCTATAGAGGATGAGAGAGGATCAAAACTTTGAGACAGACTTAATAGTTTATCCTCTTGTTCTTTTACTTTCCTCTCAATATCTTTGGTCACTGTGGGCCAAGATAAGCAAAATTTGTACATATTTCTGCCATCTTTAAGAGCATTTTCCAAGCTCTTTATCCCAATATCCATAACTTTCCTATCATTTGTTATCAGACCCTGTACTTCAAAGAGTCTCTTGTCCAAAAACTCCTTTCGGACCTTTTCTTCAGTTGACTTCTCTAGAGAACCAAAATGTGTGCTAACACTGTTGACTAGAGTTTTGAGATTACCAGATATGGAGGCTGTGGGATCTTTCTGAAACAATGGCATAATCTTTTCAAGCACTCCGGAAGTAGCTTCTATCAACTCACAGTCTTCCATGTGAGACTTCAGGAGTTTTTCTTTAACCTTTGCATTAGCAAATGAGGCTATCTTCATTGTCTGTACTGAAGAAAGAGAATCAAAATTAAATGGTCCTTGTAGAAGCTCCGATTCATCAATCTCCATTGTTTCTTTGTTCAGGAATTCTTGGACAGTTTTTGCAGTGTCTCTTGCCGGAGACAGATTTTTCTTTTCTTCTGCAGACACAAAACTGTCTTTTGGAGCTTTCTCTCCTTCTATAGCCTTGGTACTGTCATCTTCTTTGTCCTTCACTTCTGCTTCTTTCTCCTATATTCTTTCTTCTCCTGTAGATCCGGAGACTGTAGGGGAAACCAGAGGAGAAATGTTAGTCTGTTCAGGGCCCACCTCTTCTGACATTTTCTCAGTAGATTCTTCTGCAACATTTGTAGTTGAGGGGTCAGTGCCCAAATCCTCTATAATAGGAAGATTAAATCTTTTGAAGGCCTTCCAGAGAATCTCTTCTGTGTCCTTGGCTACCTTGTCAATCTCACCAAGCATAAGCTGATTCATCCTTGCTTTGCTTCTGAACTCATCCTTACAATCTTTGAATACCATATTCATTGTCTTGGGGTCGATTGAAGGATATAACTGAATTGCTATTTGTTCCCAGATTTCTAGGTCTTTGGCTTGGGCATTGTTCTTTCTTATTTCTAGTTCCTTCTCCAAGCTTTTGGGGATCAGAGATATAATTTCAATGAATAGTTTGTTGTAGATATTTAGATACCTGACTGTGGCATCTTGTAATATCTTATGATCTGCTTCACCATAATCATCATAGAACTCAACCATTGGCTGAAGATTTCCATCCACTGTGACTGATTTGATTATGTCATCAATGTGGAGAGTGGGTTTTTCAACATATTCCTTTGTCTTTTCTTCTTCCTGCTGTCCGGTAGAGGGTTGACCGGATGTTTTCTTCTTTTTCTTCATTTTCTTGATTTCTTCATCAGATTCAGTCTCCTCTTCATCCTTTTGACTGGCATAAGCTCTTGTAGCTTTTGTCTTTGTTCTTTTCTCTCCTTTGCCAGATGATTTTTCTTCCAGTTCTGATGTCCTTGAGCCTTTGGCAGTGGTAGGTGCAGATCTCCTTGATGATCTGGTCCGGGTGGAAGGTTTTGCCGGAGCACTTTCCTCATTTTTTTTTTCTGCCTTCTTCTTCTCTTCCTCAGCCCTTTCCATCTTTTTCCTGTGGGCATCAAGTGCCTCCTTTGAGATGCCAAGGCCTTGGGCAACATTTTCTACTTCTTTTCTCACCTTCCTCTTGATTTCTGGTTCTCTGAGTTCCACATGAATCTTTATACTCAACTCCTCAAAGGTTCCAAACCTTTCTGCCTTTGGATCCTTTGGTTGTCTTAGCATGTGTTGAACATGCAGCTCCACAATTTGCTCATTAACTTTATACCCCATGGGCATGATCCATACAGTTCTTAGTTCTACTGCCTCCATTAGGCACTGATCAGTCTCTACCATAAAACATACTATGTCTTTGTACTTCTCAACAATAGACTGGGGAATCCTTTCTCTTGCTTGCATCATGTTCTGGAAATTCTTGAAGTATCCCCACAGGGCTGTATTTTGTGCTTTGACATCATCAAGTCCATGCAAATAATCTCTGATTTGGATAGATACTGGTCTATCATTCTCCCACACCCAGCCATTAGATCCGAGAAGCTCATTCATAAAGTAGAAGAATAAGCACAATATTAATCCACCATACTTGAATGAATTCTTTTTATCTTTCTTTATTTTCTATAGATTCTCCAAGAGTTGGTTCAAGAGAAGCTGACAAAGATTGTAGTTTGCATCCTTTCTTAGCATTTCATAAGCTATGTAGATGGTTGTTCCAGGTACTGAATTTTCCCTGCTAGAATGATATATTTTATATCCAATGATCATGGAGGAAAACTTGACATCTGAATCAGAGATGTCATCTACTATCATTGCTCTTTTGTCAAACTTGGATCCGGTAGCCTCACTTACAGTTTGATTCTTCACATATTTAAGAACAAGAATCCCACCAGATGAGTGTAATCCGGTAACTGCCCTGATGGCATCTTTTGTGATTTTGAATGGTCCATTTAACCACATGAAGTTGTCATGTATTCTGCTCAAAATATACTTGACCCATTCATTCTCAGTAAAACAGGGGAAATGTATGTATTGTGCAAAGTGCTTATTCCGGAGGCCCTTGTATTGGGGTTTGAGCTCAAATGCATCGTCTATCAATTGTTTGTGAAAGATATCTCTTAGTTTAAATTCCCCAAACTCTTCAACATTTGCGTGTATGTAAACCCTAATGTCTTCTGTGTGCAAAACACCATGCGGAACACTAGAGAAGGCTCCTAGGGGATCTACCTCCAAGGATTTGTATGGATGCTTCTTAAATATGGGGCGAGGTCTATCAGAAATCTTTACTATATTCAGAGTAGCCATCATCAATGAATCTTACTGAGAGATATCAAGAACGAAGAATACCTTTTACGCTGTTTAGGGCACACGATTAAATCCGGATTGAGTTGTATGAGGAATCATCTTGATCTTTGGGAGAGGTTGTTGCAGAGCTCCTTTTCTCTTTTCTTCAAATGTGAGTGTACAAATGATGAGCGAATGAACTCTTTTATTTCTGAGAAGCCCTAATTTTCATTCTGCAATAAATGCGCAACCTAATTCATTCCAGTTAACCTTGTTGGCCTTATTCAGAGACAAAACCTTTCCGGATCACTAAGATAGATTTCAAAGTTATTATAGGAGAGTAGTGATAATCTATCTTCCTTTCATTAGTCATTTGATCTATTTGCAGA
This sequence comes from Cunninghamia lanceolata, assembly GCA_027924645.1. NCBI lineage: Eukaryota > Viridiplantae > Streptophyta > Pinopsida > Cupressales > Cupressaceae > Cunninghamia > Cunninghamia lanceolata. The sequence continues at coordinate 6,315,180 of BSBN01001038.1, read as the reverse complement.
TCAAGACACCATAGTTTGAATCATACCAAACCGAACTTGTAAGGAATCTATTTTTAATGGAAGATTATTTTACCGGATCAATTCTGGAGGGATTAGATTCTTCAAATCTTCTTGCGGATCTTCCAAATCTTAACCATAGTTTATTTGGATGCTTCCCTTATGAACCCTTTAATCCACAACTCTTCTTGTGCCAGTACCGGCACCAATTGACTGGCTGGGGGAACAAGGTTTTCTTTGTGTCTCCCCCTGAGCCAGAGCTCACCCTTTTTAATTTCTGGAAGGAATATCAACACCAGAGTCTGGTGCGGATCCATGCTCTACATTCTTTGTACTTTTCTTCACCCAAATCTTGTTCATCTCACTTCAAACTTCATCTGCATTTACTTTTTGTTTTCCCTTATCTTGATTCTGATTATAATATACCAGACCTCTTTTATTCTGATTCTTGCTTCTACAGAATTTTGCTACATGACCGGATCTATTGCAAATTTGGCAAACAACATTTCTTTACATATTTGATTGATATCCTCTTGATCTGCATTGATTAGCCATATGACCCATTCTATTGCATGCAAAGCATCTATCTTTGAATGAATTGTTCATTTGCATATTTCTGCATTCATGAGATTTGTGACCATACCTTTTGCAGTTGAAGCACTGTCCGGAGAAGGAAGTATTAGTCTAATTCATTCTCCTTCTGCATTGATTAGCTTTATGACCAAAGTTATTGCAGTTTTGGTAGTATCCATTGAAGGATGGATATCTTTGGGCATTAGGCTGCCTTACGGAGGTCTTCTAGGCCTGTTCCTTGGATTTTCTGATCCAAAATTCTTCTGACCAGATCCGGAGCTTTCTCCTTTCTCATATCCCAAACCACACTTGTCATCTATCCTTTTTTGACTTCCAAGAAGAACTTCAAGTTGAGCAGAACTTATCTTGAATTTCTCTTTATATTCATTTGTTGTTTGAAGATCCCTTTTGAGAGAGACAATTTGATCCTCAAGTTTTTCTTCATTATCTTTAGCATCTTCAAGATCAGATTCAAAATGTCTGATAATTCTATCCATCTTGTTGCAATCTTCTGATTTCTCCTTGAGAGATTGTCTTAGATTATCTTCAGTTTTTCTTTTCTCTTCAATCTCTTGGGTAAACTTTATAACTCCTGATTTCATTTCATGTCTTACCATAATGATTTCTTTTGATAACTTTTCACATAACTTGGTTTTCTCCTTCAGATCTTCATTTGCATCATTTGCTTCACCTTGACTTGCCAATTGTTGAAGTAGCTCCTTTCTCTTTTTCATAGAGAGACTTAATTTGTCTTTTAGTTCTCTCATGAAATCATCAGCCTGTTTGAGTCTTTCCTTTAATTCATTAACTTCAGAATTTGACTACTCAAGATCATCAAGGGCAGTCTTGAGTTGCTCCCTTAAACCATATGCATCCATTTGGATTCCCAGATCTTCCTCAAGCTTTTAGACTCTGTTTAGGAGGAACCTGGCTCTGATACCAATTGTTGATAATTGAGAGGGGGTGAATCAGTTATCTTAGTTATTTCAGCTTTCTGAACTTTCTTGATAATTAGTGCAGCATCAAATCAAACAAGAAAACATAACCATGAAATAGAAATACACATGACACAATATTTTTGACGTGGAAACCCTGTTAAGGGAAAAACTACGGGTTGATTAACCCAAGATTGTATTCTCTGTTAGAAGAATGGAAGTACAAAAATGGCACTTGCCAATTAGGGCTCACTGCCCGAGCACACTGCTCACAAGAGGCACACTGCCTACAAGAGACACACTGTCTACAATTTATAAATAATGTAATACAATACTTGAACTGATAAGGAGCATCAACACATGCTGGAGTTCAGTTTCGGTTAGGCTCTATATACTGATCTGCTGCACTTCATCTTTCCTCTTCTTTATGCTGCTCTTCTTTTATATACCGGATCTTCCTTTCTGCTTTTATTCGGCTCTATTGCTTTTATTCGCACATCACTTTCAATCACAACACCACTCATAACTAAATCCACCTTGTATATATATCCACACAAGTGATTTCATCACCTTTCTAGTCGGCACCCGGAATAGTCAATCTTTTCACAAACTCTGTTTTGTTGGCTGAATCCTTGCACACCAAATAATGCAGATCAAGGATATACTTGTGAAAATCATTAATCATGTCGGCCAAACATAATTCATGCCTTCATAACCTTTACCAACATCAGTAACACATCCGGAATAATGTCTGATGTTCTGCCAGTCAGTTCTTCCTCTGTTCACATTGTCACTTGGGAACCTGACACTCAAGCATTCATATCTCTTAATCCTTTCCACACCAGAGGCTCAAACCTTGGAATTTATTAGTCAAGATACTCCTCTTGACTTCCCCAAATCCGCACTTCACTGAGATACTTCTACTGAGAGATCTAGACCTGTCTGTCAGACCTTACTGACTGCTATGTTCTTGTTTACCGGACCACAACATTCTTCACTTTGACTTCCGGTATAGACATACCATGCCCTGCGGATGTGTGGGATGAACTTTGTTGCCATCAATGACAACATTCATGAATCCATATAGTGTCTCTTGCCAACAGATAGAAGAATACAATGAGCCCACTGATTGCATTAAAGAGAGAAGACATACAGATAGACAGGGGAGCAATCAATATGAATGGGGAAGAGTACGTGACACTGGAACTAGCTTGCTATGTCTCTAGGGGTCATGTAAATCAAAATACCCTCATGTATCATAGGATAGCAAGAAGTGTTATGCTAGGTGACCATGAGTGTAACGAGTTGGGTCATATGAAGCACACAGGATAGCAAGTTGTATTATGCTAGGTAGCTCATAAACTACATGGATCATGGGCTAGCAAGTTGTATTATGCTAGGCAACCATATGAAGCACACAAGGTAGCAATTTGTGTTATGCTAGGTGGCTCATAGACTACATGGATCACATACTAACAAGATGTATTGTGCTAGGTGATTTATAAACTACCAATGCCTCAAGAAGCATAAAAATAAACAATGCTTCAGGGAATGTAAAAGTAAACATTGCCTTAGGGAGCATAAAAGTAAACAACACCTCAAGGAGCATAAAAATGAACAATGCCTCAGGGAGCCTATTAAATACTAACACCACAGGGGGTGAATGCTTCAGGGAGCCTTAAAATGAACAACATTGCAGGGGTGAAATAATATGCAACACCTTAAAGAGTGAAAATAAAGCAAGGTGCATGTATGGATGCACATGTGAGCAGGATATATGCCCCCCCTTAAAATAATTGCATAAAGCAATGTATGCAATTGATTTTAAGGTAAGGGAGAGAGGGGGTAGAGAAATAAGATCACCAACAATGGACTAACACAACTTCTCATCATGAGAAGGGAGAAGTTTTGCATCACATTTGAGGTGATAGGAATATTTAAAGTGGTCTTCCTATTAAGATAGAGGTGATATCAATGTCATAATAGAGGTAGTCGTAAAGTGATGATAGAGGTAAACTTGATATCATAACCAAGGACTTTCAATATTATAACAAAGCTAAACTCAATGTCATAATAGAGGAATCTCACAATGTTGTAAAATGTAAGCTTAATGTCATAACCAAGGACTCTCAAGATTATAATAGAGGTAAAGTCAATATCATAATAGGAGAGTCTCAAAATGATGATAAAGCTAATCTCAATGCCATGTGTAAAAGTTAAAGAAGCATGAAAGTATAGGTAAGCTTAATAGAGGTATATCTCGATGTCCTAGCAAAGTGCACCTAGCAAAGAGAAGAAGAAAGAAAATTCTGTGAAGATAACAATGTGTCCCCAATAATGTAGAAGATAGAGAAGGAACATCAAAAAGAGACTAAAACATCGATTCATTAGAAGAGGTCTATTCAATTTTTGCATGAAGAGAATTATAAGAGTCGATATGAATAGAAGTAGGCTCCATAGCTATAGGAGGCTGAGCTATGGGAGAAGTACATACATATGAGAAGCATCATATCCAATATCATATTCATCATGAGCAAGAAAAGTGTCATGACTTTGTGCGGATCCAAGTATCGAATCAATGGTATCATTATGTAAAGAAGGAAAAGGTACATCATAATATGAGACATGAATGACACCTGTATCCATGAGGTCTTGTATTATGTATTGTAATGCTTGACATTGATTGGTATAATGACCAAACACTCTATGATACCCACAAGAAGGAAGTGTGGAATGACTATGCTTGGAAAATTTCTTGCGTGTAGGACGGAGAAGAGTGATTAATTGATTCTCCAAAAGAGTGGTTAAAATACTCTCAAGAGATATAGTGGAAGGATGTCAAAGGAGAATTTTTAGCCAAAGTGACATTCTCAAAGTGATGAATGATATTAGCATGCTCACCTTTATCTTCAAGAGGGGGTTCATCCTCCCAGGAAAAAGAAGGGGATGAACAAGAATAGAGTCCATCGTGACAAGATAAGGGGTCTATAAAAGCATGAGCCTCATCATCATTCAAAGGAGAGTCATCAAAAGCACTAGAAGATATTTTTTCAATAGAACTTTGAGGATTATGTGGTGAATAAGTTTCGTCAACAGTGAGGATAGGTTCCTCACAAGTGATGAATAAAGATAGAGATATCTTTATATCCTTTGGGAGGTCCAAAGGGTTTGAATACATAACCAAAGGGGGGAGAGAAGACAAGGGGGTCTCCACATCTTTAGTGGTGTCCAAGGAGCTTGAATATGCAACCAAAGGAGGAAGAAATGATAAAGAGGTCTTCACATCCTTAGCGATGTCCAAAGAGCTTGAACATGCAACTATAGGAGGAAGAAATTAATAGGAAGAGACTGTTGGGAATTAAGGTGTCTCAACCTTTTCAAATTCCTAATGTTGTATTTATTTATCCCATGTTGAGTTGGCATAGTCAGCACCTTGTGTATATGCAGCAGGGTAAATTTTGGTGACTTTGGCAGCCGCGGTTTCCCCCTTGAATAATTAACGGGTGTTTAGGGGTAGTGCCCCCAAGATAGGGTCAAGGGGCGTAGCCCCTTGCGGGGTCCAGGGCAGTGCCCTCGTGGGGGCTTGGGGGCAACGCCCCTGAAACCTCAAACGATTTTTAATTAATGACAAGTGTCGGTGAGTATCTTTGCACGAGAGAAAGGCATCTTTGGGCGGTCAAGGGAGATTATGACATGTAAGAGGAATATGATATTTTTAGTTAGTGTATGAAGGATTCTATGACAGCTGTAAGGTGCGTAAGAGCATCTGTCGTAACCTATCTTGGGACCAGGCGCCCACTTCTAGATGGGATGTTAGACAAGTGTCCTTAGGCATGGGTTTTGGGGCATGAGTCCAAGATGGACGCCCATCTCTAGAAGGTTCCATATTTACCTTGTAAACTCTATATAAATAGGTGCTTGGATGGGAGATTGACAACTTTTGTACAAGTACTGTTATGCTGCCGGAATATCTCCAGATTCGACATTCGAAGACTCCTGAAAGAGCATTGGCTCTGAAACTGTATTGTAATCTGTTATTGTTTACTATAATACATTTGAGCTGTGTTTTGGAGTGTGGGGTTTTTTACCCGTAAGGGTTTTCCTGACGTATATCTTGTCTCTCTCTCTCTTCTATCTTCTTTCTGGTTATTGTGTTTTGCTACAATATCTCATGTTAATGGTTTAACATTGCTATAATAGTTAGGATAAAGTTGGATTTGCATAGCCCTCTCCTCATTAGATTAGTGTAGGAAGCATTTTCCACACTCCTAGCTTCCTTTCAGAGACATGGAATCATCATGGACTATGGTAGATGCAGCAAAAGTGGAAGAAGAGCTATCATCATCATCTTTCATGTGATAGTTCATGGAGATGAATGTAGTAAAGTATTCTAATATAGAAGGTTAGACATCCATAAGAGACATGAAGGTAGAAAATGAGATATACAATAAAGGATCTCATACATATCCATATCATATATGGCAGCTACATGATCTAAGACATATGGATGAAAATTAATGAAACTAGAATAGTATGCATGCAAAGATTCTAAAGAGAAATAACTAGAATAATCCATGATGAAGAAAATTTTATAAGATAAATAAGATGCAATAAAAGTGGCTAATCAATTAAACAACTAATCAAACACAACAAAGAAGGTTGCACAAATGTAGGATACGTCAGGTTCACCAAAATGTAAGATGGGAAAAGAGTTCTAATCAATTATGAACTAACTAGATCAATCTTCCCAATTAAACATTGGAACACAAGTCGATGAAGATTTTTATGCTTGGCTATTGTCCTCAAGGGAGAGCCAAGCTGTCTGGGCTCTGTTCCTTTGTTGTGATTGCAAAGATTAACAATAACAAGATCTAGGGTTACAAGTGATCAATTGGACTAAGTTAACAACAATGTTACATAACAGATGTATAGAAACAAAAAATAGCTTTGGGAAGATAACATAGAGAGGAACCTGGTACCAGAAAATGGAGTAGAATGTCGAGGATGCTGGAGCTGGACGCTAGTGTCCAAATGAGCAATGTGCAGAAATCAGGAGCAGATCTGGAAGGACAGGAGGGAGAAGAAACTAATATCAAAAGCAAGAACAAATGGGGTAGGCCACTAGCGCTGGGTTGCTAGTGTCTTGAGGGTTTTGTCTAAATTTTTGTTGATGATCTATGTCACAAATTTTTACGTCTTTCTATTGCTCCTTGCTGTTGGAAACTCATGTTGTAATTTGCACACATGAAAGAGAAAAAATGGTTGTGCTACATGGGGACTTGCCTCAGTCAAACCTCGTGTTGGTGTTCCCACCTCCACAACAGTAATGATGATGATGATAGAGAGTGTGTGTTCGAGATGAACATAGGCAAATCAATTGAGAAAGATCGCAATAAACAAATATAATGAAATGGAGTTACCATGAGCATGAAACCCTTGTTGAATTGATGTTGCAACATGCATCACCTACAAGGAGTTGGTGGAGAAGGAAGAAGCTTCTTCAAGACCTACAAGGGTTAGTGCATACAATGGTAATCTTCACAATTAGAGAACTTGTAGTGAGAAAGAGAGAGAGAGCTTGTTAGAGGGAATCTTCATGTATATCATGTGTGTCAAAATGAGGAAGAGAGGGTTGTTTACATATGAATCCCAAGTACTTTTAGAGAGCCTAATTGGGTTGACGCTGACAAGGTGCATCACTTAAGTCAAAAAGGCTGACATTCAAATAATATCTTTTGGAGCCAAACTGACAAGACACTAGCGTCCAACGCTAGTGTCCTAGTGAAATTTATTCTCAAAGTGCCAGTTGACAAGGGACTTAACCTTGTTTCTTAGAAAAGTAATGAAATATGCATATATTAAGTAGAAACATACATGCTAAAATGAGTGCCAAACCTAATATGAAATTGTAAGCGGTAACAATTTTTGACACTACACATAAATATACAAAATGTATAAATAAGTGTATTAAAGATATATGTGTGTAATTAAAGAGTTTTTATGAAATTAAAGGGATTTTATTTATACTTTCCACCTAATGTTTGAGAAATTCATGTGTAAATTTAATGTTATACTTTCCATCCAATTTTTAAGGAATTGATCTTGTTAGCCTTTAATACCATTTGCATCTTTTGTGTACAAATATTATAGGTCTAGAAATTTTTTTTAAAGAGTATATTGGAATATGGTTCTAGTTTTCTCTCATTCATTGAGTTTATATTGTGGGAACCGACCTTAAAACTAAAGCGTAAAAGTAAACCGTCGGCACGGTACCAAACTAAATTGCATATCAATGAGTCAATAAGCTAGATATAAATAATTAAAAATATACAATTTATGTAGAGTTATTTTTACTAGCAACGACTACTTTTTCGAACTTGATTTTATTTGCGGGAGAAATATCCAATCCTCACAGCGCCAATTATCATCGACTGGATTTTAATCGTCTGGCTTTTACAGATTTTTCATCTCTAGTTGAAATTTATTCCTTCTGCTTTGCAATCCAAAACTTTGGTGGAATTTAGTGTTGAATCAACATGTCTCTGAGGCCAAGTGGAAGGATGGACGCAAGAAAGAGGACGGGATACAAGGTGTCTGTGAACAAAGAGGAAGGACGCAGGAAGCGAGAGGAAAATATGGTTGAGATACGCAAGAACAAGAGAGAGGAGAGTCTGCTCAAAAAGCGCAGGGAAGGATTGCAAGTTCCTCTACAGAACAGCGTAAGCTATGCTCATGCAGAAACAGGCCTTTTTATTTTTACTCAATTCAGTTTTGCCATTTTTGTTAAATAGGGTCATTTGCACTTGTATATTTTAAACTGTTACTTGGTTGTATCTGTTGTTGGAATCGAATTTTAGAGCTAATTTATGTTTTGTTATTCCACATTATTGAAGTCGATTCTGACATTTCAATGAATTACTGTGAGGCCCCAATTGGTGGGTTTTTTGAGAGGATAAATCTATATGAATTAAATTGAAGCTTAGTGCTAAGGATTTATCGGTATCTGATGTTTTTGATGTTCAATTCCTTTGATCATAAAATATCAATGGAATTGGCTTTATGTTGTTTTAGGATATGAAGAGTTTGAATTCTGTTTGATTAATTGGCATCAACTATGGATTAAGTTCTTATAGCTTTTCTCTGGTTGTCTTCTTAAACTGAACAAAATTATTAGGTTTAGAATTGTTCTAATCTGCTATCTTGGAGCTGCAATTTCTGGTGAATTTATGAACTATGGATTGTTTTAGGTCTCTATTGACCATTTGATAGTTTTTTGGCACTGGGTTTTTATTTGGATTTTATCTTTTAGTGGATTGGGGTTTTTCGATGATATTTTTGTGTTTTCCAATCAGTGATCATGGAGTTAGTTGATTTTATAATGCGTCATCTATTCCATTACCTTCGGAGATGGACTTTCTAATCTTTATTGTAAATTGTTCCATTATTTCCACATTGCATCCAATAAAGTTGATCTCGTAACAAGCTTTCTAAACCCTTCCAAAGATATCTTCTGTCTTTTTTAGATTGCTATTGAAATTCTATTTGCTTCCTTATGGTTTTCAAGTTATGAAAAGTGATCTTAAATATAAGAAAACGTTGTTGAATAGTTTTTCCTTGCTACTCTTTTTTTTTTCCATCTTTTTCATCACTTTGTGGAGCCACTGAATTGATGTCTTTCATTGAAATATGATCTCCTTCAATTCTATACTTAATGTTTTTCTCCAATTCTATCATGTTTTTTTAAATAGTTGGAAACATTATCATCATGGGCAACTGGAATTATGTCTCAAGATGCAGCAGCACAACTAGACGCTACCATCCAATTCCGACAATTATCCTGTATTGGTAAGTTAATAAATTTCTGTACCAATTGTCAGATCCCCATTTGATAACATGCGGAAGGGAACCATATTTTTTTCTTCTCATTTCCCAAGATAATCTGTTCATAAATCATGTACTAAAGTACAAGAAGTGCATTATTAATATATTAAATGTTGCCTTTTAAAATATTGTTTTTAATGGCCTTCAATAAAAAGAAAGCAACTGGTTGAAGACTACAGTAATGGTTGTTCTGTGGTTGCATCTCTATTATTTATGAAGTGTGTTACAATGGATTCTTAAGATGCTTTTTGTGCAGTGCCAGATGCTCCGATTGATGAAATTATCAAAATGGGAGTTGTGCCTTACCTTGTTAGTTTTCTGAGAAGGATGGATACACCCCAACTTCAGGTAAGAATTGTGTACAATTTTACAACTCCCTGGAAGTATGGTATTTTTAGTACTGTAAATGCTTTAGTTTATTAATTATCGAAAACTGCATTAATATAGTCATAAGAAGATGATTATCATAAATTGAATTGTTGTTCAACATTTGTCCTAAATTAAGGGTCATTTCCAGTAAACCCCTTAAGTTGGGGTTCTTTTACTTTTGGGCTTTTGTTTAAATTTAACATTTTTATGCCACTTCCTATGTAGAGTTAGAGAGAGTCAGTCTTAATCTTCTTGTCCCTATTTGAACACTAGAGTGTATTATTTGCTATTACAGTTTGAGGCAGCTTGGGTTTTAACAAATATTGCATCCGGGACATCAGAACAGACAAGTGCTGTGGTTGAGAATGGTGCAGTTCCTCTGTTTATTGAGCTTCTCTGTAATCCCAAGGACGAACTGCGTGAGCAAGTAATGGACAATGTTTTTCTTGGTCAGAATTTATCCCATTATGTGTTATGAATCTTCATCCTCATTAAGTTTCTACTTGTATTTGTGTATTGCTATGTATTACAGGCTGCCTGGGGTTTAGGCAATATTGCTGGAGATTCTCCCAAATTCAGGGACATTGTACTCGCTAATGGAGGGATGGCAAATCTGCTCACCCTGTTCAATGAGAATGCCACAATTGCAATGCTGATGAATGCAACATGGACCCTGGCAAACTTTTGCCGTGGCAAGCCGCGTCCTCCTTTTGATCAGGTAAATATACAAACTATAGATGGTGATTTTTTGGTTTAATGAAATTTGTTTGTATATCTTTCAGTATTAGCAATGTATGACTTGACTTTGTATCATGTCTACTAATGGGTATCAAACTCAAGCTGCAGCAACAACCATTAGACATTGATTTGTGCCAATATTTTGTTAATTAAGGCAGATGATTACTTTCAGTTCTATGAACAAATGAGAAGTGTGTAATTGCTGCAAAAATCTCTTCGTAGCAAGTTGCCTTTCATGTTTAAGTCACATAGGAAAATGGAAGATATGAGATGTTGAATACTGAGGATCATAGATAAACTCATTTTGGTTTTTGAAGATTTTCTTTTTCCTATCTCTCACTCTTACAAGCATTTAAATGAATCTTAAATTGGCTGTATGAGGCACAGATCTGAAGGCTTCCTGTTATTTCTTTGTAGGTAAAGGCTGCCCTTCCAATTCTGAAGCGGCTTATTCACATGGCTGATGAAGATATACTGGCAAATGCTTGCTGGGCTCTTTCATATTTATCTGATGGAGACAATGATGATATTGAGACTGTTATTGAAGCTGATGTCTGTGGAAGGCTTGTCGAGATTTTAAGGTTAGTTCTCTAGTTAATATGAGATTCCTTGGGAATTTCATAGTAGTAACTCAAGTAAAGCCTGGTCTAAAAAATAGTATAGTATACATGCAGATGAACTATTTTATTTCATTTACCTTATGTTTTCCTCCCTCTGTTATAGAGTTTTTTAAAACAATTTAGGTACTACTTTGCTGATTATATCATGAATGGGTTCAATTGTTAATCATATTGATCACTACTTTCATTAAAGGTCACTAGTATAACAAAATAAATTAGCTCTTCCCAGAACGCGGCTAACCTATTTTTAGTTAGCACAGTCAAGATTTTTCTTACTTAAATCTAATGTGTTTATTTATCTCAGCAGTATAATTGAAGGAAATAGATCTCACATGTGAACATCCTATTCAACTAGTAGACTGTTTTTCTTGTAGCAATAAGTACACATGCATATGATCTTAGAAGAATGTAATTTCTTTTCTGGTAGGCATCCTTCAGCTGCTCTCATCGCTTCCTTGAGGACTATAGGCAATATGGTCACTGGTAATGATGTACAAACTCAGGTATTCCATACTTTCTGGTTTCTTGTTTAACCATACATGGATGTCTAGTTCTTCAATATGTTCTCATTTTACTTATTTGTACATTGGCATTTTGTCTTCTAGTATGTTGTCGACAATGGAGCTCTTCCATGTCTCCTCCCACTTCTCGCTAATGATAACAAAAGAATCATTATAAAGGAGGCTTGTTGGACAATTTCTAATATTACAGCAGGGAACCAGGATCAGATTCAGGTGATGAAAATGACATTTTATTTTTGTTTCTCTGTGAAGTTTTATCCTTGACAAGTGTATACTCTCTTGTTTACATATTTGGATGACTGGAACTACACATGTTCTCTAACTTGGTCATGTTTTCCAGGCTGTTCTTGATGCAGGAATTATTCCTCCACTTGTATGGTTGGTAGAAAATGCAGAGTTTGCCATAAAGAGAGAGGCAGCTTGGGCAATTACTAATGTCACTTCACGTGGAACCCATAAACAGATAGAGTAAGTGTTCAATTATTCTATGACTTGTTTGTCTCTTATATGTAGTTCTGAGAAACCAGCATTTTTGCCGAGATCCGACAGTATGAGATTAATGGATTGTCATAATGCAGGTACTTAGTAATTCAAGGTTGTATAAAACCCTTATGTGATCTTCTTAGTTGTCCGGACTCAAAAATTGTAGCAATATGCCTGGAGGGTCTGGAGAATATATTGAGAGTTGGGGATGGTGAAGGATATATTGATAAATATGTGACGTTACTTGAAGATGCTGGTGGATTGGATAAAATTGAAGCACTTCAGGAACATGAAAATAGCAATATTTATGAGATATCGTTCAGGATCCTTGAGAACTACCTTGCTTCTAATGATGAGGATGAAGGTGAAATATATCCTGATGTAGATACCATAGCGTTTGATCCTTCAAATCAGCCTTCTACTACTTTCAAGTTCGACTGAAGGCATTGGAGAGGTTTGTCTTTTAACATGTACTTTATTTTAATTTTTAACTGATATATTTGTTCCTTGCGGTTCACATCTGTATTGGTAATCTATTTCTTATTTTTTCTTCTGCAGTTAGATGTGGCAGATTGAGGTTTCTTAATTATAGTGGGTTTATTGAAGATTTCAGCTCAACTTGTTGAGGGATATGAAATTCAACGTAGATATTTTGTCCTATATATTCAGTAATGAAGAGTGAAGAAAGAGTTCTTATAATTTGTAGGTTCTTGGAAGCATGATAAATTACAAATTCTAGTGCATTAGACTCTATAGTTGAATTTTTCTATGTAATTGGCACATGCTCCTTAAATTCTTTATAATCTCAAATTTACTACAAGATAAAAGCGGGAAAACTAAAACCATTCTTATCTGGAACTTAAAATGTTACATTGTGTTTTCTATAGCTATCTACCAGTTAGAGGTATAATGATTCTTCTAGAGACATTAGAATTTATGATTGAATACAAATTGCTTGATGCTTCATATCATTTAAACCCAATTTATTTTCATATTATATTTGCAATTTTTTATTTTTATAAAATTTGATTGTTTTTTTATAAATTGTAAATTGAATATGATATTAAATAGTGTGGTATTATTTAGATGTATTGGATTTTGGATATGGTATAAATATAAGTTTGTATATGGATATGTCTAGATATGGTATCCATGTTATGTCCAAAAATATTATATCTCTATTGAATACGATATTAAATAGTGTGGTATTGTATTTAAATGTATTTGATATGTTTTAAATATAAGTTTGTATATGGATATGTCTAGATAGGGTATCCATGTTATATCCAAAAATATCACATCTTTATATTTAGTATTATATTTGTATCTAGTATCTCATACATAGATACATATCTCCATATAGAGAAGGAAAAGTATCCAACAATTTTATTTTACCTCATAATATTTGATTAATAAAGCTCTTTCTAATATACTTTTTTAATATACCATGAATACAAACCATTTATTTTTTCTATGACATTTTTTATTTCTATTCAACATTTTTATATTCAATTTTAAATTATGTATCTAAATTATTTATTTCATATTTAATTTTAAAAAAATATTAAAAGTTATTGAGGTCTATAAAATACTAGACCTATCTATAGATAACTGTTCTTTCATATCCATTCTGTAAAATTAAAATATTAATACCTTCATCATTTACATAAAACATTACAAATATCAAATTTTATGCCTTAATTAGTTTATTTCAATAAAAAGCTAAATAACACTTTAAATTTTTAATGATTAGTAAATTCTTTTATGAAAGGTGGTATGTACCTATTAAGCATGAATCCTCTTGCATCTATCCAAATTTTTTATTAGGCAAGACTTACAGTGAAAACAATTTTTTTATTAAAATGTTGCATAATTTAAGATGATTTTGAAAGCCTCATTTTCAAGATAAAAGACACTGAACTTACCAAAGGGTTGTAGTTTAATTCGTTGAGCACAATTGGTGTGGGTGACGGTATGTTTTAATTTATTATGTCATACATGAAGGTTCAAAAACTTCGAAGGTATGAAATATAAGGGATGATGTTGGGATCATCACATTAATATGAATATTATATTAATATAAATATTAAATTTTTATTATATAATATTTCCAGACTTAAAGAAAAAATATTATTTGTTTAACATTAAAAAATATTATTTGTTGAATAACCAAATTCCCCACAAGAATTTAGCTACTCAGAATTTAATTAAACAAGTTACATAGTAGACATCAAATTTGCATAGTCCATAATGAATGTAGATCAATGCTTTAGGAGGAAAAAACACACACACAGTTAAATCCTAAAGCATTGATCTACAAGTTACATAGTATTGTCATCTTCATTTCATTCCATACTTCCCTCGTGACCGTATTTTTTGCTCAATTTTAGTGTGTTTGTTTTACTCAAAATAGTATTTCCGCAAGATCCATCAAGCAAATTACAACACAAATAAATAATTTTTATTAAAATTTTCTCATTTAAACTTAGGAAAAATTAAAATTTGTTCATAAAAAATAATACTATGTTTTGAATGTTTTACTCTACATAGATTAATCACTAGATAAAAAAACTCATTGCAAGAGTACTAAAAAAAAGAGGGGCACATTATTGTCTTGTCACCCAAATGTTGACTCCCTCCTCCCTTAGTCACTACACAAAACACGCAATTATAAGGGCAATTCTCTGCCCACACACAAGATTGTAACGGAAATAACTTCAATTTTATTCAATTTATAAAGCAAATCTACAAAATCATTACAAAAATGATTTCCATCCCTTTCTCTGTTTTCTCCACGCAATTCCTTGACTCTGTATATCAGGTACCTTAAAAAATAATGGCATGAAATGCCTCCTTCGCAGCAGCTGAATCAGACTTTCTCTGACACTACTCTCTGTTTTACTTCCTCTCTGTTGAATCAATACCTCACGATGCTTCTATGAGACGTTTTCCTCCTCCCACAGCCACTCCAAATTTCCACTCTTTTTCCTCCTCAAGCGTCCTTCCTTTCCAAGGTGGTCGCACACCTACATATCTCCTCTCAATTTCATGCCTGATGGTTATTTAAAATACCTTAGCTACAATCAAATTCTCCTTCTGGCGCCGCCTGTTTTCTGATGCATATGATAAGTTTATTCCTCTCCAAGGCCGCATACTTTCCTTCCTCTCTACTCTCTTCCCTGGCAGTGTTCCTCATCATCCCATCGGCCTCCCTTTTGTCTTTTCATTTTGTTGTTTCTGTATCGTTTCATCTTCTCCTATCTGGCTTCTCCACTTCTATTCTTCACTCGTTCTTCTTCTCCAATGAAACATTTCAATCTTCTTCTTTTTTATTCTCACAAGGTATTAATGGCATGAAATGCCAATCGTTCCCCTCCGCTTGATGTTGAAAAGGCTCAAGTTCTGTTTGAATACCTCTAACTGCTTGAAGTTGTAGTCGATTTTCTTGAGATTTGAAAGTTTATAAATGCAATTAATTAATTCCTGTTGGTCTCGTTGAATAAGTTGATCCGTAATTTCATGTTTTCTTAATGTTGCACATAAATTCAAGTTTACTAGGAAGTGATTCAACGCCTCCGCTGTCTTTGGATCTATTTTCCTATGCTCTCCTTGAAGTTCGTCCGCTGCTCTTAAAAGGACCCCTTTCAGCAGTTGATAGTGTTCCACATTGTGCTTCCGGGGGTACTTCAAAATCTAATTCTGGAACCTTTATAGAAGCAGAATCTGATTTACAATTTGTTGGTTCAGTACCTCTAAAGCATCGTCTGAAACATTTAAAGTGTACCTCACTGAAATGTGGAATTTGTGTAAGAAGCAATGTGTGGTACCATTTTCTCCACATCTCATGCAGAGACTCTCAATTTGGTGAAGTGGATTGGCTACCTCTTCATCAGCAGAAACTTCCTCAGCTTCTCTGCCAACATCAACAATAACTCCTTCCTTACTCATTGGCAACGATCAGATTGTCGGAATACAGAAGTTGGACAAATTCTGGATGAATATTGAAACCCTGAAGAAAGATCAACCGCTACAACTGCAATCCAAGTCACCAATCAACTCGGAGAAAACTGAAAATGCCAAAACTCAACCAAACTGAAACATTATCTTTTTGGTTGACGCAGGATTGTGTATTGGCCGAGGATGCTCCTCCATCAAATGTTTATTTACTATTTGTTTTTGTTAATCACTATTTGTTATGCATACTTATGCGATGCCAAGTGTTGTCCATTATGCATTCATTGGATTAATTATTTATTTAATAAGAAGAATATAATCATTTATGATCATTTAGATGTGGGAGATGATACTTTCATTTAATTAATTGTTTATTAGTAGGTGCTTTGTAGTACTATTGCAATGAGTTTTTTATCTAGTGATTAATCTATCTACAGTAAACCAATCAAAATCGTTTATCTGTGTTGTAATATTATAACTTGAAAATTGTAATATTTATATTAATATTCATATTAATGTGATTATTTTATTTTCATTCACTATATATATTATTTATAAATTTGATATTTCAAATATTAATAAAATAATATAATTAATTATATATTAATAATAGAATGTATATTAAATTATTGATTATACAAATAGTAGAATTATCATTATAATATATTTATATTTATCTTATATTATAGTAAAATGAAATAAATTAATATATATTTGTGGTATAAATATTATATATTAATATATTATATTGTGTAATATTCATATTAATATAATATTTATATTAATATTTATTTTTTATTCATTGTATATATTAATTATAAAATTCTTATTTTAAATTTGATTCGTAAAGATAAATTTGTATTGATTGGAAGCAGAAAATAACAAGTAGGTGTCTATAAGTTGTTTCCTTGCAGACCCTCCAAAACTGACATTTTAGCTTAAGCCAAAAAAGGCCTCACAGGGCCATATTTTACCAAAATGTCATTATGGCTTACTAGACCATCGAGGATTTTACACAGACAGATATACTGACACTCATACCACCTGGGCTATTAGATAGACTAACATAGGAACCATATTGAACTGAGGTTATAGAAAACTGAGCTTCCTAGCCATATTTTGGAGCTCGCCAACCCACTCCCCATCCCCCAAGACTTCGTCTACACTCAGTAGTTTCTGAAGAAAGCCAAAGGCCTGAACCACTCGCTCTTGGTGCTCTATCAATGCCAGACCCCTCAAATCTAGAATGAGGGGAAAGACTTTCACCACCGCCAGCGGATCCTTTAGGGCAGAGAGGTCTTTTGGACGGGGTATGCCTGCCCCTAGAATGACCGCTCCCAGTATGAAATCGAGGCCACCAAGAATCTCTACTTTGAATAGCTTTGTCATCAACCCCTTCGCCGCACTTTTCGCCACCCTTGCATCCAAGATGGAGGCAAGAAACCGAGAGGAGACATGAGTGTGTACCTGGTAAAATTCATCTGTGAGCAGGAAATCTTTCCCCAGAACGAGCTTCACCATTGGAAGTAGAAGACCATTGTGCCTTCGCAGGACCCTTTTAAGCCTTTGGTCCATGATGATTCCCTTGAAAGCCATCTGATGAACGGAGCTCTCTAGTTGAATTAGAGTTGCCATTCCCAAATTTAGCATACCAGCTACAGATATCTTAGCAATGAAGCCAGAACCCTCTGCCATTCTAACCATGATTGTCTTTGCCACAATTACTTACTCCGGTCGAAAAGACTGTCTGAAACTGAAATAGGTGAGGGAGAAAGTTTAGAGACTTCGCTGTCAGAAACCCTACTCTGTCATCATTCTTTGACAGAAGAAGAGGCGGGGAAGGAGGATCATCGATGAGATTTGGAGCATGCGAATGCTCATCTCAAGCAGAGTCAGAGAGGCCGCATAACATAAGATGATTAGCTGTGCCCGTCAGAAAGAATGAATTAGCCATAATGTTAACTTATGGCTACGACCCATCCAAGTTCTCTTGGATTGGGTGCCCACCCTACCACCCTAAATAGAATAATATAATTAATAATAATATTTATATTAAATTATTTAATATATAAATAAATAGAATTACATTATAATGTATTTATATTATATTATAGTAAAATAAAATATTGATATATATTTGTGTATAAGTATTAAATATTAATATATTTTAGTGATCTAAATATTAATATTGTGTAATATTCATATTATTATGATTATTTAATTTTTTTTCATTGTAATTATAATATTGATATTTTAAATATATATAGAAGAATATAATTAATACTATTTTTATAATAAAATTTATTGAAATATAGTAAAATGAAATATTGATATATATTGGTGTAAATATATTTAGTATTAATATATTAATTTATTTTATTGTGTAATATTCATATTAATATAATATTTAACCTTATGAATATTATTTAATTTTTATTCATTATATATATTAACAATAAAATTTAAATTGATAATGTATTTATATTTATATTATATTATAGTAAAATGAAATATTGTTAATAAAATATTTGCACTAGAAAATGAGATTTATAAAATACATAATCATTTCATTTTCACATTACTTTGGTATTGTGATATTTGATTAAATTGTTGATTATAGAAATTTATAATGTATTTATATTTATGTTATATTATAGTAAAAACAAATATTGTTAATAAAATATTTGCACTATGAAATGAGATCTATGGAACACATAATCATTTAAGTTTAACAGTATTTTGGTATTGTTATATTTGTACTAGTTATCTAAATTGCTAACATAACATAAAAATTGAAAGAAAACAATCCAATAGCAAAAGTGTTATATAGAGCTAAGAATTCAAGTGTAGAAGCATGACAAATTGAAAGAAAACAATCCAATAGTGAAAGTGCTTGTTTATGGTACTATATAGAGCTGAGAATTCAAGTGTAGAAGCATGACAAATTGAAAGAAAACAATCTAATAGCGAAAGTGCTTGTTTACTGGTACTATATAGAGCTAAGAATTCAAGTGTAGAAGCACGACAAATTTTGTGAGCTTTATGCTTGTTTATTGGTACTATATAACTTCTTCTTTGTTTATTGGTACTATTTAACTTCTTGCTTAATTATTTACATGTTTTACAAATTGAGGACTGTTTGTAAGTGAGTTATGTTTTAGAGGAGATAAATGAATAACAACTAAAACATTTTATGGAAGCTCTAGAGGTTACATTATTGTGTTCCTTTTCCAACATTGGGTGATAGACTTCATAGTATACTTATAACATTTTTTCTCACATATTCTTCATGGCATAAATATTCCATAGGGTTGAAGATTTAAATATTCCATATTGTTCAAGATTTAAAGTTTGCATTAGAAAAACTAATTTTCTAGTAGGATAATAAGCAAACTTCCATCACTATAATATATTAATATTTAATTTTTATAAACAAATATATATGAATATTTATTTTACTATGTTATATAAATTTTATTATAAAATTAGTATTAATTATATTATTTTATTGATATTTAAAATATCAAGCCATTATGTGGGTGGAAGGGACGGAGCCTTGCCACCTCATCAATACAGGTGGCAAGGCTGGGGCCACGCTTGCAGATGGTTGGAAAATTGAGTTTATCCTAATGATTATGACAGCGGGGTTTTGCCTGGTGTTGAGCTGGCGTCAATAATTCGTGTTTAAAGAAGGCGTCAGGGTAAAGATAAAACTATTTTCATTCCCCGCCAGCTTCAATGCCCTACATGTTTACAGTAAACTTTTCTGCAGAAGCTATCCATTGTGGGGGAATGGAAACCCCAGTTTAGTTGATCAATAGTAAGAGGTAAATGGTGTTTCTTGGTCCGGTTACAACTCTTTGTCTTTAGCAAATGCTTCGTCGCTTAGACGAGCTAATGGTTGGTGTGATTAGGATGATTATTGGAAGGAATTTCATGGAGAACAGAGAACGGTATCATGTTGACACTGACATAACTTCAAGAGTGTTTGCAATGTTGCTGGAGTTGAAAATTGATAAGGTGGAGGTGGATAAAATCATGAAAGGGCTCTTCTTCTCCAAGCATCTAGGGGATTTAGAACTAACTCTGCAAGTGGCCAGGCTGGGTATTGGAATACCTAGACCTAGAGACATGGATTCCCTCAGTGACCCACAGGTAATAGTGAAGCTTTACCCATTCATTCCTGATCTCAAAGGCCCGAATCTCATGGTGGTGAAGGAGACAGCTCTGGTCACGGTTAACTTCATCAAGAGGGTTCTAGGGTTTGTTGCAGAAGATGACTTCGAATGGGTGGCAGAATTCAACTTGCAGCTAATCAATTTCAATAAGGAGTAAGTTTTAGTGGATGTAGTTTTCTCCATTTTATTTTTTGTCTGTGTATATATCAGCTTCATTTTGAGATATCTAAAGCCAACTTTCATAAGAATACATAGCATAGACCCTGTGTGGTCTCATATAATTAGCTCTCATAGAATACATAATATAGACCCTGCGTGGTCATATTAAGTTCTCAGGGTGGTAGTTTGATTAAGTTTAAAGGAGGTTGCAGAACTATCAGCTTGCCAGCTTGGCAAAAGACAATGTATCTTTTTTTATTTTCAATATAGTCATATGATTACGCATCAAAAAAATAAATCAAGCCATTATATTTTTTGTGTATAAATATTAATTATTAAAATATTGTAGTGATGTAAATATTAATATATTATATTGTATAATATTCATATTAATATGATTGTTTAATTTTTATTCATTTTATATATTAATTATAATTTTTTATTTAAAATATCAATAAAATAATATAATTAATAATAAAATTTATATTAAATTATTGATTATGCAAATAAATAAAATTATCATTATAATTGTATTTATATTTATGTTATATTATAATAAAATGAAATATTGATATATAGTTGTGTATAAATATTAAATATTAATATATTCCAGTTTAAATATTAATATATTATATTGTGTAATAGTCATATTAAAATGATTATTTAATTTTTCCTCATTCTAATTATATAATATTGATATTTTAAATATATATAAAATAATATAATTAATATTATTTTTATAATAAAAACTATTAAAACATAGTAAAATGAAATATTAATATATAATTGTGTATAAATATTAAATATTAATATATTATAGTGATCTAAATATTAATTTATTTTATTCTACAATATTCATATTAATATAATATTTGGCCTTATGAAAATATTTAATTTTTTATTCACTATATATTATTAATAAAATTTATATTAAATTCTTCATTATAAAAATTTAAAATGTATTTATATTTATGTTATATTATAGTAAAAAAGTGCACTTTAATAACAAATATATTGTGAAATTTTTTCCAGATCCTAAAACCATTTAAATGCACACAAGAATATCAAAAAAAAAATATTAAATATGAATTAATATATATTTTATTATTAATATAATTACTTTATGTAATTTCATTATTTTTTATTAAAAATGTGTAATATAGGTTTTGAAGGGATCTTAAAACCCTTTAAATGCACATAAGAATATCAAAAAATATATATTAAATATGAATTAATATACATTTTTTTATTAATATCAAAAATTTATTTCTCTATTGATTCAATCTAATTTTCACATCATTTCACATGGGTTGTCACCAAATCTTAGCTATCTTGACTCAAGTATATTCATTGGATCATCTTAATTCAAAAATGGTCACCATTCCTTATTTTAACCATGACATCATTGTAGGGTCCGAACTAATATTGCTCTCTTTTTAGATAATTATTTGACTTTATATTTTGGTGTGAGGTTGTGTAATGGATTTGATTATGTTGAACCATAAAATTAATATCATTATTATTTTGGATTATGGAATTTATGTATTTAAAAGATATTTAATTATTTGTCAAAAAATAAATAATAAGTTAAGAAAATGATTGATGATTATAATGATAAATTAGTGACTAAGATGATTTTGAGTATTAAATATTTTAAATGCATCAATGATTAATTAAGTGGGTGAAGTTGGAAAGTGTATTGTTTTTCTATTATCATGTTATTTTGGTTTTATTTTCATAAAAAGGAATATGAAGAGTCTTTGGAAAAGTTCTATTAAAAAGAAAAGAAAAGTGAGTTATGGGATATGCTCTGGGAAGGAAAAATGTTGTAATCATTTGTAATAGATTCTTGGAAGGATTCTTGGAGAGATAGAAGAAAATTGGTTGAAAGTTACAGGTGTGGATTGGAGCCTAGAGAAAGAAGGTAAGAAATTTGTTGATAATTTACTTTTCTAGCCAGTTTAATGTTTTGATTTTAATGATTGGAAATGTCCATTCTATGTGCTTTGTGTGAGCCATTCTATGTGCTCTGTGTGAGCTATTAAAGTTATAGGATATCTCTGTAATATTAAGTTTTGTCTTAAAAAAAAATTTGCTTGGGGATGGTTGGGTGGAAAGCAATATGAGTGATTAAATTTTGTTACATTCTAATGTCTAATTATATAAATTATTATTTATCGTGTAATTTGATTGTGAAATGAATCCTGCTGTTAGTATTGATCTGGGCGAAAAGACTCCCAAAGAAACAGTGAAATGATCATATGTGGGGTTGAAGCGATCAGTTAAGGAGGCGTGAAGTTTGCTTTGGAGCACATCGCAGTTAAAGACAGTTGCAATACAATTATTAATAACATCTCTCTCTTGGTAAAGAATTGACATTAATGATTACTGTTTCTTTTGATTATGGACTGTAGCTATTACCATACACTGCTATTATTCAGCTTGCGATGTATCTGAATTGGAATTTTATTTATCTGTTGAGTTTATTATATCATTGTCAATAAACAACAATCATACATTAATAAGTTGATTTTAGAAAGGGAATCGTGGTTTTCAAAACAATTGTTCATTATTTGTAACATATATAAATTAGGATATAAAAGTATCTTGTATTCATTTTATTGTCTCTCGTATACATATACTTTGGTTCATGTTATTTGATATATAGTGTCTTTAATAATCATTGTGTAGTCATTTTGATTTAGGAATAAGTTGATATCACATCAGATAGAGGTTCCTCAGCTTCATATGCAAGCACAGTTGAGATGAAATAAATCCCAATTGTTGTGTTAACTAAGTAGCATCAGTATCATGCGCCTTTCCAAGATCTCACTCTCTTTCTATACAGAAGTTAAAGTTAGATATAAAGAATCTTTATTTAGGTAAGAGTATTAGTTTTACGGGTGTCTAGACATATGTATTAAGAATATCAATAATAATGATTTGATTATTGTTTGAGTCGTATTTAATGAGTTTTTGGAGACAAAACTTTCTTTTCAATTAAATAGTATTAAAGTTGAATTCAAGTAAATATCTTCTTATTTGAAAACTAATCATTTTTTTCCCATACTAAAATTTTGCTCAGCTGCTATTGTCAAACTTCTCACAGTGTTGATAATCTGAAAGTTAGTCATGTTGTATGGAAAAGTGAGTAATTTTTTTTTTTAATAAAGTTTATTTTATTTTTTTGAGGGCATTACATAGGTATCAGAGTACCAGGTTGCAACACTTGGGAGCTTTGGGGTGAAAAGACAGTAATATTAAACCCGATTTTCTAGTGTGTAGTATGTCATCAAACCATTATGGGGAACCAATCAACCATGGACCTCAAATTTTACAGGCCTTACAAAATTTGGTGAATGTAACCCAAGAGAGGTTACCTGTGCTAAACAATCAAGACCAGCATCTCCCGTGCTCTTAGATTGCCTGAAAGAGAAGAATTTGTGGAAATGTCTGTTAATATGGGTTGGAATTATTTTCTGAACATGAAACATTACTGTTTAACCTCCATTGCAAAAAATTGGCTTAAAATTAAGAAAAAGGGGAAGTCTCGAGCACCCTCTAATTTGAAAAGAGCACATTTTATAGAGGATATATCAGATATGATCACACTGTTGCACCACGTGGTTTGTAATGAAGAATCAGATTCTTTTGAGAAATGGATGTGTTAGTTCATTCTGATTGTGTGTAGTGAGTCTCAGTATGTTGATTGGGCGAAGCTAATAAGTGATCATCTGAATGGCCAATTGGTGGATTTCCATCAAAAGAATTCTTTTTATAAATGTTTATTTGTTTTCTGTATTGGCCAGTAAAGAGGTTGTCTGGGCAGGGTTGAGAACTCATAGTTCTTTAACACCAGACACACATGTGTACAAATATTTTCCCCAATTGCAATAAGATATTGGTACTGAAGATTACCATTGTGTGAATGATGTTTTTTTGATGTTGAATGTGAGAAGAATTTAAGGCAACCCAGAGGTAAGAATATCCCTTGAAGCTGTGAAATTAGTTATGAGGTATGGAAGCTTTTACATGTCTAATTTGACAGATTTACTTATCTCAGAATTGGTGGGTTTGAACATGCCCCGTTAAAATTGCCTAGGTATGCCTATGACTTTTTCATTCTTTTAGAATTTTATCGCCAGATGGTGTGTGTGAACAACAAATACCATGGTATGAAGAAAAGGGGTTATGCTTTTCTAGTGTCTCTATCATTTTTCACATGCAAAACAAATGATAATGCCAAAAATGTAGAGTCGATTCTTGTTGAATACAACTTTCGTCCTCTTTCAGTCGGATCATTCTTTGATAGCAAGAATTTTGTTAAGAAGAATTTGTATGGAGGGAGTCTATATGAGCACCAGCCTCACCTGGAAGATTATTGGGAAGACTATGCAGATGAAAGGGAGGCACATAAGAAAGACTGGATAAGATTGACTCTAGACCAAATCCGTAACTTCAATTTGTCATTGCAAACTCCTAGTGGAATTGATGATACTTCAGATATTATTTATGAAGAGTTTCATGTTGTTGCTTCCAAGCCTTTGCCACAGATTCAATGGTCGGAGAAGGAGGTTACTAATATTAAGATTAGTTCTTCTTTTGTCTTGGATAAGACTGAGAGGTGGCTCCAAGGAAAATTCTGTGAATACATTGTGTCTTCTTCTGCACAGAAGGAACTTGCAACAAAGGATCAGGGTCTTCCCATGCCACTGAAAATCAAAGGGCTTCAACCAGTGTGGAGATAACCCGACCCATGGCTGGTTCACAACAAAGTGGAGATGGGGAAGATCCTGAAGAAAGTAGAAAATTGAAGAGTGTATGTGAAGAAGATGGTGAACCAACATCTAGAGGGTCAAGAGTGAAAAAGAAAATTGATGCTTTGCAACAACTCCAGGCAGATCATATGACCCCTCTTGTGTCTCCCATGCCAGGTAATGACTCCTTAATTTTCCAACAATTTGGCAAGGATAGTGCATTTTCTAGTTTATTTGAAATTCCAGCTTCTCCTATTTTGAATGAGATTCATGTACATAGTACTAAGAGCCAGCCAGACAATGCCATTTTAGATGCCAACAATAATAGTAATGTGTTACCATCTCCTTCTTAGCTCAATAAGGTAGTTGAAAAGAAGAGAAGGTATACTCCCATGAATGATATGAATGTAGACATTGTAGCTAAACTACTACAAACCTCACCTCAGCCTAAAAAGGCTAAAAGGATGTCGAGGGTGGTCATAGACTCTTCTTTGGGACATCAAATCCTTGAAATTGTTGACCCCATTAGGGACAAAAATGAGCATGACATTACAGAGGTAGATTTTAATACGAGTAAAGTTGATATGGGTCCTCCCAATGTAGAGGGAGATATTTATCATGCTAAATTTTTTGTGGAGATGTTAGCTAAAAGAGCTAAAGCAGAGAAACATGAAAATGTAAGATTACAGACTCAAGTGAATGCTATAACTTCTTTTATTCAATCTATTGTAAATGCTACTTCCCAATCCTCTGACATAGATTTGAGTGTTACTATCGATGGAGTAGACCCGGGAATGTTACAACATATCAAAAGGTATCAAACTTTGGCTAAAGCTATAGAATAATGGATTGAAAAAGTTACTATTGACAGTCTGTTGTATATTGAAGAGGCTATGAAGTTGTATGCTCTCATTTCCAATAAAAGAAAAGAGTTGATTGCAGAACTGTAGACTTTTAAAAAGGATGAGATCGCTTTGCTCATGGTGTCCAAAGAAGTATTGGAAATAATAAAAATTGATACTAATATTTTGGTGGCCAAGAAAGTTTAAGTGATCCTAAAGAAAATGATTTCGTCTCTTGGTTGGATGCAATTGATTGGAAGTTGTTTGTACTTGGGCAGTCTATTGGTGAAATAAGGAGAATTTTGAATGAATACCACAATGACCTGGTAGATATTAGGAAGAACTGTACAATTCTGGAGATGGAGATTATTGATGAAAGTGGAGAAAATTTGCTTGACGTGAAAGAAGTGAAGCAATGCTTCAAGAAGACGCTCAACGAAGAGATAGTTGGTGTTGATACTGTAAATGGTGCTTCATTGGGAAAGCTTGGCTACATAGCAAATTATCTCAAAACTTTCAGTAATGAAATTGATGATGTCAATAAGAGATTGGCAGACATGGAGAGAACTATGAGTATGTGGAGGCTTCAAGTACACATCACTCTAAGTCCAAGTGGCAAGATCCTAACTCCCATCATTTCTAGATTTAGGAGTTACAAAGCAAAGTTGAGGTCATGGGTGGATTCAATAGATGCCAGTGAATAGGAAAAAGGAGGCAAAGTAGCTTGGGAGAATGATCGAGATGTTGCCACGTGATGGCATTTCTTGTTTTATGCTATTTCTTTAAGTGCTCTGAAAACTTGTTATTTCAAAAGACTTTATTATTATTTAAGTTCTAATCGGCTATCCTCAAGAAGTTATTATATTGTTTAAAGACGGTTATTTTAAGACAAGGCTATATATATGAAGTTTGTCAATGCCAGTAGGATCTTTTGGCAAACTTTGTGTTGTTAATTGATCATTTTTCTGTTCTATTACTCTTTCAGTTATTTCAATATACATACGAAATTTGGGAAGTTGCATACATATATTGTAGACTTTGTGTTACAGTAGATGGATGTTGCATTCTTCTTATGTTGGATGTCATCAACTTTTTGAATTACAGTTTTATATTAGAAAAATTGGGAATCTCTATTTAAGTTCATTATTGTGGATTGTTTCTCTTTCGATGAATAATTGCAATGATGTTTTTATTATGCAAAGTATTAGTTTGTGAACGTTGCTACATGAAGTCTTTGTGCTTCTCCATTCTTTAATTCGTATTTGAGATTGAATGCCTTTATTGCTTTCTAGTTAAAATCACACTCAATTTTCATTCATTTTTAAATCTTTCAAAGGTAGCTTCTCCTTGTAAAAAATGCAAAGAGTCGTTGCAAATATCATTGCAATCAAACTCAACTGTTAGTTCATTTGTCATTACGTGGGCGTGAGAAAATAGAGTTTAGTGACAAATCTGTAAATTAACAGAAGGAAAACTTAAACCCTAGCAAACAATGAATTGATTTTCATCTTTGAAATAACTCTGTGAATACAAATTAAAAAATTATGCCTATAAAAATAAAACTGAGTTGTTATCAATTTGATTAAATGGTAAACTGGCTTGTTCAATTTGGAAATCAAATACAAGAAACCAAGAAAATTTTATTTGAGCCATAAGCGTTTAGAAGAGTTGTTTCAGCCATCAAAATTGGCATCATTAAACCCAAGCAAAGAGAGGCAGGCTTAAGCGCCTTCTGCCAGAAGGTGCGCCACAAACCTAGCTGCCAATGTTTTAAAATATAGATAAATTTTAGCATAATATTTATAAATGTTTGGCCTGTTCAAGGCACCAATAGAGAGATTTTACCAAATGTATAGAAATATAAATCTTTTCCATAAAAACACCAGCTGCATACAATGCCTAGGCGCAGCCTAGGGCAATAAAACTATCAATATTAGTTTTTAAAAAGCTCTATGAGTTGATACTATAGACACAAATCTAAACCCGTAAAAACAAAATATCAAAAAGAAGCTTCAATGCCTTCTTAGGTGCCTCCAAGAGTAGCTGGGGTGCTGCTGATCATGGCGCGAGCAGAGGAGGCAGCACCCAACAAGAAGAAAAGAAAATAAATGATTTCTTTTACCTGTTGTTTTAGTCTCATTACATTATGAATTAAAAGAAGAGTATCTCTTATGCATTCAGGAAAAGAATTAGAAAATGTATTTGGAGGTTTACCTTATAACTTAAGTTAAACTTGGAATTTAAAATTTAATATTAGACAAAACCAAATGGGGAAATAATAGTTAAATTATGTATTCATGAAAATATAAAATTACATACAGTAAATATTTATTGTGTTCACATTTAATAATTACCTAAGGTGATTAGTTTATTTGTGATTGGAGTTAATATTTACATAGGGTAATTATTTATTGTGATTGGAATTAATATTTTCTTATGTTAAATATTAATTGTGTTGATTTACACATTTTCAATACTATAGTAAATAAATAATTAATAAGACGAAGCATGCATGGAATAGTGAGCGGTGGCCTAATTCCAAGCGGAATACTTTCCGAAAGATTGGAATCTTAGGTTGTATACCATTGCATGGGTTTATAGTTTGCGTATCTATAGGTTTGCTTATGGGCAATGGGTAGAATGCATTAGTTTTAAACCCAATTTTCACTTTCATGCATGTCAACGTTGAAGAAACTAATTTCTTCGGGACGAGTCAGGCTATTCATGTGGATAGCACGAGGAAGCCTTTGGCTTTGTAGTAGGTGGAAGTCGCCTTTGTGATGCTCTCTCGGCTTTGGGTTACGAAGGAGGAGCTAGGGGGAGAGATTGCACCAAGATGCCATGATATTTCCTAGTATTTATTACATTAAAATGAATGGTTATAAATGGAAATGGTTTAAATTGTAATTTGTTCCATTGTTGTGTATTCATTGTCATCATGATAACATAATATATAAACAAAGACCACTATGAGTTGAGAATATTGTGATGAACATTGATTGATATAGAACCAGATGATATTGTAGAGATGTATGACTCTATGCTCACAAGGGGTTGAAGGTAACTCACAAATGCAATAATATGTTTTACTTTCCTATAAGAATTGAAATTATGTAGATATAACTTGTGTATTTGTATGATGTATCATACCTATTTTGACACGTGATGATTTGTGGAGGTTGAGCGCAGCTTAACCTTAAGATGGTTAAATTAACCTTGTTATTTCTTTTACATTGACTTGGATTTAAATGAGTTTAAAATTAGAGTAATGCTTGATCTGTGGTATTCTTGTTTTTCTCTATGGTGGAAATTAAATAGGTGAAGCTACATGACAAATTTATGTAAGTTGTGTGATCAGTAAGATATTCCATCATTTGTAATTTCTTCATACGATGTAATTATGGATAATGAGCATGGCTTGATTTATTATTGATTAGTTCATATCTCTGTTAATCTCACCTAGATGTAGTGTCTAAAGGGAATTTAAATGATAGAATGATATTAGATGTAGAAATTTTGTATTGTTTTATTAGGTTGAAATGGGTGTTATTACAGATCCAAGTAACCAGTACGTATGGTTGAAAATAATGAATAGAGAATCCACAATCTATCTTGTTGCGTGTTATTTTGTACCTCATGGCTCAAAATCTTATAAGAAGAAGAACCTAGACAAAGAGGACCCATATGCAACATTGAAAAAGGACATATCAACATATAGCACCATAGGAGAAATCATTTTAATAGGAGACTTTAACGTAAGAAAAACTAATAGCCAAGCTCTCTACCTTAGAAAGGAGGGGGACTAAAAGACAACTCTTTATGGTTAGAAGAGCTAGATAATCAAAAGTGGGAAAGAGACTATCAAGACAAAAAAGGAGGTATCACGCAGTACAAAGCAAAATTGTTGGGCATATGCAGCTTGTATGATTTGATTATATGTAACATGGTATAAAAGCATGGCCAAGTTCTGGGAACATTACATGTCAAATTTACAATGGTCAAAGCGTGGTGGACTATGTTATTTGTTTTCAGAATCTTCTGTCAAGGTTAACAGAGGTAGATGTGAAGGACTGTCCTATAGAAATGAAATCTGATCATAATCCTATATATGTAAAGATCAGTATGCAGCAAGACATTCAGTATCAAGATAGGTCGCAACAAAATCAAAAGAAAGTGGCTCCTCAAGGCACAATCCTTTCGCCACATGAAAACCAATATTTTTTTTAGATAACACTCGAAAAATAATTACAAGAAATAAGAGATATTGGGTTGGATGATATAAACAAGAGACCAATAGGCAATGATAAGTTGACATCGATAATCCACAAAGCTCTTAGTTTGTACAAAAGGTCTAAGCCTAAGAGAGGCAACAAAAATAACTTTCTGGCAAATTCATGGTATGATGAAGACTGCAAGGCAACAAAGAGAATGTTG
Organism: Cunninghamia lanceolata; assembly: GCA_027924645.1. NCBI lineage: Eukaryota > Viridiplantae > Streptophyta > Pinopsida > Cupressales > Cupressaceae > Cunninghamia > Cunninghamia lanceolata. Next base: position 6,284,739 of record BSBN01001038.1, on the reverse strand, counting down.
AAAATCAAGGGAAACAAAAAGGAATATGAAAAGCTAGTGAGATTGAAAAAAGAGGATTACATGCAAACAAGACAGAAAGATTTGCTTTTTCTTGGGAAACAAAACCCGAGAGGCTTCTAGAAAGAATTGCAACAAAAAAACACATCTACAGAGAACAATATCATAGACTTTCAATGGCTAGAATATGCAAAGCTGCTATACGAGAGAGATCAAAATAAAGATGCCCCCCCAGTAATCAATTGAATGGCTATTTACTCTTCTCCATGAAAGACATCAAGGAAGGAATTGAAAAGCTTGTTGTGGGTAAAGCACAGGACATAGATGGCCTACAAGCAAAATACATAAAATGGGGCATGGAACTCCTCATGCCGCACATCAAAAGAATATTTAATGGGGTCATTCAAAATGGTTTTCCGGCAAATTGGACAACCAGTGTCGTCATTCCTTTGCTCAAAAGTGGAGATGTCAACAACCCTTCAAACTACCACACAATAATGATCAATCCTCTTTTCAAAAAACTCTTTGGGAGCATGATAGAGTGTTGAATCAGTATTTGGGCAGAAAAGGAGGGAAAGAGGGCGAAAGGGCAAGTTGGTTTTAGGCCAAAACACTTTATATTGCATTACCCTCAAACACTTGATTGAGAAGGTTTGGGATAAACAGGGAGAAGAGGTCTTCTATTGCTTCATTGACTTTAAGAAAGCATTTGACACTATTCCTAGAAGCAAAATATGGAGTAGAATGGAAGAGTTGGGAATTCCAAAAAATGTATAGGGTTGTTGTCCATAGGTTGTATGATCAAGTTCGGGCCGAAATTAGAACCAAGAAAGGACTTTCAAAATGTTTTGGGAGTGACATTGGGGTCAACACAAGGATGTCCATTATCTCCTACTTTGTTTGGACTATACATTGACAAATTAAAGGATTGGATAGACATGTTTGGTGGTGGGGGTGTTCACTTGACTAGCTATGTAATAAAGATGCTCCTATATGTAGATGATCTTATTCTAATGGCAAAAACAATGCACAATTTGAGAGAACACTTGAAGGCTTTAGAATTGTTTTGTGAGGAGGTTGGGATGCAGGTGAACACTAGCAAAACTAAGGTCATGGTCTTTACCTTGAAGAGAAAGAAGGCTAAGATAGAATTTGTTTTTGAAGGTAGCCCCTTGCACTTGTGGTTAATGAATATAAATATCTTGGCCTTGACTTCCACAATAAGCTCAACTAGAGACATGTAGAGCAAAAATGATACAAGGAGGATGGAAAGCTTTATACTCATTGCAATATAGATGTATAAGGGTTGAATTGTGGGATTGGAAAACTAAGAAAACCCTTTTCGAGTTGTTAGTGGTGCCGGTGGTGTTATATGGGTGTGAGGTGCGGGGTGGCAACACGTCAGCGATGAAGTGGAGACAAATAGAGATATTACAAAAGCACCTAATCACAAATAGTTTCAAAACAAATACGTTAGTTCCTTACAAGATCGCCTTAGTTGAAGCCAGTGCTTTTCCTTTAGATGCATCAACTCTGATATGTCTGATAAGTTATTTAAAGAGGCTAGGGAACATGGAGCTACTTCGCTGGCCAAAAATGGCAGGAGAAGAAAAATTAGATAGACAGAAGAGCACATGGATGAAACGAAATGACAAGTGGATGAATAAGTGGGATATTAGCATGAAAGAGTGCCCAAATATGATTGGGACAATCAAATAGTACATGTGGGAAAAAATCAAAGTAAGCATGTGGGCAAGGCAACTTGGGAGGAAAAGAGAATCCTATATCAAGCATTTCAATCCTTCATATGATCACACACAAAATATTTATATAGGAGCGGAAATAAAATGGAAAGCAAAAATATTACTGGCTTAGCTAAGGACTAGTTCGCACCAACTCAGATGTGAAATCGATAGGTGGACAAGGCCTAAAGAAGAGTGGGTAGATAGAATATGTTATTTTTGTACTTTAGAACTTGTGGAGATGGAATGACACTACATCATGGAGTGTTCGACCTACAAGGATAGTTGGGCCATTTACATTGATATTTTGAATGTGGGCTCCTTGGCTAATCTGTTTGAAGAAGAAATGATAACAAAAATTGCAGATTATTTGATTAAGATCCACAACAGAAGATCAAGGATCTTGAAGGAAAGAAAGGTCAAGTAGGCGTTGTGTGGGCGGCTTGCCTGTCCAGAACTTTTGTGCTTAGCAGTGTGGTTGATATCCGATGGTCCCATAAGTTGTTTAGCCTCGACATTATGACTTTGTAATAACCTAAACCTAGGAACGAAACTTCTAGCTTTTGCGATTTATAAAGAACGAATCATTAACTAGATATCCGGGAAAAACAGGGATCAACATTTGTTGCGAAGATTCCCCCCTCCCCCCTCCATATATGACATGCACTCTCTGTTGACTGTTGGGAACATTTTGCCACACCGTCTCACTTTCAGGCCACGTTTGTTCACACGGTTAGTACAAATTTCTTCAATAGATCAAAATTTACAGGGTTATATGATACACTGAAAAGCTACTAGAGATGTTTGGATACTTGTTCACCTAGTTCTGAAACAGGTTTTATTTCTCAATGACGTCTGCGGTAAAATCAGATGAAGAAAATGGAAGTAGAGTGAAAAGAGTTGGCACTCATAATGGAACATTTCACTGTGACGAAGCTTTGGGCTGTTACATGATACGCCTCACTGCTAAATATGCTGGGGCAGAGATTGTCCGCACCAGAGACCCACAGGTTAGTTTTCTCTGTTAAAAGAATAAAAAGTTGATCATTAATATTAATGTCCATGTTAGAATGTCGCGTAGGGTCAAAAATTTTCCGTCTTATTTTGGAAAGTCCTCTTTTCCATCGGCTCTGCCGCCAATGTTTAGCCGAATCCTTTTGTCTAAATGGTTTTGGGCACGTAGTGGAAAATGATGAGTTTCACACCACGGACCATCTTCCATTTCCATGGGGGAGCACCTTGAGGTAGGGAATGAACTTATGGTAATGCAAATACTTAAATCCATTTCTATGTGACACCATGGGGGCATTTTAAGTTACAGTCGAATGTAGCTTTATTAAGGATTCAATACCCCCATGTTCATGTAGGAGAATCCTAGGGGTCTAGCAATCTTGGATCACCTAACAATAGTTTCTTTTCATTTTACTTTATTTTGGTCTTAGTTCACAAAGTGGACTAATTGCCGTGTTTTGGTTTGAAGTGGGCATTGTGAGTTATGATGTGTGGTTTTGGTTATGTGTGTTTGGGAACCTGAGTAATTTACAATGATGTTACTGTGGAGGCCATTGATTGTGTCATTAGTGCTGCATGAGGCGCACAGACTGAAGCAAAAGCTTGTTTAAGTAAAAGTCAAAGTGAATTGTCACGGAACAATACAGAGATAAGCATGTCACCACAGTGCTGCGTGTTATTGCACAAGCTTAGGGAATCCATGTAGGATCCAGTCCATGCATTGGAGGCTGGATATGTTGAAGAACCATTATTTGGCCAATACGTGGAAAATGACAAACAGTCCTTTTTTGGTCATGTTAGACTTTTTAGAATGGTCACAAGTGTTTGAATGGCATTCAGAGACGTACAGAAACAATAGGGAATCTGCAAAATCTCATGATGGAAGCTGAAGCATCAAGTTTCTTGATGTTTCGGTTACAAACATGTAGCATGGCAAGGAGCTCTCAGTTCCCACATATGTGGGGAAGATCAATAGTCACCGTGGTAGCATAAAAGTGGAAACTTCCTTCTGTTAACAGGCTGCTAAAGTCTTAACTCAAGTCAAGTGCAAGAAGCTGAAGTGCTGCAGACGTGAGAAATGGAGTGAAAGTTGAGAGTGAGAGCAAGGTGGTTTCATAGGTATAGTTGGGCTCGTTGAAGGGAGATAATTGTATCGTAGAGAGTCTCTGCAAGTAGACTGAATATTCATTGGGCTCGGTTCTGTAGACTAGTTGGGTTCCATACGACTATGGAGTAGCCCATAGGATGTATAAATCTTTTGCAAATAATATAGATTGTGTGTTTTCTTGATTCTTCATTGTTCTTCCTTTTTCTTGTGTAACTAAGTAACTGTTAGCCGATTGTTTATTTGACCCACTTGTAGTTTGCGCTAATTGGTATCAGAGCAAGAGATAAGTCTTGTGAGTGAGTCGTGTCGGCTACATAACAAAGTACATTTGTGCATGTTTTGTATTGCAGGTGGTCCAGAAGGAGCAATGACCCACCAATGAAGAAGAGGAGCAGGAAACAATAGATAGGGAAGAGTTCTGGGCATTGTAGACCTTGCTGGCATGTTGAGAGCCCTTTAGGTGAGATTAGACGTCATGGAGATTGTGCAAAGAAGAGAAGCAGTTGTGACAAAGGATGTTAGCGAGGACAAGAGATCAGATATTGCTGTCATTGGACAAATAGACCTTGACTTTGAAGAGGAAGTCATGATAGAAGATAGGTTTGCTAGAGTCATTATGAATGTCAAAAACAAACTAAGTTTTGATCTCCCAACCTACTGAGGTAGCCTAAATCAGAAGAATTGATAGACTTGATAATAAAGTTGGAGAAATATTTTGAGCTTGAATCAATCAAGGATCCCCAAAGAATCAAGTATGCAAGCACAAAGTTGAAGGGACATGCTGCATTGTGGGATTTTGTGCAAAGTGAATACGTTAAGAAAGACAAGAAGAAGATTGTAGATTGGGACCACATGGTTAGGAATGTCAAGGGGAAGTTCATGCTGCAAAACTACATGATGGACTTGTTCAAGAAGCTCCAAAATATGTGCCAAAAGGAGACATTCGTAAAAGAATAGATAGATAAGATTTTCAAACTCAACTTTCAGGCTGGTCATATAGATGCCAATGAGGATAAATATTCAGGTATGTCAATGTGTTGCGCATTTTGATTCAAGATGAAATATGTTTGTTTAATATACATCCTGTGGAAGAGGCCTACAAAGTAGCACTCATTGTAGAGAAGTTGTCTTGCAAACAATAGAGAACAACAGAAATGGGTAGATGTGGAAGGGCAAATAGGGGGTTGGAAGACAGACTTGCATGTAGAAAGAAGCTATGGAAACAAATTTTGTGTAGAGCTCAAAGGATGAGTAGACTTCAAGCTGCAGAGGAAGAGGAGGCCATAGTGAAGGTGGCTTCAGAGGGACCTACTACAAATGTGGCCAGTCGAGTTGTCGGGCATATGAGTGTTTGGAGGCCAAGCAAGAGTAGGGTCATTTGGAGAAGCGAGTGCATGTTGAGGAGAGTAGAGTAGAAAGCACAACTCCAAAGAATGGAGAAAACTTTATGATGCGTAAGGTTTTACTCAAACAGGCAAAAGAGGAGAGAGTGAACCATGGTTGAGGAAGAGCATCATTCACACTAGGTGCAAGTCAGGTGGTAAGTGTTGCAAGTTGATAATTGATGGAGGCAACACATATAACTTGGTGTTTGTAAAGATGATTAAAAATTTGGGGTTAAAAGTTGTCACACACCCCACACCATACAGAGTCTCTTGGTTGGAAAAGGGACATCAAATTGTTGTGATAGAGTAGTGCAAGTTTGGATTTCGCATTGGAGGTGATCCCAATGGATGTGTGCCATTTGTTGTTAAGAAGGTTGTGGCAATATGATAGAAGCACAATCCACAATGGGAGGAAGAGCACCTTCATTACAAAGGATGTTAAGAAGTTTGAGTTGTCAATTAAGGTGGAAGAAGAAGGCACATCAAGTTAGGTGATACTTTTTGAAAGGAAGCTAGGATGTGGAAATGCTTCCTACACTAATCTATGAGAGGAGGATGTATGAAAAATACAATTAAAACAATTTACAGGAAATAGTAAGATACACAATGAACAACCATAACACATTGATATACTCTAGGAAAACCCTTAAAGAAAAAACCCAACCTCCAAAGCACCAACCAATTGTATTTTATTTTTCAGTAACAAAGCAGTCACAATACAATGCTCAGGCTCATCTCCTTACAAAAGAATCAACAACATACATATTTGAAGTAATTTTGGCAGCATAATGATACTCGCAAATTCACCACGCAAACTCCATCTCTAGCACCTAATATATAGGAGAACCAATACATGAAACCATCAAATGTTATTTGGAAAACCACTAGCAAAAACCACCCAAAATGTGGTGCCCAAATCTTCGTCAAAATTCAATGCCTAAATCCCAAGAAGAGTCCATAGGCTAAAAATAGCATATTCCCTTACACCTATCATAAGTTGTCATAACTTCGTCATCATCCACTCCTCAAATTGGGTGGTCAATTATCTCCATTCAAAGATGCTCTATGACACATCATAACATGTGTCATAAGTTGGTCGACAAGTCAAGACTCAAGGCAATAATATAACTCCCCTCTTACATGCTCTCATGTGTGTCATAGATTCGTTTACACCACTTACATTGTTATAGATACTGTTACACATCTTACATGACAAGACATTCTCTTACACACATTTACACACGTCATATCAAGGCGTAAACATGGCAATAATGACCAAGTCATAGTGTGACATCATTTTCCATGAGGGCTCACAATAAATAATAAACCAAACGTTAGAATTGCAAGGTGTATGACACACTTATCCCAACTTTTTTAAGCAACAAGGAATTTCTCAAAGAGGTGAATGCTATGTGGTAGTGCTCAAGCTTGTGCAGGATAAGTTATTGCACAACTTAAAGGAGTCAAAGATTGTAACAAGATACTCAAAGAGTACGTAGAGATAATTAGTAGTGAGATACTAGAGGGATTACCACTAGTTTGGAGCATCTCACATTGCATTGACCTGATCTCAATTTCCAACTTGTGAAACAAGGCATTGCATTGAATAAATCCTAATTTGAGTGTGGAACTCAACACACAAGTAAAAGAAATGTTGGAAAGAGGTTTGATGAAAGAAAGTATGAGCCTTTGCATAGTGCCTGAAATACTTTCATCAATGAAAGGAAACAAATGTTGAATGTGTACAAACTCTGAGCAATGAACAAGATTACTATCTAGCATCGGTTTTTGTTATTGTAAATGAATGATCTCTTAGATTGTTTTAGTGGAGCTAGATACTTTTCAAAGATTGATCTCAAGAGCAGTTATCATCATAGTTGGATCAAAGGAGGCGAGTGGAAGACCACATTCATGACAAAGGATGGCTTGTATAAGTGGATGGCGAAGCCATTTGGGTTGACAAATGTGCCAAACATGATCATGAGGCTGATGAATGAGGCCCTGAAGCCATTTCTTGGCAAGTTTGTGGTCATTTATTTGGATGTCATTTTTGGTTTTCAACAAGATAAGGGAGGAGCGACTTGCACACTTGTAGTAGGTTTTTACGTAATTGAAGGAGCTATGTATAAACTTGAAGAAATGTAGTTACATGCAGAAGATGACATATTTGGGATTTGCTATATCTCAATATAGGTTTAGGATAGACCCAGAAAAAGGTAGAGCAATAGTTGAGTGGTTGGTATCGGAAAGTGTCGTAGAAGTCAAATTTTCCATGGGTTGGTGAGCTACTATAGGAAGTTCATAAGAAATAGTGGTCTTTGTGTGCCATTAACTCATTGTATGTAGAAAGGTGGGTTTGACTGGATTGGTCCCACAACCAAAAGCTTTGACCTCTTGAAGAAGATGGTTGGGGAGCTTGTGTTGGTGATCTCAGATTTTAGCAAGGTATTTCGAGTTGACTTTGATGCCAATAGAACTACAATAGGTGCAGTTCTGAGATGGGAAGAAGGCCAATTGCACTCTTCAGTGAGAAATTGAATGATGCCAAGAGGAAGTGCTCTGTGTATGACCAAGAGTTCTATGCCATTGTTCAAGCTTTATAGAAATGATGGCACTATTTGTTGCTCATGGAGTTTATTCTTTACACAAACCATTAGGGTTTGAGAAATATCAATAGCCAAGTGAAGTTGAAAATTTGAAATAGAGACATATGGGGTGGGTAGAGTACTTGCAAGGTTATTCAGGTTTGTATTGAAACATAGGTTTGGTAAGTCAAATCAAGTCACATATGCCTTAAGTAGAAGGCAAATGTTGTCCATGATGGCAATTGGATTAGTGGACATGGTGGGAATGAAGCCTACTTTTGTAGATGCATTGAAAGCATGCATGGAGCCATGGTTTGGAGATATGGGACTATTTGCAGATTACTTCACACATGAGGGGTACTTGTTGTGGAGAGAATAGTTATGTATCTTGTGGAGTTCAATGAGAGAGAACCTCATAAGAGAGTTGCATAGTGGCAGATTGGGAGCCCACTTCGGAGTTGATAAGGTGCAAGCCATGTTGAAGGAGATGTATTATTGGCTTGAATTACATAGAGACATGCATAAGTTGTGGAGTGATGAAGAATGTGCCAAATTGCAAAGCGGGTGGCATAGAACAATGGGTTGTATAAACCACTTCTTATGCTAGACAAACCATGGAAGGACTTGTCCACGGACTTTGTCCTTGGATTACCACAAACACAAAGAGACAATGACTTAATTTTTGTGGTTGTTGATAGGTTTCCAAAGATGCCACATTTCATTCCTCGTAGGCAAACATGTGATGCATCAATAGTGCAAATCTATTCTTCAGTGTGGTGGTGCAGTTACATGCGTTGCAATAGAGTATACCTTTGATAGGGACACAAAGTTCCTCAACCATTTTTGGTGAACACCGTTGAAGAAGTTGGGCACATAGTTAAACTTCAGTTCATTACATGATCCACAAAAAGATGGGTTGATAGAGGTTGTCAATAGGAGCCTTGACAACTTATTGAGATGTTTGGTGTGAGATAAGCCCACACAATGGGACTTTGTGTTAGCATAAGCAGAGTTTGCGTACAACAATTTAGTGAATAGGTCAACTGGGACGGTGCCATTTTAGATTGTGTATGGAACATTGTTGAGGGGTGTCATGGACTTGTTGAAGGTGGAAGAAGAAAGGCCCATAGCACAATTGTAGATGACTTCGTGCAACATATGGAGGAAGTGCATGTAGAAGTCAGAAGGCAATTAGAGGTGAGCCTTGGCAAATACCAGGCACATGCAGATGTGTGTCGGAGGGAGAAGACTTGCTCAGAAGGGGAGTTAGTCATGGCACACCTAAGGATAGAGTGATTCCCTAAGGAGACATATAATAAGTTGAAACCCAAGCAAATGTAAAGTTTTACGCAAATTCCCTAAAAATGTATATGAAATTTAGTTGCTAGGCATTGGATATTTCTTGGATATTCAATGTGTTACTTTTAATATTTATTCTTTTCTAGGTAGGATGATTTAGTTGAAACAACTATATAGCCACATGATAACGTTGATTGGAAAAGGCAGATACTGGAAAAGCAATGAGATGAAATAGTGCAGATCCTTGATGAGTGCATTAGAAAGAAGATCGGGAAGAGTGAGTACAAAGAATATCTCATTTGCTAGAAGGGTAAGGGGCTAGAAGAAGATTCGTGGATCATTGAAGTTGAAGTAATCCGACTTGGGTGGCTGAATCAATTGTCCATGCGATCCATTTGTGAGCTCCTAGCTCACAAAATTTAGATTGCATGAAAATGGAAAGATATGTTTGCCCAAATGAGGCATCAAATACCTATAATGGTGCAACATCACAAAAGATGTCATCTTGAAAAGGATTGATTTTGTACTCCAAAATGAGTGGCACTCCAATCGTGTATGGTTGTGGGTGAGGTGTTAGTCCCAAGTTCAAACTCTAAACTGTTCAGGAGAAATCAAATCTTTTGACTCCTATTGTGAATAGTGAAGCGTATCAGTTTTTTGTTATTCACATTTTAGAATAGAACAATCTTTTGGCTTCTTCTAGATCTAAATTTGAAGAAGATGCTATGCTGGTGGTTGCTACTTTGGTGCTAGGCTTGAAGTCCATGATTTGTTTTCCTTTTTTGGATGCTGCTGTGCTAGAACTCGATGCTTCTAGCTGTGCAATCAAGGCTTTCCTGGCATCACATTCCTCAGTAGAGTGACTATTGGAATTTTGTATGCTACATCATTTGCTAGTCTTGGATTACTTATTTTGCTTCAGGTGGTGTGTTCTTGTGGGAATGGTTCCATTTTCTTTTTTCTTCCAATTTGGCTTTGCTTCCAAACTTGAATTTTATTACCCTATGTCTTGTTTTGAGATTTACCTTGGGATTAGAATCATTATTCCTGAACTTATGTTTGGCTTTTGCTTCGAATTTACTTGCATACTTGTAGGCTTCTCCTAAAGAAGAGATATTGAGGAAATCCATGTTGGGTTGGATGTATGGTTTCAATTCAAACCTATACTTTAGGATTAGATTTGTTCAGTTTCTTGGACATTCAACTTGAAAGTCAAATTATTGAAGCTATTAGTATATTTTTGGACAGATAAGTTACAACCTTGATGAAGGTGGGTGAACTTGATAAGTTGGTAATTGTAGTTTCCAATATGGTCAAAGGTTCCTATCAAGGCTTCTACAAAACCATTCCAGATGTCTACAGGGTAAGATTATCCTCATGGGCAGCATAGTAATTATTCCACCATTTTTCACAGACAAGTAACTCTCTAAAGGGAAAAAGTAATCATTTTCTGAATCAGGAAATAAATTGACAGCATAGTAAGAAAATATTAGATTAAACTAATTATCTCATGCATTAGCATCTATCTTGCCTTCGAATATAGAGATATCTAGATTTACTTGTACCTTGTATGGTATTTGTCCTCCAAACAGCTTTTGGGTTAATGACAGTGACAAGTTTGAGCATGCTGCAAGAGTTGAATGAAGTGATCAATTATCCCAGTTTTTGTTGGTGCCTTGTGTTGCTCTAAGTTATCTCTTTGTTGTTGCAAGGTTTCCTTTTATCACATTTTGAAATATTGCTGAAGTTATCTACAGCATCAATTTGTTTGCCATCTATTGGGGTCTTGGAAAGTGACTAGGAAGGTAAGATGAGGGGCCATGAATTTTGAGATCAAGCTTCCTGTAGTCAAACCTCATGTGAGTGGACTTCCAAAATGCATAGAGGGATTCAGGTGAGAAACTTGCTTTGATACCACTGTTCTTGGGCTCATGGATGGCCCAGGGAGCAACACACTCTCTATATTCAATGTGTTATGTGCAGAAACGATTTGTGAATGATAGAGTGCAACAGAAAAACACTTAAGAGTGCCAAATCAAAGTGAATAATAGAACAATAGATCAGCTACATTAAGAGAATGATCTCTGCCATTTTGGGTGTTATTTCCAAAAAAAACAGCAAATAATTTCATCTCATAAAAATTTTGTATGCCACTTTCTCAAATTGCTTCTCTAATACTAATGTAGAGCCCTGAATATCCAATATACAAAAATATTACAGAACAAAAACAAAATTAACATAACACAAGATTTATATTGGCCTATATACTCTAATTTTCACTGCACTCAGAAATAAAATATTAAAAACACAGAAAGAAATAGGAATAACCTTAAGGTAGTGTTACACCATAAAACATTCGTAAAGAAGGCATCTCTCTAAGATATCAGCGCCCACTGTTTGATCTACTCAATAGAAATGACCCATCATTAATCTATTTCCATTTCACAATCATAGATGCCTCTATTTATAGCCTCTCATTTAATAATAATGTGGTGGCGTAAACACTTTACATGTGAGGCCGACTATTTTAGTTACCAATTAGAATTTATTACACAAATTACCCCTTACCCATTAAGTAAGTCACCTATTGACCCATTTAATCTAAACGCTGGTTTTGTACACCACAAGTTGGATATCTGATACTCCATACACCATTTAGATGTTAATACCATGGTCGTAGAGGGATAACATTCCATCTTACTTATGTCCTAACACATTCTTTTTAAGTATTATAGTTAGACTATATAATCACATTTGATTCTTTGAAGTAATAGTGTCCTTGACATGGCATGACATATTTGTAAGAATGTATGCAGTTTTAATTAATGGCTCTGTCTCCTATAATTGCTTGCATGCACATGTTTAAGTATAAGTTATATTTGAACATAGATTTCAGAGTGTGCTATTGATGCCAGTGTTTAAATCCTTAAAAAATATGAATGTAACATATGCAGTCCTTTCAAACCATTTGAAATTACTGATATTGCATTTAATCTTGACACTACATTGGAATTGAAATAAATGAAAATCTCCCAAGATTATGTCTAAGCTCCATGGCTGTTCTTTTGGTAAATGCCCTGTTTTATTTAAAAAACGATGAGCAGTATTGATGCTGAATAATAAATAATAAGTGCCCCTGAAAGGGAAAGAAATTGTCAATACAACCCTAATAAAAGCTGCAGATTGCACTAGAAATTAAACAACTTATTTCAACATGATGGGACTCGTTTCATGATCCTTAGGGCTGTTCTTTTGTATAAGGGTGGAGTTTCATAGGTCCATACCATTCCCATGCTTGAGCTATATATATTTTTGGTTTAGAGTAATAATGAAGGGTTATCCTATGGAGTGTTTCTGGAAGTTTGACATTCCAAGTGTTTGTAAATATTTGTTTTTTTTCCATGTTAAAATGTTTTGGAATTCAAACCATTGTCTTAATTCTAGTGAGCATCCATGCTTGCAATGACTTAATATGTTTATCCTTGCATTTCCAATTTAATCTCTACCAAGAAGCCAAAAGTATAAGGAACTTTGTTAAAAAGTTCTAGAAGCAACTGAAGCTCTTCTGAAACTTGTGCATGACAAAGATCTTTCAACTCATTTTGTTTGGCAGGTATTAGATAAATTAGATGCCGTGCTGGATGTTGGTGGAGTGTATGATCCAAGCAGAGACCGATATGATCATCACCAAAGGGGGTTTGATCAAGTTTTTGGAAATGGATTTGCAACCAAGCTTAGTAGTGCTGGACTTGTTTATAAGGTTTGAACAACACCATAAGTTTTGGCCTTATTTAGCTTTTTCAATTTTTGGATCTCAAATGTAGATTTATCAATTTGCATGTGTATTATGGAAATCTAGTTTAGGCCAAGAGGCACATTCTACACCACACATCAACTTGGAATTTTGGTGTGGGTGGGTGGATGCTGGGAAACATTGATTGCCAATATACTTAGAGATATATTATTATATAATTCTCAATAATAACTACATATCCATTTTAGCATGGATCTGAAATGCACTAAGAGGTATGTAGAGGGCTTGAGGTGCAAATTCCACCACAAGACTACAAGTGTAAGAATATAGGCATCGGTACCTCGAGTCTTTGGAATACCTCTCAGTGCATATCAGATCAATGTTAAGATGGAGCTGTGCTAGTTACAAATTTGAGGTTGCCTTTTTCAGCCATTGGAAGAAACCACATAATCTAACTTTTGTACTTTGAAATTCATATTTTGGCTGGTGCTTGTGATATGTTTTCTACTTTTAAAGTATGGTTCTTGAAGATGCAATTTAATATTTTGGATGATTCTTCTTAGTTTGAAATTTTTTAACCCAATATTCCTAGATTAATTGTAGGAGATGCACAAGATGTTTGTTCCAAGATTCATCCAATTTTCTAACTAATATTAGAGTTGCTTTCCTTCATCGCAGTCTTCTAGGAGTTGACTTTACAGGTCCAAAAATAAAATTTTAGAGATAGAAATACATATCCCTCTTTCTACTTTCTATTGGTCATCGTAATTCTTTTTCTTTAGAGATTGTTTTCTGCTTATACAATGTTGCAAGAGTCTTATTGCTACAGGAACATAATTGTACAACAATTTGCAAAATTCTGTCATTAATGACAACAAACATAAATTAAGATCAACCTTAGTGTGGAACAAAACATATAATGTCCCCGATGATGCCTTTCGGTGCGAATCCATGTGTTTGGTAAACTAAGTCTGGGTGGCTCAAACAAACTTGATTATCTTGTCTTTGAGTTATAATGCACGCATGATTGCAGTGTGCTGTCAGCTAGCTTTTGATGTATCATCCTTGATTACTTTTAAAACTTAATGCTAATTTCTGGAAAGGGTTTGGGTATGGTTATACATTATGCATCACATGAACTACATTCATATGCCTATTTTAGTCGGGCAAAAATAAATTATAATCTTATCTTACATAAAAAGGCCTACATTGCCATACAATTCAGCAAGCTGCTAGCATTCTCAAAAGAGCATAGTTAGTAGGAAAAATGTGGAAGAAGTACTCATTTTTTTGCATAATCAGGGCCTGCTCATCCATGCCAAGTATTCCTTAGCTTGTTCTTCCAAAACAATAGACTTAGCCTTCCTCTCTTTTATCCTTGGAGAGTGTCAACATTCAAATTTTGAACAATTGGTGCATCGATCTTGTTGGAGAGGTGTATTGCCCGATCTTGATTCTGATAGGTGTGTTGTCCTGCTGGTTCCTTATCTCTCTTAATGAGTCAACTGAACTGGAGATCTCTAGGTCTCTCCCCAGTTCTCTAAATATTTTTCTTCTCAGTCCCTCCTGGTCTATTGTCAAGAGGACTGCATTAAAAATTGTCACAGACTTCCATCTATTGGTCTTGCTCTTCATGAGTATCATCTCCCAGCCCTAATATCCCAAAATAGTTTATCTCAATGAACCTGGTTGGGGATTTCAGCCCATTCTTGGATCATTCAACCATCATTTTGTTTTTCTGATTTCTTTAGGTTTATCTTCCAACTTCTTGTTGCTTGCATGTTGTTTAATTGCACTCAAATCATTAACTTTTTCTTGAGTAGCCTTCTGGTTCCTTGGGAAAGACTGTCCTAAGTGGCCATATTGAAAACAATATTTGTGCTGAAGCTAAATTATTTTAGTGCACTCTCTCATTCTTAGGTGCAATAAAAAGCTCCAGGTTAAATTGGGTTGGGTGATGGTTTCCCCAAGTCAATCTCGATGCAGATTCTTGCATAATTTATATTCAAACTACTCTTGACTTAACTATTGCATAAATACCTCCAAACTTCTGTATGCAATTTCCTTTGTAAGCTCCTAACTTGATAAGGCACCCATTGTCATAACTACACAGCAATATTTGTAATTTTCATAGCTGATATCTTGCATATTTATTCAGTAACAATCACATAGATTTCTATCTCAGAATTGCACAAACTATGTCACCAAGGTTTGACTTTCTCTGCTGTTGGATTGAATTTCCTTTGCAAATGCTTTTGTGCTTTGCTCATCTGTAGCTGCAGATGACTGCTAGCACTAGCTCCTTCATATTCTTACTGTCCCTGATGTTATAAAGCAGCCTGCAGAGTTCCAAGTTGTCTTCCTCAAGTACATTTGGACCAGAAGTAGCCAAGTCAGCTTCTAGTGCTTCCATCACTTCATACTAAATTTTTAAGAGCTGCAGTTGCTGCAGTTATCGTCTCCACTTCTCTCCCTTGAGCTATTTTTTAAAATCAGCCCTTTGGCTATCTGTGTGCATTCCAACATAGTTGATGGCTATGTGAGTCGAGCCTTCATCCAATTTAGGTTGCCTTTCTAAAAATCAAGGCATGCACAGAATCTACAAGTATTACTATTTATTAACCAATCTTTCCAACCCCTAGGCCATGCTGTTCAACAACTTTTGATTTCATCAATATTCAGCATGGCTAACACTTTGTCATTGCTGTTTAATCTGATATTCATATACAAATGGGGCAGTCTTGTCACCTGTTCCAACTTCATGGTGACAGAATTGCTCCTTTTTAGGAATTGTTAGCAGCTTTCAAATATTGATGTCATGACATTGCAAGAAGTCATAGTTGCAGAGACTTTCCAACCTATTGTTTCTCTAATAGTAGAGTCCAAAAATATAGCAGCCAGTGCACTCTCCTGCTCAATTCTAATACTTGCAATGAATACTCCACATAAAGTCTCAATAACTTGAAAATTCTCAAAACCTTCCATAAATGAGTTCTAACTGTTGTTTTTTCACATTAGAAGCTGTACTTTGGCCATTTGTGGTGTCCAAGGTGTTCATGCTATGTGAGGAACTTATTACCATAAATCACAGAGAAGTGCTCTGAAGAATTATAGATTAGAAACAATGTTAGTTTTAGGCATGCAAATGTAGGGTGCATTGTTATCATACACAACAATCATATTTGCTTACTTTTTTCCTATCTTGTATGCAGCATTATGGATTGGAGATCATTGCAAAGGAGCTTGGTCTAAATGCAGGGCATCCAGATGTAGAACGTGTCTATTTGGTTGTATATAAGAGTTTTGTGGAGGTAGTGTTATGGCTGTTTTCTTTGACAGATTTCTCGTTCTTCCATTATAGAAAGGCATGCAGCTGCTGATTTATCTCAACTCTTGTAACTAACGAAGCTACTTGTTAAAAATGGCTTTTAGATGATAAACAATGTTGAGGAACAATTGTATTTCATTACATAAGAAGTATTACATGTTAAAAGTTTATTTATTTATTTTTTAATACATTTAGTCATTATACAGAATTGCAAACTTTTAAATGTGTCGACTGAAAATTATCTTACTGTTTACTGCACAGTATTTGGCCTTGTTTCATAGCATTTTGCTTTAATTTTTTAATTTCTAAGGATACTATAGATTTTTTTTTCTTAAATATAATCTGGAATGTTTCTTAAGGATATACTTTCTGTGTTTCCTGTAGAGTATGTTTCTAGTGTGCGTATATATTCTGACCTTTATGCTTTGTTGCTATGTTCTTTGTACATTTTGGTAAGGATGTTAAAAAAGGTTTAAACTTCAAACAATGGCTTTTCTTTTCACTTTATATTCTTTGATGGTGATGTGTGCTCTTCCTCTTTTCTCTCTTCATTGCACCTTCAGATAAATGTTAACGTATCTTTGTCTTCTATAGACCTTTTACATGCTCTCTACACATTTGAAGATTTTCTATTCTTTACATCTTTATAGGGCACTAAGAGAGTTATCCTATTAGCAACACTCGATTCCTTTTTGCGGAGCATCTCATGCTAGATTCTTTTCTATTTCAGGCCATTGATGCTATAGATAATGGAATCAATCAATATGATACGGATCAGCCTCCAAAGTATGTTAACTCTACCCACCTGTCAGCTCGAGTTGGGAAGTTGAACTTAGACTGGATTGATGAAGATCAATCCCCAGAGAAAGAAAATGAAAGATTTCATTGCGCCATGAATCTTGCTGGTGGAGAATTTTTAGAGGTGTGCTTCTATCATTCCTTCATGCCAGAAACAAAAAATTCTATTATTCCAGAATCTAAAAGTAAAGCTACCATTGCAACTAACTCGGTAGAACTCACTAGCACAGCTAACTTCTAATGAATTCATTTTCAAGATTGATAATGCTGCAGCAGACCTTAAGCAGTACACACATACAAATTGAGATAAGAAAATACAGTTTATCCTACAATCAATGAAATACTTATTCCGAAACAGGGCTTTTCAAGCATTATATTTTGCTAAAGATTTTAGCTTTTCTTTCTTGTTTACTAAATTACAAATGAGAATGCTTTCTTTTGGAGTCCTTACTGTTCTAGCACAATTTTAGTTTGTCATAGCCAAAATAAGTGCAAATGACAGAAAGACTGTCTTAGTATATATATGCAAGTATCAACAATATGAAAGTATAATACAACCCAGTCTGCCTTCAAATTTTAAGAAATTGTTCATGTTTGGAATTGCAAGAGTACTTTGTCTTCTTAAATTAGGATTTTGAAAAAAGGGTAGTTTACTTGTTAAATTGTTCTTGTATTTGCATTGCATTAGGGAAGGATTTAGGGATTAAGACATGATTGAGATAGCATTTACATGTTTGGCTAAATGTCCAGCATGTGTTATTTGCATTTAAGTTACAACGACAAGCTTTCCTGGGAGAATAAGTCAAGCTGGTCGTATCAATATCCTTTGTTTTCTAATTTTACCTAAGTGTCAATATACATCAGCCCTCTTAATTTCTTATTGTAGTAAAAATTGATAAGAATTGGGCAAGCTTGGAGGCGCAATCTACAGCTACACATTCAAACCTCATAATAGTTATATATTAGCCTTGGAATATGCCGCATCCTCTGAAATTGATGTCTTTACTGAGTGATTTTATACATGGAATTAGAGGGCAAAAATGACTAAGAAGTGAACTTATTTGTTCTATCAATTTTCAATAGCTTTGATTTGAGTTCTTCCTAATTATCTGAATGTCAGAATGTTCAACGTCATGCCAAATCCTGGTTACCTGCTCGCTCTATTGTTGAGGAATCAGTTGGAGCAAGGCAAGAGATTGATTCAAGTGGTGAAATTGTGGTTTTCAAGCGATCTTGCCCTGTAAGTAAATGACATTATCATATTTCATTTACTTGATATTCTTTTGTTTCAGAAGACATTCATTCTATATTTCTATGTTTCTTTTTGTAATTATACTTGTACCTCCAATTCAGCTGTCTTTGTAATTGGTTCACATACAACACATGGTTTCTTGTTAGTCTTTTTAGGCTTGGGTTTGCCTATGCATGGCTGTCCGAATTTTTAAACGTAAATTAAAATGATTTTTTTTTGAAGCTGTAATGGCATTTTATGAACAAAACATTCCACATTATGGCTATAGAACTTCTAAGAATACAATACGAAATGTTCTTTAATACAAGAAGTTTTTCTGTTTTTTTGGGATGCTCAGGCTGCGAGGAAAATACCATGCATGCACCTCTAGTGCCATAAGATTTACAAACAAAAGCTTCATACAATTGCAAACAATCTATGCCCATAAAGTGGAATCGGGACACATAGATTTCCTACATAAACAACCCTTTGAGGAGAGTAATGCAAGATTCAGATCTAAAATAATTTCAGTAGCATAATGGCATAAAAAATAGCACTTAGAAACAAACTAGAATGGAAGACAAGGAAGAAAACATCCACACAAAGAGGTGACACAAGATTTATGTGGAGACGCTTTGAGGAGAGTAATGCAAGATTCCGATCTAAAATAATTTCAGTAGCATAATGGCATAAAAAATAGCACTTAGAAACAAACTAGAATGGAAGACAAGGAAGAAAACATCCACACAAAGAGGTGACACAAGATTTATGTGGAGAAAACTGTTTCGGGTAAAAAACCTCACCCTCCAAAAGCAAATAACCAATGTATTCCAACAACTAAACCTGTTACAATACACTATAGGCTCATAGCCTTAACATGGAGATCACCATCTTGTTTCTCTGGAGAAAATCCAGTAGCATAACCTCTACATTTCAAAGACCTCTCATACAACCTCAACCCAAGCATCAAATATATAGGCAATAGCCAACCAGGAAACCACTAATGGTTTTGGAAAATCATGAGCCAAAACATTGGAAGTATGGCGCTCAACTCCATGACCCAAACTCCAATGGCAAGCTTGCATGATGGGTCAACAAATCAAGAATAGTATATTCTTGTACATGTCATAAAACTACCCACCAAACTTGGATGCCCCCTTTTGACATTTTCCACCTTTTCCAAGATGCTCTATGACATGCATCATAGACTGTCATAATTTTGTTAAGATTCTAAGTCCACTTTGTAACCTCCCTCTTACATGCTCTTACACATGTCATAGAATCTCTTACACACTTACAATGACATAGATGCTCTTACACATCTTACATGACATAATGCCCTTACATATTCTTACACTTGTCATACCAAGGAATACACATGGCATAATGTCCAAGTCATAAGTGGGATGCCCCATTTCTAATGGGAGCACAAATAACAAATAAATATAGAAATAAATAATTCCAAACATTAGAACTTGCAAGGTGTAGGACATGCCTAATCCCAACTTTCTCCCACATGTCGTTTACCTTGGAAGAGCAAAAGGGAAGCACCAATAACTCCATGAACTAATCACTAGGGGTATAAACATGTTGCACTGACTGACTCTTCTATGCTCACAGGCTCAACGAAGCATCTGCAACATCTACCAAGTGACCACCATCTTGACCACAACTGTTTCATCCTCCATCATGCCCAAGCATGAAAGATAAGAAAACCAAGTGAAGATGACACATGTACACAACATTGTATCTTGCCTCAGCTCGCTACCCAAACACAAATCCAGAAGTCCAGTCGCCTCCAAACAAGATCGAGTATGCACCACATACTCCACTAGTTGGAACAACAACCACTATCTGTCACTCACATCCAACTAACCCCAACACTGGTAGACCTTTTGCTCATAATATTCTCCACCCCACTCTGCAACCACAATTCCTTGTATATCCATTGCCTGCATAGGGTTTGCTCTAGCGCACCTACATATGACATGCAAGTGACCTGTAATACCTCTACAAGTTGGTTACATGTTAGCCATAGGTGACTTGTAACACCTCTACAGGTTGGTTATAGGCAACCCAAAAATATCTTTGAAGCCTCTATACCACAGTCCAATGATCACAACGTCTACCAAGGACACATATACCTCCTAAGACTCCTGCTGCAAGGGCAATGCCTAGTTTGGTGTTGACCATAGCATCCAAAAGTCCACCAACAACACTCACACGAAGGGGTGGCTTATGTCATCAAAACTAGTATGTATCAAAGAACACACACAATGATCTGCACAATTGCTCGTTCTCTCACCCTTGATCTCCTCAACTCTCTCAAGTTCTCATATGGATTGAACCCCAAGAAGAACCAACAAACAAACCATAGAGAGAAAAGATTGCAAACCATATTAGATACCAGTACTTCTGCCAACACCATGGAGTGCTCAAGCTATGACAAGTAAGATCCTCACCTCCAAAACCATAAACAAAAAAGCCTTAAAAATATCCAAATTTTCAACCCCAAGGTCAAATCAATAGCAATAGATCAATAAATCAGCAATGATGTAAGCTTCTCAACTGAAGGAAGGTCAAACTAACAACTACTCCCATACTAGGGAATATGCCCTAACACATCCCCTGCACTCCTCAAAGCCATCCTCAAAACAAACTTATGCACATGAGAAGGCAAAGGAAAAAGACACCATGTCATGTACTCCTCAAATATGCCCTCTAGGACTAACATTTGTAGCTCAAGATTCATTCCCATGAAAAGACAAATCATAGGAAACATAATACATTTGAGTAACTAGGTGGTCAATACCTATCAAATGATATTCTCCACCAAGAGGACTGAGAGTGGGGAATGAGATTACTCCATCCACGAACAATTTCCTCATCAAGTCCATGCTAAACTCACGTCTAGCTCCAAGTGAAGGCTCCTCAAAGAGTCTTTTTTTTCTGAAACCTCATCAAAGAGTCTCGTTCCAACACTCAATCTGCATAAGATAGAGATCTCTAGCCTCACCTAAGTCTTTCTAGTATCCATGAGCTCCCAACAGACCATCTCATGCCAATTGAACTCCAACTACATCACTGCAATCTCCAGAAGCTCCCAAGGCAAAAATGACCATTGTACTTAATACCAGAAGACTACCACAAATCATCGTCAAAGCTCCCTCTGCATGATCAGTATAGTATCCAGGAACTCACCATGATGTCATGATTTACATCATCACAAAAAATAACATTTGCCAACAACCAACAGATTTAGCTCACAACATAAGCAACAAATCCACTTGTTACAAGTCTACTGCAGGTCTACTATTGGTCTGGGTCCACTATAGGATTGTTACAGGTCCATTACAGGTCCACTACAGGATGGTTATAGGTCCATTACAGGTCCACTACAAGTTTGCTACAAGTGAGTTGTAAGCATACCATCTTCAGAGAATTGAAGATCATTTGTCTCCAACAGACAGATTTGCTCCCAAGAGCACCCATATCATGCCATAACTCTAATTGGTTATCAAGAGTCAACCATGGCACAATATCACATCATTGCCAAAGCTCCCACTGAAAGTGGTCTAGAGCTATCCATGGCATTGGGATAAGCATGTTCTAATTGAAGGTCACCCATGGCCCTCACATAATTAAAGGACTCAACTGCAACACCAGGAGCTCCCAAAGGGCAAAATAAAACCAAGATCTCCAAACAAAGAAGTTGATACCTCTGTGACATATATGTAGGCTCGACCATGTCATGCCAAAGCTCCAAAATGTGCACAAGAGCTTCCATGACACCATGATCACCATCTTCAACATCAGAAGACAATTTGCCATTGCTGACTAGGAAACTGCACAAAGCTCCCATTGAACTGTGATCCAAAGCCTCTTGAAGCGCCATAGTCAACCACTATAGCTTCCCAAAGTTCCATTGCAGCTCGGTTACAAGTTACTCAAAGCAAAGTTCAAAAATGCGGACTTGGCAGCCCAAAAATTTGACTCAGACTTGGTACTTGGCAAAAAACTCAACAAAAAGCGACAAAAAACTCAGCAAAAGCGACAAAAAACCCTCATAATTACAAAAAAAAAAAAGAAATTAATGCATTTAGAGAACACAAAAGTCTAATTTGATTAGTTACAGGTCAACCATAAGTGACCAAGTGACCCATACCTTAACATTCCATTCATGCACCACGATGGTTGAAAGGTCAACAAACTAGAATTTGCAACTCTGGCAAACCCCATGATGCAGAATATCTACTCAAAATGTATGTCTATGCATTTCTAAATATGCATACAAACTTCATTGTATATGATTTCCCTTCTCTCGTCTATCGCAACACCTAATACCACCGGCTTACCAAAATACCTGATTTCGACCTTCAAAATGCTTGTATCTATCGCGAGATACACTCTCCCTTGTATATACAAACCTTTACCTGCTGCACCCGCGACCCTTTGCATCTGCCGCTTCTTCTACACTGAACATACAACACATGACTTGCGATCGCCGGTTACTTCCACCCACGCTGCCAGTCATCTTTGCATCTAATATTTGTATCTGCGGAATGTATATTTTAATATACATTCAAACATATACAACTCGAAACATGCATTCGCCGAATATGCTTTCGGAATATGCCCTCGATGAAAGTTGACCGCTGACTTCCCTTGTATCAACCCGATGTATATTTGAAATATACATTTTCAATATACAACCTTTAACATCCAAATGTAGGATACACATGAAATATCTCTGCATACATATGCAGTATATTCACAGACTGTCTTCGACATACAAAAGACATATACTCATAAATTGTATAACCCGATATACTTTTGCAACATGCAGACCTGACATACAATAACAGTATACCTCTACACTGTTTGTGATATGCAATTGATGGATACATAGGAAATGTATTTCCTCAGACAATTTTGACATACACAGGAAATGGACCTTCATACAATTGCGGTGTATATACAGGAATTGTATATCCAGCCATCAACACTAACTTAACTCAAAAGGACTTTTATACATACCTTTCTTCACAGAATTTACATAGGATGGTACTTGCATACAAATGCGATATACTTCACAAACTATTCCCGACATGAAATTTGACATATATACATAACTGTGTATCTGAATCATACGCCGATAATCTCCTTTGTAGCAAATCTCGCAATTTCTAATCTGCCATAACCACGAACAAAAGGAAAACAAAACAGAAAACTATCTTACAAGTCCATTCCACTGATTTCACAGAAATCCACCAGTGGAATGGCTTTAATCATACATCTCGACAATAGAAAGACTAAATTAATTCAAAACGATTCTATACAGATAATATACACAGGACGATTCAATACACAGGGAATTTACAAAGAATCTAGAATTTGTAAAACACAACTGACAGAAGTTCTATTTCTTCATTCTTACAGGGATTCATACATTTGATAATTTCAGAGCATGAAAAAAAAAACCAACCACCTTTTTTTTAACAGCCCCTCCTCGTTTTGCTTAAAACAAGATTATAAACAAAAACCCTAACTAGTCTCACGACACCTGTTTGGCTTTAGACAGCAAGACTCCAAATAGTTCGACACATTGATTTAATCATCCACATATCCCAATATCTAATAATGTCCAAATTGGCTTATTGGAATGCCCAATTTGAGACCTCGATTCATATGGTGGATGGTGGGGTCGGTTCTTACAAACATGAAATGTTAACACAAAATGCTACATGATAACATGAAATGTTTCAAACATATTAGAACCTTATTCTTTTCCCTCTTATGCATATTTTATCTTGTTGAAGGGGTGCTCCTGCACCACCCCACTACAACAATACAGTATTAGCACTGAGAAGATCTATGGGTATATACTATAGACAACCCACATCTGAGTTATCCATTGAACTTGCAGTTATAGATAGCCCACAAAATTACATAGCTCATAGATATCAAACAATGCACAACATGGATCCACCAAGCAATCTAGTCCCAAAATAGGTAGACTCAACTCTGCATCAGTGACAAGCAAAACCATAGACAACCATGTAGATTCTCCATGACACTAATATCAGATCCAAACTGAGATCCACAAATCCACAATAGGAACAATTGTAGTCCAAAAACCCAACAAGAACCACTGTAGAAATGCTGAGTGACTGATCACATACCAACACTTCCACAACGAAAAAAGCTGCAAGCAACCTCTTCAAACCATGCATGCAAATCTACAACAACCTCATTCAGAAAAATCCCCATGGGAGTCACAATCTAAAAAATAGTCTCTCCACAGATCTACAACCACAAGTTTTGGTTAACATGCAAAATTTGCAAAACCATTGATGTTGAAGACATGCATGCAAATCTGAATCCACTTATCATCCAAAAGACCCACAAGTCTGAAACACCAAAATCGTTAAGCTGGAACAATGGACTTGTCATAGATAAACAAAACTGCAGATCTTGACCGAAAAATATGCAAAACTCACAGATCCAAAACACTGTGAATTTGAAACATGCAAGTACAACTAGGGAGCTATTACAGGAACTCTAGACCGCCAAACAAGCCAACTCCACAACCTCCACCATGTACATGCAAATAGAGGAACTAAGCTGTTCCAGAAGCTTCTAGGTCAGCAACAAACCAACTCCATAGCCTACATGCAAAAGGGTAGTTCCATAATGCCAAATAGGAGCTTCAGGTAAAAAACATGCAACATGTAACCACATGACCAACTCCAAATTATCTTCCTTCTCCATCCTACAAGTGCTTGTCATATCGTATCTTGAAAAACAAGATCAATTGCAAGATCCCACTCGTACAAGAATTAATTAATCAGCCGATTCCTTCCTATAGATTCCCTCAAGCTTGCTAGGCTAAAAAATCAAAACGGAGGAATACCCAAAACCTAAACACCATGGATCCATCACATGCAATGCCATGCAAGCACATGCAAACACATGCAAGCCATGGAACCACCTCGGCTCTGATACAAAATGTGAGATAAATGCCATGCATGCACCTCCAGTACCGTAAGATTTACAAACAAAAGCTTGATACAAGTGCAAACAATCTATGCACATAAAGCGGAATTATGACACAGATTTCCAATGTTAAGCCTTTGAGGAGAGTAACATGAGATTCAGATCTAAAATAATTTCAGCAGCATAATGACATACAAAATAGCACTTAGAAATAAACTAGAATGGAAGACTAGGAAGAAAACATCCACACAAAGAGGTGACACAAGATGTATGCGGGGAAAATTCTTTAGAGTAAAAAACTGTAATGTCCCTGGTTAAATTCTTTTTGAAAATTCTGTATATATATAGACTTCTAACTGAAAGAAATAAATATGTACTTCTGTTACTGCTAAAATGAAATAAATACAGGCATATAACCCTCTGACCAGTACCCTTTCGTGGAGTTTCAGACTGATTTATATGGCAGATATAAAATATAAAACCATGATACAGTTGCAATTAAGGCTCTTCACTTTATTTATTGATCAATAAGTATTTGACAGTTCCAAATACATGTATTTTATGATCAGACTTAATTAGCAGATCTGAAAACAATTTACAATACAGATCTGATAAAGAAACCTCTGAAATTAATTTCCAACTCACTATATACTGACTAATACAAACACTGGAGGCTGCGGACTGTCTAGTGATGAATCGCCCCTTTTGAACTAGTAATAAACCTCCTTTACCACTCCCAAGGTATGCGGATCTGCAACGTGGCAGAGTCTAGATGGCACGAATATGCTGCTGCGCCCTGGATCAATAAATCATAGCTCTTTAGCAGACTGAATCGACCCCTTCTTTGTGGACTATACGCTGTTCTAACTCTAGTCAATGTATATATCCAAATAATGTGCCTGTCCACCCAGATAGGTCGTGGTCACCCTGTGAAGCCTTGATCTTGGGATCGCTGCTCAGTGCCCTGCGAACACAGTGAAATTAATTGTTGTGGTTGGTAGTGTGTCTGGCTGGGCTGACTTGGATCTGCACTTATCAATCCGCCTAGTTGATGAGGTTGCCTATATATGATGGTGACAATCATGATAAAACTCACTCAAGATCTTTGAGGACCATCCTGCTCTTCCAATCACCTTTGACTAATGATGAGCTGCAGTTGTTGATGCCAGGGGCTGTATACTGTTGTGGCCTTGGCAGCAGATCAGATATAACTGGAACTCGCCCTGTAGACCCTACAAATGTAATTTATACAGCTGCTGTCAATCCTTATATGGCTGAATATTGGCTGCAACCAGCTGTGAATGAGGCGATCTGCCAATCAGTGGTAGCTTATATGATGTAATTTTCAAACAATGGTGCGCCAACCGACTACTCCTTACATTTGCTTGCCTACACCTGCAGTTATGCACAAACTTTCAGATTCAGTCCACCTTGCAATCCTCGTGTAGAATTGCCAAGCAAGAGGCAAGGGGTTTCGTCCTAACCTCTTGAATTAGAGAGGCAAGAGGGTTTTCGTCCTCTTGGATCAGAATTTGCAGCCAACGGTGTTCGTCCTTGAATGCACAATTACTTGAACTCAAATGAAGAATTGCCAAAATGAAAATCTGATGATCAAATGAAGATAGGCACCTCTTTGATATACCTTTTTGAAATGGGCCCTTGGGTCCTAAATTTTTCTTCAAGTATTTAATATTTTTAAAATTTTTATTTTATTTTATTTTTGTTTTAAGTATTTAAAAATACTTTTATTTTAGTACTAGTGTTTAAAAAACACCTTTTATTTTAATTACAATAATAAATAATATTATTAATTATTTTAATCTGGAAAAGGGGACATGACAAAAACCCCACCCTCCAAAAGCATAGAACCAATGTATTCCAGCAACAAAACCTATTACAATACACTACAAGCTTGTAGCCTTAACAAGGAGATCACCATCCTGCTCCTTTGGAGGAAATCCGGCAGCATAACCTTTACATTGCAAAGACCTCTTATACAACCTTAATCCAAGCATCTAATGTATAGGTAATAACCAACTAGGAAACCACTAATGGTTTTGAGAAACCATGAGCCAAAACATGGGAAGTATCACGCTCAACTCCATGGCCCAAATTTCAATGCCAAGCTTGCATGATGGGACTTGCAAGGTGTAGGACATACCTAATCCGAACACAGACATCCCCAATATGTTTGAGGGATATCCTCAACTGCTAAAATGTCAGACAACTATAGATGGACAGCACCTTGAAAAATCATTAAAAATATCAAACTTAAAACAAAAAATATGCTCAAATATGGTTGTCAGAAATTGTTATATTTATTGAATTTCATTTTTTTGTAACTCATTTGAGATGTAAGGCTCTTATAATTATTTTCATTGTTTGTTCATATTTGATATTTGTCAAAATCAATTTTCATTGTTCAATGTTCAATGCCAATGATGGTCGGTTATGTTTATATTTGCAATGCAGCTCTTTAGAATGTTTAACAATACTTAGTTATGCAAAGGACACACACACACACACACTCACACTCACATTGCCCCTCATCTTGTTCTCACACCACCACCAAAATCTAGGAAAATGCTTGCCATGTTGGGAACATTTCTTTCATCCCCCTGTATTGGAAACTTGGAGAAACATAGGGATTCACATTTGTATACAGCTATGCACATAAGAAATTAAGACACATTGGTGGAAGATATAATGGTTCATCTTCCACTAGGTATTATAAAGTTTGCTCTACAGGCCCTTGAATTGTTGACATAATGATTGAGTGGATAATGTTTGTCAGGAAGTTGTTTATGATCAACTTAACAAGGCCATACCTCCTTCATTATTGCTCTAGTTTTCTATTAGATCCCATTTTGAAAATGGGAACTATTTGGTTGGTCCTTCACTGTAGCAAGTTTGTTAGTACACTCGCCTTTTTCCTATATTTTGGAAATTTCTCTGGTTTGTAGTATTTTAATAATCGGATGTTTGGTTTTTGATTTCTTCTTATTAAAAATCACATGGAATCAACCATCTGAACACAACCACAGTGACTATGTATCTCGGGACTGCGTACATTGAAATTTTCCACTATTTGCTCTAAAATAGCAAGATAACATAAAACCCTCCTAGAATTCTGTCCTCAGTTGTCACTTGGATCAGTCTGCCCCTCATGGAAAGGGGTGGTTCACATTGGTTTAAGTTTTGGCAGCAAGTACAGAAACTTGTCTTCCAATTGAGCTTTGGTAACCTTTTCCCTTAATGGAAAATTAACTTTTTTCTGTAATCCGGTAGAATGGCATGGATTAGTTCAATGTGTGAAATATTTTTAGAATCTGTTTGGACCCTATTTCTTTTATTTGTTCTGCTACTGTTGATTGAACCAATAAAAAAGGAATTTTTTCTTTTGGTTGTTTAGTTGCTGAGATTACATAGATTTTAGGTGTTGACTTTCCTTTCAGTTGGTGTGGCATTTTTTTGGACCACGGATTACTTCTAGAACCTTGTAAAATTTGCCTTCCACAGTGCACTCCCACATGAAAGGTTGTCCAAGAAGGACCTCACAAGCTTTCATCAGTGCTGTCACAAACTACCTCAACTCTGAAAGGTTGAATGGCATATGACAATCAACACTGTTGTGTGACACTCATCCTTCATGATTATTGAGCTACTTGAGTTTGTATAGTTGAGGGTAAGGTAGCGTTGGTACGTTGAACTTCTTGATTACATCTGGTGATTCTGAGTTCTTTTGGTTCCCATTGTCAATAATAAAATGCAAGGACTGTCCTTGAACCTACATTTGTGAATGAAAGAGGTGCCCTAGATCTTTGTCATCAGGGTCAGGTGCAAATGCTGATTGTTTTTTGTACCCACAATAGCATAATAATCTGCACTGATGAGTTGTTTCTTCTCACATAACATTAATCAAGCTCCATTATTGTGGCTCACTTTTGCTTCATTAATGCCTTTTGGGAATGAACTCTGCATTTGAATGACTCTGTCTGGTGACACTTGTTGCAACAACTGATATTTGATGAATTTGGCTTTTTGTTAGGAGAAGGTTTCATTAACATTGGAGTCTATTCATGGACTTCTCAATGATTGTTGCATCCCTGTATGCTTCTCCTATGGTCTTGAGTCTCTTGACCTTCAAAAAGATTGACTCTGCAAGGATACATGGGCATAAGTGTAAACCAGAATGGTATTTGAGCACTTTGTTTTTCTTAGGTTGAGGAATACCCAACTTTGCTAAAATATTCATAATGTATTGCTACAGTTGTATATTAATTGATCTTGTCCTTATTATAGTTGCTGCCATTGGATATGCTGATATTTATAAATATCCCTAGGATAATATTCATCCTTCAAGGCATCAGTAAAATGCTGCCAAACTTCTACAGGTTCATATTCTTCCTTTTTTTTTGCCACAGACAATACAATTCCGCCAAGTGACTTTTATAAGATTTTCATGGTCAACATTAATCTTTCCCTAAAATTCAAAGATATCTAGATTTACTTGAACTATAGTGGGTATTTGGCCTCCAAATGTTTGCCTGGTGTGGAGGGTTGAGCCCTCGGAACAACCCATGCAAGGTTTTTGGTGCATGTGCTGAGCATATTGTTTTATGCTTGTAAAGTGCAGTCTGAATTGTATCATCCATCGTTGTAAAAATCGCCAAAAACTCACAAAAATCACGAGTAATCGCGCGTCATTCTGGCATGCGAGTTTTCCCAGCAAAAACTCGGCCCGAGTTTTTCAAATAACACGCCGCGATTTTTGCCTAAATAACTCGCTTGAATCGCTGAAACTCGCCTGCATACTGTGAAAACTCAAGGACAGCGGAAAGATAAAAGGTTAAGTTAAAAACCAAAAGCGACATCATTTGTTTTTTATTGCTTGGAGCTCCTAGTCATGAAACCCTAGCGCGATCCACGAGTCAGAAAGACGAGTCACTAAACCCTTGAAGTGTTGATTTCCGCCCGATTTCTGCCGCCTCTGGGAACTGGTAAGTCCTCTGAGCATAGTCTTTTGACAGTTTGTCCAAAATTTCATGTATAATGTCAAACATGTAAGGTGTAGATTCATTCTAGAGAACTTCTAGTGCAATCTATAGTGCATGGAATGTATATACACTACCTCGTAGAAAATGGTTAAGAAAAAAATTGGACCTACTTCATGTAGAGCATTAACCAAAGCTCTAAGTAAATCAATCATCTTAGGATCATTGATGTGCATCTTCACATTATGTTAGTTAATGGAGATTTTAAATAGAATAGAAGAAGATTAATTTAGCTTTACAAGCTAGAAGACAAAGGAACTATCATAATAATAATAAATAATTTGACACTTGTGATGTTATGTGAATGAAGAAAAGTTTTGATATTAATTCTTATTTATATTGGATGTGGTCTAAAATCATTAGAATCATTGAAATTTTATAGTAGGGGAAAAATATATTATTAGTCTTTTGAAAAAAAAATTTAATTGAATAGAATATAGTTGTACAATAAAATATTAAACTAGTTTTTTTATTGAATAGTATTTTTTTACTATTTAAAACAATATAGATATTATAATTTTTTTAATATTAGAAAAAGAAAAATAAATTGATGTGATTGATTTATTGAGTCTAATCCCTTATATTGAATACTAAATAATATTTTCACTATAATAAAAATTAATAATAACTAATTTGTTGGGAAAAATATTTCTCATACTCATAATCCTATATAAATTTTGACAGTTTGTCCAAAATCTCTCCTTTCATATGATATAGTCTTTTTAAAATTTCAATTGTTTTTGGTCTATGATATGTATTAAACTCTTAATTTTGATTTATATATGAAGGAAATCAGCAATGCATTCTACAATTTCAGAAATGTGTGTTTTTTTAAGAATATTTTAAAAAACTTATGCATTTTTAACTGTTCGATAAATTTGCCGAGTTATTGCCGAGTTTTTCCCCGAGTTTTTGCCGAGTCCTGAGTTTTTAAAAATTTTGGGTCTGCCGAGTTTTTGCCGAGTCCGAGTTTTTCAACTATGGTATCATCAATTATGTCACGATTCCATGTTTTTATTCCATTCGAGACCCTCCCAAGTGAGTCAAAAGATAATACGAGGGGCCAGGAGTATGGACACCAAGCTTGTAATAACCTAACTTCATTCAGCAGGACATACACAACCAAAAGTGGAATGTTCTGGTATCACTGGTGCAGATCCAAGGAGATATCTGCTGGACAATACTCCAAATTTTTATGATTTAGATGAATTATAATTGAAGGCAAACTACATTAAAGCAAATAAAAACAGAACTGACATTTATCCACAAAAAGAAAAGAAAGATATTGAACTAAAGCAATATTTATATTATTTTGATCGTTCTCTTGACACATATTAACATTCTCTCGAGGGAGATGAATGACTGTCTGTTCACTTTCATAACTGGGAAACTGTAATGTCCCCATTTCCTCAGCACTAAAAACACTGAAGATGTGTTAGCCTTTTGCTATTTCCCGGAGGCTACTGTTCTTGTATGGGAAATGTGACTTCTAAA
Organism: Cunninghamia lanceolata; assembly: GCA_027924645.1. NCBI lineage: Eukaryota > Viridiplantae > Streptophyta > Pinopsida > Cupressales > Cupressaceae > Cunninghamia > Cunninghamia lanceolata. The sequence goes on along the minus strand of BSBN01001038.1, from coordinate 6,252,957 downwards.
AAGTCAAATAACAGTTAAATAAATTTAATTTGGCTCCATCGTGCTTTATGCAACTGTTATTTCTTTTTAAAAGATTGTGGTTTGCTGTGTGAGTGGGCGTTGAGCTGGTGGGACCCTCTCATTCTTATTCTCCTATTCTTGGCATAGCTTGGCAGATTGGTGGGAGCGCTCCACTGTGGTAGAAGAATTTAAGTTAATTCATTATCTTTTTTTGGGCTGGTGTTGGCTGAGTGGGGGCAGAGAGTGCTCTGACCACTCCTTTTCTATTTTAGTCCCAGATTCTCTGTTTGGCGCCAGTGGTGGGTCTGCCCACATCCCCTGTCTATTCTGGGCATGGTGTGGGTCTTTTTGAGAAGGGAATCGCTCATTCTGAAGGGGATTTTTGCTAAGTTTTGAATATGCTATGATACTAGTAGTCTTGCTGTTTGGCACAGGGACTGTTTAGTCTCAAATTCTCTCAGATTCAGATGTGAGAGATTATCCCTAGCTGAGAATACTTTGGAAACAATAAGAGATATTCAGAGCACTATGGAGCATGATTTTTGATAGTTTTGGTCTTGTAAGTAGGGTTACAGTTTGCAGCTGATATGAAGATGAACTGTAGGGTGTATTTTGCTGTGTGGACATACTATTGCAACAGTGACAGAAGCACCAGCATGAACATGAGGCTTCTGCAGCAGTTGAACGCCTCAGTTATGCACTGACTATCCTTTGGAACCTGGGCGCCTAGTATACTAGTGTGTTTTGATAGCCTTTGTTGCATGGCTTTCTGATGTTTGGAGCAATCTGGGCAACTTTTGAGGATTTCTGGGCATGAGAAGAAGACTGATTTCTACAGCAAACATCATCCCAACCATCTTTGTGACATTCTGGGTATGAAATGTAACTATGTTCCATAAAATTTTGTTATTAAATCTGCTTCAAAGATAATACTGTTTGCATATGTGTTTGTTAGCTTGAATCTGGGTAGACCATTGCAGAAACACATCTTTATACGTCTTTGTACAATAAGAAACAAAGACACATGGGTGGATGAATGTTAGAAGTTTAGTGCTATGCTCCAAACCTATTGACTTTGAGTGGACAGTGTTATCAGAAGGCAGTTACAAAGGGTCAACTTTCTGTGGCCATATATACTTTGTTTTTGCTCCAATTTCCTATTATGATCCCATTCTAGAAATGGATAACTCTATGATTGTCCAACTGTAGCAGCTTTGCTATTACACTTGTCACCATTTCCATGCATTTTGGGCATTCTTACAGTGTGTCATATCTCAGCCATCACAAATCCATTTTTTGGTTCCTTTTTGTCCAATAAAAACATATGAAAACAGGCTTCCAAATGGAACAAGAGAAACAATGTTGCAATCTGTTGTTTCCTTGACATTGAAATTTCTCATTGTTTGCTCAAATTTCAATGTAAGATTTGACCTTTTTGGAACTTTGTCCTGAGTGACCTCTTGGATCAGAATGTCCTATAACCTATGTTCCCCAGGGATGCATCCCCTGCCTTTTGCTGGCCGTACCCGTACCGGGGACGGCCAGGAAACGTCCCCTGGCCGTCCCCTTTTTCCCGGGGACGTCCCCTTTTTTTAGGGGACTTAGCCGTCCCCGGTACGGCCGGGACGTCCCCTGACTGTACCGGGGACAGCTAGCCGTCCCCTATGGCCCAGGAAACTCCCAACTCAAAAAATTAAAAAAAAAAAAACACTTTTGGCAGGAAACAAAGAAATAGTTAGCAAGGCTGCACTGAATTGTTTTTGTATTCATTGATCATTGCCATATTTTATTTTTTCCTACTACAAATTTGTCAAATACTTGATGTACTGATCATTCCATCTCCTTCACTGTTAGTGATGTAATCTACATGGGAACCATTGCATCTACATTTCCTTCCTATGCAGCAATTTCTTGTCTAAGTTCTTTAGCTTGGATACACACAGTTCATCCATATGTTGTTCGTATGTGATTGATTAACTTGCGATTCTATTTTGCTGAAGCTCATATACTTTGAACTGGTCCAAGCCAATTCTCATGTGACAAGTTGAAAAAGTGTAATGTTATGGTTATGTATGCATGTTTTAATGTTCTATAATGTCTATAATGAATGCCTTATCAATGTTATCATCTAAATATTTGAAATTTCCTTATATTTTTTTAAAAAACCTTATTTTAGTAGCCGTCCCCTAAAAAATGGCCCAAAAAAAATGCCGTCCCCGAAACTCGTCCCCCCGTCCCCGCCCGTCCCCGTCCTCGGTACTTGGGGGAACATAGCCTATAACGGGTGGCACCAAGTCATTTTAGGGTTCTAATTCAAAATTTTGGAGTATGTTTGATTTATCCATCCATATTTTTAACCATAGTTGGAAAACTCGACTCGCCAAAAAACTCGGCAAGCCCAAATTGGCGAGTCAAAAAAAACTTGGAGAAAACTCGGCAAAAAACTCGGGAACTTAAAAAATTGCTTAAATTTCATTAGAAACGCATTTTTTTTGCAAAATTCAATGACAAGATGAATCCAATGAGTCCATAAATGAGTACAAAATTGTTTTCCATTAAATTTGATTGACTTTAATGCAAATTGATTACAAAATCGCATTCTCATGCGAAATCCTAATGGCTAAAAGCCTGATAGTATGATAGAAATTACAATAGATAGCTGAAAATGAAAATAGTAAAACTAGAAGTAAATGCTAAATACAACATATTACACCTTCCTCTTCCCTAATTTAGTCAAAGCTAGGGAAGAGGTAGATGCTCTAGTCCTGTGAGTATGCGGTGTCGATGGCTCCTCGTTTGGCATGGAAGGCTGTCGCTGAGGCTCGATCACCATCCTGGAAATATCTGGCTCTAGCAATGACTCCTCATCCTCATGAATGTCCTCCAACCCTACATCTCCTGTTGCACCCACATCCGCCATTGCCTGTCTCTTGAACTGAAGAATCTCATCTGCGGTAAACAATGGAGGCTGCTCATCCTGCCCTGTCCAATCACTGTAAGGATCTATTTCATCCAAATCAATAGGATCCAGTGATTTGTCCTCTACTCTTTTTGTGCGCAACCAAAGGTTGTATTGCTCAAAGACAAGGTCATTGAGGTGCTTTTGAGCTAATTTGTTCCTCTTCTTCGTGTGAATGGCCTCAAACAAGGTCCAATTCCGCTCACAACTGGATGCACTACAAAGCTCCTATTTTCCATGCCTCAGAATTGCAAAATCATGTCAAATTCCACAACATTTTACTAAGGGGTCCTTGTTCTTTCACCCTGATGCATGTTCCCGAAACCTTGAATTTGGCTAAGTCTAAAACCCTGAAAAATTGGTTTAGTCTGGAATCTGATGGATCCTCCAAAATCTAGAATTTGCATGTTAAATCCCATGGATCCGGAACCTATCTCAAAAATCCTGACAGTATACTTCAAAATATTTAAAGTATAAGAAATTCAATATACAAACTTATACTTAAATGTATTTTGAAATATACTGTCACGACCCTGTTATGCTTTTACTTGCGCAAGTTGCAAGTCTCTGCCGAAAACTCGGCGAGTTTTTGGCGAGTACTCACCAAAGACTCGCCGATTTTTCGGCAGAAACTCAAAAAAAAAACTCTACGAGTTTAAGTCAGAAAAACTTGAGAAGGAATGTGATGTCCTGATGTTAAGGCATTGTTTAAATTAAAGATTTAAATGTCATGGTAAGACGGTGAATTTGCTTTCATAAAATATCATTTCAAATGATAATTACGTATACACATATTATTAATGTATATATTATTTAATAAATAATATTAAATAATGTTATTATATGAATATTTTAATATAATATAATAATATTTATATTTTTAATAAATATTAATATAAATATTAACAATTAAATATTATTATAATAAAACTAATATAAAATAAATATATTTAGAATTATAAGAGCAGTTTCACATAAAACAAAAGTCTTATTGAAAGATACTAAAGGTGCGATTAATATAAAGTGGACAACATATCAAAATAAAGTTTAATTTTTATTTAAACTTATTTTCAATATAGCTGACCTCCTCCTAAGAGAGTGACGACTTTAATTAAAAGGAGCGTCGATTGTTTTGGTAAAAGGCAGTGATCAATAGTATAAAATATATATATATATATATATATAGAGAGAGAGAGAGAGAGAGAGAGAGAGAGAGAGAGAGAGAGAGAGATTAAGGCAGCGATCTGTTATGAACCAAGGGTTATATCATTTAAGAAGAGACACAACCATTCATCGTAGCATAGATGCCTCCCTTCATAAGGGATATATGATATAAATTCAGCTAAAAGGTGGAATAAATATATATATATATATATATATATATATATATATATATATATATATATCAGTGTTGCAGGGAGACACGTCTCCCGACCCCTGGGATGCGTCTCCTGTCTCGGAGTCTCTTGCAGAGACGTCCCTCAACGGAGGAGACGCCGCCTGACGAACCCCCGAAGTCTCCTGCACGTTTCCTCTTTGGCTGCGACTAAAAACGGGGACTTTCCATTGTTTTTTTTCCCATGCCCGAAAACGCGATCAACAGGGAAGGGGCTTCTGATTTCGCGACGCAGGGAAGGCTATTGCACTTGCACCCATAGGAGGTTCAAGGAAAAAACCGATAGGAACTACTGACGAGTTTAGAAAATTTTCCGGCGTGAATATTTTTTACAGCGTGAGACAATTCCGGAGATAATTTGAGGGTTTTGTCGAACTGCCCTTTGATTAGGGTTTACCAGAAGTTGCCGGTTGTTTTTGTAGCGCTTTAGTTAGAATATAATTGACGGAAGTTAACGTCGGCTGTCTCAAAATAAACCGAATGGTTGTGGAAAAGAGCTTGGCCGATAAGAAGAACCGACGAGGTTAGAAAATTTCCCCGCGTGAGACAATTCCGAGCACTATAATGCTCACATATAAAAGCCTAACGGCTAATTACTATTAGTATTTACTAATTATTAAATTACTAATTAATATTTATTATTATTAATTAATATTATATATATATAATATTTTTTATTTATTATTTATTATTATTAATTAATATTATATATATATATATATATATATAATATTTTAAATTTTAACATATATATAATAATAAATATTAATTATTAATTTGTTATATAATATATATGTGTTAAAAAACTTAAAATTTAAAATTAACATTATATATGTGTTGATATTAAATTATTTAATATATTTATTTATTAATATATATATTTATTAACATTATATATATATATATATATATATTAAATTGGCGTCTTGGCGTCTCCAAGTACCCCCGTCTCCTTTTTTTCAAAAAATGGCGTACCGGTACCGGTACCAGTCTCCTGGCAACCTTGATATATATATATATATATAGGACCGAATTCTAATCTACAGCAGGGATAAAGTTCTGGTCTGCAGCAATCAGCAAAAACTTGGTAGTAAATTAGTATTAATTTAGTATGTAGTTTAATATGATTGTCTACACATAGTTTATTAATAATTGTTTTCATAGGCAAGGATATATATTAGTAATTTAGTATATGCATTATTGTTTTATCATCACATGAGCATATAAACTAATATAAGATCTCTTCATAGTTTTATATGTTGAATTAATATGTTAATATGAAGATTTGTGTGAATGTTATGATTCTATCATTCTATTATTTGTCCCTCATTCTATTCTTCTATCATTATGTCATCCTATTCTATCATTCTATTATATCATTCTTTCATTCTACTCTTCTATGACTCTATAACTCTATCATTCTATCTTTCGATCATTCTCTTCTTCTATCATTCGATTATTCTTCTATTATTCTATATTTCTATTATTCTATTGCTCTATTATTACATCAATCAAATCAGCTTAATTACACTCAGCAAACAATAATTATTAGTGACGAGTTTTCATTAACAAGAATATATCTTAGGGATTTGACACATGAATTATTGTTTACCATTAAATGTGAATGTGAAATAATACAAGATCTTTCATGTTTTTGTATGAATGTCATGATTTCTGTGATGAGGGAATCGAGGACCTACGAGGAGGGGAAACGACGTTGGGATCATCTTCTAACTACGCCACCCCATGGTGGATGGCTGAGGCTTGCTACATGTGGGCCAAGGGGGCATGAGAGGCTGCCCTTGGGCTTAGAAGGAATGATTTTCGGGACACCCTACTGTAGCTGCACCCCTAACCTTCCATCATGGAAATTAATTGAATCATAAGAGGAAGTAGAATGGTTTTGATAAGGGGAACAGTGATAGGACGCCTCACTAGGCACACCACCCCATATGGATGGCTAGAGGCCACATGGGGCCAAGAGGGGTGAAGCACCCGCTCTTGGGCCTAGGTAGAGGGTTTCTTGGGCACCCTATCAAACCATTTTGTTCTAGGAATTAGAAACCCTAACCCTAAACTTGTGGGATTTGAATTTTTAGGGTAAAATTAGTATTGTTCCAATTGGGGACATTACAAGGAAAAAAATTCGCGAGTTTTCCTTGACTCGGCAAGTTTTCCATCTGTGTTTTTAACCACAGGTGGCATAATATCTCTTTAGTATTTTCTTAATTTTGTTGCATTCCTTCATGTTGCTCAAGAGTTGAGTGTACTGCATGAGTGATCCGATCTTAATTGTATGCCCCTCACATTTTGTTTACAATTTTCTGCTTTGTGGTTCTTTCTAGGGTTTCAGTCATAACGATATAGAGGTAAGAGGATAAGGGATCTCTTTGACAAAGACCTTTGGAGGATTTGAGAAAACCTTGGGGGAATCATTCACTAGAACAAAAATCTAGGTGTAGCACAGCATCACTTACCCACTCTCACCAATCCTCTGAAAGCTCAGATCATTCAAGCATTTTATCTAAGAAATTTTGGTCCATGCTATCATAAGCCTTGGAAAAGTCCAATTCCAGCAGTGTTTCTTTCCTCCCACTTGAAGCCAAAGAATGAATTATCTCATAAATAACCCTCAACTGTCACAAATTTGCCTCTTGGGGGGATAAGTTCTAGGAGGAGGGGTTTAGTCATGTTTTCCAACAATTTAGAGATAGTTTTGGAGACTAGTAATGTAAAGTGAAATAGGTCTAAAACTATCTAGTATACTCACATCTTTAGATTTGGGAATCAACTCTATGAAGTTAATGTTGAGGGCCTTGAGAATTTGAAAAAAACCTTCACAAAGACCTTTGGAGGATTTGAAAAAACCTTAGGGGAATCTTTCACCAGGAAAAAAATAAAAAATCTTAGAGTAGCACAATATTGCTCACCCACTCGCACCAATCCTCTGAAAACCATATCATTCTAGCATTTTATCTTAGGAAATCTTGGTTCACACTATCAAAAGCCTTGGAGAAGTCCAATTCCAACAGTGTTTCTTTCCTCCCACTTGAAGCTAGAGAATGAATTATCTCGTGAATAACTGTCACATGTCAAGAATCTGCCTGTTGGGATATTAGATCTAGGAGGAGGGGTTTAATCTTGTTTGCCAACACTTTAGAGATAGTTTTGTAGACTGGTAGTGTAGAGTGAAATAGGTCCAAATCTATCTGGTATACTTGCATCTTTAGATTTGTGAATCAATTCTATGAAGTTAATGTTGGGGGCCTTGAGAATTTGAAAAAACCTTGACAAAGACCTTTGAATGATTTGAAAAAATCTTGGGGGAATCATTCACTAGAATAAAAAATCTAGGAGTAGCACAACATTGTTTACCCACTTTCATCAATCCTCTGAAAACCCAAATCATTCTAGCAATTTAAGTAAGAAATGCCGGTTCACACTATCATAAGCAATGGAGAAGTCCAATTCTAGTAGTGTTTCTTTCTTCTCACTTGAAGCCAGAGAAAGAATTATCTCATGAATAACCATCACCCCTCAAGAATTTGCCTCTTGGGAGATTAGATCTGGGAGGACTTGTTTGCCAACACTTCAGAGATTGTTTTGTAGACTGTTAGTGTAGAGGGAAATAGGTCTAGACTCTAAAACTATCTATTATACTTGCATCTTTAGATTTGGGAATCAACTTTACGAAGTTAATGTTGAGCGTCTTGAGAATCCTTTGCAACCTTCTATATTCTTCTACAACTTTTGTAACCTTGAGCTTGATCAAATCTTGATAGTGCTGAAAAAGGGAGCAGGGTAGCCAACAGGATCAGGAGCACTATCTCCATTACTATAAAAAAAATACCTCTTTAACTTCCTCCCAGGAGACTGGCTTTATAAGAGCTTTGTTTTGCTTGGGAGAGATCAAGGAGGGTTTATTATTCATAAGAGAAGTTTGAGCTTACTTTTGATCTTCTCTCTCCTTCAGAAGGAAGTAAGCATAAAAATGGGCTGTCTCTTCCCAATTTTCCAACATGTCTCCACATGCAAGCTCCTATCTAAGGATCTTATTCCTTCGATGCCCCATCTTCATATCCGATCAAATAATTTAGCATTTTGATCCCCTTCTTGCAACCGTCTAACTTGAGATTTCTGATTCCAGAAAATTTCCTTTCTAAATTTTTTTTCTATAGGTCATCAAACTGGGCAAATGCTTCTCCTTCTTTAATGACAACACTATAATTGAGACCATCCTATTGAATCTTGTATTAAATGCAAGGATTTTATCTTCCGAGGAGCTTTACTGTCCGATAGTCTTGAATTTTTATTTATTCCAACTCTTCATATTCTTTTTTCAAGAATTTTAGTTTTCCCATTAGTCCAAACATATAGAATCTTGTCCTCACAGAACCATTTTTCCACCAATAAATGACCAGATCATTAAATTTTGTATATTCAACAACTTTCAAATTTGAAGGAAGGGTTCTTTGGAGGCAAGTCTTTGTGAATCCAGAGATTAATCGATCAATGATCAGAGTCTCCTTCCTGCGTGATTTTACATTTTATAATGTAACTCTAGCCCATCCACCATATCTTCCTATATGTTCTTTTTCCATTCTTCTGTCATTTCACTTTAGAACCCATAGGAGAGTTTAATATCCCATAACCCTAGATCTGAAACAAACTCCTCTAGTTACTAGTAACCTCTATTCCTTACTCTCTTTATTATGTCTAATAGAGTGTTGAAGTCTCCTCCAACAGTCCCATTGCTAGAAACTCTAGTCTGTGCAATAGATCCAGAACTTTTTAAAGTTTCTCTTCTTAGTTCCCTTTGGTGAGGACCATAAAAAAATAGCTAACAAAAACTCCTGAGGGGTTTGTTGCTTTGGATAAGACAGGTTATCTAATCTCTTGAATCTACCCTATTGTAGTCTACCATATCGAGACTCCACAGTATAGTAAAAACCCATGCCTGATCATCAATTTCCTTTCCAACAAAGGTTAGTCTTAATGCCAAACACCACTGCTGTTTCTCTTAAGAAATTTATGAGACCTGCACCATGACAATATCTGGTTTTTCCTTGTCTTCCATATCTTCAATCATTCTTTTCTTGGAAAGGGCATGCATGCCCTATACTTTTTAGGATACAATCTTCATTGATTGGATTTGTGTCATTTCTTCCAGAGGGATTGGGATCCATTTGCTGCCACTGCCATTGCTTGTATTTGTATTTCATGTGTAGCTTCTTCCATCTTTGCTTTGCCCTATGTTGGGTATCTTGAAATCTTCTCTTCACTAGTGAATTGCATAATGTTGCTAGCTCTTTTCACTTCAATAGGAATTATTTCCCCTATTTATGCTACTAGTCCTCTCCATTCCTATCAGGCTTGGTTTGTTCCCTGTAATCTTCCTTTTCTTCTGTTCCTCTGGGGCGGTTTTGATTTTCCTCTAGATATGCTGAATTTTTTTATTTCTCCATGACCTGATCAAAATCTTCTTCTGCATGTCGTTTATTCATTTGTATCTCCTCTGCCTCTTCTAGGATTCTTTCAATGACTTCCTAAAAAACAGCCTTCCATCAGCTCCTCTTCTACCATGGGAATAGCCGTGACTTCTGGGTTGGCTGCCTCCCTTGACTCTCATTGCTTATCCATATTTGCTTTATTGTCCTTTTGATCATGCTTGCTGGAGTCTCCCACATTCACTCATTTAGCCTTAGTTGTATGCCTCTCTCTAGGCTTCTGGTAGTTGTCTTCCTCCCCTTTTTCCAGAACAATTTTTTGAGGCTGCAATTTGAGCTTGGCTGTTGTTGCACATTCATGGGTCAAGTGTCCATATTCATGAAGCACTCTGCATCTGCAAAGTATGAATTTGTAATCTATTGGTTGAATCCATTGAAGACGTCTGACCTTCAAAGTCAATACTTTTCAGGAGGGGTTGATCTAGCTCTAGTCAATACAGTTTCTTGCATAATTAGAGGCTTTTCTTCCAAATTTCATCGTAGAAGCATATATGTATGCCACCATAAACACTCTCACCATCTTAAAACATATTCTGACCATAGCTCGTGTGGAATGGCATACAATCTTAGCCATACAGGGGCCTTTGAGGGCATCTCTTTTGTTGGCTTAAAAGTTAAAACCAATGTGCCAATACATAATAAAAAGGCACATTACATGGTACTCCTTGGAATAGTTTTTCTTGATCTGTCTTATTGGCAATGGTGACCATAAAATATCTTCTAGAGAAAGATCTGATTTTGTAATCACCAAATGTCCTGTGCTTGTTGGCTCGTTCCTAGAGATCCTCGACAAATAACTATATGCTCTCATTAGCTCTCTAGTTACCTGTTGGTGAATGTTATCTTCTAGCTGCTCCATATCTAGCTCTAGAACAGGATTGTCTTTTTCCTTCCTTCAAACAAACATTCCATAGTTTTTAGGGTGGTATTAACTTATATTTCTGCTTTGCATTTGCTATTAGAGAAATCACCTTCCATGCTGGATCAGAGCTTCCTCCCCTTACCACCTGATGGAAGGAAGGGTCTAATGCGTACTCTTTTTTTTTTTCATGTGTTTTTACTTTTTCGTTATTATCAGAAAGAGGAAAGTACCAGAAGCAACAGCAATTGTGCAGAAAATCCGCTAAAATATACTATAATAGCATCAAACACTAAGCCAAAATGTTCTCCCCCACTACTCTTAACTGTTCCTTGAGTCCTCCAAGCATAATCATCTCCCACTCTTATTTCCTAAACAAAGCTTATATATTAGTTTTGAATATCTACAAAATTATAAGAAAAACTTTGGTTTGGTTGAATTTTCAATTGTTTTACAAGTCTTCCATGACAATACAGATGGAATAATTTCCAGAGTTTCTGTACTCATTTTTCCCTTTGCTTAAAGATCAAGAAATATTCTGTATTGTCACCAAACATTACTTAGATATAACATACAAAGACACAGTGGAAAACATTTGAAATAATTTAACTAAAATCATCCTGTGTTTTTATTGACACCTATTGACACTAAATTTATGTATTGTTCTCGCAGTGGAAGCTGCACTTGTTTGAGCTTGAACAGGAGTTAAAGATAGAGCCTTCCATAAAATATGTGTTATATGAGGTATGCATGCTGATGCTTTTTACTACAGGATTTGCTTCTATTACTTTTTGTATCCTACTTTCATTCTTGTTTGATACTGTGTCAAGATTCTATATTGTTTTACCAAAATAATTGTTAAAATATCTGTAGTGTTGTAAGTTCCACTTCCATAAGCTATAAAATTTCTTGGAGAACAATCAGGGAAACTAGAAAGAATGCTTAAATATGATGTTCAGAGAACCCCTCTGCAGGTGAGTTATTGGTTGTTGTGTTTATTTTCTGGGCAACAGCTATTGATTCTGTCTTTATCAATTGGGATTTCCATAGGTGATAGTCATCACATCGTTAACTAGAGTTTTTGAATGTTTTCTGAAGGAATGCATATATTGCATACTAACAAATAATATTGTTAGTTATATCATACTAAACCTATGAAGAAAATGAAGTGTAGCACCACTTTGAAACTCGCTGATATTTATCTTTCAAAACAATCTAATCAAATGGCACTAAGTGTTTGAATGATTAAGTGATTGATCTAATAGCCTAATGCAATTGTTAAAATAAGGTTTTTAAATTATTATCATTAAATCTAAATTTAATATTTTGCTCCTTGTATCCAAGCCCAAGTTTTCATATAAATTTGCCATCTCATTTCCCCCATCTAAGAATGAACCAAGGAGTTAAATTGAATTTATTTTTCAAAAGAAAGATATCGTGTGCGGTGGAATTAAGTTCCCAGCAATTACATCAGCCTTTATAAATTTATTCCATGATCATTTTTCAATCTCCTTCAATGAGGAGTGGCCAATTTCTTTAAAGAAAAGCTTCAACCCCTCTAAGAGTTCCACACTGTTAAGCCATGTTATTGGTAGTCCTATGATTTATCTAAATTAATACAATGCACCTAGATCGATCTACCTTTATGGTCTTGGAGCCTGTCTCCAGCTTCTTCTGGATATCCTCTTGTTGCCCCACCAATAAGTGAAGATGTTTCTTCACTGAGTGGCATCCAACTCAATTTATGGTTAATTACCTTATCCTTACTCCTTTTGAGAGTCTTTTGTTTCTTTATTTTGTGGGTTCGAATGAATGTTCTTAATGTTGTCGGCTATTCCACATAATAAATATTTCTTTATAGGTAATTTGAAATGTGGTATTTTTATAACCCCAAATCTTTGCAAATGTTAAAGTCCCTTCTAGGGTGGCATTGTACCTGGTCAAATTAATCATAGGTTTCCACAAGTCATTCAAATCAAGACCATCATCTTTATTGAGATTATTTGTGACTTTCTATCTCTATTGCTTCTCTTACTGTTTCATGTGATACTCGTCCTTTGCAATCATCCTGGCATCTTCAAAATGAATATGGTGTTTCTTGTCATCTTAGTGTTCAATGAGGGCTGACCTCTTTGCTCAGATAAATTGAATGTATTTTACATGTTCCTTGAATCTAATTTGGAATTACTTCCATCTTGCCAATGTATATTAATCTGCATGTACAATTGACCTGATTCACTCTTATTGTTCAGGGTCAATAGGACCCTTTGTAGAATGAAGCGTGTTTCTCAGGATGTTTGCAAGTATGAAAGCAGTTGTTCTACAATTCTTACTTGGATTTGTAGCTAATTTCTTGGACATGCCCTTAATAAAGGGCATAATAATTTCGCTTTTCCAATGTATCATCTTGCATTTGGGCATTGGTTCCCTGACTAGCCTCATTAAGGCTTTTTCTATTTATCTCTCTATTTAACATTTTTCACTAGGTATTTTGGATAGATGATCTTTTCATGTTCAATACGTTCTCCATTTGAAATTCTAAAGGCTCAAGCTGCTAGTGTCCTTAGAACTACTGTTTTCTGCAATGGGTGGTGGTGAGAGTCTGCTTGTAAATATAGATATGTGTGTTTTAAACATAACTGTCACTCAGATTTGCAATAACCATACTATATTCCATCCATAACTGCTGGACAATGATTCGATATTGTTATGGGAGGCCATCAATTTCAGCTTCTGTGCCAGGTATAAATATTTTTATATATTGCTTCTGTAGGAGGCTGGTTTGAGACTAATGTATTAGCTTTCATTCTAGATATTGCCTTCAAAGGCCCCTAAATATACCATACAAGGCTCAGGAGAAACTTTATTGAGATTTCCTTTTACTCCCATTTTCTCCTACAGAAAAAAATCCTTTCTATTCTCTGTCTGCAGTTCAAATCATCAGGGGATGAAGATAAATTGGCCTCCAAGATTAAAAAATGAAATTGCTAAGCTAAGGCTTCCTCCTCACAGCAACCAGTTAGATTGATTTGACTATCTTCTTTGTGCAAGACAGAAATGCCTTCATCTGCCATCAGTCATAGAAGATTGATCTCTAATGCATCATCAGGGAACCACAATGCCTAACTTATACACATGAGGTCCAATTAATGGCTCTGCTTCATGGATTTGAAGGCCGTTCCTATCAGAAGATTTCAGAATTTATCATGAATTTATAGATAATAACATCTATGTTGAAGGGGCCAAAGTAATTATTAGCATAGGTACAAATGACAAATATCCAAGTAATGGTCCCATTTTTTAATGTTTATCTCATCACTATGGTAAATTAATGCTTTGATTGGCTATACAGTCTTCAACTGAATTCCCAGTCCCCCTTATATGTCTTGACTCTTTGATCTGAAGAGCTCGGGTGATAGAAAGGATGCCATGAATAACTATCATTATACTAGATTGGACATGTGTGAAACATGGATATTTTAACTAAGACATTGGCATTGCCATCTATCTCATTTCTTGGGTGACCCTTGCGATGTTTGACGTTGTAGTTGTTTGGTTTTATCAGTGTTCTCTAGGGATGCATCCCCGGGTTTTTTTATCAAGTACAGGAGATGGGGAAAGTTTTGAGGATGGGGACAGGGACAGAATGTCCCCTCCCCATCCCTAATTTTCTGTAAGTTTTGGGGACATCCCCAGGATGTCTTCCCAAGCTGAAGGAGGTCCTCTAGGACATTCCCCATTTAGGTGACCCTGAGGATGTGGATAGAGCTTGTAATTCTCCTCTTGTTTCTGCAACTTGCATTGGTGAAACACTCATCCTGCATGCACATTCACACTAGATTTTTTTACCAATTTGCTTACATTGCATCATGTCATTCTTCTAGGGTTCCAACAAGGTTTTTCTTTATCCATGCTGTGCTGGGGTTTTTGCAAACCCTCGTTTCATATACCTGCAATCATGGCTATATTATCGAACCAAGGTGTTTCTCTATCCATTGCTATAATAAGATCACTTCTTCTTGTTTGTAATGTATACCCTAGATTTATTTGCTAGCAAATTTCATTCATGTGAGTTCAGAACCTAGCCCTAGTTTATGAACACCTTTAGGGTTTTTCCCATACAGTAGCCCTTTGCAGTGCTCAAGTGTTTCTACTGTTTGCAAGAATCCTTGCTTGATTTGGATTCTTGAAGTTTGCTTGATTGACTCCTTTCCCCACTTAGTTTCCATACCAGAGTTTTGGGGTCCTGATGCAGTTGAGCAAGTTTTGCAAATTGCTCCTTCTCCTTTGTTCTCTGCCAACTTACAACAGTGGAACTTTGGGGTTGTCACGCAACTAAGCAAATTTTGCAAATTGCATCCTGAGTTCTAATTTCCACTACTTTTGTATTGGTTCCCACCAGACTTTCAGACCTTCCCTGTAAATTTGCAAATTGCTTCCAAGCTTCAAAATTCCGCCTCTCTACTATTCCTTCTGTACTACAATTTGCTTGCTTGATTGCTATCCTTGCTACTCACTCGTGCATACCTTGATCTATCAATTTGTGAAAGCATTTTCTATTGATGTTTTTATATTCTTTATGACATCGCCCAAAGTCAAACAACCAAAGGAAATGAAGTACGATTTCAAAAGATTTTCCTCTCCTTCAAAAATTGCTTATACAAATCTTGGTCGTGTTGATGTTGGGGAATTTATTTAGAGAGTGAGCAAACTAGATACTAGGTCACACTGGGCCAAGTGTACTATAGATAGTGGTATTTTCCAAGATGCAACATTCCCTATTTCAGTTCAATCACCTGAACTGGTATCGACATGTGCTCAACACCATGGTCCTATGAAAAAGAAAATCTTTGGACCTGTCAATGAGCCTATTCTTGATGTTATATCTAATGCTATTGAAGAGACCTTTGGTATACCAACTCATGAAAATTATGCTCCCTTAACAGTTAAATCTGCAAGAGATTATTATGATAAGCATCTAGACTGTTGCAACACATGCATAAATGATAATTGGTTGAAAAAGCGAAGGGCAATTGTTACTAGATTGCCAAAGATACTTCACAAGAGTGAGTTCATTGAAGATATGAATGACTTGATTACCATATTGAATAGGGTCATAGGGGATCTTCTAGTATATGCTCCCTATCTTTGAAAATGAGGATAGAATTGATTGGGAGACATTGATTAGTGATCACTTGCATGATCAACTCTGTGATGTACAAGAAATCAAACATCTATCCTACCTCATATATCTCCTAGCAAGAAGAACAGTATTTCCAGGAATGGATAAAGTAGGAGTCATGGACCCAGGTCAAAAGAGAGTCTATGAACATTACCCACAATTGGAGCTGAAAGAAAGCCTCAAACAGTACAATAGGGTTAATGATGTCTTTGCCTATTATCTCATCAAGCTCTTGGAAAATGATCTTAACAAAAGGATTTCATTGGAAGTTACTGCCATCATTGCAGATTAGGGAAATTGGTTTATTCAATTTTTATATTTACTTATATTAAAAGGCTTTACTAGCACTCAATATAAATTTCCAAAGTACTCTAGCAATAAGCTCATACTACTGGAGTTATGCAGGCAGCTATGTGATGTGCATGGATTACTTTCAAGCAAAGTTACGAACACAAAACGGGTGTTCAGTTTCCAATAACCATTGGTAATTATTCTTGTTCTTCTTACCTTCATGCCAATAATGTTAAGAAGGAGATAGCAGCAATTACTTTACACTCATATAACAAAAGAAGTAGAAACTGTTAGACTTAGGGTAGACAACTGAAAGGGGGGGGGGGTGAATCAGTTGTCCAAAACTTTCTTCCAAATCAAATACTTAATCTTCACACAAACATAATAGTAAATCAACCATGAAAGCACAATGCAACAAGTTAAGAGCAGATACACATTAACACACATAACACAAGGATTTTTGACGTGGAAAACCTGGTTAAGGGAAAAACCACGGGGTGATTAACCCAAGATAATATTCTCTGTTAGAAGAATAGAAAGAACAAAATGGCACATGTCAATTAGGGCTCACTGCCCGAGTGCACTGCTCACAAGAGGCTCACTGCCTACAAGAGGCTCACTGCCTACAAAAGAATAAGTATCACATACTTGAACTGGTAAGTAGCATCTTCACCATGCTTGAGTCAGTTCCATTTAAGCCCAAACCTTCTGCTCTGCCTTTCGCTCTTTTCTTCGCTACCACACACTCATCTCCACAAGTCCACACCTGAAATGACTTCGCAATCCCTTATTTATACATGATATCAACTTAGGAACAAACATCTAAGTCGGCAAACATCCACAAAGACACCTGCAAGATGTATAATTCATCCGGTCGGCCAGTCACAGAAAGAACACCATCATTTGGAAGTTATTCTTCATTTCCGAGACCCCAATTCTGATGCGGACCATAAACATGAATTGAGCACGATCCAAGGACCTCCACAAACTTGCTTGAAACACCAAGAACATCCGCACTTCCTCGACTTACTGAAATCCTTCTCTCCTTCATCCGGAACCTCAAGAACACAGTCTGCCATTATTGTCACAAAGGAATAGATACTTGCGGACCTTCAAACCACGAACCAAACGAGTTGACACATCACACAGACTTCCCCAACACTTCCTCAAATCCACAGAATGGGATAATGCATTACCGGACCTCACCGGACCTATCTGTGTCACTCTGTCACCTTTGGACACCTGCCGGAGCCGGTTCTACTTGAGTGACCATAACTTCTTTAGATCTTCATGCGGACCTCTGAAAACTTGACTGGGGCATCTCAAGACTTATATCTACAAACCCTTTAAACCGCATCCTCTGATCCGCAACCTATCTTGGACTTTTACCTTGTTGTCATCACTGTTCTTCATTGTTCCTGATTGAAACTAATTTTCTCAATATCCTCAGCACACAGCTCATCCAATCCTTCTCATTAATGCAAAATGAGTATGTTGACATCAATGACAACACCGGTTAAACCCATACTTGCAACAAAAACATCTGGCAGACCTTGAAGATTTTTGGGCTGATTGTGATGACGAACAGGAGGTTAGAAAGAGGGATTACACCAGATTAACCTCTTATCAAATCAATGTTTTCAAGATAAGTAGAGTACCCAAGGAAGTCTTGATGACGATAAGGTATTGGATCCTGCATACAACTTTTAGAAAATATATGCATGCCCTTTCCCAAAGATGAATTGGTCTGTTGTTGAAGATACTTCCATCACAAAATAGGACTAAAGAATTTATAGAAAGGAGTTTCAAATGGTTGGAACAGGGATCCAAAGGAACTAAGAAGTATAAAAGGGAAACACCAAAGAAAAGAGTAGAGCTAAATCCCTTTACAAGAGATAAAAAGGTTGTACCTCCTTATGCCACTGCACAAGACCTTCTTACAAAGGGAATTAGTATTGAAGAGGAAGAGCAAGAAATTGTGGATGACTTTGTACAATTGATAAGGAAGAAAGCAAAGTATAAATTCAAAGTCAAGAGCATAGACAACCAAGGAGTTGATTTAGAGAAGCTGCCACAACCTCTACTACTGTTGAAGCGTCCCTTTCTTCCCATTCTACTCCATGATCCATCAAGTCCTGCTCCAACCCAACAATCCACTCAAGAGCCCTCGCAGAACCCACCTCAAGTTTCTACTGACAAGCCTTCTCAAGAAAAATCTCCTCAAACGGAAAACCCTATTCTTGAAGAAGAAACACCTTTAGGAAAATCTTCTCTACATGAAGAAACTCTCCTTCAAGAAGAGAACTTCATTCCTAAGAAATCTCGCACCCAAGAAAGGCCACCTCCAAAGAAAACTCCTGCACATGAAAAGGCACCCTCTCATTACGAGTCTCCATTTTCTCATGCCCATCAATCTCCATCTCAACATGGCTCTACCCCTCCTCAACCTCCATCTCAGCCCACTCTTCAAAATGTATCAATTCAGAGAGAATCATTACAACAAGCAGATTCCACGAAGTTGAATGTACCTTTATGGCTGGATAGCATAATGAAGAAGAGGAAGAGAGAGGTTATGTCTACTTCAAGTGAGTTCCATGATATCTCTTCATTGTTCAAACCTTGTTCTTACTTCAAGAAGGCAAGGGTCCTGTTGTGACCAAATCACACATCGCCCCATTGCAAATGGGGACCCCCTTTTTTGAGCTCTGATGCTTTGCATTTAGTTCTGGATGATGTCTTAGGTTCGTTTCCTCTGCCAATCCAACAATAAGTCCCTCTCCTAGACGGTTTTGCTTTATAACTGGAGGTCTCATCTGGAACATGAACTTGCAGTAATGAAGAGTCTTGATCAAATTCCATCCAAATAATGAACATTGAGATCAATCCTGATGTATGTTTGAGATCTTGAAAATGACTTAAAGTTTGGTAGCTTGAAATCTTGAAATCCTGAAAAATTGACTAAGTCTAAAATTTGGTGGATCCTCCAAATTCTAGATTTTGCATGTTAAATCTGATGGATTCGAGACCTATCTCAAACAACCTGAAAGCTATATTGAAAAATATTTAAAGTATAAGAAATTCAACTTATACTTAAATATATTTTTCAATATACCTTGCCTAGAGAAACTCTGAAAAATGACTGAGTACTCCAGAGGATCTAAAATCTTCAACCAGTGCGCCAAGGCTTGGATGTGGCACAAAATCTTGATGAAATGCGCTTTTAATCAGAGAACAAAATGTGGATCCCTTGCGCCAGAACCAATGCGCCATTTCAATAAAGAAGGTTGAAGGCATTTTTAGAGTTCAATGATCCAATACTTTCAACTAATGTGCCCATGTAGTATGAGGAGAATTTTAAGTTTTAAGTATGATTTTGATGAGGATCCAAATCTCCCATTTGCTGCGCCACCTTGTAGAGGAAGTTTAACTGAAGTCTAGAACATCTTTTAAGGAAGATCTGAAAACCTTAACCAATGCGCCAAGATGGATAAGGTAGGATACAAGTATCAAAACTCAGATTCATGAAATTTCAAGGACTCAAAAACCTTTATCCAATGCGCCATGTTCATGAAGATAAAGTGGAGGTTTCAATGAGTGTTAAGAAGAGATCAAAAAATCTAATCTGCTGCGCCCAGGTTAAGGAGGAGGCTGTAGGAGTCAAGGACAACACTGAGAGGGGGGGTGAATCAGTGTTGTATGAATTTTAACTTTTTGCAAACTTTATCTTACAAGACAAATACAAAGGAGGACATTAATGATTTGTTGAGTTTATATGCACATGACTTATGATAACAGATATAAACCATTAATATGCACACAGAAGAAATCATGACACAAGTTTTTTTGCTGAGTGGAAAACCCTCAGGGGTAGAAAAACCACTCATGAAGTGCCTCACTGGCTTAACCTTAAAAACTTCTTACAAAGCCTCACTGGCTGAATATTATGTCTCACTGACAAATACAGAGGTCTTCACTGACCACAAGCCTCACTGGCAAACTATCACCAATAGAAGTAATAAACAAATCAGAGGGATACTCTGTTTCCATTTAATACAAAATATTTCTTCTCTCACATATGTCTGTCAAATGGCCATTCTATTCAAAATCAATCCTACATCCGGATATACACAACAACACTGCATATCTTGTATGTTTCATCTCTGTCTATTTATAAAGTTGCATCAATGCACCTCTTGTAATTTCTTTTCAAAGAAAAATAACCCTTCACATTCTTAGATCTGAAGAAAATGATTTATCCTTTCATGTTTGAGACCTTTCAATTTCCTTTTCTTCAACTCCTCTGCAAATAAAAACTCTTCATCTCCACAAATCCTTTTTTTTAAAGAAAATTAACACAATTACAAAATATTTCTCAAATCTCTTCATATCCACCATGTTTGTAACCTGCAAGAAATCCTGAACCAAACAAATTACTTCTCTGCAAAAATTGTCAATCATTTTTCTCAAACAAATCATCTGTGTTAATAAAAAATTATTAATCTTCATCTGGTCATTTGCATGTCCTTTCACCTGCAAAGAAAAAAATAGTCTATTGCTTTTCTCCAATCAAATCATCTCATATTTCTTTTTCCAAGATCTCATAAAAATTGTCTCCAAAAATCATTTTATTCTTCAAATATCTTCTCAAAAATATAATCACTCTGTAAATATTTTGCTTTTCTTTCCATGAGATAATCCTTCATTTGATATGAGGAAAGAAAAAAAACTTCCAAACATATTCCTTAAGAAAATAAATCTCCTTCATATTATTTGCTTTTATAGAAAGATGCCTTTTTTTTAATTATTTAAAAGCAAAAATATCTTCATGAAAAAACTACTCCAAAAGCATTTGACTTTCCTATTCGAGCAACTAATGTTGCTATCAAAGCATTCGATGCTTTATAAGAAACTTTCTAATCTTTACAAGCAAAAAAAACAAATGCATTTTGCCCTTAATATGCTCCTTATTCGATGGCTTTTGAAAAACTATATAAACTCGAGCTCCCCTTTATAAATGGCATTATTGTTTGATGCCTTTCGATGCTTATTAGAAACAATCTAATGACTAATTTGAAAATGATGCCCGCGAATAACTGTTCCACCAGTGGTAAAGAGGAGAGGCCGGTTATCACACGGCACTTAAACCCTTTAAACAGTCCCTCAAGTGACTTTTACCTGCAATTGCAGGTCAACCTCCTTTTATAACAAAAAGTGACATGTTAGGATTTAACAACCATGGAATATAAAATAGAATTCTTTTCTAATCCATGTTTTTGACCATACTCTTCACACATAACAAGTGACTCTCTAGGGTTTAGAGTTGTGAACCTAAGAGGTAACCATGGAATATACAGACATCTAGGAACAAAGTTGTAACAAGAACTAGACATCAATTTAATTGTTCCTAAGACTTGACACCAATAATACTAATCTTTCCCTTGTGTAAGAGAACAAGTCTTTTCATTCTCAATACATATGTGAAGCCCATAATATACATTAGTCAGACAACAACCACTTCACTCCCGATCAAGAAAAACACCACCAAGAAGCATTAGTGTCCATCCTCTTGTCACCAAAATGAGTGATTTCTTATCAATGAGCTAACATTTATCAAGTCAACCCTGCATATGATGATGATGATCTTATCAAGAAAAACATGAACTAACTCCTGACTATCTTGATGTCCAACATCCATGACAACCTGATATGAAGATCAACTTCTCAATCCTGATCATTATTTGATCTGAGTGAATAGAGCTTTACATCAAACATATCAAGACATCTAATTTTATGCATTAGACATATCAACTTATGAAGATGACAGAAGCACAACCTACATTTTGCAACTTGTTCATGCAACATGGAGACATTGAAAAACATGGACCTCAACCATCAACAAGCATCATGAAAACATATCATAAAGCAAGATCCCACTGTCTTGAGCACAACCTGTGACTTTTAAATTCACAACAAGCGACCTCAAATGTATGACATCAATTTTTCAAACTTAAGATCAATGGCATCAATACTCTTACCATCATTACACTAAACCAATTCCATATCTCTGTAAACTATCTCCATCTCCTCCTGATATGAACAC
The DNA here is from genome assembly GCA_027924645.1 of Cunninghamia lanceolata. Lineage (NCBI taxonomy): Eukaryota > Viridiplantae > Streptophyta > Pinopsida > Cupressales > Cupressaceae > Cunninghamia > Cunninghamia lanceolata. Next base: position 6,230,663 of record BSBN01001038.1, on the reverse strand, counting down.
ACTTTTGACATCAAATGACAACCTATCACCATCAGAGGCATTGTGTTTTCTCTCAAACCAAGCATCAAACATCTCAACTAATGCGACCACCTCAAAGGGAGTTAAGTTTTGAAGTATCTTTTGAAGAGGATTCAACATCCCTATCTGCTGCTCCCTTATAAAAGAAGGTTGAAAGTATTTTAAGGCTTCAATGGGGATCCAAAAGTCTGATCTAAAGCGCCACCTCAAGGCAAGGATCAGTGCAAGATGAAGTGAAGGTTTCAATGAGTTTCAAGAGGAGAATCTTGAATGTTGATCTGATTTAAGAAAAGATATCCTAACATGATCATCCAATGCGCCAAGGGTAAAGGAGAGATTTAGTCCTTCAAGTGAGATGAAGATCCCAACATCCTCATCTATTGCGCCACCCAAGTAAAAGGTAGAAAAGCATTTCAAGAGTTTAAGAAGTAACCAAAAGTGTCATCCAATGCGCCGCTTTGTAAAGGAAGTCAGACTTAAGTTCAAGAAGATTTGATATTGCCATCTGCTGCGCCAGCTTAAGGAGGACAAATTTAAGTTTGTAAGTACTAAGGAGTATTCTAAGCAGAGATCAACATCCTCATCCATTGCGCCTAGATCAGGGAGTGATAAATAGTGATTTGAAAGCTGAAATTCTAACCAGAAGTTGCAATCTTGATCCTATATGCCACCTCATGGAAAGAAGTTTGATTCAAGTTTTAACACTCATTCAAACCAGACCTCAAATCAGATCCAAGGCGCCCATTTAAGGGAGTTCTAAGAGAAATCCAAATGCTGATCCAATGCGCTAGCCCTAAGAGAAATTCAAATGCTGATCCAATGCGCTCTTATTAACTTGTAGGGTGGGCAGATTGCAAGTTCTTAACATTCATCTTACCGGAGCTAAGAAGTCTTAATCACTGCGCCCCTTCAAGGATGGGAATGGATGTTGCTTGAAATCAGGTTTTAAACCCTTTTAAGAAGTTCCTAAAGTCTTGAACTGATGTGCCATCAATGAGGAGAAAGCTCAATAATATCTATCTAGTATGCTAATCCCTAGAGGATTTAGAATAGCTGTCTAGTGCGCTTGAAGCAATGAGAGATCAGAATGTTAAATCACTGCGCCCTTGTAATTTTTCTGAATTTGATCAAATTTTGAAGATATCCATCAAAAAACAATCCATTTTTAAGTGTGATTTGTAAGTAAATGTCTGATTTTCTTTCATTTTTCAGCAGACTTGATTGTTTTAAGAATAAATTATGCAAGTATGAATGAACATTTGCAAGAAGATAGTGAATTGTGATGGTATTATTATGATCTTCTTGTGAGATTCCATCTTTTAGGAGGCTGAAATGATTTATTTTGAAAGTTATTTATTCTTGTTTATGTCCTGTAGGATGGGCAGAATGATTGTCAAAGAGGAAAAAGCTTGAACCACCTTTATGCTAGGAATGAAGTCAACAAGTTGCCATCTTAGAGAAGACATCAAGTAGCTGCTCCAAGTGGTCACTTCGAGTATCAACTAGCTTCTTTATCAATCATAACTTCAAGAGATCCTGTGGCTGCCCCCAAAGGAACATTTCTCCATCAGACCAGAACACTTCATTTTCAATCATCGCATCAAGATCAACATACTTCATTTTCAATGGCATCATGTTAAGATCATCAAGTTGGAATACTTCATCATCAAACATTCCAAGGCATTCATCCATTCAACTTCAAGTTCTTTCACAAATTTTCAAGTCCAACAGAGATCTCCTACTCCGATTCATGAATGAAGCATCGTCATCTATTCTACTTCATGCCATCATCCTCAATCCACTCTTACATGAATGAAGTAGCATCATCGTCATATACATTACCTTTTATCAAGATGCATCCAAAGAAGATTAACATCAATCTACATCCTACAAGAGAAGAGAAAGAATCACAAAAGTTAATCAAATGAGCAACATCTATCATACATCCAGTTTACAAGAAGATGAACAAGGCAGGATCAACAAAGTATTCCTAAACATTCAAGTTCAAAGTAATCACATTGAAGACATCAAGATGATACAATTTGGGAATAAGCTAAGGTGGCACCTACATAGCCAATACTCATCATCAAGCCAATCACAAGTCGCCACATCATTCGACAAGCAAGAAGACAAAGAGGACGTCCATGTGGAAGATGCTCCAAAGATTCCATCTTATCCTTATCTTCTTAGAAGGCGTGCCTTCATTGCCTCTCTCATGTACTAAAAATAGCAAGTTGTTGTAACTACCTATTGAGGTGGCATGATCTAAGCCCTTCGCTACATGAAATGATCTTGGCCCTTCATTGTATTTCTAGAGCTCTATATAAAGGCCTTGTCGCCTCATTTGTAATATATATAGTTTTGTAGGAGTAGAATAGAAGAGAGACTCGAAATTCTCTGAGAGGACTTGAAGTTGTTAATATTTCTCAAGATTAATACAAAGACATTGGAGTTCATTTGGTGTTAAGTGCTATCTTGTGAAGTGACATGGTTTCTTGTACTTTGATGAAGTGGAGAGATGTTTCAAAGTAGATTAGAAGTAGATTAGCAGTTCTTTGATGTAATGTATGTTGTATTGAATATTTGATCAACTCCTAGCTCGTGCTTTTAACATTCATCGTTGGTGGAGTGTTGTGTAAAGCTAGTCTCAGCCTCATTTGCTTGAGTTCGATTGTGGATGCTTGTTTGAGCTGTGTCGTTCAATGGGTGCTTGTATAAGCTTTCATGATTTGAAAACCTTTCATCATCCTTAGGAGATTGCTCCAACTTCATGTAGTTGTAGGCATCCTTGGCGAAGTGGAGTTAGGTTTATTTAAGAGTTTGTCTATTCATACATCATCATTACCTCATTAACCTTAGATAGTTTCTTTAAACCTTATCTTTTGCCTTTTCTTTATTATTGAAACCTTGTACATACATCATCCACACTAAAGGGAGAAATAAGCTGAATGAAAGAAGAAGAGTCTAATGTAAGTCCCTTTGTGATAATCAGCAAGATCACATATAATCATCGAGTTAACCCATCATGAATCATAAATAAGGAACCTTGGAGTTACTTCACTGGATCACATAGTTCAGCCTTTGAAGAGCTTTATTCAAGAGAGTGGGATACTCTAGTGTTTTACTCTATCGTTGACTTGTCGAAAAACAAACATCAACAGGTCCTTTCCTCTAGCAGGGCATGAGATTTGCAAAGATTGCTACCCCTGTGTGTGACAAGGAAGAAGAAGAAATGGAAATATCTGATTATCAAATTTCTAAAGTTGCACTTGGTAAACCAACTAGAGAAGGCGACAAAGAAATCATAAAAACTGCAATGTCTACAATCTTGCACATAATAGGTAAAGATGGGGAATGTAAGGCACAACTGAAACAACAAGTGGAACAACTCACTTCTTATGTTCAATAACTTGTGGGGCCTATTGAGTTTTCTTCCATGCCTATTCAACCTTCTCTTTTGGATAAAAGCTTACCAGCTGTGAGTGAGACTGGAGGCATTATACACACCACCAAAACTTGGAAAGATTCTCTGCTTGCTCAAGGATCAAAGATCATCAAGGAATTTATTACTTTATATCACAAGATCACTGATGATTTTAGTTATCTTACCTAATTAGAAAAGAAAATGGATGAAGAACTATCGGTGCTGAAGATAACTTACCCAGAATTCATGAAATGATGAAAATGGACTTCCCCGTCTTGGTTTCAGGCAGCATTTTCAATGGAACTGACTTTGGCTTGCCTCTTGAATGGTATCAAGTGACCAAATAGAAGATCAAAGTCGTAAGAGAAAGCAAAAAGAAGTTTGACAAGGTTAAAATTCTTTGCAATAACACCTTGGATGAAATTTAGGCTTTAATAGAAGCAATTCCCTGCACCTTTTTCAATGAGTAGGAAGTCATAAATTCAGTCAGTTTCTTTATTGAGAAGTTAACAGAAATAATCAAGCACGAATCCTTGGAGTGAACAGACTTTAATGCATCTTCAATTGATAACCTTATGAGGATGAAAGTCTTGTTTGACAATTTTGAAAAGCAATTGCCCAAACATCATAAAACACTGACAAAGATATTTAATGCTGTCATCTCAAGAGATATTCGTTTCAGGTATACTCAAGGGCCAAATTTGAATTTGGTGAAAGAAGCCTTGGACAGTTTGTAGGAATTTATGCAAGGAGATCAGCTTGATAAAGAAGAAGAAAGAACCCACGTTGAAAGTGACAATAACAAAGAACAAATGCTGCAGAAAGAAACATGACAGCCAAATGCAAGTTAAAATTGAGCTGAAACATAATGTTTTAATATTTGGCATTTTGTATTAATGTTTGTAAAGTTTATTATTTACTTGCCAAACTTGTATGCTCAAGTGGGAGATTTTATTATATACATCATAATTATTATAAAACCTTTGAGGTAGGTAATTGAGCAGTTATGAGGGGAAAAAGAAATATTTTTCCCTATAAATTGTAAAGTGCTGGCATAGAGGACAGACTTTTTGGCAAACTACAGGAATTTGTACGAGAAGAAAGAAAACTTTGAGTTTCTTATTTTCAGAAAATAAATATAAAAAGTTACAGGTTTGGGCTGTGGATCAGATTTGTGCTTTTCATTATATCTTTCTTATGTTGGATATGATGGTTTTTTTTTCCTGAAAACTTTCTTACAATTTGCAAGTATGTTCAATAGTCTTTATTTTCGTAGATTTTGAAAGCCATTTGTGCTGATTTGATCAAACTGTGTTCTACATGATCAAATTTGCACTTGCATTTCTTTTTCTTGCTTTAGAAAGCATTGTCCTTATAAATTATGCTGAATTAGTTTTAAAAAACCCCAATGCAAATATCTATAGCGAAAATATGGTGTACATTTTCAAGTTTTGGTTTTCAATAAGGCAGTCTCACCACTTCGAGGAGGGGTATTTATTTCGATAATTGTTGATGATTTGACAAATACAAATTTATTTACCAACAATATGCAACCTCCACATTTCACATGCACTCTTAAGGACCTTCTCCAAGGAGAACTTTTTGAAACCTGTAGAGACTAGATATGCATTGTACTTCATTCTCTTGGAGAGGATGCTTGAATTGCAAGAGGCACTGCAACTAATGGTCATGAAAATAGAGTGGAATTGGTGGCCCGATTCTAAGTCAGAGTAGGGGAAGAGGGTGAAAGAGGTGGTGAAGAGTGACGCTTTTTGGGCTGATGCAAAATATATTGTCTCCATCATTACTCCAATCATCAAAGTCATTAGATATCAGGACTCTAATGCACCTACCCTTGGAGAGGTGTATGAGTTCATTGACAATATGCTTGGTCAAATGAAGGCCGTTGTACAAGAGAAAAACCCTACATTGCAGTTCTACAAGGTCATTTAATAAAGGTTACAATTTCACGCAGAAAGAATGGCAATGCTTAGTTTGGATGAGGTGGATAATATTACTAATGATGATATGAATATAGTCAGCCAACAGATTCAGGACATAAAAGACAAATAAATTGGACAACAGAATCTGGATTTTATTTCATCATTTGCCTTTGTTTTAGAATTTTTTGATTTCTATTTTAAACCAAAACCACATTCAAACACAATCATGAAAGAAATATCATTGAAACTTCAATGGAAGAATATTTGTACAGATTCTCTTGTCTTCACCTTTGAAAATTCCACTTGTTTCAACTTTAGGCTCTTACATTATCTAATATTTTATCCAATTTAAGTTAAAGAAAATATTACTGATAGTGCCACTACATGGTCAATTAATGAAGGTTGCAATTTCAAGTAGCAAGAATGGCAATGCTTAGTTTGGATGATGTGGATAATATTACTAACAAGAAAACGCATATAGTCAGCCAACAGATTCAAGACATAAAAGCCTAATAAATTGGACAACAGAATCTGGATTTTATTTTTCGTCATTTGTTTTTGTTTTATAACCTTCCAATTTCTAATTCAAACCAAAACCACATTCAGACAAACACAATCATGAAAGAAATATCATTGAAACTTAAACAGGAAGAATATTTTTGTCAGATTCTCTTTTGTCTTGACCTGTGAAAATTCGACTCGTTTCAACTTTTGGTTCTTGCTTTATCTAATATATTACTATTTAACGACACTTGGAACAAAAATAAATCCATCTTAATATGGATCTGATTTGTGTCTAGAGGTATACAAAAGGCTCGATGTGCCAACACGTGCTGGGATTGCCATCTCTAGTTGTTTTGATACCTCGTCACATATGAGGTCCGTTTTTAGGCTTGAATGTGCTTGGTTCTTTGAGAGGTTTTTTTTTTTAAATTATTAAGAGTTACATGTCTATACAAGTATCATCCTCCAATGCTTCCCATGCATCCACCTATCCACACATGCACACAACAAAAGCTGTCGCGTGTGAAATGTCTCTCTTGGCACAAATAATTTGATATATGTGAGTGTTGTGTAAACACATTGAAGTATGAGATTAGAGAAAACTATTGCTTTTTTTTGACAAATGGAAGAGAGTTATAAGCCTCTAGAGTTCGTGTTCATGGTTGTGCTCCAATAAAACTTTACTAAATTTTAATAACTGTATGTAAATCACGTATTACTGTTAATGTTGAGGCACATTAATTGAAAAGATGGGATTCATTCCTATGATAGCTTCCCATGAAGATATTGCCAAAAAGATATCCCATGAACTAGCTTCCCTTGAAAAGATATTGCCAAAAAGATATCCCATGAACTTAGTTACCTAACCCACAAGATGATTTGAATACCTCATAGCTAATAAAACAAGAGCAATATTGGTATAGATGACATAATTCAAATTATGTATTTTTCTCCACCAAAATGGCTCTTCATTTTGTGGATTATTTTTATAAAAGCATTTTATTTTATGTTTGTTCAATTGTGAAATAGAATGTGTCTTCAATTAAAGTAAAAAGGCCTTCCAAATCATTTTAAAATATTTCTATGGTTCTTATAATCTTGAAATTAGATTATTGTAGCTATCTTTTAAGCTAACATGAAGTTGATTACATAGGTTTGAATCAATAAAAACAGAAAAATACATGATACTAGAAGAGTAAGATGAAAGTAATGTTGGGAGGTTTTGTTGATATCTTCTATTAAAATACTTACTATCAAAGGATGATGACTTTGCAGGATGAAAGGGGTCAACAATGGAGGGTGCAAGCAGTTTCTGTTTCGCCTGATAAATTTGAAAGTCGTAAGCCCTTACCAGAATCATGGAGAGGTTTACGTGATGAAGACCTTTCTAGGCAATGTGACATTCCTAATTGTGTCTTTGTTCATATTAGTGGTTTTATTGGTGGAAACAAGTCTTTTGAAGGAGCACTAGCAATGGCAAAAGTTGCACTGAAGTTGTAATTTAGTTTTATGGTCTCTTGCGGGATAATCATTGATTGTCGAGATTATAGTCTAAGTGGTTAACACAAATCTTTGTGTTTGGTTGTATTTGTTCATTGAGCTATTTATATGGTGAAAGGTCCATTATGCCACAAGTACCATCAAAGAATTTGATGTTGAAGACAATATTATGTAAGTGATGGTAGCATTAGTTCGTGGAGCTATTTAATTGTGGAAGCTTTTGTCAATTATACTCCATTGATGCCATAAAATTATTTGATGTTGAAAACAATATTATAGTACTTGTCCATTCCTTTTTGTCTTTTATCTTCAATTATTTAAGAGTTCCATTGAACTTTTGTCTTCATCAGAAAATATTTCTTGGTATTCACACGTTTTAAAAGAGTAGTTCTAAACAAAAGCTTCATAAAAGTGTCTTTGAAGCTTTTAGGAGAGATTTAAATTGGTTGGTTGTATATTTGTTGGATTTCCATGTTAAGTTATAGTGGCATACCATTTTTTTCTTCGTTACATCTATGGTTTGTTTATCAAGTAACCTTTTTTATTATAAAAAGGCCAACTATTATTACAAATTTATATGACAGGGAGCATTGTTTGGGCTTCTATGCTTGCCCATAAAATGGGCCATTATATGATGTTTCCAGTTACAATATCAGTAGTTTTATTTTCCTTGAATTTAACACTTCTTTTGAGTAATAAAATTTTGCCCTACACTAAACTTCAATTTTTTTTTTTAGTGTAATTGAATTGTAATTGGAAGGTACAATAGGTTGTCATTTACTTTTAAGTTGATATTACTGTATAGTATATTTTATTTGTGATCTTTGTTAAGCTTATTGAAATATATCAATAACCATTTGCTATTGTTGCAAGATTTTATGAAATTTATATTAAGGAGAATTTATTATAATATTTAAAAACCATCATTATAAAATTTGATTAACTTCTAATAGCATTGTGTGTAATTCAAAACTACTTTTAATATGGAAAAATTAACTAAATTATTTATCAAGGTGTTCTATAATGTGTTATTATTTTTGTAAAATAAAATTTAAAGACTTATCAAATAAAATGATGTTATTCAAATGACCATGTTTATATAATAAATTATCTCCATGTGCTATTCAAAAGTTATCTCATGACATCTTGGTATAAGAAAATATAGAAACTAGTTTAAGTTGGTATGTATTCTTTGGTTGCAATAATCACTTTTAATATGTTATATGTTTTATGGGGAAATGCCACCATGTGCCGCCTCCTCTAAGCAATTCCTTCAATCACTTTTATATTTTCATTTTGTTGTACTAACTCAAGTCAGTTGCTGCAACTACGGAAAAAAAAGGCACCTGGATCCAAAGCTCGATAGGTTCATACAATCCTTGTAATTTATGCTTCAAGGTCTTGTGTTGGTGACCTTGGTTTCTGGTTTGTATGGTTTTCAGGGGTTCTATTAGTTTTATGCTACTGTTTGCCTATATGAGGTTGCCATGATCTTCCTGGGAGACAATGGTTTGTCGAGCTCTCAGTGCAGACTTTTCCTGTTTTTTTGCAGCAGTTTAGATGTGGATCCATACTTCTTTGTTACAGACGACTGGAAAGTTTCATGCAGGCCTTTTTAGTCTGATCTCCATTTGATAGAGTTTAGCAGAGTGGAGCTGTTGATTTTGCAGGCTGTGCATCTTCTTTTTGTGGTTTCTGCTTCAACCAAACAACTAATGATTCAGCCTAGAGGCAGTTGGTTTCAGCTTTGGTTCTACTGAGGGGATGTTTAAATATGTTCAATTTTGTTTCTTCAGCATCCACCTTTGTAATGTTCTCTTTGTTTGAATCGGTCAGAAGTTCAGGATACTCTCGTTCCTTCTGTATGTGGTGGCAGTGTTCTGTAGGAGCTACGAGGCTGGAGCCATCTTTTAAATCACTGCTGGCAGCACGGCTGGATCAAAGTCAAGAGCAAAAGCTGCTCTCCACTCCCCAGACAACTTCATTTGCTAGGGGCTCAAGTCATGTGTCTCTGCTTCCACTTGAATCTTCATCTGGGTCTGAGAAGAGGGACTCTTCCAGACCTACCGCGGATCCCTCCTGTTTTCTAGGTTTACCAGATTTGAATGCTCCTACTGAAGCCATAGACTGTCTGTTTTCCTCTTTAATGCGGAAATCCTAAATGCCTTGGAGATTACATGTATCATTCTTTGATGACTGCTACTTAGTCATAAACTGCTCAAATATCGGTTGAAGCTGCTGTTAACATCTTGCTGACAGTGCTTTAGAAACCTGTTGTCATCCACTGTTTGAGTGATAAAAGCCTGCTGGAAACAGACAAAGCGCAACTGATTTACTGTAACCTTTGAAGACGCTGCTGTATATGACTGAAACTCAGCAAAGTTACTGCTTAATGATGACCAAAAACTCACTGTCCGAACGTTGTTGCTATCAATCTCAGGGGCAGGCTGAGTTGAATACTGCAGTCCTTGGGCATTCTTCAGCTTTGCTTGCTCAGTTCTCTTACGCAGTTGAATACACTTCTCTGCCTCTTCCAGACTGTTTGCCTTTGAAGGAGTATGGACCTGACCGGTTTGTACATTGCTGTTTGTCCATAGCAGCTGTTTGGATCGGTGTGCTCCAGGCTTTGTTACCATTTTCTTCTCTATTGGCTCGAGTCATTGTCTCATGTACACTTGCAGTTGTGTCCAGGCAATTGTTCACTGCCCATTGTTAATTCCTGTCTGTAACAGCCCTGTTGTTTTGTCAAGTGAAAGAATTGTTTGTGATCTTTATTTTACAGTCCCCTGTGGACTGTTTTTCTACCATCTGTAATTTGCGTTGTTTCAATACAAAGAAACAAAAACAAAAAAAACTATTGAGGTATTATTAGTCCAAGCAATTCCCTCAATCAACTATTATCTTTTCATTTTGTTGTACTGACTCAACTATTGAGGTATCATTAGTCCTTGCCCAGGAGACTGTTGCTTTCACAAGCATTCCTTAAAAATCTATGCCAAAATAAAAAATTAAGTTGTGCTCTAATGTTATTTCATTTTTCAAATTTCGGTTCATATATTTTAATAAAACTGATTGGCTGGTTGTTTTTTTTCGGGGGATATTAATTTTCCAATTCCCAAAAAACAAACAATAAAGAAACTACCCAATACTTGTTGAATAGAGAAATTATAATGAAGTTGCAAGTTTCTCAAGGTTCTTGGTGCGGGAGATCATACAGAAGGCGAATAATAATTTATTAGTCTTTGTTTCCTAAGATTGACTGGGTGTGTGGTGGGAGTGTTGGGAGGAGTGTAGGGCGTAGGTGTCTTCTACAGCTCACTGTAGTGTTGGAAAATCCTGCTATGACACGTAGGTGTATAGGTGCTTCCTGGATAGGGCTCATGGGGCGATGTGGCGGTTCATCATTTACATTTGCAGTTTACCTGTGGATGTTATATATCGCTCAGAGGAGAGGTCGTGACATTTATCTTAGGCTTTACTTATCCATACTTTCTAAGTTGAGATATGTGGTGGGTGGCTCAACTTCCTAGAGATGGTTTGTTATTATTGCTTAGTTTTCTTAGGCACATATTTGTTGTTTAATGGGCTTTTAAGGTTGCAAGACTTATATTGTCGTAGGGAATGTTTTTTTTTGTTGTTGTATGCGTTGACAAGGTTTCATGCAACTTTCATCAGTTTTCTTTGTGGATTTATGCCCATGTTTGGGCATTGTCGTTGCTTTCTCTGTGTGCGCTTTTGTTTTGCTTGTGGTTTGAAGACTGTGTGTGTTTGCATGCGCTTGATTTGTTTACCTGTCTATACTATCCTCGAACTCTATCCTACCATTATGTTTTGATCGAATTCCATACCCTCTTCCTAAGCTACCAATTTGGCATAGGCAGGGAGGATGTTGGCAAAAGGGTTTGGAGCTTGACTTTATAGCTGTGGTTTGCATTTGCCTGAGAGTTTTCAAAACTTGTTCAACAAAGCTAGTTTGTGCTGTTGTTGAATAGCTCACGTTCTTTTTTATTTTACATGTAAAAAAATAAGCGCTGCCTATTACACACATCCAATGCCAAAATGGGGGCTTTGGAGCACAGTATGGATATCCATTAAAGCATAAAGGATATTGGGATTTTGTGTTCAATTAATTTAGATTTCACTCCCATGGGAAGATTCATACGCCCATGAGAAGATTCACACTACCACAGGAAGGCGTTGTCTTGATAACGTAACAAGGACTTCAATCCATTTTGTGGGAGGCTGCCCGGAGAAGAGTATAGATAGGATGCATGTAATTGCTTTGACAAACCATATAATAAGCCTCATGAGGTCATGGCTATATCTAGAAATTTTTGTTATTAGCATTGAGAAAATAGGCAGCTAGTGCGCATGCATTTTTTTCATAGTCTATTCAACAGTTCCCATATATTCATTGTAGCGACTGTCTTCTTGTTGCAACTGCTCATCTGCATATGTCTTTGCAGTTTTTAGATTGTTGAAACTGCCATTCTATTTTAATTTAAGTTTTTATTTTTTCATAGTTATTTTTTTAGCCCCAAAACGCCATTTTCCCATTTTTGAGCTTGGTAGAAGTACATCTAATCGTGTCTGATCATTTTCTTGGCCATGAATTTTGTTCTCGTAAGACATGATGATTGCGAATGAAATGATTATGTTTCTCAAATATAAATGCATTTTTATCATTTTTTAAGTGTGTCGGGACATGATGAGATTTCCAATATATGATGTGAGTAGACAATAGATTGCAATTGTTTTTTCAATTCGGAATTGTAGAAGCTTTTGAAGCTTAGTGCAACCATGTGTATCATAGGATCCATTTACTCATTTAGCTTTTAAGAATGATAGTTTCTTTGCTTAAGCTTTGTGAATTTTTAACGTCACATGCATTAATCTTGTATATATATCTCCTTGTGTACATATTTTCTTTTTGTGTAACATGGGACATGGAAAGGTGGTTGGTAGGAAGGCTCAGGGAGAGCGATCCGAGCAACACAAAGCTACTAGCGGCCTAGGGGAACCCACCTAGACTGATGTCAACATGGAAATGGGAATCGTTTCAGACTCAGAAACCCTAGCCGTCACTTTTAAAGTGATTGAAGTCTCATTGCATGAAAGATGAAGCAGGTCCCTCAGTGGTTTCAAAGTCCAAAAAAAATGGCAAGACAAACACTGGGCGTAGACCATTAGCAATTAGGGAATTTCCCTTCCACTGTGAATACAATGCATCCGATTTGTCTAAGGAGGTTATTTAGGGGTGCGAGCGTGTTCATTTGAACATTGTTATCTCAGGGAGCCTTTGAAGAGGAAGAGGAATTTCTTAAAATGTAAAGAAGACTGAAAAAATATTATGTCATTCAAATGCTTTAAGTACTAAATAGTTAATCATCTTCAACTTCATTGGTCTTATTCTCTTTTATCCTTTCTCTTCTCTTATCTTTCTTTTGTGTTTTTCTTTTATCCTTTCTCTTTTCATATCTTTCTTGTGTTTTTGCTCCACTTCACGCACATGCCTTATTATGGAACCTAGAAAATGCAAGGAAAACAAAGAGAGAGAAATCGAACCTCAATTCAATAAAAAGAGAAACTTGTTGCAGAAGAAATAAAAAACATTCATAAAACCATTTGCTATGCTAATTGCGTGGAATATCACACGTTGGTTGGAAATCTCATTGACTATTGTTATTAATAAAAGCATTCAAAGTCGCTCTCATAGAGATAAATAAAGAAAACTGTTTTTCCCATTGTAGTTAAATAGTTGTTAGAGATTGTTAAAAAAAAACCAAAAGGGTTAGGAGGTGTTTAGGGATCTCTAGTTTTTCATGTTTGTTTGGCGTCTTTGCTATTGCATGTTTACATAAGCATATAATTGAGCTCACCTTATTCAATAGGAGGGCTTGAGGGCTTAACTTGGATAAGTTTCACCCATTACCGTTGCATAATCGTGTCCTTTTTATTGTAAATGTAATGATTGTTACATAGTATTTGCAAACACAAAATAGGCTTGGGAGATTTATTTTTTTATCGATAAATGTATCCAAGGGACACTCCCTGTATTTAAAATTATCAAAAAAAGAACAGTAACACTTTTTACATACACTTAAAATTATCAAAAAAAAGAACAATAACATTTTTTACATATACTTAACATAGTGTCAAAACAAGGTGACCACTTTTTACATATACTTAACATAGTGTCAAAACAAGGTGACCACAAAAAACTTGGATATACACCATCTACTACACCCTATACTGCTAAATACTGCTAAAGAATAACATAGAAAATACTTTGGAAATCATGCACCTTCTGTTCGCTCCTCCTCAACATCGATGAAACCTTTCAAGCAGTTTGCTCCATCTGCCTCCACACCCAAAACTTGCTTTAGAAAGTCAACTACCTTATCTATTTGTTGCCGCCTCCTAATGAAAGACCCTGGTCAATTCGAGGAGAGGAAAGGAAGCCATTTCACCAAGTCCCCGATGTGATTAAGCCTATGAAAGTCCCCTGGAAGTGGGACACCATTTCCATACCTTACAGTTGCCAGCACCTCATCCAATCCCCCTAGGAAATTCTTCTTTATCATCGCCTTTGCCAATATTGCTGTGTCCTCCTTCAATTCCCCAAACTCCAGTAGAGTAGCAATGAAAAATCGATGATATATCTGAATTAACTCTATAGTGGTGGTTCGCTATGAGAAACTCCTCCCCCAAAAGCAGAATACCATTTTTTGTTTTAAAAACGCTTTGTAGGTGCTTCTCGGACATTGTAAGCACTAAAAACACACAACCTTCACGAGAACCCCACGCTGACTCATAATCCTTGTCACGTACATGTAAGTGTGAAATAATGCCCTTTTAGAAGTGATTCTCTTGGTAACATATGGTTTTTACTCTTTTCTTGTTGCCCCTTTGTTGTACTAACCTTTCTCCGCTTTTAACACTTATCGATTTTTGCTTTATGTGCTTGCGACTTCATCTCTAAGCCTTTTATTCATCTATTTGTTGTAATTTGACTTTTCCCTAGTGTTTTTCATCCAACCCAACCTATAGGAGCCCTCTAGAAGACCTCCCAAGCCATCTCCAACTTTTAGTTTTTAGTTATCTTCAACCAGGACAAATCTCCCCCTATTATTTCAAGATCTCCCTTTGATATTTGCAAGTATAGATTTGGTTTTTGACCACCTTTTGACCAGTTTCCGGAGGCAGTTCACATCGTCATCACCTAACTAACCATCTCCCATCATGCATTTCAATCTAGGTCCACTCCTCTGTGGGTCGCCTCGGGTGATTTGGAGCGGGAAAAGAGACGATCCAGGGGTTATTTCCAACCTCGGAAAACTCAAGTTTTGGATGTGAAAAAGCTCCATTTGACCCGTTTTTCTTCTTATTTGCATGAGTTTTTGGCCTAAACATAGAGTTAACTATTCCAAGCTTTCAAGCATGCATAATTAGCTCCTTTTAATGTATACTTGTCATCTCATGCACTCTTGAGGAGTCCATTTTTGCTTTAGTGATAAGCTATCTTGGCTTGTTCATTCCCTAATCAAGCCTGTTAACTCTTCAATCAAATTGAGTTAACTTCTCAATCAATTCCACCTTCCATGACCTCTTCCAAGCTATAAATACCCCTCTCCTCTCCATTATTTTTCAAGTTGGAGAATGCTCTTCTCATCTTCACAAGCTTTTTCAAGCTTCTTCACAGGCCTTTAAGCCTCTTTCTTCATTTCTTTCTTTAGTTTTCTAAATCTTCAAAGCTTTCATTAGTTTTCATTATTGCATAGCTTCAAAGCTCCAGCTTTTTGGGCGTAATTTCATTTATGCATCCAATCTTTGCAGGTTTTTTCTCTCCACATAGCATCCATATGCTCATACAATACTTACAAGCCTTTTATTTCATTGTTGTTTCATCCAATCTTTGCTAAAAGCTTCTCATCGTTTCATTACACTACCTGTTTGCAAGCCACATGCTCTTTTAGCTCACATTGAGCTCACATTTCAAGCTTTCTAAAGCTATTTTACATCCCTTCCCTATTGTTGCCAAGAGGAGATCCCCTCTGTTGCAAGAGGATGAAGAGGTTGCTGACACAAGGATTCCTGAGTGTAGTGGAGGCTCATGTGCCTTACATTCCAGGTTCTTTAGTGCTTTTTTTCATTGTGACAGTGATTAGCTAATCCTAAAATTGCTCTTGGGAATAGTAATTGGATGTTGCAATTTCCTTGATAGGATAAATATAATTCTTTTATTAGATTAGTTTACTTCAAGTACTTTGCATCATTAGTTTAGTTTGTTTCAAAGCAATTTCATTTCTTAGAATGATTAGATCCAAAATATCAAGAAAAATAGAAAAAAAACATAGATAAGATTGCATTAGGTAAACCCATTTTAGATTTTATACATATTTCAAATTCTAGATTAAAAAACACTTTCCTTTCATAAAAATCCACAGAAAGCACAAAAATATTGTCTTGCATACATATAGGTTGCATACATTCAAAAACAAAAAACAACAAAAACATAAGCATCACACGAAGATTGCTTCATGGCTTCTTACAAAAGTCCAAGACTCATGAAAATTTTGCATGACTTCTTACATTGTGTATTTAATGGATAGAAAATCAATTTTTCTTGGATTGACTAGGGTTGGGATATTTGGTGTTGGAGAAAGTCAAAATAAAATCTATGAGTTCTACCCCCGATTAGAACTTAAAGAAACTCAGAAACACTTCAAGAGAGTCAATGATGCTTTTTTTCCCCTTCTCATTAGATGAATGAAAGGTTATCTCAATAAATGCATCTCCCTAAAAGATACTATAGAAATCATGGAGTGGGGAAATTGGTTCATACTATTTCATACTTTCACATAAATTAGGCTTGGAGGATTCACAAATGCTCTATACAGGTTACCAAAATATGTGAGTGATAAGGTCATTCATCCTTTTGGAACTAGAAAGATGACTTTGAAGTGCATAAGATCTTATCTAAAAAGCATAGAAGTAGTGTAAATTTTCCCATCATTATCAACTCATGCACTTGTTCTTCCTTATCATATGCCGACAGATCTCAAATAGTGAATTATCCAAATTGAATCTATATGTTCATGATAAAAGATCTTCCTTTTATCCTAAAGGGAATATTGAGAATTTTTTTGGCTCTATCTATAAAGATAAATTCAGCTTGGAGAACTTTTGGGTGTATTGTGAAGATGAACATGTAGTTAGGAAGACGAGCTACTCCATATTAACAACCTTTTAGATAAGAGCATGCAAAATTGCTAATTTTACCAAGGAAATATCATATGATGGTAATGTTTTAAGTGATACTCATAATAAGAGGCATTTTCAAATTACCTATTCCATCTATAGATTGGTCTCAAGGAGAAAAAAGTTTGTTAGAAGTTATAAGCAGGACTTTAATTGATAGTAGGTTGGCATGGATTGATAAAAAGAAGAAAGAATTAGATATTCTTACCAAGAGAATGACAAGGAGCAATAAGCCTCCAAAAGAAGCTTCTAAGAAGAAAACCTAGGTTGAAGGAAAGAAGAAAGATACAATAAAACTAACCTTGCCTAACTTGAGTATTAGGAATTTAGATTTGGAAGAAGAAATTGTAGAATAAACACTCCAGAGGAAAAATATGACAAAGTATAAATTCAAGGTTGGAGATTCTTCTAGAATGGGATGTGAAAAATCAATAGCTACTAAGACACCTACCTCTTCATATGGAAATGATCAACTAAATCACTTGTTCAACCTCCTTTGCAATATTTTGCACGAACTACCCTCCAAATTACTCTACAATATCCTATTCAAATTTATCCCTCTTCTCCTATGCATCATTCTCATGGATCCCTTTTGCAAGATCAAATCTCTCTTTCTCCTACATGAGAAGTTCCTCAAGCAGAGGTAACTGATCTACAAAACTCACCTACAAGAGATCAAAACCTTGAGGATCCTACTCCTAATGAGTCATTACCTACTCCATCTGTAGAGAGAACTCTCTCTCAACCTATGCCTATTTCCCTGCTTATATAAAATGGAGAATAGGCATAACAAGGCGGAGAATAAGTAGGACAAGATGTAGAATAGGTACAATGAAGTGAGGAGATAGAGCATTATAATGAAGAATAAATAAGTGAAGGTGAGAAACAAGTATTACAAAATACAAAGGAGAGTAAGGAACAAGGAGGTGAACTAATGAAAAATGTTGAACAAGCTATGAAAATATTAAACAAATGATTCAAGGAGAAAATTATCAATAGATGATTCCACCTTAGCCATATTCCCACTTGGATAGATAGTATGATTCAAAATAGGAAAAGAGTTGTGAAGATATTGTTTAATGATTTTTCATTTATTTCTTCCATGATTGATAAGCTTGATCCTAATAAGAGGCCTAGAGTTATTTATTCCATTTTTATAGATGCACAAGGTTTGAGAATTGATGATATTATAACTCCTTTAGTTGATAAAGTTGAAACAAAATTATTACCATCAGAGTATCAAGTCTCAAGGGTCGACCTAGGGAAATAAACAAGGGATGCTGAAATTCATGATATACAAATGATTGTTTATACTATTGTTTCAAGAATGGATAAGAATTATAAAACCAAGCAAGAGTTGAAAGAACAAGTGAAGAACTTAACCTCTCACATCAAGCATTTGGTTGGGTCCCTACAATCCTCTAGTGATCCTATTGCTACCCCAACTATAGTTTCTTAAGAAGATGCTTTAGTTATAGAAGAAATGAAATGTATCACAAATGCTACTAAATAATGGTTGAATAACCTACTAGCACATGGATCAAAGGTTATTGATGAAGCCACGAGTTTACATGATAAAGCTAAAGAGGATTCTAATCTACTCAAAGATTTATTGAACAAATTCAAGGAGTTACAAACACATTCAAATGACCTTCCACAAATTAAGGTTAGGATGAAGGTCAACTTTGATACATTATCAATGAAGGCATTTTAGAAAAAGCTAATTATTTTGTGTTGAGAGAATGGGCATAGGCTATAAATTTGAGAATTGACTTTCTTGAAGAGGGTATTAATAAGATGGAAATTTCTCATAGTGAAGCTATTGACATGATAATTGATATACATTAGTTAATTGAGAACACTATATGGCATTATTATCATGAAGATCAAACTATCAACAATGTTGATACTCTTAAACAAGATTTGATTGAAATAATTAATCGAGACCTCAATCAACCATTTAGCTTCAATTCTTCTTCCTTGGATAGAATGGTGTAAATGAAGTTTCTATTTAAAGAATTTGGAAAATGAGTGATCAAAAAGCAAGTAAAGGCTCATCAAATTTTGAATATATACATTTCTCATCACTTTCTATCTAGCCATATTGAAGGCCTAGATATGGATACAATTAATGAAACATTGATAGCCTTTGAAGATTATCAAAGGAAAGAAAATGTTATACATAATACTATTATCATTAAGGATGTCAACATTAATGAAGAAGATACCAACAAAGACTCAATGACATGAACACCTTTGGCTATCACCAAAGTGTCAAGTTTGAGATTAAAAGTAATGATTAAATATTTCTCTCATATGTAATGATAAGACTTTAATGTTTCAAAAGGAGTTGAATTTCATGTATATTATTAAAAGTATATATTTCTCTTAACTACTTAGCAGTTATGAAGTTAGGCTATAAATACACGGTTTTTGTAATTATAAAAGGTTGTTAGAACTTAGAGAATTTTTTTTTGTAGAGTTGTATTTGAAGTTAGATTTTAAATCTAAGATTTATGGGAAATAATAATATCATACCTAAATTTTGAATCTCCTATGATGTTATTATTATATCTTTTCTTATGTTGTATATAATTGTGGATGTATCATTCCTTTTGTTAGATACAACTACTTTTCCTAAAAACTCCCTTTTGTAGTTTCTAAAAAATTGTTGAGTTCTTCTAACTAAATTTATTGCATTATCATTGTGTTTTTGTATTGATTTATCAAACTTTGTCCTTCTATTTCATAAGTTTGTGCACTTAAACTTAAAACCCTACTTGTACTCATTATTATAAAACTCTATCTTCTATTTGATGAACCGATGTGCACTCTACTTTTCTAAAATTTTATTTATATTTAAAGTTCTTAAAAATCCCAAAATCACTTATGAGTGTATAGTATTTTTCCTGATATATATAACTTTGGCTTTCAATAAAGGTAGCCTCGTTGTCTTGAGAGGGGGTCTTTACCCCAATAACTATTGGGATTTGACAAGGCAAATCCATTTACCAATAGTTTTTTGGTGACTCTACTAGGGATTTCAATCTTGTCATATCAATAGTCCTTCCAAAATTTCAAAAATACAAAATTATAAAATACACATGTATGACGATCCAATGTAACAATCCTCTAGTTTTAAATCCCAACATCAACTAGTTATATGTGGAACAAGAAGGCATAATAATTTATTTGAGGAACCTTTCCTAGAGATATCAAAGATCCAACTGATAATACCACCTAGTTGATAACATATTGAATGAAGAAGAGGATCTCAAATAGGATATTCAAAGAGAAGTTAACAAAAACCTAATCAAAGGATGATATCCTATCATTATTGAAAGAGTTCTATTCATCCCACCACCACCATAATGAAATCAACCCAACCAAGTGCAACCATCTCAAAGAAATCAACAACAAATCTCCAAATTGGCTACAAAAGGATATACATGGGGTGATCGTAGAAGAGGTATTCAAGATCCTTTATTTGATTTTTTGAAGGGTCTAATTTTTACTTATACCCTACAAGTGTTAATAGAAATTACAAATTGACAAGTGTGACATATTCCCCTAAAAAATCTAGTAGTATCTCATCTCTTGGCCAAGCTCTTACCTTACATGACACTACCCTACCTCTTGTCATAAATTTCCAGCAAGCTCATACCTAGAATATGGCTTAACAACCACATATAACTTGGGGTGTCATTGTTGGCCCTCTTGCCTTGGGAAATCAACTTCATGATCTTCCCCATGGATCAAGGAAGAAAATTCCCAAATTCAAAGGTGACGAGAAGGTAAACACAAATGAGCATATCAATGCATTTTTCATTATGAGTGGGGTTTTGGGAATCTCAATGATCAGTGTTAATCTCTAGCATAGGTGAAGTGGGGGTAAGGTTGATGAAATTGGATGATTGGTGTAGGAATGGATTGGTATAGATTTACAAATTCTAATTTGGTTTTGCAAAAGAGACTTGTTTCCTTTAATATTTACTCTAGAAACATGGATGACATTAGAGTCAACGAGGTCTTGAATACTGTTTTTTAGATGCATGCATCAATTTGTGTCACGATCGGGCACCTTGTGAAATTAACAAAAGGTCTTTGGGTCATAAAAAGGTGGAAATGACTTGTTTGTATCTAGAGGTCTAACAGGTGATAGATGAACCAAATTATTAGCAAGGATTTGCTACAAGATAGAGTGGAGAGACTTAGATAGTGGGGTAAACTGTTAGTTTCTCTGTTGTTTAGAAGAAGAAAAGGCCACAACAACCGATGAAGGTGCAGTGGTAGCAGTGTTATTAACAATGTTTGATGAATTATTTTTAAATATTTTTGTTTTATTTTTATAATTATTATTATATGATGAAGAAGGCCCTGATGACACAATAGGAGCTTGCAAAACTAGTGCCTCAAACTAGCTAACTATTTGTTGATAATCACAGAGAGATATAAATGAGCAAATCAAGTATACCTCATGACAAGGATCTTATCCCAAATCAAAGGCTGAAGGTTCTCAATAAAAATCCTCTGCACATCTGAATCTAAGAGGGCATAAGGTATTTGAGAAAACAATGATTGATATCAAAAAATAAAGTTGGTAACCTTTTCATTAGCACCCTGTCTATAGTGCACCAAGTGAGTAAATGTGAACTCAGGGCCTATGTTCTCCTAGAAGTGGTGCAAGAATTGGTTAACCAACTGATCAAAAGATAATTTAGGAGGCTTAACATCACTTTTGACATATTGGACTAGCCTATCTAATATTTATGTGGGGTTTAACTTTAAATACTTAGCCTAGGATATCTAAAATTTTGTCTTTTTACAATGTTCAACAATATCTAAATAATTAGATATATAATCAACATTTTTAGAATATGAAGTGCTTTGTTGAGTACATAAATTTGCTTTAGTCACACTAGCTAAAGGCATAGAGGTAGATGGATAAGTGACATAGATATTATTTCTCCTAAGGATGTACTTTGGCAAATTTTCTCATTTTTGACTATGGATGTTAGTTTCTTTATTTTTAGCAGTACCTCCAATTTGACTCTCATGACCTCTATCAACCCTTTGTTGCCAACTTTAGTAAATACACAAGATTGATTGTGTAGATTGATGAGAACATATTCTCCACAATCAAATTCATACTCAAAGAAGCCGATAGTAGAGTTGTATATTTCAAAAAAAAATTCTAGAGTGGTCACTTCTTCAACTACTTCTCTACTTATGCTCATTTTCATGAATCTATTCATTTTAGTCATGAAGTTTCATCATGGTCTATTGTGTGGTGGAAGTCACACATAGCCTTATTAGCATGGCCACTAGCAGATTGTGGTTCAGTGGATAGCCTTTGTGTAGGAGGTGGTAATCAAGTGGGCCTGTTATTGTTATTTAAAGGAACATAATTCTTTCTTGGAATGTCTTGATACAAGAGTTATTGTTTTTGTATTTGGGGAATTTGTTTTTTCAATGTAATTAAACTATTTGCCCACTTTTGAATTATGGGATCCATTGAAGAGGAAGGACATGTGGTAACAAATGTCATTGTCTTACCTTTATGTAATTCTGATTTCCTTTTTTTAGCAATCATGAGGTCATCTTCTATTTTTATAAGCATGGTTTGAGTTGCATTTAGATTAGTGACTCTATCTCTCTTGAGATGAAAGATTACATTGGGTGGCTGAGCATTTATGAAGAATCATTTTTTATTTTCAGGTGTTGTCTTTTGTTTCTTCAATTCTATCAATTAATTTATTAAACCTTGCTACAAATTTCCACATAGGCTCATGTATTTCTTTTTTCATTTGTGTCAATTGAGAATGTAGGGAATCTTCTGTTGCAAGGTGTGTGCCCTTGGTCTCCTTGTGTTGTGTAGTGCAGCACTTGGGTTCATGACAAGGCTTAACTGCCTCATGTGAATTCATTAACTCTGGCGGTTGTATCGGGCATCAATAGGTCGATCTTTTGGTGCAACAGTAACCGCCTTGCTAACAATTGGTATTAGAGCCTGGGTCATAGGTTCGAACCCCTTGCTTGTGCTGGGGGATTGTTGCAAGGTGTGTGCCCTTGGTCTCCTTGTGTTGTGCAGCATAGCGCTTGGGTTCGTGACAAGGCTTAACCACCTCCTGTGGTTTCATTAACTCTGGCGGTTGTATCAGGCATTAATAGGTCGATCTTTTGGTGCAACGGCAACCGTCTTGCTAACATCTTCATCCCTTGTACTTTTACATCTTAGCATAGTGGGGATGGTAGACACCCACCCTCAAGTACCTCAAGGGAGGTCTATCTCTAAACCTATCACTTATTTCTCTGCTATTGACATGCCTATGGGCATATATGATGTCCCTCTTTACATCACCACTTAGGTTAAACACAAAAAATGTTTGTGATGTTTTGATTGACCCTGTTAGCATGGTGATTGTTGTTACTGAGGAGTTCTTGTATGTTCACTAGCTTCATATATGTGTATAATCTATTAGAGGCATCTATGCACACATATGATGGCCTTTATGTGCTTACTCTAGATGTTCCATTACCCTTTCTGTTTAGGTTAGACCCAAGAGCCTGGACATTCCTTTTTCTATCATTCCTACCTTAGATCACTTTCATCTCTTGTTGGGCCAACCATGAATCACAATTATGAGAGTTGTCCCTTTTATTATGCATAAGTCTCTAAAATTTCCACACAATGGATTTATGGACATTGTTGAACATAGTGGGTTCCAGCCACTCTACTTGTGTGGTAACTTCTCTCTAGATAATTTTTGGTTGACCCCCACTAGACCCTTCTGATCTCGTATAGACATTTTATCTAAGCTATATAAAAAATATAAGGTGAGTCAGATGGATCTAAATGCTCCTTCTTCTTCTTTTGAGCCTAGGTGGTTGCTTTTATTCCTCCTCTTGTCCCTCTGAAAGGTCTAGGAAAGAAACCTATGTTGGAAGATCCTCTTGCTCCTTATACAAAGTCTCTAGCACACACATGTAATCAATGTGTGTGGCAACACAGGTGTCGTAAATGTACCACTACTAGAGAGTTCTCTGCCCCGCCTACTACCAATATTGAGCACCCTCCTCCCATTCAACCACCTCATAATCTTAAGTCTCCTCTTGTCCCTCAACCTCCTCTTCCTTAACCTAAGCATCTCCCTAGGTTGACCCCTCCTCCTCCCTAGGACTTGGACTAAAGGAAAGCTAAAAGATTATGAGTAGTCCAAGCTCTGTCTACTAAAGATCCCCTAATCCACCTTGTCTTGAAATTGCCCCCTTTCTCAAAGTCCCTTGAGCTTCCAAATTTTGGTGTCATTTCCAACACTACCTTTGCATCTCTTGTGCCTTTTTAGCATACCCTCCATGATATCTTTCTTGATGTGCTCTGCCCCACCACCATTGACTAGACATTCCCCAACCATCATCTAAATGCAATCCAGAGCACTATCTGACCGTACCATTCCATAGACCCAATTCTAACCCTCCTTCACCACCTTTTAGCCCCTATTCATCACTTACCTTTTTTGTGTGGGCTCCTCCTCTAGCTACATCTATTGCTCTCATGGGTCACACTATTGTTATTAGTAGTGAGCAACAATAGCTGGTACCATATTCAGATAGTAATTCATGTGCCTCTTCCCTTGAGGAGTGCATGTTTGAGTCTATCTTAGATATTCTACCATTGTCATCAATCTTCATAAGATTGTTGACCCTTGCTCCAATGACATATGCTCATGAGGATTTTGCTCTCATAATCACTCTTTTGCATCTCATTGGAGGCAATTCTCCTAGTACTATTGTTGATGTGGTTCCTCTATGTACTTGTCCTCCTTCCACCTATGATCAAGATTGGGAACATGATAATTTGATGGATCATTAGCCTTGATAGTAATACTCTTGTTTCATTTGTATATATGTTGTTTTCTTGTCTATTTTGTTATCCCCATCTTGTTGCTTGATGTGTGTTTGTTAGTTCTCCCTAGAGGACTGATGCAAGATCATCTAGAGGTATGAGTACAATCTTGATTATTGGCTTTCACTATATTGTTTTTTTGCAGGTCACCGAGGAGTTGTAGATGAAGTTGTTGCATTTCACCATAAATGCTTACCAGCTCTCGCGATTCACAGGATATGTTGTTCAATGATAGGGTAATGTCATGTTCACATTTCAAAAGATTTGGGTCATCACAAGGGCATAGAATGGTCTTTAAGTCTTGGCTAGGATGACTAGCCTATATGTTTTTTCACTTGTGTTAGCTTTTTGGGAGTTTGTGCCAACAAGAGAATTCATATGGAGGTACATTGGGTCCGGAGAAACCTATGATGAGCACCGCGTGAGGATCTTTCCTTTTTTCATCACCACATGTAATTTGGAGGTTTTTAACACTTGACTAACTACACGTTTCATGTGGCCTAGAGATTTGCACCACCTTGTAGCTGACACATATAATCTTTGGGGCTTGAGATTGTTATATATACATTGCTTATGATTGATTGAGAGAGATTAGTGAAGTTGGAGAATGAAGCCAAAGAAGAGAGGTGTGAGCATGAGGATGAGATTTCAAGGAGGAGCATGATGGGATAACATGGCATGTGGGAATAGCTCAGGGGTGGGTTTGAGATGAAGCCCATTGCAACAAAATTCAAGCCCTATGGTTGGGTGTAGAGATATTCCTATATTGTCTATTTGTGAGCATTATTCTTACTTGTAGATTAGAACCTCCATGTGAGGTTGACCTTTGTTACAAAGGAACATGTAGAAATGTATGAAGCCCATTACAACAAATTGTAAACTTGACTGTGAATGAACAATGATGTGGATACTTTTGGAGGCTGGGTTTTTCCATCATGGAGGGTCTTCCTAGGGTATATCTTGTGTCCTCTTGATGTTGTGATGTTGCGGTTATATATTCTAGTTATTGTGTGTTATTTTATTTGAGGCTACATGGATTTATTGAGGCAAGTAGTCATCATTCAAAAAGTGTGGAATCAATAGAGTCTTGTGGTTGTTTCAATGAAATTCTATGGTTTGTGGTTATTTTGTGTGTTGAACAACTGGATAGTCCTTCATTGAACCCTCCTATCATGACTACATCAAATGGTATTAGAGTGAAAGGTTGGAATCCTTGAAATAGAAAGGAGCAAAAATTGAATTTCAGAGAAAGGGAAAGTTTATGTTCGTTGACAAATCACCAAATTGAGGCAGCTCACAAAGGAAGTTTGTGGATAGATCACTAAATGTGATGTAGTTGCAAGGGTTTGTAAGTAGATCACTACACCCGAGGCAATCAAATAAGGTTTATGCTTGTTGACAAATCACTGAATGGAGGCAACTTGAGAAAGTGATTTATGGATAGATTGTCGAGTGTGAGGTAGTTACATAGATTTGCAAATAGATTGTCGAACTTGAGGTAGTCAACAATAGATTACAAAGTTGAGAGGTTGAAAAGTGGGTGCAAATAAACCATTAACTCTGAGGCAATTTGCACAAGGTAATTAAGTGGGAGCAAAGGAGATTTCTTGTTAGATAGAGCACCGATGGTGAGGCAATATGATTGTGGTATGCATAAAGAGTGTGAGCAAGGAGGATAGATCATTGGCTAGTGAGTCAATCTACCAAAGTATTTCAATAGATGTGCAAGGTGAGTGGATAGAGTGTCAAAATTTGAGGCAATCTACGAAAGAAGAAATAGGTAAATGTAGTGATGTAGAAGGCAAGATCAATAAGGTCCAAGCAATTACAGTTGAAGACAGAAGGGGATGTCATCCCACAAAGTAAAAGTACAAAGTTGTGATGAGGTATGAGGAGTCTAGCATCAAGGATGAAGATATTATAGAAGAAGGAATGCAGGTAGGGAGTACCTATGAAGTTTGTAGTAAATGTAGAGTAGGAGAAGTGTGTTTCGAGGTGATCACAAGGATTGAGGATGGATAGTGGTGAAAAGTGGAGAACTCACTTTGTAATTAACCCAAGGAGTTTGTTGTAGGAGCATCCAGAGGTATAAAGAAAATATTGATTATTGGTTTTCACTGTGTTGTTTGTTTGAAGGTCACCTGGGAGTTGTAGAAGAAGTTGTTGCATTTTACTGCAAATGCTTACCAAGTCTTGTGGTTTGAAGGATATGTTGTGCAATGATGGTGTAACTTCATGTTCACATTTTAGAAGATTTGAGTCACTGCAAGGGGGTAATATGGTCTTTGAGTATTGGTTGGGTTGACTAGCCTATTTTTTCACTCGCATTAGCTTTCTAGGTGCTTGTGCCAATAAGGGAGTTC
This sequence comes from Cunninghamia lanceolata, assembly GCA_027924645.1. Classification (NCBI taxonomy): domain Eukaryota; kingdom Viridiplantae; phylum Streptophyta; class Pinopsida; order Cupressales; family Cupressaceae; genus Cunninghamia; species Cunninghamia lanceolata. The sequence continues at coordinate 6,203,744 of BSBN01001038.1, read as the reverse complement.
ATATGGAGATATAATGGGTCCAAAGGAGCTAATGATGAGCACTACATGAGGATCTTTCTTTCTATCATCACTGCATATGATTTGGAGGTTGTTTTTACTTGGTTGACTACATGTTTCATGTGGCCTAGAGCTTTATGCCACCTTGTAGTTGACATGGATCATCTTTGAGGCTTGAGATTACTATATATACATTGCTTATGATTGTTTGAGGGATATTAGCAAAGTTGGAGAATGAAGCCAAAGAAGAGAGGTTGGAGCATGAGGATGAGAGCTCGAGGAGGAGCATGATTGGATAGCACGACATGTTGAAATAGATTGTGGGTTTGTTTTATATGAAACCCATTACACTAGAATTCAAACCTTATAGTTGGGTGGAGAGAAATTCCTATATTGGTTGTTTGTGAGCATTATTCTTGTCGATTAGAACCTTCATGTGAGGTTGACCTTTTTTGCAAAGGAACATGTATAAATTTATGAAACCCATTGCAACAGATTTTAAACTTGACTATGAATCAATGATGATGTGGATACTTTTGGAGGCTTGGTTTTTCCCTCATGGAGGGTTTTCCCAGGGTATATCTTGTGTCCTCTTAATGTTGTGATGTTGTTGCGGTTTTCTATTCTAGTTACTGTGTGTTATTTTGTGTGAGGCTACGTGGTTGAATTGTGGCAAGTTATGATCATTCAAAAAGTGTGGAATCAATAGAGTTTGTGGTTGTTTCATTAAAATTTTGTGGTTTGCAGTTATTTTGTGTGTTTATTATTGTTGTGGGATGCATGAATGGACAATCCTTAATTGTATCCTCCTACCATGATTCATCAAGGACCCATGTTACCCTTGTAGGTACATGGATACATGAGGAATGAAATGTTGTCATATTCTTCTCTTTTTATCTATCTTCTTCTATTTGTTGTATGTTTTTCTTTCTTGATGTTTTGGGGATGATGTAAAGCATTGGGACATTTAAGTCTCTTCCATGTTGACCAAATTTAATTTGTTTGCTTCTATGTGTTATTACTCTTTTGTTCTTGTTCTTCTACATGCTTTGGGGATGATGATGATTCTGTCTTTGTTCCTTGACAATTTTCACCCTGCATATACATACTAATCCCAAGTATGTAGATCCCTTTGTGTCTTCATGCGATGTTTCTTGGTTCCATATGACACATCTTCACTTTTATTGATGTTATTCCATGTTTACACAACCACATGTGTATCACGCTTGTAACATCATATTTTGTGCCTCTCCTTGGGGGCACTCTTCCTCACAAGTGACTTTAGGAACACATTTTTCCATATATGTTTCCTAAAGATCTTTCACCTTCTCACCCTTTTCTACCTTAAAATCAATCACATATTATTGGTTTATGAAATTATTTTAAGGGGGCATAATTTGTGCTCTCACATTTGCACACACCACATTGTTGGCATGCTCCCTATAGTGTTAGAATATTGTGGTCCCAAGGACACACACTTGATTGGACTGACCACTGTTATCAGGATTACCTAGCCATGTTAGTCCATTTAATCTCTGATATTGTATTGGCATGTGAGCCACTAGCAACACAATGTTAGACTATGTGCTCCATGTTTCAACTACTTTTCATACATTTTATGAGTCACCTAGCAACACAATTTGCTAGCACTTGTGATTTAGGAAAGTATTGTATGGTCCTTAGCAACACAACTCTAAACATACTTGGCATTCATTCTAGCATAACAACATTGGAAATGCTTTCTTTGTCTTCTCCTTTCTCACTTCTTGTGTGCTCTTTATGTGTGATTGTTTGTGTTTCCTTTATGTAGCATGTTTCATGAGTATTATATTATATGATTTGTTAACATACTTTCTTTGTTGATTGTATTTGATCTAATCCTTTTTTCCATACACGTCTATATGTTGTTCTGTCATTATTTCTTGTGAAATTTTTTGTTGTATAACACATTTATTTTGTAGGTTCTCAGCATGGGGGCATAGTTCCTTCACTTGAAGAAGTTCCTACATCCTCTATAGTATTCTTTTGGGCAACCTTTTCATAATATTTATTTTTAGTATTTTATTTCTGTACTTTAGCATAGCATATTGCCTAGTGTTTTAAACCCGCTAAGTGGGGCAAAAATGTAACATAGAAAATTATATACCCTTGCAATTTTATGTTATGTTTTGGGTCTGATTTGGCATCCATTCCCCTAGATTTTTTTAGGCTCATTTTAGCCCTTGTCCTAGCCTTTTCCCACCCATGGTGCCAAGTACATGTTCATGTTGTGCCTCTTGTGGTCCTTTTTGTTCAATTCTATTTTAGTGCTTTATTGTCCTTGTTCTCTAGTGATTAGAGACTTCAGAAGCTAAAGTTTCTTAGATTCCAGTGTGAAGTGTGGATGCCTATGAAATTGATGCAGAGGGACTCCCTCCTACTATAACTCACAAACTCACAACACAATACACATTGCAAATAAAAAAGCTTTGTTTTTATTTCAATGAAAACAACTCAATTACAATCAACAAATCTGCAACATACAAATTCCACATATACATTTATTGGCTCCACATGGCCTCGCAAATTCTACAGAAATTCCTTTCTTTCCCTCACACAATAGTATTCTCTACTTCATAAGCCCCTCACATGGGCTAAGATCTCCCTAATCTCCCTCTGATAAATCTACCTCAAACCAACAACAACATTTCTTTTTATTCTCCAATAAGAAAGTTAAACCATCTCAAAATTAGTTCAACCATTTGAACTGTTTTCCCATGAATAAAACTAAATCGCCACTGTCCTTTGATTAGGACTTGACATATAGCCATGCCAAGGATAATCCTCTAGATTATTAAAATTAGTCTTTATTTCTCTAGGACCTCTTATGGGAAAAACATCACTTTAGAAAACTTCCTTTCTTTGCCTCAACAATACATATTACCCTTGAACTAGGTCAAAATGTCTTCACTAGCAATGCGGAACTTCCACAAACCATGGAGTCCTTCCCACCAATCTATTCATCAACGTTCCTTTTAGGTTCAAAATATTAGGTATTTCTCGACACACTAGTATGAAGACATGGTTGACAAAAGTGACACTTCGTCAACATAAGATTTCACCGACACAAGCTTATTCCTTTATTGGTAACTTTTCAAGTTCAGGAACTTAGACATTCCTTGATACACCTTGTCGAAAAAATGGCCCTTCACAAACTTAAGTTGTGCCAACACACGCTTTATCAGAAAATTAGGCATTTCACAACTAAAAGGTTTGTCGGTATAAAGCCTTTAGTCATCCATCCCCTTTATTGGCAAAACTTGCCTTTCCCGAACCTTTGTTGGCATATCAACAAATTTTAGAAACCATGAACTAGTTCGTAAGCAAAAAGGTTTGCCAATACCAAGTTATAAGCTATCAACTCCTATCAGTAAAGTTTATCTTCCATGAACTCTTTGTCAGCGTATCAGCCACTTTTGAAATTCATGAACTAGTTCAAACTTATATTATTCTTCTATCGATGATATTCCAATTCCACAACCTTAGAATTAGACCTCATGAACTTTGAGTATCTCAACTTCTACTTTATCACCTATCGACGAATTAAAGAACTGTGAACTCCACTCCTCAAGGCCTTTATCAGCGAAATGTCTTATTGGCAAACCTAAGGGTTCACAAACTGGTAGTTTTGCCAATGGAGTTCTCAAACTTCAAATTTTTTTGATAACAAAGAAAAAATCCAAATGCTCTTTAGATGTTCAATCAGTAATCCGTACAATCAGTGAACTACTGGCTCAGTAAACTGAATGGTTTGCGAACTCAAAACTTTGCCAACTAAAGGTTTCCCTTGGGCAAATTTGGAGAATACGAGCTTGTCTTGAAGGTTTTTTAGTGAAAGTTCCCATCAACAAATTAGGCTGTTAGCAAACTAGAGGATCAGTGAATTGAATAGTTCACGAACTGAGAAATTCTCTGACTAGCTATAACTTAGCCAAATGAACTAGAGATACCCAATTGGGTGTTCTACAAGATGATGCTCTTCACTTGGCCAATTTGAGATTGAAAATCTTCCTGAAGCAAACTACCCAAAACCAACACAAAAATAAACAAAAATAGAACTGAAACAAACCCAATATCTTTTTAGTTGATGCCAATTGCTCATGGACCTGGATGGTCCTGTATTAGACATGTTGGGTAAAAATTTTGAGTATGGGCTCACAAAATGGAGATGAATAGTAGATTTATCCTTCCAGGTTGCAAACAACTTGCAACAATCTCCATCAATGTAACAAGTTCATCAGAAACTTTCTTCCTTTGCTTCTTCCAGCATTTTGCTGAGACACTTACCGTCCTACTCCACCAAGTGTGCACCTTCTTCCTCCTTGCTCTTATGGAGTCACATCCACTATAGAATGTCCTCCTCTACCAAAGGATCTCTCTTCTTCTCCTCCAAATACTCTCTTTTCTTCCATGGGATCCAACCCACCACAAGCTGACCACCTCCACCAAGTTCCACCTGCATCATCCTCCACAACCTCTATACACAAACATGCTGCATCTATATACAAATCTGCTATTACAACTTCATCCTCTACAACAACATCCTCTTCTACTCTCACCATAGAAGGTAAATCATCATAATTGAATTCTAAATCAAAAATTACCTCATCCTTCTTTGTTGCTATAACTTTTCTTTCTTTACCATTCACTGCAACATTTTCATTTTCACCATCCATTGCTATCACCATCTTCATGTCCTCCAAAGGACTCACCACTACATACTCATTTGTCTCATCCTCACCCACAATCTTCTCAAGCCACACCTTCTCTAACACCAAAAATTGTACCAATAAATCATCTTTATCCTCTTCATCTACTAAAAATCCTCAAGCTCCATCGATGCCATCTCAATCTCCATAGCTGCATCTTCAACCTCTTCTACATCATCTTTTGTTCATCTTCAACTGTTGCTACACTTGCATCCCCTTGCTCAATCTTTTCTTCTTCTTTCTCCACATTCTCTGCTGTAACTTTTTTGCTCACTATTGCACTTTCCTCTTCTTCCCCAACCTCTGCTCTTTCCTCTTTCTCACTCTCTCTTTCCATGCCTTCATCATGGCATACTGCTGCAATCTTCAGTGCTTCTAATCTTGCCTCCACTCTTCTCAATTCTTCATGATTTGTCTCTTCATCTTCTTCCTCATCCTTCTTTATACACACAAATTTATCTAGACACAAATAATTGTCAAAAGAATAATGGGACTTTACCTTACCCATATTTTTTCCTGTCTTTCTCTTTTCCATCTTTCTACTCTCCTCCAAGGCATCCAACCTTCTTTCTCTCCTTTCAATAATTGAAATTCTTAAGGTCTTACTCAAGACCAAACTCATACTTTTCCTCCTTGTCATCTTCACACACAATCTACAATCTCACAATCCATAATTTCTACAACCTGCATACACTTACAGGTACACATCAATTTAGAAAACTCTTTCCAATTACAAGATTCCTCCATGCAACAAAAATCACTCTCATAATCAACTCTCTCTCGCGGCTTCAATGTCTTCTCTCAGCTCTCAGTTGCTTAGGACTCCTTGCACAGCTGCAACATTTCTCTCGAGTTCCTTAGACAACGCAACCGCTTCTACTACCACCCGCAGGTCCTGGTGTAGACTACCTCACGTTTGACACTCTGCCCACACACTCAAGACTTCTGGATTTAATACCATTTGACGCAGAGGGACTCCCTCCTACTACAACTCACAAACTCAAACATAATACAAATTGCAAATAAAAAAATCTCTATTTTATTTCAATGAAAATAACTCAATTACAATCAACAAATCTACAACATACAAATTCTACATATACATTTATTGGCTCCACATGGCCTCTCAAATTCTACAGAAACTCATCTCTTTCCTTCACACAACAATCTTCTTTGCTTCATAAGCCCCTCACATTGGTTGAGATCTCCCTAATCTCCCTCTAAGAAATCTACCTCAAACCAATAGCAACATTTATTTTTATTCTCCAATAAAGAAGTTAAACCATCTCAAAATCAGTTCAACCATTTGAACTATTTTCCCACGAATAAAACTGAATTGTCACTATCCTTTGATTAGTACTTGACACGTACCTGTGCCAAGGATAATCCTCCAGATTATTAAAATTAGCCTTTATTTCTTTGGGATCTCTTATCGACAAAACATCACTTTAGAAAACTTCCTTTCTTTGCCCCAACCAAACATATTACCCTCGAACTAGGTCAAAATGTCTTCATTGGCAATGTGGAACTTCCACAAACCACAAAGTCCTTCCCCCCCAATCTATTCATCAACGTTCCTTTTAGGTTTGGAAGTTTAAGTATTTCTTGACACACTAGTATGAAGACGTGGTCGACAAAAGTGACACTTCGCTAACATAAGATTTCACTGACACAAGCTTATCGACAAATTATTTGTTTTGCAAACTAGGAAATTTGTCGATACAATACTCCTAATCCATCAAGTTCCTTTATTGGTGACTTTTCAAGTTTGGGAACTTAGACATTCCCCAATACACCTTGTCGGTAAAAATGGCCCTTCACGAACTTAAGTTGTGCCGACATACGCTTTATCAAAAAATTAGGCATTTCTCAAACTAAAAGGTTTATTAGTATAAAGCCTTTAGCCATCCATCCCCTTTATCAGCAAAACTTGCCTTTTCCAAACCATTGTCAGCTTATCAGCAAATTTCAGAAACCACGAAATAGTTCGCAGGTTAAAAGGTTTGCCAATACCAAGTTATAAGCTATCAACTCCTTCTATCGGTAAAGTTTATCTTCCACGAACTCTTTGTTGGCATATCGGCCACTTTTGAAAGTCATGAACTAGTTGAGACTTATATTCTTCTTCTATCGGCAAAATTCCAATTTCACAACCTTGGAATCAGACCTCATGAACTTTGAGTATCTCAACTTCTACTTTATCGCCTATTGGCCAATTAAAAAACTGCAAACTCCACTCCTCAAGGCCTTTATCAGTGAACCTAAGGGTTCACAAACTGGTAGTTTTTCTGATGGAGTTCTCAAACTTCAAAATTTTTTGATAACAAAGAAAACATCCAAATGCTCTTCAGATGTTCAATCGGTAATCCGTACAATCGACGAAATTCTAGCTCGGTGAACTAAATGGTTTGCGAACTCGAAATGTTACCGACCAAAGGCTTCCCTTGGGCAAATTTGGAGAATGTGAACTTGTCTTGAAGGTGTTTCGGTGAAAGCTTCCATTGTCAAACTGGGTTGTTGACAAACTAGAGGATCGATGACTGAATAGCTTGCGAACTGAGAAATTCTCTTACTAGCTATAACTTAGCTATTTTTCGCCCAATCTTCACCAAAATTGAACTAGAGATACCCAATTGGGTCTTCTACAAGATGATGCTCTTCACTTGGCCAATTTGAGATTGAAAATCTTCCTGAAGCAAACTACCCAAAACCAACACAAAAACAAACAAAAACAAAACATAAACAAACCTTTTTTTTTTATTGATGTCGATTGCTCGTGGACCCAGATGCTCCTGCATCAGAAATGCACTAGTATCCCAAGATCGTGTCAGTCATGCAACGATTATTTTTGAATGTTTTCATCACTTTGCTTGCATGTTCATGTTTTCATAATGACTCTGCCGCAAATCTCAATCGCTCTCTCAACTCTTGGACTTCCTATTTCCCTCTTTTCCCCTTCTAATTTTAAATATATCTTAGTACATCAGGAAACCTTTTGGTTATCTCTATTTCTAGTTATCTACAACAATCTTTTGAGCAATCTACAACAATCTTTTGAGCAATCTACAACAATCTCTAGAGCAAATTTACAACACTCTTTGCTATTCCACAGTGAATTCTCGGTTTTCTATGCGAATCTACAACTCTTTTCAACACTCTTTGCAAGGAATTAGACACACTACATCCAACTGTGGATTTTTCCTTGTCTCTTGGATTTGTGGGTTTCATCTCTTCTTGATTGGAGGTGATAGGGTTCTTGTCTTCTTTGTATTTCTTTTATTGTGATATAATCCTTGTAGTGTTCTTGGTATTCTTGAGTTCTCATATCCTTTTTGTATACACAAGTTAGTTTGTTACACTTTGTAGACCTAAGGGTAGCATTCATAGATCATTGTTGTTATTGTTCTTAATTCTTAGAAGCACCTAGGATAGGAGCACACACAAATTTTCAATCTCTTTATCATTGGTTCTCCATGGAGGTAAAAAGACCAACATAAGGGCTTGACCATTTTCAACAAACTCTCATATAGCCCCAAACATTTTTCTTGTCTTTCTAGCTACAAGTTGTCATTGGGAGAAACTCAATTGCATGAGAATTTGATAGTATCTTCTTCCTTTCATTATTTTTATATCTTTTCTTGCAATATTTAGATTAAATCTTCTTATTTGATTTCTATTATTACCTAGAGATCTGCTTGGTTATTTTTGTTTTCCTGTTGTGCAGAGCAACACATATTTCAAGGAAAGGATACTTTTTTCATAGTTTATAGTTCTCCTATCATATGGACGACAACACATGTGCAAACATTTGTGTGTTATATAGACATATTCAACAGAGCATCTAGATTTTCCTACTAGGTTTCTTTTAATATGCCATGTATAGTTCTACTTCTATTTAGTTGAAGTTATTTTACAGAATCTATAAAATAAGCTTCATTTTAGTTTTTATTAGTGCTTTGGCTTGTTAGAAAATAATTTTTTTGCAAGGATAAAACATGTTAGGATCATCTCGTTTAATTTTCTCATTTTGTTAGAGTAGCAACGTGTTAATTTCTTTCAAAAGAGCTAGTTGTTCCTAGTGTGGTGCCTACGAGAATATTTATCTTAGAAAACAAGACTTTTCTTAGTTGAATCAATTTTCCTACACTACAAATATACTCCCTTATTTTTGCATATGGATTGGTGAGGGGCCTTTGACTCTTATAGTTTTTATGGGTTTTGTAGATTTTAGATTTGATGGACCTTTGGAAATTGCATTTATTTTTCCACATAAGTAGACTTGTAGAGATGATGGATTGGACGTTTTTGATAGACTTTGGGTTGGGGACTTTGTTGTCGACAATACACTTCTATTTGCTAAAGAGGGATGGCATTGGATTAATGATGTTTTATGACTCCATAACTTTGTTCTTCCTATGTTGGTTAGGATTTTTTTCTAGTAGTCCTTGAAGGAAATTCATCATGGTTGAGTTGTATGAGGTAGGAGTGGATTCTAGATTGTATTTGGCATGATTGGTGGTTGGATTGATGAGATTGTTTAGATTGTGAAGGTTTTGAGGATGAAGGATTTGGATAGGAGGTGGAGGCTACTAGTCACTTGCATAAGGTTGAAAGTTTAGATATGGATTGGCTATGGAGGCCTTGGGCTAGAGTAGTGTTTCCCTTGTCAAAGGTACCATAAGGATGACCAATATATATTTGATTTAGGTTTGAGGGATAGATAGTGCTAGCCAACTCTTGGTCTAAAGGATTTTAATTGTTCATTATTAGGCGACTAAAGCCTATGTCAAGCTTGCTTATAATTATGTCATTAAGGGTATCATCAGTATATTCATCTTGATCCACAATACTATCATCATCAACATTTTTAAAGGGGTTTTTAGATTGGTTATGATGAGAGGACTCATCAAAATGAAATGGATTTTTAATTGCCATGATTTTCATTTGGATTTTGGATGGACTTTGGACTTTGGTAGATTTTTAGATTTCAAATGTTGTTTGATTTGGAAAATCTAGGACTTGAGATGGTTTGATGTTGTAATTCTTTTAATTTTATTGGATTTAGGATTTTCAAGACTTTGGATTTGTTTGATTTTGAATACCTAGGACCTTAGGTGATTTTGAGTTTGGACCTTTGGGTGTTGGATTTTGGGTGTTGTGTTGATTTTGGATTGGATGAATTTGAATTGTTTTAATTTTGAAGACCTATTATCTTAGATGATTTGATTTTGGATGATTTGATTTGAGTTTATTTTAGAGTTTGAATTTTTGAAATTTTCAAGATTTTGGATTTGTTGGATTTGCAAAACTTTTGCCTTTGAGGATTTTTATTTATTGTTTACTTTGTTTAGATTTTTAGATGTTTTGATGGGTTTAACACAAGGTTCAAAAAAGATAAAGACAAGATTACCTAGTTATTCAAGTAGGAGTGTTCAACTTATGAGCTCACAGATATACCTGGACTTGGTCATAAATAGTTAATTGGACCATGATCTCAAAGCATTAACCATGATAATTTGTTTGTGCCTTACTATTCGAGTTCTAAAGGTACACTGTGAGTAACTCCCAAGGGCTAACCACTTATGGGTGCATCGTAAGTTACAAATGGCTAAAAGGTTCTTATGCTAAGTTAAATAATGGCTTCCTAGGGAGTCGTTAATATACCTTGCATTATGTGAGGCCCAAATCCATGTGACAAGGGTGTTGTATAATGGATTGGATTGAGAGAGTAAGCCCCCTTGTCCTTCACTTGGTAAACTATAAAGAGGATGCAAACTTAGCCTGAAACGACAACTCCTTGAAATTTATATACCCCACCGAAACATGGGGTTGGAGCTGATGCTTGGTGATGAAATCCAAGTCATCTAACCCCATAAAAAGAAATAAATGAAGAGGATAATTGTTTCTGATTTCCAAGATCACCTTGTGACGTGAGGAAAGAGCATACAAAAGCTAGTCTTTCGGGAGACAAAAAGTTAAAAGAGAATGTTTTTTATTCTTAAGTTACCATATTCTATCTTACCCTAGACCAAAAAGGAGCCTCAAGACTTGGGCACCCATGCCCAAGTCTTCTCTGATTGGTCAGGGCAAATTTAATTGCATGTCGGCATAAGACCTTTAAAAGGGTTTCTCCTTGTCGGCTCTTTTGGTTAATTTAATGAATGTTAGCGGGAAAGCATAGATAAGTGTTTTTTTTAATTTGTTATGAACATAGATAGAGATAGCCAACTTGAAGCATTGGATTAAAGAGTATTCAAAGCATTCATTATGATTTTAGAGAAGATTTGTATTGTCATTGTGTGTGATGTTGCAGGTTTGAAGTTATCATCTATGTCTCCTTATGAGTTGAAGATCATTCATCCTCTTAAGGGTTTCATCACAAAGGTGATATCATTGTTGTTCATCATTTGATTTCATCATATTGATTTATGTTTAGCCTCTTCCCTTCAAGGGCACGCTCTATTTATCAATGGTGTTGGGAAGCTTGAATGCTATCTTGGGATTTGACTGAGGCAAGTCCCTAAACACCATAACCCCCAAACCCCTTTTCTTCTTCTTGTGTGCAAGTTACAGGTGTGAGATCTGGGAAAATGAAGGTATAGGAAGATTGAGCAAGAATCAGGGTTTTGGGATCTGACAACATTTTAGGAATATTCCTTTATGTAGGATTTGGGTGCTTTTGAAATTATCCTTCTACCTTAACATACTTCAGATTTGTTATCAAGGCAGTCTCTACAACATTTCTCCAGTTTACAATTTCTAGAAATTCCACCTTTAAGGACTTGGGCGCTTTTGAAATAGTCCTTTGACATCTTCTCTTTTGTGACACAGGTTCTAACATCTTCCTAATCACTCCTGTACAATTAGTTTTTGCATATCTACTGTACATTTTCTGTTATAACCAGATCTTTGTAGAAATAGGGTTTGTTACTTCATTGACCTAGGATTTGATAAAAAGGCTTGATTAAATCAGATATTTCCATAGCACTCCTGAGTACAAGATTTGTAGCTAAGTCCACCTCAATTTGGTAGTGATTTGGCTCGGTCTTGTCCTTGAATGTTATTTTGGAAGAGGGTTTAATCTAGTGTGCATGCTAGTCTTATCATCCCCCTTTTTCATACATAACACATACATATTCACTGTACACACAAGAACAACACACAATGTTCATTAACCTTAAAATAAAATGTGGAAATTAGAGACAAATGGGAAAGAGGATGCTTTTGATTCTCAAGGTCACCTTGCGATGCAAGAAAAGAGAATACATACCTACTTTACATACAAGCCAAACAACTAATGTTCATTAACCCTTAAAATAAAATGTGAAAGAAAACACAAAGTTTCAAGAGTTGTCTTCGATGGACAGACCTACACATACATAGGTTAGTAGTTTTGATGTGTTTTAAACTCAATGACAAATGAAACCTACAAGAATGGAAGTCAATAGAGAAACAAAACAATAAAATACAACCTACAAGATATACATGTTAAGTAATATAAAGCTAGAAAAAATAAGAAAACTTCAACACATAATCATATACATCATTTGATAGGGTGGAAATGCTAAAAATGAGTGGATATACTAATAATTAAGGCAGATACACGAAAACCTACACTGACAGTGATTAGAAAACAAATACATTATTTTAGAGGGTAGATATGCCAAAACCTACAAAGAGAATGATTAGAAAATAGATATGCTATTTTGTAGGGTAGATATGCTACATATAGGAAAATATGCTATTCCACAGGGAAGATATGTTGAAACTTACATAGAGAATGATTAGAAATTGATATGCTATTCCACAAGGTAGATACACTACATACATGCATATACACTATTCTGCATGCCAAATATGTCAAAACCTACACAGATTAAGATTAAAAAGGTAGATATATTGGGTAGGATGGATGCCTTGAACTAGAAAAGACAACCATAAATGTGAACAATGTGCAAAAACACTAAAAAATAACCTACAAAGATAAAAAAACATGATAGGGATAAGGTCCCACCAGGTGTGCCAAAATGTGTATACCAAAATCTACAACAAAATAATAGAACAATGCATGAAATAAAGCTCCTATCTTAAACCTAGCTACACATTTGATTGAACAAAGAGAATGCGAAAGAACAATGAAAAAGATAATAAAAACTCTCTCACCAATACCCCTCTTGATGCCTTGGATGTGCTCAAGATTGTTATTGATGAAAGGAGTGTGGTTGCTCTTGATATTTTAGCAGCATGCACCTATGAATATTGACTCCATGATTTGGTTAAGGATGAGGGTTTATTTATAGATTTTTGATTGAGATCATGGATGGTTGAGAATGCCTCTTAGATTGGAGGGCTAGGATTGATTAGCTTCCAAGGGAAGCTAATGATGGAGGGCTAAGATTAATTCAAGTGGATAGATAGGATTGAAGATGCTTTTAGGTTAGGATTAGGGATATCCTTATGTGAAGGTCTAGGATTAAAATATTGAGAAAGGGAATGGATGGTGGGGATTTCAGATTAATTTGACTTCTAAATTTTAGTTAAGATGGGCTTTATTTATTTTTTAAATAAACACTTGGTGGAGGAACATGCAAGGTTAATTAACTAAATGAACTTGATTTACTAAATTTGACTAGTGGAAGAATGTTAGCTTGATTAATTAAATACTTTGTTGTATTTAATTAATTGATGATGAGCGAATATTAGTTGAATCGATTAAATAAATATGATTTATTTAATTAATTGATGGAGGAACATTAAAAGTTAGTTTAATTAATTAAATATAATTTATTTAATTAATTTGATGATGTGGAAATGTGAGAGGTAATTAGTGTGATGTTAGGACATGGTGAGATTTAAGTGTCTACAATTCCAATCCCTAGATCTCACATTTATGAGTGAGATCGAGTGCAAAATTGACATAGATTATTTCTATAGTGGTGGATTTGAACCTCAAACTTTTAAAATTCAAACTTTAAATTTACACCTTGCCAAATTTTTTACTAGTTGTTATAAGCTAACCTAACACACCTTAACATTGATTTGTGTGCTATGTTGTTATATTTAAACATATCCATTCATTCATTTGAAATCACATTAGATTAACCTAAGACGCGCAAAAGGAGATAGAAGAATAATCAAAGAACATTCATATTAGAAAATTACATGAATATACTGTTGGCGTGAACACGGATATCACCTAACCGGTTTACCCTTGTGTGGATAATTCGTATTATTTAACTATTTATTAGTTAAATAATATTCACACATCACACATAATTCACACATGTTAAGTTGACTTAGTGAGTCTATTAGATATTTCTAGTTGTATCTAGTTGTTGATAGTTGTTATCTTATCCTATAGTTTTCACATGTCATAGGATAATGACACTTATCACATGCCTACAACATCCTACATTTCATCCTTGTCTTTATAAACAAGGCATATCATGCACATTGTAATAACAATCTTGTGATCTCTTTTGCATTCATTGATAGAATATAATTATTTTCTCATTTGATCTCTCTTGTGCTTTCATGAAATCCTAGATCCTGGGTGGCTCCAATCATAGCCAACTCTAACATGGTATTAGAGCTCTAGGAAGAGTCACTGTGTTAGTCATTTTTTGAGAGATCTTGAGTTCAATTCATGGTGGATCTTGATAGTTGAGTATGCTCTTCTCTTACATCAAATGATGACTTGGCGAATTAGAAAAACTTGATAGAAATACCAGAATTGAGAGGGTTTCCTCTTTGTAGCCTTGTATTGCAGGTTTATTTTGTAGTGTGCTACTGCAAATCTGAGCACACCATTGTGTTCAGGGTAAGTGCAAGAAGATGGGGGACCAAAAAGGGGTCTTAAGTGGCCACTTTTTTTCTAAAATTAGGAAATACTGGCCTTGGATGAGAAATTGAGCATAGTTACACTCAAAATTTGGAGATGCAACCAAAACAATGTTCGTAGTGCTCCGAGTCTACTTTCTAAACTACTATTTTTTTGAAAATGACATAGATTAAGGTGTTCAAAAGAGGGAGCCACATAACTTGGTGTTGTTTCTGTCAAAAAAACATAACATAGCATGTTTTGTGGCTCCCTCAAAAGGTCAATTTTTTTTTGGTATTTTTAAAATCCCTTTGGTGAGAAATTAGCTAATAGCATGTAGTTTATGCTTGATTTTTCTGATAATTTTTTGATGAATATTTGATTTTTTACTAATTTTCAAAGTGGATACATCTTAAAAAATAGAATTTTGGTCGTGCTACCCTTATAAATTTTGAAAACTAATTGAATTTTTTTTTTCTTTTTTTTAATATTTGTAGAATGGAGTCTAGTTTCTAAATATGTATTTTTTTTGAAATTTTAATGAATGGTTAATTTACAATGAAAAAAAGACCAAACAGTGGTTTTTGCCCAAAAACAGACATAAACAAAAGAAATTAAAGATGAAAGGCTTAACATTGTTAAAATGTGAAAAAAATCACATCATCAAATAGCTAAGAGAAAGACTAACATTACCTAGGTGTTTAATTTGTTCGACCTTGAAACACGTGCAAATCTGAGGGTTAGAACGAATGAAATTATGTGAAATCTTGAAGAATATGGAAAAACATATCTGTGACTATTCAAAAAGCACTCCAAGCCTTTGGGTTGGAAATCCAAAGCAAATCCCAAGCCCAAGGCTTGGGATTCCCAAAGCAAGACATAACGCGAGCGTGTTATAACGCGCTCGCGTTATGTTCCCCTTAAATTTTTTTATGTTCAAGGCTATTAATCATGTATGTATGTACGTATGCCTATATGTATGTATGTATAGTGTTGAGGGCAGAGGAGGGTAGAGATGGGAGTGAGCCAGATAGAGGAGGAGAGGGGTGGATAAGGATTGAGTGATTAAGGTTTAAGGTTGAGGGTTGAGCGTATAGGTATAGGATTTAGAGTTTAGGGATAAGGGATTAGAGTTTAGGACCTTGAGGGATTAGGGTTGAGGGTTGAGGCTTTAGGGATAGCGTTTAGGGTTAAGGGTCGAGGGATTAGGTTTAAGGTAGAGTGTTGAGGGTAGAGGGATTAAGGATAGGGTTTAAGGTTGAAAGTTTAGGGTTGAGGGATTAGGGTTTAAGGTATAGTTTAGTAGTTCTTGTGGATAGAGCCAGTAAACAATGGGAGATTATTTGCCTGTTTCATAACAATATACCTTCCCTAAGTGCGGGGTGGACAACAAGAAACATAGATGTACCCCAATGCAAATCTTTTCTTATAATGATCATCCTTCTGATTTCAACTGTTAATTACTCACTGTGGATGTACCATACTCAAAGATTTTCTCATAGGGTTTAAGGTATAGTGTCGAGGGTTGAGGGTTTATTGATAGTGTTTAGGGTTGAGGGTTGAGGGATTAGGTTTTAGGGTTGATGGATTAGGGTTTAAGGAATAGTGTTGAGGGTTGAGGGTT
Organism: Cunninghamia lanceolata; assembly: GCA_027924645.1. Taxonomy (NCBI): domain Eukaryota; kingdom Viridiplantae; phylum Streptophyta; class Pinopsida; order Cupressales; family Cupressaceae; genus Cunninghamia; species Cunninghamia lanceolata. The sequence goes on along the minus strand of BSBN01001038.1, from coordinate 6,187,555 downwards.
TAGGGATAGGGTTTAAAGTTGACAAATGAGGGTTTAGGGTTGACGGATTAACATTTAATGTCAAGGTTAAGGTTAGAGTGTCAAGGGTAGAGGGATTAGGGATAGGGTTTAGGGTTGAAGGTTTAAGGATTGAGGGTTGAGGCTTTAGGGATGAGGGTTTAAGGCTTAAGATATAGTGTCAAGTGTTGAGGGTGTAGGGATAGGGTTTAAGTTTTAAGGGTTAAGGGTTGAGGGATAGGGATTAGGGTTTAAGGTATAGTGTTGAGGGTTGATGGTTTAGGGATAGGGTTTAGGTTTGAGGGATTAGGGTTTAGGGTTGATGAATTAGGGTCTAATGTTGAGAGTTGAGGGTTGAGGGTTGAGGTTGAGGGATAGGGTTAATGGTCAAGGGATTAGGGTTAAATAAGAGTGTCGAGGGTAGAGGGATTAGAGATAGGGTTGAAGGTTTAATGTTTTAGGGTTGAGGCTTTAGGGATGAGGGTTGAGCGATTAGGGTTTAAGATATAGTGTCGAGTGTTGAGCATGTAGGGATAGGTTTTAGGGTTCAAGTTTTAAGGGTTAAGGGTCGAGGGATCAAAGTTAAGGGTTGAGGGATTAGGGTTTGACATTGAGGGTTGAGTACATTGAGGTTCGAGGGTTAAGGGTTTCAGGATAGGGTTGAGGGTCGAGGGATTAGGGTTAAGGGATAGGGTTGGAGGGTTTAGGGATAAGGGATTAGGGTTTAAGGTATAGTATCGAACTCGTTGAGGGTCTAGGAATAGGAATAGCATTTAGGGTTTAGGGATGAGGGATTAGAGTTGAGGGATGACAGATTAGGGTTGAGGGTTGAGGGATTAGGGTTTAGGGATAAGGTTTAGGGTTGAGGGTTTAGGGATTAGGGTTTAAGGTGTAGTGTTGAGGGTTTAGGGTTGAGGGATTAGAGTGAAGGGTTGAGGGATTAGGATTTGACGTTGAGGGTTTAGGGTTTAGGGTTTAGGGATAGGGTTGAGGGTCGAGGGTCGAGGGATCAGAGTTAAGGGTTGAGGGATTAGGGTTTGACGTTGAGGGTTGAGGGTTGAGGTTCGAGGGTCAAATGGTTTAGAGATAGGGTTGAGGGTCGAGGGATTACGGTTAAAGTAGAGTGTGGAGGGTATAAGGATTAGGGATAGGGTTGGAGGGTTTAGGGATAAGGGATTAGGGTTTAAAGTATAGTATCGAGTCTGTTGAGGGTTTAGGAATAGGGATAGCATTTAGGGTTTAGGGATGAGGGATTAGAGTTGAGGGATGACAGATTAGAGTTGAGGGTTGATGGATTAGGGTTTAGGGATAGGTTTAGGGTTGAGGGTTTAGGGTTAAGGGATTAGAGTCAAGGGTCAAGGGATTAGGATTTGACATTAAGGGTTGAGGGTTGAGGGTTGAGGCTTTAGGGTTTAGGGTTCAAGGATAGGGTTGAGGGTCGACGGATCATAGTTAAGGGTTTAGGGATTAGGGTTTGACGTTGAGGGTTGAGGTTTGAGGTTTGAGGGTCAAGGGTTTAGGGATAGGGTTGGGGGTCGAGGGATTAGGGTTAAAGTAGAGTGTGGAGGGTATAAGGATTAGGGATAGGGTTGGAGGGTTTAGGGATAAGGGATTAGGGTTTAAGGTATAGTATCGAGTCTGTTGAGGGTTTAGGAATAGGGATAGCATTTAGGGTTTAGGGATGAGGGATTAGAGTTGAGGGATAATGGATTAGGGTTGAGGTTGAGGGATTAGGGTTTAGGGATAAGGTTTAGGGTTGAGGGTTGAAGGATTAAGATTTAAGGTATAGTGTTGAGGGTTTAGGGATAGTGTTTAGGGTTGAGGGATTAGAGTGAAGGGTTGAGGGTTGAGGGTTGAGGCTTTAGGGTTTAGGGTTTAGGGATAGGGTTGAGGGTCGAGGGATCATAGTTAAGGGTTGAGGGATTAGGGTTTGATGTTGAGGGTTGAGGGTTGAGGTTCGAGGGTCAAGGGTTTAGGGATAGGGTTGAGGGTCAAGGGATTAGTGTTAAAGTAGAGTGTGGAGGGTATAAGGATTAGGGATAGGGTTGGAGGGTTTAGGGATAAGGGATTAGGGTTTAAGGTATAATATCGAGTTTGTTGAGGGTTTAGGAATAGGGATAGCATTTAGGGTTTAGGGATGAGGGATTAGAGTTGAGGGATGATGGATTAGGGTTGAGGGTTGAGGGATTAGGGTTTAAGGTATAGTGTTGAGGGTTTAGGGTTGAGGGATTAGAGTGAAGGGTTGAGGGATTAGGATTTGACGTTGAGGGTTTAGGGTTTAGGGTTTAGGGATAGGGTTGAGGGTCGAAGGATTAGAGTTAAGGGTTGAGGGATTATGTTTTGACATTGAGGGTTGAGGGTTGAGGTTCGAGGGTCAAGGGTTTAGGGATAGGGTTGAGGGTCGAGGGATTAGGGTTAAAGTAGAGTGTGGAGGGTATAAGGATTAGGGATAGGGTTAGAGGGTTTAGGGATAAGGGATTAGGGTTTAAGGTATAGGGTATAGGATGGGGATGGGGACAGGGGCATGGATGAGCTGGGATTGGATGGGGCAGGCAGAAACCTCACTGCTCCTACTTTTTGAGAAACCCCACTGGATAGGCGAAAACCCCACCGCTCCTAATTTTCTAGAAACCCCACCGGACAGACGGAAAGCCCACCGCTCCTAATTTTATAGAAACCCCATCGATTAGGCGGAAACCCCACCACTCCTAATTTTCTAAAAAACTCACCGGATAGGCGGAAACCCCACCGCTCTTAATTTTCTAGAAACCCCATGGGACGGGACGGGACAGGACGGGACGAGGCTGGACAGGACGAGGCTGGACGGGACGAGGCTGGATAGGACGGGGCGTGGTGGGACAGATTCTTTGGGGGGCCAAGTTGCCGTGATCCAAGTCACCAACTCGCCCAAGTCAGGACGGGGCGGTACAGGACGGGGTTGTAGGGGCTGTTTCTGGGTGAGCTGATTCTATCCGGGCTGTTTCTGGGTGAGCTGATTCTATCCGGGTTGTTTCTGGGTGATCTGATTCTATCCGGGCTGTTTCTGGGTGAGCTAATTCTATCCAAGCTATTTCTGGGTGAGCTGATTCCAGCCGAAGAGAGAGATGATGGAAAGTGAGGTAATTGCGAACCCACCACTCCTAATTTTCTAGAAACCCCACCACTCCTAATTTTCTAGAAACCCCACCGCTCTTAATTTTCTAGAAACACCACCGGAGGGGACGAGGACGGGGACGGGGACGGGGCGGGGCGGGGCGGATTCTTTGGGGGGCCAAGTTGCCAACTCACCCAGGTCGAGACGAGGCTGGACGGGACGGGGTTGCCGGGTAGGGCAGGGCAGGACTATACGGGGCGGGGCGGGACGGGACGGGGCGCGGCACGGCGGGGCACAGCTCGGCGCAGCGTGGTGGGGCAGGGCGCGACGGGGCAGGGCATGACGGATTCTTTGGGGGGCCAAGTCGCCAAGTCACCCAAGGCGGGACGGAGTGGGATGGGATGGGGCAGGGGGAAACCCCACCGAATAGGCGAAAACCCCCACCGCTCCTAATTTTCTAGAAACCCCACTGCTCCTAATTTTCTAGAAACCCCACCAAATAGGCGGAAACCCCACCACTCCTATTTTTCTAGAAATCCCACCGGACAGGCGAAAACCCCACCGCTCTTAATTTTCTAGAAAAACCCGATCAGACGGGACAGGATGAGGCTGGACGGGACGGGGCGCGGCGGGACGGATTCTTTGGGGGGCTAAGTCACCGCGACCCAAGTCACCAACTTGCCCAAGTCGGGACGGGGCGGGATGGGACGGGGTTGCAGGGGCTATTTCTGGGCGAGCTGATTCTATCCGGGTTGTTTCTAGGTGAGCTGATCCTATCCGGGCTGTTTCTGTGATTTTTGGGCGAGCTGATTCTATCTGAGCTGTTTCTAGGTGAGCTAATTCTGGCTGAAGAGAGAGATGATAGAAAGTGAGGTAATTGTGAACCCACCACTCCTAATTTTCTAGAAACCCCACTGCTCTTAATTTTCTAGAAACACCACCGGATGGGACGGGGTGGGGACGGGGACGGGATGGGGCGGGGCGAGAGGGGACGGGACGAGGCGGGACGGGGCGGGGCGGGATGGGACGGGATGGGGCGGGGCAGGACGGATTTCTTTGGAAGGGCCAAGTCGCCCAAGGTGGGGCGGGGCCAGACGGGGCGGGGTGGGGCAAATTCTTTGGGGGGCCAAGTCGCTAACTCGCCCAAGTCAGGACAGGGCAGGACGGGACGAGGCTGCTGGGGTGGGGCGGGGCGTGGTGGGACAGGGCAGGCGGAAACCCCACCGGATAGGCAGAAACCCCACCGCTCCTAATTTTCTAGAAACCCCAGCGAACAGGCAGAAACCCCACCAGTCCTAATTTTCTAGAAACCCCACCGAACAGGCGGAAACCCCACCAGTCCTAATTTTCTAGAAACCCCACCGCTCTTAATTTTCTAGAAACCCCACCGGATGGGGACAGGGCTGGACGTGACAGGATGTGGCGGGGCGGGGCAGGACGGATTTTTCGGGGGGCCAAGTCGCCAACTTGCCCAAGTCAGGACGGGGTTGCAGGTGCAGGACGGGGCAGGGCAGGATGGTGTGGGTCGGGATGGGACGGGGTGGGACGGATTCTTTGGGGGGCCAAGTCGCCGCGACCCAAGTCGGGACGGGACAGGGTTGCCCCGTCAACCCCGTCCCGTCCAGCCCATCTCGACTTGGGCGAGTTGGCAACTTGCCCCCCCAAAGAATCTAGTGGGGTTTCTAGAAAATTAGGAGCGGTGGGATTTTCGCCTATCCGGTGGGGTTTCTCGAAAAGTAGGAGCGGTGGGGTTCCCGTCCCGGCCCATCTCACCCCCTCCCAACTTGGGCGACTTGGCGACTTGGCCCCCCAAAGAATCCATCACGCCCTGCCCCATCGCGCCCGCCGCGCCACGCCTCGCTACGTCTCGTCCCACCCCGTACAGTCCTGCCCCGCCCCGCCCCACCCCTGCAACCCCGTCCCGTCCAGCCCCATCTCGACTTGGGCGAGTTGGCAACTTGGCTCCCCAAAGACTCCGCCCCGCCCCGCCCCTGTCCCTGTCCCTGTCCTGTCCTGTCCGGTGGGGTTTCTAAAAAATTAAGAGCGGTGGGGTTTCCGCCTGTCTGGTGGGGTTTTTAGAAAATTAGGAGTGGTGGGGTTTCCACCTAATCGATGGGGTTTCTAGAAAATTAGGAGCGGTGGGGTTTCTAGAAAATTAGGAGTGGTGGGGTTTCTGCCTATCTGGTGGGGTTTTTAGAAAATTAGGAGCGGTGGGGTTTCTGCCTATCCGGTGGGGTTTCTCAAAAATTAGGAGTGGTGGGGTTTCTGCTTGCCCCGTCCTGTCCCGCCTCGTCCCGACTTGGGCCAGTTGGCGACTTGGACCCCCAAAGAAACCGCCCCGCCCCGCCCCGCCCCATACAGCCCCGCCCTGCCCCGCCCCGTCAACCTCGTCCCGTCCAGCCCCGTCTCGACTTGGGCGAGTTGGCAACTTGGCCCCCCAAAGAATCCAGTGGGGTTTCTAGAAAATTAGGAGCGGTGGGATTTCTGCCTATCCGGTGGGGTTTCTCGAAAAGTAGGAGCAGTGGGGTTTCTGCCTGCCCCGTCCCATCCCAGCCCATCCCGCCCCATCCTGACTTGGGTGAGTTGGCGACTTGGCCCCCCAAAAGAATTCGTCACGCCCCACCCAGCCCCAGCAACCCCATCCCGTCTAGCCCCGTCTTGACTTGGGCGAGTTGGCAACTTGGCCCCCCAAAGAATCTGTCCCGCCCCACCCCGCCCCGTACCGCCCCTTCCTGTCTCGTCTCGCCTCGCCCCACCCCGTTGAGGGTTTAGGAATAGTGATAGCATTTAGGGTTTAGGGATGAGGGATTAGAGTTGAGGGATGACAGATTAGGGTTGAGGGTTGAGGGATTAGGGTTTAGGGATAAGGTTTAGGGTTGAGGGTTTAGGTATAGGGTTTAGGGTTGAGGGATTAGAGTGAAGGGTTGAGGGATTAGGATTTAGCATTGAGGGTTGAGGGTTGAGGCTTTAGGGTTTAAGGTTTAGGGATAGGGTTGAGGGTTGAGGGATCATAGTTAAGGGTTGATGGATTAGGGTTTGACGTTGAGGGTTGAGGGTTGAGGTTCGAGGGTCAAGGGTTTAGGGATAGGGTTGAGGGTCGAGGGATTAGGGTTAAAGTAGAGTGTGGAGGGTATAAGGATTATGGATAGGGTTAGAGGGTTTAGGGATAAGGGATTATGGTTTAAGGTATAGTATCGAGTCTGTTGAGGGTTTAGGAATAGGGATAGCATTTAGGGTTTAGGGATGAGGGATTAGAGTTGAGGGATGACGGATTAGGGTTAAGGGTTGAGGGATTAGGGTTTAGGGATAAGGTTTAGGGTTGAGGGTTTAGGCATAGGGTTTAGGGTTGAGGGATTAGAGTGAAGGGTTGAGGGATTAGGATTTGACGTTGAGGGTTGAGGGTTTAGGGTTTAGGGTTTAGGGATAGGGTTGAGAGTCGAGGGTTCATAGTTAAGGGTTGAGGGATTAGGGTTTGATGTTGAGGGTTGAGGGTTGAGGTTTGAGGGTCAAGGGTTTAGGGATAGGGTTGAGGGTCGAGGGATTAGGGTTACCGTAGAGTGTGGAGGGTATAATGATTAGGGATAGGGTTGGAGGGTTTAGGGATAAGGGATTAGGGTTTAAGACATAGTATCGAGTCTGTTGAGGGTTTAGGAATAGAGATAGCATTTAGGGTTTAGGGATGAGGGATTAGAATTGAGGGATGACGGATTAGGGTTGAGGGTTGAAGGATTAGGGTTTAGGGATAAGGTTTAGGGTTGAGGGTTGAGGGATTAGGGTTTAAGGTATAGTGTTGAGGGTTTCTGTCATCAAATATAGATTTGTGGGTTCAATTATATTGATTGCCTCTCCAATTTTGGGGTGTGGATGTTTTGGAATCAATCAGGAAGTTTTCATGAGACTTTGTGGAATTGGATTGGCAATCACTTGACAAAACCCCTGCTATTTATGCTTGGATAAGGATTTGTCACAAACTAGAACTTCTGCTTCCAAAGAAGATCTGTCTTTCTTCCTCGATGGGCATTTTCTATCAAGAACTTGATTATGAGGGCTTGCCCCTTCATTGTTATGCCTATCATGTGGCAAAGCATCTAGCAAGCTCTTGCAGGAAACAGGAAAAGTTCTCCCTCAAAAACCTTGTGGTCATTCAAGTCTGAAGGGGAAGGTTTGGAAAGAGAAATGGATCACCAAAGAGATGAAGAATTTCTTATTTATTAGACATCATAAGTGGTTTTTCTCTGATGCAGAGGACCTACCAAGATGGAAAGCATTTAAAGATTATATGATCTCCAAAGGAAAATCTCCTAATTCTCCCAGAATGTCATCCTTCAGCAAGGCAGGACGAAGTGGCTTGGATCTTCCAGTCATGGATCCTCTTGTATTTAAGAGGAATTGTAAGGCTTGGAAGTGTCAGTTGATGAAGCACAAGATGTGGTCATCCCTGCTTGTGTTAAGGAAGATAATGCACAGGATGTGATCAATCTATAGTAGGACAAAACGTGAGTGCGTTATAATGCGCTCACGTTTTGTCTTGCTATAGAAACAGTAAAAAAGTGTTGACCCCCATGATCCAGGCCCACATGCTCTATTTTCATACTGATTCTGTGTGTGCTCTGACAAAAAAGAAGTGCTTTCATGCTGTTGGGAAGTTCACATGCACATTTTACACATTGTACCACCTTTGCATGATCTTTCCACCACCTTTTTTGCTTTGCCAACTTAAGAAGGAGGAAATAACATAGTTTTCATACCAAGTTTGATATATATCTATTCAAGTTTCAATTTTTGTAGTGTTGCAATGTTAATTGTAATTCAATTTTAGGAATTTAACATTATAGATTGGTTAATAGTATTGTTAATAGTAATTATATTTGAGTGTTATTCAATTTAACATTGAAAAAGAAGCAAGTGGTGAAAAACTCAAATTGTTGAGGAGTTTGATGCAAGAAGAAAAGATCACTACAGAATTGGGTACTCTCTCCATTCGAATCTTCATTTTTTAGGTATGTCAAGTCTTTACATGCATGTTCTTTACATTTTCCTTAATTCTGATTGAATTACTTTATCATTCTTTATCATACATGTTTAAAATAGACACATTCCCAATCAAGAAAGCATCCTACAATCTCACATGATGCCATGCATATTTTCTACACTTGGGCTCTTTAATAATTATGTGTAATAAACAGACCTTAACTTACCATGATGTCAAACTATACAAGAATAAATCCATACAACATAATAAAAATACAATCCCACTATTATCTTGTATTCATTTCTTAGGAAGTAATATTGGTCTCTTTATCATGCTACAGACAAATTCTCTGTCATGGCGAGGAAATGATCAAGAATTAAATCAACATAGGAAAAGATAGAAGCTAAGAATGCAAAGAAAGCAGTGGCTATGAGGGAACTTCGTGAGAAGAGGAATTGGACACGATAAATGAAGACATACCAATTGAAGAGGAACCACAACTATCACAAAGAGATTTGGTATTGGTGACACAAAGAGAACAAATGCAAAAACTTCGTGGTACGAGAGATTTGAATACCGTAGTTGGAGACATGTCCTCTACCGCAAGTCAACATGTAGGGACACCATCTACCACATCTCAAGTTGAGAGTACATCATCACTCACATGTGATGAAGGAGGTATGCCATCGTTCCCACCTCCACCTCAAGGTATGTCATCTATTCCATCTTCGATCGAAGGTATGCCATCTACCCATCTCATTTAAATATTGATGAAATTCCTAATGTTGAGATGAATTTACCTAACTTAACACCACCTAGAATTTTGCATAGAAAGCCAAAGTATTTGATTGATATTGATGAGAATATTTTGCAGCCAATGGAAGGTAAGATTCCAAAATGCACTTGTAGAAGATATGCTCATAAGATTTGGGGATTGTTCTTTGAAAAGTTAAATGAGACTGCAAGATGTCAACTATTCATTGAAATGATGCGAAGTATAAAGTATAGGTCCATCATGAAGATTCTTGGGTTGAGAACATCAGAGGCTTCAAGTGAAAAATCTATTGTCAAGAATCTAATGAGTGCATATGAGAGTGTGGGTAACACCTCACGCACAAAAGATAGTAATGCAACACGGCGTGTGATTACATCGACTATAGTAAGTAGTCAAACAAGGAAAGCTCGTCTCATTAGAAAGATGAGTCAAAAATTGAGAATTAATAGGAAAACTTTATCAAGAGCCGTTGGAAGACGCCAAAGAATTGAGGACACTAATGCCAATGAATTATGATAAACCAATTGTTGAAGCATTGAGATCACTAATTGAAGACTTTTGGAAGAATTACACAAGGGTATCTCCAAATCAAAGGGATGTGGTAAGAAGGAGAATCGGTAGTCAGAACTATGAGGCACATCCAAAGCATTTTTTGGATGAGACTCAAACACAGTTTTATGGTAAATTTCTAGAGAAGTATCCTCAAATTAAAATTTGTCAAAGATATTTTGAAATGCTAAAACCTTTCTATGTCAAGATAAATCACACACACACTACTTGTTGTTGTAGATTACATATTGAATTTTCCAACCATTTTTATGCTTATAGATCTATATGTTTAGATATGCATACTAACAATGATTTGTAGGGTTGTGCCATATATGCCCCACCAACGTCTTCAAGAGACTTCATATCAAGAATTTTATGTGAAATTATGCTTGGATGGCACATGTCATCGTTGTGGTGGCTTGCAACATTTGCCAATATGTGAACATATGGAAAGAACACTTGTGGTTGGAAATGAACTAGTAGAGTTTGGCAAGTATAAAAAAGTGGCATACAATACAAAAGATGGTAAAGAAGGTGTGAATTGGTTATTGAAAAGATTCCAGTGTATTAGTTTATGCCTATATTTCGTGACAACATAGTGTATGAGTATGCAAGACATGCCCATAGAGCTCAATGGTTGGACTTGTAATTCAAGTTATGCAAGGACACATTTCCGGTTGGTAGCATTGTTTCAGTCATTGACTTTGCAGAGAACTACAGTCTACAGCCACAGCGCGATGTGCAATCACAATATTACAACTCCACATAGGTTTCTATACTTGTGCACATTGCATTCATTCATGCGAATGATAGTACAGAGGATGACAGAAAGATCATAAGGGAATATAATTTCTATATTAGTGATGATCGCACGCATTCTACAGAGTTCGTGCAAGGTTGCTTTCATGTGTTTTACAATGATTTGGCTAGAAGGGGCATATCGTTCAGTCAGCATATCATATGGTCAGATAACTGTGCGTCACAATTCAAGAACTCATAGAATTTCTATTGGCTGAGTAGGAGGCATAATTTTACACGTATTTGACATATGTGGAACTTTTGTGAGGTTGGGCATGGAAAGGGGGAGCATGATGGTGCAGGAGCATGTATCATAAGAGCCATACCATGAGAAGAGTTAAAGTATAAAGATAATGCAAAGTTGACAGATGCAAAATTGATTGTCAAGTGGTGTAATGATTCCATGGGTCTAGGTAATGAAGGTAAGTCTTCAGTTCGTAGATTTTTTTGGTTGATAGATGATATTAACATTGCACCATATGAGGACTATTGTACACTGACATGATCAAATGAGATGCACTCTTTCAGAAGTTCAATTGCAGGTTCATGGAGTATCCATACGCGAAAGATGTCATGCTTTTGTTCTCCCTGTACAATTCAAGTCTGGGATGAGTGCAAGTCAAAGGAGTGGGTTGATGAATGGAAGTTAAGTTATCTTAGCCCACTTGACACGTATCGAGCCCCGATGACACTAGAACTAACACATATGGAATCATCAGTTGACTTTGACCACATATCAGATTTAGTTCAACCAGGTAATATAGGGCACGTATATGCATCTAATTTCATCTAGTTCAACCAAGTAATGTCATCTTACTTTGTAGTGTTTTTGTAATGTTGACTAATTTCATCTAATTTGCTACACATATCAATTTAGGGCACGTATATGTAGTTATTGCAGATGAAGATAATGAAGAGGGAACAAATTATTACTTATGTCGTTGTGTTGAGGCCAAAAATAAATTGGAGGCCCCTGTTACAAATGGAGAAAACATCAAATACCCTACAGGCTCAGTGGTTATTACTGGAACATGGCTTAGAAGGTACCCACATAAGAGTGTTAATATTTGGTTGTTTAAGGACTTTGACACGCATCGAAAGATTCTTCATTACTCGAACCTTGTCATGGCATCCAATGTTCATTTGATAAAGTATCGGGGTATACCTTTGAACAAAATCTTGTGGAAGGTGCGTGAGTCTGACTATGAAGCAATACTTGACACAATAAAGAGTAGAGCAAACTCGGATGGTTCATTGGATTAATTTGTAAGTATTCACATTGATTTTGTAAAGTCATGTTACATTGAGTTGTAAGTATGCACATTAATTTGTAAGGTTTGTCTTTTTTTATTTCCTCCTGCATTTTTACACATACACATTTTTACATCATCATGTTATGCATTTTTGGTGTCCTGCTCCTGATGCGACCAAACTCATAACTCACCCTACTTCCTCTAGACACCATTTGACGATCTCTCCAACACTCTGGATCCAGGGTGCCCAATCATGATGATGACCTATATACCATTCTCCCAAGGCGCTTATAATGAAGAAAAGAAGACCAAGGGCGCCCAAGCTTAATAGACAGGCCGCCAAATCAAGTTGAAAAAATCTACATAAGGGCACCAAAATGGATGAAAGGAGACATGAAATGTGCCTTAGGACTCCATGCTAAGGTTTGAGCCATTAAAGTCTCTTGTTATTAGGCGCTCATGATGATGAAACTTAGAGTTTTTTCCTTTCCTAGGCGCTCATCTAAGATGTTTGAATGATAAGGAGTGCCTAGCGGTCTATAATGTACATTGGGCGCCAAAATCAAGGTGATTTTAAGTCACTTTGAGTCATTTGGGGTCAGTTTGAGTCTTTGAGTCGTGTTGCAAAAAAGTGTCAATGTTGTCAAGTTGCACAAAGCAACTTTTGCATTTTTGGTGTCCTGCTCCTGATGCGACAAAACTAACAGTTCCAACGCATCTAGATGGGTACGTTTAGGCTAGGTATGGTTCTGTTTTCACCCAAACATGTCGAATAGTCCAAGCTACATTGTGCCGACGATATCCTTAAAGAGTCCAAAGTGCAAAAAGGCAGCAATCTTTGATGAGATGTTACTCAAAAATCATGTCACTTAGAAACATTCCGTCTAAGGCAATGCAATCACGTAGAGTGCCTCTACAATAACCTCTCTTAGTTTTTTATATCTCTGAGGCATTTGGTCATGGTGAAAGGTTTTCTGTTGCCCCAAAAATTGTCAGAAGGAGGCAGTGTAAAGTTGCAAAGGGGTGTAACTTTCGTCCTGCTCCTGATGTGACCAAACTGACTATTCCAACACATCCAGATGGGTACATTTACGTTAGGAATAGTCCTATTTTTCACCCAAACATGTTGAAACAGTTCGAGCTACATTGTATCGACGATATCCCTAAAGAGTCCAAAGTGCAAAAAGGCAGCAATCTTTGATGAGATGTTACTCGAAAACCATGTCACTTAGAAACATTTCATCTAAGGCAAGGCGATCACGTAGAGTGCCTCTACAATAACCTCTCTCAGTTTTTGATATCTCTGAGGTGTTTGGCCGTGGTGAAAGGTTTTCTGCTGCCCCAAAAATTGTCAGAAGGAGGCAGTGTAAAGTTGCAAAGCATTGCTAAGAAATCCTCAATACTGAAACACTCTAATGAACTGAAGCAATTTCTTCTTAGGCACAAATGTAAGGGTACACAAGGGGAAAATGGCGCCTAGATGACTTAGTGCATTTCTATGACTTCATTCACATGTTTAAATGTTTGAGAAACTCCTTTACTAAGTGCTTGTCCTCATGTCAATGTTAAGCTTTATACCTCCTAGGCGCTCAATTAGGTGATGTCATTAGATACAACTTACCCTTAGGTGCCAATGTAGCTTCTTCAATCCATCACCTTCTAGGCGCTAAAATTTGAGGTCTTGGACTTGTATCTTATTCCTAGGCCCAATTGGATGATCTTCCTAGATCTAGGCACTCATGATGGTGGGAAATTACATGAAGGGGCACCTAAGTCCAATTTGACTTTGTATTTAATATTTTATGACTCCAATTGACTAGGAATGGCTCAATTTCTAAAGTGCTGACTCAATAATGTAAGTTTAAGGTCTTTTCCTTCTAGGCGCCAATTAATGAGTTCACTAGATGCAATTTCTCCTGGACTTGAAGATTGTGAAAGAAATTGAAGCTTGGATGGATGTCTTCGAATGTTCAATGAAGAAGTGTTCCAACTTGAAAGGTCCTTTGAAGTGTAGATATTGATGATAACACTTTCCCTTATATGTGAAGTAGATGACTTCTCAAGGAGGCTTGAATGTATCAGAGGGACTTGAAATTGAATGGATGTCTTTGGAATGCTTGATGATGATGAGAAGTTCCTTTGGAGCAGCTACATGCTGATCTTGAAGCAATGATTGATGAAGAATCTAGTTGATACTTGAAGATGAATGGAACTTGAAGTGATAGATGGAAGTCTTCGAACATGATGCAACTGGTGATGTCGTTGATGAAGAAGACTTGAAATATATCTTGTTGTGACCTCTTGGAGCAGCTACCTCTTGAAGTGGTGTTTCCTTGGCAGTGATTACTTCCATCTTAACTCTCTGGCATGAATGAATGTGAAAGGCTCCTTTGGAGCAGCTACATGATGACTCTAGGCGACTCCAAGCTCTTGCTCCTACCTTTTCCTTCAATCTTCCTACAATACAAACCAAGAAACACATCAATCCTCATGATAAACATTTTATAACCCAAAGGAATCCTTTTTAAACATGGAATAATCTTACTACAAATCTAGGCACATATATAGGTAAAAAGAAGAGCAAAGGGTGCCTAACACAAGTTGGTCCATATTTATCACTTTAAATGATTTCAAACAATTGTAATGGCTTAAAGAGGTCAATCTCCCTTAAGAGATTCATTCAAAAGGTGTCTTTCAATGCAATTTCTCCCTTAGGTGCCAGAATGGGTTTGTACTGATGGAGAGTGCACCTAGATTTAAATGTCTTTATACTTGCAATTTTGCAATTCTAAATGATGAGACATGTCTTAGAATGAATTCTATCTTTCAAGCACTCACTCCAAAAGGTCATCTCATGCAATTTCACCCAAGGCACTCATTGAGGTGTCCTCAGAGGCTAAAGTGCACCTAACTCAATTGCCTTTATCTTTATCATTTTTGTACTTTCAACAATTGAAAATGACCTAGAGTGATCCTTTCTCTCAAGGCACTCACCTATTGATATGAAATCAAGTTATTTCCCTTAGGCGCAATTTTAGGCTTGTATGGGTGAAAAGTGCGCCTTACATCCTTAGGTGGTTCTTTCTAATTCTTAATGATTTCAATCAAATGCCAAGTGTCTAAGGAAGCTTTTGTCTTGAGATGATTAAATTTTGAGGTTCAAATCCCTTCCTCAATCAAGGCACAATCTGAGGGTTGTATGGATGAAAGTTGACTTCAACTTGGGCGCTCATTTGAGTTGGGAGGAGTTAGAATTTGCGCCTAGATTGGAGATAGATATTTTGGCTTATTTGATGATGGTCTTAAGTCTCTCTACCAAGGTGCATTTTGATGATGTTCTCATTTAAACTCTTATGAAGACTATCTCATCCCTAAGCACTCATCCTCATGATTTTCATGCACTTAGACTTCAAGGCACCAAAACTAGTAGGAAAATTCACAAGCACCTTTGCTTTGGAAGAATTTATTATTGTTCATTAGGCACACTTTAGAGTTGATATGTACTTCCTTTACTTCCATGTACTCAATTCATCATAATTATTGTCAAAGACTTCTCCAAGTTGATTGATAACATGCTTCTTGATGTTAAGATCCTTCATTCACTCCTTAGATCTAGGCGCTCATGATGGTGGGAAATTACATGAAGGGCACCTAAGGTTCAAGGTAGGTTCTTTCCACTCATCTTAACTTTCAATCATTGTAGTTAATCTCAAAAGACATCATCCAAAATGAGAAACCTCCAAGACTTGTCATTGTAAGTTGATTTCCTCCAAGGTGCCAATACAAGGTTCTTTTGAAGGCAAAGGGCGCTTTGGCTTATGGGGCTCAATTTGATGTATTTATTAAAAGCTCAAGGTGAATTGATGCTTATTGAAAATGCCACTTAGTCCTTCATTTGCATTATAGGCACCATTTCCTATTGACTTATATACTCCTCCTCATGCTAGGGCACCATAATGAAGTGGTTTAGACAATAGGTGCGCTTCACTTACTAGAGGCTTGTTCTCCTTCCACCTTAGGCGCACTTTTATGGTGGAACATGTGTCAATGGGTGCCTTGTCTTAAATGAATGCTCTCTCCAAGTTGGGTGCCCTTTTGAGGCTTTATGAGTTGCAAATTGTGCCTTAACCCTTCATGCTTGTTGCTTAATGTTTGAATGTTTAAGAAAGTCTCCTTTAGGCGCTCATCTTAATGACTTTTTCTCAAGGCGCAATCATCCTAATGACTTGGATATTCATCCTAGTGTTTCAGGATATTAGGCTACCAGACTTAGTCATTTTTAGGATCTCAAACATAAAGAATAACATGATGATTCATTTTTTTGTATTGCATATAGTTGACATTGTATGCTACTCATAAAGAATATTAATATTTTCTGTTCAACATGATGATTCATTTTTTTTAAATACAACTTTTATCTTTTAGTTCCAAAATGAAGTTTAGGTGATACTTGAATAACAATAGCTAGCTTATTGGATCAACAAACATCCTATGTAATACAATTGGACTTTAAATATTTGAAGTAGCCATCTACAAATATCCATTCAAATGTGGATTTATAATGCAAGTATGGACGCCATCAATAAAAAATATTTGTATTAACCAAATATCCATATAGGCATATATCAATATCTGTCGATATAAGTATAACATATATACAAAATAGCCATATAGGCTTACAAGAATGCCATATAGGCATACAATGTCACCTATATACAATACAAAATATATGTCCACAAATGCCATATAGGCATACAACAAAGGAACACAATAAAAAGTCATTCCCCTCTGGCTGGTGAAGAGAATAGATCACGGGCAGCCTTTGATCTTCTAGGGGATGGAGACGTGCATGTGGGTGGTCTACTACGAAGTTGAGGGCTGCTCCTCCTATTTAGTTCTTCCTGCATCTTTAGTTGTTACAATAAAAAGTATAGACATTAATATATAGAAATTACATATTATAAAAAATGAAACATTTAACAAAATAATCACTTACCGCTACCATATAATCTGTCTCCTCACTTGCCTCAGTAGCAGGAATAGGCCATGGTGATGTCATGTCCTATAGAAACCATCCAGATAGAAATTAAACTTCAAATCAATAATCTTTTGATTTTTCAAAAATAGACAACTATACCAATGAATGTAAATTAAAATTTACTAATCTGCCTCATACCCTTGTCAATGCCATGGAGCTATGAATCATAGAGGCCACACCCTGCTCCATTGCCCTATGAACATGGGGAGGTGTCTCCACAACCTGCATCATCTAGAAATAAAACCACATTATTCAATTACAAAAACTATAATAGTGATGCAAATCATGGCTCCTAACATACATACACGTTCATCTAAACATGGAAGTACACACAATAAAGCACACAAGTCACATACATAAATCTAGTAAGTATAATTCATTCATTATACTATTTATTTTATTACCTCCATAAAGCTTTGAAGTCCACCACCGCTGGTAGGTGTTGCCGTGAAATCTACAATATTAACCTATTCAACATCCAAAATTAAATATTAGAATACCATTCATATAACGATGCTATTCACATGTAATATTTATAATTGTTTACTAGTTACATACCCCGACAGTAGATGATCTAGTGCAAAATGCAGGTGGAGAACCATTGATGCTATGACCCCGAAATTTTATTAAAATCATCAATTTAAATTAGTTAATCTTGCATTTCAAAAATAAAATTTAATAAATTAAATTCAATAAACTTGCTAATATTTACCTGAGTATCAAGGCCGAAAGTCTCACTCAGGAGGGTATCTGTCATCACCATCTACTCAACTTCAGATGTAGCTTGTGCACCTGCGTCCTGACTATCCATGGGGTCATAACCACAGGATGACCCGCAAACCTAACAAGCATGGGGTGGGACCCTACTCCTCACACTATCTCCCAACCCACTCTGTGCTACAGGATTGGCATGCTCTATGATGCTCTGGGTCAAGGCACTAATGGACTGAAGTGTATCGACCTCAACACTCTCCTTCACAATGGAAGGGATAGAAACATGCTCATGGGCTGGTCTGCTGATTAATCGTCTCACTACCCGTTGTGGGTCAAGATCTGCCCCTGGTCTATCTTGTGCTGACCCCCCACCTCTACCCTGGAAGTCCCGCATATCAAAATAGTTTGGCACTTTATTGAGGACAAACTCGCAGTAGAGTTTCCTCAAAAAGTATTGCGGGACCTCATTATTATTGCATGGAGGATGGTAAAAAACCATCGACCACCTTTGCCCAAAATTGTCCCTTATCACTTGGTTGTTGCACCAATGGATAGGGAACCTCTTGCATGTAATGGGTGGAGGTTGATTTGTTTGTGGGTTTGTGAAAATCGAACACAAGTCTAATTGTGTGATTTGTAATTTTTTCACATCTTGGTATGACAGCTTGTCTGCATAATAATCTCTAAACTCTCTCCTCTTATTCATCCAACTAGCTATTTGCTTTCTAATTGAATCTACATTTGATAACATAGATTCAGCAAGCATGGACCTATGTAAGGTTGAAGTGGAAGGATCTTTCAACCTTGCAATTATATCTTCAATTTCTTTTTTGTTGTTTTCAATTTGCCCCATTATATTTTCTTGTGTTTTAGGGGCATGTCGAGGAATGGATGGAGGAGGTTGTTGTTCTGTAGGATTTTGTGGAGGAGGAGGAGGAGGTGCATTTATATTTAATTAACGAAATTTACATAAAAAATTAACTCAAACCTACCTATTTGGAAACAAATTCAAACAAATAAATAAATAAAACTCACTCCTTCGGCGTGCTCGACGTCGTGGAGGCATTTTGGCGATGAATTGCAAAGATTTTGTGTTGAATTTAGATCTCCAAAACTTGAGCGCGCTTCCTAGGGTTTGTAGGCCGTGGGTATATAGGAGGAAAAAGAAATGAAATGAAGTGAAGTGATTTATTTATTTATTTATAAGAAGTAATAACGCGCTCACATTATAACGCAAGCGCGTTATGGTTTGGTTTTGACGAGCCTTAGGCTCGTCATTACCAAACCATAACGCACTCACATTATGTATTATTTTTTTTCAAAACAATGTGGCCACTTTTTGGCCCCTTACCCTTCATGAGGTCTGAGATAGTCAAGATCACCTTTTGTTTCATCCAAATCAAACATTGGAGGCCAAATCTATGAGGGTTTGAAGTTGGGAGGTGCATGCCTAAGCCAATAGGTACTTGATCTTTCAGAGCACTTTGGGTCAAATCTGACCCTACCATCGTACTTAGGAGGCCCAAAACCACAAGATCGACTATCAATTCATCAAAATCGAACAAAGTTGTAGAAAAAAGCAAAAAAATTTGCCCCTCAGTGGTACAGATTTGTCGCAGGGAATATTCTGTGGCATATTCTAAGAATCTTCTAGATTATCTGCGTAGGCATCAATTAAATTAGTGAATTCAGAATCATCGGGTAAATTATTTATACACTGGTTAATTTTTTTAATTTTGCTGTATAAAGGTTTTCTTGTCTACAGAATTTCTTTTGTAGTTTGTACCTTGCAGATCACAGGGTACCCTATGCACAGGGTACAGGAGCCTTCACTGGGTGCCACATGGTTGGGGCCCCAGCACTTAGCTCCCGCCACCGATGGAATCTTAGATCTTTTGGTAGTCACCAAACCACTCGGTAGCCAACAACGATTAAAGGGAAAGATTTGGCAAGAGTAAAGACCACCACTGACCAGTTGGTAGTTTGACTATAAATCTGACCGACACTGTAAATCCATCACCCCAACTATTCAATAGTCCTCATTGGTTGATGAAAATTTGCGGCGTCATTTTAACTGGTAGTTTTCCCAGTGGTCTCTATTAAACAACAGTTTCATTGAACCCTGCAAATGGTTTATCCAAACCATGGTGGCTCCCTCCAAAATTTTTGGTGGTAAATCCAACTTTCAATAGGCGGTTAAAAGATCTCAATCAGCAAACTCTGCAGAACACACTCAACAGTCAACAATCTTCAGCAGGAATTTGTAGTAGTCATAAAATTTCTGCCGCCATCTTCAACTTGCTTTGCATTGTCACACGTCGTAAAAATATTCACGCCCAGAAACTTTCTGAACTCGTCAAAATTTCCTATCGCCATATTTCTTGAACCTATTGGCAATTCTCTGGAATCTACCCAATGGTGATTCCTCATCCCTCGAAACCGCTTATGACTACACCAAAGCAGTTTTGAGTTCTCTGTCAGGTGGTTTTAAGGTATAACACAACGGTTTCGACGATAGGAAAGCGGGTTTTTTACTTTTGCAGGCATTTTTTACATAGGTAGCGATTTTCATTTCTCCATAGAATAATCTAGCAGCCTAGAGAATATTCCAGTGCCTACATCTACTGACGTTAGTGCTAGGTCCCCTTTGGCCCCCCAAAGCCCTAAACATGGGCTTTTTTTCATAACTTTTGCCCTCGAAGGCAAAATCAAGAAAACTAGATATCATTGGAAAGCTAACAGAGAGTACTTTGCAGTGATAAAGATCATTTTATGATATCTTGTTGTAGGTGACATATACAATAGTTTGAAGATAGATCTTTGTTTTTGACTTCCAAGCTCACAACGTTCTGCCATGATCTCTATTTTTCATGATTCTTGCGACATCAGAAAGGTATTTAGGAGCTCTTCAAACCCATCCATGTACTTTTCTCAAATTCAACACTAGGTTCATTTTATTCAATTTGTTGGTTTTTTGGCTTTTGAGTGATAACTTGGGCATTTTCAAACTTGAGGAAGTGAAACTTGTTTTGGAGGGATTTGTTTGCTCTGATCAATCAGTGTGAGTGATTGTAATCTCCCTTGGATCTTAGTTTTAAGAGATTTTCATGTTAATTTCCCAATTTTGGTCCCTTGAGGACAATTGTAAATCGCACTAAGTATAAAGTGCCACAATCATTTTTTTTGGGGGTGATCTTTGATTGAGTAAAAGGGGGGTTGTACTTATGTTCTTTTTTGTACTCTTGCATCATGGATCCAAACAAACTTCCTCTACTCACACCATATAACTGTCATGAGTGGAAAACTAAAATGGAGATTTATTTAAGAAGTTTGAAAATTCATAGAGTAACAATGGGTACTTAAATTGAACCAACTGAAGCTGCAAAAAAGAGAAAGTGGTACAATAGATGTGATCAAGCCTATAGAACACTATGCTTGTCTATTTCTCCTAATCTTCTTTTTCATATTGAATCTTGTACTACACCTAATGAAGTGTGGACTACCTTGAGAATCTCTTTGGTAAGATAGATACTATGAGAGGTTTCAAATTGGAGAATGAACTAATTGGTTTGAATCCAACCGACTTTGCAAGCATCCAAGACTTCTTCACAAAGTTAAAATCACTTAGATTGTAGCTCAAACAATGTGGATTTGAGAAAGAGGATACTCAATTGATTCTTTCAATCCTTACCAAGCTTGGTCCTGACTATTTATTTTTTGTTTCTACCTTTTATGCTACTATGGATGCACTTGGGAAAGCTTTCACAATGCCTTTACTTGATGAGTTTGTTGCATCACTCACAAGGGAGCAAACAAAGTTAGTATACATGGGCACATTGAAGTCTTATAGACATCAAGCACTTCTTACTAGTCATGGTTCAAAGTTGAAAAAGGCTTCAACTAGCAAAAGCAAGAAACAGAAAAATAAGGATTTCAAGAACAATGAGCAAGCAAAAGAGTCAACCAAATCACCTAAGCCCTCATCCTCTCCCAAGGAGGAATCATCTAAGAAGGAGAGATCAAAGTGTGCATATTGCAAGAAAATAGGACATAATGAGCATAAGTGTTATGAGAAGAAAATTGATGAGTTGACTCACATTATTCAAAAGCACAATATCCAAATGCCATCATCATCACCTAGTCCATCCTCTTCTTTGACACCGTTATCATCTACACATACAGGGACAACAAGATTTGCAAATGGGTTAGACAAAGGAAAAGGGCAAGCACTCTTTGCTTCTACAAGTCTTCAGTCAGAGAGATGGCTTCTTGATTTAGGAGCTTCTCATCATATGGCATCGTCACAAGGGATGTTCTCTTCATTTAAGTCATTTACTTCGCCACCTATTTTGATGGGTAACAATACATACATGCATGCAACTGGTAAAGGAACTATTAATGTTGGTGAGAGTACTTTCAACAATGTGTTGTGTGTACCTTCCTTATGTTGTTATATGGAGCCTAATCAGACACAGAGGTTAAATTTTCCCCACTTTTATCGGCATGGTTTCCCCCACATTATTTAACGAGGGAGTGTAGGGGGGGCAGAGCCCCTCCTGCAGGGCCCGGGGGCAGAGCCCACAATGCAGGTTCGAGGGTAGCGCCTTAAAGAAAAAATTGCCTATTATTTTATAAATGCGTTGGGAGTTATTTTTTCTATTAGCTGACATAAAAAACCCTATTTTGTAACCGACATAAGTCTTGATAAAAATGACTAAGGGTTAGGGTTTTCGTTGATATTGTATTGTAGCATTTACAGTGGTATTGAGTTGCAGGGATTGCTAGTTGTAATTAGTTTGATTTACTGGATAATAATATTGGACTCTCTTTTGGTGGATGTAGCCCGAGTTTGGGTGAACCACGTTAAAATTGTCTCTCGCTGTTATTATTTCTGTGTATTTTTCATTCCTCTGTTTAATCTTTATTTACATTTAATTGATATCTTCTACATGCAATCAATAACAAGTGGTATCAGAGTGGGTTGTGTTTGATTATCGTCTGCAGGAAGGTCTCACGGTTGAGTGGGAGCAATGGCGGACGAGGGTAAATTGAAGGTAGACAAATTCAATGGGTAGAATTATCAGTTATGGAAGATGTAGATGGAGGATTATCTCTATCAGAAGGATTTATGAAGGCCATTGGAAGGAATATTCAAGAAACCAACAACAATGACTGATGAGGATTGGGAACTTCTAGAAAGAAAGACACTAGGAACCATTCGGTTGTGCCTAGCACCATCTGTGGCATTCAATATAATGGAAGTAAAGACAACAAGTGAATTGATGAAAGCTTTGGCTAAATTGTATGAAAAACCTTTAGCGTCAAATAAGGTATTTCTCATGAAGCATTTGTTTAATCTAAAAATGATTGAAGGTGGATCTGTGATAGATTATTTAAATGAGTTTAATACGATTACCAGTCAGTTAACTTCTGTAAAAGTGAAATTTGATGAAGAGGTGAGGGCTCTCTTGGTTTTATATTCTTTGCCAGAAAGTTAGAATAGCTTGGTAATGGCTGTAAGTAACTCTATCTCTGGTTCAAACACTTTAAAATTTGATGATGTTGTTGGTGTTATCCTTAGCAAGGAAATGTGACGAAAAAGCTCAGGAGGGTCCACATCAGGTAGTGTTTTGAATGCAGAAAGCAGGGGCAGATTAAAGGAGAGAGGAAAAGATTCTGGAGGTCATGGGAAGTCATGAGAAAAATCAAAGGACAAGAGGTCCCAATCCAGAGGACAGAAGGATTGTTGGTACTATGGGAAACTAGGTCATCTGAAGAAAGATTGCTAGTCTCTGAAGAATAAAGGAGACAAACAAGAAGGAAATAAGGAGGCAAATGTGGTAAGTAATAAATCTAAAGATGATGCTTTGATTCTTTACCTAGATAATGCTGATGATTCGTGGGTTTTAGATTCAGGGGCCTCATTTCATGCTATGCCCCATAGAAGTTATTTTCTTGATTATGTCCAAGGGGATTTTGGGCTGGTTTATTTGGGAGATAACGAACCCTGTCAAATTGTTGGAAAGGGAAGAATCAAGATTAAGTTGCAGAATGGGAATCATTGGCTACTACAAGAGGTAAGGCACATTCCAAGGATGAGTAGGAATTTAATTTTAGTAGGGCAGCTAGCTGATGAAGGTTGCATTGTTACATTTACTGATAAAAATTGGAAGGTTACGAGAGGTGCCTTAATAGTAGAAAAAGGTGTGAAAGTAGGCACCTTATATCTTTATACAGGTCATACCATTCCTTCTACTTTAGTTGTTGCAGAGAAAAACAAAATAGGTTCAGGAACAGTTGCTGCAGGTTCGCAGGAAGAGACTGAAACAGTTGCTGCAGGTTCTGAGACAACACTGTGGCATAACAGACTTAGGCATATGAGTGAAAAAGGTATGAAGGTACTTCATTCTAAGAAATTTTTACCAGGTCTATGTTGATAACTGAGAGGGGGGGTGAATCAGTTATCTTAATCTTTTACCTTTTGAACTTCTTTAACAGTTAATGTAATATCAAATCAAATGAGCAAACATAACCATGAAAAGGAAATACCACTAATACACATGACATAGTGATTTTGATGTGGAAAGCCTAGTTAAGGGAAAAACCACGGGGTGATTAACCTAAGATATTATTCTCTGTTAGAAGAATAGAAGATACAAAATGGCACATGCCAATTAGGGCTCACTGCCTACAAGAGACTCACTGTCTACAAAAAAGGAAGGTAACTCAATGTTTGAACTGATGAGAAGCATCCACACATGTTGAGATTCAGTTCCGGTTAAGCTCAATAAACTGATCTGTTGCACTTCATTCTTACTCTCTTTTGATGTAGCTATACTGTCACATTCTGGACCTCTTTTACTATCTTCCCTCTGCTCTTCTGCTTTTATTCACACCAACACAACACATACCCTCTTCTTCACATCTAAATCAATCATGTATATATATCCGCAAAAGTGATTTCATCACCTTTCTAGTCGACATCCGGAATAGTCAATATTTTCCTCAAACTCTAATCTGTCGGTTGAATCCTTGCATACCAAGTAATGCGGATCAAGGATATATTTGTAGAAGTCATCAATCATGTCGGCCAATCATAACTTATGCCTTAAGAACCTTTACCATCATTAGTAACACATCCGGAATAATGTTTGATGTTCTGCCAGTTAGTTCTTCCTCTGTTCACACTATCAATCAGGACCCTGACACTCAAGTATTCATATCTCTTCATCCTTTCAACACTGGAGGCTAAATTCTTGGATTCTATTTGTCAAGGTACTCCTCTTGACTTCCCCAAATCCGTACTTCACTGAGATACTACTTTTGAGAGATCCAGACCTGTTTGTCAGACCTTACTGACTGCTCTGTTCTTGCTTACCAGACCTCAACACTTCTTCAATCTGACTTCTGGTAAAGACTCATCATGTCCTGCGGATGTGTGGGATAACCTTTGTTGCCATTAATGACAACATTCATGAGTCCATATAGTGTCTCTTGCCAACAATCTCCCCCTTTGGCATTGATGGCAACACTTAGTGAAAAATGACTAAGTGTCACACTATACTCCCCCTTGGCTGATGCTCTATTTTTATGTACATTTTTTGGAGCTCCCCCTTAGTTGGATTCCTCATTTTTCACTACTCCTCACTCCCCCTTTGACATCAATGGCAAAGGGTGGGGTCCGCACACAAAAAATTTCTCAAAAACACTTCTATACTTAGCCACATAAGTATTTATACATGCTATACTTTACATAAACTGAAGGATATCTGCAAAAGATGTCTTTAACTGGACAAATTTTGTCACCCAACTCTGCTTCATTCTGTCCAAAATTGCGATGTGACCACTCAACAGGAATGCATAAGCTTCTGCCTTTTTCAGATTTGTCGGATCATTTGTTATGGCTGTAGTTTGAGCATCACTTAAGGCCTCATGCATGGCCTCCAACTTAGGGATAATTATTCCTTTAAGTTCATTCAACCTACTAATTATATTTTTCTTCTCTTCTTCAAGCTTTTTAATTTCATTCAAAATTGCAATCGTCTGACATTCTTGATTTATTATGGATGTGGTAAGTGGATCAAAATTTTGAGAAAGTTTTGTTAGTTTGTCCTCCTGTTCTCACTTTCTTCTCAATCTCCACTATTGCTTTAGACCAGGATATACAAAATTTGTATACATCTCCTCCATCCTTGAGAGCATTTTCCAAGCTCTTTATCCCAATACCCATTACTCTCCTGTCATTTGTTATTAGCCCTTGCAGCTCAGAGAATCTCTTATGCAAAAACTCTTTCCTGACCTTCTCCTCAGCTGATTTCTATAGAGAATTGAATTGTGTACTAATACTATTAATCAGAGATTTGAGATTACCGGATGAGGAGGCTGAGGGATCCTTTTGAAAAAATGGCATGATCTTTTCTAACACTCTGAATGCAGCTGCTATAAGCTCACAGTCTTCCATGTGAGACTTCAGGAGTTTTTCTTTGGCCTTTGCATTAGCAAATGAAGCTATCTTCATTGTTTGTACTGGAGAAAGAAAGTCAAAATTAAATGGCCCTGGCAGAAGTTTTGGTTCATCAATTTTCATTGTCTCTTTGTCTAAGAACTCTTTGACAGTTTCTGCAGTGTCGCTTGCCGGAGACAGATTCTTCTTCTCTTCTGCAGTCTCAGAACTGTCTCTTGGAGCTTTTTCTCCTTCTACAACCTCGGTACTGTCATCTTCTTTTTCCTTCACCTCTGCTTCTTTCTCCTCTATTCTTTCTTCTCCTTTGGATCCGGAGTTGGCAGGGGAAACCGGAGGAGTGATGTTTGTTTGTTCATGGGCCACCTCTTCCGGAGCAGAGGATTCCAAGCCCTTATCTTCACCGGTGTCCATTACCTCTTCTGTCCTTTCCTTAGTGGATTCCTTTTCAACACCTGTGGCCAAAGGATCAACACCCAAGTCCTCTATAATAGGAAGATTGAATATTTTGAAGGCATTCCAGAGGATCTCTTCTGTTTCCTTGGCTATCTTGTTAGTCTCACCAAGCATGAGCTGATTCATTTTGGCTTTGCTTCGGAATTCATCGTTGCAATCCTTGAAGATCATATTCATTTGCTTTGAATCGATTGAAGGATATAGCTGAATGGCTATCTATTCCCAGATCTCAAGATCTTTTGCCATGGCATTACTCTTTCTTATTTCTAACTCTTTTTCTAGGCTTTTGGGAATAAGAGATATAATTTCAATAAAAGCCTTGTTATATATGTTTAGATACTTAACTACTGCTTCCTGCAAGATCTTTTGGTCTGCTTCATTATAATCATCATAGAATTCAGCCATTGGCTGAAGGTTTCCATCCACAGTGATTGATTTGATGACATCATCTAAAGACAGAGTGGGCTTTTCTACAAATTCCTCTGCCTTTTCTTCTTCACCTTGACCGGTAGAGGGTTCACCAGATGTTTTCTTCTTCTGCTTCTTCATTTTCTTTATCTCCTCATCTGATTCAGTTTCTTCATCATCCTTCTGACTGACATAAGACCTTGTGGCCTTTGTTTTAGTTCTTTTCTCTCCTCTACCGGATGATTTTGCTTCCAGTTTTGATGTCCTTGAGCTTTTAGCAGTGGTAGGTGCAGATCTCTTTGATGATCTCATCTGAGTGAAAAATTCTACCAGAGCACTTTCCTTACTTCCCTTTTCTGCCTCTTTCTTCTCTTCCTTAGCCCTTTCCATCTTTTCCCTGTTGGCATCAAGTGCCTCTTTTGAGATGCCTAAGCCTTTGGCAACTTCTTCAACTTCTTTTCTCACTTTTCTCTTTATTTCTGGTTGTCTGAGTTCCACATGAACTTTTACACTTAGCTCTTCAAAGGTTCCAAACCTTTCTGCCTTTGGATCCTTTGGTTGACTTAGCATGTGTTGAACATGCAGCTCCACAATTTGTTCATCAACTTCATACCACATAGGCATGATCCAAACTGTCCTTGGCTCTACTGCCTCCATTAGGCATTGATCAATGTCTACCATGAAGCACACTGTATCTTTATATTTCTCAACCAATGATTTTGGGATTCTTTCTCTGATTTGCATAGTATTTTGGAAGTTCTTAAAGTACCCCCACAGAGCTGTATTCCTTGCCTTGGCATCCCCAAGTTCATGCAAGTATCTTTGATTTGAATTGCTACCGGTTTGTTATTTTGCCATACCCATCCATTGGATCCGAGCAGCTTATTCATGAAGTAGAAAAATAAACACAATATCAGTCCACCATATTTAAAGGAGTTCTTCTTGTCTTTTTTGATCTTTTGTATGTTCTCCATCAATTGACTTAGAAGAAATTCACAGAGATCATACTCTGCATTCTTTCTTAGCATCTCATAGGCAATATACACTGTAGTTCTGGACACTGAATTCTCCCTATTGGAATGATATATCTTATACCATATTATCATAGATGCAAACTTGATATCCGGGTCCGTGATATCTTCAATGGTCATTGCCCTCTTATCAAATTTTGATCCGGTGGCCACAGTTACAATTTGGTTTTTGACAGATTTGAGGACAGGTATCCCTTCGGAGGAGTATAAGCTGGTTACTACCCCAATTGCCTCCTTAGTGATTTTGCAAGGTCTGTTCAGCCATAGGAAGTTATCATGTATCCTACTCAATACATACCGGACCCATTCATCTTCTTCAAAGCAGGGGAAATGAATGAACTGATCAAAATGTTTCTCCTGGATGCCCTTGTATTGAGGTTTAAGTTCAAAAGCATCATCTATCAATTGTTTATGATAGATGTCTCTTAGTTTTGATTCCCTGAACTCTTCAATATTCGCGTGTATGTAAACCCTAATATCTTCTGTATGCAACACACCATGCGGAACACCAGAAAATGCTCCTAGGAGATCTACTTCCAAGGATTTGTAAGGACGTTTCTTGAATTTGGGGCGAGGCCTATCAGAGATCTTCAAAATATTTGGAGTAGCCATCATTCAAGGATTTGCAGAGAGATATTTGATAACGGGAAATACCTTTTGTGCTTGTAGGGTTCGCAGAGTGAACTTGAATGATTTGAGTTCAGTAGTTGCTTCTTGAGAAATCTTGTTGCAGAGCTCCTTTTCCTTTCTTCTCGAATGCAAATTGTGAAAATGATGAGCGAGTGAACCCTTTTGTTGCTAAAGAACTCTAATTCCATATCGCAATAAATGCAAAACTTAAGTTGTTCTGATTGTTCTGTTTTCCTTGTTCAGAGAGGGAGAAACGTATCTGAATCATTGTGATGCCCTTATGATTGATGTTAACAATGAATCATAATGTCCACTTCTTCTTCTGATCATCCCATATGTCTGTAGATCAAGATGTTTCAATTTAGATTCATACCAGATCAAACTCATGAAAAACCTATTTTTACCAGAAGACTGTTTAACCGGATCAATTCTAGAAGGATTAGACTCTTCAAATCTTCTTGCGGATCTCTCAAATCTTTACCATACCTTCTTTAGATGTTTCTTTTGGAACCCTTTGATCCGTAGCTTCCTATGTGCCAATTTCAGGCACCAATTGACTGGTTGGGGGAATTGGCATATCTTTTGTTACTCCCCTTGAGCCAGAGCTCATTTGTTTAGTTTCTGGAAGGGATATCAGCACCAAATTTTGGTGCGGATCCATTTCCAACATTCTCTGCACTTTTCTTTACCCAAATCTTGTTCATCTCACTTTGAACTTCATCTGCATTCACTTTCCTTTTTCCTTTGTTTTGATTCTGATTCTGATGCACTGGACCCTTTTTGTCCTGATTCTTGCTTCTACAGAATTTAGCAATGTGACCGGATCTATTGCAATTGTAGAAAACAACATTTCTTTGCATATTTGATTGATATTCTCTTGATCTACATTGATTAGCCATATGTCCTATTCTATTGCATGCAAAGCATCTACCATTGAATGAATTGCTTATTTGCCTATATCTACATTCATGGGATTTGTGACCATACCTTTTGCAATTGAAACATTGTCCGGAGAACGATGTAATAGTTTGATTCATTCTTTTCCTACACTGATTTGCTTTATGACCAAAGTTATTGCAGTTGTGGCAGTATCCATTGAAGGATGGATATCTTTGAGCATTTGGTTGCTTTACCGGAGGTCTTCTAGGCCTGTTTCTTGGAGTTTCTGATTTGGAGTTCTTCTGACCAGATCCGGAGCTTTCCCCTTTTTCATACCCCAAGCCACGCTTGTCATCTATCCTCTTTTGGCTTTCAAGAAGAACTTCAAGTTGAGCAGAGCTTACCTTGAATTTCTCTTTATAATTGTTTGTTGTTTGAAGATCCCTTTTGAGAGTGTCAATCTGATTTTCAAGTTGTTCTTCCTTTTCTTTAGCTTCTTCAAGATCAGATTCTAGGTGCCTGATTATTCTATCCATATTGTCGCAGTCTTCAGATTTCTCCTTGAGAGATTGTCTTAGGTTATCTTCAACTTTTCTTTTCTCTTCGATTTCTTGGGTGAACTTCATGACTCCTGACTCCATTTCATGTCTTACCATAATGACTTCTTTTGATAGCTTTTTGCATAACTTGTTCTTCTTATTTAGATCATAATTAGTGTTATTGGCTTCACTTTGATCTGCTAATTGTTGAAGTAGTTCCTTTCTCTTTTTCATAGAGATACTTAGTTTTCCTCTTAGTTCTTTGATGAAGTCATCGGCTTGTCTAAGTCTCTCCTTCAGTTCATTGACTTCAGAATTAGATTGATCAAGATCATCTAGGGCAGACAGAAGTTGTTGCCTCATTCCATACATATCCATTTGAATTCCCAGATCTTCCTCAAGCTATTAGGCTCTATTTGGAGGAACCTAGCTCTGATACCAATTGTTGATAACTAAGAGGGGGGGTGAATTAGTTATCTTAATCTTTTACCTTTTGAACTTCTTTAACAGTTAATGTAATATCAAATCAAATGAGCAAACATAACCATGAAAAGGAAATACCACTAATACACATGACACAGTGATTTTGACGTGGAAAGCCCGGTTAAGGGAAAAACCACGAGGTGATTAACCCAAGATATTATTCTCTGTTAGAAGAATAGAAGATACAAAATGGCACATGCCAATTAGGGCTCACTACCCGAGCACACTGCTCACAAGAGGCTCACTACCTACAAGAGACTCACTGTTTATAGAAAAGGAAGGTAACTCAATGTTTGAACTGATGAGAAGCATCCACACATGTTGAGATTTAGTTCCGGTTAAGCTCAATAAACTGATCTGTTGCACTTCATTCTTACTCTTTTTTTATGCAGCTGTACTGTCACATTCTGGACCTCTTTTACTATCTTCCCTCTGCTCTTCTACTTTTCTTCACACCAACACAACACATACCCTCTTCTTCACATCTAAATCAATCATGTATATATATCCACACAAGTGATTTCATCACCTTTCTAGTTGGCATCTGGAATAGTTAATATTTTCCTCAAACTCTAATCTGTCGGCTGAATCCTTGCATACCAAGTAATGCGGATCGAGGATATACTTGTAGAAGTCATCAATCATGTTGGCCAATCATAACTTATGCCTTAAGAACCTTTACCATCATTTGTCACATATTCAGAATAATGTCTGATGTTCTGCTAGTCAATTCTTCCTCTGTTCACAGTGTCAATCAGGAACCTAACACTCAAGTATTCATATCTCTTCATCCTTTCAACATCAGAGACTAAATCCTTGGATTCTATTTGTCAAGGTAGTCCTCTTGACTTCCCCAAATCTGCACTTCACTGAGATACTTCTTCTAAGAGATCCGGACCTGTCTATCGGACCTTACTGACTACTCTGTTCTTGCTTACTGGACCTCAACACTTCTTCAATCTGACTTCCGGTAAAGCCTCATCATGTCTTGCGGATGTGTGGGATAACCTTTGTTGCCATCAATGACAACATTCATGAGTCCATATAGTGTCTTTTGCCAACAGTCTAAAATGTATTAATATAGATTTCTGTGAAAGTTGTGTGTATGGTAAACAAAAGAGAGTTAGTTTTCTCAAGGATGGGGAAGC
Organism: Cunninghamia lanceolata; assembly: GCA_027924645.1. Lineage (NCBI taxonomy): Eukaryota > Viridiplantae > Streptophyta > Pinopsida > Cupressales > Cupressaceae > Cunninghamia > Cunninghamia lanceolata. Next base: position 6,156,330 of record BSBN01001038.1, on the reverse strand, counting down.
AAAAGAAAGATGAAAAGTTGGAGCTTGTGCATATAGATTTATGGGGACCGGCTTAGGTATCTTCTCTTGGTGGCTCTCAATATTATGTTACATTCATAGATGATGCAACTAGGAAGGTTTGGATTTATTTCCTCAGGCAAAAATCTGATGTATTTGAAACACTTAAGAAATGGAGAAGCTTGGTTGAGAAAGAGACAGGTAAAAGATTAAAATGTCTCAGATTTGATAATAGTGGTGAGTATTGCAGCAAAGAATTTGAGGATTATTGTTCCTTTAATGGAATCTGTAAGCAAAAAATGGTTCCAGGGACTCCGCAGGAGAATGGAGTGGCTGAGTGCATGAATAGGACAATAATGAAGCATGTAAGGACCATGAGATTGCATGTTGGGCTGCCTTTAAACATGTGGGTAGAGGTTGTCAACACTGTTGTATATTTAATTAACAGAGGTCCTTTAGTTCCTTTGGGTTGTGGTATTCCAGAGGAAGCATGGACAAGTAAGAAGGTGAGTTATTCTTTTCTCAAAACCTTCAGATGTGAAGCATTTGCACATGTAGATTCTGAAAATAGAACCAAGTTAGATGCAAAATAAAAAAATGTACCATCGTTAGATATGGCATTGATGAATTTGGTTATAGGCTTTGGGATTTTGAAAATCAGAAAATTGTGAGAAGCAGGGATGTTGTATTCAATGAGAAGGTGTTGTACAAAGATCAGTTGCAACAACATGAGAATAAAGAAAAGAATTATGTGGTGCTGGATGATACTCCAAATAATGATGTTCCAGTGGTTCCTCATGCTCCACAACAACAAAAAATACCACAAACTCTAGTGAATGTTAAGCTGTTGAAACAAGGCTAAGTAGACCTCCTGAAAGGTTTTCTCCCTCTTTGTATTCTATTTTTTTAACAGATACTAGTGAATCAAAAGGGTATGATGAAGCTATGCAGGTGGATACAAAGGTTCAATGGGAGCTTGCAATGAAAGAAGAAATGGACTCCTTGCTGAAAAATCAGACTTGGGAATTATGTAAGTTCCCTGCAGGTAAAAAGGATTTACCAAACAAATGGGTTTATAGGCTGAAAGAGGAAGATGGAGGTAAGAAAATATTTAAATCCAGGTTAGTTGTAAAAGGATTTGCACAGAAAAAAAAACATTGATTTTGATGAGATTTTTTCTCTGGTTGTTAAGATGACTTCTATTCGTACTGTTCTAAGTATTGTGGCTGCTAAAAATTTACATTTGGAACAATTAGATGTAAAAATTGCCTTTCTCCATGGTGATTTGGAGGAGGAGATATATATGGAACAAACGCAAGGATTTGAGGTCACAAGTAAGGAGAAATTGGTGTGCAGATTGAAGAAGAGTTTGTATGGCTTGAAACAAGCACCTCGACAATGGTATTTGAAATTTGATAGTTTTATGGTTGAGCAAGGCTATAGTCGATGTAATTCTGATGATTGTGTTTATTTTAAGAGGTTGGATAATGACAACTACATTATTTTATGTTTATATGTTGATGACATGCTTGTAGCAGGGTCTAACATGGATCACATAAGAGAGTTAAACAAAAGTTAGCACAGTAATTTGCTATGAAGGATTTAGGGGAGAAAAACAAATCCTTGGTATGAAAATTTGCAGAGATAGGAAGAACAGAAAATTGACTCTATCTCAGGCTGATTATGTTGAAAAGGTGTTGCAGAGATTCCATATGGAGAATGCAAAAGTTGTCAGCACACCTTTGCCTAGTCATTTAAAATTGACTAAGGAGATGTGTCTTAAGACACAAGAGGAGGAAGAAAAAATGTTCAAGGTACCATATGCTTCAGCTGTAGGAAGTTTAATGTATGCCATGGTATGCACGAGACTGGATATTGCACATGTTGTAGGAGTCCTAAGCAGGTATATGAGTAATCCCATATTGGAGCATTAGAATGCGGTAAAATGGATTCTCAGATATTTGAGAGCTACATCCAATAAACACTTATGTTTTGGGGGCTCTAATATTGATTTAGAAGGTTATGTAGACTCAGATTTGGCAGGGGATATTCATACCAGACAGAGTACTACAGGTTATGTCTTTACTATAGGTGGGACAACAGTGAGTTGGATCTCTAGGTTGCAAAAGGTGGTTGCTTTATCCACCACGGAGGCAGAGTATGTAGCTGCAATAGAGGCAAGCAAGGAGAAGATATGGCTGCAATTTTTTATGGAAGAATTGGGCAAACAACAGACTAACAATTATTTCTTTACAGATAGCCAGAGTGCCATACATCTTGCAAAGAATTCTGCCTTGCATTCAAAGACCAAACACATACAATTGAGGTATCACTTCATTCGATCAGTTTTGGATGATGGACAATTATAGCTGGAAAAGGTACATATAGATGAAAATCTATTAGATATATTTATGAAGGCAGTGACAAAGGATAAGATGAGCTCCTCTTCAACTTCAGTTGGTCTTCAAGACTGAAAATAATTTAAAATCAGAACAACAGAGTCGAGGGTGTTTATTTCCAGTGGGAGCTACATGGTCAGCAGTGTTATGATCAGTCTCCAAGTGGGATATGATATGGTGTGGAGTCTAATCAGTCTCCAAGTGGGAGATTATTGTTATATGGAGCCTAATCAAACTCGAAGGTTAAATTTTCCCCACTTTTATCGACACAGTTTCCCCCCAAATTATTGAACAGGGGAGTGCAGGGGGTAGAGCCCCTCCTACAAGGCCCCCTCCTACAAGGCCCGAGGGTGGAGCCCACTGTGGGGGTCTGGGGGCAATGCCCCTAGCCAGGGTTTCGGGGGCAGTGCCCCTGAAGCAAAAAATGTCTATTATTTTATAAAGGTGTCGGGAGTTATTTTTCTATTAGCCGACATAAAAAAACCCTATTTTGTAACTGACATAAGTCTTGATAAAAATGGCTAAGGGTTAGGGTTTCTAGTGATATTGTATTGTAGCATTTGTAGCGGTATTGAGTTGCAGGGATTGTTGGTTGTAATCAGTTTGATTTACTAGATAATAATATTGGACTCTCTATTGGTGGATGTAGCTCGAGTTTGGGTGAACCATGTTAAAATTATCTATTGTTGTTATTATTTTTGTGTATTTTTCATTCCTCTGTTTAATCTTTATTTGCATTTAATTGATATCTTCTACATGCAATCACTAACACCTTGTCAACCAATCTCCTTTCCATCTACCAGATTACTCATTGTGGTGCAAGTAAGACAATTGAGTTCACTCTTGATTCTATGATCATATGAGACTTGGAGAGTAGAGATATCATTGTTGTTGGGTTGGTTGATCATGCATCTTGCTTGTATACATTCTCCCATTTTGTTTCTGATGACGATGTAGATCCATTGATTGATATTCACACTCATGCATCAAGTGTGAATCAGGTTTCTGAGGAGAAGTTTGGTCACTTGAACCTTGGTGTTATTTCACCCACTTTGGTTCATGAGACTAGTGCTGAGCTTCCATCACCTCAACCTCCTACTTCTTTAGAGATCAACATTGACATAGTTTCATTTACTTCAGTAGAGCAAGATCATTCAAGTCTTTCAGACACAACTTTGTGGGATACTTTCTTGGCATGTATATTAGACTTGTTTTGTGAGTCTCATATTGCAGATTTGGAGGACACACTTAAGGGGATATCTCTCCTCTTTGATAATAGTTACAACACAACTGTTATCCCATCTACTTCATCTTTGGAGTTTGTTCTTCATGAGTCTACCTAGGATTTTGGATTGGTTACACCTAATTGCATTGTGCCATTCTTTTATTCTAACATGTGGACACTTGAGCAGTTTGCAGAGACAACATACATCATGAGGCTTTTTCCTTCATACCTTGAGATGGAGTTTCTTCTACATCAGCCTTTGGATTGGTTTCTTCCTAAGGGGATAAATGTTGTTTGCAAGTACAAGACACTTTCTAGCATTCATCTTCAGGCATTCACCATCAGCATAGGAGCTACTTCATTGTGGGGGGACCTATAGTCTCACACTTTCTCTCCTATGGGGGGGTATTTGATTGTACATATGTGATAGAAGTTATCCTTGGGGGGTCATGTTGAGTCCTATCATTTCTTCTTTCACTTTCATTGTTTCATGCATTCTCACTTTTGGAGAGGAATTTTGTCCCATGAGGTTTTCTCCTTTTCTCCACTTGAGATTTGTTGTACATGGGTACCTAACATGGCCTAGTAGCCGAGACCCATTCATCCATCCATCATTTCATCTTGATTTAGTTAGCTACTCCCTAAGTTGCACTTAGGGGGGGTGTTGGTGTGAACATGGATATCACCTAACCGGTTTACCCTTGTGTGGATAATTCATATTATTTAACTATTTATTAGTTAAATAATATTCACACATCACACATAATTCACACATGTTAAGTTGACTTAGTGAGTCTACTAGATGTTTCTAGTTGTGTCTAGTTGTTGATAGTTGTCATCTTATCCTATAGTTGTCACATGTTATAGGATAATGACACTTGTCACATGACTACAACATCCTACATTTCATCTTTATCTTTATAAACAAGGCACATCATGTACATTGTAATAACAATCTTGTAACCTCTTTTGCATTAATTGATAGAATAGAATTATTTTCTCATTTGATCTCTCTTGTGCTTTCATGAAGTCCTAGATCCTGGGTGGCTCCAATCATAGCCAACTCTAACATATACGACATCTGAGGTCCATTGCATGCTTGTTTCCTATCCTTGACCATTGTTCCAAAGTTGCTGAATCAATCATCTTAGGGGTCTAACTGAGGAGAACATGAACCTCACAATTTAATAAATTCCCCAAAGGTGTTTATAAACACCACTAATCCTTACTAAGATTCTAACATCAAAAGATAAAGGCAAACAATTTTCAATAGTTAGCTTTTTGTTAGTTCATTCTCATAGGTATAGGTTCAAACCCACATGCTAGTTTACTTTTGTAGGCATGAAGGCAAGTTTGCATACATGGATCTAAACCACAATTAACCCAATTAAGTTGTAGATTCTTATACAATAGTTTGATCAAGTCCTAAAATTCCAATATCTTGTCGAAATGATTTATAAAGTCTTCTAAACATATATTCATCAAATTTTGAGTTAAATATTATTTTTAATTAGTAAATAGGCTTCTTATGGGATTTTAAGCCTAAAAAATTACCTCACATCGGAAAACTAGTTTTAGTTTACTGGAAAACCATTCTCAGATGACGGAAAACATCTTTAGATCTAATTCTTAGCCATCTAACATCCCCACCTTTTCCACCATTATAACTCTTGCCAACTCTCCCCCCATCCAAAGTGTTGTTAAATACACTTTGAGTTAAATCATTTCACTACTCATGAAGGCACCTTTGAAGGCCTCTTTGAGTAGGCTGTAGAGGTGTCTCTTCTTCATATTTTCAACATTATCCTCAACATCACTGGTTCTCTGAGGCTTTTGCAAGTGAAGCATGGTTTCATGATGTTAAATTATTCTTGTGCTTTATTTGTGTTTATGTCTTCTGTAAGTGTGTTTTCTCTGATTTCTTTATTTGCTTCTTGGCCCTATTGTGTTTACTATTTTACCTCATCAAATAACACTAAAATCTAGTGGGAACATTCCTTACCACCGGATTGTAGGCTATCTTCCTAGAGTTTAACTTCAGCTTCTTTTGTAAAGTTAAGGGTTCAAATCCCTTTAGGGGCAAAGCCTTTGTACCTTTCTAAAGTTCAGGTCATTTTAGCTGTATTAATTCTTGATTTGGATCGCCATTGGTGGCTTCTATTGGAGCAACAAATATCAACTTGCAAGATCAAACAATCCACAAAAAAAATTGATAATAGAAATATCATATAAAGTGTTAAAAAATACATAGAAGCCCTTGCATATAAAGGTAAGGATGAGGAGGTGAGAAGATAGGATTGAAAGTCTGACTACCCCTCCAAAGGTGTGACAAATGTGGGTTCACTTGTGACAAGATGTAAAGTACACATGAGGTGAAACAAAAGTGAAAAAGTCTCTATAAGTGAGCTTAAGTGTAGTGTGAATATGACTTAGTCAAACTAGCTAGATAAACATGTTCACACTAACACCACCTTAAGTGATACTTAAAGAGAAATCTAAATATTGAAAAATACAACGATGCATGTATGGGTCCCAATAATAAGGTCTGATGAGGTATCCCTACACAAAAGATCTCACAAATGGAAAAAAAGAGAAAACCCTGTAGAAAAAAAAACTCCTCTCCAAAAGAGAGAACGAGAAAGACAAATAAACCTTCTCAAAAGTTGTCCCTAAAAGATAGAAACATAAAGAACTCCTGAAGCATGTTGAAGTTGTAAACTTTGTTGAAGAACAACTAGTTTCTACTAGAATCAAAGAACCAACCCTCCAATGAATGTAGATCGAGATAAGGGAGACACAAAATATTGCATGAGTGACCTCAATGACACTAGTCAACCATATATGCACAAATGGCATGAAGGTAAAAACAATTTGTGAAGTGGAAACTCAACCATATACACACAGATGTTAGAAAGGAAAAAATAATCTATGAAGCGGAAACTCAACCATATATGCACAGATGACACAAAGGCACAAACAATTTATCATACAGATGGCATGGAGGCAAAAATAATTTGTGTAGTAAAAAATGTAGATGGTACTATGATCAAAGAGACACAAAACACTGTAGAAGTGACTCCATCTACACTACTATATGTGCATGTGGTGCTCTACAAAGTACCAGAGTCTCATGAATACTGATCAATTGAATAATTTAGAAGGTTGCCTCTATAAATAGGAATATTATAAGAATGTCTACATGGTATTGGTTCCATCTCACCGAAATACATGGGTAACTAGCTACTACATTAACCTAGTACATAGGAACAATAACTAGATACATAGCTCACTCCAAAAATGAAACCAAATAAACATTAGTAGAACCCTGTGATGATAGCCCACATAATGTTGACAAGGGAGAGGTATTGGAAGATAAAACAAATGTGTCATACAGGTGTACAAAGGAATGTAAATGCAACATCATGTCCAATATGGTGTACAAGCAACCAAAAAGGGTGTGCAAAAATAAGGCACACACGCATGGGGCTAGAATGTTATCATGGAGGGACACTCACCAGACAAAGTTGTGATGGAAAAAACCAAGGCACTTATACAACCCCCCATGACACTTAACAAAATAGTTCAAGTACAAAAGAGGCACACTATGATGTGTAAGATTTCCCCAAAAGGAACACAAAATCAGATTGACACTTTATGTTAGTATGTTTACAATCAAATGTGTTATTTGAGTTCTTTTAAGTGTCCAAAAAAGGATGAGAATTCTAGTTTGTCATGAGATGTGAAAGTAATCACAAGAAGACATAGTGCAAACATGCCTTACAACCCTCAATAAATGACAAAAACTAAAAAATAAAGCCCTCCAAAACAAAGATTGTTGTAAAAGATGCCCGCTAGAAAAAAACTTCAAGTTTGAGTACAATTTGGAAGCCCAAATTAACCGTTTATAACACATGATGACTTTATAAATTTTTAAAGAAAATAGGCTATCTAAAGCAAAAAAACTACATGTACCATTACATTCCTTGCATTTTTTGGTAAATTTCAATATAAAGTTTGCTGACATCATGGGCAAAAGTTATGCCCCATCAAAAAAATCAAAAAAAGGGGGTGCACATAGACTTTTGGAAGAAATCCTAGAAAAAAAAGTATAACTAATTGAGGAAAATTTAATCACACAATGAAGAAGTAGACAGAACCATCTTTTTGTCACCTATAAGATGTCAAAAAATTGACTACTTGAGTGTAAGTTATTGCAAAAATAAAACATACTTTCTTGTAGGAGCTAGAAAGAGGCCTTAGTGGCCCTTGGGTTTTGTATTATTTCATTTTTAAAAAACTTTGAAAAAAATTGTTTGTTTTTTTAATTTAAAAAGACTTTTAAAAAAACATTTAAGGCATAGAATGGGGCCCAAGCTCCACCACCCATTTTAAGAAGGAGGCAGAGGATAAGGGGGTTCTGCCCTTGTCATGACAGGGTATTGCGGTACCCTGCCATGGTAGGGGTATGGGGATACCCCCAACACAATTTTTTTTAAATTTTTTTTTTTTGTTGATACAAATAAAGTTCTAGGCTATGCTATACAAGTGTCCAAATTTTTTTATTTTCAATAAAAAAATTCTATCTCTATACAATATTCCTTATCGTTGACGTGCCAATGAATCTGCACTAGTGTACCTATTGACGTAGGTAGAGTACCTTACATGCAAATACCCACTAGATAAAAAATGCTGGATAATAACCAGAAAAACTACCGGGTAACCAAGAGCTAAAAGCTGATATAGAGATGACACAATGACTACCAACAATGGTATGGCCATATGGATATGTACAGGTAGTACACAATTTTATATGGCGTAGGTACAATCACAAAAAAATGATGTCGAAAAACAACATTTGGACAGTCAATCCTTACATATTTGGGCCTTCCAAACTCAACAGTAAGGTCTGTTTGGCTCCATGATGCACTGTTGATAGGGTTAAGTGTGAGATTCAACTCAAATGGGAAGGGATTTGCAAACTTGCTCTAATACTATGTTGGAGCAACCAAAATCAACTTGCAAGATCAAACAATCCACAAATAAGAAAATACAAAATAATATAAATATCATACAAAGTGTTAAAAAGTATACAGAAGCCCTTGCATATAAAGGCAAGGATGAGGAGGTGAGAATGTAGGACTAAAATTTTGGCTACCCCTCCAAAGGTGTGACACATGTGGTCTCACTTGGGACAAGTGTGAGAACACATACAAAGTACACATGAGGTGAGACAAAAGTGAAAAAGTTTCTCTAAGTGAGCTTAAGTGTAGTGTGAATAAGACCTAGTCAAACTAGCTAGATAAATATGTTCACACTAACAACTTCTACATCTAGTTAGTTGTGAAGACTTTAACCAAGTTTTTTAAAATTCTGGTCCATTTTTTACTTGTTTTGATATTTGAGGATGAAATAGAGTTGAGTAGTTGATGTTGCGAGGGAAAGAAGGGGAAATGATTTGTATTTATGAGAAATTTGACAAAGAATTGTGTTTGTAATAGAGATTTTGGGATTTGTCTGTGTTGTGTTTTTAATGGCCAAGCAATAGTTGTGACTTTTTTTAATGCCATTAGATTCAATTAAATGCTATGCAACACTTGATAAACACGCACATTCACAATTAGAAGCTTAGCTCTATAGAGCCACTCAACCAACAAAATAACCACCCCTATGAATGGACCGAATGTCATTAGATTCGATTAAATGCTATGCAACACTTGATAAACACGTACATTCACAATTAGAAGCTTAGCTCTATAGAGCCACTCAACCAACAAAATAACCACCCCTATGAATGGACCAAATGCCATTAGATTCGATTAAATGATATGCAACACTTGATAAACACATACATTCACAATTAGAAGCTTAGCTCTATAGAGCCACTCAACCAACAAAATAACCACCCCTATGAATGGACCGAATGCCATTAGATTCGATTAAATGCTATGCATAACTTGATAAACACATACATTCACAATTAGAAGCTTAGCTCTATAGAGCCACTCAACCAACAAAATAACCACCCCTATGAATGGACCACGTCCCTTCCCTCCTACCACCCCCACAAAAAAAACCCTTGCCATAAAAACAAAAGAACGATTACTTATTAATTATGCTGATAAGCGTTCCCTATGTGAGCAACACATGTTGGATTATATAGATCAATGACTCAAATTAAAAAGACTACCATGAAAAGCATCTAGACCATTGATTTTTTAACAAAATATCATAAATGAGAAAAAAACACAAAGTTCCCTCGCCTTTACACCAGCTGCGTCATTGTCTAAAAAGTCTATGAAAACAGTGGAGGAAAAAATAAGTCCATTGAAAAACGTGTCCTATCTTGAATAAACAAAAGCAAAAAGATAAACACAGTAGAAAAACTACTGTAGTAAGGTGCAAGGAAAGAATTCAATGAGTTAACGGGAAATCATTGAAAGTTGACGTAGCATTCCTGTTGTCATTAGCCAGCAGCATTGGCAATGAAGAACCAGGGAACTGAGACTCATAAATACTTGGTAGAAGTTTTGGTTCCGTTGAATCTTCCTCTTTTTCTACAAATTGCTTTACCTCTTCTCAGTGGCTTTGTATTGCACAAATCCCCTCTAATCTTAGAGAATCTGGGCAGCAGCCAAATGGGGGAAATGAGCAACATGGTAGGGTTACCGAGGAAAAGGTGGACAGGTGGAAAACTACCCTCAAGAAAGTCTGATATTTCTGGCGTGGTTTTCAACATGAAGGAGGAATAAGTATTTACATCTTCTGAAAATATGTTAATGTACAGTTATTTACATGAGCTTTTGATTTATGATAACTTCTATAATTGTTTTAGTGACCATGGAGAGCATTTGGAAAAAATAGAAGAGATCGTATTGAAAGTGGTGAGGAAGGAAGAACTGGATGTGTGTGAACACCTTGTGGGACTCCATCAAGCGGTGGAGAGTTTCGGAAAGGAGGTTTTGAATCCAAGTGAATTCAAAGGCATCAAAGTTGTAGGGATTGTGGGACTTGGCGGATCAGGGAAGTCAACTCTGGTTACTTACCTCTACAACTCCAAGTGTTCCCAGTTCAAGAGATGTTGTTTCTTGTCTGACGTGAGTAAAAATGATTTACCCACTCTACAGCAAACTCTACTTAGGAAATGATAGTTTGATTTTGGTGACATCTTCCAAACTATGGCAACATTCAAAATGGCAACCAATATATGTCACCAAGATATAGCAATGCAGTGAGCTAGGCAAATAGACAAGGTGGGTCTCTTTAGTCGAATCGAGAGCACTCTTTTGATGAAAGTAAGGCTGGAGAGGACTTTAGGATTCATGAGCAGCTCTCCATGGGTAGGGATAGATCAGGCCAAGGGCTTTCCTTATCATTATCATCTAATCATCCTTCATTGCAACAATTTGACGCAATGGCTATTGCCACAGAAATCAAGGCTAAATCAAAAGAGCTTTTTAACAATCATGGTGCAAATGGTAGCACAGGTGCTGGTCCGGGCTATGTTCTTCATATTCAAGAGATGAGAATATTCCTAGGAAAGGATATGTAGCTGGAGGTTCAACCATGGAACTACATATGAATGTGGATAATTTGGGTTCATTTGGAGGATATGTCACTGTTTTGAAAAACTCAAGGTACCTTAAGCCTGCTCAAGAGTTATTGGACGGGTTTTGCAACGTTCGAAGAGGACTTCAAACAAACAATACAACTTACCAAATATTTGACTAGCAAATCAAAATTTAAATTTGGTAATGGCTTTGCTAGTGCAATATTTGGTTAAGTTGTATTTTAAATTGGTAGATTTCATTCAATAAATGTTTCATTTAATAGAAAGTAGAAATCAATGCCAAATATGCGTGGTTATGGTTCTGTTTCCATTCTCTCCACCTCAAACCCAGTGGTAATGACCTTTACAAGTTGCATGAAAAATGGTAACCATGGTGAAAAAAGAGTATTTTGCAAGTAACTGTTATCTTCATAGTTTTATCATGATGTGAATGCCATGAAAAATCCATATATGATGCATAGCATTACTACTTTAAATTTAAATAGGGAAATTTAAATTTTATTTCTCAGTTTTTCATTAGTGTTTTAATTTTTATTTGTATGAATAGTTTATTTATTTTATGATAGATCCCAACCAAAAAAGTACTAATTAATGAAGTCCATTTATTTCCTAAATATTCAACGAACTAGTGTTCACTAAAGGAGCTCAAATTACTAAACAATGTAAAGATGTAGATTCATTCACAAGAGCTTGGAGTGTATGTACATCGTCATGTATAAGAGTTATTTGAGCCATTTTAGGCATTTTTACATAATTTTAATTTTAATTATTTTTTTGTTGCTTTGGGATAAGGATTTTATTTGTTACGCCGAGAGGCGAAGCCTAGAGGTGTTTACAATGGCAGTACAAGGATGTGTGTACTTTTTTATTTGCGATGTTTAATTTGACGTGTTCCCAACTATCATGTTTAAATAAAAATAATAATAATTAGGTTTGTCTTGATATTAAAAAAATCTTTTCAAAAAAAAACTGTCACATTAAGATGAAAAACAATAAAAAATCTTGATTGTGGGCAATTCAGTTAACTTTCGTTTAAAAAAATTCCTTTCACATAGAACTGTCACATTAAAATAATAAAAAAAGTTAAAATTCTCGAGCGTCGTGGGCAGTTAACTCTCCACGTAAAAAATTATTTCCAACAGAACTTTAAAATAAAAACAGATAAAACTCTGAGTCCTGGGTAGTTAACTTAGATGACGAGGCGTCCTGGATGGAGAGAATACAATGCGTGTAACATATTACTGAAGTGTCTAACAGACTACCAGCATAGTGGGAGGAGAGAATGGAAGCCGTGTAACAAATTTGGATAAGTTAATGCAAGTGGAACTTCTGTTCATCCCGTTCTCACACATTGTGTACAAACAAGCTGGTGCCTCTTACTTCTGCGAATTTTGGGAGTGTCCTTCTTGCAATACGTGATTTGCAGTTGAGTTTGTGTTTCAGGCTTGCATTCTTTCTCTAATTTTTTTAGTAAAAACACAGCCGAAGGGTTTCACTGTGGCTACTTTAAAGCTAAAGTTTGCTTTGCATCTTTTATTCGCACCATTTAGTTTATGTCTGTATTGTATTTATGAAAATTATAATAACTGTATAGATGAAGAAACTTATTGTTGGAAGTTTGTACGCTTAATGAAGTCACGAGCCCTGTTGTAAGGTGTGGTTTGTGCTTCTGTAAATCAAGTTGCTTTCTGAAGGTGGTTATTATTGTCATACATTTTCTATTACATTCATAGTGATGGATCCTTTGTTCTTTTAGTTTTGGATGCTTATAATTGGTTCTAGATACTTATATTTGGGTTTTGGAAGTCTTTCTAGACTTAACCTGTGATTGCTGTCATGCAAGCACTTTCACAGATTGTAAATACAAAAGAATTGGTAATTTTACAACCTTATAGAACATCAACACTACGGTTGAAGTCTCTTTTGGCTAGAAGCAATAGAAGGCTTCCCATCAGGTTTTAATGTCCCAGCTGAATCAGCCTCTGAGGATGTTTCCATTGACTTTGTAAATGCGGTAGAGCACCCAGCATACAGGTGTAGTTTAAGGATTACCAACCTTAAATCAATGATTACACAATGGCCATGCAACTCCTAGATGATCATCTACAGGGTATTCAAATTTTGAAAAATCCTAGCATACTTTAAAAGAAAAGGTAAATGGCAGGAGTAAAGCCAACTCTTGCTACCTTTTTGTAACGCCCCCTCCTTAAAATTAAAACCAGATTAACCCAATGCCCATCATACATTCCCATGGGTTTTGGGAATTTGACATTTGGGGGATGGGCGTTGATTATAACTGCAACTCTCTCCAACTTAGGACCCACAATAGATAATATGGGTGAGTGCTGGGCAGTGACAAATGTGAATAAATACCTCTAAAATTAATATGGCAACCTATCCAATAGTTGGAGTTTACTTACAAAATAAACTATTAACCATCATTTCTGAATTGATCTCATCAAGTAAAATAAGGATTTCATATTTATAATTAATTGTATTAAAATATTTCATTCGCGATATTACACTTTTCTAGCATCCTCACAGAATTCGCTCATCATGGGCTGAAATGAAAGCTTTGGAACATGGTATGATTTTCCATTTTTTTAATTAAAGGTTGTTCCTGAAGTGCTTTGGCACATTGATTAATGACAATATCACATGAAGAAATGTACTTATTGAACATGATGAGGTAGGATATGCACAAAATGTGCTGGTGAAGAAAGCCTTTAATATTTTTATTAAAATGCAACTAAAAGCTAAAAACCTTAACTCTGTTAGAGTGGTAAGGATACTGAGAGGGGGGGTGAATTAGTATCTAGAAATCTTTTTACTCTTAGTGAAGAATATTGCATATTTGTATTCCACTTAAATATATCCAGCTGAATTGATCAAATGCATAGGACCATAGTATAAACTAAATCAGAATGATTATGTGTAAGTATGAAAACTGAAATAGTCAACAACATATTGAAGGCATACCACAAAAAAAAAGACACAGAGATTTGTCCTGAGTGGAAAGCCTCGGGCATAAAACCACTCAAAAAAGTGCCTCACTGGCTTAAAATCTCACTGATTACTATGTCTCATTGGCTTACAATCTCACTGAATACTGTGTCTCACTAGCTTATAAGTTGCCTCACTAAAATACTTATAAAAAAATTACAATTGTTTGAATAATTTTCATACAGAGGGATACTCTGTTTCTCTTAAAATCATATACTGTCAACAATATATGAGTAGGATACACAGAAGCACATACATCATTCACACTATATCATTTATATATACATCATTTTACATTCTGTCAAAAACATTTCGTTTTCCTGCAGATAGTTTCATAACTATAAACTGAAAACCAACAACAATAGTTTACAACTGCACCTTCGTTTATCAAAAGAATGATCAACCTCTTGCCATGTTAACAACATGACAGGTAAAGAGTAAAACTGAAAAATTGTTTGAAACACATTAAAGGAGATGTAACCATTAAGCCTTGATAGGGTTAGAGAAAAACTGTCGGTTGCTCAAGTGAAACCCTAGGGCTTCAAAAACCCTAGTTAAATAACTGCCAAGAGTTTCATAATAAAAGAACCACATTATTGATAAGAAACAACTGATCAAACCATGCAAGAATAAATAAAACTGTGGAGTGCCATTCACAGAAATACAATCCAAAATAGGATTTCATTTCTCAAAGCCCTTAACATAACCATTAAATCAATTTAAAACAAATTGTAAGCACAACCCAGAACATATGTAATCTCTGCAAGAAAGATGAAACAAAATTTCAAACCATACTTACGGAAACCGACAACCAACAAGTCAAACTGTGATGCCAAGGTTTTTAGTCCAACTTTGTCACTTCTAGAGATACCTCGGACAGTCAATAAGCAAAGATTCAATCATCTTCTCCCTTGCAACCTCATTATTACAGCCAAACCGTGATCAACTTTGTCACTTCACAAAGTCAACCTTCGAGCTCTCATTTCTTATTTGATAGATTCAACAGACTTTCCACAATTTTCCATGATTGCATTCCAAACCCTTATTAGATGCAGTGAAATGATGAAATGAAATGCCCAAACCAAACTTCATACCTTTTGAGTCCTTTAACCGGCTGTTTCGGTTTGCCCTAAAGAGGGCTCGAAATAAAAATAGAGAAATGACCTTTTATTTCTGTAAATACTCTTCCAACAGGTCAAAACAACAAATACCCAATGCATCAATATCATAAGCCCGATGAAAGAATAAATAATACAAAGTGGCTTAAAATGTTTGCCACCTAAACCAAGCGTTCGCATAGATATTTACTAGGAAATGCCATTTGGTGCTAAAAACAAAGGCTTGTCACTTTGCCATGTAATGAAGTATCACATGGTGCTTGGGTACATTAAAACATATAACTTGCCACGTTATGTCACTTTATGCGATAGCCTTGCAATAGTCTTAGACATCAATATCCTTGCAAAGCACATTACGCCAAGTCAAAAATCAAAATAGAAAATGCTAACCCGAAACAGAAACAACATTGCCAAGTTTGACATCACTACCAAAATGCCAATTGGGACATTACTGCCAAAATGCCAACTGGGGTAACAAACTCCCCCTTTGGCATTGATGTCAAACTACACAACATGAAAGATCCACATTGTATCCATTAGCACAAGATATACCAGATAAGATAAATATGATAATATATGATAAGCAATACCATAATATACTGCAAGATAGATAAATATGATAAGATATGATAAATCTGAAGTACCAGGAATGACAATAATTCTCCCCCTTTTGACAACAAGGCCAAAGGCATGAAGAAGGTACCTGCAATATTAATCAGTGATCCAATCCAACACACAAGAAGCTGTTAGAACCAAAAGAAGAAAAAAATACAACGACGTTAGTATATTATTCATGAAACAAAAAAGAAATGCCGACTGTCAAGGCTCCTTCTGAAACCAACAACTGAAGAGAGAAAAAAAAAGTGTCATTGTTGTCCACAATTTTGTCATAGAGTCCAAGAGTAACAACTCAAACATGGTATCCAACATGAGGATAGATGTCACAAAAATAGGTGTACCATATACACAAAGATCATGCTAAAACACAACATGACTGTCTTATGAAGAAGATTCATCTAGAATATCTGAAACAAGAAGAGGATATCATCACCAAAAGATAAGTAGAAATAGACAACAATTGAGAATACTGGAAAATAGAAATCAAGATGACTGATACATGAATCTGAAAAACTGTTAGGGCACAAAAATATCCAAGCATCTCCCCCTGAGTCCAAGATCTTAGAAACATTAATGCAGAGAAGAAAAAGAGAGAACCCCAAGCTTATCCCTGAGAGCCTCAAAAACTGCTCTGGGAAGTGGCTTAGTAAATATGTCAGCCACTTGATTAGCGGAAGAAACATAATCCAGTATAACATCATTGAGGAGAACTTTATCACGAAGAAAATGATATCTGATATCAATATGCTTGGTACGGGAATGTATCACAGGATTCTTAGATATGTTTATTGCATTGACATTGTCACATAAAATCTTGACAGGCTTAGACACAGTAACCTTATAATCATTCAAAGTTTGAACCATCTAGAGGATTTGAGTGTAACAGGCAGTGGCTGCAATATATTTAGCCTCAGCTGTAGATAAAGAAACAGAATCTTGCTTTTTACTATGCCAAGAAACTAGTCTTCCACCAAGAAAGAATACACCACCAGAGGTACTCTTCCTATCATCAAGACTGCCAGCCCAATTAGCATCTGTATATGCTGTCAAAGTACAATTAGAATGCCTAGAATACCAAAGTCCATAATCAAGTGTTCCTTGTATATATTTAAGTATTCTTTTTACCGCGTTTAGATGAGCTTGCTTAGGAGCAGATTGAAATCGAGCTACTAAACAAACTGCATGCATTATGTCAAGTCTAGTGGCAGTCAAATACAACAAGCTGCCTATCATAGACCTATAAAAAGTATGATCAATATTAGACTTGTCAACATCAGCACTAAGTTTGCAACTAGTTTCCATTGGTGTACTGACAAGATTACATTCATCCATCTGAAACCGTTTCAACATTTCTTTTGCATATTTTGTTTGAGAAATAAATATACCTTCTTTGAGTTGGGAAACCTGTAAACCAAGAAAAAATGAAAGTTCACCCAGCATTGACATTTCAAATTTTGTAGTCATAACCTATGGAAAATATAGGCTGAGTTCATCATCATCATTGCAAAAAATAATGTCATCCACATAGACAACCACTATTAAGATGGAATCATTTTTGGTCATAAAGTACAAATTACTATCAGCACCACCTCTAGTGAACCCTTGTGACTGTAAATGTTTGTCTAGCTTAGCATACCAAGCTCTAGGAGCTTGTTTAATCCCATAAAGAGCCTTTTTTAATCTGTAAACATAATGGGGTTTGTCCTTGCTAACAAAACCTTTCAGCTGATCCATATATACCTCCTCTTCTAAATCTCCATTTAGAAAAGTTGTTTTTACATCCATTTGATAGACCTTGAAATTTTGATAAACATAATATACAAGAAACAATCTGATTGCTTCTAGTCTTGCCACATGAGCAAAGGTTTCATCAAAATCTACACCTTCTATATGAGAATAACCCTTGCAAACCAGTCTAGCTTTGTTTCTAACAACATCTCCATTTTCATCAAGTTTGTTTCTGAAAACCCATTTAGCCCCAATAATATTTTTATCTTTTGGTCTTGAACAAGTTCCCAAGTGTTATTTTTCTCTATTTGGGCTAACTCATCTATCATAGCCTAAACCCACAAGTTATCTTGACTAGCTTCAACATAGGTTTTAGGTTCTAATTGAGATACTAGACAAATATGAACCTATTGATTTGCTTGAGTAGTTTTTCTTCTAGTTTGTATGCCAGAATCAAAGTCACCAATAATATGTTCATTTGGATGATTCTTTTTCAACAATCTCCTAGGAGTATAAATAGAAGATTTAGGAGTATTGGTTTTAGGACATACTGGTTGTCCTTGAGGCATTCTGAGATCTGATTCTTCTTCTGATTTCTCTAACTCTTCTTTTGTACTTGGCTCTTCTTGAATGATTTCTTCAACTTGTTGAAACTGAGGTTGTTGTTTTGGCTGCAAATTCTCAACCACTTTGACATTAGAGCTTTCAACTATTCTTCTTAATCTTTTATTATAACATTTGTAAGCCTTGCTATGAGTAGAGTAACCTAGAAAGATCCCTTCATCACGACGTGATTCAAAACTCCCTAGATGATCTTCTCTTCTTATGTAACATTTGCTGCCAAAAATTTTAAAATAAGATACATTAGCAGACTTACCATACCAAAGCTCATAGGGTGTGTACCTGGTTTTGACTCTTATTTGTACCCTATTCAAGGTATAGACTGTTGTATGGACTGCTTCTTTCCAGAAAGCATTTGATAGTTCAACATCTTGAAGCATAGTTCTAGCCATCTCTTTTACTGTCCTATTATTTCTTTCATCCACCCCATTTTGTTGAGGTGTTCTAGGAGCTGCAAACTATCTTTTTATGCCATGTTTTTCACAATATTCTAGAAAAGTAGTAGAAGTATACTCTCTTCCATTATCAGACCTTAAACACTTCAGTTTTACATCTATTTCTCTCTCTACCATTCTTTTAAAAATCTTAAATTTCTCTAAAGCCTCAGACTTATGCTTTAAAAAAGTGACCCAAGTCATTCTTATATAATCATCTATGAATAACATAAAATATCTTTCACCATTTAAAAATTTTGTTCTGGTTGGACCACATAAGTCAGTGTGAACCAATTGGAGAGGTTCTACAGAAAATTGTTCTTTAGATTTATGAACATTTCTTATTTGTTTACCTTGCTGACACTCTTTACAAATCAGATTATTAGGCTTAAAAATAGCAGGCATATGTCTAACATTTTTGTTGTGACTGATTTTAACTAAGTTATCAAAATTCATATGCCCCAACCTCCTATGCCAGAGTTTACTTTCCTCAATTTGACTCATAAAGCATAAATTGTTTTTGCATTCATTAGCAGATCCATGCAAATTATAAATGTTACCTTTAGTTCTCAGACCTGAAGCAATGACCTATTTTGAATTTTTGAGAATCTTGCAGCCTTGTGATGTGAAAACTACATCAAATCCACTGTCACAAATCTGACTTACACTCAACAGATTATGAGTTAGTCCTTCAACAAAATAAACATCTTCTAGAGGTGTGTTATCTTCTAATAGAACTGTACCTTTTCTTGTGATTTGTAAGCAATAATCACCACCAAACTTAGCTGACCCACTTGAACAATTTTCAAATGAAGTAAATTTACTTCTATCCCCAGTCATATGATGAGAACATCCACTATCTATAACCTAGATTTCATTTTTCTTTGCATGAAACGCAACTTCAACAATCATAACCTTGTTGTTTTTGGGTACCCATTTCATTTTGGGTTGCTTAGTAAGAGAAACAATTTTTGATTTACCAAACTTGGCAATATGTCCAAGTTCTTTGCAGTTGAAGCATCTTATTTTGTTCAGAAAATTAAAGGTCCTGCCATTCAGAAAATGGGACTACTTTCTAAATGTAAACTTACATTCAATTGCTCTATGCCCATATTGATAACAGTAAAAACAATAACCAAAGAATCTAAAAGGCATTTTACTTTTAAACTGATTATCATTAGAGCATTGGCCTTTTGAGAAGCCTAGACCAGTCATGTCGTTATACTCTTTTTGTTTTCCTAGCATATCAACAAGTTTATCACTGTTGTTACACATTTCAAGTTCTTTTCTTAGTTTAACTATTTTAGCCTCCTTGGAACAACACTCTTTATCCTTGGATTTTAACTATTCTTGAGTATCTGAAAGTATTTTTCTGCCTTCTTCAAGACTTAGTTTTAAATCAAAAATCTATTTTTCTTGATTAGATATTAACCTGCTTTGCACTCCATTTTCCTTTTTAAACCTTCTAATTTCACCAAAAGCACATTTTAACTCTCCTTCTAGGTCAACTTCATTTTTAGACATTTCTTCTTGCTCTTCTTCTGGAACAGCAATAATTGCTGCCATGAAGAGTGTTTCATCTATTTCATCAGAAGATTCTTCTGATGCACTATCTGTTATTCCGGTAATTAGACTCCTTTTCTTAAGAGTACTTTTCTTGTTAGTGTTAAAAGGTTTTTTATTATATTGTTTTCTATTATCCTCTTGTTCACTGTCAAGTTCTAAATTAGGACACTTTGCTGCATAATGTCCTATTTTTCCACAGTTGAAGCATTTAAAAGGTAATTTTCCTTTTATATCTACCTGAGCCTCTTCTAAGTTTACTAACAAAAATAGATTCATCTTCACTGATATTTTCAGTTTCATGACTGGTTTCATTTTTCTTTTTCATAGTTTTAAAAGCTGCTTCCTTAATTTCTTTACTGGGATTTTCATTTTCCATTCTCATTTCATATGCAGTAAAAACTCTAAGAATAGAATCAATAGTTATTGTCTTTGGGTCTTTATCTTCAACCACAGAGGTTTTGGAGTCATATTTGGGAGTTAGGGTCCGTAAGACCTTTTTAACTACAGTTATCTCTTCTAGTTTCTGCATTAGACCTCTAATACTATTAACAGTTTCCTGAACTCTTTGAAGATATTCAGCTATCTTTTCATCATCTTTCATTCTTATTCTTTCAAACCTTTCTCTAAGAGCTTGTAACTTAGCTTCTTTAATGCTTTCATCTCCTTCATAAATATTTGAAAGTTTATCCCAAATACTTTTAGCTGTAGCACATTCCATAACTTTGTTTAAGACTTCATTAGTCAATCCACAAAAAATAGCACTAGCAGCTTTTGAGTCACAATCAAGGGCCTTTTTTTCATCAGCATTAGATGATTTTCCTGTAATAGTACATCTAGTTTCAGTGGCTTCCCAGACATCATATCCTAAATCTTTGATATGACGAGTCATTCTATATTTCCAGAAAGTATAATCTGTACCATCAAATAATGGTGCTTTGGATGAGGAAAGACCATCTTGGAAAGACATGGTTACAACTCAACCAGGAATCCCCTTAGGCTGATTAGACCTTATAGACAAAGGGTTTGGCTCTGATACCACTTGTTAGAGTGGTAAGGATACTGAGAGGGGGGGTGAATCAGTATCTAGAAATCTTTTTACTCTTAGTGAAGAATATTGCAGATTTGTATTCCACTTAAATATATCCAACTGAATTGATCAAATGCATAAGACCATAGTATAAACTAAATCAAAATGATTATGTGTAAGTATGAAAACTGAAATATTCAACAACGGATTGAAAGCATACCACATAAAATAAAGACACAGAGATTTGTCCTGAGTGGAAATGCCCAGGCATAAAACCACTCGAAAAAATGCCTCACTGGCTTAAAATCTCATTGATTAGTGTGCCTCACTGGCTTACAATCTCACTGAATACTGTGCCTCACTGGCTTACAAGTTGCCTCACTGACATACTTATAAAAAAATTACAATTGTTTGAATAATTTTCATACAGAGGGATACTCTGTTTCTCTTAAAATCATATATTGTCAACAATGTATGAGCAGGATACACAGAAGCACATACATCATTCACACTATATCATTTATATATACATCATTTTACATTCTGTCAAAAACATTCTGTTTTCCTGCAGATAGTTTCATAACTATAAATTGAAAACCAATAACAACAGTTTACAATTGCACCTTCGTTTATCAAAAGAATGATCAACCTCTTGCCATGTTAACAACATGACAGGTAAAGAGTAAAATTGAAAAACTGTTCGAAACACATTAAAGGAGATGTAACCGTTAACCCTTGATAGGGTTAGAGAAAAACTGTCAGTTGCTCAAGTGAAACCCTAGGGCTTCAAAAACCCTAGTTAAATAACTGCCAAGAGTTTAATAATAAAAGAACCACATTACTGATAAGAAATAATTGATCAAACCGTGCAAGAATAAATAGAACAGTGGAGTGCCATTCGCAGAAATACAATCCAAAACAGGATTTCATTTCTCAAAGCCCTTAACATAACCATTAAATCAATTTAAAACAAATTGTAAGCACAACCCAGAACATATGTAATCTCTGCAAGAAAGATGAAACAAAATTTTAGACCATACTTACGGAAACTGATGACCAACAAGTCAAACTGTGATGCCAAGGTTTTTAGTCCAACTTTGTCACTTCTAGAGATACCTTGGACAATCAATAAGCAAAGATTCAAGCAACTTCTCCCTTGCAACCTCATGATTATAGCCAAACCATGATCAACTTTGTCACTTCACAAAGTCAACCTTCGAGCTCTCATTTCTTATTTGATAGATTCAACAGACTTTCCACAATTTTCCATGATTGCATTCCAAACCCTTATTAGATGCAGTGAAATGATGAAATGAAATGCCCAAACCAAACTTCATACCTTTTGAGTCCTTTAACCGGTTGTTCCGGTTTGCCCTAAAGAGGGCTCGAAATAAAAATAGAGGAATGACTTTTATTTCTGTAAATACTCTTCCAACAGGTCAAAACAACAAATACCCAATGCGTCAATATCATAAGCCCAATGAAAGAATAAACAATACAAAGTGGCTTAAAATGTTTGCCACCTAAACTAAGGGTTCACATAGATATTTACTAGGAAATGCCATTTGGTGCCAAAAACAAAGACTTGTCACTTTGCCATGTAATGAAGTATCACATGATGCTTGGGTACATTAAAACATATAACTTGCCACTTTATGTCACTTTATGCGATAGCCTTGAAATAGTCTTAGACATCAATATCCTTGCAAAGCACATTACGCCAAGTCGAAAATCAAAATAGAAAATGCTGACCCGAAACAGAAACGGCGCCAAGTTTGATATCATTGCCAAAATGCCAACCGGGACATTACTGCCAAAATGCCAATTGGGGTAACAGACTCAACATCCATCATCTACACATTCCCATTGTGTGACAAAATGTTGTCTTTGGAACACGGTATAGAGCTCAATAAAAAATTAAATACAATTGAAAGTGGATCTCATCAATACTGTTGTGACTCATGATTGGATTACATGCAAAAGGGACACGAATTGTTTGACACATGTAGTTAGTTGGTCGAGGGTTATTTTGTTAGTTGCCGTTGCACCAAAAGATCGACCTCTTAATGCTCGATACAACCACTTGACTTAACAAGCATGGGAGGCGATTAAGCCCTTGTCGCAAACCACCGCAGTGCAGCGCTGAATAAGGAGACCAAGGGTCACACCTTGCAACAATCCCCCCAGCGCAAGCGCGGGGTTTGAACCCGTGACCTCAGCTCTGATACCAATTGTTAGCTGTCGTTGCACCAAAAGATCGACCTCTTAATGCCCGATACAACCACTTGACTTAACAAGCACGGGAGGCAGTTAAGTCCTTGTTGCAAACCACCGCAGCGCAACGCTGAACAAGGAGACCAAGGGTCACACCTTGCAACATATTTGGTGGCAAGATGGCTATGCTCACGCTGCTCTTCATTGCACTGAACTATCAAAGCTAATATAACTTCTTTTACTACCTATATTTTTGGGCTGAAGAGTTTAGTCAGTTGGGGACCCTGTACTAAAACCACATAACCGATTAAAAAATATTACAAGTGTCTGGCTTAACTTATAGTTGCAAAAGTAATCAACAATGGAGGATGGAGAACAACCCATTTGGCTGACTTCAATCACAGATGATAGTGATAGAATTTTTTTCCTTACAATTACAACTACTAAATCTTTTGTTGTGCTCTTATAGATAATAAGTAAATAAGTGCTCTCACACCACCATAGATATTTTTCATAGGAGCCATTACCTGGTGTATTGGTCTAAAATTCTAATTCCAATTTGAAACCCTCTTTCTACTATAGTTTCATAATCTGTATGGTGAGCATAAAGTGCTCCCACATGCCCTTTGAGACAAAATGTTAGATGACTATAAATTTACATTTTGATAATCAACATTTGAAAAAATAAACTTTACTATATAGGTGAAATCATGGTTCATGTCATGATAGTCGATGTTTTTTCCCAAAGCATAATACTAGACGATAGCACCACAAAAGATATATCATTCTACAATATTATATAATATTAATTTTTTTAACAATCATTTTTAAAACACTTTATTTATTTTACATTGTTATTTGCCTTCAATTTTCCCAAAGATTACACCAAGTATTTTTTATTTTTTCCAACATAAATTAGTCAGAGTATCAATGATATAAGGCATCGAAAGGGGCTGAGGGTAGTGAAATGATACAATCTTCTATTTACAGTATAATGTATTAAGAAAAGAGAAGAGTTGGGGATGTTGGTACGTATATAGATTAAACTATATGTGTAAGAAAAACTGTTTTATTTTTTCATCTTTTTAAATAACTCTTTTATCTGTGTATAATGTCTCTCAACTAAACATTTTACTGAAATCCAATAAGATGGTACTTCTAGCTCACTCCAACAATTTTTTGGTTATTCTAAATTTGGAATATTTTAATGTTCTATAATGAACAGCTTTACCATTTAGAGTACAAACCATTTTCATATATATAGTCAGACAATAAAAGAAAAACGAATACTTTGTTTCATTGTTTTATGAAAATGTCCTATTTTACTTTTTATTAACTAAAAAGATAGTACAATATTCTAAAAAAGGTCAGTGGTAAGAAGTATACCCTCAAAGTCTAAGCAGGGTGACATCCAAAACAAAGATGAAATGTGATCTCATTTTAAGAGTGCCTTTGCATTGTTTATCTTTTTTTTACCATATAGATGCTTATATAATTTGTTCTCATTTGTGCAGAATATTTGGTCCAACCACCTATATTTTCTTTCTTCCGTTCTTCCTGTTATAGCATTTAGCAAACAACTAGAAAATTGGGTACACAAATATGCTTTGCTCTTCATCATGCATTACTATTAAAAAATTGTCTTTTTTTCATTTTTTCTCATTGTAAAGCCACCAGTGATGATTTGAGATCTTCTTTGTAAAGATTTTCTTTTCATTCTAAATGCATAGTTATTATTATGTAGCTATATTAAACATGTGACATTGAACTCAAACTTATGTACTTAAAACAACATAAATTAAGCAAAAAAAATAAGTTTCTGTTTGGGTTTGAGTTGGCAGTTCACCATTTTTTTACTTAGATTCAAATGCTAGAATTTTTTTAAC
The DNA here is from genome assembly GCA_027924645.1 of Cunninghamia lanceolata. NCBI lineage: Eukaryota > Viridiplantae > Streptophyta > Pinopsida > Cupressales > Cupressaceae > Cunninghamia > Cunninghamia lanceolata. Next base: position 6,130,927 of record BSBN01001038.1, on the reverse strand, counting down.
CACAAAACCAACACAATAATCCCTACTTCATATGACATGTTAACAATGGCCCGACTGCTGTGGTCATAGTTTCCCGAATTAGGAGTGGAATCGACCAATGACAACGAAAGAGCTAAAAAAATTCACAGAGAAACAACTTTTAACATAGAATAAATTTAGTAGTTCCAGATTTTCATTAACATATTGGTGGAAACAAAGCACCAAACAGATATTGCATCACTCCTTGACAACAATGAGAATGATGCCTTCAAAAAAGGAAGAGACAAGTACAAAACTTCAACTTGAGCACAAAGCTGAAATTGGACAGAGTGTACCTCCTTCCGCATTTTAGAATAAAAGCGTGAAAGAATGGTTTGCCAAATTAATATATGCAGGAATATCTATGAATGGAGATTCGGATCACTCTGTAGCTATATTTAAAAAATACATCTAAAGTACGCCGAGAAGTATCCATCTCGAGGCCCATTTGAATCAATTTTAAATATAAAATAAGTGCTTAATTGGATGACTGTGACCATTAATTAGCTATTGGCTATAAATCTTAAGTGCTTAATTTTAAATATCATTAATTTTTTTTATATTGTTTTAAGCATATGCTACCATTATTTTTTCATTTATTACAATTTTAATTTAAAATAATTTAATTAAATTACGCATTGGATCCATCTCGGCGTACTTTAGATATATTTGTCTTTAAATATAGCTATACTAGTTTCTATAAGTAATTATAGGTACAACAATGAGAACAAACTTAAAACCTACTTGTAATTAGTGAGATTTCCCACCACCAAGACACTTTCCCTTGGAAACTTTCAAATTCTATCAGAAGTATTTCAATTCAACCACACCCACTAAAATAATCCAACCATAGGTACCAGTGGTCAAGTAGGCAAAAAAGAGATCAAACAAAATAATCCAAACATGCTAAAACTGTACAAGACACTTCTAACAAATTTTTCACTTTCTTCTAAAAATTATAGCGTGTCCATTGAACCTATGGGTCCAATTGCTAGTTATTTAATTGTAGAATGATATATGACATTTATTCTCCACTAAGCACCTTTGTTCACTAGTTTTTCAAATATAGTTATTTAATTTTGATACTTTATCTCATATTAGCAAGTCAATAAACTTTTTTTAAATAATGATTAGCAACTACTTTTGATGTATTAAATTTTTATAGATTACTTACAACTACAACTTCAAACCTGTTAGGCTTCTCTATTAACTCAATACTACTTTCGAATTTATAGGACATAAGACATTCCATAGGTATAAATTATAATAGAAGGAATGCATGGAGACATTTAATTGTTTTAATTATTTAATTAGCCTAATACATATGTAACTAGTATTTTCCCTTACAGTTCCGTTGCAAAGAGAATCAGAAAAACCCCATTACATAAGCGTTTTCTCAATTCAAAGGTCAGTCGACCCTGGTTGGAATCTCTTGAGCGCGGAAAGTGAAAATTTAATTTGTGCAATGACGGAAGACTCGGGTTCAGCGGAGGAAACCGCAGCACAACGGAGGGAAAGACTGAAAGCCCTGAGGGAGGCTCAACAGCTCTTAGATTCGGAACCTCCTCAACCTCTACTTCAACCTCAGCCTCAACCTCAACCTCAACCTCAACCTCAACCTCAACAACAAACCGATCCTCAGCCAGAGGAGGAAGAAGAACAAGATGGGTATGTATGTTTCTGTATCTAATTCTCTTTTCCTTCATTTATAACCACCTATGAAATAATTGATAAAAAAAAAAGAGTTTGAAATATGTTGTGAATGTTCCGTTAACGCCAAACGAGCATCCATTCATTTTTTTCTAGTTGATAGGGTTAGGGTTTCTTTGTAGGGGTTTCTCTTCATTTGTCAGGACGTATGAATTGACACTTTCAAAATTGTGAATCCCTTCATGCTAAATTAAGCCAGCTTATTCAAAGTTTGTTAAGGCATATGGTGAAACTATTCCGGTGGAAATCTCAAAACCCTATACGCACAAGGCCTTGAATAGTCCCTTTACAATGAAACAGTATCCATATGTTTTTCTTCAGAGTGGCAAGGGTAGGGTTTTCAAATCAAAGTCTCTCTAAATTTGCCCGCAATTGAGAACTGTCACTTAAAATTTTGCGGCTTTCTCTGATATGTGAATTAAATATTTTAAATTAGTGTGCGGGCAATTTATTAATGTATAATGTGGCAAAAGTATGCCAATAAGCATGTCAAAACCTTCAAATAATGTTATATTTTTATTCTAGTTGAAAGGGTTACAATTAATTCTCTCTCTTCCTCTCTCTTTTGTGTGTGTGTGTGTGCACGCCCGTGCTCTCGAAACTTACATTTTTCTAGAAATATGTAGACCAGCGCTATGGCAAAATGGTGCCATTGAAATCCTTTTAGTGCTAGAAATGTTGAGACTAGTGCTGAAACGATACCCTTGCATTTTTCTTTTTGGCTGCCAGGGATAGGTTTAGGTTTATGGAGCTCAGGAATCATTAATATACATATATCCCTTTACACATTCAAAATGGCTCTTAGAATTGTCGTACCCTGTAAATGATATATTACTGTAAGGGGCCTCGTCGGACTCTTGATATTGCTTTTGTTTGAATTGTTTATCATGTTCATTGTTTATATTAGTATTACAGACCTTTTGCCAAGGTCTGTAATATATTATATTCATGGTTTGATGGCAAAACTTTCTTTTTGTTGTCCGATCCATTATTTTGGAAATTTCTGGTTGGAGCCTACACCAATACAAGTGCTTGAAAAAATGTTGTATTTCTGCTGGTGATATACTCTCCTTTCTTTGGTTGCTTTGGGGAGCTATTTTTATGCCCCTGTGGAAATATGTTTGGATACTGTCAAAATAAAAGGAGTAGAAAAAATTAATTCAAGCCTGAGTTATAAATATTAAATTGTTAATCACAGAACAGAGATAGCTGTAACTGTGTAATAGTTGATTGAGCTTTCAAAACATTGCTATTTTAAATTTTCCAACTCAGTCAATTGTAACCCTCACCTGCTGCCTTTTAAGATACAGTAAATGCAATATCAAGCTTAGAACACTATTCATAATAGAAGCCATGTCCAAGGGGTTTCGATTTTCCCAAATTGCCCAGGCACGGCCAACATCAACATCGTGACTTTTGCACAGAAAGGATGTCTAATAATGCTTGAACCTGGCTCATCTTCATGCAAATTGTTATGGCCAGATGTTCTCAGTTTCAAGTTGTAACTAGGATCTGTTATTATACTCTGCAGAGTAGCAAAAATCTTTCTCAGGAATAAACTAGCAAACCAAAAGATAAAGTTTTTTTCAATTAATCAGGATTCGATTGGGAAAAAATGGGCAAAATTTTGGGTTAGGGTTAGGGGAAAAATCAGGTTAGGGTTAGGGTTTTTGAAAAATTGCAGCAGAATGAATAAAATAGAAAAAATGCTTAATTTGTGTTTTAATGGCGATTTTTGTGCACATTTTTTGGTAAAAGAGCATTGACCTGAGTGTTTCCAAAAATTGCAAGTTTTTTGTTGAAAAAGGCAGTAAACCCCACAAGCACTGATGTATCCGGTTTCTGCGACTATGAATTATTACTTTGTTAGTAATGATAATACTGTAAGGAACTAGGCCTCAGTTTCAGGTGGCCACTAAGATGCCTTATCATGCGCTGTTAGTGATGAAAATACTGTAACAAGCTAGGAAAAGTAGGAGCGTATATACTGGATCTTAAAAAGCATTGGAGAGGGTATTGTAAGGAGGTAAGGCATATGAATATGTACATAAATTAGTAATTACTAATTTTCTTGATAGAGAAGATAGAATGATTTATATGGAGAATGAAATAGATGTTAATAGATCTTTTACTTCGAAAGTTGTTTGCATCGTGATGCAGCAGGCTGAACTGAGCTTGTGATTCACTTGTAATTTGCCTATTCATCAGCTATAGATTCAATTGATAAAAATTTACAACGGGGCCTCTAATTTGGATCAGGATTTAATACTAATAATCTTTAAAATATAGAGTACAATGATTGATTCATGTAATGGAATTAAGGTCTTAGTGAACATAATGGTATGCATTTTTATTCAGGTGGATTTTGAATAGCCTTGTTGCAATTTGCTCATTCAAAATACCCAATTTGCAGGAAGCTAGACATGAAATTCCGGAATTATCTCCCTCGAGATAAGAAACTTCAGCAGAACAGAATAGCTCCGCCAGCCCTGCCCAAATTTGATGATCCAGCAGCTACTGCTCCACCAGTCTCAAATGGGACAGAGGTATCAAAGAATCCATGTACTTAATCCTATTTTATGAAAATTTTAACAAAGGCAATTAAATCTGTGCTATTTGGCAGTTCTTGTTATGCTCTAGCCAACTTGGATGCTTATTTAAAAATGTGCAGGATCCAATTGTCAACATAGCTCCAAAAAAACCAAATTGGGATCTTCGTAGGGATGTGCAGAAGAAGTTGGACAAGCTTGACAGGCGAACCCAGAGGGCCATAATTGAGCTTATGCGTAAGTTCATAATCAGGCTAATCTATCAAAAAAAAAAGTCAATGTAGATTAGCTGTTTTAAATCTCTAAGGTTGTAGATTAGTTGAGATTAGAGATGTTTTGCAGCACTGATTAGAGTTACTCAAACATGCTTAACAGTACCTGTTGAGGCATTGTAGTATTCTTTCTTTTCCTCCACCTAGAGATATGTCAGTTGAGTATAAATTTCAGAATCTCAACTAATGAGTTTCCTTATCGCCTCCCCTAAGATGCATGTTTTTCTTTTATAGAACTCTCTGTTTGTTATTTGTGTAGCATCCAAAAATTAAAAATCATCTGTGAAACATTTGTTTACCCACTTGAGTTTGCTTACCAACACCATCAGAATAAAAGGTGAAAAAGACGTGGCGTCTGTCATAGGTGGGTTGAGCATTTCATGTGTTTTACAGAAACAGTAATGTATTCTTCATGCATGGGCAAAGATCAGCAAATGTAATACCAGTAAACCATTCTCAGTCCTCACACCATGCAGATTTACTTATTTATCCTTGCAATGTCTAAACAACTTTAACTGTCTAATTGATTCTTAACAAATTTGGTATCAACTTTTGTTATTGGTTGCCAACTGCTAGCCCTTACTAGCAAGGCATGTTAGTTTTTAAAATTTTAAACCACGTAAAGGGCCCATTAATTATTGGACGGCAGTCCTCACTTCCTCAATACAATAGTAGTTATTTGAGAAGCCAACTACCTCTTCACACTTCTATAAGATCGCTGAATCATGGTTAGTCAACTCCTCTGCCTATTTACATCTAGCTGCATCACCATAGTGGGGTTGGGTTGCCAACCTTTTTAAACTGATGTATAAAGTACACATGAACTTGTTATTTTACTCATGACAAGAATAAAAGACTGAAAATCAAACATGGATGTTGGAACATGTTGTTGCCACTTGTTAATGAATGTTTGAATTGATTGTATGTGAGTTCTCATCAGGTCTGCAAACAATTGGATTACGGCTTTTTTTTATTGCTGTTTTAAACAATGAACGTGTCTTAATTTTTGTAGTGTTTGATATGTAAGTTCTTAATTGTGCAGAGGAAGAGGAAAAACGCAGGCAAGAGGCTGCTGAACAAATAAATCAAGATGTAGAGGAAGATTAAGCAATTTCGTTTGGTCTTTAACAACACGGGAGTTGGTAGATTTTTGGTAGATTTTTATGTGGATATAGAAATCTTAAACAGCTTCAATGTTGTAAGCAGGAGTAGGGGTGGTCTTCAATAATGGTTAAAGGTTGTTCTGGATTATAAAATCAAAATATTCCCAAGTATAACAGGTAAGGAAACATTTGGAAGCGAATACATGTGAGCAATCTGTGAATGAAAAGATACCCCAGCAGTAAATGTTCTTTCCGGTACAATCTGACCCTCTTCCAAAGTTTTGTATCGAGAGTTTTAGAATTTCAAGATCAGAATGAACAGATTGACATTTATAAATAAATCCAAGTGTCAACAGGATGAGAAACACTGTTGTGAAATTTCGGACTGGCTCATTTTTATTGTGTTGTATGGATGTTAAATGTTATTATTCATTCAAGGGATATTCTGCCTTAACTTTATAATTTGGTGTGCTAAAACCTGATCAATGTAATGAAATATATAACAAAGGTCAAGTTGTGCTTGAACTGTTTCTTTTGTGGTTTAAGCCACTAAAGAATCTCTTAAGCTATTCTAGGTGAAGTTTCATTGTAGAGGTGCGCCATCAAATGCTGAGATCTCATAAAACATTAGAGACAGTCCAACTGCAATGTCCATCCCTATGGAAGTCAAGGTATTAGTAGAATATTGACAACCGATCAAATATGTTTAAGGATAATAGGAAGTTCTATACCTAAATTAAAATTAAAAGAATAGTTACAACCATGCTAAATATTTGAGTAATACATTAGGGATGTGGTCCAGTAGTAAGTCCTTGGTAGGAATACGGATCTGACTGCCAAGAGATAGATGGCTCGAAAACATACACAATACGTGGAGGAATATGGTGAATATGGTGGACGAATCTTAAAAGAAGGCTACAATAATGGGTAGAATAATTTGTTCTTTTCTCGTTTGCATAAGAAGTTGAACAAAATGTGAAGGAATATGGAGGAGCCTTAAAAGAATGCGAAATAGGTAGACTGCATTTTTTTGCTCGTTCGCATGCATTCTGGGAAGGTGCTTTGTTTTTGCCCGACTCGTGTACAATTTTATTATTATTTAATGTTTTAGTGGAAATTATTAACTATATTTCAATTTTTATGTTTAGATATTTTTTTATTAAGGGTAAATTTTGAAAGGGCCCAAACCCTTCTATAAAGACAAGATCAGATACAAAATTGAAGCCCAACAATTAACCATGAAATCACTATAAGGATCGATAATGTTGTAAGGTTTACAACTACAAGCACAACACTAACAATAGAGAAACAACTCACATAAATGAGACTCAAACAAATTGCATAAGACATGTTGCTTTAAATAAGGCTAGTCAAGCGGCTTAAAATTGTAGAGCTCAAAGCTTTGAACACTAGCAACAACCTTGCCTATTGAATTGTTGAAGCAGATTTCCTTCCTAACCGATCTTGTGTTTTTAATTGCCAAGCTCAAATCTGATGAATTCAAATGGCACCTTGTAAACTTCATGCTAGATGATCTCTTGGGCTCAAATCGTCCATTTTTCTTTTTGCCTTGACTGATGATGGTTAGTAAAGAGAAGATAGGACTACTCGTGACGAGCTAGTAGGACCCTTTGGATCTCCACCACCTTCATTCTTTGGAGCTTGTTGAAGAATAGAGAACTTATCTCCATCGAATGACGAAATGGGCCATCGACTCGTTAGGTTCTTGTTTCATGGTAAAAAATTCTCGGATCCTTGTCTTTACGAGTTTGTTCATGTCGAAAGCCATGACAAACTCTCCTTTTAACTATCTGAACGAGTGTATCGAGGCCTCTGGCAGGGGATAATACCGATCCAGGGCTATTCCTTCTAGTGTGTTTGGGAAGATTTTTGTGACGACCCCATCCCAAGGGAGGAGTTCTCTTATAGCGATTGTATATGCCTTGATGTGTGAGTTAGCGTCTCCTTCCCCTTTGAACTTGGGAGATCCGATAATGGTTGCGGTAATAGAACACTTCTTATAGCCATGTGGAGCAACTCTTTTAAATACTCCAAGTATGTGCCCAAAAAGGCACTTTGCGATTGTGGAGTTGATAACATTAACCCCATGGGTGGGCTTTGATAACCTAATGCTATTGCCTGATTTGCTTGATTTCCCTGTATTGCTTGAGTGTTTTGAATAGGAGGATTTCTATTTGGGAACATGTCGTTACTCCCATTTCGTGAGTAGTAGTTGAGGTAAGGGGGATTTTGATATGCCCATTGTCTTGTTCAACTCTAATGTGTTCATGCAATTTCTATCTTCTCTCTAGGAGGTGTTGTTTTGCTTCTAGAGTCCTAATTCTCTGCACTAATGTTGCAATGAGATCTGTCAGTGTAGGACCTCTTGGCACTTCCTCGTTTCGAATGTTGTCATGATTTTGCGCTTCTTCTTGCATAGCATTTTCATGTTGCTCTTCTTGTAAAGCAACTTTCAAGGCCTCTTGTAAATTTCTCTCGAGTCTTCTTACGTCATCATCAAGATGAGTACTAGAATTGCTTGTAGAGGATTGCTCCATGTGATGGATTTCTAACCTCATTTGTATTCTTCTTGCTTTATGAGGCATGTTTGGAATTACAAGATTATGTTCCCATGTGGGATTATTGAATGATAGAGAACATCTAGGTTCTCTTATGTCGAAACAATTAGACTGGTGCATTTGGATCAGGTGGCACATACCTATTGAAAGAGGGAGTTTCCGATTCCCTTGAGGGAATATTCCCTAAGTTTAAATATGGTTTCATCATATTCGGAGGTGTCGTAAACACCATAGAATAAATGGAACAAGTGAAGGTGAAGATGACAGGAGCGGAAGCAGCAAAGACAACGAAGATAGATGCGAAAGAAGAATGGCCAAACGTTGCAAGGACACGCAAAAAGCACAACAAAATTTTTTGCTCCACGTTAGGTTCACCAAAATATGTACACTTAAAAACATGACTTGGTAACCTGGGGGAGTTGAGTCAGCTTTGGCGTGCACAAGGACCCCTCTCCTTGCCACAGGGCGAACCTCCATGTCACTCTCGCTCTCGTGGAAGTAGCCAGTCGAGAGGAGGCGAGACACGGGGGCGGTCTGGTTCGCTTGAGAGCTGGACTTCGTGGAGAGTGGTTGGCCGGTCCTAGGGCCTTTCTTGTGTGTTGATTTTGATCTAATGTTCTGTGACTGTTGTGGTTGAAATAACTATATGACCCGAAGGCTCACTAGTCACTGTTCCCCTGTTTGGATTCCAAAGATTCCAACATTGCGTAGGTTGATAGTTATTTTCGTTAATTCTTTTGTTGAGTTGGAGTTCTTCAAATTGTTAGATGATGACTTATGTTTGGTATATCCTCAACCCATGTTGTTGTTCCTAGATCGTTTGTTGATCGCATTGTTGTCTAGGGTGAGTTTGCCCAATCTCTTCGAGAATTGCCCTCACCCACTTGCCTCTAAGCCCAGGGCACATCCGTGAGCCCAAACCGAGAGAGAATTGGTTGGAGTTAACCTTGATTGGACTTAGGGTTTGATTTAGGATTTGTTGACCTAAGGTTTGACTTTGTGTTGACATTGTGTTGACCTTGTATTGGAATCAATAGTTTGTGATCGTTCTGTGATGCTAATGTTTTTGTGTTTTTTTTTGGTTTTTGGATGCATGCAAGCCTATATGAGTGCAAAACAATATTTTTGTGCTTTTTTAGATCTTTATGAAAACAAAGTGCTTTTTCTAATCTAGGAATTGAAATATGTATGCAAATTTAGTATGTAGTTAACTAATGCAATTTGATCTATGTTTTTGTTTGATTTTCTAGATTTTTGGAACAATTACTCTAGGAAAATGAAGTTATTTTGGAAACAAACTAATCTAAAGAACTTAGAAAGAAAACTAATCTAACAATGCAAATCCTATTTTGCTTATCAAGGAAATTGCAATATTAAATTACTATTCCCAAGAGCAAAATTAGATTTTCTAATTACTATATTAAAAAAAAAACACTAAGAACCTAGAATATGAGATGGGTGAGCCTCCACTACCCTCATAAATCCTTGTGTCGGAAACCTCTTTGTCTTCTTGTAGCAGCGGGGATATATCCTTTTGGTAACAACAAGAAAGGGAATGCAAAAGAGCTTTTGAAAACTTGAAACGTGAGCTCAATGTGAGCTTGTGAGCACTATGGCTTGCAATTTGGGCAACGTATCGACACGATGTGAATCTTTTTGCAAAGCTTAGATGAGATAACAATGAAAGAAAAAGGCTTGAATGTCCCATATGAGCATATAGATGCTAGTTGGAGAGCAAAAACCTACAAAGACTGGATACACAAATGAAATTGCCTCCCTTTGTGCTTGAGGGAGGGGGGTATTTATAGGTTGAAAGAGGCTATGAGAAGTGGGAGAGAATGGAGAGTTAAATCCCTTGATTGGAGAGTTAACTTAGAAGACCAAGGAGTGATCTGGGCTAATTAGGGAGTGATCAAGCCAATATAGCTTATCATTGAAGAAGAAATGGAGTTAACAAGAATGCATGAGTTGACAAGTTGAGATAAAAATGAGCTAATTATGCATGCTTGGAGGCTTGGAATAGCTAACTCTATGTTTAGACCAAAAACTCATGCAAATAGGAAGAAAAATGGGTCAAAATGGAGCTTTTTCGCATCCAAAACTCAAGTTCTTTCGCTTCTACCCTTTCACCAGTCCAGGTCACCTGGGGGCGAGGGGAGGTCCTGGTTTGGAAAGCGGGGTTAGAGATTGTTAGTTAGGGGAAAAGGAGGTGAACTGCCTCTAAAAACTATTTGAAAGGGGGTCAAAATCCAAATCTCCACTTGCAAAAGTCAAATCTCCTAGGGGAGATTTGAGTTGGTTGACCAAAATTGAAAACTGAAAGTTGGAGATGGCATGGGAGGTCTTCTAGAGGGCTCCTAGGGGTGGGAATGGATGAAAAACACTAGGGAAAGGTCAAAACACAACAAGAATATGAATACAAGGCTTAGGGACGAAGTCACAAGCACATGAAATGGGAATTAACAAGTGTCAAAAGGCGTCGAAAGCGGGGAGAAGGTTAGCACGACAAAGGGAAAACAACAAGAGGAGGAAAAACCCAAATGCTACCAATAGAATCGCTATTTGAGGGCATTATTTCACACTTACATGCACGTGACAAGGATTGTGAGTCATCATCGGGGTCCTCGTGGACGTTGTGCGTGATTTTGGTGCTTACAGAATTCAATGTCTTTTTTTTGCTTGATGAACGCTTTTGACCGAAGCTATGAACGGTGAGGCCACAACACGGGGGACATCATCCCTTGGCATTAACACCTGATGTGAATGCCTGCATCAATGCTGGAGGTTCAAACCCACGAGCTCATTGGCCCAGCGAAGGCCCATAGTCTGCAAGCACAACAACCCAACGAAGGCGCAAGACCTATAAGCACGTTAGCCTAGCGAAGGCACAAGCCTGCGAGCTCTTTGGCCCAGTGGGGTTTTAACCCTAGTGGCTGCCACTACAACTAAGCGACTTGACCACTGAACCACACCCTTAACGACTTGACTTCAATGCCTTTTACAAATCCTTGAATACTGAGTATATACTGAAACTACAGTTTTGACACAATACCAAGTGAAATTATCAGCACCACTATGAAGTACACGAAAAACATGCAGTTTCAAAAAAGAATTGCCTTGATTCGAGGTCGTATGTAAAAGTTATGTAGCATTGAAGTTCTCAAAATGAGAATTGCATAGTATCACCAATGAGAATCTGTAAATTTTGGAAAATCTTGGCATTAAAATCAGAAACCAACTATAGTGGTGTGGAGAGAACGAAAAATTAGCCCAAATAAAAAAATTGCACTAAAAAGGTCGTGAGCCCGAGATATAATCCTTCAAAGTTGGCCTTCAAAATTCAACCTACCAACAGAGAGGGGGTAGAGAGAAAAAATTCTCTTGACACCAAATTTAGCAGAACTGCTACTAACTTTGGTGAAATCACCAAAAATAGAAGCCTTCCAAATAAATTTATCCTTTGCTAGAAAAGAGAATCTCTAGCTAATTAAAAGTACTGCTAAAAGTGGCATAATTGCTAGATCCACCACCAAAAATAGAGTAAAAGACAAATTACATGCCAAATTTGATGGCATATCAAGGGCACACAAGTTGAAGAGGTCTCATAGTTCTCAAGGCGAAGAGGCCAAACTGTAGAAGGAAGTAAAAAACATAAAAAATAAATTAAAACATGTGTTGGGGGCTTAAGCCTCGCCCCACAAACCACTTTAAAGTGGGTGGCGGCCTCTTAAGGAGGTATGTGCCCTATGAAGACCTCTCAATAGAGGCTATGACCTCTATAATGGGGCATAGGCCCTGTGATGGGCAATACACCTTGCAGGGTTTGCGTACCAAAAAATTTGTTTTTTTACATTTTTTTTACATCTCTTTTTACAATAAAAAACTATGATGATTTTTTTTAATAATTTTTTTGAATAGAATCATAGAAAATATCAAATATTTTTTGAATTTTTTTTACCTTTTGTCTTGAACTATGTGCAGGGGGGTCATACGGCTCCCTCTGCAAATTGTTTTTGCCTCTCTAGACAACTTTGCCCAAAATTGATGATTTGACAGTTGATCTTAATGGTTTTAGGCCTTCTAGACGCAATGGTTGAGTCTGTTTAGCCTCATAATACTTTGAAAGATCAGAGACCCACTGGATTTGGCATGCACCTTCAAACTTCAAACCCTCGCAAATCTGACTTTCAGTGTCCAATTAGATGAAATGAAAGGTAGATCTGACTATCTCAACTGCTATGGACTCAATGGTGAACTTAGAATGTCTCCAGGAAGTTCCAAATAAACCTGCAAATGGCAAGTCAAGAAAAGCACCCCCAAGAAATTGGTGTTTTCTCCACACTTTTCTGATTCTCTAGATCATCCAAGGATGCAAGAGAAGAGCATACTCATGTGATTTGAAAAATAAATAGCTCTACACTTCCAGATCTAAAATATTGCTAACCGAAAAATAAAAGTATTAAAATGATGTGAAGGATGGCGCTTTGCGGAGCTCTGGTGCAAGCTAGGGCCTGCGTGCCCTAGCTAGCTTCGTTTAGGCTTCTGCGTGCGATTGGTGGGCTTTTTCTACTCGCGGGGGAGTTGTTCTGTGTTTGCAGGGGTCTGGAGGGGTTTGGGCAGGGGTGTGAGCTCCTCCTCTTCGTGGCTGGGCGCTGTTCTGGCCGCTGTCTGGTGCGTGGGTCGCTTGGACGGGGGGTGCGTGGCGGTTGGGGCACTTGGGCCGACTGGCTTGCCTCCTTCCCTCTTCTGTCTGGTGCTTGGGCTCTTTTAGCCATGGAGAATCAGGGTTTTGCTTCTTCCCTGGATTTGGAGATGGTAGATCCATCCTCTCTGATGCATACTAGTAACAAGGATCGGACTAAGTTTCCTCTTTCTGGAGAGGGTACCTCCTCTTCAAAAGGGTCGCTTCGAATTAAAAAAGTAAATGGATGTTTGGAGAGATCGGAAGATAGACTAGTTTTGGTTATTCAACCTGAGCAAGTTTCAGAGGATGTTGATTACTGGTGCAAGCATGCTCTTATTTGCAAATTTTTGGGCCTTCGTCTTTCTCTTCCCGTGTTGGAATCCTGGGCACGTCGGGTTTGGAACCCTGAAGGAGATATGGAGATTCTTTTAGCGGCTAATAACTATTTTTTGGTTATTTTTTCAAGCATGTCGGACAGGCATAGGGCTATTGAAGGTGGCCCTTATTTCTTTAACCAGGTTGGGCTCTTCATCAAGCCTTGGCATACGGGCTTCAACTCTGCTGAAGAGATCCCTTTGTGGGTGCCTGTGTGGGTTCGCTTGCCGAGGCTTCCGTTGGAATTCTAGAGGGAAGATATCCTCCATTCAATCTCTTTGTTTCTTGGGAAACCTGTTGGATCGGCTTCACAGACTCAAGATCGTAAGGTAATTTCTTTTGCTCGTATTTGTGTTGAAGTTGATTTGAATAATCCATTACCAGACTCTATGAAAATTTGCATGGGTTCTTCCTCCTGGATCCAACAGCTAGATTACGAAACCCTACCATTCAGATGCAGAATTTGCCAGAGTATGGTCATCTACACCACAGATGTCCCAGATTGAAATCTTCCCCCATGTCTGCCTCTGGACCTCCTAGGATGGACAAGGGGAAAGCTCCAGTGTTGGATGGGCCTGTTGATAAGGAGGGATTTATCCCAGTTAATTCCTGGAATAAAGGTAAAGGCAAGAAGAGATCTTGGATGGATAGATAGAATGATGGCACATTTAATAGGTTTGAGGTTCTTGATAGCATAGTCCAAGAAGATGATATTCCGATTGAGCTTTCCTCTGGGGTTAAAGGTTAGGAAGAGATTCAGGAGGTGGATGCAAAGGAGGAGCTGATTTTATTGTCAAGGGTTCATCAGGCTTGTTAGTCGGCTTTGGACTTGCCTCCTCAAGTTCAGAATATTGGTGGCCTCTAGGAGTCACAATTTTCGGTGGGTACTGCTGGTTCGGCTCCTTGCCCCCAAGTTACGAAGGGATTTGCGGATCCTGTGAGGGTGCTAAGGCTCTTCCTGCCTTAGGTTTGCATCAAAAATCTTTTAAAAAGGGGCCTCTAGATAAACAGTCAAGGAGTGGAAGGAAGACTGATCAAGAGAAGGTTAAGATTATGGGTGATACTTTGGTTGAGTCCGGGTCTGTGAAACCCATTGATTTCCACTTCTCCCACCCCCCTAAATTAGTTTTATCTTGGAATGTAAGGGGGTTGAACAGCATCCCTAGACAAAAGGCTGTTCGCAGATTAATTGAGTCTCAGGGTTCGGATGTGGTCTTTATACAGGAAACCAAGCTTACAGTGGATGGTTTGAATAATTGTGCTCTGTGTATCTGGTCCCAAGGCTACTGGCAGGGGGTGGGGGCGTTGGGCAGTTCTGGGGGGGTGGCTTGCTTCTGGAACCCGAGGAAAGTTTCCCCCTTATGGTGGGTTTCTAGTTGGTCTTCCATCTCTATGGTTGCCTCCATTTTTGAAACTGGCAAAAGATGCCTTTTCTCTAATATTTATGCTCCTACTGATCTTCCAGGTAAGACTCATCTTTGGGATCATATCAATTTTGTCTGTTCTCTGGACCTGTTTCTCCCATGGATGTTGGCTGGTGACTTTAATGTTGTTATTAGTATGGAGGGAAAACGAGGAGGGTTAGCTAGGCTTGATCCTTCTTCTCTTTTGCTCAGAGATAATATTGGTTTCCTTAACCTTGTTGATGTGAAGCCAATCAATGGAATTTTTACTTGGAATAACAGGAGGTGTGGTGATGAGGCTATCTCAGAACGGCTAGATAGATTTCTGGTTTCCTGTTATTGGATGAGCAGTAGGTGGACTACCAGTTCTGAAATCCTGGATTGGAGGGGATCCAATCACTGGCCTATCAAACTCTGTGTCTCCTCTTATGGGGTCACTAAAAATCCTTCTTTCAAATTTCAATTGATGTGGTTACAGGATCAATCTCTTCGGGATCTTGTGCTGGATTGGTGGTACGAAGGGCTTCCTGCCCATGGGACGGCCATGTACACTTTTAGTAAACGGCTTCAACATGTGAAGTATAGGCTTAAGAGGTGGAATTATCAATGTTTTGGGAACCTGCATGCTCAGAAGCTTGCTGCTCAGTCCAAGCTGGATAGTGTCACTCGTTAGATTCGTGACCATGGGCTATCTTCTGACCTTCTGAATGCTGAGTCCCTGGCCCTCCAGGGCTTAGAAGAGTGGGAGCTTCAGGTGGAGATTTTCTAGAAGCAAAAATCTCGGATTGATTGGCTTCAGGAGGGGGACAGGAACACAGCTTTTTTTCATAACTCGGTTAAGGCCCGTAGGCAGGGGAACTCTATTTCCACTCTTGTCTCGAGTAATGGGACTCAACTCTCGTCCTGTGGTGAAATTTCCAGGGAAGCTGTCAACTATTTTTCTAATCTTTTTTCTAGGGAGGATATTGCTGCTAGATCTGAGGAGAGGGCTATCTTGGATTGTATTCCTTGCTTGGTCTCGGATGAGATGAATAGGGCTCTTCTGTGTCCAATCTTGTTACCTGAGTTGGAGAAAGTTGTGTTTAGTATGAAAAAAGGCAAAGCTCCTGGCCCAGATGGGTTTTCGATTGAGTTCTTCCAGGAATTTTGGGAAATAATAAAGTCTGATCTCCTTGAGGTGGTTCAGGAATCTCTTAGGAACAAACAAATGCTTAAGTCTTTGAATTCTACTTTTCTGGCTCTCATACCTAAGAAGGAGGGGGCTAATCGGATGGATCAGTTTAGGCCTATTGCTTTATGCAATGTCGTCTACAAGATCATTACCAAGTTGATTGCTGAGAGACTCAAACCCCTCCTTGGTGCTTTGATTTCTACTGAGCAAGGAGGTTTTGTGGAAGGGAGACAAATTTTGGATGGTGTCGTGATTGCTACGGAGGTTATTCACTCTATGGCTTCCTCTAAGGAGAAGGCGATGTTCATTAAGCTTGACATGGCTAAAGCTTATGATCGGGTGAGCTGGGAGTTTCTTCAGAATATCCTCTTGGCCTTTGGCTTTAACGAGGAATGGGTGAGCTGGGTTCTCAGTTGTGTAA
Organism: Cunninghamia lanceolata; assembly: GCA_027924645.1. NCBI lineage: Eukaryota > Viridiplantae > Streptophyta > Pinopsida > Cupressales > Cupressaceae > Cunninghamia > Cunninghamia lanceolata. The sequence goes on along the minus strand of BSBN01001038.1, from coordinate 6,114,642 downwards.
CCTCGTCCTCCTTCTCTGTTCTTATTAATGGGGATTCTTCAGATTGGTTTAGTGCTTCTCGGGGACTTCGGTAAGGGGACCCTCTGTCCTTGTATCTTTTCATTATCATGGCAGAGGGTCTTGGTAGATTTATTAAATCTCAGGTGCAGTTGGGTCTTCTTCACGGTTGGAGCTGGAACAATGATCTCCCTCCCTGTTCTCACCTTCAATTTGTGGATAATACTGGACTGATGGGCTTGGCTAGAATTAGTGAGGCAGTGAACTTCAGGAGAACTTTAGACATCTACTTGAGAGCTTCTGGTCAAAGTATTAATGATGATAAATCTTCCATTTATTTCTTTAATACTCCTCGTCTCATTCAGAACAGGATTGCCAGGATTCTTAGATTCCAAATTGGTTCTCTTCCCCTAATGTACCTGGGGATTCCTTTGGCTCTGGGATCTTAGCGTAGAGATTTTTGGCAGGGGATTTTGGATAAGTTTCGGAGTAAGGTTAGTCATTGGACTTACAGATGGCTCTCTTCTGTTGGTAGAGTGCTTCTCCTAAAAGCTGTGGTGCAGTCTCTCCCTATTTACAGGTGTTGTGTGCAGATTCCTCCTGCCTCCTTTGTGAGGGATTTTGATGCTCTTTCCCGGCAATTCCTTTGGTCGGGTAACCTTCTTTCCTCGAAATGGAGTTTAGTCAAGTGGGAGTCTATCTGTAGGCCGAAGCATGTTGGGGGCCTTGGCCTTATGTTTGTGGCTCTTGTGGTTACGGCTTTGGCGGCTAAGCTGTACTGAAGATGGTGCAACAACCAAGATCAGGATTGGGCCAAGATTCTCGCTTGCAAGTAGTTCCTGGGGTTGAGAGCCGGGATGTGCCATGGATTGCTTTGTTGGGCAAAGGTTCTTGCATTTGGGATACTCTTAAGAAGGGAGCTCAGCTTGTTCAGAATGGTCTCTTCTGGATCTGTAATAATGGCTCTGATGCTCTTTTTTGGCTAGACTCTTGGGATGGCCACCCTCCCATTCTGTCTAGTTTCCCTCAGCTTCTGCCTCTTTGCTAGATGTTCTCTGATGCTGGTTGGACTAAGGTGGAGCATTTTAGAACAGTTAAGCGTATTGGTCAACTGGAGGTGTCTTACTGGAAGGATCCGCAGGAGTGCCCTGTGGGTGGCTCTGATGAGGATCGTGCTGCTTTGTGTAAGGTCTTGGAGGGCAAGTTTTGCAGCTCTTTGAATGAGAGGGACAAGTTGGCTTGGAGCCCTAGCCCAAAAGGGAATTACACTGTTGCTCAAGGTTATGCTATGCTTGATAGGAATTTACATGGTCCTACTGAGGTGCCATGGTGGAGGAAGGTTTGGAACAACTTTTCTTGGCCCAAGTGTAACTTCTTTTTATGGTTGGTTGCCCAGAGGAAATGTCTCACTTGGGAGAATCTTCGTAAATGGGGGTTTCAGGGACCTTCCATTTGTTTTCTTTGTTTGTGCAGTGAAGAATGTTCTTCCCACTTGTTCTTTCACTGCCCCTTTTCTCGTGAGATTTGGCACAGATGGTGGGAGGCTTGGCATCATGGGTGCATTCATGCTTCCTCTCTTATTGAGTTTTGGGAGAGCCTAGGCAGGTCTCCTGTGAAGACGCCTTTTCTTCAGGTGGCCTGGTTCATTGGGCCTATTTTCATTCTTTGGAACCTTTGGATGGAAAGGAACCGTAGAGTTTTTTGTGATTCCAGATTGGATACTGGTCAACTGTGGACGAAGATTATTAGTAGGCTTCAGGAGACTATTTTTGCTAAATGTGATATGTCTGACAGTATTGATCCTGGGGATGTTGCGGTTGTGCGGGATCTGAGCCTGGGTGTTAATAGTAGGGGTTGCCGTACTGGTATTATGCCCTGTCATGTCAAGAAATGGGTCTGTCGTGATGGGAAGTGGGCACCTCCTCCAGATGGAGTCTTGAAGATTAATATTGATGGATCTTCTCGTGGGAATCTTGGGCATGCTGGTATTGGGGGTATTGGTAGAAGTAAAGATGGGGATGTTTTTTGCTTCTCTATCTGCAAAGGGCATTACTCTAATAACCTGATGGAGGCCCTTGCTATTAAGATTGCTGTTGAGCGGGGTTGCTCTCTTGGTTGGAGGAGGATTATCTGTGAGTCTGACTCTTAGATTGTTGTGGATATGTTGAACAACCAGAGATTGGATGGTGTTAGTTGGCATTTAGCTTTGATGGTCAGACAGATTTTAAGTGTTTGCAGTTCCTTGGAATCTGTCTCTTTCTGTCACATCCCTAGAGAATGGAACAGCGTGGCCGACTGCTTGGCGAAGTGGGCCTCGGAGAATGGGGATGGTTGGGATATCAGTGGTAGGAATGAGTTACGTTCTGATTATTTGGGGATTCTGGAGAGATTTTTATTAGAAGACAGGACTATGTAGTGTTGTTGTTTGTTTGTTGACTATTCTCCTTTCTGATTAGCCTGTGGCTCTTGCCTTGTATCTCGCTTTGGATTGAATAAATTTTTTTCCCCTTTTTAAAAAAAATAAAAAAATAAAAAAATATTGCTAACCCACAAATTACAACCGCTCTAATACCATGTAATATTTGGATGAAAAGCCACCCAAGAATGCAAATGAATGAAGGAAAGCAAATACAGAAATCAAATAGGAGCCAAATAAACTATATTCAACTCAATAGAATGCAAAGAATATAATGAAAAATGAGATGCTCATATGAGAGTGATGGGTGAGTTTATATATGATTTACCACCCGAGACTAAACACACTACCTATGTGGGATAAATGAAAAAGTCACTAAGTATACTTAACCTAGTGTGAAAAGAGCTAAGTGGAGAATCTAGCTAGGAAATGAACTAGTTAGGAAATATACCCTACTCACACTAACAATACCATATTGTTCTACATTATTCTTAATCTTTACAAAAGTCCCATTTACTATCCCTTGGAGCACATAGAGTCCCTCATCCATATAAGAACCCAACCTTCCAAACCCATTGATTAACCTCTTAGAACTTGAGATGCAAGCAAGGGCAATCCTATGCCTTGCCACATAAGAATGGACAAAGAAGTTCTTGCTCCTCAACTGAAGCCTATATTGATTATTGAACCTAAAATAAATATCATCCCTCATATGCAATTAGGGACTACCAAAAATTAAATTGCATATCTCTAATGGAAAAACATCAAACACAACTTCATTTTGATACTCTAAATGTAGGATAAATTTCAACTTACATTGCTTATTAACCTTCATATCTACACCATGTTGCATTTGCCCCTAATAGTATGGATGGGTGTGTGACACAACCTCTAGGATTGATTCATTAACTAATATGAAAGAAATGAGATTGGACTATGAACATGAGTCAAAGAAGTAGTTAACTTCTTACCATTCACCTACACTCTTGCTTGAAACAACTGGATAAGCTCCTCTTCACCATGAGAGATTATGCTTTTCTTCAAACTAACCTTCTTGAGCATGGCACAAGAAACATGCCTTTCTTCATCTGAGGAGGTCTTTGGCTTCCTGTTGCTAGATTCCTTTTCCAACACAGACTCACTATGATTTTTTGAATCATAGATTTTGCAAGGGTGTGCTTCCCAATATTGTATAACAATGCGCCCTTTCTAATCTCAAAAGAAGCAATCGATGGAAGATTTCTTCTTCCTATCCCTTGTCTTCTTTCTTGGACTCCTTGAACCTCTCCTTCATTTGCAAGTTCCTTTGGGTCTATCTCCTCTCCTAGGCGATGTTTTTCACTCCCCTTGAATGCTTCTCCCATTTTCTTCTAATTGTTTATTGTTTGATGCCTCCTTACTAATACTCAAATGGTCATGGAACTCTCTACAACCTTCTCCACCTTAGAGCTATTGGTCCATCTTCTAAGTCTCTAATTTTTCCTCTTAAGGGGAAACAAAATTCCCTAAAGAAGTCTTTGCTATGAACACCTCTATTTAGGTTTCTACATCATGCATGGAGGATTCTCTTTCCCTCTCCACTCCTTTAAAGTAACTCACATTCTTGCCAACATCTCATCTTTGGCATACATTTCTTCTTGCATCTCTTCCAAAATGCCTACTAGGGATGTTGGGTCACTCTCTATCTGAGCTTTCTCTTCCTTCAACCTCCAATTCTCCTCTCAACAAATCTAATTATCTTTTTTTAATGCTAAAGTATACTCTTATTATATTTCCCCATGGTTGGACCTTACCAACCACAAAACCCTACTATTCCAAAATGAGACAAACAACTAAACCAAGTTGTTAGTAAACCCAAGCGCAAGGAATAATGGATCTGATGCCATTTGGTTTATAAATAGGGGGGTTGTACCACACTCTAATCCTATAACAATGGATTTGATTTGATTCTAATATCTCAATTACTCTACAACTTGCATTTAATTCAATTAATAATGGGTGACTATAAATTCAATGTAAATTATTCACGTAAATAGAGCTATTAAACATTGACAATGTAGAAAATAACTAAATAAACATGTACAAATCTAGAAAAACACATTTAATCTAGAGAAAATCCAATTAGTATAAAAAACTATAGTCTAGGAAGAAAATACTTCATGTTCCACTATGCAAAAAGGAAGTATAGAGGTTTTACAATGAAGCTCCGCATGCATTAATAAAGCTCACAAATACCTCAACCAACATTTGCATGTTGTTCTAGACTTGCATGCACATGCCATGTCTTCCAAAAATGGCTCTACATAGGTCATCGACCATCCATATATCCTTCTCACAAGCATGGAGAGAGGATCTAAAACAATCCTTAGCCTCCCCATAGTTAGAATCCAAAAGATCAAACACCAAAAATCAAAGACCACAATTTTTGGAATGCCAAAAGCCACTCTTTTAGGTGTTTTAATTAAAAATGGCAATTTCCATCATTTATGATGATGCTATTAAGATTTAGATTCTTGTAAGATGTTTATTTTCCACCTAGGGTGATTAGAAACCTTTAACAAGATTCCAAAAGTACCCAACAATCATTTAAGTGAATTAAAATCAACACTCCCCTATTGTATCAAACTTGCACACACACGCTATGTCTTCCAAAAATGGCTCTACACACCATCAACCATCTTTCTAACCTTCTTTTATGCATGGATATAGGTTCTAAAATATCCGTTAGTTGCCTCACAATTAAAATCTAGAAGATCAAATGCCAAAAACCAAAGATCACCATTTTTAGAATGCCAAAAGTTACTCTTTTTGGTGTTTTTAATTAAACATGGTAATTTTTTGTCATTTATGATGTTGTTAAGATTTGGATGCTTGTAAGATGTTTATTTGTCACCTAGGATGATTAGAAACCTTAAAAAAGATACCAAAAAGATCAACCAAGCATTTAAATGACTAAAAATCATGTCAAAATAACTTTGGCATAAAGCTATGTGACTTTGGTAGCAACTACAATATCTTTAACAACCTTCCTAGAGCCATATCTTTTGCATACAAACTCGAAACATGATGCCATTTTTAAAAAATACATAGAATTTTGAGAGGAACACAAATATGCAAATATTCCACCTTTGACTCCATTAGCCACTATTTTTGGCCCTACAATAGTCTTACATACTCATGACATGCTTGAAATGGTCCAAATGTCAAAAATATATCTAAACCACTTAATCAATTTCAAATCACACCTCCCTAACCAGGGAGCTTTTAGTCCCCAAAAGCCTTATGATGCCACTTAAATCAAATTGAAGACCTCTCAACCTTTCTATTTTATGAGTCCCCTTATTATGGCCTGGTATCACCCAAGCCCACTCTATTTTGTTAAGTAAATGTGAAATAGTCATATACAACAACCTATCTCTTAATGGTTTCACTCACTACATCAACAAAATAGAAAGGTAAAGTTATTCCCGCCTCTATGGTTACCTTCTTCAACTCATGGTCCTCTTTCTTCTCAACTTGTACATGCCCAACAATGTATGAGAGTCCTACACCTTGTTCTACATCATTCTAAAGATTTACAAAAGTCCCATTTATTACCTCTTGGTGCACATAGAATCCCTCATCTATTGTAGAACCCATCCTTCCAAAACCATCGACTAATCTCTTAGAATTTGAGGTGCTAGCAAGAGCAATCCTATGCCTTCCCACATAAGAATGGACAAAGAAGTTCTTGCTCCTCAACTGAAGCCTATATTGATTATTGCACCTAAAATAAATATCATCCCTCATATACAAGTAGGGACTACCAAAAATTAAATTGCATCTCTCTAATGGAAAAACATAAAACACAACTTCATTTTGATACTTTGAATGTAGGACACATGCTGACTTACATTGCTTGCTAACCTTTATATCTACACCATGTTGCACTCAGCCCAAAGAGTTTGGATGGGCATGTGGCACAACCTCTAGGTTTGATTCATTAACTAGTATGGAAGAAATGAGATTGGACTACGAACATGAGTCAAATAAGTAGTTAACTTCTTACCATTCACCTACACTCTTGTTTGGAACAATTGGATATGCTCCTCTTCACCATGAGACCTTTTGCTTTTCTTCAAACTAACCTTCTTGAACATGGCACAAAAAATATGCCCTTCTTCATCTAAGGAGGTCTTTGGCTTCCTGTTGCTAGATTCATTTTCCAACACATAGACTCACTCTAATTCCTCAAACCATAGATTTTACAAGGGTGTGCTTCCCAACATTGTACCATAATGTGCCCTTTCTGATCACAAAAGAAGCACTTGATGGAAGATTTCTTCTTCATATCCCTTGTCTTATTTCTTGGACTCCTTGAACCTCTCCTTCGATTGCAAGTTCCTTTGGTTCTATCGCCTCTCCTAGGAGAGGTTTTGCACTCACCTTAAATGTTTCTCTCATTTTCTTCTGGTTTTCCATTGTTTGATGCTTCCTTACTCATACTTGAATGGTCATGGAACTCTCTGCAGCCTTCTCCACCTTGGAGCTATTGGTCCATCTTCTAAGTCTCTAATTTTTCCTCTCGAGGGGAAACAAAAGTCCCTAAAGAAGTGTTTTCTATGCACACCTCTATTTGGGTTTCTACATCATGCATGGAGGATTCTCTTTTCCTCTCCACTCCTTCACTAGCAACCCACAATCTTGCCAACATCTCATCTTTGGCATGTATTTCTTCTTACATCTCTTTCAAAATGCTTACTAGGGACTGTGGATCACTCTCTAATTGAGATTTCTCTTCTTTCAACCTCCAGTTCTCCTCTCAAAAAATCTAATTATCTATTTTTAATGCTAAAAGTCTACACTTATTATAATTCCCCATGGTTGCACCTTACTAACCACAAAACCCTGAAATTCCAAAATGACACAAACAACTAAACTAAGTTGTTAGGAAACCCAAGCACAAGGAATAATTACTATGATGCCATTTGATTTATAAATAGGGTGGTTGTACCACACTCTATTCCTATAGAAACAAATTTAATTTGATACCAATATCTCAAATACTCTATAACTTGCATTTAATCCAATTAATAATGGATGAAGTACAACTTTAGTGTGTAAATTATTCACTTAAATAGAGATATTAAACATCAACAATGTAGAAAATAATTAAATAAACATGTACAAATCTAAAAAAACACATTTAATCTAGAGAAAATCAAATTTAGCTAAAAACTATAGTCTAAGAAGCAAATACTTCCCTTCCCACTATGTAAAAAGTAAGTATCGAGATTTTACAATAAACAAAAATACTCTCAGCAAGCTCCACATGCATTAATAAAGCTCACAAATATCTCAACTAACACTTTCATGTTGTTTTAGACTTGCATGCACATGCCATGTATTCCAAAAATGGCTCTACACATCATCAACCATCCATCTGACCTTTTCCCAAGCATGGAGATAGGATCTAAAAAATCCCTTAACCTCCCCATAGTCAAAGTCCAAGAGATCAAACACCCAAAACCAAAGATCACAATTTTTGGAATGCTAAAAGCCACTCTTTTGGGTGTTTTTAATTAAAAATGGCAATTTGCATCATTTATGAGGTTTCTGTTAAGATTTGGATTCTTGTAAGATGTTTATTTTCTACTTAGGGTGATTAGAAACCTTTAACAAGATTCTAAAAAGATCCAACAATCATTTAAATGAATTAAAATCACATGTGCCAAAAGCAATTCAGGAAAAAACTATGTGACTTTGACAACAATTGCAACAACTTCAACAACAAACTTCCCAAAGCCATATCTTTTGCACATGAACTTAAAATGCAATGCCATTTTTTGAAATTGCATAGAATTTTGAGAGGAACATGAATATGTAGAAGTATTCCACCTTTGACTCCATTTGACAACTATTTTGGCCTTGCACCAATATTGCACACTCATGACATGATCCAAATGGTCCAAATGTCAAAATAGATTTAAACCACTTAATTAGTTTTAGACCAACATGTGTAGGCTCCTCTAAGGTAACAAATTCTCTAGATCCCTTGGTTTGATTTTTGCATGATGATCACCAAAAGTGCTAGAAATTCATTGATATAAAGGAGGATAATTCAACAAATCTCACTCACATTTACATACAGTGGTACATAACTCTAAAAATGAATGACACAACATACAATACACAAATGGCTCTTGAATATTGGGAGTAGACCATCCATAAATATGTTTGAAGTTCATCATCATCTATGGTATAACTCATGTTAGTAACCAAGGCTTGAAATTACAATATGTAATCTTTAATTAGCTCTTTTATTCTTGTTTGCAATGTATTAGGTCAACATGTCTTAGGCCCAATAATATAATGAAAATGTTTACTGAAAGCACTAGCCAAATCCTCATAGGAAGTTATAAAAGCATGTGGTAATGAATAAAACCATGTAAGTGCATAACCACTTAAGCTTATTGGAAGCAATCTAGCAATCAATTATCTTCATAAAAATAAGGGAGGCACATAATATGGAATTATTGTAAATGTCGTAATGGATAATCTTTACCATCATACTTTGAAATAAAAGGTGCCACAAGTCCTCTTGGTATAGGATAAGTCAAAATGTCATGTGCCAAGGAAATGTGTGATATCAATTTGATAGGATCTTTCTATTTATATGTTTGCTCATAATCATCAATTTACTTTCTAGGTTGACCATCTCAGTAATGAGATAGTTCACATAAAGGGCAATGTTACTCTCAACATGTCTCATACCCTATATGTATGCATATCATATATAATAGCGGGATAGGACATGAAGGATATATCATCAATGAATGGTACATTATCATCATGTTGTTCATTATGATTAAGTATGTATAAGTCATGTGTTTGTTTAGTAGGACATGTATAAGAAAGAATGAAAGGACCCAAAGGAGGATCTCCATCAAAACGTTGTATGTCATCATATGATTAATAGAGAAAATCCATGGGATCAACTAAGGGCGGGCCACTAGAAGGGGAAGAATGAGAATCATGGGGGGAAACTTGGTTTAGGGTCCATAGTAAAGTGATCTATAAAATCACATGATACAACATGGAACGATGTATAAGAAGCATGACATGAAGTAAACCATTGTTTAACTCTATCAATCAAAATATCACTAAAGGCATGTGTCAAAATACAATCATTGTGTATAGAAGCATATTATGAAAATAAGAATGATCTAAAATGCAACTTTGCATCTTCAATTCCACTAAATAACTCTATCACAGGTGTATTAATAGAATGGCCATTGTAAACCACATCATCATGAAACATAGTCATCATGAGAGGAAAAACAAGTATCACTATGTGCATTGCTAAACACATCAACAATAAACCATGAGCCAACATGATAGAGGAGAAAGATCATCATGAGCTACATGGGGGGTAATGACCTCATGTGAAAGTGAATAAAGTGTATCATGCATAGGCATATCACTAGTGATAGAAGAAGTATAATCATAAATCTCATCAGTAGGATGATCATCATAGACATGTAATCTCAAAAATTAACAAGTATATCACTAGGTATGAAAGAAGGTGCATTATCATATGTAATTGAAGGTGAAACATATGTATCTACATCGTTGGACTCAAGAAAAGGAGAATTGAGAGAGGCATATGGAGGAGAATTTACAAATGTAAAAGAAAAGATATCATTAGATGGAGAAGGAATACACTCGCTAGGTATATCATCATAATGCTTATGCATACCAATATCACTAGTCATAGGGATAATAGAAGCAACATGAGGCTCATGTGCACATGAAGCAAGTGCATGTAAGACGAAAAGAAAAGTGAGCTAACTAGCTCTATGACAGAGGAAAAATCACATACATTATCGAATAAAAGCTCCATGGTGGTGCAGTCACGGTTAGGAGGGTCCACAAAGTGAACTGTCTAGGCCGTGCAGCTAGAGTAAACACAATGGAAACAATTCAAAGATAGAAACAAATGCAGATTTAGTCATTCAGTATATCATAGAATTCAAATACAAATTGGCCGACAACATGTAGGCTTATAATTAGGGCTCACAGGCTTGATTACGGAATGTAATCAATATATGGCTTTGAAGCTCCTTCGCACAAAATCCAAACTATCAAACTTAGAACTATCAATCACTATGCTAATTCTATTAACTGCTTTCCTAGGGATCTATTACATCAATATATATCAGCTCTGGAACATAAGTTTCCTCCACGTTGGCTAAGGAAGATCACAAACTCCAATGAAGAGCTATAATGTGTGTGTGAAGGGAAAATTGGAGTAAACATGAATAATCAATATATCAATATCAATAATACCCAAAACTCAACGAAAAAGGGAAATAATCAAGATCGAACAAACAAAGATGAAAAACCTTTGCAAACCTCAATACTTCATAGCTTTCGTTGATTGCCTATCTCAATCGATCTTGCATGTATGAATAAGGCCCTCAGAGAGTGCACTTCCTTGCTATTCCAAGATTGTCAATGGAGAATGGCTATGATAGTGCTTTGTAATGAAGATGAGCTTCACAACAATGGTAGTGATATGGTAACAAGTTGATCACAAGTAAAAAGGAATGATGTGGGTGCCAAAGGCGCGCTGTAATTCCTGTAGAGTAACAATACTGAAGGCTTGGATGAGGAAGCTTTGGAGGTAGAATCATGCTATGGGGTGGGGGACGTAGATGCTCTATTGTTGGGTATGATGTAATCAGGCTTTAAGCAGATAGAGTTGCAATGCTAAAAGTGTTGGCAAGAGACACTATATGGACTCATGAATGTTGTCATTGATGGCAACAAAGGTTATCCCTCACATCTACAAGACATGATAGGTTCTCACCGGAAGTTAGATTGAAGAAGTGTTGAGGTTCGGTAAGCAAGAACAGAGCAGTCAGTAAGGTCCGACAGACAGGTCCAGATCTCTCAGTAGAAGTATCCTAGTGAAGTGTGGATTTGGGGAAGTCATGAGGAGTATCTTGACTGATAGATTCCAAGGTTTGAGCCTCCGATGTGGAAAGGATAAAGAGATATGAATGCTTGAGTGTCGGGTTCCCAAGTGATAGTGTGAACAGAGGAAGAACTGACTGGCAGAACATCAGACATTATTCCGGATGTGTTACTAATGATGGAAAAGGTTCTTAAGGCATAAGTTATGTTTGGCCGACATAATTGATGACTTATACAAGTATATGATTGATCTGCATTACTTGATGTGCAAGGATTCAGCCGACAGATCAGAGTTTGAGGAAATTATTAACTGTTCTGGATGCCGACTAGAAAGGTGATGAAATCACTTTTGCATATATATATATGTAAGATGAATTTAGTTATGAGAAGTGTGTGATTTTGTGTAATGTACAATGAAAAGTAGTAGACCCGAATAAAAGCAGAAAGGAAGGTTCGGTATGTGAAAGGAGAGCAACACAAAAGAAGAGGAAAGATGAAGTGCAGCAGATCAGTGTACTGAGCCTAACCAGAACTGAACTCCAGCATATGTTGATGCTCCTTATCAGTTCAAGTATTGTATTACACTCTTTATAAATTGTAGACAATGTGTCTCTTGTAGGCAGTGTGCCTCTTGTGAGCAGTGTGGTCAGGCAGTGAGCCCTAATTGGCAAGTGCCATTTTTGTAATCCTATTCTTCTAACAGAGAATACAATCTTGGGTTAATCACCCCGTGGTTTTCTCCCTTAACAGGGTTTCCACGTCAAAAATATTGTGTCATGTGTATTTCCATTTCATGGTTATGTTTGCTTGTTTGAATTGGTGCTACACTAATTAGTAAGAAAGTTCAGAAAGCTGAAATATTTAAGATAACTAATTCACCCCCCCCTCTTAGTTATCAACAATTGGTATCAGAGCCAAGTTCCTCCTAATAGAGTCTAACAGCTTGAGGAAGATCTGGGAATTCTAATGGATGTATATGGGTTAAGGGGGCAACTCAAGACTGTCCTTGATGATCTTGAGCAGTCAAACTCTGAAGTCAATGAATTAAAGGAAAGACTAAAATAGGCTGATGATTTCATGAGAGAACTAAAAGACAAATTAAGTCTCTCTATGAAAAAGAGAAAGGAGCTACTTTAGTAATTGGCAAATCAAGGTGAATCCAATGATACAAATGAAGATCTGAAGGAGAAAACCAAGTTATGTGAAAAGTTATCAAAAGAAATCATTATGGTAAGACATGAAATGGAATCAGGAGTTATGAAGTTTACCCAAGAGGTTGAAGAGAAAAGAAAAACTGAAGATGATCTAAGACAATCCCTCAAGAAGAAATCAGAAGATTGCCACGAGATGGATAGAATTATCAGACATCTTGAATCTGATCTTGAAGATGCTAAAGATAATGAAGAAAAACTTGAGGATCAAATTATCTCTCTTAAAAGGGATCTTCAAACAGCAAATGAATATAAAGAGAAATTCAAGATAAGTTCTGCTCAACTTGAAGTTCTTCTTGAAAGTCAAAAGAGGGTAGATGACAAGTGTGGTCTGGGATATGAGAAAGGAGAAAGCTCCGGATCCAGTAAGAAGAATCTTAGATCAGAAAATCCAAGGAATAGGCCTAGAAGACCTTCGGTAAGACAACGTAATGCTCAAAGATATCCACCCTTCAATGGATATTTCCACAACTGCAATAACTTTGGTCATAAAGCTAATCAGTGCAGAAAGAGAATAAATTAGACCAATACATCCTTTTCCGGACAGTGTTTTAACTGCAAAAAGTATGGTCACAAATCTCATGAATGCAGAAATATGCAGATAAACAATTCATTTAATGGTAGATGCTTTGCATGCAATAGAATGGGTCATATGGCTAATCAATGCAGATCAAGAGGATATCAATCAAATATGCAAAGAAATGTTATTTGTTATAATTGCAATAGATCCGGTCATATTGCAAAATTCTGTAGAAGCAAGAATCAGGACAAAAGAGGTCCGGTATATCATAATCAGAATCAAGATAAGGGAAAACAAAAAGTGAATGCGGATGAAGTTCAAAGTGAGATGAACAAGATTTGGGTGAAGAAAAGTACAGAGAATGTAGGGGATGGATCCGCACCAGACTCTGGTGTTGATATTCCTTCCAAAAATTAAAAAGTGAGCTCTGGCTCAGGGGGAGACATAAAGAAAACCTTGTTCCCCTAGCCAGTCAATTGGTGCCGGAACTGGCACAAGACGAGCTGCAGATTAAAGGGTTCATAAGAGAAACATCCAAATAAACTATGGTTAAGATTTGGAAGATCCAGAAGATGTTTAAGATCAAGATTGATCCAGTTCTTCAAGCCATCCGAATAAGGCAAACCAAAATGACTTAGGTCGAGCATTTATTGCAACAAGGAATTAGGGTTTTTATATAGAAATATAAGGTCTCTCTTGGTCATCATTTGCACATTCACATTCGAGGAAAAAGAGAAAAGGAGCTCTGCAACAAAACTCCCCCAAAGATCAAGATGATTTTTTCAAATCAATTCAGATTTCATCGTTTTCCCTAAACAGCGTAAAAAGGTATTCTCCGTTCATGATATTTCTTAGTAGAATTCTTGATGATGGATACTCCGAATATAGTAAAGATCTCTGATAGGCCCCGCCCTGAATTTAAGAAACATCCATACAAATCATTGGAGGTAGATCCCCTAGGAGCATTCTCTAGTGTTCCACATGGTGTTTTGCACACAGAAGATATTAGGGTTTACATACACGCAAATATTGAAGAGTTTGGGGAATTCAAACTAAGAGATGTCTATCACAAATAATTGACAGACGATGCTTTTGAGCTTAAACCAGAATATAAGGGCATCCAGGAGAAACATTTTGATCAGTTCATTCATTTCCCTTGCTTTGAAGAAGATGAATGGGTCCGGTATGTGTTGAGTAGGGTACATGACAACTTTCTATGGATGAACAGACCTTGCAAAATTACCAAGGAGGCAATTAGGGCAGTAACTGGTTTACACTCCTCTGGAGGAATACTTGTCCTCAAATATGTCAAAAACAACATTGTAACTGAGGCCATCGGATCAAAATTTGATAAGAGGGCAATGACCATTGAAGATATTACTGACCCGGATATCAAGTTTGCATCTATGATAATAGGATACAAGATATATCACTCCAATAGGGAGAATTCAGTATCTGAAACTGCAGTATATACTGCCTATGAGATGCTGAGAAAGAATGCAAAATATGATCTCTGTGAACTTATTTTGAGCCAATTAATGGAAAACATACAGAAGATCAAAAAGGACAAGAAGAACTCCTTTAAATATGGTGGACTAATATTATGTTTATTTTTCTACTTCATGAATGAGTTGCCTGGATCAAATGGATGGGTATGGCAAAATCACAAACTGGTAGCAATTCAGATCAGAGATTACTTGCATGAACTTGGGGATGCTAAGGCAAGGAATACAGCTCTGTGGGGTTACTTCAAGCACTTTCAAAATACAATGCAAATCAGAGAAAGAATCCCCAAATTAGTAGTTGAGAAATACAAGGATACAGTGTGCTTCATGGTAGACACTGATCAATGCCTAATGGAGGCAGTAGAGCCAAGGACAGTATGGATCATGCCTATGGGGTATGAAGTTGATGAACAAATTATAGAGCTTCATGTTCAACACATGCTCAGTCAGCCAAAGAACCCAAAAGCAGAAAGATTTGGAACCTTTGAAGAACTAAGTGTGAAAATTCATACAGAGCTAAGGCAGCCAGAGATCAAGAGGAAAGTGAGAAAAGAAGTAGAAGATGTTGCCAAAGGCTTTGGCATCTCAAAGGAGGCACTTGATGCTAGCAGGAAAAAGATGGAAAGCGCTGAGGAAGAGAAGAAGAAGGCAGAAAAGAAAAATGAGGAAAGTGTTCTGACAAAACCTTCCACCCGGACCATATCATCAAAGAGATCTGCACCTACCACTGCCAAAGGCTCAAGAACATCAAAACCGGAAGCACAATCATCCAGCAAAGGAGAGAAAAGAACAAAGATAAAAGCTACAAGAGCTTATGCCAGTCAAATGGATGAAGAGGAGACTGAATCTGATGAAGAAATCAGGAAAATGAAGAAAAAGAAGAAAACATCCGGTGAACCCTCTACCGGACAGAAGGAAGAAGAAAAGATAGAGGAATATGTTGAAAAACCCACTCTTCACATTGATGACATAATCAAATCAGTCATAGTGGACGGAAATCTTCAGCCAATGGTTGAGTTCTATGATGATTATGGTGAAGCAGATCAGAAAATATTGCAAGATGCCATAGTCAGGTACCCAAATATCTACAACAAAACATTTATTGAAATTATATCTCTAGTCCCTAAAAGCTTGGAGAAGGAACTAGAAACAAGAAAGAACAATGCCCAAGCCAAAGACCTAGAAATCCAGGAACAGATAGCAATTCAGCTATATCCTTCAATCGATCCCAAGACAATGAATATGGTATTCAAAGATTGTAAGGATGAGTTCAGGAGCAAAGCAAGGATGAATCAACTTATGCTTGGTGAGACTGACAAGGTAGCCAAGGACACAGAAGAGATTCTCCGGAAAGCCTTCAAAATATTTAATCTTCCTATTATAGAGGACTTGGGTACTGACCCCTCAACCACAAATGTTGCAGAAGAGCCTACTAAGAAAATGACAGAAGAGGTAATGAATATCGGTGCAGAAACAACTAAGGACTTGGAATCCTCTGCTCTGGAAGAGGTGGCCCATGAATAGACTAACATCACTCCTCCGGTTTCCCCTACTGACTTCGGATCCAAAGGAGAAGAAAGAGTAAAGGAGAAAGAAGCAGAGGTGAAGGGCAAAGAAGATATCAGTACAAAGGTTGTGGAAGGGGAGAAAGCTCCAAAAGATAGTTCTGTGACTGCAGAAGAAAAGAAGAATCTGTCTCTAGCAAGAGACACTGCAGAATCAGTCAAGGACTTTTTGACAAAAGCAACTATGGAGATTGATGAACCGAAATTACTAAAAGGGCCATTAGATTTTGACTCTCTATCTCTGGTACAAACAATGAAGATAGCTTCATTTGCAAATGTAAAGGCCAAAGAGAAACTACTGAAATCTCACATGGAAGACTGTGAGCTTATAGAGGTAGCATTCGGAGTGTTGGAAAAGATCATGCCATCTTTTTAGAAGGATCCCACAGCCTCCTCTTCTAGTAATCTTAAAACTCTAGTCAATAGTGTTAGCACACATTTTGATTCTCTAGAGAAATCAGCTGAGGAGAAGGTCAGGAAAGAGTTTTTGGATAAGAGATTCTTAGAGCTGCAAGGGATAATTTCAAATGACAGAAAAGTTATGGGTATTGGGATAAAAAGTTTGGAAAATGCCCTTAAGGATGGAGGTGATGTATACAAATTTTGTATATCCTGGTCTAAAACAACAGTGGAGATTGAGAAGAAAATGAAAGAACAGGAGGATAAACTGATAAAACTTTCTCAAAATTTTGATCCACTTACTACATCCATAATAAATCAAGAATGTCAAACGGTTGTAGTTTTGAATGAAATTAAGAAGCTTGAAAAAGAGAAGAAAAACAAAATCAGTAGGTTGAGTGAGCTCAGAGGGATAATTGTCCCTAAGTTAGAGGCCATGCATGAGGCCATAAACGAAGCTCAAATCACAACCCAGACCAATGATCCAACAGATCTAAAAAGGGCAGATGCATTTGCATTCCTGTTGAGCGGTCATATATCAATTTTGGATAGAATGAAGCAAAGTTGGGCTACAGAATTCCTTCAATTAAAAACAACTTTTGCAGACATACTTCAGTTTACGTAAGTATGCCATATGCATATACTTATGCAGACAAGTATAGTTAAAATTTTGAAAATTTTGGTGTGCAGACCCTACCCTTTGCCATTGATGTGAAAGGGGGAGTGAGGAGCAGTGAAAAATGAGGAATCCAACTAAGGGGGAGCTTCAGTAAATGTACATAGAGACAGAGCATCAGCCAAGGGGGAGTACAGTGTGACACTTAGTCATTTTTCACTAAGTGTTGCCATCAATGCCAAAGGGGGAGATTGTTGGCAAGAGACACTATATGGACTCATGAATGTTGTCATTGATGGCAACGAAGGTTATCCCTCACATCCACAATACATGATAGGTCATCACCGGAAGTCAGATTGAAGAAGTGTTGAGGTCTGGTAAGCAAGAACAGAGCAGTCAGTAAGGTCCGACAAACAGGTCCAGATCTCTCAGTAGAAGTATCCCAGTGAAGTGCAGATTTGGGAAAGTCATGAGGAGTATCTTGACTGATAGATTCCAGGGTTTGAGCCTCCGATGTGGAAAGGATAAAGAGATATGAATGCTTGAGTGTCGGGTTCCCAAGTGATAGTGTGAACAGAGGAAGAACTGATTCGCAGAACATCAGACTTTATTCCAGATGTGTTACTGATGATGGAAAAGGTTCTTAAAGCATAAGTTATGTTTGGCCGACTTAATTGATGACTTATACAAGTATATGATTGATCCGCATTATTTGATGTGCAAGGATTTAGCCGAAAGATCAGAGTTGGAGGAAATTATTAACTGTTCTAGATGCCGACTAGAAAGGTGATGAAATCACTTTTGCATATATATATGTAAGATGAATTTAGTTATGAGAAGTGTGTGATTTTGTGTAATGTACGATGAAAAGTAGTAGATCCGAATAAAAGTAGAAAGGAAGGTTCGGTATGTGAAAGGAGAGCAGCACAAAAGAAGAGGAAAGATGAAGTGTAGCAGATCAGTGTACTGAGCCTAATCGGAACTGAACTCTAGCATATGTTGATGCTCCTTATCAGTTCAAGTATTGTATTACACTCTTTATAAATTGTAGATAGTGTGTCTCTTGTAGGCAGTGTGCCTCTTGTGAGCAGTGTGCTTGGGCAGTGAGCCCTAATTGGCAAGTGTCATTTTTGTAATCCTATTCTTCTAACAGAGATTACAATCTTGGGTCAATCACCCCGTGGTTTTCTCCCTTAACAGGGTTTCCACGTCAAAAATATTGTGTCATGTGTATTTCCATTTCATGGTTATGTTTGCTTGTTTGAATTGGTGCTGCACTAGTTGGTAAGAAAGTTTAGAAAGCTGAAATATTTAAGATAACTGATTCACCCCCCTCTCAGTTATCAACAAAAAGGGGTTGGGATCACCTTGGATGGTGACTTGTTTGCCGTTATGAGGGAATTTTATGCATTGGTGGTAGGTAGAAGGCACAACTTTCATGGCATGAATTCATGGTCTACCTAGGAGAATGTTATAGGCTAGTTCCTTGTCTAGGACTTGGCAAACAACGTCCTTTATCACTGGTCCCACTTGTATTGGTAATACCACTGTTCCTTTAGTAGTTCTTTCCTCCTCATCATAGGCTTTAATAATGATCTTTTTCCTTGGATCCACCGCATTTTTAGAGAACCCCAATGGAAGGAATAGCTTGAGTGTGCAAATATTTAAACCGGCTCCTCCATCAATGAGAACCCTTTTGATACAGTGTTTATGGATGAGGCTGAGATACTGAGAGGTCATCCTATTCGGTGAACGATATGGTACTAGAGGAGGTTAGATTTCCTACCATGGCTTGTAACTTCTCTTGGGCCAAGTTCGTGGGCACAGTCATTTCCACTAGGGTTTTATCGAGAATCTCTTTGTGGGAAGGAGACATACGCAACAACTCTAAGATAGATATGTGGGGCAGGATTTTTTCAAAGTTGGTCTATGACACTATACTGATGGAAGTTGGACTAAGAATGTGATGACCTTGGAGGGAGGGTGTTCAACGTGACCTTACCACTATGGGTGATGATGCTGCAATCAGTTTTGTTGGGTCCTGATTGTTGGTTGGGCGTGACCACATTTATTTGTGGGATGTGCTCTGATATGTAGTTGATGGTATAATTGAATAACATACTAGCATAGTTAGCATTATTATTCCCGTTATTCTCATTTTACCTGTTGCGGTTGTTATTGTTGTTTCCGTTGTTGTTGTTGTTGTACGACCTGTCATGGTTGAAGAGTGAATCCTTGTATGCCACATGCGTCTCGTTCGAGGTATGTTGTTGAGCACCTACTTGATTTTGGTCAAGTATGTCTTGAATGACATGTTTGAGATGGATACAATTGTTGGTCGTATGGCCTTTTCCTCTATGATACTCGCAGAAATCGGTGTCTTTCCAATAGTGAGGTTTTATTTGAGTTCATAGTCACTAGTCGGTGGAAGAGTGATCTCATTGTTGGCCAATAAATTTCTTAACATAGACTCTTGGGACTCTCCCAGCAGTGTGAACTTTGGCCTAGGGTTGGAGTTGAACCATGGATTTGACTCTGAGAGAATGTTTTGTTGGGTGTAGCATTGCTTGCCTCTCCTTTGAGAGTGAAGATCGGTTGTTGTTTGGGAGCCGCCACTTTGGCATCAACCACTCCATCATTGACGACATTTTTATTCTTTGTCCAAAATTTTGACTTGTTCATAGTGTAGTTAGAGTTAGGGGTGTCCTTGTACAACTTTATTTGCCCCTTGGCGATCATAGCTTTCTTGATAAATAATCCCATCTCAATGACCTTTGAAAATGAGGTAGGGCATTGAATTTGGATTTGGTAGCTTAGATCAGAGTTAAGGTTGTGGAAAAACATCTCCATCAATTGCTTCTCAGGTACGTCATATGAGCATTTGCTCGCGAGTTGTCTCCATCTTTGTAAGAAGGAGGCGAAGGATTTGCCACTCTTTTGCTTTGTATTGCATAGGTCGACCATGGAGACTTCATGTTCAATGTTATACGAGAAGTGCGTGATGAACTTGTTTACTAACTCATCAAAAGTTTTGATACCCAGTGGAAGTCGTGAGAACCACTCCATGGCTTGACTACCTAGAGATCTAGGGAATAGTCGCATTAAGAAAGTTTCGTTGTGAGCTACTTCCATGCACGCGACGGTAAATTCCCTAATGTGATCTCTTGGGTCTCCTTTCCCTTTGTATTTGTCAAACTTAGGAACTTTGAACCGAAAGGGGAAGGGCACCATGTTCAAACTTTTGTCAAAGGGGTACGGTACGATGTCTTCCAAGGAGTAAGTTTTAGTGTTCATTCCTATTTTGAGATCCGTCATTTGTTGCGTTAGGCCTTCGATTTGTTTCCTCATTTCTTCCATAGGTATGTTCGGGTCTACAACTTCCTTTCCTTTACCCTCCCCAGTGGGGTTTTCATGAGTTTCCTCTATGGTCTCTTTCAGTTTGTTGAGATTGAAGTCAGTGGGGAGCTTAAGTCCCAGATTTGCAAGATGAATAAAGTACTTATGAGGGTCCTCGTGGAGCACTTTTTCTAGTAAGCGTTGAAATTTTTGATCTTGGAGGGTTCCTTGGTACTCTTGATGAGAGATTTCCTCATCACTATTGTGAGGGGTGACAATGCGGTTGGACGATCTGGCCATTTGAAGTTGTTTTTTGTATTGAGATCTAGTTAAAACCATGCAAGGCGACGTGGGAAGCGGTGGGATGGAACTAGAGACTTTAGTAAGGTGTTGGTGGAGATTGCTTAGAAGAGGATACTTGTGATGAGATTTGAACAAGGGACTCTTTTGATCAATGATTCCAAGTAAGATGGCTGACACAAGACGATAGCCACAAGGTACTCGATACCTGTTTACTGTGTAGAGACTAGTCGTGCACCAATACCACTAGCGAAGTTTTGTGACCTACTAGGGTTACTTGAATCTGAAATGATCTGAATAGGTCTTGCGCTAATCTGATATAGAATACTTTGACTTTGCTTTAGGGAGACTTGGTAGAAGGTGGATGAGACGACCGACGTAAGAGAGGGTTTGATGTGAAACGGATGGGAAAGCGACTGCAAGGTAAAATTTGATCTCAAGAATTTGGAATTAGGCTGAAATGGGTATCCAAAAAGGTGAACAAATTTTTCCCCAAGTGTGTGGAAATACTCACTGTCATGGATGTGCAGAAACATATGCGCAACAACAGAGGATATAAGTGCAGGAAGTCAACACAAATGCACAATACTGGTAAAAAGTAGATGCACAGTAATAGGTGATAAAAGTGCAGGAAGTCGATACAGAAGCGCAACAGGTCGGTTTAAATGCGCAGCTTTACAGGACAGATACACAGCTTTGGTTTTTCTGACCGTTTTTGCAATTTTCGGCATGTTCTTCGATGTTTTTGGTTTCTTGGTTGCAAGATGGTCTTTTTGATATGATTTTCCTTTAATTATGGCAAGAAGACACAACAAACACAAAGAATATTTTCATGATTTTTTGAATTTTTTTGTAATTTTTTGGACTCTTTTTGACAAGAAAAGCAAGTACAAATCCTAAGCTGGTTGGGACAATATAAACTGAAGTCTCACTATCTGTAGTGAAGCATCTTTAGGAGGTGATAATTGCCCTTCCCTGCACTGGCTTATAGGGGTTTTTGGCTACTAAAAATAAAGGATGATTAATAAGTGCAACCGTTCGAGTGGTTATACATGTGGCAACACTACTCTCTGTTATGGAGTCTCCCAGCCTGCAAGGGTTGCACCTTGGAGGGTTTTGGGGGAGGTTGGCTATCGGTATAACACAACTTCACTCATTGTTTGAAGCTTTGGCTCCGAACATAATTTATTTATAGTGGCTTGGCAGAGCTTGGCTTTAGCTTGTTACCACTTAAGGTTGTTCCCCAAGGACGGACGGGTATCCAAGGGCAGGCCTCTCTAAAGGTTAAACACATGTGAAAATGATATGTTTGGCATTTTGATCACCTAAGATAGGGGAGAGCATAGGCCTAGTATCATTCCCAAAAACACAAAAGACAGTGGTTCTTTTCCCCTAATTAAAATGAAAAAAAACTAAATGAGTTGTCTACTTGGGCACGCACAAAAATTTATTAACTTTGAAGTGATAACAAGATAGCAATAGTTTAATTTTGCCAAGATAGCAGTGTGTCTAACTTTGAGAGATAGCAGTATAGCAATGATTCAATGATATGCAAGATATCAATGATTCAGTTACCACCCTCCTAGTTAAGACTATGTGAGATTTGCATGAACATCCATTTACTTGTCTTTAGAAATCAAAATGTGAGTTAACAAATACAACTATATGACTAAACCAGTGCCTAGCCTGCAAATAGATCCAAGAGTATTCCTATGAAAAAGTGTTAGTGTTAGCGAAAACTACAAGAAAAACCCTAAAAATCACTGCTTAGATCAGATGCGCAGCTTCAGAGCCTGAATGTGCAGGAGTACAGATGCACTGAGATAGAGGTCAAAAGTGCAGGAATACAGAGTATATGCGCAAAATTAGCAGATGCATCGTATCAGGGGTTATATGCGTGAAACAGAGCCTATATGCGCCGAAAGATTGGATGTGCCGAAACAGACAACAGATGCATGTTAGGTTGGGTCAAATGCACAGATTCCTTGTGTGTACGGCTTCCTAATGCACAAAAACTCAGTTTTTGGGTTAAATTGGGGCTAGCCCCCATGCTGGGCACCAAAAATGTCAAGGGAAAATTGGAGTAAACATGAATAATCAATATATCAATATCAATAATACCCAAAACTCAACGAAAAGGGAAATAATCAAGATTGAACAAAGAAAGACGAAAAACCTTTACAAACCTCAATACTTCATAGCTTCTATTGATTGCCTATCTCAATCGATCTTGCACATATGAATAAGGTCCTCAGAGAGTGCTCTTCCTTGCTATTCCAAGATTGTCAATGGAGAATGGCTATGATAATGTTTTGTAATGAAGATGAGCTTCACAACAATGGTAGTGATATGGTAACAAGTTGATTGCAAGCAAAAAAGAATGATGTGGGTGCCTAAGGTGTGCTGTAATTCCTACAGAGTAACAATACTAAAGGCTTGGATGAATAAAATGGAGGAATAAGGTTCAATTTATAGACTTGAGAGAGAGATCAATGGTATAGAAAGAATAAGAATATCGACGGTATAGAAGACTTGAGAGAATGTGCATGAATAAGAAGACAAGTGTCTTGCTCTATTTTGCATGAAAGGAATTAATAAAATAGAAGAATGAGTTAACTAAAGAGATAATCAATTAAAAGAATAGATTAATCAGTTAAAAGAATAGAACTAGAGAATGGAAATTGCATGAGGATGAGAAGATATTTTAGCTCAATTAAATATTTAGAATATTCAATTGCATGTGCATAAGGATTGAATTATATTTAGAGATAACTCATTTTAGAAGAAATGGACAACTTAAATAAATGTTTGATTTATTTAAATTTAGAGAAGATATTATTAGAAGAAACAATTAAATAATTGATATTATTTAATTTAGAATGAATTTGGGAGAACTAATTAAATAATTGATTTTATTTAATTGTTGGGAGAATATGAATCAAATAAATAAATTGATTTATTTATTTATTGATAGAGGAATTTGACTTAAATAAATATTAAAAATATTTATTTGGGCAGAATCGTGTCATTTTTAGGCGTATATAATGTGTACATGGATAGGTCAGATCTAAATGAATAGAACTCCTTCACGAATGGATGGAATTGCGTGCAGATCTCAGGGAAGGTCGGCCACGAACCCAAACAACATTGAATGATGTGTAATTTATCTCCACGAGTTGTGAAATGTTTCGCAAGTCTTCTCCTTTAGCTAATTGTCTGAGACTATCATGATGCTTTGTTTTGAGAAAACAGTCGATCTTTTGATAGCGATATCTTATCGGTACTTGATCCAAATGCTCTGAATTTTGGATATGATGTGCATGAATGAATCTAGATGCTAAATCCAGCTCTGCAGGGTCTAAGATGCAACTGCGATAGAATGCAGACCAAAATACAGAAACTACTATTGACTGAACTACCTAAACTGAACTAGAAAATGAAAAGGAACAAACTGAAATGCCAATGTTTTTGGTCGATGCAAGATTGCTCTTGAACCAGGGATGCCCCTGCATCACATGGGAAACACATCGCCATCCATAAGACAAAAAGATGACTATATCAAGGTTGGAAAGGTCATGTGTCATAAAAGATGAGAACATGTCAAAATCAAAAATATATGCATGTAAATCAGTAAGAAGACATGACTATGTGAATCCATAACGGATAATCCAAGGGTGGGTGGGTGAGATTAAATAAGTATGTAACCATGTACATGCCCAAACCCTAATCAAAGTATGTTAAGCATATACAAACTGTCATGCCCGCATCACCCATGCGGTCACGACACACAAACACCTGTGTCATGCCCACATTTACCATGGGGTCATGACACGAACCACAAAAAACTTTTCTCCCTAACCCTAAGAACCACCTCACACGCGTTTACGTGCTCGGTGGCAACACGCCTGAGGCGTATACACAACCACATATTCGAAGAGGTGTAGGCTGTCTAGGGGTATACGACTCGAAGTGTGTCGCTTCTAGGGTTAGACTAAATAAACCTAAACCCTAAGTTTACTAGGTGATGATAAATTCACCTGTAACGAACCCTAATGAACTTGGAACGACAAGTGATTAATTATAATGTCCAGATGGCACGTGACTAAGTTGGGTAGGTGGATCAAAAAGTATCATAGATTAAATAACTATCACATATGCTTAACCCTAGGAATCTAAGAAAGTTTCGGTAGTCTAACGCGTTAACGACGAGGGTGTAAATTCATCACACCAACGCTTAACTTGGTTACGCGGTTTCCTTGTTTTGGTTAAACCTTCTATTTACATGGTAAACGGTCACTTACGCAAGATTTACTATCTTGTATGGTGACGATTACTGGGTTTACGCTCGGGTTAATCCCAGCGTTAAAATAATTTGCCTCTCTAATCTCGGTTGGACGTATTCTCCTCCTACAGGTTTAGTTTGGTTAGCCGCCCATGAACAACGTAGGATGACTTAATTTGGTTAACATAAGGGTATTGAATTCCGAAATGTTGTGTATTCTTGCTTGGTAGTATTTATTTGGAAATAGCTTATCTCCAAATCACAATTTTATTCTACATTTTGGTTATATAAAAATATATATATTTTCACCCTTACAATATAGTTGTTATATAATACTGACAAGAAATAAAAAAAATCCCTACTTATCTTTTTTTTTGTTCTAAAAGGCTTCCTCTTATCATGATTAGGGATTAATTATATATATATATAAATAATTATTTGGTTACAAAAAAAAACTTTATCCGTTATATATAAATACGTTAATTAAAAGAATTCACCCATTTTATTTTGCAAACAATATTACACATTTATATATCTATATATGTATGATATTGTTTATAAAAAAGTATATATATTTCATAAATATATTCCTCTAGTAATTTATTTGCCTAGAGTATTATATTTACAAATACCTATAAAAAAGAATCATTTGTTATTGTTTTTTTTTATATAAAAATATGATATAATTCTCTTTACGTATCATTAGGTTGAAATAGGGTTCCACTCACAAATATATTCATCCAAAACCTAAATCTTTTTTTTCTTGTTGTTTTAGGTGTAAGCGCAGGGTGGGAATGGGCGATGGTGGCGGCAGCCATGAAGGAAAAACGCAGAGATTTGTGGCGGAGGTATGAGGGCAGAGGTAATGGCGGGGGTGGATGGAACAGGGGACGCCGAGGGCAGCGGCGCAGGGCAGAGGGCGGTAGTCTGGACGGTGGCAGAATCACGCGCTAGGGGTGGTGAGCAGGTCGCGGGCAGCTTGAGGCAATGGGCTCGCAGCTGTTGGTAATGGGGGGTGTTGGGTAGCCGCAGCAGTGGCGGCGTGGCAATAAGGGGGAGGTGTGGGGAGGCACAGCCCCCTCCCCACACCATAAGACACGCAGAGGCAGGGGGCGACGGGTAGCCGTCGTTCCCCCTGTCTCTACGTGTCTTATGGTGTGGGGAGGGGGCTGTGCCGTCGTTCCCCCTGTCTCCTCTATTTTTTTTGTGTTTATTAAAATTGTAATACACTGCTATACACAACGTCTTTTCAGCTTTTATTTGGTGTTAAACACCATTCTAGTTGTCAATTTTTTTTTTTTGGCAAATAAAAAAAATTCATTTATATATATATATATATATTGCCATAGCTCCTTACATAGATAACTCAGTTTCATAACCTCAGTTTACTCGTAATAATCTGTGGGGTTTTATCCTCTACATTGGTATATTATATATAACAGATCTGTATGCACTTATATATATATATATATTTCTAAATATATATGTATATATATATACATATATATAAGTATATATATGTTAAAAGCAACCATCAAAATATATTTCTGTATTTCTTTCAACCACAACATATACACAGATTAATACAATGATAGGATGAACTGAGTATATATATATATATATTTTAAAAAAAGAAAATCTAGAAACCAACATATTAAAACATCGTATTAAAATGGTACCCTATTATTAACTTGAGGAATAATGGAAAATTTTATTTCCAAACAGTATTTCAAAAATAAATTATTGCTGCATGCAAATTGTCTATCTCAACTTTTCAAATAATTTTATTTTAGTCTCATTTTCAGACAACAAATTTCAAACCATGACTACATACAAATTAACTAATGCTGGAAACAACTTTATGCTAATCACATTTTCAAACAGCAAATTAAATTAAACTTCCTCTTTTCTCTTATGTAAATAACTTTTAAACTACCAATGTTGTATTTATCTCTTTTTTGTTGAACATGGACAGAGTAACATTTTTCTTCAGATTCACACGCATTCCACAACACCATACTTTCTTTGTGAGGGAAATCACATTGACAAAACCAATTCAACACATGTTTCTCTTTCAACATTGATAACTTAACCAAATGCTTACATTTCAAATTTTAACTCAACCAACCCATGGCAAGAATATTAACAGTTTTTACAAAGGGGCCAAAGTAGCTATGGCTTCAAAACAGCCAACACAAGAAGCTATAAGAACACCAACATGAGCTCCTACACATTCCTTCTCTTCACTTAATAACCTGCAGCTAAACACATCAACAAGGCAACAAAAAGACCAGCCACTAAGAAAGGAAAGCTCTCCTCCCTACCATAGACCCGCAAGTGGGTCACCCCCGAGCTAGGGAGGTAGGGAATTCTCACAGGGTTCCATTCCATAGCAAATCAAACACTAAACACAAACAACCCATAGGCTTAACACAATACATCAACTCATAAAAATGAGTTTGGTGAGGGTAGGGAATAGACCTCTCAACTTAAAGGGGCTCCCAAAAGTACAGAAAAATCTCAACACCTGGCCTCAAGCCAAAATCCCAGAACACCACAATCCACAAGATTCACAAACCAAAATGCATGGCACTCTTGCCATTCAGGTATCTCCTCCTCAAATGATGATAAGCCCTCAAGGCATAAACACATAAACACATTCTGTGGGAGAGCCCCCAAGGATTGTTCCTCTCCCCTACCCATACAAGTTGAGCATTTCCTCCATTGGAGGTGCTCTCACCATGACACCCAACCCAACATCAAATGCAAAAAGAAAGCATCACAATGCAAACAAACTTACAATCAAAATTCAAACATGGAACATTATATAGCAAAGCAAGAAACAAGATAAGAGGCCTACCTTCAAGGCCTTGGCAATGGAAGTGGAATTGGTGGAGAGCTCCAAGCCTTCCCAAGCCTTCCCCCTTTCAGAAATTTCCCCAACCTCCTCTAACTCCTCCCAACTTAGAAAGGAAAATTGAAAATTTTCAAGAAGTCTCCAAATTCCAAAGGAAAAGACTAGAAGAGAAGAACCCCCACTCCTCTACAAGAGGAGCTATTATAGGCCATCCACTTGGCCTTGAGGGAATGAGAAGGTGACATTTGTCACCATCTCTTCCCTCCTCCTAAGCCACTAGTAAGAGTGAGAAGGTAAGAGGATGACAAATGTCCTCTCCCTCCACCTCCATCTCCACCTCATCCACTTATGCTTCCACACAAGTGGGAGGGGGACAAGTGGTGAGTTGGATTCCCACTCACACCTCAAGAAGACAATGGCCTTGAGTGGTGCTCCCACTCACTTGGGAGTTTGGGAGGACTCTTGGAGACCTCCCTAGTCCTCCTTGGGAATGCTTCCCAAAACATAGGGATGGGAGATGGGTTCTTCCCAAGGCAAGGCCCATCCCTCATCTTCCCTCTTTCCAATTTTCGTCACTTTGACTCAACCATGGTTTAGGGTGACCTAAGGTGAGTCAAAACTAGGGTTAGGTGGTCCAAGTTGACTCTAGACTCATGGTTGACCACCTAGGGTAACTTTTGGGACCCTAGGGGTCATGAAAGGGGTCAAAAATCCACATATAAATGGCCCAAAAAAAATAATAAAAATACCAATTGACATAAATCAATTAAAATTTTACAACACTTAATATTAATCAAAAAAGAAAGAGAGGGGGTACTAAGGCTTATAAATAATTAAAATTTAAACCAAGCACAATAAATCATCATGCAATTTCACACGTGATCCTTATCCCTTTTGGGAACGGATCAGCTTAACGGGAATAACATGGTGTGAATCCTACGTTCGATTTCCCGTGGCTAGGGAACGTAAAACCTGCACATCTTGATCAAGTGTCAGTCCTGTCAGAAAAGTCATAGCCGAAGCAACTGAAATTAACTCCATGCAGATCGAAATAAACATCAATACATAACTACAAGTTAAACTGCATTTTCCATAACATGTCAAATAGTTCACATCACATAAATAACTAGAATCTCATAACACAATAACATCTAATATAAATCCCATATATCGAACTACAACATATCATCCAATATGATCGAATCAAATCACATATATCAAATCAGTGAGATAAAACATCAAGTCTGCATAATAGAACATAGTTACTACTGAATAGCACAATGATCAAAATATGGGAGGTAAGATAGTCGGCCTCACACAAACAAAGATGGATCCAAACCTTAGGAAATCTAAAATGAAAGGATAAAATTAGATATAAAATTTTTATTTTGGAAATGTGCTCAAACCCGAGGGGGTGTACAAGTGTAGAGTTCACCAAGATGTAAATAAATAACTAAAATTTCTTTATGAAAATTAAGATTAATGAATATATCAAGAAATGTAATCCAATTAACCTAATTTATAGTTGTGACAGATCATGTAACAAAAATTAGAAACTTGGAAATAAATAGAAATGAAAGCACTTAGTTGATTTCGGTGGTCGATAGATAGTTGTCCACTATTTTGATCATAACTTTCGAATTGCAACGTAGAACTACAACTCCTGAGATATGTTGGAAGCAAAATGAACTAGGTTGTTCTCAAAATTTAGCTAGATCAAATAGTGCGCAGAAAATAAATGATTGTAACAAATTCACCCCATTTTTTTAACGTTTAAATCTAAGGACTGTGGTGTTTATAAACACCTTTGGGGAATCTACTAGATCACAATGTTCATGTTCTCCTAGGTCACCCCCCTAGAAGAATCAACTTTACAATTCGAGAAAAGATTCAAAGACAACAAACAAACATGCAATGACTCTAAGATGGTGTTACAAGTAAACAATGCAAAGTAGATTCTCCTTTTTACTCTTAGATCTAGATGTTCTTTTCACATTCTAACATTCATTCTATGATTTTAAGATGGATAAATAAATATCCTTGAATACAACAACCAAATACAATATTTTTTTTTTTAAATGATGAACCAATTTAACATACAATTATTCGGCTTTAAAAGTAGTTATAGTGTTAAAAGATAACTCTTACACAACGGAAAAGGGCATGGGTATGCAAATTTTACCATTACAAATATCTTCATTTGTTTAGGGAAACCACCCACCTACTAGTTGATCGGAAAGTAGGTACAACGTGCGCCAATTTTCACCTTACGTTATCCGTGTACTTTGATAACTATCAGCGCATTGAAACACGGATCATGTTCGATGAGGAAGCCATTCAATCAGCCATTATCGACCGTCGGATGTGCTTCGGACCCCTTTCACCGTCAGATTATCCACAAGTTTATGCGGTTGGGGAAGGGAAATATATGTTCGTTAAGAAGGTAGTTCTGGTCTGTGTTCGTCTGCAGACTTAAAGATTAAGAAAGCATCCTGCAAACTTAAAGATTAAGAAAGCATCCTGCAAACTTAAAGATTAAGAAAGCATCCAGGTAGGTTTTCTAGCATATTGATAGTTTTTGTTATGTTAAATGAAAATGTTAAGGAACTGAAGTTTTATCTACGATGAATCCTGTTGATTTTTTCTAATGATTTTGGTTCCATAGTCATAAGATTCTTTGTAGGGATATATATCATCTTTTATCAACACTTAAGAACAGATAGAATTTTAGGTGTTGTCCAAGAGGTTGTGGTGTAATGATAATGCAAGCTTTTTATAAGAGCGTGACCCAGTTCAGATCACAATAAGATAGTGGTGAAGTTACAATTGCAGGGTGCATTTGAGCTTGGGCCACATTTTAAAATCTTAAGAATGTGATCCAAGGTAGCTTCACACTGTGTTAAGATCTGCCTATAACCTTACCCAAGATTTAGCAATCAAAACAATACGCCTGGAATGTCCATGTATTGGAAGAAAATTTCCAATCCATTCAAATTATAGAAATTCAACCTCCTAATACTACTGCTACCATTGGTGTTGTAATAAGGCATGTTTCTTGATGCTAGTGCTACTATTGCTATAATAACTGGGACTGTCACTATTAAGATTAGGGCCCATATTGGTAACCTATACGTACTCTTTATCTTTGTCAGCTGGTCCAACCTAACGGGGAGGAGCTTGAAAATAACAGCCAAAACTGTCTAACTCACAACCAATTAAGATAAACAATATCATAGTTGAAATGAGAGCCCAATGGAGCTTGAAAACCACAGCCCAAACTGTCCAATCTTGAAAGGTTCTGAATGAGCCCATCAGGGATCAAGTCTTCCTGAATGCCCCGACACCATAAGAGATGAGGCCGGGGTCGTGCCTCGGGTGAATTTGGCGGAATGGATACCCCTCAGTCCTTGGCTTGTAGCAAAAATGATCTTGTGGCTGATCTCCATTTAAAAAAAAAAAAAAACAAAAAACTGTCCAATCCACAATTAAGAGATAAACAATACCGTAACTGAATCAAAGAAACTGGGAAACAGTTTTGAAGTTGAAAAACCTAAGTGCTTTCAGGAATTCAATATGTGGGAGCAACACATGGCTTAAAGATCCAAAGATAGAAAAGCAGACACCCTTTAGGTACTAAATGTTGTACCAGTTCAAAGTTCCTTCATAGCAGTGGAAGTGCCGTTAAAAATGACATAGATGAAAGAAAGTGAAATCAGCTGCATATAAATATCTCCTTGGAAAAAAAGAAGATAGAAATGAATTAAGTTTCCTGCATTATCCTTTCTGGGGTATCTGCTTGGTTGACTAACATGAGAGCCATGCTCAACCTCCTGGGCTGCCTTGATTTCCTCGTCCACTTTATATACCCTTCCTGCATAATGGCATTCAGAGCACTATAGATGTCAGGTGCAGTCTGCTGCATCCAGTCTTTCAGAGTTCCCACTTCCTCGTGCTGCATCTTTACACCACAAAATTCATCAACTAAAACATTACACAGTGGTACCCAGATACATGATACTATGTCTTGTTGTGATGTAATCACACATCGCCCCATTGCAAATGGGGACCCCCTCTTTTTTTTGCTTGCTCGCTTCATTTTGCTTTAAAGTTTAGTTTTGCTCTGAACTTGTAGGGTTTTGGTAGTGTTGTTTTGCCCATGTCTTGACAGTTTCTTGCCAAGAGGTCTATATGCCTTCATCCTGATGCATGTCACTGAGACCCTGAAAATGACTAAGTCTGATATCCTGAAAATCTTGAAAAAATGACTAAGTCTGAAATCTGGTGGATCCTCAAAAATCTAGAATCTGCATGCTAAATCCTATGGATCTAGGACCTATCTGACTTATACTTAAACATATTTTCAATATACTTCCATTTAGGAAATCCAAATTTTGACTAAGGCAAGAAATTCCTCACTCCATGTCTAAACCCGCCCTACCTAGGCGGCCTTGGCATGAGCTCATGGTTTTGATGTCCTGCACATGCATTTATCTAGACACCACCCTCAAATCTGCCCAAGGGAAAAGTTGTCAAATTTACAAGGTTTTGAGGACAAAGATGATAAAATTCAAACAAATTTCATAAGTTTGAGTGATTCTAAGGCTTCACATGACACTATCCAAGCACTCCTTCCTAGCCCGCCCAGGATGGGCGGCCTCACAAGGTCCTCTTGGACATTGTCTTCACCTCTAGGAGAGTCAGTCCAGACAACACCCTCAAATCTGCCCAAGCAAAAATAGTTAAGTTTTCAAGGTTTTCTTGCACAAGACACTAGGATATGATGAAATTCCAATGAATGTTTGCAAGTAAAATAGAATCAAGGGCATTTCAAGCAAAGTTCCATGGGTCACCTCCAAACCCGCCCTTCCTAGGCGGCCTCAAGGTGCATTCAAGGACCGTGTCTTGTTCCAGGTGACACTTTCCAAACAACACTCTTAAACCCGCCCTAGGAATAAATTGCCAAGTTTGTAGTGTTTTGAGCTCCAAGTACTTAGAAGATGATGAAACTACAAGGAGAGTCCATTTGGAAGAGTTTGGGTGTATTTTAAAGGAGAATCCATGCATCACCTCCCAACCCGCCCAACCTGGGCGCCCTCATAAGAGAGTGATGGACAATGTCTTCACCAGGAGGATCTCTCCAACCACTGCCCTCAAAACCGCCCTAGAAGAAAAATGGTTAAGTATTGAGGTTTTCATGCACAAAGCACTGAGATATGATGATTAGTAAGCAAGGTTTATGAGTTTAAGTGAAGTCAAAGTTCGTTCCAAGTGTCACTTCTCAACCTGCCCTGCCTAGGCGGCTTTGGCATGAAGTCATGGATGAGGTCCTCATCTCCACCAGGTGACACTCTCCATACAACACTCCCAGGACCGCTCAGGGATGTAGGTGGCATAATTTGCAAGTTTACTTGATGAGAATGATGAAGATGACACCAAGCATTACTTAAACTCCTCCCAACAAGGATGAATCAATTGGAAAGAATGATAAAAAATCACTAAGCCTAATGTCCTGAAATCTTGAAAATTGGCTAAGTCTGAAATCTAGTGGATCCTCCAAAATCTAGAATTTACATGTTAAATCCTATTGATCCGAGACCCATCTCAAACATCTTGAAAGTATATTGATAAATATTTAAAGTAATATCTGACTTATACTTAAACATATTTTCAATATACTTCCATTCAGGACATTTCCAATATGGCGACAAGACTTGCATTCCAAGCACACCTTCTAAACCTGCCCTAACTGGGCAGCCTTGGCATGGGGTCTTGGATTCAAGGTTGTGATCATGCACTTTCTCCATACATTGCCTCCAAATTTGCCTTAGGGAGAGAATTTTCAAAGTTTAGAAGAGATTTTGAGTGAGTTCAAGACAAAATCCAAGGGTGGTATCCCAACCCGTCGAGCTTGGGTGGCCTCAAGGTGCATTCATGGACTTTGCCTTGTTTCAGGAGACTTTGTCTAGATAGTACTTACATCCTGCCCTAGGAGAGAATGATCAAGTTTGAAGTGTTTCAAACATAAAGCACTAGAAGGTGGTGAAATTCTAAGAGAAACATGAAAGTTGGAAGCATCAAGTGAGTTTCAAGTTGAAATCCACATCATCCTCCTAAACCCACCCTATTTGGGCGGCCTCAAGAGGCCCTTGTGGACTGTATCACCTAACACATGAAGATCTCCAAACACTCTCCAAAGCCGCTCAGGGTGAGGGATAACATAAATTGCTAAGTTTGTTTGATCAAGATGGTACCAAGGAGAGGAGATAGTCAAGTTCAAGGGTAAGAAGTTTCTAAGTGTTGAAAATCCACATCACCCTCTCAGACCCGCCCTTCCTAGGCGGCCTAGAGAGGTGAGCTCGGAGATATGGTGTCTAAACATTGCTCATCATCATGCTTCACATCCTTGAGAAGAACATTCAAAGAGAGTGAAGTCTAGAATTGGCTAAGTCTTATGAAAATCCACACCACACCTACAATCCCGCCCTAGCATGGGCAGCTTTGAGCTCTATGCTTGGATAACTTCATCTCCTTCCACATCATTCACTCCAAACACTGCCTTCAAACCCGCCCAAGGAGAAACTTACAAAGTTTGCAATATTCTAAGTTAAAATGCAAGGAGATCATGAAGTTTTGATGAAAGTTCATAGGATTGAATGTCTTTTGAGGCATTTTGAGGAATTGTCCAAGGGTCACCTCTAAAGCCGCCCTACCTGGGCGGCCTCAAGAGGTCCTTGTGGACTATGTCACCTGACACATGAAACACTCCAGACAGTACCTTCCAAATCGCCCAAGGTGAAAAACAATGCAATTTGCAAGGTTTGTGTGCTAAGTATAGTCAAGATGACATCACAAGGAAAGGTTATAGTCAAGTTCAAGGAATGGGAAGTGTCTAAGTGCCAAAATCCAAGACCTACTCTCAAACCCACCCTAGCTGGGCGGCCTAGAGAGGTCAGCTTGGAATTTTGATGTCAAAGAAATGCAACTACTCTATCTTGACTCCCTAACTCATCATGATGCCTCACATCCTAGAGAGAGTCATTCAAGAAGAGGGAAGCTTGAAAAATCAATAAGTCATGAAGATGGAGGAATGAACAATCAAGTGAGGTTGAAAATCCAGACACCACTTCCTAGCCCGCCCTTCTTAGGCAGTCTTGAGCTCTACACTTGGACAACTCCACCTCCTCCACATGACATCCTTCAGACAACACTCCTAAAGCCTCTCAGGGGTGAAAACCACAAAATTTGCAAGCATAAATCAATGTAATAATGAAGATGAACATGTCAAAGGTGAAATGAGCAAGTGCAAAGTTGTTTAAGTTGAAAATTCCATGTGTCATCCTCCAGCCCGCCCTTCCTAGGCGGCTTTGACCCCTTTGCTTGGACTATATGTCCTCCACAATGTATATTCCATACACCCCTTCCAAAGCCGCTCAACTTAGGCGGCCTAGAGCCTAGAACATGGATATCCACATCATTCACTCCATACACTTCCTTCAAATCCGCCCATCCTTCTAAGGTTTTCAATCTCATTCAAGGAGGTCAAGTCATCATTGAAACAAGTGAAGAGGTCTTAAATTATCAAAGTAAAGCCAAAAAATGTTTTAGTCAAAATCCACACCATACTCCCAAACCCGCCCTACCTGGGCGGCCTAGGGAGGTGAGCATGGAATCAAGTGTTTGAGCACTCATGCCACTCATCATTTGCCTACCAACTCCACCCATCTGCTTCCACACACATGCAAGTCCAATAAGGAGGTGAAAATCATTAAAAAATATAAGTATTTGAGTCAAATCCACACATCACCTTCAAGGCTGCTCATCATAGGCGGTCTACACCATTGCACATGGAGAATACCTCAAATGCCATTTAGATCACTTCTTGACTTCACTCAAATGAAGGTAATTTACATGAAGAACATGAAGAGAACACTAAGTCATGCTAAAGAGTCATCAAAAGAATATCAAATGAAGTCTAAGTGATGAAATCCACTCACCACCTCCTAGCCCGCCCTTCCTAGGTGGCCTTGACCACCTTGCATGGACTCCACGTCCTTCACAATACACTCTCCGGATGACACCCCTAAACCCGCCCAGCCTGGGTGGCTTTCACACCTTGACATGGAATCCACATCAAATAATCCATACTACCCCTCTAAACACGCCTAAGCACTTAGGCATGGATTTCACGCGGAAGGATATGTTTTGAAATGCTATTTTTGATCCCACACGCATAAGATGAATGTAGTTTGTTGTTGAAAATCCTTTATATCGAGTCTTAATTTGATGTGTTTCTTCTTGTAGGTGACGAAGGATCCAAGGAGGTGAATAGCGAGAGCTCATACATGAGAAGTTTGGAAGGCGGAGGAAAGTTGATCAAATTTGTCATTGTCATCACATGGAGGAGAGCTCTTGCATCAAGTTCATCTTACGTTGAAGACTTCGTAGACATCAACGCCATGCGAAGGGGAGCTAGTCTAAGATGATCAAGGTTACAAGTGTAGTTCATCATCAAGAGCATCATTCGTTCGAGGCGAGGATCAGTGGAAGGTTGTCACTTCACCACACACATCTTGAAGGAGGTCATCATCTAGAAGCTCACATATCATGTGCCAAACAAGAAGAACTCTCATCAGGCACTAGTCTACTCCATGAGTCCATGCAACTGTCCAGAGGCATGATCCTGCACAAGCACAACATCACAAGATGAGAGATGAGCATGATCATCAAAGCGATCCATGAGTTACATCAAGACAACAACAAGAAAATATTCTAAGTAAAGTGAACATGAAGTGAATCACTAGTTCATTCAAAGATGCTGAGGTGGCATGTACACATCATCAAGCCAATCGCATTCTGCCATGTAAGAGGGCCCACCATAAAGATACTCCAAAGATGCTTATCACATTGGAAATCGTGCCTTCATGCCTCTTTCATGTTCTAAAAATAGTAAATTTTGTAACAAACTGCCTTGTTGTCTCAATATCGACCATTGATTGCTAAATCAATCTGAGCCATTCATTGTAATTCTTGAGCTCTATATAAGGCTCACTACTCTCATTTGTAAGGGGACATTATTAGAATTAGAAGAAGATCATTAGAAGGACATTAGAGGAGAGATTAGAAGCAGAGATCAAGTAAGAGTAGAGTAGAGAGGGAACTCTTCGAAGTCATGAAGAGAGACATGAGATTGTTGTAATCACACATTTCAAAAGTAATACAAGATCATTGTTGTTGTTTTGCATGGTGATCTTGTGGCCTTGAAATGTTAGCATGGTTTCAAGTTCTTGAATATGACGGAGATGTGTTTCCAAGAAGCTTAAATAGTAGGGTAGATAAAGTTCATTGATGTGATGTATATGCTAAAGATATTTGATGAACTCCTCCTTGGTTCATACTTTTGATGGTTTGTCGCTAGCAAGTCATCGTGTAAAGTTAGCCTGAACTACATTTGCTTAAGTTCGATTGTGAATGCTCGTTCAAACTGCGCCAGTTGTGGGTGTTTGGATGGAGGTTTACAATATGAAAATCATTGAGTTACCTTTGGAGATTGTACCTACTTCGTGTAATTGTTGGTTCTCATGGTGAAGCGGAGTAAGGTTACAAGAGGAATTTGTCTATCGTAGCATGTTCATTATATTATTGTTCTTAGATTAGAATCCTCTCAACCCTTTCTCTTTTTTCATTTTCTTATAATCAATTAAAGAAGTTCCATTTCACAAGGAAAGAGTACATGTTTGAATGGAGTGATGAATAAGTTCTGCGTAAGTCCCTTTGTGTAAGCAACATTATCACATCATACCACCGAGGCTATCCGTTGCAAATCACGTACAAGGAACCTTGGAGTGTTCTTGTTTGATCACGTAGCTTAGCATTCGAGACGCTTTGTTCAAGAGAGGATAGAGCACTTGGTGTTTTATTCTAATGTTGTTGTCAAGAAAACATCATCATGTCTGACTGTGAAAATCTAAGATCTTCCTAGGAGAAGTTCTACTTCTACCTCTTGGCTTCAACAACTTCCTTCTTTGACCACCCCTTATGATTCTTTGGATGAAGCTGAACATGAATTCTCCAACACTTTGCTTCCCAATGCCAACTCATGTTGCGAAGGCTGCAAACTTCTTGCCTTGACCTTCCTGTTGATTTGAAGTTCATGAAGTACTTGGTTTGCTTGGTGATGGATTGTTTCTTCCAACTTATAGCCACACAATGGTTACTCATTCCACAAATCAAACAGGGATAGATGTTCCAATAATGGGATATTTCATGGCCTCGTTGTTTACAATGGAAACAAAAAATGGCTGATCTCTTTACATACCTTCTTGGGCTACACTTATGTTTGATTGCACAAGTTTGATGAAGTGGTGATGCCCTCCATCCTCCTTTTGACTATTGTCTGCTTTATGGAGATGCTTTGCTCTCTTCATAATCCTTCACAAAAATGATCTTGGAAGTGTTTCTATTTCTCTAGGAACGATTTTGTTGAAATGGTGGCTTGGACTCCTCTTTGGAAGATTATTTCTGACAGAGTTGTCTTGGAGGATTCTCCCAACTCTTCTTTGCCACTAATATACTCCAAACCAATATACCGAGGCCTCTACTCAACCTCCATTCGATTCTCTTTTTGTAGACATTCTTTCCAAGACCTTGGCCATTATAGCTCTCATCTGTTCCATCAACTTCAAGCCAATTTCTTAAGTAGGCTTTCAAAAACTACCGAAAGAGTCATTCAATGTGTTTTTATAAGAAAGGCCATGTGGTAGGGTGCTTACCATGCTTACCTCAGTCATGGTTCAAGCATCTTTTGTAGGGGTTAGTGTCCTTTGTTGGATAGATTCTTTTTTCCTCTAATCTTCTTCAATCTTTGGCAACATCTCTTTTACAAAAATTCTTGTTGCAGTTCATCCATGGCACTGAATGAGGAAACTTCCACGGCTGGCCAATGTACCTTGCATCTCTTGATCCCCTATTTCCAAGCACTGCACCATCTTCCATAACTCCTGGTTTTCAGCTTGACTTTGTTGATTGAATTTTTGTAGCTCGTGGACTCTTTCCCTCTTCTAAAATTTGCCTCTGGTTGATCTATGTACCCAAATAGTCCTGTAGTTCTTTTGTCAATTATCAACTTTGGGGACAAATATACATGACTGAAATGTGTTAGTAACATCCTTATACAAGTCAGAACAAAAATCTACTCTAATACCACCTAATCCGTAATTGAATTGGATATTCAAATCTGTAATTCTTCAATACAGATTAAAATATACTTGTGTGTTGATCCAATGATCCAGATCCCAAGAGATATCTCGGGGACAACACACTAAACTGTTATAATCTAGATGTGTTGTATGCGCTAAAGCAAATACACAATAACTAAGGGCTGGCAATCAAAGAAAGACACATGAGAGAGAAATTAGAACTGGATTAGAAAAGTTTATTAATCTATGCATTTTGTACACGGCACTCTTAAGGGAGATGTATGACTTCTTATCTTCCACTAGCTACATCTATGCAGTGACCATGCTTATGAAAATAGATAACATAGATGTATACATAATCTCACAAAGTCAAAAAGGCTAAATAATTATGATGGAAGTTGAAATGGTTATGCTTCCATGCGAGTCCTCTCTCTCTGATGATTGAGTTGAATGGAATTAGATGTAACAGTTGAACCTGCCCTATGTATCATTGCCCTGCACTGACAGAGACTCTGCCCCTTGACATTGCAAGGGAAATCCCTCAAGTCATACCCTTCAAGGATGAAGGCAGAAACACTATAGGCAGTCAGACCACATGCTGTGAGTGGACCTTAGCAATGTGGTTTACATGCATCTGGAACCCTGACAAAACCAACAATGAAGGCCGCATTAGGTTTGAGTGTGCTTGGATAGAGCCATGTCCGATCTACCCAGATTATATTTGCCTCACTGGAAAGATGTTTGCAGCATCTGGGTCAAGATGGATTGATGATCTTGGAGATGCCGCGAGCCTCCAAAGAGTGTTGAGAAGTACAACGCACCATGAAACATAAGTCAGCATTATCATAGGGTATGCGAATGGGCTAAATGATATCACTAGAGTTGTATCTGGAGAATCCACTTGAATCATCCAACGCAATAATGCTACCAAAACCAACAATGTGTACATGCTCAAACACGTGCTTACAATGCTATAAATCAGATTTCACACCCCATTTATGCTACCGCTGATATTTGACTTCCAATCCAAAATATTGAAGGTCAACAAAGAAGTGTATTGATTCTTTAAGCTCTATGTGAGTGAATCCCACTTCTACTTGCTGTTGTGAAACAAGAACTATACTTGCAATCAAATGAACATGTAATGTGAAATGCTTGCTTAAGTGTTGAAATATGTGATGTAGTTGCATAAAATGCAATTAAGCAAGTAAAAGGCTGAAACAAACATGTAAAGAGAGAACCAAGACAAGAATTTATCCTGGGAAAATTCAATGTCGAAAAACTCCATAAGAATGGGGTTGTGCCTCATCTCCACTATCATCATGCAAGATTTACAAACCAATTTTCAAGTTGAGCTCCTAAGAACAATGAAACATTTGCAGGACTTTTACAATGCTCTACAAGCTTGCCTTGCTCAGAAAAATTTCAATCATTAATTCCATGAAAAGATGGCAAAAAAAATGTTTCAGCATATATTCTGGGCAGTTGAAGTATTATTTGTCTTATATGGGAGGAAATTTGGCATGTGACAAACACATACACAAAAAGTGATGTGTTTGAGAGGTGTCAATTTTGTATGCATATCTTATTTTGTATGTCATGGACCCTAGGATGTCTGGACTACCCTTGGCCTTTCCAATATCTGTTTGCATTTTTTGTTTGCACAGTTTTAGATCATGGAGATAGTTGAAACATTGTCTAAAACACTATAATGAATCAATAGTCATAGAATCTATGAAGTAAAACTAATTATCTCGATCGAATGAATTATTGCATACTTTCATGATCCAGTTTGGATCAAAATGAGAGTCTTACCATTTCCCCCCCTCCAAACTGTGATAGTGTTCCCTTGTCATTTTGATATTCTCTTGATCAAGATTCTTGCCTACTTTAGGACCACTGTTTGATTTTGGAGTCTCAATAGAGGGTTGCCTGATACCAAGGTATGTTACCAATTTTCTTTTCTTCCCCCCTGCCTTGGAATTAACTTGTGATTTAGATGTAGGCAAACCAAAACATATCTCTGTTTCTATGGAATAACATTTTTTGAGGAGAGATGGGAAGGTATTGTGAAGATTCTCGCTTCTCAAAATTTAGAATAGTTGCAGCCATAAATGCAAAACACCTAGGGAGCATACTTGGGAAGGAAGCACAACTCCCAAATGGATTAAGAGGGGCAAAATACCCTGTGGTGAAGAATTCCATGCAATGTATTTCTCTTTGTTGATGCAAGCAATTAGGGACCAACCAATAGAGCTCCCTGTATAAGTAGTATCCCCAACTCAGATGTCTACTTGAGTTCTTCTCGATGCTGCAGCCTCTTGAGAAGATGCCCCTGCTGCCTTGTCTTTTAATTCCACCTCCATCTAATCCCCACGCATGAAATGCTTTAGGATATTATTTAGAACTTCAAACATGCCCTCTACATCCACCTCTCCCACCATGCCCACGATTGTTGTTTGTCCTACCCTATTCCACAAATAGGAAAGAATGCCTCCTCTTCTATGTTGATTTTTGCACAAAATATTTGTATTTGTATTCACATTCATTTGTTGTTTAGTTGCTATAGGGGGACTGGTTACAGGATGAGAACAGGGAGATCATGCACCAAATGCCCATAAGAGTGGCAGTCTCAGCAGTGAAAAGGAGGTGCCTTGTAATCCACAGCACGATCTAATATCAGCTCCCCTGACTGCATTTCCATAAAGTCCATGAGTAGATGGTTCAAATCCATCTCCACAAAATTCCTGCATAACCTTTTAATTTTCTGTCCTTGGTTAGGTCCATACATAGTTCCACGGGGTTTCGGGGATGGGGGGGTGGTAGGGGACGTGGGGGTGGGGGGTCTAAGTTTGGGGTGGCGGGGGGGGAGCGGGGCACTGAAATACATACAGTACTTGAAAAATTAATTATAAAAAGATGTATAATTGTAGAAGCCTAAGGAATAACTAAAGTTTAGAGTTTAAACACATTGCAATGATTTCATTGAACTAGTGAACATTGAAACAATGAAAATCAAAATGAAAATATACTTAATAGACATTGGAATGAGGACTAGATGTTTCATAATTTGAATATCATAATCATGATTCATAATTACAATCAACAATGTTCAAAGTTCAACTTCAAAAACAAAATAGTAAATAGTATGCTCAGACGCCCAGCTCAAATGGAAATGAAAAATTAAGTCAAAGCATGTCGATTTAGCCTTTTAGGCTTTCAAAAATATTCTAAAATTTAAAATTTATAAATTTTAGGTTTTGTTTTAAAAAAAATCATTTTTTATTGCATTTTAAGGGAGACGTCTGGAAGATTCCTGCATTTTGGGGGACGCCTGGAAGTCTCGGGGACGTCCAGAAGTCCCCTCAAAAGAGAAACATTTCAGAGGTGGCGGAGAAATGGGGGGACGGCGGGGGGATGTTTCCCTGACGTCTCCGCATCTCAAAAACATTACCGTCTCCGAAATGACACCATTTCCGGGGGGGACGCGTCCCCGTGGAACTGTGGGTCCATAGTTCCTCAATAATTTCTGAGGAGTTCACAAGGGAGTGGAGGATATTTTCTCACCAGAATTCCATCTAACATCTAAATAAATGGATCCGTGCACAATTTTTTTATGGTAAATCCGCTGCAGGTCAGATCCCAAGTGCCAAGGCTTCATGAATCATAACGAAGCCAGCCTAATTATAAAATAGTGGCCTTAGTCTTATCAGCCATGCGAGTGAAGCCTGCAATAATAGCCATTAGCCTAAAGAATGATTTTGAGGCCCCCTCTGGCTGCCAAGTCCATCTCATCCAGTTTTCAACAAATCAGGTAGTTGTCTTGAGTCCCTGACTCCCATAATTTTGGAAGTTGGGGCATATTTTTTAAAGTATACAATGTCATCAGCAACTGATTCAAGATTCAACATTAAATGGGGTCTAAAAAGGCTTTGTTTCAAGCATCCATTAACATAGTTTTTACCTGGTGGTTTTTGCTAGTTAGCACAAAGAATGGTTTTCAAGTCCCCTCTGACTGCCAAGCCCATCTAGTCCAGTCGTCAGCAAATCAGAAAGTTGTCCTGACTCCCATAAATTTGCAGATCAGGGCACAATATGTTAATTACACAAATGTCATCAGCTACTGGTTCAGGATTCACCACCAAACGGAGTTTAGAAGAGCTGTATTGCAACCATCCACTACCCTTTTAACCTGGCAGATTTTCCTGGTGGGAAGAGCCAATCACTTGGTGAATCATTCATGCTGTAAGAGACAGGATCTAACTGGATTTCATCCAGGCCTTGCACAACATTTTTTGGAAGGATTTTGGGGCTCACTTGCTATCCTGAGGGTCTGCCATAGCAGGTAGGACACAAAAGCGACAAACACCAAACCTAGATTCAAACTCAAAAATGTAATTCAAGTATACACTAGGAGTGATGTGCT
The DNA here is from genome assembly GCA_027924645.1 of Cunninghamia lanceolata. NCBI lineage: Eukaryota > Viridiplantae > Streptophyta > Pinopsida > Cupressales > Cupressaceae > Cunninghamia > Cunninghamia lanceolata. Next base: position 6,071,059 of record BSBN01001038.1, on the reverse strand, counting down.
TTTTACACCTATTGCTGCATTCGGAGAGGCGTGGGAGAAGGGATTTAATCTTCCAACCAACCTTTTTTCTGTTCGTTTATTTATATATGACAAAAGTTGTCTATTGTTGATCAGTCACTACTTGGTTATTATATGTAATTCTTGGGGCTTATACCCATCTCGGCCAAAACAGAGGAGAAATTCCATAACCAATAGACTAAAAACTTTCTAAATTGTTTAATGACATCCCTGAAATTTAGAACGGTGCCTATCTGTGGATTTCAAACCTGGGTTGATAAGGGTCTTTGCAAGTGGGTCAGCCCTGGATTTCTCCCACACACATTGTGGGTTTTCAGTTCACTATTATTATACATAGTTAACTGCAATGTCATGAGGTAGGACATGCCTTCTTTCTGGTTACATGAGGTGAGACTATTAGGCTTTTACCATTTGCAGGGACGATCTTTGTGTGATCAGGTGTAATCCCCAGATCATTGAGATCGCCTGGCCTGGCCTGGCCTCTAGCAACCAATGCATATTCCCTGCTGGAGAATTTCTCTGCAGCTGAGCTTTGAGCAAGGGCGATGAGTGGGTTGGCATTTGATCCCTGAGCCTCACCATCTGAAAATCATGAGGTTGATTTCCATGTGATATTTGTTTATCAGTATCTAGATAAAAATCCCAGGACCCATTTGGCTGGCGAAAGGCATTTAGGATGTGGTCCCATGGAAAGGGCTTAGGCTGCTATTTTCACTCCGATGACAGTCCCGTGGAATTGAAAAATGCAGCTGCAGGATTAAATGAATATTTCCCTGTAAAATAGGAGCCCCACATATATGACTGCAAACTTTAGGCTGGTACTGGGGAGGGGGCTGAAAATTTGTCTGCCAGCTTAGGGATTTTTATGCCTATGTGGCAGCATGCATGACATTTGGTTTTATATTTAACTTCTATTTGCATATAGTTGCCATAATTTCTCATCTAAAAATCCTTGGACTTAAAACTTCTTAGCAGAAAAGAATTAAAAAATCCATGGGACCCCTTGCTTAAAAAGGACTTAATTTTCCTCAGTAACAACTGCTGAGAAATTTAGCTAGCGGCCCTCCATGGGACCATAGCCTTAGGCAAGATGGCAGCACATTTCTAATGATCATATAGCTCTTTGCTTCATCTATAGAACCATTGCAGCAAATGGTAGTTTCATGCCTTCTGCACTTAATGTGGAAATGTTATACAAAAATTTAACTAGCAAAGATGAACGTGGAAAAACATATGACCAATCATTAAACTCAAAAATACAATAATATCCAAAACTCACTGACAAATCGACCATGTCCTTATTACAGCACAGCTCCTCTTTAAACCAAGGATACAACCTTCTCCCACCTCTACTTATATGAACTCTGTGTCAAAAAATAATAATGAACCATAGTTACAGTCTTTTCAGTTCTAAATTAGAAGCCCATTTCCATGAATGTCCAACTGGACTCACCCCTTTCTAGTAGCATTTATAACTATCAATGCCGTTTGAATCTTCCTTACAAATTACATTAAGTAGAATGTGTCTTTTTAACCATGCATGTCTTCTGCTTGTTCCTAACTATTTTTAACTGCAGAAATCTAGTCTTACTAAAATAACTACCACTAGGTGATTGATTTTACCATGTGCCAGTATTATTACCACCTATGGCCTTATGGGCAATTTATTTGACACCTGACCTTTTTTTTTCAAAGCTTAGCTTATTTTGATTTAAAATTTACAGATTTGCATATGATATTTATATTTTACAAATGGAATGATTGGGCAACTTCGACCTTTGCAATATGTTGGAATCCTTCCAAGTTTTCAATGTTGTGTGGACTCAAACTATGACTTTTTTGCTAGATGGAAACATTGGCACAATCTGCCTTGGGCGTGCATTCTGCACCATTTGTACGGGGACTTCAAACCAAGGAACATGTTAAACAGCTTCCTTTTGCCCATGTTGCACCTGGGACACGTTCCTCCAGCCCATTTGCCCGAGCCCATTGCTCCATCTCCAGACCAGGGGTTGGAATAGCACCCAAAAGCTCTTCTACACATGATGCTTTAAAGGTCCTGCAGGCCAGGTCTACAGGTAGTCAACAAAGGCCTGTAGTTGTGATGCAAGATTCTGCAGCAGCAGGATATGCAGCAGCTCTTTTGGACATTGGACAGTCAAATAACATGCTTGAGGCAATTAATAGGGATATGGAGAAGCTTTCACATTTGTTGAAAAACCAGGAGGTCTATGATTTCCTTATCAATCCTATAATTGAGAAGGGGAAGAAGAAGAGCATTCTTAAGGCTATTGCAGATGATGCCAAATTCCAATCTTATACTCTCAATTTCCTCAGTCTTCTTGTTGATAAGCAGAGAATGAACATAGTAAAGGATATCTTGAAAGAGTTTGAATCAGTATACAATGAAATGACAGATACACAAGTTGCCACTGTATTCTCTGCACTGAGGCTTGAACACTACCAGTTAGCCCGAATTGCAAAGAAAATAAAGAACTTAACTGGTGCTCAGAATGTGAAACTGCAGAGCATGATTGATACGTCCTTGATAGCAGGCTTTGTCATCCACTTTGGAAAGGATGCATCCCACATGATAGATATGAGTGTGAAAGGTGAATTTGAGAACTTATCTGCTCAATTTGTTTGAGCAGAGAAGGCTGCAGCATTCTGAATCTTAAGACAAAAAATTCTAATTACCCGTATGCTAGAAACTTGTCTACAGCGTCCAATTGTCTTCTCCTAAAGGACTGTAAAAAATTGGCATGTAAAGCTTGTTTCCATTTTGGCTAAGGATTTTCCAAAATATCAATCCATCTTTAAATGTTAGAGCACTCCCAATATTTATGATGCTTGTATGAAGAATCCAGTCTATTTTTTGGCTGAGTTGCTACTTGTAAAGCCAGTATGTCCCATATATGGTATCAAAGGTGTTGATGTAAAAAGATATTACCAGAAAGCAAACTGTTCCAAAGTGAATTCTACTGGATCAATCAAACTGAGTTATATACCTGTAAATAAAAGGAATGATTGAGATTGCTAATTTGGAGTTTATCCCTCTACGAGAGAAAATATGTTGCCTGTAGACATTATTGATAATTAAACTATTAATGAACTTGGGGTTCTGGAAAAGGACGTGTATGTGTTGTGGCATTTATTCTGGTATTCTCTGGGATTGGATGTTGTTCAACAAAACAGTATGGGTGGTTTTTATAACTTACCATCAATTTTGAATTAGCTGAACATTTAATTGATATAAGATTGAATGGTTGCTTTTAAGGAAACTGAAATATGGATATCCTTTGTTATTACATATAATTTGTCTGTATTCAGACATCCAAGTGAAAATTTAATACTGAAAATAAAGTTTTACAAGACAGTAAATATAATGAATCCATGATGCTATCTCAAGTGCAAGAGTTCTCTTTTACAGAATCACAATCGTTGCCTTTAAAAATTTGAAGGTAATTCACATATGGTGTTAATTCGTGGTATACATCCTCTCCAAGCATTCATCACTGTACAGAGATTGTAACTGAGGAAATTTAATAACACCAACTGGTTTGATCTTCTTGTCCACGCTTGTAGCATATTCAACAAATTTGTGACATTTTTATGAAGAAACTTTCCTGTACCTCTCTGGTCTTTACAATTTACAAGAAAAGTAATTACCACGAATGTATATGTTCTTTGGCATCATTGAACCCAATAAATTTCTATTCAGTAAGGGAACGAATCAGTAAGAATTCCTCTTCCTCTCAAAAAAAAAAATCAGCTATTTGTAGGTAACCATGTAGCAAAAGTTTGCATTTCAGGTTCATGCCTCTTGATGTTGCCACAAAGCTGCATCTCATGATACTTTCAAACATGTGCATCCAATGACTCCAATGCACCGAATCCACTTTGTGGGCAAGAAAATTTGGGAATGACATACGGTGATAGACGCCCTTTAAGTGCTTTTTTTTTCATGCATGGAAAAATTCTTACCCAAATACTTGATCCTCAAACAATTATTCCCCTTGCAAAACCACTACGATTTAGTTATTTTAAGCATATAAACCTTTATCTTGAATAAACATGTTCAAAAGCTTGCTGTGTTCTCCTCTTGAATTTCTGGTCTATAGCTTTAAAAAAATGTGTTCTTCCGCCTCTTTGATTATGGGTGTCTTGAGGTTGTATAGGATTATACGAGGGTGAGGTACAGTTAGATCGGGGTATTCCACACAATTTCTCTTCTCATCTTTACGATGGCCTGTATAGCCTATCAATATGTATTGAAGAGATCTCTATTGGAACATCACTAAAGAATGGGTTCATAAGTATCTAGAAAATTAGCCATGACTTCGCACAATTCACTTTTGGATTGGAGTTGTACAATAAAGCAGTGAACACATTCTCTGAGTAAAAACAGTGTCAGGCAAACCCCAGGCTTCCCAAATGTAGTTAAGGGAAGCCAAAGCCTAGGTGAAGAATTAAAATCCCACTAGATATTGAGTTTTCAAAAGTTGAGAAGTAAAAGTCTAGAGGAGTCTAGGATAATATTTCCTAGGAGCATTAAAGTTTAATTGCCAATCTCTCCACTGAGCTAGGGGCAATTACAAACTAGGCTTATGAAACATAATATATGACATGAGTTCTTGGATCTTCATAATGGAAGGTAGATAGATAAGGGGAGAATCTTAAATTATCTTTACAATTGAGCCCAGGGAATCTCATCTTGAGAAGAGCTAAGACCCCTTATTGTTTGATGCCTTCCTTGAGAAGGTGAAGAGATTTAATCTCAAGCATCTTGCTGACGAAAATAAGAGACCACCAAAAGCTATGCCCATTAGAGGAAATGCCAATGCAAAATCCATTTCCAACCCACTTGAGAAATGATTTAAATGTTTCAACAACTTTCCAAATATCCTGGGCAACAAAAGTGCCTTCAATCTTAATTGGTACCAAGGTGATAAATAAATTTTTTTGGAAAATTAATCCTTTCTAAACTTTCTTTCCATAGTGTGAACCTAAGGAAATACAACACCTTTGAAGGATTCTCCATGCCACATACACTCATTACCCATTTAGCACAAAGTATAGTGCTTTGCCAATAAACATCAATGCGAACAGGGCCACCTTTTTCCTTAGTAAGGCAACAAATATTCCAAGTTGTTGGTAGGATAGAGCCACACCACTTCGATTAGATTGAAAACCTAAAAGGGTGATCTAATGGAGGCCAAGGTTGAAAACATACAAAGGTGCCAAAGGATGGTAGCAAAAGAATGCATCCCAAGAGGGATACAACAAAGTAAAAACACTGCAAGATAAGTGCGACACATACAATTGACTTGTTGGGACCAGCAACTGTAGGTCCAAAATCTTAGAGTATGTTCTTACCTTCTAGGCCAGTAGATATTATCAAGAAGGTAGAGCATGGGCTCATTGACAGATTGATGAAGGTTTAAGGCCAACTGCTAGGAGTGGTTAATCTCCTCTTCACTTTTGGCTCAACTAGACCAAGGAGGGTGTTCCTAGAGGTATCCCTTATTAGGGATTAATGATGACATGAAATATATCCAAAACAATAACAAAAACAGTGATACCCAGGATGCTATTCTAAATCCTAAAGATGTCACTAGTTTAGACAATAGCTCACTACACCAAATGATCTCTTTTAAGTTGATAGAAACATCAGTGAAACTATGCATAATATGGGTATGCACATTTAGTCTGAAAAGATGTGACTTGTTTGTTTTGGTAAAGATGGTTCCCTGACTAAAACATAGAACTAAAATACATACAGATCTACAAATTACTTCACACTTGAGATGGTTGTTTTAATTTTGAAAGGGTGTGGGTGATCAAATATTTTTGAGATTGGTGCATATCCAATGGGCTACAGAGTCCCCCAGTTCAACCAAGGAATAACAAAAATAAAAATAAAATATGTTTGCCTAGGAACATGAAATTGATATTCGACTGGACATGCTTAGTAATCCTTATAACACATTCATCCATATATAATACTAAAATGATCATTACAATGCTTGCAATGTTTTAAGAAATGTCTATTGCCCAAGTTTTTTCCTTTTTTTTGCTAAGTACAAAACCTAGTCTTCTTTGTTTTTGTTTTATCTTGAAAAACCATTAAGTGAAAATTTTCTTTTCCTTTTATTGGTAATTCTCTGAGTTTATGAACCTTTATTACTGAATCTCAAGTAGTTCACGAACTTCTTAACATAGTGGCGCTAGTCATATCTCCTTTGTTAAAGTTGTCTTTCTATCGGCATATGTCGTCTTTTGTGAACTTCACTTGTGCTTTCTCTTTGTCACCAAATTCTTAAGTTCATGAAATCTCCGATTAAGCGATGCCCGTTTTTGTGTAAAGTTTATTTCATGAAACTATCATTTTGCTGATAAAGGAAATCAAAGCAAGTTATATCGCTTTTTTTGATGGTTAGCGAACTCAAAAGTTTGCTGATATGTGAAATTGCTGATATGCATGTGTTATGGAGGTCATGTAAAGGGAATAATCAGATGAACTATTGGTTCGCAAAGTTGTATGTTCGCCGATGTGTGTTTTGACTGATCATTGGGAGGATGGAATGCGATGTATTTGGTTCGCAAGTTGGAAAGTTCACCGATTGAAGAGTTTAACAATGATTATTTTCCTCGATAAAGAAGTTCTTAGAAGTTTATGTTGGTTTGTGAAGTAATTAAGTGGCCGATAAAGTAACTTAGCTAATACTCGATGAGAAAGCATTCATTACGAAAGCATTTAATGAGACCCTTTTATACCCTAATTGGTTTATGTTATATATAATTGGGATTTTGGTTAAAACGTATTATCGGAGCAACAGTCTAAAGCGATTGGGGTTTTGTCTTTTACGGTCATCTAGCTTCTAGCTTTCAACCATTGCGGTATAAGAAGGTGAGTCCATTGTCACACCACTTATTTCATTTAAATATTGCAACAATGTCATTTGTGGAAGGAGTATCGATACTATTGTCTTTTTTTTGTCTTTCATGACTATTGAAACCCTTACACGTCAAAGTGCCGTTTACACCCTATTTCCTCCTATCATAAGCTGGTTACACTTGGGAGCAGTTAACAATATAGTCGAGTGGTTGATGCAATTTGAAAAAATAAAATACAAATACCAGGGGTTGGACATTTATTTCATAATATATAACCAACTTTCTAGCATTAAGGATACAAATCTAGGTTACATTGATTTAAATGAGTTTTGGGAGAGAATGAATCCCTAGAGAACCTATAGCAGAGATGACCTTTGCAAGTGGGTTAGCACATGCAGGAGGTTTTCCCCCAACGGTACAATGCCAAGACCCAGTGTTAGGTTGTATAAAAAATTATCATGTCGAATCAAGATAGATAAGAATAGTTAGTGGTGAGACAGTAGTTCAATTAGATGCTAAAACCATTAGCAATACTCTTAAACTACCTATATGTGAGGAATATGTTGACATATGCATGGAGACTGGTTGGAATTATTATATAGATGGAAATAAATTATGTAAAACAACCATTTCTACTACATGGCTCGAGAGAGAGAGAGAGAGAGAGAGAGAGAGAGAGAGAGAGAGAGAGAGAGAGAGAGGAGGGTGACAACTTCCCAAGAATCTAGTTAGAGCCTTGTTTAATGATGATATTTTTGATATGATAAAACTTTTGCATAGAGTAGTGGGAAGTGTAGATTCCAACGAGTTTTTAGAGTGGATATGCTAGTTCATATTGGTCATTTGTACATGAAAGCAACACATTGATTGGGCTAAATTCATTAGTGATCATCCGAATGACCAATTGGTAAATTTTCAAAAGGGGAGAAACAAATTTCATGTGTTCTTATCTATTTTATCTTTTGGTCAATACTCAGAGGGTTTGGCCTGGCCTTAAAATCTTAGGAACTTTTGATAAAGACACACAAGTATATGATTACTTCTCTCAATTACAAGAGGAATTTGGTAAAAGGGACTACAAGAGAGTTAAGGATGCTTTCCTTATATTTATTGTGAGGAAGATATATGGAAATCTTGAATTGAGAATTTCAGCAGAAGCTGCAAACTTAATTATGTAGTTTGGCAGCTATTATATCCAATTTGACATGTTTACTTATTTTAGGATTGGCGGATTTGAACAATCTCCTTTAAAGCTTCCAAGATATGGAACAAACTACATTGTGTTTTTGGAGTTTTGTAGACAAGCATCTAAAGCAAGCAAGAAATATCATGCCTGTAAGAAGAAAGGGTATCCTTTCCCTTTAAAATTGACTCATTAGATTTGCAACAAGCCTGAGGATGCAAAGCACATTGACAAGTTCCTTGCAAACTTTATTTTTTATCCATATGAAGCAAGAAGTTTCTTTGATAGTAAGGATTTTGTGAAGAATAATTTATACCTCCCCATGCTACGTGAGTATCGACCAAACCTTGAAGATTTTTGGGAGGACTGTGTAGATGAACATGAGGTGAGAGGAAGAGATTGGACAAGATTGACTATAGACCAAATGAAAGCTTTTAACTTTGGATGAAACCTTCTTGATATAGTAGATGATTATTATGACATGGTTGATGAAGGGTATTATGTTGAGAGTTCTAAACCCTTGCCAAAGTTGAGATGGTCTGAGAAAGAAATCACTGACATTTCAGTTAGATCTTATTTTATTTTGACTAAAAGTCAAAGGTGGCTGAAATCCAAAATGAATGGTCATACTGCAAGTTCTCCTTCACAAAAGGAGCATACAATGGTGGGACAACAAACTATTGCAGGGACCTCTACTCAGAATACACCTACCAAAACTCATTCCGCTGGATCCCAGTATACTGCAAAAGATGGGAGTGATGGAGGTGATGACCCAAAGAAGAATGATAAGCTAAAGGGGCAATGTGAGGGTGATAACCAACCTTTGAGGAGAAAATTGGAAATTAAAAATCCTTTAAAACCTTATTTTGAGAAGATGTCAAGTCAGGAATAGGCACAACAAGATCATGAAGATAGAGTGGCTTCTTCTCCACCACACCACAACAATGTACCCCCATCTTCTATGCAGACTCCTCCATCAGATTCTCATAATGTTATGTCTTCTCCACCTTCACCCTCACAATAGAAAAAGAGCGTACCTTGTACTCCACTTGATTATGTGCCAAGTATAGTGGCCGATGGCCAACCTATTTTACCAACTCCCACTTGATTAAGAGATGCAGTTAGCAAGAAGAGAAAGTATACTGATATAATTGACACATAATTTGATGTAGTTGCCAGGTTATTGCAATTAGAAACACAACCTAAGAAAGGAAAGATCTAATGTCCAGGCTAATGGTTGATCCTATTACAAAACATCAATATGTGGAATTGGTAGAGCCAATGGTTGAGAAAGATGAAAAGAAAATTTCTATAGATGATTTTCATGTTAGCAAGGTTGATTTAGGGCCCCCTTCAGTACAAGGTGACATTCATAATGCTAAGATTTTTGTGGAGATTCTAGCCACAAGGCTAGAAGAAAGGGAGAAAGAAAATGAGATGTTAGAAGAGCAGGTAAATATCCTCACTTCATACATCAGATCAATAGTAGATATCATTGACCTCAACCTCTAGATGCAACTATGGATACTCCTGTTAAAGTTCCTCCTAAAGGTATAAGTGCAGAGGTTGTGGACCAAACAAGAAAATATCGATTCTTGAGAAAGGTAATCGAGGAGTAGGTCGAGAAAATGACAGTAGAAGGTATGTTATATATTCATGAAGTGATTCTTTTATCTACAAAAATATCCAGCAAACAGATTGAAGTCTTGTCTGATTTGAAAGTGGTCAAAAAGGAGGAAGCAATGTTCAATGTTGCTAAGAATGGACTGCAAGACATGATCAAGGTAGATTCTAGTGTGTTGGTTTCTGAAGGTGTAATTGATAAACCAGAAGACACTGAATTAGTAAAATGGCTAAATGCAATTGAATGAAAGCTATTAATGATGAAACAATGCCTAACAGATTCAAAAATGTTGCTAAAAATTATAGGTCATATTTAATGGATCTTAGAAGTTCATGTATATCTTTAGGGGTTGATATACTTGATGAAATTGAAACAAACTTACTTGATACTTCTGTTACTAAGCAAGCCTTCAAAGACATATTTGTAGAAGAATTAAGGAATAATGAGACCTCTGATGGCAATCCGATTGAGAAACTGTGCAATGTGTATGCTTATCTGGTGTCCTTTAAGAAGGTTGTTGTGGAGATACACAGGAAATATGAGGATTCAAATAATGTTTTAATGATGTGGAGGACTCAACTAAATATGACTAATATACCTAATGGGAAGGCCATCATTCCGATACCAAATAAGTTCAAAATCCTCAAGGCTAAATTAGATGCTTCGCATGTGCCTGTAGATCAACTAGCAAAGAATGATCAAGATGAACATGTAGATAAAGATGAACAAGCGTACCATGACGTTGAGAAGGAAGATGGAAAATATGTATCAACATGATATTTTATTGTTTTCTTTCCAAAGACCTTGGATCACTTTATGTTATATTAAACTTTGTTGGGATTTACTTCTTTTATTGTATTATTAAAAGAAGTAATATTGCATTTTTAATGGTTTGTTACAAGAAACAGTTACACGTAGGTGTTAGTTTTGGCTACCTTCACTATATAATGAATGAGTGAGGGTATGTGTGGATCTTTTGGAAAAAAATATTTTTCATGACTAGATCATTGAAGACTTGTTAATTTTAATTCTTGGAGGAAAGGGGGACATTTCGTATTAAGTTTGTAATACTTTCTTTGGAGAGCAGAGTATTGTGTTCTATCTCATACTCATCAATGCAAAAGAAAGTTGATATTGGGTCGATGATCTTTATGTGTTATTGTTTAGTCTTCTTATGTTGAATGTATGACATCATGAGTATAGAAAGCTATAGTTCTCTAGTGTGAAATGTTGATCACCCACCTTTAATATATCCATATTGTCATTTGTGTGTCTTCATTCTTAAGTTTGAATTTGATGCAAAGGTGATGGTTTGATAAACTATTGTTCGCTTATCAAATTTCCTCTATTCTTATGTTTGAGTGAGTTCTAGTAATTTTATATTCAAAAGTTACATTTTGTTCACCTACAATGTATTTGGCATTGGGGTTTATTTCAATTTTTATATTAGCAAAACTGCCTTTCTTGCTTTCAGGTTAAAAGCGCACCAGAAAACTAAATACCCTATCATACGAAGAAAGGTGTACCTTCTAAAAAATTTAGAAGGTAGTTGATAAAATTGTCCAATTGTTAGTGCAATTTGTGACCACAAATTGGGCGAGTCATAATAGAAGTGGTGACAAATCTGTTCACTAACATATTTTTGGTGACCCTGCTGGGAACTCAAAAGAACATTTATAGGCCACCTTTCCTACTCCAAGGAAATATTTTATTTTTGGGTGGTTGTGTTAATGCAGGTGTGGTCTGTTCAGTATTGCAACCTATTTAATTGAGTACCATCTTTTTGAGACTGTTACCTGGAGAACAAAACCCTTTGTATGCTCAGTAAAGATACCTAGAGATTTGATCAAATTTTTAGAAACTGTTGATCAAAGAACTTATAGCAATAATTCTTGATTGGATGATATTTGTTTACTCAAAGCATAATTATTAATGGTTCTATAAAGAAGGAGATTTGGTCCAATTTTGTAGCCAAATCTCAATTGGGTTGACATTGAATAGGAAGATATTCTAACCGACCTGCGAAACGTAGCTTGGAGGCAATGGAGAAACAATCAGGAACTTCACCAAGTAAATTAAATTCTTGACTTTGAAGAGGACTTGGGAGAGGAACTAATTCAACAAGCAAGACGATTTGCTATGAGGCATGAAAATTTTCTTGTTGGAGTAGTTGTACCTCGAAGGGTGAGAGATTTCCAGATTCATGTTGTCCCTAATAACCAACAACGAAATAATCATAATCACTAGAAACACATTCAGAATCCTCAGCCTAATAATCTACAAAATAATCAATAGTGAGTAGCCAAGCTGGCTGATAAAAGATGCACAAGAGGTGATTGTAGAAAAGGAATTATTAATCTTGATTTTGAAATAGTAAGGAAAGCCGGTTTCACTATAGATTTTTCTTCGACCCGTAAGTTATCAAAGACATCCAGTAGATCACCTTCACCCACTAAGCCATTAGGAAATTCTCTTATTTGCCAAGCATTGGTCTTACATGGTACAATTCTTCCCCTCTGTAAATTTCCAAAATATTATGGCACACCAACAAGGTACATAACTGCTGGTTCCTTGGGGAGCCACAATCGGTCCATTGTCTTTAGGAAATTAGCTACATGATTTTCCTCATGGATCCCAAAAAAATATTCCTAAGTTTAAGGGAGATGGTAAGGTTTCTATATATGAACACATTCATGCCTTCTTTTCTACATGTTCCATTCTTGGCATACAACATTAAGATGTCTCAGTAAGATCGTTTGTGGAGCCTCTTACTGATGCTGTTGTTGGTTGGTTTTATCATTTACCATCAACATCTATTGACTCTTGGGCTACCATGATTCAGAAGTCTGAGGATAGATTCAAGAGGCTAGAAGATGAAAATATTTTGATAGTAGAACTTACTCATACGAAAAAGGGAATTCAAGAACCTATGAGAGAATTTGTTGCCAGGTTTAACAAATTGGTGAATAAGATGTACCAATAGCCAAGAGACCTACAAATGAGATGAACAAAGGTTTCTTTATTAATGCACAACCGCCAAATGTTAGCTATCAATTAAAGAGAGATAAAGTAGCTACTCTAGAAGAAGCTTAGACATCTACTATACAGATTGAAGATGATTTGCTTGCAGAAGGGAAGTGGAAGAAAGATCTCTAGAACTAGAAGAATCCTATCACAACTTCCACTGGCCCTATGATTCAGAAGTTGGCTAATGAAATAATTTCCCTCAAGAGGTAGCTACCAAAAGCACATAAGCCTCAGCAACCTTTTTATCAAGACATACCACGGAAAGGGTATGTACCACCAAATAATAACAAAGGCAAAACCTTGGAATTGCCTCTAGTAGGACGTTGGTTAGCTATATAAGGACCTTCTTTGAACAACAAAGGAAATATGATGTGTAATTTCTACTTGACCTTAGATCATGATGGTGCTTCTTGTCCCGAGATGAATAGATTCATGCAAATGTCTACAATGCAAGAGGTCACTGTCAAGGAAACTTCTAATGATGAGGGACACGTTCCCACTGGTGAATCTACTTTATATTACCTGGAATATGAATATGATTCTGATAAAGGAGAGGATGTTCTCACTGAATTGGATGGGCAAGCATTCTCTATCCATGCAAGAAGCTAGCTAAATCAATCTCTAAAAGGGAAGCAAGATAACAAAGATTAGTCAAAGGATGATTGCACTATTATACCCAAGTACATTTTGTCACGGAATGCAACCCCTAGACATACCTCCACAACGTGTACAAAAACTGCTGCTTCCACTCCAGTAACTTGCTGTATTGATAAAGCTTGTGATTCTTTTGATATTGTAGAATATTGTAAAAATACAAAAATACATATATAAGAAGCTGAATACTTGAGGTTAAATCCTAGAGAATTAGAGCGTCTTGTAAACTATGTCAAGTCCGATAATGTTTTAGGTCATGTGAATTCCCAATCCTCAGAATCTCATATTGAAATATCATCTTGTAATGCCTCATTAAAGACTAAAGATTCTGATCCTTTAGTGGCTCATGAGAAACCAAATCCATTTTATGTATCCTTGTATATAGCTAGGTGTAGGCTAAGTAATTGCATTATTGACATAGGTGCCTCAAATAATGTCATGCTAGCTAAAGTAGCTCATGCCCTAGGTCTCACCATGATAAACACTTTTGGAAAATGTTTTTCAATGGAGTCAAAACAAGTACCCTTGATTGGGTAGATCAAGGATGCACAAGTAGCCTTAGTTGCTTACCCTAACAAGAGGTTGAAATTAACTATACAAGTGATTGATGTTCCTGTAAGCTATGGAATGCTTCCGAGCCACAGTTTTTGTAGATATATGGGGGGTGAAATACAATTAGATTGGTCCCATGCCCTCATCCTAGTAGCAGGGAAGAAAGTTCCTCTAGAGCTAGAACCTAAGGAAAAGTTTATAGTATTAAAATTAGATGATCCAAAGTCTTAGATTTTGTATGAAGAAACTGATTTTGGAACCTATATGCTATATTGGGGTTATGGGTTCTAGAGTTTGATGGGAGTTGCTCCAATTCAAGTTCTGGGTGAAGGGTCATTTTGACCTTGCCAACTGGAGAAAAATTATCTTTTTCTTATAAATTGGAGTTTGAAAATACCAATAATATTGTCAAATATGAAGCTTTGTTGTTGGGTTATGTACCTGGAAGTGAAACATATGACCTAGTTGAGGAGAATGTTACATTGGGGTTATGGGTTTTGGAGTTTGATGGGAGTTGTTCCAATTTAGGTTCTGGGCCAAGGGTCATTTTGACCTCGCCAATTGGAGACAAATTCTTCTTTTCTTATAAGTTGGAGTTTGAAAATACCAATAATACTGTAGAATATGAAGCTTTGTTGTTGGGTCTTGATGTAGCGAAAAAGAAGGGAATTATGGAGTTGAAAGCTGTAGGAGATGCTGAGCTAATTGTCAAGTAGGTGAGAATAGTTTTTTCTATAAAGAATGCCAGGTTGAGGCATTACAGAAATAGGGTTTGGGACAACATTAAATACTTTGATTCTTTTAATATTGAAGCTATTCCACATGAACAAAATTCAAGAGCTGATTCATTGGCAGTGTCAACTTCATTTCTACCGGGCCTCATCTAGATTTTAAAGATAAGGCATATAAGATAGAACTTGTATATCACCCTAGTGTACTAGATAATGCCAATCGACAGTTGTTCTAGAATGTGATGCAAGAACATCCAGTGGTGTAAGGGCAATTTTGCATCACCCAAAAAAATATGTGTTTCAAAATTGTTGATGTTCTTTCCATTTCTTTTCAAAATTTGTGGTTCTGGTTCCATAATCCCTTGAATAATGATGTAGAACTTTTAGTTTTTCCAAACTACTAAAAATAGTAACCTGCTATTTTTAGAAAGTTTGCATTTGGGCACGGATTGAAGTGAAAATTTATAGGAAGTTACATAGTGGAAATATAAGACCTTTGGCGAAGGAATCACACAAAGATCATTTGCGAGCTGAAAGATATTAAAGTTTATGTTTCCCAAAAAATGCCTGAAAATTATTCAAACTCAGGTTTGAGGCACTAAACGGCCTCGTACGGGCCCAAAAATGGCCAGAACCAGCAAATTGAGTTCTTAGCACATAGAGCACTCCACGAGCTTTCCGATGCAATTGGACACCCAGATCAAAAGTTATGGCTCCCGGAAGTTGACCTATTTTTGGAGGGAGATGCAAATTTTGAAATTAGGTTGTTGGCCACCAAAAAGGCTATTAATAACCAGTTTTGGGACCCTGGGCAGTAGTAGAGTTAAGGGGGCAAGAGTGGAGTCAAGAATAGCGGGAAAACAAAAAGCCTAGTTGATTAAGGGTTACAGAAGGTAGGTGATTCTAGAGTCTTGTGACAAGGAGCTGTAATGTGTTGCAACCTATGGAGGGTTGATTCCTCTGATTGTATTTGAGCTTCTGTAATGTAACAAGTGGTCCAAATTAATAAAAAAAAAGTTCTATTTTCTGTGTACAATTTCTGTTGTTGTTTGTTTTATGATTTACACCCTTCATCAAGTGGTATCAGAGCAAGGTTTCTTGAGTGTATAGACAGATCGCTGACCATGAGGTAGTTTGCACCAGGACCTGAGGTTGTGGGTTTGCTGCGGAGATCAAGATACCTCCATGAAGAAATCATATTGGGAGGAATGCTTTGACGAAAGAGGGTTTTAGAGCCCTACAAAGGCAAATCGATGCATTGTAAGAGGAGTTACGAAGAGGGTTTGATCTGAGAACAAAAGAAGAAAGCGAAGATGAAGCTGAAGAAGAGCTATCCGAGGAAGAACAAGAAGCTGGAGGAGATCTTGCAAAAGTTAGGTTGTTGAGGGCCATTTTGAAGATTGGAAAGAGGCCTAGGATCGAAGTTTCCACATATTCTAGAGATTTAAATTCGAAACAACTTATTGATTGAATCAATGACATGGAGGAGTATTTTGAGTATGAAGATGTGGAAGACCCAGATCGGGTCAAGTTTGCAAAAATAAAATTGAAGGGCCATGCCAGTATTTTGTGGAAGGAGGTCCAGTTAGAGAGGAATAGAAGAGGGAAAGGAAAGATCACCAGATGGGATCGAATGGTGGAGAAACTAAAGAAGCAATTCATTCCTGTGGACTATGAGATGGAGTTGTTGAAGAAGCTACAAGGACTGAAGCAAGGTAACAAATCTATTAAGGAGTATATAGAAGAGTTTTATAAAATTACTATCAGGACAGGTCATGCAGAGCCCAACAAGGAGAAGGTATCCCGTTACATTAATGGGTTGAGGCTGAGTATTCAAGAGGAGCTGAGCCTAGTCAGAATGACCACCATAGAAGATGCATACCAGTTTTCCTTGAAGGTGGAGGAGAAGCTGAATAACAAATTTGATAGAAAGCAAAGGAGAAGAGGTCAAGGTAGAAGGACTAGTGGAAGACCCTATGGGGGGCGAAATGAAGATTCAAAGAAAAGTGAAGAAGTCGACACTAGTCGAAATCAGAGAGGAGATAATACCTACTGCCCTCATGACTAGAACAATGGTGAGCAAAGAGGAAGAGGAAGAGGAAGAGGCCGACCTGGACAAGGACCTAGATGAGGAGGTTTCAGAGGAACTTGTTTCCAGTGTGGAGAAGGACATCGAGCATACGAGTGTCCACAACATCAAGGAAGGACAAATAGAAGACTTGAAGGTAATGCACAAGTTGTAAATGTCGATGAAGATGCACAATCTGAGCACTCTAAAGATGCTGAAAGGGGAGAAACCCTAGTTGTCAGAAGAACTTTGTTGAATGAGGAGAAAAAACCAAATAAGAGGAAGAGTTTATTCCATACAAGGTGCAAATGTGAAGGTAAGTGTTGTGATATTATTATTGATAGTGGAAGTACTAACAATCTTGTTTTAGAGGAGATGGTTGACAAGTTAAAGTTGACAAGAAAAAGCATCGTTGCAGAAGGACCACAAAGCTTTGGTCAATGAGCACTGTTTAGTGAAGTTCAAGATTGGGGACTACCATGATCAGGTGCTGTGTGATATCATACCGATGGATGCATGTCATATGTTGTTGGGGAGGCCATGGTAGTATGATAGGATCACTATCCATGATGGCCGTGCAAACACATATTCCCTAACAAAGGATGGAGTTCGTCACAAATTGAAGCCCTTGAAGGAGGTGGAAGAAAAGGTATGTAGTACTACTAGAATTTACTTGGTAGATGGTAGAAAATTTTTGGAGGGTATGAAGCATGAGCGTCATTACTATGCATTGATTCCTAAGATTAGTCAAGAGAAATGTGAAGATGTACCAGCCGAAGTCTCAAAGATGTTGGAAGAATTTTAAGATATTGTCTCTGATAATGTACCAGAAGGTTTACCACCAGTAAAGAAAATAAGTCATCAAATGGATTTGATACCAGGAGCCAGTTTGCCGAATAAAGCAGCCCACAGAATGACCCCTGCAGAGAATGAAGAGCTGAACAGACAAGTTTAGGAGTTTTTGAGGGAGTGATAAGGGAGAGCCTAAGTCCATGTGCAGTACCTGCAGTACTAGCACCAAAGAAGGATGGAGAATTGAGGATGTGTACAAACTCTTGAGCCATCAATAAAATAATGATCAAGTATAGATTTCCATTGCCAAGAATGGATGACATCATGGATTGTTTGAGTGGAGCCAAGTACTTCATGAAGATTGACTTGAAGAGTGGGTATCATTAGATCCGTATCAGAGAAGGAGATGAATGGAAGACAACCTTCAAGACAAAGGAAGGTTTGTATGAGTGGTTAGTCATGCCATTTGGGCTAACCAATGCACTGAGCACATTCATGCGACTCATGAACAAGGTACTAAAAGAATTTTTGGGAAGTTTTGTTATTGTTTATTTGGATGATATTTTGATTTTCAGTAAGACTTGGGATGAGCATCTGATGCATATCAGAAGAGTTCTAGAGAAGCTGAGGGAGGAGAAGTTGCTGATTAATCTGAAGAAATGTAGTTTTGCAAAGGAGTTGGTATACTTGGGATTTGTTGTCTCAGAGGAAGGTCTTACGATGGACCCAAAAAAAGTAAGAGCTATCATGGACTAAAGGAGCAGACAAGAGCTTTGATACATTGAAGCAGAAAGTCGTAGAACAACCTATTTTGGCACTTCCAGATTTCAACAAGGTATTTCAAGAATTTTATGCAATAGTTTAGGCTTTGAAGAAATGGAGACATTATTTGTTGCCAAAAGAGTTTGTTTTATATACTGATCATCAGGCTTTGCAGTAGCTTAATAGTCAAGGAAAGTTGAACCAAAGGCATGTAAAATGGGTTGAGTTTTTACAAAGCTATACTTTTGTTTTGAAGCATAGGAGTGGGAAGTCTAACAGAGTTGTCGATGCCTTGAGCACAAGGCAAAATTTGTTGACAGAAATGAAGATAGAGGTTGTTGGGTTCGATGAGCTCAAAAGTTTGTATCCTGAAGATCCAGATTTTGCAGAGGCCTGGAAAGCTTGTTTGGAACCTATTACTTTGGACATGACAAAATGGTTGGATTTCATAATCTAAGATGGCATGTTGTTTAGAGGAAGCCAATTGTGCATTCCAAGGAGTTCCATGAGAGAGAACCTGATTAAGGAGAAGCATAGCGGAGGATTGGCTGGACACTTTGGTTGAAATAAGACCATTGCTATTGTTGGTGAAAATTATTATTGGCCACAGTTGCAGAAAGATGTGAGGAAATTTGTACAGAGTTGCAAAGTGTGTCAGATGGAAAAAAGAACAAGTCAGAATACAGAGCTATATTAGCCATTACCTGTAGTAGAGAAGCCATGAGATGATATCAGTATGGATTTTGTTCTTGGATTACCAAGGACATAGAGAGGACATGATTCTATTTTTGTGGTGGTGGACAAATTCTCAAAGATGACACATTTCATTCCTTGCAAGAAGACTAATGATGTTGTTCATATTGTTGAATTATTTTTCAGAGAGGTGGTGAGATTACACGGTCTACCAAAGAGCATAGTTTCAGATCGAGATACTAAGTTTATTGGTTATTTCTGGAGGACATTGTGGAAGAAGTTGAAGATAGATTTGAAGTTCAGTTCTGCACACCACCCATAGACTGATGGATAGACTGAAGTGGTGAATAGGAGTTTGGGTAACTTGCTACGATGCTTAGTAGGAGATAAGCCCAAGGGATGGGATTTGATTTTACCATAGGCAGAATTTGCTTACAACAATTCTGTCAATAAGAGTACTGGTAAATCACCATTCCAGATTGTATATGGGAATAGTCTAATAAATGCTTCAGAGTTAAGGAAGCTGGACAAAGGAGAAAAGATAAGTGCTGAAGTTGAAGACTTTGCATAACATCTGAAGAATTTGCATGAAGAGGTGAGAAAGCACATTAATAAGATGAATATTCAGTACAAGGCTAAGACAGATCAGAAAAGGAAGTATAAGGAGTACCAGGTAGGAGATGAAGTCATGGTTCACTTGAAAAAAGAAAGGCTCCTAATTGGAACATACAATAAGTTGAAAATGAAGAAATTTGGACCTTGTAGAATCCTGAAGAAGCATGATTCAGGAAATGCATATGAGGTAGGAATGTCGAGTGGGATTAATATTTCTCCTGTGTTCAACATTTCTGATTTAACAGAATATCATGAGGGTGGCACAGAGGATGGAACAATAGAAGAACAGTGGAGTATTTTAGCATCTACTTCAACAGAGGAGATAGAAGAGATCTTGGATAGCCATGTGGGAAGAAGTACTCGGAACATGAAATATGAAGAATATATGGTGAAATGGAAAGGAAGACCTGTTGAAGATTCTTCTTGGTTGTCTAAGGCAAAGGTTGACCATTTGGGTTTTCCTCACACAAACACCTGAGACGTGACAGGGTCACTTCTCAAATTACCCTGGGTGTCTAATGCAGGAGCATCCAGTGGTGTAAGAGCAATCTTGCATCACCCAAAAAAAGATGTGTTGCAAAATTGTTGATGTTATTTCCATTTATTTTCAAAATTTGTGGTTTTGGTTCCATAATCGCTTGAATAATGATGTAGAACTTTTAGTTTTTCCAAACTGCTAAAAATAGTAACGTGCTATTTTTAGAAAGTTTGCATTTGGGCACAGATTGAAGTGAAAATTTATAGGAAGTTACATAACGGAAATATAAGACCTTTGGTGAAGGAATCACACAAAGATCATTTGTGAGATGAAAGATATTAAAGTTTATGTTTCCTGAAAAACGTTTGAAAATTATTCAAACTTAGGTTTGAGGCACTAAATGACCCCGTACGGGCCCAAAAATGGCCGAAACTGGTAGAGTGGGTTCTTAGCGCGTAGAGCACTCCACAAGCTTTCCGACGCATAAAACGGTTCGTCAATCGAACACCCGGATCAAAAGTTATGGCTCCCGGAAGTTGACCTATTTTTGGAGGGAGATGCAAATTTTGAAATTAGGTTGTTGGCCACCAAAAAGGCTATTAATAACCAGTTTTGGGACCCTGGACAATAGTAGAGTTAAGGGGGCAAGTGTGGAGTCAAGAACAGGTAGGAAAACAAAAACCCTAGCTGATTAGGGGTTACAGAAGGTAGGTGATTCTAGAGTCTTGTGATAGGAAGCTGTAATGTGTTGCAGCCTGTGGAGGGTTGATTCCTCTGATTATATTTGAGCTTCTGTAATGTAACAAGTGGTCCAAATTAATAAAAAAAAAGGTTCTATTTTCTGTGTGCAATTTCTGTTGTTGTGTGTTTTGTGATTTACCCCCTTCATCAGAATAATAAGCAGATTATTAGTTTCCTTGAGAAGGTGGATAGATTTGTCAATCTTTATTTTGAAGACAACTTTTCTGAATGTAAATGAAAATGCCCAAGTTCTAATGAAGTCATAGAAGATGGAGTTATTCAGCTAAAAGGTAATATTATTCCTAAAGGTTTTTTCTCTTTGGAGGACCTTTTAGATAGACATGACATGTATGTGAAAGATAAAACCAAAAGTGCTAAAAATAGTTCTATAGATTATGAGAAAGTTAATATAGGAATTGTAGAGAATCCAAAGGTAGCATGTATTGGGAAATGCTGTACGCCTGAAGAAAGAGAGGATAATTAAACTATTGATCAATTATAAGGATGTGTTTCCCTAGTGTTATGAAGATTTTAAAAATTTCATGAATGGAATGTTTTAGCATCACATCCCATTGAAACCTGGGGTGTCTCCGATCGGGAAGAAGCAGAAGCCTTACAACCCAAAGGTAGTAGAAACTATTTTTCAAGAAATTGATAAGATGTTGAAGGCTAAGATCATTTACCCTATACATTATTCTACCTTGGTTGTAAATATAGTACCTATATGAAAGAAAAGTGGAGAAATTAGAATATGTGTAGATTTTAGAAACCTTAATCAATCTTCTCTCAAAGATAATTATCCACTTCTAGTGATACTGCAGGCAGTTTCATGATTAGAAATGATGTCGATGCTAGATGGTTTTTCTGGTTACAATCAGATCAACATGGATAAAGAAGATCATCATTAGACAATGTTTACCACACCCACATGTACTTTCACTTATAATCGCATGCCTTTTGGATTGATTAATGTGGGGGCTACTTTCCAACAGGCCATGGATTTATCTTTTGGTGATTTAAAGAGCAAGAACATTGTCATGTATCTAGATGATCTTAGTGTTTTCTCCAAGAAAAAGGAGAATCATTTCAAAGATTTGGAGACTGTGCTAGATCGCTGCCATTTACATGGAATTTCCGTAAATCCCAAGGAGTCCATCTTTGTAGTTATAGAGGGCAAACTTTTGGGCCATATAGTTTCAAAAGAAGGGATAAGAATTGATCCAAAGAGGGTAGATGCCATTCTGAAACTCATTCCTCCTGTCAATGTTAAAGGAGTGAGATCTTTTTTTGGGCAAGTGAACTTTTTGAGAAGATTTGTCCTTGAGATTTCAAATGGATAGAATTTGGGAAACAAGCATTCTCTGATATTAAAATCACAATTGCAAATACTCTTATTCTTGTGCATCCTAAATTTGAAAAAGATTTTATTGTTTATAGTTATGCTTCTAAGCACACTTTGTCTGGCATCTTAGTATAGAAGAATGAGGAATGGGTTGAGTCCCCTATTGCTTTTATGAGCATCCCATTGAAGAAACATAGGTTAAATTATTCAAAGTCTAAGAAGCATGCTTATGCAGTGGTAAAAACAATGAAATAATTAAGATTCTGTGTTACATTCACATACCACAGTGTTTGTTCCTAATCCTTCTGTAAAGAGTATCTTAATTCAGCAAGATCTTAGCTATAATAAGAGAGGAGCATGCATAGCCAAGCTACAAGAATATGATGTGGAAATAAAACTGACTAAGTTAGTCAGGGGTAGAGGACTATGCAAGGTGATGACTGAAAATAAAGTTGAATTAGAAGATCTACCTCTTGTTCTTTTTGTTGGAGTCAAGGATGATTGGTTCTCCTAGATTGCCTACTACTTAACCTATGGTGAGTGTCCCCCTCATTTATTTGTAAAAGAGAAAAATAATATTAAACTCAAGGCAACAAGATACATACTCTAGAATAATTCTCTATATAAGAAGAGTGTGGATGGTACCTTTCTGAAATGTGTTGATAAAGATCAATAGGTAAGGCTCCTCAAAGGTTTTCATAATGAAGCTTGTGGGGGTCATTTTTCTTCTTCTATAATTGCTTTCAAAATTCTAAGATGGGTATTACTATCCTGGGTATCCAAATGTGAAAAATGCGTGTAGTTCATAGGTAAGCCACAATTAGCAGCCTTGCCTTTAGGACCAGCAGTTGTAGAAGAACCCTTCCAGCAGTGGGGATTAGACTTCATTGGGCCTATTAACCCTCACTCAAGTGCTGGCCATACTTACATTTTGACTACAACTAATTATTTTACCAAGTGGATAGAAGCAATACTCGTGAAGCAGACTACATCAGACATAGTATGTAACTTCATTAAACAAAATATTTTGGTCAAATTTGGGGCTCCACTGAAGATAGTCACAAATAATGCCTCAAAATTTTCATCTTATGAAGTGACTTCTTTCTTCTATGATCATGGTATTTTTTTGGCTCATTCTTCTGATTATTATCCACAAGGGAATGGGCAAGTTGAGTCCAACAATAAAAATTTGACATCCATTATATAAAAATCGGTGGATGAAAGCCAAAGAAATTGGTATAGGAAACTTTATGATGCTCTCTGGGTAGACAGGATCACACCTAAGAGGGCTATAGGGATGTCACCCTTTGAGTTGGTCTATAGGATGAACAATGCTTTACCTATTCCAGTAGAGTTATCAACTGCTAATTTGCAAAGGGCTGTTGAAGATGAGCAATTTTAGAATGCATTGGAAAAGAGAATCATGTTTTTAAATAAAGTTAAAGAACAAAGAGAAGAATTTGTAGACAAAATCACTCAACATCAATTACGGATGAAAAGTGTTTTTGATAAAAGGGCTAGGAGGAGAGACTTTGTAGTTGGGGATTCAGTGCTGCTATGGGACAAAAGAAGACAACCGAGAGGAGCTCATGGCAAGTTTGACTCATTATGGAAGGGACCATTTATCATAACACATGTATGTGGAAACACTGCATTTATGTTGTCTTATCTTGATGGAACTCCTATACCTCTTCCCTATAATGGGTAAAATTTAAAACTATGCAATATGTAAAACCGGTTGTCTCCTGTATGTACTATAGTTTCCCTACTTTCTATTTTCTTCCTGGTTGTGTGTTTTGTGTGTGACTCTTTTCCCTTTTGGGATAAGGCCCTTGGCCAGCTAGAGTTCTGTGTTCTCTTTGTCCTTGTCCCCAGTTAGAGCTAGTTATTGCCTAAGTATTTTCCTTTTTTTTTTTTAACTAAGTACAAAACTTGGTCTTCCTTGTTTCTATTTTATCTTGAAAAACCATTAAGTAATTTTTTTCCATTTATCAACAATTTCTGAGTTTACGAACCTTTATCGTTGAATCTCCTAGTTTGCAAACTTCCCGACATAGCAACACTAGTCATATCTCCTTTGTCAAATTTGTCTTTCTATCAGTGTATGTCATCTTTTGTGAACTTGACTTGTGTTTTCTCTTTGTTAGCAAATTCTTAAGTTCGAGAGATCTGTGATTAAGTGATGCCCATTTTGTGTAAAGTTTATTTCATGAAACTATCATTTTACAGATAAAGGAAATCAAAGCAAGTTATATCACTCTTTTTGATGGTTAGTGAAATCAAAAGTTTGTCAATATGTGAAATTGTTGATATGCATGTATTATGGAGGTCATATAAAGGGAAAAATTGAAGGAATTGTTGGTTCGCAAACTTGTATGTTCGCCGACGTAAAAGTTTGCCATGTGTGTTTTCAAAAATCATTGAGAGGATGAAGTGTGACGTATTTGGTTCACAAGTTTGAAAGTTCACCAATTGAAAAGTTTAGTGATGATTATTTCCCTGATAAAGAAGTTCTTGGAAGTTTATGTTAGTTTGTGAAGCAATTAAGTGGCCAATAAAGTAACTCAACTAATATCCAATGAGAAAGCATTCATTACAAAAGCATTTAATGAGACCCTTTTATACCCTAATTGGTTTATGTTATATATAATTAGGATTTTGGTTAAAGTATATTATCAGAGCAACAATTTAAGCGATTGGGGTTTTGTCTTTTATGGTCATCTAGCTGCCAACTTTCAACCATTGCAGTATAAGAAGGTGAGTCCATTGTCACACCACTTATTTCGTTTGAATATTACACCAGTGTCATTTGTGGAAGGAGTATCAATACTATCATCTTTTTTCATCTTTCATGACTATTGAAACCCTCACACATTGAAGTGTTGTTTACACCCTTTTTCCTCCTATCATAAGCTAGTTACTCTTGGGAGTAGTTAACAATACAATTGAGTGGTTGATACGATTTATAAAAATGAAACACAAATACCAAGGGTTGGATATTTCTTTCATAATAGATAATCAACTTTCTAGAATTAAGGATACATACCTAGGTCACATTGATTTAAAGGAGTTTTGGGAGAGAATGAACGCTAACCCCAGAGAACCTATAACAAAGATGACCTTTGCAAGTGGGTTAGCACACGGGTGGTTTTCCCCTAGCAATACAATGCCAAGACCTAGTGTTAGCTTGTATCAAAAATTATCATGCTGAATCAAGATAGATAAGAATAGTTAGTGGTGAGACAATAGTTCAATTAGATGTTGAAACTATTAGCAATACTCTTAGAGTAATGGTATGGGAGGAATATGCTGCCATATCTAAAAGGAAGCTAGGTGTGCGGAAATTGCTTCCTACACTAATCTAATGAGGGGAGGAGAGAGCAAATTCAATTTATCATTACTATTACAACAATGTTAGACCCACTAATGGAGATATTGCAACAAACACATAAACAAGAAACTATGACAGAAGAAGAGAGACACAAGATATACGTGGTGAAAACCCTTATCGGGTGAAAAACCCCACACTCCAAAACTTGCACAATGTATTATCAAAACTAAAATGGTTTACAATACACTTGCAATGCAAGCTCTTAGGAGTCTTCGACACTCGTATCTGGAGACAAACTGACAGCATAACAGTACCTGTCAAACCTGTAATACATCTCTCAAAAGCACCTAATTATATAAGAAATACAAGGTAAAAATGGCTCCACATTGGGATGGGCGTCCAACATGGCCTCATGGCCCAAAACCCACACCTATGGACACTTGTCCAACTCTATAGGATGCTCCTGACACTTGTCAAGTAACCCCATCTCAAGGAGGTCGCCTATTTCCAAAATGGGCTATGACAAATGCTCTTACGACTCTTACAATCGTCATAGAATCTATCATAGCTGTCATAACTTACAGTTGTAAGAGAATTTGTCATACACAGGATATAAATAGCATATTCTCTTACAACATGTCATAGTCCACCTTGGGACACCCAAAGATGCCTTTTTCAAAGATGCTCTTTGACACATGTCTTCACCTGTCATAGAATCTCCTATTTCCAACTCTTACATGTCATAACTTCATCATAGGAATCTGTCATGACCGTTACGGTCAATATTCCCTTACACAACATTCAAGATGTCGACACATGGCAAAATATTCCTACCACTAAGTGGGATGCATATCTCCTCATGTGAGGACAAAAATACATGTGGTCATATGCCATGTAGGATGACACATCACCGTGCCAACTCCCACAATATGACAACATAGGATTTGCATCCAATTAATACAATAGGCAATGAATAAATAAATACAATGTAAAAATACAAGGAATTACCAAGGTTGAGACACCTTAATTCCCAACATTCTCCCACTTGTTGAACACCTTGTAAGAGCTAATAGAATTAATAGGATTTAACTTCTATAGGCTGAGAGGCCCATAGACTCCGAACACCATCTGAACTTCTTTGTACCCATTGGTTTTGTCAATGCATCTGCAACATTCTTCAAAGTATCTACCTTCTCCAAATTTACCTTCCCATCCTCTACCATGTCTCGCATGAAGTGAAATTGAACATCAATATGCTTTGTTCTGGCATGGAAAGTTAGATTCTTCGCAAGGCAAATCACATTCTGACTGTCACAACTGATCGTAATCTGACATGCATCAACACCAATATTTGAACACAATCTCTTAAGCCAAATGGATTTCTTACAAGCATGAGTTGCAGCCATGTACTCAGCTTCTGTAGTGGACAAAGCAACCACAGGTTGTCTCTTACTCATCCAACTAAGTGCACCACCAAACATAGTGAACACATAGGCACTGGTGGATCTCCTGCTGTCAATGACACCTGCCCAATCAGAATCCACAAATCCATGAATACAAACTGAATGCAGAGGTCCTGTAACATTTCCATGATAGAAAATGGAGTACTTTGAAGTACCCCTCAAGTATCTGAACACTTGCTTAACTGCATCCCAATGTACCCGTCCAGGATTAGCCATAAATCGACTAAGGACTCCCACTACTTTGGTAATGTCTGGTCTTGTGTAGACCATAGCATACATCAAACTGCCACCATCACTAGCATAAGGCACTATGCTCATGTCCTCCACCTCACTAGGAGATTTTGGACAATCATTAATAGACAAATTTGTCCCCATTGAAATAGGAACACACAATGGTCTACAATCTGCCATGCTAAACCTATCCAACATGGTCTTCACATACTTACTCTGGCTTAACCAAAGTTTTCTGTTAGCTTTGTCTCTTCTGATTTCCATTCTCAGAATGTACCTAGCTGCTCCAAGATTTTTCATCTCAAACTGTGCTGACAACTGAGACTTCAAATCAGAAATCATATTCTTACCATTCCCAATCAACAACATATCGTCAACATATAATGCAATAATGAGAATGGGATCATTGTCAAACTTGTAATACACACAATGATCAGATTTCGATGTCAAATAGCTAATCAAAAACACAAAGGCATCAAACTTCAAGTACCACATCCTAGGAGACTGCTTCAAACCATACAAAGACTTCTTTAACTTGCAAACCAAATTTTCTTTACCTTTCTCTATGTAATGCTCTGGTTGTGACATGTAGATTTCTTCCTCCCAATCACCATGAAGGAAAATTGTTTTCACATCCATCTGTTCTACCTCTAAGTCATAAGCAACTGCAAGAGATAATAGAAATTGAATGGATGTCAGCTTTGCAACGGGAGAGAAAATTTCACCATAATCAATTCCCTCCACTTGTGTATACCCCTTCGCAACCAATCTAGCCTTGTACTTTTCAACATTGCCATCTACATTGAATTTCTTCTTGAACACCCATTTGCAACCAACGGGTTTCCATCCATCAGGTTAAGGCACCAAGTCCCATGTTTTGTTCTTTTCCAAAGAAGCCATCTCATCTTCCATGGCCTCCTTCCAGGAACCGACATCTTTCATGCCCATAGCCTCTTTAACAGTTCTAGGCTCATCAGTGTTAGTAAGTAAAGCAAAAGCACAACTAGAATCAAGCAATGAGTAACCAAACCTATCAGGTTGCTTTCTTGTCCGTGTAGACCTCCTCAATGGCTGGAGTTGAGGTTCTGCTTCTTCTTCTGAGCTTTCAGAGCTGCTAGTGCTCTCCTCATCATCAGGTCACACAGGGTCTATCTGTTTAGTCTTCTTAGGGGTAGAAGGAAACTAAATCACATCCTCTTTCTTTTCTATCTATTCTAGTTGTAGAACAATGGAAGAAGGTGTTAGCTCCATGAAGATAACACTTTTGCTATACAACACTTTTTCAGCCACAGGATCCCAAAGCTTGTATCCTTTCACACCGACACCATAGCCAATGAAAATACATTTAATAGCCTTGTTCTCCAATTTAGACTGTTTCTCCCTAGGCACATGTGCATATGCCTCACAACCAAAAACATGAAGATGTCTAACTAAAGGCTTCTTACCAGACCACACCTCCATAGGTGTCTTACCAACAAGAGTTGATGTAGGAGATCTATTTACAAGATAGCAAGCAGTGGCAACAACTTCAGCCCAAAACTTTTGTTCGAGGCTTGCCCCACTAAGCATACTCCTAGCCTTCTCCATCAGTGCCCTGTTCATCCTCTCTACAACTCCATGTTGCTGCAGGGTATATGGATTTGTCTTATGCCTTTCAATCCCTTGCTCTTTGTAGAACTTATCGAACTCTACCGAACAAAACTCACCATTGTTGTCAGTTCTCAAACACTTAATCTTTTAACTAGTCTAATTTTTAGCAAAGGCTTTAAACTCCTTAAACTGACTAAAGACTTCAATCTTGCTTCTGATAAAATAAACCCATGTCCTTCTACTGTTATCATCTATGAAAGATACAAAATATATAGATTTTGAAATTGAAGGAACATTAACAGGACCAAACACATTAGAATGAATAAGATCCAATACACCAAAAGACTTGTGAGAACTAGAGTACAACTGAACATGGTTTTGCTTTCCATAAATGCAATGTTCGCAAAAGTTGAACTCGAGATTACAATCATTTAACCCCTCAATGAGGTTTTTATTTTTTAGGGTATGTAAACCCTTCTCACCAATGTGGCCATATCTCAAATGCCATAACATAGTCTTTTTAGCAGGAAGCTTAGCTTCCATAGCATGTGCACTACAATCAAAATTAGTTACAACAGATTTCTTCACTACTTTTTTAGATGGTGGGGATGAAGTGACTGCAACTCATTTCTTCGAGTTAGAAGAACTATTGCACTATGAAGTGCATGCCTCTAGTTGAAATAGAGTACCTCTCTGAGTACCCTTCACAAGCACCATAGATACTCTAGTCATCTTGCACCCATCCTTCGAAAAGATAACCTGCACACCTGTATCATTCAAAATACTTACAAAAAGTAGGTTCTGTGCAAGGCCTAGAATGTGCATAACTCCAGTGATCCCCTTCACTCATCCATCAGGGAATCGGATTGAGACTCTTCCACAACCAACAATCTTCAGATGAAAATCGTCACCCAGGTACACTCTTCCACCATCGAACTCTTCATACTTCGTGAACCAGTCTCGATGTGAGGTCATGTGGAATGATGCACCAAAATCAATCAACCACACATCATCAGATGCATGGGTGGCCAGGGTTGTGATGAAGGAATCACCATCATCTTGTGACTTGTTAGAATCTGAATTAGGAGCTTTCTTCTTTTTTTTCTTCTCCTCTTTGCATTCCTTTAAAAAATGCCTGATTTTACCATAGTTCCAACAAAGAGCCTTGGACTTTCTAGGAGATTTCGATCTCCCATGGGATTTGGATCTGCCCTTAACACCTTTCTTGTCCTTCTTCCCTTTCTCTTTGGGTCTTCCATGAACCGCAAGAGCCTCTTTGGCTACCTTAGAAGACTTCCTCTGCATTTCTTCAAATAACAGCAAGGACACCATATCTTCCATCTTGGAGGTGGTAGTAGTGCTTCCAATAGCCATGACAAGATGCTCTCATGAATCTGACAAAGAACAAAGTAGGGTCATGCATCATTCCTCCTCCTCCATTTTCACACCCACAGATGTCAACTATGCAACAATCATGTTAAAAGCATTCATGCGATCCACAACAAATCCTCCATCTTCCATCTTCAGAGTGAACAACTTCTTTTTCAAGAAAAGTTTGTTTACCAAGGACTTGGCCTGATAAACATCACCCAACTTCTTCCAAATATCTTTTGTGCTCTTCTCCTCATGGACATTCAACAGGACAGGGTCAGCTAAATAGGGTCTTATGAGACCTTTAGCCTTCCAATCTTTGAGGTCCCAATCAGCTTGTGACATTACTATAGGTTTCACACTGGATATAGTTTCCTATAAGTCATGATCAACAAGTAGGTCCTCCATCTTGAGTTTCCACAACTCGAAATTAATGCCATTGAATTTCTTAACCTCTAACCTTTTGGATGTGGTTGCCATCTCCTTGCTACAAAAATATCCAGAATACTCTGCACAACACTCTGACTCAACCTAAGATTAGCTCAAAAAATCCCTACCCAACAGCTAGAACCAAAACTGGCCAGGCTCTGATACCAACTGAAAGGAAGCTAGGTGTGCAAAAATCACTTCCTACACTAATCTAATGAGGGCAGGAGAGAGTAAATTCAATTTATCCTTACTATTACAACAAGTTTAAACCCACTAACAGAGATATTGCAACAAACACATAAACAAGAAAGTATGATAAAAGAAGAGAGACACAAGATATACGTGGGGAAAACCCTTATCGGGTGAAAAACCCCACACCCAAAACCTGCATAATGTATTATCAAAACTAAAATGGTTTACAATACGCTTGCAATGCAAACTCTCAAGAGTCTTCGATACTTGTAACTGGAGACAAACTGACAGCATAACAGTACCTGTCAAACCTGTAATACATCTCTCAAAAGCACCTGATTATATAACAATTACAAGGAAAACACGGCTCCACATTGGGATGGGCGTCCAACATGGCTTCATGGCCCAAAACCCATGCCTATGGACACTTGTCCAACTATGTAGGATTCTCTTGACACTTGTCAAGTCACCCCATCCCAAGGAGGTCGCCTATTTCCAAAATGGGCTATGACAGATGCTCTTACGGCTCTTACAATTGTCATAGAATCTGTCATAGCTGTCATAACTTACAGTTGTAAGAGAATCTGTCATAAACAGGCTATAAATATCATATTCTCTTACAACATGTCATAGTCCACCTTGGGGTGCCAAAAGATGCCTTTTTCAAAGATGCTCTTTGACACCTGTCTTCACCTGTCATAGAATCTCCTATTTCTGACTCTTACATGTCATAACTTCGTCATAAGAATCTGTCATGACCGTTACGGTCAATATTCCCTTACACAACATTCAAGATGTTGACACATGGCAAAGTATTCCTACCACTAAGTGGGATGCCTATCTCCTCATGTGAGGATAAAAATACATGTGGTCATATGCCATGTAGGATGACACATCACCATGCCAACTCCCACAATATGATAACATAGGATTTGCATCCAATTAATACAATAGACAATGAATAAATAAATACAATGTAAAAATACAAGGAATTACCAAGGTTGAGACACCTTAATTCCCAACAATATCCATGGAGAGTGGTTCTAATTATTAAATAGATGGAAAGAAGTTATGTAAGACAACCATTGCTACTACCTGACTCAAGAGAGAGAAGGGAGGGTCACAACTTCCCAATAATCTAGTTAGAGCCTTGTTTAAGGATGATATTTCTGATATGATAACACTTTTGCACAGAGTAGTGGGAAGTGCAAATTCCAATGAGTTTTTAGAGTGGATGTGCCAATTCATATTGGTCATTTGTATAAGAAATAAACACGTGGATTAGGTTAAACTCATTAGTGACCATCTGAATGACCAATTGCTAAATTTTCAAAAGAGGAGGAACAAATACTCAAAGGGTTTGACATGGCCTTAAAACCTCAGGAATTTTTGATAAAGACACATAAGTATATGATTGTTTCTCTCCATTACAAGAGGAATTTGGTAACATGGACTACATGAGAGTTAATGATGCTTTCCTTATGTTTATTGTGAGGAAGATATATGGAAATCCTGAATTGAGAATTTCAGCAGAAGCTGCAAACTTAATTATGTAGTTTGGTAGCTATAACATCCAGTTTGACATGTTTACTTATTTAAGGATTGATAGATTTGAACAATCTCCTTTAAAGCTTCCAAGATATGGAGCAAACTACATTATGTTTTGGAGTTTTGTAGACAAGCATCTATAGCAAGCAAGAAATATCATGACTGTAAGAAGAAAGGATATTGTTTCTCTTTAAAATTGACTCATTATACTTGCAACAAGCCCGAGGATGCAAAACATGCTGATAAGTTGCTTACAAAGTTTAGTTTTAGTCAATATGAAGCAAGAAGTTTCTTTTATAGTAAGGATTTTGAGAAGAATAATTTATACAGGTCCCCATGTTGCATGAGAATCGACCACACCTTGAGGATTTTTGGAAGGACCATGTAGATGGACATGAGGTGAGAAGAAGAGACTAGACAAGATTGACTATAGACCAAATGAGAGATTTTAACCTTGGATGGAACCTTCCTGATATAGTGGATGATTATTCTATCATGGTTGATGAAGGGTATTATGTTGAGAGTTCTAAACCCTTGCCAAAGCTGAGATGGTCTGAAAAAGAAATCATTGATATTTCTATTAGATCTTATTTTTTTGACTAAAAGTCAAAGGTGGCTGAAATCCAAAATGAATGGTCATACTTCAGGTTCTCCTTCACAAAAGGAGCATTCAATGGTGGGACAACAAACTGTTGTAGGGAACTCTACTCAGAATATTCCTACCAAAACTCATTCCACTAGATCCTAGTCTACTACAAAAGATGGGAGTGGTTGACTATTCTGCATTGTCTGAATATTTTACGTTATTTGATTGCCATTGGGAAAAATTCATTGCTTCCATTTTGAGAATATAAGTTTAAGTAGGGGGATTCTGAGATGCCCCCTGGTCTTATTCTATCTTATTTCTATTGTGAGACTTCACTCTTTTTTCTTGAATGGATTGTTCCGCCTCGAGATTCCTAATCCCTTGGACTAGCATTGCATGAGATTAACAGGCATAGTACCTCTTTGTGTTTTGTCATTTCTTGGAGTTTCACTTCATCTGTTTTCCATTTGTTCTCATTGTTCATCTCAAAGAGAGACACATAAGGCCTCTTGAGCATCTTTGGCCTGTTGCAAATGTCTCTCTATGCATCTTACCTCATCGTCTAGATGGGTATTTTGGTTACTTGTTGAGGGTTGATCTAGTTGATGGATATCTGATCTCACTTGCACTCTTCGCGCTATAGGTTGAATTATTGAGTTTTGTTCCCACACAAGGTTGTTGAACATTAGAGAATGCCTAGGTTCTCTTCTTTTATTTTCATAGTCTGAATCCTCAAAGTCGTAACAATTTGAGACGGGTGCCGTTGGGTTAGGAGGCACATACTTATTGAAGGATGGTGTTTTAGGTTCTCTAGAGGGAAGGCTCCCTAGGTTGAGTTTAGGTTCCATCATATCCAGGGGTGTTGTAGACACCTCAGAATGAGTGGAATGAATGAAGAGAAAGATAGAGAAGAAGATGAGCGTAACGAAAACAAATGTGGAAATGAATGTGAATGTGATTGTGAGAGAATTGTGAAAATGGTGTATGAATGAATTTAGATCATGCAATGGAAACACAAAAGATTAACCAAAAGGTTTTGCTCTTCATGTCGAGTTCACCAAAATATGTACTCTTTGAAATGTGACTTAGCGCACAAGAATAGATGAGTCAGTCTCAATGCAAGTACATGGACCCTCTCCTTGCCTTGGGTGACCTCCAAGTCACTCTCGCTCTCATGGAAGGATCCAGTCGATTGGAGGTGAGACCCAGGGGTAGTTCTATTCTCTTGGAGCAGAACGTTGCGAAGAGTGGTCGGTCGGTCTTGGGGCATGTCATGTTTTTCTATGTGTTTTTTTATGACCATTGAGGTGGAGATAATAATATGACCCGAAGGGTCAATAGTTATCTATCTCTTTTTTAGGTTTCTAGTGTTCCAATGTTGAGATGGATGTCTGTTATAGTCATTGATAAGCCTAGTTTGTTGTAACCTTTCTTCTATGGCTTGAACATGTTGTTGTATTTGTTCTCTACATTCAATCAACCTAAGCATGTGATCTTGTTCTTCTTGTGTTTGTTGCACTAGTTGTGGCCTCGGATGTAGTTCCTCAATCTCAAGGTTTGCCCTCACCCACTCACCTCTAATTCTAGGGAACATTCAAATGCTTGGATACAGAGACTAGACTTGAGTTGACCAAGAGTTGACTTTTGACTTAGTGGTGTTATGTAAGGTTTTGTGTGAATTATCTTGACTTTGTTGACCTCATGATGAAATCAAGGAGTTTATGAATGTTTTTTTGTTGAACCCTATCTCATGATTGAATTGAGGGCTTGACTTTTCTAAGTTCTAATATTTTTGTATTTTAAGGTTTTCAATAGGTATTGAACTAGTATGCATGCAAATGATTTTTTTGGTTCTTTTCTGGAACTAAAATTTGAATGAACTAATTAACTAGGAAATCAAAAGGTGAATGCAAATTAATATGAAATCTACCTAATGCAATTATGCTATGTTTTTGGTATTTTCGAAGAGATTTTTGGACTAATCTAAGAATTGAAAGTGTGAAACAAGAAATTTAATCTAGGATTGCAATTTAAACTACTCAAGAAAACTAATCTAATCAAATTTTAAATGAATATATCAAGGAAATTGCAACACAAGATTACTTTCCCGAGGGCAAATTGTGATCTAATTATCTAAGAAAGCATACAAAACTTGGATTGTGAAAGATGCATGAGTCTTCGCACTACCCTCAGGAATCCTTGATTCGACAACTTATTTATCCTCTTGTAGCAATGAGGTCCTCCTCTTGGTGGCAATTAGAAAGAGAGCAAATGAGATTGAGAAAGTTATGAATTGGGGGAGATTTTGAAAGATTTGAAGCACTTGGGCTTGGGAATTTTGCTAGTGTAACAACGCTATATGAAGCCTTTGAAGGCTTGGAAAAAAAAACACTAAAGCAAAAGGCACCTACATCCAACAAGAGCATAATAATACTAATTAGAGAAAAAATGAAAAGCTTGAAATTGGATACAACAATGAATTTGCCTCCCTTGTTGATTGAGGGAGGGAGGTATTTGTAGCTCGGAAGAGCACATGAAAAGTGAGGATAATTGAGGAGTTGACTCCCTTGATTGGAGAGTTAACTAATTATATTGGAGATAATACTGGGATGAAAGAGGAGTGATGACTTATGATAGCTTATCATAGACTGCACAAATGGAGTTAGAATGAGTTAGAGAGGTGACATGTAAATATCATATGAGCTAATTATGCATGAATAGATGTGGTAGATGAGCTAAGAATAGTTCATTCTATGTTTATGTTGAATCCTCATGCAAACTAGAGAAAAAAGAAGCTTTTTGGGGCTCAAACTAAAAGAGAATCCGTGGATTAAAACACAACAGGGTCACCATTGGGTCATCAGTTTCACTAGGCCAGGTTTCTAGGTGGAGACCTAGGGTCACTAGGTGGTGATCCACTGGCAACCCATAGAGGTAGGGGTCTAGGTAGAAATCAAGAGTTGTAGAGGGGTCTTGGAGTGAAAAGAAGGCCATCTGTCACTGGAGCTAAGCCAAATAGATGAGTTAAATAGGATCTCCACTTGCACGATCAGGGTCACTAGTGGAGATTTGGAATTAACAAAAGTTGAGTCAATTCTGAAAAATGGGTTTGGTCTAGGTCATTTTAAGGCCTCTTGGGGGTGGAGTGAGATGAAATGAACATGGGAAAGGTGAAATTATCTCACTAAGATGAAAAATAGCTATGTAGGTATGGTCAAAATGTAAAATAATGGTGGTCAACAAAGGCAAAAGTGAAGAAAAGTTATAAATGAGAAGAATCGTTGGAGAAAGAAATTGATGTCGATGTGTCACCAAGAGAAGCATTGTTAAGAGGGCATTATATTCACGCTTCCATGTATGTGATTGGGATTATATATCATTATAGAGTCCTTGTGGAAGCTCATGCATGTTTTTAGTGCTTATAGTATCAATTATAACACTAATAGTCATGAAGATGCAATAGAATCATGGATTTGGGATGAGCTAGAAGTGATATCTAGAAAATGCTTGGTGTAAGAAGGGTTTACAACCTAAGGAGAGTTAAGAAAAACTATGCCCATGTTACCACAAATTATCAAAACCCACCAAAAAATTTAGGAACTGAAGTTAGGGATGGAATTATACTACATACTAAATTTTCATGACATTGGAACCACATCTCATGTGGTATTTTGCTTATTAAGCTTCCTTGGAACTCTAGAGTAGGAGATCTATTAACATACTTAAAAATATTGAAAAGCTATTTGAAAAGGAATATTTGAGACTAGAAGCACTTCAAGATACTTTAGTATGTAATGCAAAAAGATGGTGATATACTCATAAACCTAATATCCCAGTTTGGAAAGCAATTATAGTTCTTGTAAAAACTAGGTATCTACTAGAAGAGGGAGATTGGAAAATCACTCCAAAATATACTGTGGAAAGATGGAACTTGAGATACATCTATAAAATTGTATCAAGGAATGGAATAATAGAAGAGAATGTGACGAAAGACCATACAACCAACTTTTATATTAGACACTATTGCCTACAAAACACTAGTACATTAACCAAGAAAAGAGAGAAGAAACCAGAAGTTAGACCATGGTACAAAGTGACTTGTAAAATATTTGCATTTTATAGCCATGAAAAACTTATTCACACCACACTCCACAAGATGAAATAAATAATTCTATCTCTGGTAGAAGTAGTTATTACTACCAATAAGGAATATTAGATCATTCCACCAAAGGAAAAATGCATTTGGAACCTAATAGAATGGATGGATAAGGTAGAAATCCTACTGCAAAAGTTATGCAATACTTCAAGGAAGAATAGGGAACTTGAAGAAGATGAGGACCCCCAAAACTTAAGAGTAGAAGTGGAGGAAGGAGAAAGGGAGATAGCTATTAATAATGAGCTAGAAAATAAGTACTTCAATGAGCTAGTGATGATTAGAGAAGAAAATATAGCTACAGAAGAGAGCCCGAAATCGACCAAAATTAGAGATTATTGAGATGAAAGACAAGTAATGCAATTAGTGGAAGTGTTAAAGGAATCTAAGACATATTTCTCTATACTTTTACTAATTTTAATGGAATTAAAGAGGAGGTAGGAATACTAAAAATACAATTGAGGGAAGGAGAGAAACCACAAAGAAAGAGACCATATATCAAATAAATCTGAATGTCAAGACAAGACTAAAAGTTGAACTTGATATGATGCTAGCATGAGATATTATCAAACCTATGGAAGATGCAAAGTGGATAAGCTCTATGGTGGTACAACACAAGAAAATTTGTGAAATAAGAGTATGCATTAATTTTAGGGAGCTAAATAAATATTGTATCCATGAACCCTTCCCCACCACTTTTACAAAGGAAATATTAGAATTAATAGTAGGAAGGGAGATCTATTCATTTACAGATGGCTTCTCAAGATACCACCAAGTAATGATCTAATCTAAGAAGACCAGCTAGAAACCACATTTGTAACTAAATAGAGATCTTTCATGTATATTGTAATGTCATTTGGTCTAAAGAATGCACCTACAATGTTCAACAAAATCATGATAAAGGCATTTAAGGACATTATTCACAACTTTTTGGAAGTATACCTAGATGATTGGATATTATATTGATTTATTAAAGATCATGTTCAAGTACTTAAGATAATGTTAGAATGATCCAGAAGCCTACAAGTTTCATTGAATTTAAAGAAATACATATTTTCGATACCTTTTAGAACACTTATAAATCACATCTATGCAAGGAAGAACTGATGTTGATCCAATGAAGATAGAAATAATCCTAAACCTTCCAACTCCAAATATAGTAACTGATGTAAAAACATTTCTATGATACACTTGATACCATATAAAACTCATCGAGGGATATGTGGCAATTGCCGGACCAATAGAAGAGCTCCTAAAGAAAAAGACAAACAAAACTTTCCAATGGACAAGCTAGTGTCAAGAAGCATTTGACACATTGAAAAACAAGATTGAAGAAGCACCAACCTTAGGTTTTCCAGATTGGAACATCCCTTTCCATGTACATGTGGATGCATTAAGCACTACAATTGGAGAAATGTTAGTGCTACCAAGGGGAAATAAAGACCATCAGTTGCATATGCTATCCACAAATTGTCACAAGGAAATATAAACTACACCAAAAATAAGAGAGGCCTTGGCTACGGTTTATGCACTACAAAATTTTAGTCACTATCTCTTAGCTACTCCATTTATATTCTTTACAAGCCATGAGCCACTTAAGTATTTGATGAATAGATTGGTAATACAATGAAAGATCTACCGATGACTACTTCTATTTCAAGAATTTGATTTCAAAATTATGGTGAAATTAGGAAAATCCAATCAAGGACTAGACTATCTATCTATAATTGACATAGGGGAAGAGCCAAGACAAGTAGAGGAAGAATTACCTAGCACAAGTTTGTTTAGAACCAATGCGGTACTAGAAGAACTAATAGAGGTAGAATAGTTACTATCTATAGGACAATTCCCAGAACATTATTCTATAAACAAAAGATATATGTCTTGTAGAAGTCATTACCATATACCTTGATTAAAGGAGAAATACTTATCAAAGGCAAGGATGAAATTATAAGAGTTGTACAAGAACATGAAAGAAATAGCATTTTAAGAGAAACTTATAAATGGATATGAGGAGGACACAATTCAGGAGAAGGCATGACAAGAAAAGTGTTGCTAGTAGGATTATGGCGGACTACACTATTCAAGGATGTAAAAAAGTATGCAAGACAATGCGACAGAAGCCAAAGAGTAGGTTAATCTACTACAAGAGATGAGATGCCCTTGCAGTCGGTACTAGCACAAGCTCCATTTGAGAAATGGGCAATTGACTTCATTGGACCTATTGATCCCCTTGTACAATGAAATCAAAATCAAGATTCATCATAAAAGGAGTTGAGTATCTCACAAAATGGGAAAAAGTAGAAGTAACTAAAGATTGCACTGCCTAGACTACTACAAAATTCATCTACTAAAATATTATAACAAGATTTGGTGTCCACTTAGCATAATAAGTGACCAAGAAAAAACTTTTTGTCAATAGAACAATTGTGGAACTATTGGATACCTTTATAATAGAACATAATAGAATTAGCCCTACCACGCTCAAATAAACGGAGCAACTAATGCATTAAACAAAATTATATGCAATGCACTTACAAAAATGTGTAATAGTAACACCACAAAATATGACATCAAGATACTAGTAGTATCATGAGCCTATAGAAACACTTATAAGAGATTAATGCAAATTTTCCCATTTGAATTAGTATATGGGGTTTATGCAACATTACCCATTCAATACCTTGTACCAAACCTAATATTAGGTAATAGAATGTGGTTGAATGAGGAACAATCTCTATAAGAAAGACTAAAGGAACTAGGAAAATTAGATGAGAGAAGACTATTAGCAACCTACAATCAAATTTTGGAGAGGGAGTGCAAGAAAGCATGACATGATAGAAATTTGTGCTAGAAGATTTTTTAAATAGGTGACATAGTTCTCCTATATGATAGAAAGTTTAAGAAATAGGGGAAATTAAAAATGTGATGGTTAGGACCATACAAAATTGTAGAGAGAACTATGTCTGGAGTTATCAAGTTACAAACATTGCAAAATGAACCACTAAAAGGTTATGCTAATGGCACAAGACTTAAACATTACTATGAAGTAACATAAGAAAGAAAAACTTATAAAAAGAAACATAATGTGTAACATAAACATAAAGTAACATTTCTTGAAGAACACTCCAACAAGAGGATTGGTGTGAGGACAACAGGTAGGTAGGTGTAATAAATGCACAAGACTCATCGAAGATCTATAAAGATGATGCATTCGAAGTAAAAATCACTTGTGAAAACTATGAGGAGCTCTATTGTGAACTAAAAGAGAGAGAATTCTAGAAGAAAGAAGCAATTTACATGGAGGGAAAGAAAGGTTCAAGGAAAGTGAAAGGATGGCAACACCCATTCTAGCTAATGCAACAAACAACCCTTGACCAAAATACAAGATATACCCTTCCAAAGCCATGGAGATGGACCTAGATGGAGCATTCTCATATATGCCCACCAATGTTATACACATAGAGGATGTGTAAAATTATATACATGCCAAGATGATAGAGATTGACCACACAATCTTCAAGCCACTCCAAAGAACACTGCTGAAACTTGGAATATTAAAGTGTATTTTTTTTAGTATCAACAAATCACCAAATTTGAGTTATATACATGGAAGGACTTACCCAAATTCACAATAGAATTGCAGATCTAAATAATTCTAAGTCATAGCCATGACAACTACCTATATCTAGACAAACCTTACTAATTCATAAATAAGACAATCTGCATGGTCACAAGATTATAGAACAAGAGTGAATTATCATCAAAGAAGAAAGTAAGCAACCAAAAGGTCAAATAACTCATAGGAACAACATCATATGGAAGAAATTTGTCCATCAAGATATTAATAAACCCAATGGTAAGATATGCAAACAAAGGCATCTCCCACAAAATATACTATGCAAATAGACAGGGATCCACTATGTGGATGGTCATCCTTACTAAATATGAGATAGTGGTACAAAGTAAGGATTTTTATTTATGTAAGGTTCTCTAAGATTAATGAAGAATGTCACTAGGACAAAGTGATCTAACTACTACCCATTCTAGTACGGTTGTCTTATTATATGTTTAGCATTTTATTTCATGAATGGGTAAAAGCACAAAGTTGCGTCACACTTTCAACCAACTTATCAGCACAAGTGAATTTAAGTATTTCTAACTAAAAATCAATTTTGGTTAAACATATGATCTTGTAGGATTCATTCTAGCTAAATTAGATATGTCCACAACTTTTCCAACTAAAATTGTTGGCTAAATGCATATGTAGCACCACAAGGAGGCCAATTTACCCAAAAAATAAAATTATTTAAAAAACTTGATATTTGAACAA
The DNA here is from genome assembly GCA_027924645.1 of Cunninghamia lanceolata. Classification (NCBI taxonomy): domain Eukaryota; kingdom Viridiplantae; phylum Streptophyta; class Pinopsida; order Cupressales; family Cupressaceae; genus Cunninghamia; species Cunninghamia lanceolata. The sequence goes on along the minus strand of BSBN01001038.1, from coordinate 6,029,655 downwards.
CTTCTACTCATGTAAATAATTTTTTTTAAATATAAAAATACTCTTTTGTAGATCTATAAGTTTAGTTTAAAAAATATATATTTTAATAGTTTAATTATTATTTATATTTTCCTTTTTATTTTTACTAAAAGTAGGTTATCAACACAAAACATTAGGTCAATTACCATGTTAAGGAAAAGTAGTAAAACTTATTTAAAAAATTGAAAAAAATATGATGCCCTAGATAAAAGAATCTATATCAAGATGGTATAATTTTTTTCTATTTTATATAAATAGTTAATATGAAAGTTGACGTTGAATGGAAACAACTACGTTTTAATACACACACATTTTAGTATTTATTTAAAAATATATATTTATCAAAATTGGAAAAAAATATATCCATGCCCTAAAGTTTCAAGTTTAAATACACACAAAAAAATTGAAGAAAAAAAATTACTATATAAAGATTGACGTCTCATGTAACTTCATTTTCAACATTTTAGCAACAACTAAATTGTAGTCTCAATTTATTAAAAACCATATTCAAATAATTTTTTTATTTTTCAAAAAAATACAAACATAAAATATACTAAAAAATAAATATTTTAGTAGTTTACATCATTTCAAAATTCAAAACATATATGTCACTTTTTAGTGATTCAAGTTTAAAAGTTAGATTAGTGTTGGTAGTTTCCTTTATAAAAGTGTGACACAACTTTGTACTTTTACCTGAATGCACTCCCAAGGTTTGTAGGAAAACTATGGCCACAAGATTCCATAGTTGTAGCACAAATAAATGACCATTTTAAACACTTCAAAGGTGCTACTTCCTACACTAAAGTATACTACCCAGTTTCTTCAAATCTTTCCAAAAATAGATGCAAGAAAGGGATCAAATTTACTATGGTGTAGAAATGAAATATGTAGAGGATATCCCAGTGGACAAAGATCACATTTTCATCAAGGTGGTAGAACTAAGAGAACCATAGATACCCTAGCTACCCCATGAAGTCAACAATGAGTTGATACATGCTAATGCTAGGGCATTACTATCTCTTCCTAAAGATAGAAATATAGAGAGATTCAATACATATAAGGAATTCATAGACATACAAGAAAAGAAAAGGGCTAAAGAACACCTAGAGATGAATAGGGAAAAGTTGATTAGATAATGGGGATTCTAGCTAGTCCTCAACCCATTGGAGGTAATGAAAGAATTTTATTCTCCCACCATAGAGGAGGTTTGATCACCATAGGTATGTTTCTCTGAGTTTCTTAAGTTATCTAATCACCTAGATTTGAGGTAAGGGATTCCCAAACATGTAAATCATTAAGCAAAGAAGAATTGGAAAGTCACTCCCCATCCTCATCAACAAGAAGAAAGCCAAATTCAATTCACATCATCACAATAGTAGGAAAAGGCACCTAAATCTCCTACAATAGAATCAATAAAGGCTCTTTTATAAATGAATAGTGAAAAAAATAAAGGTGGGTCATCCTGACCTAGAAAGAAGGAACAAGCCAAGAGGAAGTACACTATAGCACCAACAGAGACAACAAACACTATGCAAATTGATACAAAAATAAAAGAAGAAGAGGTAGGTATAGAGTAGCCACTTCCAAATAAATCCAAGGGAGATCCTCAAGAAATAGCCATCACAACAAAGAAACAAGAAGAGTCAGAGCGAAAGAAAATAGAACAAGTAGAGAAATAAGAGAATGGTAAACAAAAGGAAATAACAAAGGAAAAAAGAAGAATTATTAGATGTAGAGAGAATATTAAATTCATTATTCAACCCAAACATCCTACTCACCACCGCATAGATGTATCCCTTAGTAAGTACAAAAGCTAAAGACATAATTGTAAAGGTAATGATAAAATACATCCTAACTTCATTGCAAACACTTATGAAAATAATCAAAGACTTTATAGAGGAATTAGCAGCAATCCTAAGGTAGAAAAGGGAAGACAGTGAAAATTGAAGAGGAAATAAGAAAACAAGCCCTAGAAGCAATTGTAGCAGAATTGTTAGCAGAGCAAAAGGCAAAATTGAAACAATTATAGAAAGAAGAACTAAGGTCAAAACATAGGGTAGATACACTTCTATCTTAAGTGAAGGAAGAAATAATGAAAGTGAAATAGGAAACTACAAAGCTACACAAAAACCCTACACTAATTTTCTATAGAAAGAGAAAGAACAAATACAAAACGAGAAAGAACAATTGTAGGAAGAGAAACAGTTGCAACAAGAGAAGGAAGATAAGTTGTAGAAAGAGAAGGAAGAGAAACTACAAAAAGAAAGGGAGGAGAAACAAAAGGAGAAAGAGACACAACAACAAAAGGATAAGGAAGAGGAAGATAAATAGTAGAAGGAACAACAAGAACAACAAAAACCACCACAAGAGGGAGAACATGTTGGTTTTTATTTAAGTCCCAACCTTGTCTCATGAAATAGCCTATGATTTAGCCAATTTCAATATTCAACTATCATGAGGGCTTGGCCAACACATAGGTGAAAGTTACAATAACTTTCCCTCTACACTTCAGGCTCTGTAAAACCTGGGAGGGTGATCCCTTAACAATACTTAATAATTTTTTTACCAATTTATTTTAAATATTGAACTAGCAGATATGTTCTATGAAGATTTGCTTGAGTATTATGAAAAAATATGAGGACTTGGATTAAGTTTCTCAGGATTTTAGCATCACTCAAGACCATAGAATAGAAATAGATCTTCAACACACATTTATGACAAATATCTAAAAATTTTAAAGGTGCTTGGGCTTGCTTGGCCTTGGCGCTAAAGAACACAAACATATGAAAGGAATCGATGCTTAGCCTAAGGGTACAGAGTCAAAACTAAATTTAACTGAAAGCTACTGACAGTATTCAACCTAAACATCACAGAGCTTAATAATATTGCCTTGCAAAATTACACTCAGTGTCTCTAAATCAGTCATACTTACAATATCCTTGCATACATTCACACAAATCTATATTTCTATCAAAGCATTTAACTCGTTCTTTGAATGAGAGCATTTCATAAAAAACATACATCCACAAGAAATTTTATGGAGACAAAGTGAACAATCTTTGATTTATTCATTTCATAATTTGCATGAACCATACCTCAGGAGACAACCAGCTTTAGAAAATCACCATTTATATTCGCTTAGATGCTAGTACTATCAAATAACTTTGCAGAGAGCATACAATCACAACCTTAAACATTAAAACTAAACACAACTTCTATCCTCTGTGTTTCTTCCAAAGTTACACCAAGAGACCAACCAAAAACCAAAACCCCCTCCTCCTTTGCAAAATGGCCTTGAAATCCCTTTTATAACACAAGGGAGCAACAAGCATTGGGCCACTTGTACATGACAAATGTGATATTTTCATTTGACAATCAGAATACAATATAATGTAAAAATAATAACCTTCATCCAAAAAAGCACGTCCTCTATAGCAAATCATCACATGAGGCAGATTGGAGTAACTAATTTTATCATGTATGTTTTCCCACTGCTAATGTGGAGGCAAGCCATGTTTTGAAGGAATGTGGATTACAAGTGCTCTAATAGCTTAGCCCCTCCTCACATGTGGACACATGTTCCCCATACGAGAACCCTTTGCCAAACTTCACCAGCCATGCAAATAGACAAGGGAGTGTCCGTTGGGACCAACAGAGAAAGGAAGCACCAAAAGCCCAAGTCCCACATATTATGCCAACTCATAGGTGTGGGTAGGCGAATCCTAACATCTGATTGGGAAGTTCCCAACCATCTCAACCTACCAAGAACTAGAGGAGGCCTCATATCTCTAGTCTTGGCTGCTCTAAAAGTCCAGCCAAGAAGGGAAAATTAGCAGTCATAATTCCCTCCAAGATGCTCACTTGCTTCATCCAAGGGAAGAACACACCACCCACTATGACCCAAGCTCTGCTAGGACCTGAAAAATTGAGGGAAAGGGAGAGAGAGCAATGATGCCTCTCTGCCTTTGAGCCCAATTTTAAGTCCCGTAGAAACAAGGAACAACAGGAGTGCGAAGACTGGGGTACAAAGCCCCCATCTAGATGAAAACAAGGGGTGAGGAAGGGTTTACAATAGCCTATCAGACATTTCTAAACTTCCCCAATTTTACCAAAACTTCCCATCCCTTAAAAAACCACTCTAATCCCTTAGTCTTGTAAGCACTAGTAGAATTTGGCAAATAAATGACTACGTGACTAAAATTTTTAGTCACAGCAACTAAAAATGACTAAATTCTACTAATTTATTGCAACACAACTATAAATGACTAATTAGTCACACAAATAAAAATGACTAAATAATTAGTCACACAAAAGACAATATGATATTAAAGTGGGTAAACAAAAAAATATTTTTAATTGGGAAATTATTGGCAGGAGTGGATTGTATTACATGCAAGGTTAATAGTGAATTGGGTGGGAGCTGACCAAAGAGGGTTTGTGTGCCAATTTGATACTTAGACATCGAACATGTTAGCTCTACAAGTAGACTCAAAGATTTGGAAGTACTAATTACCAAGAAATTATCAATTGATTCGTCGAGGCCTCATCCTCCTTGTATTTGTAGGATATTTATTGCTAGGTTTACCCTTCGCTGGAGGAATTTGGTCCAATATAGAAGCCTTGTCAATTAGTTTATCCAGTCATATTGCCTTAGAATTGCATGTTGTTCAGACTTATGGCAGTGAGGAGGATAATGCAGTTAAGGGTCAAAGTGGGATTTGGCTAATTGCATACAATTATGTTATGCTACACTCAATTTTAGGGTTATTGTTTCTTTTTGTCTGGGCAATTGGCAATGGTAGATTCATTCGTGATAATCTCAGTAGCAGGATTCATGTAGTCCTCTTGGGAAGGATTCATGGCATGAAGCATTTTGGATTTTAGTATAGAAGTATAGCAGCTACTAATTGCATGGGCAATAAAGCTTGTTTGGAGAGGACCTGGAGACTTCTAAAAAGGTAGGCAAGGAAATCAAAGTTTGCTTTAACAAATTTGAAGTCGGCGAGGCCCTTTGTAGTGAAGTTGAATTTGGGGACGCCCTCTGTAATGAATTCAGAGGTAATTTGAAACCCTCATTACATTAAACACAAAATCTATAGCTTTCTGATTGGCAACTGTATACAGCTGGGATAACAAAATCAGTGTATTATAAGAGATGAGTTACATAAATAGGAGGGTATCTTGTCATAAGCATATAATTTTAATCTCTGCCTCTTGCACATGGGAAACAAAATGAGGGCAGAGTAGTTGCTATGTTTCCTGCTAATTAGCCATTGGTAGCTGAGAATCCTACAAGTAAAAAATGCACAAAACTGACCACAGAGATTTATGTAGAGGTAGAACATCTGATTCTGTAGAATGATGCCCACCTATATTTCTTAAATTTGAATTGCTGCAAAGTGCTCTGTATCCTATAGAGTGCTCTAATTCTAATTCTATAGAGTGCTCTATATCCTAATTCTATGAAGTACTCTAAATTCTGGGTAAGTGCTAAAGATAATGACTTTACATGTATTAGATCCTGAGTAAGTTGAGTTTTTTAGATTTCTATTTTTTTCTTGAAATAGGAAACTAAATTAATATTGGAATGTAGAACATTATAGATGGATCAATGTCGAAGGTTGACTACGGATCAATACCATGCATATGATGAGAGGGTATCCGATGAGAGGAACATGGACAAATATCCATGTCCATGTAATGACTGTCTTGGTGGAAAGGTGAAAAAAAGAAATATGATTTATCAACATATGATAAGATATGTGCATAGTGGTATATGCCCTTGGGATTACAATTATTATGAAGATATGATAGAATTGCAGAGTGTGAGAGACGAACAGGAAACAAACATAGATGAAGAGGCAACAATGTTAGATGAAGGGTTTAAAGTTGATAGAATGTTGAATGAGGGTCTAAACGATGATTGGGCCAAGTTGATGGAGGATGCTTTAAAGCCTGCGTATGCTAATTACAAGTTAAGTTGTTTGACAACAATCCTTCAAATTCTTAACTTGTAAGTGGTGCTTGGTTGGAGAAATGAGAGTGTAGATCAGTTATTGGTATTATTAAGTTTGTTGTTACCACTTGACTCCACATTGCCAACAAAACGAAGTCAATGTAAAAAGCAAATCACTAAGCTAGGCTTAGGGTATGAAAACATCCATACATGTGTAAATGGTTGTGTATTATTTCGCAATAATCTTGCAAGTGAGAGTGAATGTCTGAAATTTCACGAAGTGAGGTAAAGACAAGGGTTGAAATTAGTTGTGGTTCCTAGAAAGATTCTTCACCACTTTTTGATAATCCCACGATTACTCTAAATGTATAGGTGCAGAGACATTGCTGAACTTATGTAATGGCATGCCCAAAATTAGAGCACCAATGGAAAACAATGACATGTGCCTGATTCTAAGATGTGGATAGAATTTGATAACAAATGGCTTGATTTTTCTCAAGATCCTTGTAATATAATGTTGGGTTTGGCTCTAGATGGGGTGAACCCATTCTCAGATCAAAGTACTAAATGGTCAACTTGGCCAGTGTTTTTAATAAATTATAACTTGCCTCCATGGTTAGCAACTAAACCATTTTTCTTAATGCTATCATTGATTATACTAGGAAAGAAAAGTATGACTTCATATACAATCGATGCTTATCTAGAGCCATTATATGATGAGCTAATAGAATTGTGGAAAGGAATTGAAGCAGTTCAATCTTTAAGGGATGGTCATTCAATCAAATTCACTTTAAGAGCTTCCTTATTGTTTAGGATTCATGATCTTCCTGCATATGGTACATTGTCCAGTCTCATTGTTCATGGATACCATGGATGCCCTACTTGCAACTATAAGGATATTGTGAGGCATTCAAGAAGTTTGTGTAAGCGTATTTATTATGGACATTGTGCTTAGCTTAAAATGGATCATCCATATCGTCGACAAAAAACATGTTTCAATGGTCAAGAAGAGAATCGTGAAGCACCATTGCTAATAACATGTGATTACATTGTTGAGAATGGACAAAAAAGAATGTCATTTAGAATTGAAAATGATGGAATTGTTGGTAGTAGATATGATCCGTGTAAGGAAAGTGGTGTAAAACAGTTGTGCATATTCTATAAGTTGCCATACTTTAAGGATATAGCCATTAGGCATACTGTTGACTTTATGCATACTGAGAGAAATATAGCTTGTGCTATTATAGAAACTCTTTTTAGTGCTTTTGATACTATTTCATCTCGTGAAGAATTTTGAGAACTAAAGATTCGTTGAAATCTTTGGGTTGAAAAATATAGAAAACCTAGCCCTCCTTATGTCTAGACAAAGGAACAACGTGCACAATTCTTACAGTTAATGTCTTAGACTCGCTTTTCCACTAGATATGTAAGTAGTAGTATTAGAAGCCAAAATGACTTTAATAGCTTAAGAGGCCTCAAGACCCATGACTATCATGTCATAATCGAGAATATTTTACCTATTGTGGTAAATATATCAAGTTTGGCAAAGGGGCCAAGATTGGCAATTATAAGGTTTGGCCTAATATTAAAGAGAATGAGTTTACATGTAGTAGATCTTTTGAACTTTGATAGTTTGAGGGAGGAGGTTGTTGAAGTCCCTTGTCTATTGGAACAAGAATTTCCACCAACAATCTTTAACATTTCTATGAATCTTTTGATACATCTAGAATATGAAGTAGAGTATTGTGGCCTAGTAAGAATGAGATGGATGTATCCTATAGAATGATATATGAAGGTTTTGAAAAAAATTGTTCATACTAAGGAAAAACTAGAAGGCAACATGTCTGAGGGATATTCAATGCAAGAGGCCATGGGATTTTGCACAGAATATATGAAGGTTATTAAAAATGTCAATCGACATGTATGAGATGATGATGAAGATGAGAGAGTTTCAGGTGAAGTATTAGAAGGCAATGGATGTCGCTTCAAGCTATCACATTAAGAAAGAAGTGCAATACAAGCCTATATTCTTCAAAACACATCTTCGTTCGATAAGTGGAGTAGGTAAAAAAAATTTACACAATAATTTATTTATTCAATTACATTTACACATTTATATTATTAATATTACTACTTGTATGTTAGTATTCTACATAGAAAATATGAAGAAGAGAATCAAACTTGGATGCAACATTGACCTCAAAGGCATAGATGTCATGATTTGATTGGAGGTGATTCTTTTCTAAAATTTGAAGAATGGATTGTTAATGTAGTTAGTGATGCAAAAGAAGGTCAAGATATAACAACAGAGGAAAGTGAGCTTTCACAATCTCCACATTTATGGGCTATGCATTTTAGTGGAATGTGGGCCTATGGTAGTCATTTAAGAGTGGAAGAAAAAGACAAAGGAAAGACAAATTATGATTGTGTTGTTAGTGCCAAATTTCTTCATGAAACAGAGAAGAAATTTTATGTTGGATTCATCAAAGAAATTATTCAAGTGGATTTTGGTGAAAATAGTCCTATATTATTAAAATGTAAGTGGATACGATCATTCGCAATACAATTTGATGAGTATGGATTTGTACATGCAAATACATGATAATTTTTATCAGAGATGGATGAGCTGTATGTTTCCCCTCTTCAAATTAACTAATCATTTCTAATTGATGATGTAAGAAGCCTAAGATGGTCATATGTCATTCAAACAAAGTCTTGTTCAAAACAAAAATTCATGGAAGTTGTTGATATAATGCCTGATGGGCAATATATTAATTTACAAGAAACATTCCAAGAAGTGGATGAAGATGATGATGGAGTGTTTGAAGAAGATATTTTGATTACCAATGAAGAGATTGGGAGAGAGAATGTATAGCATGTCGCAGATCAGGATGAGGAAGAAAATCAAGTAGATGCAGACATGAGTGATCAGGATTCTGATCTTGCTGGCAATGTAGATGATTATGATGATGTTTTGTCACCTTAACTAGCCTGAAAAGGTAACTTGTTAGCTGAGAGGAACCTCCTACAACAATATAATGAAAAATGCATGAAATAGCAGAAATAGCAGAACACAAAAGGAATTTAGTGATCGCAGGCCACTTTGAGGGGGCAACCTCCTTTAAGCAAGCTCAATACAATAAACTCGTGGATGCCTTCATTGGCCTCAACACATACTTATGTACTAAGTCTAATCTAAACAACTATTACTTCCCACGAATGTGGGATAATACAATATACTCACGGGATGACTTACAAAGCATATGCATCCAAATGTAATTTACTAACAAAGTAAAGAGAAGAGTTAAACATGGGTTCCTAACATCCCCTCCCTCTTAGAAAAGCTTTGTCGTCAAAGCGTAAGATGTGGAAATTGTTGCTGAATCTGAAGGAGTGGTTCCCCTATAGAAATCTCTAGGTACATACCATGCCACTAAATTAATACCTCTGTGATGGAGCAGGAGCGAAGAGGACAAGTGCCCCTATCGAGGATTACCTCTAGCGCCAAAAGGATGGATCCTCCATTATCTAGTTGTGGTAAAATAGTTTGTGCTCTGTCATTAGTGCTAAGAAATTTCTTTAGACAAGAGACATGAAATATTGGATGAACGCGGGAAGAAGGAGCCAACTTATGATCCCAATCTGATCCTAGGTGTGAAGAACCATGTCGACTGCTTGAACTCGTGAACTACTAGGGGAGTATGGAAGGAGTGCTGGTGGTCCCTGACCATAGACTGTTTCATATGGATTCATGTTAGATGCAGTGTGGTAGGAGGTATTGTACCACGATTCAGTGAGAGGGAGCCACTTTGCCCACTAATGCTGTTGTTTTGAGGTATCACATGCAGCCACAATCTGTTGAATTGCCCTATTCATTCCCTTGCAAAAGAAGTGATGTCATGCCCGCTCATAAGTTTTGAGGAACCCAGAGTGCCCTACTGATGGAGAAACATAGATTTCATAGAAGATAGCCTGTGGGACAGATTCCAACCAATTTGGAATAGACATAGAAATAGCTGAAAGAGAAGCTTGGTCATCACATATGCGAGAAAGAGAATCCGCCACAATATTGTCCTTACTCTTCTTGTAAGTGATCTCATAGTCATAACCCATGAGTTTACTGATCCATTTCTATTGTGCTAGGGAGGAGACCCATCGTTCTAGGAAATATTTTAGGCTCTAGTGAGCCATGCAAAAATGATTCCCTAATAGGTATGGCCACCACTTCTATACTGCATGCAAAATAGCCATCATTTGGTGTAGAGTCGAAGGAGTAGTGGATACCATGGATGGTTACATCTGAATGGAGTGAAGCTGAGTGATGACACCATGTGAATTCTGCTAAAGAAGCTTTTCCAGGTGATGTGAACTTATGATGTTGAGAGACCCCGGTTGTAAGCCCTTCAATGTGTGTTTGTGCCCATTTTTTGAAAACTGCATCTAAAGTTCAACAAAATCCCATAAGATGGGTCCAAGTGTACGCAACCATTGGGCGCCCAAAACCACATCACATATGCCTAAGGGCAAGGCAAACATGTTAGAGCATAGGTTATAATCTCCAATAGAGATACGCACATTGCGACACTTCCCTTTGCAAGGTAATGTGCCCCCATTGGCAATCATGACTTCAAAGTTTGAGCAAGGATGAACAAAATAATCAGCCTATTTGGCTATGTGAGGGTCAATGAAATTATGAGTACTACCAGAATCAATGAGTATTGTAAGAGGGAGCTTCTTGAAGTAACCCTTGACCTGCATGGTTTATGGGGTGGTGACTCCTGCTATGGCATGGAGAGAGATCTCTAGGTGGTCTTCCTGAAAATTAGGGTCAACAGGCGACTGCTGAGTTTCAACTAGATCAGCTACTATATCCTGAGCATCTGCATAAACTTCAGTTTCAGGCAGAGAATCCACATCCAAGAGATAGAGCTTTTGCTCAACATATCTATGTCCCAGAGTGAATTTTTCATCACAATTATAACAAAGCCCTTTTTCTCTACGTGCCCACATCTCTGCTTCAGTCAAATGCTTGATAGGAGTTGTTCTAAGAGCTGGCATTATTTGAGGGCTTTGGGGATCCATATTTCTGAATGGAACAAAATTGGATTTGGAGTGTTGTTGAGCTGTGATCTTGTCCTCTGTCAAATTAGCCAACCCTAAGGCTTCCATCATTGTGCTTGGGCAGAACATTTTAACCTCAGAGCGAATTGTATCCTTCAAACCATTGACAAAACAACTCTTGAAGAATTCATCAGACAATCCCTCTATGTGATTGGCCAATTTTTCAAATTATGTCTGATATTATCTCATAGTGCCTATTTGGCACAGTTTTGTGAGTGCTCCTATGAAGTCATCAAATGCACTAGGGCCAAATCGTTGTAAAATGAGTTTGAAAAAATCTGTCCATTTTTGCTCTTCATGAGCTTTGATGTACCAACAGAACCATTGAAAGGCTTCATCTTCCAAATGAAAGGAGGCAAGTGGAACTTTGTTGACATCAAAAGTATTATACAAATTGAAATATTGTTCTGCCTGGTATATCCATCCATTCAGATCATCACCATTGAAACGAGGAAAATCAAGCTTCGGTCCACAAAAATTGCCAGAAGAAGAAAACTCTATATTTGCAGAAGACTCTGGTTGCTGTCTATTGTTCATGGCTGAATGCTGAAGATTGAGCCCAAGAATTTTGTCATCCAATTCTTGGAGTTTGGTCTTGATGGCTGCAAGTTCCTCCTCCATGTTTTTTTCTCCTGCACGGGTGACAACCATAACTAGGAATTTTTTTGGAATGGGTAGAAAAACAAAAAATAGAAACTTTTTTAGTAAAGGAAAATTTGGATTTGGGAAAAACTTTGATGGGTAATTGGGGTTTGACTAGGTTTTGGATACTTTCTGAGGGACACGGAAGCAGAAAATGAGGATTTCAGAAGCGGGATGAAAGAATGGGAAAATTTGTCGAAGAGGGACAAAGGAGCAAAAATAGGAAATGAACACTATGACAAAATTTGAAGGTGATTGGGTGAGAATCGAAGAAGTTATAGAAAACCCTAAAAATAGACAAATGTGGGATTTCTGGCTTCGATAAGTGGAATTTGGGATATGGTCCTCAAGGAAGGAAATATGTAGAATGGAATTTCAGGGGTTCCAGTGAATTTTTAGAGGAAACGGAGTGAAAGCAAGGAAGATATGGCGAAAAAATAGATTTTTTTTTCTTTCTGGAAATGATCTGCAACGGGATCTGCAAATGGCTCTGGACAGATTCAATCGATGATTTGTCAGCTGGTAATAAATATGGACCCCAAGTAAGTTCAACTTCCTAAAGGTTCAGGGGATTCACTCGGATACCAATGATGTCTAACAGCTTGCATATTGGGGCAGTACCCCTCACTCCACGGCTCAGGTAAAATTGATAACCGCTTTGCCACAAACGACAGCTCTTGGTTTACCTCACAGATGGGAACTAGTTAATCAGGTAGGGGCCGTTGCCCTTTTCGCTGGCAGGTCCTCTCAATGGGCCAGCTACTTCGGGGTTCCTGTGGTACTCCTCACAATGATTTTTAGGGCTATGCCCAGGCACTTCCCACAGTTAAGTGGATAGAGATTATTCCCTAATCTAAACCTGCAATTGAAATGAACAATACAGATGCAAAGAAAAAAGAACTACTGCAATAATCACAACACCTAGAGGCCATTGCGAAAAAAAAAAATTGACAGAAATTCCACCCAGTGAGCCCAAGAAAGCGCTTTGATACCAGATGAGAGGAACCTCCTACAACAATATAATGAAAAATGCCGAAATAACAGAAATAATAGAACACAGGAGGAATTTAGTGATCGCAGGCCACTTCGAGGGGGCAACCTCCTTTGAGCAAGCTCAATACAATAAACTCGTGGATGCCTTCATTGGCCTCAACACATACTTATTTACTAAGTCTAATCTAAACAACTATTACTTCCCCATGAATGTGGGATAATACAATATACTCACGAGATGACTTACAAAGCATATGCCGCCAAATGTAATATACTAACAAAGTAAAGAGAAGGGTTAAACATAGGTTCCTAACATTAGCTTGTCACCTAAACTTTGGTTATATGTATGGTGTAATTTATTATTGAATGTAATAAAGATCTGAGTATAGGTGTGCTTATCCATTGTTGTTTTACTGATACATTCTGAATGTAATCATCATTATTCTGCTGGTACATTGTATACAAAACCTAAGATGTTCACTGTTGATTTGAAGTGCATTTAAAGTTAGGTTCAATCATTCTTCTTAGTTTTCTTACTTTGGTTGAAATTAATTTTGTTTAGTTAGAATATAATTTCTTGTATGTCCTATATGTTTTCTAGATGCTAGACTTTTCTAACTTCTCTAGAACTACTAGATATGAAAAGAAGCAAGCAAGGTTTAAAGGTATCAAATAATGCATCAAGATACTTGTGAAATTAAACAACTCTTTAAAATCCTAGCAATTAATTTTAGTCATTTCTATGATATTTGGATAGCTTTAGTTTGTAATACAGCTTCTAGCCTCCACATGCATTGAATATGCTTATGTGAAGGAACAATAATGAACATCTGTGATTTAATAATACATATAGATATCTTAACATTAGGTGAATAAAATATGTAACCTATACTATTAAACAATTTGTGTGAAAAGACAAGTAGAATTCCCTGTCATGCTCCCCCTAACTTTAGTACTATCATGCTGTTCTGGATCATGCTATGTTTTACTGCTTCAATTCTCCCCCTTTGACATCAATGGGAAAGATGCTAGTCAATTAAGCCCCCGACTTAAATCTGGACTCATCAACTTGTAGTGTTGCTCCCCCTATCTTCTATTTTCTTTGGCTTAGTCATACTTCAGGGTTTATAAGTTCAAAATTCTTTTGACCCTTTCCACCATGATCAATTTTAATTTTGCTTCTTTGTTGTGTATTCTATGATAGAAATAATGATTATCATCATGTCCACTAATTGTCTTCTTCTTTGGATTGAAAATGCAACTCATGAATTACCAAATTTGGTAATATAAATTGACTACTTTTCAGAACAGAGGTCTATTACAACTAGTGCTTATACCCTTGACTCCAAGTTCTAAAGGAGTATGAGCATGAGTTAAAACCATAGCATATGGTTTACTTGTTTCTTTTAAAACCCTAACCATGAGCTAGTGACCAATAGTATTTTACTCTGATTCATTTATGTATCCTATCACTTAGTCTGTCATATAAATCCGCTACTTTAAGCATCCCATTTTGTTCTCCCATAGTCATCTTCTTATTATGCTCATATTTGCTATTGGGTCCTAATAGGAAATAACCTGTATCAGGGAGACTCTACCATATTGGTGAGAGTCATTTTGAAGTCCCTCCGATAAAGCAATTTGCATGAAGAAATATGTTAGAAGACACTACACTATATAGGTAGGAGATACTGCAAAGCCCCTCTGATAGAATAATCTGCATGATAGATTGTAATTATCATCGAAGAGACTACACTATATCGGCGAGAGCTACTTTCAAGTCTCCCTGATAAAACAAACATCATCGAAGACACCATACCATATCAGTAAGAGTTGTTCTAAAGTCTCTTCAACAAAATAATTTGTATAAAAGAACATCATCAAGGAGAATATAACATATCAGGATAAGAAGTTTTAAGGTCCCTCTAATGGAAAGATCCATATTTAATAACACGAAGTACATCGAGGAGACTACGTTGTATCGAAAGGAGGTGTTTTGAAGTCCCTTCGATAAAGAGATTTGTATTGATGATCATAAAGCTCATCAAAGAGACCATATCATATCGATGAGAGTTTCTTTAAAGTCCCCTTGATATAATAATATAAAAGGTAACTATTAAATTGGCCAAAGGATATGATTTAATATAAAGTGGGCCCCTAGATGCATTGAAGCAACAATGAAAAGTTGAAGATACTATTATAAGATTTCTCCGATGGAAAGGTCGAAGGGACTTCATGATATCAGATGGAGTAATTTCAAGTCCCTTTGATGTAACAAAGACACAAGGAATTAAGGATTTCATCAATGAGAAAGATGAATATCAACGAGACAAAATATTGGTCCCTTCAATACAACGAAGACCCTTACCTGCCATATTGATATGACATAATGACACAAATATTTTGAAGAGATAAATCAACGACGATGACAGGTTAATCGACGGTCGATGTTTAAATGCATTAATGACATTTCTGATGACATAAAAGCTCATGTCAAGTAACATTTATGAACCAAATCTGAATGAATTATAAACCAAATCCTAATTTTAGTTGATTTTGAAAATCCTTGAGCATCTAGAAGAGGTGGAGAACTATAGCAGTGATTGGAGACAGAGAAACCTAAGAATAAATCACCATTTCAAGTAAGTGCCTGAACCTGAAATAGTTTTTCTAGCATTTGAACTAGTTAAAATATCAATTAAAATTTAGGGTCTAGTTCATTATGCAATTGATATTATGGAAGGCACATCTAGAACACCTAAGGCCAAAAGGAAAAAAATAGAAACCCAACATGCAAATCAAGACTTGATTGATCAATGCCTTGGCTTTGGACCGAGGTCTAGAAGAAGTGTACAATTGAACGTCAGGGCTGAAAAATCAGAGGACAAACATAAGAGTTTGGCTGACACATGGACCCTAATGAGGAGTTATGACCTATTCATATATCATTACAGAAAAATGTATAGACACCAGCCTGTGTCCAACCCATGGAGACTAAATTTGAGGAGATTAGTAGTACCCAATGTATTTATTAATGTGGAATTGATTAGGGTGATTGCAAAAAGGTATGAGCCATTGACACATATGATTTATCTTGTAGATGGGTCTTCCTTTATTTCTATCATGAAGAGTTATATTTCTGTAGTTTTTCAATTGGACACAAGCATGACTATGAAATTCAGAATTAGAGACCTTTTAGGAGAGTATCACAACATGGATTATAGTTATAAGAGATGGAATTTTCTTTTGCATATACCACGAGCTTAAGGGAATCAACTCAAAGTATTCTCAGATGATGAAAGCCCCCCATTCTATGTGGAGTTATTTGATGAATATTTTTAGTGTACTTACTACTCTATTTGTCAAGTCCTAGGTTTGGATGCTCTCGCACTCATGTCCACAACTCCAATGGTTTTGACAGATGATATACAAAACTTAGATGCTAGACCATTTGATTATGCTGAGTATCTAGAAAATAATCTCAATAATGACCTCACTTCTATAAAAAATAACAGTCAATCCCATTTCAAATATTATTCATTGTTGATGCATCTCATCCTACATGAAGGGAAAACCATGGGAATATGGAGTGATCATATGACGATAAAGGATATCGATGATAATGGAAACATTAGGCATGTTCAAATGTGGACTGCAATATAGGATAGCAGATGTGTTAGGTCACACTATTTATATTTTGAAGAATATTTTGTAAAAACACTTTACAAGCTTCTTGGTCACCCTTGTGATTATAATTTGTTGCCATAAATATAGAAGTTTCTTTGACCCAAGAACAAAGATCATAAAGGTAAGGTCAACCATAATTGGGGAGATTGGTATGCTTATGATGATTGTACTAAGATTCAGGCGTATGGTTTTGAAGGAACCCCCTTTCTTTTGCCAAAAACTATTCCAGATAGAATAGCATACTTGGAAATTGTCAGGCAACTGGCTTATTCAGATTTTATGCATCTCAAATGCTATAACAAATAGTCACTCATGCCTAGTACACTTTACTTTGGTGATTTTTCTATTGTTTCTGATAAAGGATATGAACTTATTGATAATAAGTTAGAACATTACAATTTGCCAAAGGGAAATGAGAGAAAGGGATTTGATCCTGTATAATTTATAAATAATGTCAAACTGAAACAAAAGTTGAAAGGGTATCAACATGTGCTCTTTATAGAGGATGACCTAATCAGGAATGTTGATGAACACCAAGCAACAAGGAAAAGATATATATATATATATATATATATATATATATATATATATATATATATATATATATATATATATATAATAAAGTGATGATGGCTGAGGCTTGGAGAATGAAAAATGATTCATTATACATAGGTGCTTTCCATGAGGTTAAGGATCCTTTGGAAAGATTGGATAAATTACTTTTTCATGAGGATGAATTGACTAGGGATGTGCCACCTTCAGTGTTCAAAAGAAGAAAAAATGCTCTCCTGATAGAGGATGTTATATGGATATAGGCTAAGAACGTAGTTTGACTCTGCCATACCTCTCTGTAGCCCACTCCAGAGGTTAGTTTCTTTGTTGATACATCTATGGCCAGTGATGAAGAAATTGAAGGAGAAGTTGAATGTGTGAAAATAGATAAACCTATTATTGAGAAATATGATCCCCACCAGAAAGAAATGTGGTTAAGATGGAATCCTCAGATCGTCTTTCTGATGATATTAGGTATCTTACATGCCATAAATTTATTTTTGACGATTCTTTTGTTAATTCTCCAGAATTTAGATCATTTGTTTATGAATATAAAGGAAAACTAATAAGAGAAAAGATTAAAGAAATTACTCCTGAGAAAGAAGTAGAAGGGGCTCCCTAAAGGAGTTACATGAGGAAGCAGATAAAGAAATGAAAAGTATCACTCTTGAGAAGGGGTGGGAATTGATACAAGACGCTGGTGTTATGATCTTCCTAGACTGGGATATAAGTTCTGCAATTGTATTTGATAGCTTTAGGAAGAGTCAGAATAAAACTTTGAAGTTGAGCATAGAGGCATTGGACAAAATCTACACAAGGTCAGGATATAATCCTGACAATGTGACTCTTCTATTCTGGGCTCTGTATCCATCGAAGAAGAGGCCAACAATTATTAATGACCCACACAAGGTATTTGGTCATCTTCTTGTACATAGAGTGGGAGATATTGATCCAATTGAGATTGCTGATCTAAACATTAATGATGCTAAGTTTACTAAAGCTCAAATTGAAAAGTTGGTGAAGGAAAATAAAAAATATTCTTTTGAAAATGAAAATTTAAGGCATGAAATAGCTAGGTACAAGGATAAATTGTCATCTTCTTCAGGCTATTACCCACCTATGCTAGATAGTGACACTAGGCTATTGGAAGAAAGGACGGAGAATGCATACTAGAAACATAAAGATGAAAAGATTGAAAAGAAGTATGACAAATTAGGTGAAGAAATGAAGGCTGTTAAGTTTCAGATTATTTCAGAATTCATAAAGAAAAGGTTTGAAAAGGTACTTGCAAAAGTTGACAAATTCTGGGTAACTTATACTAAAACTCATGCTTCTCTACAAGAACACACTAGATTACAACATAGAATAATGGAAAAGAAGGAAGAGCTAATGGCTAGAGAAAATGTTGATGGTCAAATACTTAAGACTTGTGAAGAATTAGTTGATATGCACAATCGATTTCATATCGTGCTTACAGAAGAGATTGGCAAATTTGATTAGCCATTGGATATGTCTTTTCCTGCTTTCTTCAATGATATACGTGATCTCAAAGAGCAAAATGTATGGAAGGATGAATTGGCTCAGTTACTGCCTTGAGCCCTCAGCCTAGTGAATGATGAATCGATGGTGGTGGACAACACACATATATAGTTGGAAGGAATGTTTTCTTTGGAGTTTGCCATGAAGGACATCATTGCCACTACTAATACTTATTACAGTGAACAATACATTGAGCATCTTTCCTGCTTCAACCTGTTCATTGCACGAGCGATGTAGAAATAGAGAGCCTCATTAATACTTGTTCTTTATGATGAAGATTGCATAATGTGTTATGTTTACAAAAAAATTTAATTATGTTTATGAAAATTTTTTAGTTATGTTTACCAAACTTTTTAATTATGTTTACAAAACTTTTTAGTTATGTGTTATGCTTACAAAAATCGAATGAATGATTTTTTTGGATGAGGATTTTATCTTGAGAAGATGCCATTGATAATGTGGCAAGATCTTTGTGTTGGAGCAATCAACAACCAGGATCAAATCTGCAAAACCAAATAATCTTCCACACAAGAGAGACAAGCAAAAAGGAATGCTATATTGCCATGATACAACAATGTACTGGATTACATAATGTATAATGAGGCCTTGGTTATAAAGACCAAGGTGAAACACAAGATGTTGTAGTCATGTGACAAGTGTCTTAATCCTATGACATATGACAACTATAGGATAAGATGACAACTATCAACAACAACTATCAACAACTAGACAAACTAGAAACATCTAGAAGACAACTAGAATGCTTCCTAAGTCAACTTAAGATGTGAACATGTGTGTGATTATTATTTAACTGATAAATAGTTAAATAATATGAATTATCTACACAACAAAGGTTAAACCAGATAGGTGATAAGCCTATTCACACCAACACCCCCCCTTAAGTGCAACTTAGGGAGGAACAAACAAATGCAAAGATGGGTCTCGACAACAAGGTCATGTTAGGTACCCATATACAAACAATCTCTCACAAGCAGAGAAAAGGAGAAAACCTCATGGGAAAAAAATCCTCTCCAAAAAGAGAGAAACATGCAAAGAAAAGCATGAAAAAGTGAAGGAAGGAGGGCTCAAGAAGAACCCCCAAGGACAGCTTCCTTCACCCCAAGCATCAATCACAACTAAAGATAACGAGGTGATGCCAAAGGTTTAGTGAAGATGTCCGCAACCTGCTCCTCATTAGGAAAGTACTCCAAGATAAGAACACCATCCTAGATGAGCTTCCTGATGAAGTGCATGTGGATCTCGATGTGCTTATTATGTTGATGCTCCATGGGGTTGTGCGAAATATGAATGGCACTCTGATTATCACACCAAAGAGTAGTGGGATGATCTAGAGGAAATCCAAACTCAGTCATCAACTGTCGAAGCCAAAGAACCTCCTGGCTAGCCAAAATTGCACCTCGATACTCAACCTCTGTCAATGATAATGCAATAGCTATCTGCTTCTTGCAAGACCATGCAATCAAACCAGAACCAAGGTAGAAAACAAAGCCAGAAGTGGACTTCTGATCATTAACATCACCAGCCCAATCTGAGTTAGTGAAGCTGATAATCAAAGAAGCTCCTGATGTGTAATGAATGCCAAAGTGTGATGTGCCCTGAATATCCCTCAAGATATGTTTGGCTACCTTCCAATGAATCTCATGTGGCTCCTGAGAGAACCGGGAGACAAGTCCAACCACAAAGGAAATATCAGGATGAGTATGTGTCAAGTACAAAAGACTGCCAACCAACTGTCGATACAATGTAGCATTAACTATGGGAGTAGAGCAACTGGTAGACAGTACAACACCTGACTGAAATGGTGTAGGGGCAGGCTTACAATCAGCCATGCCAAATCTCTGAAGCAAATCAAGAGCCTACTTCTGCTGAAAATGAAGATCCCCTCAGTAGTCTGGTCAACCTGAAGACCAAGGAAGTAGTGCAGAAGACCAAGATCTGTCATATCAAAGCGCTCCATCAATGCTTGCTAAATACTCTAGATCATGGAGGTAGAACTACCTGTGAGAATCAAATCATCCACATAAAGCACAAGGATCAAAAGATCATCTCCATGTCTCTGAGTGTAAACTGTAGGGTCAGAATGGCATCATGTGAAATCAGAAGCAAGTGAGAAACTATCCATCTTCTCATACCAAGCCCTAGGGGCTTGTTTGAGGCCATATAATGAATGACGAAGCCTGCAAACAAGTGAAGAGTCCTACACAAAACCCGGAGGCTGCTCCATGTAGATCTCCTCATGAAGATCACCATGCAAGAAGGCACTCTTCACATCCATCTGATACACTAACCATCCTTGAGATGCAGCAAGAGAAAGTACAAGATGAATGGAATCCATCTTGGTGACAGGAGCAAAGGTCTCAAAGTAGTCAATACCCTCAACCTGAGAAAACCCCTTAGCAACAAGACGAGCCTTGTACTCGTCTATAGAACCATCAGCTGCATATTTGGTGCGGACACCCACTTGCACCGAACCAATTTTCTTCCCTTAGGAAGAGGAACAAGATCCCAAGTATGATTCTTCATTAAAGAAGAATACTCCTCAACCATTGCACTATCCCACTTTGGAATACCGACAACATCTAAAAACTTCTGAGGATCTGTGGAAATGGCATGACTCAAAAGACTAACACCTGCTGTCTATGAATGAGTGCGGTGAGTATCTATCGGATCACCAAAAAGAGGACCAGCCTCCTCAAGAGTAGTACGGGCCCATCAAGGCAAAATAGGTGCTGGAGGTGGTGGAGTAGGACCTTCATCAATAACTATCCTCAAGTGACGATGAAGAAGGTGGAGTATGTAGTGAGGAAGAAGAAGTGGTGGAGGAATCCACTTGTGTGAAGGACTCATCAAAATGGACATCTCTATGAAAGTAGACATCCTGAACGATAGGATCAAACAACATGTAAGCCTTCACATCCTCACAAAAGCCAACAAAAATCAAAGGTTGACTCTTCTTCTCCATAGCCTTACGCTGACCATTCAGAATGAATGCCCAAGCCTCACTACCGAATACTCTGAAGAAGGATACATTAGGCTTGACATGGGACCAAGCCTCCTCAGGAGTCATATGCTGCACTGCCTTGTGAGGCATACGATTTTGTATATAGTTGGCACAATTGACTGCTTCAGCCCAAAAGGCAGGATCCATAGACCTAGACTGTAGCATGCAATTTGCCATCTCTCGTAATGTCCTATTCTTTCTCTCGGCCACACCATTCTGCTGAGGAGTGTAAGGAACTAAAAAATGATGCTGAATTCCATGCTCATAGCAGAAATCCTGAAAAACTTGGTTCACATATTCCCCCCATTATCTGTGCATATCCGTCGAAGAGAAAGACCTGACTTCTTCTTCACAAATGCCTTGTATGTCTTGAATGTGTCAAAAACATCACTTTTGTACTTAAGAAAGTACACCCATGTGCGTCATGAGAAATCATCAATGAAAGTGAGCACATATGTGGCCCCTAAAAATGAAGGAGTTGGGAAAGACATGAGATCACTATGAACCAACTCCAAGGGTGCCAAAGCTCATGTAGCCTGACCCTTAGGAAAGGGATCCTGATAATGTTTGCCAAGTACATAACCCGGACAAACTCCCTCTCAGAAGAAATCTTAGGTAGACCAACAACCAACTTCTTTGTGCTCATCTACTGAAGATAACTATAATTTAGATGTCCAAACCTTTCATGCCAAAGCTTGCTCAAGGAATCGGTGCATGTGCTATAAAAGAGGATCCTGATGAAGACTCAAATCCATCAAATCTATATAGTCATGATCCATGATCTACTTTCCCTGTAGCAATAACTATCTCAAGATCTTGTAGCTGTCGAGTAACCACTTTGTGAGGAGTAAACTCAACTTTCTTCCCATCCCTAGAATGACAAATCTGATAGATTGAGAGAAGATTGTCAGAAATCTTGGGAACAAAAAGAACATCTTCAATACAACCATCTTGCAATTGAACGGTGCCTATCCCCATGACTAAAATCTGTGAAGAGTTCCCCACTGCAATATGAGAAGTGCTAGTATTACAAAAAGTCTCAAGTAGATCAAGTGAATTGGTCATATGATGTGAAGCATCTGAATCAAGTATCCAGCTATCTGAAGATGCAAGCAAGCCATGTGTAGAAAGAGCATGTCCTTTGCCTGTAGAGGAGGGCTTGGGAAGTGAAATCTTGTGCTTCTTCATAGCTTCCTCCAAAGCCTCTAACCTCTTGAAACAAGAGTCTCATCATGACCTGTCATGCCACAAAAAGAACAAGTGAGACCTTTCTTCTTCTTTGTCTTGGAGGAAGATTCACCAGATTTGGAAGGATTAGGTGGAGAAGTGGGCTTCTGATCATTCTTTAGCTTTGGTTTGAAGGGAGACTCACTACCTGAAGGAGATTCTATCTTGGGCTTCTTCTTATTCTTACCTTTACCCTTGGAAGATGAGGCCATCAAGGCTTGACTCTTAGAACTAGGAAGTGCATCCATTTGAAGTAACTTGGTTTGCTCCCTAGTAAGACACTAACAAAATAGCTCAAAGCTAGGAATCTTAAAGTCTTTCCCAAAGGCATCCATAGTAGAATAGAAGGTAGATGAAAACACCTGAAATGGGCCCTTCAACTTTGACAAAATCAAGAAGATACATTCCTTTTCAGTTTTATCATGCCCACAGCCTTTCAATTGTGACAAGATCATCTTGAATTTCTTGAGAAAATCTTGGATAGTAGGAAAACTATTTGGAGAGAGTGATGTCAATTCTGCCTCAAGTTGCAAGATTCATAATTCATTGACAATACCATACAATTCTGCAAGCTTATCCCAAATTTGCTTAGGTGTTGTATACTCCGCAATATGAAACAAGTTATCTGATACATGCAATCCTATGATTCCCATAGCTTCATCTAATTTGTTCTTATAAGAAAATCTTTCAAACTCCTTCGTGAAACCAAGTGGATTATCCTCTAGCATTTGCCAAAGACCCTTAGATTGCAGTAGTTGTTTCATTTTTAAATTCCATGTGTGGTAATTATGTGGAGTGAGTGGTTTTATAGACACACTTTCCGCCATGTGTAGCAGAAGAAAAGCAAAGAACCAAAGACACAAGGGCACTTAAATCGTGCCTTTCACCCCCCAAAATGTATTAACAATGTGATTGTAACCCCCCAGCAAAGTACAATGAAAAAATTTATACAATCGATAAGCATAAATCAATCATTTATAACACACAATGATTTTTACAATTTTTGAGAAAAAAGCTTGTTAAGGGAAAAAAATAGAAGTTACAATCAGATTCCTTGTGATTTTGTGAGCAATTTCAAAAAAAAATTCACCAGATTTTGATGTCGTATGCAAAAGATATGTCAATTGCAAGAAAAACACAAACTCTACCTTCAAGCTAAAAAAACTAGCAGAAAATGATGAAATCTGAACAAATCACCTGCACCACAGTGAAATTCACTGAACCACCTTTCTGATTACTATAAGAAAGCAAAAATTTGCCTCCTGGTCTGCAAGATATGGCAACAAGAAAAAAATCTCCCTCTTTGTCAAAATTTGCAAAAGATGGTGAGCGATGTCGACTTGAATGCGACCCGATCAAAAAATGATTATGCAAGCAGGCTGTGTAATCGGTAGGAAAGAAGGAGAAGTTTGTTTGTGAGGGGGTAATGGCCTCCTGCCAAACCGGGCCTCAATCTCTTGTCTTCAACAAATGAATAACAAACAACAAAGAATAGGTGGCCTCCTTTACTTAAAAACTATCTATAAATATGTTCTTTCTGCACATAGTCGAGTACAAAAATCTAATCCACAGATGTGGGAACTCTAGAAACAGCTGATTTCACAAGACCAGATAGAATGCTCAGATTAAATAGAGTGCGAGAAAGGCAGTCAGATAAGACTCCTCATTACACTACAGAACTGAAAAAACTTTTCCACAGTTGAATCAAAAACAAATACCATTGGAGCTTGGCCAAGCCTGGTACATAAGAAACCAATTGTTTTTGTCTAAGTTATAGGAGAGTAGAGCATCAAAGAAAACCTGATCCAAATGACAACAAAAGAGGGTTTGCCAAAAAAATGCTGGATCATGGGCCTTGGTGGCCGAAAAACTGGCCGATTTACACAATATGTGGAAGATTTATTAGTTGCTGTGAAAATGTCGACACCAAAAAATAATCCTCTATCATGGATAGCCAAAGGATTGAAACCTAGACACTGGATGAAGTCACTGGTGACCTCCCACTGGCAATTGAATTAAATCTGCAGCAAGTATTAAAGAAAAAAACCAAATATGGAGACTGTAATGTCGAATGAGGCTCGAAATGGATTTGTGGTGGCTTCTAATTAAAAGAGATTTGGACTTGTCGAGGAATTCAAGAAGTTGCTATGGAGACCACAAAGGCAATCGGATCTAAAGATGTCAAGAGATCGGTGCAAATTTACCTTTGAGCGCCTGAATGATTTTAAGGAGCTCCTTGCCTACCACGATCTGTCCATCTTGTGTATTAACTTTGATCTTGAGCAATACTTCTCTGATCTAATGCTGAAAGAGTCGCTAAGACCGAGCAGGAAGGCTGTTTGAGGGCCGAGAGTGCCAAAGACTGGCCAATTCAACACAAGCTTTTACACGATCCTGAGAAACACTTCTCCGAACAAATGTGAAGAGATCGTTTTGGATCTGAAAGTTGTTGATACCTGGTAAAGCCACAAAATGCCTTTAAATGCTAAAAAAAATGGCTTCTATTGCCTTAGAACAAGGCAGAACGATGCTTCAAAGCCATGTCGACCCCATCAATCCAAATCGTGGGCTACCAATCTAAACCAGAAATCTAGGCGCTAAGATGGAACATGGAAGCCAAAGAATGAAGGTGGCCCAAATTCCAAATCAGAGAGCCAAACAAGATTGAGGCTGAATCACTGTTGAATGCAGATAACAAAATCGATCACTGCTATCTTAAAAAAAATATGCAGAGATCTAAATATCAATGCAGATCTGGTGTAGATAATGAATGTAGATCAAACCAAGAGCCAAAAGACAACCTACAATTAGGTCGTGTTGACAAACAATTACCCTACACACTAAAATTTTTGATCCACAGCGACAGAAGGATGGT
The DNA here is from genome assembly GCA_027924645.1 of Cunninghamia lanceolata. Classification (NCBI taxonomy): domain Eukaryota; kingdom Viridiplantae; phylum Streptophyta; class Pinopsida; order Cupressales; family Cupressaceae; genus Cunninghamia; species Cunninghamia lanceolata. The sequence goes on along the minus strand of BSBN01001038.1, from coordinate 6,004,023 downwards.
TTACAAAGGCCAGATCTTGGCCAAATATCATCAAACAGTAGAAAAACTAGTTGAATCTGACTATTTCATAGCAAATAATGCAGAAATTGCAGGGGGCTGAATTGCCCTCTGCTAAAATTTTTTTTCCTTTTCGACAAAAAATTTCTGCAAAAATGCATATAAAGCCCAAAAAAGTCAAAAAATTACCTATGTCCAAAATCAAGTTTTGGACAGTCAATCTTTACTAACTTGGGCGATCTGAATTCAATGGTGAACTCCGTTTTCAGCCAAGATGCGCCAACAAAAAGTTGACAACAAGATCTCTCAACAAAAAAGAGAAGGGGCTTGTAGGATCAAAGCTCTGATACCATGTTGGATCAATCAACCACCATGATCAAATCTGTAAAACCAAATAAACTTCCACACACAAGAGACAAGCAAAAAGGAATGCTATATTGCCATGATACAACAATGTACTAGATTACATAATGTACAATGAGGCCTTGGTTATAAAGACCAAGGTGAAACACAAGATGTTGTAGTCATGCGACAAGTGTCTTAATCCTACGACATATGACAACTATAGGATAAGATGACAACTATCAACAACAACTATCGACAACTAAACAAACTAGAAACATCTAGAAGACAACTAGAATGCTTCCTAAGTCAACTTAAGATGTGAACATGTGTGTGATTATTATTTAACTAATAAATAGTTAAATAATATGAATTATCTACACAACAAAGGTTAAACCAGATAGGTAATAACCCTATTCACACCAACACTTTGTGAGGATTGATAGAATGTTAAATTCGTATATTTTGCTTTCACCGCATCTACAGGGTCTTGGTGATCATAAAATTAATGTCTAATTTGTGATGATAGTGTAGCTTGAGGAAGGATATATGTAGGGAGTTAAGGAATCTAATTGTTTAAATTAATGATATCTACTTAATTAAAATATTAAGATTATGGGAATGATTTGAATGATAAGTCTATATATTTATGTTTAGATCAGCCTTTTGATCTTTGAATTTCTTTGGATTAGAAGTTGTGATAGGGTGTAAAGTGTTCTAATGACTTATTAGTATTCATGAAATGGTAGTTGGATATATTTGAAAGAAAATGAATCCTATTTATTTTTGGCCTAGGAAGATACTCTTGATTTGTCCAATTGTTGACACTATCCTTGTATGAACAACATTAATAATTAAGTATATTTAGGAAAAACCTTACGAAAGTCTTTGACTAGATTATGGAGTTAACATCTTAGACTAAGTTAAAGAAATGGAATTGTGATTTCTAACTGACTAGATATTATCTTAATGTCTATTTATAAAAAACTTATCTTACAGATTAAATGCGTGTTCAGTATTACTAGATTCTAGAATGTAATATGGATGAATGTATGATGTATATCTTCTTGCATCAGTCAGTTTTGGCTTTGAGTAAGCATCATTGGATGTGTAATTTCCTGCATTATGAATGCATTTTATATTCTTGCTTTTTTTGTATCATGAATTATTGTATCTAAGTTAACCTTATGATTGCAAGTTTAAGTCCTCAAACTACGAAGCCTCTGCGCCGTGCACACGTAGGCAAGGCCATCATGGATGAGCCCCCAAGGCATTAGGTCGGCCCCTTAGGGCCTTTAGGTTCATGCATTGATATCTGATATGTTATTTATCGACTTGTGAAACTAATGATTATATTGATGTGTAGATTTAGGATTGTTACCTGTGTAGGGTATTGGAGTTAAGAAATAATTTCTTCATCCTTGTGAATAGATGATCATGTGGTGTTGTTGTAATAGTGCATAACTGTGCAAGAAAAGTTTAAATTTTGATTCTCTTATAGGACGAATGAAACAAACTTATGTTAATGTGTAACTTTATTAAATGTTGATCTTATTTTTAAGACCAAAATCCTCAAGGTACAAGGGTTCCATACTTAGGCAAAATTTTGAAAAATGACAACCCCTAGGACCAAGATAGAAAAGCATAACTCTCCTTCTAAAGACCAGAAAACTAAGAAATCCCAACAATGTTACCAAAGTCGTCATGTCTTCTGATCATTCTAGGGTTTTATGTTTTATTTCCCTAGCAACCATTTCTCAAATTTTGAACATAGATGTTTCTAATCCCTTAGAAATGGTCACTTTTAATGAGTTTGTTCTAAAAGAAAAAGCTCATTCGATGTCCAAAATCTGAGATTCAAACTCATATTCCACTACTGCTCTACTAATTCAAGTTGCTGATTTATACATTATTGTTTATTTGGACTTCAAGAAATGAGGAAAAAGACTTTAAGGCACAAATTAGATGATAGTGATCATAATTTGAAATTTTAGTGACAGATTATGAGTGCTTTTGTAGAGAAAATGTAGCCAAGAATAATGAATATTTATCGCGTCTTGGTTTAACAAACAGGCAAGTTGTAAATCCACTAAGTAGTATATTATTTGTTTAATAGTGTTTAATGAAATTTTATAGGCAAGAGCTTTATGTATATAAGACATAATATGATATTTTTTGTTTTATAGGCAAGAAAAAGAGTGTGAAGAAAATGTAGAGAAAAAACAAAAGGAAAGAAAAGATACAGTGCCGCCAACTCGTAGAAGTTGACACATTTGTGATTTAACAAATGTAGTTGGTGAAAAGAATAGTTGTGATGGTGTGCAACCTGATATAGAACATGGTGATGTGCAATGTCGTGATGATCCCTTAGCACAAAGTCTAATAGAGATTATTGAAAAACATGAGAGCAAAGGAGCAATAAGTCTGCATATGATTTATTCAAGATTAAAGGATGTGTTTGAAGTGAAATCTACAGAGACCGGTATTGATCTACCTACTCATGCCACACCTAATGTGGCCAAGGAGCATGAAGTTTTGGTTAATGAAAGTCATGAAGAGAGACCACTTGCATCTGGTGTGCCTCAGAGTGCACTTGTTACATCTACAACTTTTGATGGAACTATTGGATCAACTAGAAATATTGGCAGTGGTTTAATAGATGTGTCTCCTTTTGTCAAAAGACAAAGATTGAGTCAAGATTTGTATAGATCTACAAAGAGGAATGTAAAAGAAAATAAATTAGAAGACAAGAAGCCATTCTTGGTTGAGGTATCGAGAGATGGTGAGCCCATTGGGCCAAATGATGCAAGGTGGGCCTCCGAGTTGGGTGTAAGATGTAGGGCCCATTTGGATATTTACAAATCAAATTTTGTAGAGAAAGATCCATGAAGTGTGGAAAATGTTAAACAAAAAATGGAAAATGCTTTTGAGACTACTGGTGGATAAATCTCTAGAAAATATTACAAGCAAAAGATGAGACTTTAGATGAACAATTTTAGATACAATTGTAGAAAAACAATCATGGATGGAAAAGAGAGGATAGACTCCACTATATTTCCCAAACATTGGGAGACATTGAAAGAAAGTATGCATTCTGAAGAATATTTGACAAAGAGTAACAAAGGCAAGAGAGCAAGAGATAATGTGAGGGATGGATATACATTTGGTCAAGGCGGGTTGTAGGCCAAAATGGACAAATTTGGAATAAGTGTATGGCTTTTTGGTTCAATTTACGTCATGTTATTTATTTCAATTTTTTATTGAATTGACTATATGTTGAAATTGACATTGTATTTTAGGTGGAAAACAGTAATTATAGAGAAGAAGGTGCAAAAGATATTGTCAATTATATGGAAACAATAGATCCTAGTAAATCTAAGAGTAGGATGAAGTGGAAATCTAGTTCATCAACAAAGATTTCACAGCCATCTATTAGACGCCCCACTAAGAGCCTCTCTAGATCATGTCAACTCAAATGAAGGGTACCAACATGTAATGAGTCACATATACGGTCTCATTGAAAAAGTTTTACAGTTGATTGCCTCCGTTAAGCCTATAGTTTCTACATGGAATGAGCATAATTCCACAGATTTAGATAACGTAAGAGGCTCTATTGATCTCATTTCTTCTTGTTTGTCAATTTTGTATACAAATGCCTCTTAATATGTAGATTGAAATCTGAGCATAGGAGAATCCAACCCAATTTCTTTATTGTTGGAGTGATCCAAAAAATGTTCTTTTGGACAAATTTATAGCTTGCATTCTTTACTTGACTATTGAATGCTTTATATATATATTTTTGCATGATGGTTCAACCACATGCAGAGTAATTTTATCAAAGCAGTACAAAAATGAAAACGCCTTGATGTCAACAAAGCTGTCAGTATTGATAGTGATCATGATGAATTCGAAAAGAATGTACAACATAGTCATAGTTGTGCTGAAGTTGAGGTAATATAATAGTTGTGGTCAGTTATCTATCCCAATGTTTTATCATTCTTCATGTTTAAAATGTTCTTTTGGACAAAAATTTATAGCTTTTGCATTCTTTAAGTTGTAATTTAATCTGTCCCAATATTTTTTCATTCTTCTTTTGTACAAAAAATTATAGCTTTTGCATTCTTTAAGTTGTAAGTTAATCTGTCCCAATGTTTTGTCATTCTTCATCCTTAAAATGTTTTTTTGGACAAAAAATTATAGCTTTTGCATTCTTTACTTAACTTATATTAATTTTTGCATGATGATTAAACCACATGTAGAGAAATTATATGAAAGAAAAACAAAAAGAAAAAGGCCCTGTCAATAGAGCTCTCTGTAAAGATGCACAACTTCATGTCAATGTTGATAGTGGTTATGCTGAACTTGATGAGCATGTGCATGATATTAATAGTAGTAGTGGTGCTGAACTCGAGGTGAGTGCTATGCAACCACATGCAAGTAAGTACTATTCAAGTCAGTAATGGTTTTTTTATTATGTAAATAAGGGTAATCATTACCTATGTGATAGAAGATGGTTAGAATAGTAGTGAAGTGTAATTAGCTAGTATACATAGATTATGGAAATAAGGGAGATCATATATCTTACATATGGAAGATTAGAGCTTAGTTGTAATAGAGTGCATACATAGATTTTGACAATGCATTAGTGCATTGTGTTCGGGGATGTCATGGTCCTCAGTTGGGGGGACTTTAAATTCCCAATTCATGTCTCTTTTTGGAGTATTCGTACATTCTAGCACTATTGTAGTCTTGCCCTCCATTTGTTTGTACCTCACAATGGGTTAGTTTTTATTTTCAAAGTATAAAGTTGCTTCTTTGTTATTCAACAGAATAAAAAAAGCACATACAAAATTGATTTGTTCCAAGACATAAGACATAACATACAACTGTAAAAAAACAAAAGATAACAATTTTCCACCAATTTCAAAAACAAAAGATAACACTTTGAGAGAAGGGAAAGACAACCAGATGAAAATAACACTGACCCTGAGAAGAATAACAAGTCTAGACCAGAGTTAATTAGAACTTTTTTACTCTTTTCAAACATTCCAACCAGAAGTACCATTAATATCACATGACCCAGCCTCATTTTTAGTTCATCAAGGGATTGTATCTCCAACCATTTTGGTTGTTCCTGCACAAGTGAAGAATGTATTAGAAAACATATTTTTGAGTAAAGGACTCCAGTCAAAAGAAAATCATAGGTGGATGTAATTACCATAACCAAAATATTAGACCTTGTGTATATAAATTTAAAATGATGGGACAAATATAGCTAATACAAATATCAAACAAGTTGTAAGGCTACTTCTCACGAGAAAACACCCCTTATTAGCTTAGATAAGTTAAGGTTTTTTATGCAGGAATTTTCTTGGATTTGTTGGTGAAAAACAAATTTAGTTTTTTCCATAAAGAAGTTGAATCCTTACCTATTGAGGCACAAACTCATATGTTGGTGTTTCTGGCATTTTTTAGGAATAGAATTTCATTGCAATCCTATTGTTAGATTGATATAACTGACCAATCATGATGTTTTCTGTAACACCCCTAAGAGGCTCTCCTTCTACAAAAATAACGATGTCTAAAAGGATATCCATAGTCTCCTCAAATGAACATCTCATCATTGGCCCTATATCATTACAATTGATACCATGTCGAGTAATGGCCATCAAATGACCTTGATATGTCATTATGTCACATAGAATAGCTAAATGCCTATAGTTCACATATGACCCATCAAAAGATATCACAACTTGAAGCTCATCCAGAAGAGCTTTTCTCATAGCCTCTATTCCAAGAACTTCAATAACCTCAATCAAGAGATTACTTGTCCTTGTAGCATCCACATCTTCATGGCACATGACTACTAACATATTGACACCTTCTGTATCTAACATCCATTCTGTATCAAATAGAGGGAAGTTAATTTTTGTTTAATATGTTGGGTGCATGGTTTCAAGTTTCCTATTGTCATTTTCTAGTTTCTTATAAATATTTATTGAGTGTTTATCTGTAAGTTATCGAATGTTTTATATCTCAATATAATGTGTAGTTTTTTGTTTCTATAGAAATGTATATATTGATAAACTCCAAGAAGGGGATAAAGTTGGGGTGTTGATCCATTTGATGGTATTGTTATGGGCATTGGGAAGATATACTCACTATCTATTGCACATGGAGTCAAATTGAAAGGAATAGGACATGTAAATGTAAATATTTTAAAGGTCACAAGTAACATACCCCTTGCTTATGAAGACAAAATAGATGAAGTTGTTCGTCTGAAAGAGAAAGAAGGAACCTTCACATGGTGGCCACTAAAATATTTGCAAAAAATGACAGTTGATGTTTATCATGTACTAGCTGTTAGACAGCTTGGCCCATTGCTTTATACATTAGTTTGAATGTGTTGTTTAGGGATATTTATTGTTGGGATAGGGCAGCCAAGATCCAACCAGAAGATGAACGCCACAAGAGAAATGCAATGGAGATAAAGTGAGAACAATGCATAAATTATTATTGCTCAAGATTGATTTTTACAAATGTACAAATGCCTATTTAAAGGCAAGAGAAATATGACAGGTAATCTTTTAATGGATAAAACTACCCTAACGGGAATACCTTCCCAAACTAATTATTTAAGCCTAAGTAAAACTTAAGCATACGTAAAATCTATTTACCCTAACACCCCCCCTTAAGTGCAACTTAGGGAGAGTAAATATTATGAGATGCAAGATGCAATATGGGTCCCAGCTACACAACCATGTTAGGTACCCATTTACAAAGCAAAATGTGATGCAATCTCTCACAACTGAAGAAAACGAGAAAAACCCTGTGGGAGAAAACTCCTCTCCAAAAGAGAGAAAAAAAGAAAACAAAATGCATGTATGGAGGACTCACTAATACCCCCCAAGGACTACATACATCATGTGTGTACATTCAATGGTCCTCCCATAGGAAGGAAAGAAGGAGACTACATAGCCCCCCATAATAAATAATGTCCTGCAAAGATGGTAAGTGTTTGAAGGCAAAACATAATCCAATCCTTACAAACCACTTGTCGCCCTTTAGGAAGAAACAAAACCATGTATAAATGCAGGTATGCTTCCCATTCAGGATATGCTTTGAAAGATGTAAGCATAAAAAATGATGATGATGATGTTGTCTCTGAAAAATGCTCATGTGTTTCCTTGTCCAAATAGAATGATGATGCCACAATCCAATTAGGTACATTCCCAATCAAGAAAGAAGGTGACAAATTGGAACTATGTGGAAACTAATATAGAGCATACTCCAAAGACGAAAATTCTGAAATATGTCTTCCAACCAAATCTGAAAGATAATGATTGTCCTGCTGATTAGGAATGATGGAATTCTCAATCAATGATTCTGGATAAGAAGCCAATGGATGTGAAGGTGGATCAACTATCTTTGAAGAAGAATCAAGAACCTCTGAAGCAACTGCAACCTCATCTGAAGTCTCAAAAATGTCCAAAGGATCACAAGCATGGTTTATCTTGTCTGAAAAATAATGAGGCACATCGGAGTTGGAAAGAGAAGTATCGAGAGATGATGGAGGATCATGGTCTCCATATGAGTCTTAGATGTAGGTCCAAAGAGCATAAGGGCACTCATGATGGATAATAGACTCCAAAAAGTCATCATTGAGATGCTCAAAAATAAATCTAAAGACTCTAGCCTTATAGCCTTTCCAAATATGATACTCACGAGGTGTACTAGGAATAGGAACTTGATTATACAAATACAACAAAAGATGTAGCTCACTAATCTTAGTGAGGATGTAACCACTCCACTTCCTATAGTTCCCTTTCTCCAAAGAAAAACCCATTATAGCTATAATTCTTCAAAAAGTTAGAAAGATAGTACCTTCCATGAAGATAACTTCCCAATGCTAATAGACGGTGACACTAGGTGGATTGACCTATACCACTGTGAGCTTGGCAAAGTTAGCTTTTTGTTGATATGCGGAATGCGAAAATCAGACTCCAGATGCCCAAGATATGCTCTGTGGAAGAAATTCACCGATTTGGTGCTCAAAGCACCGATGCAGGGGTTGGATTAAGCCCTAGAGTGGATTGACCCTTGGTCACTCACGTGACCACCTACTGGAAATGAGTGAAAATATGCAATGGATGTGTTGCAAAAATCATGATGGAAATCATGCCAATCAATCACCAAGTACTGATTCACCAAGCATAGACTCCTCAAGCTTCCCACAATCACTTAATAACACTCTATGAGTGCCGGCATATTAGAAGGGCAAATAAGGCCTGTGTGGGAGCAATGTGGGATAAATGATCCCAAAGCACTCCTAAAAAGGTTGCACAAACCCATCTTCACTGACGATAAAAACCTAAATTAAATATTTTGCAATGAGACTTTACAAATATTAAAGTTTGCCTTCAAATGTATCTGCCAATGAGATGAAAAACCCAGCAATATAGAGATAAAAAAATATCGTGATCTATGGTAAATGGGAGGGATTGATTGGCCAAATCCACTGAACTTGTGTGGCAAAGCAGCAAAAACATCAAATTGTGGGCTCCATGTGTGGAATGCAAGCTCTGAAATGGGATTTGCATGGGTGGCTTGGATTTGATTAGGTAACACAGATATTTGCTAGTGTTATTTAGAGGAGAATCAAGCTGGAATGTGATGAGCTTGTCCACTCCAAAGTCACTGGATTTGATCTACGCCTTTCACATTCATCTTCTGCACCTTCAATAGTGAGGATGTGCGCGGGTGTTTGTGTGGAATGATTTGTTGGTGATGGACAAATTTGGCCTAGAGATTCTGTCAGTAACTCTTCAAATCTATGATACATCAATGATCAATTTCTCTCAGTCCAATGCTCTGTTGATAACTGAGAGGGGGGCTGAATTAGTTATCTTAATCTTTTACCTTTTTGAACTTCTTTAACAGTTAATGCAATATCAAAACAAATGAGCAAACATAACCATGAAAAGGAAATACCACTAATACACATGACACAGTGATTTTGACGTGGAAAGCCCAGTTAAGGGAAAAACCATGGGGTGATTAACCCAAGATATTATTCTCTGTTAGAAGAATAGAAGATACAAAATGGCACATGCCAATTAGGGCACACTGCTCACAAGAGGCTTACTGCCTACAAGAGACTCACTGTCTATAGAAAAGGAAGGTAACTTAATGTTTGAACTGATGAGAAGCATCCACACATGCTGAGATTCAGTTCCAGTTAAGCTCAATAAACTGATCTGCTGCACTTCATTCTTACTCTCTTTTGATGCAGTTGTACTGTCACATTCCGAACCTCTTTTACTATCTTCACTCTGCTCTTTTACTTTTCTTTGCACCAACACAACTCATACCTGCCTTCACATCTAAATCAATCATGTATATATATCCGCACAAGTGATTTCATCACCTTTCTAGTCGGCATCCTGAATAGTTAATATTTTCCTCAAACTCTAGTCTGTCGGCTGAATCCTTGCATACCAAGTAATGTAGATCAAGGATATACTTGTAGAAGTCATCAATCATGTTGGCCAATCATAACTTATGCCTTAAGAACCTTTACCATCATTAGTAACACATCTGGAATAATGTCTGATGTTCTGTCAGTCAGTTCTTCCTCTGTTCACACTGTCAATCAGGAACCTGACACTCAAGTATTCATATCTCTTCATCCTTTCAACACCGGAGGCTAAATCCTTGGATTCTATTTGTCAAGGTACTCCTCCTGACTTCCCCAAATCCGCACTTCACTGAGATACTTCTTCTGAGAGATTCAGACCTGACTATCGAACCTTTCCACATACTCTATTCTTGCTTACCGGACCACAACACTCTTCAATCTGACTTTCGGTATAGACACACCATGTCCTACGGATGTGTGGGATGAACTTTGTTGCCATCAATGACAACAATCATGAAGCTCCAATGTGTCTCTTGCCAACAATCTCCCCCTTTGGCATTGATGGCAACACTTAGTGAAAAATGACTAAGTGTTATACTATACTCCCCCTTGGCTGATGCTCTGTCTCTTTGTACATTTTCCAGACCTCCCCCTTAGCTGGATTCCTCATTTTTCACTGCTCATCACTCCCCCTTTGACATCAATGGCAAAGGGTAGGGTACGCACATCAAAATTTTCAAAATTTCAACTATACTTGGCTGCATGAGTATATACATATAGCATACTTACATATACTGAAGTATGTCTGCAAAATTTGTCTTCAATTAGACGAATTCTGTTGCCCAACTTTGTTTCATCCTGTCCAAAATTGAGATGTGACCACTCAACAGGAATGCATAAGCTTCTACCTTTTTCAGATCTGTCGGATCATTTGTTCTGGCTGTAGTTTGAGCATCACTTAAGGCCTCATGCATGGCCTCCAACTTAGGAATAATTTTTCCTTTAAGTTCATTCAACCTATTGATTCTATTTTTCTTTTCTTCTTCAAGCTTTTTAATTTCATTCAAAACTGCAATCATCTGACATTCTTGATTTATTATGGATGTGGTAAGTGGATCAAAATTTTGAGAAAGTTTTGTTAGTTTGTCCTCCTATTCTTTCACTTTCTTCTCAATCTCCACTATTGCTTTAGACCAGGATATACAAAATTTGTATACATCTCCTCCATCCTTGAGAGCATTTTCCAAGCTCTTTATCCCAGTACTCATTACTCTCCTGTCATTTGCTATTAGCACTTGCAACTCAGAGAATCTCTTATCCAAAAACTCGTTCCTGACCTTCTCCTCAGCTGATTTCTCTAGAGAATTGAAATGTGTACTAATCTATTAATCAGAGATTTGAGATTACCGGATGTGGAGGCTGAGGGATCCTTTTGAAAAGATGGCATGATCTTTTCTAATAGTCCAGATGCGGCTGCTATAAGCTCACAGTCTTCCATGTGATACTTCAGAAGTTTTTTTTTGGCCTTTGCATTAGCAAATGAAGCTATCTTCATTGTTTGTTCCATAGAAAGAGAGTCAAAATTAAATGGCCCTAGTAGAAGTTCTGGTTCATCAATTTCCATTGTCTCTTTGTCTAAGAACTTTTTGACAGTTTCTGCAGTGTCTCTTGTCGAAGACAGATTCTTCTTCTGTTCTACAGTCTCAGAACTATCTCTTGGAGCTTTTTCTCCTTCTACAACCTTGGTACTGTCATCTTCTTTTTCCTTCACCTCTACTTCTTTCTCCTCTATTCTTTCTTCTCCTTTGGATTTGGAGTCAGTAGGGGAAACTAGAGGAGTGATGTTTGTTTGTTCATGGGCCACCTCTTCCGGAGCAGAGGATTCCAAACCCTTATTTTCACCGGTGTCCATTAGTTCTTCTGTCATTTCCTCAATGGATTCCTTTTCAACACCTGTGGCCGAAGGATCAATGCCCAAGTCCTCTATAACAAGAAGATTGAATCTTTTGAAGGCATTCCTGAGGATCTCTTCTGTTTCCTTGGCTATCTTGTTAGTCTCACCAAGCATGAGCTGATTCATTCTGGCTTTGCTTCAGAATTCATCCTTGTAGTCCTTGAAGGTCATGTTCATTTGCTTTGAGTTGATTGAAGGATATAGCTGAATGGCTATTTGTTCCCGGATCTCAAGATCTTTTGCCATGGCATTATTCTTTCTTATTTCTAACTCTTTTTCTAGGCTTTTGGGAATAAGAGATATAATTTCAATAAAAGCCTTGTTATATATGTTTAGATACTTAACTGCTGCTTCCTGCAAGATCTTTTGGTCTGCTTCATTGTAATCATCATAGAACTCAGCCATTGGTTGAAGGTTTCCATCCACAGTGACTGATTTGATGACATCATCTAAAGACATAGTGGGCTTTTCTAAAAATTCTTCTGCCTTTTCTTCTTCACCTTGACCGGTAGAGGGTTCACCAGATGTTTTCTTCTTATGCTTCTTCATTTTCTTTATCTCCTCATCTGATTCAGTTTCTTCATCATCCTTCTGACTGACATAAGACCTTGTGGCCTTTGTTTTAGTTCTTTTCTCTCCTCTGCTGGATGATTTTGCTTCCGATTTTGATGTCCTTAAGCTTTTAGTAGTGGCAGGTGCAAATCTCTTTGATGATCTTGTCCGGGTGGAAGATTCTACCAGAGCACTTTCCTTACTTCCCTTTTCTGCCTCTTTCTTCTCTTCCTCAGCCCTTTCCATCTTTTCCCTGTTGGCATCAAGTGCCTCTTTTGAGATGCCTAAGCCTTTGGCAACTTCTTCAACTTCTTTTCTCACTTTCCTCTTTATTTCTGGTTGTTTGAGTTCCACATGAACTTTTACACTTAGCTCTTCAAAGGTTCCAAACCTTTCTACCTTTGGATCCTTTAGCTAACTTAGCATGTGTTGAACATACAGCTCCACAATTTTTTCATCAACTTCATACCCCATAGGCATGATCCAGACTGTCCTTGGCTCTACTGCCTCCATTAGGCATTGATCAATGTCTACCATGAAGCACACTATATCTTTATATTTTTTAACCAATGATTTTGGGATTCTTTCTCTGATTTGCATAGTATTTTGGAAGTTTTTAAAGTACCCCCACAGAGCTATATTCCTTGCCTTGGCATCCCCAAATTCATGCAAGTAATCTCTAATTTGAATTGCTACCGGTTTGTTATTTTGCCATACCCATCCATTGGATCCGGGCAGCTCATTCATGAAGTAGAAAAATAAACACAATATCAGTCCACCATATTTAAAGGAGTTCTTCTTGTCCTTTTTGATTTTTTGTATGTTCTCCATCAATTGATTTAGAAGAAGTTCATAGAGATCATACTCTGCATTCTTTCTCAGCATCTCATAGGCAGTATAGACTGCAGTTCTAGACACTGAATTCTCCCTACTAGAATGATATATCTTATACCCTATTATCATAGATGCAAACTTGATATCTAGGTCCATGATATCTTCAATGGTCATTGCCCTCTTATCAAATTTTGATCCGGTGGCCTCAGTTACAGTTTGGTTTTTGACAGATTTGAGGACAGGTGTCCCTCCGGAGGAGTATAAGCCGGTTATTGCCCTAATTGCCTCCTTAGTGATTTTCCAAGGTTTGTTCAGCCATAGGAAGTTATCATGCATCTTACTCAATACATACCAGACCCATTCATCTTCTTCAAAGTAGGGGAAATAAATGAACTGATCAAAATGTTTCTCCTAGATGCCCTTATATTGAGGTTTGAGTTCAAAAGCATCATCTATCAATTGTTTATGATAGATGTCTCTTAGTTTGAATTCCCTGAACTCTTCAATATTTGCGTGTATGTAAACCCTAATATCTTCTGTATGCAACACATCATGCGGAACACTGGAAAATGCTCTTAGGGGATCTACTTCCAGGGATTTGTAGGGATGTTTCTTGAATTTGGGGTGAGGCCTATCAGTGATCTTCACAATATTTAGAGTAGACATCTTTTCAAAAGATTTGCAGAGAGATAGTTGAGAATAGAAAATACCTTTTGCGCCTTTAGGTTTCACAGAGTGAGCCGGATCAATTTTTGGAAGAATTGACTTCTGCAAATGATCTTTGATGGGCTTGAGGAAATTTGTTGTAGATCACCTCTTTTCTTCATCTTGAATGCAGAGTGAGCAAATGTTTAATAAGACGAACCCTTATATTATTCCGCAAACCCTAAAACCAAGTTGCAATAAATTCTCGACCTAAGTCATTCCGGTTTGCCTTATTCGAATGACTTGAAGAATCAGATCAATCTTGATCTAAACATCTTATGGATCTTCCAAATCTTAACCATAGTTTATTTAGATGTTTCTCTTATGAACCCTTTAATCCGTAACTCTCCTTGTGCCAGTTCCGGCACCAATTGACTGGCTGGGGGAAAATGGTTTTCTTTGAGTCTCCCCCTGAGCTAGAGCTCACTTTTTAATTTCTAGAAGGAATATCAGCACCAAAGTTTGGTGCGGATCCATCCCCTACATTCTCCGTACTTTTCTTTACCCACATCTTGTTCATCTCACTTTGAACTTCACCCGCATTCACTTTTTGTTTTCCCTTGTCTTGATTCTGATTATGATGTACTGGACCTCTTTTGTCCCGATTCTTGCTTCTATAGAATTTGGCAATATGACCGGATCTATTGCAAATTTGGCAGACAACATTTCTTTGCATATTTGATTGATATCCTCTTGATCTGCATTGATTAGCCATATGACCCATTCTATTGCATGTAAAGCATCTACCATTGAATGAATTGTTCATTTGCATATTTATGCATTCATGAGATTTGTGACCATACCTTTTGCAGTTGAAACACTGTCTGGAGAAGGATGTATTAGTCTGATTCATTTTCCTTCTGCACTGATTAGCTTTATGACCAAAGTTATTACAGTTGTGGCAGTATCCATTGAAGGATGGATATCTTTGAGCATTAGGCTACCTTACCGGAAGTCTTCTAGGCCTGTTCCTTGGATTTTCTGATCCAACATTCTTTTGACCGGATCCAAAGCTTTCACCTTTTTCATATCCCAGACCACACTTGTCATCTACCCTCTTTTGGATTTCAAGGAGAACTTCAAGTTGAGCAGAGCTTATCTTGAATTTCTCTTTGTATTCATTTGTTGTTTGAAGATCCCTTTTGAGAGAGATAATTTGATCCTCAATTTTTTCTTCATTATCTTTAGCATCTTCAAGATCTAATTCAAGATGTCTAATTATTCTATCCATCTTGTGGCAATCTTCTGATTTTTCTTTGAGAGATTGTCTTAGGTCATCTTCAGATTTTCTTCTCTCTTCAATTTCTTGGGTAAACTTCATAACTCCTGATTCCATTTCATGTCTTATCATGATGATTTATTTTGATAACTTTTCACATAACTTGGTTTTCTCTTTCAGATCTTCACTTGTATCATTTGCTTCACCTTGACTTGCCAATTGTTGGAGTAACTCCTTTCTCTTTTTCATAGAGAGACTCAGTTTCTCTTTTAGTTCTTTTATGAAATCATCAGCATGTTTGAGTCTTTCCTTTAATTTATTGACTTCAGAATTTGACTACTCAAGATCATCAAGGGCAGACTTAAGTTGCTCCCTCATACCATACACATCCATTTGAATTCCTAGATCTTCCTCAAGCTGTTAGGCTCTGTTGGGATGAACTTGGCTCTGATACCAATTGTTGATAACTGAGAGGGGGGTGAATCAGTTATCTTAATCTTTTACCTTTTTAAACTTCTTTAACAGTTAATGCAATATCAAAACAAATGAGCAAACATAACCATGAAAAGGAAATACCACTAATACACATTACACAGTGATTTTGATGTGGAAAGCCTGGTTAAGGGAAAAACCATGGGGTGATTAACCCAAGATATTATTCTCTATTAGAAGAATAGAAGATACAAAATGGCACATGCCAATTAGGGCTCACTGCTTGAGCACACTGCTCACAAGAGGCTTACTGCCTACAAGAGACTCACTGTCTACAGAAAAGGAAGGTAACTCAATGTTTGAACTTATGAGAGGCATCCACACATGCTGAGATTCAGTTTTGGTTAAGCTCAATAAACTGATCTGCTGTACTTCACTCTTACTCTCTTTTGATGCAGCTATACTGTCACATTCCAGACCTCTTTTACTATCTTCACTCTGCTCTTTTACTTTTCTTCGCACCAACACAACTCATACCCACCTTCACATCTAAATCAATCATGTATATATATCCACACAAGTGATTTCATCACCTTTCTAGTCGGCATCCTGAATAGTCAATATTTTCCTCAAACTCTGGTCTGTCGGCTGAATCCTTACATACCAAGTAATGCGGATCAAGGATATACTTGTAGAAGTCATCAATCATGTCGGCCAATCATAACTTATGCCTTAAGAACCTTTACCATCATTAGTAACACATCTGGAATAATGTCTGATGTTCTGCCAGTCAGTTCTTCCTTTGTTCACACTGTCAATTAGGAACCTGACACTCAAGTATTCATATCTCTTCATCCTTTCAACACCGGAGGCTAAATCCTTGGATTCTATTTGTCAAGGTACTCCTCTTGACTTCCCCAAATCCACACTTCAATAAGATACTTCTTCTGAGAGATCCGGACCTGACTGTCGAACCTTTCCACATACTCTGTTCTTGCTTACCGAACCACAACACTCTTCAATCTGACTTCCGATATAGACACACCATGTCCTACAGATGTGTGGGATGAACTTTGTTGCCATCAATGACAACAATCATGAAGCTCCAATGTGTCTCTTGGCAACATGCTCTTCTCTGGATATGGGCGAGGGTTCTATGTTGCCAGCTCTGATACCATGTTGGGATAGGGCAGCCAGGATCCAACCAGAAGATGAACACCACAAGAGAAATGCAATAGAGATAAAGTGAGAACAATGTAGAAATAATTATTGCTCAAGATTAATTTTTACAAATGTATAAATGCCTATTTAAAGGCAAAAGAAATATGACGGGTAATCTTTTAATGAATAAAACTACCCTAATGGGAATACCTTCCCAAACCAATTATTTAAGCCTAAGTAAAACTTAAGCATAGGTAAAATCTATTTACCCTAACATTTATCATGATGTATTTGCAAGAGTTGGAAACTCCTAGACTTTGACATTTTTGATTATATATATATATATATATATATATATATATATATATATATATATATGAACATCTTACAGTTTATCAAAATTGCATTATATTTTTTATTATAGATTACCTTTTTATCATGATGTTGAATCAATCTTTTAACTTTTAGCATGTTGTAGCTTGTTCGTCTATGTACTACCAATATGATACTCAATATACTACCAATTGACAAAAATTAGTGAATAAATATGACTAAATATATGACTAGTTGACGGCACAATAATGATTAAAATGACTAAATATACTACCAATATTGGATGGAAATCAGTTAATACAAATGACTAAATATACTACCAATGGATGGAAATCAGTGAATAAAAAAAACTAAATATACTACCAATTGATGGCAATTAATGATTACAATGACTAAATAAATGACTAGTTAACAACAATCAATGACTAAATATACTACCAAATTGATCAATCAAAACAACCAATAAATGACTAAAAATGGTTTAGTCATAAATTTGGTCACGTTATAAATGATCAACAATAAACTACTAATGGTCACGTGACCAAGCTTAGTTATTTATATGCAATTTTTAGTAGTTTTTTAGTCATTTATTGCTATTTTTCTACTAGTGAAGGACATATTGTCAGCCATGAGAATAGGGAAGAAATTCCTTAGGCACGGGACACTGAAAAGAGCATACCCAAAAGATGAAGCTCCATTACGTCTACATAGGAAGGATGATTTGCTGAAATAACATCAGAGGCACCTACTTATAGCCAAACTATGGAAATTCCCAAGCCAATGATAACTACTCCCTGCTGATCTGCCCTATCAATCCAATTCAATTAGTACCACGGCAGACCAGCCATAAATGGAAAGTTAACAACAGTTTGCCAACATTACTAGAAATAGGAAAAAGAGGCGGTACTTTGCATTATGTTGATCTCCCACAACATAGAATCATCAATTCCATAATGAAACGATTAGACTTGGCACCTCGATCACATCACACATTCCATTTTTGTAGCAAAATTCATTTCAAGTCCTGTCGTGAAGTGAGTGGAGGATCCCCTCAAGCCTAACAAAGATCCCCAAGATCAATCTACACACCACCAACCCCTCGCAAGAATACCTTCTCCATAGTGGCGGCAAGGTAGACTCATCACATGTTTGAAAAACTTCCCAATGCACTAGCTCATCAATTCTTAAGTGCCATCAACATGTGCCCTCTATCAAGTTTAAAACCCAACCATTGATCCCTGAGTGAGTTGGATCCATGGATGGCCTAGATGAAACTATGTGGCAACTGCCCACTGTACCGCAAGGTATCGATGCCTGCAAATAGATAGCCCATGGGTTGGCAGGGAATGACTGAGATTTGATCTTCAGAGACAATTGGGACCCTTAGATCTTGGGCCCACCACGAACGCCACCACAAAAACTGCTGAGGCCCATACAAGGATATGCCATGCAGTGTATGCCCGCTACCCCGCACAATCCTTACGTTGAATACTTTAATCTCGCAGGCTGACAGGTAACCAATAGAAACTGAATAGTGGGACCATGCCATGTCAAACTTGAGGAAAATTAAGCACATGCCTCAGGTTGTAACTTAAAAGGGGGACCCCCTAGGTACTTAGATAAAATATTTCAACCCCGCCTAAAGCACATGTAAAATAATAATTATTTTCTTTCTCGGATCTAGGATGACGGGTCAAAACTAAAATGCATGCAATCAAATACCTAACTAGGAGCAAGGGGCCAACACATCAACGATGCCAAAAGACTTAAGTTGTAACATAAGTGACTTGAGAAAAGTGGGAATAAGCCAATAACAAATTTAAAAGAAATGTTAGGGTTTTTGCAATAATAGGGTTTTTGGAAGATTTAAATCCTAAGACTAAACCCTAGCAAATGGAAAAAAAATCTAACCCTAAGGGGACCAATTGATGACCCAAATTTTGAAAAGCAACCACAAAACCACTAAATTTTTTTAAAGTCCCATCACATGCCAAATAAGAGATATCACAACAATTTCTTCCATCACTCCACTGTCTTCCCCATCTTAAGACATGATGAAGGAAATTTTAAAAGAATAGTGGAACAAAAGAAACTATAGCCACTCCCACCTCCTCCAATCCTACAACTTCCAATCAGAAAACTATCACAAATGTCACCTCTATAGAGATTCCAACCAGGAGACATGCTACAATCAATAGCAAGAGAGGAACTACTCAAAAAAGTAGATATATCTTTGACATAGTGGAAGATGTATTGAGAACACTACAGGTCGCATCACCACAACTTATCAAGGATACCTTAGCTACTTTGGATCAAGAACTCAAACAATTCACAAAGGATATGGTATAGAGGGTATAGAACTAGGAAGATGTTGTGAGAGGTAAATTAATGGAGGAGATCAAGAAGAAATAGATTAAAGAAATACAAAAGCGTGCTATCACACACACTAAGTATTCACTGAGATCTTTCACAATTAGTAGCAACAAGTTCAAGATCAAAGGGAAGGACTTAGATCCCAAATTAACAACTCAGGGAAGTAGCTACCCTCTACCTCACTCATCTAATAGCCCTAGTAGTAGAAGCCAACAAAATCACAATGCAAATACACATATTGGGAATAGTTAAAGAAGGGGAGCAAACTTTGTTGAACATTAATGGTCAAATAATGTTTCTATAGCAAGGGATTATCTAATGGGAGAATATATACTTAGTTGTAAGAAATATATAATCATATTGTATCATGAAGTACATAAGTCTCATACAATTTTGTCATACAAAAATTTGTTAGCTTCAACAAGATAGAATTGGGATGTCTTGAGAATAAGAAATCATTTCAAAGGGGGTGATGTTAGAAAGATAGAGCTAACATAGTAGTAAGAATCACTCACTACAAAAGGACTACATCATCAACTCACCCAAAAGGTACAAGGAATACAAGGAGATACACCCTTTACTTTACTTGGGTATAAGTAAAGCTTTCACAAATGTAAAATGTAGCATATGTAATAGATATGAGCTAGAACATACATGAGTATGAATAAATGTGAATAGATAAATAATATGAGTATACACATGAATATAAGAAGGAACAACAAGTGATATAAATATAATGTGGATATATGAATGTAGCTATCATATTGATAATATATATGATACTATAGATTGGTTGGACTCACTTATGATATGTTATGGTGTATGTTATGGTCATTAGTAACTTTATTTTATTAACTATACATGTTCTTTCCTACCACAACCTTCTATAATCTACTACACTCGCTTTGAACCTCTTCTTATCCCTAACACTAGGGTATAAATACAACATTTCAAGTACCTAAACATACATCTTTGATCTACACTCATACTTACCAACAATAATCATCTCTCTTAGCAATGCTTATTAGTGCAATTCATCTTTTTAGATGTCCTTTTAGCATATTGCATAATTCCAAATTGTAACTAATCCTACAAAATATCCTTTTGACATGTTGTATTATGAATGCAACCATCCTTACAAAATTATTTTAGCATGTTCCATAATTCCAAATACAACCCATCCTTTTAGATGTCCTTTCAACATGTTATAGTCCTAATGAGACCCATACACTCCTTTCCCTAACCTCCTATTAATCCCTATCATACACTATAAGGCCATTGATTTATGTAATTGGCTCCTAGAAGGAAGAAAAGTAAATTTAAACATAGCACACAGTCTAAGGAAAGAACACATTAAATCTAGAAAATGTCTTGTTTGGACAATTTTTTTTTTTTTAAATTCTAAAAATAAAAATAAATTGAGAATATTCTAAATAATCTAGGTACAACCATTAATGGATCTTCAAGCTATCATCCCAAAAGTTTCTCTAAATTTGAAAACACATAAACTAATGTTCTAAAAATAATCTCTTACCCCAAACTTAGTGAACAACACAATTTTTCACTCACATACAATTTTAAAGAATTTTCACAAGGGGTTAGAGAAGAATTCCACATTTTACACTAAATTCAAAAATACATTTAGTTAAAAAATTCAGCAATACCTTTATGGCCCAAATCCATCCTTTTCTAGTAATATACAAATTTTAATTTTTTTTGCAAAGGTTTGGTTAAGAAGTTTATTTTTTCAAATTAAATTCCTACAATAATAAAATTATATTTATCAAATAAAATTCAACAAACACATACTAAGCCATTTCCCTAATCCCACAAAAGGGAAACATGGCCAAATCAATTCCATTTCACTAACAAGTATATACTTAATTCTTTAAGAAATTTACACATTCACTGTAACAAAAAGAATGAGAAATACCTTCAATGTAATCTCAAGGAAAACAAAAGAAAACAAAGGAGTTAATATTCTTTACCAACAAGAAAGACAAGCATATCCACAATATAATCCAAGATTTTGTAATCAATCTAATACAAGGTACAATTTCTAGAAATCATAATCTTCTTATCTTTTATCTCCAAATTCTCCAAGAGAAGATGCATAATGAAATAAAAATAACTTTCACAATATAAGGCAAACTCCTATAAATAAATAATCCATTTACTTTTTTCTTATTTTCATATTGCAACCTTTTAACTTTGAGCTAATATCTAATAAGGGATATTTTTTAATTTTAATTTAATCTACTTTCTAATTCACTTTAACAAATGCCAAATAATTGCTTTTCAACTAAAAGAATAATATTCCTCAAACTCAATTTAACTTACCTAATAAAATGATTTTCTCCATTCAAATATTTTAACAACATAATTAACATTTCCACAAGATTATTTTATCATTTGCACATATCAAGAAAAATGTAGAGATGAAGCTAATTAAAGACCACCAAAGAGAATATGCATTTATAGATCTAATTTCACATAAGGGATCCAAAGTCATGATTGATTTGGATATTGGTTTTACAAGTTTCCACATCACATGTCCTATTATTCTACAGTAAGCAAGATAGGTTTGCAATATCAAACAAACCATTTATACCATCTCAAGTTAAGCACCATCTAGATTTTAATTGTGCCTACACATTCAATATAAACATTATGTGTATTTGTCCAAATATGTAACAATAGTTAAAACACAATAAAATCAATCAATCAACTTATATAATCTACAAATCAATATTAACATTTCAGTTATGACTTCATCATATATATTATAATTTATATTATATATTGCAATCATTTTTAAAGATTAGTGGTAATGTTTTGTTTACCATTACAAAAGTAAATGTATTTAATTCACTACCAAGACTTTGCTTGATATGTGAGTTTTAATATGAAAACTCTATAGCTATTAACTCTATGTGATGTTTTATTAGGATTCAATTACATAGTAGTGGTTCACAAGAACCCATTCTGATGAATATAAACCACACATTTAACACTCACATAATTTAACACTACAAAAGGAATCATCTACTTGACATTAAATTTACTACTACTCTAAAGTAGAAAGTGTAAGTGGGATTATCTAGGACCCAAATCTGTTATTGTTTCATCATTAATAGATGGGTAGACCAAATGAGGGGTTGAAGGAGGAGGTGATGGGCTTGTAGTTGTAGATGTTGATGTAGATATATGTGATGGAACATCTTTTTGTGCAACACTGACATAAGCAGGCTTTATGGGATCAGGTAAGTTGGTTACAGAAGGGTTTGAAAGCATTGTATATACACCAGTCATTGTTGGGCGAAGTAATGAATCCGCTTGTGTACACAAAAGGCCCACATGAATGCATCTTGAAACTTGCTCACTAGAGAAACTTTCTATTATTGTTTCATCAATCACATCCACAATATTTCCTCTCTTGTGAGATCTCCATACCTGCATAAGAATAATGCATACTCATCTTCAGAAGATATATATAGCTTTGGAAAATAAAACTATATTTAAACATGTCTTATTTTTATCTTACCCATTCTATTAGACTTTGAAATTCAGGGGACAATCTATCATCTGTGTTCTTTCTTCCACATATAATTTCTAAAATGACAACTCCAAAGCTATACACATCAGCTTTAGCAGATAGTTGACCTAACATGGCATATTCTGGTGCCATATAACCACTGCATAACCATTAAAAAAATTATTAGACCAGAAAGAAAAAAAAAATTCAAAGCCTTAAATTATATTTATTATATTTTCTTCTAACAAATGTTTAAAATTGTTTGTGCCTTTACAATTATTATATAAAAAATAGTAAACATTATCTTGAGATAGACTAAAAAAATCTAATACAAATAAAATATTAAAAATCTAAAACTAGCGATAACTGTTCACCCAACAATCCTCTGCATCTTTTAATTGTTAAAATATTATAGACTTCTGTGATTTACAGGTAAATCTGTGATGCAATGTTTAGATTCTTACTAGGTTCCTGCAACACCTGTCTCGACATGACTCTCATCTTGACGAATCAATCTTGCTAAGCCAAAATCTGATATCTTTGGTTCCATTTTTTCATCAAGCAAAATATTGCTTGCTTTGATATCTCGATGAATTATCCGCGGGTGAGAATCTTCGTGCAGGTATAGAAGCCCACGGGCTACGCCAAGTATGATGTTCAAACGCTTCGGCCAATCAAGCTCTTTACTCCGCTCTGGATCTATCCAAGAGATAAATTACTCTAAATAAAAACAAATGTTTTATCGCTGTCACTGGATTTGTCTAGAAAGTAACAAATATTGTGTGACACTCATTTTAAATTTAGGTAGCTCTTGTTAGGCAAGAGCTCGTAAACAAGCAACCGTTCTAATCGCTCCGTGCAACACCCAAGCAACTTCACAAGATTTCGATGCTGAATTTTGGCCACCAGCTTAACCTCGTTTAGAAACTCCTTTTTGCCTTGCAAAGATTGTGCAGAAAGCTTCTTTACTGCTATTTGTTTTCCATCTAACGTTGTGCCCTGACATAAAATAATACACATAAACGTTAAGCCTATATCACACTATAAATATATAACTAAATTGAGTAAATACTGTTTCAAACTGTTTCTGCTGGCAGACTAGATAGTCTTTAGTGAATTTTACTAAATAACATTTTCCAGTAAATATTTGAACAAATACAAATAAAATACTCAAACAGTATAAAAAACAGATATGTAACACCTTATTCAATTTAATAGTATATTTAATATTGCTGTTCATAAGGAAGGAAACATTGTCAGTTAAATTTATGTTACCTTGTATACAGAGCCAAATCCTCCCTCTCCAAGCTTATTATCGTCATGGAAATTTCTAGTTGCAGCCTTGATATTTTCAAAGTTAAAGATTATTTCATCCTTATGACGGATCGCTGAGTCAATCTCTGTATCTAGATAAGTAATGCAACAGGGTAAAAATTACAATTTTGACTCCGAATTAAAGGATTTTTCTGACCACAAATTTAAGGATAATTAAAAAAACTACAATTGGATTCTGTTCTAATACCGTTTCTAGCAAGGAATCTTTTCTGAAAAAGTTACAGGACAAATTCAATAAAATTTGGCTTCAAAATACCTTTCCTTAAGAACGCTGGTCTCCATGATACTGCAAACTTGAATTTTCTTCGAATTGCAAACAGGCATAACAGTAACATCACCGACAAACCGCCAACAATACCCAAAAGTACATATATTTTGTTCGGAGACTTTTCTGCACAGGAGATCAATTTCAGTGCTTATTCATGCAAAATGTTAGGTATGTCAACTTCACAAAGCAAAATAAAACCTAATCTGGTTATTTAAAGGATATCAAGGAACAATTAAGATAAACTAGTAACAGCATCTATAGCAGCTATCATATTTATGCGATCTGTCGGCATGACCTATGGTTGATTTGGGTTTCATTGTCATAGTTTATGCGGATAGATCCTTTATTAAATATTGTCATCACATTCCTCTTCTATGAAATTCGTCAGGCACATGCAAATGAAACTGAAAAAATATCCTGTTTCTGTCTTTTAATATTCAAAATGAACAGTTCTAAACAGCAGAAGACAAGAAAGA
Organism: Cunninghamia lanceolata; assembly: GCA_027924645.1. Taxonomy (NCBI): domain Eukaryota; kingdom Viridiplantae; phylum Streptophyta; class Pinopsida; order Cupressales; family Cupressaceae; genus Cunninghamia; species Cunninghamia lanceolata. The sequence continues at coordinate 5,979,089 of BSBN01001038.1, read as the reverse complement.
AATAATTACGTCCAATTCAAGGTATAAAGAATCCACAGCAAAACTTTAATACAGAGACAACTTATCATTGACAAAGTAAAAGTAAAACATACAGCTTTTTCATTATTCCTAAAAGCCATCTCTATATCCTAGCTGTCCTACAATGGTCAGTCCATGGAGGGGCCTTCCTGAATTATTTCAGTGGTGTTGCTCAAATCAGGTTGTCCCATGAATTTTGTAGTTGTAGGCAGGCTGACGGTCACCCCTGCTTGTCATATAAATTCTTTTATGACAGTTTGGTCAGTTAACTACCTTTCAATTGACGATTTAAGAAAACTATAAATTGTCAAAAAAAAATGTTGAGTGAATTTTTTTATATTAAAAGAATGCAAGTTACTATGAAAAATAGCAACAATCAATAACACAATCACAAACAAAACTACAAACAGTAAAACCTCTTCTTTTGGAGAAACTTCATGGTGATCAGCTCAAATCAATTGTTTTAAGCAGTTCACCTTGATATTCACAACTGTACTAATCTCCCCTTGGCTACAGAGGATTCTTAAAGCTGATCACTGATGCCGTCATGATAAAATAAAGAACAGTTAATGGACTGCTAAAATCAGACCATCTCACCAAACCAAGACAAAAACAGGTCATAAACCTGGAAATCAGCAGTTGTATAAGAATAGGGTCTAAGTAACACCATCAAAGAGCACCAAGCTCCTACACAACCTGATGCATAAATTGATTTTTGAAATAAAAAACAATAAATAACAAATATAGACAAAGGAAAGATTTGTTTCTAAACTGATTTTTAAAATTTATTGAAGAAAATATTTTCTAATTTAGTATATATTTCTATGTCATTTTTTTTTTAAAAGTTGATAGATAAACATTGTAAAAGAAAACATCATTTATATTTCTATAACAAATTATTATAAAATAATATATATTATAAATAAGAATATTATATTATATTACCCTATAATAAAATTTTACAAATACTTTATCATATAACAATAGTTTAATGCTAAATAATTCAACATAAATATTTCTCTCCAAAATTTTTCCTAAATTAAATGGCCAGACTGCAAAGTTTCAGCACCCCCAAATGCACCCTCTCAAAATCGACAAACTAAAAAGTAATGGCTCTGTTTTACAGAAAAAGATTCTAATTTATGCCTATAACATTTTTTTTAGTTTCATAGGACCCCTTACTCCATAGAAATAGATCCTCTAGCAACTCCATGGAACTCCTTCATTACTATCTAATCCAAAAATAGTAGTTGATAGCTGTCCCTATTTTCCTCCACAAAAACAGAGCAGTTGGATAAACTGCTAAATTTAGTAAAGCAAAATCCTAAAATAACTGAAGCAGAAATGTAAATCAGCAGCGAGTGGAACATACCCTTAGGAAGGGGTCCCATAGAACTACTAGAAGATCTATTTTTGTGGAACAAGAGGTCCATGAAACCCCCAAAAACTTGCTACTGCATCAGGGTAGCAGGATAATTAATATTAGCTTAAAAGGAAATTAATATGCATATTACTCGTTGTTGGAGGTGATGATGGTGGTGGAGAAAGCAGTTGGGGAAGAGGCGGAGAGGGTTTATTAAAGAATGAGTAGGTTTCGTAACGAGCATAGCAACTTCCGGAGCCGACCCCTCCTCCCTGAAAAGTCCCGTTGTTCTTCAAGGTCACATCTAACAGGTCACGAATTGCATTTGATAAGCATGTTTTGCAGTCTTGAGCAGAAGTTAAGTCGCTCCAACACTGAGCCAGAGCATGTATGGGATATAATGTAGAGGTCGTTTTTGATCCAGAAGAATATCGAATCGGGGATCGAACGGCTTCATCTGACAGATTTTTGAAAAGCTCCTTAGCTGCCTTACTAAACACATCAGGCTCATTTGTGACCTTCTCTATATTGTAACCAATTCCTGACCGTGTATCTAGTATTCCGAAGAAGGAATAGTTCTCGTAGCGTATGAAGCACTTATCTCGCCAAGTTCTACCGCCTAAGGCGTTTCCACAAAGCCGGCGAATGGTGGTATTTGCCTCCTGTGAACAGCTGAGGCATTCCTCCACGGTTATGTCTCTCCAACATTGGAGTAGACCATAAGCTCCGTCTGGACCTTGGCTGGAGACAGATGTATTGAATCCGTTAGATGATGATGTATTGTTTACAAGATTATTGAGAACTATGTTCATATTACTCTCGAATTTAGCGCTTGTATTGTTATTGTCGTCGCATATATACACATCTACTGCTGCGTTGCGAACAATGCATAATAAGAGCACGACACAGAACAACTGTGGATATTTTGCATTGTAGGCGATCTGCATGTTGTCTTCCCCTTTACAATTTATTCGGAAACCAGGCTATTTAAGGTAGTGAGAATGTGATATTTCATTCATTTCTTCAATTTTTAAGATCATGGTCACACCGGGTTCACTATAATTAAATATCATCCATTTCAATGGTCAAATAGTCAATAGCTATTTTGCACCTCATTCACAACAAAAAGTGGTAAATATTTGTCCTATTTTTATTGGTTAAAATTGACCTTTGACTGTTGAAGTGGATGATATTTACCACTTTTTGTTGTGAATGACGTGTAACATTACTATTGATTGTTTGACCATTAAAGTGGATGATATTTAAGTAGAGTGGATCAGTCAATTCGGAATTCTACTTTTCTCTTTCCTTAAATTGCCTCTGTTCTTCTTTTCTTTTTTACCTAAAGACTAGAGGTATTAAGGAATATTTTGGTAGGGCTACCATTGTGTATCTAGGGACATGTTCTCTAAGTCCACCAATGGAAATATGTATACAAGATTTGAAAATAACAATAAGTGAACTTTCCAGAGTTTATTTATTTCCTTTTATTCCTTTTATTACACTAAGTGATGTGTTGAAATGCCTTAGAACAAGAGAAAACTCGTGAATTCTAGATAATATGGGAGGATGTAAAATAAATGTTGATGAATGCTTCAAATATTATTGCATAACATCAAAATTTGAAAAATGTGTACTTAGTTTAAGGTGAGAAAATAAAGGTAACTAATTAGCCAAAAATTGAATTTAAATTTTATAAAGCTAAATGTAAGTCCATGACTGTAGAAATGTGGGCCCAAATGGTCACAACTAAATGTATAATAGTTATATCTAGGTACATGTATATATAGATGTAATAAATTCTCTAATAAGATGATTGCATTTGAGTATGTGTGTATATGGATAAGGTGGGGCCTAAATATGTGGGTACGTGTGTAAAGGGATGGGTAAAGGTTAGATGAATGAACCCAACTTTGCACAAGATTATGCTATTTGCTGATATGTACATTATCTGGATATTTGCTCACAATGGGCACAAAACTAAATGGGAACTAACATGGATGTGCAAATTTTCTCATTACATTGCCCAACCCCCCACCCCCCACTTTGAGGTGCATGTGACTCCCAAAATAATCATGCATCTCAAAGTATGTAGCATTCACAAACTTGCATGTAAAGTAAATATTTAGACATAAAAGAATATCAAATGGTTGATATAAAGTAAAAGACCTTGCATGACATCATCATGTAAGCTTGTCTTCTAGCATGCATTCTCCATGGAAACATATAACTTATATAGAAAAAATGCAATGAGTAGCTTCTATCTTGCATATGAAATCAACTACAAAATAGGAGCTTCCTTAACTATGTATGAAGTATGAACAACTAGGAAATAAGTAGACTAAAGAAAATTCTTCCTATTGGGTGAGTGTGAGATCATGATGGGTAAAATAGTGGTAATGATAAAAATATATGCTAGATGGAAAATTGTTAACATTTAGATTTATATTAAAATTTGGATGAAAAAGACATTAATTTCTAATTAAAATATGGATATGCTCAAAAATGCTTTGGTATTACCTTCAAATTAGCCATGTGAGAGTCCCGATGGTTGCCAAATAATATACCAAATCATGCATCTAGTTTAATCGTAAAATTTTATAGGACATCATTATTTAAGATAACAAACCCTTTTAATGAAATTTAATTAAATGAAAAGGGTTTGTAAAGACAACTCTTAGGATTCTAAAAATATAATATATGTTTCATTATAACTTTAATACATAATTATTATTAATTTTCTACATAGACTATGTTTGAATTCCTAATATATATACATATTGAAAAATGTTCATTACCTTCAATCTGTTTATCCTTTCTTATATCTGAAAGATGTGTCACACTTTAGACTTCATTGGCTACATATTTCAAAAAATTGAATTACACATTTTTTACCAAGTTAGGTTAGCTAAAAAATAGTTTTTAATAATTAAAAAAGTCATAGTAATTTAAATCATAAATAATTATTTATTTATAAAAAATAAATCACAAATTTAGGCATCATATCTACTCATGTTTATTTTCTTGTTAAAAAGGGTAAACAACTACAAAGTTGGCCCATCAAAGAGTATGTGAATCTAATTTTTATGAACAAAAACATTGGATTACCCATTAAGAGATTGTGTGGAAGTTAAAATTAGTAAATACAAACTAGAAAACCATGATAAATAAGTACATGAAACCATATATACATGGTGAAATCTATGAGAAAACAAACTTCGCCATAGAAGTGAGACACATGTATCTATTAATCTTCATCACAGGAGTACATATGCAACACACTTTCTCTCTTCAATATAGTAGTATTCTAGCTTCCCCTGTGCACCTATGAAATCCCTAAAAAATATCACTATTTAACCACCTCATGGATGTGCAGATATTAATAGGCATGTAAAAATGGTAGTTTTACAATACCGTGGGCCAATAAAAATATGCAAAAAGAAACCAAAAGGGACCAAAATGGGGAAACTTATTTAGGGGAGACACTAACCTTAAACTACCATTGGGGGTCAGGGAGCATTGCTTCCCTAAACCCCCTATTACAACCTTCAACTACATTTGTTAGAGGCATTGGTTACAAAAGGGGGAGGAGATTCAAGTCCACTTGTCATAAAGAATATATATTACACATAGCATTGCAATTAAATACCACACTATCCTAACATTCCCCCACTTGATATTATACATTACAATGGCATCTATTGGAAATATAAAATATATCAAATTTCTACAGGATTCAAGGCTCATGCCATTCATACACCAAGAGAACTTTTGTATGGTCACAAGATTTGCAAGTGAATCTACAACATTCTCCTACATGTCAATAGTTTGCAACATGACCTTATTATTCTCTATGATCTCCTAAACAAAAAAGTAATTAATTATCAACATGCTTGGTACAAGCATAGTACATGGGATTATTGGCAAAACAAATATGACTTTGATTGTCACAACCAATTCTAACCACCCTGCAATCAAAACCAATATCTAAACATAGTCCTTGTAACTATATTGCTTCCTTACAAGCATGTGTAGTAGCCATATACTTTTCTTTGGTGATAGAAAAAATAACTATGGGCTATCTCTTACTCATCAAACTATTGTACTACCAAACAAAGAGAACACATTGCCATTAGTGGACCTTTGACTATCCAAGTCACTTGCCTAATCAACGTCAACAAATCCCTATATGTCGAATGTCTTAATCACATCATTAGTACCATGATAAAGAAAACAAAATAGAATTCACTATAATGCTCCTTACCAGGGTTAGACATAAACCTCTCAAAACTCCCACTACTTGGATAATATTTGGTCTATTGAAAGCTATTGCACACATCAAGCTAGCAATAGAACTAACATATGGAACATTAAACATAGCATCGAAATCATCATCCAATTTAGAACACATATTTGAATATTAAAGATTAGTGTCAGTGGGAAAAGGAATAGTTACATGTTTGTAAGCTTGCATATCAAAGTACTACAAAATAGTATCAACATACTTACTCTAACTTAATGAAAGTGTGGATGTTGAATTTGAGCCAAAATAAGAGGACTTAGATGCATAAATAAGAAATGAAAATCAAAACTCAAATGAGACATACACCTTTAGTTAGAGCTAAAATGGGGGTTAAACAACAATGTCAATGAAATAAAATGAACATTATACCTACATTTGAGCTTGTTGATGTGCTTTAATGTTGAGTGGATGTGTTGTGGATGCTCTTTGCTTGATATTACACAATTTGACAACATGTAGGTATTATAATGATGCTTGATAATTGTCCTTTAGTTAAGCCTCCTTAAATAGACTTTCCCATTTGGACATGGGTGGTTATAATTGAAATATGAGATGAATGGTTGAGATTGATTTCATGAGGATATTCCTTAGCCTCTTGACAAGTGACATGATGAGAGGCATCATGCAAGATGGAGGGTCAAGATTTTCTTAAATTGTAGGATGAAAGGAGATGCAAGCAACTAGAGAAAAGGGGGATAATGCAAGTGGATGGTGAAGATTGAAAGATAGAATTAAGGGTCAAGATTGACCCATTTGTCATGCTCACACATGTATGAGAAAGGAGTGCTGGCAAGTGGCCTTGGGAAAGGTATTTTAGCTTTTAGTGGCATGAGTGAAATTTAAACTAGAAGAAATAGGGAAGTGTGATTAATCAACCTAATTAATTAGATAATAATATATTATCTAATTCAATAAGTGTATTTACTTAATTATAAAAAGACATTAGGGATGAGAAAGGGGTTAATTGCAATAGGAACATAATTAGTTGAATTAGGTTAGTCACATTAATTATGACATAGAATTTGGTCGAATTAAATTAGTTAGAATAATTACGACATGGAATTTGTCAAATTAATTTAGTTACGTTAGCTTAAAATTGATTAAATTTGTTGAATTAGTTAATTGCGATATGAGAGGGAATTGATCTGTTAGTCATATTAATTAATTTAGACACGGAAAATAGTTGGTTAAATTAGTTGTATTAACTAATTGTGACATGTGATTAGTTGAAAGGGAGGGAATGGTTAGTTTAGGGATAATTACATAAAATCATCATGGAGAGGAAATGATTTACATTTTTCCCCTATTTGATATGATGTTGCAACTAGAAGAAGCGGTGTTGTTTCAAAGAAAATAAGTATAGACACTTAGTGAGATAGAACTAGTGGCAGGATGCCCCGGTCATTGAAAAAATGGGGGTTAGGAAATAGGTTAGTGATGCCCCCTTGAGAGAGAAAGAAGGTTTGCATGGGCCTAGATGGTCTCTCAAAAGGAAGAAAGAGGGCTAAGAAGGCGGGTGAAAAACAAATGGGAGGGAGTTGGAGAGAGGGGAGGAATGTGTGAATAATGAGATGAAGAAGTGGATGGATGAGGAGATGGATAATGATAATGGTGCATGATGGGTGAGGGTAGGTACATGCTTAGAAGGAAACTTCCATGTAGAGACCAATTGAATTTTGTGATAGCACCAAGAATTATGCACCATGATATAAGGGATCATGATGACAATGTGTCAATTGCATGAAGGACTAACCTAAAAGAAAAGGTTACAAGCAAGCATATGTCATATGGTACCATGATATGGAAGACCATGATGTCGTTATGGTGATATCCTATGAGGACCATTACAAATGCACGAAAAATAGATAAAACACACAAGCAAGCATGTGTAAACAATACAAAGACAAACATGATTTTACCCATGATTAAGCTAAAAGCCAAGGATTGATTGATGTGATGATGATGAGAATAACATTGTTGATGTGCAAATTATATATATTGAGAACAATGCAAGGATTTGGAATGATATATCACGAGCATGATGGTTTGGATTAGAGATGATCAAGGCTTGTAGCAAGGTAGGGAACAATACTTATTGATGCTTTGGGATGATTTGCTAGATTTCTAAGCTAGGAGTGGTTGGGATTTTTTGCTTTGTTGGAATGTTGGAAATGGTATGCTATGTGATAGATGTAGATTGCTTTTGGATAGCCATTTGTTTGGAACTAAGGACAAGGGAAAACCGTCTAGATAGAAGGACGAGGGAGGATTAGACGGAATGATTGATGGATTGATTAGATAGGGGATGGGATAGATGTAGGGTGAGGAAACGTGAAGGCATTGAGGGATCCATCAAAATAATGAGTGAGTTAGATTTAATCCCTTTATTGAGCTAAAAAACCAAAGATTGATTGATTTGATGATGATGAGGATAACATTGTGGATGTGGGAATGATATGTCTCAAGAATAATGCAATATTGTGAATGATATAGCCCAAGGATGATGGTTTGAGATGAAACTAATAAGATTTGGATTTTAGTATGACTAAGGATGAAACTTATGGATGCTTTGGGATGAGTGTCAAACTACATGGATTTGGTTGAATTTTGAGGCTATTGCAATGATGTAACCCATGACAAGGGAAAACCAAGTCTAGGGACAAGGATGAAGGGAAAATTGCATGGATAGAAGAATTAGAGATGGGATGATGAAAAAATTTAAATATAGGATTGGATGGTCAAGAGTTTTCTGTTACCTAATTTCACTACTAGCTCAATCAGGTAGAGCTTTTGAAGTTTTAAGGAAGAGAAGGGTACATTTTATTGTTGTTGTATTATACCCATGTACACAAATAAAACAAATTAAGATTACAGAGCCAATTTTCATTTTAGGTGCATAACTTATTTGAAAGATTGTACAAATCTTTTAGAGGAAAAGTAATATTTATTTGAAAAATAAATGTATAAGGTCTCACACAAGCCATGAGACTAACTGATTCATTGCAAATGAAAATAAAGACTATACTTTTATAGAAAATTAAAGAAATAAATGTGCAAATATTATAGGGTGACTCGTCATTGCCTAAATGATGAGTCTTGGTCCTGTTTGTTTTGTCTTACATCATCTCATGTTGTCTATGTGTCCTGCACCCAACTATTATCTCCTTACTACCTCTAGTTATCTGCATTGAAGGGTGAAAAATGACATTAGAGCAATGAAGAGGCATCATATAACATATGACATATATCTACAAACATACAGTCTAATTTTTAGATGCAATAAACCCATCAGTATCACATGGACCTTCAATAAAGCAATAGGATAATCAAAAACATCAATCACATGCATATATTTTCCTAACATGTTTGTTTCCTATGCAGGTATAGAGAAAGTTATGTTACTGATTTGTTTATCTCATTTTAGAATGTGGGTTAAAATGAGGCTACCACAAGGGTTAAGCCCAGCATGCTGCCCTCTTTTTATCCTAAGGGATTTTTGAGTCCTTTTATACATTCTGATGGATTTCTAGTGGCAAAGATTTTCATTTTTTTTCATAGGCATATCCACCTCTCAAGTCTTGTTACCCAATTTCTTGTAGAGAGTTGAAGCTGATAATGATATGAGTGTCACTACTAAAGAGGTGAATATGCCTATGCCAAGGCAAACCATCCCTGCTTCTTGAAGATTCTATCAGAATATACCAGGAGTCTCATGTAAAGGGATGTCATAATCATATAAATAATTAAGTGAGAATGCAAGTGAAGATATTCATCTAGGGTGATTGTCAAGGGTCAACTTGCATAATAGCCATGATAGATGATAAATGAAATATCTTACTAATCATGTCAGTCATGAAAGTTATAGAAACAATTCTTACTTTATGATTGATTGCATATCAAACACATGATAATGACAGAGTAGTCAAATAACTGTCTATAGAAGGTTAGTAAGGAGGTTGTAAGAGTCACTATATCCTCAAGAGCAAAGTGTTGACAAAGGATAGTTCATGAGAATGATTGATAGTCATAAAATAGTGAGAAACCACAAGAGACACGATCAACAAGAGGATAATAGATTAGTACAAATAGTCAAGAGGCAAAATCAGAGATCAGAGACAGGCATTAAAGACTTGACTTTAAAACAATAGACTGTCTTAAGGAAATACATCACATTTTTGGACTCTTGAAGGCCATAGAGAGGATAGCAGTGATGAAGAAGAAGCTTACAATGAGAAAGGACAGTGAGTAGGCCCACTAAATCATTTGACACAAGGATGACAGTGAATTAAGCAATACCAAAGATCACAGTATGCAGAGGTCTAATACAATGATAGTCAGATAGATCTCCATGTAATGTAAGGGAATAATAAGAAAATATAGTGAGCAGTGGTCTTATTGGCAAAAAGAAGTTACCTTTTTGAACAGGTGAAAGAGACAATCATCAGCCTGTAACAAATCATTTAAATGTATACAAAGAAAGCTTTAAAAGAATGGTTAAATTTTGACACAGACCTTAGTTAGGGTTGCAACTGAAAAGAAAGGACCAAGTTCATGAAGATGCTTACACCAAGAAGCACTAAAAGAGCAAGGTAAATATGATATATGAATGACTGTAACAACAGATAGACATCCAACAGAGTGAGAGTAGATACTCCTAAAAATTGTGAAAATTTGCTCATAAACAGGTGATTTGTCAGGAAAAATATTGTATACTTCCCTGAACTCAGTTAGAAATGAGTGAAAGTTTATTAAAAAACCATGGTTCAAGCAAGAAGATTCTATATACAGAAAATGATGCTTAGAACGCAACAAAAGCTTCATTTCATGTCTAGCTAATGACTACAGTGACAGGAATGTGTCATGTTGAAAGAAGTTATTCATAAAGTCATGAGGTTAAAAGAAGGTATATACTGTATTTTTACTCTACAACCCAAATGCATAGGAAGGAAACTATTTTGATCATACCCAGATAAAGTTTTCATTTGAAAATTTACAGATTTGAAACAAAAACCTTCATTCATTTCTTTGTTGTAAGAGATATGAAAAAAAAAATTGTTACAGGAAATACCCACATACAGTGAAGGGTTTGTTTCTACAAAACCCTAATGAAGACAAACCCTAATATTTTAGTCTTCTTCAACAGCAAAAAGCCGATAGTGTGATAAAAGCATGGAAATATCATATACACAGAAGCATTTTATACAGAAACAAAAAAAATCTTACTTCTATAGTTGTTTCAAGTGAAATGAAGCTTATTGAGTATGAAATATAGTTGCATGGTCATGACCATGAAGATAATGAAGCATATATCTTGTGTTTTGCTTAGAATATGAAAAGAAGACCAAAGAAAGAGCATCAAAACATGCATGTTGGACTTACAAGTGAGGAAGCTTGCACGGCTGTGTATGAAATGTAGTTTAAAAAAAACCTTCAAAACTAGCAAGAAACCTCTACAGAAAGCTCTAGCAAAAACCCTCATGGTGGCGCACAACAAAGTTGCAAAGATGAAAAAATATAAAGTGAAATGCAAAAACGTGTCTTTTTGTCATTAGGGTTTTCAACCCTAAATGTGCCGATAGGAAAATGGCATTTTTGCATTTTCTTTTAAATCATTATAAACATCAACTAATGCCCATGTCCTTTAATTCACTTTACCTAGCAAACACATAGTTTCTCATGTATACTAGTTGTGTTGACTTGGATGTAGTCGATCATGACCCTAGCTCTTTTTGCCTTTAATTTTAAAATGTAAAACATTTAAACTTAAAATGATGACATTATGAATCATTTAGGTTTATTCTTATTTTTAGATGCAAAATGGAATTGTAAAAGCACATGTATGGTCTTAAATGACCTTGAGATTGCCTTGACACATGCCAAGCATATAGGGAGCATTTTAATTGTTTTTAGGAGCAAATAGGAGCTTTTGGTGGATAGTTTCATGTGTCATCATATTTGACTTGCTCATTTGGATGAAATCCATTTACTATATTTTAGGCTTTTTAAGGGCATTCGACCCCAACTATTTTCAGTTCCTTTTTTGGTGGGTTTTGGAGGGAGTTGAGTAATATAGTCACTTTGGTTGACTCATTATAATCAGTTCTTATTATGCAATTTTTAGGAGACTTGTGATTTTTACAATCCTTGCTCAAATTTTGACAGTTTGTAACTCATTATGAACATGAATAACAGAGGAGACCTTGAATATCAATGATTTTGGAGTTTTGCCTTCTTTTTCCTTACTTCATTGTGTGCATACGAATGGTTTGATCAAGTTATTTGTGAGGTACTTTATTTCCTTATAGCTTTGTCCCATGTTCAACACCTTTATGCAGGATTTTATTTATGCAGGTCATAATTTGTGTCAAATTTTGTGAATGAATTATAGTTGTGAAGTCATCTTCCTTCTAGAAATCTAAGCATCAGGACCTTATTATGAAATATTTATGCAAAGACATATAAGATTGAGTTGTGCAAGTTTTACTTTCAATCATTTTAGGCAAGTGTTGATTATTTGAGTTTATGCCCAATTTCAGTTTGGTGGATCACCTTTTTAATCCTTTTGTTCATTTTTAGTTTACCAGACTATGCACATTTCTTTACCCTTTTCCTTGTCAAAGCAGTAGAATAGAAAGTATTTTTTTAGGTGACACCATAGGAAGCCAACCTTCTCCAGAGGTTGACCTCTATTTTTTAAAGTTACCCACAGCTTTAGAGGTCTTCCCATGTTTCAATAGATTGTTGAACTTCACATTCAATAGGGTGCAAATCTCATTGACAATAGTTTTTGGCATGCCTAGTGGAATTGTTTGAATCAGAACATAACATATATTTCATGCTCATTGCAGTTTTGATATGCAACTGACATATTTAAGCCTTTAAGAGGTATTTTCTTGCGTATCTGGCGACTCTCACTGAGAATAGAACAAGTAAAGTAGTGTTGTTTTTATTTTATGAAAAAGATACAAACTAGAAGTTTGAGTTCTTTTGAGTATTTATAGTTGTCTCCACCTAGAAGACAAAGTAGAACTGTGAAAAGAATGCCAATTTCAAAGAGAGTTCAGTCAACTCCACCAAGTTTTAGACCAGCAGTACATGTATCTCCTATACCAATCCAAGCTAGTCCACCTCTACCTATTCCAATGGCAAGGAATCAGTCATTTGTGGCATTTGACGGGGGCAACCCTTTAAACTTAACACAACATGATGACATACCCATGTCAGCCTTGAAAAGTCTACCTTTTTTCACAGGGGAGGATCAAACTACCCCGATTGAGCACATCAGAGACATGGCTTCCCTATGTGGAGTTCATCATGTAACCCAAGAAAATGTAGCAATCAGGTTACTAGCTGCTTCACTAAAGGGAAAAGCCCTGCAGTGGTTCAGGGGTCTACCAGTGACCACCGTTAGAATGTGGGATGATTTGGGTGATAAATTGTACAAACAATTTCAAGATAAGTCTGACCACTTATTATTGGTTGAACAATTGACCACAATAAAAAGAGTTCCTCAGGAGCAAATGATGGACTTCAACTTTCATTTTTAGAGAACATGGTACAAAATTCTGGTCACAGTAAGACCCTCATTAGATTATGATTTTTTATACTATTTGAAAGTTCTTAACAATGACATTTCTGTCATGATATAATTGATGGGAGGTACTAGTTTACTAGATGCTTATGAAATAGCAATTAGAGTAGAAAATAGCCTGATTCAGGCTAGTAAAATAGCACCTAGGCCTCCAATGCCTATTTTTCCAGAAATCCAGCCTTCTATGTCATTGCAAATTCCATCTTTTGCCCCTTTACCTACTGTTGCAACATTACCAACTACTGTCAATCATGAGACTGCTGCTTCCAACTCATCACAAGAGCTAAGAAAGATTAAAAACAACCAACAAAAGATTGAAAACATACTTCAAACTTTTGGAAATAAACTAGTGAGCATAAAGAAGCAACAGTCCCAAAATAGACAACCATATCAGCCACAAAATCAATGTCAAAACCAGCCATATCAAGCAAATAGGCCACCATACCAAGGAAACTACTAGGGTACAAGGTAGAATGTAAACCCAAAGCCTTTTCAACCTTATAATTCTACACCAATTAATGCAATTAGAGACCTTGTTCCTATCCAAAATAGCCTTGCAACAAATTATGAATGGCATTTCCCTTGCAACCAGCCACACAGTCAAGCTACTTGCTCAAATGGAGTTATTAATCATGCATTGATGGTGCAGAATGTTGCAGTTCTTCAACCTAGCACATCTAATGATGGGCCTTTCTAGTAGCAGGAGCAACCTCCAAGTCATACTGCCTTCCTAAACTGGCAAGGTGAATCTAGTTTTGTGGGGTAAACAAAGATGATTCTCTGATTGTAGCAAATACAAGAGCTAAGAAGAGGGATTTTGAGATGGAATAATCAACAAACAAAGGAAAAGAAGCTACTGAACCATCCACATCTCAAATTCCTCACATCTTACAAAGAAATGTTCAAGGTGCTGCAAAGTCTCATCAAAAGGTAAGCTCCTTAAAATTGGCAAAATTTGTTCAACTAAGGATAAGAAAGCTTTTATTGCTCTTTGTCAAGAATTTCAAGATGTTTTTGCTTGGGAATATTTAGATTTAAAAGGGTTTGATCTTCACATTGCCCAGCATGCCATAGAATTAGAGCCAAATACAAAACCTGTTAGGCAGAAACAGAGGCCTTTAAACCCAAAACTTGACCCTCTAATGATTAAAGAGTTAACCAAGCTAATTGAGGGAAATATCATTTTTCTAATCAAACACACATCCTGGGTCTCCAATCTTGTTTCCGTGAGGAAGAAGAATGGAGAAATTAGGCTCTATGTTGATTTTAGAGACCTTAATAGAGCATCCCTGAAAGACTATTATCCATTGCCCTCAATGGAGCAAATCCTACAAGTAGTAGCTGGTTCAGAGAGATTTTCACTGCTTGATGGTTATTCGGGTTATAATCAGGTTTTGGTCAAAGAAGATGACCAACATAAGACCTCTTTCACTACAAAGTGGGGTACCATGGTGTATAAAAGAATGCCTTTCGGCTTATCTAATGTTGGTTCCACTTTTCAAAGAGCTATGGATATGGTCTTTGAGGGCTTGCTTTATAAGTTGGTACTTGTGTACTTTGATGACATCACAGTGTTCTCCAAGAATGTAGATGAGCATTTATCACATTTAAGACAAGTGTTTGAGAGATGTAGAGAATTTGGTATATCTCTCAATCCTAAGAAATACATTTTTGTTGTCTATGAAGGTAAAATTTTAGGACATGTTGTGTCAAAATAAGGGATTACCATTGATATAGAAAGAGTAAGGGCCATTTTGGAGCTGCCTTTACCTAGCCACAAGAAAGGATTGCAAAGTTTTATAGGTAGAATTAATTTTTTGTGAAGATTTATACTTGATATTGCAAACTTATTAAAGCCACTGACTTCCATGTTAAAGAAAAATGCAGTTTTCAGTTGGATAAAAGAAGCCAAGCTTAGTTTTCAATCTATAAAAGAAGCTTTATCAACAACACCAACTTTGGTAAATCCTAATTTTTCAAAAGATTTCATTTTGTATGCTTATGGTAGTATAGACACCATTTCTGCAATTCTGGTACAACAACAGAATGAAGGTTTTGAACAGCCCATTGCCTTCTTTAGTCAAGGCTTACAAGATTATGAACAGAGGTACAATTTTATTGAAAATCATGTCCTTGCATTTGTTAAGAGTTTAAATAAGTTTAGACATCTTGTTTCTAACAACAAAGTGCATTTAATGGTTGCTCACCCTGGTGTGAAAGATTTTCTGTTGAGCAAGGATGTAAATGAGAAGAGGGCTAGATAGATTACTAAGGTAATGGAATATGACGTGGATATAAAGATTACTAAGCTTGTAAGGGGAAGAGGACTGTTACTCATTTTTATTTTTTAGCTCAATTAAGTGGGGCTGATTAAGTTTTCTAGTTTTGAGGGGTGCATGTCTGTTATTAGTAGGTGTTTTACCAAGAGAAAAATGCCATAAAAGAAACTTCAATTAAATGCAATTGTTTACAATCACGAAGAAACATACAACATTGTAGATTTTGAAAAAGTTTTTTCATTATTCATAAATGTCAAATGAAATGCTCCCACACAAGCCGTGGGAATGACTACCATAATGCATTAGAAAAGGAAATGATGCATATAGAAATAAAAACATAAACAAAGAAAAGGGATCCGTCATTACCTTGTAATGACGAACCCCTGCAGTTGAGCAACTTCATCTTCAGCTCCTTCAAAGAGGTCACCCTGCTGCTCCAAAATACATGCAAAGAGACAAGAGAAAATTGTGTCAAAGCACAGGATACCAAATCCTTGCATAGACATCATCATTACATGCACAATTTACTCCTATAATACATTATATCAGTCTACAGTCATCATATATATCAGAGGAAAACAAAGAACAAATTTGAAACTCATTTTTTTGTCTAACAAGTTGTCCAATGTGCAGATACAGGTAAGATATCATTGTTGTTTACTTCATTTAATATTGTAGTATGTGGCGAAAAGCGGGCTCCCACAAGGATCGAGCTCGACATACTTTATTTTTGATGCAAGAAGGAATTGGTTTTCAATCTCAATAGAGGCATGAGAAACAACTAAGTCTAAATTACCACATAGAATTACAAGGAATCCATTATGCCATCAAGAAAGCTACAAAGCACATTCAAAGTAGAATTGACAAATCAGATGAGCAAGTACAATCAACATGATAATGCAAAGTCACCAATGAAGAATGCACATTTTCAGTTGGCTGTTATAGTCATATGAGATGCAAATGTGTAGTTTGAACAATACATATATTTGTCAAATGGATAGTCAAATATCAAGTACATAGAAGGATTATTCATATGTTTTTTGTCATACACAGAAAAGCATAAGAATGAGGTGTAGCCATAAGAATAAAACCATACACGATCATACTCAACACTAACAAAGCCATACATAGTCAACTATGAGTCTCATTGGAACAACCAAGTATTAATGATTGGTAAAAGGTCCAAAAGGTAGCAAACAATGTAAAATAATAGCAGCATGCATGCATAAAGTGTAGAGAAAAGTGCAACAACAGTCATCATAAAAGAGCAGTAGCAAACTGTTATAAAAGAACATCATTGTAGGATAGAAGTACAACCATAGAAGGAGAAAACAAATGTGTATCACAATGTTGAAATAGATAGAGTACAATATCAACATGTAAAAGCTTGCAAGTAAGTGTCATGAAGTTAACATCAATGTATTCAATTCATCATCTTCATGTATAAACACCAATGTGTTATAGAAATGTAAATATAATGCCATCAGAAGAGTGTATACACAAGTTTTAGATGTCCATTAAGATGCTAGAACAGTCTCAAAAGTGAAAGGGACAACCATATCAATGTCATAATACAGCTACAGGAGGTAGCTTATCCAACATTTGCCATGCCATAGCTCAAGTATGATCTCACCAAATGCAATAGAACAGTGATGTGCTACTATAGAATTAATAGTGAAGCCAAATATCATGCAAAGGAAATGGAAGTGTCACATCCATCAGATCGAGCACAATGAAGTTTTAACTGTATGAGTTTCAAGATATAATTTCTAATTTCAAATGCTATAGGAAGAGTGATAGGAAAAGAGTCAAGTGGACAGCTTTGTCCATCTCATCTCATAATTTCCAAGAGTTAGATACATGAGCATTATATGGCAAAGCTTATCGGAGACTGCATGCAGGGCACTCAGCCCAAGCAATGAATGAAACAATAGTCACCTTGTAAATCATTATGCCAAAATGAAATGTAGTCTTCTCACAGAAAGGTCATACAAAAAGGAGAATATACATTTTCAAATTTATCTCATCTCAAGGAGTGCTTAGGAGTGATGAAATGTATCAGTCACTTAATGAAAGTGTAGTCATGAATATAAATGCAGTGCAAGAAATGATATATATTGTGCAAAATGTCATAACCCATGTCACATTGTATAGGAAGAGCATCTACAGAGTCATATACAACAAGAGCCACAACTCAGTATGCCAAAAGGGGAATCTTTGTTTTTGCAGTTTCAGGGAACAAGGAGTAGTTCATGATGTTCATTTCCATCTACAGGAGTAAAGTAAACAAATGATAAGTTACAGCTATTGGAAAATGCAATAAGAACAACATAAATGAGTTGTAATCTAGTACAAAGATGTTGGTTTTACTTTTCTACATATTACAAATGATAAAAAAAAAAGAAGGCTAGTTCGAGTCAAAAGAGGAACAACAAAAAAATGCAAAAGGTCAGAGACAGTTCTGAGTGTGAGGGCATCTGGAGGTATAAAGAGCTAATTTGGAGGCCCAACATTCTGTCAGTAGAAGAAGCTGGACTGGTAGAGATGTTAACACTTGACATGCATGAATGTTTTCTATGCCATCTTGCATTTCATCTTTAAACTTGTTAAGGCTTATATCAGTGCAGGAAGGTTTGCATATTAAAGAACTCAATGAAGGGAGAATTTGTGATTGGTTTCTAAGGGACAAAGTTAAATGTGAGGAAGATATTAATTCTACCACTCTCAAGTGGTAAATTAAGTCAGAATGGTGGCATTGAACTCTTGGGGAATGTTTCCCATATACTCAGAAAATAAAGAAAGGTTGCAAACATTTAAGAAAATATCAAACTTATTTCAAACAAAATACACAAAGCCCTCCAAATTGTGCCTCTAGCAGCACAATATATAGCAAAAGATCTCAGAAACTAAAGAAGGATCTATAGAAAAAAAATGAATTACCTTTTTTTTGACGTTTGCTGTGTAATATCATAGTTTTTCTCCTCAAACGACCTTTATACAGCCTCAAACACAGTGAAGGCAATGCAATGGTATTCGGCCACAGAAAGCCACAAAAGATGCATCAGAACCAGTCAAAATTGTGGCCATGGAGGCCCAAAATCAAGCAACAAGAGGTAAAAATTCTCGGCAACAGCAACTTACCAAGTATTTCACAAAGAAAATCTACATGGAGGCTCTCAAAATCGTAGAAATCATGCAGTTTGAGTCCCAAACCCTTCTTGTGGCGGCGGCCAAACTTGATCAACAGAGAAGGCAAAATGCAAATGACAAAAATTAGGGTTTATCCTTTCTTTTGTTCAAATAGGTTGAGCAATTTTTGTCATTCTTTTTTGACTTATAAACTATAAAAATTATTTCTATCCATTTAGGGGCATGGTCAAGACTTATGAAAGTCTTAAAACCTAATCACAATGCAAGGGGCCCGTGAGGCTATTGTTCCCTTTTTTATTTTTATGAAGTCAAAATATATAATCATATAAGGGAAAGGCTCGATACCTTGTTCATCTTTTGCATGGTGATAAGGTTTTCAAATATTCTTCAAAGGTGAGTAAAGGCATGATGATGCATGTTGTGAAATGCATGAATTGTATGGGGTTATAAGGGGTTTTGGTGTAGCCTTGAAATACGTGATATGATGCAAGTGAGATGCGAGAGGTGATGCAAGTGTATGGTCATGTTTATTTTGCCTAGGGGTTACAAGGTTGTAAACGAATGATAAAGTAATAATTTATGAATTACTTTATCATTTGGAATAAAAATACAAAAGGGCAATAATACGCAGATTTATGACACATGGCAAAGTAAGTCTCATCGATTACTTTGTCATTCTTTCATGACATTTAATTTGTCCCCAAACTATGCAAAATCGAGAAATTAAATGTTATGTCCTAAATGCCATTATTTTTCTGCATAGGTTTGTAATAAATTTGGAATGTAAAACATTAACTAAGTGGTGTAATTATAAACCTCTTAGTCAATGTTAATTAAATGCAGAAAATAATGTGTATTTATGTCATTTATTGTGCAAATATCAGGCATTTATGATGCTGCAGAGGAGGTTGACAAATAGGGAGAAGAGTTATTGCACAGATTTGACTTATTTTTTGTGGCCTTAAAGTGCATTTAAAGACATTTTCTGGAGCTTTTATGGTGGGTGATGATGTGCCTTGACTATTTCTGCATTAGAAACCCATTTTGGAGGACTTTAGGTAGATATTTTGAGGGCATTTATGAGATGTACGAAAATGGAGGTTGCTCATGCTTATCTTGTTACAAGTTGTTTGGGAAGCATATAGTCTTCTCCCTTGTTCATTATTCAGTTCTAGCTATTCACTGCATTGCATATTGTAATTTTTGAGTTCTTTTGTAGAAGTGAACAGTTTTGTAACCCATTTTCAGAGTAATACAACATTGTAACACCTTTTTAGCAGTAATAAATAGTTTATACCTTCCCATTTCTTCTGGTATTGTGTGTCCTTAGTGTTAGTATAGATCCTTGTGGTGTTCTTTGCCCTTGGGACTATATATCATGTTGGTGCCTTTATGCAGGGATACATATATTTTTGTTGGTTGTGAGATGTGCTAGGAATAAGAATCAGTTTTGAGTAGTGAGAAAACATCTTTCTCCTTCACAAAACTGTTGTTATTTAGCCTTCTTATAAATTGAAAATGCAAAGGTTATGATTTATTGGGTTGTGTATGAGAACCTTATTATTACTGGTTCTATACTGTGTTAGTCACTTGTGTAGTCTCTAATAACCATTTTGGTGCATCACCTTAGATAATATTTTTCATTTTCTTGTAATCTTCCTTACTATTTTCCCTGTAAAGACATTAGTCCAATAGTTTCTAGGTGATAATTAGCTACGAAGCCAGCCTTCTTTGGAGGTTCTTTCCATTACAGGTGACCCACAGGCCTGGAAAGATCCCATGTTTATCTAGATTGCCAAGTTCTACAACTCAACAAGGGTGCAAATATGAGAGACAATGGTTTTTGGCACGCCCGGTGGGACTGTGAAACGGATTCTCAGTCTAGTTTATACATTTTGTTGATGCTATTTGGTGTGTACAACAGTAGTTTCATCCTTTTGGAGGCATTTTCTTCACACACCTGGTGACTTTGGAAAGAAAATAACCACTAGTTTCAAGAACACAAGTGCTGGTATGTACATATTTTACTAAAAAATTGGACCTGATTTTTATCCTTGTGAACATTTCATGAATTTTCAGCTAATTTGATGCTGCATAATGTTTTCTTTTAGTGAAGATAGGTTTTATAACCCTCCATTCCATGAAAATCCTACTTATGTCACTTCTTACCAGCCATACCAAGCAAAATATGCTACCGGTTTTGTCCCAGATAACCCACCAACACCATATTATCAACATAATCATCATACTTACCACCCTCCCACCCCTGCTTAGCTTTCCTGGCATCCTATCCATGCCTATAATCATTTGCAAGATCATTTTGCTCATGACCAGCATATCTACCCTCTAAATAAGCCTTAAAATGTTAACGACATGAGTATCAGGGAATAGCATTAGACTTGCAAAAGAAACTTGAGGCTGTCACAAAGGAGTAGGAGTATAATATGCAGCAAGAGGAGCAATCCTACCAAGCTCTTTGGCATCAATAAGAGGTGGAAAGGGAAAGAATGTGTGAAGAGGAATTCTTGGGTAGGTAGATTACTGTCAAGGAAGAGAAAATAAGGCAATTAATAGCTTAGGTTCAAGATCCTAAAGTCCAAAACCCTTCTCCTCTTCCTAATCTCATGCAAATCCACACTATAAGTTAAGCCGAGCCTAGCAGTGAGCCTTCTCCAATGTTTGAAATTCCAAGTTTCAAGCAGCCTTCTACCTCGAAGGTTCTGAGTTGGAAAGGGCCATCTTTTTTACCCTGTGAAGTCCCTCCACCAAACATACAAATGGAACCATGCTCTAGCATCTAGCTAGCAGAAGAAGAAGAGATAAAGCAACTTATACCATCTTGTCCAGATACTATTTATCTTTTCAAAGGAGGGCCTATTGTGTGGTCTTCTTCATGGGAAGTCAGAAAGCAAAAGGAAGAGGAAAGTGTCTGTGATATGCCACAAAAGCAATCGATACTTTAAAGTGATGAAGGGATGACTAATAGGTTGTTTGAGTAGCTACCATGTTTTCTTGACCTAGAAGAGGAACAAGATGATGTCTCAACTCAGCCTTGTGAAGAGGAGCTTCTTCAAGACAATGAAGATATTTCATTGAATTAGCAAATAGACAACACTTTGGAGAAGTACTTTGGAAAGGATGACCTTGTTCTTGAGGTCAAAGAAGGTGCCCAAACCAAAAAGGTTTCAGACCTTGAAGGGAGGCCCAAAGATATCAAGCATGTTCAAGAGGCCAACATTCCCTAGGAGGATCATGATGAAGTTTGTTTTTGGAATAATCTAGAGGAGTTTTGTGCTAACCTTGATGTCAAGCCAGCTTTGAAAAATAAATAATGCTACAAACACGAGGAACACATTCATGTTTTGTTTCCTCAAGAGGGCTACTACAAAGAGGACCAATTTGAGTATAGCTTTGAGTTATCTTTTTCACAATCAGTAGGTGAAACAACACCTTTGGAGGAGGAAAATCTTGGACATTTGAAACAACAAGATTTCAAACAAATTAGTGATGGGACCGAAAAGGAAGAGTTGCTTTCTTTTTTGGATCAGCCTTTGTCTCCTTTTGACAAAAATGGATACTCTTTTGATTGTTCCAAGGATGAAGGTTGCATCCTTCATTCAGGAAAAGTTGCAAAAGAAAATGCCTTACAGCCTATAGAGGAGGACAACATGAACTATTTTGAAAAACTCCCACAATTTGTTGATGAAGAGTTGCATTCTAGAATGGAGGAGAAACCAAATGAGTAGCACATTGAGGACCTTTTTTTAGTTATCCAGCATGGGTATCAGCTTCTTGATCAAGAGGTTGAACATCTTGATAGTTCATTTTCAAGAGTAATTGTAGATACAGAAATAGGACATTCCAATCAACAAGATGAGGAATCAGTAATACATGAGCAAGAAGCTAGCAAAGAGAGATTAAGGTTCATCAGTTCAAACGGATGTCCTATCAAACATCTAGCTCAAATCAAGCTTAACAAGGTGTTTTCAATCATGCTCATAATTAAGGAGAAGATTGAAACTGAGGAGCAGCATGTCCAATCTGCCTATATGCCTCAGAACAACCGCAAGCATGATCAAAATCATGAGGTAGGTGGAATTGTTTTCTTTCTCTAAATCTCATTCTAGTAGTTGGTTATACTTTTGTCAATTATTCATCTCCTTGAGGTTGCTCATGAGCATGTGATATATTGTAAATTGTTGAGGATGGGAAGCTATTTCAAAGAACCAGTAAATGGTCATATTTGAGCACCACCTCTGCTGGTTAGATGTAGAGTAGGTTCAATTTTTGTGTTAAATAAGTGTTGCTACACAGTAGATTAGATGCCGATTTCATTTCCCTAAGTGTGTTTCTACACAGTTGTTAGTTGTTCCTGGGTTTGGTTATGCACAAGGTTTCAAACTATTGTAATGTACTACAATTGTATGAAATAGACAGCCATCATATGAAACAGTGAATACATGTATTCACTGTCACACATCATACCTATCTCCCTCATAGAACTGTAATAAATTACAACAGTTTGTTGAGGAGGTGTTCTTGTTGATTATCCCCTTCTAGCCCATCAAGTAGATACGTATCATTAATGACAGTGATTTTTGTTGGTTCACTGTCATCAACCATACACATGCACTTGATGGATTAGAAGAGGTTGCAGTTCAAAGTAAGTTGCATTAGTGGAAAGGGTGTTTTTCAAGGTTTCGTCAAGAAAGAGTGACTCTATGCCCAACAGATAGTTTTAGGCAGCTGGTTTGGGTACTTAGCAGGCAAGCACCATGCAGATGCTGCCAGAAATGTTACCCATTTTTATTTTTCAGCTCAATTAAGTGGGGTTGATTAAGGTCTCTAGTTTTGAGGGGTGCATGTCTATTATTAGTAGGTGTTTTTCCAAGAGAAAAATGCCATAAAAGAAACTTCAATTAAATGTAATTGTTTACAATCAAGAAGAAACATACAACATTGTAGATTTTGAAAAGGTTTTTTCATCATTCATAAATGTCAAATGAAATGCTCACACACAAGCCATGGGAATGACAACCATAATGAATTAGAAAAGAAAATGATGCATATAGAAATGAAAGCATAAACAAAGACAAGGGATTTGTCATTGCCTTGTAATGACGAACCCTCGCAATTGAGTAGCTTCATCTTTAGCTCCTTCATAGAGGTCACCCTACTGCTCCAAAATACATGCAAAGAGACAAGAGAAAATTGTGTCAAAGCCAAGGATACCAAATCCTTGCATATACATCATCATTACATGCACAATTTACTCCTATAATACATTATATCAGTCTACAATCATCATATATATCAGAGGAAAACAAAGAACAAATTTGAAACTCATGGTTTTGTCTAACAAGTTTGAGTTTAATGTGTAGATACAGGTAAGGTATCATTGTTGTTTACTTCATTTAATATTGTAGTATGTGGGGTAAAGTAGGCTCCCACAAGGGTCGAGCCTGGCATACTTTATTTTTGATGCAAGAAGGAATTGGTTTTCAATCTCAATAGAGGCATGAGAAACAACTAAGTCTAAATTGCCAAATAGAATTACAAGGAATCCATTATGCCATCAAGAAAGCCACAAAGCACATTCAAAGTAGAATTGACAAATCAGATGAGCAAGTACAATCAACTTGATAATGCAAAGTCACCAATGAAGAATGCGCATTTTCAGTTGGTTGTTACAGTCATATGAGATGCAAATGTGTAGTTTGAACAATACATATAGCTGTCAAATGGACAGTCAAATATCAAGTACATAGAAGGATTATTCATATCTTTTTGTCATACACAGAAAAGCATAAGAATGAGGTGTAGCCATAAGAATAAATCCATACACAATCATACTCAACACTAACAAAGCCATACACAGTCAACTATGAGTCTCATTGGAACAACCAAGTATTAATGTTTGGTAAAAGGTCCAAAAGGCAGCAAATAGTGTAAAATAACAGCAACATACATGCATAAAGTGTAGAGAAAAGTGCAGCAAAAGTCATCATAAAAGCGCAATAGCAAACTGTTATAAAAGAACATCATTCTAGGACAAAAGTACAGCCATAGAAGGAGAAAACAAATGTGTATCACAATGTTGCAACAGACAAAATATAGTATCAACATGTAAAAGCTTGCAAGTAAGTGTCATGAAGTATAACAACAATGCATTCAATTCATCATCTTCATGTGTAAACACCAATGTGTTACAAAAACGTAAATATAATGCCATCAGAAGAGTGTATACACAGGTTTTAGATGTCCATTAAGATGCTAGAACAGTCTCAAAAGTGAAAGGGACAACCATATCAATGTCATACTATAGCTACAAGAGGTAGCTTATCCAACATTTGCCATGTCATAGTTCAAGTATGATCTCACCAAATGCAATAGAACAATGATGTACTGCTACAAAATTAATAGTGAAGCCAACTATCACGCAGATGAAATGGAAGTGTCACATCCATCAGATTGAGCACAATGAAGTTTTAACTGTATGAGTTTCAAGATATAATTTCTAATTTCAAATGCTACAGGAAGAGTGACAGGAAAAGAGTCAAGTGGACAGCTTTTGCCATCTCATCTCATAATTTCCAAGAGTTAGATACAGGAGCATTATATGGCAAAGCTTATTGGAGACTGCATACAGGGGACTCAGCCCAAGCAATGAATGAAACAGAAGTCGCCTCATAAATCAGTATGCCAAAATGAAATGTAGTCTTCTCACAGAAAGGACATACAAAAAGGAGAATATACATTTTCAAATTTATCTCATCTCAAGGAGTGCTCAGGAGTGATGAAATGTATCAATCACCAAATGAAAGTGCAGTCATGAATATATATGCAATGCAAGAAATGATATATATTGTACAAAATATCATAACCCATGTCACATCATACAGGAAGAGCATCTACAGAGTCATATGCATCAAGAGCCACAGCTCAGTATGCTAAAAGGGGAAGCTTTGTTTCTACATTTTTAGGGAACAAGGAGTAGTTCATGATGTTCATTTCCATCTACAGGAGTAAAGTAAACAAATGATAAGTTACAGCTATTATAGAATGCAATAAGAACAACAGAAATGAGTTGTAATCTGGTGTAAAGATGATGGTTTTACTTTTTTGCATATTACAAATGATTAAAAAAAAAGGCCAGTTTCAAAAGAGGAACAATAGAAAAATACAAAAGGTCAAAGACAGTTCTAAGTGTGAGGGCATCTAGAGGTATGAAGTGCTCGTTTGGAGGCCCAACATTTCTGTTAGTAGAAGAAGCTGGACTGGTAGAGATGCTAACACTTGACATGCATGAACGTTTTCTATGCCATCTTACATTTCATCTTTAAACTTGTTAAGGGTTATATCAGTGCAAGAAGGTTTGCATATTGAAGAACTCAATGAAGGGAGAATTTGTGATTGGTTTGTAAGGGACAAAGTTAAACGTGAGGAAGATATTAATTCTGCCACTCTCAAGTGGGAAACTAAGTCAGAATGGTGACATTGAACTCTCGGGGAATGTTTCCCATATACAGTAGAAGAAACTCAGAAAATAAAGAAAGGTTGTAGATGTTTAAGAAAATATGAAACCCATTTTGAACTCATTTAAAAAAAAATACACAAAGCCCTCCAAATTGTGCCTCTAGCAGCCCAATATATAGCAAAAGATCTCAAAAAATAAAGAAGGATCTGTTAGCACTTATTTTGACCTGGGGCTGATTTGTCATGATCAGGAGGTTTCCTCATCTGAAGCCTTCATCTTCTTGCCCAATTTTTCTAAGTGTTGGACCTCCTCAGCGTTTTTCAGCTGCAGCATCATATTTTTCTGAGGAGGAGGTCGTCATCATCATCTTGTCTTCGATGATGATCTTCATCAGCATGTTCTTCGTCGACTTGTTTTTCTCATCGTCATCATCATATTTCAACTGTCGGGTGATGTTTGGATATCATCCTGATGATACTGGTGAGCTACAGTGCGCCCTCAGTTGCTTGCGGGGGTGATTTTTCAAGTATCCGGTGATCTTTCATTTATCACCTTGCCTAGGCATGATGATGATGTTGCCCCGATATTTTGAAGGGGTTATTCTCTAAGTGGTCGACCTGACTTGTTTTTTCCTAAGGGTCGTCATCATCATGATATTTCCAGTTATCATCCCGCTGCTTGCGGAGGTCATCATATTTTTTGCCTTCATGATATTTCGCCGGGGTGATATTTTATCATCGGGTGATCTTGGTTATGATCATCCTGATGATGATGTTGAAGAGTTCTAAGCGCGACCCGATATTCACTAGGGTCATCATATTTTGAACGTCAGGATGATCTTAGTCAATATCATCCTGATGATGTTGTATCACTTCCTATTCTTTGTTTCTCATCCTGATGATGCTGACGTCATCCGTATATCAGGGTGATATTTTTCTTTCTGCCTATCTGCATCATGATATTCCGAAGGAAGGGGTGATATTTTCATATCACCCGGATATATGTTTTCTCGAGCATCATGATGATGCTGATATCAAGGAGATATCCGCCTACCGGCTTCGCGCATTATCTACTGGGGGTGATCTTTTCAAGCAGCATCATCATATTCAGTTATCGCCCCGATCTTATAGAGGAGCTACAGTGCAACCTGATGTTTGAACATCAGGAGGATATTTCCAAATATCCGGTTGTCTTCCGAATATCATGATGATGATAATATGATGATGACGTCATCAAGGTCCGCGGGGGTCATATTTCTAACAACTGATCATCTTGAAGAGACCTCCTGATATTTGCAAACATGATGATGACGTCATCCGGATATGAGGAGGTGCGCAGTAGGCAGATATGATGATGACGTCAGCAGTATATGATGATGACGTCATCAGGATGTTCATCGGCCAGACTTTTGTTATAAGCTCAGCAGGAGGATGTTCCTCCGAAGGATCAGGTTGTGCCGATTATCATGAAGGCTATATTTCAAATATCATGATGACCTCAGGGTGATATTTCGAACAACAGGATATCATGCTGCTGGAGGATGATGATGATGAGGTCTATACTAGTGTCGTCAGGAGCAAAAGCACCGACATGATATATGCTCATGACCTAGTATATAAAGTGTTATTGAGGTCATCGCGGGGTGCATGTGGGATAATGTTATCCTGCATATTCAAAACATCATGATGATGAGTCTCGGCGGGAAATGCTTGCGATAGTCTGTATGATGATCTTCCCAAGGCCGCGGGTTGGTGCGCCATTAATGGCGATTGTTGCAGAGGTATGGGCGATGGCGTGGGTCAATCTTGTACCCGACTGGAGGTGTCAATCAGCGGACAGGAGCGCAGGGCTCGAGAAATCTTCCTGTCTCCTCCCCTACCTGCTGCATTCAAGTTTGGGCGCCAATCCGGTTGTGTTTGAGCGCCATTTTCATGATACTGTGTATCTGGCAAAATTTTGGTCAACCATTGTAATTAATTGCTGAGCACCTACCTGGCTGTTATAAGCAGGTGGTGTTGCTCATTTGAAAGGTTGTTGAAAGTTGATGATTTTGGCTCTGTAATGCATAACAGGCTGATCTGGTTGCTCTGTACAGCTTACCTGTGAGTTTATGTATCTCTTGTTGTTTGTTTTTGGCATGAACCCACTGATTTCATGATTAAACTTATATGAGAAATGCTGTTTGGCATGTGTTGTGTTAATTCTGTCTCCAGTATTGCATGTATTCTTCTTCTGAATCTGGATGTTTGGTAATGTTTAGATTCTAGAGCATAGAATTCCTATGTTGACTGTCTGATCTATTAACTTCTACTCAAGGGGTAGATTAAACTGTTTTCAGGTTGAACATTGGGAGGGATATACTGCAGTAGGGATACCATAAGTAGAGATAACCTAACACTTTGTATTGGGAGATGCCTGTAAGGCAGGTATCACACATATCCCCTTGAAATCCAGTTTTAGCTGTTCATGCTGATCATTCACAGGTGTATGTCTACTGACTCCAGGCCCTGGATAGGCACCAATCATGCTTTGTTTTGTGTTATAACCATATCCAGCTTTGCATCCACACTTAAACTCCAAAGCAAAATCTAAAACCAACATTAGGACTTTAGAGTTAGTTTTAGGAACCTCAGTCCTCTGTCTACAACTGCTAATAGGCCAAAAGCTAGCCCCTTTGCTCTTATCATTCAGTTTTGGTCTACTTACAGGAGGACTATCTGCTTTCTGTCAACATCCCAGCCTTGCATGCATATCCTCATGGATGTTGAGTAGGGAATACCCCCCTAGGTCTTGCAGAGCCTGAAGAAGAAGAGGAGATAAAATATAGAGTCTATCTCCTACACTGTTGACCCCCTGGCCCAGAGATCCTGTTGATCACTGATGGCTACCTTGTAGGGATATCTGGGAACAAGCATCCAGTCTGGGAAAAAGTCAACAGGATCTATAGAAAAAAATGAATTACCTTTTTTTCTAACGTTTGTTGTGTAAGATCACAGTTTTTCTCCTCAAATGACCTTCATATGACCTCAAACACAGTGAAGGAAATGGAATGGTATTCGGCCATAGAAATCCACAAAAGATGCATCAGAACCAGTCAAAATTGCGGCCATGGAGGCCCAAAATCAAGAAACAAGAGGTAAAAATTCTCGGCAACAGCAACTTACCAAGTATTTCACAAAGAAAATCTACATGGAGGCTCTTAAAATTGTAGAAATCATGCAGTTTGAGCTCCCAAACCCTTCTTGTGGCGGTAGCCAAACTTGAATAGCAGAGAAGGCAAAATGCAAATGACAAAAGTCAGGGTTTATCCTTTCTTTTGTTCAAATAGGTTGAGCAATTTTTGTCATTCTTTTTTGACTTATAAACTATAAAAATCATTTCTATCCATTTAGGGGCATGGTCAAGACTTATGAAAGTCTTAAAACCTAATCACAATGCAAGGGGCCCATGAGGCTGTTGTTCCCTTTTTTATTTTTATGAAGTCAAAATATATAATCATATAAGGGAAAGGCTCGATACCTTGTTCATCTTTTGCATGGTGATAAGGTTTTCAAATATTCTTCAAAGGTGAGTAAAGGCATGATGATGCATGTTGTGAAATACATGAATTGTATGGGGTTATAAGGTGTTTTGATGTAGCCTTGAAATACATGATATGATGCAAGTGAGATGCGAGAGGTGATGCAAGTGTATGGTTGTGTTTATTTTGCCTAGGGTTACAAGGTGTTGCTATGTCGATTTTACATAATCTAGAGATAGATTAGATGTTGTAAATGAACAATAAAGTAATAAATTATGAATTACTTTATCATTTGTAATAAAAATGCAAAAGGACAATAATAGGTAGATTTATCACACATGACAAAGTAAGTCTCGTTGATTACTTTGTCATTCTTTCATGACATTTAATTTGTCCCCAAACTATGCAAAATCAAGAAATTAAATGTTATGTCCTAAATGCCATTATTTTTCTGCATAGGTTTGTAATAAATTTGGAATGTAAAACATTAACTAAGTGGTGTAATTACAAACCTCTTAGTCAATGTTAATTAAATACAAAAAATAATGTGTATTTATGTAATTTATTGTGCAAATATCAGGCATTTATGATGCTGCAAAGGAGGTTGACAAATAGGGAGAAGAGTTATTGCACAGATTTGACTTGTTTTCAATGGCCTTAAAGATCATTTAAAGGCATTTAAAGACATTTTCTCGAGCTTTTATGGTGGGTGATGACATGCCTTGACTATTTCTGCATTAGAAACTCGTTTTGGAGGACTTTAGGCAGATATTTTGAGGGCATTTGTGAGATGCATGAAAATGGAGGTTGCTCATGCTTATCTTGTTACAAGCTATTTGGGAAGTATATAGTCTTCTTCCTTGTTCATTATTTAGGAGTTTTGGCTATTCAATGCACTATATATTATAATTTTTGAGTTCTTTTATAGAAGTGAACAGTTTTGTAACCCATTTTCAGAGTAATACAACATTGTAACACCTTTTTAGCAGTAATAAGAAGTTTATACATTCCTATTTCTTCTGGTATTGTGTGTCCTTAGTGTTAGTATAGATCCTTGTGGTGTGATTTGTCCTTGAGACTGTATTTCATGTTGGTGCCTTTATGCGGGGATACATATATTTTTGTAGGTTGTGAGATGTGCTAGGAATAAGAATCAGTTTTGAGTAGTGAGAAAACATCTTTCTCCTTCACAGAACTGTTGTTATTTAGCCTTCTTATAAATTAATGATGCAAAGATTATGATTTACTAGATTGTGTATGAGAACCTTATTATTACTGGTTCTATAGTGTGTTAGTCACTTGTGTAGTCTCTGATAACCATTTTGGTGCATCACCTTAGATAGTATTTTTCATTTTCTTGTAATCCTTCTTACTCTTTTCCCTGCAAAGACATTAGTCCAGTAGTTTCTAGGTGATAACTAGCTAGGAAGCTGGCCTTCTCTGGGGGTTCTTTCCATTACAGATGACCCACAAGCCTGGAAAGATCCCATGTTTCTTCAGATTGCCAAGTTCTACAACTCAGCAAGGGTGCAAACCTAAGAGACAATAAGGACTTAGTGAATAGCTTGCTACTAGGCCTGAAAATGAAACAGAAAAGGAGGAAGAAGTAGTTCTAGTTACTGTGGATGAGCCTCAAAATGATACAACAATAGTTGGAACAAGTTGGGTATATGATATGACTCACTTTCTGCAAACTGGTGAGTGCCCAATGGGTTTAGATAGAGCTAAAAGGAGGTATTTCATATCACAATCTATTCCTTATGTTTTGGTTAATGATGTTCTTTCCAGAAAGGATTTGAATGGTGTACTCTTAAGATGTATTGATAATGATCAAGTTAACAAAGTGCTTTATGAGTTCCATGATGGAACAGCTGGGGGTCATTTTGCCCCAAGAACAACTACATGGAAGATAATGAGAGCTAGCTATTATTGGCCCATCTTATTTAGAGATGCCCATGCTTGGGCCAAAAAGTGTGTAAAATCTACCATTTTTGCAGGGAAAGAAAGGTTGCCAGCTTTACCTCTGCAGCCAATTCAAGTGGAACAACCCTTTATGAGATGGGGCATTGATTTTATAGGTGCCATTAACCCACCATCTAGTGCAGGTCATAGGTGGGTACTCACAGCAACAGATTACTTCATGAGATAGACTGAAGCAGTGGCTTTGAAAGAAGCAAATGAAAATGTTGTCTTAAACTTTTATTATGATTTAGTAACCAAATTTGGAGTTCCTAAATCAATCATTTCATATAATTCTTTAGCCTTTGTTGGATTGAGAGTAAGTGAATGGGCTGTGAAGGATGGCATTTACTGAAATACATCATCAAACTATTACCTGCAGGGTAATGGTTTGCTAGAATCAATAAATAAGAACCTGATAAGGATTATCAAAAGAACTATGGAAGATAACTAGAGGACCTGGCACACCAAGCTAAAATCTGCTCTATGGGAAGATAAAATAACTCCCAGACCTGGAGTCAGTAGACATACACCTGTGAATGATCAGCATAAACAACTAAAACTGGATTTCAAGGGGATATATGTGACACCTGCCTTACAGGCATCTCCCAATACAAAGTGTTAGGTTATCTCTACTTATGGTATCCCTGCTGCAGTATATCCCTCCCAATGTTCAACCTGAAAATAGTTTAATCTACCCCTTGAATAGAAGTTAAAAGATCAGACATTCAACACAGGAATTCTATGCTCTAGAATCTAAACATTACCAAACATCCAGATTCAGAAGAAGGATACATGCAATACTGGAGACAGAATTAACACAACACATGCCAAACAGCATTTCTCATATAAGTTTAATCATGAAATCAGTGGGTTCATGCCAAAAACAAACAACAAGAGATACATAAACTCACAGGTAAGCTGTACAGAGCAACCAGATCAGCTTGTCATGCATTACAGAGCCAAAATCATCAACTTTCAACAACTACAAATGAACAACACAACCTGCTTATAACAGCCAGGTAGGTGCTCAGCAATTAATTACATTGTTGACCAAAATTTCGCCAGATACACAGTATCATGAAAATGGCACTCAAACACAACCGGATTGGCGCCCAAACTTGAATGCAGCAGGTGGGGGAGGAGACAGGAAGATTTCTCGAGCCCTGCGCCCCTGTCCGCTGATTGACACCTCCAGTCGGGTACAAGATCGACCCACGCCATCGCCCACACCTCTGCAACAATCGCCATTAATGGCGCACCAACCCGCGGCCTAGGGAAAATCATCATACAGACCATCGCAAGCTTTTCCGGCCGAGACTCATCATCATGATATTTGAAAATGCAGGATATCAATATCCCGCATGCACCCCGCGATGACCTCAATAACACCTTATATACTAGGTCATGAGCATATATCATGTCGGTACTTTTGCTCCTGACGACACTAGTATAGACTTCATCATCATCATCTTCCAGCAGCATGATATCCTGTTGTTCGAAATATCACCCTGACGTCATCATGATATTTGAAATATAACCTTCATGATAATCGGCACAACCTGATCCTTCGGAGGAACATCCTCCTGCTGAGCTTATAACAAAAGTCTGGCCGATGAACATCCTGATGACGTCATCATCATATCCTGCTGACGTCATCATCATATCCGCCTACTGCGCACCTCCTCACATCCGGATGACGTCATCATCATGTTTACAAATATCAGGAGGTCTCTTCAAGATGATCAATTGTTAGAAATATGACCCCCGTGGACCTTGATGACGTCATCATCATATTAACATCATCATGATATTCGGAAGACAACCGGATATTTGGAAATATCCTCCTGACGTTCGAACATCAGGATGCACTGTAGCTCCTCTGTAAGATCGGGGGCGAAAACTGAATATGATGATGCTGCTTGAAAAGATCACCCCCCGAAGATAATGCGCGAAGCCAGCAGGCGGATATCTCCTTGATATCAACATCATCATGATATTCGAACAAACATATATCCGGGTGATATGAAAATATCACCCCCTCCTTCGCGAATATCATGATGCAGATAGGCAGAAAGAAAAATATCACCCTGATATACGGATGACGTCAGCATCATCAGGATGAGAAACAAAGAACAAGAAGTGATACAACCTCATCAGGATGATATTGACTAAGATCATCCTGACGTTCCAAAATATGATGACCCTAGTGAATATCGGGTCGCAATTACAACTCTTCAACAACATCATCAGGATGATGTTAACCAAGATCACCCCATGATAAAAATATCACCCCGGCGAAATATGATGATGACGATGAGAAACCGGTCGAAGGAGAACATGATGATGCTGACCCTCATGGAAACAAACATGATGATGATGACCTCCTCCTCAAGAAAATATGATGATGCAGCTGAAAAATACTGAGGAGGTCCAACACTTAGAAAAAATGGGCAAGAAGATAAAGGCTTCAAATGAAGAAACCTCCTGATCATGACAAATCAACCCCTGGTCAAAATGAGTGTCAACAGTTTAGATGCTTTTGTTATTTTCCCTAAGTGTTGTTCAACGTAGTTAGATAGTTGCCTTTCTGCATTTTTTCTTTTGCTTAGGTTTTCAAGTGTCTTTCACTATTGTTCTGTTGAGTTGCATAAGTCAAAAATCTATCTGTCTAAGTGTTTTAGAAGTCTCCAACTGACTCTATGCCCAATGGATAAGGTCTAGGCAATTGGTCTGATGTTTAGCAGGCAAACATATAGCAGATGTCGCCAAAAATGTTACCTAATTTCATTACTAGCTCAATCAGGTAGAGATTTTGAAATTTTAAGGAAGAGAAGGGTACATTTTATTGCTGTTGTATTATATCCATGTGCACAAATTAAACAAATTAAGATTACAGTGCCAATTTACATTTTAGGTGCATAACTTATTTGAAAGATTGTACAAATCTTTTAGAGGAAAAGGAATCTTTATTTGAAAAATAAATGTATAAGGTCTCACACAAGCCGTGAGACTAATTAATTCATTGCAAATGAAAATAAAGACTATACATTTATAGAAAATTAAAGAAATAAATGTGCAAATGTTATAGGGTGACTCATCATTGCCTGAATAATGAGTCTTGGTCCTATTTTTTTTTGTCTTGTGTCATTTCGTGTTGTCCGTGTGTCCTGCACCCAGCTGTTATCTCCTTTCTGCCTCTAGTTATTTGCATTAGAGGGTGAAAATTGATGTTAGAGCAATGACGAGGCATCATATAACATATGA
This sequence comes from Cunninghamia lanceolata, assembly GCA_027924645.1. NCBI lineage: Eukaryota > Viridiplantae > Streptophyta > Pinopsida > Cupressales > Cupressaceae > Cunninghamia > Cunninghamia lanceolata. The sequence continues at coordinate 5,944,162 of BSBN01001038.1, read as the reverse complement.
CATATATCTACAAACATACAGTTTGATTTTTAGATGCAATAAACCCATCAATATCACATGGACCTTCAAGAAAGCAACAAGATAATCAAGAACATCAATCACATGCATATATTTTCCTAACATGTTTGTTTCCTGTGTAGGTATAGAGAAAGTTATGTAACTGATTTGTTTATCTCATTTCAGCATGTGGGTTAAAATGAGGCTCCCACAAGGGTTGAGCCTAGCATGCTGCCCTCTTTTCATCCTGAGGGATTTTTGAGTCCTTTTATAGATTCTGATGGATTCTAGTTGCAAAGATTTTCATTTTTTGTCATAGGCATACCCACCTCTCAAGTCTTGTTACCCAATTGCTTGCAAAGAGTTGAGGCTGATAATGATATGAGTTGCATTACTGAAGAGGTGAATATGCCTATGCCAAGGCAAACCATCCCTACTTCTTGAAGATTCTATCAGAATATACCAGGAGTCTCATGTAAAGTGATGTCATACTCATATAAATAATTAAGTGAGAATGCAAGTGAAGATATTCATCTAGGGTGACTATCAAGGGTCAACTTGCATAATATCCATGATAGAAGATAAATGAAATATCTTACTGATCATGACAGTCATGCAAGTTTAAAAACAATTCTTACTTTATGATTGATTGCATATCAAACACATGATAATGACATAGCAGTCAAATAGCTATCTATAGAAGGTTAGTAAGGAGGTTGTAACAGTCACTGTATCCTCAAGAGAAAAGTGTTGACAAAGGACAGTTCATGAGAATGATTGACAATTATAAAATAGTGAGAAACCGCAAGAGACACAATCAACAATAGGGTAATAGATTAGTACAAATAGTCAAGAGGCAAAATCAGAGATCAGAGACAGGCATTAAAGACTTAACTTTAAAATAGCAGACTATCTTAAGGAAATACATCACATTTTTGGACTCTTGAAGGCCATAGAGAGGACATCAGTGATGAAGAAGAATCTTACAATGAGAAAGGACAGTGAATAGACCCACTAAATCATTTGACACAAGTGTGACAATGAATTAAGCAATACCATAGATGACAGTATGCAGAGGTCTAATGCAATGATAGTTAGATAGATCTCCATGTAATATAAGGGAATAACAAGAAAATACCGTGAGTAGTGGTCTTACTGGCAAAAAGAAGTTACCTTTTTGAATAGGTGAATGAGATAGTCATTAGCCTGTAATAAATTATTTAAATGTATACAAAGAGAGCTTTAAAATAATGGTTAAATTTTGACATAGACCCTAGTTAGGGTTGCAACTGAAAAGAAAGGACCAAGTTCATGAAGATGCTTACACCAAGAAGCACTAAAAGAGCAAGGTAAACATGATATATGAATGACTGTAACCACATATAGATAGCCAACAAAGTGAGAGTAGATACTCCTAAAAATTGTGAAATTTTGCTCATAAACAAGTGATTTGTCAGGAAAAATACTATATACTTCCCTTCTCAGTTAGAAATGAGTGAAAGCTTATCAAAAAACCTTGGTTCAAGCAAGAAGATTAATCTATATACAGAAAAGGATGCTCAAAATGCAACAAAAGCTTCATTTCATGTCCAGCTAATGACTACAGCGACAGGAATGTGTAATGCTGAAAGAAGTTATTCATAAAGTCATGAGGATAAAAGGAGGTATATGCTATATTTTTACTCTACAACACAAATGCATAGGAAGGAAACTATTTTGATCATACCTAGATAAAATTTTCATTTGAAAATTTGCAGATCTAAAAGAAAAGCCTTCATTCATTTCTTTGTTGTAAGAGATATGAAAAAAAAAATTGTTATAGGAAATACCCACATATAGTGAAGGGTTTGTTTCTACAAAACCCTAATGAAGACAAACCCTAATATTTCAGTCTTCTTCAACAACAAAAATCTGACAGTGTGATAAAAGCATGGAAATATCATATACACAGAAGCATTTTATACAGAAACAAAATAATTTTTTCTTACTTCTGTAGTTGTTTCAAGTGAAATGAAGCTTATTGAGCATGAAATACAATTGCATGGTTGTGGCCATGAAGATATGAAGCATATATCTTGTGTTTTGCTCAGAATATGAAAAGAAGACCACAGAAAGAGCATCAAAATAGGCACGTTGGACTTAACAGGAGGAAGCTCGCACGACTGTGTATGAAATACAGTTTAAAAAAACCTTCAAAACCAACAAGAAACCTCTACAGAAAGCTCTAGCAGAAACCCTCATGGCGGTGCATAGCAAAGTTGCAAAGATGCAAAAATGCAAAGTGAAATGCAAAAAGGTGTCTTCTTGTCATTAGGGTTTTCAGCCCTAAATGTGTTGATAGGAAAATGGCATTTTTGCCTTTTCTTTTAAAACTTTATAAACATCAGCTAATGCCCATGTCCAAGCAAACACAGTTTCTCATGTATACTAGCTGTATTGACTTAGATGTAGTCGATCATGACCCTAGCTCTTTTTGCCTTTAATTTCAAAATGAAACATTTAAACTTGAAATGATGACATTATGAATCATTTAAGTTTATTTTTAGTTTTAGATGCAAAATGGAATTGTAAAAGCACATGTATGGTCTTAAATGACCTTGAGATTGCCTTGACACATGCCAAGCATATAGGGAGCATTTTAACTATTTTTTGGAGCAAATAGGACCTTTTGGTGGATAGTTTCATGTGTCATCATATTTGACTTGGTCAAATTTGACTTTTTCTGCATTATGGAGCTCATTTGGATGAAATCCCGTTACTATATTTTAGGCTTTTTAAGGGCATCCAACCCCAACTATTTTCAGTTCCTTTTTTAGTGGGTTTTGGAGGGAGTTGAGTGATATAGTCACTTTGGTTGACTCATTGTAATTAGTTCTTATTATGCAATTTTTGGGAGACTTGTGATTTTTACAATCCTTGCTCAGATTTTGACAGTTTGTAAGTCATTGTGGACATGAATAACAGAGGAGACCTTGAATATCAATGATTTTGGAGTTTTGCCTTCTTTTTCCTTGCTTCATTATGTGCATTCGAATGGTTTGATCAAGTTTTTTGTGAGGTACTTTATTTCCTTATAGCTTTGTCCCATGTTCAACACCTCTATGCAGGATTTTGTTTATGCAGGTCATAATTTGTGTCAAATTTTGTGAATGAATTATAGTTGTGAAGTCATCTTCCTTCTAGAAATCTAAGCATTAGAACCTTATTATGAAATATTTATGCAAAAACATATAAGATTGAGTTGTGCAAGTTTTACTTTCAATCATTTTGGGCAAGTGTTGATTATCTGAGTTTATGCCCAATTTCAGTTTGGTGGATCACCTTTTCAATCCTTTTGTTCATTTTTAATTTACCAGGTTATGCATATTTCTTTACCCTTTTCCTTGTTAAAGTAGTAGGATATAAAGTAGTTTTTTAGGTGACACCATAGGAAGCCAGCCTTCTCCAGAGGTTGACCTCTATTTTTTTAAGTTACCCATAGCTTTAGAGGTCTTCCCATGTTTCGATAGATTATTGAACTTTACATTCGATAGGGTGAAAATCTCATTGACAACAGTTTCAAGATGGATATGTTGACACATGCCTATAAATTTTCAAGAGTCCCAAGTTTTATGCCTCCTTGTTATCTAAATTTTTTTTCACCCACTACTGATAACTGATCTAAGAAATCTTCAGTGGGCTTGCCTCAGTAAAATTTGTGTTGTGGTGACTATTTTTCTTCCCCATGCCATTGCCATGTCTTCTTGTTTCCTAAAATCCCATAAAATTACTTTGTTTTTTTCTTTCCATGTCTTTTTCAAGCATTTTGAGATTTTTGGGTTTTCCATGATTCTTCTAAACCCCTATTTTCCATGCTCAATTTGGAGGGTCAAAACTTCAAATTTTTAGATGATCTTGGAGATGGTGGTTATGTGTGTCATCTAGAAGCAAATGGGCCTTTCATTTGAGATTTTTGGCCACTTTGGGAATTTCAAGTTTTCCAGGCACTTAGAAACATTCTCAGTTTTAATGTCCTTCCTAGACCCCATTCCCGCTCACTCAATTTGGAGGGTCAAAACTTCAAGTTTTTAGATGATCTATGAGATGGTGGCTTGTGTGTCATCCAAAATCAAATAGATGTTTCACATAGTAGTAATGGCCACTCTGAGAATTTCAAGTTTTCCATGCACATTAGAACATTCTTGGCGCTAATGTCCTTCCAGGATCCATTCCCCCTTGCTCAATTTGGAAAGTCAAAACTTTTCAAATGTTTAGATGATATCAGAGATGGTGGCTACATGTGTCATCTAGCATCAAATGGCCCTTTCATTTGGGAGTTTTGGTGACCTTGAGAATTTTAGGTTTTCTAGGCACATCAAAACATTCCTAGTTCTAATGTCCTTCCTAGACCCTATTCCCCTTCACTCAATTTGGAGGGTCAAAAATTTGAATTTTCATATGATCTCAAATATGGTGGCTATGTGTGTCATTCAACATCAAATGGAACTATCATTCAAGAGTTTTGGCCACTTTGGAAATTTTGGGTTTTCTATGCACATTGGAACATTCCTAGTTTCAATGTCCTTCTTGGACCCCATTCCCCCTCACTCAATTTGGAGGGTCAAAACTTTGAATTTTTAGATGATCTCAGGGAAGGTGGCTATGTGTGTCATCTAGCATTAAAAATTGACCTTTTGTTTAGGAGTTTCATCCACTTTCAAAATTTTAGGTTTTCCAGGCACATCAAAACATTCTTGGTTCCAATGTCCTTCCTGGACCCCATTCCCCCTTGCTCAATTTGGAGGGTCAAAACTTTAAATTTTTAAATGATCTCAAGGATGGTGGCTATGTGTGTCATCTAGCATCAAATAGATCTTTCATTTGGTATTTTTGGCCGCTTTGAAAATTTTAGGTTTTCTAGGCACATTAGAACACTCCTAGTTCTAATGTCCTTCCTGGACCACATTCCCCCTCTCTCAATTTGGAGAGTCAAAAATTTGAAATTTTATATGATATTAGAGATGGAGGCTTTGTGTGTCATCGAACATCAAATGGATCTTTCATTTAGGAGTTTTGGCCACTTTGGTAATTTTAGGTTTTCCAGGCACATCGAAACATTCCTGGTTCCAATGTCTTTCATGGATCCCATTCCCCCTCACTCAATTTGCAGGGTCAAAACATCAAATTTTTAGATGATCTTGGATATGGTGGCTATGGATGTCATCCATCATCAAATGGATTTTTCGTTCGAGAGTTTTGGCCACTTTGGGAATTTCAAGTTTTCTAGGCACATTGGAACATTCCTAGTTCTAATGTCCTACCTGGATCCCATTGCCCCTCACTCAGTTTTGAGGTTCAAAGCATTGACTGTTAAGATGATCTTAAAGATGGTGGCTATGTGTGTCATCTAGCATCAAATGGACCTTTCATTCAGGATTTTTGGCCACTTTGGGAATTTTGGGTTTTCCAAGCACATCGGAAATTTTTTGGTTCCAATGTCCTCCTGGACCCCATTCCCCCTTGCTCAATTTGGAGGGTCAAAAATTTGAATTTTTAGATGATCTTGGAGATGGTGGCTATGTGTGTCATCGAGCATCAAATGGACCTTTCATTCAGGATTTTTGTCCACTTTGGGAATTTTGGGTTTTCTAGGCACATCAGAACATTCCTAGTTCCAATGTCCTTCTTGGACCCCATTCCCCCTTGCTCAATTTGAGGGGTCAAAACTTTGATTTTTCAGATGAAATCAAAGGCTATGGTTATTGATGCCCCCTTGCATCTATTTAGCCTTTTGTTTGGGTGTTTTGTGTGTTTTGGTATTTTTGGGTTTTCTGTGATCCTTCCAAACCCCCTTGTTTTTTGTGCTCAAATTGATGGGTCAAAACTTAATATTCTTTGGTGATCTTAGAGATCTAAGCTATGTTCATCATTTTTTATCATGTGGAGCTTTCGTATGGGCATTTTGGTCCCATGGGGATTTCAAGATTTTTGTGGACATTTTCACTTTTCCAAAATATCCCTATGTCCCTGATCCTTCCAGGGTGTCCATGGAGATTTTGGGTTTTCCATGGACATTGGGATGTTCCAGGATTCCTCGTTCTTCCTCATTCTAGTTCTTGCCCCAAATACTCAATTTTTTTGCATTTTTTCAACACATGATAGGACACTCCAGCAACTCTCAAGGCCACTATTAATGATCATTTTGAAGCTCGATAGCATGATAGGTCAGCTCCATATGCCCCAAGACTACTCTATACCCCTCCATGATGAAACATTTGTACCAAGGCATGGGAATCACTCCAAATATGCAAGGTTTTCTAGTCCAACCCATGTGGTTTTGATGCATCATGTACGGGTGACCTGCAAACATGTTGACTACTCTAGATCCATGTCCAAGCTGTAATAGTGAATTGTAATGCTATATATACATGTTCTTAAGATGTACATAGGGTTGGTCATTGAACCATTTTCTACACTACAAGTGTCTCAATAGTGTTCTAGGGCATCAAATGATGCAGTCTAATTTGTAAAGGGATAATGTGCACCTTGCAAAGCATAGGAAGGTTATTCAAAGACAAATGCATGTAATGGTATGTCTCCAAAGCAGTGTGTAATTATTTAGGAGGGTGTTTGAACCTAGATGCTCATCCTCTCTTGCCACATTTGTTGGTATGAATGTAACAAAGGTTAGAGAAATATGTGACAATATTTTAATTCATTGCAAAGCTTTTGTGATGCTCTTTCTTTCTGTCCCATGTGGGTTTTTGTATTATTTCTTAGATTACTAAGAATATCCATTGCATGAGATGAGATATATGCATTGTATGATGATGCACATGAGATTCCATATATGTTTTCATTGCTACATCTCTTTCCTTTTTGTAAATCCATGACCATGTTGCCCAATGGAGTATGCACCAGTCTAACTGGTGAAGGACCAAAAACCTTTAAAATTATTAAAATATCTCATGGGTTAGTTGTAGGAGTAGGTTTAGGCTTCACCATGCTTGCATGATTCAACATTGTAAACTCAGTCATACCTCATGCAATTATGAAATTAAACATCATTTGAGAATCATGCATGTGTGTTCTTCTCTCTTATCCTTATGTATGCAATGTTAAGTGGATTCATTTGGTGGGGAAACACATATTAGCTATCATATTTGAGTGCAAGGTAAGAGTAAACTTTATTTTTTTATTAGAGGTCTAACAAGTTTGTATGTAGCTAGTGTTGACATGAACTTACTAATAATTATAGGGGCTCATAGCACATTGGATATATATTCTTGAGGACCCAATGTTTAAATTGTTTATGTTGTTGAGACCTCGAGGAATACCCCCTTGGTCTTGTAGAGCCTAAAGATGAAGGTGAGTTTACCTATTCATGGAAATTGGTCCATTCATGTGAATGTCAAATCATCATCTTCCAAACCTTTATTAGGTTAGAATCAAACTATGATGGGCCATCAAAGTTGAATCATTTGTCCACCAAATGGTGAAGCCTCACACCTCCGAGACCCTAGCAGGTTTGACAACCTCTTCACAAAGCACCAAGGTTCCAAGTGTCCTGAGCCATCCTAGCGGTGGGCACAAGTCTTAAAAGGTTTTGATGAAGGTAGGAGGCCATAGATGCTGCCACTTGGAGTCACAACACAAACCGAAAGGGTTGTTAGGTTTGACAGCCCCTTTGCATTGCACCAATGTGTTAGGTGTCATATATGTCATACCATGGAAAGTCCCCTACTCCTCAAAGCATTTTCAAGATTACAACACCTTCTATGCCAAATGACGAAGCTACACATTTTTTAGGCCTTATCAGGTCCAACAAAATTAAGACAATGCACCTAGGTGCCAAGTGTCACAATTTAGTTAAGAGGTGGGCTTGATGTTTTAAGAAGAGGAATAAATCAAAAGGAGACACTTGGTGTGTTCATGCACTGTTTCAAAAAGGTAGGTCTGACAATATCTCCTCGATGCGCCATTGGTCAGTTTGATTAAGTCATTTCTTGTTGAGGCCGACTTCTGTAAAGACTCAACAACAAAAGGAGCTTGTGGAATGCAAACATGTGGTAGCACCATACTCCTCTAAGACCAAGGTGGTTCTAACACTTCCATGGAGTAGTGCCACATTTATGCATGGTGATGGGACCCTAACAATCTATGCATTAGGAAGGACCTTCCAAGGCAGAAAAAGGGAAGCGAGGCACTGGTAACAAATAGAAATGAGTCAGCAACCCTCTAAGGCCTACGAAGAGGACACAAATACATCTCCTAGCCACAGTGTGACACTTGGCAGTCAAGTGATGCATCAAAGAGGTGGTTGAGACACCTACAATTTTTTGGTAAGCCTTCAATGCCTCAAACTAAGCACCATCAAGAGGAGGTGACAAGAAATGGTGGAGTCAAGGTAATTCAATGCCATGGTACCAAAGATAGATGGGGTAGATTTTTCCCACCTGGGTGCATCTTTTAAAATTAGAATTGCTATAATAGAGGCTTAATCGATGTAAAAAGGGTTAGGCAATGTTTAATCATTGAGCCAATTTTGGGAATTTGGAGAAGAGTTGACAAGCATTCTAGCCTTTGTTTGTGCTCTTTAGAGTTGATTGAATGCTTTGTAATTGTGTTTGTGTGCCTTTTGTAATGCATTCTCAGTTCATTAATGAAGAAGAGTGACACCTTGTGCTTATTCTTTGTCTATTGAGTTTTCTTTCAAGTCTCATGTATTGACAATGTGCCTTTGTTGTCATTTTGATGAATGATATTGGTAAATGGTTTGAAATCATACCTTTGTGCTCTTTGAGGCCATGAGTTAATACTGTGAATTAAATAGGAGAAAACTGTACTATTTTTGCAGTAATCTAAATACTATCTTTCAGTGTATCATCTTAGAGTAGTTCATTTCATTTAAAATTTTCTCTTCTCTTTTCTTCCCCTGCAAAAAGAAATAATGAGATTTTTACGAAGAGTCAGCTTATAAAAACTTGGAGGTTATATTGTGAGTTGCAAGAGTCCCACATTCATATGATTTCCCATCTTTTGTGGTTTGTCTGTATCTAGGAGGAATCTAGGGTGCAAATAAATCCCATCAATAGTTTTCATAGCATGCCTAGTGGGACTCGAACCCACAATCATTTGATTAGAAGTCATAGTGTATGAGTAAAAGGCCCATAACAAGATCATTTTCAGCATCAAATATAGGTCTTTTAGCTCCTCCACTAGTGATTGTCCCTAGAAGAACAGTAGTACACCTAAATCCACCACCCGCTCAAATGGTTGTACCAAGAGCTCCGAGGAACTTCATAAACTAGAATAATAGTAGCCTACTGATTCAACCAATACCACCAGCTACATGGGACCCTATCCCAGCTAATACTCTCAAGGCACTACCCAAATACATGGGTGAGGATTCAAGAACTCCCACGGAACATCTCCAAGATATAGCAAACATTTGTATAGTTCACTTTGTGACAGAGCAGAACATCACTTTGAGGTTGATTATGGCATCATTTAAAGGGAAGGTTCTTGAATGGTATAGATATCTTCAGTCAAATCCAACAAGATCATGGTGTTAGGATTTTAATGGCAGACCAGAGCAATACAATTAACAATTATATGCAGATTTATTTCACACAAATAAATAATGAAAAATAACACAAAGATTTAACATGGTTCACCCAATGTGGGCTACATCCACAAACACAACCATCTAATATTATTATCTAGCAAATCAAACCAATTACAACCAATAATCTTCATAGCTCAATACCGCTGCTATGCTACATTACAATCTCAACCGTGACTCATGGCTTTTCACCTTCTCTAGCCACTATTTAACAAGGCTTATGGCAGTTATACAAAGTGGGTTTTTACATGTTGGCCAATAAAAAACTAACTACCAATGCCTTTATTAAATAATAGGCTATGCCTCTTGCAGTCCCCTATTAATTATCTTGGGGGAAACCGCGGCTGACAAAGTCACCAAATTTACCTTGCTACGAGTACCCGCAGCCCCTACAACATGATCAGTCACCACATAATAACAATCTCCCACTTAGGGACTAATTAGGCTCCACACTAAACAATCTCCCACTTAGAGACTGATCCTGGAGCACCACCGCTACACCTATATCTCCCATTAGATTTCATGCCTGGACTAGCTGGTTCATCATTTCCACCATTATCAGTCAAGAAGACCAATGAAAACTGGTGAGGAAATCAATTTCTCACTTGTGACTACCTTCATGAACATATCTATAGGATTTTCACTTGTGTGAATCTTCTTAAGCTTCAATTGATCATCCTTCAAAACTGACCAGATGAAGTGGTACCTGAGTTGAATGTGCTTAGTCTTTGAATGAAGAGTTTAATTCTTTTCAAGATGAATGACACTCTAGCTATCAGTAAACAATGGTCCATCTTCTTGTTGCTAGCCCAAATCCTTTAGAAAATGTTGTAACCAAATCATCTCCTTGCTAGCTTCAGTAGCAGCTACATACTCAGCTTTAGTGGTTGAAAGTGCAACGAACTTTTGCAGTCTAGAAATCCAACTAACTATTGTACCTCCTACAATAAAAACATACCCTGTAGTGCTCCTCCTATTGTCTATATCACCCGCTAGATCAGAATCAACATATCCTCTTAGAGTAGAGTTTGTTCCCCCAAAACAAAGTTGCTTTGTAGTAGTTCCTCTCAAACACCTAAGAATCCATTTTACCGCAGTCCAATGTTCAATTCCTAGATTGCTCATATACCTGCTCACAACTCCAACAACATGTGCAATATCTGGCCTTATGCATACCATTGCATACATCAAAATGCCAACCACTGATGCATATGGTATCTTGGACATTTTGTCTTCCTCCTCTTGTGTCTTGGGACACATCTCCTTAGTCAATTTAAAATGACTAGGTAAAGGTGTACTAATTGCTTTTGCATTCAGCATGTTAAATCTTTTCAACACCTCTATATACTCACTTTGTGACAAAAACAATTTTCTATTTTTCCTATCCTGAGTGATCCACATATGATTTGTTTTGCTGCACCCAAATCCTTCATAGCAAATGACTTTGCTAATTTCTGATTAAGCTCACTAATATGCTGCATATTAGACCCAGCAACAAGCATGTAATCAACACAAATCCATAGCAAATGACTTCAATAGTACCTATTCATCATGACCATGAGGAAGGTACTACCAAATTTACAACCAAATAAGTCAATGTGATTGGTTTTATACTACGGTGCATTTGATGTTAAGATTGGGTACTACTTAAGAGATAAAATCCATAGACATTGAGGGAGGCCTATGCCACCACAATCAATATTGAAAGAAACATGCAAGTATCTAGAAAACAAATCAAAAGAGTAGAAGTGAAGATACAACCACCAAATAGAGGAGCTTCTAGCAAGCCCATTTCAACTAAAGACAAGTTAGATAAGTTAATGGGACAGATGAAGGACTTGTCCTATAGGATGGAAAGAAATGAGAAAGGTATACCCTCCAGTAGTGCTACCACAAAAAAATTTAATGAGAGGTAAAGGATCATCATATACCTTACAATATAGATTGGTCAAAGAGGCCACTACAAGTTGATAGGCACATAATAAAAGGTATAGAGACCCCAAATAGTTTGATAGAGATCCTCCTAATCCACTGAGAAGAGAACATGTGAATTTCTCTAGGAAAATATTATATAGTGAGAGGCTTGTTTCCTACCACATGACCTTTAGTTGTGTTGCAGCACCTGAGGTAGTAGAAGAAGTACATAACAAAAATGGAGCTATTGAGTAGTACCATGAGAGTGAAATTGATCAACTAGATACATTTGAAGATGGATTATAAAATGATGGATATGAATGTATGGCTTAAGCCGATTATGAAGAAGTCCTCTAGTATGACTATGTCAATAGTCATAATTGCTATGAATTTCCAACTCATGATTTTGTACAACATAGGGAACTCATGTTGTAGTGGTTAAAAAAAGGAATGTCATCTCATGAAGATATCAAGGCCCTAATGGATGTTGTAGTTATGTAGGTACAACATTGTTATCAATTGATAAATTGGTAGGTGCAACCCAAACAAAATGTGTGTTGTGCTGTCAAGATTTTTACAAATGTTGCACAAGTAGAAAAACTCAAATAGAAGTTGAATGGATAAGGTATGGTTGATGGTGCCAAGAAAGGAGATATTGAAATAAAGAAGGTTCACTCTAAAGAGCTAGTAGTATAGAGAAGATATAACCCTAAGATGAAAGAGGTTATAGTTCCTGCAGTTGTGCTGAAGTTCCAAAAATGGATGACCTTAACACCACACCTAAATTGACTGCATAAGGAGTGTGGTAGTGCAATCAAGAAACCTAACAAAACTAAAGGTAAGGATTTTTCTACTCATAGCCAAAATATTCTAGTTATCACTATTACAAATGATCTTACCATACCACAGTTAACCCCTTTACCCAATTATACCCCAACTTATATGGATCAATTCTTTAGTCAAGTCATAATATTTGTTTCCATGGGTGAAATCCTTAGAATCCTTGAACATAGAGAAAGTGTTATTACTTACATCACTACTAAGGAAGATTTTAATAGTTTCCCATCTAACCCCACTAATGCCACTACTGAGAAGAGTGCCTAGGATATACCAAAAGTTTACTTGAGGACTTCCTTAATAGACAACCAGTTATGTGTTGATCTATTCTATACTCCATTACTAATTAAGGGTGTCGAGTCCACAACTCCATGTTGGATTCAGGTGCCTTTAGTAATGTGGTGTTGCTTGAAGTTATGGGTGAGTTAGGTCGACAAGTTTCTAGGTCTTATGGGAAGTGATTTTTCATGGATTCCTAGTAAGGAAATGTCATAGGTATTGTCAAGGAAGTAGAGGTCCAACTTGCTAGACAACCTATGAAGTCTTTTCTAATTGACATCATTATTGTTGTGTACCCTGGTTAATGGAGATGTTGTCAAGAAAATGGGCCACATCCATTGGTAGAAGTAGCTAGATTGATATATCATATGCCACCATCCCCTTACATGATAAAGGAGTCAATATGCAATAGGAAAAGAAGATGTTGCATACTGTTGAAGGTTCAAACAAAGCTACAAATGAGATGCTATACTTGGATGTCGGTCATGATCACTTTATTGGATATTGTGATGATAAAAGCCATCACATAAGTGATCTTGTCCCCTACCTTGGTTCCATTAAAAGTGAAAGTGAATTATGGACCATGTTATATAATGGTGTTTGTTCGAAGGATGGTTTAGTTGTAGGTGTTGTTTTATCCTCACCTATTGGTAAAATTTTCAAATTGTCTTTTAAGTTTTCTTTCCATTGCACCAACGATACTGTAGAATATGAAGCTCGCCTACATGGATGAATATTGCACATAGATATGGGGTGACATTATTGAAGATTCTAGGAGATTTAGAGCTAGTTGTCTCTTGGGTGAGAGGCAAGTATGCAATGAAAGATAAGAGACTATAGATGTACTACAATGTAGTGTGGGACACAATGGAAAAACTATAGCTAATTCATTAGCAGTTGCAATGTCCAAAATTGAGGAGAAAACAACCTCTCCACAATGCATCTATAGTATTGAGGTGATCACAAGGCCCATCATACTAGATAATGTATACAATTGGCAAATGTTTAATGATGATATGCATATCCTAGGCTTATGAACATCACATGGATGAATTCAAAGATTAGTTGATTGATTGACAACTTATGATAGAAATGGAGAATGGAAAGGAAACATTGTTTAGGAATGAGGTAAATACAATTGAAGACAAACAAAATCTCAAGAGGTATAGTTGCTTTGGAGAGGATGTTTGATGGTGCATATTACAACAACATAAAAAATAAAATAGTTCGAGAAGAAGATATAGAGGAAGTTAACCTAGGAACTAATGCTACAACCAAACTAGTCTATATTGGTAAGAAGTTGGGGCCTATAGAGAAGCAATTGTTAATTGCAGTGCTGAGAAAGTTTAAGGGGCATTTTACATGGTTGTATGATAAGCTCAAATCTTAAAGGGAAGATCTATTCTAGCATACTATTCCCCTGCAACATGATGTAAAATCTTTCCAGTAGAAGTAGAGACCTATCAACCCTACATTAGATTAGATTAGATTAGATTAGTATGACGAATCACATCTTTGAACTATTCTCGAGACAATAGTTTTCAACATAATAGAATATAATACTAAATTTATCAAATAATTCAATAAACATTATTTCAAAATGCCAATGTGTTACCGTGCAAGACGGAAATCATCATTATTATTTTCTTTGGTAGAATGGTAGGCTATAATAGTCATAGCATACTTCAGTTTCATTATAGTGATTTGCACCTACACAATCATCTAACCTATACAGATGTGATCCACACTAGAAATTATTCGAAGACCCCACTTCCCCCTCATACTTCATTTCTTGGAAGATAGATGAATTGACGATCTCATCAATACACATAAAATTGAAGTCATTTAATAATACAAATTTATAATAGGGTTGATGTAGACGGAGAAGTCCTTCATAAAGTTAATGTCAAGTCAAGCTAAGAAACTAACAAACTTGGATATAATAGGGTTGATGGACCTATCCTATGAATATTTCGCCTCACTTTGTTGAAATAATTAAAAAGCATGATCTCATATGTGCGATTAAGCAATGTGTTGCCGTGCAAGACGAAAATCATCATTATTATTTCCTTTGGTAGAAGGCTAAATGGTAAGCTGTAATAGTCATAGCATACTTTAGTTTCATTATAGTGATTTACACCTACACAATCATCTAACCTATACATATGTGATCCACACTAGAACTTATTCGAAGACCCTACTTCCCCCTCATGGAAGATAGGTGAACTGGCGATCCTATCAATATATGTGAAATTGAAATCATTTAATAATACAAATTTATAATAGAGTTGACGAAGAAGTCATTCATAAAGTCAATGTAAAGTCAAGGTAAGAAACTAACAAACTTGGGATATAAAAGGGTTGATGGATTTCGCCTCACTTTGTTGAAATAATTAAAAAACATGATCTCATATGTGCGATTAAGTTTGTATTATTTGGGAAGGCCATAGACCACTAAGCGAAGAAACTGTATGGATTATGACTGTAAGTTAGGTCTATGAGGAGAACCCCACAACATTAAACAAATGTCAAAAGTCCAACAGACATATATTCAAATCAAAAATCAAATTAGACATTTCCATTTTTTATAGCGCGTTTGTCTCGCTTGAAAATAAAATAAAGGCAACCACTGAGTCTCCAATAATTCGATGCTTTGAATGAGAAACTAAAACAAAAACCACCAAACAAAAAAACATCATCGAAATTAACATCACGTAAGCATCGAGGATGGTAAAATAACACCGACCACGAGGATTTTCTGATCAAAGAAGTTATATTTTGCGGTTTTATCATTCAACATGTATAAAAATCAAAGACCATTGCAAAAGTGGGTGTAGATGGAGTAGCCTACTAATAATATCCTTAGAATCACCTCTAGATGTTGTCTATAAAATTTGGAAGTTTTAGGATCTAGGTGGTTAAGGTCGCCCAAGACCTAATACTTAGCATGACAACATTGACATGACATGGTAGCTACCATGATAACATTGTCTAGAGGGGAGTGACCTTATTCAAGAAGTAAGTGGGCCCTTGAAATTTGTTACAAAGTACTTGACAAACATTTGCAGCTCCTAAAAAATATGTATCTATTAGAGAATAACATAGCACATGCAATTTATTGTAAACTTACAAGGTCTTGATACACATGAGTGAAATGAATAATGTTGGTTTCATCTAGTAAATAGAATGATGGAGTCCTAAAACTAATTGGGATTATTAATGACAACATATAGAACATGTCCCCAAAGATCTTAGCTCATAACATGCAAGGGAAGTGCCAAAATGAACAACAAACCTTTTGTTCCTAAATGAAAGCAAAAGATAAATGAAGTGCAATAAATAGAACATGTTCAACTAATAAATGTTTAGTGCATGATCATATGTAGGTCCCAAAGATTAATATTGACCTATAGCAAAAAGCTTGACCTCAAAATAAATTGTTTAGGGTCTTAAATTATGTAGTGGCCTACTAGGTGACTACCCTATCTAATACCCAATAGGGCAACTTTGATATCCTAGTTTGTCCTTGAGCTTGCCTATAAGGCACCTATAGAAACATCAAAAAGATATGTGAAATCTAATTGAAAACCATAAAAGGAAATTGCACTCACCCATGGAAATGGCCTTTGAAATCAACTACCTTGTTGGCCTATGTCCAAAAATTTGCCTAAATCTAATGTTTTAACTTATTGTTCTACTTCTATGTTAATTCAGACGCATGCTCTAGGTCTTATGTTGTCTTGTTGTGTACCATGAGTCTTTTTACTATGTTATCTCCCTTCTGCAGTGTTATGCAGCGCTTTTTATGGCTTCTTGCCTCCCCCATTTGTTGTGCGATGAATTGTTTTCCACCTTAGTGTCTCTCCATCCCTTGTTTGTCACCTCATTTGATTCTCCAATCTATGAGTTATCCTTGTAGCATTCCTTTATGTTAATATCATCACCTCAAGTCTTTGTTATGATTGTTAGCCTTGTTTCTCCCCTCAAGGTGGTGTTTCTTTTATGTGGTGATTATTTTTCATTTGAGATAAACTCCCATGATGTTTTATGCTCATTTCCTAGCTTTTTGATGGATTTAATCTCTCTTGGTGATTGGTTCACTTTGTGGTTGTCGTGAGTCTTTTGATCCTTCTTACGGCGGTTTCTTCTTCCTAACTATATATTCCTTGTTTCACAGTGACCTACCTTTAGTGTGTGGCAATTTTATGATTGCATAATGGTTAGTGTTACCTTGAGTTGTCCTTGTTTTCATCACAGTGTCTTTAATGGTGTTTGTCATCTTTGTAGTGAGTACATGTGTTCCTATAGTGGTGTGTTGATGGTGATTACTTGGTGTCTTAATCGTTTGATGTTCAAAGGCAATCATTTATCATAAGGACTTATTTGATATGATGTTCATTTTTGTTGGCTACAGATGTTCCTAGTTTCTACATGGATGATTCTTGACCAAGTGGAGTTCAAAATCTTTACCTACCACACCATCCACTTTTCATTTCACCTATCACAGTCCTTATTCTAGTGTTTGCACATTCTTTTCAAATATTTGAATGCCTATTGGACCTAGTTGGTGGTTGATGGTCCCTTCACCGTTTTATGTTTTGTCCTTGATTTATCCCAAAAGTTGGTGCTTGTTGCATGATATGAAGTTGATATCTTCTTGAGCCCTATGAATAATTTTGATGGGCACATTTATTTCAAACTTTCATTGCTTGGCCTGATGTGTTTTTAATGCTAGGAAGTGTGACTGGTGAAGCACGATAGGTGTTTCCTTGGTGTCTCATAGTTTTCCTTATGTCATGGTCATCTTGGTAGTTAGCATTCATGACGATGTGTCCCAAGGTCCTCTCTAGGTGGATCCTCACATGATCCAAGTGATATGCTATAGGTTGTTGTTGTGTCTACTTCATGATGATGTGATGGTGGAGTTTGAATTTTCCCCTCGAATATTTGCTTCTTAGATCTATATATATGCACTTTGGAAATGAGAAAAGGGTTGAGTGGTTGTTGGTTGGATGTGATCTATTATCATAAGAATAGAAAGGGAAGAGAGAACAAATTTGTCTTGTGATTTGTATGAGCCAAAAAAATGTTAATGTATAAGTTTGAGTTTTATTGTATCAGTGTTTCATTGTTCATGTAAACCCTCTTGATGAATGAATATAAAGTGCAGGTCCAATCATTTAAATGTATCCTCGAGTGTTTCTATGTTTTTGATAGATTGATAACCTATCTTAATCACATTTGCTAGTTTGAGTGTTAATATCAGTTGGTTGACTTTTGTAGAGGATTTATAACACATTGTAAATGTTTATACGAGGTCTCCTCTCAATACAACACATGAAGCATAGGAATCTACTTGTAGATGCATAAGTTATGTTCATGTGAGTGTCTGCTATACCTTCTATTTTTTACCCCTACATATAGAGCCTACCGTATGTGTACCTTTGACAAACATAGTCATCTATGCCATTTTCTTCTTCAATAGTGTTCATTGTTGACGAAGATTGGACTTTTCTACCCATATGAATCAAGGCATCTATCTTCTATTAGTTAGCATGCTACCATCCCACCGCACTTAATAGAAAATATTAAGCATTGACCTTAGAATTTTCAATTTAGTCAGTGGACCTACCACATTGATTGTATTGCATTGCCCTGTTATCGCAAAGCATCTACAAATGTCCAAGAGGTCTTTAACAATGAAACATGCATTGCTCTTACCACCGCATTCATGTGTGATGTGAGATAGTGTACCACATATCTTAAGGGGTTAAGAAGAATGCATCCTAGTTTCCACATGTCTACCACATTTGCTTAATAGAGGTATTATTCCATTGATTCATGGTAAACTAGCACAATGGTAGTTAGTGACAAATTATTGGAGTGACATCTATTTGGATATGGTTTTCCTCAAGGTTTAATCTATTATTCTCTTAGTGCATACCTCAAGAAATACCCCCTTGGTTTAGCAGGGCCAAAAGAAGGAGGAGGAATCCATCCTTATCCATTGGTCCTTTCATGTTGCAATCTAATTATAAGTCTTGTATTCACCTCTAATGGCATTCCCCTAGCCTTAGGTGATAGTGCAAGTCTTTAGGATTTGTGGAGGCAAATGCTTGACCATCAACAAAATGGAACCATTGCTAGAGAAGTTTTGATCTAGTTGTTATTTAGAGAAACCATTCAACTTGAAGGAGTTTGTGTTTGTTTCTATGCAGTTGGCACCACATCAAGTTGCACCAAAAAAGTAGTGTGATAGACAAGGAAGTTGTGAAGGGTTGAAATTTGTTAAAGACTTTGCTAGTGGAAGGTGACCCAAAATATATTCTTGCCTTGGCATTTGTTATACCCCAACAATTTTCTCTTCCAAGTCAAGAGTGGTGACTCTAGTAAATTGAACCTAGCTTAAAAATCATATAAAGGATTTGAAATGGAAAGAAGAAAGAAATCTGGAGGTTTTGAAGAGGAAGAAGGTATTGTAGCTCATGCAAGAAATTAGTAGGCCACATAAACAGTGAAGAATGCAATTAGGTATCTTAAATCCTCTCCATAGAAGCATGAGGTAAGTACATTAGGTAGGAATGATGTATTTTTATATTTGAGGGATCAATACCAATACACTCTTGATGATACTACTAATAATGTATTGAGAACTCAAAGACGAGCTCATAAATAGGAGTATAATGGGTAAATGAATGAGATGCCAATTAGTAGAAGATATATAGATAGGTCGAACAACTCTCTTGTGCAGGAGTTGGGAATGCTTGATCCTAGTTTGTGGGTGTGGCAAGATGCTCTCATCTTGCATCCCCTATTTACTTGCACAAAGAAGAAGTAGAACATGACATAATATTTCATGATATCAATGTTAGAAAATTATTGATAGGAAGTTGCATTTTTTGGACAATCTCTGATAAAGACATCAGGAATTGCAGTAACAAAATGATAAACAAAAAACTCAATTGCTATCCTAGAATGTTAACCAAACAAAATCAACACTATGGTGGTTATGTGTTGCATCATCAAGTTTAGCATAAGCAGCCCCTAAAGGTTGGGGTGGGTGGGAGGAGAAATGTCAGCTAAGTTCTTTTTGTTTAGGTTCCACCTAGGAAAATGAAGTGTAGTAGAATGAACCACTCTTTTGTTTACATAAATTGAGGGTATCTCTAGTTAGCACCCCCTACTATAGATTGGTGTGAGGGTTGGAGGTTGGGGACCCCCGATGCGAAAGAAGGATCGAATCGATGATAGATAAATCTATTCTCAAAACATGAATCAGTCTATTACGTAATATGACTCTAGGGCCCATCCACCAACAACAACTACCTCATTATTCCACATGCA
Organism: Cunninghamia lanceolata; assembly: GCA_027924645.1. Lineage (NCBI taxonomy): Eukaryota > Viridiplantae > Streptophyta > Pinopsida > Cupressales > Cupressaceae > Cunninghamia > Cunninghamia lanceolata. The sequence goes on along the minus strand of BSBN01001038.1, from coordinate 5,924,187 downwards.
AGAGCTTCATTCAATAGGTAGGTACAAAGATTCCAACTAGTTAGGTAGCCTCTGGGAATGGAGAGGTGCCATTAGTTGGATTTCTTTAGAATCCTTACCTTTCCTAATACAATTCCCAATGAAATTAGGGGAAAGATCCCAAAGTTCCAAGAAAAACAATGTGGTTACAAGAGAAGATTGTTTACAGTTCTTCATCAATGTCATATAGATGAATATGAGATCAAAGATGAAGATGTGATGATGAAGCTATTTTTTCAATCTTTGGAAAGTGCTAGAGAATGGTACCATAGTTTTCCTCATAGTAGTATACACTCATGGGAGGAGTTCATGAGAGGTTTTAGACTTTAGTATGGGGATACAAATGATCCCAAAATTACAATCCATGAACTAACCATAGTAAAAAGGGAGTAAATGAAGTGGTTGTTGACTTCAATTGTAGGTTCATCATGATCATTGGGAAGGTACTACCAAATTTGCAACTAAATAAGTTAATGTAATTGGTTTTATACTGTGGCAAATTTGATGCTAAGATTGGGTATTGCTTAAGAGACAAAAATCCATAGACATTGTGGCAAGCCTATGCCACCACAATCAATATTGAAAGCAACATGTGAGCATCTAGAAAACAAATCAAAAGAACAGAATTGAAGATACAACCACTTGATAGAGGAGTTTGTAGCAAGCCCCTTTCTATTAAAAAAAAGTTAGATAAGTTAATGGTAGTGATGAAGGACTTGTCCTATAGGATGGAAAGAAATGAGAAAGGTATACTCTGTTGTAATGCTACCACAATAAATTTTAATGAGAGGTAGAAGGTGCATAATAGACCTTACAATATAGATTGGTCATAGAGGCCACTACAAGTTGATAGGAAAATGATATAGAGATAGAGAGACTCCAAATAGTTTGATAGAGATCCTCCTAATCCACTGAGAAGAGAACATGTGAATTTCTAGAAAGATATTATATGATGAGAGGTGTGCTTCCTACTACATGACCTTGAGTTGTATGTTGTAGCACTTGAGGTAGTAGAAGTACCTAACAAAAATGGAGCTATTGAGAAGTATGATGAGAGTGAAATTGATCAGCTACATACATTTGAAGATGAATTAGAAAGTGCTGTAAATGAATGCATGGTATAGGCCAATTATGTAGAAATCCTCTAGTATGGAAATAGTCATAATTTATATGAGTTGTCAACACATGATTTTATACAACTTAAGGAACTCATGTTATAGAGGTACAAAAATGGAAGGCCATCTCATGAAGATATCAAGGCCTTAATGGATGTTGCAATTATGCAGGTGGAACATTGTTATCAATTGAGAAATTGGTAGATGGGACCCAAAAACAATGTGTGTTGTGTTGTCCAGATTTCTACACATGCTACACAAGTAGAAAAACTCAAATAGAAGTTGAATGGAGAAGGTAGGTTGATAATGACAAAAAAGGAGATATTAAAAGAAAGAAGGTTCATGCTAAAGAGTTGGTAACATAGAGAAGATATAACCCTAAGGTGAAAGAGGTTATAGTTCCTGTAACCGAAGTTCCAAAAATGGATAACCTTACACCACACCTAAATTGACTCAAAGCACATTGCATAAGGAGTGTGGTAGGGCAATCGAGGAAGCTAACAAAACTAGAGGTAAGGATTTTTTTATTCATAACCAAACTATTCTAGTTATCACTATTACAAATGATGTTACCATATCATAGTTAACCCCTTTACCCAATTATACCCCAATTGATATGTATCAAGTCTTCAGTCAAGTTAGAGTCTATGTTCCCATAGGTGAAATCCTTAGAATCCTTGAACATAGAGAAAGAGTTTTTTCTTACATCACTATTGAGGAAGATTCTAATAGTTCCCCATCTAACCCCACTAATGCCACTACTAAGAGGAGTGCCCAAGATATACCAAAAGTTTGCTTGAGGACTTCCTTAGTAGACAACTAGTTATGTGTTGACCTATTTTATATTGCATTGCTGATTAAGGATGTCTAGTCCACAACTACATGTTGGATTCAGGTGCCTTTAATAATGTGATGATGCTTGAAGTTATGGGTGAGTTAGATCTACAAGTTTTCATGTCTTATTGGAAGTGTTTTTCCATGGATTCCTCGGAAGGAAATGTCATAGGTATTGTCAAGGATGTAGAGGTCTAACTCTCCACACACCCTAGGAAGTCTTTTCTAATTGACATCATTATTGGTGACTACCTTGGTAAATGGAGATGTTGTTGTCGATAAAATGGGCTACATCCATTGGTAGAAGTATCCAAATTGATATATCATATGCCACCATCCCCTTACATGATAAAGGAGTCAAGTTGCACTAGGAAAAGAAGATGTCGCATACTATTGAAGGCCCAAGCAAAGCTACAAATGAGATGTTATACTTGGATGTTGGTCTTGATCAGTTTATTAGATATTGTGATGATCAAAGCCATCACATAAGTGATCTTGTTCCTTACCTTGGTTCCATTAAAAGTGAAACTAAATTATGGACCATGTTCTTTAATGGTGCATGCTCGAAGGATGGTGCAGGTGCAAGTCTTGTTTTATTCTCACCTATTGGTAAAATTTTCAAATTGTCTTTTAAGTTATCTTTCCATTACACCAACAATATAATAGAATATGACGTTCTCCTACAGGGATGAATATTGCACATAGATATGGGGTGACATGGTTGAAGATTTTAGGAGATCCAAAACCTGTTGTCTCTTGGGTGAGAGGCAAGTATGTAGTGAAAGGTAAGAGACTGAAGATGTACTGCAATGTAGTGTGGGATGCAATAGAGTTGTTTCATGTGGTCAAAATTGATTCGATATATATTAGAAATTACTATAGCTAATCATTAGCAATTGCAATGTCTAGATTTGAGGAGAAGACAACCTCTCCACATTGTATCTATAGTATTGAGGTGATCACAAGACCCATCATACTAGATAATGTATACAATTGACAAATCTTTGATGATGATATGCATATCCTAGGTTTATGAAAATCATGGATGAACTCAAAGATTAGTTGATTGATTGGTAACATATGGTAGAAATGGAGAATGGAAATGGAACATTGTTTAGGAATGAGGTAACACAATTGAAGACAAACAAAATCTCAAGAGGTATAGTTTCTTTGGAGAGGATGTTTGATGGTGCATATTACAACATAAAAAATAAACTAGTTCGAGAAGAATATATAGAGGAAGTTAACCTAGGAACTAATGCTACACCCAAACTGGTCTATATTGGTAAAATGTTGGGGCATATAGAGAAGCAATTGTTAATTGGAGTGCTGGGAAAGTTTAAGGGGCATTCTACATGGTTGTATGATAAGCTCAAGTCTTAAAGGGAAGATCTATTCTAGCATACTATTCCCCTGTGACATGATGTAAAATCTTTCCAGTAGAAACTTAGAGACCTATCAACCCTACATTAGATTAGATTAGATTAGCATGACGAATCACATCTTTGAACTATTCTCGAGACAATAGTTTTCAACATAATAGAATATAATATTAAATTTGTCAAATAATTCAATGAGCATTATTTCAAAATGCCAACATGTTGTCGTACAAGACGAAAATCATCATTATTATTTTCTTTGGTAGAAGGCTAAATGGTAGGCTATAATAGTCATAGCATACTTCAGTTTCATTATAGTGATTTGCACCTACACAATCATCTAACCTATACAGATGTGATCCACACTAGAAATTATTCAAAGACCCCACTTCCCCCCTCATACTGCATTTCTTGGAAGATAGGTGAATTGACGATCCCATCAATACAAGTGAAATTGAAAGTCATTTAATAATACAAATTTATAATAGGGTTGATGTAGACGAAGAATTCATTCATAAAGTTAAGGTCAAGGTCAAGTCAAGCTAAGAAACTAACAAACTTGGATATAATAGGGTTGATGGACCTATCCTATGAATATTTCGCCTCACTTTGTTGAAATAATTAAAAAACATGATCTCATTTGAAGTCATTTAATAATACAAATTTATAATAGGATTGATGTAGACAGAGAATTCATTCATAAAGTTAAGGTCGAGATCAAGTCAAACTAAGAAACTAACAAACTTGGATATAATAAAGTTGATGGACCTATCCTATGAATATTTCACCTCACTTTGTTGAAATAATTAAAAAACATGATCTCATATGTGCGATTAAGTTTGTATTATTTGGGAAGGCCATAGACCACTAAGCGAAGAAACTGTAAGGATTATGACCGTAAGTTAGGTCTATGACGAGGACCCCGCAACATTAAGGAAATGTCAAAAGTCTAACAGACATATATTCAAATCAAAATAGACAATTCCATTTTTTATGGCGCGTGTTTGTCTCGCTTCAAAATAAAATAAAGGCGACCACTGAGTCTCCAATAATTCCATGCTTTGAATGAGAAACTAAAAGAAAAACCACCAAAAATAAATCATCGAAATACACATCACGTAAGCAGCGAGGATGGTAAAACAACACGACCACGAGGATTTTATGATCAAAGAAGTTATATTTTGCGGTTTTATCATTCAACATGTATAAAAATCGAAGACCATTGCAAAAGTGGGTGTAGATGGAGTAGCCTACTAATAATATCCTTAGATTCACCTCTAGATGTTTCTATAAAACTGGGAAGTTTTAGGATCTACAGGGTTAAGCCCGTCCAAGACCTAATACCTAGCATGACAACATTGCCCTGCCATGGTAGCCACCATGATAATTTTGTCTAGAGGGGAGTGGCCTTAGAAATTTGTTACAAAGGTACTTGACAAACATTTGCAGCTCCTCAAAAATATATATCTATTAGGGAATAACATAGCACATGCAATTTACTTTAAACTTACAAGGTCTTGATACATATGAGTGAAATGAATAATGTTGGTTTCACCTAGTAAATAGGATGATGGAAAGTGTCAAAACGAACAAGCCTTTTGTTCCTAAATGAAAGAAAAAGATAAATGAAGTGTAGTAAATAGAACATTTTCACCTAATAAAATTCTAGTGCATGTTCATATGTAGGTCCCAAAGATTAATATTGACCTATAGCAAAAAGCTAGACCTCAAAATAATTTGTTTAGGGCCTTAAATTATGTAGTGGCCTACTAGGTGACTACCCTATCTAATACCCAATAGGGCGACTTTGATATCCTAGTGTGGCCTTGAGCTTGTCTATTAGGCACCTACTTTATCATCACTTTTAAGGGATGCTTTCCCATTGCAACCTATTCTAGAAATCTTTAGATTTTTTGTAATTAACTTGCAAGCTAATTTTGTAAGCGGAAACCTTGCAAAAACAAATGGCAAATGGGGAGTATGCCTTAGTTAGTCCCCTTGTTGGCTTTCAAGATTAATCCACATCAACATAAAAGGAAGCAAGGTATGTGGAAACGCTTCCTACACTGATCTACTGAGGAAAGATTTATGCAAATTTTAACTTTTACAGTTACATGTTATTAGATGCACATTAACATAAAGGTAATAACAACATCAAAATGCAAAACTCACAACACAAGATATACGTGGGGAAAACCATTTCAGGTAAAACCCCCACACTCCAAAGCTGCCCAATATATTATTCAGGAATCAAGAAGATTACAATATACTTGCAGAGCAAGCTTTCACAGGAGTATAACCAACCAGAGATCCAGGGGGTAACTCAACATCTATAAGACTCTGACACACAACCTCCATCTCAAGCTCATGATATATAGGAAATACAATATAATAAATTGTCAACGGTGATTACAAAACCATGAGATAAAACCACCCAAAAGTGGCGCCCAAATTATCTCCAATCAAAGATGCCATGTGATGTGCCAAAACACACACCAACATGTGTAACTCTCCCCTTTACAACTCTTTTTAGTGTCCAACATGTTTTTACATTTCCCAAAAATAGGAGGTCCAACTTCCGAAGGCATAACTTTTTATCCGGGTGTCTGATTGATGAACTGTTTGATGCATTAGAAATCTCGTGAAGGGATCTATCACGTTGTAACCTATTTCATTGGTTACAACAATTTTTGAAGAATTTAGGGACCTCTAAGTGCCTCAAAATTGAGTTCAAAACTTTTTTCGGCATTTTCAAAAAATAGAAACTTTAATATCTCGCGATCCAGGTATGATCTTAAGTTGAAACTCACACGAGATGTTTATTTAGCTATTCCGCACCTTTTGGGAAAATTTCAAGTCAATCCAAAGTCAAATGTAAAGTTACTAAAAATAGTAAGTCTCGCCATTTTTAGCCCTTTTGGAAACTTTGAAAGTTCTAGATCTTTCTTCAAGATAAAAGGTATTCGAAAAGACTAAAAATGGGAAGAATAGTAACCTTTCAAAGTTGCAAGGTTGAAACACTTTTATTAACACAACATACTAGTAATAAATAGGGTAGCACATTGATATATACAATGAAATAATTCACAATCAAAGAATAAGCATGTAAAACCATAGTTATGATGCAAATGGGTAAGGGAAACAATACAAATCAAGTGGAGGTGATAGAATGGCTTTAGAAACAAGGTGACAATACAATATGTGGCTTTAAAGTAGACTAAGATGGCAAGGAGAAAACATCAATCTAAAGCACTATGGAAAGGTTTTTATAGAAACATGTCTAGTAACACTCAAAAGTGGTAAACAACTAGGTGTATACAAACAAGTAAGCAAAAGGGGGATGAAAACACAATAAAAGGATAAGATGACCAGTAAGGTGGAGGATTAATGGCAATGTTGAGAGATGACATGAGGTCTAAAAATTAGAAAAATGGAGGTGGGTTGATAGAAGTTTAGAGGGAAACAAAGAGGGAAAGTGAAGACATACAAAATCAATGCTTCAACAATAAAGTTGGAGAGGGTAGGAGATGGAAAAATGGATTCAAACGGTAAGAGAAATGGATGAGGATAAAGTGTAGAGATGCGGGTAAGAGGTGTGAAGGGTAACGTATAGAAACATCAAAAAGACATGTGAAATCTAATGGAAAACCATAAAAGGAAATTGCACTCACCCATGGAAAGGGTCTTTGAAATCAACTACCCTATTGTCCTATGTCCAAAAATTTGCCTAAATCCAATGTTTTAACTTGTTCTACTTCTATGCTAATTCAGACGCATATTCTAGGTCTATTGTTGTCTTGTTGCGTACCATGAGTCTTTTTACTATGTTATCTCCCTTTTGTAATGTTATGTGGTGTTGTTTTATGGCTTCTTGCCTCCCCCATTTGTTGTGCAGTGAATTGTTTTCCACCATAGTGTCTCTCCATCCCTTGTTTGTCACCTTATTTGATTCGCCAATCTATGAGTTATCACTGTAGCATTCCTTTATGTTAGTATCATCACCTCAAGTCTTTGTTATGATTATCAGCCTTGTTTCTCCCCTCAAGGTGGTGTTTCTTTTATGTGGTGATTATTTTTCATTTGAGATAAACCCCCATGATGTTTGTAGACACCTAAAAATGTCTCAATCCTTCAACCATTTTTTTATATCGTCCATACCACTAATTTCCCCTTTCATTTGATTAATTAAATAAATAATTATTTAATTAATTATCCCTACATCGTCCTTGATTATCTATCCTTAGCCATCCCTCATCAATTTACCCTTCGTTCTGAATCAATTAATTTAATTTAGCACTATACCTTACTAACATCATCCCAATTAATTAAATAGATATGCTAAATATTTATTTGGTTAATTTATCCACTTCCCTAAACTTGATTAATTAAGTAAATCATACTTATTTGATTAATCTGCCCTACTAATCAGCCTAAACCTAGCCTAGTTAATTAAATAGCTATTATTTAATTAGGTACCCTAGCCTACATGACCCCTAGACCTTAATTAAATAAATAAATCATTATTTAATTACTTCTAAACCCTGATTAGCCCATTCACTAATTTTCTCCAACCACATTAATTAAGTTAATCACCCTGATTAACTTGGTCAAAGCATCATTAACACTTTCTTCCACAACCCACAAATTAAAAATTGCAAAATAAGCCCAAGGGTTACATGACCCTTCCACCTCACCTTTCTATTTCCATGCTAAGCTCTTCTCCATGCCATGAGCTCACACATGTGAGCTCCAAAAATGCCTAAGTGTCACATTACCTTCACCATTCCACATTAAATGGAATTTCTAATTCCATCTCATCCCAAGGAAATTAATATTTAATTTCCTCACAAGTCCTAGTCACATTAAATGCAAAGTCTTCCCCAAAAATGAATTTGAAATTCATTTTTATTCCTAGCCCTTCATTTTTGTTGGAGATCTTAACCCTTGATCTCATCCTTTCATCTCATCCATTGATTCCAACTTTTAATCTCCACCGTTGGATCAATCTCCTCCCAAAATTGCCTATAAATAAGACCCTCCACAAGCCATTTACACAACTCAATTTCAAGCAAAGTTATCATGCTATGATAGCCGTCAAATTCTCTCACTATACCCTTATCATGCCCATTTGATCTTGTGTTATTTGAGAGCATATCCACATTGAGTTCATTGAGTTTGGTTAAAGCTAAGGAGTCTTGGGTGCATCTCCTTCCACCTTATCAAGGAGTGGAGGACTTCAAGGGCATTTGGAAGGTATAATCACTTGTGTTTTGGTTTATTTCCATGTTTTCATGCTTTTGTAAGTTTCTTCATCTTCATTTGGCACGCCCGGTGGGACTCCCAAGTCCCTATCTAACTTTATTTTGAGTGTTTTGTGAAGGTTTTTGCCAAATAGGTTGGAGTAGCATTATCTCTTCCCACAGTCATGCTATAACCTCACGATTTAGCACCATTTTACTCTGTTGCAACACTATTCCCTTCTATATTAGTGCTATCTTAGACTATTGTAGCACTATTTTGTCATGATATTTCACTAACATCTTTGGTCAAAAAAAAATTTCTAGGCTTGTTTTGTGCTTTTCATTACCTGTTGCAAAAGTTTTCTCTCTGTTTTTTTACAGAGTTCCTTGGGCCTAAGGGGAGATAATGTCCTGTGCAGGAGCACCCCTTCAACAAGCTAAATATAAATCTGAGGGAGAAGACTAAGGTGTAATATGTTTTATGCATTTTATGTGTCATGTAGTATTTGTGTTAACATTTCATTGTTGTAAGAACCGACCCCACCATCCACCATATGAATCGAGGTCACAAATTGGGCATTTCAATAAGCTAATTTGGACATCATTAGACATTGGGGTATGTGGATGATTAAATCAATGTGTCGAGCTGTTAGGAGTTTTGTTGTCTTAAGCCAAATAGGTGTCACGAGATTAGTTAGGGTTTTTTGCTTATAATCTTAGTTAAGCAAAATCAGAACAGGAGCGTGGAATATACAAAATAGGGAGAGGTGTCTAAGAAAGAGGGGGGTTGGTTTTTTTTGCCTTCTGAAATTATCAAATGTATGAAGCTGGAATGTAGCAATAGTAATTCTGTCAGTTGTGTTTTGCAAATTCTGGATTCTGTGTAAATACTCTGTATATCGAATTATTCTGTGTATATTATCTATATAGAATTGTTTTGTATTTAATTTAGTCTTTTGTTGTCGAGATGCACGATTAAAATCATTCCACTGGTGGATTTATGTGAAATCAATGGAATGGACTATGTATATTAGTTTTCTATTGGTTTTTTCCTTCTGTTCATAGTCATGGCAGAATAGAAACTGTGGAATCTGTTGCAGAGAAAGTTATCGACGGGAAATTCAAATATACATTTTATGTATATCCGTCCATTTTATGTCAGGGACAGTTTGTGAGTATATCACATTGGCATGCGAGCATCATCTTAAGTATATGCTGTGAAGAAGGGTATGTATAAAAGTCTTTTTGGGTTAAGTTTGTGTTATTCGCTGAATATACAATTCCTGTATATATCACAAATGTATGAAGGTACATTTCCTGTGTATATCACTATCGCATCTGAGTATCACCCTATGCGTATCCTGTGTATGTCAAAATTATCTGAGGAGATACATTTCCTGTGTATACGTCGATTGTATATCGCAGGCAGTGTATGTGTATATCGCTATTGTATGTGTGTTTGTTTGTGTGTATACTGCTATTGCATGTCAGGATTGTATGTTGCAAAAGCATGTCTTGAGTGTACATTCGGATGATGCAAAGGGTTGGATGCAAGGAGTGACTGGTTGAACAAGGAGAGAGGACCGGCGATAAGAAGTTGTCGGATGTATGTTTCGATTGTATATTTCAGTTGTATGTGGAAACATACATTTGCTTTTTGATACAATTGATGACCGACTGTAGTGGTCAAAGCGGGAGAAGATACAATGGATTATCGGCGATAGTAGGTCAGGAAATGTATATACAAGCTGAAGTCATCAGTGTGAGAAGAACCCATCGAGAAAGATTTTAGAAATCACAGTGAACGGCAAGGTGATGCCGATAGAAAACATATCGGTGTGAGAAGAAGCTTCAGAGTGACATTTCATAAAGAGGCTGATGGTATAATGTTTGGCCGATGAATAGGAAGGTTTCGATGTGAAGGAAACCATCAGGGAGATAGAAGATAGTGAGGCTGACAAGGAAAGAGTGCAAGAGTTTCGGTGAGACATTTGAGATCACTTGCTGATATTGACAAAAGTACCACGGTGTGGGTTTCCATAGTGTGCACTCTGCATCATGTCCATTTTTCATGAAATGTCTTAAAGCAGTAAGTTGAAGTTTGGTTTTGGGTTTTTGAGGCAAACTAACTAGTTCTTTTTGCTTGCAAACTATTCCTTTGAGCTTGACTAACATTGCAGGGTGTTTTACTTCTCCTTTTCATCATTTTGGACAAGTTGGCTTTCTGGTTTTGTGCAGATTTCATGATTTCTGTGGTTTAGTGCTATCTCCTTCCAAAATCATGCTATATAATCCTCTACTAGATGATAGAGCAAGTATAACTAATTTAACGCCATTTGCTTATGATGCAGCGCTATGTTCTGGTTTAGCGTGATTTGTCTATTTTTAGCACTATTTCTATTTGCTACAGTTTTGTGTCTCTCTGCTTTAGTCCAGACAGTGAGTTGTTGAATGCCATTTGATATTTAATTAGTGCCATTTTATGTTTTGTAGCGCTGCATTTAGATCTGTTTTAGCACTATTTTACATTATTTTAGCGCTATTTAATTCTATTTCAATGCTATTGTTCTGACAATATCTTGAAGTCTATGTAGAGATTTAACAAGTTTGTGCAGGTACCATAAACATTTGACCAAGATCATTTTATCAAACTACTGACATTTTGGTGCAGGTTTTCGCTAGTCAAAGTCTTTGTTTGCTTTACTAGCATAGTTGCACTAAATTAGCTTAGAGGGAATTAACATTGTTTGCCTTGTTTGGTTTGTGTGTGGATGTATGCTCTCCCCTCGCACCTTAGGGTGATCTTAGGGATCAAAAGTTCACACTCAAACACTTTTATCACTTTTAAGTGTTATTCCTGAAGGGATCACTTTATTATGTATGCTCTCCCCTTGCGCCTCGTGCGATATTGGGTGATCAAAAGCAAGAAGCGATTTCTTCTTAGGAGGCCTGCTTGGGGATTTCATCATCCCAAGGGATGACCTCAACCATGTGTACCAGTAGGGTATATAAAGGGGGGGAGAGCAAAAGTTGTACCTCAATGGTGAACCCGAAAAGTTCAAATTGAACCTCGAGATCCTCAGTCCGCCGAGACTTGGTTTGGTGACATTTGTGGTTTGTCGCTATGGGATCTTGTTCATGGTCTTGTGCCTCATGTACCTTGTGTAGGAAGAGGACTCCCTAGAAGCTTGTAATATCCTAGTTTAAGACCCCTCGACCATCATACCTTGTGGTGCACCGCTGCACTAGGAGGGGAAGATTGCTCACCATACCTCTTTATTTCAGATAGGCATTACCTTGGGCAAGATGAAAATCTCCTTGGTAAGGGGGTAAGGTGGTCCATGACCTTACTTTCCCTATCTATCCAAACTAAGGCACAAAGATATTATTGGGGTTGGAATCTCAGTTCACTTTGAGTAGAGATTGACCCACGGTCACTTTGTGAGATCTACAAGGTATGATACTCCCACTTGACTAATGCAAGGATGTTCATGTGCTTAGTGTGTCTTCTTCTTGAAACCTATACAAGCTAATTTATCCAAAGTCCACCTTGAGTCAAAAGCCATTGTGTTCTCTTGTTTGATTTTTGTGCTTGCCAAGAACTCTTGACATTATCCAAGTACAACATTTGAACCTTTGAAATCAAACATTTGAACCTTTGAAATCTAATATTGAACCTTTGAAATCTAATATTTGAACCTTTGAAATCCAAAGATTGAGACAAGAGTCCAAAAAATCCAAGTTTGACCAAAAATTCAATCAAAGTTACAAACATTGTCTGTCGTTCAGCGTTGTAAGCTCACTGTTTAGCGCTATAAATTCGTCTGTTAGCACCATCCTTTTAGTGCCATTTTCCAACTAATCAATGCCATCTGAGTTTCTGTCATCACCATTTTACTCTATTTTAGTGCCATACTGCTCTGTATTAGCACTATTCTCAGACTGTATCCAAAAGCCATCATCTAATGTGTTCCTAAGTCTCTAAGCTTCATTTGACCTTAGCATCAGGATACCTTGTCAAAATAACCAAAAATCAAGTCATCTCTTTTTGAGTCCAACCTTTGTCCACATTTCCATATCCAACCTAACTTAACCTTTGCCCAAATCCATCCACATCATCCCATTGGACCTTAGAGAAACATCACTTTGATATTGGACCCTTCAACATATTCCACTCATCAATCAATTATCATCACCCAACCTTTCACTCCATTTTCCAAAAAGGGTTTTACAAACTCTAATCCAAGTTCATTATCCTCCATCCAACCTTAAAGAAATATTTTGACTATTTGGACCTTTGCATTCCATTCATTTCATCCAAATTTTCCATTTCCCCAAATATTTCACCAACCTCCATCTAAATCAAAATTTCAAAATCATTCCAACCTTAGTCATAGTCCAATCAACCTCATCCCAAATATCCGCCAATATTACCTAATTTTTTTCCAAAACCAACATCAATCCACATAAAAAACCAACATCAATCAACCTTATCAATCGTCAACATCCAAAACTAAACCTATCCAAACCCAATCAACAACATCAACATTCAAAAATCAATAATCAAACCAACATCCAAAATACCCTTCAAATCAAGTTCATGCAAAAAATTAAATCTAGGTCTCATCATCCTCTAATTTATAGGGAGCTTAAGACTTTGTCTACCTTAAGTTCTTTTATAAATTAGCCTTTTACCAACCCTTAGATAAGATCAAATGTAATGATAATTACAACTCAATTACCCATAACATCAAAAGATCTATCTAAGCAATAACCAAATCAATGAATAAATCAAATTACAAACAAAGAAGCTATCACCTAGATTGTTTGGATCTCTTGGTTGAATGTGGATTACTCTTTAAATTGCGAAACTATGTTTGCAACAAGCAGATGTAGATTATGTTTGTGCTCAAAAGATAGAAGTGTGCTCAACGATGCGATGTATGCTCAAAGCGCTATATGGATGCCTGAGAATAAATGATCGAAGAGGATTTGTTATGAGATGGGGGGGGTTATATAGGTTTCAGACATGATCAATCAACAGTCCAGATAATTCAATAGAATCAATGGATGAGATAAATCTAGAATTCATGATGAATGTGCACCTGACATGTGTCACACAAAAAAACTATTTATTGTTTGAGTTAATTGATTGATTTGACATAAAAAGAAATGGAATAGACATATTTTTAGATTTCATAAAATAGAAATGCATTTTTTCTATTTTATTGGTTGGTGATAGAAACAATATTGATTAAGTCAATTAACTCAACTTGTAATTTGCTTTTTGTATGATTTGAGATAAATTAAATAATAAATTATTTAATTTTGTGTGCATGATGAATAAGATTTATTTTTAGAGGAACTGGAAGATAAAAAATTAATTTAAATAAATAAATTTATTTAATTGTTTGTGCATGATAGAAGAATAAATAAAATATTTAATTATATTTTATTTTTAGAGATTAAGATTCAATTTAAATAAATTTTCATGATTTAATTAAATTTGGAAGAACAATTTGATTTAATTAAATAATGAAAATTATTTAGTTTGGAAGAATGAAGTTGATTTTGATTTAAATTAATTAAATAAATATAATTTATTCAATTAATGTTGATTTTAGGAGATTTGGAAGAATTGATGATTTTGATGAAATTAATTAAATAATTAGATTATTTAATTAATGTTGAAATGCAGGTGATTTGACAAATTTGATTAAAATGCCAGTGATGTGATGCGAAGGGTCATTTTTGGGTGTCTACATTTTGCCCCTCTTTGATGCAATGTAGTTTATAGCGTTACGTCAAAGAAAACAATTGTTGAAGACATGATACAATTTTGATGCCCCAGTGTAGGTAGATGCCCCTATGTAGCTGGCATAGGATGCCCCCTCGAGAGGAAAGACAAGGAAGTGATAGAAGGACTAGGTTGATGCTCGACTAGAAGATTGAGTTTGAGTTTAGACGAGGTTGGGAGATGGAGGCAGACACGATCAAGAAAAAAAGTTTGTAGACATGAGGATAGGCAAGAATAGGGGTGGGAAACCATTAGGGTTGGGACCCTATAAATATGCCCAAGGGGGTCCACACAAGTAATCCCATTTAATCTACCCTCAAGTAAAATAATCCTTTTCTCTTTTTGCTTAAGGTCATTAGTCTACCTTAGGTAAGAAGAGGATATCCCTTTTGCAATCCAAAGATCTAGATTATTGGAAGCCTTCCTTTGATTTGATCATCCTTTCAAAACATCATCAAATTTATTCAAACATCTTTAATCACCCAATCACTATCCAAATCATCTAAAGTATCCTTGGTCAATTATCATCCAACGTTGTCCTAAGTATACTTTAGTCATCCATGCCAAGACCATCATCTCCAAATTTGTCCTAAGTCCCCTTTTAATCATCCATCAAAAAATCATCCTCAAATCATAAAATCACCCACATCCATCTACCTTTAAAAATCCAAAATCATTTTCATATCCTATCACCAAATCATCCATTCATCCATTTTATCCTTGGTCCAAAAATCTTTTGAAATCCAATCCCTAAGGTCATTCATCCAAAATAATTCTCAAATCCTATCATAAAATCGTCCTCCAAACTTATCACAAATTCACCCATTCATACATTTCCATTTTGTCCAAAATCCTTTTAAAATCAATTCTCTAAGGTCATCCTCATCAAAATAAAATCTATCCATACCCCATTCATCATCACTTATCCACTCAGCTTTCCATCCTTGGGTCCAATATTTCAAAATCTATTCTCTAAGGTCATCGAAATCATTCACTTATCCATCCACATTTGGTCCAAGATCTTTTGAAAACCAAGGTCATAACCTTCATCCACTTCAACATCACCAAATCAAATCTATCCATATATTATCCATTATCCATTATCAATCTGTCCACTCATCTTTTCATCCTTGGGTCTAATATTTTGAAATCAAACCTTTAAGGTCAACCGTTACAGCTTTCCAACACCAAATCAATACATACCCAATCCATTGCATGCCCTTGACAAGGTCCCAAGCTAGGAAAAACAAGGAAATGGAACCCTTTAGAATTACTTTTGGAATGCCTAACACCGATCAAAACAATGTCCCTATAATCAACCAACAAACATCCCTTCGGAATTCAACAAATAGGATAACCATCCAACACCAATACCATTGACCAAGATGTCCTAGACTTCATGCAAGATGCCAACTCCATGGACATACTAGATAGAGTCCTAAAGTTGGACCCAAACAAATACCTTGAATTCCTCATCCAAAATGGTGCTGCCATACCCACCTCCTCAAAACCATCCTCATCTAACACTATCCCTAACACATCCCAAACTTCAAACACCACCACATTAAATCCTACCTCCACATCTACCATAGCAATCCCCATTTCTGCATCAACATCAACTATAACCACATTGACTCCCCAAATCACCCTCAATATTCCCAACAACACCACATACACAAGTGCTTCCACAAGTGTACCCAACTCGATGCCAACGCCATTGCCTTCTTAACCCAATTATTTTCCCAACCACCCTATAACACATCCAACACCAATCCATGTAACAACTCCTCATCTAACTTCACATAAATACAACCACCGTCTCTCAACCACCTATCTCACAACCACCCATTGTGTCATCATCCATTCAAAATCCCAACCAACAACAAATTCTACCACACATCATACTACAACTCCTTTCCTACCAACAACACCAAGCCCAACAAAATCAAAACCAAAACCCACCTCAACATCAACAAAATCCCCCATTTCCTTCAACAATTAATCCATCAACAACAAACACACGTAGCCTAACAGGCTGTCATGGGGTCCTAGCACTTTAGTTGAAAAATATATCAATTATGTCAACAGGGTAGTGTCCAAAGGTTGTATGCAATAGGGGATGTTTGGTCCATCTCTCTTAGTAAGGTTTTCTAAATTTTTAAATTAATTGAAAACAGAACTTAAGCTAGCGAGTATGGGATTATCTAAGCTAGAAAGCATTAAATTCCTATTTTACAAAGCATGAAAACTATCTAAGAAAAGTAATTGCAGTTTAACTATGACATTTAAACAAAGGCGACTAACTACTAATGACTAACTATTAACTAAAAGTACACCTAACATCTTTTAATCAACAACTAACATCAGTTTCATAAATAGAGTGGATGCTCTGAAAATTAGAAGTAAACAAAAACTCAGAGATCAGTAACTTAAAACACAACCTGCAGGAACACACAACAGTAATAAACAAAGAATAACATTTACCTAATCATAACATGTATAGAATAGAAATAACAACATAGAACAGAACTAACAACATTTAACAATGAAAATACTTATCTACTCTATGAGATCCCTCGAGTGGCCAGCGCTCGAGCGTTCCTACTAATAGCTCAAATCGCATATAGTACTTTTGCAGCTTCAAATTAAATCCATTCATAACACTTCCATTACTTAGAACAAATTACTCAAAACAATCTGATGATATTCATTCAATCGTAACATAAAAGTATATCAGCACACCGAGCATCATGGAACAGTATTAAGAATATAACATAACAACATGTCCTTGTTTTCAACAGCTACCATATAAATACTACACTACTACAAAATCCTAATCTGCAAATGGTGAGAAAATACCATTGAAAAAGTCTAAAACATAAATACAACTGACTGATGTTCATGACATAAAACATAATAAAGGCTCTAAGTGGAGCCGTAAAGTCTCAAATAATCTTAACAGAAATTAACAGAATGCTTTAAAAAGTCTTCCACTATGCAATCCTAAATTTCTGGTGCCCAAACTTTTGGCGCCCTGACTTCAACCGCTTGAAGTCCACTCCTCTTGTAGGCTATGCATAAATCCTACACAATTACTCAAAGTCTATACCATTACATCAACATTAGCTAGCTAATTCCAATCAATTTGAGAAATAAATATTTATACATCATTTTATAAAAAGTAGACAATTATTGCTTCTAAAAATAAACAAATTGGCATGGCTGAGATGGTTGGCAAGAACAAAAAGGGGGTATTTAGCTCATCATAAGAATGAGGCTATTTGTACCTCATCATGTACCCCAACGACCACCTACCCAAGATTTATCTAGCATTGTGCAAACCTTAATCCAAAAGGTTGAAGACATTCAACATGGGCACAAAAGAAAAGAATACTCATTCGAAGACATTTGCCCCTATCCATTTGATAGAACCATCCCCATGCAACCTTTCCCTAAAACACCAAAATTTGACAAGTACATAGGGAAAGGGGACCCTAGGGAACATCTTAGGGAGTTTTACATTGCTTTCCTAGAGGTCTAATATGATGACACATATTTGATGAGACTCTTTCCTAGAAGTCTGGGTGGTTAAGCCACTTAATGGTTTGCTCATGATCTTCCCCCAACATTAAGACATTCCATGAGCTCGCAGAGAAATTTGTAAATCATTTCTCCTATAACTTTGAACATGAAATATCTATGACAGACCTTTGCAACACGAAACAAAAGAAAGGGGAATCCTTTGTTGCCTTTCTACAAAGGTGGAGAAGCTTAGCAAGCAAACTCCCTTGGCCTATCCTCGAGAAACAATTAGTCACCATGTTTGTGACTAACTTAAATCAAGAAATGGGTTTCCATTTACAAATCCAATGCGCATCAACCTTTGAAGAGGTTATAGACAAAGTAACAACCATAGAGAGAGCCCTTATTGCTAACGGAACTATAAAAATTTACAACAACAACAACAAGGTCAACAACAACACCCCCAACTCAAATAACAACAACAACTAATCCCATGAAAAACCCCGCTTTTGGGGCAAATATAAAAACACTCTTAATGATGGTGTCATTGATGTTAAGAGTGCCCAAAATGTACAAACTACTGCACCATCAAACCCATCTATGAGCAATAATGTAAATATTCCTAAGGGACAACCTAAGCACAACAACGCACCTAAGAGGAGATTCACACCTCTAGTTGAACCCATAGAAAATGTTTTGAGAAACCTTGTCAAGGTGGATTTGATCACATTGCCACATATTTGCCCCTATGACGATAACCAATTTAAACCATCTTGGTTTGATGAAAATGCCTATTGTGAACATCACCGTGTAAAAGGGCATAAGACATCTAACTGTATGAGGTTGAAAAATTACATCCAAGATGTTATAGATAGAGGTGACATAACATTGATGAACTTGCCAAACAATCGCCTAACGCCAACTTAGGAGCATACAAGGATCCACTTCTAGATCATAACAAGGGAAAAGCCTCTTCCTCAAATCAATCCTACAACATAGTTCCTCCACTCTCTTCTTTCAAATCCATCATGGGTCGTATAGAAGATTCATCTAACCAAGTCAACACCGTCACCATTAGAGTCAAAACACCTAATTGTGTCGTCACTACTCTTCACGACCACATCTCCATCCGTGGAGCCCCTGCCAATGATCAAGCCACTACATCCACACCTACCAATCCTCCATCCAATCATAAGTATAAGCTCCTTGAACATCTTAGAAAAACCCCCACTCAAATCTCCATCCTTGAATTACTTTGCACATCTCCCCTCCATAAAGATGTACTTGAAAAGGCCTTAATGGAAACCCAAGTCCCTACCAACTTAAATGTTCATCAATTCCAAGCCATGGTGGGACACATCACCTCACCTCACCATCTCACCTTCTCTAAAAAATATCTTCCCACGTCTAATGCCTCACACAACGAAGCCCTTCACATCAAAGTCCTAATCCACATACCATAAAGAGAGTCTTAATAGATGGTGGCTCCTGCATAAATCTTTGCACTCTTAAATTATTGAAACACTTGGGATACTCTGATGTGGTTGTGGACTCTAGTGAGTGTATAACCATCAAAGGATATATGATGATACTAAAAGATTATCCGAAGGCCCCATTAAACTCCCTATTCAAGTGGGACAAAAGATTCTAGAAACCAAATGTCACATTCTTGATCTTGACCTTCCCTACAACATCCTCCTCGGCCAACTATGGATCCATGCCATGCAAGCTATTCCATCCACATTTCACCAATTCCTAAAATTCCCATATAATGGCATAGAAGTTACAATCTTTGCTAATCCATGTCCTTTCCAATACTATAGCTTTTTGGAAGGACACGATCAAACTTTCTGCCCCTACAATGATGCCACCAAAGCATCCACCTCTAACACCAATCCAAAAGCTTTCATCTCATACATCGATCCTACAAACATTGCATCCACTTCACAGACATCCACCCCTCTCAAGGTCAAGATCAAAATAAGTGACATGGGATGTGGAGAATATGACATACATGACACATTTTGTGTAGGCTTACTCCCACCATCCTCGAAGAGATTTAGTGCTCCTAAGGACAATGAAGTCTCCATAGTTATAATCAAATGCAAGCCATCCCCGGCCTTTGAGTGAAAGCACTTCATGGAACAAGATGTCCTCGAAGATATATCCTCATGGTTATATAAGGATGAAGATGATCAACAAAAGGCTCCTATCCTCCCAACCGAGATCTATGGAAAGGGTCTCGAGATTGTCAAATACATGGGTTATAAAGGAGAAGGTGGCATGGGCCTACATGAACAAGGAATTATTAAACCTATTCAAGCAACAAGGAATCCATATCTCCATGGACTAGGGTATGGGGAAACAAGAATCTACCCCCACCAAAACTGAGTATATCTTGAGTGAGGTTGCTAAGGCTTTCCTTGTGATTGATAATATCAACGAAGAGGACCGTCAAGACTCCTTCCCTAATTTCGTTGAACTCTTTGAATCCTCCATATGCACCATTTACACCCTATCAACTATGCCATCAACATCCAACAACCTTCCTCTAGTCTACCCCCAACTCATATATTAGGACCAACAAGGACCACCTGTCCTCGATATCACATAAAATAATAAAGCTATTGTAGAATTCGTAGGGGTTAGAGACTATATGCCCCTTGGAGATCATAGAGCTAGATACATAATGAAACTCAACACCTCCATATACTTTGGGGAGACAATCCAATCTCTTAGTCACAAAAGTAAAAACATAAAAATAATATCCCCTAGTGAAAACCATGTTGTGGCACTTTCAGATTGTTGGCTGAATATTTTGTCGTTAACTCGCTAACGGCAAAATGGGTATATCAGCCACAACTATGATGAGACAAAGTCTCTCCTCTCAGCAAGGGGAGGTTCCCTCTAATTACTTGACTTTTGCAAACCAAACAACTTATAAAATTTTTGCACACTAAAAACTATGTTTGTGGTGGTTCCATCTCATCTCATTCTCTTTTTTCAGAATAGATGTTTATATTTCAAACTTTTGATAGAAGACTTATAAATTATTACAAAATCACAGAAACACAAAGTTTTCTGTTACCTCACTTACTACTTGTAAACGGAACTATTTGAAGTAGAATGCAGCCCAAAGTCTTCACTCCTCTTCAAGATGATAAAAGTAAATCGAATATAACAACTTGCAGCACAAAGTCTCCAAACTATTGTATTCTCACAAACATGAACATATAACCCAAAACTGATTTGATAACACAAAGTTTATCAGAATCAAATTAAGAGCACTCTTCAATCACTTAAAACAAACTCCACACTTCAATTATTATCAAATAAGATTATGATAGCAAGACGTAAGAACAAAACTATCACAACACAAATAATCCCAAGACAAAGATTGGAATTGAACTTGCTTTCTTGTATTGATAAGTATTTGAATATTGATTTTCACAAAAAGCACAAAGTCTTGATTTGCTTCTCAATTCGCCAGAGTTTTCTTGCAATAGACAAAAGAGGTCCCCTTTATTTATAGGGAAAGACCTTGAGAAAATCTAGGAAATCTACAACTACTTTGACTTATTCAACAAGAGAGTCCTATTTGACTTATGACTTCTCTTGTTTCACATGTAATTACATTTTGGAAAATTACATGTGTAGATGTCCAAAACAAAATTCCATTTACATAACATCTAAGAAAAACAAGCTAAGGCACTAGCTTCCTCCATCTTTTTTCCTCAGGAAGTTCTGATACATGGTTTGAATAACTGACATCTCGCATGCATCTGGTTTCGCTGTGTTTTCAAAGATGGTACGATCTCGGAGAATGGAATCTTTCACCACCTTTACTGCCTTTTCATGCTTGTCTAAATTATCCTTCAGATTCTCCAGAGTCGAATGTTGATCATACAGGTTATCCATTGAGAGCATTGAGGGAGCTTCTTCAAATTTATTTTGTACCATTTCTTCAAAAGAACTTATCATTTCCTGTGCTGTAAGGAAACTGTGATCTTCCCTTGTCAAGGTGCAAGGAAGTTCTTGTAGCTGGTGTAGGAGTGTGACATCACTATCTTCGTTGGCTTCTCGAGCTTGGCACAGATCTTCAAGTAGACTCTTTATTATGAAAATAGGATGAGCTAGAGTCTCCTTGGTCTTGAGATATGATTCCTTGTTGGTGACGACCCCAATGGTGATTAGATTCTTAATCTTGATCTTTTTCATATCTATCCACTCTTCTAGGCTCTCTTCTTGATCTTGTAGCTCTTGTGAAAGTAGATCTACCAGATTGTCCAGCTCAGCTTTAGCTTTGTCCATTTTCTCCTTTCTTTCCACAGTGGTTTTTAACAGAACTCGTCCTTGAGCCAACAACCGCTCCACTACATCCCACACTATCTTGCCTCTAGCTTGGGCTTTTTCAACCTTCTATATCAGGGGATCTTCCATTGTCACTGCCATAGGTTCTACTATTTCTGATGACTTTACTATTTTCTGAAGGACAGCAGCCAGTTGTTCTACTTTTCCTTTGTATTGCTCCTTCTCCCTCTTGGCTTCATCATACTTTTCAAGTAGGGTACTAGTAGTGGTCTGGAAATCTGCTTTGACACCCTCATGAGTCACTTTACCAAGCTCAACCCTTGAGATGACATAACTGCTCATGTCAAAAGTATCAACCGTGGCATCTTCAGGAGGTTTGGCAATTTCAGCATATCTGATTCCCTTTTCAGTGACCAGCCTAGAAACAGTCTTAGGCTTCTTCTTTTGGTTCTTTGCTTTCACGAGCAACAACTTTTCAATGTCAATCTCATCAGGTGAGATGGCTTGCTTCTTCCTCTTTGGAGTATAGGCAGATAGCCATGGAGGAAGTATAGATGCATCTACAGCTGGAGGGGGATCCACTACTTGCTTGGTTGTATCTATATTCGTGCCAGTGGTAGTGACAATTGGACATGTGTTGGTAAACACAACACCTGTATCAACAACCTTTTGTGAAGCATCCAGAAGGTTCTCTAAGACAATTTGTTCCCCAATATCAAAAGAAGGGGAAGATAAGCTTGGAATGGAACCAGAAGAATCAAAAACAGTTCCAAAGGTAGCTTTCATGGACGAAGGAGTATTATCTGAAGAAACAACAAAAATTGGAGAAAGAGGAACATTTGAAATTGTTGGCAAACCATCAGAAAATGGAACATGAGGAGGAGGTGTAAGAATTTGTGTCTTGGAAGGAAGGTCTTTCACAGGAGTCTGAGGGGAACCATTAAGTTGCTCTACCTCTGTATCTTCATCTTCACCTTGTTCAACTTCATCAGATACCTTTGTCTTAGACCTTTGAAAATTTTGTTCTTCAGTCTCAACATCTTCAATTTCCATCTGATCATCATTGGTGTCTTCAACATCTAACTTAGTGGCATCAGAAGCCTCTGTGGTTTCCTTCTTCTTTCATCCCTTGGATACAAATTTGATCTTTGGTTTGTGTACCTTGGAGGAGGAAGGAGTGTCACTCCTGTTCTTAGTTCGGTTTTCCACCTTCTTACCTGTTTGCTCCTGTGTTCCCTCTTCGGACCCTGTAAGGAACTCTTTCAACTTAATTCCCTTACTTTCCAACCACAGATTGGTGTTTGCCAATATTGGTTGGAATCTTTTCCTAATGGATGTCTCCTCTTTGACTGACCATTTCACCTCTGGAAGAGGTGAAGCCTCAACATTCTCTGCCTCATATTTGTGATCTAGGACATCTCCATCATCCTCCATTCCATTTGGAATATCAGCTAGTCCTAGTTCTTCAATTTGGCTTAAATGAATTCTGCAGAAATCTAGTTTTCTGATCTCATTTTGAGTCCTGAGATCTGCCCATACGTCTTCGACCATTGGCTCATGAAAATTTGACTTCCTCTTGATTTTATCTTGAACCCTTCTAAAGTCAAAATGATTTATTTTCTTGTAGGTCTTCATAGTGACCAACTGCAACTCGGAGTCAATTATCTTTGCTTTGTTGGCAGACTGAACTGAGTACCTCCCAATTTCAATGGGAAACTTTATCCCTGACCTCTTAAGCTCCATATGTTTGTTGTGTACCACAATCAGTTGTCTGCAAAGCTCCATAAGAACAATGGGATCACTGGGATACCGTGGCAGCATGTAAGGGTAACCAGGATAGTATCCTACTTGAAGATACGTGAAGGTGGGAAATTGCAAGAACAAGCAACCAAAAGAATTTACAACCTGCCATGCTTCATCAGAAACTCTTTTTTGAACCAATTCACCATCCCACAAGCACATGAAAATTGAGAAGAATGCATCATTGACTCTTCTGAAATGATGAATTGACCCCTTCAGAGTGATTTGGGGGTAGTATTCATACACTGGGACCAATCTCCTGTCCCCTACTTGGGTTAAACCTGGAAAGTTCCTCATGCTTGCAGCAGCATAGACAAGATAAGAGGTCATGTAAAATTTGAAGGTAGTATTGACTCTTACCAGTTGCTCTTGCAAAACATTGCTAATCTGTTCACCCCAGAATATCTTCTGGTTACCCCGTAGAATCACCTTGATGTAAGTGTACATCCAGTCCTGGAATTTGGAAGTAGAAGGGAGTCCTCTGATACGACTCAAGAGAGTAATCAAATCACACACTTCCTCCACAAAATCACTCCTGTGAAGGTCTTTTGGCCATCTGGTCAAAGTTGCCCTAGGAATCTTTAACCATTTGCTGTTTATGTGCCTCCTAGCAGATTCCAAGTCATTGTCATAGTCTTGTTGACCCTGAGCAAAATCAATCTGCCCGACATTTTCAATTGGTGGACACATGAAGATTTTGTCCATGAATTCTGCATCCAATCTCATGATAACATTTCCCTGTGAGTCCGTCACAGCTCTAGTGTCTCTATTGTAGTGGCTGGCCACTTGTAGAACAAATTCAGGATTATGTGCACTGACTGGAAATGATGCAACCAAATGAATACTGTTGTCAATGATTTTCTGCATATGCTTGGAGGGATTTTCTTGTTTAGTTCTATCTATGAACTCGGCCATGTCTACGTGCCCAATTTCTGTGTCTCTGATTTCATCAACATTTGACTGCACTGTCGTTACTGGAAAGGCACCTTGGTACTTGTACTTCATGGCTCTAGACTTTGACAGAGATGATTCTGACATGAGCTCTAGAAAGAACTGTGAACTTGAACACCACGAACGCTGATTGAGAACTGCAAAAGGCCATGATCTCATAGTTAGGGGAAAAATTGGATAAACTGGGTCAACTGCATTTTGACGATCACGGACAGGAAAGCATGCGTTTAAAGGGCTTGAGTGCGCAAATCAAGGCGAAGGTGAAAGTGGGCTTTTGGTTTTGAAAAATGAATTTTCTAGTGTTAGGGAAAAATCAAGAAAATGTGCTTGGGCGGGTGATTTGGCCGCCATTGCAGGTTAGGAGAGACTTGAGGTGTAAAGGCGGTGGAAAATGCCACTTCTGCATGTATTTTGGAAGTTTTTATAAACATGTTCAAGCGGTGTTTATGACCGCTATTACATATGACTTAGTGAAAACCTCAATTGTTTGGGCGGGTATATCGGCCGCTCTGGTAGGGAAGTGATAATGAGTTTTGGTGTAGGAGCGGTTGTATCGGCCGCTGTTGCATTTGAACCAAAACTTGAGGTTGAACACTTGAGCGGCGATTCCCACTGACACTGCATGTGAGTGACTAGTTTTTGTAGTGTTTGGGTGGGGACAAATGCCACTACTACCTAGGGTTTTTTGCAGTCTTCGGTGTAAGGATGGAAAAATCTGCCATTATTGCACATAATGGGAGTTGCAGGGTTTGGAAGGTTTAAGCGGTGAATTTGGCTGTTGTTGCATATTTCGAAGGCAAGGTTGGTAGTCGGGAAACATCACCGACGTCGCACCATGGTTTATGGCAAGGGTTGTGGATCTAAGCAGTAAAAACCTAGGGGCTTGTCAAAACGAAAACCTAGGGCATCTCTGATGTATGGGATGGAAACAAACAAAAAACATACAAGCGAACCTTACACAACAAAAACGTAACAAAAATTCTAAAACAAAAATCTAAATGATATACATCACAAATAGTGAGGAAGGGGAGCGAGAATAAAAGAGAAACTTACTCGCCTAAAGCTTGAAACCCTAGGTTCGATGCCGATGGACTAGGTCGATCCCTTCAATGGTGCGATCAAACAATGTTGGAGGAGTCTAGAGAATAGCTCGGGGGAGAGAATGAAATGGCAAAATAATCCATCAAAACATATTAAATCACTTGAACACAAGTGTTAAGTGAGTGGCACGAGTGGCCATTAATGGCACTCAGTGATCAAGATTCTGAAGATCTCATTCGAGCAGAGGTTTCGGCCGCTGTGGTACCAAAATCAACAAATATGTGATGGTGGCAAAATTTACCACCTTTACATATTTGATGGAAAACACATGTGATGGTGGTAAATTTCACCGCCATTACATATTAAACTTAAAAACGATGCAATAGTGGCGAAAAATGCCGTCATTGCATTAAACAAGAACAAGTCATAAATAATATGTAGGAGTGGCATTTTCCGCCGCTCTTGCATATCAAGAGTCAAAAAATTTACCAACTCCTAAAAATAACCAAAATGACATTTTTACTAGTTTACGGCTTTAAATGATCCTCGCGAATATCAAGAAATCAATTCAAGGGAATGTTGCAGACGAGTTTAGAATGTAAAATGACTCCGCACGAGAACAAGGGAATCTTTTCTCGATTTGCGATCTTAGAGTGTAGATTCACGAAACAGACAAGTTTTGTGGGGTTGTCTACAAAAATGAGTGTAGCTGATTTTGAGAACAACAGCTGGCTCTAACTGGGGAAATTCCTTCGATCAAACTTTGAAATGATCGGAGGGATTAGAATCCAGTCTTTAAGTGCCTTCATCCATGCCATTGGGCTATAGAGTCAAGATAAAAAGAAAAAGACACAAAAGACTAAATGAAAACACAAATAAAAACACAAAACTATACAAATGTACAATTTTTAACTCATCTGATACTTCAAGAATTGAAGTGCTTCAGATGTTGTCCACTATGAGGCAATGAGAATGGTGTCCCATCCTGATACTCTAGCAAGAAACTGTTTTCACCACAGAATTGATGAAATGGTGAATGGACCTCTCCATAAGGAATCAAATTTCCCATGCATCCCTTTTGGTTCTCTCCTCTTGTCCCACAACAAGACTTGATCTCCAACCTGAAACTCACGAGCCTTTGTCTTCTTGTCGAAGAGTTTCTTTACTTGATTTTGGTGTTCAGCAATACGGTCCACCACCATAGTGCGCTGCTCCTCAAGTTCAGTCAAATACATGATCCTTTTATCAATAGAACTATCAAAAGTTCTATCTTCTAATGCCTTTACCAACTTCAATGCTGGCAATTCCAAGGTAATCGGTATCTCTACATTCAGACCATATAGAAGCTGAAATGGCGACATGCCTATCACCCTTTTGGGGGTAATTCTATCTTCCCATAAAGCATCAAACAACGCCTTATGCCAAGTTCTCTGATTCTCATCTACTAGTTTCCTGATGATAGTGACCAGATTCGTATTGCTTGATTCTGCTTGACCATTCCCTTGCGGATAATAGTCTGAAGAATGGGAAAGAATGATCCCATGCTCATAGCAAAATTCAGTGATCTCATGAGAGGAAAAGCAAGTAGCATTGTCTGCTACAATCTTGTTTGGAACTCCAAACCTAGAAATAATGTTCTCTTTAAGAAAACTGCATACCACCTCTGAAGTAGCATGCTTGACTGGAATAGCTTCCACCCATTTGGTAAAATAGTCTGTTGCAGTGAGAACATAGTTATGTCCTGCACTTGATGATGGATTCACTACACTAATGAAGTCAATACCCCATTGCTGAAAAGGCTCCTCAATCACCACTGGTTTTAGAGGTAAGGCTGCCAATTTTGGTTTCCCAACAAACTGTTGGCATAACTCACACCTACGTACCCAATTGTACGCATCTTGGAATAGTGTGGGCCAATAGTACCGAGCTCGTAGAATCTTGTGAGCTGTTACAGGTGCTGAAAAATGTCCTCCATAAGCCAAATTGTGGAAAGACTCCAAAAGTCTTCTTTGTTGCGCTTTATCCACGCAACGGAGAAATACCCCGTCAAGACTTCTCTTGTACAAACCATTGTCCCAAAGGACGTAGTTAGCAGCTTTTAACTTGACAGTTCTCTTTTCCTTATAAGACAAGTGAGAAGGGCACTCACCATAGGTAAGGAAATGAGCGATATTGGAATACCACTCATCAGTTGAAGTAACAAAAAGAATAGTTGGCATGTCCACAACTTCCTCTTCTTCGTCCCCTGTCTCTTTTGGAACATTATCTGCGATCAATTAACACAAACCTTTACCATGCACAAGCTTGGTAGGCTTGATATCCAGATCAAATTCTTGGATCTTAGCGATCCAATTACCTCTCTTTATTTCGAACTCCTGTTGAGTTAGGATAGATTTGACTGTTGTATCAGGCACCATGACAACAGTGTGTGAGTTTAGAATATAGAACCTGAAATTCTTAACCGCTTTGACTACGGCATAGGCATGCTTCTCCATATTCGAATACTTCAATTCATGAGCTTTGAGAGGACAACTCATAAATGATATGGGGGATTCAACGCCTTCTTCATTCTGCTGAACCAGAATAGCTGAAAGTGTGTGTTCTGAAGCGTAGCTATAGACTACGAAATCCTTAGTGTAGTCAGGACAAACAAGAACTGGAGCATGAGCAATAGCTCTCTTGATATCCTCGAACGCTTCCTTACCTTCCGCAGTCCAATGGAAAGTGGCCTTGCCCTTCATCATATTAACAATGTGATGGGTTTTTTCTGCAAACTCAAGAATGAACCTTCGCAGAAAATTCACCTTTCCAAAGAAAGAGTGAACAGCAGTATTACTTGCGGGCAAAGTGAGACTTTGAATAGATTTAACTCTCTCTGAGTCAATCTTAGTACCTTCCCGGGATACAAAGTGTCTGAGAAGCTTGCCTTCCATCACCCCAAAAACTGACTTCTTGGGATTGAGGGAAATACCATTTTGCTGACAACGCTCCAGCACTTGTCGCAAATAATGCGCATGATCCTGACGGTTTTTGGAGAAAACAGTCAAGTCATCGAGATATACCATGATGAACTTACCCATCTCATCTCTGAAAGCAAGATCCATCGCTCTCTGAAATGTTGCGCCAGCATTGATCAGACGAAAAGGCATTCTGCGATATGCAAATGTGCCCCATGGTGTGGTGAAGGCAGTTTTGAACTTATCAGCTTCATTGACTTCCACTTGGTTATATCCTGAAAAACCATCTAACATAGATAGCATTTCTGAACCAGTCACTGTTTGCAATACTTGGTCCATAATGGGCAAAGGGTAGTTATCTTTTAAGGAAGACTAGTTGAGATTCCTGAAATCAACACAGATACGGATTTCTCCGTTCTTCTTCCTTACAGGTACTATGTTTGCAATCCATGTGGAATGATGAATTGGAAAAATTATCCTAGCATTCAGCATCTTCTGAATTTCAGAAAGAATCGTACCTGATATCTTTGGATTGTATTGCCTCTGCTTCTGTTTGTGAGGCAACGATCCAGCTTTGAGGGGAATTTCGTGTTGAACCTCCTTAGGCCTAAAAGACTTCAGGTCATCATAGGAGTAAGCCAAAACATCAATGTAATGGTAGAGGAGGGTAATGAATTTGAATCTTTCATCAGCAGTGCAACATTTTCCAATGTTGACCATCTTAGGATCTGCTTCCGTACCCAAATTAACCTGCTCAAATTCCATAGAGGAACTTGAATCCTGTTGTTGTTGCCGCTGCTTGATATACCTGTCATGTTTATCAAAGAGTTTCTCAAGGGAAACCAAACCTTTTGGGATTTTATTTCCTTTCAATTGTAGAAATTCTTCACCGGTTTGTGAATCTATCTCTGAAACATATTCACGCAGTGGCGATTCACTTCCTTCAAAGTAAAGCTCATCAAAACTATCCATCTTTTCTAGGAAAGCAATGATTTGGTTATCACCATTGAATACCTGCCAATGGTTAGTGTTATCAAGTACACTTGGTCGAAAGACCAGCTCAATAGTGTACTTGTTTCCTTTGAAATCCTTGTGTGGCACCATGAGAGTGGCAGAAACAGCCAATGAATCTGCACGGTCATTGAACTCTCTTGGCACTGCTGAAATATTGAAAGCATCAAAACCTTCAATGCAATCTCATATGCGATTGTGATAGTGTCTCAGTCTTTCATTTTTAGTTTGGTACAAATTTCTTACTTGAGAAACCAACTTGGCATCCCCTTGAGCATGAAGGATTTTAACACCTCTGGCAAGCGCAGCTTCCAATCCAAGCAACAAGGACTCGTATTCGGTGATGTTATTGGTATTGTCAAATTGTAACTTGTATGAAAAAGGTAAAATATCACCTTGTGGTGATATCAAGACCACTCCGGCTCCAGAACCGGTAGAAGAATAGCTGCCATCAAATTCTAAAATCCAGACTCCATCAGAATTTGATTTCTTGGACTTTCTTTGGTCAGAAGATTCCTCTTCGTCAGTGAGGGAAGAGTCTGGTATTGCTATACCCTCACCTGAACTTTCATCTAAAAACTCTTCTAAGTTTCCATCTGACATATCAGAGCTATCACCCGATATACTCTCATCTGATGAATTGGAACAATCTTCAGTAGACAGAAAATAGTTACCCATTCCCGAGGACTCAAACAAAATTTGAGCTTTGGGGTTTGATGTTTGAGTAACAATGTATTTTGCCTCCTTCTCAAGAAGCAGCTTCTGCATGACACCTTTAACAGGTATCCTAGCTTCAGACAAATCCATGTTCAACTCCCCACCGACATCCTTGCAAAAATTACGTCCAAGAAGAATGCCGTATGAAGCTGGAACATCAGCTACCAAGACTGTCATCTTGATTCTCTTATCTGGAAAAGCTGCAAATGCAAATTGGGCGTCTTTGATTTGACCCAAAAGTGGAACTTGCTTATTCTCCATAGAGAAACACCTCCCAAAAGTTTTGGTTAAGGTGAGGCCAAGGGCATCTGCTACCTTAGCAGGCATAACATTGTCCGAGGCTCCAGAATCTATTACGCAATTGCTCAATTTATGACCATTTACTAATAGGGAAACATAGAAAGGTTCAATTTTTCCAGAGGCTTCAGGGGGAGTAGTGACAAGATTATTTTGGGTAGGTTGACTTTTGGAGGAGTCATGAGTAGCTTTGGGAAACTCTTGTCCTGCAGGGACGGCCTTATTTTTGACATATTTGGCTAATCTATCAAATTGTTCAGGATTAGCCTGTAAATATTCAACTTTAGACATTTGTATCTTAGTTCTCCTAGCATGGTCTATTATATCAAATTGCTGAAAAGAATTAGATACAGAGGAAGAAAAACCATCACTTTGATTTTTGGTAGAGACAGCACTAGTCTGAGGAGTAGAAGTGGAAGGTACAAATTCATTAGAGGCACTTACTTGTTTATTAATCACCGGGTCTTTTGATTGGAAAGGTAGCGGAGTCCCTCGTTTAGCGATTGAAATTGCCGGTTGAGATTCTTCTCTTGCCTTCCCTTTATCAGCTTGAAGAGTTGACTGATTTTGAGACCTAGTGAAAACAGCATATGCTCCTTCACAAACTTCTCCTTTTTCAGCTTCATCCTAATAGTTCAGAAAACTGATGGTAGAGTCGCCAGCTAACTCTTCTTCTCCTTCTGTGAAGAGATTAGGACCATTTTCGTAATCCAACTCAGGTTGGAAAGAAAGTTCATTTTCAGCTTCATAGTAGCCAACAACAGAGTTGACCGGCGCTGCTTCGATGGCAAGCTTCCCCTGTGTAGGCGGAAGACGGTTGTGTTGTCCTTGATTCCTACCAGCATTGCCTTGATATGAATTATTTGGAAATGTCCTCCTTGGTATATCTCGGTAAGAAGGAGGCGTAGACATACCTTGGGACATTTGTCTCTTCAGAGCTAGCAATTCATTTGCTAGCTTTTGCACAATGGGATCCGTGGTGCTTGTGGAAGCGTTCTCAGTAGAAGAGGAGCTTTTATTTCTATTAGTATCCCTTCTTATCTTACCCGCAAGGATAAGATCATCTTCTACTTCAGTTGCCAGAATCTGAGCTGCAGCAAGATCAGTAGGAGCAGCTCGCCTCAATAGGAAACTCACCTTCAGAAGTTGTGTGTTGATAAAGAAACATTTAAGGTTCTCCGCTATGGGCTCAGCGGTGGTAGGAATCCTGTTTCTCAATTTGTTGAACTTAGCGATGAAATCTCGTATTGGTTCATGAGGTTCCTTTTTCATCTATGTCAGTTGTGCCAATAATGCATGAGCATCTTCCACTGGTTTAAACCTAGCTTCGAACTTGGTTTTGAGAGTAGCCCAGCTTGTTATGGTATGAGCTCGAAGGTGGTAAAACCAGTCTGCAGCAGCGCCTTGTAGTGTTTCTACAAAGAGTCGCACAGCCACATCTTCGTGCTCGACACCTATCACACCATAGGCTATACAGAAAGCCGCAATGTACTCATCAGGATGAACTTTCCCGTTACCATAGAATTTGGGGAAATTCTTTCTTGAACTACGAGGTAGTTCATGCAATGGTGGGGTCAAATTTAGAGGACCAAAGGTATTACCCCAAGGGCCTTGGGCTGCCATGACGCGTTGATTGAAAGGTGGTATAACAAACCTTGGTGGTGTATGAACAGTCAAAACTCTATTGGCACTGGCAATAGAAACTCCACCTAGTATTGGAGACCTGGTGTTTGTAGGGGGAAAACTCCTGGTGCACCGAAGATGAGGTCATGGAGTTAAGAATCCAAAATTATTCTGCTACATCAATTCAAATGCAGGATCAATAATACCCTGAGCCCTCTTACTTCTAGTGTACCAGGAATCTGCCAGAATGTATTATGCTAAACACAATTTTGCAAGAAAATGGAAAAGAACTGAAAATGCTTCAACTCGGAGCGTGAGGCTTCAAGTTGTGTGTTCCTTCCCCAGTAGAGTCACCAAAAAATTGTTGGGTGAATATTTTGTTGTTAACTCGCTAACGGCAAAATGGGTATATCAGCCACAGCTATGATGAGACAAAGTCTCTCCTCTCAGCAAGGGGAGGTTCCCTCTAATTACTTGACTTTTGCAAACCAAACAACTTATAAAATTTATGTACACTAAAAACTATGTTTGTGGTGGTTGCATCTCATCTCATTCTCTTTTTTCAGAATAGATGTTTATATTTCAAACTTTTGATAGAAGACTTATAAATTATTACAAAATCACAGAAACACAAAGTTTTCTGTTACCTCACTTACTACTTGTAAACGAAACTATTTGAAGCAGAATGCAGCCCAAAGTCTTCACTCCTCTTCAAGATGATAAAAGTAAATCGAATATAACAACTTGCAGCACAAAGTCTCCAAACTATTGTATTCTCACAAACATAAACATATAACCCACAACTGATTTGATAACACAAAGTTTATCAGAATCAAATTAAGAGTGCTCTTCAATCACTTGAAACAAACTCCACGCTTCAATTATTATCAAATAAGATTATGATAGCAAGACGTAAGAACAAAACTATCACAACACAAATAATCCCAAGACAAAGATTGGAATTGAACTTGCTTTCTTGTATTGATAAGTAATTGAATATTGATTTTCACAAAAAGCACAAAGTCTTGATTTGCTTCTCAATTCGCTAGAGTTTTCTTGCAATAGAAAAAAGATAATCTTTACAAAAGAGGTCCCCTTCATTTATAGGGAAAGACCTTGAGAAAATCTAGGAAATCTACAACTACTTTGACTTATTCAACAAGAGAGTCCTATTTGACTTATGACTTCTCTTGTTTCACATGTAATTACATTTTGGAAAATTACATGTGTAGATGTCCAAAACAAAATTCCATTTACATAAAATCTAAGAAAAACAAGCTAAGGCACTAGCTTCCTCCATCTTTTTTCCTCAGGAAGTTCTGATACATGGTTTGAACAACTGACATCTCGCATGCATCTGGTTTCGTTGTGTTTTCAAAGATGGTACGAGCTCAGAGAATGGAATCTTTCACCACCTTTACTGCCTTTTCATGCTTGTCTAAATTATCCTTCAGATTCTCCAGAGTCGAATGTTGATCATACAGGTTATCCATTGAGAGCATTGAGGGAGCTTCTTCTTCAAATTTATTTTGTACCATTTCTTCAAAAGAACTTATCATTTCCTGTGCTGTAAGGAAACTGTGATCTTCCCTTGTCATGGTGCAAGGAAGTTCTTCTAGCTGGTGTAGGAGTGTGACATCACTATCTTCGCTGGCTTCTCGAGCTTGGCACAGATCTTCAAGTAGACTCTTTATTATGAAAATACGATGAGTTAGAGTCTCCTTGGTCTTGAGATATGATTCCCTATTCGTGACGACCCCAATGGTGATTAGATTCTTAATCTTGATCTTTTTCATATCTATCCACTCTTCTAGGCTCTCTTCTTGATCTTGCAGCTCTTGTGAAAGTAGATCTACCAGATTGTCCAGCTCAACTTTGGCTTTGTCCATTTTCTCCTTTCTTTCCACAGCAGTTTTTAACAGAACTCATCCTTGAGCCAACAACCGCTCCACTACATCCCCCACTATCTTGCCTCTAGCTTGGGCTTTTTCAACCTTCTGTATCAGGGGATCTTCCACTGTCACTATAGTTGCTCTACTTTTGCTTTGTATTGCTTCTTCTCCCTCTTGGCTTCATCATACTTTTCAAGTAGGGTACTGGCAGTGGTCTGGAAATCTGCTTTGACACCCTCATGAGTCACTTTACCAAGCTCAACCCTTGAGATGACATAACTACTCATGTCAAAAGTATTAACTGTGGCATCTTTAGGAGGTTTGGCAATTTCAGCATATCTGATTCCCTTTTTAGTGACCAGCCTAGAAACAGTCTTAGGCTTCTTCTTCTGGTTCTTTGCTTTCACGGGCAACAACTTTTCAATGTCAATCTCATCAAGTGAGATGGCTTGCTTCTTCCTCTTTGGAGTATAGGCAGATAGCCATGGAGGAAGTATAGATGCATCTACAGTTGGAGGGGGATCCACTACTTGCTTGGCTGTATCTATATTCGTGCCAGTGATAGTGATAATTGGACTTGTGTTGGTAAACACAACACCTGTATCAACAACCTTTTGTGAAGCATCCAGAAGGTTCTCTAAGACAGTTTGTTCCCCAATATCAAAAGAAGGGGAAGATAAGCTTGGAATGGAACCAAAAGAATCAAAAATAGTTCCAAAGCTAGGTTTCAGGGACAGAGGAGTATTGTATGAAGAAACAACAAAAATTGGAGAAAGAAGAACATTTGAAATTGCTGGCAAACCATTAGAAAATGGAACATGAGGAGGAGGTGTAAGAATTTGTGTCTTGGAAGGAAGGTCTTTCACAGGAGTCTGAGGGGAACCATCAAGTCGCTCTACCTTTGTATCTTCATCTTCACCTTGTTCAACTTCATCAGATACCTTTGTCTTAGACCTTTGAACATTTTGTTCTTCAGTCTCAACATCTTCAATTTCCATCTGATCATCATTGGTGTCTTCAACATCTGACTTAGTGGCATCAGAAGCCTCTGTGGTTTCCTTCTTCTTTCCTCCCTTGGATACAAATTTGATCTTTGGTTTGTGTACCTTGGAGGAGGAAGGAGTGTCACTCCTGTTCTTAGTTCAGTTTTCCACCTTCTTACCTGTTTGCTCCTGTGTTCCCTCTTCGGACCCTGTAAGGAACTCTTTCAACTTAATTCCCTTACTTTCCAACCACAGATTGGTGTTTGCCAATATTGGTTGGAATCTTTTCCTAATGGATGTCTCCTCTTTGACTGACAATTTCACCTCTGGAAGAGGTGAAGCCTCAACATTCTCTGCCTCATATTTGTGATCTAGGACATCTCCATCATCCTCCATTCCATCTGGAATATCAGCTAGTCCTAGTTCTTCAATTTGGCTTAAATGAAGTCTGCAAAAATCCAATTTTCTGATCTCATTTTGAGTCCTGAGATCTGCCCATACATCTTCGACCATTGGCTCATGAAAATTTGACTTCCTCTTGATTTTATCTTGAACCCTTCTGAAGTCAAAATGATTTCTTTTCTTGTAGGTCTTCATAGTGACCAATTGCAACTCGGAGTTAATTATCTTTGCTTTGTTGGCAGACTGAACTGAGTACCTCCCAATTTCAATGGGAAACTTTATCCCTGACCTCTTAAGTTCCATCTGTTTGTTGTGTACCATAATCAATTGTCTACAAAGCTCCATAAGAACAATGGGATCACTGGGATACCGTGGCAGTATGTAAGGGTAACCAGGATAGTATCCTACTCAAAGATATGTGAAGGTGGGAAATTGCAAGAACAAGCAACCAAAAGAATTTACAACCTGCCATGCTTCATCAGAAACTCTTTTTTGAACCAATTCACCATCCCACAAGCACATGAAAACTAAGAAGAATGCATCATTGACTCTTCTAAAATGATGAATTGACCCCTTCAGAGTGATTTGGGGGTAGTATTCATACACTAGGACCAATCTCCTGTCCCCTACTTGGGTTAAACCTGGAAAGTTCCTCATGCTTGCAACACCATAGACAAGATAAGAGGTCATGTAAAATTTGAAGGTAGTATTGACTCTTACCAGTTGCTCATGCAAAGCATTGCTGATCTGTTCACCCCAGAATATCTTCTGGTTACCCCGTAGAATCACCTTGATGTAAGTGTACATCCAGTCTTGGAATTTGGAAGCAGAAGGGAGTCCTCTGATACGACTCAAGAGAGTAATCAAATCACACACTTCCTCCGCAAAATCACTCCTGTGAAGGTCTTTTGGCCATCTGGTCAAAGTTGCCCTAGGAATCTTTAACCATTTGCTGTTTATGTGCCTCCTAGCAGATTCCAAGTCATTGTCATAGTCTTGTTGACCCTGAGCAAAATCAATCTGCCCGACATTTTCAATTGGTGGACACATGAAGATTTTGTCCATGAATTCTGCATCCAATCTCATGATAACATTTCCCTGTGAATCCGTCACAGCTCTAGTGTCTCTATTGTAGTGGCTGGCCACTTGTAGAACAAATTCAAGATTATGTGCACTGACTGGAAATGATGCAACCAAATGAATACTGTTGTCAATGATTTTCTGCATATGCTTGGAGGGATTTTCTTGTTTAGTTCTATCTATGAACTCGGCCATGTCTACGTGCCCAATTTCTGTGTCTCTGATTTCATCAACGTTTGACTGCACTGTCATTACCAGAAAGACACCCTGGTACTTGTACTTCATGGCTCTGGACTTTGACGAGATGATTCTGACATGAGCTCTGGAATGAACTATGAACTTGAACACCACGAACGCTGATTGAGAACTGCAAAAGGCCATGATCTCGCAGTTAGGGGAAAAATTGGATAAACTGGGTCAACTGCATTTTGACGATCATGGATAGGAAAGCATGCATTTAAAGGGCTTGAGTGTGCAAATCAAGGTGAAGGCGAAAGCAAGCTTTTGGTTTTGAAAAATGAATTTTCTAGTGTTAGGGAAAAATCAAGAAAATGTGCTTGGGCGGGTGATTTGGCCGCCATTGCAGGTTGGGAGAGACTTGAGGTGTAAAGGCGGCGGAAAACGCCGCTTCTACATGTATTTTGGAAGTTTTTATAAACATGTTCGAGCGGTGTTTATGACCGCTATTACATATGACTTAGCGAAAACCTCAATTGTTCGGGTGGGTATATCGGCCGCTCCGGTAGGGAAGTGATAATGGGTTTTGGTGTAGGAGTGGTTGTATCGGCCGCTATTGCATTTGAACCAAAACTTGAGGTTGAACACTTGAGCGGCGATTCCCACCGACACCACATGTGAGTGACTAGTTTTTGTAGTGTTTGGGTGGCGACAAACGCCGCTATTACATAGGGTTTTTTGCAGTCTTCAGTGTAAGGATGGAAAAATCTGCCGTTATTGCACATAATGGGAGTTGCGGGGTTTGGAAGGTTTAAGTGGTGAATTTGGCCGTTGTTGCACATTTCGAAGGCAAGGTTGGTAGTCGGGAAACATCGCCAACGTTGCACCATGGTTTATGGCAAGGGTTGTGGATCTAAGCGGTAAAAACCTAGGGGCTTGTCAAAACGAAAACCTAGGGCATCTCTGATGTATGGGATGGAAACAAACAAAAAACATACAAGTGGACCTTACACAACAAAAACGTAACAAAAATTCTAAAACAAAAATCTAAATGATATACATCGCAAATAGTGAGGAAGGGGAGTGAGAATAAAAGAGAAACTTACCCACCTAAAGCTTGAAACCCTAGGTTCGATGCCGATGGACTAGGTCGATCCCTTCAACGACGCGATCAAACAATGTTGGATGAGTCTGGAGAATAGCTCGGGGGAGAGAATGAAATGGCAAAATAAGCCATCAAAACATATTAAATCACTTGAACACAAGTGTTAAGTGAGTGGCACGAGTGGCCATTAATGGCACTTAGTGATCAAGATTCCGAAGATCTCGTTCGAGCAGAGGTTTCGGCTGCCACGGTACCAAAATCAACAAATATGTGATGGTGGCGAAATTTACCGCCTTTACATATTTGATGGAAAACACATGTGATGGCGGTAAATTTTGCCGCCATTACATATTAAACTTAAAAATGATGCAATAGTGGCGAAAAATGCCGTCATTGCATTAAACAAGAACAAGTCAAAAATAATATGTAGGAACGGCATTTTCCGCTGCTCTTGCATATCAAGAGTCAAAAAATTTACCAACTCCTAAAAATAACCAAAATGACATTTTTACTAGTTTACGGCTTTAAATGATCCTCGCGAATATCAAGAAATCAATTCAAGGGAATGTTGCAGACGAGTTTAGAATGTCAAATGACTCTGCACGAGAACAAGGAAATCTTTTCTCAATTTGCGAGCTTAGAGAGTAGATTCACGAAACGGACAAGTTTCGTGGGGTTGTCTACAAAAATGAGCGTAGCTAATTTTGAGAACAACACGGATGTAGTAAAAATCAAAATAAAGATGTATCCTCTAGTGAAAACCTCCATGAGGCACTCGAGGATGAGAGAATGGACCTCCCCAAAGTCCTTGAGTTATATCAAGAAAGGTCTCCAATCCTAGTAGAAGCATCACATGAAATGAACCTTGGAATAGAAGAAGCACACAAGATCACATTCTGAGAAGAATCCCTTACAACAATAAAACAAGAGGCCTTCTTGGCCTTCTTTAAACAAAGGATTCATAACTTTACATGGACATATGCTGATATGCCAGGGTTGGACCCTACACTAGTTGTCCGTCATCTTGCTGTACATCCTGATGCAAAATTGGTAAACAAAAACTCAAAAAAATGAATCCACAAGTGGCACTCCTCGTCAAAGTAGAACTCAAGAAGCTCCTAGATTTTGGGTTCATTAGAGCTATCAACTACCCTGAATGGGTGTCAAATATTGTACTGGTAGCCAAATTCACTAGGGGCATCCATGTGTGCACCAATTTTAGAGATCTCAAAAAGGCATTTTTGAAATATGACTTTCTGCTACCCAACATAGATATCATTATTGATCTCACCGGCAGACATGAAATGTTGTCCATCATGGATGGATTTTTTGGCTATAATCAAATCAGGATAGCAGAAGACCAACATAAAACAACATTCATATGTCCATGGGGAACTTACTACTGGGTTTTGATGCCCTTTGGGTTGAAAAATGTAGGAGCCACATATCAGAGAGCCATGACTGTCATCTTCCATGACCTTTTCCACAACATAATGGAAGACTATGTAGATGACTTGCTGGGAAAATCCAATACTAGAGAAGATCATTTGAATGTGTTGGTAAAAATCTTCGACAAATTAGAACAATACAAGGTGAGGCTCAATCCCCAGAAATGTGTCTTTGGAGTCACCTCTGGAAAACTCCTAGGGTACATTGTATCAAGAAGAGGTATTGAAGTTGACCCCGCTAAGGTTAAGGCTAT
Organism: Cunninghamia lanceolata; assembly: GCA_027924645.1. Taxonomy (NCBI): domain Eukaryota; kingdom Viridiplantae; phylum Streptophyta; class Pinopsida; order Cupressales; family Cupressaceae; genus Cunninghamia; species Cunninghamia lanceolata. The sequence goes on along the minus strand of BSBN01001038.1, from coordinate 5,884,233 downwards.
AGTGGAGATGCCTCCACCCAAAACACTCAAACAACTCCGTAGCCTTCAAGGGAAGCTTTAGTCTATCTGTTGCTTCATAGCACAACTTGCAGATAAGTGTCAACCTTTTCAACATCTTCTCTGAAAGAATGCAACAATTGTATGGGATGAGAATTTTTAGAAGGCCTTTGAACAACTAAAAGAATATCTTGCCATGCCACCCATCCTTATTCCACCAAAGCAAGGACAACCCCTCCTATACATCTTGACAACATAAACAAAAATAAGGGCCATGCTAGTACAACATGACGAACAAGGAAAAGAGAGATTCATATACTATATCAGCCGCACTTTGGTGACCTATGAGCTGAATTATACTCCTATTGAATGAGCCAAAATTGATCCACTAAAATATCTATTGACTAGAATAGCTCTCACTGGATGAATGGCTAAGTGGGTTATGATCCTAAGTGAGTTTGACATTGAGTACATAGAGTGAAAGGCTATCAAAGGACAAGAAATTGTTGATCAATTAGTTGATGCACTCATCCCAACAAAACAACCATTGCTTTTAGAATTCTTGGATGAGTCCATACTCACAATGGTACCAATAGCGCATACATGGAAAATATATTTTGATGGATCCTACACACATTGTGGCTCGGGGGTAGGCATCTTGTTTGTTACCCCTCAAGGAGACACTATTCCAAGATCCTACAAAATAACATTTCCATGCACAAACAATGTAGCAGAATATGAGGCCCTCATCACAGGACTTCGCATGGCCATCCAATAAAAAATTGAAAAGATCACAGTTTATGGTGACTCCTAACTAGTTATCAGATAAGTCAACAATGAATACAAAACAAATGATGATAAGATCCTACCATATAAAAGAATGGTTGAGGATTTCAAAGACTATTTTCATGAAATCCATTTTGAACAAGTACCAATGTTGAATAATAAAGCAGCAGATGCCATGGCTACCATAGGGTCTTTGGTTGACATGAAGAAAGATAGTTAAAGGTGTGAGTTCTTGATAGAAGAGCTTCCGATGTCAGCCTACAATGTTCCACAATCCGAGTTAATGTACAATATTGTTGGTCCCTTATCCCTATGGTACGTAAATAATTATCACTACCTCCACGATAACATCATTCCACCTAACCTAACATCCACACAAAGTTGAACCTTCATCCATTGAGCCTCTTGCTTCACCATCATAGGTGACACCCTTTACCACAAAAGTCTTGATGGTACTCTTCTACGATGCCTTGATTCTAGGAAAGTTGAAATGGCTTTACAAGAGGTACACAAGGGTATTTGTGGGGCACATTCTAGTGGACCTACTCTAGCAAAGAAGATTCTAAGGATAGGATACTGATGGCCCACCATGCAATAGGACACCCATCAGTTTGTGAAGAAGTGCCTCTCGTGTTAGCAACATGGGGATCTCATCCATGCACCATCACATGAATTGCAGCCGATCACGACCCCTTGGCCCTTTTCACAATGGAGGCTCAACCTTGTAGGCAAAATTCACTCACCATCATCAAATGGACATAAGTTCATAATCACCGCTACCGAGTATTTCACTAAGTGGGTAGAAGCCATTCCACTCACTTTCACCACCAGAATCCAAATAGCTAAATTTATCCTCCATTACATAATATGCTACTATGGCATTCCCCTTTCCATCATCACCGATAATGAGAAACCATTCAAGAACCAAGATGTTCAGACTCTTTGTGAAAAATTCCACATCCAACATCACTCAAGGTAACGATCAAGTTGAAGCTTCTAATAAAACCATCTTATGCATCTTGAAAAAGATAGTTAATGAAGCTGGCCGTGACTGGCACCTCCAACTCAATCCTGCCCTTTGGACCTATAGCACATCCATTTGTACCCCTATAGGAGCCACTCCATACTCTTTGGTATTTGGTTATGAAGCCATCCTGCCAATCAAGGTCAAGCTCCCCTCTCTCAAAATCTCATTGTAGAACATCATTACTGAGGAGGAGTATTGAGTTGAAAGACTAAATGAGCTAGAACTTCTAGATGAGAAGCACTTGAATGCTCTAAATCATCTATAGACCTATCAAAATCACCTACGCAGAAGCTATAATAAGATCAAGAACCATAGGTTTGAGATAGGTGACTTAGTCCTTATGGAAAATCAGAGGAACCTATAAGAGTGCCACAAGAAGGGTAAATTTGAGCTTAATTGGTTGGTACCCTATGTCATCACAGCTAGCTATGGATCAGGAGATTATCAACTTGCAACACTTGAGGGGAAGCATTTGGATGAGCCTATGAACATCATACACCTAAAAAAATTCTATGCCTAACCCATCAAGTATCCCAAGTCAAAAAAATACAAAAAAATCAAAAAACCAAAAAATCCAAAAAAAATAAAAAAATCAAGAAGAATCTGAGTGCAATAAAGTCGTCCAAATGTGAAAATCACTTCGATGATGCCTTGGATAAGTACCATGGTGAAAACTTGTCTTAGGTGCCATGTTTAGTGGTTGGTTCTACCATCTAATAAGTCCTCATATTCATCCATATCACCTCCATCCCATGGCTTGGAATCATAAACAATCAACATTACCCATTCCACCCCTTCATCACCCACCCGAGGAAGATTCCTGGAAAGAGGATCCTTGTATGCCCTCCTTGTACAACATAAATTTTAAAAAATCCAAAACATCACAAAATCACCAAAATCCAAAAAAAATAGAAAACCACAAAAAACCAAAAACATTAGAAAATCCAAAAAACCCCCAAAAACCAAAAAAAATTATAAAATACAAAAAATGACCATCCAACACATCATCATTCCATCATCCAACCAACCCTAAACCATCTCTACATCATCACTACAAACTAGAACTACATATTCATCACCACCTGCATCTTGATGGGCCTTGATCCCATGGAAATAGGGTATGTAGGTAGTTTGGAATACGAAGGAAGTATCTAGTACACAGGTACATAAGATGCACCCATCCAACCCATTTGGATGGTCCCTATTCCCTAAGCTTACTAAATCCAAGGGCAATACACTTGCTAAGCATACTTCCAAAACCATCATATCTCACACAAAAATCATCAATCAATAAAATAACTACAATCATAACACATGGCCTACTATCCATTTGCCCATCTTTCAAATTTTATCCTAATCATCCTAGCAATTCTTGTCTTAATAGATATATCATTCCTACAATAGGCAAAATCCATCATCCTATCAAATCAACACTTATCTTGGCAAGAGATACAATAGCTGTTTGTATGGTTTGTTGGTCTTTTTGATTATTGATTTTTATCTTTTGTCTCATTCTAAGGATCACTCCAAAGCTACCTTGATTTCACTATATCATGGTATGTGGTGAAAAACACCTGGAATGGGGCATGATCATTATTTTTGTATGTTGTGTTGGTGGGTTGGTTTCATTACTCTAAGTTTAGTATTCATATCTTGTGAAATGTAGGCTCAGTTCTAGCATATTGTTTTCCTTTTGAATCTAAGGTTACTTATAGCTTTTGTGTACTAAGGTCTTATGCTATGAGTCCCCTTCTCTCATTTCCTAGACAAGATTGTACTACCTTGGGCATGCATGGGATCATCCTATTGTTTGTGGGTGTAGTCCACGCAAAGACGAATATCTATCATCACCTTGGTCTTTCATATACCTTGGTGAAAATATCTCCTTTTGCTATAATAAATCTAGGATTACTCTCAAAAATATCAACACAATATCCCATCCCAACCCATCACCCTTAATCTACCCTCATCCCCCATTCACCTTGGCTTTGCATTTAATAAGGATAAAGACATAACCAATCCCATCCCCTAATCACTTAATCCCATCCCACAACCACCCTAACCAACCTAACAAACTCCTCCCTCATATCCCACAAACGACCCCATCCAAATTTCAACCAACTCAAAAAAAACCCCTCTAACAATGTGGCATCTAGTGACTTAGTATTCAACCTATCCAAACCTATTCCCCAACCTATCCTGATCATCCCCCAACCTAGCCCAACCATCTCCCAAACCTCCCAACCCCATCTCTGATGGTTCTAAGCATTACAATGTATCATGACAAACAACCATCATCCTGCATACACAACATCATCATTACCATATCATTGCATTTATCATTACCATATCATTGCATTACCATCCCAATAATCAATAACCATAATCATTAAATTACATTATCTATCTACCATAGCATTCATCCATACATAATATATGTTTATTAATCTAAGCATATATTTCCATTTCCATTGCATTTATCCATACATAATATATGTTTATTAATCTAAGCATATATTTCATTTCCATCTCATAAAATCATATGCATATAATCCACATAAACCATAAATCATAACAATGCATCCATAACATCCATAATATCCATAATCATCATCATAAATCATCATAACATACATCATAAATCATCACATCCATAAACCATAAAACATCCATATGCATAACATCCATAAACATCATCATAATCCATAAAACCATAATCATAAATGCATAACACATCATAGATCGCCGCCAAAATCATCATATATATATCGCTCAAAATCAAATGTCATGTACAAAAAAATATGTACCATGAGGGATTAAAGTACATCAAAATACATTAACCCCTATATATGCATGCAAATATACACATCAACCATGGGTAGATGAACCCCTAGCAGAGTCTATAGGAGAGTTGGGTCCGCTGAGGAGGTGACCACATGGGAGCCTGTCGCTGCTGAGGTGGTGGCTGCTAAACCAATCTCTGAGAGTGGCCCAATCGGTGAGATCCTGAAGCCCCAGATTGGTTGTGCTGGTTATAACTAGGCACTCTTTGCCCCTCGAGAATGTCCATCTGATAAGTACCATAGTAATACTCGGCATGAGCCCTCTGATCTACCAACTACTATTGCATCTTTAATAGTTGCTACTAAGTTGCTGAATAGTCTCCCCACATTTGGGCCATGTTGGTGCTAGCTATGACACCCTACATCTATGAGATCTATTGTTGCATCTGCGCTACCTGTGCCTCAGCCTGTGTGGCCCTGATCTCCACCCTCTACAACCTAGCCTCTATCCCCTACCATATCACTATCTCCACATCCCTCTTAGCGGTAACCTATGCTATCTATGCCTGCATCTAGCTCTAGAGGTGGCCTATCTGTGCTTGTAGAATCTAGATTTGCAGATCTCCATCCCCACCACTCACCCCATCCAATAGGACTTGTACACCATGAAACCTCTACACCTGTATAAGAGTGTTGTCTTACTCTGCTATCACAACAGCCAAATCCTTTTGCTGCCTCGCTAGATCTTCTCCTCCAGGCTTGCCACCTGGGCCCGCAACATCGCCATATCCTCCTCCTCCTCTCCTCTTGACCATACCCACCAATGGCTAGTGGATGGCATGGGACCAAGGCTAGTACCTGTTGGCCCTACACCCAAGGTCCCCACTTGTTCTGAAGGTGCCTATGCAGCTAGCACCTGACCCATCTATCCCTATTATGTAGGTACTTGTGTAGCTAGAACCTGAACCTGAGAAACCTATCCAATAGGAGCCTGCCCAACCTACGCCTATGTAACCAAAATCTATCCAACAGGCACCCGTCCAACAGGTGCCTACCGTACCCGTCCCTGTCCTCCCCCTGCCTGTCATGGAGCTGCTGCCACTAAGACATCTATGCCATCTCCCTCCTCCTCCTCCTCCTCCTCCTAAGGATCTACATCCAAGATAGTAATCCATACAGGCCTTGCCTGATGCCACCACATGTAATATGTAAGGGTCATCCCCGCATCCACTATCTAACTACCCAAGTCCCACTACACTGGCTGTAGTGCTGCCTAGTCCAACAAAACCACCTACGGCTACAACTGTGCATGCTAGGATGGCACATCTGCTGGTCCTTGTGCATAAATGGCCATCACTTAAGGCAAGTCTTGCTTCATCCCAAACTATTGCATCACATGCGATGGAATATACCTCTCAATGGTGTGCTCTCCCTGCGCCATCATATACTGAGGCTAGACTGTATAAGGCATGTGTATATGATCATCTACCCACATCTCCATGCCTATGTAGAGTCACTAAATGACCATATCCATATCATCCAACTGTCGTCGCTAGTATCTCAACTACCCCACATGTGTATGCCAGACAAATGTGTGTTACAAAAACACATATAGTTTGAACTATCCCCTCGCGTAAGCACACTTAGGTCACATGATGGTGATGTCCTCCCATGCCCACACATGGAGCAATGTCACCCCTACTCCCAAACTTATCCAAATGGTATGCCACTAGATGCATCTCATGGTACAACTAGGCTAGCAAGAATGACCCCCATGCAAACATTGTCTCCTAATTTATCATCGCCTCGATCAATCACCCCCAACCAACTGAGAAGTCCCGTGACCGTCGATCCAGCATCAATATGCCTCCAATCATCCCGCAGACATATAATGTAAACTACTCAGCTCCACCCACCCAGGTGTGTGAGTATCAAGTATCTCCCATCGATCTTTCGTATACACTGGTCAAGATGGCACAAATGCTCTATCCAAAGCAGCCACTCTAGAGGGTACATCATATGTCACCCTCTCTCCCACTATGGGGATCCTAAGGATCCTCCATACATCCTCTAGGGTGATAGTGATCTCACCCGTAAGTAACAAGGAGCATGTCTTGCTCCTCCACCTCTCCACCAAGGCCATCATCATGGCCCTATGCACCCATAACCAGGGCATCTCTGAAATAGTCTATAGGTCTATCCTCCCAAGTCAAGCTAAATCTGCATGATCCAACTGATTCCTCAATGCCATCATTGAAGGAATGTTTTTCTCTCATGACTACAACACCACTCCCTAAATCTGCATCCAAAAAATCACCTAAGTCAACTCATTTTCCCTAAAACAGTGCTTTGGTGCTAATCCAGAGCCTTATAATGCTAAACCAGAAGGTAGCGCTAATTTAGAACCATATAGCACTAATCCAGAGGAGTGTGCTAATATAGACCCCAATGTCACTAAACCAGAGAATAATACTAATCCCCACTCATATTGTGCTAAACCAGAGGTTAGCACAAATTCATGACCTAATGGCGCTAATCTACCATTTGACCTAGAAAACCCTAATTTTCCTGGTGCTAAACTAGAGGATAGCGGTAAACCCCAACCATATTGCGCTAATCCAGAGGATAGCACTAAAGCACTCACATATATCCCTAAACCATCAAACCCCTAAATTCCTAGCACTAAATGAGAGGATAGCACTAAACCATTAGTGGATGGTGCTAAACCATCTAAATTTTCCCTTTTTCCTATGGCGCTAAACCAGAGGATAACACTAAACCGAGACCCTATAGCACTACATGGCTGCGCGATAGCACTAATCTACCTAACTACCCATTTCCTGACCCCCTAAACTAACCCAAAACCCAAAATCACAAAGTCAGGTTAGGCTAACATACCTGTGGGTTAGCCTCCATACATCCATAGTCTCACACCCTCTCGGATTGATGCACATGTCATGGGAATGTTGGTTGTGCCATGTCTCCTTCTACTCTCCTCTTGTCCAATAATCTAAGAGTATGCAAATGTGGCATATTGGGCCCACACTTCCTATATATAGTTGTCATGTCATCTCTAATTCTCTCCCCAGGCTACAAATCTTAGCCCTTTTGCTCCGTTTTTCTCCTATCAACCATGTTTTTTGTCCTACACCTATTTTTCACCGTCATTCCCTCCTTTTTGAGAGTTCACCCAAAAAAATTAATTTTTTCACCTAACCTCTCGAGGGGGCATCCCTCATCTATTTTCACTCCTTCCCATCAGTTGGGAAAAATTCTTTGACCTGACACCATTTCCCTACTAGGTCACGATGCCACATCAAAGACGGGCAAATGTAGACACCTAAAAATGTCTCGACCCTTCAACCATTTTTCTGCATTGTCCATACCACTAATTTTCCCTTCATTTGACTAATTAAATAAATAATTATTTAATTAATTTTCCCTACATTGTCCCTAATCATCTATCCTTAGCCATCCCTCATCAATTTACCCTAGATAGGCAATCACTAGGAGCCATCACCTTAGATATTAAGGTTGGACCTATGATGCTACCTGCCCTTATCCATGTCATGCCTAATGCTCTTTCATATAATCTTCTTCTTGATAGACCATGGATCCATGCCATGGGGGCAGTTTGGTCTACCCTTCATCATTCAATAAAATTCATCTTTGAAAATGAAATACATACAATTAAGGCTGATCCATTTCTAGAAAGTTGCTTACAAATAGAAGTAAGACATCAAATTCCTTTAAGTGATTTGATTCCTTCTTTAAAAGCAAACCACTATCCTCCACTGCTAACAATAGTATTGGTCAGGATAGTGTTAGTCCTTTGAACACATTTTTCGGTGATGATTGGGGTTCGTTAGATTTTACACCCTCCTTTGCAGGTGACTATAAAATCTCACCCTCACACCCAAAGACCTCAAAGTTAAATGAAATTTCTTCAACACAATCTCTTACTCCTTCAAATTTTAAACTCAAAATTAATGATGATGGAACCTTTAAAATAGATGAAGATCCACCTTCTTCTATAGAAATGGCGGTCATTTGTCGTAAAATACCATCTAATTCTAATGCATGTCTTGGTAGTGATGAGGTCCCTTTAGATTTTAACCCCCACAAGATGGTTGAAACAAAGTTTGACCCTCCTCACCATGATGAAAATAATAATCCTTCTTCTTCAATGCATTTAAACAAAGATAGGCATATGACCTCTCCTCTTCCTTCAGACTTGGAGAAGCATTATGGGCTTGGATTCAAAATTCTTTCTAAACAAGGATACAATGGAAATGGATTAGGATGTAAAGAACAAGGAATTAAGGAACATGTGGAACCAACACTGCACTTGTCTAAAGTAGGTTTGGGTTTTTGGCTTTCTCCTACGTTCTCTCCTCCATGTTCACAACAAAAAGGATTGCTTCCTACTCCCCCTATATCTTCTCTTCTATCTCAACAGGAGTGTATTTTTTTTTGAGTCTACTCAAAGATCACTTAATCACTCTTCCTACTCCAAAACACAAAAAAATTCAACAAGATAATTATTCATCACCTCATTAGTGTGCATATCATCGATCGCTTGGCCATTCCACTAATGAATTTTGAGTCTTGGGTGACAAAATTAACTTCGAACAAGGTTTGGCTCTAGCACTTCTCACCACACTTGATGTAGTCCCTAGAGCACCTTGTCCTCCATCCATTTTATAATCAAGTTGGGGGAGGATAATTTGTTATAGGCCAACTTGCAAGAGCGGTACCCTCTTTGTCATTTATGTTATGTTTGTATGTAATGTTATCCCTGTATTATGATGTCTTGTTCTCCCTTGACACCTTTGTTAGCACAAAGGTAGGAGTAAGAACACATTGTGTCATTCCTCTATATGCATATTAATTCTTCTAATATGTTGTGATGTGTATTTTTGTTATTTTTCCTTGGATGATTTAGTATCCTTTCATGTTGATTCAATTTATGTGAATGTGATCTTTCTTCCGTCTATACAACACCTTGTCATAATGCTCGGTGTCATACCTTGACTACATAAGCCATTGTGTATCATACCTGTAAGCATCATCTTAGTTTTATTGTCTTTGGAGGCAACCCATTGTCACAATGTAGCTTTTGAAAACACATATAATTGGGCATGTGCTTTTAGAAAGCTCTCATGCCTATTTTATATTTCTTCCTCACTCTGCCTTAAAGACAATTGCTCCTTGACATAGTTAGCAATCACTTTAAGGTGGGGACATATATCATGCTATGAAGCCTTATTCTCATCTTTCTATCTAAACACTTGTTGATTATCTTTGTTACTCCACTCTCTTGGAAAGGATCATAGCTAACTTGGAAACAAGATCTTGAGTCTATCTTGTTCTCCCAGGTTGAAGCTCCTTGCATGTTTGGGAGAAAGCTTGCACCACCAACTAGAGTTTGGTAGTAGGGTCACTTTGCCTTCTTATTCTATAAGGCTTCATAAAAATCATCTTGCAGGAAGTAGCTTGGTGTATTCCCTTGAGTGGAAACACTTTCCTTTTTGAGATGGTGTGTTTGTACTCCCCTCATGCTTCTTATTTCTAACTAACCCCTTAGCATTCTTCTTTATTGCATCTTGAGGAATGATGCATGGTGATTGAGACATCATTTAGATCAAGGTCTCCTTTGACATGCTAACTCAAGGTCTTCCATATTATGTTTCTTATGGTTAATGTATGATATGTGTATTCTCCTCATGTATTCTTACTCTATTTATTATTCATGTCTTGTGCATACTCTGCGTGTACTCTCTATATCTTCCTTATGTATGTCTCTTGAGTGTTTCATGTGTATTCCATGTGTACTTCATGTGTATTCTATGTATATTTTATGCCTTACGTGTATACTTCGTGTCAAGCGTGTATACTATGTGTATGACATGTATACTTTGTATGTGACATCTACGCATTGTGTGTTGCATGTATACATTGTGACTTCTCAAGTGTATGCCTTGTGTATGTCTTGTTTTATCTTATGTTTGCTAAGTGCTTCATATGTGAGTGAATTATGTCTTATGTGTATGCAATTCATCATAGAATCCTAGGATCCTAAACTTTGGGCCTTGATTACCCCTCAATTTTGGTGACATTCTATGGCTTCTATGATCCCATGTGTTTGCAACCTTAGAATCCTAAGCTTGGGGGCTTAATCACCCCTCAACCTTGGTAGAATTCTTTGGCTTCTATGATTGTTGTGTTTTAAATTTGTCTTCTCCATCCTTTAGTATGTTTTCGAACGTAAGTCTTTACCCACACTAAAGTGTGGGCTAAATGTTATGTCGTAAAATGTGCACACTAGTATTTTACACTTAATTTAGCACCTGGGTGGACCTAAATTGTTTACACTTGTTAATTAGGACTTATTATAACACCTTTCTAAGCATTAAGCATGTAATTCTTGATCATGATGCACAAAACCCAGAAAGGTAATTATAAGGTAGGGGTAATGACACTTTAAGTGCCTTATCCCAGGAGTTTGGGGCTAAAGGACCAAGGCACCCAAGCACCCTTGTCCCCTCTTTATCCCTGGCCTAATTTGTGGCTTGTCGGCTTGGGGTCTCTTAAATGATTCCCAATGTCGGCCTCATGTGGTTTAATTCTCCAGAAATCAATGAAATGCATATAAAAGCAAGTTAGTTTATTCATTTGAACATCTCTCTCTAATCTCTAACTTCTTGAAGGATTCTTCTTCTCTCATGCTCTTTATCCTTCTCTAAAGATTTCTAGGGTGGATTATTGTTGCGACACTAACATATTGTAGGTCTTGTGAAGATCCTTCTACTTCTTTGGGATACACCAACTTCTTGAGTCAAGTTGTGACGCCGCATCAAGCATGCTAGGGTTTCCATGCTCATGGTGACTTCTTTCCTTCATGCTTTGTTCTAGATTTCCATTCTACTTTAGATTTACTTCTTCCCTCCTAGGGCACATGCTCTTTATCCACCATCTTTGCTATTGTGGAGGTGGAAACATCATTCATGGAGCTTGACTGTGGCAAGCTCCTAAATAGCACCCAACCATTTTCCTTCTTGCATGTGTGCAGGTCATATTTGGAGGAATTGTCTGAAAAAGACAAGTTGTAGAGGTCAGAAGCACAAGAAGGCGAAGACATCTAAGACATCAATTTTTGCTAACCCTAATCAGGGTCTAGGGTGCCTATGCACCTTTGTCCTAGGTAGTTTTGCCTCCGGATCCAAGTTCTGACTTCATTCTTGATCTCTGTTCATTTGGTTTCTAGGTTTCCACTTTCAACAGTCTATTTTACTCTGATCTTTGTCAACTAGGGTTTCTTGTCTTTACCCTAGCTTGATTGATTAGATTTGGTTAATTTCTTCTCTATACAACGAAAGGGCAAAACCCCTGTAGTTTGGCTCTCCTTCTTGGGTAGAAGCCAAGCTTAGTTTTTGTCCTAATGTTTTGTAGAAAAGGGTTTGACCTATTTTGATCTATTACGCTAGTCTCATTTTTCTACATAACATGTTGAACATATTTTTCCATTTATTATTTATTTTCTAAATGAAAATCTTCAAAAAATTTGGAAAGAATGGACTTTGCCAATATGGTTGATGACTCTTTTTTAAGAATTTTTAGATGAAATTAAAACCCATTAGAGATGACAATGTCTAGTTTTCAAATAAATAAGTGTTGAACATATTTTTGTATTTATTAATTATTTTTTAAACAAAAACCATCATAATCTTGAAATAACATATATTACTATTTTTTATTAACTTTTGATTTTAAATCTTTTTTGAAAAATAATTTATGTCTAACCAATCTAGACATCATTCTATACATAATGAAAACAAAGTTTCATGTTATGATTAATTTAGCTCAAGGTATGTTGGTCGTACACACGGGGAGTTAAAAAACACAAATTAGTGTTAGTAAAAAATTACAAAAAAATATATTGATCAAACTTCAACATTATATGCATCTTTTCACAAAAGGAGTTAGAAAAATACTTTTATTTAGGTCAAATTATGTTGGTCATACATGTGCATGTTTTATCCCAAAACAAACAACTTTTAAAAAGCCACTTTTTGTACATCCTAGAAAAAAACCAACTTTTATCATCTGGATATTAGAATAAATTACATGTTTGAAAACTAGAAACAAAATATTGTACATTTCATATTTTTACATCATATTAGTATTCTATGTGAAAGTGCTTAAAAAGTTTACTCCAACTATGACAACATTGATTTTTAGAAAAAAAATTCCACCTTTTAGCCAAAAAGTGGACCCAACTTCTTGCACTTACCTTGATGGTGAGGTCCGTTTGGACCAAAACTATTGTAACTGTGTCCTCTGATCTTTGATTTTGGTGAAACGAAAGTCAATATTAACTTTCTTGAGCCTTCAGGACACTATGGAACAGCTAAAAATGCCTCCAGGATTACTAAAAATCTATAATAACCCAGATCTCACAAGAACACAAATATGTAAACCAGAGTAATACAGATGCTTATTTTCTTTCAAACTCTTCTGATTCTCCAAATCATCGAAGGATTCAAGAGAAGATCATAATAGATTTTTGAGAAAAATATTAGCAACTATTAGTCTCAAATCTCTCAAAATAACAAGACTTATCAAATGAACTATACCAAACAAATAGGCTCTGATACCATGTTAGATTCTGTGAGAAACAAGAATCAAAGCCAAGATTTGTTGTCGATCATATATCACATGTTGGTGCAATCATGGTAGGAGGGTTCATAGAATGAACTATCCAAACCATGCAACAAGAGTAAACACAACAGAAACAACTCAGAGGAATGGAATAAATGTAGATCCAGTCACTCAGTATATCATAGAACTCAAATAGAGATCGGCCAGCAACATGCGGGCTTACAATTAGGGCTCACCGGCCTGATTACAAAATATCGAAGTATGCACAAGATATAGCTTTTAAGATCCTTCGCACAAAATCCAAACTATCAATCTTCTAAATCATGAGAACTACTTTCCTAAGGATCTATTACATCTATATATATAATCTCTGGAACAATAGATTCCTCTGTGTCGGCTAAGGGAGATCACAAACTCTGATGAAGAGTTGTAACATGTGAACACGGATAGGTCAGACCTAAATGCATAGAACTCCTCTAGAAAATGAATGCAATGATGTGCAGATCTTCAGGGAAAGTTAGCCACAAACCAAAGATCATTGAATGATGTGTCATTAAGCTCTGCAAGTCTTCTCCTTTAGCTGGTTATTAGAGACTGTCAGGATGCTATGTACTGAGACAACAATTGATCTTCTGATAGAGATATCTTTCCAGTAAAGATGTGCAGATCTCTAAATTCTAGATATGATGTAGATGAATGAATCTAGATGCTAAGTCCATCTCCACAAGGACTAAAATGCAACTACGGTAAAATGTAGACCAAAATGCAAAAACTGCTTCTGACTAAAATGCCTAAACTAAACTGGAAAATTAAAAGAAACAAACTAATCTACAAACAAATTGAAATGTAAATGTTATTGGTTGATGCAAGATTTCTCTTAAACCGGGGATACTTCTGCATCAGACATCTGGGGTTATTGAAAAAGTGAGTCCCTCACTTTTGTGGGGCTAGGGGAGAACCAAGACGGTCCACCTCAGCCTAAGAAATCCATGATGAATCTTCTTCCGGTCTGCCTTTCCACTTCACAAGATATTCTTTATATTGTCTTCCCCTAGTGTTGTGTCCAACTCTGCTATCCAAGATGTCTTCAATCTGCTTCGGTGCTTGTTGTGGTAATTGCTTCTTCAAACCTTCTTCCATGTTGTCACTGGACTCTTCTTCATGATACTGATATAAGTCTGCAATGTTGAAAATAGGTGATATACCCAATGACTTTGGTTACTCCACTTCATATGCATTTCCTAAATCAAATTTTCTAAGTATCTTGCAAGGTCCAAACTTCTTCATCTTCAACTTGTTATATGTCCCAACTGGAAATCTTTCTTTTCTTAATTACACCATCACTTCATCTCCAACTTCAAATTCCTTATGTCTTCTCTTCTCATCTGCCTTTTCCTTATACTTACTATTCATATCCTCCAAATGCTTCTTCACCTAATTATGCACTATCGTCATATGATCTGCAAATTCTTTTGCTTCTGCACTTGACTTTTCTTCCATGCTGATATCTCTTAATTCTGCTACTCCTCTAGGATTCACTCCGGTCACAATCTCAAAAGGTGTTCTTTTGGTACTCCTATTTACTGAATTATTGTATGCAAACTCTACTTGTGAAAGAATCAAATCCCAACTTCATGTCTTCTCTCCAACCAATCATCTCAACAAGTTTCCCAAATTCCTATTCACTACCTCTGTATATCCATCAGTCTGTGGATGAAAAGTTGAACTGATCTTCAAATCTGTCTTCATCTTCTTCCAAAGTGTCTTCCAAAAGTATCCAACAAACTTTGTATCTCTGTCTGAAACTATACTCTTAGGTAATCCATGTAATCTCACAATCTCCTTGAAAAATAGGTCAGCTATATGCACTGCATCAATTATCTTCTTACAAGGTATGAAATGAGCCATCTTTGAAAAACTGTCAACCACTACAAACATTGAATCATGTCCCCTCTGTGTCTTAGGAAATCCCATTACAAAATCCATGCTTATGTCTTCCCAAGGTCTCTCTGGTACTGTCAAAGGTTTATACAATCTAGTATTCTGACTACTCCCTTTTGCAACTTGACAAACTCTACAACTCTACACAAATCTCTGAACATCCTTATGTATCTGAGGCCAAAAGTAGTTTTCACTCACCAAAACCACTATCTTATCAATGCCAAAATGTCCTGCCAATCCACTACTATGCTTCTCCTTGATCAAATTATCTCTCATTGAACTTCTAGGTATGCACAACTTATTTCCTTTGAACAACATATCTTCTTGAATGAAATAGTCCAACCACTTACTCCTATCTATCACAACAGGTTCCTTACATGCTTTCCAAGGTTCTACAAAATTAGTGTCTCCCTCATACATGCTCTTCAATTCATCAAAACCCAACACTTCAACTCTCATCTATGTCAACAAGTTTCTTCTTCTTCTCAATGCATCAGCAACTTTGTTTGATTTTCCACTCCTATGTTTCAACACAAATGTATAACTCTGCATGAACTCTACCCATCTCATATGTCTTTGATTCAACTTACCTTGACTGTTCAAATATTGCAAAGTTTAATGATCTGTATACAACACAAACTCCTTAGGCAACAAGTAATGTCTCCACTTCTTCAAGGCTTGAATTCAGGCATAGAACTCTTGATCATAAAATAAATATCTTTTCCTTGCATCATTTAACTTCTCACTAAAATATGCTACTGGTCTACCTTCTTGACTTAATACTGCTCCAATTGCACTTCCACTTACATCACAATCAACTTGAAATACCTTATTGAAATCTGGTAATGTCAAAACAACTTGCTCAATCACTTTCTGCTTCAACAACTCAAAACTTTTATCTACTCCTAATGCCCACTTAAAATCTTTTCTGTCACCTCTCATTGTCTCTGTCATAGGGTTACAAACTAAACTGAAATTTCTGATGAACTTTAGGTAGAAACTAGCCAATCCATGAAATGATCTAACTTCTCCAATGCTCTCCGGTGTAGGCCATTCAACAATTGCTTTTATTTTCTTAGGGTCCATCTTCAATCCTTCTATAGAAATCCCAAATACACTAGTTCTTCCTTCATGAAACTACACTTCTTGATGTTTATCAGCAATTTCTCTTCTCTTAACCTCTGTAAAACTTGTTTAATATGCCACAAATGTTCCTCTTTTGTCTTATTGAAAATCAGAATATCATCCAAGTATACAATCACAAACTTACCCAAGAATTTATTCAGAACTTCATTCATCAATCTCATGAAAGTATTCAGTGCATTTGTCAATCCAAAGGGCATCACTAACCGCTCATATAATCCTTCATTTGTCTTAAAAGCAGTCTTCCATTCATCACCTTCTCTGATTCTGATCTGATGGTATCCACTCTTCAAATCTATCTTTGTGAAATATCTTGCTCCACTCAAACAATCCATGATATCATCCATCCTAGGTAAAGGAAATCTATACTTAACTATGATCTTGTTTATTGCTCTAGAGTCAGTACACATTCTCCATTCTCCATCCTTCTTTGGTGCAAGCATTGTGGGTACTACGTGCAAGGACTCAAACTCTCTTTGATCAACCTTTCCGCCACAACTCTTATATCTATCTATTCAATTCTTCATTCTCTACTGGTGTCATTCTATGTGCTACTTTGTTAGGCAAACTTGCTCCTAGTATAAGATCCATGTGATGACTAATACTCCTTATATGTGGCAATCCTTCAAGTACATTATCTGATATGATGTCTTCATATTTTGTTAGCAATTCCTTTATCTCCTCTGGTTGTGATTCTTCAGTCTCTTTATTCAATGTTTCAGGCTTCTTAGGAATCAAGGGATAACACGTATTCTTATGTCTCAAACCATCCAAAAATTTTCTTCCATCTACCAAACAAATTCTAGCATTCCCACATACTTCACTCTTAGGATCATCTTCCAAAGGAATCAAAGTAATTTTCTTTCCATTTGTTGTTATAGTATATGTATTCTTTCTCCCATCATGTATAGCTTTTCTATCATACTGCCAAGGTCTACCCAACAAGATATGACAAACATCCATAGGCATAATGTTACACAAGAATTCATCATGATAAAATCCAATATGAAATTTCACCAAACATTGTTCACTCACCAGTACCTTATGATTATCCTGAATCCATGCTATCTAATAGGGCTTAGGGTGTTTCAATCTTTCCAACTTCAGTTTAGTCACCATCTCCTTTGAAACTAGGTTATCTAAACTACCACTATCAATTACAACTTTACAACACTTACCTCCTAATTTGCATCTAGTTCTAAACAAACTCTTCCTCTGCGGTGGTTCCCCATTTCTCTCTACCTAAAATAGTACTCTCCTCATCACAAGTGATTCTCCTTTCTCAGGTTTGCCAACTGAACTAGGTGATCCAACAGGTTCTTCTTCAACATAGGCTGCTTTTCCACTATTTTTTGTCCTCTTACTTGTACTACTCTGATTACACTCAAATTCTCTATGTCCTTCACCTCCACACTTGAAACAAGTACCTCTGAATGTTCTCTTATCAAATCCTCTTCCTTCTCTTCTATATCCTTCATTCCGGTATGCACTAGGGTTTCCTCTCCGATAAAAATTTCTATCATCTCTCCAGTAAGCATTGTTACCTCTGTCATCCTTCTTAAATGGGCTATCAAACTTGTTCTGCTCCAGATATGATCTCTCTCCTCTGAAAAATGTTCTACTTCTCTGAAATTTACCTCCTCTGTCTCTTTGTCTCTGATCATGTCTTTTATTCATCTTCTCTTTCACTTTCAGGGAAAATTGATATGCTTCCTCTAAAGATGTCATCCTTACCAGGCTTAGTTCTTCTTGAATGTTCAATCTTAGTCCATTGATGTATCTAGTCACTTTCTCCTTGCTTGCTTCACTATGTCCTATTCTTATGATCATTTTATGAAATTCTTCAGTGTACTCCTTCACAGATTTCTCCTTTTGTCTCAGGTTTTGTAATCTTTTCAACAACTTCAACTCATAGTCAGTAGGTATAAACTGATTCTTCAATTTTGTCACCATCCTATCCCGTTTTGTAATCTCTTCTTTTCCTCTTCTGTTTCTTTCCAACTGAACTTTCCACCATATAGCAGCATGTCCTTTCAACTTTATCTTTGCAAATTTCATGGTGCAGGAGCACCTTCTCTGTAATGCAGGGCCATATTTTCTTTTGTTGTTTCATAAGGCTCTTAAGCCATTTCATGTTGTAATAAGGGTCAATTTTGTCACATTGATGTAATTGTGCAAGGAAAACTTGTGGTTTTTCTTGTATAATGGGAAAGCCAATGGCTAACTGATTTGTAAGTCAGTTTGCACGGTTGGAAACTGAAAAACTGCTGTCTTAAACCTTTTTGTAGGCAAGCAATAAGAGGATAGAGGCATGCTGATAAAGATTGAATGAATGATAAGTAGGCTTTTTGGGTATTTTTCATATTATCTTGTCTATGTATTTTCTAAGATTGTATCTCTATTTAGATCGCAAGCATTCATGCCCTAAACTAGATTCTACTTGGTAGTTCCTAGTGTTTCTGTAACGTATTGACGGTGAAATATTGTTGTTTCTATAAATACTGGTTTGTAATCTAGAAGTTAGGGTTTGATAGACTAATGGAAACTCATTCCTCTGTCCACTAAAATCATCTTCATTATCATTGTGATGGAGGAATGCTGCATAAGTTTTGCATTTTCCATGTTATCACCTAGGAATCCAGGAAACCTGATCTGATTCGACTAGGCATCTCTACGTGACTAGTCGTGGAATTGATGAGAGAAGAGTGACGAAGGGTTTGCAAAGGAGTCAGGCATCTCTGTATATAGCTTCCTTCGCTTCTGTGTTGGTAGTTTGGAATTGTGCTGTCACAGAGCACCTGCGAGGCTATCGGCGTGACATAGGCATTGGGAGAGCCTTTGGAAGTCTCTCCGAATCACAACGTCTAACCAATGAGTGGACATTGGCAACAAACGGATCTTGTCTTGCCGAAGATTGGTATGGTGTTGGAGACACATACAAGTGTTCATTTGGAAGACTAAGGGAGACGGTGGACCCCACACATTGCATAACGAAATGTATGCATCAGCATGAGTAGAGACGTCGGGTTGAGAAAGTTGCATTGGACCGACAGTAGAAGCTTTCACCGATTGGGGTGACAACTGCAAGTGTCACCAATGAAGAGTATCGGCGTAAGGAGTGCCGTCGGAAGAAGACTTAGAAGTCTTGGCAAATGGTAGAGTCACACCGACAGGAAGCTTATTAGAGAGAAGTTTGGGAAGTCTCACCAATGAAGGAGAGGTCAGTTGATCAGTGTGAGTTTTGGCTTCGACGAGCGAGGAGAAAGTTAGGCCGATGGTCTAAGTCACGGCAAAGGTAAACAGATAGTTCATCGAGGAGAGTCAAAGGAAGTCTCAGTGATAGAAGATTCATCGGTGTAAGTTTGCGCATCGGGAGATAGACCGAAAGCTACACCGGCAGTATTAAGTCTGGGCGATGAATAAAGTGGAAGCATAGTTCGGTAAGACATTGGAGGGCTCTTGCCGATATTGGCAAAAACAAACATTTTTGCATGTTTCTATTGGACACTCTACATCATATTGGTACCAGAGCCAATATCTGAATCAGAGTCGTGTATGTCAGACAAAGAGTTAGAGTTAGAAACAGAGGCTAGCATAATGCCTCACAAGTCGATGAGCAAAGTAGCCATCCAGAAGATGGTAGAAGAGATGCTCGAAGAAAGATTGAAGGAAGAGAAATCCAAGAGTAAGAGTAAAGAAGATGGAAGCACTTCTAAGTCCGAAGAAGATGAAGAAGAAGAATCAGGGGAGAATCCTCAGGAGAAGGTATGTTTGCTGATCAAAAGGCATTCCTAAATGCACTCAAGGGTCATGGAGATGGTGGTGATCCAAAAATGGATGTTCCCACATTTAATGGGAAACTGGATGGGGATACTCTTGTGGACTGGATTGAAGCCATAAGTAATTACTTTGACTTCAAGGAGTACAGTGATAGTAAGAAGGTCAAATTTGCAAAAACCAGATTGAGAGGTTCTGCATTGGTTTGGTGGAACCACACACAATGTGAAAGGGAGAAGGTTGTAAAGAGTCCAATCACCAAATGGAGAAGAATGGTGGCCATGCTGAGAACCAAGTTCATGCCATGTGACTATGAGTTGCAGACCATCAGAAAATTTAATCATCTCAGACAAAAAGATATGGACGTGGCTACATACACTGAAGAATTCTACAGATTGAGCATGAGAGCCAATCACAGGGAGGAGGAGAAAGAGATGGTGGCCAAATATCTTGATGGTCTAAGATATAATATACAAGATGAATTTAGTATGGTGGTTCCCAAGACTATGGATGAATATTTCCAATTAGCCTCTAGGGTAGAGGATAAGCTGAAAAGGAGAGGTGATCAAAATAACAGAGCAAGAGGTGGCAGAAACAATAGAGGAAGAGGTAATTTTGGTCGAGGACAACCATACAAAAGTGAAAATTCAAGTCAGCAAGAATCTCGTCCTGATACAGTATAAAGAGGTGGTGGTTCCAGAGGTTGGAGAAGACCTAATGGCAGAGGCAGAGGTGGTGGTGCAGGCAGAGGACCTGGAGTCTTCATTGGAAGATGCTACAACTGCAATCAAGTAGGCCATACTACAAATAAATGCCCTGAGAAGGCATCTAGCTCCCATGATGGTGGGAGAAGGAACCGTCTATTGAAGGATGATGATTGCTAGAGTGTAAATTCACCAATTGGTAGTGCCACACCAGTGCTTGAAGGAGAGAGCATGATGATTAAGAGAACCTTGGTGAAGATGCCATTGAAGCAAAACCTCCACAGAGGAAGAATCTCTTCAGAACCCAAGGAGTAGCATATGGTAAGCTCTGTAAAATCATTGTTGATTCAGGTTCTACTAAAAATGTAGTGTCCGCTAAAATGGTAGAAAAATGTAAACTGAAAAGGCTGCCCCATATTAGTCCTCATAAAATATCTTGGTTGAATAAGAGTCAGAACTTCATGGTAGATGAACAGACTTGGGTAGAGTTTGAACTAGGTGATTATAGGGATAAGGTACTATGTGAAATTATTCCTATGGATGCTTGTCACCTTCTTCGTGGATGACCTTGGTAGTATGATGTGAAGGCACAACACGATGGTGAAAAGAACACATATATGATCACCAAAAATGGTCAGAAGACTAAGATGGATCCCTTACCAGAGTAGGTTGGAGATAAGAGCAGCGACAACAAGGTCATGTTAGTTAGTGGTAAAGAGTTCCTACAACTCATGAGGGAGGAGGATACCCAAGGGTATGCCCTATTGATGAAGCCTATAGATGGATCAGGTCAGCAAACCAAGAAGCAGAAGGAGATTCCATTGGAAGTGCAACAATTATTGGATAAATACCAAGGTCTTGTGGTAGAGGATACTCCTAACTCCTTACCACCTATGAGGGACATAAGTCATTAGATTGACTTGATTCTTGGAGCCACATTACCCAACAAAGCTGCCTACAAGTTGACACCATAGCAGAATGAAGAGGTAGGTAGACAGATTCAAGAACTCTTGGAGAAAGGACTGATTAGGAAGAGTCTCAGTCCATGTGCAATCCCTAGTGTACTTGCTCCTAAGAAGGATGGAAAGTGGAGGCTATGTACAGATTAAAGGGCTATTAATAAGATCACCATTAGGTATAGATTTCCTATGCCCAGGATTGAGGATCTGTTGGACTATCTTGGTGCTTCATGCTACTATTCCAAGATTGATTTGAAATCTGGTTATCACCAGATCATAATTAGGCAAGGAGATGAATGGAAGACTACCTTCAAGACAAATGAAGGTCTCTATGAGTGGCTTGTCATGCCATTCGGCCTCAGCAATGCTCCAAGCACATTCATGCGGTTGATGAATGAGGTACTTGTAGAATTTATTGGAAAATTTGTTATTGTTTATCTTGATGATATAATGATTTTCAGTAGGACCAAGGAAGAGCATGTAAAGCATCTTGGACAGGTGTTGAAGAAATTACATGAGAGTAAGTTGATGATCAACTTAGATAAATGTGATTTTATGAAAACTGAACTGGTGTATCTTGGCTTTGTGATTTCCAATGGCTGTTTGAAAATGGATCCCACAAAGGTTAAGGCTATTCTCAATTGGCCTACTCCTAAGACAATAGGAGATGTTAGAAGTTTCCATGGTTTGGCAACTTTTTACAGGAAGTTCATTAGAGGGTTCAGTCACATAAGTGCTCCTATTCTCAATACCATCAAGGGTGGAGTGAAGTGTAAATTCCAATGGACAAAGTAAGCTGATGATAGTTTTGAACTGTTGAAAAAGAAAGTAGTTGAGTTACCTACGTTGGTACTCCCTAATTTTGACAAAGTTTTTGTTGTGGAATGCGATGCAAGTCAGCAAGCAATAGGTGTTGTTCTCAGTCAGCATGGACATCCAGTGGCATTCTTTTCAGAGAAGTTGAATGAGGCTAAACAAAGGTATTCTACCTATGACCTAGAGCTGTATGCAATGGTGCAAGCTCTCAAAAAGTGGAGACACTATTAACTGCCAAAAGAGTTCATTGTTTTTACTGACAACCATGCTCTTAGCTTCCTAAGTAGTCAGGAAAAGTTGAATCATAGGCATGTCAAGTGGATGGAACAATTGCAGGCCTATACCTTCACTATTAAGCATAAGAAAGGTGTTGCCAATAAAGTGGCAGATGCTTTAAGTAGAAGGACATTGGTCATACAGGAAGTACAAATGGAAAGCATCGGTATAGAATGTCTGAAGGAGTTGTACAAGGAAGATGCAGATTTCAAGGCTGCCTATGAAGTATGTGCAAGTTTGGCTAACACTTTTCATGGTGAATACTCTGATTTTGTGTTGCAAGAAGGTCTCCTATTCAAGGGCAGTTTGTTATGTGTTCCTAAATGTTCAATGAGGGACAATATCATCAAGGAGAAGCACAATGGAACCCTAGGAGGACATTTTGGGTTGGACAAGACTTTGGAACAAGTCAACAGGTTCTACTATTGGCCAAAGGTACAGACAGATGTGAGGAGGTATGTTGCAAGTTGTACTATATGTCAAAAGGCCAAAGGTATGTCTTCTAATGCTGGTTTGTACCAACCACTTCCTATTCCCAACAGACCTTGGGAAAGCATTAGTATGGACTTTGTGCTTGGTCTTCCTAAGACAGCAAAGGGTGTAGATAGTGTTTTTCTCATTGTCGATAGATTCAGTAAGATGGCTCATTTTGTGCCGTGCAAATGCACAAATGATGCATCTCATATTGCTGGTCTGTTTTTCAGAGAGGTGGTCAGAATTCATGGTTTGCCCCTTTCAATTGTCACTGATAGGGACTCCAAGTTTGTTGGTCATTATTGGAGGACCCTATGGAGAAAATTGGGCACACAGTTGTCTTTTTCATCAGCCTACCATCCCCAAACTGATGGTCAGACTGAGGTTGTTAATAGGTCCTTGGGAAACCTTTTGAGATGCCTTACCAAACAGCATGGGTTGGCATGGGATTTAGTGATCAGTCAAGCTGAATATGCTTATAATGATTCAAGGAATAGAAGTACTGGGAAAAGTCCTTTTGAAATTATTTATGGTTTCCATCCAAGAGGACCACTTGAACTCAGAGACCTACAAGGTTGGGACAAAAGGAGTGCTCTAGGAGAAGACTTTGCTGCCACCATGAAAGCAGTCCATGATCAGGTCAAGGTTCAGTTGGAGAAAACCATCTCCAAGTACAAGGATAGGGCAGATCTAAAAAGAAGAGAGGTACAGTTCAAGGTAGGAGATTTAGTGATGGCCTATCTCAGGAAGGAAAGATTGCCTAAAGGACAACCAACCAAATTGTTAATGAAGAAGATAGGACCATGCAAGGTAGTGTATAAATTTGGTCCAAATGCATATGAGATAGAATTACCATCCGGTCTTGGTATGTCTCCCATTTTTAATGTTGCAGACCTTTTTCCTTTCAGACCTCCATTTAATGCTGAAGATGGATCAGATGCTATGATTGAAGATGAAGACTAGATCAAAGATTTACCTCCCAGTAAGCCTTTACAGTTGGAATGCATTTTGGATTCCAAAGTTGTCAAGAAGACAAGGAAGGGTGTGTACAAGGACTACTTGGTCAAGTGGCAGGATCTTCCTGATTCAGAGGCAACCTAGATGAGTGAAGCAGATATTCTGAAGTATGGGAAGACACTTCAGCAGTTAGCAACTCAAGGGACTTGAGTTTTTCCTACAGGGGGAGTATGGTGCAGGAGCACCTTCTCTGTAGTGTAGGGCCATATTTTCTTTTGTTGTTTCATAAGGCTCTTAAGCCATTTCATGTTGTAATAAGGGTCAATTTTGTCACATTGATGTAATTGTGCAAGGAAAACATGTGGTTTTACTTGTATGAGGGGAAAGCCAACGGCTAACTGATTTGTAAGTCAGTTTGCATAGTTGGAAACTAAAAACTAATGTCTTAAACCCTTTTGTAGGCAAGCAGTAAGAGGATAGAGGCATGCTGATGAAGATTGAATGAATGATAAGTAGGGTTTTTGGGTGTTTTTCATATTATCTTGTCTGTGTATTTTTTGAGATTGTATCTCTGTTCAAATCGCAAGCATTCATGCCCTAAACTAGATTCTACTTGGTAGTTCCTAGTGTTTCTGTAACGTATTGACAGTGAAATATTGTTGTTTCTACAAAGATTGGTTTGTAATCTAGAAGTTAGGGTTTGATAGACTAATGGAAACTCATTCCTCTGTCCACTGAAATCATCTTCATTATCAGTGTGATGGAGGAATGCTGCATAAGTTTTGCATTTTCCATGTTATCACCCAGGAATCCAGGAAACCTGATCTGATTCGACTAGGCATCTCTATGTGACTAGTCATGGAATTGATGAGAGAAGAGTGACGAAGGGTTTGCAAAGGAGTCAGGCATCTTTGTATATAGCCTCCTTCGCTTCTGTGTTGGTAGTTTGGAATTGTGCTGTCACAGAGCACCTGCGAGGCTATTGGCGTGACATAGGTGTCAGGAGAGCCTTTGGAAGTCTCTCCGAATCACAACGTCTAACTGATGAGTGGGCATCGGTGACAAACAGATCTTGTCTTGTCGAAGATTGGTATGGTGTCAGAGACACATACAAGTGTTCATTCAGAAGACTAAGGGAGATGGTGGACCCCACACATTGCATAACGAAATGTATTCATCAGCGTGAGTAAAGATGTCAGGTTGAGAAAGTTGCATTGGACCGACAGTAGAAGCTTTCACCGATTGGGGTGACAACCACAAGTGTCACCGATGAAGAGTATCAGCGTAAGGAGTGCCATCAGAAGAAGACTTAGAAGTCTCGGCAAACGGTAGAGTCACACTGACAGGAAGCTTATCAGAGAGAAGTTCGGGAAGTCTCACCGACGAAGGAAAGGTCGGTTGATCGGTGTGAGTTTTTGCTTCGGTGAGCGAGGAGAAAGTTAGGCCAATGGTCTAAGTCAGGGAAAAGGTAAATGGATAGTTCATCGGGGAGAGTCGGAGGAAGTCTCAGTGACAGAAGATTCATCGATGTAAGTTTGCGCATCGGGAGATAGACCGAAAGCTACACCGACAGTATTAAGTCTGGGCAATGAATAAAGTGGAAGCATAGTTCGGTAAGAAATTGGAGGGATCTTGTCGATATTGGTAAAAACAAACATTTTTGCACGTTTCTGCTAGACACTCTGCATCATTTCACCTTCTCCAGATCTTCAATTTCCTCATATTCAAAGTATTCTTCCGTGTCATTTATTTAGTCAATCAACTCTTCAGGGTTCAAATTACCAGTATAATTTGGCACATCAACTCTAGGTTTCTTTCCAATCTTTGAAGTAGCTCATAGCATCTTTACTTGATCTAATTCTTCTTCTTCATCACCTCCTAGGGTTTCACCAGTTTGTTCAACGTATTGAAATTCTTCTTCATCATCTCTTTTAACATTAGGTCTTAGTGTCAATCCTCTTCACCTATCTTCTTCAATAGCATCCAATCGAATTCACATTGTTCCAATAACAGCAACTCTCCTCGGCAGTATTCTTCCTAGGATCAAGTGCAAACTACCTCAAGTTCAGCGATCAGGCTACAAGGTGACAATTGCCTCTCAATCAGTGATTGGTTGTGACACAAGTAACCTGCCTCAATTTGGCGATCTGTCCACAGCAAGATCTTACAGAATTCCCTCGCCAACTTTGCTCAATTCACTCCCAAAGATTTGAACTTTCACTTTGATACCACTTGGTGCAGTCACGGTAGGAAGGTTCACAAAATAAACTATCTAGACCATATAACAAGAGTAAACACAACAGAAACAACTCAGAGAAATGAAACAAATATAGATTTAGTCAATCAGTATATCATAGAACTCAAATAGAGATCGGCCGGCAACATGCGATATCTTTCCGGTAAAGATGTGCAGATCTCTGAATTCTGGATATGATGTAGATGAATGAATCTAGTTGCTAAGTCCATGTCCACAAGGACTAAAATGCAACTATGGTAAAATGCGGACCAAAATGTAGAAACTACTTTTGACTGAACTGCCTAAACTAAACTGGAAAATGAAAAGAAACAAACTGATCTACAAACAAACTGAAATACAAATGTTTTTAGTTGATGCAAGATTGCTCTTGAACTAAGGATGCTCCTACATCACATGTACTCCAGTTGACAAATGATCAAAGATTAAAATATTGGAATGGAGAGATTATCCTAAAAGAGAGAAAACAAGAGACAACTACAAGAGAATTTTGAGAATACTCACATTACTCTCACTGACTACACAAGAGGGGAGATGAGAGTTGTATATATAGAAAATAATGGGCAAATACATTGAAGAGGTGTAATAACTCCAACTACCCAAAATAGGTGGGAGTTTTACCTACTTGCTAAAAGCCAAAATACATGGTTATATCTACTTAGATAAAAACAAACAAATGGTTTGTGAGAGGTGGCATAAAAATTCAAAAGAGGATGTGAAACTCAACTACCCAAGTGTGGGTGAGAGTGACACATGTAGCTGATGGATAATGCCATGTGGTCTCATAATAACTAAGTCTAATATAACCTAAGCAAGCTTAATAATGTTTAGGAAAAAGAAATATCCCCTAAGGAAAATAAAAAACCTACACTAACAATTATTTTGGCATCTGTTGGGAATTGTTTGTCCTCTAGTGAAGTTGGGCACCCAAACTCATGAGAAAAGTCTTGAAGCTTCTAGAAAGATGCTTATAACTTCAAAAATCATGTCATGAGGTATCATTTTCATGTAGACTACTTGGCTCCTAATTTGAGCCCATTGTATTGGAAACCATTTATGGTTTCTTGTATTACTTTTGGTTGTATATTGAAGCTTGGAATAGGAGGTTTCATAGGTTGTTTCCTAGGATATATAGGTGCTAAATTGCTACTCAAATTCAAAGAGATAAGATGTTGTATTGTAACATTATTTATTATTAATACAAGCTTGGGGTCTATGTGGGTGCAAATTTTTTTCCTACAAGGGTTTCTCCACATATATCTCATGTTATGCTCTGCATCTCCTTTATTGTTATTTCCATCTCTGTTATGATCTATAATTATTATTGAGCTTGTTGTATTATGTTTCAACGCATCTCACTTATTTAGTTACACTTTATTTTCAACATAGATAGAGATGTTATTTTCAAAGAGTTTAGAGGATTTTCAAATTCTATATAGTCAAAGGAAAAAGAAGGAAGGAAACTAGTGTATTCTCAGACCAAGGTTGAAAATCATGAAGATGCACATTTTGAATAAGAAGATGTATTAGAGTATGGAGAGGAAGAATAAGGTTCAAATGAGAGTTCTAGGTAGAATGAATAGGTGATCAAACAAAATAATAGTTAGAGCCCCTTATTACTACCTTGAGACCATCCATGGGACTTGTATGAAATCTAGTTGATAGGTATAGCGCACTAATTTCCATTGTGTATTTTCTTTGTTATGTAGTGAGGATGGGACAAGATCTTTTAGGGAGGCTCTTTATTTAGAGGATAATGAGTCTTAGATGTAGGTCATGCACGAGGAGATGATGGCCTTAGATAGATTTGACACAGGGGATATTGTTAGTTTGTTTGATGGAAGAAAGCCCATTGGTTGTAAGTGGGTATATAAAAAAATAATAGATAAAATAGATGGTTAGAGTGATACAATACCAAACTAGTGGAAAAAGGCTACTCCTATAGAGAGGGAGTTGATTTAGTAAAAAATTATTTCATGTTGCTAAGTTATCTTCTATTAGATTCCTATTATCTATTGCTACAACATGTGATTTTTGGATTTAGAAAATGGATATTTAATCTACTTTTTTGTGTGTGCATCTTGAAGAGGATATTTAACTGTGATAGCTAGATGGTTTTAATGTGAATTGGAAGGAACAATTGGTTTGCATGTTAAAATGGTCATTGTATGGTTTAAAACAATCACCTTGCATGTGGTACAAGAAGTTTGACACTTTCACATTAAAAATGGGTTTTGTTAGGAGTGAGGAAGATCATTATGTTTATGTTATTTAAATTATTCATGTTAACATTCTAATCATCATCATGTATGTCGATGACATGTTATTTATTGCTAACAACAAGGTGATTATTAGGGAGCTCAAGGCTCAGCTTTCTAACACATTTGATCTAAAGGGTTTAGAGGCTGCAAATTACATTATTGGTATGGAGATCAATAGGAATTAGGAATTCAAAATCTTTCATTAATTCAAAGTAAACTTATGTTGATATTATTTTGTAGTAGTTTGGTATGTAGGCTTGCAAACATGTGACTATTCCATTTCCCATTGGCATTAATTTTTCTTTAGATATGTGTCCCAAATTGGATGATGATTTTAAGGATATGTGTAATGTGCCTTATGCTAGTTCTATTGCTAGCTTGATGTATGCAATGGTTTGTAGTAGAACAAATATTGTCCAAGTAGTGGGAGTTTTTAGAGGTTTATGTCTAACCTTGGTCAGGAGTATTGGAGTTATGTCAAGAGGGTGTTTAGATATTTTTGAGGGACTTGTAATTGTTGTTTTCTTTATCATGGTACTAATGATGTGATTAAGGCATTTGGCATATAGGTATTTGTTGGTGATGATTGGGCAAGTAACTTATATAGTCAAAATTCCATTAGTGGTAATGTGTTCTCTTTGTTTGGTAGTACAATTAGTTGGATGAATAAGAGGCATCCCATAGTTATTTTTTCCACCACCAAAAAAAGTATATGGCTACTATTCATGCTTGTAAGGAGGCAATATAGTTACAAGGATTGTGTTCACTATTCAGATATTAGTTTTGATTGTAGGGCGGTTAGAATTGGTTGTCATAGTCAAAGTGCTATTTATATGGCCAATAACCCCATGTACCATGCTCATGTCAAGCATGTTGATGTTCAATATTTTTATCTAGGAGATGGTTGATAATGATAAGTTCGTGTTGTAAAAGATTAACACTTAGGATAAGTTACAATTTCCTTACAAAGCTAGTGGCCATAGAGAAGTTTTCTCATTGTAGGAAGGGCATAAGCCTTGAATAATGGATTTCATTGTAATGTATAATATCAAGTGGGGGACTACTAGGATAGTGTGGTATTTAATTGCAATGCTATGTGTGTGTGTGTGTGTTCTTTATGATAAGTGGGCTTGAAGGGCCCCCTTTTAGAGGCAAAGCCTCCAACAAATGTATTTGAAGGTTGTAGTAGAGGGTTTTCTGGAGGCAATGCTCCTTAGCTCCCATGGAACTTTAAGGGTAGTGTCTCCCGTAAACAAATTAGCCCATTTTGTTACTTTTTGGGTCCTTTTTGCATAATTTTATTAGCCCATGGTATTGTAACAATATCATTTTTACGTGCCTATTAATATTTGTACATGCATCAGGTGGTTAAGTAGTGAGTTTTTTAGCGATTTCATAGGTACACAGGAGTTGCCAAAATATTGCTAGATTGAAGAGAGAAAGTGCATTGCATATGTACTCTTGTGATGAAGATTAATAGATACTTGTACCTCTCCTTGATGGTAGAGTTTATTTTCACACAAGGATTTCTCCATGTACATCTAGTGCCATGTATTTATTTATCATGATTTGCTAGTTTCTCTTTGCTAATTTTAACTTGCATGCAATCTTTTAATGGGCAATCCAATGTTTTTAGTTCATAAAAAATAGATTTTCATACTCTTTGATGGCCAACTTTGTAATTGTTTACATTTTTCAACAACAAAGGAAACATAGTAGATATGATGCATAAGTTTGTGATTTTTATTTTTCGTAAATAAAGAGTTATTTAAGATATTTTTACTATGATTTTTTTAAATATTAAAAACATTTTTTTAGCAAACCTAACTTGGTAAAAAATATATAATTTGAATTATTTAAAAATATGTAGTCAATGAAGTCTAAAGTGTGACACATCTTTCATATATAAGAAAGGATAAAGTATTGAAGGTTATGAATAATTTTTAATATGTATATCCATTAGGAATTTAAACATAGTCTATGTAGAAAATCAATAATAATTACTAATTATTAAATATATAATGAGGCATATATTATATGTTTATAATCCTAAAAGTCGTCTCTATAAATCCTTTTCATTATATTAAATTTTGTTAGAAAAAAAAAATGTTAGCTTCAAGAATGAAGTCTTATAAAATTTTAGGATTGAACTAGATCCATGATTTGGTATGTCTTTGGCAACCTTTGGGACTCGCACTTGGCTAATTCTAAGGTAATACCAAGAAATTTCTGAAGGGTATCCAAATTTTAGTTAGAAATATTAACATTTTTTCTATCCAAAATTTAATATAAATCTAAATGTTAGCAACTTTCCATCTAGCATATTTTTTTCTATTGCCACTATTTGACCCATCAAGATATCACACTCACACAATAGGTGAAATTTTCCTCAGTTTACTTATTTCCTAGTTGTTCCTGCTTCCTACGTAGTTAAGGAAGCTCCTATTATGTACCCAATTTCATTTGCAAGATAGAAGCTACCCATTGCATATTTTTCCCATGGAGAATGCATGTTGGAGGAAAAACTTACATGATGATGTCATGCAAGGTCTATTACTTTATATCAACCATTGTGATATCCTTTTATGTCTAAAAAATTATTTTACATGCAACTTTGTGAGTGCTACATACTTTGAGATGCATGACCATTTTAGGAGTCACATGCACCTCAAAGTGGGGAGTAGGGGGTTGGTGGGTTAGGGAAAATAATGAGGAGATTTGCGTGCCCATGTCTATTCCCATTTAATTTTTTGCCTATTGTGAGAAAATGTCTTGATAATATACATATCAACAAATAACATAATCTTGTGAAAAGTTGGGTTCATTCCTCTAGCCTTTACCCATCTCTTTATACACATACCCAAATATTTAGCTCCTACCTTATCCATATACACACACTCAAATATAATCATCTTATTTGAGCATTTATTACATCTATATATACACTTACCTAGATATAGCCATTATTGTTGGAGTATGGGAAACACTGAGAGGGGGGGTGAATCAGTGTTTCAATAATCAACTACAACTTAATAGTTTATAAAAAAACACATAATCTCCTTGTAATCATTGAACATTCAATTTCAAAAGAGTAACCAAATGTGATAGCCAATAGCAGATTCTTAAACAACATGAAAGCTCAAATGTTGCAAAGTAGATAAAGAAAGCAGCAAGACCAAATTGTATGAAACATAATCATCACATGGACCACAAAAGAATCATAACATAGTATTTTTCATGAGTGAAAAACCCTCATAGGGATAAAAAACCACTCAGGAAAATGCCTCACTGGCTTAGTAAAATCCCACTGATTACAGAGCCTCACTGGCTGCTTTTTGTGTCTCACTGGCAAAGCCTCACTAGCTACAAAAATTCCTCACTAGCAAAATACAGCCTCACTAGATTTTTCATGTTACTACAGCTTCACTGGCATTCATGGTAGCCTCACTGGCTTTCATGGTAGTAATTGTATACACCTAAAAATGGCTAAGTCAAATTAAATAAATATTTTAATATTTATTTTTTTCTCATTCCTCTATCAATTAAATAAAATCAATTTATTTAATGAAATTCCCTAATTCTTCTAAGGTCTCATATAATTAAATAATTCTAAATTATTTAATTAATCCTAAATTCCTCCATCCCAAAGTCCTAATTTCATAAATCCACCTAACCTTTCCACCTCACCATGTTGCACACATAATTAAATATTTTAATATTTAATTAGCTAATATCCCCTCACCCACGCTAATAAGGGCATGGTTCGGTGGCTAAGTCACTCGGTTGTAGTGGCGGCCACCAGAGTTCAAACCCTCGCTGGGCAAATGAGCTCACAGGCTTTACGCCTTCACTGGGCCAACAAGCTCGCGAGTTTGAAGTGTTCTTTCTAGGGGGTGAGGTCCCCCGTGTTGTGGCCTCATCGGTTCATTGCTTTGAGCAAAAGCATTCATGTGGAGCTAGAGGGCGTGTTGCACTAGTGTCACCGGTCACGTTAAAAAGTTTACCAAGTGCATTTAAAATATATATATATATATATATATCCCCTCACCCACATGTCCTATTTATCCTCCAGTCAAATTAGTTAACTCATCAATCAAATCTGTTAACTAATTAGTCAATTGAGTTCACTGGTCAATCTATTCTGTTGACTCCCTAATTAACCTAGTTAACTGATCAATCATCTCAGTTAACTCTTCAATCTATTCTATTAACTCCCATAACTCATGAAAGGAGCTTGGACACTTGTCCTCTCCTGATTCGTGCACATTCCCTCAAGTCTTCTCAACCATACACATCATAGGTAATTCCTCCACTCATGGATCTATTGACACTTGGATTTGGTCTTCCCTTAGCCTATATAAGCAAGGTCTTCACACCCATTTATATTCACTCAAGCATTCGTAATCTTACTCTGCAGGAATCCTACCAGCGTGCCTTTGGCAAAGTTATCTCCATTTGCATTTACACAACCTCATTATCATAATCATCATTCAATCATGTCTCCATCAATCCATCTCCATTAGTATTGCATTGTAGTGTGATCTCCATTGCATTGTCCACCTATAGCCATTCTACTCTTGTCATCTTCAACAACAAGGAAGTACACACTTTTGAGAGATCCATTACCATCAAGATCAAGAAGAGATAGGCGAATAATGGAAGCATAGAGGTAAAATGGTCTTTGAAGGTATAATCTTTGTTTACTTGTATTTACATCAATTTCCATTGAGTTATTAGATGATTAGTTGTTTAGTACTATTGTTCACATTTTCCACTAACATTTATGGTGCCCATCGTGGGGCTACTAGCCCGATTTAACCTCCATTTGAGTTTTTTGTGAAGCTACTATCGTAACAGGTCAATTATGTGCATCCACCTTCCAGTTCTACGCATTCACACCTTCCTGTTGCGCATTCATATTTCCATGCATCCACGAGACAACACTGCACATCCAAGAGATAGTACTGCGCATCCATCCTTTCTGTACATCCACAAGATAGCACTGTGCATCCACGAGACAACACTGCGCATCCACTACTTCTGTGCTTACATTGAATAGATCTATGCATTCATTAATTCTTTCTGCGCATATGTGTTTCTGCACAAACACTAAACATCATTCACCTTCTGTTTCTACGCATTTAAATGCCGTCAGAAAAATTGTAATGTTTCACAAAAGCTTTCCATACTAACATCTTCTTGCAGGTGTAGGAGCATTGTTTAGTCATTTAGCTACATGCTTAGTTCATCTAGATTAATTTGGGGATAGTAATCTAGCATCTTCATACAAATTTCATCTAGATTAAAATAGGAAGGAGTAAACTGATTTGTTGCATACAACTCGAACATAGTCCCAATCTAGGTGGCTAAAACATAACAAATCTTTTTGTTCTTTTTGTCTTGCATCACAATCTCTCATCTAGCTTAACTTAGGGGAAAGTAACTTGTTTTTATTCTACAACAAACAAATCTTCACATAGATCTGTTTAAGGGATAAAATGTACTATCTTTTCAAAGTTATTTCTATCTAGTCAAATGGATTGTGCTTGGTAGATTTAACACATCCAGTTTCTTTCTTTTTAACTAGGGGGATAAAGACTGAGTGTTCTCTGTGTTTTCAAAATGATAACAGGACTATGTTCTCCCCTTTTCTATGTGACCAAAATGCCAAACTTATCATTTTGCATGTATAACCTTTAGAAGAGGCCTGCCCTTGGAATTCCTTCCTTCCAAGTGGGATGATCTTAAGTGATAACGGGCTAAAGCCAAGCCACTTCCAAGTCGCTCTAAATAAATTGTGTTTGTGATGAAAGTTGCAAACAATAGGTGCCATTGTGTTACACCGACAAATGTTTCCCCCAAAACCCTGTGGAGCGTAACCTCTGCAGGCTGGGAAGCCTCCTTATTAGAGTGAATTGCCACACGTGTAACCACCTGAATGGATGTCCATACTAAAAAGCCATTATTTTTAGAATGCCAAAAACCCCTATTTGGTGACACAGGAGGAGGAACCTCTAGAGCCACCCAACGTCATACACTCATTTAGTGTGGAGACAGAAAAGTTCAACTCTTCGAAGGAATTGTAACTTGGTATGCGTGAGAAGTGAGTGCCGTGGAGGGGAGCCGGTGCTACCAAGTTACTATCTGTCATGCCTTTTTGTAAGTGGCTAGGGTAAAACCCAAGTTGGAACTCATCAAATACTGTCCTTGCCAACCTTAGGATTGTGCTTTCTTTTTGGTCAAAATTTTGTAATAACAAACATGGAATCTTCTTGTCTGTTGTGTTTTCTTGTACCAAATTGACACAAATCATCAGCAAAAATACCAGACTTACTTCGAGAAACATTTTTAAAACAAGCCAAATTGAAAAATTGAAACAAAAACAAAACCTTCTGCAAAACTGCACATTCACCCCATTTTGTTGTGCATTTGACAAATATTGTTGCACATTTTCTCCTGCTGCACGTTCATGTAATCTTACTATGCACTTGCCAAATATTGTTGTGCATTTGATCCTGCTACGCTTTCACACCGTCTTGCTACGCATACACTGTTTCTACACATTCACAACGCAGTCCTGCGCATACAGAGTTGCGCATCCACAGCACAAAACTACGCATTTGCTAAATATCCCTGCACATCCAAAACAGAGAGTATTTCCCAACATTTTGAGGAGAAAACAAATTCATTTTAGGATACCCATTATTGCATAGATTTCATTTGAGAACTCAGGAAAACCATAAGAATCCATTTTCGTACCCATTTTCCCAAAACTTTTCACCTTGCCATAACGCACCTAGTTGTCCAAACCAAAAATATCAAAATGATCCAAAACAAGATTCCCACTAAGGTGTCATTAAGATCCTCCAAAGTTCACAGAAAAAATCTTGATAGTTTCATAACAGGATAAATCATCCTTCACCTCGAAACTACACTAGTGTGACCTTGATAAAAGAAGTAGTCTATACCAATAGCGGTGATCAACTCTCCCTACTTTGACTACCTTTTACCTCAAGAGCACGTTTGTTTGAACAACAGTAGATCAAAAATTTGAACCTTAGGAAAATCCTGTCATCTCAAACACACCAAGAACATCCAACATTCACTCGCATCCAAAGGTTTTTATAGTTGCAACTAGATCTCAATCTAAACAAAAGCAAAAAATGGTTTCCCTAAACAATACTGGGCATAATTGTGATGATGAGGAGGTTACTCAAGAGGAAATCCTTAAACAACTTCAAGATCCAAAATTCCTAAAGATGATGGAAAGGGTCATTGCCACGGATCCTCATAAGTATTTTCTCATGTTAGCTCAACAAGGAGCTAAATTGCCCTCCAATTTTGATCTCTCCAATGTAAGAGAAAACAATACCTCCAATGAAGCTGAGTCATTGAAAGATGGCTCTAAACTAGACAAAGATACTCCCAAATTTGATAAAAATGATTCTAATTTGGAGAAGGCTAAGGATGCAATCGATCCCTTGGATATATTGACAACACAAATCCAAGCCTTACAACAACAGCTCACAGACATTCAAACAGAAGCATCCATGAAGCAATCCTCTCTAGAGGATATTTCACCATATCCTTTTGACAAGATCTTGATCATGATACCTTTCCCCTCAAAATTTGAGGTACCAAAATTCAATAAATATCGAGGAAAGGTGATCCGAGGGATCATATCAGACAATTTAGTGTAGCATGTCTTGAAGTTGCACACAACGAAATGTATCTCATGCAGCTATTCCCAAGGAGTTTGGGAGGACAAGCTATGGAATGGTTCTCTCGCCTAGCTCCTGACATCGAAACCTTCAACAAACTAGTGGATAAGTTTGTCACTCATTTCTCCTATAACATTGAGCATGAAATCTCAATGTTAGACCTTTGTAACACTAAACAAAAGGGTGGAGAATCCTTCACCTCTTTCTTACAAAGATGGAGACAACTAGCCAAGAAATGTCCATATCATATGCTAGAAAAACAAATGCTTGAAATGTTTGTCCACAACCTCAACGCTGATCTAAGCTATCAAATATCAATCCAATGTCCTACTTCTTTTAGTAAGGTCATTGAAATGGGTTTACTCATTGAAAAAGATTTGATAGCAAAGGGGCAAATAAAACTTTACAAGGACACCCCTAGTGCAAATGTTAACATGGATAAGCTATGATTTTGGACCAAAAATAAGAACATCATGAATGATGGGGTGGTTGATGCTAAAAATGTGATCCCCAAGCAACCAATTTTCAACTTATCCAACCCACAAAATAAACTCTAAAACATTGAATCACGGTCTACAAACTTTCCTCCTCGCAGAAAGTTCACACCTCTAGGGGAAACACTAGAATCCGCCCTATGGAAGCTAATATCAAATAATCTCATAACGCTTCCAATGGCACGGGAATATGAACCAAAAGTTAAAGCTCCTTGGTTGAAAGACACAGACTTCTGTGAATACCATGGAAGCAAAGGCCACAAGATTAACGATTGTCAAAAACTAAAGCACACCATTCAAGACTTGTTGGATCAAAAATGGATATCACTTGATGGGCATGCCTCTAATGATTATTATATTGCATTCAAGAATCCACTCCCCAACTATGAGAAGGGAGGTTCCTCAAACCAAAACAAAAATGGGGCTAACAATGCCAACTACACAAATGTGTCATATGACTATGTTGTTAACCACATTTCAGAAAGTGATTCACATATCAATGTGATCACTATAAATAAAACCCCTGATTGTAATTTGACCACTCGCAGTGGAAAGGTTAATCTTAAAGGAGCTCCATCCAAACCATCGTCTACATCCAACTAGTATAACATCCTGGACCAACTTCACAAGATACCCGCACACATTTCTATTTTAGAACTTTTATGCCTATCCCCATCCCACAAAGCCATCCTTGAACAAGCTCTTTCAGAAACCACTGTCCCAACCAATCTCATCGAAGAGCAGTTTCAGACCATGGTAGGTCATCTCACCACACCTCATTTCCTATCATTCACGGAAAAGGATGATATGTCAATCACCCAACCACACAATGTGTCTCTCCACATCGAAACCTTTATCCACAAGCATAAAATAAAAAAGGTTTCTAATCAATGAGGGAGCGGGTTTAAATATTTGCACCTTAAAGCTAATCCTTGCATTGTGGTTTTCAAAGAATGCTATTGATCCTAAAAAGAAAATTACCATCAAAGCTTACGATGAAGAGGAAAGAACATCAAAGGGAACCGTTGTTTTGCCAATTAGAGTGGGACCTATAGTAAAGGATGTGGTGTGTCAAGTGCTTGACATGGAACTTGCATATAATATTCTCCATGGAAGACCTTAGATACACGCAATGAAGGCGGTGCCATCCACCTATCACTAGTGTATCAAATTCCCCCATTACAGCCAAGAAGTCACCATCCAAGGCAATCCCAACCCATTTCAATATTGCAATTCCATACAATCCAAACTTGATGTTGTAATTCCCAATAACCGTGCATCTGCTTCTATCTTCATCCCATGTTGACCCAACTTCACTCCCTTCCACATCCAAGGCATCCAAAATCAACCTCAAGCTCAAAGACAAGGGTGTCGGTGAATATACAATCGCACAATCCTTTTGCTTAGCGCAACTACCTATATCCCCCAGATCCTATGGAAAGCCATCCATGAGCAAACCCAAGTCATTAGAAACTCCTAAAGGTCTATTTGTCAAATGAGGAAGCCTTGAAGATGAGAGTGATGAGAAGGACATCCTATAATGGTTATATAAGGATGAAGACAGTCTATCCAAGCCACAAGACCATCAATCCACATTGCAAACTGAACAGTATGGTCAAGGATTCTCAATACTACAAAGAATGGGATATGAAGGTCATGGGCCCATAGGATTGAGGAAAAAAGGTATCATTAAACCTATCCAACCCCCTTCATTAATAGCCCAAGACACTAAAGGGCTAGGTTACAAAGGCAAAGCAAAGACCAAAGGAATAGACAAGCATAAAGGCAAACAACTAGAAACATCTACTACTAACCTAGTAGAGCAGATTCACCAACTACAAGGATAGAGTGAAACTGACTCCAATGAGTATGAATGGGATAGTCTCTCTGAACTATCTTGTGATGAAAAATATGTTGATGTGGTCCATGAATATGTCCCAATCCATGCAACCCATGAGAGACAAAGTTCAAGGGCTAGACCTCTAGAGTTCAATCCGCATAGTAATGATAGCGAGTTTCATGAAGAAAGAATGATACCACACCTGACAGATCAAATTATGGAGAGTACCACCACAGGCATTGTTGACGATTACAATAACCACACTAACTCCTCCATCTTGACCATCACTAGCCTTAAACCAAACCAATCTGATGACCTGTTACCACTATTGCATCTAGAACTCATAGATTGGGATTTGCAAGACACTACCCCTGAGCTAGATACCTTTTAGAATGATTAGGCCATCATCGATTATATAGAACTTTGAGACCATATACCTACAGGGGATCACAGAGTTGGCTATGCCATAGAACTCAATGACACAGCTTATTTTGGAGAGAGTGCCAAGTCTTTCAGTCTTAAAAATGTAAAAATGAAAGATAGATCTAATGGTGAAAACCACTCTATGGCAGTGTTAGATCGTGAAAATAGTAAAAATATAAAAGGCGTATCCAATGGTGAAAACATCTCTGAGGCACCGAAGGATGAAAGGCTTGACCCTCTTCCCAATCTAACACATCAGGAGAGATCCTCAATCTTGATGGAACTAGCAGAACAGATCAACATCGGCACAGGTGAAAATCTAAAGATGATCCATATGGCAAAATCTTTAACTGCACAAGAGAAGCTAGAG
This sequence comes from Cunninghamia lanceolata, assembly GCA_027924645.1. Lineage (NCBI taxonomy): Eukaryota > Viridiplantae > Streptophyta > Pinopsida > Cupressales > Cupressaceae > Cunninghamia > Cunninghamia lanceolata. The sequence goes on along the minus strand of BSBN01001038.1, from coordinate 5,844,569 downwards.
TTCTCCAAATTCTTTAAAAAAGAAATAAATCAACTTTGCTTGGTCATATGTGGATATGCTGAGTCTAGATCCAAACCTTATAATGCATCACTTATCACTAGCTCCAAGAGCTAAGCCAGTTACAAAAACTTAGGAAGATGCACCTGCATATCGCACTCATGGTAAAAGAAGAACTGAAGAAGCTACTAGATGTCGGGTTTATCAGACCAATAGACTATCTAGAGTGGATTTCAAATATACTGCATATCGCCAAACCAGATGGAAGAGTTCGACTATGTAACGACTTCAGGGATCTAAACAAGGGTTGTCCCAAAGACAACTTCCCTCTACCTAACATCGACATCATTATAGATCTTACAGTAGGGCACACCATGTTGTCTTTAATGGATGGATTCTCTGGCTATAACCAAATCAAGATAGCATCAGAGGATCAACATAAAATAGCATTCACATGTCCATGGGGTACCTATTGTTGGTGCGTCATGCCATTCGGGCTAAAGAATGTGGGGGCAACATATCAGTGAGCAGTGACAACAATCTTTCATGACATGATGCATACCATCATGGAAGATTACATAGATGACATTCTAGCCAAATCAAAAGCTAGAGAAGAGCATCTACAAGTCCTGGACAAGATCTTCACAAGATTATAGCAATTTAATGTACAGTTAAATCCAAAAAAGTGTGTTTTTGGAGTCACATCCGGTAAACTCTTTGGATATATCATATTAGCTAATGGAATAGAGACTGTGGACCCAGCCAAGGTTAAAGCAATCATGGAAATGCCACCACATAAGAATCTAAGTCAATTACAGTCCCTACAAGGAAAGTTGCAGTCCATCAGAAGGTTCATCGCTCAACTGGCAGATAAATGTAACCCATTCACACATTTCCTACACAAAAACATTCCTTTCAAATGGGATGGCATGTGTGAGCAAGAATTTCAACATATAAAGGAGTATTTGATGAATCCACCTGTCTTAATGCTGCCAATTTAGGGCAAGCCATTGCTACTCTACATTTTAGCCACACCAACAACCCTTGGAGCTCTGCTAGCACAACAGAACCACGAAGGAAAAGAATAATTAATCTACTACATGAGCTAAACATTGGTAGGCTATGAGCTACAATATAGACCAATTGAAAGAGAATGCCTCGTTGTGGTCTTTGCTTCACAAAAATAGAGACATTACATTATATCACATTCCATCAAGCTAGTCACGAAGATCGATCCACTAAAATACTTTCTCAACAAAGCTACCCTAATAGGTAGAATATCAAAATGGGTCATGATACTCAGTGAATTTGACATCGAGTATGTGGATAGATGAGCAATAAAGGGGCAACTGATTGCAGATTAGCTGGCAGATGCACCTTTAACATATGACAACCCATTAAATTTTGAATTTCCAGATGAGTCTATCTTTCACATAACAACAACAACCTGGAAACTCTACTTCAACGGATGATATACTCAACATGGGTCCGGAGCAGGTATCTTGTTGATCACACCCAATGGCGACACCATTCCAAAGTCATACAGACTACTCTTTCCATGCACTAACAATGTGGTGGAGTATGAAGCCTTAGTCATTTGCATCAAGCTGGCAATAGAATGGAAAATCATAGAACTTCATGTTTATGGTGACTCACAACTTGTCATCAACCAAGTGAACGACGACTAGCAAACAAAGATGAGAAGTTAATACCATACAAACGTATGGTAGATGAATTCAAAGAATACTTTGTTGTGATCTCTTTTGAGCAGATACCAAGGTTGGAGAACAAAGCAGTAGATGTCATGGCAATGATTGCATCTCTCCTTGATATCTTTGAAAACCAATCACATTATGAGTTCTTGGTAGAGCTAGTGTCCCATCTTGCGTATGACACCCCCGAATCCCACATCATATGCCACATAGTAAGATCTGATTCTCCCCTATACAGAAAAGTATTTGCCTACTTGAAAGAGAATACCCTACCTCCTGATCTATCAAGTAACCAAAAGAAAACCTTCATCCACCAAGCATCCTATTATACCATAATCGCCAATACCCTGTATCGACGAGGACTAGATGGTACTCTCCTAAGGTGTCTTGACAGTGAGGAATATCAAACTGTCCTAAGAGAAGTTCACGACGGTATATGCAGGACCCACTCTAATGGTCCTAACCTGGCTCATAAACTCATACATATGGGATACTACTGGCCAACTATGGAAAAATACTCCTATCATTTTGTGAAGAGGTGCAAGAAATGCCAAATCCATGGGAACCTAATACATGCACCAGCACATGAGCTGCAACCTTTAATGACTCCTTGGCCTTTCTGTCAATGGGGACTCAACTTAGTGGGCAAGATACACCCACCATCATCTAGCGGACATAAATTCATAATCACCACCACTGAGTACTTTACAAAGTGGATTGAAGCCATACCCCTTGCCAATGTCACAGGCAAACAAATCCCCTCTTTCATCCTGGATTACAACATTTACCGCTATGGTATCCATGTATCCATTATCACTGATAATTGAAGACCATTTAAAAACCAAGATGTTAAAGAGTTATGTGACAAATTCCACATCCAACACCACTTTTCCACCCCATACTACCCCCAAGGAAACAGCCAGGTAGAGGCATCAAATAAAACAATCTTAAAAATCTTGAAAAAGACTATCAGTGATGACAGTCGTGATTGGTACATCCAATTGAATCCCATGTTGTGGGCCTACCACATAAGTATCCACACACCCACAGGTGTAACGCAATATTCCCTTGTCTATGGCTCTAAAGCCATCTTGCCCATTGAAGTCAAGATTCCATCCTTGTGAGTATTATAAAAGGCCTCATATCTGATGAAGAATACAGAGTTTCCAGACTTCAAGAGTTAGAGTTGCTTGAAGAAAGAAGGCAACATACCTTTAACCATCTCAAGGCTTATCAACAAAGGATGTCTAGAATTTACAATCACAAAGTCAAACCTCAGGTATTTCAAGTTGGTGACCTAGTCCTCAAAGAGAATCCCAGGAATCAATAGGACAGAGAGAAGAAAGGTAGGTTCGAATCCAACTGGTTGGGTCCTTATGTCATCATTGCTACTTATGGATCAGGTGCTTATCAATTGGCTACATCAGATGGTGAACTGTCCAATGATCCCATCAATAGCATATATCTTCACAAGTTCTACACCTAAACACCAATGCAAGGGATCAAAATAGCAAAAAACAAAATTTAAAAAATGTCAAAAATAGCAAAAAAATTAAACACATGAAAAAATAACAAAAAAATCAAAAAATGGAAAAACAACAAAAAAATCATCCTCTGGTGAAAACTTGGTAAACAGGTGCCTTAGATCGATACCATGATGAAAACCTAGAAAATAGGTGTCATGTGTATTTTGGCTATCGTGCAAATAAAAGCAAGTGGTGAAAACCTGGTAAACAGGCACTACTTGTGATAAACCACCTCCTCCATCTTTTTAGACCTTGTTCCTCATCCATCCCTCCTAACTGCATCCACCCAATCACATCAAGATATCTACCATGGCTTGTTGTTCACTCCTCCTTACCGCCTTCTCCCATCAAGCTGTCAATCCACACTTGCATCCATCTTGTCATCCATCCTCCACCAATCCATTGAACTGTTGTTGAACTACGTCACCTATGAGCTATCACGTAGGCAAGGCCATCATTGACGCACCCCTGAGGCTTCTTTCCCATCCATTCCATCAAATGTCACCCATCCTTTTGTCCTTCCAATCCCATGTTTCCCATCGCCTAGGTCCTAGGTCCACAAAGTCCATCCTAGGTCCACAAAGTCCACACCCCGAACTATGTTGCCTCTGCATCATCACGTAGGCAAGGCATTTATCAATGAACCCCTGAGGCACTAGGTCAGTCCCTTAGGGCCTGTTTCTTCGTGTCTATTGTTAGTTCATCCACAATAAGTCAATCCTTTACTTGACTGGGGGCAAATCCTTGACCTAATTGGAGAATTGGATTCTTGAATGTCACGCACCTCAGAGGATAACAATAAGGATCGTGATACTATCAGTAGACAACAAGCAACATTACAAACACACTTTTTCAACAAAACACTTGACACAAGAATTAGACATGTAAATAAGACACAATGGGCCTCAACCACCATGATGATTGTATTTGTTTTCGTTGCAAGAAAACATAACTATGGCAAGAGAATTTGTGCTTATTAAAAAGGTTTAAGCCATAGAGTCTTGATTTTTGTTATTATGTCTTTCTATGCTACTCAAAGATGTCAAAAAATAGAGCTATGATGGGGGCATACTTATCTTATTTGTTTGTTGTTTGTGGATCAACATTTAGTAATGTGATGACTTTGTCTAATGACATGATCGGAAAAAAGATCATTGAGGACATTCTAGGTCTAAACATGAAACAGGGTGATCCTTGTTTGTTGACACATGCAAGGCATACTTAGGTCATCTAGATTCAATTTTGACTAGATGCTTGTATTAACTTGCTATATCAAAATACACGTAAGAGATACTCAGGTGATCATGGTTTAATTATACCTAGATGCTTGTATTTTCTTACAACATTTTAAAATCTCAATGATGAAACAAACTACTTAAAATACTTGCATATATGAAGATGACAATCCACAAATCCATACATATCACATTGCATTTCATTATAAGCATTTCATCCTTGACCAAATCCCAAGGGTCAAAAGATCCATTTATCCTGGTTATTTCTTCTAACTTGTCTATCTATCCCAGTTCTTAAATCCATTTCTTCTAAGTGTTCTTTTATTTTATGATTGAGTATACTTGGACAACAAAAAACAATCCATAAAACATATTACATGTCATAAATAGGTGTGTGCATCATTATCTCATTATCATTTAGGTGCATTAATAGCCTTAAACATTTAGATCATGATAGTTATGTCATTTATCCACATAGATTGCATAATATTTCACATCAAAAATCTACAAAAACATAGATATCACAATGTGCATATTAGATCATCATCCATACATAACGTGTTTAAACCATCATGTGTTACATTTTACATTCTCACCATAGTGTGCATTAGATCATAGTAGCATATCAACATATAGGATCATAAACATACATAAAATTCCTCATGTCCATCATGTATCGCATAAAAGCATCATGTCACAATAAATATCAAGTGCATAATAGAAACACATAAACATGTTAGCAGCATCACATTTAACCATAATCATAATAAACCATCATATAGAAGCATTCATCCATAAATGCATATAGATAATCCATAGAAACACATGCATGTAGTATGTCAAACTCATGTAGATCATCATCATATATCAAAATAATAATAAACATCCAAGTATACAATGATATCAAAAACATAAGTACATCTCGAATGTCCATAGTATGGTGTATACAAAAATCCCACTGTCAAAATTATGCATGTCTCAGAAAGATCTAGGAGGTACTTGTTGAAATTAAGGAACACTAAGAGGGGAGTGAATCAGTATTCTACAAAACTTAATATTATGTCCCTTTATTAATTTACCACATACATCCAAAAGAAAGAAGCATGAACATAAGAATGGAAACAATAAGATCATAACACATGAACACCAAGATTTTTACGTAGAAACCCGGTTAAGGGAAAAACCATGATGGGTATTAACCCACAAGAATTTATACTCTATTAAAAGTATTACAAATGGGAAGGCACATGCCTTCAGGCTCACTGCCTAGAGCTCACTATTCAAAGGAGGCTCACTACCTGCAAGATGAATTACAAGAGTTCACTTGAATACTTGAACTAAAGAATGGCATCTAACAATGCAATATTACAGTTCCAGTTAAGCTCAGTATACTAACTTCACACACTTCATCTCTCTCTGCCCTGTTTTACTATTCTGTCATGATTTGCAGCTTAGATCTCTTCCTTCACACTTGTTACTGCCACACTTTGCTCTTCACACATCATCTTCGCACATCTTTATCACAAATTCTTGAATCCATCAATCATATATATCTGCTACATGAAATTACATCAACTACAGTCAACCTTAAGAAAAACTTAAAGACTTTTTAAAATCACTCTTCTGTCAGCTAAATCCATGCACAAACATCAATGTGGACCAAAAATTATGTATCCAAGTCACCTCACATGTTGACCAATACTACTCAATCTCCTAAATTACTCAACCAACCTCTTTTCTTCATCTGTACAAGGCTCAAACACTTAGTCGGCCTGTTCTTCATTGGACTGAACTATCTAACCAAAACCCGATACTCAGATGCTTGTAACTTACAATCCCTTCATCACTAGAGGCTAAAATCTTGGATTTAGGTAGCCTTGACATCCCTTAACACTCCCTCATATCCGTAGCACAATATAATTACCTATGGAGAAATGTAGACTAAGATGTTGAACCCTATCATATGCTCTATTCCTATCTATCCGGACTTAGACAAGTCTACACTCTAACTTCTGATATGATCCACTGATACAATGCGGATGTGTAAGATAGATTTAGTTTCCATCAATGACAACACCTGACATGCCTAGCAGTGTGTCTTGCCAACAATCTCCCCCTTTGGCATTGATGGCAACACTTAGTGAAAAATAACACTTGTGATTTCCAATGCTCCCCCTTAGATGAATTCATCATTTTTCACTGCTTTTCCTCTCCCCCTTTGACATCAATGGCAAAGGCTAGAATCTGCACATCAAAATTCATGCAAAAATTTTATGTACATGGGTCAAAACTCTACATACTTCTGCATATGAACATACAATCCTTAAGCCTTGTTCATCAGCAAAAAGATATCACCAAAAATGTTTTTCAACCGTGTCAATTCATTGTCTCAATTCTTCTTAATGCTACCCAAAATAGATATATGCCCACTGAACAAAAATGCCTATGACTCTACCTTTTGAAGGTTAGTAGGATCACTAGTAGTAACAGTAGCTTGGGATTCTACCAATATATCATACATAGTCTCCAACTTAGGGGAAATCAGTCCTTGGAGCTCATCCAATCTGCCCCAAAATTTAACCTTTTCCTTCTCCGAATCACTCAATTCATTCCACAAACTCACTACTTGGCATTCTTTGGTAGTTACAGACTTAGTCAAAGGACTATATGACTGAGAAATGTTAGACAATTTGAGCACTAAGTCCTTACTCTTCTTTTCAATATCTTCAACAACTTTAGACTGATTTAGACAAAACTTGTAAATCTCTGCACCTTCAGAGAGGGCATTTTGGATACTCTTTACACTAGTATCAAGCCCTGATCTATCATAACTAATTATTTTCTTTATTTCAACAAACCTCTTCTCATTAAATTCATTTCTGACTTTAACTTCTATTGACTTCTCTAAGGTTTCAAAATGAGTACTTACAAAGTTTATCAGACTCAACTAACCGGAAGGAGAGTCAGATGAATCCTTTTGAAAGTTTGGCATAATCTTTTCCAGAATTCTAGAGGCAAGACCAAGCAACTCACTATCCTCAATGTGAGTTTTTAGAATCTCCTCTCTTGCTTTTGCTTGTGCCACAAATGCTAACTTCATCTTTTGTAGAGGGGAAAGAGTGTCAAAATTGATAGGTCCTTGAATCAGCTCTGGTTCATCAAACTCAAGCTTGTCTTTCTCAAGTAATTTCTTCACTGCATCTGTAGTGTCTCTTGCCAAAAATGTAGCTCCATCTTTCATATCCTTGCTGGTACTATCATCTTGCTTTTGCTCTTCAATATTCTCTGTTGTTTCTCCTTCTTGTTCATCCTTGTCCTTAACCTCTTTTGCTTCTTGCTCTTTATTCTTTACAAGTCATCTTCACCAGGAGAATCTACTTCTATATTCATCTCTGTATATTCTCCAGTAGATTGGTCCGGAGGAATTTGAGTGTCCTCTGTACCATCAAAATTAACTTCCTCCATCATCTCTTCATCTCCTTTATTTAGCATTTCATCTTCCGGAGCAGAGATGTCAGCTTGTTGTTCACTTTCCTTCAACTCCTCAACATTAAGAATGGATGCATCATCAATGTCAATTGATTCTTCTGTGACAATATTGAATTTATTTTTGTCTATAGCTTTCTTCAAATTTTGCTTTGTTTCTTTGACTACCTCATCTAGTTCTCCAATCATCAGCTTATTCATCTGGATTTTGCTTCTGAATTCCTCTTTGACTTCTTTGAAAATTTTATCTGCTTCTTTTCTAGATATTACCAGACATAGTGTGGACAACACATATTCTCTTAGCTCTAAATCTTTAGCTTTAGTAGCTTATTTCTTCATTTTCAAAATGTTACTCAGACTCTTAGGGATTTTAGACAAAATTTCCAGAAGAGCTCTATTGTATGTATTCAAGTATTTTACAGTGGCATCCTCCAAAATTTTCTTTTTTGCATCATCAAAAGTGTCAGTATTCTATTATAAGTTTGAGATTCCCATGAATCGTTACAACATTCACAATTTCTTCTATAGACAAAGTGGGTTTTCTAGCATGGGTTTCAGTCTTTTGCCTTTTACTTACCTTTTTCCTTCCGGAGGGCTTCTCCTTAGACACTTTAGTAGCCTTAGTGCCCATGGCCTTCAACTCTTTAACCTCATCATCTGAATAAGTCTTTTCTTCATCCTCCTTCTCCACACTAATATATGACCTTTTGGCCATTACTTTTGTTCTTTTTCCTTCCTTACCAATAGGTTTTTCTTTGAATTTCTCTGCAATAGGAGAAGGTGATGCATCAGAGGTTATACCTGTACTCCTAGTAGTTCTTAGCTTAGAAGAGGATTCCATCAGAACACTACCCTGTTCTCTTTCTTGCTTCTCCTTCTCAGCTTTCTCTATCCTTTCTCTATTTTGTCTCACGACTTCTCTTGTTATGCCAATGCTTTCTGCATACATTTCAACTTGCCTTTGAATCTTTCTCTTAGATTCAGGTTTCTAGAGCTCAACATGCAATTTCACACTGAGTTCACCATATGTCCCAAATCTTTCAACTATGGTGTCCTTTGGTTTACTCAGAAGGTGTTGAGCATACATATCCAATACTTGCTCATCAACTTCATACCCCATGGGCATGATCCACACAGTTCTTGGTTCAACTACTTCCATTAAACACTGATATGTATCCACCATAAAATAGATTGTATCCTTGTATTTTCCAACCACAGATGAAGGGATTCTTTCCCTTGATTGCATCATGTTCTAAAAATTCTTGAAATATCCCCAAAGAGTAGTCATTTGGGCATTAGAGTCACCAATATTTTTCAAGTGCTCTCTTATTTGTATGGCAACAGTCTTATCATTGGTCCAACACATGCTTTTCTTGCCAGGTAACTCATTCATGAAATAGAAGAACAAACATAATACCAATGTACCATACTTGAATGTATTCTTCTTGTCCTTTTTGATCTTGTTCAGGTTTTCCATCAGCTGGTTCTACAGCAACTCAGACAAGTCATAGTCAACATTCTCTCTCAACATCTAAACTGCATAGATAGTTGTACCAAATACAGAATTCTCCCTACTGGAATGATATATCTTGTATCTAATCACCATTGATGCAAATTTGACATCCGGATCAGTGATGTCATTTATTGTCATTGCTCTTTCATCAAACCTTGAACCAGTAGCATCAATTATAGTTTGATACTTTACTGACTTTAACATTGGTAGTCCACCAGATGAGTTCAACCCTGTCATAGCCTTGATGGCGTCCTTGGTGATATTGAAAGGTTTCATTAACCACATAAACTCATCATGCATCCAACTGAGCACATACCGGACCCACTCATCTTCATCAAAGGATGGAAACCCTATAATCTAAATGAAATGTTTATCTTGCAGTGCCTTATACTCAAGTTTAAGACCATGAATTTCATCCCTCAGATGATTCTTGAACAAATCTACTAACTTTGAATCCCCAAACTCATCTATGCTAGCATGAATATAAGCCCTAATATCTTCAACATGCAACACACCATACATAACATTTGAAAAGGGACATAATGGATCGACCTCTATTGATTTGTGTGGATGCTTTTTAAACTTTGGCCTAGGTCACTCAATGATATCCACAACCAGAGGTGTAGCCATTTCAAAAAGATCACAAGTTCAAAGCTTTGCGGAAGAATACCTTTTTCTTCATGGAATTAGGGTTAGCTATCGAATTCGTTCTTCGCACTTCAAATCTTTGAAATTTCAGCTCAGGGGCTCTTCTCCTTGTTCTCTTCGAATGCAAATTGATTCAAGTGTTGAATGAATGACCTTTTTATGCTCCACAAAACCTAATTCGTCATTGTAATAAATGCTCTACCCTAATACATTTGGTTACACTATTTTTGCATACAGTCAATCTTCAATTGCTCTGCAATCAATCGCATTAGCTTCTTTTCTTCCAGAATTTACTTCAACAGATCTACTATAGGCTTCTTTATCTTCATTGATCATGCTAGATTCAAGCACCCACTTACTGGCAGGGGGAATTAGATTTTCAATGTAGCTCCCCCTAAGCCAGAGCTCCAATTTCAATTCCTGGAGGAATTATCAGCACCAGAGTCTGGTGCAGACCCATTGTCAACATTCATTTCACCTTTCTTCACCCATGTTTTGTTCATTTCATTCTGGATCTCATTCATATCAACTTTGCCCTTTCCTTTTTCCAACTTCTACTCTGTTTTTCCTTTACCTACCTATGAGTTTGCCTTTTTGCTTCTACAAAATTTAGCAATGTGTCTGGATTTGTTGCAATTGAAACACACAATCTTATTTTTCTGACAATTACATGTTGGACTAGGTTGAGATATGCATTGCATTGCAATATGCCCAAACTTATTGCAAGTAAAACATCTTCCATTGAACACTTGTTTGTTCTTAGGAGGATTCCTTGATCCACTTCTGCATTCCTCAGCCTTATGACCTATCCTTTTGCTATTAAAGCATTTTAAAAAACAAAGGGGTAAAAACTTTATTAGAAATCAGAAAAGAGCATTACAATAATAACAAAGGGACCCAGCCCCAGAAAACAAGGCGAAAACCCCACAGCATAAACAACATCAACTATCCTCATGTATCCTCCTATCCTCCTCCAAGAACCGGTCTAAATCCAGATGCAGCTCAGGGTTAACCTGATCCCAATCCTCAACTTTCCAACCACTATCATGCTCAGAGGCCCATTTGGCCAAGCAGTCGGCAACTCAATTCCACTCCCTTGGGATGTGAACAAAGGATGCCTCCTCCAACTGAGAACTAACCTGAAGAATCCGCTGAACCACCAAAGCCAATTGCCAATTAATATCAAATATCTTTCGCTCATTCAAGAGATTAATCAAAATCTGTGAATTAGCTTCACATATAACTTTTCTCCAGCCCAAAGCAAGGGCCCTCTCAATAGCATGCAGAATTGCCAGACCCTCCATGAAGTTAACAGTCTTCACCCCCTCATGTATAGAGAACAGAAAAATCACTGACCCAGCTGAGTCCCTACCAACTCCACCAATTCCAGCAGGCCCAGGATTGCCCCTAGAAGAACCGTCAGTATTGATCTTTAAAAATCCATTGGGAGGAAGTAACCACCTTCCAACCCGTTGAACCCTCTTTTTTCCATGCCTACCTTTCCTGGAACTGACAAAAGAAGAATGAATTTCTTGAAGACCCAGTCTAGCCACCAACTCATCATCACCTCTCTCCAAGGGGAAAACCAAATCACAATTAGCTGAAACTGACTCCTGCACCATTCCTAGCATACGTAACCAAACTTGCCGACCCACCAACTTCTGATCACGAAAAATTCGGCGGTTCCGCTCCAGCCAAATCTGCCAAAGTAGAAAGGTAGGACCCACGAACCAAACTTCCTGCAAAAAGGAAGCCATAGAAGGAGGTCTTCCCATACTATCCCAGAATTCAACCAAAGAGCACGCATGAATACAAGGAAGCTTCCATACCTCCCACCACCAATGCCAAAGCTGCACAACAAAGGGGCACCGGAAGAACAAATGCGAAGAATCCTCTTCTGCTCCCCCACACAAAACACAAATTGAAGGTCCTTGAAATCCCCGTTTACGAATGTTATCCCAGGTCAAACACCTATTCCAAGCCAAAGTCCAAACAAAGCAATTGCATTTAGGCCACGAGAGTTTATTCCACACCCTTTTCCACCAATGAACCTCAACCCCAGTTAGCTTCTGAGCCAATAACACCTGATAACCAGAAGCAACAGAGTAAACCCCCTTAGGATTATGGGTCCAAGCAAGAATATCCTCTTCCAGAAGAGAACTACAACTCCTACTATGAAGAATCTTGTGAAGCTCAGCACTATCTTCCACAAGTCCCAAATTTGGCCACACTGCGGGATCCTTCCAATGAGCTACCTCCAACTGACCAAAAGAAGCAATAGACTTGAAGTCACTCACCCTAGCCCAGCCAGCCCCGAGAAATCTTTGGCACAAAGGAAGAAGGTTGGGGAACTGAGAAGTAAGTGGAGGGAATCCATCCCAAAAATCTGACCAAAAGAGAGCTTCAGTTCCCCGTCTACAAATCCAAAATAAACCTTCCTTAATAAGCTTAGCACCCTTTTGAAGAGTATTCCAAATCACTAAACCTTTCCCCTCAAGAGGGTAACGAGGGAGATCCTGCCGTGGAATCCCCGGGAAATACTTTTGAGATAATATCCTGGCCCATGGCTGATCTAGTTCCACACACCATCTCCAAAATAGCTTAGCAGCCACAGCCACTCTAGATAACGCAGACTGTCGAAGACCAAGACCACCAAATTGCTTTGGGCTACACACAACATCCCACCTGACCAGGCTCCACTTGGAGGATGACAAACTTCCCGCCCATAAGAACTGCCTCGCAAGAGAATCCAACTCCCTCAGAAAACCCATTGGAGCCACCTGAAGCATACATCGGTAGGTAGGGAGAGCCTGCACCACCGACTTGAGAAGCTGAACCCGCCCCGCAAAAGACAACCATCTGTGGGTCCAATGATTAACTTTTGCACGGAGCTTATCAATAATATTCTGCCAAGAGCCCTTGGGAAGAGGGCGAACAGAAATTGGGAAACCCAGATACGTCAAAGGGAGAACCCCTATCTGAAACCTCAAGATATTAGCAATTCTTCTCTGAATGGGGGTTGGCGTATTGAAGAAGAATATGGATGACTTCTCCTCATTAATCAATTGTCCTGAAGCAACAAGATATATGTCCAACACCTGCCTCAAGTTAGTAGCTTCCCTAACAGTAGCCATCCCCATCAAGGCAGTATCATCAACAAACTGTAAATGAGATTGCGGAGGCAAGTCTCCACCCCATCGCCAACCCTGAATGGTGCCAAGCTCCACCCTTCTCTTCAACAACCGTCCAAGGCCTTCCACAAGAAGTAGAAAAAGATACGGAGAAAGAGGATCCCCTTGGCGCAAGCCCCTTGAGGCACAAAAAAGTTTAGAATGATCTCCATTTATCAAAACTGAGAAGGAAACAGACATGACACAGCTCATGACCCATTGGATCCACTCCTCACCAAAGCCAAAAGAAACAAGGATCTTCTGCAAAAAAGACCATCTAACCCTATCATAAGCCTTAGCCATATCTAGCTTAATGAACATAGCCTTCTCATGGGAGTTGTCCATGGAGTGAATGGTCTCCGTAGCAATGACAACCCCGTCAAGAATCTGTCGACCCGCCACAAATCCACTCTGTTCCTCTGAAATCAGCACTTTAAGCCACTTATTCAATCTCTCAGCCAATAACTTAGAAATGATTTTGTAAGCCACATTGCAAAGAGAAATAGGCCGGAACTGAGATAACCTATCAGCCCCTTCACACTTGGGTATGAGAGCAAGGAAGGTGGAATTCAGAGTACGAAGCATCTGCTTATTCCTCTGGGATTCAAGGACAACTGCAAGAAGATCCAACTTTATGATATCCCAGAATTCCTGAAAAAATTCAATTGGGAAACCATCGGGACCAGGAGCTTTACCCTTCTTCATCTAAAACACAATCCCCTCCAGCTCATCAAGAGAGATATCTTTCATCAGATACTCATTCGCCTCCCTGGAGACCAACTGAGGAATACAAGAAAGAACCTGTGCTTCCTCAACAGAGCCCCCTCGAGAATCCTCCCTAAATAAAGTAGCAAAATACTGAGATGCCTCAACAGAGATTTCTTGAAACGAGGCAAGACGTTCACCCCTATCATTCACCAAAAAAGGAATGGAATTACCATACCTCCTGTCCTTCACAGAATTGAAGAAGAAGGCGGTGTTTTTATCACCTTCCTATAACCATTCAACCCGGGCCTTTTGCTTCCAATAGATTTCTTCCCGCAATTCAAATTCCTCAACCACTTTCAAAGTCTTAGCCTCCTCCCTTAGAAGATCCTCAGAGGCCCCATTCTCACGAATCAACTGCGTAATATTATTCAACTCCTCCTGGGCAGCAACCTTAGCATGAAAGATATTACCAAAACATCGCTGATTCCACCTTTTAAGATGATATTTGACAAACTGAAGAAGCTTGGAGAATGTGTACATTGCCGTACCAAAAGTTGGTCTACCAATCCGCCACCACTCAGCCACAAGTTCATGAAGAGTAGGATCCCGTAACCACATAATCTGGAACTTGAATGAGGGAGAACGAGGCCTCCGAGCAGAGATAATGCTAAGCTTAATAGGCCAATGATCAGAGCCTCTCCAATCAAGAATTTCAGATCGAGTGGACCATAAGTCTCCAACCCAATAACAGGAAACCAAGAATCGATCAAGCCTCTCAGCAACACAACTCTCACCAATTCTCCTATTATTCCAAGTGAAGCAACCATTACTTGGCAGAACATCAATAAGATTTAATTCAGAAATGCTATCTCTGAATAACAGAGCAGAAGGCTCCAACCTAGGAATACCACCTCTTTTCTCAGACAACTCCACAATAGCATTAAAATCGCCAGCCATAACCCACGGATGGTAAGGAGCTAAGCTACGAACAAAATGAAGATGGGACCAAAGAAGTTGTTTACCCAGAAACTCCACAGGAGCATACACATTAGAGAGGAGAATACACTCACCAGTCTCATACCAAGAGGCGACTAGGGATATAGAGGATCTAGAGGACATCCACCAGAGAGGGAAAATCTTCTGAGGGTTCCAAAAACAAGCCACCCCTCCAGAAGCACCAAGAGCCCCCATACACTGGCATTCACCATATTTCCACAACTTAGGAGCCATGGCCAACATATTATCAACATATAATTTAGTCTCCTGAAGAAAAAGAACATCCGGAGAATGATTCCTAACCAAATCACGAACAGCTTTTTGTCGAGGGCCACTGTTCAAGCCCCTTACATTCTATGAGAGAACAATCATTTTGGGGGCATGAAAAATGTGAATCCAGAGTCTTGACTGACCCTGACTCCACTAAAGTTTCCCCAGTTAATTTAATCTTCTCCATATCCTTCTTCCTTCCCAACTTGGAAGTCCTGTCACTAATCCCTTTCTTCAGTTCAATTTGCTGAATACCCAAAAGAGGGGAGGCCAAAGAGCTCTTCCCCACATTCTTACCTCCTTTTAGGGGCAGTGGGGAACCACCTCCACCATTCTTCGAAGCTCCAATAGAAGATTCTTGTTCAGTCTGGACAATCAATTGTTGATCCGTATCCATCTCTCCAACCCCAATCTCTTGCACAACCTGCACGGCCTCCAATGGTGGCCCATCCTGTCCTGTACCCAAAGTTCCCTGATCCAAGTTCAGCAACCCTGGATTCACTTCCCCCTGGCTGAGATCATCCAGCACCTCAAACCTATTAAAAGTTTCATCAACCTGCCTCTCCCTCAAGGTCCGCTTTTGGCCCCGATTCCTATTGTGAGCCTTGACAGGGACATAGCCATCATCTCCATTACCATCACCCGGAATAGGCTCCTTACCATTATCAACCCTAGGTGGATTACGAGAAGGCTGAGAAGGTTGGGGCACCACAGGCTTAGCCCTAGGGCACCTATGCTGCAAGTGACCATATTCATGACAAAGACGACACCGAAAAGGTAGGGTTTCGTAATCTAGCTGTTGCACCCAAGTATATGATCCAGCACTCACTTCAATAGAATCTGGTAGTGGCTTGCTTAAATCAATTTCAACACAGATACGAGCAAAAGTCATTACCTTTTTATACTGTGTCTGTTGTGAAGACCCAACAAGTTTACCGAGCATTGAAGCCACCAAATGCAACACGTCATCCCGCCAACACTCCACTGGAAACCACAGCAACCGAACCCAAACTAGGATCCGACTTGGTAGTGCCGCAGTCGGGTTGAAGCCAGCATGCCATGGCTTGATAAACAAACCCACCTGGTTATAAAAATAGGGGCCGCCCTCGAAGACTTTATTCTGATCTGCCATGCAATCAAAAGAGACCATAAAAAAGTTATTCGCAAGGAGCCTAATCTCCATCTCCCCCTCTGGCATCCAAGTCCGCTGAGCCCAAGATTCCAAAAATTGCAGCGAGACTCTCAAACCCATGAACTTGCAATAAAAAGAGTGCCTTGAATAGTATTCAATATCATCTGCAAGCATTTCCATCGGGATAATCAACTTCGGTCGCTCTTTGCATCTTTCCAAACACCCATTAATCTTTGTTATTCGGGAACCACTAACCGATTCTAGATCATTCATCTCCATCGCTGAAGAAAACAGCGTATTATCAAAAACATTCACTCCAAGCGCCGGAGGCTTCGAACCAACTGCTGATCGGAAATCCAATTTGGGGCTAGCCCCAGATGTTTCCCCACCCTGCATAGCAAAAAACAAGAACCCCAGCAGGCATGCAAAGCCCCAGGACACGTTTGCAAGAAATGGAAAAAGACAAAACCCCAAGGGAAGGATCAAAACCCTTCCACCCACAAGCCACTCAAACGGCAGCAAGAAGGCCTCCAGAAAAGAAAAAACCACCACCACCACCCCGAAAGCTTCAAAAAACCCCCCCCACAATGCAAAAGCAAGCAACACACAGAGAACGAGCTAGGGCACGGTCGCCCTAGCTCGGCTTGCAGAGCACGCGAACGCCATCATCCTTTTGCTATTAAAGCATTGACCGGAGAAAGATGATGCATTTTTATTCACTTAACTTCTGCATTGATTAGCTCTATGACCATACTTATTGCATTTGAAACAACTGCCATTGAAAGATGGATACCTTTGAGCATTAGGTTGTCTTACGGGAGGTCTTTTAGGATTCCTTCCTTGATTTCTTGTTTCAGGATTTATTTGACCGAATCTAGAGCTTTCACCTTTCTCAAATCCCAGACCATGCTTATCATCTGCCTTCTTCTGACTATCAAGCAACACCTCAAGTTTAGCTGAGATTATCTTGAATTTCTCTTTATATTCATTTGCAACTTCTACGTCATGTTTGAGAATGACAATTTGTCTTTCAAGTTCTTCCTCATTGTCCCTGGTTTCTTGTAAATCAGACTCTAGATGGCCAATTATTCTATCCAATCTGCAACACTCTTCTATTCTTTCTTTCAGAGACTGATTTAGGTTTTCCTTAGTCTTCTTCATTTCCTCAATTTCCTTGGTTAGCTTCATCACCCCTAATTCCATTTCATCTTTTAGAACAACTTCTTTTTCTAGCTTCTCACATTCCTTTGTCTTCTCCTTCAGGGCCTCATCCATGTCAATGTCTTCATTCTAATTTGCTAGCTGATGAAGTAGCTCCCTCCTCTTTTCATTAGATTTGCCCAGTTGTCCTTTTAAGGTCTCAATGAAATCTTCAGAATCTTTAAGGTTCTCTTGTAGATCTCTGATTTTTTCTCTAGAAAAATTAAGATCTTCTAAGGCTACTTGAAGTTGTTGATTGATACCATCGAAATGCTTGAATGAACCCATTGAAAATACCTACCCAGATCTTCCTCAAGCTGTTAAACTTCTTCTAAGGAACTTAGCTCTAATTCCAATTGTTGAAATTAAGGAACACTTAGAGGGGGGTGAATTAGTGTTCTACAAAACTTAATATTATGTCCCTTTATTAATTTACCACATACATCCAAAAGAAAGAAGCATGAACATAAAAATAGAAATAATAAGATCATAACACATGAACACCGAGATTTTTACGTGGAAACCTGGTTAAGGGAAAAACCATGGTGGGTGTTAACCCACAAGAATTTTAGACTCTGTTAAAAGTATTACAAATGGGAAGGCACACTGCCTAGAGCTCACTACTCAAAGGAGGCTCACTGCCTACAAGATGAATTACAATAGTTCACTTGAATACTTGAACTAAAGAATAGCATCTAACAATGCAAGATTACAGTTCCAATTAAGCTCAGTATACTAACTTCACACACTTCATCTCTCTATGCCCTGTTTTACTATTCTGTCATGATTTATAGCTTAGATCTCTTCCTTCGCACTTGTTACTGCCATACTTTGCTCTTCACACATCATCTTTGCACATCCTCATCACAAAATGCTCAAATCCATCAATCATATATATCCGCTACATGAAATTACATCAACTATAGTTGGCCTTAAGAAAAACTTAGACTTTTTAAAATCATTCTTTTGTCAGCTGAATCCATGCACAAACATCAATGTGGACCAAAAATTATGTATCCAAGTCACCTCACATATTGGCCAATACTACTGGATCTTCTAAATTACTCGACCAACCTCTTCTCTTCATCTACACAAGGGTCAAACACTTAGTCGACATGTTCTTCACCGGACTGAATTGTCTAACCAAAACCTGATACTCAGATGCTTGTAACTTACAATCCCTTCATCACCGGAGGCTAAAATCTTGGATTTAGGTAGCTGTGACATCCCTTAACACTCCCTCAATCACAATACAATATAATTACCTATGGAGAAATACAAGCTAAGATGTTGAACCCTATCATATGCTCTGTTCCTGTCTATCTGAACTTAGACAAGTCTACGCTCTAACTTCTGGTATGATCCACTGATACAATGCAGATGTATAAGATAGATTTAGTTGCCATCAATGACAACACCTGACATGCCTAGCAGTGTCTCTTACCAACAGCACTGCCTCCTGAAGGCGCTGGTTGTTGTGGTTGTGGTGTCTATTGTGGCTGCCCATCTCCTCCCCCTTGATGTACTCCCCTCTGTGGCCCCATCACCCCTATACTCTTTGTAAAAGTCCTCTATGACCTACTATGATAGCTAGGTCAGAAACTACCTTCTCGCTGCTCTTGGGGCATGGCCTACTCGTATAACCCTCACCAGTAGAATATCTCCTGGCCAGCCTAAACCATCTCTACCACTGTCTGTCCTGTAGGCCCCTATGCTGCACCTGCTCCAGTAACCCCTCTTCCCTGCTATACTGCTAAATCATGGTATCTCTCTCTAACCTAGCTGTTTGTAACTCACCCTGCAGCTGGGAGATCTATCCCTGCATCTGGCCCATCTGAGCCTGCATCTAACCCATCTGGGCCTACTATTGTGCCATCTATGTCTGCTACTGAGCCACTTGGGCTCATAGAGCTGCCAACTCCCCGTCATCCTATCCCTGTCCCTATCCCTATGGCTACACGGGAGGCTACATCAGACCTAACTGTACCTGTTGGGTGGGATCCACATCAACCTACTATCTAACCCTCTTACCGTCTCCATCATCTCCATCATCGTCATCATCACCACCTCCTCCTCCACCACCTCTGTCATCATCACCATCACCCCTACCACCTCTGCCACCTTGTCCACCCCATTGCCTCCGTCACCATCGTGAACCCTCCTCATCCTCCTCCCAATCATCTAGTCTCAAGGCTCTCTCCAGGTCCTGAGTATCGAGGGAATGGATGTGCCACAAACCAAGCTACGAAGTCTTGTGTCATGCCAGTGTCTGCAACTATCCTCCTCATCGACCATGGCTGGTATGGTAACTGTGCAAACTCTACCCAGGCCTACTCAAATGAAACACCAGGACCCCATCATGGACGTTCCTTGTGTGTCCTAGAAAAGATGGTATTCCCCTGGGGCATCGCCTAGATCCTGCCAAACTACTAGTACACACGAGAAATGATGTGCCTCTCAAGAATATAAGGAGTCCTCCCTATTAGCCACCTAGTCTAAAAGAAAAATGGTAGCTTTGATGCGTCATTCTCCCATACCTCGCAATCTAAGTACGGGTACCAAATAACTAAGTCAAAATTATCAAATGCATGCCACCAGTACTCTAGCTTCCCCAGCTTGGGCTGGGAAAGACTCTCCTGAAACATGTATGAATACATCTGATCTCTACCCCGCGGAGCCATACCTATAGGTCGTGTGATAGCAATGTGGCACCAGGCCCATATCTGTAGCAAAGACACTCCATAAGATAAACTAGCTAGACCATCATTTACAAACTGATGCAAGTCATGGTAGAGGTGTGCAAGCAGGCAAGGACCCCAAGCAAACTGAGTCCCCTCTGTAACAATCCACTCCAGAGTCCTCCCCCATCCAACCACAAACCCGTGTGATCTCCTATCGGGGCACACTATCCCTCCGATCAACCTGGCAACCACCGATAGAAAAGGCTCATAGTAGGCAAGCATGTCTACCCAGCTAATCTCTGTCCCCTCAATGGTGTCATCATCGAATACCTCGCGGTACTCATCTAGTGTAGCTCATGTCTGCGACTCGTACTCAACAAGCTCTCCATCTATTAGAATGTGTAGAATCTGATGGATGTCCTCTAGTGTCACCGCAATCTCCCTAGTAGGAAGATGAAATGTTCCGTCCTCGCTGTGATAAAGCTCTAATAGTGCAGTCAGCATACCAAGATTCACCCTAATCTCTGGCATAAAACAAACATATGACAAACCCGTTGATCCCAATACCAAATGGTCAGTCTCAGTCAAGTATGGCCTCAGAAGCTGTATCACCAGAAACTGCTCCCATGACATGAGTACATCATTCAGCTCCTCCTGTAAGAAGCCAACATGTGTTAACCAAACAAGATCAGCTAAACTGCAAATCTATCAATCAAGTATCAAATACTTAGCTATTTTATCAGGATATCTATCCTATCATCTGTCCTGAGATTCTAGCAATCTCAGCGATAAATTATCAGTTGGCAAACATTGACTTCGATGTCAACTTTATCAAATTACCTAAGTATTTTTGCTTTCTAAATCAGATGCATATTTCTACTATTTGTTTTTACAAATTCAAAGCATATGCGCAGAACCCCTTTGCATTTGCACAGTAGCACACAAATGCATAGTTTCTAGCCGCGTATGCGCAGACTTAAAATGAATGGGCAGGTTTCTCACGTTTGCATAGTTTCATATCATTTGCAAAGAATCCCCTAGTGCTTGCACAGATTTGACTTTCATTTGTGAAAATCACGCATTTGTGCAGATTCCTCTAGCATTTGTGCAGAATCGAGGCATTTGCACTGAAACATGGAGCATATGTGCAGAACCAGTCCTGCTACGCATTCAAGCTACCTAAGTTTAACCTAGACTTTTGACCAGCATAAATGCACCTAAACTAAAATTGAAAGCTTACTTATCGACAAACAGTACGTTGTTGGACGGTTGAACCGTCGAATCCTCTCGAAGTGATGTAGCTCAACTGGAACCTGTTGCATTATCGCTGACTGTCCTTAGCACCTGAGCTCTGATCTCCTATAACCTCTCTAAGCAAAGACAAGTGTGCAAATGACTAGGAATGTGACCCCACACTCCTATTTATAGTGCATTTAACCCTAAGTGGAGGTGTTTAACATTGTGTATGTTGGGGCACATTCTTCATCCCATTTTTCTTCCACGTCGACCGATTTCTTCTCCAATCTATCCTATCAACCTATCTCATCGTGAGATTGTTTGTCATCCTCTCGCCACCTTATTCCTGTCCAATCTCCCAAGGGGGCATCCTATCATCGTAAACATGTACCAGGGGCAAACTGGGGCATATATCAAATCACAGAAAAAAAATTTATTCTTTGAAGCAACGTGATAAAACACATTGCATCAAAGAGGGGCAAAATGTATACACCTAAAAATGGCTAAGTCGAATTAAATAAATATTTTAATATTTATTTTGTTCTCATTCCTCTATCAATTAAATAACTCACCTAATTTATTTAAACAATTTACATCCCTCCAATAATTAAATAAAATCAATTTATTTAATTAAATTCCCTAATTCTTCTAAGGTCTCATATAATTAAATAATTCTAAATTATTTAATTAATCCTAAATTCCTCTATCCCAAAGTCCTAATTTCATAAATCCACCTCACCATGTTGCACACATAATTAAATATTTTAATATTTAATTAGCTAATATCCCCTCACCCACATGTCCTATTTATCCTCCAGTCAAATTAGTTAACTCATCAATCAAATCTATTACCTAATTAGTCAATTGAGTTCACTGGTCAATCTATTTTGTTGACTCCCCAATCAACCCAGTTAACTGATCAATCATCTCAGTTAACTCTTCATTCTATTTTGTTAACTCCCATAACTCATGAAAGGAGCTTGGACACTTGTCCTCTCCTGATTCATGCACATTCCCTCAAGTCTTCTCAACCATACACATCATAGGTAATTCCTCCAGTCATGGATCTATTGACACTTAGATTTGCTCTTCCCTCAGGCTATATAAGCAAGGTCTTCACACCCATTTATATCCACTCAAGCATTCGTAATCTTACTCTCCAGGAATCCTACCAGTGTGCCTTTGGCAAAGTTATCTCCATTTGCATTTACACAACCTCATTATCATAATCATCATTCAATCATGTCTCCATCAATCCATCTCCATTAGTATTGCATTGTAGTGTGAACTCCATTGCGTTGTCCACCTACAGCCATTCTACTCTTGTCATCTTCAACAGCAAGGAAGTACACACTTCTAAGAGCTCCATTACCATCAAGATCAAGAAGAGATAGGCGAACAATGGAAGCATAGAGGTAAAACAGTTTTCGAAGGTATAATCTTTGTTTACTTGTATTTACATCAATTTCCATTATTGGATGATTAGTTGTTTAGTATTGTTGTTCACATTTTCTACTAATAGTAACTACCTCACTAGCAAAAACAACATTTCTTATCAAATAATATTATAAACAACAATATAGAGTATCACCTCTATTTCACTGAATAGCACTTCTTGTTTGTCTCATTTATAATTGGTGACACAAGAATTTGAATGTATAAATAATTACAATATGCACTTAAAGTGCTCACTCATTGCTCATTACAAATTTGCCCATCAATTACTTACGACGTGATAATAACAGTAAATGCAATTCATATATTCTGGCTATGTGATCTCAGCATTATAATAAACCAACCAAACTATAATGTCTGAGAATAGTTTATAAAATACAAATTTCCTCATAACTGAATGAACCACCATACAGTGATAACTATCACAAAGATACCTGTCACTAAAATCCAAAGCCATTTCATGAAACATTTGAAACAATGCTAGTTTAAGCCACCTGAGATATGGTCGACAATCCTTGTAACTACTTTTTATGCAACCTTTGAAACTATACAATAGTACACAGGTCGAAATACCAAGTCTGAAGTTGACTAACATAAAGCAGTAAAGCACAAAAGAAAACTCGATAGCTGTGAAGAATAAACCCTAGACTGCTTTACATAAACACCGATCGAGAATACTCAAGCTAGGATTTGCAAACACAAAATGAAACCTTTGTGATTTCAAAGAATGATGTTACTGGGAAACTTCATATGATAGTTGACAATCTTGAAGAACCTAAAACCATAATCTTACTACCTGAAACCAATTTTATGCAATCGCAATACCACCACCATGAGCATTGTCACTTCACTATCATGTAGTCTTCAAACCCTAATCACTATCCCGTGCCCTAGCATGTTCAATGATGAACAACAATAACATATGCCCTCGAGAACTTTCTCAACATAATGAAAGAAACATTATTGCCAAAGCAATGATAAGTGAAACATTAAAACATGTGCAATAACTTAGCCCGATGTTACTGGGAAACTTCATATGATAGCTGACAATCTTGAAGAACCTGAAACCACAATCTTACTACCTGAAACCAATTTTATGCAGTCGCAATACCACCACCATGAGCATTGTCACTTCACCATCATGTAGTCTTCAAACCCTAATCACTATCCCGTGCCCTAGCATGTTCAATGATGAACAACAATAACATATGCCCTCGAGAACTTTCTCAACATAATGAAAGAAACATTATTGCCAAAGCAATGATAAGTGAAACATTAAAACATGTGCAATAACTTAGCCCGATGTTACTGGGAAACTTCATATGATAGCTGACAATCTTGAAGAACCTGAAACCACAATCTTACTGCCTGAAACCAATTTTATGCAGTCGCAATACCACCACCATGAGCATTGTCACTTCACCATCATGTAGTCTTCAAACCCTAATCACTATCCCGTGCCCTAGCATGTTCAATGATGAACAACAATAACATATGCCCTCGAGAACTTTCTCAACATAATGAAAGAAACATTATTGCCAAAGCAATGATAGGTGAAACATTAAAACATGTGCAATAACTTAGCCCGATGTTACTGGGAAACTTCATATGATAGCTGACAATCTTGAAGAACCTGAAACCACAATCTTACTGCCTGAAACCAATTTTATGCAGTCGCAATACCACCACCATGAGCATTGTCACTTCACCATCATGTAGTCTTCAAACCCTAATCACTATCCCGTGCCCTAGCATGTTCAATGATGAACAACAATAACATATGCCCTCGAGAACTTTCTCAACATAATGAAAGAAACATTATTGCCAAAGCAATGATAAGTGAAACATTAAAACATGTGCAATAACTTAGCCTGACCAAGTGTCTTTTTCAATGACAAACAAAACATTACAATGTGTATGCAATAATATACCCATGACAAAACCTTTGTCAACTTTATCAAATAAACCTCATTTGATGCCAAAATACTACATTATTTCTTTTGTCCATTGCAACAGTATAATCCTCATTTTTCCTCATAGTGTTTGTGCAAGTAATCAACTCATGATGGTTGACCTTGTAATGCCCATCTATGCCAACACATTATCAATGCCTACATCTCACAATCTCTGTGCAAATCTTTAATACAATCAACCTACTACCATAAACCTTTGACATTAATGACAAACTATGCCAAAGCCAACAACTATACATCTAGTTAGGATCATTTGCCCACATTTCTATAGTCATGGACTTGACATTTAGCTTTCTAAAATTTAAATTCAACTTTTAGCCAACTAGTCGGCTTTATTTTCTCACCTTGAGCTAACTAAGTATAGATTCTTTAAATTTTGATGTTATGGAATAATATTTGAAGCATTCATTAGCATTATTTTACATCCTTGCATATCCTCTAGAATTCACAAGTTTTCTTTTGTCCTAAGGCATTACAACACTTGAGTTAGTGCAATAAAAGAAATCTATATCTACACAAGCATTCTAAGAGTATATCCATTTATGAAGAGTGTTATTTTCAAATCTTGTACGCATATTTCTATTGGTTGCCCTGGGAGAACATCCCCCAGAGACAATGATAACCCTACCAAAATATTCTTAAATACCACTAATCTTTAAAAAGCAAATTAAGGAAAGAGAAAAGTAGAATTCCAAATTGACTAAAACCTCTTGTTCATAAAACATCTATATCTACACAAGCATTCTAAGAGTATATCCATTTATGAAGAGTGTTATTTTCAAATCTTGTACGCATATTTCTATTGGTTGCCCTGGGAGAACATCCCCCAGAGACAATGATAACCCTACCAAAATATTCTTAAATACCACTAATCTTTAAAAAGCAAATTAAGGAAAGAGAAAAGTAGAATTCCAAATTGACTAAAACCTCTTGTTCATAAAACATGCATTACAAACTGCATCAGCTCTGACCACACCTCATTTTAAGTCCAACAATTATTCAACTAAATTAACATATTGTTTAAGTCCATAATTCTGATATATTTTTAGATTTTTTTAATAATTTTTAAATCACATTAAATGTGCCTAAAGGTGTTCTTAAATATCATCCACTTCAATAGTCAAAGGTTAATTTTGGCCAATAAAAATAGGATAAACATTTACAACTTTTTATTGTGAATGAGATG
This sequence comes from Cunninghamia lanceolata, assembly GCA_027924645.1. Taxonomy (NCBI): domain Eukaryota; kingdom Viridiplantae; phylum Streptophyta; class Pinopsida; order Cupressales; family Cupressaceae; genus Cunninghamia; species Cunninghamia lanceolata. Next base: position 5,818,445 of record BSBN01001038.1, on the reverse strand, counting down.
TAAAATTGTTATTGACTGTGTGACCATTGAAATAGATGATATTTAAGTAGAGTGGTGCGGAAAAGTAAACCCCAAGTGACCATAGTCTTAAAAATTGAAGAAATCGATGAAATATCACATTCCCACTACCTTAAATACCCTGGTTTCCGAATGAATTGTAAAGGGGAAGACAACATGCAGATCGCCTACAATGCAAAACATCCACACTTGATCTGTGTCGTGCTGTTATTATGCATTGTTCGCAACGCAGCGATGGATGCGTATATATGCGACGACAATAACCATACAAGCGCTAAATTCCAGAGTAATATGAACATACTTCTCAATAATCTTGTAAATAATACATCATCATCTAACGGATTCAATACATCTGTCTTCGACCAAAGTCCAGACAGAGCTTATGGACTCCTCCAATGTCGGAGAGACATAACCGTGGAGGAATGCCTCAGCTGTTCACAAGACGCAAATATCACCATTCGCCGGGTTTTCGGAAATGCCTTAGGCGGTAGAGCTTGGCGAGATAAGTGTTTCATACGCTACGAGAATTATTCCTTCATCGGAATGCTCGATACAGAGACAAGAATTGAACACGCTTTACAAAAAGTCACAGATAAGCCTGATGTGTTTAGTACGGCACTCAAGGAGCTTTTCAGAAATCTATTAGATGAAGCCCTTCAATCCCCAATTCGATATTCTTCTGGATCAACAACTACCTCTACATCATATCAGATATACGGCCTGGTTCAGTGTTGGAGCGATTTAACTTATGTTGAAGACTGTAAAAAATGCTTAACAAATGCAATTAATGATCTCTTAAATGTGAGGGACAATGAAACTTTTCAGGGAGGAGAGGTCGGCTCCGGAAGTTGCTATGCTCGTTACGAAATGACATTATTCTTTAAACCAACCTCTCCACCTCCCCTCCAACTGCTTTCTCCACTACCATCATCACCTCCAACAGCGAGTAATATGCATAAAAATTTTCTTTAAAGCTAATATTAATTCTCCTGGTATTCTGACGAATTCCATAGAAGAGGAATCTGACGACAATATTTAATAAAGGATCTATCCGCATGAACTATGACAATGAAACCTAAATCAACCATAGGTCATGCCGATAGATCCCATAAATATGATGTCTGCTATAGATGCTGTTACTAGTTTATCTTAATTGTTCCTTGATATCCTTTAAATAACCAGATTAGGGTTTATTTTGCATTGAAATTGACATACGTAATATTTTACATGACTAAGCACTAAATTGATCTCCTGTGCAGAAAAGTCTCCAAACAAAATACATATAGTTTTGGGCATTGTCGGCGGCTTGTTGGCGATGTTACTGGTATGCATGTTTGCAATCCGCAGAAAATTCAAGTCTGCAGTATTATGGAGACCAGCCTTCTTAAGGAAAGGTATTTTTGTGGCGAATTTTTATTGAATTGTCCTATATTTTTATCAACAAAATTCCTTGATAGTAAGGGTATTATAGAACAGAATCCAATTTTTTTTCTTCATTATCCTCAAATTTTTTATCAGAAAAATCTGTTTGGTTACAGACAACATTGTAATTTTTACCCCTTGCATTACTTATCCAGAGAATTTAGATACAGAGGTGGACTCTGTTAATTTTTGTGTAGCTTGGACAGGTGTTCTAGTCTCGGGTGGAGATTACGAGGCTGGAAACACAGCTGGAATAATTATCTCCATACCTAGATAATTGATTTCTCGATAGACTTCTAGATATTAGGGTTTAGAGTCTAATTAATCCTAGCCATTGATTAAAATTAAATCATGGCCATTGGTTTCCAATGAGGGGATTATAAAAGAGGATCAATAGGCATTTGGAAAATACAGATCCGAGAAGTATTTGCAGCGATAGCAAATAAATAAATTTGCGGTGATAGCAAATTGATTTGCAGTGAAAGCAAAGGGCGCAGTGATAGCGTTGGAGAGCAGTGGAATTGCCGGAGAAGGAAAATATTGCCGGAACAATTTCAGCAGGAACAATTGAGGGAAGGGAATTTACAGGAAAGAAATTTCCAGAGCTCTGCCAGTAAGAGGCAAGCAATTTTGTATCTCTTGATTTTCTGCAGTTGAATAAAATTCATATCTGCTAACTGGTTTTCCCTTCGGGGTTTTTCCAGGGACAATTTGTCCAAAACATTGTGTTCATTTTATTTTTCTATCTCCGTGATTTTTCCGTGAAGTTGCAGTTGTGTTATTATTTAATATTTGCTGTAAATTATTTAATTTTTCGGCAGCCAAATAATCTTATAAGATAGGAAATTAATAATCAGTAGCTGCAATAGATTTTTCACATGGTATCAGAGCAGATCTGAGTGCAGAACAGGCACAGGGAGAAAGGAAAAATAATCTAGGGTTTATAAAACCCAGTTTGACCTCTTCAAATTATTATTTTCTTTTGAGATGGCCTCAGCAGGTTTAAGAGATCAGGACAGATTGGATGGAGCCTCAAATTTTGGTGTCTGGAAAGCCAGAATTTCTTTATTGCTGGAAGAGAATGGTATCAAGGATTATGTGACCACTGTTGTACCTGTACCTACAGACGCAACACAGCTCGTAGCATATAAGAAGGAAGATGCCAAGGCAAGGAGGCTGATTCTTGACGGTGTTAAGGATCATATTGTTCCGCATATTGCAGAGTTAGATACAGCAAAGATGATGTGAGATGCCATTATGAATCTGTACCAGAATGCTACCCTTAACCGAAAGCTGATTCTCAGAGAAAAGTTAAGGAATACCTGGATGAATAAGGGAGAAGACGTCACAAGTTACCTCACCAAACTTAGACTTGTCAAGGATGAATTGGCAGCTGTTGGAGACAAACCAAAGGATGATGAGCTAGTACGAATAGCCCTGAATGGGTTTACTAAGCAGTGGGATGTCTTTGTTCAAGTTATTAATGGACGAGACACCTTACCGAGTTGGGATCGACTATGGAGTGACTTCACTCAGGAGGAGCTTAGACTAAGTCTTGTCAATGGAACCAGCAGTAATAGTCAGAAAAGTGAGGTGGAACAGGAAAACGTTGCCCTAGCAGGAAAAGGGAAAGCGAAGAAGGGGTCTGGCAAATAATCAAATTCAAAAAGTGAGAAGAAGAAGGATTTATCTAAGATCAAATGCTATGGCTGTCACGAGTTCGGCCACTATGTCAGCGATTGCCCACAAAGGAAGAAAAATGAAAAGAAGGGCAAGAAGCAGACGGCAGCTTCAGCAAGTGTAGATGAGCTTTCCAGTAGAATGGAGGATGAGTTTGCACTCATAGCTTGCCTGACTAGCTCAACCTCACAGGGTGTTTGGTATATAGACAGTGGGGCGTCATTTCATATGACAGGAGTTAGGGAGTACTTCTCCAGATACAAGGAGGAGGACATCAGATTCCAGATTCAGATGGGGAACAAGTCCAAGTGCAATCCAGTTGGGAGAGGGACTGTTCTATTTCAGAGGGAGAATGGCAAGCCTATTTCCATTCATGATGTGTTGTATGTGCCAGGCTTGGGCATGAATCTAATTTCCGTATCTGTCCTTCAGGATAAAGGCTACAATGTACTCTTTAGAGGGGCGCATGTTTTAATCAAGCATAAGGATTGGAAATCACCCATAGCTATTGGAGTTAGGAGCGGCCGACTTTATAGGTTGCAGTTTGATACTCCTAAGGCACTAGTGAGCAGCAGTAATCCTAGAGATCAAGGAGAGTTATGGCATAGAAGGATGGGCCATATACATCATGGAGCACTTAAATTGCTTCGTGAGACAGTGACAGGTGTTCTAGACAGAGCATGATGATGTATGTAAGGGATGTGTATTGGGGAAGTTTGTGAAAGCAGCTTTTCCAAGGAGTGACACCAGATCCAAGGGGGTTCTTGATCTAGTACATTCAGATATATGTGGACCAATGTCAACGAAGTCTCTCAGAGGATATGAGTACTTTGTTACTTTTATTGATGATTTCTCCAGGAAGACCTGGATATACTTCTTGAAGACCAAGGATGAGGTCTTCAGTCACTTCCAGGAGTTCAAAGCTCTTGTGGAGAATTCGACAGGCAGGAAGGTAAAGGTTCTTCGGTCAGACAATGGAGGCGAGTACAAAGGGAAAGAGTTCCAGGAGTTCTGTACCAGGGAAGGAATCAAGAGAGAGTGGACCGTTCCTTACAACCCGCAACAGAATGGGGTTGCTGAGAGGAAGAATCGTTCTATATCGGAGGCAGCAAGGGCTATGTTGTATGACCAAGATATGCCACGATACTTATGGGCAGAGGCATGCAGTACAGCAGTATACATACAGAATAGGGTTCCACATAAGGTATTGGGCAAGATGACACCAGAGGAGGCATTCTCATGGAAGAAGCCAGATGTTAGTCACTTCAGGATATTTGGGAGTTTGGCATTTTGTCACATTCCAGGGGCTACACGTTCCAAGTTAGATCAGACTGCAGAGAGAGGGTACTTTGTGGGGTACAGCGAGACCTCAAAGGCATATCGGATATTTATTCCAGGGACCAGGAGGATTATAGTCAGGCGTGATGTCAAATTCATGGAGGACAAGGCATATAGGAGGTCCAGAGATTTGCCAGCAGATGATCAGAATGAGCAGCCAACAGAAGCTCCAAGGATTGTTCAACCAGAACAGGGGCAGCGAAGCACGAGTACAGTTACTAGTACAAGCACAGGCTCAGGTGCTGAGAGTTCACAGAGTATGGAGCAACAGATACAGCAAATCCAAGAGATGCATCAAGAAGATATGGAGTTTGATATTTCATCCTCTATAGTTGACAGGAGGAACCGTGAGGTTCAACAGACACATAAGGATACTCAGGAGTTTGTGGGAGCTCCTAGGACGAGTAATAGACAGCGGAAACAACCAGCTAGGTATAATGACTATGTGGCATTGGTTAGTCAGTTGGTAGATAGTGAGCCTTCTAGCTATCAAGAGGCTGCACAGCAACATGTGTGGCAAGATGCGATGGTTGAGGAATATACCTCAATAATGCAGAATGATGTGTGGGAGGTTGTGCCTAGACCGACAGATAGGGCAGTGGTTGGATCACGTTGGATCTATAAGATTAAGCATGGTGCAGATGGTAGCATCGAAAAATACAAGGCAAGGTTCGTGGCCAAGGGGTTCTCTCAAAAGGAGGGAATAGACTATGAAGAGACATTCGCTCCAGTGGCCAGGTATACTTCTATACGAGCCGTAATCTCACTTGCAGCGCATATGGGATGGCAGATCCATCAAATGGATGTCAAGACGGCATTTCTTAATGGTGAATTGTTAGAAGAGGTATACATAGAACAACCAGAGGGCTTTGTAGCACACAGCAGCGAAACCCACGTGTGCAGATTGAAGAAAGCTTTGTATGGACTCAAGCAGGCTCCCAGGGCGTGGTATGAGCGCATTGATAGATACTTGCAGGGAATAGGCTTTGTGAAGAGTGAGGCGGATGCTAACCTCTACTACTTGGTGGTTGGGGGTGAAATTCTTATTCTTGTTCTATATGTGGACGACTTGTTTTTAACAGGTTCACTGGGGCTTATAGAGGAGTGCAAGAGGGACCTTGCAGCAGAGTTCGAGATGAAGGATTTGGGGCTTATGCACTACTTTCTAAACATGGAAGTGTGGCAGACAGATGGAGAGATTTTCCTTGGACAAGGGAAATACTGCATTGAAATCTTGAAGAGGTTTGAGATGCAAGATTGCAGAGCCATGTCTACACCTATGATCACGAATTGGAAGAAGGTAGACACATCCAAGGAAAAGGATGTAGACCCCACCTTATACAGGATGTTGATTGGATCTCTCATGTATTTGGTTAACACTAGGCCAGATATATCCTTTACAGTAAACTCTCTTAGTCAGTTCATGGTTGAGCCGAAGAGAGTGCATTGGATAGCGGCAAAGCATGTGTTGCGGTATTTGCGTGGTACGATCGAGTATGGGATCAGATATGCTCGAGGTGATGGTATCAAGTTGATAGGCTATACTGATGCAGATTGGGCAGGTAGTGCGGTGGACAGGAAAAGCACTTCAGGGTGCTGCTTTAGTTTGGGATCAGGAGTTGTCTCTTGGTACAGTAGGAAGCAAAAGTCCGTGGCTCTGAGTTCTGCAGAAGCAGAATACATAGCAGCTAGCATGGCAACGTGTGAGGCTATATGGCTTCGGAAGTTGCTAGTAGCCTTGTTTGGTCAGAGGGTTGAGACTACAGTGATACACTGTGATAATCAGAGTTGCATCAGATTATCTGAGAATCCAGTGTTTCATGATAGGTCTAAACATATAGACATCAGATATCATTTCATTAGGGATTGTGTACAGCGAAGGGTTGTTCAGCTACAGTATATACCTACAGATCAGCAGGTAGCAGACATTTTGACAAAGGCATTGGGGAAGGCAAAATTCATCTTCTTCAGAGGTAAGTTGGGTGTTATGCAGAACACCTTCCTCGCTAAGAGGGAGTGTTAATTTTTGTGTAGCTTGGACAGGTGTTCTAGTCTCGGGTGGAGATTACGAGGCTGGAAACACAGCTGGAATAATTATCTCCATACCTAGATAATTGATTTCTCGAGAGACTTCTAGATATTAGGGTTTAGAGTCTAATTAATCCTAGCCATTGATTAAAATTAAATCATGGCCATTGGTTTCCAATGAGGGGATTATAAAAGAGGATCAATAGGCATTTGGAAAATACAGATCTGAGAAGTATTTGTAGCGATAGCAAATAAATAAATTTGCGGTGATAGCAAATTGATTTGCAGTGAAAGCAAAGGGCGCAGTGATAGCGTTGGAGAGCAGTGGAATTGCCGGAGAAGGAAAATATTGCCGGAGCAATTTCAGCAGGAACAATTGAGGGAAGGGAATTTACAGGAAAGAAATTTCTAGAGCTCTGCCAGTAAGAGGCAAGCAATTTTGTATCTCTTGATTTTCTGCAGTTGAATAAAATTCATATCTGCTGACTGGTTTTCCCTTCGGGGTTTTTCCAGGGACAATTTGTCCAAAACATTGTGTTCATTTTATTTTTCTATCTCCGTGATTTTTCCGTGAAGTTGCAGCTGTGTTATTATTTAATATTTGCTGTAAATTATTTAATTTTTCGGCAGCCAAATAATCTTATAAGATAGGAAATTAATAATCAGTAGCTGCAATAGATTTTTCACAGACTCAGCGATCGGTCAGGAGCATGAAATCATCTTTAACTTGGAAAATATCAAGGCTGCAACTAGAAATTTCCATGATAATAACAAGCTTGGAGAGGGAGGATTCGGCTCTGTATACAAGGTAAAATAACCCTAACCGAGCATGTTTTCTTGTTTTTAACAGCAATATTAAATACAGTATTAAATTGAACTAGGTTATTTACCCATTCTTTACACTTGTTTGACTTCTTTTTTTCGATTCTTTACACTTGTTTGACTTTTTTTTATTTTAAAGGGGTCATCTGTAAATTTGGTTTTGTTACTCAATTCAGGAACACCAGTTTTAGGCTGAATTTTTTTGGTTGAGAGCCAAGGACTGAGGGGTCTCCATTCGGCCAAACTCATCGCGGGGCACAACCTCATTCCTTATGGTGTCAAGGGTTAACAAGACTTGATCCTTAGTGGACTCATAGAACCTTTCAACTTCACCAGCAGCCCAAGGGCCCTTTGAGGACCATTTTATTTTGATTGTTTTATGAAATAGATTTATATATCACTTCATGATAATAAAGATTATAAGTTTGAATTCTGTAAGTTAGGGTACCTATATCTACATAAATCAACATAAATAAGAGTATGAGGTAGTCTCCTACACTTAAAACTACCTATAGACTCAAATGAGATTCATATACTACAAACTACATCCCAACATTATAGACTATTAAAAAAAAAAATCTATTTCCATTTCGGTTTTATAATTTATGATGAAAGGAATGAAATAAGCTTGAAAGTCACACAAACTCACATTTTTTTTTTATTTTGATTATAGATCTGTCCACAGTTCGGGATTTTCACATATAATTAGAAATACTTTCTACACTCTCATTGGTTTATTTGTATTTGTTCAAATGTTTACTCGAAAATGTTATTTAGTAAAATTCACTATAGATTATCTAGTCTGCCAGCAGAAACAATTTGAAACGGTATTTACTCAATTTAGTTATATATTTATAGTGTTATATAGGCTGGAGGTTTATGTGGATTATTTTATGCCAGGGCACAACGTTAGATGGAAAACAAATAGCAGTAAAGAAGCTTTCTTTAAAATCCTTGCAAGGCGAAAAGGAGTTTCTAAACGAGGTTAGGCTGGTGGCCAAAATTCAGCATCGGAATCTTGTGAAGTTACTTGGGTGTTGCACAGAACGATCAGAACGGTTGCTTGTTTACGAGTTGTTGCCTAACAGGAGCCTTGACAAAATACTCTTTTGTAAGTTTATTCCATCTAAATTTAAAATGAGTGTCAGACAATACTTATTACTCTCTGGGCAAATCAAGTGAAAGCCATAAAACATGTGTTTTTATTTAGAGTAATTTATCTCTTGTATAGATCCAGAGCGGAGTAAAGAGCTTGATTGGCCGAAGCGTTTGAACATCATACTTGGTGTAGCCCGTGGGCTTCTATACCTGCATGAAGATTCTCACCTGCGGATAATTCATCGAGATATCAAAGCAAGCAATATTTTGCTTGATGACAAAATGGAGCCAAAAATATCAGATTTTGGCTTAGCAAGATTAATTCCTCAAGATAAGAGTCATGTTCAGACAAGGGTTGCAGGAACATAGTAAGAATCTAAGTATTGCATCACACAGATTTACCTATAAATCACATAAGTGTATAATATTTTAGCAATTAAAAAGATGCAGTGGATTGTTGGGTGAGCAGCTACCGCTAGTTTTAGGTTTTTAGGCTTTTAATATTTTATTTGTATTAATTTTTTTAAGTCTATCTCATATTCTTTTTATATAATCATTGTAGAAACACAAACAATTTTAAACATAAATGTTACAAGAATAAATAATAAATATAAATTAAGGCTTTGCATTTTTCACCCTTAATATTGTTATTTTTCCTGGTTTAATAATTTTTTTAATGGTTATGTAGTGGTTATATGGCACCAGAATATGCTATGTTAGGTCAACTATCTACTAAAGCTGATGTGTATAGCTTTGGAGTTGTCATTTTAGAAATTATATGCGGAAGAAAGAACACTGATAATAGATTGTCTCCCAAGTTTCAAAGCTTGATAGAATGGGTAAGATAAAAATAAGAAATGTTTATATAGTTTATTTTCCAAAGCTATATATCTTATGAAGATGAGTATGCATCATTCTTATGCAGGTATGGATATCTTACAAGGGAGGAAATATTGCAAATGTGATTGATAAAGCAATAATAGAAAGTATTTCTATCGAGCAAGTTTTAAGATGTATTCACGTGGGTCTTTTGTGTACACAAGCAGATGCATTACTTCGCCCACAAATGAAAAGTGTATATCCAATGCTTTCAAACCTTTCTGTGACTGTCTTACCAAATCCCATGGAGCCTGCTTATGTCAGTGTTGCACAAAAAGATGTCCCATCACATATATCTATGTCAACATCCACAACTCCAAGCATAAGTTCACTTGCTTCATCAACCACTCGTTTGGTCTATCCATCTATTAATGATGAATCAATAATAGATTTGGGTCCTAGATAACCCCACTTACTTCATCAACCACTCGTTTGGTCTATCCATCTATTAATGATGAATCAATAATAGATTTGGGTCCTAGATAACCCCACTTACTCTTTTTACTTTAGAATAATAGTAAATTTAATATCAATGATCTGGGGTTTTTTGTAGTGTTAAATTATGTGTTGTTTTATCAAATATTAGTAATCTTATTGACTCACACTTCATGAGTAGTATTTCACAAGAAACCATCTCTCATGAATGTGAATGGTCCACTTAACACTCATTGCATCTAAGTGATGCTTGTAGGGCTAAAGTTCTAAGTGGACCATTCATACTTATGAGAGATGGATCCTTATGAACCACCACCCATAAAATATGGATCAATTAGATTAACTTAAAAATAATGTAATTGAATCCTTCTAAAACATCATGTAAAGTTAATAGCTATAGAGCTTGAATATTAAGCTTCACATTTAAACCAAAGTTTTTGTAGTGAGTTAGATACTTTTACTTTTGTAATGCTAAGAAAAAGCCATTAATTTCTATGAATGATCCCAATTAATTACACAACTATTGTTCTCTCTCTTTTAGTTTCATTTTGACAAAGGAATGCCTTTAAAATGAAACATAGGAATCCTATTCTATTTTTTAATTGCATAAAAAATAATATGACATAATTATAATACTTAAATTTTGCCAATTGTTAATAGACTTGTTTATTTGGATATTGTTGATAGGCTTGATTATGTTGATGTTTTTCATAGATTGGATTGGTTTGATTGGTTTGATAGATTAGATTGGATTTTCCATAAGAGGTTGGGTGATGAGGGCCTCATTTCATTTTGAGTTTGAGATTCGTGTTGTGAGGTTTTCTCCTTGTTTTTATTTTGGTCACCATTGTTATAGTCGACTTTGTTGTTAGTAGAAATAGAATCTTGGTTTGGGGGTTCCTCACTTAGGATATTATTGGCCCAATCTTTGTTTTAACGTATGTACTTTGATATCATGGCACGTCCCCATTTAGAGTCTAATAAATTATGAGGGTCATTGGTATATTCACTTTGATTAGCACCATTGTTATCACTATCGCTATCATTTTGGTTTCCATGTGGATTTTGAGAGGTTTCTCTAATAAGATAAGGATTTTAGACACATGGAGGTTCTTGGAGAAAAGGACACTCTTCATTAAATTCTATGTTAAGTTTTTCTTGACACCTAGTTCTAGGTGGTATAAAAAGTTTGTATTTCATATGAATAAAATCTGATAGCATGGAATAAATTTATACTCATATGAAAAAATTGCTTCCTTGTGCAAAAGAAAGAGGCCCCTAGGGTTGGGTAAGGGCTATTGATGTCATGATGATGTTATGTTAAGCAGGGATTTTTTAGTTACGAATAGTTCATATCCGCAAATTTGAATTTGACGAATATATTGCTACTAATGGGGGACTAAATTGCCCGAATTTTATAAATTATGGGTCAAATGCATTTTAATTTGCCATCAATTTATTTTATGAGGCATTTGTAACTAATATTTTCGCTAGAGTAACCTACACATTTCTAATGATGATTCGCCTGGAATTTCAGAGGCATGTATTAATTTTTCCACATATTTGCCAATGGCATTACAATGTTCACCATGTATGAGACGCATTTCACCAACACCATTATAACTCCATGCTAATCCGAGGGCCACAATCACCTTGAAAATTACAATGTATGTGTTTAATCAAGGTCCGATTCGCCGAACATTTATATGGTGCCATGTTATAATCACATGGGATTCCCCAAATTTTTACTACACCGTTTAAAAATCCCACTCAATTCACCAAATATAGATTGATATAAATACAATCAAAAAATTTAATCTTTTACACATTTTGTTCTGCTTCGAGCTCTTGATTCGAATCATAGGAAGTTACAACTATAGGCATTAGCAAGTCAATGAAAGTCTAAAGGTAAGTGATCATTTGAATTTTTTTACAGTGTTATAAGATTGTTTATCTCTTTTCTAGTTTTACTTCATTCATACAAATGATATTGAGTAGGTCCAGACATCTAGGGCAGACAATGAACTATATTCTATGATTCCTTCTTAAACAAAAGACTTTTTTTGCAAGTTTTATTTTGTGAGAGATGTCGAGCAGGAATAAGATTGTTCAAAGCGGTAAAGGTAGGCCATCAAAATGTAGAAACATGATGTCATACTTTGGCAATGTTTGCAGTCCATCAAATGGAGCTACAACATCAGTAATTGTGCCAGATAATGACGAACAAGCTAAAGGCAATACCTCAAATGAAGATCCTAATGAGTTAATTGACTCGAATCAGGATGACAATGTTGTAGATGATGTTCCAAGGGATATTCAGGCCCAAGGTAGAGGAAATATGCTCATTAACTTGGATGCCAATGCTGCAGATAATATTCCAGGAGGTACCCAGGGTAGCTAAAACGAGTTCATTGACTTAGATGCCAATGCCATAGATGATGTTCCAGGTGGAATCCAAGGTAGTGGGAATGATAATATGAATAAATCATGTAATGCCCACCCTAGTGTCCATCTGATTGTGCATGTTAGATTATTGCAGTGCTTTAGCTTCACTATTTTCACTATACTTGTTATAGTCATGATTGTTGTATATCATGTATGATTATACCACATTGAAGTGGATTATGTTGCTTCAGCTATTATATATGGAGCAGGTACGCCTGATGGTTGACTTGAGTGTGCAGGTAATTACAGGTATTAACTAATGTGGAAAATGTGTAGAAGTTTGACATGGGATGCTAAGCCATCTCACCCTTATCCTTGTGTTGTGGAAACCCGTGATGTGTGTTTGGAATCATTTGTGTGTGTTTCTTTAGCATTCTTGCACTTTATTTTAAAATGGTTTGAAAAGCATGTTTTTTGTGTTTTCAGATTAAATTAATGGTTTTAATTTTAAAATTGTTATTTCTGCTTTAGCGAAAAATGTTTGTTGCATCATATATGCTTGAGGATTAAATTTGAGTGATTTTGGTTTAATTTTGAAATTTAATATTTTTCGTAAAAAGGTAGAATTGCTTTAATGAGAAAATTGAATGCCTAGTATGTCGTGTTTGTGCTTTTTGGAAGGAGACTAAGTTATATGGCAATAACCTATTTGGATTAGTTTAGTTTGTTTAACTAACTATTTCCCTATTGCTTTGAGTGAATTAATTAGATTTTTTTAGTGAAATGGAATTATTAATATGTTATTTTAAATGCCTATTTGATTTGTAAAAGAGACATTCAATTATTTAATTGTTGAATTAAATAGTTTAATTATGCAGATTCTATAATTCTGAATTGATTGATTAAATCACTTAAAGGATTTTTTTTTAATCAAAAAAGGGATAGTGTCGTTGGAGGCATAAAAGGAAAAAGACATGTATTTTGCATTATTTTTTTTCTCTCCAAAATTTGCTCTCCTTTGTTTGAAACCCTCTTTCTTGAAAAATGGATATTTGATTTCTTGGAAGGGAGTTTTTCTTGGAATTGTTTGGAGTTTGGATTGGATTCAAGAGTTTGGTGTTTGCTTGTTGTGTGTGGATTGAATCTGGCATTCAACCTCATTCTTTTCCTTGGATTTTTCTTGTATTGGAAGGTAAGTTTCTCCAATCTTCTCATTTAAATTATTTTATTTTGTTTCCTTCATGCCACAGCATCTAGAATGGTTGAAGATAGCTTTGCTTAGTTGTAGGAAACTTAGAAAATTTATTTCAGCTGGTTATTTATTTATTTCATGTATTTTCCATTTTGGAAACATAGAAATACAGACAAAACCCTAAAAAAATTTCTATGGAAATCCCCAACTCATTTTTATTGTATATATTGGTTGTTGGTCATGTTATCTATGATGGGTAGTTGTCAGATAATCCATAACTATTGAAAAACAAAAGTTAGAAAATTGGTCAAACTTTGGTCAAGGTGCCAAAGAGAGCTCCAATGCATTTTTTAGGGCCTTATGGTAATTTTGCACTTTTAGAAAATATAAAAACTAAATTCTATGCATTTCCTTTATGATTTTCTTTGAGGGATGAGTTGACTCCTTCATATTATGTGATTCTGTGTCTTGTGAGACTATGTCATGTTTTGGGACATTTTGGTGCATTGAAATCTATGTCAGTTATTTCTCCATTTTTGAAAACCTAAAAATTGTTTTCTATGCATTTCCTTTATGATTTTATTTGAGGGATGAGTTGACTCCTTTCTATTATGTGATTTTGCATCCTTTGAGACTATGTCACGTTTTAGGACATTTTGGTGCATTAAAATCTGTGCCACGCTTGGTTTGTTAAATCGATGCGTTAGATGTTTAGGAAGAGGATTAGGAGTAGGTAAAGAGTGGCTCCTTGAATGCATACCACAACACGAAGTTGTCGGTGGGTCCAGCGTTTAAGGAGTTGTAAAAAGATAAACATTAAACACATGGGTAAAACAAAACTAATAACAAGATCATCTACACCAAACTCTAGTACCTCCAAGTGATAATGCCCTATCTTGCTTTGGCAACTCTAGGTGATAACGCCATGTCTTGTTCTGGCAACTCCAATTGATAACGCCCTGTTCTACTATGATTCAGTTTGGGTGTAAAGAGCATCCATAGGTTGATTACACCCTAGTTTTCTATGAGGTTGATTACACCCTCATTATTATTGTGAGGTGTATATGGAATGCACAAGACAACTGAGAGGGGGGTGAATCAGTTGTATCAAAAACTTCAAACCCTCATTAACTTAATCACATTCGCATCAGTTCACTTAAACCCTTAATCTGTTATGAAGATTAAACATGAAATGCAGGTAACAGAAACTTAAACACATCAACACCATGCACAAGAGAACACTGGATTTTTACATAGAAAACCCTAAAAGGGAAAAACCATGGTGAGGATTAGCTCACAATATAAATTAGTAGCAATACTGAATTACAAGAGGCTCACTGTCAAAGGGCTCACTACCCACAAAAGAAAGGTTCACTGCCAAGGACTCACTATCCAAAAGAAGAAGAAAGAAGAAAAGGCTCACTGCCAAGGATGAACTGATATAATTGCATCTGACACATGCATGGGTTCGGTTCCAATGAAGCACAACAAACATCACCTTTGCATCTGTACTGAAAGATAGTAGGCACTTTCTGCTCACTACATCTAGTCACCTAGCACATGGAAATTCTTACTTCCTTGATCAACTTTTCACCATTTTCCTCATATCCTTCGCACACCCCACATACACACACAAACTCCTAACACTTATTTATACTACCATCAACCTTGAGATCAATCTCCAAGGTCGGCAACACAATCTTCAATCCTTGAAACATTCTCCAAGGTCTACAAGCACACAATATTTGAATTAGGTCTGGACCTAAACATTCCATGGCACAAAGGAATGTAGGAAAACCACTTTACACCTTAGCTCAGACCTAAATCCATCAAGCATGCTACACAACACTCACATAATCATCAAATCAACTCCCCAATTAGCGCAAACATTCAAGGTTAGCCAAACAGTGTACACATAAAAAATTATTCATCATACACATCCACGATCACAACCATAACTTGCGGACCATGCACAAATCTTTAACACATTTTAGAAACAATCACGAATAACTTGAAGTCACCTAAGAACCAATAAATTTAACCACAACAAATTTCACTTGAAGACAGTTCACAAACTACTTACAAACAACATTGTCAAACTCTGCTACAAAAGAACTTTCTTTCTGGAGCACTAAATCAAAAACCCTATAGCATGAAAATAGATAAGGACCTTATGAACACGTCTAAAACCACTGAACCTAAAACCATTCTATGGAGAAATACAGAGCAAAATACTTTCTCCTAGATGCATGTGCCCAACTCAAAAACACTGTCAAATATTGTTCTTGGACTGGTGAACATAACTTTCATTGCATAGCAATCTAGAGCACCAAATTCTGGATTTAACAACTTCACACACTTCTTGACAACATACCCAAACTACACACTCAAATCTCCAACATAGAAGAAATACGAAGCAAAAACTCGAGTAGTATTCTGTAAGCCAAAAGACTCCTTCAACACATTGTTTCCAATATTAATCAAATTTTCTCAAAAGCGCTCGAAAAATTAATATTAGAAACATATCCTTAATATCTTCAGCACTTCTCCATAGCAACCAAATCATCTTTAGCAAGCTAACTTAGGCAAACAACAATAACTTCATCAGAAGACATAGTTGATACCAATGACAACAAAAGCATGTTGACATCAATGACAACACCGATTAGCACATACTTGCAACTATTATGTTGGAAAATGTCCCCGTGGGGGCTTTTCCCTCTTAAGGTTTAGCTCCCGGGTCCTTAGAATGCATTTAGAGCATCTTGTGTGTTAATTTTGAATCCCAGTGAGAAAATCCCGACCATAACTTGCAGACCATGCACAAAGCTTTAACACATTTTAGAAACAACCATGAATAACTTGAAGTCACATGAGAACCAACAAATTTAACCATAACAAATTTCACTTGAAGACAGTTCACAGACTACTTACAAACAACACTGTCAAACTCTGCTACACAAGAACTTTCTTTTCGGAGCACTAAATCACAAACCCTATGGAATGAAAATAGATAAGGACCTTATGAACACATGTCTAAAACCACAGAACCTAAAACCATTCTACGAAGAAATACAGAGCAAAATACTTTCTCCCAGATGCCTGTGCCCAACTCAAAAACACAATCAAATATTGTTCTTGGACTGGTGAACATAACTTTCATTGCACAGCAATCCGGAGCACCAAATTCTAGATTTAACAACTTCACACACTTCTTGACAACATACCCAAACCGCATACTCAGATCTCCAACATAGAAGAAATGCGGAGCAAAAACTCGAGTAGTATTTTGTAAGCCAAAAGACTCCTTCAACACACTATTTCCAATAGTAATCAAATTTTCTCAAAAGTGCTTGAAAACCCAATATTAGATACATATCCTTAATATCTTCAACACTTCTCCACAGCAACCAAATCATCTTTAGCAAGCTAACTTAGACAAACAACAATAACTTCATCAAAAGACATAGTTGATACCAATGACAACAAAGCATATTGACATCAATGACAACACCGATTAGCACATACTTGCAACTGTTATATTAAAAAATGTCCCCTTGGGGGCTTTTCCCTCTTAAGGTTTAGCTCCCGGGTCCTTAGAATGCATTTAGAGCATCTTGTGTGTTAATTTTGAATCCCGGTGAGAAAACGCCGAAGTCTTGTGGCAAATAGGACCTAAGGGGTGCTATTTTGATGACTCCTACCTAAAATATGGGGGGAGGACTTGGGCGCTCGTCCCCTCGTCCTGCCCTATTTTGTGTCAAGCCCTAATTTAAAGTGTTGGTTATATGACCGTTGTTAGGTCCTATGCCAACACCAAAAGTTTGAATTACGACATTCTTAGCAGGAATGTGTGTAGTTGCAGATATAAGCATGTTTAGGTTTTCATTTGTAAACTAGAAGATGATGGTGAACTTTAGGCATACTTGTGATTTCAAGATACTCGTTGTAGAGCAGAGCATTGTTATTGTGTTTGTGATTACAAATTTGACTTCATCTTCTCATGTGATTGAAGAGCCCTCATTTATGTGAGATCTACACTTCAAGGTGACATTTACTTATGTTTGAATCATTTATCATTTGGATTTTGCCTCTATCTCACATGGATACACACTCTTATCTAACAACAGTGTTTGGAAGACTTGAATGTCTCTCCAGGGCTTGACTGAGGCAAGCCTCTAAATACCACAACCCCCAACCACACTCCTTTGTGATTGTAGGTTACAGGTAGCAAATTTCACAGAGTGGAGTTGCAGAGGTAGGTTGCAAACGACAAGGATTCAAGATCTGAAAGAAAGAAGCGAAATAGAGCATTTTCAGGACATGGGTGCCTAGGGCAATGTCCTTCAGAGTTTTAGAGATAGGAATTAGAGTTACAGGGACATTCTACATCTAAAGGAGCTTCTACATCCTGAGAATCAGCCTACTTTGGACTTGGGCACCCAGGGCAGTGTTCTCTATATTTTGGGTGATGAAAACAGTCAGAACAGTGATTATCAATGCCAGAAGGAGTTCAGCATTCCGCGAAGAAAATAGTGCCTTGGACTTGGGCATCTGGGGCATTGTCCTTGAATATTCTGAATTCCAAACTTCAAAAAATGGTCAATTATTAATCTCTATCCTTTTCCTTAGTCTGTAAGCATTTATCTGAATTTATCAATTTAGGCATTATTTTGCACAATTAGGGTTTCTTGCATGTTTAAGGATTAAAGTGAGATATTAATTAGCAATTTTTGAGTTTCCACATCATTCCATGTGACAGCCCAACCTATTAGGTGAATTCTCTCTCTTAGTAGAGATTCAACTCGGTTGATATGTCCTTGAATGTTTGTAGTGAAAGGAGGATCTAAACCCATTAAACTTTCAAACCAAAATCAACATGTCCCTCCTCTTTTCCTCCTAAAAATTTTGGTGAACCTATGTTTTTGAATTCTTGCACCTTTCTGAATGTTGTGTGATAGGTTTTCATTCATTCATCTTATTGCATTTGAAAAAGTACACAAAAATTGAAAAATCAGAAATTTTTGAAAAAAATTAGCATTTTAGGCTTGCATTTTCAAATGATTTGAATTAATTAGCATTTAATTTCATTTAATTTATATTATTTTCATTAGATCTGATTTAAATTAAATAAATTCATCATTTAGTATTCACTTGCATTGCATTTTTATGCTTAAATTGTTAAAAATTGCTTGAAATTGTGCATTTTTCATATAACCTAGTTTTTGGATTAGCTAGTGTTTGTAGTTAAGATCTTGTTTCATATTTTACTACCCTTTTAAAAAACTCATTTAGGTCTGATTTCTAACTTTAATGTCCATCATAGTGTCTTCCTTGCAAAATTTCATGTCTAGGGTTTAAAAACCTTGCATTTTCACTAGATTCAAGACCTTATCGTCTCTCTAGAATTGCACTATAGACATGTTGTAAAGGATTTTTCTGCATTGTCTGACTTATATCAGGGTTATAATCTTCTACCCCTCCTAAAATTCCTTACAACACCCTTTCTATTAGGCAGCTACATTGAAAATTGGTGAAAATTTGCATATTTTAGGTGTATTTTCACTAGGTTTTGAGTTGTCATCACTCTAGATTTGCACTATAGGCATGTTGTAAAGGATTTTTCTGCATTATTTGACTAATATCAGGGTTATAATCTTCTTCCCCTCCTCAAATTACTTACAACATCCTTTCTATTAGGCTTCTACATTGAAAATTGGTGAAAAACTGCATATTTAGGTGTATTTTCACTAGGTTTTGACTTGTCATCACTCTAGAACTGCATAAAAGGTTTGTTGTGAAGGATATTATTTCATTGGACTTTTATTAGACATATTATTTGCTTTCCCTCATCAATTTCCTTATAACACCTTTTCTTTCACTCATTTGCATTGAAAAAAGTTGAAAATCAAGCATTTTAGGTCATATTCATACATACTTTTGCACTTGATTCTTGCATAAGTGTTGAAAATATTTAAAATTGGATTTGGAATACATTTGAAAACACATACACATGGCTTCTCAATACAACAATAATGCTAGGTCCCTAAACTTCAAATAACATTTACACCTCATGACAAAGCAATGGTAGATACTGAAGGGCCTCTTTACATTACAGTGAACATAATGGAAAGACCTATGCATGGAACACTTATAGACCCTAATTGCATGACTAATGTGGTTACGAAATATTTCCTTCTTAAACATGATTTGGCACAAGATTCTTATAAACCATCAGATTTGAGAATTAAAACACATAATGGAGCTTTGATGAATACACTTGGGAAGATAACCTTATTGGTCTCAGCATATGATAAAGCCTTGGATTAGTTATTTTATGTTATCCCCTTATCTGACCTTTTCTGTGTAAAACTAGGACATCCATGGCTTAAGGCTATGAATTTCGTCCCCTCAACTATTCACAAATGCATAAAATTCTCTTTGCATGGAGAAATACGTACTATTCGTCATAATTCATATCAACCTCTGGCTAAGGACAAGAACTTCACTCTTGATTACTTTTAGCCGCAACTTGATACAAAACCTGAGCCACGAAGAGAACAATATTTCCTATAATATAGGCAATACAAAGCAAAATAACTAGCTAGAGTGGCCAGGCCTCCTTTACAAACAATAAGAGAAGAACAACATGCATTTGAAGATCCCCTTAGAGAAAAAGGAAAATGACAAAATGACATAAGAATACAACAAGATTTTTATGACTATGATGAAATAATTGGCATGATAGAAGTCGATAAGGGAAAGTTTCATAACTCACCTCTTCCACGAAGAGATGGTATCTATTATGAGGTTCCTCCCCTGTCATCATCACAAGGATCATGAGGTATTCATCGACAACAAAACATTTCATTGAGACCAATGAAATTTGAATGCTTCCTCCTCTAATGTGCAAACTCCTATGGAAAAGCATAACAATGCCTTTGAAGTGATAAACAGTAAGACAAGAAGGAATAGACAAGAAAGAGAAAGGAGGAAAAGAAGACAATATTTTGCCCAACGAAATGCAACTCAAAAAGAAAACATTCAACCTAACATTGAATCAAACCTAGATGAACTTAAAATTGAATAATTTGAAAACAAAAAGAAAAGTTGGTCTATGGTACCTTACACGCCTCTCTCCTCTAGCATTCAAGAGTGGGAAGATGACAATTTGATCATCGACAACCTTTAGTTTGGTTGTCCCTGCAGGTCAGTATTTCTAACCCTTTACCTCTGTATTGTGCTCCCCCCGTGATGTGTTATGTTTTGTTTAAGCCTCCTAGGATGACCCTTGATTCTCTTGTAAGGTCAAGGATATCGAGAGACCACATTTTGTGTTAGGAATTTCATGCAGAAGATATCAATTAAATGCAAATAAAGATTAAATAGAGGAATGAAAATACATAGAAATAATAACAGCAAGAGATAATTTTTAACGTGGTTCACCCAAACTCGGGATACATCCACCAACAGAGAGTCCAATATTATTATCCAGTAAATCAAACCGATTACAACCAGCAATCCTTACAACTCAATACTGTTGCAAATGCTACAATACAATATCCAAAGAAACACTAACCCTTACTCATTTTTATCAAGACTTATGTCGGTTACAAAATAGGGTTTTTTTATGTCAGCCAATAGAAAAAATAACTCCCAACGCCTTTATAAAATAATAAAAGTCGTTTGAGGTTTTGGAGGCAATGCCTCTGGACCCCGCAAGGGGCGTTGCCCCTGGACCCCGTCTTGGGGGCACTGCCCCAAAACCCTCGTTAAATAATTTGGGGGGAAACCACGCTGATAAAAGTGGGGAAAATTTAACCTCCAAGTCTAATTAGGCTCCATATAACAACACTCAGTTGTGACCCTTCTTCTATTTGTATCATCATTCTTCTATATGACCTCTCCTCTATTTTCATTATTGTGTGTTGTACCCTAGGGGCATAGCATTGTGGTTGGTGACTTGGGGGCACCTTCCTACGTGACGACCCTAGGACACTTGTTTCTCCTCTCTTGATTTATTGTTTATCTTCCTCTAGTGGTTCTATCTAGCTGGTGGATGATGAAAAACATATAATACTGATACGAACCTAGTGTCCCTTCAGCGAGAAATCAAAAAATGGACCTAGTCCATACATGACGAGGGGGTTGATATATATTATCCTACTCTTGGCTAGTAGAATCACTCCGTGTGATATTTTGATGTTGTCTTATCGCACTTACAAAACATAACAATATTGTTGCTCCGTGCACCTTGTTTATCTTGAATCTCACCTTGCTTGGCTCTTTATGTGAATGATTACATGCATCATTGTTTATCATGATTTCATGGTTGCTAACACTTCTTGCAGGAAATTGTGTGTTTGTAGGAACATTTAGCAATCGTAAAGTGCATGTCATCTCTAGGGGGCATGGGCTTTGCAAGAGCTCATGTTCCCTTGTTTTTTTTCTTCCTACCTTAACGTGCTTGATATCGGTACACGATATCAACCACCTTAAGGTAGGAGCATATATAAGGTAAGTTGTCTGATGATTTTCATACTAACGAAGTGTGAATGAAGCCCTCTACAGAGATGGGATATTGTGCATATCCTTTTATTTTAAACCCTCTGTGGAGGCGGGGATTGTTTATTTCTCGAGGAGATTGCACATCCTGTCATTTTCTAAAAGTCATTCGAGCAGGCAGGGTTGGTGTATCCTCCTTAAGTGTATCTTCAATGATTGTTGTGGCAAAGCCCAATCGTCAGTGTGTGCCTGTAATGTGCCTGAGATGGTAGTGAACTTAGCAATAGGATTCTTCCATCACTTGTTTGCCATGTTTTCTCTGTGTCTTCCATGTGTGTGTGTATGGCGTGTTTGTTCCCAAGCATAGTTTCAAGACCAGTGGCAATGAGCTCCTCCTATGCTTTGGTATTTGTATGGCATGTTTGTTCTCAAGTGTAGTTTCAAGACTGGTGGTGATGAGCTCCTCCTACACTTTGAGATTTGTATTGTGTGTTTGTTGCCCCTTATGTAGTTTCAAGACAGGTGGCAATGAGCTCCTCCTGCATTTTGGGTTGTGTGTTTACTTTCCTTATACTTGTATTTGTATTTCATATATATGAGAAAGTGAAAAAGAAATAATCATTACATTCATTGTATTCACTGTGTTTTGCGTGTCTTCAATGTTGTCTTCTCCATGTTTTGCATGACTGTAACTGTCTTCTCTGTGTTTCACGTGCCTATTACTGTCTTCAATGTGTTTGGCGTGTCTTCACTGTGCTTGGCGTGTTTGTTGTGTTTGTTGACCTTACTTTAATGCATGTATTGGCCTTGCATTTATACATACATTAAAGTGGGGGCTAAATGTTATGTCAAAAAATGTCCCCTTGGAGGCTTCTCCCTCTTAAGGTTTAGCTCCCCAGTCCTTAGAATACATTTAGAGAATCTTGTGTGTTAATTGTGAATCCTGATGAGAAAACCCCGAAGTCTTGAGGCAAATAGGACCTAGGGGATGCTATTTTGATGACTCCTTCCTAAAATATAGGGGGAGGACTTAGGCGCTTGCACCCTAGTCTTGTACTATTTTGGGTCAGACCCTAATTTAAAGTATCGATTATATGACCGTTGTTAGCTCCTATGCTGACACCAAAATTTTGAATTACGAAATTCTTAGCGGGAATGTGTGTAGTTACATATATAAGCATTTTTAGGTTTTCATTTGTAAACTAGAAGATGATGACGAACTTTAGGCAAACTTGTGATTTCAAGATACTCATTATTGTAGAGCAGACCATTGTTATTGTGTTTGTGATTGCATATTTGACTTCATCTTCTCATGTGATTGAAGAGCCTTCATTTATGTGAGATCTACACTTCAAGGTGACATTTACTTGTGTTTGAATCATTTATCATTTGGATTTTTCCTCTATCCCATAGGGATACGCACTCTTATCTAAGAATAGTGTTCAGAAGACTTGAGAGTCTCTCTGGGGCTTGACTGAGGCAAGCCTCTAAACACCACAACCCCCAACCACACTCCTTTTTGATTGAAGGTTACAGGTAGTGTGTTTCACAAAGTGGAGTTGTAGAGGAAGGTTGCAGACGACAAGGATTCAAGATCTAAAAGAAAGAAGTGAAATGGAGCATTTTCAGGACATAGGCGCCTAGGGCAATGTCCTCCAGAGTTCCAAAGATAGGAATTAGAGTTACAGTGACATTCTACATTTGAAGGAGCTTCTACATCCTAAGAATCAGTCTGCCATGGAATTGGGCACCCGGGGCAGTGTTCTCCGTATTTCAGGTGACAAAAATAGTCAGAACAGTGATTATGAATGTCGAAAGGAGTTATACATTCCACGAAGAAAACAGTGCCTTGGACTTAGACACCCGAGGCATTGTCCTCAAATATTCTGAATTCTAAACTTTAAAAAATGGCTAATTATTAATCTATGTCCTTTTCCTTTGTCTGTAAGCATTTATCTGAATTTATCAGTTTATGCACTGTTTTGCACAATTAGGGTTTCTTGCATGTTTAAGGATTAAGGTGAGATATTAATTAGCAATTTCTGAGTTTCCATATCATTCCAAGTGATAGCCCAACCTATTAGGTGAATGCTCTCGCTTAGTAGAGATTCAACTTGGTTGATATGTCCTTGAATGTTTGTAGTGAAAGGAGGATCTAAACCCATCAAACTCTCAAACCAAAATCAACACATCCCTCCTCTTTTCCTTCTAAACAACAACAATCTCCCACTTTGTCATTAATGGCAACATATGATGTAAAAAACCATCATGACACAACTCTACACCAATCTCACTCTCCCCCTTTATTGTATACATCTTAATCTCTTTCTCTCCCTTTGTTTTTTACATGAACTCTCTCCCCCTTTGTCATCAATGGGAAAGGGCAATACACTTTTTTAGCTATCTCTTCCCCTGATTATGATACTGCACATACTTGCACTATTCTCAACTACTCTAAATACTCCCCCTTAGGAGTACACACCAATCTGTTCTAGCTCTTAATCCCCTTGACTGTAATAATCAATAATGCCACTACCTGCTCCCCCTGAGAGGTAGCCTCCAATCATCAGTCCAGGAAAGAATGTACCTTGAAGCACACTGGACTGATGCATCTCCTTTTGCACCTAGTTCAAAGAAGGAGGGTCAATAACCCCTAATTTCTCCCAGAGATATTCAAAAGTATCCTTAGGAAGTGCCTTAGTGAATATGTCAGCAACCTGATCCTTTGTAGGCACATACTCAAGCTTCACTTCATTCTCTGCAACCTTCTCTCTCATAAAGTGATACTTGATTGAAATATGTTTTATCCTTGAGTGCATCACTGGATTCTTTGAAATATTAATAGCACTTGTATTATCACAGAAGATAGGAATTGGATCATCATACTCCACTTTGATATCCTTCAAAGTTTATCTCATCCATAGCACCTGAGTGCTGCAAGATGCTGCAGCAATATACTCTGCCTCTACAGTAGATAAGGTTATTGAATCCTACTTCTTGCTTAGCCAAGATATAGCTCTATTTCCAAGAAAGAATGCACCACCACTTGTACTTTTCCTATCATCTACACATCTGGTCCAAATCTACATTTGTGTAAGCACTCAGGGTATTTAGTTATTGTTCTTAGGATACCACAAACCATGATCCAAAGTGCTCTGTAAATACGTGAATATCCTCTTCACTACCATGACATGTGACTCTCTAGGGTCTTCTTGAAATCTTGCCACAAGACCGACTGCATGCATGATATCTGGTATGGTAGTAGTTAGGTATAGTAGTCCTCCAATCATTGATCTATATTTTCTCTGATCAGCCTTAGGTGATTCATCATTCTTTCTCAACTTGCAACCAGTTGTCATGGGGGTACAGACTGGTTTAGAGTCTTCCATTCCAAACTTCTTCGACGGTTCCTTGACATACTTTGATTGTGAAATGAAAATGCCCTTATCTATCTGATTGATTTGCAGCCCAAGGAAGAAGTTCATCTCTCCACACATTGACATTTCAATTTCTTTTTGCATTTCATTTGCAAAGTCCTTGCACATATTTTCATTTCCACCGAAGATTATGTCATCCACATAGACCTCAACAACCAATATTTGATCTTTGCTTACCTTGATGTATAGATTACTATCTGCAGACCCTTTACTGAATCCCCGCTACAACAAATGTATGTCTAACCTTGCATACGAAGCTCTGGGAGCTTGCTTCAGTCCATACAATGCCTTCTTCAATCTGCATACAATATATATTTTGTCTGACAACTAAAATCTATCTGGTTGCTCTATGTAGACTTCTTCCAACTCACCATTCAGAAAAGCAGACTTCACATCTATCTTATATACCTTGAAATCCTTATGTGCTACAAAAGCTAGAAATAGTCTAATAGCCTCCATTCTTTCCATCGGAGCAAAATTTTCTTCATAGTCTATTCCTTCCACTTGTGAGTACCCCTTACACACAAGTCTTGCCTTATTCCTTACCACTTCTCCATTCTCATTCAACTTGTTCCTGTATACCCACTTAGTTCCAATCACATTCTTATTCTTTGGTCTTGGGACAAGTTCCCAAGTCTGATTCTTCTTAATTTGCATTAATTCTTCTTCCATAGCGTTAATCCAATGCTCATCCCTGTATGCCTCAATCATTGTTTTAGGTTCAACTTAGAAAAGTAAACAAAGATTTATATGTTCTTTAGCAACTCTGCTTCTTGTCAGTACACCTTTGCTCTTATCACCAATGATCTAATCTTTAGTGTGATGCCTCTACACATATTTTGGAGTTTTAGGAACTTTTTCTGGAGCTTCTTGTTCTTCAACTTGTACTTCTCTTTTTGGAGCTTCTTGTTCTTCAACCTGTACTTCTTTTTCTTCACATGAAGACTCGTCTGATTCATATCCATTAATCTCTAAAAACTTCTATATATCTTCATCAACCTTAACATTATCACTTTCAATAATCTTTCTTAGCCTCTTATTATAGCATCAGTAAGCTTTGCTTTTGTTAGAGTATCCAAGGAAAATACTTTCATCACATCTTGCATCAAACTTTCCTAGTTCTTCATCTCTTCTAATATAACATATGCTTCCAAAAACTTTGAAATATTTAGTGATGGGAATCCTTCCATACCATAGTTCATCAAGAGTCTTTGTGTCAGTTGCTTTCACCTGTACTCTATTATGTATGTAGATAATAGTATGAATTGCTTCTCTCCAGTAGACTTCTAGTAGGTTTGCTTCCTTTATCATTGTCCTTCCAACCTCTTGAACAGTCTTATTCATCCTTTCAACCACTCCATTATGTTGAGGAGTTCTAGGAGAAGATAGTTGCCTCTTTATCCCATGAATCTCACAAAACATGTTAAACTCATTAGAAATAAACTCTCCACCTCTATTAGACCTCAAACATTTTATTTTCATATGCAATTCATTCTCAACCATTGTTCTAAAAGCTTTAAACTTATCTAGGGCTTCTAATTTTTCCTTAAGAAAAGTGACCCAAGTCATTCTAGAACAATCATCAATAAATAACATGAAATACCTGTCACCTTGAAAACTCCTTACTCTGGTAGGATCACACAGGTCTGTATGCACCAACTCCAGCAATCTGGTAGATGACTAATCCTTTCTTTTGAAATTTCTTCTCATTAGCTTTCCAAATTGATATTCCTTACAGACAACAGTAATGGGCTTTGTTAACTTAGGTAAATCTCTCACAAATTGGACTGAACTTATCCTTACCAGGCTATCAAAATTGATGTGACAATTTCTTATGCCATAGCCAACTCTCACTGATCTGAGTCATAAGACAATAACTAACACCACCTTTGAGATGGTAAAAATTTCCACCTATCTTCTTTCCAGCAGCAATTACTATTCTAGAGCTTTTTTTGATCTCACATCCATCATTCTAAAATATAAGATTGTAACCCTTGCCACACATGTTTCCAACACTCAAGATATTATGCTTTAAACATTTGACATAAAGGACATCATCAGTGTTATGCTTTCCATCCAAACTGATTGAACCTTTTCCACAAATCTTAGCAGCTTCATCACCACCAAACCTAACTACTCCACCATCAAATTTTCCAAGTTTAATAAACTTACTCTTGTCACTTGTCATATGATTTGAGCATCCACTGTCAATAACCCAGTCATCATTTTCACTGCTAGCATGAAAGGCAGATATTATAGTGCCTTTAGGGTTAGAACTTGCTTCCAGATTCTTTTCCTTCACACAACTTCTAGAGTTAGCAGATCCAGTTTCATCTCTTATGGCAATGAATAATCATTCATTATCATTATCATCCTCAACATTTGATTCTTCATTAGAAATGCTTGTGTAGTAATTTTTCTTGAACATCCTTCATATGTTTTCCTTATTCTTAATTCTCAGATCTCTATCCGGACACCTAGAAGCATAATGACCTATTTTTCCACAATTGAAACATTTACAAGGCAACTTACCACTAAACTTACCGGTACCCTTTTTCATCCTTCTCACAAAGTTAGCTTCCACTTCATCAAAGTCTTCCAGATATGATTCAATAGTCTTCTCTGATTTACCAACTTTAAAAGCAATCTCATCTTTTGTAGTTCCACTACTTGTACCAAACTCTCTTATTTTAAAATCCATTAGAGTGCCAAGCAACTGATCTTTGGTAAACTTATCCAAACTTTGTAATTGTCCAATAGCAAAAACTTTAGAACTGTAAGATTTAGGAAGAGTTCTAAAACCTTCAATATCAATTCTTAATCATCTATATTCCCACCAAGTCCTTTGATGTCATTGACAACTTCATCCACCTTCTGTAAGTAGCTTGCAATATTTTCATCTTCAGACATTCGCATGGTCTCATAAGTGGACTTCAAATTCTGCATTTTAGCCCTTTTAATCTTCTCATCTCCTTCATAAACAATTTCCAAACTTTTCTAAATCTCATTAGCAGTTTTTAAATTCACAAATTTCACCAACTCAAAATTAGTGCGACCACTTAAGAGAGCATGTTTTGCCTTACCATCTATTTCAGCAACTTTGATTTCATCTTCAGAATTTACACCATTCTCAAGTACAGTGTAATCAGACTTGACGCATTTCCAAACCTCATAACTAAGAGAAATTAGATAGGCCCTTCCATTCTTACCTTCCAGAGTGCATAGTCTGATCCATCAAACAAATGAATATCTTTCTTGTGCAACATCCTGGATCTACCTTAAGATGTTAAGCTTTCTTCAAAGGCACCTGGCTCTGATACCAATTGTTGAATGCACAAGATAACTAAGGGGGGGCTGAATCAGTTGTATCAAAAATTTCAAACCCTCCTAAACTTAATCACATTCACATCAGTTCACTTAAACCCTTAATCTGAACTATGAAGCTTAAACATGAAATGCAAATAATAGAAACTTAAACACATCAATACCATGCACAAGAGAATGCCAGATTTTTATGTGGAAAACCCTAAAAGGGAAAAACCACGGTGAGTATTAGCTCACAATATAAAGTAGTAGCAATACTGAATTACAAGAGGCCCACTGCCCACAAAAGAGGCTCGCTGCCAAGGACTCACTATCCAGAAGAAGAAGAAAGAAGAAAAGGCTCACACTAAGGATGAACTGATATGATTGCATCTAACACATGCATGGGCTTAGTTCCAATGAAGTACAAAAAACATCACCTTCACATCTATACCAAAAGATAGTAGGCACGTTCTGCTCACTACATCCAACCGCCTAGCACATGAAAGTTCTTACTTCCTTGATCAATTTTTCACCATTTTCTTCATATCCTTTGCACACCCCACACACACACATGAACTCCTAACATTTATTTATAATACCATCAACCTTGAGATCAATCTCCAAGGTCGGCAACACAATCTTCAATCCTTGAAACATTCTCCAAGGTCGGCAAGCACACAATATTTGAATTAGGTCTAGACCTAAACATTCCACAACACAAAGGAATGTAGGAAAACCATTTTACACCTTAGCTCAGACCTAAATCCATCAAGAATGCTACTCAACACTCACATAATCATCAAATCAAGTCCGTAATTAGTACAAGCATTCAAGGTCGGCCAAACAATGTATACATAAGAAATTCTTCATCATACGCTTCCACGATCACAACCTTAACTTGCAGACCATGCACAGAGCTTTAACACATTCTGGAAACATCCACGAACAACTTGAAGATAGTTCACAGACTACTTACAAACAACACTATCGAACTCTGCTACACAAGAACTTTCTCTCTGGAGCACTAAATCACAAACCCTCTGGAATGAAGATAGATAAGGACCTTATGAACACATGTCCAGAACTGCAAAACCTAAAACCATTCTGAGGATAAATGCGGAGCAAAATACTTTCTCCCAAATACCTATGCCTAACTCAAAAATATTGTCAAATACTGTTCTTGGACTAGTGAACATAACTTTCATTGCATAGCAATCCAGACCACCAAATTCTAGATTTAACAAAATCACACACTTCTTGACAACATACCCACACCACACACTCAGATCTCCAACATAGAAGAAATGCAGAGCAAAAACTTAAGCAATATTCTGTAAGCCAGAAGACTCCTTCAACACATTGTTTCCAATATTAATCAAATTTTCTCAAAAGCATTGAAAACTCAATATTAGAAACATATCCTTAACATCTTCAACACTTCTCCATAGCAACCAAATCATCTTTAGCAAGCCAACTTAGACAAACCACAATAACTTAATCAGAAGACATGGTTGAAACCAATGACAACAAAAGCATGTTGACATCAATGACAACACTGATTAGCACATACTTGCAATAGTGGATTACGCCCTTGATTTGACACCCCTTATCCTAGGCTTGCTAGTTCTCTCTTCCTTATGCTTGTCACTGCCTGAATTGGACTCGGTGTGTGTTGTGTACCTTTTATTGTTGTGTTTGCAATGGTTGATTCATGTTTTATGGTGTTATACATTATATCATATTGTATGGTATTGGTACCATGTGTTATTTATATGCATTGTTTTGGCAAGTGTGCCACATGTTATGTCCATGCATTGTATTGGTAGTTGTGCCATGTGTGTTGTGTGCATTGTTTGGCATGTATGTCATATGTTGCTATGTATACCCTAGATTGTGTGAGATGTTCTTAGTGGGTTTGCCATGATCACCTTCTCCATAGCTCAGGGGTTGCCTAGAGTACATAGACAACTATTGCGCTTGACAATGGCAATATAGTTGGGAGGCAAGCAACATTTCCCCATTGGTCCTTCGTGATGATCTTCAGGTGTTGGACGGTTCCCTTATCTTCTTGCAGGTTGATTATGTTGTGCTTTGTGCCTTGTTGTACATTGGAAAGTGTGTTGGTTTTGGGTGCTTTATGCACTTGTATATTATCATTATTGATTATTGTAACCTTTGTAAAGTAGGTCTTTTGAGACCTTCATAATAAGATGTAATTAATGCTATGAGTTGATTTATGATATTGGCTATGATTCATCTATGTTTAGGATGAAGCCCTTTGAATATTGTAATAATTGGATATCATTTTATATTTTTCCATGCCTCAGTTTGTGAGGATGTTGGCATGTTTTAATAGATTTTACATGTTAGAATCTAGCTATGTTAGCATGTTTAGACTCGGTTACTTGATGTTGTATTTGGTGTTTATGGATATGTTTGTTTTGGATTGTACTCATCCCACATAGGTGGTGAGGATCCTATCTTTTCTTTTGGCATGTGTCGACATTGGTTTTGAACATGTGTAGCCTTTTGTATCTCTCTTGTCCTTTTTGACATGTGGACATAATTGGTCCTTGTTATTTTTTGTTAAAATGAATCATATTTGATGTTGATTAATGCTTTTAGGCACCTTAGGTGTTTGGAATGTATCGTGTAGTCATGGAATGGATTGAGGTGACGGTTACCCTCATCCCAATCCATGTGTTTGTGAGGGAGCGAGGTCATGGATGTGTATTCGATCCTTGTTATGGAGTGAGCTCCATCTCTTGCTTGGTCATTGTGGTGAGTTGTCACATGATGGGTGAAGTCTTCCGCTTGTGCCATCTTGCATAGTGCAATGGTGATGTTGCTTTTGGTGTTGTTGTCCTTGTTACGACATCTTTTGTGCACGTGAGAGCAATGCAACATGTGAATGTCGCACTTGCAAATGTGAAAAAATTGTTGGTTCGGTGTTTGTTCAGATAATATCTTGGGTGAAAGCTTGGGGCATTACAAATTGACCTCAACAAGTGATAAGGAAGATGTAGATCCTGCAAGCAAGGGGAAAAGAAAAGCCAAATCAAAAATGGGGCATGAGTGGGATATGACAAGGAATTTTTAGATTGATTGGGTGTCAAAGTACCCATTCATTGAACCAGTGCAGAATGCAAACAAAGATAAACCTCCAATAGAATGCAAGTGTAAGATTTGTAGTTGGCAATATCATAGGGACAAGAAGTTGTGGCTAAAACTTGACACTATAGAAAAACATATTGGTAAAGTTTATGAAAAACAAATCATAGACGGAAAGGAAAAACCAGTGATAAGATAGAAAAAAAGGAAGAATGTCTTCATGTTAAGAATGCCCTCTTATATGATGCGCATATGCAAAGAAAGGTGAAACTTGCTGCATGTGGATGTTCGATTGAAGCTCAATTTAGAAAGATGATGGGAGAAGCAAAAATGGCAAAACTTGTTCAGTTGAGTGTTGTTTTTCATATTTTGACCAAAGGGCATCCTATGACTAACTACCCAGAATATAATAGTTTATTATCTTTTATGGGCGTTCCTAACTTTCCTAACACACATTGGTCAACAAACAGTGGATGGGTCTGGGAAAGTTGTCTTGTTGAGGTGGAAAAACAAGATTTACAGGAAAAAATAAAATAGACAACATTTATTGTATTATTTTTAGATGAAGTTACAGCAGTAGATAATACTTCTTGGGTATGTATGCATGTGTATACAGTAGAAAAACATGTCCACCAACCTCATCTACTCTTTATTTATAAAATGAAGGACAATGTGACATTGCAAAATCTATTTGAACTAGTTAAGAAATCTTTGAATGAAATTGGAGGTATGGATGACTACACAATTGCCAAAAAGTTGGTTTATATAGGGGCTAATGGAGCTTCAATAATGCAAGGTCATAGGAATGGTCTTTGTGTAAAGCTACAAAATTCTATTTCACCATACATGATTTCCATTCACTGCATGGCCCACATAATGAATTTAGCATTTAAAATTGTGAGCAAGTTTTCTACAATATCAAAAGTTGAGGATCTAATCTACGAGCTCTACTCATACTTCTGCCAAAGTCCCAAATGGTTTATGGAATTTCAACAATTTGCTAATGGAATAACTTCAAGAAATAAGCTTCTTAAGGATGTTGATACCAGATGGATCTCCTTGCATGGATCAATGGAATGAGTTTTTTCAGACTATCAATCCTTGATTGGAGTAATGTACAAACATTGCCACACAGTAGACATAGCTCCTGACCTCTTACATAGGTTAAGTGACATAGAGACACCCCTAACTTTATCCGATATTCCTCCCATGCTAAAGTAAATGAACATTCTTGTGAAAAAATCCCAAGAAAGAACTATGTATTTTTTAGAATATACTAAACTATGTAAAATGATATGCATGACCCTCGATAATCTATATCTATCAAAGCAGTCATTTATAAGTCTAAAGTTTGTTAGTTAGAAATTGATGACAAATGTGAACAATCTTGCTAATTATTTACAGTTTAGTGCAAGCGAGGAGTTATGTGTCTATGTACGGGGATGTGAGACACCAATGCACCATTTTACTAGGGTCACGTGCACTATCAAAAAAGTACCTGTTACAAGGGAAACTTTTGACAACATTGTTAATTCTGTAAGTACTACTTTAAAGGAAATTGTGAAACCTCTTTCCTTAGAGATTAGAAATCGATTCCCTTATGATGAACTACTTGAAGCCATGTCTATTGTGTATCCTCAATATTGGGTCAATTGTTAACTAGCTGATTTTCATAACAAGGTAAAGACCTTGGTCAATCATTTTTCCAAAAGTTTAGAATTCAATGGACAATAAATAGAAGGAATTATAAATAAATCTAAACTTACAAAGCAATCAACCCATTTTGCAACATCAATGATGGAACAGTTTAAACTCATGGAGAGTCCCCACATAGATGGATCGATAACAAAGCTTTGGGCAACCTTAAGTTAGAGTGAGATATTGCGTGATTCAATATCAAAATATTTCAAACTTGTTGATTTATGTCAAACTATGATATTAGGGTCGATGGGGGTTGAGAGAGTTTTCAGTGTATTGGAGTTCTTGAAATCAAAGATAAGAAACAAATTTGACAAGAATTTGGAAAATTGCTTGATGATGTATACAACTAGGTATGATATCTAAAGTTTTCCTTTTGAAAGGGCACTCGCAATATGGAGGTCCATATGTGAAAGAAGAGGGTTCTGCAACACTTCGAACCATATTGACACACATGATAGTGACACAATGAATAACACATATAGTGGTAGTGAGGAGGTGCACTTAAGAGGACATATGTAGTTGTAGAGGGAAGAAAATGAAGACCAGGATCAGGAGGGCTCTCAATCTCAGGGTCAGAGTGAGCAGATAAATTGGCAAATGGAAGAGATTTAGCACTTACTAGGTATATATAATGTATTTCATATTCCAAACTCCAAATTGTTGTTGATTATATATTATGTTTCGATCACTGAATAGTGAATCTTGATATACATTTTTCATTTTCCATTTAAAAGTTAATAGATTGACATACTACTATATTCCAATGTTCCATTTTAGAATCTAAATTTTAAACATTGTTTCCAAATGTGATTTTATTTTAGCATCTAAATTTTACACATTTTTCAATTTCCATTTATAAATTAGCATATTATTAGTAATTTCATATTATTATTGTGTGATATTGATAAGTGTTACATGTTGATTTATTCAACTAAATGCATACTAACAACACAAACAATAGCATTAGAAAATGTTTAATGTGTATCTAGAAACCAGAGTTTTCCTGACTTAAGCAATTAAATATTACAGATAATTTGAACACAAAAAATGGAAGAGTCTTATATTGATTTTCAAATGAAGGAATACAATGTACATAGAAGTATTATCAAATTAACAAATCATTCTATCAGCTTTTGTAGCATGCTCCATTGTTCATCTGATGGAAGTGCAATTTGTTGTAACTCATAGTATCTGACTTGTAGATTTGTTAACAATTCATAACTGATTGGTAACTTTAATATATTAATCAAAGTTGCATTCAAGCTTATCATTGGTTTGATGGAATCCTAAAAGTTTGCCTCATCTAGATTCTAAGGATCACGTAACTGGTCCAAATCCAACTTCATTTTATCCTCCATCTTCTTTTTGAGAGCACCCTTTCCAATGCATCTCAAGTTGTATTGTCAAAATGCCACAAAAAACCAATCTCTTTCAAGTATTCTACCTTTTTATATAGCTTTCACAAAAAAATTTCAATCTGATCCAGAATTTCCTGTGCTTCACCTAGCTTCATACACTTCTGAATGATATATTATGTCTTTATTGAGGCTTCAATCCGATTGTCAATTCCTTTGAATGTCAATTCATTGTCACTGATTTTGTAGATTGTTTGCAAAATTTGCTTTGTAGTTTTCTGACTTGAAGTCACCTTTTTGTTGTCTTGAATGTATCATTTGAACTTCACATTTTGTGCTATCAGACCATCAATCAATTCAAACAATGAAGACAAATCATCATCCCTCTACATTATTTCCTCCCAAATATTTTTTTATATGCCTTATTATTTTTATATAAAATTTAGATACTTTGTTTTGGGAAGACTTTATTTCATTTTCTGCATTCCTCAGCTATAGCTGTAGTTGTTCAGCAGTTTTCCTCTCTTCCTCCATTTTTTATTCCCATCATGTTGCCTTTTGTGTATGTTTGTCTAGTTTGCCTTGTAATGTCTTTGCTAAGGCCTTGGCTTCTGTCAGCTTTTGTTGTAATTTTTCTAAATTGGCTCTTTCATTATCATAATTATTTATGATTTCATCTATTCTTTGCTTCAGTTCATTCAATTCCACATCTGTCTATTCATTCTCTTTGCTTGTAGATGTAGAGGCAGATTTTTTAATCCTTTTCTCTAATCCATTGCTCTTGTTATCTGTTGCTTTCCTCTTTGCTTTCTCATTTGCTAGGTTTGCCTATAACATTTCTATTTGATTTTGCAACCTATTTCAGTCTCTTTCTTGCTTTAACAATGATGTGTACACCACATATTTGTTCCTTTTTGATACATTAATTTTGTCAGCATTTTTCATTCCATAAAAATCCATTTGGATAGTGCTCACCTCATATTCAAAGCATTGCATCTGATTCTCTAATTTATTTTGAACTTTGGGCACAACAAACATGTACTCCATGGTTTTTGTTGGGTCATATGTAGGCAATACCTTAGTTCTTGTAGGCTCATAAGTTACAACAGATGTACTCTCTAGCACTTGCTTCTTATGTCTTTTAGATTTTTCTACTTTCTTGTTAAACTTGGCTTTGTAATTAAAACCTAGGACTGCTAACACAATTAAATGCTTGATGGCGAAGGAGTAATTGTTTGAGGCTGAGGGTTAGTCATTCCTATCCCAGTCACACTAACAATAGGAGGGGTGCCTTCTAGAAATAATTCCATTGAGGTGGAAATGGAGGAAGTTGGACTTGGACCTGTCATAATCTTTTGCCTCTTCACAATTCCTTGTTCACTGAGTTTCTGTATAGTATCTTCTACTAGTGGCTTCTTCTGAGTATTGTTTTAGTAGCACTTTCTAACCACTACTACTCATACAATCACCACCAATAGCACTAGATTCTAAACCATCTCCTTTACTAATCAAATGAGTATCTTGAAGTTCTGAAAACCCTTGTGGTACTAGTTGTACTTATGATTGTATCTGACTCAGACTGTTAGGATTTTCATTTGAAGCTGCAATAAATTCAACTGTAGTATTTGTCCTCGTATGCCTTTGGGCTTGCTTATCAACTAAATCTCCAATGCCCTGAAAATCATGGGGTCTTCTAGTGTCTACCTATGTTACCACCCAAGGGCTGCCTTATTCATTAGTCCCCAAACTACCACCTTTATAACCCAATTTTTCTATTATGGTTGCCCCTGAAGTATCTATTTCTTTTATGGTATCACTTAAACCAAGTTTGTATGCATAGACTTTAGTGGGATCCAAGGGTTGATTTTTCCTATCAGTATCATCATTAGATTCATGATTAGGTGCTTCAAAGGGATGCTCTATATTCCACAACTTGCTAAACTCTTCATCTTTTAGGATCTATTCAAAGTTGCAATAGCTTTTGGATCACCTAGATCCTTCCTCATAGAACAAAAGGCATTTATTTTTTATGGTGTCCATATGTCCTATGTACAAGCTATTATGTGAGACTCTAGTATTTTTTAAACTAGATGGTTGATCAGCGCTTTTATAAAAATTGTTGTAACTCTTGATTGGAAACTGCTCTACTCTCTGTGGCTGCAATGCCATTATTTCTTCTAATAATTGTTGAAAATAAATACCTTTCTCAATAGCAGTTTCCTCCATTATCTTTTTCACCTCATCCCAAGAATTCTTATTTTTCAAAATTTCTAGCAGGGGTTTACTTTGTTGAATTCTACTTCTAGCATTCTTATTGGCCAAAAGCCTTGCTTTAATCACGTCACATGGGTCATACTGCCAGTGAGAATCAACATCAAATTTAAAAATTTATAAAATTTGGTGTGCCACAGTAAATGCTTTTCTCTTGAATGTGAACCATCCACATGAAAAAGGTAAGGAAGGAAATATACTCTTCTTTTGTTGACTAACAAAGTATAGTTGATATGTATTGTCAATCTATTGTATCTATTCCAATGCAAAAACCCTCTCTGTCACATGTATTGGAAGTTTGTGGGGCTCTACTCCTGATCCATAAAATCTAAGTACAGTATATTTTTCCATGAAGTATTAGTTAGATAATTGTATTTCTATTCCTAGTTGAATAGAATCTCTACAAGACGTAGGAAATCTAGGCATTGGAGTAAGTTTGTAATTGCATAATATAGTGGAGCCAAAAATTAGTCATCAAAATGATTGTAGTTCCTTCGAGAATCATGCATCCTTATCTTATGGGTCCAACCATGTACTGGAAGTGCTCCTTTCACCCGTCATTTATGAAGGGCTGAATCCAAAGCTTGTTGGCCACAAATGTTCCACTAAACTACACTAGAAATAAATGGCACAAGTAGGTTGTGAACCTAAATGTCTTAGTGTTGGAACTAGAAGTGGAACCTCCTTTAATCATTAAAAATTATTTCTGCATAGATTTTGCAATGTGTTGTACAAATCTGTATTTAACAGGGGGAATAGCATAATGGATATTGTATACCATTTCAAGGAGGATTGCATCCACTTTACTATTACTATCCAATCCAAGGCAAAATTCTAGCATGGAAATAGTATCTTGAACTCATGGTTTAAAAATTTCAATTTGATAAGGAGGCTTCTGATTATCTTTGGGTATGGAACCATCCATTGTTATTCTTCTGAGATAAGAAACTTTGCAATTTAGAGGGACTGCTTCATAATCACTAGCTAACTTTTCTCTAGGTCAATGTGGACATCTCCAAAATCTCTGGCTGCAAACCCCAATAGTCTACTAATTTATGTTGTAGTAATGGTTAACATTTCATTCTGGGTATCTTTATTAACAATTCTTTTCTTTTTTCATCATAATTTTGGGCACAGACCATGATAAATTATGGGCAAGGGAAAACCTCAGGGAGCATCAGGCATCCCAGTCCAACTGCCCATGGTGCAATGTAACTATTAATTGGTAATTACTTTTTTGGGTTAGCTTGCATTTGTATTCCAACCTTATTCTCACATGAAAATCTAAGTTCTGAGTTAAGCCTACCAAACATTTCAGGATCATAAATATCATGGTATTTATCAGTGAAACCTAGGGTTTTAAGTAGTCTGTCGTTGTTTATTTTGTGCATTGCTTTGCCTTTCCCAATCAGTGGTGTGGTAGTGGTGGTAGACATGTTTGTAAACCCTCAACCCTAAACCCTAAGATTCAAAAACTTTAAACTGAAGGCTTATAAATTAATTTGAATTTGAAGGAATGTAGGATTTTTATATTTCACATGACACATACCCAGAATTTGAAAAGATGACTCTCCCTGGTACATTGTAATCTCCCTGACCCTCTAAGCTCTCACTTCCATGATCTCACTTAGCAGTTGCAACTTCAATTGCCTCTATGCAATATGATTTAAGTTTTTAATTTTAACTTCTTAATTTTCTTCTTATTCTCAAACAATTACTAAGTGCCAACTACCAAGTAAAGCGAGTGAAACATGTTACATTCTCTTCTTATAAAATCTATTATATTCTCGTGGAAGTTAAAAGATATTATATTCTATTCTATTCTATTCTATTCTATTCTATTCTATTCTTCAATACAAGTTTGTACTCCCACTTCAAACAAAATTTAAGGATGGCTTGCAAGTCTGCAACCTGAATCAATAATTTAATATAGCACGTACGTCGAGTGGTGGAATTGAAAACGTATTGTGTAATCTCAATTGTTGATCTTTGTAAATCTAATAGCTCTAGATTGATTCTGAAGGTTTGAGTTCGCAAGTCTAGCGCTATGGACATTTCATTCTGGAATTCAACTACAGTCATCCATTGAAACATTCATCAAATAGTGAAACATCGTACTGAAGTTTGAAACTCCCTTTATATGAAGTCAAACCCACTTTATATGAATTTTGAAGCTCCCTTTATATGAATTCGGGCCCACTTTGATACTCGTATAATAATAGTAAAATCAACAACGGTGTTCCAATTAGTTATACCAAGAATGAACCAATGGTGAGTGTATTGTGCATGTTTCCAAATAGCGGCAAGTGTGGAGCCTGCGATGATGTGATATGGTGACACTTGTCCATTCCAAGGAAGTAAGATCGATGGTGATGTTTTAAGGTGTTCGACTAATAAATATCTAATGGTCAGGTGCATTACATAGCTTCAAAGTGTTGGTCCTTCATTCAAGGTTGTGATATGGCCCTAGCATGCGATGACCATTGATTCAAGGACCAAGGTCCAATCTTGATCAAACGGTTGATATTCAAAATAAGTGACCATTCACAGCATATGGATGTGGGTTGCCAAGTTGTGTTTAATTGAGAAATTAATGAGGCAATGACAAGAAATAAATGGATATCATCCTCCATTTTGAAGTCCATTGTGCAATTTCAAGCATACTAAAGACTTTTGTGAGTTGAAGCAATTTTTGATTGAGTAGCTGGTGATTGTGACTTCAAAGTTTGGGTTACCTAATCATCGATAAACTGGTATGTTGATCAATTTGATATCTCATCTACTATTGCTATGGATACTATTAGAAGGCAAGATCAATTTGATGATGAAGTATTGACACAGGAGCAAGCAGAAGAATTGTTTGGATCAGGTTTTAGTGTCAGTCATGAGACTTTGGCAATTTGGGCTATGGATCCAGGTGATAATAAACCACAAATGTAAAGGGATATAAATGAGCTCATAGGCTAGTTAATTGTGAGAAGATTAACTAACACCACTTCCCCTCAGGTTGCATCGTTGGTGGTAGCTACAGCAAAATTCAATGAAGCTGCAACAAGGAAGCTACAAGCAGAACTAGACAAACAAAGGGAAGATTATGTGAAGCTATTACATGAGTACAACAAGTTCAAATCACTTGTTCATTCCATTGGAATTGAAGTCTTATTAGCACCTTTTGTGTCTATTCCAAAGATTTCATCAGGATATGAAGGAGATTCTATGGTTGTTACTGAATTACAAGAGAATTTGAGAAGGAGCAACAATCTGATTGACAAACTCAAAGAAGAGCACAAAAGTGAATAGGTAGCTCTGATGAAAATCTTCTTGGATCATCAGATGAGTAAAGTGTTCAATAAAGTAGATGATGCATGGGTTTGTCTAAGTAATTTGAAAAAGGCAATTGAAAGCCATGCCATGAATGAGTCAACATTAAGGGATATTCTAGGTACTTGGATTCCTCGTGTGTAGGTAATGAATCATATTTATAATAGTGCTAGCATAGGTTCTGATGTGCCAGATGGAGTGATCGGCACACATGAAGTCATAGGACTTTTGAATGAAGTCTTTGTTTTTCATGACTGACTTGATATAATGTTGAAGGACAAAATTAATAACTTTAGGTCTCTTAAAAAGTATTCCCTGCTGCTAGTTTGTACTAATAATGGCATTGAAAAGTCTCTGTCAGATTGGAAAGCAGAATTTGGAAGCATAGTTCCTATCTCCATCAAATCAATCATCACTAGGAGAAAAATTGATCATGTGCAATGTAATGTTGAAATGGACAGGCTACTAAATTTAGAATCTGGCTTAAGTAGTTCAATAAAAGAAACTAAAATATCGTTAGATGCTAGGCACATGACTTATATGCAAAGAGTTGATAAAATTTTTAAGTACAACTGGGCAACAAAGAAGGAATATAATGCATGGGTATAGAAGGATGCAATGTAATCACCATCTTTAATTTTATGTCTGTAGTCTATGTTTAGGAGCAATAGGGGATTTTGGTCTATGAATACTTTTCATATGATGTATTCTCACCAATTGAATTAAATGACAGAATGCAAACTACTTATGCATCTTATCTCCATTTGTGTTTTTTGTAAGTGGTGATTGAGAATTAATACAATCAAGGATTTATTACTTCTCTCGTGATAAATCTTACTAGTGGTTTTAATTCTTTCTGATAACTTATAACTTTCACATTTGCTTAAATTAGGATTAGAATAAGATTTTAACCTAATCGGGGTTATTGTTATGTTTATACTTTACAAATATTATTACATTTAATGTTTTATTTATGTACCAAATTATGGTTACGGTTACGGTTCCATGTACGGTTAGGGTTATAGATGATTTAAAATTTTAAATAAGTGTTACTTGGTTAGCATATTTATCTATAAATATATTTTTTGCCTATACACATTTCATTCTAGTGTTGAATCTGTTGATCCAAAACAACTCAAATAATACATTACCAATTATAAATTTCATAATTCATAAGGAACATATATGCTTTTCTTTTAAACAAATATTCATGTTAGGTTTATTCTTTCTTCCAATAAATTAATAAGACTATTTGCGACACAACAAGATCTTGACATGTAGCATCATCGGACAGGACCATCCTTGATGTTGCCATCAAAATATTCACAACAAATGATAAAATGCCACATGTCAGGAAAGTACCTTTAGCGGGACTATGGAATTCCTACTACAGACAAAGGGACATATGATGCCTTATTGCACCATCATAGCTTTAAGTTGTTGGCTTAAAGCAAGGTTGCGATGAGGCAAATCCTTGCAATAAGACAATAGATGACCGCCACATGTCAGGAGGGGATACACACTATAAACATATATCAAAATAATATTAAAATAGATTAGGACGATTAAAAATAAGGACCCACAGGGGACATATGGTGTCTTCGTGCACAGTCACAACTTCAGAAAAATATGCTTAAATAGAGGTTGTGACGCCCACAACAAAATCAAAAAATAACATCTGGAACATTTATGCTTTTCTTTTAAACAAATATTCATGTTAAATTTATTCTTTCTTCCAATAAATTAATAATACTATTTGCGACACAACAAGATCTTGACATGTAGCATCATCGGACGGAACCACCCTTGATGTCGTCATCAGAATATTCATATAAAATGATAAAATGCCACATGTCAGGAAAGTACCTTTGGTGGGACCATGGAATTCCTACTACAGCCAAAGGGACATATGGTGCCTTATCACATCGCTGCAACTTTAAGTTTTCAGCTTAAAGCAAGGTTGCGATGAGGCAAATCCTCATGACAAGACAATAGATGACCGCCACATGTTAGGAGGGGTTATGCCTGATAAACATATATCAAAATAATGTGAGGAAACATTGTTTATAAAATATTCAAAAATAAACGTCAATGTATTAGTTGTGTGAATAAAATAAAGGGACTTGGGGCCGGTAACTTAGAACAAAGGGGTCGGTAAGTCGACGACTGCCAAGGGGATAAAAGGACAACGTAAGTTGGGGAAACTAGGTACATAGGTCAACGATAAATTAGAATGATAAACTAAACCCCTTAGACAACACCAACCACAGTGTTTTAACTTGGGGATTTTGCAAAGTGAATCGCGATAACATTAAAACCCTAAAATTTTTAATTGACCTAACACATCCTTTTATCTTTTCCCTTTTTATACATTGCCATTGAACTCATTTATCTTTTCCATCTGATGAATGTTATTTAATATTAAAAATTTGAACCATATGTATGCCATTGCCATTAAACTCATGTCAAACCGTAATTACTTCTATATTTTTTATTAGCATCACCATCAATAAAATTGGGGAATTACATCATACATGAACATCTAACCAAACTCAAAGTTTCAAACAACAGTGAACACTGAACACAGAGAAGACACCAAGATTCAAGACATTCAATTAACATCATACTCTATTATCTAGTTAAATATAAAACTTTTATCCTTCGACCTTGAATCCTCGATTTGGTCCTCCAAAATATTTTTGGTTCCTCTTTTTGATGATGCTTAATGAATATTTCACTGTAGTCCATAACTATTCTATTAGTTCAGGCAATGTATGTGTTACAAAATCAATTATGTAGTCATTCACAATGTCAATAAATAATTTTCCATGGAACCTTGCATTTTATGTAGAAGAAACCACTAGGTATGGGTAACACTAAGGCGAGTAAAGGAGAATTAAATTGATTTTATCTAGGTCACTCTCAATTGAGTTGCAATACCAATTCCATGCATCCATTCAAAATTTTAGTTTCTCATACATGCATGCATGTGTGGAGATTCAACCCACCACTCAAAATAGAATGCGTCATTTTAAAATGTTAAAAGTGTCGATTCTTAACACAATTTGTTCCACTTGACAAAGGCTTCTATTTCTTCATTCTAAGAACTGCAAAGCAAAAATATCTTGCATAACCATGCACAAATAAAATTTTCTATTATACTATTCTACATCTGTGAACTCTGTCACACAATTAAATTCAAAATCATGAATGAACACAAAAAAAGTACTTGATAAATTACTTTCTTCTCATAGCTGCTATAATGAAATTCATTACTTTTGACTTTTACAATTTATTGATTCTTTTACTATCTGATACTTAGTAATGCAATATAAGGTTGAAACAATAAACACTAAAGATATATACATGACACATGTACTGTCATGAAAAATGACTAATAACAAGAAACTCCATTTAATTGACTATGTCGTCCCTTGGAATGTAATAATTAATAAACTAAATTCCCATTGGCTAATCTAGGAGGTTTGCCACTTGTCATTAATGAACTCAATTGGCATTGGCTAATCTATCTAGTTTGTCACTTATCCTTCAAAGTAAGACTTGAGTGCATTCAGTCATATCAATCATATGACTCTAATTAATGATAAAGGTATTGCAAGTGCAGTCAGTCCTATCAATCATATGAAACTATTTCAAATCAATCCCAATTGAGATCACAATTAACCCACCGTATGATGGAAATAAATGTGGCGCCAGGTGTGACTATTGTTAGATGCACAGGACAATTGAGAGCGGGGGTGAATCATTTGTACATTAAAACATTAAACCCTCAATGTGATTCCAAACTCTTATTAAGCATTAGCAGAATGTAAACATATGAAGAATCAATGCAAACACATACAAACACATAAGAACACTAGATTTACGTGGAAAACCCAAGAAGGGAAAAACCATGATGAGGATTAACTCACATATATATGAATTGTAATGCCCCAAGCTTTCACATAGGACATTAGCCAAACAAACACTGAGCCAA
Source organism: Cunninghamia lanceolata (assembly GCA_027924645.1). Lineage (NCBI taxonomy): Eukaryota > Viridiplantae > Streptophyta > Pinopsida > Cupressales > Cupressaceae > Cunninghamia > Cunninghamia lanceolata. Next base: position 5,774,144 of record BSBN01001038.1, on the reverse strand, counting down.
CAAATTTTTTGCATTTGCAAGAGTGACATTTACATGTCACATTGTACTCATGCACACACAAGGTGTCGCAACAAGCACAAAAACACCTAAAACAACATCACCATTGCACTAAGCAAGGTGGCACAAGTGACATACTTCACCCATCATGTGACAACTCACCACGATGACCAAGAGAGAGGTGGAGCTACTCCATGATGAGGATCAGATACACGTCCATGACCTTGCTCCCTCACAAACACATGGAGTAGGATGAGGGTGACATCCACCTCAGTCCATTCCATGAAGACACAAGACATCCCAAACACAAGGGTAACTCTCACCCATGGGATGGTCGAACTAGGAGATACGATTCCTCAACCAACTAGAATGGTCACTAGTCAAACTCATGCAAAGGCATGCTTCCCAATGCAAAAGAGGGTATAATCCAAGAGTGCATATCACATCATGGAAATGACACCAAACCACCTATGAGGCCTAAAAACATTAATCAACATCAAAGAGGATTTGTTTTAACCAAAAACATTAAGGTGTTGAACCAATTATGTCCACATGTCAAAAAGGACAAAAGCGATACAAAAGGCTACACATGTTTGACACCAACGTCGATACATGCCAAAATCAAAGATAGGACCCTCACCACCTATGTGGGATGAATACGATCCAACACAAATATATCCATAAACATAAAATACAACATCAAGTAACTGAGTCTAAACATGCTAACATAGCTAGATTCTAACATGTAAAATCTATCAAAACATGCCAACGTCTTCACAAACCCAGGTGTGGGAAAATACAAGAGGATATCCAATAATTACAATATTAGAAGGGCTTCATCCTAAACATAGATGAATCATAGCCAATATCATAAATCAATTCAAAGAATTAATTACAATTATTACAAGGGTCTCAAAAGACCTACATTACAAAGGTTACAATAATCAATAATGATAATATACAAGTGCATAAACCACCCAAAAACCAACATGATTCCAAGGTGCAACAAGACATGAAGCATGACATAATCAATCTGCAAGAAGATAAGGAAATCATCCAACACTTGAAGATCATCATGAAGGACCAATGAGGAAATGTTGCTCACCTCCCAACCATATTGTCATCGTCGAGTGCAATAGATGTCTATGTAACTCTAGGCAACCCCCAAGCTATGAAGAAGGTGATCATAGAAAACCCACTAAGAGCATCTCACACATCCAAGGTATACAAGCAACATATGGAATACAAGTCAATCAATGCACACAACACACATGGCACAACTACCAATACAATGCATATAAACAACACATGGTATAACTACCATCCAATTACATTCAAGTAACATATGGCACACTTGCCAAAGCATAATATAATGATATCACAACATTCAAGCATAAAGGAAATAATCACACCTTCAAGGCACGCCAAATGAGGCATAAATCATAGTCCATCATAGACACATACAAGCATGAATTAAGCATCACAATGCACATGCAATCACATGGTAAGCATCACACATTGAGTCAAACCCTGACAGTGGAAGAAGGAAGAGAGACCTAGGTAGTTAGGACAAGGAGTGCCAAACGAGGGAAATACTCACCTCATGGTAGAACATGAGGGCATAATCTCCTAATAGCAACTAAATACTACACCAAAGATTGCTCTTTACACCCAAACCCAAGCAAGTCAGACACTTCTCCAGGACATGCAGTTTGGTGTAGATGATCTTATTATTAAATTTTATTACCCAATGTGTTTAAATGTTATTCTTGATTAAAACTTCCATTCGATGAATTCCAACGACCTCTTTGGGTTGTGGTGCACAATAGAAGCCACTCCTTTCCATACCCCTAGACCTCTTCCTAAACACCCAAAGCTCCAATTTTACTAATTGTGCTTGGCACAATTTACGAGGTAACAAAATCCAATTTGACAAAAATACAACATTTTCTAAAAAGATGCAAAACATCATTTCCCATGGGAGGGAACTCCTCCCACATTAAAATTAATAAAGGAAATGATTTAAAATTAAAATTTCATTTTTTTCTATTTGTATGGAAAAACCATAAAAAACCCAAATTCTCCATTGTTGAAAGCTTGGCTACCTTGGGCAATTTTCTAACTTTCATGTTTCAAGTTCAAATGGAAATCTGACAACTACCCATTGTTTATTATATGAACAACACCCCAATTATGAAATAAAAACAAGGTGGACATTCTAAATAAAATTTTCCATGACTTTCTTTGTTTCGGCTCTTTCCAAATGAAGAACACAACAGAAATGCAAATAAAATTTAGAAATTAATTTTAAACTTTCTTTTCTATGCATGAATACCATAGCAATCCATTTAAGATGGTATGGCAATGGATAGAACAAACAAAACTAAACAAGGAAGAGAGATATGAATTCATACCTCTTTCCAAGCACTCCAAGAAGAAAGGTTTTGAAGAAAACAATATATCTTTAATCACTCCTAACCAAGCACAAATCAATTCCAATCCTCTTCCACAAGCAATTCCAATCCTCACTTCAAACAAGCAAATCTAAATCCTTCCATTCCATGGAGAAAATCCATTTTTCAAGCAAGAGGGTTTCAAACAAAGGAGAGAGCAAATTTTGGGGAGAAAAAGAATCATGCAAAATACATGTCTTTTTTTCTTTTATGCCTCCAAAGGCACTATTCATTTTTTCATAATAAAATATTCCTCTAAGTGATTTAATAAATCAAATCAAAATTATAGCCTTTGCACAATTAAATTATTTAATTTAGTAATTCCAAACAATAAATAATTACAATATTTCATTTGAAATCACATAAGCATTTAATCAAATTGCATTAATATTTTAATTTTCCTTGAAAACACCCAATAATTCACTAAGAATAACAAGGAAATAGTTAAGAGACATCAAATTTCCACGGTCCATAATGATTGTAGTTCAATACTTCAGGAGTTAACTGTGTTCAAGTTTTTTACCTCAATGTTTCGGATCACACTCCATGATCCATCATCAGGAGGAAGAGCAAGAGAAGAGAGAAAACGTTGAGGTAAAAAATTTGAACACAGTTAACTCCTAAAGTATTGAACTACAAGGAAATAGTTAGTCAAACAAACTCAACTATTTCAAATAAGTTATTGTCATTTAACTTAGTCTCATTCTGAAATGTACAAACATGCCATACTAGGCATTAAATTTTCTCATTTAATATAATTTCTACCTTTTTACAGAAAAATATTAAATTTTAGAATTAAATCAAAATCACTCAAATTTGTTCCACATGCATATAATGATGCAACAAACATTTTCACTAAATCAGAAATAGCAATTTCCAAATTAAAATCATTAATTTAATACAAAAACTTGGAAAACACGTTTTTCAAACCATTTTAAAATAAAGTGCAAGAATGCTAAGGAAACACACACAAATGATTCCAAACACACATCATAGGTTTCCACAACACAAGGATAAGGGTGAGATGGCTTAGCGTCCCATGTCAACCTTCTCCACATTTCCCACATTAGTTAACACCTATAATTACCTGCACACTCAAGTCAACCATCAGGCATACCTGCCCACATCTAATAGCCAAATAAACATAATCTACTCCAACATGGTATAATCACACATGATATAAAATAATCACATCCACTATAATCTTCTGTGAATAGCATGATCCATGAACATGATGCATAAATGAAAACATTTTACAATGTGGGAATAATACGACAATCACAACTATAACAAGTATAGTAAAAATAGTGAAGCTGAAGCACTGGAATAATCTAACATGTACAATCACAACGTATGCATCCCATAATGCATAGTTCAAAACTAAATAACAAGTACAACCCCATCAGAAACACCTCGATGGTCATGCAAAATACACCCTTAGAACCCATCGATGGCACCATAGACCTCATCGGCAAGTTCGGTGTAATGCATCAAAGCACAATAATCACATAATACACTAATAAACACTCAAAACAACATATAACACATGAATCAAAAATAACACAAGGCACAAACTAGGGTGGGCATTACATGAATAACAACACCAAATACAAGTAGGCTCACTACCCAGAAGAAAGGCTCACTGCCAGAAGGACTCACTATCCAGAAGAGAGAAGAATAGAAGAGGACTATTACAGAGAGATTCACTATCTCAAAGCAACAAAATAAATCCACCACTACAACTTCTTACTATCTGCAACCTTTAGCTCACTGCCTCCAGCAACTTCAAGCACACTGAAATGTAGACACTTTCTTCTCGCTGCATTCAGGTGTCATAAGCATTTAAGCTCACATTCAATTCACCACCCTTGATTCACATTCACATCATCTTCTCTACTTTCTCCACTTTAAACTTCATCTTACATTTATACCATTCACGACCTAAGGCATTCTCAATTAGGTCGGCCTTAATGAAACGTGTGCACCTCAAACGTGCAACACCAAATAGGTCAGCACCAAACACTTCCATGGTGGAAAGAAGTGAAAGTGGACCATGTCAGGGGTTAACTAGGACTCAAATCTGTATCACCATGCTACTCATCACATCCACAATCCATGAAGTACCTCCACAAATGGCGCTAGCAAGCTAAGTTAGCCAAACCTGAACTAACACTACAAGTGACCACATACATGCCTCTCAAGTCTAAAAACATCATGTGGACCATAGAGAAACACCACACCATCCACACATCTTTCCAAAATGCCCAGCATCATCAAAATCTTCTGGAATACTGTCGCAACCGCCTGAAATAAAAAAATATCTTCATTATGCACATTAGGATACACTATTACTGAACTCCAATACAAGAACTAAGTTTACGGGGCAACCCAACACTAGAAACTTCAAGGGAAAGTAGATACATATAATATAAGCATGTTCCCAAATCTGCAAGACAAGAAACCTCAATGTGGAGCAATCTCATTTCTCCCAGACAACCTTCTACACAAGCAAACGCTCTATCAAGCACACCTTCCACTTCTGTACGATTCAAAACCTGAAACTCTGGATATAACACCTCTAAACACCTCTGATCAATACTTCCAAACCACACAAGCATATCTTCAACTATGAAGAAATGTGGAGCACAACACTGAACACACCTCTATCACACTGCACACCTTTTTGTTCAAATTTTCTCAAAAGCACTTGGAAACCAAGTGAACCATCTGCTGGAGGTTGACATCAATGACAACACCAGCAAGCTTCCAACAACTATGAGGTGGTGTGTCATGTGGTTATTGTACATTTTCACATGCGACACAATAAATATAGCCCAAAGCCTCTTCTACAAGTTTATTAGGCATCTTCCTTCTTTTTCTGGTTATTTTTATTTTCATAATTTCCTGCGAATTGCTATCATTGAGATTCAAGATGAGTCATTTGATCTCTCACCATGTTTCTATCTTGCCTTGCAGTGGGAAATGGTCGATTTGGATAGATTTGATGAGCAAAAACTAGGGAAGGTGTTTCTGATTGACTCCCCCTGGTTCACAATGTTGTACAAAACATTATTGGTCGTGATATTCTTTAAGAATATCCTCAAAAAAAATCTATTCAGCAACATTGTCTATGCATTTCTATCAAATTTGATGGATCTGCTCGATGACCCAAGTCTAGTGAAGATGATAGAGAAGCCAATGATTCAAGAATTGTTTATCCCTAGGGATAAGCTTGATTTAGCTTTAAATGATTTTGATTATGATGTCAAACCATGGGATAAGGCTAGAATTTTCCCTTTACATTTGTTAGAGCACTCAGATGCAGCTAAACACATTCTTAAGGAGGCAAGGAGGGAAATTATTAGAGGCTCATTGGAGTGCTTTAACATGGCCCTTATTATACATAATGATTTATCTAACTGCTACTTAAGAAGGGCAAGGTTTATTGTCTATGCTACAAATTTTCTTCTTCATGTGGCAGTTGTTAGAAGACAAATCAACAGTGGCCACTAACAACTTTATTTTCAATTTTTAAAAATTTAAACTATTTTGAATTTTCCCTTTTTTGTGTACACCTTTATCCAAGTTTCATGTTAGGGTACCTTGGATTAAGGCTATGTAAAAATCCTCTGTAGACTGTAAACTCATTTGTTTTTAATATAATAATATAATTTTGGTTATCAATGTAGATTACAATTGTTGTCAAAATTTTAATTGTTTGTCTTATTATCTATTATTTTTCATTAATAACATAATTTTAAAACTTTTATTATTTATGGTTAGATCCATTAGTTGATTCTAAAAGTATTATAATTCAAAATATATGTAAAAAATAAGTTTAATCTAAATCATTCCTTGAATCCTTCGTTGACACTTGTCTCTATTTTGAAGACTTTATGTACAAATCTGGGTGATTCAGAAATGCGACCTAAAATAGAACTTATGCACATCTGCAGCTTCAATTAATGCAGGCAGTGGCACTAAAAGCATATTATAAATTCTCAACCATTGATCTATCCAAATCTAATAGCTCTCGGTTGATTCCTGATGTTTTAATTTTCAAGTCTACCACTTTGGACATTACATTCCTGAAATCAACTATATCCATCCATACTCGTTCATCAAATTGGGATAATTTTATATACTTAATTTTTAGTAATATAATACTATGTAATATGAACTCTATAATTATATAATATATTATAGTTACATTGCTAATTTAAAGTTTCTAGAATGTATATTAATATTAAGAACTCCTTTTCAATAACAAATGTATATTAATATTGGGCCAACATGTTGTCGTAACCCTCATATTAAGTTATTAAGTTTTAACCCTTATTCACTTAATCCTTCATCAAAGAGATTATCAATGTGTGTAATTAATGAAATTAATAAATTAGAATTAGAATCATCTCTCATTTTATTCAGTCAAAAAACAATTATTACATAAAATTACCAGTTGACAAAAAAATTCTACAAAATCCACCAATGATAATAGAGTTATGAGTTTTGTTGTGTATTTTCATCACTCACAACACAAAGATGACATCCCTTTATAATAAAGGTTACATGGTGAAAGAATAATCCCTCTCTAGATGAATATTTTTAGTTGACAGAGAACTGAACACTTTGTATTTCATTTATATTTTCCTCACAACACAATGAAGAAGCCTTTGCTTGACTCTTGAGCCCTGGCCCCTGGAGCGGCAGGAATGTCAATGAAATTGGGAATAATGTTGTGGCTTTCATCCAAATTTAAGAAGAAAGGCTAACATGGTGAAAGATGAAGCCTTCTATAGTTTGGACTGTCTAGATGGAAGCCACAACAATCATCATACTAAGTTGGCTACCAGACACATGAACCAATGGATTGGGAGAGACCACTATCCACAATCCATCACTAGGTTGCTGGACACATGCATGAATGGATTGGGAGAAAACACTAACCACAACCCATCAAATAGATGCAAGACCATCTATCATACAATACTACCAGACGCATTTGTCTACGGAGCCAAGGCACTTTCCAACTGCACTCAAAGAAGAAAGTTGCCAGAAGTCACCATTCTCCTTCCACTTTATTGTCCAAATAGCTGGTTGTTATCTTACCAGATCCTCCCATATCATACATGGAGTTCTGATGACTCATGTTTTTTCATCTTACAAGAACTAGATTCTTCAAGGTAATGATAACAACCAACTATGTAACCATTCTAACCGCTTCCTCTAACAAAAAAGACTGCATTCTGACTGAATAATTCCCAAAATTAGCTAACAAGGAACAACCAAAAGTTGAAATTGATTGTCAAAAGCAACTTTCTCCATCCCTTTATAGCCATGACTTCTGGGAATTCAAAAAAACAATACCTATCCATATGGACTTGACATCTTACTCGTATGAACTTGACATCTCGCATCGAATGGTACCTTGTCTCCCTTTATAAAGCTTAAATTTTACATCCACTTGATCACCTTGGGTGACTGATGTGACCACCAAAACATCAGCTGTCAAGTCATCCCACTTTTCAACGATTAAAAAACTTAAAATATTTAAATTGTGTACTTGTAAATTGTTCCACCATTTGATGAACAAATGATGAATGGATGTAGTTAAATTCTGGAAGGTAGATCTCCAACGCTACACGTTGCCAACAAAAGCCTCTGGAATCAACCAAGAGTTGTTAGATATTATTAGATCAACGGTTGAGATATATATATAATATATAATATATAATATATTTATATTGATTATTGTTTACTATATTGTATATAATATGAATTATTTAATATAAAATAAAGGTGGTGGCAGAGCGCAAGCCCTCAGCTGTGAAGATGGGCCCACATGTTAATTTTGCGATGTACATGAAACATCACGATGCAATCATTATGAGCCACATGGCATACAGCGAGAAAAAAAATTTAGGAATACTTCCAACACAATCCACTTGTCTCTATTCTGGAGACTTTATGTAGAAATTTGGGTGTGTCAATACTTTGGCCGGAAATAGAACTTATGTTGTCAATTTGCTATCATCTGATGATCAAAAATTATTAGAATACTATAAGCACATCGATGTAAATTGTAAGTCTAGTCATCCTTTTGAATTCCATTTTATTAAATTATTATCTATTAATTTTCATTAATATGAATCGTTCCTTCATTGACACTTGTCTATATTTTGGAGACTTTATGTATAAATTTGGGTGTGTCAGAACTACACCCCAGAATAGAACTGATGCCATTGATCTGTGATACTGATTATCAATATCCATCAATCTAAATGTAAATATTGTTAAGCTATAAATTTACCAAGTAAATTAATCCTTATAATTTACCATTTGATATTTTTGCTAGCCAGATTATGAATTTTTAAAAACTTGCCAGCACATTCGCCAAATAATTTATTTATATTTTTGAATATTTATATAATTCGCCAATGAAATTATTTTATTTTTTGAATACAAGTATAATTTGCCAACGAAATTATTTTTTTCCCAATTATTCATTAGGATTCGCCACAATTTTATAAAAAATTCTAATAACAGACATAAATTCACTAGGAAAATTAATATTTTTTTCAAAAAAGGAAAGATTCACTAGGAAAATTATAGCATAGCTAGGATTCGCTAGGGTTTTATAGGTTTTTTAGGGGGCTTCCTTAAAGTTATCTCTGGTACACACTTTGGCTTGCAAAAAGGTGGTGTGGGGTAGTTCTCTGGTTTATGCTTAGGTTGTAGGTGTGGAATGTACATGTCAATGGTAGCAGGACATAGGACACCAAGGAACACCTGATGATGGGTACGCAGGACGGGAGTTGGCTTTGAAAAAGTGGTGCTAGGAGCATTGCTAACGTCAAGTTGCGGTGGTGAAGGAGAAGTTGGAGATGGCAGAGGAAGAGGTGGAGGATCAACAAGCTAAGAGGGTGAAGAAGTTAAGGGATCTACAGGGAGTTGTACGAGAGAAGGATGCTCATCGAGACGCTGCACCTCAGTAACATATCTACATCTTATGGCATGATGATGATGTCAATGATCTCTTGCCTATTGGTTCCATCGAGAGCAAGCTTGAGACTCTACAGAGGGAGTCGGAGGGTCTTCCAACATGGGTTATAGGTTGTCCATGTTCACAGAGATACGTGGGGAGACCAACAGAACCTCTAAGGATTGGGCAACTACTGGTGAGTGGGGAGGGTTCCTTGACATGGGTTCATTTCCTCTTGTTATTGTAGGGGCAGAAAGAATAGGATCAATGACCAGAGGTCAGGGAGCCACTGGAGGGGGAGGATCTGGAGCTCTCAGTGGTGGTGGGTTTCCTCATGCTACCAAAGAAGCAGGGGGAACAAAACTAGCTAACGGAGACTGAGAGGTCCCAGTAATGTGTGGTGCTCCAGGATGTCCTCGCGGAGGTCCTCGAGGTCTCGTGTAAGACGTAGGAAGTGGAACTGCAGAGAATGTTCCTGAAACACAAGGGTTGGGAGGTGCACTTTGTACGAGTTGCTTTCCTCTTCTTGTCATAGAGATAGTGGGAGGAATAGGAGAAGCCTCTAACGACAAAGGCATGGGAGGGGTAGCAGCCAGTGTAGATGATGAAGAAGCCCCAACAGACAATTGGGTTATATGGTTCACTTTAAACTTCTAGTGTGAAAGGAAGAAGTATGCATGATGCCACATCAACTCAGTTGTTGTCCGCTAGAAGTAGTCTAAGGAGAAGTTTCCTCAGAAGGCAAGGGGCTTGAACCCACTATGGTAGATAGTGTGCACGTGGCCTTCGTGTGGGAACTTTAAACACTTGTGGACTAATAAAGGGACCGCTCTCATAGAAATGAGCCATGAATTGCCCAATTTCACATGAAATTGGTTAGAGGTAGGGATTACAAAAAAGGGTAACATCCACGACCTTAGGTCTGACCTGGACAAGCAGGGTAAGTGAACCCATAGTAAAACAAGAGGACCTTTCATGTGTGTGTATCCATACTTATGATTTCTTGTACTAATCCTAATATAGTCTATGTATGTAAAGGAACTCTTCAGTAATCACATTAACCATGCACACTGGGTTGACTAGTAAGCCCTTAATGGGCCTTTCATTAACCATGGCAGTGATATAGAGGGGTCCATCATAAACGTACCACTGACATCAGTGGGTGAGAAGGAGATGATAGGCTTGGTAGGAACATGCTATCAACACGGTCATCTACCATAGAAATCATCTGGGAGAGAGAGGAAGAAGACTCATTAGTAGGCTTAGAAGCAATCACCATGTTAGAGGGAAGATTGATGAGGTTTGTGGAATAATTAGGAAAGGGTTTCGTGTAGTTCTAAAGGTTCTGGTTTGGTGGAGCAACTGACTTATTCCCTTTTTTCATTCACTTGAGAGACTTGGATAACATTCTGATCAATGAGGTCTTGCACATTGTGCTTGAGACACATACATCTTTCAGTATCGTGTCCAGTTACTCTATGGAGCTAGAAAAAGGCCTTTAGATCATACGAAGTTGGTAGGGGTTTAGAAGTATCAACAAGGAAAACAGGTGGCAGATGGATAAGGTTATTGTTTAACAGTTGTTGCATGATGGAATGAAGGGATTCAGAGAGTGGGGTAAATTGTCGAGTCCTTAGTTTTGATTGAAAAGAGAGGGTGATAGCACTATTATTAGGTGTTGTGGTCGCTACATTATTGTTATTATTATTAGTGTTCATTTTGATATTACATTTTTATTTTTCTTGTAGTTAAAAGAAGAACCAACATCAGATTGTCCGGTAGGATTCTATGATGAGGATCCCTCATACTAACTTACTGACTACTGGTAATCATGGAGTGTTGTAGAAAGATGAGTAAACGACTGGTAATGCATCAACAGAATCTTATCTCTAATTTACGGTTGTAGGTTTCCATTGAAAACCCATTGCACGTGAAATTCAGGAAGAGCATAAGGTATTTGTGAGAAGAGAGCCTAATACTGACCAATGAAGTTAGTAAATTTCTTATTCACAATTTTCTTACAATTGACGAGATCAGTCAATGTGAATTGCAGTCCAATGTTAGTTTGAAAATGCTGGAGAAATTGATTAACTAGTTGTTGGAATGAAGTGATGGAATGATCAGGGAGAGAACAAAACTAGTCCAACATGGTGTCCTTGAGGGGCTAGTGGAAAATTTTTGCTAGCAGAAAGTCATTGAAAAGAAAGTCACTACATATAGTAGTAAACACAGACACATGGTTTTGCAGGTCTCCCTTACTGTTATATTTCTCAAGATGCAGTGTATCGAAGTTCTATGGAAGAGGTACATGGAGAATGGATAGTGATAATGGGTTATGTGTATAATAGGAAAGAATGGAAGGCTAAGATGCATAAGTGGATATATTGTCCAACTGTTGTTGCAAGGAATTGACATTTTGTAACAGTTAGTTAATGACAGGGTTGGTGGTGTTCGTGGATTATGTTTAGACATTTTGGTTTTGAGTGTTGGATTGAGAAGTGAGAGTTGGTGGTTTAGGAACTCTGAGGTTGGACCTGAGGAAGTGAATGGTAAGGAAGTATTCAGGGGAATGACACTATATTGATGTATAAGATTCTGACCGGATCCCAGAGAAGTAGTGTTAGTGTTATTCAGTTGTGTAGTGGTTGTCGAAGTGTGAGAAGTAAAAGTAGAAAGGGAGGAGGTCGTCATAGGCATCAAAATTTGAGCTTGAGAGTTATTCAACCATGACTCACTAAGTTTCTCCGCACAGCTAGCAAACAATGGAACATTGTTGTTCACTATGTGATCCAAACCACAAAAGGAATCTACACCATGCGGATTGTTGTTCAACAACCATCTAAAATTCTCAACTAGGGGTACAATTTTGTCGGCTAGATGTTCAGTACCCAAATAATCATGAAAATCAGCCAACTGATTGTCTAACAATTGTATTTGGGCCAAAGGTACACTAGCGACAGTTGTATCTATACCAAGAGGATCTGTTGCATTGTCTACTCCAGAGGAAGCATTGGTGTGAGAGTGCAGGACAGCAGGACTTTGTGCTCTAGAATTAGCCAATGAGAAGTTGAAAATATCAATGTCCAATTGTGTGGTATCAGAGCTACCAGGAGCATGGGAAGCCATGAATATTATCACACTTCTATGGATGAATAATTTGGAGTTAGAGCACTAGGTCATAAAGCACATAAATTAATAGAAGCTTTGCAACACACACGTACTCACAGATTTAGCAATAAGTTAAGAAGAAGAATATGAGAGATGTTTTTATTTTTGAGAAGGTCATCTTCAGTTTTTGTTCTATTTTTTTTAAATGTTTTAAGATATTTAAGTACGTCGAGTTCACCAAAATGTTATGAGGTTGAAAATTTGTTTCAAACTAAACTACTACTAATTAGAAAACTAAACTACTTCTAATTAGAACAAACTTCAATCATAAACATTAGAATCCCAACTAACGAAGATGCATAACTCAAGTTATTGTCCAAATAGGAAGAGAAATATTACCTGGGTTGGATTCCTTTGCTGCTATTGAATTGGAAATGATCTAATTAAACCAATGAAACTAAGTACAATAGAAAATAGGAAAGTAAATAGACACAGAAAGAAAAATTCACATAAAATGATTTAGAAGCTTAAATAATAGGTGATGAGGACCCTGGTACCAAAGTTTTAGCTTACTACTAGGGATACCAGAGCTTAGCACATACATTTGTGTTGGGCACTATTGTCTATATGACCCCAAAAATTACAGTCCATACGTGTATGGTCTTTGCATGATTTTTAGTGAATCCTAGAACCAAAGTTTTTAGCTCACTACCAAGGACACCAATGCTTGGTGCGGATGTCTGTGTTGAGTGTTGTCATCCGTATGACCCCAAAAACCATAGTTTGTACATGTACTACCTTTGCATGATTTTTAGTGAAATTTGGAAGGCTATCACATCAAAGAACAAGAGGGATCTATTCTTCAAGGATGGCAATCACTTGCGAGTGTGCAAAAAGAATCAGATTGAATCACATCAAAATAATAACCTGCAATAGAAAACTAACATGCAAAATGCAAAGGTACAAGTAATATCATAATGAGTAATCAAATTGGCAGAGCTTTGCTATGAGGATTTGTGATGATCTTGAATGGTAAATTAGAAGGGTTTTTATAGAAAAGGAAAGAGGGAAAAAAGTTGGGCAAAGAGTCATTTAGGCGCGGATAGGCATGCAGAAAATATAGGAATACCTTGCAAGAAAAAATGCACCTTCTAAAATGAGTTCATGAACTAGAAGACGCTATCAGAATGCCAGCGCTTGGCGTAGACATCCATGTCTAGCACTCCAGTCTAGGCAACTTTAGGTCTTAAAAGGTCGTACTGTCTTGGGACATTGCTAGGATTAAGGCACTTTTGTAAATTTTGGTTTAGACGAGCAGAAAGAGGTCAACACAGAGGTTAAATGTAAGGGGATGCTAAAGCAAGTACCAAGTAGGGCATGAAATTGTGTGCAAAGCACAATTTATGATGCTACACCTCAAAAATTGTACACCCTACAATTTCATGTTATGTCTTGCGCTCGCTCGATGACCCCCTCATGTAGACCTAGCCTAGGCTATCTCTTAAACATTAAAGAATTCCAAAAATATGTAGTAATGCATTGCTCTTAGGCTCATTCTAAGATTTCATGATAAATTTGGGATCATTATCCCTAGATGGGAGTGCAATGTGTAGACATCTATGTGATGCACTGGCATCCCATACTGTACAGTGCCGTAATCCGTATGTTATAGTCGCATGCTTCTGTCTCATGATTACCACTTACCATCATAATTACTTTCATTGATGTGCCAAGATATTCTAGGCATGTTTCTCTAAATCATGTCTAGAAGGATCCTAAAAAATAGTAAGTTTTCTCTAGTTACTGGAAGGCAACTTCTTCTGAGAGAAAAATAAGAGGAGCATTGAAAAAACTAGAGAGAGACATGAAATAATTTATGAGCATTTGTCTGACATAGCTATGAGAAGACCTTTGATATTTGCATCTCTTGCTAGTTTAGGTTTGAGGTTTTTGAGACATCAAATCACCATTGTAGGTTTTGGCTTCCAAAATCCTTTTTTCAAAGTTTGAATCCAAGGAGAGGACATCTCATGGATGAGACTTAAAGAGCTTGGTCAAGCTTCTCCCAAGATTTTGTTAAGTTTATTACCTTTGTTTCCATAGAAATTCATTCTCATTTGTGTATTTTAGTAAGTAGCATACAATGTTGTGCTCTCTGAAATCCCTTGTTTAATTTCTTAAGAATTAAGTCCACAAAAAGCTCCATACTTTTTTAGTATATTTTCTTAAAATAGAGCACTAGCAGTGAATCCAAGGGAAGAAACTGTCTCTTCACTGAGAATTCCCTCACTTCAACTATCTTTGCAAAACCCTTGTTTGTTTTCTTGAATCCCATTTGCATCCTAGGCCTAGTATCATCTTTGTAGACTGGAGAGGCACTCCTAGAAATCACTATTTGTCACTGCATGCTAGACACATTTAGGTGCACACACATATTCTAGAAAATCTCTTTATCATCAAACTACTTGTGGAGGTCAAAGACTGAAAGAGGGGTTTGACCACTCTTAAAAAACTCCTTTGCAGTCCCAATCTTCTTTTCAACTCACTAAAGATAGGTATTCAAAGGAAATTTATCACATGGAGGTTTGCTAGTGATAATCCAGTTGTTTCCAGCAAATTTCCCTATTTTAGTTTTAAGTGGTTTACTTGTATAGCCAGATATTGTGCTTGTATTTTCTCTTGTTGTGTTGTGCAGGTTAGCTTCCAAATTGTACCAAGTGAAACAAAAAAGCACCTGGAAAATCCTAGAGAACATTGTTGAACTCTGTTATACCATATAGAGTTGTATAGATGACAGTGTTTAAGGCAGACATCTGCACGGTGTGCTATCGTCTAGGGATGAGGCCTCTAGATTTTTATGGCAGGTTCAATTTTTCATATCATTCTATTTTTTGTAATCAATTTTCAAAAGCACTTCAATTTTTCATATCATTCTATTTTTTGTAATCAATTTTCAAAAACACTTCAATTTTTAGTTTGATTTAGAGGATTGTGATAAGATTTGGAAAATTTCAATCAAGTTTATAAATTAGCATAATTAGTTTTTTAGTGTGAATTAAATTAGAATAGGATCCTCTTTTTCTCCTTCACATTTCATTGGTGAACTCGATGTGAAACCTACATTTTAAAAACTTTTCTAAACTGAAAACATTTGCATTGTGTGACATAAGCTTTGAAGAGATTTTATGAGCTTTATGACCCTGTCCTCTAACTCTAAAAACCTTGTTAGGAGAAGTTGTAGAAATATGTTGAAGTTTCAATCTTTTCTATAGTAACCACCATGACCATAGACATTCATTCACTTTCCAGAGATCCTAATACCACTACCATACCCATCCCTAAGATTCTTTTCCTGAGATCATCCACAGTTTCTTCTATGCCCACTGTGGCCTTCCCAAATGTTAGGACCTACGAAATCCTTAGGGTTCCTAGTGTTAATAATTTGAAAAGTTTTACCCATGAATTAAAACCCTTGTTCTTAGTTTCCAAATTGGCTAAAGGATCTAATTGATCGGTGCCCTGTTTGATTGGTGGTCGGCCCTTAAGTGTCGTAGTGGAAGCCCACTTTCTTGTTATGTTATCGGCCCCTCATGTTCAAGTTACTGCCTTAGGATGTTTTTTTATTTGATTAATCTTTTACCTAGGCACTAAAAACTTTAAGTGTTAAAAGGCTCCCACCCATTATCCAGGTGTCAAGTTCTCGTTGCATCGCAAGGGAATGCTCCCCACGCAGCTTCATTCAAGACCAATATGTTAAAGTTAGGCTGGTGTGCATCAACATGTGTATTCAAATGAAATGAAAGTTTTTAATGACATCCATGAGACCGGAACAGTCTATGGGACCCAGAAAAGTAGCAGACCTGCAAATAGGCCGCCATTTAAACCTGACTACTGCTCTCAATCTCCTTGATGATAGTCAATCTTCTTCTATGAATTCTATCCAAAAGGTTTGACTCTTTGGTAGTATTCTTGTCAGTATGAGCATATCCCATTCTGACACGTGGTTTTGTTTTATTGCTTCAACACTAAGCCTTGTTCCCAATGTAGCCTCGCTCCAAGATTTTTTTCCAAAGGTTGTGTTGATTCACTGGGTCAACATCTATCATCCAAAGGCTATCCCAATCCACGATGGACCCCACTTGAACATTTGGTTTCCAAGAGTTTATCCTACACTGCTATGGTATTATAAGCCTATCTTATTTTGTCATGGGGCACCCTTTTATTGCTCTTACATTGGTCGTTGGTCTCATCACAACTTTGTTCCAGGCCTCTCAGCTTGAGGTTGCGATGACACATTATTGTGACGAGTGTCCCTGGTAATTTTCCTTATTCCTAAGTGGACCCTACTGGGCATATGTTCCTATGGTGGCAAGCACATTTTTGACTGATCATGAATATTCTATTGATTCAAGTTGAACAGCTCAATATGGTGGTGCCAGATGGAAAAATCTTATTTCTACATGAGAGGTCACCTCTAGCATAGCTTTTAAACATATTTCCCATCTCAAAGGTGCACTGATGTGTGTTGATGACACATGTTGTGTGTATTTATTGGATCCGACAGTGAGGATAGTTGTGGGCTAAACAAGTGTCATGGTTACAACACATGGTTTCCTTATAATGCCACTTTGATAAAGGCATTTTTAGTGTTTCCTACACTGATGCGCTATTTGTTGATTTGAGTCTCCCTCTGGATCAATGGTTGACATTCAAAGGTACTTATAATTTACAGCATGTCATGCGGATCTTGGCTCATTCAGGTATTCAATGCTAGAAATGATTGAATCAAGTTGTGTATTAACTGCATTTGATGTTTAGGGTTCTATTTCTATGAATATTGAAGGAGTTGATCAGGTGTGAATTGTGACAGTGTGTTGCATTGTTATTTCATGTTTTAAAGTTGTCTAAGTATTGTTGTAACATGTATGTTTTGAGCTTTCTCTTAAAAAACTAAGAATTTACTAGGTTTCTAAGAAATTGAAGGCATTATGTAAATTCTATAAATCGTGCCTAAGAAATTGAAGGCATTTTTTGAATTCTATAAATTGTGCCCTCATAATGTGAGAAATTCCTGTCATAATTGAAAGTCCCAAATTGCAAAATGAGTCAAGGTTCATCCTGGGGTGGTAGGGGAAAACATGGTTTGGCACAAGACCTTATGAGCCAACTCCCTAGCTCCGATAAAACATACAAGCATGCACAGGGTACAAGGATACTTTCAGATAGAATTTATGATTGTTTTGAATCAATCAGGGATGCTATTATTCTAGTGCAAGGTGGGATCTTTTCTAATTCTGCTATTATCGCCACTCTTTCAAAAAACCAATTTCTAATATATGGTAGTTAGGGCTTAGAAAGCTAGTTGTCCCTAATGTCTTTGTAAATGTTTACAATGCCAAGAATGGAACATTGTATAACCACCAGGGTGTACCAATGCTGCAAATAAATAGGAATTTAATTGTGGAGTTTTTTAATCTTAACCCTATGGCAGTTTTTGAGATACATATTGGTGACTTACGTAAAGAATACAACAGGGACAGACATAGTTATAGGGTTAAATGGCTGTCAAATCATAGGTTGAGGGATAAGGGTAAGATAGTGAAAATTGATGATGATGAATTAGAGCCTTTCAATGTGGATAAGTTCAAAGAGTATTTTAGGATGACATATTATGCCTTGTGTCAGGCCTTGGGAGTCGACTATGATCCACAAATGCCCATATACCTCATGTGATGATTGTTGTTGATATACAACACTATTATCACAATATAAATTTTGATTATGTTGTATACATTGCCAGGAGTATTCACAAGGACCTAGTAGATCTTAAGGCTGATGACAGGACCCCTTTCTTCAAGAGGTACTCATTGTTATGTCATATTTTGTTGCATGTTGGAGGAGACATATGGAATGAGTCCCTGCAGATAAAGTACTTGACCCCTGAAGAAGATCCTATGCCCATTAAGGGAAGGACTCATGTTTGGGATTCAAACTGCAAGGATTCTAAGTATGCTTTGTTTGAGGAGCATTTTGTACACAAAATATTGGGACTGTTGGCTCACCAAAAACCAAGGTTGTCAACTAGAGTGATGGATTTCTTTAGACCTAATGAAAGATGACCTGATAAATATAGCAGACCACAATTGGGGAGACTAGTTTCTCCATCTTAATTCAATAGTAATAATAGTATATGGAGCCAATGTTAGGCCGCACATTATGCCTAAGAGGGTACCAGACAGAGTAGCATTCCTTGAGATCATGTGGCAATTGAATTAATTTGATAAGGTATAATTAAGGATTCCCAAGAAGGGATCCTTTTTCACATCAAAGGTAGTGTTCCCTAGTTTTTAGACTACTACAAAGGATGGACTTGATGTCTTGGGTATTAAGTTACAACAATATAGAATGAGAACAGATGAGTACAGAAATTTTGATCCTGAGCATTACATTGATCAGATCAAGAGAGATAAAGGGAGATCTAGTTTTAAGCATCAGTTTGATGAAAAGGAGGATCTAATTAGGAATTGCATTACTAAAGTTGAGGTAAAGGTCAGAAAAGACAGATGGTTCCTAATTCAATTAGGTGAAAGGGAGAGAGTGCTCTGTAATCTTGGATATCACCAAGGATCTTTTAGTGAGATTAAGGATCCTATTCTTAAGATGAAAATAATGCTTGATCATGTAGAGGAACTAGGATTTATTCCCCCTAGACTAGTTGCAAGAGGAATAATTCAAAACCCTCCCCAAGAGGCAGAACAGCAGGAAGTACAATAGGTGGAACAATCAGTATGTCCACCAGATGAAAGAAACTATAGAGGGAAGAGAGAGACTAAGGAGATAGGAGAAAACCAATTGGATATAGATGAAATTCAACAAACCTTAGCCTCCCCTCAGATAATTGAAGCAACTAGTGCTCCCCCAGAAAGAACATTACTGAGTTTGGAGGAGGGGAGTAAGGTTGTGTAGGATATAAGAGCCCTTGCTTGCAAGGAATTCTTGTCATATGACCAATTTGTTAAATCTGATGAATTCAAATATTTGTTGTCAGAAAGGAAGTCTAAAATTTATTTAAATAAGTTGAATGAAGAATAGAGAAAGGTTGGTGAGAATGAAATGAAGGAAGTTGTTGAGAGAGTCTTAAAGGAGATTGATCTTGATGTCAGCAAAATTACTCCTGACGAAGGAAGAAAACTAGTTAAGGAAAGTGGTTTCCTATTGTTACCAGGATGGGACATTGCCTCTACCATAGCCATGGATACTATAAGGAGATAGGACAATGGCAAAAGTGAAGTGTTGACTAAAGATTAGGCTGAGGAATTATACTTTGAATCAGGTTTCAATCCCACATTTGGGATCTTGGCTATTTGGGCAGTGGATCCTGATGAGAATAAGCCTCAGGTTGCTAAAGACATAAATGAACTCACAGGGAACTTGATTGTCAGAAAATTAAGTAACACAACTATCCCTCAGGTGGCCTCATTAGTTGTAAATATAGCACTATTTAGTGACATTGCCTTGAAGAAGCTGCAGGTTGATAATGACAAATTGAAGAGTGATCATGCCAAATTGATGCATGAATATAACTAGCTAAGGTAACTTGTTCCTCCCTTCAGTATTGCAATGGATCCTACTACCCCTTCTACTAGTTCAATAGATGTGTCTGGGCAAGAAAAGGATGCTCCCATAATTGCAGATTTAAAGAAGGAGCTAAAGAAAAGCCATGATACATTGGCCAAAGTGAAGGAGGAAAATAGAAAGGAGCAAATTTCCTTGGTTAGCAGTCTTTTGAATCACAAAATGGCAAATAGTTTACACAAGGCTGATGTTGTGTGGGTATGTCATAGTAATTTGAAAAAGGTTTACAATGAATTTGTCAATAGTGAAATAGCCTTAAAAGATATTTTGAGCATTTAGATTCCATGTATGCAAGTGATAGGCCACATATACAATAGCTCAAGGTTTGAGCCTAATTTTCCAGCTAGAATATTAGGTACATATGAGGTTATAGTGCTCCTGAATGACATCTCTGCTTTTTGAAAAAGACTTGATGTGATGATAAAGGGAAAATTAAACACTTTCAAATCCATTGAAAAGTGTTTATTACCACTAGTACTGGACAGTGCAAGCACAGAGAAATCATTGAATGATTAGAAAGCTGAATTTTATAATATTATACCTGCTCTTGTCACATCTATTGCACAGGCAGATAAAGTTGACCCAATCCTCTGCAAGGCTGAGATGGACAAGTTGTTAGAGTTGGAGTCAGGGATCAGTAGTTTTATTAGGGAGGTTAAAGTACTTTTGGATGCAAGGTATGTCATTCACACTCAAAAGGTGGCAAGATTCCTACAGCATCAGTGGTTGTAAAAAGAAGAATTTGCTGACTAGGTGCAGAAGTATGTGATATGATGTAGATCTATTACATCAGCCAAGATTTTTTAAATTTTTGAGCATATGTATCATTACTACAAGGTGATGCAAAACTTTAGGTGGCCCATTTTCTAGATAAGTAACTATTAATGAGATAAAATGAGGATCAAAAATAGGACTTACGGCTATTTTATCTCCAATTTTGGCTATAAAAGGACATTGTGCATTCGAGGAATATATTAGTTGAGTTGTTGTCTTATCCATAGAAGTCAATTTTGTATTTCCTTTCTTAGAAGAAAATGACAGAGGTCCCCATGTATGTAGAAGGTTTTTCATTGTTCTCTTGGTTATAGTTGTGCAATTTCAAAAATAGATAAGTATGGATTTCCTTCAGAGAATGGAGGGAATCAAAAATATTTTTTTGAGTTCTATCCATGCGGACAGATGTGGGAGAGACCTTCACTTGCTGGGAGCAATGTATTCTCTTCAATGCTATGCTATTTGTTCTTGATGGTTTCACTCTGCAAATTGATGATGTTGTCCCTGCTATGTGAGCATCATCTCCTTGTACCAACAACCTGATGTGGTTTAGGTGTTGCCAATGAATCCTTGGTAGAGTTCGCATCTGGGAGGCATGAAATGAATATACCTTTTGAATCCCAATCTTCAGCACCTAGTGATAGAGCATAAAGTTTCAAGAGAGGAGTGCTTTCCAACTCTTCCTCTACCTCTATGGCAGCTAGCGGTAGTCGATTTCAACTTCAATGGATCAAGAGTGTCACTTTGGGTGGTCCATGGAGATTTTTCAACTTCTCACACTTCGTCCCCCTCGGAATGAGCTTGGGGAAACCATCATCAAGGAGTTCACTCACGATTTCAACCATTTTGTTACTCTATTATCTTGGCAATGAGTAAAATTATAACATGTGTCACTCAATAGTGAGCTCTATAATGCTCCCTTATTCTATAAAAGGGATGCGCTTGAGTTGTAAAACGGTTGCAAAATTCATGGGATGTTAGAGTTTTTCAGTAATTTGTATTAGGGTTGAACAAGTCTATGTAGCATGTGTAAGTCTTTGTAATAGCATTTTTCTGATTTAGCATATATAAAAAACATGCAACATTGTGGAATTTGTCTTCATTTTGTACTGTAAACTTCTCTCTAAAAATAATAATCAAGAATTGCTATTTTATTTATGCGCCTTTGCTGTTATAAATTATTTTTTGTGTTAGGTTTTGTTCAAGGAATAAAGTAAAGATTTCACAAAGATAGTGAGGTTGTTTACAATGCAATAGGATCACTAAGTATGAATTATTTTTGTCTTCCATATGTAGGTCAATGTTGTTGTCAAGGCAATAACACCCACTAAGGATAAATTGATCATCAGATAATATTTTATGTCAAGATAAAGCATTACACAACATATAGACTCTCTTTTCCCTAGATAGGCATCGATCACACTTTAAATGTCTCCCAACCATGAAATTCTTTGAAATGACAAATCTAAATCCTACAGTAAGTTATAGTTATTTATTTGTATTCTCAATACCAGGTCTTTGAGATTACAAGGAATAGGCCATATGGGTGTTTAATCTTTGATTTCCTTATTATTATGTATGAGAGATTATATCTTTTCGACACTATAATCTAAATTTGTGTATCATTTTGATTAAGTGTTTGAAAGGGGAACCCACCTAGGCTTTACAGAGCCTAAAGTGTAGGGGAGATCGCTATAAAATTTGTCTCCTATTTTGTGGTTATTCTGTCATTAGTTTTAGCCATAGGAATTCAGAAACCTTGATAAAATAGTGAATTACAAATTGGGGAACCAACACCAAACACTCAACTGGATCTGGACCTTGAAAATTCTATGAGACCTTCAACTTCTCAAATCAAAACTCTAGAGTAGCATCTCCAGAATTTCCAAACCTTATTTGAATGGCATGCCTACCTTATTTGCTTCTCTTGAGACTACCTAGGCTTACCATCATGTTACTGTTGGCAAGAGACACTGCTTCGCATTGATAGGTGTTGTCATTGATGGCAACTAAGATCATCCCAATCATCCGCATAACATAATTTGTTCACACCGGAAGTCAGAATCAGAATTTGTCTAAGTCTGGGCAGTCAGGAACAGAGCAGGTGATAGGGTCCGGTATTTTGGTCTGGATCTCTTCAGTGGAAAGGCATGGTTTATTATGGATCTAAAGTAGTTGTAAGCATTGTCAAGATACTCTAAATCTAGAGTTTTGTCCTCCGGTGATGAAAGACTCAAAAGATATTAGCTTCTGAGTATCAGGTTTCAGTTTGATAGAATAGATAGAAGAAGAACAGGCCGACCCTATGAGTGATCTTAATTCTGGACATATAGAAGTTGTTTATTTGGTAATTGGTGATGATCAATGATGGTAGTCAACATGATTGATGATTTGTGAGTGCAAGTTTTGGTCTGCATCTCACATTATGTATGGATCTAGCTGACAGAGCAGAGTACTCAACAAAGTTCTAAATGTTCTTGAAGTTGACTAGTAAAATGATTGTAGATCATGTTACGAATATAAATAGCCAATGGAATTGGATGATTTTGTGTGTGTGTGTGAATAAAGTGTAAATGTGAGAAGAGCAGAAATCTAAGGTGTGAATGAAGGTAGAGCAGTAAGAAGAGCAGAGCAAAGATGAAATGTGTAAGATCAATTTTTGCACTTAACCGGAACTAAAACTCTTGCATGGGGAGATGCTATTTATCAATTCAAAATCTATGTTATTCTCTTGTAATCTTTCAATAGGTAGTGAGCCTCCATTTGAGCAGTGAGCTCTGGGCAGTGAGCCCGAATGCATGTGCATTCTCATTTGTAAAAATACTTTTAACATGGTATTAATTCTTGTGGGTTAACCCCCACCATGGTTTTTCCCTTAACCAGGTTTCCATGTTAAAAATCTTGGTGTCAAGTGTGTTTTTTTGTTGTTGCTCTTACACTTATGATTGTTATTTTCATGGTTAAGTTATTAAATTGTTATTAAGTGGTAAAAGAAAGAATAAACTACAGAAAGTTCCAAAGTTTTGAGACAACTGATTCACCCCCCCTCTCAGTTGTCTATCCTATTTCCAACAATTGGTATCAGAGCAAGGTTCCTTTGAGAAGCCTAATAGCTTAAGGTAAGATCTTGGAAGGAGTTTTAATGGGTTCACTAAAAGATCAACTTTAGTTGGCCCTAGAAGAATTTGTTCAGTTTAAAGCAGAAATTAGTAATCTGAGAGGAGAACTTAAAGATGTTGATGATACCATTGAAATGTTAAAAGACAAATTAAAGAAATCTATGCAAAGGAAAAAGGAGCTACTTCTACAGCTATCTAGTTTACCTAAAGAAAATGGCATGAATGAAGATTTGGAAGAAAAGACAAAGGAGTGTGAGAAACTGTCAAAAGAAGTTGTTCTGAAAATTGAAATGGAATCTGGGGTGATGAGGCAAACTAAAGAAAGCGAAGATAGGAAGAAAATTGAAGAAGATCTGAATCAAAAACTAAAAGAAAGAACTGATGAATGCTACAAATTGGATAGAATAGCTGCCCACCTAGAGTTTGATCTACAAGAAAGCAGAGACAATGAGAGAGAACTTGAAAGGAAAATTGTCATTCTCAGACATGACCTAGAAGTTGCAAATGAATACAAGGAGAAGTTAAAGATAAGCTCACCAAAACTTGAAGCACTACTCGAAGGACAGAAAAAGCTTGATGACAAGCATGGTCTTGGATATGAGAAAGGTGAAAGCTCCAGATTTGGACAGAGTAATTTTCAACCTAGGAATGGGAAAAACAGAACTAGAAAACCTCTGGTAAGACAGCCTAATGCTCAAAGATATCCATCATTCAATGGAAATTGTTTCAATTGCAATAAATTTGGTCATAGAGCTACTCAGCACAGAAGCAGAGTGAATCAAAATGGTCCATCCTTCTCCAGTCAATGCTTCAAATGCAAGAGGTATGGTCATAAATCCAATGAATGTAGAAGTATGATAATGAATAACTCTAATGGCAATTCTTTCAATGGCTACTGCTTTTCTTGCAATGGATTTGGACACATGGCTAACCAGTGCAGATCGATAGGAAATTAAATATATAAGCAAAGCAATGTCATGTGCTTTAACTGCAATAAATCTGGTCATATTGTAAGACTCTGCAGAAACAGAAGTAATGAAAGAAGGGGTCTGGTAAATAGAAAACCGAATGAGCAGAGACAAGACAAAGGCAAAGAAAAAATTGATGGGAATGAGACTCAAAATCAAATAAACAAAAAATGGGTCAAGAAAACAATTATGAATGACAGTAATGGATCCGCACTAGAATTCGGTGCTGAAAATTCCTCTGAGAATTGATTTGCGAGCCTTGGCTCAGGGGGAGCAGCATTGTAAATCAAATTCCCCCAGCCAATAAGTAAGTGCCTAAATCTGGCATAGTGAGAAAAGAGATCTTGGATTGTTTCAGATCATTTGGAAGGATTTCCAGAAGAAAAGAGGTGGATATGGCAAATTACGGAGTAATTTTTGAGAAATTGTTCAACAAACAGAGTAACCGGATGTATTAGGGCAGAGCATTTATTACAATGCCAAATTAGGTTCTACGAAGGATTAAAAGTCACTTGGTAATGCATTTGAATCACTTTGCATTCGAAGGAAACAAGAAGAAGAGCATCTGAGCTGAAAATCCAGAGATTGAAGCATGAAGAGCGAATTCAATCAGTCAACCCTAACCCCGCGGAAGAAAAAGGTACTTCTCTAAAAAACCTTAAATCTGAAATCTGTCGAGATGGCTACTCCTCATATTGTTGACATTACTAAAAGACCTTGACCAGTATTTAAGAAGCATCCTTACAAATCTGTTGAAGTCGAGCCGCTAGGTGCTTTTTCAAGTGTTCCATATGGGGTTTTACATGTTGAAGACATTAAGGCATACATTCATTGCAATATAGAAGAATTTGGGAATTTGAAACTGCTGGAGTTGTTTAAGAGCCATCTAAAGGATGACAATTACCAACTGAAACTTGAATTTGAAGCCCTAGAAAGCAAACATTTTCTACAAATTATTAAATTTCCATCATTTGATGAGAGTGAATGGGTTCATTATGTGTTGAGCTGAATGCACGATGAATTTATATGGCTGCTGAAACCATTTAAGATCACTAAAAATGTTATCAGAATTCTGACTGGGTTAAACTCAACCGGTGGATTACCCATGTTAAAAGCTATGAAAAACTAAACTGTTACCGATGCAACTGGTGCCAAATTTGATAGGAAGGCTATGGCTATAAATGATATTATAGAACCGGATGTGAAGTTTCCTTCCATGGTGATAGGCTATAAGATTTATCACTCAAGCAGAGAAAACTCTTTCTCCGGGATAGCTATATATGCAGCATATAAAATGCTAAAAGAGAATGCAGACTATGACCTCTGTGAGCTACTACGGGTTCAACTGTTTGAAAATTTGAACAAAATCAAGAAAGATAAGAAAAATTCCTTCAAGTATGGTTCCTTGATTATATGCTTATTTTTCTACCTTATGAATGAAGTGCCTGGAGTACAAAGTGTGCACTAGACAAATGACAGGCCAGTGGCAATCCAAATAAGAGATCATTTATATAGCCTTGGAGATTCAAATGCACAAAAGACTGCAATCTGGGGGTATTTCAAAAACTTCCAGAGTTTGATGGATGCAAGAGAAAGAATCCCTAAGTCAATTGTAGAAAAGTATAAAAATGAGATATGTTTCATGGTTGACACTGATCAATGTCTGATGGAGGCTGTAGAGCCAAGAACAATATGGATAATGCCAATGGGTTATGAGGTGGATGAGAGAGCTCTGGACATTTATGCTCAGTATCTTCTAAGCAAACCTAAAGACACCTTTGTTGAAAGATTTGGAACATACAAAGAGCTAAGTCTAAAACTACATGTGGAGCTCAAGAAGCCAGAGATTAAAAGAAAAGTGATGAGGCAGCTTGAAACATATGCTAAAAGTATTGTCATCACCAAAGAAATAGTAAGAAAGAATAAAGAAAGGATTGAGGAGATGAAGAGAAGAGCAGAGCAAGCTCCAAAAGAAAGGACAGAAAGTGAGCTAGCAGCTGCTCTGAAAGTCCCGCCTAGTTCTTCAAGGAAAACAAGAAGCTCTACAACTGTCTCAGAACAATCCAAGTCTATTCCCATTGAGACACCAGAAGCCACACCATCCGGTGGAGGAAAGAGGAAGAAAACCAAGGCCACAAGAGCCTACAAGAGCACAAAAGATGATGAGGAGATAGAGACAGATGAAGAAGTAAAAGAAATAAGATCCAAGAAAGCCAGAACTTCAAAGACTTCTGAAGACCAACCTTCCGAAAGCAATAAGGCCAGTAAAAAGTAAGTAATTGGTAAGGTCTCTATGACCATTGATGAAATTGTAAAAATAATCACTATTCATGGAAATTTAAAGCCTATCAGAGTTTACTATGATAATTTTGATCAAGCAAATAAGAAAATTTTAGAAGATGCCATTATCATATATTTGAATAAATTCAATAGAGCCCTGTTAGAAATTTTACAAGAATTTCCTAAAAATTTAAGGAAAGTACTAGAAATGAGGAAAGAAGCAGCCAAGGATAAAGACATAGAAATCAGAGAGTATGTTCTTTCCACTTTGTGTTCTATAATGACCAAAAGAGAATCAGATAAAATCCTCAGAGAAGTTAAAGAAAAATTTAGAAGCAAGGTCTGAATGAACAAACTAATGCTTGGTGAAACTGAGGAAATTGCAAAAGAAATAGAAGAATCTTGAGAAAGGCTTTAGACAAAGATAAATATTATATTATTTTAGAGAAACAAGTAGAAGAAGTCAATCCTCCAGTTCCAGAACATGAAGCTCCAGAAGAATAGATTAACAAAAGAATTGATGACCAAGGTGTTAATTTAGATCCTCTAGAGTTAACCTATGAGGAGACTAATGTTGGATTTGATTCGTCAGATTTGAATGTTGGAGAAGTTCAGGAAGAGGAACAAGTCAATCAGGAGGATATAGAAATGATAGACAAAATAGTTGATGCAGGAGTAACTCCTCCACCTGATCATTCTGGAAAAGAAGAGGATATTGCTACTAAACAGAGCCCTCCAGATCAGGTAGCAAGTGGTGAACAAACAAGAAAGAGTCCATCTGCAAAGAACACAGAGAAAAGTAAAGCAGAGAAAGAGGAAGAAAAAGCAAAGAAAGATAAAGCAGAAGAAGATGGTGCAAATGTTGAAGCACCTAAAGCAGATACTGAGAAAACTAATGAACAAAAGGATGGTTCAAAAAAAGTTGCAAGAGACACTGCAGATGTAGGTTAAAGTCTTCTTGAAAAAGAGATGATTGAGCTTGATGAGCCTGAACTACTCCAAGGTCTAGCCAATCTAGATGCTCTCTCTCCAATTCAATTGATGAAAATAGCATCATTCACCCAAGTAAAGGCTAGAGAAAAGATGTTAAAGTTCCACATGGAGGACAATGAGCTATTGGGGCTTACAACCGGGATTCTGGAAAAATTAATGCCTTCCTACCAAAAGAGTCCATCTGATTCCCCCTCCGAACATCTGAAAAATCTTGTAAGTTTTGTAAATACTCATTTTGAGTCCTTTGAGAAGTCTGCAGAGACAAAAGTCAGAAATGAGTTTTTGAATAAGAGATTTAGTGAAATTAAAAGTTTGATACGGTATGATAGGACTATACTTGCTATCAGTATAAAGAGTGTTCAAAATGCTCTAAGTGATGGAAGTGATGTATATAAATTTTGTATATCCTGGCCCAAAGTAAGTGAGGATATTAAGAAGAAGATAAAGGAACAAGAACTGCAATTGTCAAATCTATCCAATGATTTTGATCCTCTAACTATTTCACCCATAAGTCAAGAATGTCAAGTAATTAGCTTGACTAATGAGATAAAGAAACTTGTCAAAGAGAAATGCAACATTATGAAGAGAATGTGTAAGCTCTGGGGATTGATTGCCCCTAAGTTAGAGACAATGTATAATGCCCTATATGAAGCTCAGACTGCAGTTTAAATTAGTGATCCATCAGATCTATTAAAGGCAGAAGCATATTCATTTTTGTTGAGTGCGCACATCTCAATTTTGGATGGAATGAAGAGTACTTGGGCCTCTAAACTTGTGCAAATAAAAACCAGCTTTGTAGACATTCTCAAGTTTATGTAAATAGAACGTAATGATTAGTTGTACATATGCAGCAATATATACAGAATTTTTGGAGAATTTTGGCTTGAGACCCCACTCTTTGCCATTGGTGTCAAAGGGGGAGTGAAGAACAGTGTGTTGGTACTCGAATCGGCAAAGGGTTTGCCAGTTCCAATGCACAGGCAGATTCGGCCAACTAATACAGGAGGTTGCGTGAGCTGCCTCCCCTTCACTTCTAGTTCTGCCGCACCAAGGGGGGTATCCCTATAGCTAAAGATGTAACATTTGACTCACCCAATGATAGAAGGATTTAACTTTGCAATGACAGGTAGAATACTCTCATGTATGGACCAAGATTTGAGTGATAAATCACAAGTTTGGCAACACTCTTGGACATGTTTGTCTGGTTCAGGCTGAGAGCATGCAGGGGTTCCTAATCCTACTCCTACAACTAACAAGATGGAAAAATGGAATGATTGGTTTGATGGATCGGATGCAAGATAGGAGTTTTTGGATCATAACTACTTCACAAGGGCAGATCGGTGCCTATCCCGAGGCAAGGAGTTAACTAGATGTATACACAAGAACAGATTGCATTTTTTATTCGAGTTTCAAGGGGTTAGCTTGATGCTTGCCTTACAAACATCACCCAAGGATGGGTATTTAACTACCTCTACTTACAGATATCCCAATTGACATACAACCTCCTCCATACTCAACCTAAAACAATTTAATCCACTCCTTGAATGGAAGTCTAAAGATTAAGCATGCAATACATAAATTTGTATTCTAGAATTTGAGGAACCCTTAGCAACTAAATTCAGAAGAAGAAGTGCATGTAACAAGTGGAGAGGGACAACTAGACACATGCATAAGAGCATTTTTCATATAGAATAACAATGAAACTGAAGATATCTGCAATGCACATTCATAATGCAACTCATAAACTCCAAAAATGAGATAAAACAGCAAGGAAATGCCCTATTTTTTTCTATTCACACAAAAATGCCCAGGTCTTCAACAACCTCAAATGAATAACACAATCTGCCTTTTATACCAAAACTATGTATTCAACAAAATTTACATGGCAAGTCAAAAAATTGTCAGATTCAATGCATCTTCAAATTGGTGCTCAAAATAATCAATGCAGCCAGGAGAAACAGAGGAAATAGCAGGTGGAATTGGGATCTGCACCACCGCCTAAAGATCTTCTTTCACAAACCCAGTAGTTCATCTATCATTTCATCCATCGATGCCTCTGCATTTTGCCATTAATGATTCAGCTACCCGCGGGATGCAGCAACGAACACATCTGAAGTTTTCCTGCTCAAAACCACTGCACACGCATAGGAAAAACTCACACCGAAGATTTAAAACATGGTCGTCGATCCTGACTCCATCGCTGAGATCTAACGGCCCAAAAACCTACAGAAAAGCCAAAGAGCCAATGATTACATGCCACGTAGGCACTCCATGTTCCTATCGCTGACTTTTTGCCTTCTCCATTTTGCCATTTCGCCCTTGTACATGCAAGAATGGATGCATATACAACCGCCATTGTTCCCCTTTCAAAATCCCTTGTATATGCAAAATGCATATACATGCAACATCTTAATATACAAAGCAGACCCCATGCCAGTTTAGAATAAATTGGAAAACTACTCAGGTCTGGCTTGCATCTCTCTCCTTTGTATATCCGCGATATACAACACACACATACATACAAGCCACAGACCTTAAATCATTATGCATCAGAATGAACCTCCTTTTGAAGTCTGGCTTGTATCCTTTCAATGCACATCAGCTTGTATATCAGCATATACAAGCGCTTTATACAATCCACAGACCTCAAATATTTATGAAGTAGCTTGAAAACTCCATCGCATCCGGGTTGTATATCGCCTTCCTTGCATATTGCGAATGTACATCTCACATACATTCACCTTTGTATATCTGTGGGCCCTACCAATTGTATATCCTGTTGCATTGCATATTTTTCCTTGCATATGACCTTTGTATGTCCAAACATACAAACCAAATATACATGCAAACCTAATATACAAGCAGCGAATATTCCAGGAATCTGCAATGTATATTCCATCCTTGTACATTTTTCCTTTGTATCTCCACATGCAACCCGATAAACAAACCAGGAATATTCTGGGAATCTGCAATGATTCCCACTTTGTATATGCACATTCCTTAGCCCGATATGCATTCAAAAATGCATACAACTGCAGAATATTCCTGGGAATCTGCGAAAGATTCCCACTTGTACATGCAAACTCGATATGCACTCAGAAATGCATATAACTCCTTTTTTCATGATTTTTTGGAGGCTGATAGAGATTTTGCAAGCCCACCGACATACATGACCACTTGCACATTAACTGATTTTTGCATTTTTTCTACTGCAAAGGCCAAAAGACAGAATTTTTGGATGTTTTGGGAAGATGCCTGCATATTTAAATACTTGAAACCGAAATACTCATGCAGGCACCACCACAGTGAAAAATGAAGAATCCAACAAAGGGGGAGCTTTAGAACTAATAGAGAAGCACAAGTGTACAGCGTAAGGAGGAGCTACATTAGACACTTAGTCATTTTTCAATAAGTGTTGCCATCAATGCCAAAGGGGGAGATTGTTGGCAAGAGACACTGCTTCGCATTGATAGGTGTTGTCATTGATGGCAACTAAGATCATCCCAATCATCCGCATAACACAATTTGTTCACACCGAAAGTCAAAATCAGAATTTATCTAAGTCCGGGTAGTCATGAACAAAGCAGGTGACAGGGTCTGATATTTTGGTCCAAACCTCTCTAGTGGAAAGGCATAGTTTTATGCAGATCTAAAGTAGTTGTAAGCATTGTCAAGACACTCTAAATCCAGAGTTTTGTCCTCCAGTGATGAAGGACTCAAAAGATATTAGCTTCTGAGTATCGGGTTTCAATTTGACAGAACAGACAGAAGAAGAACAGGCTGACCTTGTGAATGATCTTAATTCTAGATGTATAGAAGTTGTTTATTGGGCAATTGGTGATGATCAATGATGGTAGTCAACATGATTGATGATTTGCGATTGCAAGTTTTGGTTTGCATCTCACATTATGTATGAATCTAGCTGACAGAGCAGAGTACTCAACAAAGTTCTAAATGTTCTTGAAGCCGACTAGTAAAATGATTGTAGATCATGTTGCGGATATATATAGCCAATGGAATTGGATAATTTTGTGTGTGCGTGAATAAAGTGTAAATGTCAGAAGAGCAGAAATCTAAGGTACGAATGAAGGTAGAGCAGTAAGAAGAGTAGAGTAAAGATGAAATGTGTAAGATTAGTTTTTGCACTTAACCAGAACTGAAACTCTTGCATGGGTAGATGCTATTTATCAGTTCAAAATCTGTGCTATTTTCTTGTAATCTTTCTATAGGAAGTGAGCCTCCATTTGAGCAGTGAACTCTGGGCAGTGAGCCCGAATGCATGTGCATTCTCATTTGTAAAAATACTTTTAACAGGGTATTAATTCTTGTGGGTTAACCCCCATCGTAGTTTTTCCCTTAACCGAGTTTCCATATTAAAATCTTGGTGTCAAGTGTGTTTTTGTGTTGTTGCTCTTACACTTATGATTGTTATTTTCATGGTTAAGTTATTAAATTGTTATTAAGTGGTAAAAGAAAGAATAAACTACAAAAAGTTCCAAATTTTTGAGACAACTGATTCACCCCCCCTCTCAGTTGTCTGTCCTATTTCCAACAGTTACTTATATGTAGGATTCCATGACATTGCCTACTTCTATCATTTACACACCTACACCCACTCAAATGACCACTTCCCTTCCCCCAAATTTTACATCAATAAGAATGGTGAGGAATCTCATACATCTGTATAGGTTTATTCCCCCTTCTCAGCCTTTGTCATTAGGAGAATCTTCTATTGCTTTGCATCCTACAACTACGTAGACCTTCCCTTCTTTATCTGTAGCATGCATCCTATCATTCAACATTCCTATGCCCACCGTCATCACACCTCCTCTACACATGATAGACCCAATAATCAACCAGCTTATGCATAGTGTTAGTAGCATTCAACAACAACATACCTCCCTCTCGATTTCTTCCACTCAACCCACTATGTCACCCTAAGTCTATCATAGCCCACTATCCTTGTGCATCTTAGTTACTCCTTTACACATAGGCATCAAGGTCCCTGGGTTCAAAAAGTATAATGGTAAATGGGATCTATAAATGCATGTGTCTGCTTTCATAGCCTTGTGCACCAATTTTATTTTCCAAGATGAGTTGTTAGCAAAACTCTTCCCATGATAATTGAAAGACAACACATTGGATTAGTTTTGTTCACTCCTTGATCATTCCATATATTCCTTTAACAACTTGCAAACCAATTTATTCAACATTTCTAGACCCATATGGGCCCACAAATCACTTTTACTAATTTGGTGTATTGTAAACAAAGGCCCCAGGAGAAAGTGATTGATTTCATCTTTCATTACCAATCATTGTTCTCGTAGATACCTTGCCCTCTTCCTGGCTCTGATGTCCAGAGGGTCTATATAGGGAACCTTTAGCCAAATCTTAGAGAGAAGATTCTAACCATGAGGTATCCCTCTTTCCTTCATTTTTGCATGGCCCTGAAAGACTATCAATAGTATTTAGATCAATTTGAGACGTCTCCTACCCCATATGTCTTTGATGGGCCCTTGAGTAGCTAAAGTAAAATCCTAAGAAGAGGACCACAACTTTTTTGAAAAATACATCTTCAATAGTTGTTGGTGATAGTGTGGTCACTTCTCCTATTTTGATATCCATTACCCTTATCATGGCGAGATAGAAATTTAGGTAGTTTACCCCGTTATTTGATTCTATACAATTTGTGTTGTAGAAGCTCCTTGCTTATAATCTTGTGCAACTACTGCCTATTAGGTCCTTAGATCTAAACAAACCCATTTTAAATAACTATGATGCAAAATCCTTTTGTCAGTTTCACTAGATACATGAACATGGCACTGAACGATGCATGCATCTTAAGCACATAGTGCAATACCTCATCAATTCTAACACTATTCAAGTCTCTAAGGAAAGTGATGAGGGAAATAAGTCTATGGATAAACCTAACTATAACCTTCAAATTGGCATA
This sequence comes from Cunninghamia lanceolata, assembly GCA_027924645.1. Lineage (NCBI taxonomy): Eukaryota > Viridiplantae > Streptophyta > Pinopsida > Cupressales > Cupressaceae > Cunninghamia > Cunninghamia lanceolata. Next base: position 5,739,882 of record BSBN01001038.1, on the reverse strand, counting down.
GACCCATTTCCTCGCACTCTTCCAACTTTGCAAACTTAGATGCTTCATTGTCTAAGTTGGGAGAGAAGGCTAGTACATTAGCTTCACATTTTCATGTTGTGATTGGCGTAATATATTCTAAGCATCAACACTCAAAGAAAAAATAGTGTTATCCCTATGATTACCTTTTCTCTAGCTGATATTATTCCTAACATGTCTCATGGTCCTCTCTACATTACTGCACAAGTCAATCAGAAAGTTGTTTGTGGTCTTAGGATTGACCTTGTCAACATTGTCAATGTCATTAAAAAGGAATTCTTGTATGTTAATCAGCTTCATAAGGAAACTTTTGAACTTTCTAATGTTTCAATCAAAACCCATGACGACATGTGTCTCCCTACCTTGGGGTCAATCATGTCACCTGTCTAAGTGGAACCCAAGTCCCTAGGTGTTGTATTTTTTGTTATCCCCGCATCAAACCACTTTTGAGTCCTGCTAGGTCATCCTTGTCTTGTAGAGATGCAAGTGGTCTCCTCATCAGTCCACCAATCCCTGAAGTTCCCCATGATGGAGTTATACATGAGGTTCCCCATAGTGGCTTCCAACCCCTTCAGTAGTGGGGAAATTTATCTTTAGACTATTTTTAGCTTACGCCTACTGAGCCACTTCAAACTCACGAAGATCTCTTGTTTAAGGTCTACTCATGATATAAAGAGAATCAAATCTATTACATTGCTTCACCTACATCTGAACCAACCCCTTCCATTCCTAAGACCATGCTTTCTAGAATTATCCCTCTGGAGGTCACCCAATTGATAGTGGTTTCTCTTGTTCCTTCTCCTACCCTAGTGGAAATAAAAGGAATCATCACATGTTGGATGACTCTCCTCATTCTTGTAGTGCTCACCAATATTCAACAGTTCCGCCTCCCACATCTTACATATCGACTAGAGGGAGAGCCCTGTAGTTTCAGAGATTCACTACCACATGACCTTCCATTGTTGCTTCTAGCCCTCCCTCCATCATTGTGACAACTAGGGAAAAGAAGCATGTTCAATTAGACATTGTTGAACCCTCTACTTACACTAGATGCAATTGACATGCACAAGAGCGTAAGAATCATCGACATATTGTGGCTAGAGCTCAAGCTAGTGAGTCTACCTCTAATAAGTCACCCTAGGATCTAGAAGTCATCTTAGTTCCTAAAAGGTCCAAGCCTCTGACTATTCCTATTATGTCAGACTTTATGCCCTTCTTTGAGCCACTTAATGTGCCTAATGTCTTTGTCATTCCTAAGGAAACATTAGGTTCTTTAGTTTCATTCTAGCACACTCGTCATCAAATTTTCCTTGATGTTATTTTCCCTACCATAACAAACATAGATATACTATGTCCTCAGCCCAAGCATAAGCAGGAGCATTACCCTACCCCATCATACTATAGATCCAAAACCAACATTCCACCTTCATCCTCAGGATCTTCCTCATCTAATCCTAAGTTGGTGGAGGCTCATCCTCCTCCTGCTCTTATTATTCCTACAGAACTAGTAGCAGATTATTGTTTATGATAGGATTATTTTGTCTCCCTCCTCTGTTGAGGAGTTTGTGATTAGGTTAATATTCCTTCATTGTTATTGATCTTTAAGAGGTCATTGACCCTCACATCACTTGAGGATATTGAGAAGGTAGTTACATCATCAACCATCATTCCACATTCTGACAATGGATCTTCACTGAGTACTACTCTACTAGTGGTTCTATTGACTTTTCAACCTTCGTCTTGCCCTTATGATCAAGGTTGGAAGAAGGATGAGCTGCTAGTCTCTAACCCTAAGTAACAGTATCTTCATGTCATTTGTTTGTTTGTATAAATGTATGTGGTTTGCCTAATTATTTTTTTATCCCTATATATTTGTTTGATATGTGTTTTTTTAGTTTCTCCTAGAGGACCCATGCTTGCCCTGTAGCGACATGGATACAAGAGAAATGAAAATGTTATAGCATTCTTATGTATGTATCTAAATTCTTCTATCTATCATGATTTAGATTTTTCTTGATATTTTAGGGGCGATACAAAGCATTGAGACATTTAGGTCTCTTCCATGTTAACCCAAAAAAAATCTTTTTACTTTTCTTTCATGTGACATTCTTCTTATGTTCTCTTTGTTCTATACGCTTGCGGAATGATGACAATTCCTTCCTTGTCCCTACGTGATTATCATTCCTAGCATATTATACTAACCCCAAGCATATAGATCTCTCAATGTTCCTTCATAAAACAAATTCTTGTTCTTATCATGTCTTTTGTGCCCTTCCTCAAGGGCATTCCTACCATATTGGTTCCCACCAAGCATAATGATAAGTCTTGCTCCAAGGAGCATCCTTTTTACTGCTCATTAGAGTGTCTTTCTCCCTGCAACATCCTTTTTACTGCTCCCTAGAGTTTCTTGCTCATAGTAGCACTTTTCAACCACTCCAAGAAGCATTTTATTACTTCTCCCTAAAACATTTATTTCTTTCCTTTTTCATCCCCTAAGGCATTTCTTATCTTTTTTTGTGTGTATGCTTGCGTTTGTGTATTTGCAATGTGTTTATATTTTTCTCCTTTTTCATATATTATATATGTGATTCGCTAACATGTGTTTATTTTGCAAATTATATTGAATCTAATCATTTGCCTTGTAGGATTACATGTCATTGTGATTTTTCAGAACTTACGATTCCAACATTGTGGTTTTGCAAGCTCTAAGTTGGGGGCATCAAGATTCAAGATTCCATCTAAAGAATCTCCAGTATTTCACAGTATCCTTTTTTTCAATAATTTTATTTCCAAAAGTTTGTTATTGTACTTTAGCATGCTTAGTTCCCTGCATTCTTAGCCTGCTAAAGTGGGGGCAAAATGTAACTTCAAAAATTGCACACCCTACAATTTCATCTTATGTCTTGTGTCTGCCCAATGACCCCCTCATGCAAACCTATCCAAACCATATTTTAAACATTAAATCATTTCAAAAATATGTAGTAATGCATTTCTCTCCATATACATAAGAAAATGAACACAAGAAACAAGATAAATTGATATTAACCTATTTGATTCATTAACTAATGCAACCTCATGATTGAGCTAAAGGAATGCATACATAAAAGGAAGCTAACTAAGTAAATACCATGCAAACCTTGATCTTTTCATGTGCTCTTGATGTCTTTATATTTTGATTTCTCTTCAATTAGTAGCATAACCTTGCATTTCATGGAGACTTGAAAATGGCTTGGTTTGATGGAAATTTATAGATTTTGGGGATGAAGGATGGAGGGTTAGGATTGGTTTGGAAGATCAAGGGTGGAGATTGGTTGAGAGGATTGGATTGATGAAAGGCCATCAAGTGGCATGATGGGATTATAGGTCAAGTGGAGTCCTTGAATTTATGGGAAATCAATGGTGAAGGATGGTCTTGAATAAAGTGGATGGAGAGGATCAAAGGAGGACAAAAGAACCCTTTGTACAAAGGACTTGCCCATCCCTTTGTAAGAGACCAATGTGATCATGTACAAAATCCCATGCCTTTGTACATGTTAGAGGATGTGACAGGTTTGAATGGATTAATGAGAGGTTAATATTGTGCAAGTGAGTGATTAAGTTGATTAATTGGTTTTAATCAACTTAATCAAAGTGCACAAAATTGGGAATTAAATAAATAGAAATATTTCTTTAATTTTTGGATGAGTATGGAGAACTTAGGTAAATAAATATTTTGATTTATTTACCTAAGGTGAACTATAGAGGAATGATGATAAATTATTAAATAATCATTTATGCTAGGAAAAGGTACAAATGAATAGTGCATGAATAGTGATTTTAATAAGAAAATATTATTTAATCACTGTTGGAAGGGGAATTAGATGATTAATTGTCTAAATATGGATTTACCCAATTAATTATAGAAGAAAGTGGTTTAGTAATGTCCTAATTGAGGTTAGAATGATAAGGAGGCAATTTTAGGTGTCTACATTTTATCCCTCTTTGAGATGGTGTTGTGAAGCAGCATCATTTCAAAGAAAGATAAAACATAGCACAAGATTTGATGAAAAGAGGTTTTGGAAGAGGATGGTTGGATTAGGGATGAATATTCCCTAGCCACTCAAAGAAAAAGTGATAAGGAGGGATGAGGATAAGGATGATGATCCCCCCTCGAGAGGGAAAGCAGGTTCGAAGAACACAGGTGTGCTCATAAAATGGATTAAGAGGGGGTATGTAGAAAGATGAGAGTGGAATTTAAATAAAATAGATTTGGGGGATGGACAAGATTGGTTGCAATGGATTGGAGGAAAGAGCAGATGGATAGATGGTTGGATAGGGACAATGAAAGAATTAGGGGGGAATAGATTGTGTAGGATGGGGAGATCAACAGGTAAGGATGGGGGAATGCAAATGGATGAGGTGTAGTGATGCATTATGTTGTGTTAGATTCAACTATCCTGTTTCATATGGCATGAGAGTGTTGTGCCTTGCACACACACCCCATTTTATCAAATGGAGACCCCTTTTTTTTCCTAGTTTTGCTTGAAGCTTTGGCTTAGTCTCGGTCAGTTCCTTTGAGGTGATGTTCAAATTGTAAGGTCAGATTAATCCACATATGGGTCAAACTTGCAGACACCTACTAAAAATGTGCCTAAGTTCTTGAGAAATTGAGTCAAGATAGTACAAGTCCCTTTGTCATGAGATCCTAAGACTTTAAGGCCTTTGCACTAAAATAAGGTGTCACTACACTTTGCGCTGGCATCCGGTGACACTAGATACTCGTGCTAGCTCTCCATAAACAAACTGGCACTAAAATTTGATTGCATCAGACTTGCACTAAAATCACACCTCACTAGATATGTCTGATAATCGACAAATTTCCCGCTTGTCCAGTGACATTTCAAAGCCCCACCGAGAGTTGAGTAATTGAATTGAAAGAATGCTTGACTGGATTTGCGTGAAAACTGCCCTGTGCTAGATATGTCTGATCACCCTCAAAATGTCCGCAGATCTTATCAGGTTTAAAAACCCCGCTGGGTGCGTGACAATCTGTCACAGTACTTTGCCATTAATGGCAATTATTCTATAGTATAAATGGCCTGATCATTTGTAATGACTCATTCTACATTTTTAATCCTTGATATCTTATGCTCCTGCGAGAACCAGATAATCTCTTGCAAGCTTGTGGCCATTTGACTGATTTTTGAACTCATTTTTCACCACACCTGATTCTTCCTTGCCTCCAGAACTTCAATTCACAAGTTGGTGTCATTAAACCTATTTTTCATTGAAGTGTCAAAATTAAGGGTTTAAACTGTTTAAGCTTTAATAGTTAAAACTTTGTTTGATTTTCCATAGAAAATTTGTCAGCTTTAAGTTTTGATTTCAGTTTTGTTTGGAATTCATGCATATATTCAATGTATATATGGTGGTTTAGGGTTTCTTTTCTAGGTATAAATGTTTCACAATCAAGTATCCTGCCAAAATCTTTAGCTTTAAATCCTGAATGGAAATCGCGTAGTGAAATACATTCAAAACTTAGAAAAACTAGCTTAAAATTCACTATGATAAACCCTAGGCATTCCTTGCGCAGAAATTCATCCTCACCGAACATATCCTACAAACGCTTAAAGTCCCGCAAACATAACCTTAGTCGATTTACTGTAAATTGAAGTAAATATGAAACTTAGCGCTTAAAAAAGATGTCACTTGACTTGCACCGAAATGAGGCGTCACCGGATATATCTAGTAAGTGGTAAAAGTTCTGCTAGTCTGCCAACCTTTGAAATCCCGCAAACAAAGATAACTGAAAGCTAGCACTAAAAAGCCTCGTCATTGGATCGGTGCAAAAAAAAACTCTCACCAGACATGTCTGGCAGCACCTGAAAACCCAATCGGTCCCGTACCGACCAATTTCCCTACCAAGGTATTAAGTTAGGTTTGTGAGCTAAAAGTAAAGGTCATTGGAGTTGTGCTAAAAGTGTCCTTCACAGGATATATCCTGTGACCCTACAAACTCCCGCTTATCCTGTCAGGTGACAAACTCCCACCAAAGACATTGCACTCTCTTTGTGCTAGATCCAATACAATCCAAATATATCCTGCAACCCACTAAAACTCTGTTGATCCAGTGTTAGCCAATTTCTCTGCCATATCCACTGACCATCCAAAACCCCACCGGAGATATAGAAAAGAAGCTACACTAAAATTCGTGTTCTCTACACATATCTTGTGACCGCCCAAAGCTTTGCTATGTCCTGTGACAACCAAAAATCCCGCTAGGTCCGGTGAAGGTGTAAAACCCCGCTAACTGCATAAATGAACACATTTGAAGGTTCTTTCTAAGGAAAAGGGGTATGTTTTGTCAAATGATTTAACGAGGTGCATGAAGACATTGATGATTTCATGTTTTGTTTGAAATTGGGAAATTTTGCACGTTAAAGTAGCATTTATTGCATATGTCCAGTGAGGCCATAAAAGTCGTTGCACTACTTTTCACTGTTTCTTTTGGTAAGATTGTGTAATAAATGTTAGAAGATGAAATATGATGCATATCTTGAGCTTCTCAAATAAATTTTAAAGTTTTTTAGGTGTGTATAAGGGTTTTTAACTTAGGATATAAACTGTAATCATCCAATAGTTTGAGAAACCTAAGTCTAGAACTTCTAGGACAATAAACTACAAGGTGTATTTGTTACGTCCTGTCCCGCAGGTTAGATGTCTTCCCGTGTAGTCAACATGAAGTACAAATTCAAGGGAATCCCACCAGCAACAAAGATCACCTCAGCATGGCAGAACATTGGAGACACCGACCTTGGTCACATAGGCATAGAAGAATTCAGGATCAGAATCCTAGGCCCAAACCCAACTCCACTAGCCAGGAAGATTAGAGGCAACGAGATAATAGAAGCTGCTACCTTCCCAACATTGGTATAATGTCCAAAGTTGATTGCAGCTTGTGCTAGCAATAAGATTAAGCCACCAAAACTATACAAGCTCCGGGTGGGTGGATTTTGGCAGATCTTAGTGCCTTATCTTTGGCAGAGATTTTTGATATTCCTCCATTCCCAAAACGCTCCATAATGGACAAGGAAGAGGTTGAAAAAATGTATAAGAGGGATTCCGAGACTTGCAGAAAGAAGATAAATGAAGAATGGATGAAGCATAAGAGGTCATCCTTGTCAAAACTGCCTCATACATTGTACAGAAATGATTTCAAAGAGGAAGTTGGAGATTTAGTGACGCTCTTAAGCAAGATTATGGGACGGCCCACTGCTTCTACCTTTGAAGGATGGATATTTGCATATATTGAAGAAATTCTACATGGAAGCAAGAAAATTCATTAGGCCCAGATTTTAAGTAACAATATTCACTGGCCTTCATCATTTTTCAAACAGATAAAACCTTTAGATGGACCTCATATGTTGTCTATGCCTTGGTGAGAACCGTAGTATATCCTGGTCTATCTAAGTTGGGAGAAGTTGGCAATGGAGATGATCAACTCAAAGTTTATGAATGTTATACTCAATTAGAAGTCTCCCAATCATTGGTGCACCAAAAGAAGTTTAATGATGCATTCACCATGCATATTACTTGGATCTTACAAAATGATATGCCAAGTAGGATGTCCCACGAGGCTATGGCTATTGTGCAAACATATGGGAGGTGGTATATCCTATTTCAAAAGTTCACTTACTTGAGGATACAAGGTTTTACTGGGGTACCCTATAAACTTTCAAGGTATCCAACTGACAAAGTGGTGCTCCTAGAACTCACAAGGCAAATGCTCACTTGTGCAAAAAGTTTGAAGCACTTGCATAGAGAATCAATCAATTTCCCTATACTTCTAGGAAGGGGCAATTATTCTTACACTACTCTAGGGGTAGCAGATCATTCAAATACAGAATTACAACTACTAAATATGCACTATTATCATAGAAGAAGACATTTTGATCCCTTTGGTGTGATGGAGAGATATGTAAGAAAAAGATTATTTCACAAGGATCATTTGGAGGATTTCTAGGCTAATTGTCAAAGTGACTATGATGTGTTGAGAAGAAAGTATTATAGGTTGTCTCTAGACCTTATTAGAAGGTTTAACATTGTACGAGTCCTAGATCAATTGGTAGATGATAATGATTTGATCCAAAGATGCCCTTGGGAGGCTTTGTTCAATCGACCTATTCCATTTCCAAATTGGGTAGATTCGGAGGAGAGATCTCTAGATTTAACAATGAGAGAGCCAATCAAATTTAGTAAGGCATGGGTACAAGCCCAAGTTACAACCTTGAACCAGAATGGAGTAGCTCTAACCTATGCAGAGCAAGAACAAGAAAAGGTTAGCAGTGATGAGGAAGATCAACCTATAGAAACAGAAGATGTTACAGGATAGGAAGCAGCCAAAGAAGCTGATATAGACAGTGAGGAGACTATTCCCTTGGAAAAGAAAGGAAAGGTTAATAAAGATATCCCCAAACCACAAAAGAGAGAACCTCCTCCTTCTACAAGAACAAGGGCAGCAAAAAGAAAGGATATGCCAAGCGAAAAAGAAGAAACTTCAGAGGAAAAAAGGACAAAAGTGTCAACCACTATTGCATCTACTGTTGCCTCTACTGTGGATACACCTGCCCCTGCTTCACCAATTGATTCAATGTCAGCTCCTTCCATTTCTACATCCACCACTACAACTGTCACCATCTCATCTTCACCTACTCCTTCCATGTCAACCTTGCCATCCATTTTTGTTGTTCCCATTTCATGCATTGCTCCATCCACCTTCCCTAATATTACATCCTTAAGTATTCATGCTCTTGCTTCATCTTCTTTCACTCTTTCTTTCTCATCTTCATCCCTACCTCCCATTTCTACCATCCTATCACCCCAACCTTTCACCTTACTAGTTCTCAATCTTTCCACTCCACTTTCCATCTCTTTTGTGCTATCATCCCCTCCTCTCTCTCCCTTTACTGGTTTTGCTTCATTTGCTAATATTTCTAAGCTGTATTTACCTCCTGCTGCAACTAATTATTCTATGGCAATCAATGATTCTGTGACTAAATCATTCAATGTCCCTACAAAAGTGCAAATGCCTACACCTCTTCTAGTTCCCTCACTGCCAGGCATCGAGAAAATATGTGCAGAGTTGGACTCCCACGAAGGTATGAATAAAGACAACATCATACAAGCCCTCCTTAAAGATTCTGGTGCTATAGATATTGTGAACATAGAGGACAGTATTGACAAGGAGGTTAGTGATTCAATTTTGGAAATCACACAACAAGCTGTGATAGAGAATCTACAACAATTAGAGTAGCCTGAATCACCAATTAAAGACTTTGAATATGAGAATCAGAAGGAGAAAGAACTTGAACAAGCTGAGTCAGAGGACAAGGGATAGATCAGGCTAAAAGGGGAGAAAATATTAATATTGATGATTCTTTGAATAAAGGAGATAGTCATATTGGCTCTCCACAGCATTCTTCCACGGCACCAGATTGGTTACAGTAAAGGTTGAGTAATAAACCTCCTAATGTAGAGGTAATGTCATTAGACTTGGACACTTTCATAGCTAGACTAGAGAAACTGAAGAAATAGAAGAAAGCCAAAGTCCAATCTAAGATTTACAAGGATGTATCAGGTTCCCGTATTGCAAAGGTGGTCGTCCCTTCAGATCAAGGAAATAAGGAGGATGTGAGACCAAAAGATTACATAGTCATGACAATAAATTTGGGACCTGCATCAAGAGAGAAGGAAATTGATGAGTTCAAAGGGTCTGTGTCCACCATTCTGGACAGGTTAAATAAGGACGAGCTGACAAAGCAGCAGTTGAAGCAAAAAAATGAAGAACTTTGTGCTTGTATTAAGTTTTTGATGAAGCCTATGAATGTTGATAGAGAACCAGAGGAAGCACCATCTCTTCTTTCCAAAGAGGAGTTGACAATTTTTGATAAAATTAAGACCACTACAAAAGCCATAGAAGAATGGTTTCATAAAGTCTATGTAGAAGGTTGTGAGGTGATTTTTTTTGCAACTGAATTACATAAGGATTTTTGCATATTGAAGTCTGAATGGGAAGAGGTCAATAATGATTGTACTGCATATGAAGACTATTATTCCCACATACATCCAAGAGTACTAGCCATGGCTAATCTCCTTGATGAAGTTTTGTTAGCAGAAGGCATTCTAACCCAGGACAGATTGGATAAGCCTGAGCAATGGTTAGAATCGATTAGATTGAGAAAGGAAGTTTTTGATAAAACCAGAAATTCTTTTGACACAGTAAGAGCCCAGATCATGGAGGTCATTTATAAAATAAATGATGTATTAATAGCCTATACAAATTTTGATCTCGATGATATGACCCCAGTCAATATGCAAGAATGTAAAGATAAACTACACCAGGTTATTCATGGGGAGTCCCCACTTTATGATTGGGAAATTGGAAAAGGTTAGTGATCTCCTAGCTACATTTGTAGAATTCAGAAGAAATAGGAGATCAAGGGATGATGTTTACTAAAAATTTCCATGGGAGGTTGATCAGTTGAAATTCAGAATAGATTATGTTAAGGATCTTTAGCCAGCAAACATAAATTTGCCGTTGTCAGCCCTTACAGCATACAACAACAGAGAGGCAGAGAAAAATAAAGTCAACCTGGATGACGAGGATCAGTAGAATATTCTAGCTCAAATATTGAAATCATATCATTCCACTTCAACTACAGTTTTTAATGGTCATATGGCTTTATTTTGACTTTGTTTTGTCTTGTAAATTGGCTCTTCATCATAAACAACCAAATGGGTATTCATTTTGTCTATATTCAATGTATTTTAAGGTTGTATTTTGTCTTTTTCCTAAAAGTCAAATGAAAACACGAAAATTTAACAAACTATTGTATCTCATTTAATGCAATGTAAATATGGGCCATCGGTGTTGAGAAAATCTCCACTATCCATCAAAAACTTGGTATCGTGCCTCCTCTACAAAAAGGGCCATCCTCTTCCTCATTGTAAAAGATTCTTGATAGTGAATTGTTGAGACTATGCCAAAATTCTGAGTAAAACAAATCAAGCTTTGCAGGTTACTGGGAATTTGAATATTGTGTTGTCTATTTTGGTTTTCATGGTTCACTTCAAATTTGAGATTAATCGAATGTGCTATTGCAATGTTGAATGAATATTGAAGATATCTGATGAATGTTTTCATTTATACTATTAGTGCTTGTTGATTGTAAGTTGATGTGTATAGTTGGCCTAGGCCTTCATATTGAATTTAGTTTGATTGCATTTCACTAGTTAAATTGTGTGCCATTATCTGGGTGTTTAACGAATGAATGTAATTTGAAAATCATAGTTTCCATTGAAGATTGCATTGTCTCTTATAGCATTGTGGTTTCATAACCTAGTAAAGTAAGAGGTGGTTTACTGAAAAGCATTTGTCTATCTACAACATTTCATCCAGTTGTGATTGTCACTTAGGATTTGAACATTTTCTCTCGACCCTTAATCCTTTTGCATTTTCTTTATAAACAATTGTTAGAATAGGTTATAAGAAGCAATCACTTTTGCAACCCTGCTAAAAATATCATAGGGTTTTGCACACTTTGCTATCATAGTTTCATCAATGTTATTGCATGTAAGTCCTCTTGTTGGTACAGCTGATACATTCCACTGAAGTTATTCCTACAAGCTAAGACCTAGCTGTAAAAACCTAGGGGCAATCCTATCTAGCATAGGATACTTTTTTTAAGAGAGGTGAGATACCCTATATTTCATTTGCATTTTTGTGTGCTAAAATGACCATCAACAGAATTGGCACTAGGAGGGTTGAACTTGCTAAAACACTTGTATAAATCCTTCTATTCTAGAGAATAACACTAGGGACTAGACAAAGACACACTAGGTCCCATTCAGCTGGAGAAGAGCTACTATCTTTGACCTAGTTTAGAAGAACCAGGACAGACCAAGGAGTGCCCTGAACTCCAAGGGCATAGTCTGCCCCAAGAAACCCAGCTACAGTTCAATTTAATCCCCCAAACATGGCCTTTTTATTGCCAATAATTAGTCTCCACTCAATTTCAACAATTACCATGACATGCCCAAAAACCCTGATAAGTTCTACTCAAAGTTTCACACTAATGACCCTGACAGAACCACTAATGAACACATTAAGATCTTTGAGAGTAGTATGTTCATGCTATAGGTACAACATGAGGATGTGGTATGCAAGTTGTTCCCCTACTCACTGCAGGATGAAGCTTATTACTGGTTTGCTAACCTCCCTTCAGCTTCCATCAATTCATGGCTGAGTTTAAAGAATGTATTTTTGGACCGCTTCAAGATGCCTACCACCCTTGCAGACCTTTATAGGTCCCTTGTGGAAATTCATAGAGTCGAAGGAGAACTAATAAGTTCCTTCAACAATCAATTTCATAAGGCATACAGCTATCTTCAGGCTCCCTTTGACCTTGCTCAACCGATGGCTCTACCCATTTACTATGCAGAACTGGATAAGTTGGCATCCATGTTTGTCAAAAGAGCTAACCCAGCTCTCGCCACTCTAGCTCAGACATATGCTAAAGCCATTACAATGAACACACAGTTAGGACATACTGCAACATGGTCACTGAATCATATGGGTCCCACGGCCATGCCAAACCAAATACCTTTGATCAATCAGACTCTAGCCAACCATACCCCAGTGATGAACCCAATCCCAATCCCTACAGCAACACAAGCCCTAGTTTTTCACCCTAGAGCTCTAATCTCATAACCGTCTCTGGTACAGATGCCTTTCCTTCAGTCAGCTGAGGCTACGAAAGCCAAGGATGACAAAGATGATATCAGGGAGTTCGCAGAGCAGATGAAGAAATTTACAGCTGAAGTGACCCACTTAAGAAACTAGAATGCTTATCTACAGCAAAGAAATCAGGGTCAAAGCTAGTACTAGAATTAGAATTACCAAAGTCCCAACCAAACATGGAATACTTGGCTGAATAATGGTGGAGTTCCACCATTGGAGAATCAGAATATAGAAAACTGTTCACCAGGTCAGGTGATGTTGGCAGAAGCAGCATTATCTTTATGGTGTAGGATCCACAACACAAATGCACACTCTAAGTTAGAATGTCATGAATTCCAAATAGCATCCAGTATTTTCTAGAGGGAAGTCCAGAACATAGAAGCCCAAAAGACTCCACCCACGGGGTATGAAATGATACTCACTCAAAGGTATGACACTACTCTTGTGCTAGATAGTTATATTTTTTCTTTCCAAGATGAAAATCAACCTGAAGAGGTAGAGCCTAAAGAGGTACATGCTTACCAGTAGTATAATAGAACCCCATACAACCTCATAAGTAATAAACCAAAGGGCCCTTTCTCTACTTTTATACCTCCGAATAACTATCAAGTCCCACCTGACCCAAAGGCTTCCAATAATCTTGAGCCTCCTAAGGTGGAACCCCAAGCTGTAAATCAGAGTCAACCAGTTGAGTCCTCCCAAAGGTCTGAAATGGATAAATTAGGATAGTATGTGGTCAATGATCTTAAAAAGATGATCAATGTTTGAATTAATGAAAGTTCCAGAGGTTAGGACGGTCTTCCTTCAAGATATTGGAGTGAATGTTAGGGTTGAGCCTTCCCCCAAATAAATCCCACAGAAGGGAAATCTGGACAAAGGGAAAGATAGAGTCCATGTTACAAACACTAAACAAAAGGTGACTTTGTATAAGGAAAAAAGAGAGTCCCCTCCCTTTTTGTTGACCCTCGGGATATTTGGGAAATACCTTCATAACTATCTGGTAGATTCAGGGGCCTCCACCAATGTGATGCCTTTATCAGTTTGTAAGGTCCTGGGTCTGACTCCTGCCAAATCCTCCAAAAAGGTTACCCAACTAGACAAAACAAAAGTAACTATGACGGGAGAGCTAAATTGAATCCATATGCAATTGGCAACAGACCCGAGGGTGCAGTAGTACATAGAGATCCAAGTGGTCAATATTCCTGACCAATATGGCATGTTGCTAAGTAGAGACTGGTACAAAACACTACATGGATACATGGACATTGACTTCTCTCATATGTGGCTACAATGGAAAGGGCTCGCTAACCAAATTTGTATCGAGAGAGAGCCCAAGATGAAGCACATGATTACAGAGTATAACCAGACGAATGAAATCTTATATTCAAAAGTAGACATGGGAGTCTATCTTCCTCAAGTAAATCAGGTAGAGGAAATACTTATGCTAACTTGTGATTGATCCCCAGACCTACCACTTACCAAGTGCCAAGAAAGTACAGAGGCATGTGTTCAATCTGATCAGGGGTCTTCCTCTGATGAACTTAGGATTTTTGAAGGATTTAGAATCTTTGTCGGGAAGTTCATGTGTGATCAGTTGGTAATTGGAAAGAAAATACAAATGGAAGAACTATTACTGCTAAATTGGTGCCATATCCACAATACATCACATTCAAAATTTACTTGTTCCTTGTGTCAACAGTCTGTATATCAAGTTCAGAAGTACCTGAAATTGACCTCTACCCTGAAGAAAGAGAAGGATGGACTTGTTCCTATAGTTGATCAGATGATTTCCCCATAGATTAAACAAGAACCCACTCCTAAGAATAGGATTGAAAGTTTTCAAAGCTAGACACTAAGATTTGATGGTTCAAGGTCTAGGCACAGTTTTGGAGCAGGTTTTGAATTGATCAGCCCCACTAGGAATTCTTATCTGGCTGCATATAGACTACAGTTCCCCTATACCAACAATGTCACAGAGTATGAGTTCTTAGTACATGGATTGTTAATGGAACTCCAGAAAAAGGTCAAGGCAATTCAAGTGTTTGGTGATTCAAAGTTAGTGGTCAAACAAATTAGGTGGCAATACTCTTGTCACGATAAGAGGCTAAACTGGTACCGAAATAGAGTTTGGGATCTGGTGGAATGATTTGATGGTTTTAATATCTAGGTAATCCCAAGAAAACAAAACCATGTCGCTGATGCCTTAGCACAAGCTGCCAGTTCATTGGAACCCCTTGCCATGTCAAATTTGAAAAATTCACTATGGAACTAGTTCCAACCCCCTCTATACCAGACAATATAACTCACTTTTAGGTCTTTGAAGATGAAAAACACATCATTGATTTTCTTACATCCTCGTACGTGTTTGTTGTGCAGATAATTGATGAAGAGGAGGCAAAGCTAGCTGAAATAGATATAGGAGTCCTAAATCTAAAGACAAACACCATCCCTCACGGTATGGTGGAGCTGGAAAGGATTTTTGATTTAGACCAATTTGGTACTCACAAGAAACAAGTTGATTCCATTGGTGGAAAATGTGAACCATACAACTTAGGTACAGAAGAGGAAGTCAAGAATGTATTCATTGGGAAAATATGTACTCCTAAAGAAAGGGAAGGAATTATTCAGGCACTAAGGGATTATCATGATGTCATTGCTTGGAGTTATGAGGACCTAAAAACATATGACACATCTATCATAACCCACACCATACCTCTCAGGACAGGAGTCAAACCATTTAGGAAAAGGCAGCATCAGGTTAATGCCCTTTTAGAGCCTTTAATTTTCAAAGAGGTCCAGAAGCTACTAACAACAAGAATTATCTTCCCGGAAAGGCATTCCACTTGGGTGGAAAATCTAGTACCAGTATGCAAAAAGAATGGTGAAATACGACTGTGTAGATTTCAAAAATTTGAACAGAGCTTCGGAAAAAGACAACTATCCGCTGCCATATCTTGACAAAGTGTTGCAAATAGTCAATGGGTCGCAAATGATGTCATTTTTGGATGGATATTCGGGTTACAATCAGGTGATGGTTGAATATGCTGACAAACTTAAAACTGCCTTCACTTGTAAATGGGGAATCTATGCGTATCGAAGGATGCCTTTCGATTTGATAAATGTGCAGGGGTGACATTCCAACGCGCTATGGATATTGCATTCAAAGGATTAGTAGGTAAGTGTATTATCATTTACATCGATGATCTAACTATATTCTCCAAGAAAAGGGGTGCCACATTTCTAATTTGAGGAAATTACTGCAAAGGTGCAGAGATTATGGAATTTAATTAAATCCCAAGAAATGCATCTTTGGTGTCACTGAAGGTAAGCTGTTAGGACATGTAATTTTTAAAAGAAGGTATATCAATAGGCCCTAACAGAGTCCAAGCTATCCTCAAGATCCAGCCTCCAGCCAGTAAGAAGGAGCTAAAGTCTTATTTTGGGAAGATCAACTTCATCCGCAAGTTCATTACTGGCTTCGCTGAGATTGTCTGACCTCTAAATGCCATGCTAAGATAGGATGCTAAGATCGAGTGGATGTCAGAGGCCAAGGCTACCTTTGTAGAAATTAAACAAGCCATAGCTAATGCTTGAGTATTAATGATTTTAGATTATACCTTGCCATTTTGCATATACTCCTTTGCTTTGGACCACACTTGTGTCGCTATGTTGACACAGAGAAGGGGAATCGATGATGAACACCCAATCACTTTTATGAGTACTCCACTGAAGGATGTTGAATTAAGATACTCAAATGTGGAGAAATAGACCTATGCTCTGGTTAAAGTAGTCAATAAATTCCATCATTACATTCTGAGAAGCAGAGTGACTGTTGTTGTTCTCGATGTTGTAGTTAAAGCATTGTTGATGCAAAATGAATTAGGCGAATGAAGAGGGAAATGGGTCACGATATTGTAGGAGTTTGATCTGGAGATACAACCTATGAAATTAGTGCAAGGACAGGTGCTTACTAAGACCATGGAAGAAATAGTTCCTAGGTTGGTATCCCAGCAGTATGTGTTGGAGGATATTTTGAAAGATGAATGGTATGGTGATATTTTGTTTTACCTCCTCAACCAACAATGTCCACCCCACCTAAATTCAGTTCAAAGAAGAGCTTTAAGGCTAAAAAGTAGTAGTTTCATGGTTAAGGGATCAGTCTTATATAAGAGGAATCACGAAGGAATTTACTTGAGGTGCCTGGACAAGATAGAAGTGACTCAGGTTTTAACCAGCCTTCATGAGAAATTTGGGATAGGGCATGGCTCAGCTCACTCTACAGCAAACCAGATCCTTCAGGCTAGGTACTATTGGCCTACATTGTTCAAAGATGCCCACATGCATACATGAACCTGTCATGTGTGCTAGACTGTTGCTACAAGAGAGGAAAGTTGATATGCCATTACAACCAGTGGTGGAGGTATGCCTATTAGCTTAATGGGGACTCGACTTTATTAGTATGATCAATCCACCTTCTTCTGTGGGTCACAGGTATATTCTGACTGCTACTGACTATTGTACAAGATGGTCTGAAGCGCAAGCTTGTAAGTAATGTATAGCTTAGGTGGTAATTGAATTTCTTGAAAAGAATATCATTACAAGATTTGGCTGTCCTTTTTCTCTTGTTTGTGATATACATTCTCTTCTTTACGCTTTTCAAACTGGGCTTTTGACTATGGTATTGTACTAAAGTTTTCATCTAATTATTATCGCCAAGTAAATGGAGTTGTTGAATCTACAAACAAAAACCTACTTGAAGTCATTAAAAGGTTGCTTGATAAAAACCCCAGAGATTGGCATACCCAACTCAGGTTTTCTCTATGGGCAGACAAAATCAAACATAATGTAGCCTTAGGTACTTCACCATATCACCTAGCCTATGGACTGAAACCTATTTTTCCCATCCATTTGTGAATTCTTGTGCTACAATTCATACAAGACTACCTAGAGCCAGATGACAAAATTTTAGACTGCTTGACTCAGTTGTTACACTTAGAAGAGAAATGTGATGTTGTAATAGAAAACTTTGCCAAACACCAAGGTGTAGTAAAGCATTGGTTTGACAAGAGAGCCAAAGTCAAGGCTTTCTGTATCTCTGATTTGATCATGTATTGGGACAAAGCCCATGAGAAAGTTTGATAAACTATGGTTAGGCCCCTACCAAATAGTTGAGATCTTAGGCAACAGTACATACAGGTTGAAGACACTCACTGGTGAGGAACTCCCACTGCTTGTAAATGGGCAGTTCCTAAAGCACTATTTTCAGGCTTAGGAGGCACCTATGCCTTCTTTTGTGTACATAGGTGTCCTGTTGATGCATAAATCTGTGGGTCTAATCCAGCAGCAACATGGGAAACTCAGAGATGTGGGAATGCTCCTCAGAGTGACCTCCAGATTTTAGGGAAGCTGGCTCTTCCGTTCTTCAATGGGGGGTTTGGGAAAAAGTTAGAAAGAAAACTAGATTGCAAAAAGTAAATGCCTAAACTAAGGCGATCCGCCAGATTTGAAACTTAGTTTGCACAGTGTCTAACTTTGAAGGATTAACTAGAATTAAAGAGCAAAATATGCATGATTAAAACTCAGTTTTAAAACATATTAAACAGAGGTAGAGAAACAGAGAAATTAGAGACAAGAACTAGAGATATCCCAGTATGCACAGAACACATCTCATTTATTTGAATGACCACAAATTACAGAGGCAAAAGTTGCTGCATAAAAATAACTGTTACATTCATCATGAAAAGACACTGCAAAGGCAAGAAGAAACTATGTTGCTGCTCTGACTCTCTAATCTGTAGAATGTAGAACTCTGAACATATTTGAAAAAGGAACCTTCAACCTCTCTCAATAACACTAACGGATCTGTATTTATAGCCTGAATATCTCAACAAACTCTCAATGGCCTCTCTGAAAATCTACAACTGACTCCCTGAAAATCTGGCACCAAATCCGGCATTTGAAACTGAACTGGAGTGGCCACCGAAAACCATAACTGAACTACAATTTCTGTTTTGCCCATGGCTGGAAAAATATCTCTGTGTAAGGAAACTCCCGCCGCTTCCTGTAGCTTGCTCATAAAATGAAAAAAAAAAAGCTGCATATTTCTTTAGGGTTTCAGCTTTATGTTTCACGTGAATCATAATTTACATTATAATAAAGTCTCATTTTAATATTTTGCCCCACGTCACATTTTAATAAAGATAAATCTTTATTTAAAAGATGATTCGTGGCTTCATAGACCCTATTATATTTTTAAAACTGTTTCTTTAAAACTCCCGTAAGCTTGCTTTAAATGTATCTATTAGAATGAAACAAACTTTATTTCCTCTCCTGTGTGCGGATGGCTCCACGTGGTGGCTTCCGCTTCATTTTTTTTGTTCTTCTCATTGCTGCGGGTGTCTCCACGTGGTTGCTTCGGCTGGCTCTTGAGTTTCTTTCATAAAACAAATACAGTGGCTTATTTAATTTTTGTGGCTTTAACTTTTATTCCCGTGACTTCATTTCATGAGGGACCCACCATATGATTTAATAAAAGACTCTCCTCTTATTAAAACCCGTATCATTTGCATTTAATGAAATAAAATGAAACTTTTAGTTCCTCTCCTACACGCAGGCTGCTCCACGTGGTGGCTTCCGCGAGTTTCTTGAGCTAATCTCCATTGAGGCGGATGCCTCCAAATGTCACACTCCGCTTGTTTTTTCAAATTTCTCTCTAAGCTTGTCGGGTGCTAACAAGTGGCACACTCTGCTGAATTTTGAGAGAAACCTTCTCTTTTAATTCCGCTGCCTTTTTGAAACTTTATCCACACTATCAGATATTTTCTGTATCAACGGTGGCTGTGTAATGCTGAATGTGTAACCCTATTTCCGCCTACGAGAGTTTCATTTGATAGTGCCTTTGCTGTGACTTGTAGAATTTGCCTTGGATAGTAGCCATCTTCATTCCTATCGGCTGCCACTTCATTTTAACTATGTCTCTTGCTATTGCAGCCTGAGCTATTAGGTGAGCATCCATTGGAACTGTGCATTCATTTTCTTACATAGCACCTCCTGCGAAATATCTGGCAATGCAAAAACTTGGTTGTAGATACATTTGCATATAGTTGCGCCTCCCATGATACCTGTGTCCACTGAACTAGCTACTAATTATGCATTGTCCCATTCATGAAATGGTGTGGAAATTTCATCACCAAGTCCTTAAGATTGTTTTATTTTGCTTTGGCTAGGCTAGTTTGCTATTTTAGTTTAGTTCATGCTTTTGTTTCTATTTTCCTTAGTTGCTAGAGTAGTTTGTTTTGCTTAGGTTAGTTACTTTACTTTTCATGTGCTTTCTTTGCTAGGGTTCTCCATTTTTTGAACGTGGTGGCTAGCCGTGTAAATTAGAAAATGACCCTCTTTGGGTAAGTAATCTAGAGGATTTCCTTGAGAAACTTTAGTTTTCCACTCAGGTCTTCATGTGGGTTCTATTGTTACTCTTATACAGTATGATGTTTGTTCATGGAAAAGGAGTCCTAGGTCAGCCCACTTGAAGTGTCCTTGATTCTCACAACTTTCACATCTTAAGAATATCCTGATGCTTCCAAAGGAATCTTTGTGTACTTGGGTTAAGTGAAAATCCTAAAATCACATGTCATGAACTATCTTTCCATCCATCATTTCATGCAAATCACAACCGCCTTCATCCACTCCATCTTCTTCATTAAATAATGCACCCAAGTCTAGTTTCCAAATCTTTAACAGTCTTATTTTTCATTGCATATTTAATGAATGAACTACCAAAGTCAGACTCTTGGCCTTTATGGACAGATATCTTGAGCTCACGTTAGTATCTCTTCATGCTCACCCAGTTCTAAGTATTTACCCCAAGGTAAAACAGTTTCACAAGGTTGGTCCTCCCTCCATGTTCCTCCATCCACAATTTCCTGCCATAGTTCCCATCATATTCCCATGGCATATATGGCCATTCCATTTCATGATCCTACAACCATTTCATGATCTTACATACCCCAAAGGCATGTGATCACATATACTTTCCTTCATTCATTTCACCATTACTGTTCCAGCACCTCCCATTTCCATCTTTCAGCCTTTCATCCATCTGTCCATCAAGCTCCCCTTAACTTCCTCCACTAGATCCCAGATCATGGTAAACAAATGTGCACACCGTTTAAACAAGGAGTTTCCACTCACTCCCTTTCCCCTCCCTATGGGATTTGGAAGTTCATATCTGGATGCCATGATCATTCCGCAAATTTCCAGTTACTTCGTGCCTAAGGAGCCTTCATTAAAAAGCCATATAATGCCAGAAAATAAAATCATAGTAAATTTGAAAGATAATACGAATCCACGTCTCCTCACAAAAATAGTCAAATAAAGAGGATTTCAAAATTACATAAGTAAAAAGGGCAAGTCATAAGTGCATCTGTATTTACAAATTCTCGATAATCCACTTTCCATCCATCCCATCCATCCAAAATCTCATTCCTTTAAAAAATCATAAGTCCATTCATCCCGCAAGTAAAAGAAGAATGAAGAAAATCATAAAAAATATTAAGTCTATGCAGGTCTCTAAAATCTCACATCCTCCATTCTGCTAGTAAGCATTTCCATTGTTTCCTACACCCCTCTCCACACCCAAGCTCCTGTGTTTCTGTCAGTGTGTGCAGCCGTTGGTCATGGTCTTTTCCTATCTTACACCAATTCCATATTCCCCCATTCCCCATGTTCATCCATTTCACATACGTTTGTCTCACCTCACTAAGGTATGTGCTTTTTAGAAATTCCTCGATCCACCATCTTCCATAGCATAATCTTTTATGTCCATTTGACATTTCACAGCGCACTTCCTAATTCATTTATCCATGCTGACATCGATGAGCATGATAACTTGATAAGATTTTGATGCAATGACATATAATACTTGACATGGACTACATTCCTCCATGGAACTAAACAGTTGAGTTCTTTCATCCATACCTATTCCGCCTTCTCAGTATATTAAAAAAAATTGTCCAAAGATGAAAACCACCTTTGGTGGCACCTTGGATAAGTACCATGATGAAAACCTGGTAAACAAGCATCATGGTAAGTTGATCTTCGTATATCATTTCCCACTTTTCACTCCATCATGTCATTTCCACATTCTATCCATCCATCCATACATACATACACATCATGTTTCGCTCTTTCACCCTCCTTTCCAAGAAATTTTATGAGATGTTGATTCTTTACGTATATTGACACAAGTCTGCATTGATGATCTTGGTTGCAGAAGGATGGGAATTAATGCAATTGCACACACTCAGGTCTTTGGGATATGGATATTCATTCTGAGTTAGTGATTGTTGTTAATTTGATATTCTATCATGTTGTTTAGTTTAATATATGGGAAATAAAGAGATTCTATGTTTGAAACTTTCGTTTATCTTAGAAATGCTCTGTAGCATTTCCCCAATAGAGTCACCATTTGTTGTACCTTGCACACACGCCCCATTTTATCAAATGGAGACCCCCCTTTTTTTCTGGTTTTGCTTGAACCTTTGACTTAGTCTCGGTTAGTTCCTTTGAGGTGATGTTCAAATTGTAAGGTCAGATTAATCCACATATGGGTCAAACTTGCATACACCTATTGAAAATGTGCCTAAGTTCCTGAGAAATTGAGTCAAGCTAAGACAAGTCCCTTTGTCATGAGATCCTAAGACTTTAAGGCCTTTGTGCTAAAATAAGGTGTCACTGTACTTTGTGCTGGTATCTGGTGACACCGAATACTCACGCTAGCTCTCCACAGACAAACTGATGCTAAAATCTGATTGCACCAGACTTGCGCTAAAAACACACCTCACTGGATATGTCCGGTAATCGACAAATTTCTCTCTAGTCCAGTGACATTTCAAAGCCCCGCTGAGAGGTACGTTGAGTAATTGCATTGAAAGTATGCTTGACCGGATTTGCACGAAAAGTGCCATGTGTCGGATATGTCCAGTCACCCTCAAAATGTCTGCGGATCCTGTCAGGTTAAAAAGCCCCACTGGGTGCGTGACAATCTATCACTGTACTCCACCATTAATGGTGATTATTCTATAGTATAAATGGCCCAATCATTTGTAAATGACTCATTCTACATTTTTAATCCTTGATATCTTATGCTCTTGCGAGAACCAAATAATCTCTTGCAAGCTTGTGGCAATTTGACTAATTTTTGAGCTCGTTTTTCACCACGCCTGATTCTTCCTTGCCTCCAGATCTTCAATTCACAGGTTGGTGTCATTAAACTTGTTTTTCATTAAGGTGTCAAAATTGAGGGTTTAGACTGTTTAAGCTTTCATAGTTGAAACTTTGTTTGATTTTCCATAGAAATATCATCGGCTTTAAGTTTTGATTTGGATTTTGTTTGGAATTCATGCGTATATTCAGTGTATATATGGTGGTTTAGGGTTTCTTTTCTGGGTATAAATGTTTCATAGTCAAGTATCATGCCAAAATCTTTAGTTTTAAATCTTAAATGGAAATTATGTAGTGAAATACGTTCAAAACTTAGAAAAACCGGCTTAAAATTCACTATGATAAACCCTAGGCATTCCTTGCACAGAAATTCATCCTCATTGAACATATCCTACAAACGCTTAAAGTCCCGTAAACATAACCTTAGTCGATTTCCTATAAAATGAAGTAAATTTGAAACTTAGCACTTGAAAAGGATGTCACTTGACTTGCACCAAAATGAGGCGTCACCGGACATATCTAGTAAGTGGTAAAAGTTTCGCTAGTCCTATCAACCTTTGAAATCCTACAAACAAAGATAACTGAAAGCTAGCACTAAAAAGCCTCATCATTAGATCGGTGCAGAAATACGCTCTCACCAGACATGTCCGGCAGCACCCAAAAACTCTGTCGGTCCCATATCAACCAATTTCCCTGCTAAGGTATTAAGTCAATTTTGTGCTAAAAGTAAAGGTCACTAGATTTGCACTAAAAGTGTCCCTCACATGATATATCCTGTGACCCTACAAACTCCCGCTTATCCTGTCAGGGGACAAACTCCTACCAAAGACATTGCACTCTCTTTGCGCTAGATCCAATACACTCCAAATATATCCTACAACCCACTAAAACTCTGTTGATCCAGTGTTAGCCGATTTCTCCGCCATATCCACTAACCATCCAAAACCCCACCGGAGATATAGAAAAGAAGCTACGCTAAAATTCGTGTTCTTTGCACATATCCTGTGACCCTCCAAAGCTTTGCTATGTCCTGTGACGGCCAAAAATCCCGCTAGGTCCAATGAAGGTGTAAAACCCCGCTAACTACATAAATGAGCACATTTGAAGGTTATTTCTAAGGAAAAGGGGCATGTTTTGTCAAATGATTTAATGAGGTGCATGAAGACATTGATGATTTGCATGTTTTGTTTGAAATTGGGAAATTTTACACATTAAAGTAGCATTTATTGCATATGTCCAGTGAGGCAATAAAATCTCGTTGCACTACTTTTCACTGTTCCTTTTGGTAAGATTGTGTAATAAATGTTATAAGATGAAATACCATGCATATCTTGAGCTTCTCAAATAAATTTTAAAGGTTTTTTAGGTATGTATAAGGGTTATTGACTTAGGATATATGTTGGCCCAAAATTATCGTTAAACCAAAAGGTTGACATATTAATTTCTGATACAAGCACCAGAGTTAATGAATCCATTGGAGGCAGTTAGTCCATGTCACGAATCCCATGGGGAGTGCTAACCATCTGCCAACAAACTCCCCCCCAGCATTACCTAGGTGGATTCAAACCCGTGACCTTTCACTCTGATACCAATTGTTGGCCCACGATTGTCGTTAAACCAAAAGGTTGACCTGTCAATTTCTGATACAAGCGCCAGAGCTAACGAATCCATGGGAGGTGGTTAGTCCATGTCATAAATCCCACGGGGAGAGCTGACCATCTGCCAACAAGATAAACTGTAATCATCCAATTGTTTGAGAAACCTAAGTCTAGAACTTCTAGGACAGTAAACTACAAGGTGTACTTATTAGGTTCTGTCATGTAGGTTAGATGCCTTCCCGTGCAGTCAACATGAAGTATGAATTCAAGGGAATCCCACCAACAACAAAGATCACCTCAGTGTGGTAGAACATTGGAGACACCGACCTTGGTCACATAGAGATAGAAGAATTTAGGATCAGAGTCCTAGGTCCAAACCCAACTCCACTGCCCATGAAGATTAGAGACAACAGGATAGTAGAAGTTGCTTCCTTCCCAACATCTGTACAATGTCCAAAGTTGATTGTAGCTTGTGCTAGCAATTATGATCAAGCCATTAGAACTATACAAGCTCCAGGTGGGCAGATTTTCACAGATCTCAATGCCTTATCTTTGGCAAAGATTTTTGATATTCCCCCATTCCTAAAACTCTCCATAATGGACAGGGAAGAGGCTGAAAAAATGTATAAAAGGGATCCCGAGACTTGCAGAAAGAAGATAAATGAAGGGTGGATATAGCATAAGAGGTCATCCTTGTCAAAACTGCCTCATACATTGTACAGAAGTGATTTCAACGAGGAGGTTGGAGATTTAGTGACACTCTTAAGTAGGATTATAGGAAGGCCCACTGCTTCTACCTTTGAAGGATGGATGTTTGCATATATTGAAGAAATTCTACATGGAAGCAAGAAAATCCATTGGGCCCAGATTTTAAGTAACAATATTCATGAGGCCTTCATCAATTTTTTAGACAGATGAAACCTTTAGATGGACCTCATATGTTATGTATGCCTTGGCCAAAACCCTAGTATATCCTAGTCTATCTAAGTTGGGAGAAGTTGGCAATGGAGATGGTCAACTCAAAGTTTATGAATGTTATACTTAATTAGAAGTCTCTCAATCATTGGTGCACCATAAGTGGGTTAATGATGTATTCACCATGCATATTACTCAGATCTTACAAAGTGATATGGCAAGAAGGATGTCCCCTGAGGCTACAGCTGTTGTGCAAACATATGGGAGGTGGTATGTCAAATTTCAAAAGTTCACTTACTTGAGGATACAAGGTTTCACTGGGATACCCTATAAACTCCCAAGGTATCAAACTGATAAAATGGTGCTCCTAGAACTCACAAGGCAACTGCTCACGTGTGCAGAAATTTTGAAGCACTTGCATAGAGCATCAATCAATTTCCCTATACTTCTAGGAAGGGGCAATTATTTTTTCACTACTCTAGGGGTAGCAGAGAATTCAGATATAGAATTACAGTTACTAAATCTACACTATTATCATAGAAGAAGACACTTTGATCCCTTTGGTGTGATGGAGATATATGTAAGAAAAAGATTATTTCACAAGGATCATTTGGAGGATTTATGAGCCAATTGTCAAAGTGACTATGATGTGTTGAGAAGAAAGTATTCTAGGTTGTCTTTGGACTTTATTAGAAGGTTTAACATTGTACGAATCCTATATCAATTGGTAGATGATAATGATTTGATCCAAAGAGGCCCTTGGGAGGCTTTTTTCAATCAGCCTATTCCATTTCCAAATTGGATAGATTCAGAGGAGAGCTCTCTAGATTTAACAATGAGAGAGCCAATCAGATTCAGTAAGGCATGGGTATAGGCCCAAGTTACAACCTTGAACCAAAATGGAGTAGCTCTAACCTATGCAAAACAAGAACAAGAAAAGGTTAGCAGCAATGGGGAAGATCAACCTATAGAAATAGAAGATGTTACAGGACAGGGAGCAGCCAAAGAAGCTGATGTAGACAGTGAGGAGAATATTCCCTTGGAAGAGAAAGGAAAGGCCAAGAAAGATGCCCCCAAACCACAAAAGAGAGAACCTCCTCCTACAAGAACAAGGGCAACAAAAAGAAAGGATATGCCAAGCAGAAAAGGAGAAACCTCAAAGGCAAAGAAGCCAAAAGTGTCAACCACTACTACATCTATTGTTGCCTCTACTATGGATACACCTGCCCCCAGTTCACCAATTGATTCAATGCTGGCTCCTTCCATTTCTACATCCACCACTACAATTGTCACCATCTCATTTTCACCTACTCCTTCCACAGCAACCTTGGCATCCATTTTTGTTGTTCCCATTTCATCCATTTCTCTATCCACCTTCCCTACTATTACATCCTTAAGTCTTCATGCTCTTGCTTCCTCTTCTTTCACTCTTTCTTTCTCATCTTCATCCCTACCTCCCATTTCTACCATCCTGTCACCACAACCTTTCACCTTACCAGCTCTTAGTCTTTCCACTCCACTTTCCATCTCTTTTGTGCTATCATCCCCTCCTCCCTCTCCCTTTACTGGCTTTGCTTCATTTGTTAATCTTTCTAAGTTGTATCTACCTCCTGCTACAACTGATTCTTTAATGGTCATTAATGATTCTTTGACTAAACCATTTGATGCCCCTACAAAAGTGCTAATGCCTACACCTCTTCTAGTTCCCTCACTACCAGGCATCGAGAAAATATGTGCAGAGTTGGACTCCCATGAAGGTATGAATAAAGATGACACTGCACAAGCCCTCCTTACAAATTCTGGTACTATAGATATTGTGAACATAGAGGACAGACCTAACAAAGAGATCAGTGATTCAGTTTTGGAAATCACACAACAAGCTGTGATAAAGAATCTACAACAATTAGAGCAGCCTAAATCACCAATTAAAAATTTGAATATGAGAATCAAAAGGAGAAAGAACTTGAATAAGATGAGTCAGAGGATAGAGGGACATATCAGGTTAAAAGGGGAGAAAATATTAATATTGATGATTCTTTCAATAAAGGAGATAGTCATATTGGCTCTCCACAACATTCTTCCACTACACCAGATTGGTTATAGTAAAGGTTGAGTAATAAACCTCCTGAGTAGAGGTAGTGTCGTTAGACTTGGGGACTTTCTTGGCTAGACTAGAGAAACAGGAGAAACAAAAGAAAGCAAAAGTCCAGTCTAAGATTTACAAGGATGTATCAAGTTCCCCTATTGCAGAGGTGGTCATCCCTCCAAATCAAGCAAATAAGGAGGATGTGAGACCAGAAGATTACACAGTCATGACAATAAATTTGGGACCTGCATCAAAAGAGTAGGAAATTGATGAGTTCAAAGGGTCTGTGTCCACCATTCTAGACAAGTTAAATAAGGACGAGCTGACAAAGCAGTAGCTAAAGAAACAAAACAAAGAATTCTAGGCTTGTATTAAGTTTTTTATGAAGCCTATGAATGCTGATGGAGAACCAAAGGCAGCACCATCTCTTCTTTCCAAAGAGGAGTTGACAAATTTTGATAAAATTAAGACACTGCAGCAACCACAGATGAATGGTTTCATAAAGTCTATGCAAAACGTTGTGAGGTGATTCTTTTTGCAACCGAATTACCTAAGGATTTTTGCATATTGAAGTCTGAATGGGAAGAGGTCAATAATGATTGTACTAAATATGAAGACTATTATTCCCACATACATCTAGGAGTGCTATCCATGGCTAATCTCCCTGATGAAGTTTTGTTAGCAGAAGACATTCTAACCCAAGACATACTGGATAAGCCTAAGCAATGGTTAGAATTGATTGGATTGAGAAAGGAAGGTTTTGATAAAGCCAAAAATTCTTTTGACATAGCAAGACCCCAAATCATGGAGGTGATTTATAAAATAAATGATGTATTAAGAGCCTGTACAAATTCTAATCTCAATAATATGGCCCCAGTCAATATGCAAGAATGTAAAGATAAACTGCACCAGGTTATTCATGGGGAGTCCCCATTTAATATGATTGGGAAATTGGAAAAGGTTAGTGATCTCAGAGCTACATTTGTAGAATTCAGAAGAAATAGGAGATCAATGGATGTTGTTTACTACAAATTTTCACAGGAGGTTGATCAGCTGAAATTCAAAATAGATTATATTAAGGATCTCGATCCAGCAGACATAAATCCAGAACTGTCAGCCCTTACAGGAGGTTGATCAGCTGAAATTCAAAATAGATTATATTAAGGATCCCGATCCAGCAGACATAAATCCAGCACTGTCAGCCCTTACAGCATACAACAATAGAGAGGCAGAGAAAAATAAAGTCAACCTGTATGACGAGGATCAGTAGAATATTCCAGCTCAAATATTGAAATCTCGTCACTCCACTTCAGCTATAGTTTTCGAGGGTCATATGGCTTTATTTTGACTTTGTTTTGTCTTGTAAATTGGCTCTTCATCATAAACATCCAAATGAGTATTCATTTTGTCTATATTCAATGTATTTTAAGGTTGTATTTTATCTTTTTCCTAAAAGACAAATGAAAACATGAAAATGTAACAAACTACTGTATCTCATTTAATGCAATGTAAATCTAGGCCATTAGTGTTGAGAAAATCTCCACCATCCATCAGAAACTCGGTATGGTGCCTCCTCTATAAAAAGGGCCATCCTCTTCCTCATTGTAACAAACTCTTGATAGTGAATTGCTAAGACTATGCCAAAATTATGATTTATACAAAGCAAGATTTGCAAGTTACTGGAAATTTGCATATTGTGTTGTCTATTTTGGTTTTCATGGTTCACTTCAAATCTGAGATTAATTGAATGTGCTATTGCAATGTTGAATGAATGTTGAAGATATCTGATGAATGCTTTGGTCCATACTATTAGTGCTTGTTGATTGTAAGTTGTTATGTATAGTTAGCCTGAGCCTTCATATTGAATTTAGTTCGATTGCATTTCACTAGTTAAATTATGTCATTAGCTGGGTGTTTAACAAATGAATGTAATTTGAAAATCATAAGTTTCCATTGAAGATTGCATTGTCTCTTATAGCATTTTGGTTTCATAACCTGGTAAAATATGAGGTGGTTTACTGAAAAGCATTTGTCTATCTACAGCATTTCATCCAATTGTGATTGTCACTTAGGATTTGAACATCTTCCCTCAACCCTTAATCCTTTTGCATTTTCTTTATAAACAATTGTTAGAATAGGTTATAAGCAGTAATCACTTTTGAAAATCTACTGGAAATATCATAGGGTTTTGCACACTTTGTTGTCATAGTTTCATCAAACCCTGTTATTGCATGTAAGTCCCCTTTTTGGTACAGCTGATACATTCCACTGAAGTTATTCCTGCAAGCTAAGACCTAGCTGTAAAAACCTTGGGACAGTCCTATCTAGGATAGGATACCTTTTTCAGGAGAGGTGAGATACCATGTATTTCATCTGCGTTGTTGTATGCTAAAACCACCATCAACAGAGACGTTATGCACCAAGGTATAAGGAGCCAGGATGACAATGTGTCCTATGTGTAGCAAATAAAAAGATGTCATAGCACAACATAAGGCATTAGACAACCTTGGTGGGTACTGTGATGAGGCAACCGAGTTGAAGGTCACAAGAAACCCTATGTCGTATAGCACCATGATATGGAAGACTATGATACCGTTGTGGCAAGTAGGCTATAGAAACCAATGTAGATACAAGATAAAATGATAATGCACACATATAACCAAGAAAACATGCACAAAATGATACAAAGACAAACATGATGTTGCCCCTAGTCAAGTTGAAAAGTTGAAGATTGATGGATTGATTATGAAGGATAGTGTTGTGAACAATAAGAACAACATGAGGATTGGGAATGATATATCCCAATGATGATGATGGAAGTGGATCAAGGCTTGTAGTGAGGCTGGGAACAAGACCAAAGGATGCAATGAGATGATTTTGTGTAGATTTCTTAGCTTGATATGCATGGATTAGGATTTCACTTGTGATGTTTATATTTTGGGGAGATTTGGATACTTGGGAGGGATTACATTAGTTTGCATGTGGTAGCCTGTAGCTTTATACTAATGCCAAGGGGAAACCTAGTCTATGGACTAGGGATAGTAAGATGATGGGATAGGTTGATTGGGGGAATGTAGTGCTCAGACTGTACCCATGGATGTCAAAACCATGTCTAAGTCAGGTAGCAAAGAGGGATAAGATGGAGATTGGGATGGAGGTGTATGATGGATAGAGGATATAGGATAGATGGATGGAGGGGTTTGGATCAGGGATAACTTTAAGAACCCCCCCCTCGGAGAAGGTGTATAAACCTAGCGAATCGTGTATACTTCCCAAGAAAATATTAATTTTATTAGCGAATTTTTTTGTTTTTCCAGGAAAAAAAATCTCAATTGGTGAATCTTTTGTAATCGCTAGAGGTCTGTGGAAAATTCTGGCGAATTGTAATTTTTTTAAAACCAATAAAATATTTTCATTGGCAATTAAAACCTATTTTCAAACAAATAAAATATTTTCATTAGCGAATTAAAACCTATTTTCAAACTAGTAAAATATTTATGTGGGTGAATTAAACCTATTTTGTAAATAAAAAAATATTTTTGTTGGCGATTAAAATCTATTTTCAAACCCAAAAAATATTTTCATTAGCGAATTAAACCAATTTTCAAACAAATGAAAAAAATCATTGGCGAATTAAATATAGTTTCAAACCAATAAAAAATTAATTGGTGAAATACACTGTTATGCCAATAAAAAATCATACCGTGTGTGGCAAAAATATCAAAGGACAAATTTTCTACACATCCAAATTCCTTCATAAAGTGTCCGAACTAGGGACAAGTGTCAACATATTTATTATGTCTGAAGCATGATGTCAGCGCAAATTAATATAACCGATGATCGTTCGATGAATTTTTTATGGACAGTTGTAGTTGCATTCCGGAAGAAAATGTCTAAAATACTAGACCTGCGACTTCAAACCTCCGGAATAACACTTGAATCTTTAGATTTCCAAATATCAATGGTTGACATTTCATATGAGAAACCTAGCTTTTAACTTACTAGTTTTTTACATTTGTAGAAACTTGAAATTTCTTCTTTTGCTAGCCTGAAAACTTGTTGCGCATCTGGACTTTGTTCATGCTTGAAGAAATGATGCAAAAAACCCTAATCTTCTTCCTTTTGAAGCTTTGTAGCATAGGTTCTGAGGCATTAATGGAGGTAGCCTTAGTCTTAATCTCACATTCGTGTCATAGGGTGCCTTCAACGTTCCTCATAAAAAATTTAAACATGCGTTGTTGATTTGAATTTGTCCTTGTGAAATTGATGGCCACCATTCACCTGCCAGATTTGAAAATCTGGGTCATCATTGTTGAAAAGTCTTCGACCAATAAGAACAAGACATGTCAGATGTACCTCCTTTGCTGACTGCATCACCTTTTGTCTAATCTAGACATGTGGCATCATTTCATGGCATCGCAGCCAAAAATGGCCCACCACTTACCTACCCTACGTAGGTGCACTAAAGCCTCCATGCGTCTCCTTTTCATTTGCTTTTCATTTCTTTATTAAGATGAGGCCACGTGTCGCTATCTCACAACCATGTGGCAAAGATTCCTTTCTGGCAAGATTCCCTTGCAAACTTGTGCAACCGTTAGATTTAAGCTCCCTGCAGATCACTTCTTAGGTTGACACCTGGCAGCATACGGTTCATTGATTTGGCTCTTCGATTAAGGGGTTGTAAGCCTTGACAAGTGTCACCTTGTCGCAGCCGCGCAGAGAGATGATGATGTCATCTATGATGCGCTGTGACGCTGCAAAATACTATACATAACACTTTATACCCTTACGAAGACTTAGGACATAGCTTTAATATTTCATGGGCTATAAAGGGTAAACTTAGGACATGGGGCTAGTCATCTAATGAACATAAAGGCCTCAAGTTATAACTTAAGTAACCAGGGACTTACTACAGGCAGCCAACAGGGATTTAAAAGATAAAGCGCATGAGACCTAGGGACTTAGGGTTAAAAGATTTTAAAGGTAAAGACTTGCAATTTTATGGACCTAAAAGGTCCTAAACCCATACAGGTACCACAAGATTGCATACATGGAACATAGTTTGGAAACTCCATATACTTAAGTCAAATCAAGTATAAATATTTGCATGCAAATTAAATTCACTTGAACGGATATCATATCACTTAAATATTGGAACTCTTCGAAAGATATCCCAAAGCTTTGAAGCTGAGTGCCATTAATGAAGCCTAGCTCTATTTAATGGAGCCCAACAATGCTTTCTCATACCAAAGATTGAAGCTAGCTTAACAAAGACTATGGATACACCAATTTGCCTTATAGCGTTGTGAAGGCAAATTGCTTCTTGGGTTTCATCACAAACTCAAGGCTTAAAGCGATAACGAAGCCTCACAGAATTGCCCGTTTGCACTTCCTGGAGTTGGAAGCCGTGAAAATGGTGCTTGGGAGGGATTTCTTAATAGATAGGAATAGATACAGAGTGAATTCTGACATAGCTTCTTGGTTATTAGCGTCATTTCTAGACCTTGGAGGTGTGAAGGTGGATATTCTCGTTCTGTTGCGAGAAATTTTCAAGTCAGATTTTCTAGGTAATGATTTGGAGGTGGTAATTGGGGCAAAGATGGGTGTGGGGATTCTGCGGTCTTCTAACCTATCATTGGTGGTTTTTGGGGCAGAGATGGGTGTGGGGGTTCAACGGATTCCCTTTCTTCTCAACATGACAGATGGGGCTCTCGCCCGCCACCATCACTGGGCCACCATCGGTCCAAATTTTCTAAGGTGCACTCAAGCTCTCGACATGGAGTCGAATCTGGAATGGGTGCTGTACTTCGTAGAGCTGGTGGAAATAGGCGATTTCTATGGTTTCCCTTAGCCAATGTTTTTATTTTTGCAATGTAATTTTGATGTAATATTATTGTATGTAATACATGGGAATTTTTTGTAAGAATATGCCAGGGGCGTAGCTATCCCCCAACTATAAGAATTTTTTGAATTAATATCAATTGAATAGTTGTATAGCTGTATTTAGGCATTTTTGTTGTAAAATACAATCAAAAGTTTTAAAAAGAATGTATCATATGAAAGGAGAGATTTTGGACAAACTATCAAAATTTATATAGGATTATGCTTATATATAATTAGTTTCTATATAATCTACTTATACTAATGTATGCCATAGTATTTTAAAGGCATCATTGAATAGATTACTGTCATAAGAAAATTGCTTGACAGGCAAGGTCGACTGTCAAATTTAAGCCATGCAGGCCGCTTTGCAGATTTAAAGCATAAAAAATATTTGCATGCAGATTTAAAACATAAATCAATACAAATGAAAAAAGGAAGTTGCCAACAAATTGACAAATTACATTATAAATTGTTTCTATCATAATTACTCGATGGTTCGATGAACATTTGATGGATGGTTGTAGTTGCATTCCAGAATGAAATGCACATAGCGCAAGGTTTGCAAACTTAAATCTCTAGAATCACCCTATAACCATTAGATTTACAAAGATCAACGGTTTAGAAATTGTTGTGAGATGTCAATACAGGACATTTGTGATCCATGTACTAATTGTGTAGTCCAGAAGCAGCACGTTGACTTGATGTTTCATTAATTCACTTTATAAAAAAAGCAAACTTTCTACTGCTAAGTGATTTTATTTTTAAGTGAGAGGGTCAGCACATAGGGAGATTTCAGATTGCTCATTGCAATGCCACTTCCAACAAATATGGTAAGACAAAACACAGAATTCCTAGGCTACGTTTCATCATTTCTTAAAATCTTATTTTGTCAAACTTTTTTTCTTAAAATCTTATTTTGTCAAACTTTTTTCTTAAAATCTTATTTTGTCAAACTTTGGGTTTAGGGTTGAGAGACTTAAGAAAAATTAAGGACTTAAGAGGGAATTCACAATTTCACACTGTATAAGCATGTCTACCACCACTAGCAGACCAGACAAAGTTTTTGGGAAAGGCAGAGTAATTTCGGATAGAAAAATAGATTATTCTAGATTGCTTAAAACATCAGGTTTGACTGATGAATACCATGATATTTATGATCCTAACATCTATGGTAAACTTACCTCAGAACTTAGATTTTCATGTGAGAATAAGGCTGCCAACCAAAAGCAAGTTAATAGTATCAATGCACCGTGGGTAATTGGATTAGGGCGCATGATGTTACATGAGGTTTTCCCTTGCCCAAAATTTATCATGGTCTATGCCCACATTTATGATGATAACAAAAGAGAAATTGTAAATAAGGATACCAAAGAAGAAATTTTATCCATTAATGCAGAAGAATTTGGAAAAGTGTTGGGGTTTACAATTGAAGAATTTGGAGACGTCCACATTGACCTAGAAAAGCTTGCTAGTGATTATGAAGCGGTGGATGAAAGGGACAAAAATGTTTTCCTAAATAAAATAGTTCAAGAAAAAACAAGTTGAAAAGTAACCATAAGCCTCCTTATCCTTTGCAAATTTTTAAATCATGGGCTCAGGATACTATTTCCATACTAGCATTTTGCCTCGGACTGGATAGCAATTGGGAAGTGGATGCAAGCCTCCTTGAAATGGTATATAATATCCATTATGGTATTGGTGTACATGTCAAATATAAATTTATTGAGCACATTGTACAATCCATGCATAAACAATTTTTAATGATTAAAGGAGGTTCCACTAAGACATTTAGGTTCACAACCTACTTGTGCTATGTTTTTCTATTCAAATTCAGTGGAATGTTTCAGACCAACAAGCTTCAAATTCAGCCCTATAGTAATGATGAGGAAAAGAAAATGGCTCCAGTATATGATTGGACTACTAAGATAAGGATGCATGATTCTAGAAGGAACTACAATCATTTTGTAGACTACTTTTTAGCTCCATTGCATCAAGAAATTACAAATAGTCCAATGCCTAGATTGCCTATATCATGTAGAGATTTCATTCAACTAGGAAAAGAAATACAATTGGCTGATTGGTACTTATTGTAAGAATATATTATGCTAAGATTTTATGGATCAAGAGTAGATCCATACAAAGTTCCAATACATGTGATAGAAAGGGTTTTTGCATTGGAATATGTAAGGCAAATGCAAAGTACTAATGAACTACACTTTGTCGGTCAGCAAAAGAAGACCTAATTTCCTTCTTTACCTATTTCATGTGGAGGGTTCACATTGGAGAGAAAGGCATTTAAGGTGGCATATGATCTTTTGAAAAATTTTAATTTTGATGTTGTATGTCACTGGCAGTATGATCCATGTGACACCATTAAAATAATGATTGTGGCCAATAGGAATGTTGTAAGTAGAATTCTGTAATGTCAGAAATTGTCCTCCTGTATAGAATGGTACAATTTCCCTCGGTTTAGCTCCTCACTCTTGGTGACCTCTCAACCTTTTCTTTTTTGGCCTTACCAAAACCCTGATTGACTAAGTTTAGAAGCAGTTTGTTCACTTTTTGAGGTAACTTGTTGATAGAACCCAGGACCACCAAAAATGCATATCTGAGTGAAAATTGGGGGCTAGGACTTGGGTGCCCGCGCCCTAGTCCACCCCTGTTTCCCAGGATTTTGAATTTTGGCGGGGTGTCAGCTCTTGCCGAGTGCCTCAGGATTCCATTTTCAAATTCTCAGTTTTTGCACGATATCGAGACGTTATTTTGAAATTTGAATTTCTCTAAAGATATATAAAAAAAGACATTTGCAAATCATTTATCACACAATTCTTATGCAAGCTTGATGCCAAAACTCTGCTACAATTGCTATTGAAGATCAGCAACTTGTTGAAGCTCTTGGAAGTATTTTGTATTTGCTATCTTGGAGACAATGGATGGAGATTAGGAATCAAGATCTTCCTAGGGTTTGTACACCCTTTGCATGATCGAGAGAAGGGTTGAAGCCTCCAACAGCAAGCTTGGAGATCCTCCGCGAACATTGTTGATTCGCCTTCTTGTTCATGCAAGTATTCCTTTATCTCATCTCCTTGAGGTGAAGCTATATGTGTTTATTGATGCAAAGCAAGTTGTTGATCTTCCCTTGATTGAGACATCTAGGGTTTGATATTTATGCATACACACATTGTTAGGTTTGCACACACTTCTGCAAATTTTTTTCACTAGCTATTGTTGAGGTAGAGATACCAAAGATGGGGCTTGACTGAGGCAAGCTCATATATAGCCACAACATTTCCCTTCTTTTATAGGTGTAGATCATGTTTTCCAGATTCCAATGGAAAAAAGCTACAGAAAGGAAGATATTGCAAATACAATTGCGACAAACTTTCATATTTTTAGATCCCAAGAATTGCGAGACATTGGAGCGGGTGCACTAGTCCAACCAAGGGTTATTTCTGGGATCTAGAAGCCTTTTAGTAGTCTCAGACACCCTGTGCAGAAGATTTTCCAGTTCAGAAACTTGTGGGACACTGGAGCGGGTGCCCTAGTCCAAGTGGCCCTCAAAATCCAGGTGCACAGTCTCTGAAACCCTATCTCTGCACTTATGTGATCAGTTTTGCCAGTTGTTTCATTAGTTTATGTATATTTCTTATTTAAGGCATAATTAGGGTTTTACTTGGTTGAAAGGAAAACACTTGATAAAATCTTGATTAGGGCCTTAGGTTTCACAACCACGCGAGCATAAGGGACAAACAAAGTGATTAGAAGCTTGTTCATAAGCTCAGTCCTTGTCCTCCCAATGCTTAGTGGGGAAATTGTGGTATTTGACCTAGCTTAAACACACTATCCAATTTTCCCACTAAACAAATTCAACATCAAAGTAAACACTTGCTTGAAAACTTGAGAAACAAGGATTCTTGGGATGAGGTCAAAATAGCAATGGAGAAAACTGTTGCTGAGAAAGGTATTTCTTTTGAACATTTGTCAGCTAAAATTATGGCATTGCACCAAAATACAAGAGCACTAGCAAAGAATGAAATCATGAGGTACAACAATTTTTATGGAAAAAGTGATAAACCATGTATTAGAGTAAAAATGCTAGATCCTCTAGATGAGTTTATTACAAACAAAAATTGGTCACGATCAAAAATTACTACATTTTGGTCTATGAGGAAGGAGCTAGGTGAACCAAGAACTATTGCAAAGAATGGAGAAATCAATGAAGATGAAGAGTTTAGTAAATTGTGGAATATCGAGCATCCCAATGAACATGAAGATCAAGAAACTGATAGTGATGATGAACCTGATGATGATAGGGATGAACAAAGCAATTTCAGACCTGGTTTTAGTGGTTTAAGTCAGGCCACAAAAAAAGCATATACTTCAAGAGCAGCCATAGTTGAAAATATGGGTTATCAAGGTGGTCGTTTGGGGTCCCAAGGACAAGGCATTTGGAACCCAATAGATGTAGTCACTAGAAAACCAGTTGATAAATAAGGCCTTGGAGATGATAAAATAGACCAAGGGCATACAAGTACAGCTGAAAGAATTCATTTTGTTACAGCTTCAAATCCTAATCATCATTGTCAGATGCAATCACAACTTGGACATGCCCATGGTGGAGAGCCTAGTGTGACTGGCACTGCCACTGGTGGAGAACTTAGTCAACATGTGCTACAACAACAGGCACAACAACAAATTACACACAAGAGGACACCAATACAAGATACTAAACAAACACTCAGTGATCAAGGGATACAGAAGAGACAAAGGATTAGGACAAGTCCAAGTCCAACTACTAGTTCCACTACAAAGGAATTATTTCCAAGCACTCCCCCAGTTAGTGTGGCTACAACAGAAATTGCAAGTACTCCTATTCCTTCACCATTCAAGAATTCCCTTATTCCTGCGTCTCTAGGTTTTGATTACATTCAAGAGTTTAAAAAGAAATCAAAATTGTATAAAAAAAAAAGAAGCAACTGATGGAGAGTGTGTTTGCTGTAATTTAAGAGCCTGCAACAATCGTGATATTACCCACATTTGACACAAATTTAGAAATCATGAAGTACACATTTGTTGTTCCCACAATTTAAAATAAACTAGAAAATTAGATGGATCGATCTGAATTTTAGGTGAATAGTTTGAAATTTGATTTTTCTAGATTAAAAATTGACAAAATTAATATATCAAAGAAGAACAATGAATTGGTGTACACATCATTGCTAAAGCATGATAGAGAGAGAAAAAAAGTTGTAGAATCAAATAGAAAAATTACAGGTAGACTTAGCAAATGAGAAAGCAAAGAGGAAAGCAGTAGATAATAAGAGTAATGAATTAGAAAAAAGAATAAAAAAATCTGCCTCTACATCAACAAGCAAAGAGGATAAACAAACAGAGGTGGAATTGAATGGACTAAAGCAAAGGTTAGATGAGAGCAAAAAGAAATATGACGAGGAAAATCCCACTTCAAAAAAATTAAGACAAAGCATTGGGAAAGCAAATGAATAGTGGGAACAAAAATTGGAGAAAGAGAGGAAAAAAATGAAACATTGGTTGTAGAGCTTATGGAAGCAAAAAATGAAATAAAATCTTGTCAAAATAAGTTAACTAAATTTTGTAGACAAACAATGAGGCACATGAAAAGAAAAGATTTGGGAGGAAATAATGCAAAGGATTGATCATTTGTGTGAATTGTTTCAATTGATTGATGCCATCAGACTACATCATAATAAGCTGAGCAAATATTTAATGGACAACAAAAATGTGCAACTGCAAGCAAAAGAGAAATCTGTAAATCAAGTTCTAGAAATAGTCTACAAAGCTAGTGACAATGAATTGATTTCAAAAGGCATTACTAATCGGATTGAAGCCTCAATGAAGGTGAGATCTATCATTCAAAAGTGTTCAAGAATGCGTTAAACAGTAGAATTTGTGATTGAGGTTGCAACAAAGATTAAGGAGGAGGATGAAAAGGTAAGGAACTTGACAAAGCTTGGTTTGCCACAGGCTTTTGACACAAATGAGCGATTCATTGGAAAGGATAATTTCAGAAAGAAGATTGAGGATGCAAGGAAGATTAACTTGGACCAGTTTCCTCAAAACCCAGATGAGGCAAACTTTTTGGATTGCATCAAACCACTGATAATCTTGAATGTATCTTTGGCTGAAACGTTCAACTCAGGATCCAAATTGAAATTCAATCATACATTGTTAACAAAAATTCAAGTCAGACAACATCAGCTAGAAGAAATGACAATTCCACCACCTAAACAGTGGAATTTGCTAAAAAAAATTGTTATAATGATTTGATATTGATAATATGAGTTTCCAAGTTCCAACTCAGCTCTGTACAAAGTTGTCTTTGAGCAAGATTTTACATTGCCTCTATGTATTCCTTCATTTGAAAATCAATAGAAAACTTAAATTCAGTAATGTGTTAATGTTCAATTATCTATATTATTTATTTTATCAATTGAATATAAACTATGGTTTCAACTACTAGAAGACAAACTCTAAACCAGCGGATCAAATGGTCTGTTGTAGGAGTATATTTCATTTTCTGACTCAGTTGCGAATAAAGGACTGATCAAAATAATTCATAAACTGTGAAATATGATGCAGAATCACATATCAAATCAAAAACCAAAATTCTACTTTACTGCAAATTTTATGTTTTATGCACAAATCAACTTTAGCAAGGAAATATTAAGCATTGAGTTGAATGATGAATCACTGAGTACATGTAAAACTTATCAGTATGACACAATTAAAATATGAAATAATAAATAATATGTTAATGTATTCAATTTATTTCACAATTTCAAGGAATACAATATAAAATATCATCAACAACAGTTTTGGAATATGATTCATGAAATGCAGTATAAATACCTAAAAACTGCTAATTCACTTCTATTTCCCAAATCGAGTCAGGGTCCTCAACTGACATTCAGATAAAGAAAAAGAGTCATCTTGATTATGAGTCTGGTCTTCATTTTCTTCGTCTTGATTCTGAGTCTCAAAGTCAAATTCATCGGTCATTGTGTCACTGTCATTTGTCCCACCACCACCAGAACTTGAAGTGTTGCACAACCCTCTTCTTTTGCATATGGGCTTCCAGATTGTAAGTGCCCTTTCATAAGGAAATTTTTTGACATTATACGCACTTCCTAACACCCTCAAGCAATTTTCCAAATTATTGTCTAGTTTGTTTCTTATCTTTGATTTCAAAAACTTCAATGCACTGAAAACTCTCTCATCTTCCACTGAACCCAATATCATTGTTTGGCATAAATCAGCAAGTTTGAAATATTCTAATATTGAATCATGCAATATTTCACTCTGACCCAAGTTTTTCCAAGCCTTTGTTATTGATCCCGCTTCGAAGGGATTCTCCATGGCATTAAACTGGTCTATCATACTTCTTGCAAACTGAGTACATTGTCCTCTAAGCTTATTTCCATCTATAATTCCTTCTATTGGTTGTCCATTGCATTCTGCACTTTTTCAAAAGTATATGGTCAAGGTAGTTACTTTTTGATGAAAAAAGCTTGGGCTATCTCGGTGGCCTTGAACCCAAAATTGAGGATACATAATAGACATGGCCTCAAGTATTTCTTCTCGAGGGAATCGATTATAAATCTCTATTGAAAGATTGCTTACAATTTCCTTCAAATTATTACTAACAGATTCAACAATGCCATCAAAATCTTCCTTTCTAACAGGTACTTCTCTGATAGAGCGTCTGACCGTCTTACAATGGTGCATTGGTATCTCAAATCCATGTACAAAGGCACATAACTCCTCGCTTGCATTAGATTGTAAATAATTTTTAGGATAATTCAAATCTGTAATTATCTGCCACCTATAAAAATTTGGGCTTTGAGAAGTTAGATCTAGATATAGATTATCGAGGGCCATGCATGTCATTCTACGTAGTTTGGTATACTCATATATATACATAGTTATGTCTTGGGATTTCTTCACAAGATTGTTCATTTCATCTAGCATGGGGAGAAGACTAGCTAAAGTTAAGTGTCTCTATATCGCTTAACCTATGTAATAGGTCAAGAGCTTGTCTACCGTGTTACGATGCTCGTACATTATTCCAATCAAGGATGGATATTCTGAAAGAACTCATTGTGTTGGTCCATGCAAGGAGATCCATCTGGTATCAACATCCTTAAGAAGCTTGTTTCCTATTGTTATTCCCTTAGCAAAATTTTGAAATTCTGCAAAACGTTTGGGACTTTGGCAGAAGTACGCGTGGAGCTCGTGGACTAGATTTTCAACTTTTGATATTGTAGGAAACTTGTTACAATTTTAAATGCTAAATTCATTATGTGTGCCATGCAGTGAATGGTAACCATATATGATGCACAAGTAGTTTGTAATTTTGTGCAAAGACCGGTCCTATGACCTTGCATTACTATAGCTCCATCAACTCCTACACACACCAACTTTTTGGCAATTGTCAAGTCATCCATACCTGCAATTTCATTCAAAGACTTCTTAACTAGTTCAAATAGCTTTTACAATGTTGAACTGTCCTTCATTTTATGAGCATAGAGTAGATGAGCTCAGCGAACATTTTCTTTTATAGTATACACATGCATACAGACCCAAGAAGTATTATCTACCACAGTAACTTCATCTAAAGATAATGTAATGAAGTTTGACTCTTTTACATTCTCCTTTAAATCTTGTTTTTCCACCGCAGCAGGACAATTTGCCCACTCCCATCTAGTGTTTATTGACCAATTACTATACTCCGAGTAGTCTGTCATAGGATGCCTTCTGGACAAAATATGAAAAACAACACTCATCTGAATAGTTTTTGCTAGTTGTGCTCCTTCCATTGCTTTTCCAAATTCATCCTTGATTGTACCTCCACTTGTAGCAAGCTTTGTCATTCTTTTCTTATCCTCATCATATTCTACAGCATACTTCACATGAGACATTCTTCCTTTGATTTCCATCTTACTACTGATGTTTCCTTTCTGTCTATGATTTGTTTTTCATAAACTTTACCTATATGCTTTTCTATAGTGTCAAGCTTTAGCTGCAATTTCTTCTCTCTTTTACATTTCTAACTACAAATCATACACTTGCATTTTGTTGGTTGTTCATCTTTGTTTGCTTTCTCCACTAGTTCAATGAATGGGCACTTTGACACCCAATCAAGCTAAAAATTCATTGACATTTCCCACTAGCACCCCAGTTTTGAATCTTTTGATTTGCCTTTTCTTTTCTTCTTGCCAACATCATCTATAGCGCCAGCATTTTCTTTTTCATCCAAGTTAATTATCTCAATCTGGCTAATTGAGGTATCCCTTGGAACATCTTCTGCCGTATTTCCAACCTCGTTCTAGCTAACCAGGGTTTCCCTTGGAACATCTTCTGTGATATTGCCATCCTCATTCTAGCTAACTAGGGTATCCCTTGAACATCTTCTACAGTATTTCCATCCTCATTCTGGCTAACCAGGGTATCCCTTGGAATATCTTCTGCAGTATTTCCATCCTCATTCTGGCTAACCAGGGTATCCCTTGGAACATCTTCTGCAGTATTGCCATCCTCATTTGACTCAATGGCAATCCCACCTTCTGGTGGTGGTGAAGTATTGTGAATGTATTCTTCATTAATATTTGGTGCAAGAGTTGATGATGTAGCTCCATCTTGATTTGATGGATCAGAAACATTGCCAGTTCCAAAGTAAGATTGTATACTAACTCCACGTTTTCAGCATTTTGATGGCCTCCCAGTTCCTTCACCACCCTAAGGATTCTTACCCTTGTCGTACTTGTGGCTTGACATCTTGATCTATCATTTCAAACAAAAGCTGGAAAAAAATGTCTTCTTGTTTAAGAAGGACATACTCATATAATATAGATCCCATTCTCTACTAAATATCTTCTTTAAGATTGAATCAAGAATGGAAAAGAGATAAAGAAATCTTATAACACTAATACTATGAAGAAATGATTACTCACCTTTAAGTTTAGGTTTTCACTGACTTGCTATTCGTTAATGCAGGAATGCCTATGTTGTAAGTTTGTAACTTTGCCTACAATCAACTTCAAGGTTCCAACTCCAACTTCTAAAATCTGAATCAAGAGCTCACAAGTTCATAACTAAACAAAATGTGTAAGAATAAATCAGAGTTTCGGTTGTATTTATATTAATCCATATTTGGCAAATTCTGAGGGAATTCTATATGGTATATTAAAAAATTTGGTGAATCCTGCATGATTATATAAGGAATACGTTTAAGTGTCAACGAATCAAACCTCGATGGACTACATACATTGTAATTTCCAAGGTGAATATGGCCCTATGATTAGCACGGAGGTGTCATGGAAATTGGTGAAATGGCCCCTCAT
Organism: Cunninghamia lanceolata; assembly: GCA_027924645.1. Lineage (NCBI taxonomy): Eukaryota > Viridiplantae > Streptophyta > Pinopsida > Cupressales > Cupressaceae > Cunninghamia > Cunninghamia lanceolata. The sequence continues at coordinate 5,696,004 of BSBN01001038.1, read as the reverse complement.
AATCAACTACTTGTAAATTTTAATTGGCGAAATGGGTCCTCATGCGCAATGACCATTTAATGGAGTTGGCAAAATGTGTCCTGATACACAATGTTGTTTTAATAGTATTGGCGAATATATAGGTGATTTAGTACTTGCTTCCGAGATTCCAGGCAAAAATATTAGTCAGCCCATTTGAAACGCGTAGTTTGTTATGGCAAAAATCTTACTTCATTGATTCTCATAAAATAAATCGATGGCGAATGGATGTGGATTCGACCGATAATACGTAAAATACGGGCGATTCGACCACCCTGTTGGAAGCGATTTATTTGCCAATTCCAACTTGACTAATCTACGATATTCACCAATTGGTGAATATTTGCCACTAAAAAAATCTCTAGTTTGGATGTGATCTCCTAAGACTATGTCACATAGGAATAAGATGTCCCACTCCAGATGTGTCACTTGTGACAAAGAATTGGGATACGTGGGTGGAATTTTTGTTGTGGGATTTTTGCAAAGGGTAGGTGTATGCCAAGAAGTGTACAAAGCATGTTGTAACATTTTTTCTCTTGTCCTTATCAAGATCAAAAGTAGGATGGGATGATGGGATGATGATAGGATAGATAAGGGGATATAATGGATGGTATGGCAGGGACACAATTGGATATGCAATGGATGCTAATGATAGACTAGGCGAGGTTTTCCCTCAAGTGTGGAGTGCTCTTTGGTAGTAGATTATGCATGATGCCCACAAGGGGTTTTCATCATGGTACTTGCCCAAGATGCCATAGAAATGGTTTTCACCATTAGATTATTTATTTCTCTTTACTTTTTTTCTTTTTTATTTCTTTTATTTTTAAGCTTTTTTATTTTTTATTTTTTATTTTTCTAGACTTTTAATGCGATGGGGATGGGGTGGATTTGGCCTCAAGTGCCTATTTTCAAAGGGATAATATCCCATACTAAATGGTTTTCTCGTATGGACCATGTCGATTGTTGTTGTGCTTATGGAATATTTGCTTCATGTGTGGAGGCATCCAAAGTGCTTCCAAGGTCAATGGGGTGATCCCATGGGGAAGTATAATCTTTGAATCCCATGAGTTTTTTTATAGCTTATTCATGTTTGAATAAGTTAATTGATGTATGTGTTTGTTGGTCTTGATTAGGGATATTGGGGGTTGAGAGATTACGGGATTTAGGGAGACAAGATGTATGGATGGAGGGATTAGTGGACTTATGGGTGGAAGGATTAAGGGTTTTATGAATGAAGGGATAAGTATATTTGTGGATGGAAGGATAAGGACAATGGGATGGGGGATGGATCTTGGAAAACTTTTTGGATTGATATGACAAAGGAGGGGGGATTGTAGCAAATGTTTTGGAGGGGCAACAAGTGGCACCTATTTTTAGATTATAAGAATCTCTTTTACAATTTACAAAGTTGTTATCAATGTGCTTGGATTGTTTTCCTTGAGATGTATAACTGGAGAGTCATGTAATCATGGATGGATTTTGACATGGATGAACTCCAAGATGCCTTGTTCATGAAGGTCTAAACCTTTGCATTGGTAATTCATGATTTGGAGCTTGTGATGGGTGATGGAATGCTTATTATTTTGGAAACAAGATGCAATTCCATTATTAGATGGGAGAGTGTGGGTGGTGGATATAAGTTGTTCCTCTCTTGTGAGATAACCACCACAGGTGAAGGTAATGAAACCAAGGGGATAGGGTGATGGTTGTGGGATGGGGTCAATAAGGGATGGTAATGGGTCACTAGGAGATGGTAGGGTGTTGATGGGCAATGGATTAGATGGGATGTTTGGATCTTGATTAGGATGGGGAGGGGATCTTTCGGCATGCTTTGGACTAGGCTCTTGACATAGCCAGATTTAAATGGTGTGATTTGTTTAAATGATGTGATTGACGAGGAGTGTTTAGCTTCAATTATTTGAATAGGCACCTCTAGTTGGGTAGATGGAGGGGGAATGGATGTGATATTTTTTTGGATAGGTGTGATAGGTGTTGGGTGGGTGATGATATTATCATTGGCACATTTAGATGGAATTGGATTAGTGGGGTGATATGATTCCTCAACTTTATTTTTGTGGTTTTGGTTGAGGTCCTTAGCTAGGAGTCCTTGGAGGAAACCTAAAAAGAAGGATGTGGATTTAGTGGGAGAATTGGATTGTGGTTTAGGTGATTGGGTTGGTGGATAATGAGATGGAAGATTTGGATAGGAAGGATGAGGGGATGATGGATTTGGATAAGATGGATAAAGGGATGATGGGTTTGAATAAGAAGCGGAGGTGATAAGGACCTCATACAAGGATGGATGTTGGTATGTAGATGGAATTTGATATATAGATGGCGGTAGAATAGATTTCCCTTGTCAAGGGTACCATAATTAGGATCTATGGATAGCTTGTGCTAGTAAATTCACGGTCAAAAGGTGATTTCATGTTCATAGATGGGTGATGGAAGTTTATGGAAAGCTTTCTTGTAATGATGGCATCAAAGTTATCGATTTCATATTCTTCTTGATCAACAAGACTATCATCGTCATCGGGTTTGAAAGGATTCATGATGTTTTATTTGGGGTTTCGATGAGTTTGGGATGATGTGATTTTGGATTTGATGACTTATTTTCTAAGGTTTGGAACTTAAGATTTTAGATTTGAGGGACTTGATTGATTGGTTTGATTGATTTGATTTTGGATTAATCAAGGTCAGGGATGCATGACACTTGATCTTGGATGGATTTGATTGATTTGGATTAATCAAGGCCAAGGACACATGGCACTCGATGATTGGATTGATCAAGGTCAAGGACATATGACACTTGATTTTGGTTGGACTTGGATTGATTAGGATTGATTTTTATTAGGCCTAGGACCCTTTAATGGTTGGATTGATTGAGTTTGATTGGGCCAAGGGCCCCTTTGATGTTTGATTTGATGTATGGGGATGATTGGGCTTGTTTTTACAGAAACAGCCCAGTATCCCTACAAGTGCTTGTTTAGGATGGAGGCACTTGTGTATGGAGGCACCTATTTAGATACTAAGGCACTTGTTTGCACAGAGGCACATGTTTATTCCTACACATGCTTGTTTATGGACAAAAGCACTTGTTTGTGAAAATAGGGCCTCAACTTGATATTAGGGATTTGATTTGATGGGATTTTTTATGAATTTGATTGGGGATTGATTAGGGCTTAGGTCTAGGACCCTTGGATGATGATTTTGGATGATAATAATGGAAATTTGATTAATCTCAATGATGGGATTTTGATTAGGGTTTGGATGATTTGATGTGAGATTTAGAGAGGGGTGAGATGGATAAGTCCTTAACGAGTTTTAATTTTCAAATTAAGGATTAGGTTTGGATATATTTGATTGATATGGATGGATGGATAATGGATAGGGGATGAAGGTTTAATTGGATTCGATTAGGGTTTGGGTGTAATGGAATTAGATGGATAAAGGGGATTGGATTGGGATGAAATGATTAGGATTTGGTTGGATGAAATTTAATTAGGATTAGGTGATAAATAGGATTTGGATTAGGATTATGAGGTGATTAAGGATGGAGATTGGATTGGATGGATGAAATTAGGATAATGTCCATTAAGGGATGATTTAGGATTGTGGATAAATGGATGAGGTGATTAGGAGGATATATGGGGTTTGATTAAGGGGTTTGGATTTGATTTGGATTATGGATGAGGGTGTGGTTAGAGATTGAAATTTAATTAGGTGGATAATGTATAGGATTAGGGATGAACAATGGATGAGTTAATTGGATTGGATTAGGATGAAGATGAAATTAGATTAAGGAAAGTGGATTAGGATGTGATTACGAGATGGATGACAAAGCTCAATAATGGGATTGATTAAGGATAATGATGATGATTAGGGAGATGGTTAAGTAGATTGGATGGATTAGGACTAGGACCTTGATTGGATTTGGATAACTTGATTAGGATTAGGGTCCTTGCTGATGGCTTGATTTAGGATGGATTAGCCTAAGGATTAGGCTTAAACCTTGGATTAAAAAATTGATGGGGATAATGATTAAATTCCTTAAAAAAGGATAAGGGATGATATGGATGATTAGAGGATAATTGTGATGAGTTAGATTAGGATGGCTTGATGGAAGCTTGACCTTTGGTAATTTGCAAACAATAAATTTCACACACAACATGCACAAGTTTACAAATGATTTTGATTTTAGATTTTACATTTTGTATTTTGGATTTGAGGCATTGTATGGGTTTCGACAAATTAAAACACACTAAGAACATGAACATCCTAGATTATTCGAGTAGGTGTGTGCCCACAAATGCACTATTTATCAATTTGCAAATAACTAGGGAATGTAAGGTCATTTACCACCTATACAACCATTGCCATAGAGGCCAAGGCCTTCCCCATGGTGAGATCTATCTCAACAAACTTGGAAATGTGATGCAGGGTGTTGCCACAATAGTGTGTCCCACTTATGGGACATCCTAATTTTTGTCTGAAATCACATATTTTTTAGAAAAATTAATGATTTAGGCCTTGAGGGGTTCCATCTAAAGGGGTTTAATTGAATGGGGTCAAATAAAACCCCCTTAGATCAAATCCCCTTGGAAAGAACCCCCCTAGTCTTCAATCAAACCCTTGATGGAGTCTCCTCTGCACCTATCAAAATGCTGACAAAAAACCAATTTTGCTTCACCTTTTGGGGGATCAAATGAAATCATTTAGAAATTCTATTTTGTAAATATGTAGCCCTTAGTATAAGTTTTCCAAAAAGTATGATTTTGAATATGTTTCATTTGATTTTATATTTATTTTCTATTTTCTAGTGAACGTACATTTTTTGACACCGAACATCAAGGTCTTTATTCCACACACGCAAAAAAAAAAAATAGAGAAAAAATTTTGAAAAAAAATTGTGCACTAGGTATTTATGTCCTTGTCTCAACAAAAAAAAAGAAGTTAATTTGGATACATACAAAAAAACTTATGTTGTATGGTATAAACCTATGTCTGAATTATAATTAATCTCACTTCAAAACTTAATTAAAAAAATATGCAACAAAAAATTATGAAAAAATATCTGCGCACTAGATATTGGTGTTGTAAACCTATGTTTAAAAATTTATAATTTTATCCTTTCTATAAAAAAAGTTATGTTGTATGGTATGAACATCACTGTCTAAAAATGTTGTTAATTATAAAAAAAATAAGTTATTAAAAGTTACGTAAAAAAATCCAGAAATTATTTCTTAAATTTAAAATATATATATATATATACATTTAGAATCATGAAATCTCAAAAGGCACTAGTTCACATCATCTTCAAATTCTTAACAATTTAGTTGATATAGATGTCATAAAGTGGAATTTTGGTTTAAAATGTTGATTTCAATGTCCTACTTTGGCCAAAAAGTGGGACACAGTATTGTGGGATCACCCTATGAGTAACTTCTTAGGCCTAACTAGTATCCAGTGCACCATGAAAAAGGATGGCCAAAAAGTCTTAAACTAGGATAGAAAAAGCTTCTAAGGGTGTCCCCAATATATGCAAGGTATGCTGGGTCGAAGTCCATGTGGTGAGCGGAATTTCAAGGCATGGTTCGAGAGGATAACCCACTCTCCACCTTCACTTTGCAAGGTATAAAGTTCTTGCAAGCTAGCCCAAGTGAAAATGTCTCCCAATAGGAGAGTCGTTCGATTCTCTCCCAAATTTGTATACCCCGCTCGAACACCTAGGTTCAAGTTATCCCCTAAGGTGATAAAATCCTTAGGTAAGCTTGTTATCTAGGAAAGAGACCTAGGTGATTTTGATCCCTAAGATCGCCTTTCGACGCGAAGGGAGAGCATATGCACACTAGGTTCTTGGGATTAACAATGATAAAAAGATAGATCAAGTCAAAAAAAATGATCTCTTAGGTCACCCAAAGGCATGAGAGAGCATGTACACTTGTGAATTGATCTCAAACAAAGCATACAAGATTCATTACCCCTTAGAAAATGAAATGTGCCTAAGATTAGTGATAAATGATAAGTCCTTCGACAAGCATGATACAAACACAAGTTAGTAGTTTGATATGATGTCTTGGACAAATGATACCTACACAAGATGATGTTAGATGATAAGGCACAGACACTTAATTATTATTTACAAGGGTTAGAAAGCTCAAATCCCAATAAAAAGTGATTTATGATCAAACAGAGACAAACGTGCTTAAACAGAGCTACAGGCACTCAAATTTTATGAAAATGCTTGACTACAAAGGCACTTATCTAGATACAAAGAAGTCCATCCCCATACAAAGGCGCTCAAGTATGAAAACATGAATAAAAATGTAAGATTTTGACAAAAATCTAACAAAAAACAAGGTTAATCATGGATTTCGATAAATTTTGGCATTAGAAGCCCTTGTAAAAGTGTTCCCCTATCAAAAATTTGAATGTTAGATCTTGAAAAAATGATGAAAATAATTTTTATGATGCTTAGAAACAAAGGCACTTGTTAAGGTCACACAGACGCTTATTCTTTACAAAAACACTCATCCGTGATCAAGACTAAAAAAATGACATTTTGGACAGTAGGAAAGATTCTAATAGACATCAAATCTCCACATTCCATGATATTGTAAATGAATGCTTCTGGATTAAACTATGTGATAGTATTTTTCACCAAAAAAAAATGTTTCAGATCACACTCCATGATCCATCATCAGGACAATCGAAAGCAAGAGAAGAGAACTAGAATAGGTAATTTGTAAACCAAGTAGGTTAAATAGAAGGGGGAAGAAAAGTGGCGTGGGGACCAAGAGAACACAAGGGAAAAACAAAACAAAAAAAACTCTATCTCTAACACCTAAAAATACAAAGAGACTCCATATGCACAAACACCAACCCAAATATGCAAGCACAAATTAAAATGAAACTAAATAATAAAGAAACAATAAACAAAGAACCAACAAATATATATGTATGTATGTATGTATGTAAAACAAGAAGAACAAATAAGTATATCCATAAATAAATATAATAACACAATATTAGGTTCATAATATATGAAGAACTTTGTAAGTATATAATAATAGGACTATATAATGGGTGTATATAGAGTAAACCAGAGAACACAACACAAGATGAATAAATTGATCAAAAAATGGAAGAGAAAGAAAGTGCAACTCATGAAAGAACACCCCAAAAACAATAGCGCCTGAATAAATAAATATGGACTACTAGCAAAGGCACAAAAAATAGAAATAAGACCAAATGATGAAAGGAGAAAAGGACAAAAGAAAAACGAACGAGCAATAAGTATGTAAAGGAAAGAATAAGGAAATGCAAGTGCTAGTATAAATCTAAATAACTATATATAAGTAAATGTATGTGTGTATATGTATGTATACATGTACATATAAGTGTCTACCTATAAACATAAACATATAAGTCTACATGTATGTGTATATATGTATATACATATATGTGCATATGTAAATATACAAACATACATATATAAAAAGGGGAGAGACAAAACAAGAAAAAGATGGCAAGTCCCAAAAGGAGAAAAATACAACATGCATTGAACACATAAAAATGAAAGAAGAAAAACAGCATGACCTATAAAAGACTAGAAGAAAAAGATAAATGAGCTTAAATGCGAACAAGCAAGCAAAGAGCGAGACATGCAACCAAAAGAAGACCAACAAAGGATGACCACCAAGCAATAAGTAAAGAAAGGGAAAGACAAGAGAGAAAATAAGTCAACCGAAAGAGAAAGGAGGATTGAAAAATAGGGGGGACCAAATGACAAGGGGGCCAAGGCTGGCGGGTAAGATATTTGAGCCAGGAAGGGGGATGAAAGGGGGGAATGGGACAAGATGGAAAAAAAGGAAAGCGAGAGAACAAAACTAAATCGAGGTGAGCTGAAAAGAGAAAAGGAGGAGGAGAGGGGTGATTGGTACAAGGGGGGAAGAAAGGAGGGGTGAGGGGAGAAGACTAAGAAGAGGGGAAAAATGGGAAGGAAAAGAGAGGTCAGGATGGAGGGAGGGAGAAGTTTATGAGGCGGGTTAACAAGGGATTCCAAGAAAAACTTAACTTCCATCCATCATCACGATTGAGATTAGATGGGTGTTTGTTAATCTCTATGGCCTCTTTAAGTTTTCTCTTGAAGAAGTTGTCCTCGTTGAATAAGATTTGAGTGTCTTCTAAGCAGATGTGGTGTTTGGTTAAGGCTAAGTGCTCTACAAGGGCTGATTTGTGGACACGTTCATACCTAATGTCTGCACTGTGCTCTTTGATCCTAGTGCTAAAGGAACGTCTCGTCTCACCAATGTAGGGAGTGCCACACGAGCAAATAATCTTGTAGACTCTAGAGTTAAGCAAAAGGTCTTTGGGGTCTTTAGGTGAAGGGATCCAATTTCTCAGAGTGGAAAAGGGTTTGAAGGTGCATTGGAGGCCCTTTTTAAGTAGAATCTTAGAAATTTTGTTAGAAATGCCTTCAATGTAGGGGAGGCTAGCAAAAGGGAGGTTATCCTCCTTAGACTTGGAGCTAAGGCGGGTCCTGGCTTGTTTGTAAGAAAGATTGTTAAGGGTCAAAATAAAGGTTTAGGATGATATATAACATGTTAGAATAATAAAACCTTGCAAAACAACTTGATTAGACCCAAAAAAAAGTGATTTTTATGCCAAAAAATGAAATATTGAAAAATTGAGAAGTCGAGCTCCCAGGCCTAATACAGAGGCACTTGTTTAGGTGACAAAGGCGCTCAAGTAGGTCACAAGGGCACTCTTAAGTAGGTAACAAGGGCGCTCGTGTGGATACAAAGGTTCTCAAGTGTGATTTTTAGCCCATACAAGTCACAGAGACGCTCAACTAGACCCTGCAAGCTTAAAATGCTATGAAACAACAAAAGATGATTAGATAAGGACCAAGGGGTCCCACCGGGCATGCCAAAATGTGTAAATAAGAAAATAAACACAAGAAAAAAGCTAAAATGATATTAACCTATTTCATTCATTAACTAATGCAACCTCATGATTAAGCTAAAGGAATGCATACATAAAAGGAACCTATCTAAGTAACTACCATGCAAACCTTGATCTTTGGATGTGCTCTTGATGTCTTGATGTGTTGATTGCTCCTCAAATTAGTAGCATAACCTTGCATCACATGGAGACTTGAAAATGGCTTGGGTTGATGGCCATTTACTGATTTTTGGGATGAAGGATGGAGGGCTAGGATTGGTTTTGAAGATCTAAAGGTGAAGATTGGTTGAGAAGATTGGATTGGTGAGAGACCACCAAGTGGCATGATGGGATTGGAGGACAATTCTAGTCCTTGGATTGAGGGGAAACCAATGGTGGAAGATGGTATTGAATAAAGTGGACGAAGAGGATCAAAGGAGGACAAAAGGACCTTTTATACAAAGGACTTACCCATCCCTTTGTAAGAGACCCATGTGATCATGTACAAAAGCCTATGCCTTTGTACATGTTGGAGGATGTGAGGGGTTTGAATGGATTAATGAGAGGTTAGGATTGTGCAAGTGAGTGATTAAGTTGATTAATTGATTTTAATCAACTTAATTAAAAGTGCACAAAATAGGGAATTAAATAAATAGGAATATTTATTCAATTTTTCGATAGGATGGGGAACTTGGGTAAATAAATATTTTGATTTATTTACCTAAGGTGAACTATAGAGGAATGATGATAAATGATTCAATAATCATTTATGCTAGAAAAAGGTATAGATGAATAGTGATGAATAGTGCATAAATAGTGATTTTAATAATAAAATATTATTTAATCACTGTCGGAAGGGGAATTGGATAATTAATTGTCTAAATAGGGATTTACCCCAATTATAGAAGAAAGTGGTCTAGTGATGTCTTGATTCAGGCTAGAATTGAGATGAGGTGATTTTAGGTGCTACACTCTCAGTCTCATTCTAAGCTTTCATGGTGAATTTGGGGCCATTATGTCTAGACAGGAGCACATCATGTAGACATTTGTATGATGCATTGGCATCCTGTACCGTACAGCGCCACAATCTGTACATTATGGTTGCATGTTGTCATCTCAAGATTACCACTGGTTATCGTAATGCCTTCTACAAATGCACTAGGCTATTCTGGGCATGTTTTTCTAAAGTGTATCTAGGAGGATCTTGAAAAATAGTAAGTTTTCTCTAGTTAATGGGAGGTGACTTCTTCTAAGAGAAAAATAAGAAGAGCATAGAAAAAACCAAAGAGAGACATGAAAGAGTTTCTAAGCATCTATCTAACATAGTTGTGAGAAGACCTTCGAGCTTTGTATCTCTTGCTAGTTTAGCTTTGAGATTTTTGAGGCATCGAATCACCATTGCAAGTTTTGGCTTCCAAAATATTTTTTGCAAAGTTTGAATCCAAAGAGAGGATAGCTCGTGGATGAGACTTAAAGAGATTGAGCTTCTCCTAGGATTTTTTAAAGTTGCTTACCTTCATTTCCATAAAAATCCATTCTCATTATGTGTTTCGATAAGTAGCATATAATGTTGTGCTCTTTGAAATACCTTGTTTAATTGCATAAGAATCAAGTCCTCAAAAAGCTCCATACTTTTTAAGTATATTTTCTTAATAGAGCACTAGAAGTGAATCCAAGGGAGGAGACTCTGTATCTTCACTGAGCATTCCCTCACTTTGACTATCTTTGTAAAACCTTTGTTTTCTCGAATCCCATTTGTAATCCTTTGTGACTTTGCATCCTAGGCCTAGTATCCTCCCTGTAGACCAAAGAGGCACTCCTAGAAATCACTATTTGTCACTGCATCCTAGACACATTTAGGTGCACACATATTCTGGAAAATGTTTTTATCATTTGATTGCTTGTGGAGGTCAAAAGATCGAAATAAGGGTTTGACCACTCTCAACAAACTCCCTTACAGTCCCAATCTTCTTTTCATCTCACCAGAGACAAGTATTCAAAGGACATTTATCGCACAAAGGTTTACTAGTGTGATAATCCAATTTTTTCAACAAATTTCTCTATTTCAGTTTTAATTAGTTTACTTATTTAACCAGATATTTTGCTTGTATTTTCTCTCATTGTGCTATGCAAGCTAACTTCTAGACTATATAGGTGAAACAAAAAAGCACCTGAAAAATCCTAGACAACACTACAAACTCTATTGTACCATACAGAGTCGTACAGACGACAGCACTTAGTGAAAACATCTGTACAGCACACTGTCATCCAAGGTCGAGGCCTCTAGATTTCTATGGAAAGTTTAATTTTTATATCATTCTATTTCCTATAATCAATTTCTAGAAACACTTCATTTTTTAGTCTGATTTATAGGATTTCAATAAGCTTTGGAAAAGTTTAATCAAGTTTATAAATTAGCATAATTAATTTTTGAGTGTGAATTGAATTGGAGTAGGATCTTTGTTTAATAAATTTTGAATTTACCTTATTTCTAAAAAAATTATGCATTATGGAATAATATTGCTTATTAAAATACTATAAAATATAAAAAAACAAGTTATTAAGATATGTTTTTAAAATGAGACAAAATATTTTTAAACTTTTTTTAAAGTATGTTCAGAATCTACACATGAAATCTCAAAAATCACTAGTTCACATCAACTTCAAATTCTTAACAATTTGCTTGCTATAAGTGACAAAAAGTGAAGGTTTGGTTAAAATGTTGATTTCAATGTCCCATTTAGGCTAAAAAGTGGGACACACTATTATGGGATCACCCGATAGAGATAAATGTTTCCCTTGTGTCAAACCATGTAAAGATACTGATTTAATGGCTAGATAAATGATCAAGGACCACTTTCAAACATGCAAGATGCCCTAAATGCTTGTGCAATGCACATTCCCTAATAATGCATGTAAGTAGTAAATGATAGCTATAGGATGCAAGAGATCTAGATATGTAATGATGATCCAAAATGAACTAAGGCTACTCCTTTAATACAACACTAAGGGTCAAACAAAAACTTTCACGCCTTAAATCAACACACAATAGTCACAAAGAGAGGTAAATTCAACCTCATATTTAAATTTGAATTTTAAAAGTTAAGAGATCATTTCCATGAGTGCAAAAGTGTCGTGGATTTGACTGGGGTAGGAAAGGGGTAAATTGAAGGTCAAGTTTGATTCCTAGAAAAAAAAAGTGCAAATAAAAATAAATTAAGCTCAAGTTATGTGCACACTCTCAACTAAAAGCTTGCCATTTATACACTTGTTAGCGCACAAAGATCACTCTAATCAAAATGGGTCCAAAAGATAAAAGAAAAAGGCATGTGTATGTAATTTTCACCATTACATTTTTTCCCCACTTTGATGTGCATGTGAACTACTATGAAGATGCATGTCAAAGTAAATACAAGCAACCAATTGGAAATTAAATGCACTCATAAAAAGAATATTGATGTCTTAAGATTCCACCTTGGTACTTGTTCTCTTGAAATAAGTGTTCCTTCCTAGAATCTTTCAAAACATAAATGAAGCAATAAGTAACATCATATGAGCATTTAAACAATAATATTTTGTCCATAATCAACAAGAAAAGAAAGGAAAAGAGAAGCAAAGATAGAGATATTGCCCTTGAAACAACAGGGTGAATAGGTAGTGCTTGGGACACCAAAAGAGGTGTGATACTATCCACGGATAAATTTGAATCATGTGGTAGTCTTATGACCATGTTTAGATAAGAGGAACACACACACACACACACACAAGAAGATAAACCCAATAAAGGTTGGTGATCATGGAAAAGATAGTATTGTATGACACCAAAATAAGCAACATATGCTCATAAAGGCCTCATAAATGATAGGTAACAATATGGACCCAATGATGCCCCCAATAGGGTGAGGAATATAATTGTGAAGCATTGGATAGTATATTGTAAAATCAAGCAAAGGTGAGATATCGTCATGAAATTCATGAATCTCATAATCATGTGAGCATACGATACAAGCATAATAAGCATAACAAACAAAGTGGATTAGTGTAGACTTCTAGAAGATAAGCACAATAGCCATAGGTGACCCTATAATCGTGGAAAAAGATAGCAACTAATAAACACGTGATCAAAATGCTAAATATAATCATGTGAATCATAGGAAGCATCTTGTAGACACAGAGAATTGTTATTTATTATTATGATAACGTGTTTAAAAAAAGGCATAATCATCATGAAAAAGCATAGTCATAGGGTATGAGCTTGGTAGTTAGGGAAGACCTAAGAAGCATCATAGAAAAAGATCATGTCAATAAAGCAAGTGATCAAGAATAATAATCCTAATCATCAAAATCATGTAAAAAAGTATGGAAGAATATCATCAATATAGTAGAATAGTAGCCAATGTCATAAAGACATGCCCCCCAAGTGGGAGACACCATCAAATAAAGTATACATGTATGTCTTACAAAAATAGGTAGAGGATAAAGCTCAATAAATTACATTTTCATCATCAAGGAGATCATCATCATTTCAAATGTAGAAGTTAAAACCACCTTCAAATAGTTATATCTCATCATGGTCTGTAGTACTTTTAGTAAAAGTGCTTGATAAATGTAGAATGGGAGATGGACCTTTTGGTACTCCATTGTTGTTGTACCTATGGAATGACCTACACTTGTGCTTTTAGAATATTTTGATTGTGCTTTGGAAACTATTTGAATATGGTACCCTTAGAAGATGTAATATTATCATCAAGTCAAACCTTCTTTGACTACTTAGGATAGGGATGGAACCTTCCTTGCTTTGGCACAATTGAAGGAATGGAATTATCTTGCTATTTCTTTACTTGTGGAGAACAAGAATTATAAGTTGGTTTATGCACCTAAGGTGCGCATTAGGAGGCAATGAAGAGAGCTTAATTTGCTCCTTATTTAGATGCATTTGGTATAATTGATGAACTTTATCTTTGCATTCATATGACGCTTTGACATTCCTTACCCTGGTCATAACAAATGCCCTTAAGAGTTCAACATAATTGTCGAGTGTGAAATGACTTGACTTGAAAATAAGTACATATGCATCTCTCTTCACTTTCACAATCCATCGATTAATTTCTAGGGTTGCACTTTTTTTTAAGAAATTGTATGAAGACGTGCCTTAATTTTCTATCATAAATTTCAGCTTTTTTTTTTCAAGTTCTCTTCTATTCATGTTTTTTTATTTTTTTAAATAAATCCATTTCCTAACAGAAATATAAATGAATTTTAATATATGTTGACGGACGCTGATCATAATGACCTTAATATTTTCCCGCCCCACAAAAGTGTGTAGGATCCTCTTTTATGGGATGGCATGGTTGCCTTTTTGTCTAAAGATATTGGTTGAGAGGGTTTCCTTTTTATACAACCCCGAGTTCAAGCCAAGGCATTTTAAGGATTATGGGTGGTCATTTACTGATGGTTTCTTCACTTCCCAAGTTCATAACAGCAAGGGTTTCATACTTACAGCTCCAAGTGAGGGTTTAGTGATTTTGGCTCAAAGGCAAGGGTTTGACACTTATGGCTATGGAAGGGTTTGATGCATATGGCCCCGAGTAGAGTTTCACAAAACCAATCTCGCAACTCTATTGTATCATTGGCAGGTGAACGTGTGGTTTTCGTGTAAGCAGGCCCACCTTTGAGCAGCCCAAAAAACCGCATAGCCATTTCTGTGAAACCAAAGCTGACTTTGAGCAATACATAAAATTGCATACACAGTCTTGCCTTCCACTGGCCCAATAAACGGCTGTGTGCCCAGACCTTCCTTCTACCGGCCCAGAAAATTTTTGAACAGTGTTTACTTGCATTTGAAGCCATGTACAGTGGCACCTGCCCACATAGAAAAAGCGGGGTATTTTTCTGATATAAAATCTGTTTAACATTTCTATAACCCAAACAAAGTACCAAGAAACAGATCATCTTAAAAAAGGTAATCTTCAAGAATTGTAACGACATGAGCACTCCTTCCCTTGGTACATGCGGAAATGTCACCTTTTGTTCAAGCCCGGTTAAGCATAACTGGGCATTTGTACAGTTTAACTGCTTCAGCAAAGATGATTTGACTCTCTTTCTTAATAAGCAAAAGTGAGTATGACTAAGGCAATAAAAGCACAATGACTGAAAACAAATTCTCTTCAGGACATAACCAATGCTGGTATTCACAGATTCAGAATAAAAAGGCCCTAGAAATGTTAATTTCAAATGCTTGGGATTTCAGTCTGCTCCTCTTTTTAGAAGATTCCAATCACAGAACCTTCCAATATTATTGTTTTAATGATGCATTTTTCAAAACAATAATACAGATAAAAATTACCCCCGTGAAATCTTTCAATATGGTAAGCTACTCAATTCTTAGTGGAAGAACTAATCATTGCAAAACACCAGCCTTAAGTATATTAGCTAGCAAACATGCACTCAATGGAGTAAAGATAAAATTTCTGTGCCACCTGTGCTCGTATACAGATTTACATTCAACAATGAATAAAGAATAACGAATGAATAGAAATGTTCAAAAAGAATTAATCACTCTAGGGCTTAAACGGCTCTCCCCATTTAAAAATTTGCATTCTTGTGTAGCTTTAACTCCAGCCATGGCAAAAAGAACTTGACATCTCCCCATCTGGAGTACCATGGCATAATTAATCTGCACCTAACAAAACAGCTTCCTGCAAGCAAACACACAAGAAATTATTAAAATTGTGAGAATCACGGGCTTTTTGGTTTCAACTGGTGTGTCAGATGTTGAACAAGACAGACTTCCTAGATTGCAATTCTATTGGAAATCATTCATATCGTGCTCTAGCTTAGTTGACAATAGAAAACAAAAAGAGTATAGCTCACCATCGAAAACAAAGGATACAAAGGGCAGATTACTCAGCTATAATTAGAATGCATAATTTCAAATTATGCACCATACCTCCAATTTAGCTTTGGATTCAGAATCAAAAGTTTTGCACAGGATCTCGTAGGTCTTCTCAGCTCCAATCTGTAGGAGAGAGAGACACAGATTTCTAACTATGGAAAACAGATTAAAGTATGACCTGTTCCTGAATTAACATTATTCCCTCAAGATGTCGCAAACTTCAGTTATATGAAATAAATAAGACCGTGCTCTTTGAAATCGAACAATACTTTATAATTGACCTATGACAAAGAATCAACTATAGACAAGAAACAAAGAAGCAAAACTCCCAGGTGTTCATGCCTCTGATGCATACAAGGGCAAGGTAAACAAACAAAACTCAATTATGCACAACTATATTTCCATTCACAGATATGACATAGGTAGTATTTTATTTCATAATTGGCATATACAACAAAGAATGGACCATATGTAATTAAAGTAATATATCTACTCCAAAAATCCATACCAGCGGATCCACTCGAGATGGAGAAATACTTGAGATCACATATCTGCAAAGAACAAGACCTTAACAGTTGAGGAATTTCTTGGTACAGTCATTATGAAGGATTCAAATGCCTTTAACTTAAAAATTTGCCAAGCACAGAACAAAAAGACACAAGTGCAGAAAGACATCATTACGTAATATCTTTAGTAAATTACAAAGAATACATTTTTCAAACCACAACAACTTACGAGTTTCCAGGACCAATCACATCTTGTATTAAAGTTCCACTTGCCCAGTTTTTCATTAAACAACTCTCACTGATATTGAACTGATTGTAGGCAATTCTACAGCTATCATACCCTTTCCTTTTTTGAATTTTGTAATCGAAAGTACATTAACTAGGAAATTGAAAAATGAGACTATCAAGAAGTTCACTTTCATTTCTTGACTTTCTAAGATTGTCCATTCACCTCCAGCGAGATTGCCTTTGCTGAAAGCACATGAAGACCATTTCATCCTGGTCGTCTCCTATTGAGACCATCACATATAGACCACTGCCTGCCTCCAATCCAAGGTATTTTAATGGTCATAACATTTGATAACAGACACCATCTGTTATTATTTTGTAATCACATATAATAAGATATATTGTGTGTTTAACAAATTAAGGATAAATCTCTCGCGTTAATGGGTTAATAGGGAATAAAATAAGTGATCATAAAGATAAATGGTCAGCTCCAGAGTTAGGTGTGAAGTTAAACTTTGATGGGGCCTCTAAAGGCAACCCAGGTGTTAGAAGGACTGAATATGTGATAAA
The DNA here is from genome assembly GCA_027924645.1 of Cunninghamia lanceolata. Lineage (NCBI taxonomy): Eukaryota > Viridiplantae > Streptophyta > Pinopsida > Cupressales > Cupressaceae > Cunninghamia > Cunninghamia lanceolata. Next base: position 5,678,841 of record BSBN01001038.1, on the reverse strand, counting down.
GGAATCTAAGGAGAGGCTACATTCTTGGGTAATAAAACAAATAATGAAGCAGAGATGGAAGCTCTTTTGCTAGGCCTTCAGGCTCCTTATCAGGAAGATTATTGGGAAATTGAGGTGAATGGTGATTCGCAAATTATTGTTAATGCAGTGGATAGGTATCTTTGCCCAAATTGGAAGCTTAGGGCCTTTTTGGAGGAAGTGTTGTTGTGGAAAGCAAAGTTTTCTTCTGTTTAGATAAATCATTGTTATAGAGAACATAATGGTGTGACAGATTTTTTGGCTAATTGGGGGGGGGGGAGCACAACTCTTATAGCTTACTCCTATTGTAAGTAATAATAGTAACAAGTAGCCTAACATTGCTTTGTTGGTAGACAATGATCAACCCCCTTAGGATGGGTCTTATGGTTGACTCCTTCTCAGTGTAAGTCTCTAGATTATGACTTAATTATTATTTGGACATTGGCAGCAAGGAGTTTGTACATTCATTTGGGTTGCTTTAATTATGTTCATATATGCAGGCCACATATTTGGTCTGAAGTATGTTGCAATTATGAAGTGGTATATTGGTTTTATGTGGGCTTTGGGCTGTGGTGTGTTGTGGTCATTGGTGGAGCGGACAGTAATTGCAGGTACAATGTTTGGTATCTACGTTGGCATGCATCTAATGGCATGGTGTAGTGGTGCTAGAGACCCATATAGATTTGGAAAGGTGGTGGACCATCACCTTAAAAAGATCTTCAGCTGTAATAGTAAGGTAAAGTTGAAGGTGATAAAAGCTATCTTAAATTTGACCAGCTTGGAAGATAATGGGTACGCACAAATTCCAGGGGATCCATTACAGACAAATTCCTGAGAAAAACAAAGGGGTCGATTGTGGATAATGGTGTGCACAAAAGTATCTTGGCCCTGCTGGTAAAATCCCTGGAGGAAGCAGTCTTTGTTTATGAAGGTGTTAAGGGTCCAAGGCTGAGTCATGGGTGGCTGAAGCAAAAGGAAAAAAACCTGCAAACGGTATGGAGGCGGATTTAAGTGCCATGGATGTGACGGTTAAGGAGCTAATGTTAGACATGCAAAAGCTGGAGAAGTTTTGGCAAGACCTGCGAAAGGTGAGAAAATACATGGTGGTGTCTCAGAATGGTGGTATTATAGAGTTAACAAGTGGCTATACAAGGCCACTCTTGGAGAATGACAGGCTGGTACATGCGGTGAGGAGGGCAGAGCTTATACATGGTTTTAAATTCCCTGGACTAGAGACAGTGGTGGGGCCAGTGGTGCCTACAGTTGAAATGATGGCTATCTTTGAAAATGGTGTTTACAGTAGGGTGCATGACTGGCGGGTGACTGCCCACACCTGCCACCCCGTGCATGGCATGGCAGTAGGCTGTGGCTCCTTTGTCATAGGCTTTGATGGTTGGCTTGTGTGTGGTGGATTGCTGGCCTTAGCTCTGTGCTGGCGTCTTTCTGTTAGGTTGTTTTTGGCTGGTTATATGCTAGTATGCTGGTTATGGGTGTTTTGAATTTGTGCTTTAGCTGGTTCTTCTGTTCTATCTTTATGCTGGGTTGTAACTCCAGTTTGATGGTGTTGTAAGCGATATGGTATATGTATGGGTGTTTTGTGCTTTAGCTGGTTCTTCTGTACTATCTTTATGCCAGGTTGTAATTCCAGTTTGATGGTGTTGTAAGCGTTATAGTATATGTTAATGGGAGGGGCCCACTAATAGAACCCCATATTATATCTACAAAAAATTAAGGTTAAATCTCTCTTTTGTAGTTATTATGTCTGTGGCTAACACTTCCATATTTTTTTTATCAAAAAAAGTATGCACGTGTATACATGTATACATCAGAATAATACAAAGCTCCAGTAAAAGGTGTAATTAGTTTTGTTTCCCCAAGGTAAATTACATGAGAGAACTTTTGCAACTAAGGATTAAACTACTAACAAAAGACAAAAAACAAACCTTACATAGCACTGAACAACCAAAAATGATGGCCCTCACAGCACATCAAGAAGAAGATACCACAAAATAAGAGCAATGTGCAAAGAATCCTAAGCCAAGGAACACCCAACAGCACCCATCAACAACAGGGTCATCTTCAAATGCATCATCAAGGAGCACGGCAAGCAAACTTGGGTTTGCAGCAATAGCAGATCAAGTTCTCCAATCATTGCACACCATAGCAAACACTGTCAAGGCAGGAATTAAATATGTTGATCCAGCCCAGCACGGCACCCAAATTATCATTAGCAGGAGGAGCTTCACAATATATATCCACAGCTAGACATGCACATTCCACATATATACATCCAAGTGGATGAATAGGAAATTTCCCTCCACCCTCTTTACTTTGAGCTTCATCTTCCACTGGAGAGGCTGAGTGGAGCCAGCAGAGGCATCCTGTGTTTCCACAACCACAATAAACATTCAAAAATTTCTTGAGCCCTCTATCTCTCTCTGCATGGCATCAATAGTATCTTGATTATGCTGTCTAAATTAGTTCAGTCCAAAGGAGTGACATCCATTTCATTACCAGCCACCAACAAGCTTTTGTCCCGAGTGTTCCACCTTCACAGCCACTTGAATATTTGACAGGTGAAAGCCTCACGTCTACAACATATGACATGTGACATCACAAATAACTTCATCCTTGTTGCTCATGCAGTAATGGACAAATTTCATCTTCATTATATCTAGTGAGTGAAGCAACATTTACTAGTGTTGGACTAAAGCTTGAAACAAATTGAGCCTGCCACCTTCAAACTTCTTAAATACAACCAAGGAAGCATTGAGATTTGGCCTAATACGAGGTTTGCATACACAGCACTCCATCTAATTAATGTTCACAATCGGGTGTAACTTCCTAGTCTAATATCCTAGCCTAGTAAGTGGCATAACATTTACTAGTGTTTGAGCAAAATTGAAACAAATTGAGTTCATCACCTTCAAGCTCCTTAAAAACACCCTAGGGAGCATAGAGATATGAGTCTAACATGTGAGGTTTGCATACACAGCATCTCATTAATGCCCATGATCAGATGTGACTTCCTAGTGTATAGCAGGTGGTGCAACATTTACTAGTGTTTGCACAGAGATTGAAACAAATTGAGCCCACCACCTTCAAGCTCCTTAAAACACCCAAGGGAGCATAGAGATAGGATCTAATACAGGAGGCTTGCATATGCAGCACTCCCATCTCATTAATGCCCACAATCAGGTGTAACTTCCTAGTCTAGCAATTGGTGCAATATTTACTAGTGTTTGAGCAATGACTGAAATAAATTGAGCCCAACACCTTCAGGCTCCTAAGAAATACCCAAGAGAGCATAGGGATTTGGGTCTAATACGTGAGGTTTGCATACGCAGCACTCCATCTCATTAATTTCTGTGATCAGATGTCACTTCCCAGTCTAGCAAGTGGTGCAACATTTACAAGTGTTTGAGCAAAAATTGAAACAAATTGAGCCCACCACCTTCAAGCTCCTTAAAAACACCCAAAGGGAGCATAGAGATTTGGGTTTAATGTGTGACATTTGCATGTGTAGCACTCCATCTCATTAATGTCTGTGGTCAGCTGTAATTGCCTAGTCTAGCAAGTGGCACAACATCTACTAGAGTTTGAGCAAAGATTGAAACAAATCGAGCTCGCCACCTTCAAGCTTCTTAAAAACACCCAAGGGAGCATAGAGATTTGGTACTTATGCATGAGATTTGCATACATAGCACTCCATCTCATTCATGCCCGCAATCGGATGTATCTTCCTAGTCTAGCAAGTGGTGCAACATTTGATAGTGTTTAAGCAAAGATTGAAATGAATTGAACCTGTCACCTTCAATCTCCTCAAAAACACCCAAGGGAGCACAGACATTTGGGTCTAATACGTCAGGTTCGCATATGCGGCACTCCATATCATTAATGCCCCGATGGGGTCTAACTTCCTAATCTAGCAAATGGTGCAACACTTACTAGTGTTTGAGCAAAGATTGAAACAAACTGAACCCGCCACCTTCAAGCTCCTTAAAAACACCCAAGGGAGTATAGAGATTTGGATCTAGTACATGAGATTTGCCTGGCAGCACTCCATCTCATTAATGCTTGCAATCAGGTGCAACTTCCTAGTCTAGCAAGTGGCGCAACAATTACTAGTGTTTGCACAAAGATTGAAATAAATTGAGCCCACCACCTTCAAGCTCCTTAAAAAACCCCAAAGGAGAATAGAGATTTGGGTCTAATACATGAGGTTTGCATAGACAGCTCTCCATCTCGTTAATGCCCGTGATTGGGTGTAATCTCCAAGTCATCTTTATTACAATGCTCAAGATCTGAAAAGCATGCACAAGAATTAGAAATGGCTTTAATTTAAAACACTTCACCATGTGTTAGAGAAAGTTGCAATTAATGTCTAGGGCATCACATCTTGATAGCCATAGACTTGCCATAAATAAGCATTGTATTTTAGTTTTGCTCATTTTCTTTGTGAAGAAAAGCTATGAAGAATAGGTTGTAGCACACAAATAAATGTGCCTTACATTAAGGGCTTTCATTTGGGACTCAAAAATTGGGCCACATAGCAGGGCAATTGTCCAAATTAGGGCACCATTCTTTGCCACTTAACATCATACAGAAATCCTCATTTTCTCAATTATGCTATTGTGCCCTTCACTCTTTGATTTCCTTGAATGATTTAATAGTGATTTACTTTCATCACATATGGTCTTGTGCCCGTCACTCTTTGATGGGCACAATTGATTCATATTTGAGACCATTCACATGTAGAAGCACAATAGGTTGACTCAAAAGCACCTAAGACCTTATTTTTGTCATTGTTCCATGGAGTTTCAAGACGAGGGGACTATGGAGCCAAATTTGGGTACATAGGGGGACAACAATTGGCGATACATATAGATAAAACATAGGCCCAGAATATATTTTATTTTTTGCTTTTTAAAACCAAAGTGGGGGTCAAGGGACAATGCTCCTCACTGGGATTTGGGGGTAGAGCCCCCAGCGAGGTCAATGTTGGAATATGTTGTCATTGATGTCAAAGGCACGAGGTCGTTAAGCGATGTCATTGATGTCAAGGTAAAGAATGGACCGTTATAATAAGAGGTGCCCGTTATACATCCCCGTTGGAAAGCAAAGCAAACAAGAATACATCCGTTACACATTACCATTGGGAGTTTGCATGTTTAAATTAAAGATTTAAACATTTGAGATATAAATGTTTTTGGGTTGACATAGAATGGAGTTCAAATTTAATTATACATCCAAGGTGGTCGATTTGTGAAAGAGAAGAATTTAAATTAAAGATTTAAATATAATAGAGGCCGACCTTTATTTGCAAGCCAAGGTTGAGTTTCAAGTAAATTAAGTCTATATTCCAAGGAGGCCGACATAGAGCATTTAACATAATGAAGTAATTTAATTTAAATTACTGTTATGGGGCCGACCTCATGAGTGAGCGCCATATAAGACAAAATGACTTATTTGAATATTATGATAGGTGTTATTAAAAAGATAACAAAGGATACGATTTAGATAAGGAGACGTGAATTCATTGTATAGCAAAGGCTGTGGTCTAAATAAGAGGAGGCAGCGATTAATAATAGTTATTACCATGGTGTGCGATTATGTGAAGACAAAAAATTACATGAAGAGAGGTATGCGACTCATGAGATTATGATATGCTATTTAAATATAAGAAGATGCGATTATAATGAAGGAATATGATTTATGGTGAAGAGGCACAATTTCATAAAAGAAAACGTGATGTGATTTGTATGAAGTAGAAGATCATTAACAAAGGCAGCGATCTTATTTTAGTTAATGCTGGAATTTAGTTTGGGATAAAAGGGCAGCGATTTGTTTTGAGGAAGTGTGACTCATTCAAGAGTCATTACTCTTTGTAATAGACACACCTTTCTTAAAGGGTCACCTCCCTTGGAGTAATGTAAAAGGGGTGTGAAAGGTGTATTGAGGACAAGAAATAAAAATGAAATATATCTAATGTGAAGAGCAGATCTAAAAGAAGATCAAGGCAGAAAAATGAAATGCAAATCTGGTTGGTTTTGAAAGGAAATGTGTGTGATAATATGAAGATGATATGAGCGGAAATCAATGTGAAGTTATTGCCATGTTATGAGCAGTTTTGGGTAAAGAAGTTGTGCTTGGTTTGGATCCGATTTGTGAGGGAAGGAAGTGCGTGATCAGATTTGTGAGGGAAGAAAGTACATGTGTGTGAACCTGATTTGAAAAGGAAAGACTTACATCATACAAAATCAGAAGTTGTAATCATGAGTTATAGAGAACGAGATCATCCATTGAAGGATTAATAGGTTGGAGCCTATCAAATAGAGGTTGGAGCCTCTGTTGGGTTGGAGCTCAGTTTGTGTGGGGGTTGGAGCCTCCAATAGGTTGGTGCCTATAATTCTGTCAAGAGAAAATTGGTGTCTCTTGTGAGTTGGTGCTCACAGAAGAAGAATTGTAAGAGGAGTGAGTTGGTGCTCACAGAAGAAGAGATCAATATATATATATATATAAGCAATATTTTGCCGTGGTTTTCTCCCGCAAGGGTTTCCACATAAATCGTGTGTTCTCATTGTATTCTTAATTGCTAGACCTTGCATATGTGTAGTTGATGTGATTGATTGAGTTTGGAAAAATAAAAGTTTGTATTATACTGATTCACCTCCCCCCCCTCTCAATATAATTGTGTGCTCATCAATTGGAATCAGAGCGGGTTCCTTCAAATATAGCCTAACCGTTAAAGGTAGATATTAAGAACACATATGGGAAAAAGAAGAGTAAATAAGGGAAAAAGAAATACTAAACAGAATGTTAATCAACTAGCACCAATAAAACCAAATAAAAATGATGAGGTGGCACTTGGAATACACATGGCAACAAAAAAGAAAGATGATATCTTTGAAAAAGAAGATGACCTTGTGAGTGAAAGAAAAAAAAAAGTTAAAAGGAGAAGAAAATGTTGAAATGGATTTAGAAGAAGAAAAATATGATGAAAAGGTAGATATGGAGTTAGAAGAAGAGAATTCATCTAAAAAAGAGGAAATGTTCAAAGCATCAAAGGAAATGAAGAATTCAAAGCTTGAATCATGCGATAGCTCCAGCAATGAATTGGATGCAAAGGAAGAAAGATCCGACATATACAAAGGTAAGTATAAATATTTTAATTGTGGCAAAACTGATCATTGTGTTTTTGAATGTGTGCAAGTTGAAAGCAAAGACGAAAGAAAAGAAGAGAAAGATTCAAAAGAAGATTATGACAAAATGGATCTTAAGGAGGAACTCCATCATGCCTATAGTGAGATCAAGAAGTTTAGAAAGGAGAACCTGAAACTGAAGTTACAACTTCAAGAGAACGATGAATCTAATGTAGAGTTAGTACGAAGCCTTGAAGAATCCGAGAAGATAATAGTCGAACTAAAATTTCAGATCAAAGAAGGATACAAAATGAAAGAGGAAATAAAAATTCAATTAGAGAAAAAGGAATAGAGTTGTGAAAAGTTAGAATCTGAAATAGTCTCTTTGAGAAAGGAATTGGAAAAAGCAAATGCTCAATCAAGCAAGAACCTGAAAAATGAGAAGAGTGCAGGAGGTGGTATTGACTATGAAGAAAGGCAAAGCTCAAATCCCGATGAGTCAAAAATTGGTTACTTAAGGAAAGAATTAGAGAAAACAATTATGTAATAATCAACCCCCAAATTTTTTTCAACAATATACAATGATATAGCAGTGTTAGCATAAATTGCATAAACCAACTAAAATGCCTCACACTTTCTGATCACTCAGATCCCAGGGTGGGCAAGGTGAGAGCATACAGTGATTGGCTTACAATGAATAACTATGCAACAAGAAACTACAATTCATCCGCTACGGCGGGCATCCACTTATCGTAGGGATTCACCACTTCATCAATGGGTATGAAAAACAAACATGAAAAGATTACAAAGCCATCGACTTATTCAGTGGGAATTCGCCACTTGTCCAGTGCGTAGAAATGTAAAGAAAGAGAAACCAATTTGCCCACACTGGCGGTATAACCATCCAGGGGTTATTATGTGTTTGAACATCATAAAGACATATTCAGAATGCATCAGCTGTAGCTACATAGATGAAATACATTATACCAGCATAGTATCATTGCATGAGTTTTGCATCACACTAATACCCTGCACAATAAAGATTATTAGGTTGCATTAAACCATGAACAATCCAAGCTGGAAATTCTCTGCATACAACCACTGATGGACAGAACTGAAAATGTCACTGTTTTCCTCATCCAAATACAGCTGCCCTGCATACAAGCTTGTTTGCAAATGTGAAGTATCCAGAAACTAGCTGCTCATAATCAAACCACTTCATTAATATTCATCATAAGCTCCCAACTCAGATTACAACTGCTCACAGTCAAACCAACTCTGATTTTCTGAGACAAACAGTCCAGGTATGGCCGTACGGCCTCTTACCCTCATGTACACTTCACAAAAAAGAAACTTCGCCCAAACTCACAACCTATAAACTGCAAATGAGTCTTCAAGACCACACAAAAAGTTTACAATCATCAAATCTGCCCAAGAGATAAAGACTAAGATCTCACAAACAAATCATATCCTTGATGGTGCAGACCCATGACATCAAGGATTCTTCAATATACATCAATGACTGCCCAGATTTCAAAGTCTTAATTCATAAAGCATTTTCCAACTCAATACAAGTATTTTCCACTCATTATTTGCCTTAAATAATTTAAATCAAACTCATAACCATGAAATTGACCCCAGCTGCTGTACGGCCCCTCAAATGGTACAGCAGCAATTTCCACCATACAAACAATCTAAATCATCATAATTTCTGCTCAAAATAAGTTGTCTACTCCACACAAAATTAACCCAAACAAAAAGTTCCAACAACAAGAAGATGATCATCACAAAAATTCGTCCATCTTGAAGGTACAGCTGGTTGTATGGCCCAGCAAGGCTCAGGGATAGAGAAATCTCATCCAAAACATAGAAAAATATAGCAATACTTCACACAATATCATCTACAAATGATATTCAACAACACAAACTTGAATCACAATGCAAAACTCAACAAAATCTTTTAACTCCAATCAGCTCCATGGCAAACTCTATATGAGCTTGCTCCCAATCCACCTTCAGCACAATGGTGATTCTTATATGAAATGTCCTCAAGAGGGTTTTCGTCCTCAAGAGCATTCTACAAGAGGGTTTTCGTCCTCAAGAGAATATGGAAGAACTCTCTGGTTCAATCCCAACAGCATTTCATTACAAAATCCAAACATGTCCAAACAATGAGCCCATCTCCTCCTTTTATAACTTTTTGAGGGAAATAAAATATTATTTCCTTTATCCCTTCATATTTCTCCTCAAACAATATAAAAATAACTCACTATGTGTACACAACTTAAAGCCACCTTTTTAATTAAAAGCTCCTTTACCAAAGACCCCTTTTATCAAAATAAAAGAAATATTTGATTCGCAAGGCCGCAATATGATGCATCCATGATTTAAAATTTTTTATCCCCTTTCCAACGAGCTATAACACTTAAGTGTTAAATGAACATTTCCCAACCTTCTTAATTTAAGTGTAATAATTAATTGTTTAGCTCATTAAATCATCTAATTTTACAAAAAATCCCAAATATCACCAAACTGCAAAATTAAGCATACCAACATACTCCATGATGTTTGGGAAGATCAATGATGCCTTCCGGGTGACTTTCTAAAAATAGACGACTTCACCAAGAATCTTGGAGAGCAAACTGGGAACTTGATCAAACATCAGAAAGCATCACTGTGATCCTGAACACCATCTGAGCTCAAAGTCATAACCAATTGCTCCATAAAACTGATCTGTGGCCACTCCAAGAACATTGGAGTTCTCCCAACAAAACCGGATAGCCACTAAGAGACTAAGAACAAGCCAAAATGCTCACAATAATCAATGCGCCAAAAATGAAACATTACAAACTACCAAGCCAGATAGGAGCCTCGAGGTTGAGAAAAGTACCGAGATCTCGGATGATATTATAAATGGGAAAAGTTCATCATGTATAAAGACAAGTCTTGGTTATGAAGCAAAAGATCAACTTTCAAATGAGCCACCAAAGAAAGGAAATGAGGAGAAACCAAAAGGCTATGTAGATGTTCTCAAGAGTTCCATCAATAATGAGAACAATAAGAGGAAGGAGGACAATGTCCCGCAGAAAACTAATATTCCTCATAGAGACAACAAGGAGAAATTCACAAGATCATTTCCTCCAAGGCAAGAACAAATGAACAAGTCCCAACATTCCTTTTATCGTTATTGCTATTCATGTAATAACTTTGGTCAGAAAGCAATAGATTGTTGGACACATGCAAGAGAACCTGGTTGGACCAAGAATAAAAGTTCTTATGGGTTGTCAAATGAGAATTGCAATGTCATTCGTTATAAATGCAACAACCTTGGTCCTAATGCAAGAGATTGTAGAACAAGAGCAAGAAATGATGGTCGTGGAACAAGAGTAGAAGTACTTACGGATCTTCAAGAAGGAACTATAATTCTTTTGTTCCTTTGGTGGATTACAATGTTATATGCTACAAGTGCAACAATTATGGGCATGTAGCAAAATGGTGTAGAAATAATTTTGAACTCCCTAGGCAAAACAAGAAAGTGGAAGCCGTGGATAACCAAAAGGAAGAAAATACAAATAACCAAAAGGAAGAAAATACAAAAGTATGGAGAAGGAAACAAGAGCAAGATAATGAGAAGAAAGAGGAATCTATGGTTGTGCAAAATGCACTTCATGCACAAATGAGAAGTATGAGTTTAGGGGGAGCTAACCAATGCATTATCCTTGAGCTCCATAGAGAAGACAATTCAAGATAGATCAGCTGAGGCATTTTCTATATGAGCATTCCGTTGTCATTAATTAAAAGGGAAAATTATTAGAAAAGGAGAAAGATATGTTTGGAGAGTAGAATGAAAGACTAAGGAATGTGACAAAATAGTCATCAAAGGCATAAGAAGTATGACACTTTGAGAATGGTGATAGTCTTCAAGTCAGAGACAACAATCTACAATGATAATGAGGTAATGAACGTTTCATAGAACATTGAAGAGGAAGGTAATAACATGACAATGTTTCAATGTGCAAGGGTGACAATCAAATAAAGAAGATTGTGTATGACTGCCATAAAGATGAATGTAAGAGACAAGCATAAAAGAGGAATGGTTTACAGGTATGGGAAATCATCCTAGTATTCAAGGGCACAGTCAAAAGGAAAGGACAGTTAAGGACAATGATGTGGCCATTGTGTCACTATGAATTACAATGAAAACTGTTACGCCAGGTAAAGGGCCTGCACAATCAGTTAAGAGGGCAGAGGCCTACCAATCATGCAAAGACTTCAAGGTCACAGCTTTTAAAAGGAAAGTTCTTAGCCACAAAAATCAATGACAGAGTTTGTGAAAAGATCAGCATGATACACAGTGATGGCAGTCCTTGCAAGATAATGCCAGTGTTTACAATGTTGCTAACATTATGTATGACATCTTGTGGGAAAGACTATACAAAAGGCAATAACAGAGGTAAAACAGTGCTGAAAGGTATCCTAAACATACAGTGGTATGAAGTCATTAAGCAGGCAGTCTGTGGTTGGTGTCAAGTGTTTGGCAAGTTACAAGATGAAGAAGTTCTCATGCAAGAGGATAGCAAAGAGCAGAAAGACAATCATTCAGTTGTGGCAAATCAGAATTCTTGAGGAAGAGAAGGAAGTTATAGAGGAAATATGTCATTCAAGCAACTTAGAAAACAAAGGGAGAAGAGTTAGAGAAGAGGAATATTAGAGCAAGGGGGAGCATTAGAAAATCTCCGACAGGGAGAGAAGTATATTCTTATTGCATTGGATCTATAGAGGAAGCATATCACCCAAGTGACATACAGACAAAGGGGGGGCCTTACAGACAGGGGGGGCTACCCACAACACTATCTTGTAGCTCCATGGAAGATAAAGTTCAAAGATATATGGAAGACCCTTTGTCATTGATGTCAAAGGGGGAGAGTTAGAGCAAGGGGGAGCCCGAGAAAGGGGGAGTAGTACAGCCAGGGGGAGCAATGCAGAAAAGAAGAGTTATATTCATAGTTGGGTTGCCATCAATGACAAAGGGGGAGATTGTTGGAATATATTGTCATTGATGTCAAAGACATGAGGTCGTTAAGTGATGTCATTGATGTCAAGGTAAAGAATGGACCGTTATAATAAGAGGTACCCGTTATACATCCCAGTTGGAGAGCAAAGCAAACAAGAATACATCTGTTACACGTTACCATTGGGAGATTGCATGTTTAAATTAAAGATTTAAACATTTGAGATATAAATGTTTTTGGGTCGACATAGAATGGAGTTCAAATTTAATTATACATCCAAGGTGGCCGATTTGTGAAAGAGAAGAATTTAAATTAAAGATTTAAATATAATAGAGGCTGACCTCTATTTGCATGCCAAGGTTGGGTTTCAAGTAAATTAAGTTTATATTCCAAGAAGGCCGACATGGAGCATTTAACATAATGGAGGAAGTAATTTAATTTAAATTACTGTTATGAGGCCGACCTCATGAGTGAGAGCCATATAAGACAAAATGATTTATTTGAATATTGTGATAAGAGTTATTTAAAAAGATAACAAAGGATACAATTTAGATAAGAAGATGTGAATTCATTGTATAGCAAAGGCTGCGGTCTAAATAAGAGGAGGCAGTGATTAATAATAGTTATTACCATGGTGTGTGGTTATGTGAAAACAAAAAATTACACGAAGAGAGGTATACAACTCATGAGATTATGACATGTTATTTAAATATAAGAAGATGCGATTATAATGAAGGAATATGATTTATGGTGAAGAGGGACAATTTCATAAAAGAAAAGGTGATGCGATTTGTATGAAGTAGAAGATCATTAACAAAGGCAGCGATCTTATTTTAGTTAAGGCTGGAATTTAGTTTGGGATAAAAGGACAGCGATTTGTTTTGAGGAAGTGTGACTCATTCAAGAGTCATTACTCTTTGTAATAGACACACCTTTCTTAAAGGGTCACCTCCCTTGGAGTAATATAAAAGGGGTGTGAAAGGTGTATTGAGGACAAGAAATAAAAATGAAATATATCTAATGTGAAGAGCAGATCTAAAAGAAGATCAAGGCAGAAAAATGAAGTGCAAATCTAATTTGTTTTGAAAGCAAATGTGTGTGATAATATGAAGATGATATGAGCAGAAATTTATGTGAGGTTATTACAATGTTATGAGCAGTTTTGGGTAAAGAAGTTGTGCTTGGTTTGGATCACATTTGTGAGGGAAGGAAGTGTGTGATCAAATTTGTGAGGGAAGGAAGTACATGTGTGTGAACCTGATTTGAAAAGGAAAGACTTACATCATATAGAATCAGATGTTGTAATCAGCTTGTGAGTTAAAGAGAACAAGATCATCCATTGAAGGATTAATAGGTTGGAGCCTATCAAATAGAGGTTGGAGCCTCTTGCTGGGTTGGAGCTCAGTTTGTGTGGGAGTTGGAGCCTCCAATAGGTTGGTGTCTATAATTTTGTCAAGTGGAGATTGATGTCTCCTGTGAGTTGGTGCTCACAGAAGAAGAATTGTAAGAGGAGTGAGTTGGTGCTCACAGAAGAAGAATTGTAAGAGGAGGGGGTTGGTGCTCACAGAAGAAGAGATCAATATATATAAGCAATATTTTGTCATGGTTTTCTCCTGCAAGGGTTTCCACGTAAATCGTGCGTTCTCATTGTGTTCATAATTGCTAGATCTTGCATATGTGTAGTTGATGTGATTGGTTGAGTTTGGAAAAGTAAAAGTTTTTATTATACTAGTTCACCCCCCCCCCTCTCAGTATAACCGTGTGTTCATCAGTCGAAACATAACACCCCTCATAGAGATTTGGGGGCAAAGCCCCTAGCGAGGTCGTGGGGTTGAGTCCCTTGCCACCAAGCCCAATTAAGGCCTTCAACACCACATAGATCTTCATGGCGTATGTCAGTTTTCATAATTTTATCACTATTTTTTCTTCAACACCAAATCCTCGTTATTTCTAACCAAATCTTCTTTCTTAAGAGAACTAACGATGAAGCTAGGGAATCTAGCCAGTCTAAATGATGAGGGTTGTGTAGTTGAAGGCAAGAATATCATCATTCTTGAATCTTTTCTCAAAAAGAATGACACTCCATCAAGAATATCAAAAAAACTCAACAAGAATAATTTTATTTTGATATTCCCTTTTCCCTTTGAGGCAAGTTAGAGTATTAAAGTTGATGACCACAAAGCTAAAGTCCTTTGTGCCTTCAACTCTTGCACAAATCTAATGTCTACTTTTGCTATCAAGGAAGCTATCAACCTTGTGGGGTTTCCAAAGGATGGCCAAAACCCTAAATTGCTCAAAGGAATCATAGACCAACACCATTGAGTTCCTCCGAAATAGGTTTTCCAAACCATTGATAGTCGACGAAAGCACTTAATTTCTTGTATGAAAGGGATATCCATCTTTGGGATCTTTCTCTTCCCAAAGGCGTTGAGGCCTCAAATGTTCCAAGAGATCAAGATCATTTAGAAACCCTATTGAGGCCAATATAAGCCTCTTTCACGATCAAGTTTATCCTCAAGTCCTTGCCCTACAAGGTCAAGGCAATTCCTTCTTATTTTAGGACCTTAGACTTAAATGTCCTTCCTTTTCTTGTCGATGCCACATCTAACCTTTTCTTCCTTGGTGTGGTTTTCTTAATGGACACTTCACAACCATAACCTTCAAAAATTCTATTTGCCCCTAACCTTCCATTTCCCCCTCCTTGCACATGAATTCTTCCAATGTGGCTTCTATACTCTCCCTACGAAGTGATCTTCCTACCTTAATTCTTCCTCAAGAAGTAACATTTTGTTAACTAGTTTGGCTAGACAAATATCTTCATAGATTACTTCCATTGCCAAGGGGGCAATTGATATGTGACACCATCCCGTAGTGGGCCCTTAGGAAACTACGTTCCCACCACCATCTCAGGTGGGGAAGGCCTTTGTGTCCAACATCTTCACCTCAATCAGTGTTGGAATATTTGATCTTTAAGATTGCCTTTTTGGAGATGGCATTTTTTATATTGAGAAAAGTTTATACAAATATGGCTTATACAAGCATCTCACTGCTGCTTAGTTGCTTCCAAGCATTAACATGAGATATACATAGCTCCTTTCAAGCATTAACATTAGACTAATACTTAGCTCCTTTCAAGCAACTACACTAGAAATGGACAGTGGAAGACCAAGAGTCACACCTTAGAATTCCACCTTAGAAGTCACATCCACACTGGAAGCCAACAACAAAAGACCAAGAGTCACAACTTAGAATTCCACATGAGATGTCACTTTGGGTTTTTGGACTTGGGTCTTGTTGTGACCAAATCACACATCACCCCATTAGAAATAGGGACCCCCTTTTTTTGGTTTTCAAATAGCTTAGGTTATTTTTGAGTCTTGTTTTGATCTTGTTTTGATCTTGAAGATTAGGTCTTCTGGTTGATAAATTGATTTATAAGACAAAGGTAAAGTGAAATTTGAAGAAGTTTTAAGGCGGCAAAATCTAGAAGATTTCAAACTCCCTGTCTATTACGGCAATCAAGAGGAATTCACTTTCCTTATCCGATGCGCCACTAATGAAGGGAGGATTAGTTCAAGGTTTAGGGGCTCATCAAGGCGAACATCAAGAGGATCTTTGACCCTTCAACTGACGCGCTATATCAAGGGGATTTCAAAACCCCAAACCACTGTGCCACCTTCTAGAGGAATCCACTTACCCTATCTACCGCGCCAAAACAAGAAGAAATCTTACCCCTCAACTGGCGCGCCAAAGGGATAAGGTAGAAGAAATCAAGATGCCCAACCGCCAAAGCAAGAAGAGATCAAGACCTAGATCCAACGCGCCACCTCAAGAGGATTTCGAATCCCTTAACCATCGCGCCACCTTCAAAAGGATATCAAAGTTTTAACCAACGCGCTAAGCTAGGTGATCTCAACACCCTCAACCGATGCGCCTAAAGGAGAGAAGAGGTAGAGGATTTCAAAAGTGCTAACTATTGCGCATAAACAAGAGGATCTCGACACCCTTAACTGCTGCGCTAGGATCTAGTGAGGAAGAATTTGAAGTTCTCATCCGATGTGCCAAAAGGAAGTCCAGAGGATTTTAGAAGTGTCAACCGCTGCGCCAATGAGGAAGGGTAAGTTCTAAGTATGAAGTGTGAATTTTATATGATCAAGAGGAATTTGAAGTCCTCAACCAACGTGCCATCTAAAGAGAAGGAGGATTTTGATTGAAATTGCTACATTATGAATCTCAAGCTTAAATCTAGAGGATTCAAATACCCCCAACCGATGCGCCAAAGAGGAGGATTAGAAGAAGATTTCGAAGTGTTCAACCAATGCGCTTAAAGGAAGAAATTGCAACATTTAACCACTCCACCTTTGGATTTTCTAGAAAAAGGCAAAATTATATTGGAATTCCCATCGCATTGAATGAAGAAGAGATGAAATTAAATGATTTTTACCTCATTTAATAAGGTCGGCCTAGGTAGTTAGGCTAGTTTAAAGCAAGTCTTGTA
The DNA here is from genome assembly GCA_027924645.1 of Cunninghamia lanceolata. NCBI lineage: Eukaryota > Viridiplantae > Streptophyta > Pinopsida > Cupressales > Cupressaceae > Cunninghamia > Cunninghamia lanceolata. The sequence goes on along the minus strand of BSBN01001038.1, from coordinate 5,662,171 downwards.
TTTATAGCTGCTAAATGCTTTCATTTTAATCATCATCAAGGAGCAAATTCGCCTCTAAGGAGCAAAAATCAGGTATTTTTTGCAAAGTGCAGATTTGATTATCAATTTGAATTGGAATTTGATCAAATTTCTCAAGGTATCAACTCAAGTCAGCACATTAGGTAAGTTTGATCTGGACATTACTGATCTGATTTCTTCTTTCTATTTCGTTAAATGCATTGAAAATTGTCTAAGTGTTGGCGAGAATTAAGAAAACAAGTGAATTTATGATAAATTATTCGAGTTTAAATGATCCTAATAAAATCAGAATTTCAGAACATTAAGGAAGCTGAAGTAGAGTATAGATCATTCATTTTTGAGATTACTTATTCATGTCAAGTTTGTAGGATCATGGCAATGACTTCGAAGGAAAGACAAGCAAGGATCCGGATGGATGCTAAGGGTAAAATTCCAGAATCAAAGCTCGTTTCAAGGTGGTCAAACGTCGGAGATACCAACATGGGCAATAGTAGCCTAGAAGACATCAAGTCAGTACTTGATGAACCCACTGGAGGTAGTCTTGCTAGAGCCATCATGAGGAGTGGAGCTATTGAAGTAGCTTGTTTTCCACCAGCTCTACCTTGTTCGGAAATGATCGTCGAGTGTGTTAAAAGGTATGACATGGATAGTAGGCAGATTGTGGCCAAGGATGAGACTGTGTCAGCATATTTGCAAAAGGAAGCAATCGGAGAGACCTTCAACATTCCAACCAAGGACAGGATGATCAGCATTACTATACAGCAAGGTCAACAGGAATATAATATTGATTCGAAGACAAAGTTGCAGGAAATGAGAAGAGACTAGATAGCCAATTCATCGATGAAGTTCAATATGAATAATCCTCCACAGTTTCACAAGTCAGATTTTCATCCTGAAATTGGATACTTGATCATGTTCCTCAATAGAATGACAGGAATGCCACAATCAGCTACCTTTCAGCCTTGGATGTATTCTTTCATCAAGTTGGTTCTCAGAGGGAAGATGATTGATTGGGCTGGGCTCATCAGTTAGAGTATACATGAACAGCTCGTCAATTTTTCAAAGACTAAGTCATTTCATATGAGTTCTTATGTGGTGTATCTTCTGGCACAGAATGAAGTCTATCCAGGTTTGACTAGAAGAGAAGAAATTGGGGTTGGGCCTAATAAGTATTTGTCACATCAGTGTTACCCTCAGTTACATCTCAAGAATATCAATCATTACACAAGGTTCAATGATGCATTTGCTATGTTCATATTGAAGAAATTAAGAGGAGAGTTCTATAAAAGGTTGTCAAATGCAGTAAGGGAGTTCATTGCAGCATATGGACATTGGTATACTCAGCATGAAAGGTACACCTACATAAGGATTCAAGGTTTTACATCTTACCCGTATAGGTTACCGAGATATCCAACTAACAGGATGGTGATGTTAGAAGTTTCGAGGCAACTCCTAGAACTCATCAGGTTACAAAAGTTAAAAAGGAAGACCAATATTCAGTTTCCACTTCTTCTTGGGCAAAATCTAGAGTGTCCATCATTAGCGGCAGCTGAGTATTCTGAGATAGAACTTCAGGCGTATCATTTGCAAACTCATGGCACCAAGAGGCTTAATTTTGATCCTTTTCAACTTTGCTGGAAATATAATAGGGAGTACAAGCACGTCATGCAGTTGGAAGACCGTTGGGCCAGTGTAAAAGATGAAGATGATCTTCGAACACTCCAGTGTTCAAGACTTACATGGGATCTAGTTAGAGCTACCAAAGCATTTAGGATTCCGGATCAGTTCGCAGAAGATGATACTATGTTGATAGATGAATTTGAAAAGATAAAAGATTTGCCTTATACAGTTGATTGGTCAAAAAGGGATGTATCTGAAGAAGAGTTGATGGAGCCAGTCTTAGCTATGACACAAGCATGTATCGCTCAACTGCTACAGGAAATCAATGATGACGGGCAAGTTCTTACTTACAATAAGATGGATGATGGAGAACCAAGACGGCAAAGCACACATAGTGGACTTCAACATAGTGGAAATGATCAAGGTGATAATTCAGCTAGGAAAAGGAAAAGACCTAGTCAAGATCAAGGGGAATCAGGTCAAAGACCTAAGAAGAGGAATAATCCATCTACCTCATCTAATATACAGGAAGGAGCTTCTAATACTCATGATCCAATACAAAGAGTTGAAGTAGTGGAAGAAATTGTGCTAGTTCCATCTAAAGAGATTCATTCAAGTCCAACTGTCGTAATAGAGGAAGATAATGTTCTTGATCAAGATGAAGAAGGTCAAATAGAATCTGATGAAGAAGTAGCCCGTGTACAACATAATCAAGTACAAAGACATCAAGATCTTTCTGCGTTTCCACCTTGGTTGAGGCAAAGAATTGAAGAAAGTACAATCATAGAAGCATATCAGCCTGCTCCAGTTGAGGAATTGCTTGTGAATGCACAGAAGAGTAATCAAAAGAAGAAAGCAACTGTCTTTTCGAAAATCACTCAAGATCCTTCGGGAAACAGAAAGGTACATGTAGCTGTTCCTAGAGTTGAAAAGAATCTAGAAGATATGGCACCCGAAGATTACAATGTGACTACTATTGGCATGGGTCCAATCACAGGGGAACAGATAGAGGAGGAACTTCAAGAGTCAGTGAATAGTGTAAGAATCATGTTGAAGCAAGAAAGAGAAGCTAAGCTAAAGGTTGAACAGGATTTCAATACACTAAAACACTATATTCAACAAGTCATGCAGCCTATCCAGCAGAAAGAAGTCACTCCAATACCTCCATCCATTCTTCCACAAGAAACAGTGTCTCAAATTGAAAATATGAGAACTTCATCTCAGATAATGAAGAGATGGATAGAAAAAACATATACTTATCTTGAGGAAATTGTGCGAGTTTATGACAGAGTCATCAACCTCAAGAATAGAGTTCAAGCTTTACTAAAGGTATGTGTTGAGTTCAAGCCTATTAAGGAGCAATATATGCCACAACTCAAGAATTTAATGGAAACTCTATTAGAAGATCTAGTTCATGATAAGGTGGTTGATCAGGATACTCCACATGACTTCACCACTTGGTATTTTTCCTTTCACAACAAAGGGCAACTGGTTGATAAAATTGAAGTAGATATGTCTAGAATAAGAAGTGTTCTTCTAAGGACAGAGAATCATGTATACACTGCATTGACAACAATATGTAATCCATATGGGGAGATCACCATTGAGAACATGAAGCAACAAGTCAAGGCGTTCTATTTTCCGGATGATGGGATTGATGAAGGACAGTTAGATAGCATATTCACACTTGCATTTCATCTTGGAGCAAATAAGTCTTGGATAAATGACTGGGAGAAGACACTTGGCGTCTATGAGTCAAATGTGGCTGTAGCAAAAGGTTCCATTAATGCTACGACAAGTGTACCAATAGAAGACGTTGCTCAAGTTGTGTCTAGGTTCATTGCATCTAATAGTACTATCATATGAGAAGAGTGTGATGTGGCATCCTTATCTTCTTGGAAAGCGTGCCTTCATTGCCTCTTTCATTTAATAAAGTTAGCCTCTTTCATTTAATAAAGGCATGAATTTGTTACAACTACTTGTGATGTGGCTTGATCTGGTCCATTGGCTTGGCCAACCGATCTTGTCCCTTCGTTTATTTTGAGGTCTATAAAAGAGCTCTTATTGCTCTCATTTAAAAGGTTGAAGACTCTGGAATTGTTGCAAGAGCTCTATGAGATAATATAAGACTCATTGTTTTGGTGACTCTATATATGTTTCGAAGTGTTGCAAGGTTTGGATTTCTTCAAGCAAATATTAAGTTAGATTAAGTTTTCTTTAAGTTTATGTTAGTTGGTGGAAGGCGTCATTATTGTTTGTGGTGAAATCTATAAGTTCACACCATTTGTAGTTTGTGGCATGCAAATTGCAGTGTATGGTTAGTCTAAACAAAACTAAAACTTCAATTTGATCCCTATGTTTGTTGAATCTTTCATGAGCATAAGTGATTTAAACATCTTGTAAAACCTTAGAAGATTGCATCAATCTTGTGTAGTTGTCTGTCTTGGCGAAGCAAGAATTGGTTTGATTTCACCTGAGCAATAATTATCCTTACATTTAGGATTAAATTAGTGTTTCTGAACCTTTCATCTTTTGTTCTTTTTATCAGTTTGGTTAGGATTAGGATAAAGAACATCATCGCAATATCATACATCATAAGTTGTAGTACTTAGATATTCTAGTGTTTACCTTCTCTTTCATTTGAATCAACAACTTGTCGAACAATTGCGTAAGTCCCTTTGTGTTTACCAGCATAATCATACTAAGTCACTGAGCTATCTCTTACAAAATCATAAAAAAGGAACCTTGGAGTCATCTTGTTTGATCACTTCGTTCAGCATTCGAGAGGCTTTGCTCAAGAGAGAGTCAGATACTCTAGTATTTCACCCTATTGTTGACTTGTCTAAAAACAAACATCAACAGGTCTCCATAATTAGAACCCAACGCTTTAACCAATTGAGCTCAACCCCTTTGACTAGAGATGGCATGTTGAATCTTGCCATTGTTGTTATGTCCACGCTTGATAACAAGTTGAAAGCCTTCATGACAAAGGGCATTTTTGTCCAACATCTTCTCCTCAATCAATGTTTGGATTTTTTATCTTTAAGTTTGTATTATTGAGGTTGGCATGGTATAACTTGCCATTGGTGAATCTTAGTAACAAGTTGAAAGCCTTCAACCCCCTCTACTACCCAACTAGTTATGGCCAAATGGGGCAAGATACTTTCCTTGATGTCTCGAGGGCAATTGTCAGCAAGATGACCACACCCATTGCACACTTTGCAATTGTAATGGACTAAGTTGCCAAATTGGAATTGGGTACAGGTACAAGTACATGGGTATAGTACGTCGATATGGCAAATAAATTCAAGGGTTAGGTACATTCTAGGTACGTCCATACAGAAAACATATAAAAATCATAAAATATAAATATTTGTAACCTAAAAAAAGGAATTAAGTTTACCATATATCATGCATATGCTAAACAAAATTATCATAAACATTACAAATTCGAAATACAATATACTAATTCGATATTAATTTTTCAAACTCGAATGTCATGATATGTATTCATTGTTCACTACTAAAATAATATAATTAATAATCAACATCATATGGGTCTTCATCAAGACCAACATCATCATCATCATTGACAATAGGTGATGTAAGTAGATTAGAAGAACGACAAGTAGCCCCATTGCCACTTGCAGTAAGAGTATGTTGGCTATCTAACTCCTCAGAAAGCGAAGCTTGTGTGGTAGCAAAAACATCCCACAACTTTGTCGCTCCTTCCTTGCACTCATCATGTTTGTGTGTAAGAAGGCACAAGTTGGAATGCACGTAAACTAGCTCCCCTACTTTACTTGATGCCAATTGGATGCACTTCACTAAGTGGATGAAGTAGTATGTACTCCAATTCTACTCAAATGAAGAGGAACTAGCAACCTATTGATGCAAACTGATAGAATTAGAGTTATTAAATTGTAAATCAAACTTCAAATTTAAAAGCAATAATTTCAAAGATGAAAAAAAAATCAAATTTAGAGAGTTTGTGATAAAAATTAAGAAACTTGCCATAAAATTTTGATCGCAAGAGTCTGGAGGTGTGGCAATTTATGACCATTGACATACCACCAAAAGAGAGCATCCTTCGTATACTTGTCACAGAGAGCGGAAACACTTTGACTAGAAGAGGCTACAAAATTAGCATACTCGCTCATAACTAGATCCTCCGTATCAAGATCAAGAAAGAGTTTAGTAAGTGCTAGCTTGTACTCTTTGCTAACTTTTACATTACTATATGGTAGCACCCTCATCGGTAAAGAAAGGACCTTATCGCTATAATATAAAGACAAGAAGATGTAGTGCGGTGGTCATTTTGTTCCAACGCTCAACACAAATTGTCTACACCTCTTTGAAGAAAGTTTCTTGTGGATCTTGCCCTTTTTCATTTATGATGGACTTCATCTTCTCAATCAATGAGTCAATGCCATCGTATACCTCTCCCAAACATGTCTCATTCATGTCATTAAAGCGGATCATGCTCACGATGGGCTTAATGAAACTATGAAGATATTACACACAATCCCACTAAGTGTCATCTAGGTTCATCTACTTTACATTTGTTGTGCTCTCACTATTGGATTGCCTCCATAGAAACCAAAGTTGGTTGATTAACATGCTAGAAAGTGCCTCACACACCTTCATAAGTCATCAAGACAATTATGTTGGATGCAAACCGAGTCTTAGCAAGCTATTAGAAAAAAGAAAAAAAAACTTAAAAATCAAAAACAAACAAGAAAACATACAAGTTAAAAATCAAAAACAAACAAGAAAACATACTTAAATTTTAAAAAATAGATCACTAAAATAAAACATAAAAATTCAAAAATTGTATTGTTTCAATTAGCATCAGTAACTCCAATTGCAAGAATGCTCTAAAAATGGCCTACAACATGCGGTGGTTTGTGATGAACATTTGGATCTCTTCGACCTTAGCATAGACTTGTTTGATCCAATCTATTTTCCTTGAACGAGCAGATAGCACAAGGTGTCCAAAATATATGTGAAAATTGTGCCTCAAACAACATAACAGCCACTCTACAATTATTTGTGTTGTTTGTTATGACTTGGACAACGTTTTGAAGACCCACTTCCCAAATGCATTGTATAAGGATGTTAGCAATAAATTGTGCATCCTTCACCTGCCCCTCACAATCCACAACTTTCAAAACCATTGTCCCTTTAGGGCACACTGCAATCACATTGATCAACGACCAATTTCTAGCATCCTTCCATCCATCGGAAACAGTGGACACCCTAATTTGTTTCCATGAATGCCTAATGAGAGCCAATGAAGTTTCTATATGGTCTTACCTCCTTTGACAATAAGGTGTTACACATCTTCTCATAACTTGGGCCCATGTACCCTTTTGGAGCCTCATTTGCTTTTCTCAACATATCTTGCCAATATGATGATTGAACAACATTGAAGTACAAACCATTTGCATAGAGGCATCTTGCAACAGTTTAATTGGCAATCTCTCTAACATCATTTTGAAATGCCCTCTCTAATGGCCCCTTCATTCTCTTCACATTAACACCTTCATTCTCTTCACATTAACAGGGTCTTCTTCTTCATTCCTGCCCAAAAATGGGTGGCTCTCCACCACATCAACAACAACACTACGAGATGGGAAGCAAGGGGCCTCCATTACCCCCTTCCTCTACTCAAAGGATGCCCTATTCTAAGGGCAATTGTTACATCTACTTCCCCCTGCTCTTTGATATATTCTACTATTTTATGAGTTGGCACAAGTACACCATTCTTCCCTGCACAAGCTTTAATTCCCATGCCAACAATGGCACACAAATACACTTTCACCCAATTGTATAAGCTTGTATACCTCTAACCACACCCACTTCATATCCAAACATATGTCCCACCACCTAGAATCTATTGTATTGTTTCTACATGCCTCCACAAAGGTGAACTTGGATAGATTTTGAAGGGGGGTTGGACAACAGTGCTAGAACTGGCTGACATTGTAATCCCTAAAGCAACAAGTTTGGAAAAACAAACATCGAACAACAAATTCCAGGATCTAGACAAATGAAAACTAAAAATTGAAACTTAAAAACAAATATGAAACAATTTATAAAGTAAAGAAACAATTTTCAATTTAAAATTTTAAAATCGTAAATCTGGTTTTAAAGGAAAACAATATGATTTTTAATTTATTTATTGTTTTTATTATACTGTTTTTTAATTTATCATAAAATTGTAAATATGACTTTAAAGGAAAACAGTACAATTTAGATAAGGCTTGTGTAAATCCTTTCTATATAAACTGTTTCCTTATCATATATGGTTTAGGTTTTTAAATCATAAGAATTTGTAACCCAAGTTATGTTGGTTATCATTAAAAGGGACAATCGGTGGTAACAGAGTCAAATTGCAAGCAGCGCAAATTAATTATATATTAGTGTGGAAGCAGCAAGAATACCTCTATTTCGAGCAACAATGCTTTGTGATTGTTTACTAAGTCTGGTTCGAGCAGCAAATAGAAATATGGGCAATGTTATTGCTAAGTCTGGTTCGAGCGGCAAATAGATGTATGCAAAAAACATACTCTGTTTGCCACAACTCCTTTGCTAGTATGTCATTGGCTGTGACTTGTCAAGCACAAATCGAAAACATTAAATGACCGTCGTTTAGGATTGCAGATGCATGTTTTATGGTCAAAAAGTCAAACGAAATGCATCAAAATTTTCATCTGGTACTAGAATCGCCATAGAAATGCCTCACCCAACCTAGAATTGCCTAGGTACACACGTCAACAACTCCAAGCGATTCTGGCCCAAAAAAATGTACCCTAACCAATTCCACAAGTGTTTCATACCCAAATGCAATTCCGAAATAAATCGTATCCAAGTACGCAGGGTTTTTCTGTCGATTCAATAACATAGGAAGTGGATGCATTCATGGTCCAATTCTACAACCACTCAAACCCAGAACTCTTCTTCAAGGTAATATTCTTTGGCAAATGTTATAAGATGTACAATTGCTTTTTTTCATCTCAGCTATGTAGATAAAACATTTCGGCGAACCCCATCAACTTAAGGAAGATTTCCAACCAGAAGTTAAGTAATAGCTTGAGAAGACCCGCCCACACATGCACATCCTTAGGCATCTTTGTCGTGGCATCAAAATTGTTTTCCCCTAATTTAGCAAATAGGCCATGATTACCCCAGACCAAGGATCCACCTTCCAAAACCTTCTTCCTAACATTTTCAAAGGTGAACAAAACAAAAAAGTATTCATTGGGTCCATTTTCATAATCAAAAGATTTGATAATTTCTGGGAGTTTTGAATCCACCCCCAAAGGAATTATTCAATAGAACACAGGCAGATAAATCTGCAAATATAGACACAAGAGGCAAGGTCAGCAAAGGCCTGGAGCATTCATTCAATAGTGAAGGAGACAATAGGGTCAATAACCATGGCAGGGAAGCAACAAGAGGGTGAGAGACCACCCACAAAGATGGCCAAAGAAGAGGATGGACCTGAATACACAGCTTCCCCCCTTGCATCAATTATGGGGCAGGAACTAGAAAATGGGAAGGAGAGCAAGGGCAAAGAGGGGCCTAGGCCGCACAGCAAAAAGGAGATACAAGAGAGGGAATAGAAGATGGAGACAACAACAAGAGGAAAGAAGGGCAAACCAAGAAGAGAGGATCACCACACTACACCAAAACAGAAAATATGGAGCAAGAATAAGAAAGCAGAAGGCTAGGATACAAGAGCCTAGAAATCATGTAAAAAGCCATTTTCCTACCAAGCCATAAATAAAACCTTGTCACTTATTCATACTTAACAAAGCATTGTGAACGGCAAATGCTTCCATCTTATTTTATGATACAGTAAAGCATTTATTTTCATTAGTACTAGTTTCTCAATGTCGGAAAGAACATTTTGCAATTTTGAAATTTATCTTACAAATTAAAAAAGTTTGTGCTCTTCCCTACTTAATAGGCTTGAGTTTGTTCTTATGAGTTTCACTAGAGTCAAAAATCATGCAGTTTTAAATTTTATGTAAGAAGAGAATTTTCTGCTGAAAACCTTTTACAGATAGCAACACCACCTCCTATAGCTGGAACTAACCAACTACAAAAGTGGAGATACAATCTGAATCAAAGATCAACAAATGCATAAGAAAGCTTCTCATGTTTAAAAGCACTGAAGAAAACGAAGCCTTTTTTTTAAACTTTGAAATTTTCCTTCCTTGAAACAAAGACAATTTTGTTTTATCTTTTATGCAGAATCTTAACCAGCAGAAGCAGCAGCATCAACCAGGTTTCTCTGGCGAGTATTTGCAAATTAGAATTTCAATAATTTCAAAAGAATGTGGTTTTAAAGTTTAGCAGTGTGGATAATATTTTTTTAGGACATGGGTTTGTCATTTCTTTTTGAGCCTTTGTGAGCACTGAATGGTGTACCAGTACACAAACAAGAAGAATGGCCTACAATTTTTGTGATTGCAGAAAATCACCAAGTTATTTTTTCTGATATGCAGCTTGCTCATATCAACTTCACTGTTGTTTTATAAAAGAAGCCATTAACTGGTTGGTAGTTATTACTTCATATGATGGGAGAAATCGAGCAACAGAAGGTTCTCAAATTGCACCTGCCATGAGTAAAATAAAAATAAAAAATAAAAAATTGATTTTTTTTAAAGAGCAAAGGCAAACTGTTATGTAAAATGATAATGACTTATCCAAAGGATTAAAATTACTTGATATGAGCATTAAAAATTTAAAAAATTGCAATCATATGCAGCTTATGCATCCACCAAAAGATTTCCACAGGATATTTGTACAGCACCCATCATACTATAAGATCTATCATGCTAAAGATTGTTCTTTGTATTTCCGAGTCTAACGATAAATTGATGGCAATATGGGAACAAATATTTGCTGCATTCAGTTTGTCTTAAGGAAGCATTTAGAATTTCCACTTATCTGTCTCAGTAGTGATATTTTGAATTTGCTTAAACCGTTTGACATAAATCATGAATTTCATTGCCACAAAGAAGGCAAATATGCGAACTATGTATTGTCTAAATTAAATTTGAACTTTATATTCTTTTATTCTTGAAAGAAAAATCAACAATCCTAGCATCCCATAGCCAACCTTAGTTTGTTGGTGTAAAAACTTATGGCTGACATATTTCTTTTTTGGACGGTCAACATTACTGCCTTCATGTTGTTCTGCAAAGAAAAGACACATGCAAAGGATAAAATAACATGTTGGAAAAGGCAAGTGTAACAAAACTAGAGGTTTATAACTTCATAGAACCATTGGTAAACCTTTAACATTGATGAGAACAAACTAAGAACCCAAAGAGTTTTCTTCAATAATTGGCAGAGATTACCTTAGAAAAATCAATCCTCCAGACAACAAACAAACAAAAAACAAATACCTTTCGGGCAATAAGCTCGATCAACTGCATCAAAAATTTCCCAAGGCCTCTTCTTTGAACACATTCCTCCAGCTGCAGCTCATACACATAGACTACAGGTATTTCTTCCTCAACAATAAATCGGTACTGTACAAATGCAACCACGGGCTCCCCTTCTCCAGTCCAAAGGCCCTCGTGATTCTCCCCAGTATTATCAAGTATTTTACGCACAAAAATATAGCAAGCTTCCAATGCCACCATTTCTCTACGCTTGTTTTTCTGTTCTGATGGCCATTCTGACCCATATGGACCCTCCATATTCAACTGATCAATTGCAAAGGAAAAAAACAAGCAAAGTTTACATACCACTCAATCTGGGTATTTCCCTAACTTCTATTCTATGAAATATCAATAAGAAGCGACACTGCTTTTTTGCTTTCACCTAGAGAAAAATGTTTAGACACAAGTTCTTACTGTATATAATGTCCATAACTAACCTTAAGTAGCTCTTGAATATAGTGCTTATACGGAGTGGTCAGTTGTGCCCCAGAGCCAGATTCCAAGCGTACCAACAGACCTGCATTGGCAAAATATTAATGTAAAAGCCACAACTTAGATCTCCATAATCCATACAATAGTTCTTCAATATAATTTGGTGTCAGAAGCAAACAAGGGAGAGTCTACAAAAAGGGCATTTAAGAGAAAAAATTAAAAGAGTTTCAATACATTAAGAATCTCCGAGGTGGAAAAGTTGTACATAGTACATACCATTCCGGTCATACTTATGAAATGCAGGGAAGTCAACCAAATGATCCTGTCTAACATATGCAGTTTTTATGGCTTCATCAACAACCTTTTTCTTTGCTAACTCCTGGGCAATCAGTTCAAGTATTGGAGTTATAATTTTCCCTCATATATATAAAACTATTCAATTTTTCCATGCTCGATATCCACAGTTGCAAACCACTTATAGGATTTATTCAATACATAAATTACAGCAGATATTTAAAAACAACCTCATCGAAATGAGCCATAAACTCAAGACTTATAATGTATTACAAGCAGTGTCACGCCTGCGGATTAATACGTCAATGTGGTCCATATTTTTGCACGCAGAGTAAATCTATCATTATTTTTATAGGAAGAAATATTGTGTTACTCGACTATATTCTTAATATTTCCATCTGACCACAAAAATGCTGAAAAGAAAACCAATTGAAACAGAAAATGATCAGCGGGATATGAACAAATCTGCCATGACCATCCACCTTTGAAGACATGGCCTAAAAGTAAATATATGTGAATTTCTATGAGAAGCTCTATAAATATTAAATTCATCACAACGTTCTTTCTCTGATTTTCAAATGAAACCAGCGACAATTCAACCACTATTACGAAGGACTACTCCAAAAATCACCTTAATATATGAGAAAAGGTATAACAGATTCTATATTAACACTTATCTTTAAGGTATACGCCAATTGACAAGGCTCAGTTTACTCAGTATAAATTTGAAATGATGTCTAAGGTAAAGGGGAAAAATCCCCCCAGCGTTTTCACAAACCGGTTGTCATGCCCCAAATTTATGTACTGGTTGGACTGTGACCTAAACACTCACTTTTCCCTTTACCTTTTGTGTATTGGCATCAGAGAAATACAAGGAAAGCTTTCACAAACATGAACCAAAAGCCTAATTGTCAAGTAGGCTATAATCTAATGGCAAGGTAGAGTGATTTCTGTAGTGATGACCTGGGTTCAACTTTCACTCAGCACGCTCCCCTGTGATAAGACAAGATTGGGTGAAACTCGGTCTTATATACAAGAACAGAAACCCAAGAGAAACCCCCATGAGAGAGAAAACCCAAAATAGCAGCAGCCTAACATGGGATGACCAGTTCAACAATTCAGGCAAGCTCAACTGGTAAATTAGTGAGGCTTTCATGGTTAGGCCCCAAGTTCTAATAAGTAAAAGATATGCTCATGGAATAGAATAATATACTGCATCCAAATCTACAAGTGGGTGAGATATCCCAAAGTCGTGGCATCTAAGCCAAAGGCAAACCCACCGCCTGGTTAAGAAGAGGGTAATTTACCCATATTAAAAACATCCGATGTATGGTACCCGGCCTAGTTAAAATAGGTGGCAATTTGCCAATATAATAAACACAATCGTATGTCAAGTGTCAGTCCTGTAAAAGGGGAGCAAATTTGCCAATACAATAAAAAGGTCGTATGTTGAGTATCCATTTTGGTTAAAGGAATCAGTTTACCAATATAAAAAGACATGGCGGTATATCCAGTGCATGAGAACAAAGGGGTTCACTAAACCCCAATTTCAATTGTAAAATAATGGGAAGAAAACCCAAGGACACAACCATCACTCATCCAACAAGAAAAGATAACCATTTTTTCTCATCCAACAGGAAAAGCATTATTTTCTAGAACGCTAAACCATTAAACTAATCACATCATCATAATGCAATCAGGTTCAATGTTCAGACACTACTGAACCCTCAAACCAATTCTAGCCATCATAGATGACAAAACAATAAAATCAAACACCGGACCTTAACCAAAAAATTGAAAAAATGAAAATGAACTTCTACCCATCTGCATAAGCAAAATAAAAAGAAGTGAAAAATGGGTTCTGCATAGACCTTAAAACCACAGCTCAAACCCCAATAGCGCAAGAAAACCAAAGAGGGTATCGCAAGAACAAACAAGGGTATTGCATTGAAAACAACACAAAAAGGGTACTCCATGAAGCGGAGATACATATACATACCTCTCTCCTTTTGAGCTTTTTCTCTTTACTCGTGAGCTTCTTGGAATCCATGAAGCAAGTTTCCACATTCTAATGAATGCCCGCTGCACTACTTAGAGGGTCAGTGACTTCAGTTCCCTGTGTTCCATGAATAAATCCAAAGAAACAAACAGGAATAGGGAGAGACATGCAGTGCAGAGTTCATTTCTATAAAGGGCAAGTATGTACATCACACGGACACCCAGACATTGTCAACTCGATCAGGACTTATATTAGGTATGTCTAATTTTATGTGCTTGTATTGTGTACCATGAGAACAGGAACCCAGGGGATACAATCCTCGAGTCTACGTGCCCATGTCATTAATTTTTCCCTCCACTCTTAGCCTGGTTAACCGCGCGCCTTTACGCACGGTTTGAATATGTGGGATTTTAGCTGATAAATATTTTTGCACTCTCTTTATTCATCCCTATAGTTTTGCTTACAGCTTGTTTTATTTGTAAGCAACAAAAAACATTTGTTTTGCACGCGACATATCTTCTCTAACTAGTAAATTTATATTTAAAAAAATATATCTACAATTCGTGGAGAGATATCTTCCAATTTATTGGCATTTATAAATTATTTGTAGTTAGAATATTTGATATACTCACATGAGTTAATTTAAAGAGATTATGCTTTTAAACTTTTCATATTCTTCGAACATAATAAAGATTTCACTCCATAACTGCCCAAGTTTTTCTGTTTTTCTATTTTTCTATCATTTCGCTTCCATGAATTTTTTTTTTTTTTTTTTTTTTTTTGTAACGTGATAAAGATTTCACTCCATAACTGCCCAAGTTTTTCTTTTTTTCTATTAATTTTTATTTTCACATCTTATGAATTTTGTTTACATGGGAATCTGAATCTTAATTGTTTACGGGACTTTGAATCTTTCAACCCTTGTTGTGAGTGTAGACCGCCTCTCTAGGCATAATCATTTCTGTTTAAAAAAATTGATGAGTCAAAAATAATATCTATTTAATTTCTATACAAAATATTGCAAAGACTTCAATATCTCTCAATTGGCATAAGTATATATATGGTTATAATTATTTTATGAATGGATAGATAAATATGTTTTAGTATTTATTTCTTTGGATAAAATCTTTTAATAATTACTACAATTTTTGTTTTATATGCATGTTTAATGATGGGTTTTTGTCAAAGATAGTTGTTGGATTCATAAGTATAACATCACGGAGATCTTCGGAGCCTCCAGACTTCTCTGGAGCCACTCTTCTAGTTGAAAAACATTAGTTCTGGATAGCTCCAAAGCTATAAAAGAGCCATCCTCCCCCTAGGTCGATGATTAATTAGCAAGATCCAAGCTAACTTCAGTCCCAGTATATACCCCACAAACAACTTTGATTGCCCAATCAACGCCACAATCTTTTTGATGCCTTATAACTCCAGTTCAAAAGTTGTCTCGATTGAATAATTGAAGCACTGCTTAAGCTTAAGTTCTTCCAGTTCATACTTCGTCTTTTATCGCTCATTATGGTGCATAAAAAATCTTCTCTAAAGTTTCGGATAGAAAGACTCTTAAAGTAGGAATAAGTGGTAGTTTTGAGTCCAAGTTTCGGTGTAGTTTAGTCCAGTTCTGTTCAATTTAGAATAAGAACTCAAATGTATAAGTATGAGCCAAGTAGATTTTTAGCAATTAGTTCTTTTTTAATCAGACAATTATTGTTTTTAAAGCAACAATTTTCTTTGTGTTTTTATCGTGTACTCATGCCCATTCGAGTTTCCATTCTATGAAAATAAAGAGGAAATTCTATTGAAATTGCATTAGCATAGAAGGATCCTTCCAGGAGTGGAGTAGGGCCCGCTCACCCAACGAAGGAGATCTCTCGCTATTTTTTTGGTTTTATTTCATTCTTTCTTTGCATTAGAATTAGATGATGTCTTTAAATTAGAATCTGTGTTATCTCCAGTCTTCATTTACCTACAGGTCATTCTTTAAAAACTGAAAAGCATAAAAGAGTTATTTTTCTGAAAAATCTTCTTATTGAAACAACACTTATTTAATTCTATTGAACTTGGATTGGTAAAACATGGGTTAAATGGTTTCATTTATGTTGTGTGGTGTGATTCAACATTAGAATAGTTTCAAATGCTTTCAACAATTTAATTTGATTAAGTAATTTCCTATTTGTAGAATAGTATAAATGCTTCAATTATTTTCAATTCAGCATGTGTGTTTCTTTCAACAATTAATATAGTTTTAATTCAAGCATTGTCTTTGTATTTCACTTAGAATAGGATCAACACTTAAAACACCCCAAAACAAAGTAAACCTTATCGCAAATCACTTCAGATACCTCTGGATTGATAAAATTAAATAATGGGAAATTAAAAGAACTACGATGACCCCATCATTTTTGGCACCGTTGTTGAGGAATAATCTATAGATCTTGTAGGCTAAGGTGTTGGTAAGGTTGTTAAACAAGAACATCAAGAGTTTAATAGTTTATGAGTAGGTATAGAGATGCTTTAGGTTGCTTCATAAAGAAATCTTCAATCAGTACACTGA
This sequence comes from Cunninghamia lanceolata, assembly GCA_027924645.1. Lineage (NCBI taxonomy): Eukaryota > Viridiplantae > Streptophyta > Pinopsida > Cupressales > Cupressaceae > Cunninghamia > Cunninghamia lanceolata. The sequence continues at coordinate 5,645,793 of BSBN01001038.1, read as the reverse complement.
GAGAATCAAGTTCACCTTCAAAATTCAATCCGGAGGAATTACCAAACAATCTGTTGAATTGGGAATCCCCCAAAGCCTCTGAATCTCTTGACAGAATAGCAAACCTTTTTGGTGGAGATGAACCAACCAATAGGACCTTTTCATATCCTATATTCATAACCCCTGAGAGAAATGAACCACCTATGAAGAATATCTCTCCCTTGATTTTACCAACCTTCACGGAAAAAGTTTCAAAAGACCCAGATCGATTCCTATTTGAATTCAAGGTCCTCTGTCAAACTTACAACTATGGAACAGACAATAAAAAATTGAAACTATTTCCCTCCACTCTAAAAGAATCAGCCCTACGTTAGTTCATGGGACTAACCATTGATTTTGTACATACTTGGGAGCAGATGGAGACAACTTTTCTTGATAAATATCAAGATTACTATAGAGTTCAGGATAAAAAGGAGGAACTTTTTAGGATGAAACAAATGAAGGATGAAAATCTAGAAGACTGTGTTGACCGCTTCTTGTTTGTTCACAGAAGATGTGGTAATAGTCTGGATGAAGAACTGAGTAAAACTATCTTCTTGAGAGGGATTGATGAAGACACTAGAGAGGCCTTAAACCTCATGGGAAGAAGAGATATCAACAAATTGAATTTTGCAGAAATTGTAGAGTTCAATAGAAATTACTCTCACACACAGGCTACTAATAGGACATAGAGAAAAGGGAAAAGTGGTGGTAACGTTCAATGTTACTAAAGTAATGGAAGAATTGGCCAACCTGAAAACTGACATTTTGCTCCATTTAAACACCACTCTAGATGGTATTCAAGCAATCAAAAAAAACTACTAAACCTATGGCCATCTACTGCCCACGATGCAGAGAGAAGCATCCTCTCAGGGAATGTCTATTTAATCAGACAGAGCTATGTGGAATCTGTGAGAAGAGTCACCCCACAAATGAATGTGGATTGCTACCTAAGATCAAAAATAGGTTGAAAAAGATACCACCAGTTGAAGAAGAGTCAAATTTCAAGGGGTAAAAATAGTTAAATTATGGTTTTAATCAGTACGCTAGACAATTCAGTCTAAGAGGCCCTTCTAATTAGGGAACAAATCAATGAACTGGATCTTGGGGAGGCCCACCTCCACAAATGCAAATGCCACCTTAGTGGGGACCATCATGGTCTCAGTCAAAGTGGATGAACCAGTCTTGGGCCACCCCCCAATGGCAAAATCAATATCAACAAACATGGGCACCCCAATACAAACAAGGAGCAAGACGTTATGGAAATTAGCCATGAGCTTTGCTTCCTAGACCATCACAACCAATAACTCAAAACTAAAATGATCAAGAAAATCAACCTCAACTTCTTGCTCAACATGTGCCAAATCCCAAGAACAATCGCTCTCAACAACGGATGTACAAAACTGATCCTAACACAACAACCTTGAATGTGGTGGAAATCAATGATATTCAACTGCATTCTTGAAACATCCCTATAAAATCTCCTTCTGTGGAAATCCTTGAGGAAGACAATTTTGCTCAATACTGAAAAGGGGAGCAACCTCGGGATAAAACAACCAAGACAAGAAATCCTAAAGAAATCCCTAAAGTCATTCCTATTCCACTTCCAAAGCAACTAAGACAATATGCTCCAGAGAGATTCGGAGAGCTCCAAACTACTCAAGATGATTCTCAATTGATTAGTGAACTCTGGAAAATAAACATAGAAGTTCCTCTGTTGCAAGCCATCAAAGATATCCCCAAAATAAACCAGACAATCAAAAATTTATGCTTAAAATTTCCTAGAAGGAAGAAGTTGTCGAACACTATTTAGGTAGAGGGAAAACTTTCTAATGTCTTGATGGGTAAATTAATTCCATAGAGGTATGGAGATCCACGCAGTCCTATTATTTCAGTAATGATAAAAGGGATGTCAATTTCAAATGTGTTGATTGATTTAGGTGTTGCTATCAACATGATGACTACAGATACTATAGACAAATTGGCATTAACTAATATGCAGCCTACAACCACAGTTTTGCAACTTGTTGATTTATTTATTACCAAACTTGAGGGAGTATTGGAAGATGTTATAGTCATAATAGATGCTTTGGAGTACTCCGTAGATTTCCTTATCCTCCAAACTAGAAAGAAGTGATTAGGGTACCCAATCATAATGGGCAAACCTTGGTTGGCTATTGCAGCAGCCCTCATTGATTGTCGATCTCTAAACATGACCATTTCCAATGGGAATAGATCAAAGGAGCTTTCCATCTACCTACCTACTAAACCATTCCTACAATACGACAACAAACCATGGGTAGATGATCTTATGGAATTAGATGAAGAAGATACTTCCTCACTGGCTATGGTCACAATTATGGAATATTTAGAAGAATACAATGAATTGGAGGAGAAAGTTGAACCATCCCTTTATAATGATGCACAACAAGAAGTCTCTAGATGGCTATAGAGAGATCCAAAAGATTCCCTGAGAGCGTTTAACTGCCCATTTTCTGAAGAAGTTGCCTCTAAACCAGATTATTAGTAGGCAAAGACATTGCACCAAATCTTACCTCACTAATGTCCTTTAAACACGTTAATCAGTCCTTATAGGGAAATTCATTATGTCTATCCTAGTACAGAAAAGATTATTGTCTAGCAAAACAAACAACTCTCCATAAATAGTTGGTTGATAGACATGGAAGAAGTAAGAATAACCAAACTTTTGCAAAACCATACGCAAGCTTTCACCTAGGAATACAAGGACATGAAGGGAATCCATCCTAGTGTTTGTACACACCATGTAAAGTTTGCAACCCATAAACTATAACACAGAATTAAATAAACATCTCAAATTCTCATTAATATAAAATTGCAATGATATAACTTTAATATATGTAAAAATGTCATATTACATCTCACAAGTACAAGTGCCTAATCTAGGTGTTAGCACAAGAAACATGATATACAAAATGGTACAACTCTGGCTCTCATGCCATAAAGTCAACCCTAAACAATAATGATGTGCAAATACAAGAATTATACAAATAATGATATATGAATTCAATCATTGTCAAATAATGATATACATGAATATAGTCATTGTCACCGGTTGCCACTAACCCATGCGGTTATCTGCAAAGTCAAGAGACAAGAACATGGCTCAGACGCTTTTCAACCCAACCAAGAAGCTTACACTTCCTCGGAATTCTTCCTACTTCAAAGAATACCCGACCCTGCACAAAATGCCTAGCAACCTAGAAACAATAGGCAAGATAGAAACTCGGTGCAATCTAATATATCTACATGCATTTATAACATGAAAATACAATTTCCTACTATCAAGATATGGCAGAGAAACATATCAATATAATTTATTAGGCAAACATTCATCTATTTCAATGAAAACATAGCTTTGGGCAAAGCAAATATGAATATACCGGCATATCCTGAAAAGAGGATCAACCTTCTCTATTAGCCCACATTTGGCACCCTTTCCCAGGAGGTAAATCCATCACATGCATAGAAAAATAAACTACTTTCTTTACAAAGACAATCCATGGCAACACGTGCATATGTTCAATAAACAATTCCTATTTCTTTTCTTGCAAAATTTAACGTGAATTGCAAATTACTTTTCTTGCAAATTACACTTCTAATATGATGATCCTTTATTCATATTATACTTCATACAATATTCATTTCATATGCAACTACTATCTAAAATTTATGTTTTCCTAACCATATTCATGTTGTTTTTGTAATTCAGTCATATACAAAAAGATGCAAATATTGAACATGATAAAATATATACATATGTGTATATGTATATATGGCATATATATATAGATGTATATATGTCTGGGTATATATATCTCATTACATATGCAACTAACTCAAAATAAAGACTAATTTAATGATTTTATGCTCACAAGTAGAATTTGATTTCATGCTACAACTGCAATAATTTTGAGATAAGGTAAAATTGATTTGAATTGTTTTTATATCATCATGCAAGGTTTGATTTTCTGGTTTGTATTCAACAACAAATATTTACCTATGTATTTTACCAAACAAAGTGCATTCACATCATATATATACCTCTGTATATTCCAAATAAGATGCACCTTAGGTTTTTGTGCATATATATACATATACATATATATGTATATATATGTGTGTATATACATATATATATATAACAAAATCATAACCTTCTTAGACAGTGTATTCAATTCTAGAAACCATTGTTGAATTTAAAAATCAGAACAACAGAGATAACGATATTTATGCATACATGTATATACTTATGTATATACATGTATGTAAGTACATGTATACCAAAAAAAGGATTAAGTTTATGGAAAACAAAATCATGGGCACATACAACAATCTAAGAAAATCAAGGCTCAAATACGATGGTCTTGCTGAGACTAGTCCATTGTTTTATTTTAAAAATAAGTCTCATTCATAATAAGCCACCACAACTGACTTGCAACCGTGGCATTCCTGGCACGAATAGAGATTTAGAGATGGTGCTCTTGGGCAAGGAAGAGAAATTAAACAGGTGTAAGGCAGGAACCGCTCGGATTAAGTACAAGACAATGGCATTATTTAACCTGTGTTTATCTTGTTTTCCTTTCAACCCTTGAATGCCCCATGGAAGCTAATTTAAGAGCTTATGCCAAGAAGAAAACAAAACCCTATGCATTCATTTGGAATAGCTTCAGTACTTACCTATGCAAATGAATCTATGTGAAACACTGAATCCCAAATGAAGGCTCAAGAGACCAAAGAGTTGAATACAATTTCCCACAAAAGCTTAACCCTACTAAGAATTCCTCTGTCTTCCTCTGAAAGATCCTTCTCCATAATTCTTTGCCTTCTATTTTTATGTATTTTTTCTGCCCTAATTTTGGGCATTTTGCATGAAGCGACCCAGCCAACATTTTCTTTTTGTTCTAAAATTAAAACTCTCACTTTTCATTGTGTTATGAATGCATAATCTGCCCACATGCCAATATATTTAGCTTTTAATTTCCCAAACTTCACTTTACCACAGCTTTCCTATAATTAGCCATGTAATATATATAATTTAAATATTGAATTTAATCGCTATAATAAGAAATTACATAATAAGGAAAATCACATATATGTAACTAATTGTTTAAACCATCTTAACCATAAACAATATTCAAAGTCCAATGCACAATTAAAACTACATATCCACATTAACGCAAATGCATAACGAAAACATTCACAATGCAGTATGTATGCAACTATGTGAGTGTGTGTGTGTGCATTGGGTTTCCATCATGCCAACTCTTGTTGGGCGGCTAGGACACTTCTACCTCAACCATGTTCTTGTCTTCAACATGCTCCTGCACTCATTTCGCACTCAAATTCTCGTCAATAGGTTATCCCACAAAACCATAGCCGAAGCATGAGCAAGATATAAAGCCATAATCATAAACATAATAATCTATCATTATTTCAATTTCAATTTTATGCATTTTTATAAATAACTACAAATTACCTTCATGCACATATAATTATCCAATAATCAAACAATCATAAGGCAATGTCCAATAGTCTCATCAAATATAATAAATTATAAATGCAAGCAAAAGTCGAGATGTGACATCCTTCCCCACTAGGAAGAGACATCGTCCCGATGTCTTATTACACACATACTGAAGTAATAAAAGTATCACACTATATAGACAAAGCATCACACTATAGCAATAAAATACCACACCAAGCAAATAAAATTATCTCAACTAAGTCCTCAAATGAGGAAAGGAATGGTCTATCTCCTCTGCATCCTCCCATGTGGCACTATCCACATAATATTGGTCCTATTGGACCTTATACTAAATAATATCTCTGTTACGCAACTTAATGTTGCGTCTATTAAGAATTTGAGTGGGTTCCCTCAGCACCACTCTTGGATCTTGTACCTATAAAACATGCCAATCAAGTATGTGTGAGGTGTCAGGATGATACAACTTAAGCAAAGACGCATGAAATACATTATGGATTCCAGCAAGAGCTGGTGGTAGAGCAAGTCTATAAGCAACTAGGTCGATCACTTCCAACACATCAAATGATCCTACAAATCTAGGTGCAAGTTTGGATGATTTTCCAAACGATATAGAGCTCTTATGAGGTTTGATCCTCAAAAAGACTTTGTCCCGCACTGAAAAACTATCTAAAAGTCCTATTCTTATCTGCATATCTCTTCTGTCGATCTATCGCTTGTTTCAATTTCTCCTTGATCAATCTCATTTGATCATCCATCTCCTAAGCATATCGAGACCAATCACGATCATGTCTTCCACCTTATCCCAACTGATAGGTGTTCGACACTTTTACCCATAAAGTGCTTCAAATGATGCCATCCCCAAAGATACATGGTAGGAATTATTATATGTAAACTCCACCAATGGAAGATTCTCCTCCCACTTATACTATCGATCCATACAATACATCCTAAGGAGGTCTTCATCTACCTGATTTACTCTATGTCTGGCCATCAGTCTGAGGCTGATACGTTGAACTAAAATTCAATCTCGTCGCCAAAGCTGCATTCAATGTTCTCCAAAATCTAGAAGTCATGCAAGTATCTTGATTTGATATGATTGTCTTAGGTACTCCATGCAAATGAAATATTTATTAGAGAAACTTCTTGGCTAAGATCAAAGAACCATCTTTAAGATTTCCTAGAATGAAATGCGCTACCTTGGTCAACTTATCCACAACTACCAAGATGACACCATGTCTATTCTTGGACATTGGCAACCCCTGAATGAAGTCCATACTAATCACTTACCATTTATACTCTGGTACACTATGTGGGTACAAAAGCCCTGTCAAATGTACATGCTCACCCTTGACTCGATGGCATTGCAAGCATCGAGCCACAAATTCAATCACATCTTTCTTGAGTCTTGTCCAAAAATATAAAGACCTCAATCCTTCTACCATCTTGGTTACTCTAGGGTGCCCTGAATAAGGTGCATTGTGAATCTCTTCCAAGATTAACTCTTAAATCCCTTAAGTCTGGAATATACATTCGACCTTGGTTTCTCAAAATTTGATTTGACTCAAACACATATCCATCGAATCTACGGTCTAAGGGATCTTTCTCTAAAGCTTGCTTCACTCTGGAATAGTGTGCATCTCCTTGGAGATTATGAACCACTTGTTGCTTCAAAAATGACCTTGTAGTAGTCATGGTTGTTAGATGCCTTCTTTTACTAAGAGCATCCACCACTCTATTTTCCTTTCCCTTGATGTACTCAATCCTAAAATCATATTCACTAAGAGACTCTATCCATCTCCTTTGATGAGCATTGAGATTGGGTTGAGTAAAGATAGACTTGAGTCTCAGGTGGTTTGTCTTCAATCCAACTGGCTTACCCAAAAGGTAATGTCTCCACATCTGAAGTGCATGAACTATGGCTGCTAACTCCAAGTCATGCTATGCATAGTTCAGCTCATATTATTTCAACTTCCTAGAATCATAAGCAACCACTTGTCCATTCTACATTAGTACTCCTACACATTCTCCTAATGCATCAGTTATCACCATGAAATGCCCATTAGGATCATGTATAGTCAAAATTGGTGTTGTAGTGAGCTTTTCCTTCAAAAGTTGGAAAGCTTGCTCACACTTCTCTGTCCATTCAAATCTTTTCCCTTTCTTTTAGAGTGAAGTGATCGGTGTTGTGATTCTAAAAAAACCTTCTACAAACTTCCTATAGTACCCTACAAGTCCCATGAAACTTCAAACTTTAGTCACATTCAACAGTGCAATCCATTCCACAATTGACTTAATTTTCTCTGAATCAACTATAATCCCTTATGTTGAAATGATATGACCTAGATAATGCACCTTGTCTTGATAGAAGGTACACTTGGATAGCTTACCAAAGAGTTTACGCTTTCTTAAGTGTTGTAAAACTATCCTCAAATGCTTATCATGCTCCTTAATAGACTTCGAATAAATCAAGATATCGTCTAAGAATATTAACACAAAATCATCCAAGCAATCTCTAAATACACTATTCATTAGGATCATGAAAGTTGTGGGAGCATTGGTTAACCTGAATGGCACCACTGTGAATTCATAATGGCCATAACAAGTCCTAAAAGTTGTCTTCAAAATGTTCTCGTCCTTAATCCTCAATTGGTGATAGATAGATTTGAGATCTATCTTAGAGAACACTATAGCTCCTTTCATTTGATCAAAGAGCTCATCAATCCTCGGAAGTGGGTATTAATTCTTTATAGTTGCCTTGCTTAGCATTCTATAGTCAATGCACAAGCACAAAGTACCATTCTTCTTCACAAAAATGATTGGTGCACCCACAAAGACACAGTAGGTCTAATGAACCCTTGGTTCAACAACTCCTGCAATTGTGCCTTTAATTCATACAACTCTGTAGTGGTCATCCTATAGAGTGCTTTTGATTGAAGCTCAGCCCCTCATAGCAAGTCAATAGAAAAGTCAAACTCCCTCTTAGGTGGCAACTCTGTTAACTCAACTGGAAACACATCATGGAATTCCTTTGTTCGGAAAGGTGTCTCAACCTTGCAACTATACAAGTTTACTATTCTTCCCAGTTTTGGTCTTTTTGAATACCCTTTATCTTGAAGAATGGTTTATAACTTTCAAAGTTTCAAAAGGGGCTAAAAATGGCATGGATTACTATTTTTAGTAACTCTACATTTGAGCTTGGATAGACCTAAAATTTTTCCAAAAGGTGCAGAACTGTCAAGTAAACATCTCGGGTGGGTTTCCACTGAAGATCATACATGGATTGCAAGATATTAAAGTTTCCATTTTTTGAAACTCCTGAAAAAAGTTTTGAACTCATATTTGAGGCACTTAGAGGTCTCTAAACACCTTGAAAGTTGTCATAACTAGTGAAGCAAGTTATAGCTTGATAGATCTCTTTGCGAGCTTTATGACGCATCAAACGGTTCGTCAATCAGACACCCAAATCAAAAGTTATGACATTTAGAAGTTGGACCTCCTATTTTGGGAAATGTGAAAACGTGTTGGACACTTAAAGATCTATAAAGGGGAGAGTTACACGTGTTGGTGTGTGATTTGGCACATCACAAGACATCTTTGATTGGAGATAATTTGGGTGCCACTTTTGGGTGGTTTTTTGACTCATGATTTTGTAATTACCATTGACAGTTTATTGTATTGTATTCCTATTTATTAGGAGCTTGAGATAGAGGTTGTGTGTAAGAGTCTTATAGATGTTGAGTTACCTTTATACCCTTTACGCTTTGATGGAAGTCCATACCCTATTCCAGAACTCCCATTTTGACATAGGCATGTAGACAGTTGATAAAATTTGTGGAGCTTCATTTTACATCTGTCATTTGTATTTACTTGAAAGCTTGTAAAACCCATTTAAAAAATCTATTTTGTGCATATCCTGTAATCATGGCATTCCATGAAACCGTATTTCTTTAAAGTATTCTATCAAACAATTGATGTGCATATTCATGTGCCTTGTGTTGCCTAACATGTCTACTGCCTATGCCTCAAATTGAGTGCACTTCTTGGTCTTTAACAATAATCATCACACTTATTAAGTTTTGATAGATAATGCCCCTCTACAATATTGATGGAAGAGATTATATATTTTGGTGTTGCAGACTCTACAAAGGAGTATTGCAAAAGGGCATGGATAGAGAAGTTCTAAGACCACTAACTCCCTCTCTTTACTCACGACTTGCATCTCTATCTTTCGATACTAGTCATAATAGATTGGAAATAGTGTTCAATTTGCTCTTGTAATAAATGAAGATTAAGAACTACAAAAACATGAAGACGAAGGTAATGAAAACTAATTTACTTGATAACTAAATTTTTAGTGCACATTTTCTTCTTTACTGAGAATTTCTGAAACTTATATATCTATTTTCTGTTTTGGATTTACCTATGAAGATAAATATAAAATATATGTATATATATTTTTGATGAAAATTCCTATTTAACTTTAAATTAAAAATTAAAATAGTATGATATTCACAAAAAAAGTTTAGGGTGGTAAAAGAGCACACTTACAAATTCTTATGGGACCAAGTCCAAAACACAAACAAAAATTAAACACTTAAGGGTGGTAAAAACACACACCCACAAAGTCTTAAGCAGCTAGTGCAATGCTAATAGAAGGAAAATATTTATCATGAAGATTATTTCCCCATACATCTCTAGGGGTAGTGTCATTAATCATCTCCCAACCAGAGAGACCACCTTCATATTTAGGATTGTCTTTGACAGGTTGTTGGGTGCAAACTAGAGAGATGAAAAGTTGAAGATGAGAAAACTTGTCATAACTAGGCCAACTAGCTCTGCCACGCCCCTGAGAAGAGACTGAGGAATGCCTAAAGGGTTGGGGCCACCCATGAGTAGTAGAGTTGCAAGAATTCTAAGGTTGAGCCCCACAAGAGTGGAAGCCATGGTCTCATTTTGTAAATTGATTGTGCCCATGCCAATGACCTCTTGGAGGAGAGGAAGAATCGTCAACACCCTAAAAATAGTGTCAGGGCATTTCCCCAGTGGTCAATATCTCCTAAAGATGGGAAACCTCAAGTGCAACTTTGCTAGCTTACACCTGAATGTGCATTAAATTATTAGAGCAAATCATTGCTTTAGCATATATAGAAAAATGAACATCTGCGGTGCAATTGGAAAACATAGCAAAATTTCTATCTTTCCAAATATTGAAGAGAATCTCCACCTTGAAAGCATGCTAGATATGGGTGTATTTGTGTGGGATACAAGGGAGTCCCTTAGCAAGATCATATGCCAAGAGAATGGGAATGACCAAAAAGGCCTGAGGAAGTTATGAATCCAGTTCTAGGCTTCTTGTTCCCAGGGATAGAACCAAAAAAGTTGCTTGAGGCTCTCAATTTATCCACAGAAGGGACAATGAGGACAAGGAACACCCACATGCAGAAGTTGAGCTCCCATCAGGAGGCCCTAGTAGATAATGAACTAGGCAAAATGAGCCAAGTTGGGTTCTAGCACAGCAAACCAAATGCATTGGAAAGAATAATGCCAAGTTCCCATAGAAGAATGAAGTTGCCAGTGAAGGTTAAACTATTCCACCATAGGCAAATGTGGAGAAAGCCACACATAACCCTTGCCAGGCATGTAATTTTGAAAAGGGGTATTCAGGTACCACTTCCAATCCTTCCACCAAGGTTTGGGATACTAAACTCCAATCTTGTGTAGCATCTGAGGGGGGATGGAGTTGATGACAACTTGAAATTTCTCCCGGTCCTGATTGGAAAGCTTAAATTTAAGTTGTTCTGAACTTGAGCCATGGCAATAAATTCTTAGTGGCCTTGTGGATAAGGTTAGGTAGAGCCTTAAATCTACATTTGAAGAAGCGTAGAGCATGAATCCAAGGTAATTTGGTCAAAGGCCTACCTTGAGAACTAGTATAGAAGACCACCAAATGGACTATTGATTGATGGATAATGTAATGCCCCGCCATGAACATCTTAGAGAACAACATATCTATGCTATGCAAAGCAGGATAATTTTTTTTTTTATATGAATAAGATAACAAAGTAATGTTAACACATCTATACACATCATTTGAACTAATGACTTGTCCTCTAAGATTTCATGGTTGCATCACTTGCCAAATCAATTAACATAACTCAACATACATTATTAACTAACATTAGTAGATCATTCTAAATCTATAGCATTAAATGAATAAACATATACATCTCCATATCATAACATCAGATGAATAATCGACATGATCGGGATTACATGTGAATATACAAATTCCTATACACATGAGTAAATCATTACATTGATTACATTATCACCTTTCTCAATACATCTGATTACATATATTATGAATCGACTGTCACACAAGGCTAGCCCATGAGTATGCATAATCATCTTCCTCAAACCGGTATAAGATCTGATATCTAATGCACAAGATACATCCTCCTCGCCCACGAACATCGGCAAGGGAAAAACCAATGGAAATAAAAGCTCTTCCACCCGACCATGTGGAACCCTAAGGTCCACCCCCCGAGCTAGGAGATAACACAAGATCCCACACTCACAGATAGTAAGGAGAACAATAGACTAACACAAGCAGTAGGGTTATACATGACACCAATTATCAAACTGTCCACAATAAACATCATTGACATACTTAACTGCACTTCCAGAGGCACTTACGCAATCGAAGGAGGAAATACAACTAGAGAGTGCTAGACTGCAACAGGGAGGAGTGTCATCACATGGATTGATATGGGTTGTCCTGGTGGACCTTACTAGGCCCTGACTCCCATCTTTGGGTTGTCTTGGCAGCCTCTCCCGATCCCCAGCCCCCATACAATTCATGTAGAATCAACATACCTTTCATGGGGACAGGGTAGTTGATCTTGCCATTCCAGGCCTTCTCATCTCATCTCAAGCCTAAACGAGTACTTGAGCCACGAGTGAGGCATACATTGTCTTGATTAATGTTAATTATGCCCATTTCCCTATTTCATTATAACGTTATCACTGGGTTAAGAAACCCTTCAATGGGTTGTCCTAGAAACCACTTTGGGCTCTGTCCCCCATTGAGAGCCACTCCCCCTACTTGCAACTAGAAAACCCTACACTGACCAAGACACTAATCCGCTTACACAATCATCATGACCACATATTCCATATACCAAGCAAGGCATTAACCATCTTGCATGCTCATCCTAGTTACAAGAATTCTTAATAGAATAGGATATATCAATCTAGGGTTACATATGACTCATCACATACTCAACCAACTTCAGGGTCATAATATCACCAGGACTATGCGTGCAACTAAACCCTCCTTAGCCTCTACAATCCAACTTCCCAATGACACAGAACTTAACATCCCACTATAACAAAAGCATGAACATTTAATCCAATAGTCTAGATACATTGGTTACTATAGAGAATTTATCATAACAAAGTTATCAATATAAGATTGTAACTTGGTTATTATCCAATCTCAATTTTAGAATAGACCAATTTCATAATTCTATGCATAGTGTAAGTAGATAGTAAACATAAAAGACAATTACCTATATGTAATTATTTCACAATAATTTATTCTTACTTAACACAAAGAGCCAACTTTTATTATAACAGAAAATTAAGAAAATCCTATATTCTAAACATGAGATCCTTCTATGATAACTCTTTCTCTCTTTATTCAAAGATAGCATATAAAAAGATAATTCATAATTAATTAAAATCTAATTAAGATTAACTACTTACTATTCTTACCTATACATGACTCTACTCAATTAAAACATCAACTAAGCCTTAATTTGGAACTTAAGTCTCTAGAGTTGTTGTATGTTTTTACCATGGTTTTAATTTCTCTGAAACGGGTATATTGTAAATTCTAACTAGAAGAATACATTTCAATTATTTTATTCTACGTAAGGAATATAACCTTTCCATTTATTCCTAACTGAATCTCACGAACATTTAATGAGAAATCAAAATAAACAAAACATTGTTTAAATGGTATAAGAAACGTTATAACTACTTATTCCTAACAAAGTTTATAATTAGACATAATGCAATTTTTTTATTTATTTTAAATGTCCCCAACTCTCAATGACTTATCTATAAGAAGTAATCAATCCACTGACCAATACATTTGTTCATCACTAAAAGCTTGATTTAATTGATAAGTACACAGTTAAAATCCTTTATATTTGCTCTTCTATGAAGCATCATTTCTAATTATTAATAATGCATATTTTACAACGTTAAATAAGTTAATAGAAAAGATTAGTCTAACAATTACCCTAATTGCACCCTAAATATTAATATTCTAGGCAACATTTAGTTTAAGATCAAATATAATACATATATCCTAAGTCAGTATAAAACTATACACAATAACCCTAAAAATAATGCTATATTGATAAGAAAGTTAATTAATGTTTAAGAAAAAAAATCTATATAAAAAGCCCGAGAGATCACTAATGAAATATAGTGCCTTTCCCAATTTATGTATTGAACTATTACTTTATGGATTGGATTGGAAGGAAAGATTCGTAAAATAATTAAATAAAATAACTCAATTTCATTTCAGCCAAAAGAACAGAAAATAAAATCTATAAATTATTATTTTATATAATGCGCTTACCACGCTTCTCTATAAATAAAATATAGTACTGGAAATAAACCCTAATAAAATAGTATATTTTATACCAGCTTTAAGTAAATAAAATGTAGTGTTGGAAATAACCTTTATAAAATATAAAATATTGTACCACACTTGTAAATAAAATAGAGTGATGTAAATTTAAAAGATAGTATAAAATATTATTTTATAGCACTATATTAAACCCTAACAAAATATAATTGTAAACAACAATGAAAAGATAATAATTTAAATTTCATTGTGTAGAAAACATAAGTAAAAATTGGTGACAAAATCTATAAAATATAATGCACTTACCATTCAATTAACTTATGTTCTTCAGGTCTAAAATATTGCAGCCACCTTAAAAAAAAACTCCATTGAAATTTATAATGCACAATGTTCCCAATAAAGTAATTTCCAAAAAGATTAAAAAGCCCCCAAATTCTCCAGGTCAAAATTCCCCCTCCCCAAAAGGAATTTTTCCTTTTTAATAAATAATGAAGGGAGGGAAGTTATTTTTCCCACTCCCGTACAAAATAAATTTACAACTACCCCAACTAACTACCTACTAACCCTTATTAAAAATAAATAAAATATATGCAACCAACATAATTTAAACATACACACAATAAATAATTTTACACAAACGGGTAAAACCATTTACCCACACTCACTCACATATTATAATTAATTATATACCCAACTTTATAATATTCTATTTATTTACTATTTTATTATTATTTCTTAATTATAATATTACACTTTAATTTTATTTTATTATCAACTAGGATTATATATATTTATTTATCAATCTATTTTAATGCATAAGATAATCAAGGCATATTATCAGACAAATTAAACCAAAAGCCAAAACAATTACCTAACCACTAACCAAGGTCAAAAGGCAAAACTTCAAGCAACACTAACTGACCACAAAACTTCAAGCAACCCTGACCAACCACAAAACTTCAAGCAAACCTGACTGGCCATTGATAGTACTTGACAAGGTATCAAACTAGGTACTCATCCTCTTTGAGGATGATGGTTAGGGTGGGGGACCAAGTGCTATCTCCGGTCAACTACTTCCATTGGGTGCAAGGCACGCTCAAACCTGCCAATTCAGGTGGAGTCGATGCCTGGTACCTGTTCACTCAAACATACAAGTTAGAGCACATGTACATAATAGCCAAAGCACTAGGGAAGGGACTCTAGCAATCATATCTCATACTCGTATGTCACCCATACGTCCAATGGTATGATGCCACCCTTTCCACCTGTCCTAACAACATACTACTGCATCACCTTATCCAAATAAATCTCTACATAATAACAATATGCATCATGCTCCCAAAAGTATTAACAGAAGCTCTCGTTCCATCCTCATCATCAGGTTCCTTAGCCAAACTACCTGCACATCCAAGGTGAGAATGGAGGGGCACTATAGATAAACCATTACGAAAATCATCTCCTGTCCATCGAAGACAAGGTTTGAGAGCTTCCTAAGATTTCTAAATGATTATGATGACAAAAGTGCCTTGGATGATAATAAGATTCCACATTGTAAGAGGAGTTCCCAAATCCAAGCCTTTCCAAGTAGGACGTCTTGAAGGGACTCCAGTGCTAATGTAGTGCCTCACAAGAATTTGCTAGGCTTCATTACCTTCAATGACCTTGATAATACATTTGGTACAAAGAGTAATACCCTATAAATGGATGAAGATTATACCAAGTCCCCTTGCCTCACAGGGTAGGCAGCGAAAATTCTAGGCAACATGATGGAAGACTTGATGCCCATCACTAGAATCCCATAGAAAATCCCTGAGTAGTTTCTCAATCTTAGAGTAGGAAGCCTTAAAAGGGACCCAACAAGAGGAATAGTAAACATGTGTAGCTATAAGGGTTTTAGAACAAATCTAAAACTTACCAGCCAAGGAGAGAGTCTTGGTTATCCAATACTGGAGCTTTTCTTAATTAGTAATTATAGCCTGCCAAAGATCAGAGGGAGAGGTTTGGAAAGCAAAAGGAATCTCCAAGAATCCAAAGATCTCTCCATGGTCAATCCATTTCCACCCAAAAGAGTCAAGCCAACTTGGTTTGGGAAGGAATTATTGATGATAACATTGGGTCTTTTCCATTGAATGCTAGAGCTTGAAGCTTAGCAAAAAATGTCCAAGTAGTGCAAAGCTTGTTTGACATTATTCTCTTCTTCAATGAGAGTGAGGAAAGAGTCATTGACAAAGTATTCATTACCTAGCTGTTAGGAGGAATTGGGTAGAGAAAACCCTTTAAGATGGGATTGGGAAATTGCATGAGCAAGCAAATATCTAAATCCTTCAGCTACAAAAACATAAAGAGCTGGGGCAAGAGGACATCCTTGACGGATGGACCTGAAAATCCCAAAAGAGATAGATTGTTGACTAGAAATGGTAATGTAAGTAGAAGAATCAACAAAGAGCATTTGAACCATTTGGATGAAGCGTGGGGAAAACCTAAGAGCCTACAACAGGGAAAGAATGGAAGGTCATCAATACAGTCATAGGCTTTGGAAAAACCAATTTTAAGGAAGAGGGCTAGCTGCATAGAGCGGTGAGCCCACTCCATCCCTTCCTAGACAATAATAATATTATCCAGGATGAATCTAGATTTGATGAATCATGTTTGTTTAAGTCGAACAATCAAAGGAAGCATGAAACAAAGCTTAAGGGTCATATCCTTGGAAATTATCTTATAGGAGACATTGAGTAGAATGATAGGTCTCTAGTTACAAATCTCTTCAAGATCACTAAACTTAGGTATGAATTTGATATTACCTTTGTTAATTAAGTTTTCCAATGATTTAGTTTGCATTGCTTCAAGAAAGACATTATACTGGTCACAACCCATCATGTTGCAAAATGTTTTGTAAAACTCACAGGGAAGCCATCTAAGCTAGGAGCTTTCTCATTGACCATTGAAAAACAACTTCCTTAAGATCATCTTGAGTGAGAAGTTGATCACACAAAATGCATTGGGCATTGGAAACCTAGTAAGGGACTGCAAAAAGACATTGTTGCAAAGTAGAATCCCTAACCAGAGTGTAATCCTGAGTTGAGAAGACTTGCTCATAATGTCGAACAAAGGCTTGCAGATGTAAAGGGTGGAATTTGGATAATTAGTTTTTGATAGTTTCGTGTATATCCTCCTTTCACCCTAATACATTCAAGGACTTTTGGTCGAGTGGCGATGCACTATCATACCCTTGGTCACTTGGGAATGTAGGGTAACTTGGATTTGTGGGATTTGATTATCAATTATGCTCACTTATGCTCAATTATACATCAAAACCCTAATTATGTAAATACGGAAGCAAACGGACAAATACCAGAAAATGCTGCTACAGAAAGATGTAAAATAGCAGACAATTATGTACCAATTTTTAAAGTTCAGGAAGCGGAACAGTCGGGGACTAATGAATGGGCGCCCTAGTTTAGTGCCTTGATTTTTCTCAGGATCTGGGAACTTGATCTGCAACCTATTCTTGTTATCTCAAAGATTTCTCTATTACAAAATCTGGAGGACCAATGAGCGGGCTCCCGAGTCGAGGGCCCTATTTTCAACTTTGATCTGCGAATCTGACACTCTACAACATTCCTCTGCAACTCCACTTTTCTTGCTTCTACAACCTGTAACCTGCAATTGTAGAAAAATGGGGAGGGGGTTGTGGTGTTTAGAGGCTTGCCTTAGTTAAGCCCCAAAGAGACATTCAAGCCTTCCGAACACCATTGTCAGATAGAGAGTGCGTGCCCTTGTGAGGCAAAGGCAAAAACCAAATGATAAATGCTCAAAAACACAAATGATATCACCCTGTAGTGAATATATCATGGAAGGAAGAAGCTCTTCATGCCATGAGGAGATGGATGCTCAAATCTACAAATACAAACACAGAGACAACACAAATCTGCTCTTACCACACAATGAATGCCTTGAATCACTTTCAAAATGCCAATGCTCATAAAATTTCCATCTAGTTGTTCTCGAGTTTACAAATGAATGCCTAAGCATGCTTATATATGCAACTACAAACACTCCTACCAAGAATTTTGTAATTCAAACTTATCGTTTCGGCATACGACCCAAATAACGGTCACAAGCCGACACTTAAAATTTGGGACTGACCCAAAATAGGGCAGGACTAGGACGTGGCACCCAAGTCCTCCCTCCCTATTTTGGTCAGGGTTAGGTTCAAAGGATCCCTCTAGGTCCCATTTGTCATGAAACTTAGGGCTCATTTCATTGGGATGTCAAAATATGATGTAAGATGTCCTAAATGCAGATAAAAGACCCGGAAGCTACACCTTATGAGGGAAAAGTCCCCAAGGGGACATTTTCTAACATTACATTTAGCCCATACACTTAATGTATGTATAAATGCAAGGCCAATACATGCATTAAAGTACGGTCAACAAGCACAGCAAACACACCAAGCATGGAGAAGACACGCCAAACACATTGAAGACAATAACAGGCACACAAAACACGAAGAAGACAGTTACAGTCACGCAAAACACAGAGAAAACAATAGATGCATAGAAGACAGTTAGCGCATGGAAGACATGAATGATTTCTTTTCTTTTCTTTGTCTCATATTTATGAAATGCAAATGCAAGTACAAGGAAAGTAAACACACCTCCCATAATGCAGGAAGCACTCATCGCGCTGGTCTTTAAACTGTATATATGGGGCAACACATACGCAAGACACACCAAACCTCCCAAAATGCAAGAAGCACTCATTGTGCTGGTCTTTAGACTACATATGGGGCAACAAACACACCAAATAAAGCAAGCATGCCAAACACACACACTTTGAAGACATGGAGAAAACACGGCAGACAAGCGATGGAGTGTTCCTATTTCTAGGCTCATCACCATCTCAAGCACATTATAGGCACACACTGACGATTGGGCTTCTCCACAACAATCACCGAAGACACGCTTAAGGGTTGAGTTAGTCGCAGAACCGCTCCCTACCTCCATAGAGGACTTTTGAAAATGACAGGATGGGCACTCTCCGCAAGAGATACACCACCCCCGCCTCCGCAGAGGGCTTAAGACGATTGATTGATTGATTGCAAACAAACTCAGAGTGCAGGAGGGACTCATCGCCACCAGTCTTTAAACTGCACCTAAGGACAAGCACATTGCTAACATCTACAATAGACAACTTACCTTATATATGCCCCCACCTTAAGGTGGTTGATATCACGCATCGATATCAAGCACGTTAAGGTAGGAAGAAAACACACAAGGGAACACAGACTTTCGCAAAGCCCATGCTCCTCAAAGGTGACATGTACTTTATGATAGCCAAATCCTCCCGCAAACACATCCCTGCAAGAAACATATTAGTGTCCATAATCATAACAACATCAATGCATATGATCAGTCACACAAAGAGCCAAGGTTATACTACGAATTCGAAGATCGAGGATAACCGTGGGGCTATATCATGAAAATATTAGAACCAAGTGTCACCAAGGCAAGATTCTAAGACAAACAAAGTGCACAGAGCAACAATATTGTTATGTTTTGTAAGTGAGATAAAAACATCATCAAAATCACTACGTAGAAAGCATGGAGTGCTTCTACTAGCCAAGTGTCGGATACGATATACAACCCCATCGTCATATTAGGAACTAAGTCCAATTTTTGATTTCTCACTAAAGGGACACTAGGTCCACATCAATATAAATGTTTTTCGTCATCCGCCCGCTAGATAGAAACACTAGAGGAAGGGAAACAATAAATCAGAGAGGAGAAACAAGTGTCTTGGGAATAGTCACGTAGGAGGGTGCCCACAAGTCACCAACCGCAATGCTATGTCCGTAAGACACAACACACAATAATGAAATCAAAGAGATAGGCAATATAGAAGAATGATGATACAAATAGAAGAAGGTCACAACAGAGGCGGTCTCCTGGTATCTCGGACCTTACAAGAGAATTAGGGGTCATCCCTGGAGGCCTATGCAACACATAACACATCACGGGGGAAGCACGTCATGAGAGATAAAGGGTTAGAAATACTTACCTAGTAGGATCTTCAAACTAAGTCTTGTCATCAAGCAAATCATCGCCATCCTCCCACTCCCGAATGTTAGAGGAAAGTGGGATATAAGGTACCATAGCCCAATTCTTGTCCTTATCTCTAGATTGTTCATTCTTAGGATCATCTTTGTTTGGTTCAATATTTGGATCAATGTTTTTTGTTGAGATGAAAGGTGTATGGCATAAGCTTGTCTTCTTCTCCTTCTTTCTCTTGCTTTTATATTTCTCTTTCTCTTACCACTTATCTCTTGTAAGATAGGGCTTTGTTCTTTCATGGGTTTTTTCATTTTAGAAGAGGAAGCATCGGGATCAAATCTCATTTGTCTAGGTGGAATGCTTTGTTGTTGAAAATTACCTCCCGATCCTTATAAGGATGGCAGGGGAGGAACCTCAACATAGGGACCTTGTCCTTTCAGTCTAGGGTTCTCTTCAAATGCGGGTTACTTGTCTTTTGTTATTTCATGCATAGAAGGATCGCCCATTGGATGTAATAGTTTTGCTTTGTAATGTCTATAGCTCAAGAAGTTAAAATTTGTTCATGGCTCTGGTTCCTTTTCAGATTTGTCCCAAAAGTAATCCAATTTAAGGTGTTGTTGTGTAATTAAAGACTTATACGTATTTCGATGAATAGCATGCACTTATCCATTCAAAGAAAACTTTACACATTTATAAATTGTTGAGAGGATAACTTTCATAGCCTTTAACCATGGATGTCCAAGTTTTATTTGAAATAGATCAGACACATGGACAACATCAAACCATTGTTCTACATGTTTCTCAAATACAGTTACCAACAATAATATCTTACCCAAAGGATTTACAAAGGTTCCCTTATGTGTTTTAATCATCATATCCGAAGGGTCGTAAGATGCTTGCATTAATTGATGTGAAAAGAGGAACTCTTCTATAGCTATATTACTCATGCAATTAGGATCAATAAGGGTTCCATCCATAGGGTTTCCCATTATTTTCATAGTGATGTAAGAGGTCCTTCAGTATCTCCGATTGTTCTATCATGAGTTGTAAACACAATTTTAGGTTAAGGGACCTTTCTCTTCATGTAAGGCCTAGGAGGGAACCTATCTTTGTTGTTGTGATTAGAGGCCATGTGTATATGTTCAAATTAATGCAAGATCAGATTTTAAAAGTTTTCCAAAAGTATGCCAAAGATAAGTGAAAAACTATATGCAAAAGTGACCTAAAATGCTTGATTTTTTATACTTTTTCAATGCAAATATATGAAAGAAAAGGTGTTGTAAGGAATTTGATCACGGGTAGAAAATAATATGTCTGATATTAGTGCAATGCAGTAGTAATATCCATCACAACACACTCTTGATGCAAATCTAGAATGATGACTAGTCCAAACCTAGTGAAAATACACAAAAATATGCGATTTTTTTCACCAAATCTCAATGCAAAAGAGCATGACAAAGGGTGTTGTGAGGAAAATGATGATGGAAAGAAAATTATATCAGTAATAACAGCCACCTAATGCCAAAAAATCCGTCACAACACACTTATAGTGCCACTCAATATCAAACCCTAGTGAAAATATAGCAAAAATATGCAATTTTTCACAATTTTCAACTCCAAGACTTAGCAAAAGGGGTGTTGTAAAGAATTTTAGGTGGTTTAGAAAATAATAAAAATAATATGAGTCACCTACAATCATAAAATCTTTTACAACATGCTTGGAGTGCAATCTAGGTCAAACCCTAGGGCAAATATAGCAAAAATGTGCAATTTTTCGCCAAATTTTCAATACAAGACCTCAACAACAAGGTGTTGTGAAGATTTTTAGGAGGGGTAGAAGATAATAACCCTGATAACATCTAATTAGTGTAAAAATATTCTTCATAACACACCTATGGTGCAAATTTAGAGAGTCGGTAAGGCCAAATCTAATGAAAATCAAGGTTTTGCAAACCCTAGGTTTGAGATCTTGATGCAAAATACTATATGAATAATTTCTAATATGATTTATGATAAAAATTAATTCCACTAGATCTAAAAATGATTTCCAAGTCCTAATATGCAAAATGCAAGTGCAAATCTAAGGAAAAAATCAATGAAAATGCTATTTTTGTTGAAATTTTCTATGTAAAAATGCAAATTTTTGAGATCTAAATGCAAATTACACTAACATGCAACACTACAGCCAAATGCAAATTTGAATGAGTGCCTAAGGTTAGTAGAAAAATCTGAAGCAAGATTTTACCTACAAACCCTAGTTTTTGGAATTACTAGGTTATATGCTAAATTTGAAATTTCCAACAAAACCCTAGCAATTTTATGATGAAAATGTAATGCAATGTATTGAATTATTATAATTTTCTATAATTTAGCTCATATCTAATACAAAAATAAAAAATTTGATGAAATTCAAATTAATTAATGCAACATGCAAACTAGGGTTTGCAATTTTTTTTTTAAAAATTCTAGTTTTATAATTTTTTTTTGTATTTTTTTCCAATGCAATAAGATGAATGATGATATGAATGAATAAAATCAATGCAAATCTAAAGCAAAACAATCAGTAAGGTGCAAAAAAGTCCAACAACACGGGTTCACGAAAATGTAAAGGGTGGAATTTGGATAATTGGTTTTTGATAGTTTCGTGTATATCCTCCTTTCACCCTAATTCATTCAAGGACTTTGGGTCGAGTGGCAATGCACTATCATACCCTTGGTCATTTAGGAATCCAGGGAAACTTGGATTTGTATGATTTGATTATCAATTATGCTCACTTATGCTCAATTATACATCAAAACCCTAATTATGCAAATACGGAAGCAAACGAACGAATACTGGAAAATGTTGTTACTAAAAGATGTAAAATAACAGACAATTGTGTACCAGTTTCCAAAGTTTGGGAAGTGGAATAGTCAGGGACTAATGAGCGGGCGCCCTAGTCTAGTGCC
Organism: Cunninghamia lanceolata; assembly: GCA_027924645.1. Taxonomy (NCBI): domain Eukaryota; kingdom Viridiplantae; phylum Streptophyta; class Pinopsida; order Cupressales; family Cupressaceae; genus Cunninghamia; species Cunninghamia lanceolata. The sequence continues at coordinate 5,622,584 of BSBN01001038.1, read as the reverse complement.
CTAATTTTTGTCGAGATATGGGAACTTGATCTGCAACATGTTCCTGCTATCTCAGAGATTTCTCTGCTGTGGAATCTAGAGGACTAATGAGCGGGTGCCCGAGTCTAGGGCCCTATTTTCAACTCTGATCTGCAAATCCAACACTCTACAACATTCCTTTGCAACTCCACTTTTCCTCCTTCTACAACTTGTAACCTGCAATCATAGAAAAATGGGGAGGGGTTGTGGTGTTTAGAGGCTTGCCTCAGTCAAGCCCTGAAGAGACATTCAAGCCTTCCGAACACCGTTGTCAGATAGAGAGTGCGTGCCCTTGTGAGGAAGAGGCAAAAACTAAATGATAAATGCTCAAAAACACAAATGATATCACATTATAGTGAAGATCTAATGGAAGGAAGAAGCTCTTCATGCCATGAGGAGATGGATGCTCAAATCTACAAATACAAACACAAACAACACAAATCTGCTCTTGCCACACAATGAATGCCTTGAATCACTTTCAAAATGCCAATGCTCATGAAATTTCCATCTAGTTGTTCTCTAGTTTACAAATGAATGCCTAAGCATGCTTATATATGCAACTAAAGCACTCCTGCCAAGAATTTCTTAATTCAAACTTACTGTGTCGGCATAGGACCCAAATAACGGTCACAAGTCGACACTTAAAATTTGGAACTGACCCAAAATAGGGCAGGACTAGGGCATGAGCACCTAAGTGCTCCCTCCCTATTTTGGTCAGGGTTAGGTTCAAGGGATCCCCTTAGGTCCCATTTGTCATGAAACTTAGGGCTCATTTCATCGGGATGTCAAAATGTGATGTAAGATGTCCTAAATGCAGATAAAAGACTCAGAAGCTAAACCTTATGAGGGAAAAGCCCCCAAGGGGAGATTTTTCGATGTTACAGAAGAATATCAAGAAATTCCTGCAAGAGTTGCTACCCATCCTATATCTATTAGATGGAGTGAAAAGTATGTCAGATATGTAAAGCCTAAAAAATTCCTTTAACACTTTGTCTCCAATCTTAAGCTAGTGGAGTTGAGCTTTGATTTGAGCCCCATGGGATGAATGAGTATCGATGGTCTGCTTCTACTATCAAAGTTGTGCCACTTGCAACTGGGTGGCAAGATCAAAAGGATGAGCCTCCAAAGAGTTGGTGGCATGGTGGAGCTCTTAGGTGGTAGCCTCATAAGAACAATAGTGGAAATAAACAAGTTGTCTCCCATAAATGCAGAGAAACCGTGAAGTGTGAGTGATGACATCATTTCACCAAGCTCTCTAGTTGGTCCCATGCATGGGGCAAGGATCTAAATTCTAAACACGTTGGATATGGGTTAATGTGGCCTTATGGTGAAGAAGTGACATGTTAAGAAAGAATTGAGTCTTCATATCTTTTGGTTTGGAACTTTGACATTCAATACAAACACGTATTGGGAAATGGTTAGAAAGGACAAGATTTGCCAATGGCTCGACAAGCAAGGAATAACATCTAGCAAATGAAAAGAATGACTGGGCAAAAATCATGGCCTAATCTAGCCACTTTAAGACCCTTTTAGGGCCCACCCTAAAATTACTCCATGTGTACCAAAGCAAATGTCCTTGGTGGTGGCCAACATTGGGATTGAAAAGACCCGATTTATTGCTCATAATAAAGTAAGCCTCTCTTTCACTAGTTTCCACCACATAGACAAGGCTCCACATTTATCATATGCACACCCAACCATATTAAAATCCCTACACAAAACCCAAGTGGTGGCTAACATTGAATGAGCAATCCAGTGCTAAAGAGAAGATCTCTCAATGATATCATTGGGAGCATAAACATAATAAAGCCAAAAGAATGATTATTGATGTTGAAAAGAACCCATAGTCTACGATTAGTGGGGTCACATCCGTGATCAACCAATAGCTGATGCCACATAGGAGAGAGAAAGGTGACAACCCCTCCACAACCAACTTCATGGTTATTGCAAAAAATGGCTAGAAGGCTAAATTACACGACATGATAATGAAAGTAAAAAACATACACTTTGACCTCCTTAAGACAAATAATGTCTAAATCTGAGAATTGAAGCCAAGCATCATGAATGGAGTATTTCCATGGGAGGTTTGTTAGACCTCAAATATTCCATGAAATATAGTTCATAAGCAGGGGACGAGAGTCATCTACTTGTTATCCAACTCTTGAAGAGCAGAATAATTGTTCTATAGCAGAGCACAATTTACCTCAAAGCTTCTAATTTTTAAGTTGATTTGGACATGATGACATTTCATTGGTAGAAATTCTCCTTCTTCCAAGTTCCTAGGTGGGCTACGGGACCTCCTCTGTCCAACAAGAGGAGGGGAAGGGTGACAGGCTATGATGGCTAGTAGTTGTGAAATAATTATGGCCGTTGGCGAGAATTTGAACATTTTTACCTCTCCATATGACTCCCTGGGAGGGGAAATAGAAGATTTCCCAACTTCAGGGGGTTTTTAAACATTCTTCAGTGCTAGAGCCCCTAAACTAGAGGTTTTAAAGGTGGGCTTGGAGTTACCTGAATTATTGTTTCATCAGTTGACCACTATAAACCAGCCTTCCTCTTCTTTTTCAGGAGGCGTCGGCCCTTCCGAGGGCTTTGGTCATGGAGATATGATGCAGAGCAGAGGTAGAGAATCTTGTAACAACTCCAACAAATCAAACTTTCAAGGTTTGAAACATTAAATGGTGGGTTTTTGGTCTCTATACCTCAATCCTCTAGTAGCCCTCACAAACTGGGTTTTCCATCATATCTCCCCATGCAAACCTTTCTTCCAAACTATGAAAACACTTTTGAGTACCATTTAAGCCCTTTAACAACATATACAAAATTAAGGTATGGTTTTTTTGGAACAAGGTTAAAAATTGACTGTCCCGCCTAGATAATAGGCCTAATTAGGCTTGCTTGACACTAGTCTTGTCTCAAAAATCTTCACCAGGTTCCAACTCCTATTCCAAGGCTTCCAACTCATTAACTAGGGTCTGCACATTCATCTCCAATTCATTCAAACAACTTCCCAATAGTTTCCTATCAAAACCCTATGTCTAAGTGTCCTCAAAGGCCTAATACATTGTGATATTAGGCTAGGGCATCATAGAAGCACGTGCTACCAATCTCCACTGCACCTGCAAGTTTGGGACCATCAAAACCAACATATTTACAACCATTCCACCAAGTTTCAAGGTTTTTCATTGGTGGAATAGTGAGTTTCTCATGTTTCTTCCTTTCAAGCACCAAAACCTAGGGTTTTAGACCAGTTCAGCGTAATTTGGCTCTAAAATTCTTCAAACTAGATGAAATTCAATGAAACTGAGTTCAAATGAAAGTAGATTCAATTCCACATCAACTCCAATTGGTTTCAAGTCACAACTAAATTGTACAGTTCCATACAATCCACATAAACAATAAAATAACGTTTAGAAAATGCAGGAATAGAGCTTTTTTTTGTGCAAAACTTCAACAACCAAAACTTGTGTCGACCATCTCTAGGTCACTACAACATGTTTCATTAGTTTCTAACTACCTTTCCAACTTCCACCATTTATTTTCTTCATTTACAACATGTGACTCTTCAAATTCCACAGTTTTACAACTTTTGGCAAATTTTGACAACATTTTGCAACTTGACTCACCAAATCTTCTAATGACCTAACATGGACTCTAACACATCCAAAATGGTCTTAAATGACCTTATTACAAGTGTTCAACACTAACAAACCCAAAATGTAAACTTGACCCCTGACAACCTATTGAACCAAGGTGCTCCTTCACCAAGATGCCAAATGGAAATCTTGAATCTTGTGTTCAGAGGACTGGCACCGATAACAAGTTTTGGGAAAATTAATATATTGAACTTGTTAAGAATAACAGGTTGGACAACCTATATATCCATAGTTTCTTTGAGGTCCTTGGAGAGATCTACCTCCACATAGACTTGTTGGTGGGGATGAGTTGAATATAACCATTCAGGTTCAACACAAACCATAGCACCTAGTGAGGAAGCTATTTGATGCAAGAAATTCCAAAAAGGTAAGAACTCAACCCAAACGGGTACTCGAAAGGACTTGTTGTCAAAAATGACAAAGTCACAAGTTCAGGGTTTGAAAATAAGGAAGAGAGGACAACTAAGGACCCCGACTAAGAACAACCTCAGCGTGGTTGGCCTCAACGAAGTGAAAAAAATCCTTTGGCGAGATTTTCCATGACGTCAAAATGATAATTTTATTCTTCTTGTGACAATAACTTAGATTTTATTTTGATTTTTTATTTCAGCGAGAGAGCTATAATACCTTATTTTATTCAAATATTCTTTGATGTTGATATCCCAAATTCAACAATTCGTACACACGGGAGGGCTATAGGCCTATTGAGGTTCCAACTTAACTCTTTTGGATGATAACAACCCATCTTAATCAGCAGAGCATAGTTTGACAAATCCTTTCCCTATCTTTCTAATCCACTTTACCATGTTGAATTTTCCTTTTATAATGTCCAATCTAGAATGAGCATTAAGTAGGGTATTTATGTGCATTATGTGGGATCCATAAAAATGTTGTATACCTAACATTGTAATGGGCATGACAACCAAAGATAAGGCATTCATGAGTAGGATCGATCAATCAATTATTGTGCCTTGTGTTACTAGAGCATACCAGCTAGACATTTCAATGAGTAAATTGCATCCTATAGTATTAAATAATTGAATTGTGCAATAGAGCTATGCACATATAGAATTTCAGACTTGGCAAGTAGCCCCCCAAGGAAAAATTCATGTGGGGTCAATCAAGAAGTGCATATGGTCTATTTTTTGTAAATATATTATCTTTGTGATAACTATTATGTTGATAACCAGACATATTTTTGGTCATTGGTGTAAACATTTTCAAGTGTCTGCTATCATGCTCTACATTCAACTCTATATAGAGCTTGTTGAAGTTTGACCATTAAAATATGATGGTAGTCTCAGACCATTGGAAACAAAACTAAAAATAATTTTAGTCTGTATATAGCATTAGAGCTAAAGATTGGTTCAATTGAAACTAATTACATGAAAATTATAGCTTTTCTTTGGATTATGCAAAGAAATTAAAGTTTATAAGCTTTATTAGACTCCTAGTAAATAATTGATATAATAGCTAGATATAGTCTTTTGATTCTCTTTCCTCCATAGATGCAGTTTGGATTTATATTAAGTGCTTTCGGGGTGTATTTACAAGTATATAAGGATCCTATCACACAAATGTTATACAACCCCTATTGCACAAATATTCTATGGACTTATATGGTTTTATTTTATTCAAGAGTTCTTGACAATTTTTATCTAATCATACTCAAAAAATATAAATTTATTTTATATACCAATTGATACAATTTCTATATCATAAAGGAGACAAATTGATGGGGAATAGATCTAGTTATGGTAAACTATGATTGTGTGATGCCTGTCCTAGTTGACATCCCTAAAACACATGGAGAAACCAAAATAAAGATAATAAACCTTCTTTGAAAGGTCTATGATTAAATGCATCAACAAAGTACATGCACACAGCCTACTCACATGCATATCCACTCAATAGATCAGGTTGTTTGATTGTGATGCCATGGAGCTTTTGTCTTTAATTATTTAAATGTTGTGTTGTTATTAAGATTTTTTATGTGTTCTTAGTTTTTTGCTAACATCTTGTGTTAGAAGATATGATTCATTAGAGATTAGGGGCCATCTATCAAATCCTTTGCAACAAAAGCTTTGTAGTTTAGATTGGCAACTCTCTATGAGGTGCCATGCCCATTTGATAAAGAGCTCTCATGAATGCAAAATAAAATAGTTATCAAGTAATAATGATTACACCATTTTATTTAATTGAAAGAATGTGATAGAAGATTATTTCTCTTCAAGTGATAATAATATACATTATTTGGAGATAAGGGAGGTAACTTCTGCTCTGTTAGGTTTTTTTCGCTTTGCCATGCTTTATCGTCATACTACACTTTTATAGGATATTTTTGTGTTTGCCTGCATTTATTGCAGCATAGGTAATGCTACTTAGCTTGCAGGAATTTTTTCCCCACTTTATATGGCCCCGGCCTTTCATTCCTCCATAGTTGTCGTTGTTGGAGTTGAAGGCTTGACAGTGACATCCAATGGCTCCCCCACTCAAACACCCTCAAAAGTTTTTCCCCAAGGTGTTCCATGAGGTACGTCCCCTGAAACACCACTAAATTTTATTCTTCCCATTCCTGATTTTGATAATGCTTGCAAATGGCTAGATAATTTCACTTTAATTAGGTACTTCATGGGTAGATTTTCCCATAAAATCATGCTCAGAGAATGGGTTAGCAAATGATTGCCCTAAACTACATTGCAAATGCTATGCCAAAAACTATCATTAAGGAAATCTTATGCATTGAAACTAAGAAGTAGGCTATGTTCCCTACTAGAGGAAAAAATCTAGAGGAAATGACAAAATAAGAGTCTACAACATATAGTTTTTTTCTATATTTCTGTTATGTTGCTTAGACAAATCTTTCAATTTGTAGTTTATAGAATTTATTGTATAGCATTTTGTTCCACTTCTATGATTCTTAGAAAAACCATAGATGGACACATTTGTCTAGACACTGTAGAACTACATTGTTTTGAACTTTAATGAGAAAATATTTTGAAATACCACTGGCCTTTGTCACCATCCTTATCCATGTCTAAATTTCACTTTCAATTGCAATTCACAATAAAAATGTTCTTTTGTGTGTTCAAAGGACATTTTTGTCATTCAATTTTATTTATGCAGGTTTTGTACAAAATTCAGTTTGGAGACTCGATGGATAAAGAGTAAACTAGATTCTCAACCATAGGTTTCCATTTGAATTGTTCCCATGAACTAAAAAGCTGGAAGTAAACACTTGGTATTATATATAGTTTTTTAAAACAATTTCTTGTTTCTATTCTAACCATAATAATGATGAGAAATGCAATTGGCCAGTGTAAACCCAATTTCAACAAGGTTTGTTACAATTGTTTCAGTTTTGTTTTGCATCTTTAGGTAGGGACTGCTATTGCAATGCAACCCTTGTTGATTTTTTTTTTTATAACAGTGTGTTTTTCTTATTGTTGGTAGATGCATTTGGAATGTTGGAAGGTTCTTGGCTTCAAACTACAGGGCTTCTCCTTTTAGCCATGAGGCTTTGCTTCTTGTTGGGTCACTTCAATCTTTTTATGATAGCTTGCATAGGGGGATTGAAGTGTAGAAAATTGCTACTAGAAGAGTTGTTCATATTTTTCTATGGACTATGTTCAATAGGAATATTAATATTCCTTCCAGCTCTGTGGCCCATAAAGTCAAAGACTAATATAAATCTAAATGCCTCTTACCACTTGGATCACTTCAATCTTCCAAGGAGAGTGACTACTAAGGTCATAGAAACTTCCTCTCAAACTATTTTGAAAGGAAAGTGCAAGGTTGTTTTAGAAGACCTCTTGTTGTGTAATAAAGCTCATTATCCACATGGCCCTTCTCATGCCAATACTTGCAACATTAATTCTAGATTAGCCCTAGATTCATCTAGTAACTCACAACATGGCTCTTTGGCTGATATTGGCCTCAATTTATACAACATTTTATCCATGGGTAATAATTACATCCAAGAAACCCACATCAAATGTATGAACTTGTATAATTTAAACCCTAATATCAATTTTTTTTTGGAAAATTATGATAACCAACTTTTCATGATGAGAATGGAAGGAGATCATTGCAGAATATTTATGGATAAATAAGTAGAAACTTTGGATGTAATTAGTGCCAATATAGGGGACTTGGAGGATGTCCATCATAGCCTGAGATCTATAATGCAAGATATGAGGAATTTGGTTCAATAAGTGCACCTTTGGATTTGCCATGAGGGTTAATGGCTGAATAACAAGGATGCCAATCTAGATGTGAAACCTAATACTCATGATCCTTAAGCTCTGTTGTCTTTTGTAATTATGTCTACCTTTTTGGCTTTGTTATCCTCAAAATTAGTTGTGCTCATTTTGTAGGATGACCTCTACGAAACTTGTCCATTTCGTAGCCTACCACTATAAGCATGCAAAATGAGGCGAGTCTATTTGCCCTCGTGTGTGGTTCCCTAGCTTTGAAAAATCTATTCAAGTTCCCCCTTGTTTCGATATCTCGAAGTTTGCATAATTAAGTCAAATTACAAATGAATCAAAGAATTGACTTTGATATTTTTGGGAGTTAGAGTATTTTAAGTTTGATGTAGGGGCGGTATTTTTCCCTGCCACCACATGTTAATCTTTTTGTTACATGCATGGGTGATAAATTTTGCTGTCGATGCATGTTAATGTCTTTGTCACATGCAAGGGCGGCAAAATTTTCTACCCATGCATATTGTCCTCCTTTGATCACAGAACCTAAGCATCTCTTAGTTCACACGGGGTGTAATTAATGCAATCTCGAGTTAATTGTTTGGCATTTTAAATGGTTTTTCTTAGTTTTATTCTTCATTGTTACTTTCTTTCCTTCCTCCGTGATTCCTCTGATCACTCAGCAAAACCCTCGAACCCCCTGGAGCGTGTGGTGGATCAGATTTTTCTTGGCATCGATCTAGGGTTTCATTGTTTTTCTCTTATCCGAGTAAGTCTTTCCTATCTTTTTCCTTAATGGTTTCGAATGAGGGTTTATTGATATATATTCATTTGAATCTATCATTTTCCCTCTATTAAAATCATTAGATTTAAAATTTATTTATCTGTAAAAACCTTAGTCGATTCCTTCATAGTTTTCATGTCTTCCTTTTTGTATTGGTGAATTTTTTACCACTTTAGGGTCATTTGTTTATGCCCTTTTTGTTTAGGGTTTTTGTTGTAAAATGTTCAGTGTTATTTTTGTTTTTCATGTATGATTGGCGATTCTCGCTGATGGTTTGCTTTCTTTTGAAATTTGTTTCTTGGTGTAATGGCGGCGATTTTCACCAGCCAAACACCAAGAGTTCTTTAAGATATGCAAGGGCAGTGATAACCACCGCCCATGCATGTTTCCAAAATATTTCCCAGATGCACAGGCGACAAATTTTTCCACCCATGCTAAAACAAAAATTTACCTCAAAGTGTAGGGGTGGTGATTTTCGTCGCCCATACATGAAATTTATACTTTATAAAATGTAGAAGTGGTCATTTTTGCCGCCCATATAGAGTATTTTTATAAAGATGCATGGTCGGTATTTTTCCCTGCCTATACACTTTGCAAAAGTTTTACCTCCACATGCAGAGACGACAATTTTTGCTGCTCTTGCACAAAAGAAATATCCTCTATGTGCAGAGGTGGACATTTTTGCCACCGTTACATCCAAGTGTAATTCCTCCTACATGCAAAGGTGGCAATTTTTGCCGCCCTTGCACCACCTTCCCAAAATTCTCTAACTCTGGGGAATTTTTACATTTGTTAACTTTAGTCTGCTTTCACTCAGTTGCTCACTTTTATTGCTCTCTAGCCCCGCCAAGCTTGTGCTATTGACCGTGATCTTCAACATTGCAGTTCCCCATTTGCCAAATTTTTCCTAACATTGCAAAATCATGCCTTTTATGTTGCAGTTTCTTCTGCAAGATTGCTGAGATCTATTTTCCAACCAAGAGAGTCTGTGGTTTAGATGTTTCTCGTGACCTCAGTAACATCCAATGTGGATGAAATCTGGGATACAAAAATTGGTCATGTGGATATGGCCGAGTTTGTGGAGAGGACAAAGCAACAATCTCCAAGTCATTACATGAAGAGGATTGTGGAGAGTAATATTCATTTGGTTGCTTCTTTTCCTATAGTAGCACACAATCTTGAGTTTGTTCTTCAGGTGGCTCATTTCTACAACAGGAATAATAGAACAGTTGCAGATGCTCAAGGTAATGTGATTATGAGGTTAGATGCAGAATTCATGGACAAAGTCTTTATGTGTCCTAGTTTAGAGGATTGTGCAGAGATTGACTTTAGTATTGCTCAGAAGGAGTATGATAAAGATACTGAGAAAGCAAAGAGGGTCATAAATATCAAATGGCTAAAAACTGCAAGGTCGAATCTTTTTAGATGGTCTAAAAGTTTCCCAAGAAGTGATTTTGTCAAAGAATTCAGTGACCTAATAACTCTTCTCAGTAGAGTTAGGGGGCTTTCTTCTTCCTCCACTTTTCATGAGTGGATGTACCCCTATATCAAACTTATCCTTCAAGGAAAACAACGGATCTTCTAGGGTGAACAGATAAGCAATGATCTTCATGAGAAATTGACCAAAGTATCTACAACTTCCAAATTCTACATGACATCCTATCTGGTCTATGCAACTGCTTCAATGAGAAGTTTCCCATGATTGACATCTGAAGGGGACCGAAGAGTTGTACCTATATATCAATACTATCCCCAGTTCACTCTAAAGGGATCAATCCATCACTTTCGAGGGGTAAATGATGATTTCTTTGCAGTTTTTATGTGTCTTTTTGATCCTCAACTAGAGCAGAAGAGAGTTTCAGATGAAGCCTGGGAAGTTGTGAATGGTTTTGGTTGTTTGTATCTCCAATTCCCAACTTTCACTTATCTGAGGTTTGGTTACTTTCAAGGCTATCCATATATGTTGCCCAAATTTCCAAGTGATAGAATTGTGTTGATGGAATTATGCTGGCAAATGATTGTGGTGCATAACAAGCAAATGGAGTTGAAGAAACCTGGCTTCAAATTTCCCATTGGGATTGGCAAGTACTCCATTGCTACTTCTGCTAAGACCAAGGCTATTGAAACTGAGATGTAGCTGGTAACAATGAAGCATTTCAAAAGGAGATAAAATAACTTTGACTTTAGAAGGGTAAAGGACAAGATAAAGAGAAAGTCTCTATCACATATCCCTATGGTGGAAGATGTATGGGCTGACTTGAGAACTCAACAGGAGATCAGGAAACTGGACTATTGCATATTAACATTAAGTCAAATTGAAGACTTAGAATTGGCTGACATCCTAGAGGGAATGGTGGATGATGAAGACATTCTGAATCCCAAATATGTTAATGAGAATGTTGTGGGTTCTTCTTTGCCTGTTGTTCGATGGTCAAAGAAAGAATTAAAACCTCAATAAGGAAAAGATTTGAGCCCATCTTGGCGAATACAAATGTATGGCTAAAAGGCAAAGGGATTCAGTTGAAAGATTTTATCACTGGCTCTGAGGAGGAAACTCTTGAGCAAATAGGTAAAAGGGTAGAGATGAGAATAAAAAATAAGAGTGATGCACCGAGTTCCTCCAAGGCTAGTAAGCCTAAAATAAAATTTGTATCAAAAGGTGGTAAAGCTAAAGTGACTGAAGAAGATCCAAGTGGAGAAGAAATGGAAACAGAAGAACGGGAAACTGAGGAGCCTACTGTTGAGGAAATGGCTACTGAAGAGAAGTCTTCAAAGGAAAAGGAGGATGAACAGGAACCAGAGAAAGAAGATGAATAGGAACAACTAGAGGAACCAACCATGTCTCCTCAAAAAGACATGACACAAGAACCTCGAGCTTCTTCTCCTTTGCCTACCTTACCTGTTTCAATTTCCATGCCTATTGTCTCAAATACCCCATTGTCTCCAATTGTGATTCAATCTTCTGGTTCTTCACCATCTTCTTCTAGGACAATTTTTGATAGTCCTAAGGCTGCCTTTGACACTATTTTTGGTTCTTCAGGATCTTTGCCAAGTTTATCTTGTCCTTCTTATGATATTGGTGATCAAACAATTTTGGATCAATTTGTTTCAAGTACTGAGCAGGCTGCCAATGTCAATGTGACAGGTGCCATCTTTACAAACACTTCTCCAATTGTTACTACAACTAGTGTGAGTGCAACTCCTTTTGTACCAGTAATGGATTCTAATCCAAGTGCTAGTTTATCAATGTTTCCTTCATGGCTCTCATCAAATACTCCAAAGAGAAAGAAGCAAGCCATCTCTCCAGATGACTTTGATTTCGAAAAGCTGACACCTGTCAAGGCGAGGACCAAGAAAAAACCTAAGACTCTCTCCAGGCTGCTTGAAGATAAGGGTCATAAGTATGTTAAAATAGCTCAACCTCCGCTTGATGCAACCATTGAGGATTTCAATATGAATGATTATTCAATCTCTAGGATTGAGCTTGGAAAGATCACTCATGAGAGTGCAAAAGCCGATGTTCAATCAACTTTGAATTCCCTGATTGTAAAATTTGATCATGAGAAAGAGATGAAAGATTAGTATAAGGCTAGAGCGGAACATTTGACTGCAGTAATACGGAAAATAACTTTGTCTTATGAGTCAGTAGAACTTGAGGCTATCACTATGGAGAATCCTGTCATCCAAAAAGCTGAAAAAGTTCATGCTAGAGGAAAGGTAGTCGGAGAATATCTTGAGAGAATGTTTGCACAAGGGAAACTTCTTCTGACAACTATAGTTGAAAGAAATAATAAAATGGAGAAGGTAACAACTGAATTAGATGAGTTGGTTGATGTTTTGTCTCTGGATATTGAGTATTTGGATGCAAGTCTTTAAAAATGGACCAACATGAAGAAGATGAAATTGAAGACCTTGGTATCAATTGGAATCATTTCAAACCATGAATCATATGTGGAAACCAAGGAGTCATTGATTCATCGTAGTAATGTCTTGAAAGATTTGATCAAGGATTTGTAGAGTGCCTGGGAGCTTAGTGAGGATAGTGATGTTGACCTTCTTCATAAGTTGGAGGAACTTCCATGCAAATTGATAGGTGATGATCATCAATTTCTTTCCGCTGATGAAATGATCCAGGAATTCAATAAGATTATTCAGAAAGATTTTGAAGAAGAATCTTTTTTAGTCGCTTTTATGGATAAGTTACTGGATAATCAATTGACTCTAGATAATCTAAAGGCTAAATTGATAAGTCATGAGAAAGCAGCTACTACAATTAAAGATGCAATAACTAGAGCCCGTGTCATTTCTAAGAACACTGCTGCTCCAGACAGTCTTGAGATGCAAACTGTGTTCACAATGTATGAGGATTTTCTCAAGAAAGATGGTGCTGAAAGTTTAATCAAGATGTTCATGCCTTAGCCAAATTTTCATATATTTTCACATGCACTTTGTATTTAGTTTTGCACATGTCCACATGTACTTTTCAAAAATGTAATTACATGTGTGAACAAAGGAAGTCCTAAATCAATAAGACTCTTTTGTTGAATAAGTCAAAGTAGTTAGACTTTTTCCTAGATTAGCTCTTGGCTCTCACCTATAAATATGAGAGAGCTCTTTTGTAAATCTATCTTTTATCTATTGGAACAAAACTCTGCCGAATTGAAAATCAAGTTGAGACTTTGTGCTTATTTGTGTAAATTAATTTTCAAGTATTTATCAATACAAGAGAGCAAGTTAAATTCCAATCTTTGTCTTGGAGTGATTTGTTTTATGATAGAATTGTTCTTACGTCTTTGCTATCATATTATCTTTGATAAGTAATTGAAGTGTGACAGTTTATTTCAAGTGATTAAGGAGTATTCTAAATCTGATTTTAATAGACTCTGAGCTATAAAATCATTTGTGAGAAGTGTGTTGTGTTCGTGAATGAGAAATAGCTTGAAGACTTTGTGCTGCAAGTTGTTATCTTTAATCTATTTATCTCATCTTGGCGTATAGTGAAGACTTTGGGCTGCACTCTACTCCAAATCATTTTATTTTCAGCTGGTGAATGAAGCAATAGAAGACTTTGTGTTTCCGTGGGTTTTGTGGAAATTCATAGTTCTTTGCATTATATCAATTTTGTTAAAATCATTATCTTAAAATGTAAACATATATTCTGAAAAAAGAGAATATGATGGAATGGAATCACCCCTTGAATATAGTTCTTAGTATAAATAAGTTTTATCAGTTATTAGTTTGTAATAACTGGCAATTAGAGGGAGCCTCCCCTTGTTGAGAGGAGAGATATAACCTCATCATATTGAGGTTGATATAACCATTTTGTCTTCAGTGAGTTGACGACAAAATATTCACCCAACAGGCTTTCTATCTCTTTGTATTCAACCTTTGGCCTCATTGATCTTTGAATAAAAGTTTTAAATTGATAAAAAAAATTCATGCAAGCTACCGCATAGACATAAAAGTCCCTAAGTTAGTGGAGGAAACTTTAGCCCTCAATTTCTAATATCAACTTAAAATTTATAGCTATATATGTGTGACTCATATTCTATAAGAAAAAAATTATTTTAATACCATAATTCATTTTTCAAATCCTTTAGACTACCCTTGAAATAAAAATAAGAGCCCAAACCCCTCCCATAAAACCACATCCTTGAAATTGATTTTATGATTAAAAATCCTCATCTCCTCTTTTATTTAGTATCAAACATTTTATATTGATAAATAATATTCTTTTCCACCTTTTTTGCTTAGAGCAAAGCTTGTGGAATTATGTACTTTTTATGGAATCTACATTTAGAATATATTTTTTATAGACTCCATCTATGGGGTTGAATCCTAAGTTGGTGAAAAAGTTGTGCTTATAAAGAGTACCATATTTCAATTATTAATTGATGTGGTTTAGGTTGAGTTTAGTCCCACAAGTCTATGACAAAATAGCTTCCCAATTTTATTTTGTCCAAAAAAAAAACTATAATACTAAGAAATAATTTAACAAATATATGGTGCAAATTCTATTGGATTGAAATATACTAATAATTAATAGAGGATTTTTGTTTGAAGGTTTCATTTTTACCTAATGCAATTAAGTTAGTTATGTGTCCTAAACGTTTGATGTAATAATAAATTAGTGATTGGGTCAAATCAAAGGATGAGGTTAGGTATGAATCTTTAGCATATTAGTAGTAAAATAAAATTTAATAGTGTGATATAGTATATAAGGGCTTGAATTATAAGTAATGTTGAATTTTAAATTATTTAATATATGTAAGGGTGAAAATTCCATAACTTGTTTTTTAATTATTGTTTTACACTATTTTATGTGGGATCTCTTAAG
This sequence comes from Cunninghamia lanceolata, assembly GCA_027924645.1. Taxonomy (NCBI): domain Eukaryota; kingdom Viridiplantae; phylum Streptophyta; class Pinopsida; order Cupressales; family Cupressaceae; genus Cunninghamia; species Cunninghamia lanceolata. Next base: position 5,607,581 of record BSBN01001038.1, on the reverse strand, counting down.
TATTTAGTCTTCATATATGATTGTGACTGATTTGTCACTCTTATTGATTTTAATTCTCAATTACTCTCAAAAAATAAAATATATTTCATGATAAAACAATTCTCATAGCTCAAATTTGTGAGCATAACCCAAGTCAAAGTCACAACGTAGATTTGACCCACTTTATTTGATTTCAAATTTAACCTCAAACTTGAGCTAGCCACCTTCCAGCTAGCCATTATATGTAGATTCTTGTGCTAAAAAATTAAAATTATGTGCCTAGGACAAGTATAAAAGGACATTACCCCTAAGTTATTTAAATCATTGAGCATCATCTGTTAGCGACCAAGCATCTAGGATCTACTCATCATTAGGATAAACTAATCACATCTATCTATCACAAAGGACCACTCATTGGTCATATTTCAACCTTCCACATCATCTTTTGCTTTGATACATGGTGAAACCCTAGTTGTTGCGCTAGGTCACTTCATCATCCTTTTATAATGCATTCTCTTGCACCAAGTCACAAGTATCAATCACTTAGCATCATCATAGCCACATCAATGTCACTTGCATCATTGCTTGTTGTCCTCCAATTTTTTTTTTATCAAAACTATTAAATCATATCCAAGGGCTTGTCATAATGAGAAAATCCTCATTTAGATCTAGCTCCTAAAGGTGTTTATCAACACTGCTAGTTTTTCATTATATATGTAAACCAAAAAATTCTCTATTTGTAGGCATAGAATGTCTAAATTTTATAGGGTCAAAACTATAATCAAATGTCATTTCCATGATCAAAGATCATTTATGTGGCCAAAGGTCATTTCTACAAATTAAAGGTCAAATTCGTGATGCATAATTAACCTCATAAATTCTAAGAACCACCTAGTTCTAATTTCATTATTCTACTTATAACACATCTAATATTAAGTGATTCTGAGCTATGGTCAAAAGTTGTGATTAAAATAATGGACAAATATCTATCAACCACAACTAAGTCTTTTCACTCCTCTTAATACCCATGTTTTTAAAATTCTATTACATAATTTTTGGTGTGAAAAAGATGAGTTTGGTAATTTCAAGGGTTTATGTGGAATCCTCCTTTCACCACAACATTTAAGGACATTCAATCGAGTAGAGAACTCTACTACAGTTTTCCTGTCACTTGGAATAGAGGGGAAGATTGGAATTGTGTGAATTTGTTGTTCAATTAAGCCCGATTATGCTCAAAACCTTAATTTTGTAAAATCGTAAACAAACAGACAAATCACAGAAAATGATCGCACACAAAGATATCAAATGACAATCAAATACATACCAGATTTTGAAGTTCGGTGTGCGTAAAAGTCAGGGAGTAATGAGCGGGTGCCCTAGTCCAGTGTACCTATTTTTGTCAAGATCTCTAAAGAATGTCTGCAACACAATCCTTTTGTCATAGAGATTTCACAGCTTTAGAATCTAGAGGACTAATGAGCGGGTGCCCTAGTCCAAGCCCTAATTTTCTTCTTTGCTCTGCACTTCCGACAGTCTGTAATGCCTCCCTGCAACTCCACTTCTTTCACTTCTGAAACTTGTAACCTACAATCACAGAAAAGTGGGTTAGGGGTTGTGGTGTTTAGAGGCTTGCCTCAGTCAAGCCTCAGAGAGACATTCAAGTCTTCCAAACACTGTTGTTAGATAAAGAGTGCGTATCCCTACGAGATAGAGGCAAAAACCAATTGATAAATGATTAAGAACACAAATGAATGTCACCTTGATGGTGTAGCTCACATGAACATGAAGATCCTTCACATCATGAGAAGATGAAGCAAAATCTGCATAACAAACACAATAACAAAACAATACTGCTCTGCAACAATGAATACTTTGAAAGCTCTCCAATCATAAATATGCCAAAAGCTCATAATCATCTTCTAGTTTACAAATGAATGCCTAAAAATGCTTATATATGCAACTAAACAACTTCCTGCCAAGAAATTTGTAATTCAAACTTGAGGTGTGGGCATAGGACCTAATAATGGTCACATAACCGACACATGAAAATAAGTCCTGACCCAAAATAGGGCAGGACTAGAGGGCGAGTACCCAAGTCCTCCCCCTATTTCAGGCATGATTAATCATAAGTGCATCCCCTAGGTCCCATTTGTCATAAAACTTAGGGGTTTCTTCACCGAAAGTCATCATTAACATGCAAGATGATCTAAATGCATTCTAAAAGACCCGGGAGCTAAACCTTAAGAGGGAAAAGTCCCCAAGGGGACATTTTTTGACATAACACATAATATGTAACATATCTAAATTATGTTAATTGGATTTCATTGCTTGTTATATTAATTAAACCTAATTTTAGTAAAGAAGGAAATATCTTTTATTTCTTTACATTTTGGTGAACCTAATAGTTGAATCCCTTGAGATTCTTACTCTAGGGTTTTGAACTTCTATACATCTTTAATTTTAATTTTGATATTTATAATTGCTTGCATTTATCACTTTAGATTAGATTAAGGTTTATATCCATCCTTACTTGTGTTTCAATGTTATATATTAGATTTTGGGCTTTCATTATATTAGTTCCTACCATGGCAAGGATTTTTAGTAATCAATACAACTTTGAAATGAAGTCAACAAGCGAATGATGCGAATGCATTTTTCTTTGTTTAAAGTTTTGACAATATCTTTTAATATTAATATTATGACAAATAGCAATACTAGTTATTTCTCTTATGTGTTATTGGGTTACGTTGGATGAAGTGACAATTTTAAAGGTCTTCTCTTAGAGTTATTTTCATTGAATTTTAATTATTTTCTTGCAAATATGAATGCAATTAAAGTATTTTTTATTACTTTTATTTTCACTAAAGTTGAAATCTTTACAATAAATTATGTGTCCTAAAATTTTAACTTTATCAATAATCTTTGTCTAATTGAAATGACATTAGTGTGGTAAGGTGGGGAATTCAACAAATGTGAAAGTTGCATATTCATTGGGAGGTTAGCATGAGAAATCTATATCTTCTTTACTTCTTTTATAATTTGAATACTTCCATAGAAAATCCAATCTAAAGATTTCATCTTGAATGATGATTTTTAATTTTTAAGAACCATTTCAATTTGATAGTGAAAGAAAATACAAGTAAGTTAGAAGTCGACAAAAACTTGGCATTATCTAATTGCATAATGTATTAAAGCTATGTTGGGATTTTGAGTGCATGCACACCATCACATACTTGATGTTGGATAGGAAAATTGAATAGTATGGGTGCACTCAATATGTCTATATTTAGTCTTTTCTCGATTAATTTTCACTGAAACTTTTAATTATTTATTTGATCAATAATTGCATCCACCAACTATAAAATTGTTTTCATCCCAAATAACATGGTAATGAGCAGCTCTCCTTGTTTAGGTTACAAATAAAACAATTCATAGGGTGCCATTAGTTGCTTGTACAAACTAGAGACTAAAGGTGACGATTCATTATAGTTGAAGTCAACTGTATACTTAAATATCAATATGGTTGCATAGATAAAAATCAAATTCATTTGGATGACAAATCTTGGAATCACATATGTTTTCTTGCCTTCCATCTTAAACATTCCAAATGCAAAATATAGATTAATACAAATCTTGGTATCTAAAGTGACCTTGCCCTCCATTTATTTGGCTCTTTGAAATGTCTCAATTTTTAGCATTGGACTCTCAAATGTAAACAACAGTGAGAGCTTGATGTATTGCTCTAGGCATCTCTAAGCTTTATTTTGTTTTGAAACCTTTGCATTTTTTTGTTTTTCTATTCCAATCTCTTGCAAATTTATATTGATTATGGTTTTGCTAGAATCAACGTTTTACACCTAATTAAATGGATTATGATCTATTAGGACTAATTTGCATAATAAATGTGTAACAATCATTGTAGGATGAATCTCAAGACCCCAAGCCTCATGTTTATGATTGTCTGTTGATTTTATGAGGTTAAATTGATGTCTCCTACTTTTCTGCTTGATTATAAAAACTGTGTCCAACTATTCTAATCATCAAATAAACTTTTCATACATAATTTAAGTGCATATAAATTTTCCACAATTTTAATTTGTTATGTGTTCATTTATAAAAATAATTTTATATGTATTGGGTCTCAAGAAATATGGCAGATTTTTCATTTTGAACCATAGGGTTTTAATTTGATAATACACATACTTATGATGATATCATGTTGATAGTCTTGGGTTGTGCAAAAAGATTTGTTTCATCATTCTTTTTTTGATCTATTTATCTTTCTGGATAATTGGTTAAAGAAGCATTTTTAGATATGTTTTCCTAATGTAGATGGTTATGTAGAGGTATTTAGGTTGCTTCCACATTAATATATTAATAATATTACTATGTAAAAGACAATGCATTCATCAATGTTATTGTAGTTTGTGTTTATGACATTTATTTACCTCCCAACTAAATTTTGTCACTACAAAGTGACTCAAATTATGAAATTGTCTTACCAATTTCCCTTTCTAATAGTTGTCTTTTGGCTAAAAGAAATCAAACATACAATGAATTTCTATGCCTTTGTATGCATCCCCAGGGCTTAAATTTGACAATTGTATAGCTTATTTATGTTGCAAGTATGAGCCTAACCGATGTTGTCATTGATGTCAACATACTCCTGTTGCATTGATGATAAGGATTGGATGAGCTATGTGCTAAGTATATTGAGAAAATTAGTCCCAATCAGAAACATAGAAGAACAGTAAAGGCAGTGAGGTAAAGATCCTAGTTAAGATGAAGATCAGAGGGTGCGCTTCAAAGGGTTTGTATATATGTGTCTTAAGATGATTCAGTAAAGATCTCAGAGGTCCCCATGAAGATCTAAAGAAGTTATGGCCACTTAAGTAAAACTAGTTCTGGCGGATGTTCAAAGGTGACAGAGTGATACAGATAGGTCCGGTGAGGTCCGAAAATGTAATATCCTGTTTCTGCAGATTTGGTGGAGTGTTTAGGAAGTCAATGTGAAGTGACAACTCAATTGGTTCATGGTCTGGAGGTCCACAAGCATCTATTCCAATATGACAGTGATGACAAACTGTGTTCTTGAGGTTTCGGATGAAGGAGAGAATGATTTCAGTAAGCAGAAGTAGTGTGGATGTTCTTGATGTCTCAGGCAAGCTTGTGGAAGTCTTTGGATTGTGTCCAGTTCATGTTGATGGTCCGCATTGAAGATTGAGCTCGTAATTAAAGATTTACTTCCGGATGATGATGCTCTTCTTAAGTCTGGCCGACCGGATGAGTTACACATCCTGCGGATGATCTAAAAGGTGTCCTATGAAGAATGGCATGTTCCTAAAGAAAGATTGAAGTCTCAGATCTGTGTAGCCGACAATGTGTTGATCCACGTGAAGTCTTTTTGTAATAAGTCATGTTGTATTTATGTACTTGCTCTGTAATGTATGCCGACTTGGATGACAATTCCTAAGTCGATGTCTTGTATAAATAGGGAATTGTAAAGTCATTTCAAAGTGTGTCTTGTTGAGATGAGAGTGTGGTAGAGAGGCAGAAAGCGAAAGGCAAAGCAGAAGTGTTGGGCTTAAATGGAACTGACTCAAGCATGGTGAAGATGCTATTCCTCAGTTCAAGTATGTAATACTTATTATTCTGTAGACAGTGTGTCTCCTGTAGGTAGTGGGCCTCTTGTGAGCAGTGTGCTCAGGCAGTGAGCCCTAATTGGCATGTGCCATTTTGTTCTTTCTATTCTTCTAATAGAGAATACAATCTTGGGTTAGTCACCCCGTGGTTTTTCCCTTAACCGGGTTTTTCACGTCAAAATCTTGGTGTCATGTGTTAATGTATTTTTGCTCTTGAATTATCACATTACATTTCCATAATTGATTTATTATTATGCTGCTGGATTAAGAAAAGAATTTAAGTGATTATTTAGAAGAAAGTTTTAGACAATTGATTCACCCCCCTCTCAGTTGTCTGTCTTAAATCTAACAATTGGTATCAGAGCAAGGTTCCTCTAAAAGGAGCTTAACCGCTTGAGGAGATCCAGGATGTCATCCTACAAGAAGGATAGTCCAAGGTTTGATGGAACCAATTTCACTCTTTGGAAAAGTCGCATGGAATGTCACTTGCAATGTATGGGAATGCAGTATTGGATCATGGCTTCAAAGAAGTATACTCCTCCACAGAATGGTCCAAGAACCGTAGATGAAATCAGAGATGCTGAAAACAATCTACGGACTAAAGAAGCTCTTCTAAGTGCCTTGTCTGACTCAGAGTTGACAAATGTTGTTGACCTACAAACTGCTTTCAAGATTTGGGAAAAATTGGAACTTCTGCATGAAGGAGACAAGTATGTTAAATGTGCCAAGCTACAGAGTCTGAAAGGAAAATTCAAAAATCTGCAGATGAAAGAAGATGAAAATATCACTACATTTATGCCAAGAGTAAATGAGCTTGTTTGTGGTATTAGATGTGCTGGTGGAGTCTTGGATGAACATGAGATTGTTGGCAAAGTTCTCAAATCCCTTTCTGATTCTTACAAGTACAAGGTTGCTGCTATTGAAGAATTCAGATCTATTTTAGGTATCACAAGAGATCAATTGGTTGGTAAATTAGCTACATTTGAATTGATTGAGTTTGGAGATGTCCCCCCCGCCAAGACTGAATCTGCATTCAAAGCTAGTGCCTCTGTCAAAGGAAAACAAAAGTTTGATCAGGGAGAGAACTCTTCAAAGAAACTATCATGGTATGAGAAAGCAAGAAAAGATCTGGAAGAAGATGAAGCAGAAGCTGCTCAACTTGAAACCCTTATTGCAAAAAGACTTCCAAGAGGATCCGGTAAGTATGAAGGGAAATTGCCTTTTAAGTGTTTCAACTGCAACAAGATTGGTCATTTTGCCTCAAGGTGTCTAGAAAGATTTTCAAGGCCAAATTCTAACAGATCAATGTTCCAAAAGAAATGTTACTATGTTCATGAAGATGATGATGACAGAGTAACAGATGATGAATCAGATACAGGAAACAAATCCGGAAGTGACTGGGTGTTTATTGCCATCAAGGAAGAAAATTCAATGCCCTCTGAATCTGCTAATCATAAAATTGTAGAAAGAGCTCTGGCTGCCCAAGTTGAAGAAAAGGATGATTGGGTCATTGACAGTGGATGCTCTCACCATATGACAAGTGACAAAAATAAGTTCATAGATTTGGAAAGGTATGAAGGAGGAGTGGTAAAATTTGGTGATAATTCTGCTGGCAGAATCAGAGGTAGAGGAACTATCTCTTTTGATGGAAAGAACAAAACCAATAATATTTTGTATGTTGAAGGTCTGAAGCACAATCTTCTCAGTGTTGGACAGCTAATGGACAAAGGTTATGATCTCCGGTTCAAGAATGGAAAATGCAAGATCTTTGAAAGTTCTGGAACTGAGATTGCATCCGGTACTCAAACAAAAGGTAATATCTTCCACTTAGTTGGTACTGGTAAAAGCTGTCTATTTGTTCAAATTGATCAGAGTTGGTTATGGCATAGGAGAATGTGTCATGTGAATTTTGATAATATCATCAAGATAAGCAACACTCAGGTTGTAAGAGATCTTCCAAGATTGGTAAAACCTACCAATAGTTTGTGCAAAGAATGTCAGTTGGGTAAACAAAGCAAAATCTCATTCAAAAGCAAGGAACAATCCTCTACCAGATTATTGGTCTTAGTTCACACTGATCTATGTGGTCCGGCAAGAATCAGGAGTGTGCAACGTGATAGATACTTCATGTTATTAATTGATGATCATTCCCAGATGATGTGGGTGACTTTTCTGAAAGAAAAATCAAAAGCTCTTGAGAAATTCAAAATATTCAAGGCTATGGTAGAGAATGAAATCAAATTAAAATTAAAATGTCTGAGGTCTGATAGAGGTGGAGAATTCACATCCGGTGAGTTCATAGAATTTTGTGAAAAACATGGAATAAAGAGACAGTTGTTTGCTCCTAGGACTCCACAGCAGAATGGAGTAGTAGAGAGAAAGAACCGGACCATCCAGGAAGCATCTAGAACCATGATGATGGAAGCAAATGTTCCTCAGATCTATTGGAGAGAAGCTGTAAGCACTGCAGTCTATACTCTCAATCGAGTACAAATCAGAAGCAATACCGGTAAGACTCCCTATGAAATTTAGTTTGGCATCACTCCCACTGTGAGGTATTTAAGAGTATTTGGTAGCAAATGTTACATTAAAAGAGATGAAGATCTAGGAAATTTTGACGGTAGAAGTGATGAAGGAATATTCTTGGGTTATTCTACTCAAAGCAAAGCATACCGGTGTTATAACAAGAGATTAAGGAAGATTGTTGAAAGTACAAATGTGAAGGTTGATGAAGGTGTTGAAAAACCCTCAAGGTTTTATGCATATGATGAAGATGATCAAAATGATGTTTTTGTTCAAGAAGTCCAAGCTCCCTCTGAAATTCAGACTCAGACTGATCCGATAAATCAGGAAGAAGAGATAAGTTTGAATGAACTTGTTCAAGAATCAGAAGTACAAGAAACTCCCAAAGTTCCCAGATATGTAAAAATGAATCACTCTGAAGACCAGATCATAGGTGATAAAAGCAAAGGTGTTCAAACAAGAAGAAGGATTGCTCAAGATTCAGAAGAGTATTGTCTAATTTCAAAGGTTGAACCTAAGATAGTGAATGAAGCTTGCAATGATGAAAACTAGACTAAAGCAATGGAAGAAGAGATGATGCAAATTGAGAAAAATCACACTTGGGAACTTGTTCCCAGACCTAAAAATAAGAATGTGATTGGAACCAAATGGGTCTTCCAGAATAAACTAAATGAAGATGGTGAAGTAGTCAAAAACAAAGCCAGATTGGTCTGCAAAGGTTACTCTCAAGTAGAAGGAGTTGATTTTGAAGAGACTTTTGCTCCGGTGGCAATAATTGAAGCAGTCAGATTATTTCTTGCTTTTGCTGCCTTCAAGGATTTCAAAGTATATCAGATGGATGTCAAGTCTGCCTTCCTGAATGGTGACTTGGAAGAAGAAGTTTACATTGAGCAACCGGATGGATTTCAATTGTCTGATCATGGTGATATGGTCTGCAAGTTGAAGAAAGCACTGTATGGACTCAAGCAAGCTCTAAGAGCCTGGTATGAAAGATTGGATAAACATCTTTTGAAGATTGGTGTCAACAAAGGTACTGCTGACAGTAATTTGTATTTCAAAATTGATCATGAAAATATCTTGATTGTTGAAGTATTTGTTGATGACATCATTTTTGGGGGAAAAGATAGTATGTGCAAAACATTTGCAAATCAAATGAAAAGTGAATTTGAGATGTCCATGTTTGGGGAAATAAATTTCTTCTTGGGTCTGCAAATCACTCAAACAAAGAAAGGAATCTTCATTTCTCAGACCAAATATGTGAAAGAATTGTTTAAGAAATTTGGGATGGAAGACTCAAAACCAATGAATACTCCCATGGCAACCGGATGCAAATTGAGCAAAGACGATGACTCTCATAAGGCTGATCAGAAAAAGTACAAGTCAATGATTAGAGGATTATTGTATCTCACTCAAACTAGACCTAACATTATGAATGATGTTGGTCTTGTTGCTAGATTCCAAGCTGATCCTAGAGAATCTCATGTCATGGCAATCAAGAGGATTTTTAGATATCTAAAAGGAACAGTTGAGTATGGTTTGTGGTACCCTAGGATCATGATTTCTCTCTTCATGCATATACAGATGTGGATTGGGCAGGAGATGTGGATGACCGGAAGAGTGCCAGTGGTGGAGCTTTCTTTTTAGGGAAGAGATTGGTTTCTTGGCTGAGCAAGAAATAAGAGGCAGTATCTCTGTCCACTGCAGAAGCAGAATATATTGCAACAGCAGGTAGTTGCACTCAAGTATTGTGAATGAAGCAAATGCTAAGAGATATCAGAGTGGAGTATGAAGAACCTATCACAATCTTCTGTGATAACTCAAGTGCAATCAACATATCAAAGAATCCGATATTACATTCAAAGACTAAACATATATCCATCAAGTTTCACTTTTTGAGAGAGCAAGTGAACAAGAATGAAGTCAGATTGGAGTTTGTGCCTTCCAAGGATTAGATTGCAGATATTTTTACTAAACCTCTACCTAAGGACTCTTTTGAGTATCTTAGGGAGAAGGTAGGGGTTATTGCCCCTCCAGTTCTGAATTAAGGTGCACTGATGTGCATCAGTCCGGTGGATATCATAGTCATATCTTGTGGTCCGGATTGATGTTTGGAAAGCTGCTACTTAGGGGGAGTAGTTGATATGTTTATGAAGTCATGCAAGTATGTGCCCTTTGCCATTGATGTCAAAGGGGGAGAAAAGACATGTGAAAAACAAGTGGTTGCTGATCAAAGGGGGAGCAGTAAAGGAAGAGAAGACATGTGAGTGGTTGTTGTTGATAGGGGGAGTTGAGGGGGAGATTGTTGCAAGTATGAGCCTAACCGGTGTTGATATTGATGTCAACATACTCGTGTTGCATTGATGATAAGGATTGGATGAGCTGTGTGCAAAGGATATTGAGAAAATTAGTCCCAATCAGAATCAGAGAAGAACAGTAAAGATAATGAGGTAAAGATCCTAGTTAAGATGAAGATTAGAGGGTACGCTTCAAAGGGTTTGTATATATGTGTCTTAAGATGATTCAGTAAAGATCTCATAGGTCCTCATGAAGATCTAAAGAAGTTATGGCCACTTAAGTAAAACTAGTTCTGGTAGCTGTTCAGAGGTGATAGAGTGATATAGATAGGTCTGGTGAGATCTAGAAATGCAATATCCTGTTCTATGGATTTGGTGGAGTGTTTAGGAAGTCAATGTGAAGTGACAACTCAATTGGTTTGTGGTCTGGAGGTCCATAAGCATCTATTCCAATATGATAGTGATTACAGACTGTGTTCTTGAGGTTCCAGATGAAGGAGAGAATGATTTCAGTAAGCAGAAGTAGTGTGGATGTTCTTGATGTCTCAGGCAAGCTTGTGGAAGTCTTTGGATTGTGTCCAGTTCGTGTTGATGGTCCGCATTGAAGATTGAGCTCGTAATTAAAGATTTACTTCCGGATGATGATGCTCTTCTTAAGTCTGGCCAACCGGATGAGTTACACATCCTGCAGATGATCTGAAAGGTGTCCTGTGAAGAATGGCATGTTCCCAAAGAAAGATTGAAGTCTCAGATCTGTGTAGCTGACAGTGTGTTGATCCGCGTGAAGTCTTTTTGTAATAAGTCATGTTGTATTTATGTACTTGCTCTGTAATGTATGCTGACTTGGATGACAATTCCTAAGTCGATGTCTTGTATAAATAAGGAATTGTAAAGTCATTTCAAAGTGTGTCTTGTTGAGATAAGAGTGTGGTAGAGAGGTAGAAAGCGAAAGGCAGAGCATAAGTGTTGGGCTTAAATGAAACTGACTCAAGCATGGTGAAGATGCTATTCCTTAGTTCAAGTATGTAATACTTATTATTCTGTAGACAGTGTGTCTCTTGTAGGCAGTGGGCCTCTTGTGAGCAGTGTGCTCAGGTAGTGAGCCCTAATTGGCATGTGCCATTTTGTTCTTTCTATTCTTCTAATAGAGAATACAATCTTGGGTTAGTCACCCCGTGGTTTTTCCCTTAACTGGGTTTTCCACATCAAAATCTTGGTGTCATGTGTTAATGTGTTTTTGCTCTTGAATTATCGCATTACATTTCCATAATTGATTTATTATTATGCTACTGGATTAAGAAAAGAATTTAAGTGATTATTCAGAAGAAAGCTTTAGACAACTGATTCAGCCCCCCTCTCAGTTGTCTGTCTTAAATCTAACAATTTAGGCATTTTTGCTGTAAAATACAATCAAAATTTTAAATAGAGTGTATCATATATATATTTGATTTTTATATGATTTACTTATATTAAGGCATGCCATAGTATTTAAAGGGCACCATTGAATAGATAACTGTCATAAAAAAAATTGCTTGACAAGCAAGGTTGAGTGTCAAATTTAAACCCTGTGCATCCTATCCTTTTGGATGTAATTGCGTTATATTGATACTTTAATGTTTATAAAATTATCCATCAACAATCCAAATTAATCTTGATGTCGAGGAAGTAAAAAGTCTCATTTATTGAATGCTATTGGTATGTTTTGGATAAGGGGTTATCTACAATTTTTTTTATTGTAATCTTCTTTCTAGCTGATCGATTCAGTCATGCTAGAAGATATTCTTTTCTAAGAAAAGTGATTGTTATCTTACTATGGTTAATTTCTTAAATTTACTTAATTGTGAATTTTTAAAATCTTAATCAATAATTGAGGTAGAAATATAATGTCATCTTCTCTTATAAGTTAGCGTTACTACATGTGCTTCTATTATGCTTTTGTGATGAATGTTGTTTTGTGCATTACAAGTATGCATATGGTTGATAGATATTTCTCCTTAAATTTGTGTTTACAATCATCTTCATAAAAGAGCTTAAAATAATTTTTGTTGTAGTGCTTTTGTAAAAGAGGTTAAATTTGAAATTTGACATTTTTTAATTTGTGATTTAGATGTCATTGGGGTGAAGTTTTTAATTGACTAGATAAAATTAATTTAATTCATATTTTTCAAATTTAATTAAATGCTCATTGTCTTGATCCTTACACATTTAGCTTAGTTGATTGTTATTTCCATGTATTGATATACCAACACTCTTTTACACTAAACTATATACCTTCATAATGTTAGTTGCCTACCACCTTTACCTCATGTAACACAATATTGATAATCTAGCAAATGTGGCTTATTTGTATCCCATCACTTTGGATAGTTACCTCTAGATTTGCAACTAAACACTTGTAGTGTTCAATGTGTTTAAGTTATTCTTTTACAAACCATCTTCCTCTAAACTTTTTTGGATCTATATACTATGTTACCTATACTCTTGGTTTCCTATCAACTTATAAACCTTTATCTTTGATGCTAATGATTTCTTATTGGTTACCTTAAGCTCACCATTAGATAGATGAAAATGATCACTTGAATGACTTTTAGGGATATCTAAAGGCTATTGGGTCATGATGAAAATCCTATCCCCTATTTCACACTATGTTAATGGAAGTGGAACACAATGGATTATTTTCCTCTTATCACAAATCTATTATCTCTCTAAGAGTCAATTGAAAGAGCCTTTCAAATTTGGTTTTTTCTTGGGGTTAAGTTAGAGCTTGGAGACATGTAGTGGGCAATTATATTATGCAATTAACATTTATATAGTATGGAGTCTAAGTGGAAACGAGTTTTTGATTGATTATTTACATGGATTTGCAGAGGAATAATTATGTTTTATAGGTGGCTAATTGATTGAGTTTTGCAAACATCTTGAATATGGAAATAATTAATATATCAAGTTAATTGACAAAAAGATTGATCTTCCTATATCAAAAATCAGAATAAGCCTAGAGAGAACCTAAGAAGGCAAATAGGTTGAATCCTTGTTAATAAGAAACACAATAGCGAGTTTGCATAGAACTAAGGATATCGAGGCCCTTTAGTCATTTATGTTGTCCAAAAGAGATGTGGGCAAAAACACACCTTCATATAAAACATTATTCTTTCTTTTGTTGCCTACACAACTTATACTTATACTTTCCCACACATCTATTTCCTTTTGCCTTTTAGATATTACAAAACATTTAAATAAAAAATCAAAGCTCTAAGATGAACATATATTTAATAGATCATTTAAAATAAATACATTTCAAACAAATTAATAGGGTTGACTTTATGATTAAATATTAATTCCTTATTGAAATTTGATGTGCAAATGATTATCATACCATTTTGTTGAATAATTGGTACATGTGTTGGCTAATGATAATGTGTTTCTAAAGATGATATGGAGGTACTTTTATCATTCTCTAAGTCATCATCTCTATTGGATTTATTCAATAGATCTATTAGTTTTTTTTTTACATTTTCTGTAGAAATATTTCTATGGTATTCTTTATTTTTTGCTGCATGATTCTCTTCTTGGTTCCTAAAACCATTGTCCAACTTACATTCATTTTCTGCTTTCATATAGTCATTAACTATCTTGGCATTAGTTTCTATTCTAACATTCTTTTCTATGTATTTCCATGAGGTCCAATAATAACTCCATGAAGCTGTACTCGAGATATTCTTTAATAGGTATGTAAAGTTTCTTAGATTTCTTTCCATATTAAAATTTATAGGCAATTTGAAAATAGGGTTCACATTAAAATCAACTTTGAAATAAATCTCCTTGACATAATAAAATATGATTCAATATCTCTCCATGTATCCATCAATGATTATTCAAGGCTAGAAGTCCACTTTCTAGCTCTACCTAGGTTACAAACTGTAAAAGTCTTTTGGACTCTATTCATTGTCCTATTCAAGATTAACCTCTTGACCAAGACCTTTTGCTAGTTTCGATTAAGAAAGAAAAGGATCATGAATTCAATTTAAGCTAATTGCCTTGGAGGCTAAGTTAGCACAATTCTTAGAATACAACTAAATAACACGAAGGTTTACATGAAGGATTTAAATGACTAATTTTCTAATTTAACATAAATTATTTTGCAATTTCATAGTTTTCCCTCCAAAATCAAGTTTGGACCTCTATATAATTCATATGCCTCTATTCCAAACTTCTTATCCACATAATCATCCTTCATCTGTTGCATTGGGACTTAACTCACCAATAAATATAGTATCATTGATTGGACATTATTTGATTGGTAGCTTTGACCAACCAATGCATTAGAAGATTATGTTTGATAAGCATCTTTCATAGAATATTGTTGTTGAAAATATTGACTTCTTTGATGTAATTTCACCAATACATGTAGATTTTGAAGAGTAATAAGCACCATGAATGGCAGACATAGCTTAAGTATATGTATATAAATATATATACATATACTTAAGCTATGTCTGCCATTCATGGTGTTGACTACCATATATATTGTATGTATGTATATGTACATGCATGTACAATACATGATATGTACATGTATATATGTGTATATGTGTATGATATACATATTATATGTATATATACACACACATATGTATGTATGTATATATACACATACATACATACATATATATGTTGTATACATACATATATGTATATATACATACATATATGTATATATACATACATATACATATACATGTATACATACATACACATATACATGTATATAAATTCTCACCGCCAATATTGACAAATCCACAACCTTTGAAATGACTTATAGTTGTGTCTACTACAATCTTTGCACCTTTATCTGATGGATATTGATTTGGAAAGTTTATTGCAGAAGAAATGACTACCACTAGTGTTAGCACATTATCTTTTATCTCTTAGAGGTGCCTAGCTTAAAGTAAGAGCCTATTGAACATTAGGTCAAAAGTTGTGGAATTTGGCTTTATATCTATTAATTTCATTTATTTGAAGGTTTTAAAACCTTTTTCAACAAATCCATTTTCTACAAATCTCACAATCATTGTGTTCCATGTGATGACATTTCTTCATAAATTTTGTCAAATAGTTAATATGCCTTATATGTTCTTTGACATGTATACATCTATGTAAATCCATGGTGTCTGTGCAACTAAATCTCATTTTGGTGCAAGCATGAAAAGATGCTAATAGAGGCATCAATATGTTGTAATATCAGATAAAAATCTCCTTTTCAATACGCCTTGATGGATGTCTAAAACTTGTTTCAAAGCTTACTTTTTTGGTGCAGACTATGGAGAATGGTTTTATACTTTCCAAATGATTTTGTGTAAGAGTTTCTATAGTTACATCCACAAATCCATTAGGTACATTTCCTTGTTTTAAAACTCCCATTAATGGTGCATTTTCAACAAATCCATTTTGTGTGTATCCTGTAATCTTGGCATTCTAAGAGACCATAATATTTGTAGTATTTGTAAAACAATTCACACCCTAGTACAAAACATTATCAACAAATCCTCCATCCATTGTGCTTTGGTGAATGTCCAAGACTAGTTCTAGGCACTATTCCAGGCTAACACAAGTAGAGAGGGAAATAATCATAGCATGGAGGTTGGCTTTACATATACCAACTGTCTACCTATGAAGATGAGACCTAAAATGGATGCAAATTACACATAAAATGCACCCAATCTCAAGTCCAAGGGACCTCAAGATTGGACTAAACTACTAACAAGATAAACTATCTAATTGCACCCTAAAATAAGCCTATTAGTAGTGATATTCCCTAAGATATGGAATGCTATTACTAAACTATGCTAGAATTGAACTAATTCTATATGTTGAGCACTCAAATTGGCAGAGTTTTCTTGCATAAAATGACCTGTTCCAAATGGGAGGTGGAGGCCTCAATTTATAGATTTTTGGAGATAGGATTGGAGGGCTAGGATCAATGGTTGATATTGCTTGAGGATCCTCAAGCAAAAAGAATTAGACAAATGGCATGATTGGATTGGATGAGAAAGTTGCCCCAAGATTCAAGGGATGATCAATGGATGAGAATGCAAGTTTGAATGGATGGATGGCTAGGATTGAGTAGGTGTATGACATGTAAGGACTCATTTATGAAAAGGTAAGGCTTGGACTTTGTGAGGAATTTTAAATTCCATGGAGAGGACAAGTGGAATTTAAAATTAGAAGAATAGTGTTCAAATAGTGCCACATGGAATTTTAAATTGGAAGGAATAGTGACACATAGAGTGGGGTGGAAGAAATAGGACAAATGTACTCAATTTGAAAGATTTGCCCATGCTTTCAAAGTACCACTTGTCATGTACATGTGTACGTTGGATGACAAGTGGACTTCTAGAAACATGGGGGTTTGTAATGATGAATTAATTAAAATTAATTCATGTGCACATGGATTAGAAGAAAATAATTATGATTACAAAAAGTAATCAAAAGTGCACAAAATAGGGAATTAAATAAATATGGTAATTTATTTAATTTTTGGAATGAACTATAGTAAAAAATATTTAATTTTCAAACTATAGTAGAAGAATTGATTTTTATGATGGGATAAAGGAGTGGAATAAATTAATTAAATAATTAAAAATTATTTAATTAATAATCGGATGGGACGAAGTGATGCGAGTGGATTAGGTTTGAATGCGTGAGTGGATGAAGTTGGTTGTGACCATTTTCAGGTGTCTACATTTTGCCCCTCTTTGAGATGATGTTCGAGATGATAAAATTTGCGTTGAGTAACATCATTTCAAAGAAGCTAAGGAAATAGATAAAGGAAAAGGATAATAATGGGATGATGATGCCCCCTTGAGAGGATAGGTGAGTTGGACAAAAACATGTATGCTCTCGAAAGGAAATGTGTCGGTCAAAGGTGAAAGAAAAGGGAATGAATATCGAATGATGAATCTATGGGTATGATGTGATTATGATTAGAATGACAAGAATAATGATTAGGATGTCGATTAGAATGAAGGTGGTGGTGGGAATGTGTAGAATATTTAGAATGAGGGATGACTAGGAGGATCTACTTCCTTTCTCTTGTTGTTGGAATCGTGTTCGTACCATACAAGACTTGTGAATTGTGGGATGTTATGGGGATGTCAATGCAAGGTGATGAGGCCCAGACAATGATAGAGGCGAATGATAATAGTCTTCGAAAAGTCTAGCTCTAAGAGGGTACTCTCGTCTACTAATGACCCTATCAAAGTATAAATTAGATTTATCAAGGTCTTGAGGTATGAATGAAATGATGGATTGAGGTGAAGCCGTGAGTTTCAGACTTCACTTGGAAGGATGATTGATGAAAGTGAACCCATGAATTTCAAAATTCACTTGGAATGATGGACTTAAACTAGCCTGGAGGTATTAAGCCCAAGTTATGATTATTTTGAACAAGGATATCAAGGTCTCTTGGTCCAGATTTGTGCTTGTGATACAGTCAAACTTCAATAATTTCTCCCTATCTTACAACCTTAGGAAGACTATGTTTGGGAACCTCTATTGATGTTTAGGGATGAATGAAATGAAATGTTGTGATGAAATTTGAACATAAAGGAATGAAATTGAATATGTAGTGGTGGCTTTGACATAATTGCAATTGGGGTGGGGAATCCGTTGGGTTGGGTGCTGATCTGTCAGGCTGGGCATTGATCTGTGTCCCTCCGATGCATTGGCACCTATTGGGCGCTGATCCGCCAAGCTGGGCACTGATGCGTGCCCCTCCGGCGCATTGACACTTATTGGGCACTGATTCGTGCCCCTCTGGCGCATTGACACCTATTGGGCGCTGATTCGTGCCCCTTAGGAGCATTGGCACCTATTGGATGCTAATCTGCCGAGCTAGGCGCTGATCCGTGCCCCTCCGGTGCATTGGCACCTATTGGGCATTGATCCATGCCCCTTTGGTTTTTTTTTGTATTATTTGAATGATTGGTATGGACATGATGGTGGGGGAATGTGATGGCTTAGGGGCATCAGCTCGGGATAGGGTTAGCAAGACGGGGTCAGGCCTAGGTGCGGGGACAGGGACAAGGACAAGGACAGGGATAGGGACAAGGACAAGGATCGGGACAGCTCTGCCTAGGGGCATGATGTATACATGTACTATTTTTTGATAGGTTTGAGGACCTCATTTTGTATCGTGATCACCTTTCTGATATATATATATTAGATGGACTATTTGATTGATGTGCTATGTGTTATGGATGAATGTATTGATTTATGTTGTTATATGTGATGGATGCATTTATGGATGTCTATATGATGCATGCACGAATGAGGTATATGATTGATTATATGTTGTGATGTTATTTGATATGTATACGTTTATGATATTTGAGATGTGAGGTGTTATGATTTGACATGTGCTTGGATGCAGGGTGGAGCGTATGCATATACATGTTATGATGAATGAATTATGTATGATGCAGTCATGTGCATATATGTTATGTGGTGATATGTAGATATATGCTAATGTATTTGTGATGCAGGATGGGCTACTAACATGTTTGTGATGAGGGTGACAAGTGATCATGATACGTCAATAGGACCCTGAAAATGGTCACAAAGCGGTAGGGAAGTAGCGGATAGTAGAAAGTAGGAGGAATGGAAATGTAAGCGTGTAGTGAATCTTGAAGCAACAAAAGAGAGACAAGGTGATGAGGGTAGATGCAAATGCAAGGAACTTCATCATATTGAGATATTCTGCCAATAATAATACAAATTGAGTGCTACTATTGATATAGCATGGGATGTTATGCACCAGGGTATGTGGAACCAAGGTGACGAGGCATCCATGCATAGGACTTGACTCTACAAACAATAGGATGAACCCATACATGCCCATAATAGTACAACCTTGTCTAGACGAGGGAAGGGGACTCATAGCATAAGTCCTTAATACAACAAAGGTATGAAGAACCTTAGATGCAAAAGGGAATCAATATGCTAGAACCGACCCTATGATCCATGAGGTATGAATACTAATACAGAGTAATGAGAACCTCCCACAAGCACGACATACAAAAGCAATGACCATGCCCCATTCTGGATTGCCCTCCACATGCCATGATATGATGAGATCAGGGCAGCTTTGACATAGTCCAAGAATGATGTATAAGATAAAAATCAAAGACCAAAAGACTGACTAACCCAAAACATAGCCCTTGTATCTCTTGCCAAAGGATGGATGGAGGATTGATGATTTTATCCATTATAGAAAGGATGCATCCTAGGACAATCAACGATGATGGATTAAATTGAACTAAGGATAGGCAGAGTGATACGTGTTGCTAGTTATGGAAAAGCCAATATGTTGGTGAAAGATTTTTCGTGAGAGTGTTATGCTTTGATAATATGCCCAGCAAGTATATTGATTGTAGGTCAAGTGTAATCAACAAGCTCAGAAAAGTGGGACCATCCAAATGGGTTAGATGGGTGCATCGTATGTACCTGCGTACTGGATACTTCCTTCGTATTCCAGACTGCCTACATACCCTGTATCCACGAGATCAAGGCACATTACAATGCGAGTGATGATGATATGTAGTTCTGGGAGACTTGATGATGTAAGGATAGGGGTTGGTTCATGTGTAATGATGAGATATGGTTTAGTGGATGTGGATGTCAATTAGCCGATGGGTAGCATGGTGTAAAAACTACGATAGGTAGAGAATGGTGTTGGTGTAGTAAAGGGTGTGACGCGGCGAAAACATTAAAGGGACCAAGGTCATGGATGGATAGGAGGGTAGAATGAGTGATGTAATGGTGATGTAGAAAGATGGGAATTAAGTAATTGGGAGATGAGAGGTATGTTGGGAATGATAGACAATGGAAGCTCAGATGATGGGTTTATTCTGAAGATCAGACGAGGGGATAATTGGATTGGATAGTACTGGTGAAAATGGGAAGGTGATTTGAGCAATGGATCCAGTTTGAACCTACACATGACGCCTGCAGACAAGTTTTCATCATGGTACTTATCCAAGGTGCCACAAGGAGTGGCTTTCACCATAGGATGGATTATTTCTCTTTACTATTTTTTTTGGAACTTTTATATTTTTTTGATTTTTTTGTATTTTTGACATGGGGTATTCAGCAAACTAACTATGGAACCATTTCAAGTGAATGATATTCATGGGCTCCTCTAGTTCTTCTCCTTCAAGGGTGGAGAGGCGATATGCTCCAGAGCCATACTTTGCAGTGACAATGTAGGGTCCTAGCCAATTAGGCTCAAATTTTCCTTTCTTTTCTTGCTCAGATAGATTCTTTTGATTTTCTTTCAGAACCATATCTCCTACTGCAAACTCCCTAGCACGGATCTTCTTGTTATAGGATCTGCGAACTGATTTTGGTACGCTTGGAGGTGATTAAGGGCGTTGAGGCGCCGTTCATCCAATAGCTCAAGTTCTTGGAGGCGTGCAACATGGTATTCTTCATTAGTGATGACATTACGCAAGGAGATGCGTAAGGAGGGCAATTTGATCTCAATTGGCAGGATGGCTTCTGCTCCAAAGACAAGGGAATATGGTGTAGCTCCTATAGGTGTGCGGATACTAGTGCGATAGGCTCAGAGGGCGGGATGGATATGGAGGTGCCAATCACAGCCAGTTTCATTGACAACTTTTTTGAGGTTTTGAGTAGGGTTTTATTGGTTGCCTTAGCTTGTCCATTACCTTGTGGGTAATATGGAGTGGACTAATGATGTTGAATGTGGAATTGTTCACAAAGGTCCCGAACATCATGGTTTTTGAAAGGTTTACCATTGTCAGTAACAATGGCGGATGGGATACCATAACAGCAGATGATATGGTAAAGGATAAACTTGGCGATTTGGTTTCATGTGGTGAAAGTGAGGGGGATGGCTTCTACCCACTTAGTGAAGTATTATGTGGTGGTGATAATGAATTTTTGTCCGTCGGAGGAGGATGGGTGGATTTTGCCAACGAGATCTAGGCCCCACTAAGAAAAAGGCCATGGTGTAGTAATAGGTTGCAACACCTGAGAGAGAGCGTGAATGAGATCTCCATGCTATTGACAGGGCTTACACTTCTTCACGTATTCACATGCATCATGTTCCATAGTAGGCCAATAATATCCAGTACGCAAGATCTTCTTGGCTAGGATAATTCCACTTGTGTGTGCTCCACAGATACTTGCATGGAATTCGTGTAAGGCAAGGGAAGCTTCTTCCGTGTTTAAGCATTGAAGAAGAGTGCCATCATAGCTTCGGTGATAGAGGGTGTCAGCAAGGATAGTGTAGCGAGCGGCTTGGCGAACAAGTGATCTTTGTTGTTTGCAGTTGGATTTATGAGGAAAAGTGTGATGTTGGAGGTAAGTGCAAATGTCATGATACCAGGGATTTTCTGGACCAACAATCTCACACACTAATTTTGACTCAGTGACACGATATGCTGGCATTAAGAGTTGTTCTACAAGAAACTCACATTGATTTCTATCTTGAGGCATATCCAGAAGGAAACCGATAGTAGCCATGGCATCAGCTACTTTGTTGTGAAGGTGAGGTACCTGCTCAAACTGTATGTAGGTGAAGAATAGTTTGTATTCATCAACCATTTGCTTGTAGGGCACCAGCTTATCATCCTTTGTGAGAAACTCGTCATTCACTTGTTTGATGATCAATTGAGAGTCTCCATAGACCTGTAGTTGTAAGACATTCCATTGTACTGCTGTTTTGAGACCAATGATCAAAGCTTCATACTCAGCCACATTGTTCGTATAGGGGAAACCAAGTCTGTAAGCTTTGGGGATATAATCGCCTTGCGGGGTCACCAGTAGTATTCCTGCCCCTGAACCATGATTAGTGAAGGACCCATCAAAGTATAGTTTCCAATGTGTTGATTCTGTCACGGTTAGAATGGACTCATCTAGAAAGTCAATGGATAGCGACTGATAATCTATGAGGGGTGCTTTGGCCAGCTGATCTGCTACAACTTGTCCTTTGATTACTTTTCTATCGACATACTCACTATCAAATTCACTCAACAACATGACCCATTTTGCCATTCTCTCCGTGAGTGCAGTTCTGGAAAGGAGGTACTTAAGAGGATCAACTTTAGAGATAAGCTTAATAGAATGACTTAGCATGTAGTGTCGTAACTTTTGGGAGCAGAAATGATAGCTAGACATGCGCGTTCTATGGGGGTGTAATTAAGCTCATAGACAACTAAAGTCCTGCTGATGTAATATATAGCTCTCTCATGGCCAGTATCATCCTGTTATGCTAAGAGTGCCTCTAGTGCTATTAGAGTTGCTAATATGTATAATAACAAGGGCTTTCCAGGGATAGGTGCCATTAGGACTAGTGGTGAAGCAAGATACTCCTTGATGCGATCGAATGCATGTTGACAATTCTGATCCTACTTAAAGTGTGCATTTTTGTGAAGTAAATGGGCAAAAGGATGGTATTTGTCTATAAGTTGAGTGATGAACCTTTGTATAGCCTATAGTTTGCCTTGGAGAATTCAGAGATGATTGAGCATCTTTGGAGGAGGCATTTCTGTTATGGCCGTGACTTTAGCAGGATCTACCTCGATGCCCCTGTGGGAGACAATGAACCCTAAGAGTTTACCTGATGTTATGCCGAAGACACATTTCTTAGGGTTGAGGTGAAGCTTGTACTCTCTGAGCCGTGCAAAGATCTGCTGCAGGATCACATGATGTTCTTCCCTGGTTCTAGATTTCCCTAGGATATCGTCTACATAGTCTTCCATTATCTTATGTATCTTGTCATGGAAGATAGTAGTCATTGCACATTAATAGGTTGCCCCCGTGTTCTTTAGACCAAAGGGCATGACTTGCCAGCAGTATGTGCCCCAAGGACAGGTAAAAGTTGTTTTATGTTGATCTTCAGGAGAGATTTTGATTTGATTATATCTGGAGAAGCCATCCATAAGGGAAAGCATCTCATGTCCTATTGTGAGATCTACAAGCATGTCAATGTTGGGAAGTGGAAAATCATCTTTCAGACATGCTTTGTTGAAGTCTCGAAAGTTTGTACAACAACGGATGCCCCCAAGTTTCTTAGCAACTGGAACAATATTGGAGACCCACTCTGGATAATCGATATGGCAAATAAAGCCAACATCTAACAATTTCTGTAGCTCTTCTTTGACTAGTAAGGTGACTTGCAGGTGCATCTTGCGAAGTTTCTGCTTAACAGGTTTGGGGTCAGGATGTACCACAAGATGATGAACAACCAAGGATGGATCCAATCCTGGCATGTCGGCGTAGGACCAAGCAAACACATTAGGTGTTTCATGAAGCACTATGGAGATGTTGGATTTTTCTTCTGTGCTGAGACTTTCTGCTAGATGTGTGAGCTTAGGTGATTCTTACGTGCCAAGGTTAATTTCTTGTGTGCCTTCAATTAGAATGTTGGAACGCTCTTGCCAGTGAGATGGTATAGGGGCAGATTGAGATCCTTATCTTCTAGCGCCTCAGAGAGGTTTTCACTAGGAGATACATCTTTATTTTTCTCTTTTGTGTCTGAAAGTGCCTCAGAGAGGTTTTCACTAGGGGATGATTTTCTATTTTTTAATTTTTGCTTTTTTGGACTAAGGATCTCTTCTTCCCCAAAATAGGCATCAACATGCAAGCATATGTCATATTATGAGGTGTCATGAAGTTCTAGAAATGTGGAGAGAGCCTCATCATTTGAAAATACGTCGAGAGGTGGGGGTCCTTGACAATCCCAAGCAATAAGTTCGGGATGAACAAGGGGGAGGTCAATAACGAAGATGGCATTGTCGGGGAAGATGCAAGAAAGGTCCAGATCTTCACATGAAGCTATGATGACACTCAGCATGATGTTTTCACCACTAGAAGAGGATTCCATTACTTGTACTGAGATTTAGCGAGTCCATGGATTGTCACAGTCGGTGGAGCATATCCTAAACTAAAGTATTGAGCATATTTCTTGGGAGATGTAGGATCAACCGGTATGGGCTCTGTAACACCTTGTTCATCTGTGTCAAGTCCTGTTCCACGGTAAGGCATTTTGGTACAAATTTGAAATGGTACAGGATATTTTTGCTTGAAGTATTCTAGATTGACAGGTGTTGGGGTAGTTTCATCACAATATAGCCAATCACTTAGAGCTATTTCTTTGGCTTCTTCTTCTCTAGAGACCTGTGCTGGTACAAAGAGAATTTTATCATTGATCGTACACTGTTGTTATTTTTCCTTCTTTAGAAGATGACAGCCATGGGAGCGGGAAGACAATGGTAACTGTCCCACGTGGAAGGCATTGTGAAGCTCATACTACCACACCCTTTGTCTACGATCTTGACCTTTTGAGGTGTACAGGTGGAAGGTGAAGTGGAAGCTTGTGATTGTTTGATGGTGACTTGCGGTGTGAATGACGATGTAGATGGAGTGGATGAGGGATCTTTGACATGATCCCCATAGGTACTCAGACAATGGAATTGTCGATCATAGACAACCTCTAAGGCCTTGTAGTATTCAAAAGGTTGTTAATCGATGAGGATAGTGACTTGCACACCGTTATGAGGGAACTTGAGGCATTGGTGGTAGGTGGGGGGAACAGCTTGCCTGGCATGCAACCATGGTCGGCCTAGGGGGAGGTTATATGGAAGGTTAAGATCAATCACGTGACATAGAGTGGGCATTGTGAGTGGGCCTACCTTGATAGGGAGACATATAGTGCCTTCAGATTCTCTCTCTGTGTTGTCGTATGCCTTGATGGAGATAACCAAAGATTCCAAGTCAGCCGTTGAATACCCTAGGAGTTTTATGAATTTTAATGTACATATGTTCAAGTTGGATCCATTATCCAAGAGGACCCTCTTGACTCTATGGTTGGCGATTTGGACTTTAATATGGAGAGATTTATTATGTGCGGGGTCAATAGGTGACATGTCAGCATGACTAAAGGTGAGATGATAGGATGATGATAATTGAGCGACAAGGTTTTCGAATTGGGTGGGAGGTATGTCGGTAGGAACATGAGACTCTTGGAGAGCCTTGTCAAGTATTTCCCGGTGTATGGCGGATGTCCTAAGGAGTTCCAAGATGGAGATTTGAGCGGGGGTCTTTCCAAGATGATTGAGGAAGTTGTATTGGGAAGTGGTGGTAGTGGAGGATGGGGATGGTCCCTTCACAGTTATACACCCACGGCGGGTGGTAACAACACATTCAGGGGTAGTATTTTTAACTTTGATGGTGGCAAAATGAGTAGAATCAAAATTAATTCTACCCACTATATTATCGTAGGGAGGCGGAACATTGTTGTAATTGATGTTGTTGGCTTGGTTGTTAGGATTAGTGTTGGAGGAAGATAGTTTGAATGCGGCTTGGTTATTGTTGTGGTGGGGAAGAGGGTCTTAATAGACACCTAGGCCATCATTGGATGATGTATTATCATGGTCTTCCATTTGGATTCTGCCGTGTTCAACGAGGTCTTGGACATAGTTTTTCAATTTCATGCATTTGTTTGTGGTGTGGCCCTTGATGCGGTGGTAGTCACAATATTCATTCTCTTTGTACCACACGGGCTAAGGTTTATTTTCATCAAATGGTTTTGTTATGGGGAACTCAACCATGCCAGCATGGAGTAGCTTTTGGAATACAACCTCGAGTGGCTCACCCAAGGGGGTATCTTTATGCTTTGGATTGTTAGGAGGATTTATCTTTAGAGGAGTGGGTGGGACCGATCATTGTTAGAAACATTTTGGACTATGTTTGTCTATTTTGGTTTAGGAGAGGCGATTTGGATGTACTTGGAATCGGTAGCACCATCTCCTACGGTGTTCTTGTTTTTAGCCTAAAATTTAGGTTTGTCATTGAAGGTTTTGTCATTGTTGTTCTTGTTGTAGATTTTGACTAGACCCTTTGCAATAAGGGCTTTTTTGATAGTGACCCCTTTTTCTATAATTTCGTCAAAGGTTGATGCACAATGTACTTGCAAATGGAAGGCCATTTCTTGGTTGAGGTTTTGGATGAAAATATGGACGAGTTGTTTTTTAGGGGTTGTCCAAGGTAGCCTACTAGCAAGGGCTCTCCATCTTTGTAGATAAGCAACGAAACTCTCAACACTTCGTTGTTTGGTGTTGCAAAGGTTGAGCATAATGATCTCATGTTCTACATTGTATGAGAAGTGGGTGACAAATTTCTCCAAAAGATCGGCGAAATTGGATATGGAGCCATAAGGTAAGTGCATGAACCATTCTAGGGATTGTCCTCCTAGGCTTCATGGAAAAAGATGGAGGAATTGGTCATCATAGGCGACTTCTTGGCATGCCATGAAGAACTCCTTGATGTGGTCACGAGGGTCTCCTTTTCCTTTGTATTTATCAAATTTTGGCATTTCAAAGTGTTGAGGAAAAGGTGTGATGGCAATGTTTCTGTCGAACAGGTAGGGACATAAGTATTCGAACTTATAGTGTTTCTTTTGGGTCCCTAGTTGGATGTTTTTAAGGGCATTTTTCATCTCTTGCCATTCCTGGTCGAAAGGGTTAGCAAGAGGTGGTTGTCGTACTTGGTGGAGTGGAGGTTGTTGCATTGACAATTGTTGGTATTGAGGGTGGACGTATTGTTATTGTGCGTGAGGTGGAAGACCTGTGGTTTGTGTGTAGATGTGAGAGTCGTGTGTTTGTTGTTGTGGGATGACTTGTTGAGTTTGAGGTTGGACATATTGTTGATGTTGAACACGTGAGGGTAGGCCTATGGCTTGTGTGTAAACATGGTACCCATATGCTTGTTGTTGCAGGATGACTTGCTGAGTTTGGGGTTGTGGTTGTTGTTGGATGTCATACGGAGGTTGCATTAATGGCTCATGGTGGGGTTGATGCGTGGAAGATTGATATGTGTGCATGGGATTAACATAGTTTGTCAATGGGTTTTGTGGTTGGTTGAGTGGTTTTGCAATGGATGTTTGAGTCGTGGGTGGTGCTACTGTTTGTGTGATGATCAACCTTTGTGGAATGTTTAGTGGAGGGAGAGGTTGCGGTACGATCATGGTGGCTTCTTGTTGATTGTTTGGTGGAGGTGGTATGGCAGTGATGGTGACATTAGAAGGTACCCCAGAAATGGGTACATTGGAAGGTAGCATGTCATAAGGTAACCTGATGGGAGGATTGGATGCTTGTGGTTGTGAAACATTTCTAGCCCTCATGTTTTGTCCCAAGGTGTGAACGAAGGCAGTGTTGGAAGCAAAACTAACCCAAGGATTATCGTAGATGGGTTTGTTAGGATTAGGGACACGTCCCCATGGTTGATTGCGGATGGGTGTTGGTGGTTTGTCATGAAAGATGATTTTTTTTCTTGTCATGGTCATATGAATATGGAAGGCGTGCACCATGTTCAATGAGACGTTGAAGAAATTCATCCTTATGGTTGTTACTGAATTGGTCAAACTTGTCATGTAACCTCTTTTTGTTAAGGAACTCGACAAAGGTGGGGGAATAAGTTTGATGAGGATTAGTGGATGTTTCACCCATTTTGGGTTGGTTGACATATTCCTCCATGTTACTCGTGGTAGAACCACTAGGAGAGAGGGGTTGATAACGGGCGTCCATTTTCTTAGCTTGTGATCGCGTGACGGGAGGCATAAAAGGTGAATTTGGGTCGGATTTGGATGATGAGGTACATATGATGAGATGATGAAGATAGGTCCAAAATCTAGATCAAGATGATTAAAGGACGATGGTTATCCTATATACTTAGGGTAGACAAAGAGCCTAAGCAAAAGGACAATAGGATTATTTTACTTGGGGTAGACAAGACGCAGCAAGCAAAACAAGATTTCTTGGAATCCACTAACTTAGGAGTTGTCAAGATACCTAAGCCAATTTATCCAAGGGGAGTCGATGATTGATCTAGAGTTTTAACCTTAGGATTTGGATGCAGTTTGGATTGATTTGACAGATTTGGAGAAGGATCGATTATGGATGGGGAGGAGGATTAGTTCGATTTGAGGATATTGATTGATTATTTGGATTGATAGCGATTGATTAGGGATGGTGGGATCAATTAGAGATGATAGTGGATAGTCAATCAAAGATTTGACTAAGGGTGGATTATGGACCGATATTGATTATTACAAGGATGATGCTAGACTAGTCTTAATTGACGATGGGTGTCTCAGATAACCTATAAATTGATGAGGATGAGGACAATGATGATGATCAATGATTAGGATTGGATCACAAGCTAAGAAGGACAAATGGATGAAGATATAGATGAGGTGGCATGAAACGTCTATGGATGACGTGGAACGAGGATTGCCGATACCTTAAAGGACAAAGTCTTGAGTTTTTCAATTGTTTTGTCAATGGGCGCTAATGCAAATGACTGGGCACTAATTCAGAGGATTAGGCGCTGATACAAAGTGTTGAGCGCTGATGCAGTGGATTGGGTGCTGTTTTGGAGGATTAGGCACTGATGTGGAGGTTTGGGCACTGATGCAGAGGTTTAGGTGCTGATGTAGAGGATTGGGCGCTGATGTAGAGGATTAGGTGCTGATGTGGAGGTTTGGGCACTGATATAGGACAGTGGTGGTTTTATGCAAATTTTGGGCTTGGGATGTGATGTTTTGGGCTTTGGAGGTAAAATGATGTATTTGACGTGTTCTAAAGTTTCAATTGTTTATTTTTTCAAATGTTTGGGTTATGTCCATGATAGTTTTCTTTGGCAAGTGATACAAACATTTCAAACAAGTGCATATAATGTCCAAAGGTTTTGTTGTGAAATTAAACAATCATGTACAACCTATGGTGAGGCAAGGACTATACTTGTTGAGTTCCCACTTGGTTACCTAGCCGTGCCTACTTATGGTGTAGAGCTCCAAGAACTTGAGGCACGGGCTCCCCCTTACAGTGCACACACTTCTCAGGCACACCAAGTTCCAAGTCCTTAAGACGCATAGATCTTAAGATACTTTGCTATCTCTGCCATAAGCCACGAAAATGTGGGACGACTATCAGAGTTTGATCTTCCGACCTCTTGTATCAACAAGTAGAGGGTTTTTAGCTTCTAAAACAAGGGTTTGTAGTAAGTGCATTCGTTCAGGTGGCCATACGTACAACGATTCGCTTTGATAAGGAGGCTTCCCAGCCTGCAGAAGTTATGCTCTACAGGGTTTTGGGGGAACATTCGTCGGTATGACAAAACAACACCTGTTGTTTGCAACTTTCATCGCAAACACATTATTTTATATAGCAGCTCGAAAGAGCTTGGCTTTAGCTTGTTGCCGCTTGGGTCGTTCCCACCTTTCAAAGTGGGGTGGCAGGCCCTCTAAAGGTTCAACAAAAGCAACACAAGCGCAAAAATACTTTTGATCCCCAAGTTCATATGAAGATGCAAGGGGAGAGCATACATATTTTTAGGCTTGGGTCACACTAAACAAGGTTCATTTTTAGCTCTTGGATTATGTTGGGGGTGACGTATGCAAGTGTTGTGAGAAGTTTTTGATTCCCAAGATCACCAAATGGTGCGAGGGAAGAGCATACACTTTTACAACACTAACAAAACCACAAAACACTTCACACAAAGTTATAAATTTTCTTGTTTAGATGAGTGAAAATGCAAGTTGTTGTTCATTTTAACCAAGATGAGTGAAGATGCAAGTTGTTGTCTGTTTTAACCAAGATGAGTGAAGATGCAAGTTATTTTTCATTTTAACCAAGATGAGTGAAGATGCAAGTTGTTGTTCGTTTTAACCAAGATGAGTGTCCCTATGATTAACCAAGCAATTTCACTCAAAAATAACAATGCTAAATGCTTCTAAGCTAATGCAAACCCTGTAAAGGAAAAGTTAGTAGTTTGATATGAGCTCCTTGATAGTCGAATGATGCTGCAAAATTAAAATATAGTCAAAAAACCCAATTCTTGGTTAGGGACCAATCTATGGGATTGGGCACTGATACAGAGGACTAGGCGCTGATCCGAGACAGACAACACTTCCCCCTTGTAAAATTGATTTTTCTTATGAAATAGAGACGTTAGGTGGCCAAAAAGTCAGTAAAACATCATTTAAAACATCATGGAAACATAAAATGCTGACTTTGACTTAAAATTCATGAGAAATGAGTGATTTTACCTCTTTTCTGGATGGGTGCTGATCTGTCGGATTGGGTGCTGATCTGCCATATAGGCGTTGATGTGCTAGATAGGCACTGATATGCTAGATAGACGCTAATCTGCAGAAGTTTAGGTGCTGATACGAACTGTCACAAGAAAAACACCACAAAACATGCAAAATTTGTTAGGGTTAAGGTGGTGGGGGTCCCACCGGGCGTGCCAAAATGTCTACCTATGAAGATACCTAAAATGGATACAAATTACACCTAAAATACACCCAATCTCAAGTCCAAGGGACCTCAAGATTAGACTAAACTACTAACAAGCTAAACTATCTAATTGCACCCTAAAATAAGCCTATTAATAGTGATATGCCCTAAGATATGGAATGCTATTACTAAACTATGCTAGAATTGAACTAATTCTATATGTTGAGCACTTAAATTGGCAGAGTTTTCTTGCATAAAATGACTTGTTCCAAATGGGAGGTGGAGGCCTCAATTTATAGATTTTTGGAGATAGGATTGGAGGGCTAGGATCAATTTGAAGGATTAATGGTTGAGATTGCTTGAGGATCCTCAAACAAGGAGAATTGGATAAATGGCATGATTGGATTGGACGAGAAAGTTGCCCCAAGATTCAAGGGATGATCAATGGATGAGAATGCAAGTTTGAATGGATGGATGGCTAGGATTGAGTAGGTGTATGACATGTAAGGACTTATTTATGAAAATGTAAGGCTTGGACTTTGTGAGGAATTTTAAATTTCATGGAGAGGACAAGTGGAATTTAAAATTAGAAGAATAGTGTTCAAATAGTGCCACATGGAATTTTAAATTGGAAGGAATAGTGACACATGGAGTGGGGTGGAAGAAATAGGACAAATGTACTCAATTTGAAAGATTTGCCCATGCTTCCAAAGTACCACTTGCCATGTACATGTGTACATTGGATGACAAGTGGACTTCTAGAAACATGGGGGTTTGTAATGATGAATTAATTAAAATTAATTCATGTGCACATGGATTAGAAGAAAATAATTATGATTACAAAAAGTAATCAAAAGTGCACAAAATAGGGAATTAAATAAATATGGTAATTTATTTAATTTTTGGAATGAACTATAGTAAAAAATATTTAATTTTCAAACTATAGTAGAAGAATTGATTTTTATGATGGGATAAAGGCATGGAGTAAATTAATTAAATAATTAAAAATTATTTAATTAATAATCAGATTGGATGAAATGATGCGAGTGGATTAGGGTTGAATGGGTGAGTGGATGAAGTTGGTTGTGACCATTTTCAGGTGTCTACACCAACAACATTTGCTCAAACTTACTGCAATCATTATGGGTGAGTGCAAGAAGTTGGGTCCACTTTTTGGTCAAAAAGTGGAATTTTTTTTCCTGAAAATCAAAGTTTGTCATAGTTGGGGTAAAACTTTAAGCACATACACTTAGAATATTAATATGGTGCAAAAATATGAAATGTAGAATTTTGTTTCTAATTTTCAAATATGTGATTTATTCTAATACCCAGATGATAAAAGTTGATTTTGTATAGGATGTATAAAAGTGGGCTTTTTAAAAAAGTAAGTTTTAAGCCAAAACATGCATGTGTACGACCAACATAATTTAACCTAAATGAAAGTATTTTTTAAAATCCTTTTTGTGGAAAGATGCATATGATGTTGAAGTTTGGTCAATATATATTTTTATAATTTTTAAATAAATATTTTTTAATTAATTTTTTACTGGGCCTAAGGTGTTTTTTAAAAACCCCTCGTATATGACTAACATAATCTAACCTAAACTAATTGTAACATATTTTTTTTTATCATGTAGAGAATGATGTCTAAATTGGTTAGACATAATTGTTTTTCAAAAAAATTTCAAAATAAAAAGTTATTAAAAAATACTAATATATGTCATTTCAAGTTTATGTGTCCCTTTGTTTAAAAATTAATTAATAAATATAAAAATATGTTCAATACTAAAAAATATTACATATTTGAAAACTAGACATTGTCATTTGTAATGGGTTTTAATTTTATCTATTTTTTTTTTTAAAAAGTCATCAGCCATATTGCTAAAGTTAGTTTTTACTCTTGTTGTTACCATGAATTTGTACTTGTAGTCCTTCCAAGGTTGAGGGTTAGGTTTCCAAGTGTATTCTAAGCCTAAAACAAAAGCAAAAGTGTAGGTTTCAAATTTGAATTTTCAGTGAATACATACCTGCTTTGAAATGCATACATGTTTGAAAACATAACAAGTACAATTTGTATGCTCTGCAATTTCCTGCCTTTCGACTGTTTTGAATTTGCTTACGACGTGGATTCAGTCAGCTCGGGGGGCCCCCTGCACCTCTGTTGGGATCCCTAAAAATATAGGTTGCAACAAGTACTGCCTTGGGCAGTCCTTCAGAACCTATGACACTAGCTTTGGATTTAGTTCCTAAAGCTTGGAAGAATGCCCTCCTTGGGGTGGATGAACAAGATGGTGTTTTAGATCATGTTGTTCCTGTGCTGTTGAAGTCGACTAAAGGAACAACCTTAAAACTTCTTGACTTTATGGTGCAAAAGATAGTTTCATCAATGGGTCTGTCTTTGGTTGGAAATTTTTTCTCATTCAGACCTAAAATAGATATGGTTCAGAGGTGGGTCTCTAGCAGGTGGCAACTGAAAGGTAGCAATTCAATCAGTGCAATAATGGGTGAACTTTTTCTGTTCTAGTTCACATCTAAGGAGGACCTAGTCTCAGTCCTTGCGGGAAGCCCTTGGATCTATGGTAAGCACAACCTATCTCTTGGATGTTGGAAACTTGGTTTTGATGTGACTGTGGAGTTGAATAAATCTGCCCCAGTTTGAGTTAGGCTACCTAGCCTTCCTCTAGAATATTGGGATGAAGAGGTTTTTATTTGGATTGCTAATTCCTTTGGCCGATTCATAGATCTGGACAACACCACGAGGAAAAAATCTAGGTTAGTGTTTGCTCATTTCTATGTTAATGTGGATATTTGAATAAAACAATGCCCACTTCTATAACTATTGAATCTAAGTTTGGGAGTTGGGAGCAATAGTTTGTTTATGAAAATGCTACCACCTTTTGCCAAAACTGCTCTAAAAAGGGCCATCTGATTTCAGAATGTTAAACCCTTAAGAACCAACCTCCTAAGTCCAAGGAAGTTGTGGAAAAGGAGCTAGAAGCTGAGGAATACCCTTTTAAAGAGGATATTTTTAATATCCTAAGTTCCCCCAATAAGAACCTTGAGCCTAAAGGGATGAATATGGAGAACAAGGTTAATCATGAAAAACCTAATGGAACAGAAGCAGGGTTGGAACAAGAAGTTGATGAACAACTAAATATTCAGCTAGAGGCCCCCCCACTAGACCTGAAGATAAAGAAGAGGGAGAAATCCAGGAGTCCTTGAACTCCCTAATGGATAACTTGCTTGATATGGAGGAAACTATTATTGAGGGAAGACAAACCCCGGCTCCTAAGATCAAGGCTATCCTTCAGACCTCTCCTAGCTCTATTGTGGGAGGGGAAGGGAAAGGGAAATTAGTGGGGTTGCTTTCTCTAGGGAAATTAACCCCGAGGGCGGGACCAAGAACATCTTGGAACGTGTGTGGCCAAGAATATTGGATTACCCCCAAGAGAAAAGGAAAAGGCCTAATGAATAAATCTGCTGATGTGGGGATAGACGATAAAGCTGGAAGACCTTCACAAAGGGAAACCAGGTAGAGGGAAGCAACAAAGGAAATTGCTAATGGGAGGCAACGTACCCTAGAGATTCACTCTAGGAAAGCCCATAAATGAAGGTCTTATCATGGAATATAAGAGGACTGAATAGTCCTCAAAAGTAGTTTTTGGTCAAAAACTGCATTTATGAGAATAAGGTGGACATTTTGCTCCTTCAAGAAGTCAAAATATCTAAGGGTAATTTCAAAGTAATTGCCAACAAATTATGGCCTACTGCTGATTAGTATATCACTCCTTCCTTCAGAGCATGGGGGGAAGGGGGGTAGTCATCATGTGGAATAAACATTACCTTAATGGTGTTTATCGGTTTCATAACAGGAATAGTCTGGGAGTGAGGATTGTCTCTAATAATAAAGAGTGGATCCTCATGAATATTAATGCTCCTAACACAAGGAATGCTAGGAAGGATTTATGGGAAGATATGGCATCTTGCATTGTTGCTGATAAGGGAGCTTACTGGATGATGGATGGAGATTTTAATACCCCTTTGTATCCTTCATAAAAATCTGTGGGTATTATAGACTTCTCGAACAACATGGCTGATCTTGCTAATTTCCTGAATATAACTGGTCTTATCGATGTGGATTTGAATGACCGACTCTTCACCCGGACTAACAGAAGGAGGGGGGAACAACTTATTCAGGTTAAGCTTGATAGGTTCTAGATCTCTACTAATTGGGACATCACAACTCACTCCAAACTTTCAGATCTCCCTAGAACTATTTCTAATCATAACATGTTGCTATTCACCTGGTGGGAAGGAACCTTCAAAATACCTTTCCCATTTATTTATGAAATTATGTGTGCCTCACACCTAAATTTCAGGGATTGTATTACAAGTCGGTGGGACATTACTATCTAGGGTTCTCCTATGTTCAAATTAGCCCAAAAACTTCTACATGTTAAACATAAGGTTAAAGGATGGAATAAGTTCTGCTTTGGTAATGTCTTAAATCAAAAGAAGCATATTTCTACCAACCTGGTTGATATTCAAAATAAATTGCTAATGGGGATAAAAGTGACAACACTATCCATTTAGAGAACTCTTTGCTTCAAGAATGGAAGGACCTTATGAAGAAGGAATAAATGTTCTAGAAACAAAAATCTAGAATCCAATGGTTGACTAAAGGGGATAGGAATTTCACTATCTTTTATCAAACTGCTATGAGACACAGGAAAAAAAACATGATTTCCAAGCTCCTGGATGACAGTGGTAGGGAGGTTAATATTGATGAAGAGATAGGCTAAATTGCTACTAGTTACTTTAAGACCTTCCTTTTAGAACAAAATGTCAATCCTAGTTGAGAAGCTATTGGACAACATACCTACTCTGCTTTATGATGAGGATAATTGTGCTTTGCTGAAGCCTATTATTGAAGAAGAGGTCAGGGTAATTGTTTTCTCTATGGGAGCGTTTAAGGCCCTTGGGCCTAATGGGTTTCCTCTTGCTTTCTTCCAGGATTTTTGGGACATTATTGGTGTTGATGTTACGACGGTTGTCATAGGTTTCTTCAGAATAGGTAAGACTCCTAAATAGTTTAATAATACTTTTATTTCTCTTGTTCCCAAGAAGTTGGATCTTGTGTCTATGGGAGATGTTTTCCCTATAAGTCTTTGCAATACCATCTATAAGATTTTATCCAAGATGTTGGATTATAGAATGCAGCCCCTGTTGGATGGGCTTATCACTGGATGACAGAAAGGATTTGTCCTTGAGAGACAAATTGTTGATGCGACTATTTCTACTCATGAGTTAATCCACTCTATGGATAGAAGTAATATCCCGGGTATGGTCTTCAAGCTCAATATCTCTAAAACTTATGATAGAATCTCTTGGGACTTCTTGTTCCAAGTACTAGATAAATTTGGCTTTTAGGACAAAATCATGAAATTGATAAAAGAAAGTGTGACCACGGTTAAATATTCAGTGCTAGTTAATGGTATCCCTTGTGGCTTTTTTAGTTTTGGAAGAGGAATTAGGCGGGGTGACCCCTTATCCCCTACCTTTTCATCATAATGGTGGAGGTTTTGGGAAGGAATATTTTGAACCTTTTGAGGAGGCAGGAGTTAAAAGGAATCAAAGCTGCATTGACAGTCGATCCCTTGGCTATCCAACAATTTATGGATGACACCATCCTTTTTGGGGCTGCCTCAGTGATAGAAGCCAGGAAGTGGAAACACTTATTAAATGAGTATGCCATGGCTTTTGGGCAATGTATTAATTATGATAAGAGAAACATATTTTTGTTTAACACCAATCTAGACCTCCAACAGAAGATCAAAACCATCCTCAGTTGTGTTGATGCTACTTTGCCTTCTACTTATCTTGGTCTTCCTGTAATTGTTAAAGAAGTGACCCCTTCCTTTTGGAATGATATTCTAGAAAGGATCCAAAAGAATCTTGTTGGGTGGAAGGGTAAGATTTTAAGCTAAGCTAGCAAGTACCAACTCCTTAAAGCTTCCCTACAAGGTATCCCCACTTACTTTCTCACCTTGTTTAAAATACCCAAGTATATAACAGAAAAAATTGCGAAAATTCAGAGAACTTTTCTTTGGACAAGGGTGGAAGAGAAGAGAATTTCTTTGGTCAAGTGGGACAATGTTTGTCTTCCTAAATCTCATGGAGGTCTTGGTATTAGAAAGATTCAATTGATGAACAAGTCTCTTCTTGTTAAGGTGGGTTGGGGTTTCATGAAGGATAATAAAGATTGGGGATGTATTATGAAGGCAAAATATCTTTTCAATGAGGACAATGATAGATTTATAGACCAAGAGTGCCTTCCTAAAGGTTCCATAATATGGAATAAAATGTTGAAATCTAGAAACCTCTTATCTAAAGGCATTAAATGGAAGTTTGGTAATGGTAACCTTATTAGATTCTGGAAGGACTTCTGGCCCGTTAGGCCACCAGTTTCTTTGGGGAAAGAGTGAACAACTATATTGTTTATAATCAGGGGTTTAGTCAATGGAGGAACTTTGCTAATTGTGTTCCTGATAACAACAATATGGACCAGATGATTACCTCCTCGCAAAAAAGACTTAGTAATTTTAGAATTTCCATCTTCCCTAGATAGAATGATATGATATGGTCTCAAGATAGTCAGGGGTTATTCATTGTCAAGACTGCTTATGATCTACTGTTAGACCAAGGTTTATGTAAGAGTTTTTGGCATTTAATTTAGAATCGTCATTTGATCCCCAAAGTTAACTTTTTTGGGTGGTCAGCTGCTCATGACAAAATCCTTACTTTTGATAATCGAAAGAAGAGGGGTTTTCTAATGCCTAATAGATGTGTGTTATGCCTTAAAGAGGAAGACAAAATTTCTTATATGATATTCCATTGTGAATTTGCTAAAGAATTATGGGGTATGATCCTCATGAAGTTAGGAATAGACTGGGTTATGAATGAAAATCTGATTGAGGTTGTGGAGAGTTGGAAAGCCCCTTTTCCCACCCAAGGATTGGAGAACTTTGGAGGCAGATTCCCCCCACTTAGGTTGGAGCATTTGGAAAGAGAGGAACAATAGAATATTCAGAGAGACCATCAGGACTCCTAAGGAGGTTTTTATCATTTTCTCTAAATGCTTGCTTAGAATATTTCTGTTGACGAGTAGGATTGCACCAGTTATGCAAAGCTGTGAAGCTCAGCAATCCTGTGTAACATGGGATCAAACTCAGGCTATGGGTGACCTATGGTGAGTTTGAACCTCCAGATTGAGGGCTGGTTCCCTGTGATACCTCCTGCAAACTATCTCTTTGATAGGGAAAAGGATAGAAGGAAACTTGAAAAGAAAAGCTATTCTAGGAGGTGATGCACCAAATGTTCTTGTAATACTTGCTTCCCTATACTCACAATTAGCTTCAAACAAGAAGCTTTTGATTACTCACAACTTAAATTAGATCATGAAATACATAAATGTTTCATAAGAAGGCTTTTAGTTTCAGAATTTGTATGAAAGAAAATAAGTTTGACAACTCCAATCAACTGTAAACAATCTAGCACGACTCACAACCTGTATTTGACATGATTTCCCTTGCATTAATACTATGTGAATGAGACATATTCAAAGGATTTGATAGATAAAACATAGTAAATACATTTGATCATTCATCCACAATATTGACACAAGAGAAATTTTAAGAAGGAATTGCTGCTTCTTCATTAAAAATGAAAGGAATTGTTGCTACAAGTATAAAATCTGAGTTACAAAACAATCTTTTTCTCTCTGTAATGTGTCAGAGAAGAAAGAAAGCTAGAATTGAACTCAAAATGAATGGGAGTTTACAATATAAAGTCAAAAAGGCACAAGATGAACCTCAGTTCAACTAAAAAGATCCCTAAGCATGCAAAAAGCATCTTCATCTTGATTCACGAGAAAGAAATAAAAGCCTAAAAAGAAGGCTTCAAAACTGATCCAATTTTGGCAAAATATGCTCCAAACTGCCACTCACAACCTATTCTACCATGCTGAACTCAAACTTGGTGTGTTTGATCCTGAAATCAAGGAGGAACTCTCGGGACACTTTAGTTATCTCACTCCTTTGATTTTGCATGAGTTGGGGAAATAAATGTGAATAATTAATAAAGTAGTCAACATGACTTACTATATTATCAGTTATGAATCTATTTTAAATTTCACATTTTCATCACAAATAATAAAGTAATTTATAAATTATTACTTTATTAATTGTTTACATTATAAAATCCCCCCTAACATGCAAAATTTAAGGGAAAAATATAAAAATAAGTCATCACCTTATAACTCCCTCTCCTCCATTTGACTTAATGCACGGTGTAAATATATATTCATAAATGAATATTTAATTAAAGCCTTATCTCTCCATGCACTATAATATTTACCTCCTTAAGCTTATCATGCATAGAGTAATAACAAAGCATAAAAATCACAAAAAGACATCATCACCTTATAACTCCCATGCCATACCTTCTCATGCGTAAGTCAATAGACAAAAGCATCACACTTATGGCTCCCTCTTTGACTTTAATCACGAACTCCATCACTTAGCATGATTTAATCAATCAGCCACTTTGTATTATTAAGCTCATCATGGTGTTCCCATGTAACACACGGGCCTCTTGGTATCTTTAGGACTTTATCAACACTAAAGTGTTGACCTCGGGCTGGGTAATAATTATTTCTATTTGCAAAAATAAAACACAGTGATAAAAATCACTAAGTCTTGATCCTTCTCCTTGATACTTGTGCTTGGCCGATGAAAAGGTAAAACAACAAACCCTAACATTCATTTTACCTTTCATTTTCTTGGCTCGCTGCCTGAGCGCCGCCATGAAAGGTTAGGGTTTGAAGCATTTGAACTAGTTATTTGCCCTTCTATCTGCTTGAGCCACACTATGGAGGTGAGTATTCTACAAATGTATGGCATTTTCATCATTCTGTAAGCAAAACCTGGCATATTTGGCCGCGGCTTGTATATTTTTCTAATGCATTTGTTCTGTTGAAATGTGTCTCTGTTTGCTTGGCCTCTATGGGGTATTATGCTGAGCTTCCTGAAGCATAAAAAGAAAGAAAATCCTCGCGGGTTTGTGCAACGTTCATTTCTAAACCAGCATGGTAAGTCACTTCTTATAAAATTTGCCTCTTCCTTTGTATCTCTGTAGAAGAAAATGATCATTAGCCGTGGCCTGTTTGCATTTCTGAGCATATATTTGTATTTTTGGATCATTTATTGAACTTTTGACTGTACCTTTATGGCCTCCATGGAAGCTCTCCTTCAAAGTTTGAAAAAACCCCACAAAATGACAAAATACTCCTTGACTTTGCTCTAATTTTGCACATGACTTGTTGTGTTTTTTGCTCCATGGCTCTGTGTAATTTTTAGAATTTGCCTATTGCTGTAGATAACTATGATTGTATTTTCAACCAATGTATGAGAGCTCAATATGCAACCAATTACATCCTGTTGGCAGTCAATGTTTCTATTGAATGATTGGTATGCCCTTATCTTAGCTCCTTTTGTTGTCATATTTTCCTCATGATGTTTGCACTAAAAATTATGACTGTATGGGCATGAACATATCCTTGTATAGGATACTTACCAATATACCTTGGCTTGAATGGCTGCTCCTTTTCTTAATGACTGTTTCCTGGTATATCCTTTGTAGCAATGTGAACAAATAACATGCAATTTCACCCTACCCACAATAAAAGTGATGAGTATTTTATTCTATTTGAAGGCCTTTGTAGTCAAACAAAAGAATATGTATCTCTACTCTTTTGAAATTTTTTTAGACTGTTCCAGTCAAATAAATGACTGTTCCTCACACTTCTATGCTTACTGTATGCTTTTAGCATCCATTAACACTTGAAATACTTTAATGCTTCTGCTCATTTGGTCACGATGGTAGCCCTATGGACTTTACTCCTGAAGTGTTTTCACTTTGCCAGTGTATTAGACAATGCTTATCAAGCATTTTGAGATTGACAACATCTCCTTGAAGACTTCTCTGCCCCTCCAAAGTGACTTTGTCTGTTCATTGCCAAGGATAGTGTCTTCCTACATCATGCTTTTGTTCTTTAGAATTATTATTGTCCTTATTGGCCTCACAATAGACTTCATTGCTTATCTCTTGATGCATTAGTTTATTCATAACCATCCTGTAGATCTCCTTCTTGCTACTTGCATGTTAGTGATGTTGTTGTCCCTTATTATGCCTGATCCTCTTGAGTCTACTGCTCCTAGTATTAACACGACTGTTCTAGACTGTCAAACACTGAGGTTCCATTCTTTTTGTTTGCTTGTTGATCTTCTATTTTAGACATCATGCCTATATGAATGCTCCTCTTCTTAAAAGCATGAAAGCTTATTTCCTTGACAGTATACTGACTTCTTCTCTGCCCTCATGAAAGTCTTCACTCCTTGACAGTCTTTCATATTGTTATGGATGATTACAGTCATACTAAAATGACTATTCTAACCTATTTCTTAGAATCATCTCTACTTAAAATCCATTGCCCATTCTCGAAAGTCATTGCATTTATGTCTTGATTGAAGGCAAAAGAAAGAAAAAAAAGAAGCACCAACTGTACCTTAAATGACTACTTTTGCTGTATATGAACAAGGAAAGAGGCCTTTTCTGTAGATGATCTTCTTTATATTTTGACTATATGTGATCATGACTTGCTGCACCTTGATCATGTCTATGACTGTAGTAAAGGCTGATGCACCTTGTATATGCTGTTCTATCTGTATATTTGCTTCTCATATGACTGTGACAGTCATCTGGAAATGTGTATTCTCCATTGATGATTTGCATTATCTCTTATGGTCTTCAACTACTCTTCGAGGTTCATTCACTGTATATGATCTTGTCCTGGTCACTTGGACTTGACTGTCCCACATATTCTCTATGATGATTGCTATACTTGCACAGTTGTACCTTATAGCTGTTCCACTTGACTAAAATGAAACATGTACTATATGTCATTTTGACTTGACTGCACCTTTATCATTTGATTATATTGTTCTCTTAGCTCCACTGTTCCATCTTCTTCTGTGCACTTGTGTATTTGATGAAAAAGTAAGGAGAAAAGATAAAAATCTCTGCATATGGTGAAGGTCTTCTGCCTTATAATGGTACTATGAAACTTTATGGTGGCTATTCCATTTGGTGACTACAACACTCTTATAAGCTTCTCAACTAGAATAAAGGTTCATGTATGCCTTCATAGTCTTATGCCTTGTATTTATTGCTTTCTATCTCACCATCCTCAATACCCTAGTTGTTAATGATGGATGTAAAGATTTGGAACTTCTTCTTCCCATTGCTGCTACAGGTCTCACCTACTTGATATGTTTGATGTAGCTTTCATATGGATAAATGATATGCATGATATTCTACACTTGATTCATCCTTTGATGAGATGACTGTACCTTGTGGTTCTTTCGATGGCATAATGGATTCTTTATGTTTGTAACACATGGCACTTGACTGTCCTCCATCATGCTGCTCCATGGTATAGTTGTTCCACATGTTATGGTTGTTGATGACATGTATGAATGTCTTGATGATCAGATTTTCTTCTTAAAATCATGATTATGTTGATGTAATGGAATGTTCTTGATAATAAGAAGACCTCTTCATTATACTAGCATAGTCATGGTTTTGTAAAATTGGTCTTCAAGGATTTCTTTATCCCTCTTAAGTAAAACAAGAGGGCAACATGCTGGGCTCAACCCTTGTGGGAGCCCACTTGCACCACATGCTGAAATGTCTTCAAACCAATAACATAACTTCTCCTATACCTGCACAGTGAACAAACAAGTTAGCATAAAAACATACCTTTGAAAGTTCAATGCTCTTTCTCATGATGGTTTAGCTTCCATCTGATGATCTAATTTTTGCATATGTTTGATAATGATCCAACTGTAGCATCACGATTGCAAGTTTATAGATCTGTTGATAAGACATATGATGAGTTTGGATATTCAGAGCTCTAACAAAACCTTTTCCAACTTTACAGGTTCATCATTCTGATTGGGAGTAGGAAGTTGAAAACGTGAAAACCAAGCTACTGATAGGAGGATCAACCTTCATCCCAAGGCAATGATGGATATCACTCTCCTCATGTGTTCCTTTCCTTTCCTTTCCTTTATCTTCAGATGTATAGCTTGCATGCTTTGTTGCATTGACTTAATTTAGTCATTCCCACGGCTTGTGTGGGACATATTTAAACATTCTCTTGAATATAATCAGTTATTTTACTTTATGCAATGATTTATGTATGTTTTTCTTTCTGAATCAAATACATAGCATAAAACAACTGAATCTACTTTAAAACACATGTTTAAAACATGATGATAAAATGATGGTTTATAAGTACCTTTCCTTTTGCACTGAACATAATGAATAATTAGCAACTGAAACATGAAATCCATCAATTCTCTTCATTCTTTTAATGTTTGTCTTTATTGACTGCAAATTATCACTTATCAGGATGGTTTGACAGCCCAACTTGAGCTGTCGTATGATTCTGATAAGTGATTTTGCACTTGTCTTCTGTCAAGACAACATGCATTGACTGGATGATCCTGCATAAGCAAAAATTTTGTACCCCCTCTAAACAATTGATGTTTAGGCCTTGCTAAATTAGGTGTGAGTATAATTTAGTAACTGTTTCTCTTTGTAATTCAAAGATTGCTCAAAGTACCCCTACCCCTATGGAGATTCAGTTGGCCAAAAATTGGGGCATCTCCTCAGACATTTCTAAATTTGATAATTCCAAGAAGTTATTTCATCAAAAAACTAGGTGGAAATCTCCTCCTCAAGGTTGGTATAAACTAAATTTTGATGGAGCTACTAAAAGTAGCTTAGGATTACCCAGTGGTGGAGGGATCATTAGATCTTGTTGTGGTAACCTTGTTTCGACTTATGTTGGAGGGCTTAGAGGTAAGACTAACAATGTGGCTGAAGGCATGTCTTTCCTTTGGGGCTTAAATTTGCACTCTCCTTGAAGATTGATAAAATCTAGGTAGAAGGCAACTCTAAAATCATTATAGATGATATGATTGGTAATGCTGACTCTGAGTGGGAACTCAATGATATCATTGGAGATATTAAAGGTCTCTTTTTGGGGTTCAAAGAAAATGAAATTGCCTATATTTACCGTGAGGGCAATAAGGTGGCAGATGGCCTAGCTAACCTAGGACAAAATCTTACTAATTGGAGATGTTGGCAGTAGGTTGATAACCTCCCTAAGCCTTACAAGATCTTCTCCAAAAGGAGTTTCCATTAAATTACTCATGATGATTGACAAGACTAGCGGGGTTTTGAATTTGAAGTTAAACCCTCGGCGCGTTAATTGTTTTGGCTAGGGTGGCAATATTATAAGACACGTCACATGGACGATTGAGCTGATTCAACTCTTTCTTCATGTGGCACTTCATGTGGATCAGGAGCTGATGGGGTAGAGATATTTCATATTTCTAGAGGCTCTAAATATTAATGAAGACCATCCAGGGTGGTATATTTATTTAAGTTCACATAAAGTGAACTTAATTCATTGTGATATCATGATCCGTTGTGGTGGCTGGGAAAGTTCTCAATCTCAAGAACCTATTAGCTATCTTTTCAAGAGAAATACTTGCCATCTTTTTCAGCAGTTACTTATTCATAGTGTTACTTCTCCCATTTGTCATCCTTTCTCTACTAAACTTGTTATAATGGGAGGTGATAAGATGAGGACGGAGCCAATATCTTGCGAGGAGTTCAAACAGAATGAGACCTTATGACACATAATCTGTGAAGGAGGGGTTGCCTCTTTTTTGGAGTGCCTTAATGGGCATGGCAAAAATCTCTCCATTCAGTGTGTGGTTTCTTGGAACAATAGGAGAGTTTAGATTGGAGGAGTGGGGTTTGAAATCTCTGAGGAGAGTATTGGTCTGGCAATGGGCATGTCAACAAAAGGTAAGAAGTAGAAAAGACAACAAAATTCTTGACCC
This sequence comes from Cunninghamia lanceolata, assembly GCA_027924645.1. Classification (NCBI taxonomy): domain Eukaryota; kingdom Viridiplantae; phylum Streptophyta; class Pinopsida; order Cupressales; family Cupressaceae; genus Cunninghamia; species Cunninghamia lanceolata. The sequence goes on along the minus strand of BSBN01001038.1, from coordinate 5,562,786 downwards.
CAAAAACCTTGCAATCTTCCTAAAAGAAGGAGGAGTTATACAACCTGCAAGGTGGGTTTGACCGAGAAAAGCTTCCAAAGCCATGGGATGAGGTATGCTTTATGCTCATGAAGTATTTCACACTTGAAGGTCATTTTAGGAGGTTTTACCATTATCACTTTGTTTTACTCAACCACTTCAGGTGTTATCTTTTGATAACTTTTCCCTTTTATCTCCTCTCTTCTCTTGATGCCTCTGTGAAATATGTTACTAAAATTCACTCTCAGAACCCTAAAAGTCCCTTAATCTCCTTACATCAGGGGCTTATTCTTAGGCTCTACAATTTCCACCTTGCGTTATGTCCCCCCAAACCCATAATGACTAATTTGGTCAGTAGCCCTTCTGCTAGCTTTCCCTAGTCTACTAGAGGTAAACCGCTGCATGGGGAACTTGTGTTTAGAGAGGTCACACTAGAGAATCCTATAGAGCTAGTGATTTAGCTTAGGGTTTCTATGACTAAGAAGAAGGCCAACTTTAAGCAAAGCCCTGCTAAAACTCTTAAGCCTACCAAAGCCCCTCCTAACTATGAAGTTGCTAACAACTTGAGAGCACTCAAAGATGGTACTAATAATATTAGCTCGGTGAAGATGGTATCTAAGAGGAAACTGGAAGATTCTGGTAGTCCAGGTGGCAAAAAATAGAGAGGGAGCATGGTGTATAAGGAGGAAATATGCAGGTTTGTGGATGTGGCTAAACTATTTAATAAGGAGGGAGATAAAATGGGGAAAAGGTAGGAGACTGCTAAATCTATGGAGGATGATGAGGGCAGTCAAAATACTTAGGTGGAGGGTAATGCTACTCCTCAGGGAAAGTTGATTAGGAAACTTGCTGCTCAGAGGTCTAGCAGATTAGCTAGTAAATCCACCTCTTCCCTCAAGGAGCTAGTTATTTCCAACGATTCTGATAAGAAATATGAGGCTGAAGGTAGCCAAGATAATGTTTATAATATGGAGGAGACTAATATTTTGGAAGAAGAGGTTCATATGGATGTTGATGGTCCTAGCCTATTCCCTAAAATGAATCTATTAGGTTTTGAATCAGAAATGCCTGATAACCAAACTGAAGATCATGTTGCTATCAACAAAGAATGTGATATCAATTCCAAGGATGTGACATATTTCACAGGCATGGAAGCTAGGATGATGGAGCTAGAGAAGAAATTTAAGGTCCTTGTCCTCTTCTCTACTAAGGTAATACATTGATCGACCACTACACTGGTTGTGCTTCAAGATTTAGAGATGAAGAAATATGGCATCGGGAAGGATAGAGTGAAAGATTATGATGATATGTACACCTTCCTCATGGAAGGTTGGGAGCAACTCTTTAATTAGTCTTCTATGTGTGTTTCACTCTATTCTATTTTTGTGGGTTGGTTTCTTGTGGGTCTGCTGTTAGTCCGCTGTCTATGGTGGGTTAATGTTCTGTTTCTAGCATCCTATACCTTTTTTGTGTGCCCTCTGGGCTGATATGTACTAGGGATCAACACCCTTCTTTTGTCATTTATCTTATAAAAAATAAGTACACATTCTAAAAAGAAATGTGTACATGTTCTAAAAATAAACATGTACCTATTTATAAATGGGTACCTATTTCTATTATATCTATTATCAACCCATTTTTAGTAAAATATAGTACGACAACATTTATGTAGTTTTCTATTTTATGAATACGGTCTGACAATGACTTTTTCTATAATTTTCTATGAAGGTTCTCTTACAATCTCTTAGCATTATTATTCAACCATATCATATTTAATTTTAGAAGGATTCAATCATAAGTAACATTTTCAAGTGGAATCAAGCAAAAGGACTATTTTTTAGAGGAATCAAACAAAGGAATTATTTTTTAGAGGAATCAAGTACAAGTGATATATTGAACAAAGGATCTACATTTACTTGTACTTCAGAAAGCTCAAGGAGTGATCCATCTCAAAGTAAATTAAAGATCATTTGTTAATTTTATCAAGATAATTTAGTAATATGGGATCACATAAACATCAACAAAGAAAAAGGAAGCTCATGGCACTTGAATAAATTGAAGCACATCGAGAGGAGACAAAATGATAAAGAGATAGGAGAGAAATGATTCAAGAAATGAAAAATATTGAAGTATCCAATTTGGTGACTATGGAAGAGGATAACATTGAAGAGACCAACATGGATGAGGTGAATGTAGAATATGCAAATGTGGAAATGGCGAATGTGGAAGAGAAGAATATGGAAAAGGTGATTATGGAAATGAATCCAGGCAAGTCTTCAGTTACACTCAATGACAATGATATTAGTTTTTTAAAGGAAGATGGATATAACAATGTTGATATAAATTCTGTTATTAGAAACAACAAAACAAAAAAATGATACTGAAATCCCTTTTATGAGGGAAAATGATTTATTTTTTAAATTAAAAGAAATGTATTAGATAATCTTCCTAGTAAGATATCTTGGAGATAAATTCAAACCCATATAAACAAATTGTATAAGCAATTTTTTTAATAAAAAAGTCTAAGATGTCAATGTCAACTAGTAATGCAATTAATCAAAATGTCAAAAATATGAAGATTAATAAACAATTAGGCATATTCGTAAAACCCAAAAATAAATATGAATCAATGAAATAAGTTATGCATAGTGTTGCTAATGTTATTGATTCTATTAGAAAAAAGAGTCGGTCTAAATATAGGAATGAAACACGATGGGAAATAACAACTACTTTAGTTAATAAATTAGTTTTGAGCAAAAGAATGATAAGTACGACAAGTGGATTTTTAAATGTAAATGCTAAAACTTTAAGAAGAGAGGTAAAGAGAAGAGTAAGTATTGAAGATGATCCAATTAACCAATGTTGAGATTTTAGTGGTAGACTCCCAAGGTCTAACATGAAATTAAATAATGAAACCATGTATTTAATTGAAAAAGATTGGCATGATAATACAAGGGTATCATCTAATGCTATAGATGTTTTGAAATTAATAGTGGGGTAAAAAAAATGTGATTCTCAGATCCAAAACATCTATTAGACATGACTCAAATAGAATTATATAAAATTTTTCTAGATGATTCAATTATAGAAATTTTTAGCATAAGTAAAAGATCATTTGAGAAATGTAAATCTTGCTATGTCAAAACTAATAAACAATGAATATCTTGTTGTTACAAAACTCATGTGCAATTCCATTATTATTATGATATTTTTGATATATACATTGTACATTGTATACTAACTAAATTGTGTTGGAATGTGGTATTAATATTCTACCTAGAATAATTAAGGAGTTTATAACAAGTTTATTTTGTGAAACACCTGATGGATAATTATTTTATTCAAAAGCTTATATTTCTAGATAATGCAATAAACGTGGTTACCTTTCATTGTTAGGAGAATGCATGCATGAAAGTAGTTCACATGATTTTAGACAATAATTAGATGTGGAGAGGTTCAACAATGTTCAATATCCATTAAAGGATGGAAAAATTAGAAAGTGTTGTGAGTTAGTCATAGAGCAAAGCAGTGTGCATACATTCATCACATAATTAAAAAATAAAATTATGTACAAATATGTGAAACACTCTCAATATGCTCGATGGATTGATGGACAATTTCACATATGTAAAATTATAAATTTCTAATTGGAACTACTTTCAATTGTTGACTTTGCAGAAAACTGCACTCTTACTCCATAAGAGGAGATTTAGTTGCAATATTATAATTCAGTACATATTTCGATTTTTGTTCATATTATATATAGACATGTAGATGATAGTCTAGAAGATACCATTTTTTGAGGGAGTACCATTTTTATTTGAGTGATAACTAGTTACATTCATTAAAGTTTGTGCACTATTGTTTCAAGTATTTTACGATAATTTAGAATAAAGAGAAATCCATATGACACAACATCTCATATGGTCAGACAATTGTACATGACAGTTCAAAAATGCTCGAATGTTTTATTGGCTATGTAGGGTACATAAAGAAAACAATATCCAACATATGTGGAGTTTCTTTTGTAACATCCCTCATTTCTGATTTCTTTGTGCTCGTCTATGATGTTTTAATTCTATGGTAAAATTAGATAAGCTTTATTGACTTATGTTGCTCAGTGTAAAGTATTGATTTAATGTATTGTGTGTATAATATGTGATTGCATTGTCATAGTTAATTGTATAAAGGTGATTATATGATTATATTATTTCCTGATAATGCTACTAAGGTATGTGTGGTAAGATTATGTTGTGCCATAGGTACAGGTACTAGGGAAGGTGAACTAGGTCCTAGTGTTGAAGTGTCTTGAAATGATCCAATAAGTGATGCAGAGTGGCCAGCACAAGCGTTCAAACTTGGCAGGATTTAACTGTTCTCATTCCATCGGCAAGATCTACCATAATGTCTCCCTTGAATCATCTTCGTCGGTAAGACTTGACCATCAGCGAAACATTCTCCTCGCTCACTGATACCCACTCTTACACCGATATGCTTTCTTCTTTCGTTGAGACTTTCACCAACTCTCGCCGACACCTTCGCATCGGTTAAGTTGCCTATCGGCAAGACTTCCACTATCGGTGAACTCCTTGAGTCTTTTGCCGATCTCTTTTGTCCCTCTGATATGCTGAATGCCTACTCCATCGTCGGCCTGACTATGACTATCAGCCTAACTTTAAACCCCTTTGCCGATATCCAACCTCACACTGATACACTTGGTAACCATTACACCGATGCCCCGATGATAGCTCTCATCACCAAGACTTTCCTCATCGGTGAAACATTCGCCTCTGCCTCCGATATCATATCTCATGCCGATATACTCTTCATTGGTGGCACTTTGTAATTGTCACCCCGATCAGTTAAAGTGCCCTTGTCAGCTCAATGTAATTTTCTCAGCCCAATGGTGCTTCTCACGCCGATGCCTTCACAATTTTGCACCGAAAACTCTGAGCTCGACCCGATCCGCTTACTTAGCGATCCAGACACAAATTTCTTCCCTCTAAACCCTAGCACATGAGGATGCTAGGTTTGCTCACTACAGCAATATTTCAATCCCAAAAAACATGAAATGTAAAAATAGAAAAACGAGAATGCAAACTAAACTACTGTACATGTCCATTCCACCGATTCAGAGAATCAACCGGTGGAATGGATGAATGATTCCATCTCAACTACAAAACAAAATATGATAACATAGATAGATCAAAGATTAGACAAACAACACCAATGGGATCTTCTTTATTTCAAATTCAAGAATGCATACAAATATTTGACTTCATAGTCCCACTGCACAGCATTGCTCTGTCAAATCTCCAAATACAATGTCTCTGTTTTTCATATACAATACTGAACTGTCTCTAAACAAACTAATCTAGGGAATAAATAACTACTCCTCTTGAGTAGTACAGACTCGATTCCCAGCGGCTGGGAAGACAGCTAGCATAACAAACTATAATTGTCAACACACAATCCTAGATTGACTTAAAACATAAGAATTGGTCACATGGACCTTATTACATCACAAAGTAAAACATACTATAATTAGACCTAATTTGTATTTCGAAGGGGTGCTCCTGCACCATACTCCCCAGAAGAAGAAATCTCAAGTCCACTTGAGATGAGAGTATGTAGGTCTGAACCATGTTGGTTGATCTGTTCTTGAGTCTCCACACTGCTTCAGAATCAGGTTTGCCCTGCCAAGCCACCAAATATTCCAAAGATGTTTTGTTCTGAGTCTTCTTGATCACTCGTGTGTCTAAAATCTTCTGCAACTGTGGTGGATCATGTTTTGGAATGTCATCAGCTTTTGTATCCTATAGTAGTTCCTGTTCTTCATCTGGATTATGCTTGTATGGAGTTAAATCACAGACATTGAATATAGGTGATAAACCAAGATCAGAAGGAAGTTGTATCTCATAAGCATTCTGTCCATGCTTTCTCAAAATCTGACATGGTCCAATCTTCTTCTACATGAGTTTGGTATATTTACCCTTAGGAAGTCTTTCCTTTTTCAAATGAACCCATACCAAATCTCCAACATCAAATTGTACATCTTTCTTCTTTTTATCAGCATACTCCTTATACTTTAGGGTAGTTTGTTGGAGTTGGTTCTGGACCTGATCATGTACCTCTTTTATGGCTTCTGCAAAAGCTTCACCATCTACACTAACAGAATCTCCTATAGGTAGATCTCTCAGCTCCAAAATACCTCGTGGATGCATACCATACACTGTTTGAAAAGGTGATTTCCCTATACTCCTATTGACAGTATCATTATAGGAAAATTCTGCCTGAGATAGGATATTATCCCACTTGTCTCCATGCTGTCTTGTCAAACATCTAAGCAAATTTCCTAAGGAACGATTTACCACTTTAGTTTATCCATCCGTTTGAGGATGATATGCTGATGAGAAAGACAAATTTGTTCCAAGTTTCTTCCAAAGAGTCCTCCAAAAATGACCAATGAATTTCACATCTCTATCTGACACTATGCTTAATGGCAATCCATGTATTCTTACTATTTCTTTGAAAAACAAATCTGCAATATATGAAGCATCAGTAGTGGTTTTGCATGGCAAGAAATGTGCCATTTTGCTGAATCTGTCCATTACAACAAAAACACTATCATATCCCTTTCTAGTTTTGGGTAAACCCAACACAAAATCCATACTGAGACTTTCCCATGGTCTGGAAGGAATGGGTAATGGATGATATAAACCTACATTAGTGGATCTCCCTTTTGCTTTCTGACATATCACACATGTTTCGACAAATTTTCTGACATCTGATTGTAACTTAGGCCAATAATAATGTCTTCGAACAAGATCAAGAGTCTTGTCTAAACCAAAATGTCTTGCCATAGCTCCACAATGTTTCTCTTTAATGATGTTCAACCTCATAGAACACCTTGGAATACACAACTATCCACCTTTGAATAACAATCCATCCTGGATTAGAAATTTAGAGAATTCAGTATGATATTTATCTCCAAAAGAAGTACATACCTGATATATCTCTCCAAAATCTTCATCAGCATCATACATGGTCTTCAATGAATCAATGCCAACACTTTCCAACTGAATCTAGTTGACTGTTAGAGCTCTCCTGCTCAAGGCATCTGCTACCTTATTCTTGACTCCTTTCTTATGCTTCAATGTGAAAGTAAAAGCTTGCAAAGTTTCTACCCATATCATATGCCTGTGGTTCAACTTTTCCTGGTTGTTGATAAAACTTAGAGCCTGATTATCTGTGAATACTATGAATTCTTTTGGCATCAAGTAATGCCTTCACTTCCTGAGTGACTGGACTAAAGCATACATTTCTAAATCATATGATGAATACCTCTTTTTAGCATCATTGAGCTTCTCACTGAAAAATGCAATTGGCCTACCTTCTTGGCTGAGTACTGCTCCAATTGCCATGTGACTTGCATCACATTCTACCTGAAAAATTTTGTTAAAATCTGGAAGTGCAAGGACTGGCTGCTGTGCCACTTTCTTCTTCAATGTTTCAAAGGAATCATTTGCTTCCTTAGTCCAAACAAATCTGCACTTCTGTCCTCCTTTTATAGTATCAAGCATGGGTGCACAAATATGACTAAACCCTCTTATAAACTTTCTGTAGAAGGTTGCTAACCCATGGAAACTTTTGACATCATTCATAGTCCTTGGAGTTGGCCAAGACAATATGGCACTCACCTTCTCCTTATCCATTTGCAGCTTTCCTTGTGAAATGACAAAACCCAAATATGTGATCTCTTCCTGCATGAACAAACACTTATCTAAATTTATCATCAGCTGCTCTTCGTGTAACCTCTTGAGAACCAAATCTATATGTTTGAGATGTTCTTCCTTTGTGTTGCTGAAAATTAGAATGTCATCTAGATATACTATGACAAACTTTCCCATGAATTCTCTCAAAACCTCATATATCAATCTCATAAAAGTACTAGGTGCATTAGATAAACCAAAAGGCATAACTTTCCACTCATACAACCCTTCATTGGTTTTGAATGCTATTTTCCATTCATCTCCTGGCCTAATTCTGATCTGATGATAACCACTCTTCAAATCTATTTTTGTAAAATACTTAGCACCTCCCAAATAGTCAAGTAAATCCTCTATCCTAGGTATTGGAAACCTATACCGGATTGTTATCTTATTAATAGCCCTGGAATCTGTGCAAAGCCTCCAAGTGCCTTCTTTCTTTGGTGCTAGTACAGCTGGTACTGCACATGGGCTTAAACTTTTACCAATCAGACATGTGTCTAACAATTCTTCAATTTGTCTTGCTACTTCTGCATTCTATTCTGGAGTTAGCTTGTATGCTACTTTGTTTGGAAGTGTAGATCCGGGGATTAGATCTATGCAATGGTTGATATCCCTTACAGGTGGTAGGGATCTTGGCATTCCATCAGAGATGATGCCTTTATACTTATCCAATAGCTCTTGGACAGCTGGGTCTATGACCTAATTTGTATTTCGAAGGGGTGCTCCTGCACCAATAAGATTAATAATTAATTAGGAATAAATTAATTAGTGACTTGATTAATTAATTTGAATGCATATGAGTAATTCTATTTATTTATTTGATAATTAATTCTTAAGGTTAATTAGAAAATGAAATAATAGATAAACCTAACTATTTATTTGATGCTTATATTTTATTCTAAATCAATTATCTACTTAGATAATTATAATTTCTAATATTTTAAAGAATAGAATAATGTAATTTTGCATTTCAACTATTTAATTATTATAAATGAAATATATTTTTATGTGCAACTTTTTATTTTAGAATTTAGAAATAGACAATTATATTTTTTCAATTTAGAAAAAGAAAAGGATAAACTTTTTTTTATCTCTAGTTTTTATTTAGAAAACATCATACTTAATGAGCAAGTTTATAATTTATTTAAGCTTTTCTAGGGGCATTACGGACCTGCGTTTGAAATGAATCCTAAAATTCCAGGATGAATTGGTTCTGGGGGCCGTGAAGATGATCCTTGGGAAAGTTTTCATCGAAGGCAACAAACGTTACCGTGTGGATTCATATATAAACTCTCAGTTTGTGGCAACGCTGCTGGATTTGAATGTGGCAAAGACATGGGTTAGCTCGGTGGTCCGCAATCTATTCATTCCCAGCGTGCTTGGAGGTTTGGAGGAAGCTCTAGAGATTGCTATGTTTGGTGCTGTCATGCCGAGACCAAGAGACGTGCATCTCTTTCATCAGCCAGGCAGTGTAATTAAATATTTCCCCTTCATCTACATCTAAGGGGAGAGAATCTGGTTTGGTTTCGTCAGAATGCGCGGACAGGGGTGAATTTTCTGCTGAAATACTTTCACATTCTGGAATCCAAGGGCACCGGGTGGGTGGAAGATTTCAATATGAAACTTCATAACTACGAGATGGAGGCGTGAAGCAAGTGTTTCAGTTTAATGGAGTCTTGGTATCAGGTTTGGGGCTTCTGTGTCTAGTTCCCTAGTTTGATCAGTTTGTGTGGTTTTGGGGTCAGTTTCTTATGTTTTAAAAGCATGGTATATATATACTTTATGCTTGGCCCTACGTGGCTGTATGAAGCTGTAATGGGGAGGGTTAATAGTGTCAAGGGGCAGCCATCAGGCTGATTTTGTCTATCTCAGAAACTGAATTGTTACTTTTTTTGATATCAATATATACAAAATACTATTACGCAGCAAAAAAATAAATTTAGAAATAAATTATTTTATTTATTTTATCGTGAATTAAAAAATATAATTTTCTAATATTAGTTTTAAGTGAATTCTTTTATTTGGATAGAATTAGAAATTTAATAATATTTTAATATTATTATTTTAAAAAAGAATGTGAATGAAGATGAATAAAGATATTTTAATATTATTTTTCTTTTATAAAAAATATAGTATTATATTTTTATTTTTTAGGTTTGGAAAGAAAAGGAAGAGTTATTAAAAGAAGAGAATTAATTTTATTTTCATTCTTTTTGTTATCAATTCTATTATGCAATTTAGAAGAAGAGGAAAATAGGTTATTGAAGCTTAAGGATTTAGAAATACTTTTGTGAAGAATTGAAAAATTGTTATTGTTTGTGGATTGTTTTTGAATTCATCTCCATTGATTATCAAATTGCTACAAGGATTGAGGTAGGATTCTTATATTGGAAGGCTTTAATAAATATTTAATTTGGTTAATCAATGAATTTAGATTTTTTATAAACATAAATTTATTTGTTGATCATAATATATTTTTAGAAATAATAGAAAAAATTGAATCAAAATAATTAAGTTTCACAATTGTTCAACTTAAAAAGTAACTAGTTTTTGTAGGTTGAAAAATAGGGTTGCTTAAGAAAGAAAAAACCTAGTGAAATTTAGGAGAATCAATGTGATTTATGAAATTCAAACATATATTTAATTTTGCATTGAACCTATATGTTAGGAGGATTCAAATTAAATATCTTTTATGACATAATTTTTTTTTATTGAACTCTATTTCAAAATAAGTTTTTGGAAAAAGTTATAAAGTAGTAAAACTGTCATGAGGAGAAAAACTAATCTGTTACATATTGAATAACTTTAATTTTAGGAATTGGGTTTCTTTAAAAATTATATGAAATGTGTGCAACCAAGTTAGTTAAATCATCACAAGAAATCAATCATACCTAGTTTTTCAATTTTGAAATATGTATGAATTAGTGACTGTCTATCTCTACTGCTATTTTTAGAATTATGTTTTACATGTGATTATATTGTATTTATAAAACTATGTTAAAGATAATTATTGTAAAAATATTTCTAGGTTTTTTATATCGTTGTGTTATCTCTCCAACACATTTTAAAAGTAAAAAAAAGTTATGTTTTAAGAAAGTTATATATTTTTTAGTAAAAACTAATTTTATGCAATTTAGATACAAATTGCTAGCATTAAAATCATGTTTGGTGTGTGTGATTTCCTAACATGTTTGGTGAGTTTATACTTCTTATTGAGTATGCTAAAATTATTATGTGGATACTATTTATGAGGGTGTGAACATGATTTGGAACTTGTTCCCTATGCTACCCGAAAACCTAGGTATGGTGATATTGTATTTGAGAGTCTTTTAGTAGATTTGTACATGACATGGTAGTTTTGGAATCATGGTTGGAATGTTTGACTTCCATTGTTACTTTATTTATTTTCCCAACTTAGTTTGGGTGGAGATCATCTCTTTATTTGGATAGTGTAATTATGTGTACAATGCTTTATTGAATGTATGTGTAGGATGAGATTATCCTATTTATGCTCATGTAAATCTAACTTGGGTTGGCAATGTATTATCTCTTTGGGATTTGATTATAGTTATGTGACATCCTTTATGTCATGGTTGATTATAGTTATATGAGATCCTTTGTCATGGTTGATTATATTTATATGTGACATCTATCATGTCATGGTTCTACTCGTGAAAGTAGGGAGGTGGTCATATGAGTAAGCGGTTTATGGGAGTTATACTAGAGCTTCTCAAGACTCAATTATCCTAAGGGCTAGGATGGTTGATATCTTGACTTCTATTGGAGGTGAGAAGATTAAAGTCCAGTAAGAGAAGTTGGATGTCCTCATCATGGGTGGATACATCATGACATCATCTTCTCTACTTTGGTCCCAACACATTGACACATCATCCCCTTAAGAAAATTAGCCAAGGAATCGAGCTTGCTCTTTCTCACTATAGGCACCACATCATGTGAATCTCTAGTGATCTTGATGGTAGAAGGTCCACAGGTTGTTTCTACATTATTTTTTCCATCCATCACTAGTAGCTAGGAGATCTTTGAGGGCAAGACCTATGGCCCATTTATTAGCGTGCATGCTATTCTACCTTGAGGCGTTGGAGTAGGGTGCTCTGTGGTGGTATAGTTAACCTTCTTATCTTATGCGAGGTAGTGGTACTTGGGTACATTGCATAGTTGGGAGATGCCCTCTTGATGGGTTTTGGGGATCAAGTGTGTGTCATGATTATGGATTCTTTATGTGCTTTTATCTTATATGGGTGTCCTTGTTGTGATCTTGTAATTTGTATGATGTGCTTGTATTGTATATTTTCTTTATGTGTGTGACTTATGTACTTGAGTTTTGAATGTTTGGATTATATGTTGTTATATGCTATTGCTTGAGTGTGTGTTTGTGTATTTGAATTTTTTTTATATGTATGTTTGGATACTTGTATTGTGCTAAGATTAGGATGCATGCAATATGGGATGCATGTAGTCCTACCTTAGACATGTGTTCTTAGTAAGACATATAACATCATGTGAAGATAGCTTTCATAGTATGGGATGCAAGTACTAATTCATGTGGATGTCATATTTGACTTGTTCATGTACTTGCATTCATATGTGTATTAGATGTTAGAAAAGATATGTTGATGTGTGTTGAGAAATATACTTCCATGTATTTGAGATGTTTTGGATCTATGGTTTCATGTGTATGCTTATGTGTTAATAAGGAAATGAACTAAATAAGATAATCATGAGTATTTTATTGTACGACACCTTTGGATTATGGATGTTGCTTCTACACCTTGACTAATAGAGGGAGAGGAAAGGGACATCCTCATGGTGGGTTTTGTTACCGCTTGCATGAGCAGTCCAGTTTTAAGCATTTAAATATGCAGGCACCTTCCCAATATTAAAAAAATTCTAACATTTTCGGCCTTTTCAGTTGTAAAAAATGCAAAAATCAGTCATGTGCATGTGTTTTTGTATATACAAAGGGTGTTTGTATATACATGTAGGTCGAAATACGCATTGGCAGGTCAAAAATCTCCATCGCCTTTTGAAAAAATCAGTTGTATGCATTTTACATGCATATCGGGCTTGAAATGATGCATATACAAAGGGGGAATCTTTTGCAGATTCCTGGGAATATTCTCGCTTTGTATATCGGGTTGCATGTGGAGGTGCATTGAAAAATATACAAGAGTTGGCGTAGATGCATTTGCTACAGTGGCAGGGGGGAGATACATTTGGTGGGCCTGCAGGTATATGCAAGTGAGTTTGTATATGGTCGATATACAAAAGAGGACATACATTCTGAACCCGATAGAAATTTCAGGTTTCTTCATAAACATTTTGGAGTCTGTGGCGTGCATGTATATAGCATTTGTACACGCCGATATGCAAAAGGTGAGGTACAAGCCAGATTTCAAGGCAAATGTAATGTATTTCATAATTTCTAGGATCTGCCTTGTATGTATATTGGACGCTTGTATGTGCAAGTATACATTGAGGTATGCAAGCAAGGGGAGGTGCAACTCGGACGCGACAGAGGAGTTAAGATGTGGCGAATAGTCTTTTGGCGCCCGTGGGTTGTATAACGCGCTTGTATATGCTGATATACAAGCAAAGATACAAAGGTCAAGATGCAAGCCAGACCCAAATAAGTTTCCAATCTACTTCATAATATTTTGGGGTCCACCTTGTATATTAAACTGTTGCATGTATATGCATTTTGCATATACAAAGGATTTTTGAAAGGTGAACAGTGGTGATTGTATATGCATATGTTTTTTGCATATACAGGGTGAAAGTGGCAAAATGGTGATTGGAAAAGTCAACGATGGATGCATAGGGTGCCTACGTGGCATGTTTTCACTGGCCGACGACTTTTCAACATTTTTAAGTGCCGTGGATCTCAGCGACGGGAAGTAGATCGACGGCCATGTTTTGGACCTTCAGCAGTGGTTTTTCCTGAGCGTGTGCGGCCATTTTTTGAGTGGGAAAATCTCCAGATGTACCTGCTATTGCATCCCGCGAGTGGATGGGGCTTTAATGACAGATTGTGTAGGGAAGTATGGGTGAGGTGATAGGTGAACTACCAGGCTTACAAAGAGAACCTTCAAGCGGCGGCCCAGATCCCGATTCCATCTGCTCTTTTCTCCTTGTCCCTCTGCTGCACTCACTTTTTTGAGCGCCAATCTGATCATGCATTATATCTGGCAAATTTTTGATTTGCCTTGTAATTAATGTATTGAGTACACTTCCTTGTTGTATAAGGAGGACTGTGTTACTCATTTTTAGTTGTTGGAGACTTGGGCAATTTTGGGGGAGAAATAATGAAATACAGAGCATTTCCTTGCTATTCTATCTCATTTTTGAGTTTATGTATTGCATCTATGATGTATCTTGCACACATGTTCAGTTTTAGTGTCAATTTTATATGAAAAATGCTTCTTGCATGTGTTTTGCTGTCTGTCTCCACTTGTTGTATGCATCTCTTCTTCTGAATTTGGTTGCTAAGGGTTTCTCAAATTCTAGAATATAGATTTATGCATTGCATACTTGATCTCTAACTTCCATTCAAGGAGTGGATTAAACTATTTTAGGTTAAGGTATGGAGAAGAGTGTATGTTAGCTGGGATATCTGTAAGTATGGACAATCAAATACTTATCCTTGGGTGATGTTTGTAAGGCAAGCATCAGTCCTAACCCCTTGAAACTCAAATGCTAGTTGCAAGCCATTCTTATGTATATGTCTATTTGACTCCTTGCCCTGAGATAGGCACCGGTCTGATCTTGTGAAGTAGTTATGATCCAAAGTCCCTATCTTGCATCCAAACCATCAAATTCAAACCATTCCATAATCACAACCTGTTAGTTGTAGGAGTAGGATTAGGAACCCCTACATACTCTCATCCTTAACTAGACACATATGTCCAAGAATGTTGCTAACCTTGTGATTTGTCACACAAATCTTGGTCCATACATGAGAGTATTCTGCCTATTATCACAAAGCTAAATCTTTCTGTCATTTGGAAAGTAAATGTTACATTTTTAGCAAATAGGGACACCCCCCTTGGTGCGGCAGAACCAGAAGTGAAGAGGAGGCTGCTCACGCAACCTCCCGTATCTGTTGACCGAATCTGCCCGTGCATTGGAACTGGCAAACCCTCTGCTGATTCGAGAGGTAATAGAAATTGGCAACTATGCTGGGGACGATTTGATGAAAACAAAATTTATTTTTATCCATCCGAGTCACCAACAGAAATTGACGACTCTGCTGGGGAGATAATGTCATATCCATGAAAGTCTGAGTCTAAAAGATAGAAAAATCAGACCTGGAGGTGCTTTGTTGCAGCAAAGGAAAAAGTTGTATGTGTGACTCTGCTGTGGGATGACCCAGAAAGAAAGAAATCAATTTTCAACTTCAGCCTATTTGAAGCTTATTCCTCTTCAAGGAGGTGGCGACTCTGCATCAAAGAACCTGATAAAAGAACAAAATTAGTCAGAGAAGAATTTGCAGCTGCTGCAACATATCCAGGTATTTCATATTGTTTGAAAGACTCCCTATGTGGTGAAACAACATTGGTTAAAAGGGAGATGATAGTGAAAGACTGCATGCTATTGTAAGAACCTAGTTTGCATTTCAAAAGAAGTATGCAATATTGTTTAAAAGACTCATTTGGAGGACTTTAGGAAAGTTGAAACAACAGTTTAAATTTTAAGTGCCTAAAGTCATTGTTTATTAAAAATCTGAGTTGAAAAGAGGGTTGCAGAAACGCATAATGATGTATTATCAGCCCCTGCACCCTTGTGAGGTGTCAAATGCGACCATGTATAATAATCAGTCCCAACCATGTAATAAAAGAAGTTTCAGCATTGATAGATATAAGCCCATAAATTTTGATGGCATTTGTGGCTATCCAAATGCTTTTCCATCTAAAATTAGAAAGTATTTGCCCAAATTCAATGGTGCAAAGGATGAATCAACTGAGAAACACTTACAGCAGTTTATAAATGTTGTAGATGATTTTGAGATTGACCATGAAGATGTAGTTATGAGATTATTTGTTCAATCTCTAGATGATGATGCAAGGGACTGGTTCTCCTATCTTCCACCTTA
Organism: Cunninghamia lanceolata; assembly: GCA_027924645.1. NCBI lineage: Eukaryota > Viridiplantae > Streptophyta > Pinopsida > Cupressales > Cupressaceae > Cunninghamia > Cunninghamia lanceolata. The sequence continues at coordinate 5,546,886 of BSBN01001038.1, read as the reverse complement.
CTCTGTCAGCTCTTGGCATGATTTTAAATTTGCATTTCTAGATCAATATGGTGAAAGAATTTCTGATTATGCAGTTATTAGTGATTTTATGTATATCCATATTGAAGAGGATGAGTTGATTCCAGCCTTTAACCTCAGATTTATGAGGGCATTGAATAAAATTCTAGAATGCATGAGACCTAATGATGCATTGTGCCTAGTTGTCTATTTGGGAGCATTTGATAGGAAAATGAGCTATAGATTGAGAGATAAAGAGCCCACCACATTGCATCAGGCACAACAGTTTGCAATAGACATTGAAAATAACTGGAGGTATGGGATTCAAAGAGGGTATTTCTCTAAAAATTTTTGCTGCCTTGTAGTCCCAAATGTTAATGAGGGATATAATCTAAATGTTGAAGATGAATGTCAAAGTACTCACACCCCTGCTGTCCTAGTTTTTGCATCATCCCAAGTTGATGATGTTTCCGTTATAGAGGAGGATGTCCTGATTTGCCCAGCAAATGAAGTTGATAATAATAATTTTTTAAATAATATTTGCATTCCAGTCCTAAACAAAGAGCATTCATGCTTAAATGATCCAGTTATGCAAAGTAGTGATCATATGGATCAAGAGTTAATATCAGTTTCATCAGGAAGCATTAGAGGACTGGAAAATGATGCAGATAGTTCAACTTTAGAGTGCATTGAAGTAGCAGAAATTTTGTATGTGGGGCAATCAGAGATTAAAGATGATAAAGATGATATCCATGATCAATTCATGGATCAGGTTTGTTCTTCTTATGACTCTAGGTCTGATAATGATGAAAAAGAAATGGATTGTCATGGAGAAGAAACAAAGACCTTTGCAATGAATATGAATCCCCTTTATGATGAGCCTGTGGATGCATTCGATTTTGTGAGTCATGACTTTCAGTGGTGCATAACTAACCCTTTGTTTGAAAATGATAATAGTGACTTGCAAACTGTGGATGATAAATGCTCAGTATCAGTTGGTTCAGACATGTGCAATGATAGCTATGTGGATCAGGTTTTGCTTTCAATGTCAATAGGTGATATGAATTACATTGGGGGTCTCATATTTTCTGAGAGTTTTCAGTTTTTGGATCAACTGGATATGTGTTTGGTTATATGCAACAGCCAGGTAGATAATGAATATTGCCAAATGCAATATGTGGATATGCTGCTTGAGGATCATAACATACATATGTTACCTAATGCTGAAGAATATTATAATGTGTATGGTTATATCTCTGATTGTAAGATGCAGAGTGACAGAGGCTACACTGACAGGGGCAAGTTTTCAAAAGTGGTGAAGCATGTAATTCATAAGATCAGCATGTGGGCAGATTGTTTTAATTTTTTCAGCCATGGTTGGGATTATTCAGTTGGGAATCATGCATTTGACAGGATAAAGTTGTGGTTCTTCCTTTTTGGTTGCCCGGGGCCGCCAAAATGATGTTTTAAAAATCTAGTTTGTGATGCAGGTTGGTGCAAGTTTGACTCTGTTGCCCAATGGATAAGGACTGGTCTGCATCCCAGAGATTTGAGGTTCTCACCATGCCTGCAAGAGGCATGCGTCCCCAGACAGAGCCACTGTTACCACTTGCATGAGTAGTCCAGTTTTAAGCATTTAAATATGCAGGCACCTTCCCAATATTCAAAAAATTCTAACATTTTTGGCCTCTGCAGTTGTAAAAAATGCAAAAATCAGTCATGTGCATGTGTCTTTATATATACAAAGGGTGTTTGTATATACATGTAGGTCAAAATACGCATTGGCAGGTCAAAAATCTCCATCGCCTTTTGAAAAAATCAGTTGTATGCATTTTACATGCATATTGGGCTTGAAATGATGCATATACAAAGGGGGAATCTTTCGCAGATTCCTGGGAATATTCCCACTTTGTATATCGGGTTGCATGTGGAGGTGCATTGAAAAATATACAAGAGTTGGCGCAGATGCATTTGCTATAGTGGCAGGGGGAAGATACATTTGGTGGGCCTGTAGGTATATGCAAGTGAGTTTGTATATGGTCGATATACAAAAGAGGACATACATTCCGGACCCGATAGAAATTTCAGGTTGCTTCATAAACATTTTGGAGTCCGTGGCGTGCATGTATATAGTATTTGTACACGCCGATATGGAAAAGGTGAGGTACAAGCTGGATTTCAAGGTGAATGTAATGTATTTCATAATTTCTGGGATCAGCCTTGTATGTATATTGGATGCTTGTATGTGCAAGTATACATTGAGGTATGTAAGCAAGGGGAGGTGCAACTCGGACGCGACGGAGGAGTTAAGATGTGGCGAATAGTCTTTTGGTGCCCGTGGGTTGTATAACGCGCTTGTATATGCTGATATACAAGCAAAGATACAAAGGTCAAGATGCAAGCCGGACCCAAATAAGTTTCCAATTTGCTTCATACTATTTTGGGGTCTGCCTTGTATATTAAACTGTTGCATGTATATGCATTTTGCATATACAAAGGATTTTCGAAAGGTGAACAGTGGTGATTGTATATGCATATGTTTTTTGCATATACAGGGGAAAAAGTGGCAAAATGGTGATTGGAAAAGTCAGCGATGGATGCATAGGGTGCCTACGTGGCACGTTTTCACTGGCCGATGAATTTTCAACATTTTTGAGTGCCGTGGATCTCAGCGACAGGAAGTAGATCGACGACCATGTTTTGGACCTTCAGCAGTGGTTTTTCCTGAGCGTGTGCGGCCATTTTTTGAGTGGGAAAATCTCCAAATGTACCTACTGTTGCATCCCACGAGTGGATGGGGCTTTAATGGCAGATTGTGCAGGGAAGTATGGGTGAGGCGATAGGTGAACTATCAGGATTACAAAGAGAACCTTCAGGTGGCAGCCCAGATCCTGATTCCATCTGCTCTTTTCTCCTTGTCCCTCTGCTGCACTCACTTTTTTGAGCGCCAATCTGATCATGCATTGTATCTAGCGAATTTTTGATTTGCCTTGTAATTAATGTGTTGAGTACACTTCCTTGTTGTATAAGGAGGACTGTGTTACTCATTTTTAGTTGTTGGAGACTTGGGCAATTTTGGGGGAGAATAACAAAATACAGAGCATTTCCTTGCTGTTCTATCTTATTTTGGATTTTATGTATTGCATCTGTGATGTATCTTGCACACATGTTCAGTTTCAGTGTCAATTTTATATGAAAAATGCTTCTTGCATGTGTTTTGTTGTCTGTCTCCACTTGTTGTATGCATCTCTTCTTCTGAATTTGGTTGCTAAGGGTTTCTCAAATTCTAGAATATAGATTTATGTATTGCATACTTGATCTCTGACTTCCATTCAAGTTTAGGTTAAGGTATGGAGAAGAGTGTATGTCAGCTGGGATATCTGTAAGTATGGACAGTCAAATACCTATCCTTGGGTGATGTTTGTAAGGCAAGCATCAGTCCTAACCCCTTGAAACTTGAATGCTAGTTGCAAGCCATTCTTATGTATATGTCTATTTGACTCCTTGCCCTGAGATAGGCATCAGTCTGATCTTGTGAAGTAGTTATGATCCAAAGTCCCTGTCTTGCATCCAAACCATCAAATTCAAACCATTCCATAATCACAACCTGTTAGTTGTAGGAGTAGGATTAGGAACCCCTGCATACTCTCATCCTTAACCAGACACATATGTCCAAGAGTGTTGCTAACCTTGTGATTTGTCACACAAATCTTGGTCCATACATGAGAGTATTCTACCTATTATCATAAAGCTAAATCTTTCTGTCATTTGGAGAGTAAATGTTACATCTTTAGCAAATAGGGACACCCCCCTTGGTGCAGCAGAACCAGAAGTGAAGGGAAGGCTGCTCACGCAACCTCCCGTATCTGTTGACCGAATCTGCCTGTGCATTGGAACTGGCAAACCCTCTGCTGATTCAGGAGGTAACATGTTCAACCCCTTCCCCATTCAATAACAAGAGCATGGGATCTTGGAGGATAAGCTCAAGTAGAGTTGAGCTTGGAGTTCTTTAGATATTGTTCATGATGTACACTATATATGGTGACTTGTATTTGTGGTGGTTGGTTCATATATTATTATATTCATTATTATTGATGATGGTTGTAGTATTTGACTCTTTGTATATCTTGGTTATTGTCATGCCCACATTTTGCATGTGGACATGCAAACTGAACCAACATTTTTTAATAAAAATGTCTCTAACTCACACTCTTGCGCTACACACATGATCGTTTAATGTGCGGACACCACGATGTTGCATGTGCAACATTTGTTTGGCATGCTGCACAAGGCAGGGAAATAGAAATGAGAAGAGGGATGTACAAACCTCCTTTCACACTCCTATGATTTGGAGGTTACCCCACTAGGGTTTGGCGAAGCATCTTGCAACACCACAAGGGGAGACCTTTTTAGAGGAGATGTTCCCCTAAGCTTTCTAGATGTTGCGAAAGATGATCTCACTCTAAAAGTGAGACCTAACACCTAATCAAATTAAATTAAAATAAAATAAAAACATTTCCAATCCATTAAATGGCCAAAGTGAAATGGATAAATCTTTAAACTAATATTTAAATACCGTAAGGGTTGATTTAAATATTACGACAATTAAAATTAAACTAAAATATGCCAATTGGCCCATGAAAATTAAATTGATATCTAATTAAATCAACTCGATTTAAAAATTGATATTTAAATAATTACAGGAAATGAATTCCTTTTCAGAACGAGGAAATATATTACCCATTCTGATTCTGGAAAAATAAATAAACCCATGCATGCTAATCCATAATCCAATTAAATATAAATCATTCGATATTAGATTAGTATAACACTCAATTTAGTTCACTAGAGACTAAATTGATAGAATCCTTAAAGCAAATAAATCACATAGGACTAAGGTAATAATCAAAATGGTTAATAGTTCCTAATCGAACTTAATTAAGCCTAACCATCATTATGGCTGTGGATGGAAAAATGGATCAAAGGCAATACAAAGATAATGACAACAAACCCAATACCTTTACCTTCAAACCAAGTCTTCCACACACAATAGAACAGAGTAGATGTGCCCTAATCTACTAGCTATGTTCTCTAAGATGATGAATGATGGATAATGAGATGTTGATTGCTCATGATTTTTGCAGCATAATGATAGATAGAAGATAATGGATATGGAGATCTAGAGTCCTTTAGATAGCATGATGATACTTGAAGATGGATGCATCAGAATGGCTTGGTTGAGGCTTCATTTATAGGATATGAGGGATAAAGATCGATGACTAGGATTGAAAGGTGAATTGTGTGATGTGGGTCCAACTAAGATTAAAAGACGATTTAATTCAAGGCCACTACATTTAATAAAAGGTAGTGGTGTGACAAGTAATTTAATGAAGGTGGTAGTGTGGAAAATAATTTAAATAAAAAATTACTTAAATTATGAGAGAGGGACATGTGTTGTGATGAGAATAAAGGTGAGGGCTAATTTAAATATAATATTTTATTTATTTAAATTGGATGATGGAGGAATTAATTAAATAAATATAATTTATTTAATTAATTGGCTAATGGGATAAATGGGATTAGGATGGGAATTAGTTAAATAAATATTATTTATTTAACTAATTAGGTGATGAAAGGGGTATGTGAGGGTCCTAGGGCAAAATGTCATAAAATGTCTCAAGTAATGTATCAACAAGGTGATGTAAGACATGGTCAATTTTAGATGTCTACAATGGCTATAATCCTTTAGGGAAACACAACAACCCTAAAGTCAAGTTATAAAACAAGTTTAATCTTCTCTTTCATTTTGTTCTTGCAGGTTTGGAGGAAAGCAAGGAAAGAAATCTCTTCTCTATGAGAAGATTATTTCTCCATGTTGTCTAATCTAGCTAAGTTTTGTTTTCATGTGTAGCTCAAGGATTTGATTCTATTCCAACATATTTCTAAATGTTTTCAAATGGTTTCAAGTTTTAATCTTAATCCATATGTTCCTCATTAGACATTTTTGTTCATCTATCTATTTTCTATTTTTCTTAGATCTTTGTTTAAATCTTAAAATAATTTTTTTTTTGCTTTTCAAAACTAAATAGTTTACATTATGAAATAAATAAATCTCTTACTCTCTCTATATGTACATACATGTATATTTATAGAGTGCTATTTGAAAGGATATAAACTCTCTATTTTTTTTAATATATATATTATTGAGTAAATCGGGCTAAATCAAAATCATATATATTTTACTAAGTAAACAAGGTCAAATCATATCATAGGGCTGAAATGAACTTAGATTGAGGCTTTAAATTAGGAGGCCGATACTCATGGAGGTGATAGGAGTAGTGGAACATGTGTGCTATGGCCTCAAGTGGTCCATGACACCTAGGTGTTGGGTCCCTATGAGGAGGGCTGAGCCCCGAGCCCCTCCCCATAGTGTCACTAAGGTGGTGTTGTTGGGGGGGGGGGCTCAGCCCCACTTCCAAAAGTAGTGAGCGGGTGGAGTGGGGTAAACGGGCTACCACACCTAAACAAAAACAACAGTAGGATTTTTTTTTAAGAGAAAAAAAATCCATATAAATATTTTTAACACACAAATATTTGATAACCTATCTCATAAGAAATCTCATTCTTTAATATAAAACAAATATAATAATATATAATAATAAAACTTCACAGAGGCTGATGAACCATAACTAAATATATTTTTCTTTCACTATTTTGATATATAACAGAATACTCATATATATAATACAAAAAGCAAGATATTTACATTCTTTTCTCTTTCTTACAAAAAGGAACTTTCAAGTAAGTAAAGGTACATGTATGCATATTTTTTGTATTTGTCTAATGTCAAACTATCCCAAACTCCTAGTTTTAACATCAAAGGTATATTCTTATTTTCCCTTGAGTAAATAGGAGAGGGAGAGAGAGATTTATTTCTTCTTGTACAACAACCATAATACTAAAGCTTTTCGTTTTGTTTATTTTCTTTAACACTTATTGCAATACTTGAATGACAAATAAGATTAGGAATGATCATTTTTATTTTACCATGATACACACAATATCAACAGATTACATGGCAACTTAAAACTTAAAAAAGAGTGTCAAATACATCTTTTTTCCAACATTTACATTAAATTTGATAGACTCACAATGAGTCATAAAATAACATAATATCACAACCCTTCCCACATACAAAGCTTTAACAAGATCAAGACTTTTGCATAGTATTTTTCAAAATAATGAGTCACTTATTAGGACCTTAGCCTTCACAATGGAGACACTTCTCCTTCCTTTTCACTTGATAAAACTTGTAAAACACATGAAAAAACTCTAAGCTAGGCCAATGGAGGGATCACCACCCAACCATAGGCTTGCTTACAAGCCACCCTAAGATAGGAGGCCTTCAAGGTAACCTAGGATCACACTCACAACAAGGAAACCATTTCAAATACACATAAGAAATACCAAGCACTCCCAACCCAAGGAGACTCACAAACACAAGAACCCATCACATGGATTCAAGAGGGGGAGTAGAGTGGACATCACTCCTACAAGGGGGAGGTAATAATACAACTTACACCCAAACTTCTTCCAAAATACATATATTAAAACACCATAGCCTCTTACTATCACTTCTCCATACTCATACTTTATACAAGGATCACAACACTCTTGCCTACCACTTCACAATACTCAAAACATCAAATATCAAGGCACTTTTGCCTACGAACTCCACAATACTCCAAAATCACCAAGAATCAAGGCACTCTTGCCTACAACTTTCACAATACTCAAAATTTCAAAACAATCTAGGCACTCTTGCCTACAAACTCCTCTTAAGGAGTAGACTTCCCCCGAGGAGGTTCACACCTTTCTCAACCCCAAACAAGGTTTGCTCCCATACATGGAGAGACCAACACTTTTAACAACCCTTACGCACAATACATATCAACAATAAAACCAAGAGATACATCTTATACAAATCTTTCACAAGTATATTTAAAGCAAGAAAAATTTATTGCAACACACACATAGTCTTCGAAATCTTGAGAGACTACCTCTCAAGCTTCCCAAGGGTTTGATGAAGAGTTGTTGGAGCCCTTCCAAGGGTTCCAACTTCAAGAACTTAACCAAGTTCTTCTTGTAACAACTCCTCCAAATACAAATCCAAAAATCCAAAATAACAAAAAGCCCTTCTCTCACCCTAAAGAGGGGGATAAATAGGGACTCAAATCTTATATTACTTCAATGGGGAGGTGACACTTGTCACCTTCACATTCACTCTCAAAATTACATCTTCCCAAAAATGTTCTCACATGTGTCAGTCATTGGGGAGTGGGAAGTACTTGGGCTCTCTTCCCATGAAAAACTTACATTGTGTGCTCACACATGTGTGAGACTTTGGGATCAACCCAAGTGCATACATGAAGCTTGGAGAATGGGAACATTTGGGATGGTGACAAGTCACTCATCCTTCTTCCCCAAACCCAAATCTCGTCACTCCCTTCACAAGACACTTTGGAAGGGTCAAATATTGCTCATGGTGGCCCAAAAGGTACCTATACTATAGGTACTTGGTCTAGGGCCTTAAAAAACAATAAAATAATCAAGAAAAAGACAAAAGAACACCTTTTTAAAATTTCTTAAATCACAAATCTGAAATTGAACAACAAGGATGACAACACATCATCTTACTCATCCTAAACAACCTTAGGACACTTAAACAATTAAAAATTACAAAAAACTCATCACATTTTCAACATTCATTTTCAATCGAAGACCTTAGTCTACCTTAGAGACTAGGATCAATGTCACAGGGTTAATTCATAGGGGTACTTAATAGACCTCTAAATTTTCATTGGCCACGAAAATACCCGCACACTCAAATGCACACATCAATATATCTAACATATTTATATAGTTGAAGGAACTTAAATTGAAATCAGACACTTAGTCACACCTCATACAAGTGTTCACATTATAAATAATAATAAATTTCATACATCAAGATATATATGGTAACAATACAATTCAATTCCATTTGAATTATTATCGACATCATAAGAATGATAATATAATCATAGATATTGTAGACACCTAAAATTGACCACTTTATCCCAAAATGAGTCCAGATGGGATCCCCTACATTGACCAATTTGTCTCTAAACCATCCTAAATTCCCTAATCTTGATCAATTATCCGTCCATCATCCTAATTTTATTCATTATCCAATTATCTCGATTATCAGGACCTAAGCCTATCATTATCCCTAATTTATCCCTACATTTTAATCATTTCCCCTAAGCCATAAATCACTTTCCTAAGTTATAAATCCCCTTTCCCACACATTATTTAATTAATTTTATTGATTAAATTCATCTCAACTACCTAAAATGAATAAAATAAAATAAATATTTCTTTTATTCTCATCCATATATCTTATAACCAATTCATAACTATCTCTCCAAAATCCCAAAAATCAATTAAATTTCCAAATTATCCTCCCCCAATGATCCTATATCCACTTAACCAACTTAATCTAAGTCATTCATCTCTCATTAAATCCTCACTGTCGATCCTCCTTCCTGGTGGTCTATAAATTAGTCCTTTAGGAGTTCTTTTGGGGGAACACCAATCAATCTTTGAGCAATGTCATGCTGACGAATTGAGTAGCCACATCGATATGAGCAAACCCGCCTTTACAGTGCAACAAGAATTGAATTTTGGTAACATTGTTTTGTTTATCATTTTGTGTTTTTTAGTTTCTAGTTTCATCGAAGGTCATATTAGGTGTATATTAAAGGTTTTCAATTATTGTTTGAAATATTTATTTGGATCTGCATTTAGTGTGTACATTTTTGGTGAACCGGATGTGAATGCGACCTTGCTAATCGTTTGTTTTGCAAGTGTTCTTGTTGAGTTTATGTAGGTTTTCGGTGTGTTTTTCAACGAGTCTTGGAGGTTGACCTTTGCAGGTTTCCTACTAGCCTAAATCTAACTCCACCATTGAATTTGGAGTAGTTCACAAGTGAAGAAAAACATATAACACCTTTGGTTATAGAAAAGTTGTAAATTTTTGATTTTTTAGTTTTAGGCCCTTGCACCACTATATAGTCATATTGTGTGATTTGCATTCTTCTTACTATCACTGCTGGTCTTGTTTTAACTTTTGTGTAATGACATTGTCTTCTAGTTAACAAATTTTTACTTTATACATGGTTTGTTTGGTTCATTGTGTTATCCAAAGGTTTCTTTGTGCAATACTACTTGATTCTGCATATTCACCATTCTGTATTTCTTTTTGTTTGCAGGGTAGAAGTGTCTATTCACAAAGTAGTATTACCTCCTTGTCATTGGTGCAATAGTTGGTTATTAATTGGCCTATTAGTAATGATTCTTTCAAGTTTTTGTATTAGTTGTTAATGCATTTGTATTATGTTATGGAAGCCTGCATTAAATGTTTTGTTATAATTGTTTAAGGTATGTTTGTTGTAAGTATGTGCCTAAGTGGTGTTGTCATTGATGTCAACATATCTTTGTTGTCATTGGTGTCAACTATGTCCTATTTTATTACTTGTTTAGAAGCTTTGTATGTTGAGGATATTGAGAAAATTGGCCCCTCCGGAAGAAACAAGTGAGTTACAGAGAAGTGTAGTATAGACAGTGAGTTGTATGCTAAAGAACAACTTATAGACAGTGAGTTGTATGCTGAAGAATAGTTTGGTAGATTGCTCTACATTTCTCATTGATTGAATATCTTGGTCTGCAGATTGTAAGTTATTTAAAGGGATGCTAAATCCTGAGTTTGAGCCTCTGGTATGAAGAATTAAGAGAGTTACATTCACCAAAGTAAAACTTGCTTTCTCTGATTATTCTTTGGTGACAGGGAGAAAGTATTTTGCTCTGCAATAAAGTATTTTGCTCTGCGGTTCTAGAGGGAAGTCTGGGATGATAATAAATGCCTACAATTGTAGTGGTTCATGTTTTGGTGGTCTGCAAGCTATCTTTCTTATATGTCAATTGAAGACAATGAAGTTCATGTGTTCCAGTGAGAAGATTCCTATGGTTAAAGTGGTTAAGGTTCATGCAGTTTCTCTTGATGATTATAATGTGCTTGTGGATGTCTCCTAATCATGTTCCTATCTAGACATTGGTCTATGTTAAGGAATTGAGACCGTGTTTGAAGATTGTTCCCAAATAATGTAGCGTGTAACCAGTCTTAGTTGACTTGGTTAATTCCAGTAATTGTGGAGATTACTTGAAGATTGTGGAAGTATGTTGTGGTGTGGAAGATCATGTTTGAGTCCCAGCTAAGGTGTGGTGTGATCTGCATACATCTTTACTTCATTTCCTTTACATAATGTTGTAATAGGTCAGGACCTATTTTGTAAATGTTTGTAATGCTGACCTTGGAGATTGTTCCAATGGTTGATGATTGTAATGCTGACCTTGATGATCATTCCAAGGTTGATGAAGTGTATAAATACTTGTGATTGAGTCATGGAAAAGGTGTCCTTGAGAAAAAATGAGAAGATAAGGAAAAGGGCGAGGAGATAAGGTAGAGCAGGGAAGAGTAGAGCAGAGGATTGATTGTACTTCAATGTTTTAATCTCAGACATGAAGATGGTGGTGATTGTGGCAGTGAACCTGACAGTGAGCTACCAGTAGGGTTTAACAACCCTTATTGTAATCTTTCTAGGTTTAGGGTTGAGGTAGTGAGCCTGCTAGACCTAGTTGTACTTCATGGTAGTGAGCCAGTATGTTCTAGGCCCGTGGAGTGACCAAGCCTGAACATCATTTTTCAAAGATTGCAATATATTTTGAGAGCTATTCCTCTCTGTGGTTTTTCCCCACCTCGGGGTTTTCCACATATAAATTTGGTGTCTCTTATGTATAATGTTACATTTGTGTTTAAGTTTCTGATTTCATGCATTCATTGTTATATCATAATAATTGTGGATAAGTGATTAATGTGTAAGTGAAGAAGTGTTTAAGTTTTTGGGACAACTGATTCACCCCCCCTTTGGCACATTTCAACAATTGGTATCCGAGCGAGGTTCCTTTGAAGAAAGTCTAACAGCTTGAGGAAGATCCAAAAATGTCTTATAAGAAGGAAGCGCTGCATTTTGATGGGATGAACTATGCTCTTTGGAAGGCATGAATGAAAAGTCATCTTCTTTGTCTTGGTTACAAAGTATGGAAAGCTGCAAAAATAAAATACACCTTGCCTCAAAATGGTTTGATGACTGAAGATGAAATCAAGGAATATGAAGTGAATGTTAAAGCAAAAGATGCTCTGTTAAGTTCATTGAATGACATAGTTCTGACAAAAGTGGTGGATCTTGAAACTGCAAATGAGGTATGGGAAAAGCTGAAAAATCAGTATGAGGGAGATGATTCTATGAAAGAGGCCAAGCTACAAAGTCTGAAGGTGAAAGAATGAAAGTTTGAAGATGAATGAAGATGAAAACATAACAGCCTTTATGCAAAGAGTTGATGAACTTGTCACCAGAATAAAAGGTATGGGGGGGGACAATCGGTGATAAGGAAGTTGTAATGAAAATTCTCAGATCACTGCCAAAGTCCTACAGTCACAAGGTAGATGCAATTGAAGAATTTATGCAAGTAAAATATATTGAGACAAATCAGTTGCTTGGTAAGCTTACTGCCTTTGAAATGAGAGAGTTTAGTGATACCCTACCAAAAGTAGAGACGACCTTCAAAGCTGATACTTCTGGGAAAACCTCTAGATCAGAAAAGTACAAGGTAGAATTAGATGATGAGTTCGATGAAATTGAAACCAACTTTGTGGATAGACTGTAAAGAGGATCTGGTAAGTTTCAAATGTTTTTCCTGTGGTAAAGTAGGCCACTTTGCTTCCAAATGTCCTGAAAGAATTGAAAGAAATAGGAAAAGATACGAGAACATGCCTAGGATCCAAAAGAAATGTTATTATGTTGAAGATATTGATGATGATGGAGTATCAGATATTGGTGAACTAGATAATGCTAGTACTTTCAGTAATGAATGCTTGTTTATTGCTATTAAAGAAGAACCTGTGTCTACTAATCCTGCTAGTTGTGTGAAGAAAGAAAAACTAGTGGAAAGTGCTTTGGCTGCTCAGGTTGTTGAAGACAAAGATGAATGGGTTATTGATAGTGGCTGCTCTCACCACATGACTGGTGACAAAAGTGAGTTTGTGAGTTTGGAAAGATATGATGATGGACTGGTTAGGTTTGGAGATGATACAACTAGTAAGATTTGTGGAAAAGGATCTATTTCTTTTGATGGCAAGCATAATACTGAAGATGTCTTGTATGTGAAAGGATTAAAGCACAATCTTTTGAGTGTGGGTCAGATGTGTGACAAAGGTTATGACCTAAGCTTCAAGGACAATGGATGCAAGATTAGGGAAAGCTCTAGAACAATCATTGCAACTGGTAAGAAGACTAGAGGTAATATCTATCACTTGAAAAGAACTGATAATTATTGTTTGTTGGCTCAGACTGATGAAAGTTGGCTATGACATAGAAGGTTGTGTCACATCAATTTTGACAACATTATAAAGATAAGTACTGCATAGGCTATTAGAGATTTTCCCAGGCTTGTGAAGCTTGCTAATCCTATTTGCAAGGAGTGTCAATTTGGGAAACAAACAAGAACAAGTTTCAAAAGCAAGGACCAATCAGTTGATGGATTACTGGAACTAGTGCATACAGACTTGTGTGGACCTACCAGAGTAAGAAGTTTACAAGGAGACAGGTATTTCATGTTGCTTATTGATGATTACTCTAGAATGATTTGGGTTACCTTTTTGAAAGAAAAATCAGAAGCTCTGGATAAGTTCAAGGCATTTAAGGCAAGGGTTGAAAATGAGATGGATTTGAAGATCAAATGTTTAAGGTCTGATAGAGGAGGAGAGTTCACTTCAAATGAATTCAATTTCTTTTGTGAAGAACATGGGATAAAGAGATAATTATCTACACCTAGAACTTCACAACAAAATGGAGTCATTGAAAGAAAGAATAGAACAGTTCAAGAAGCTGCTAGAACCATGATGAATGAAGTTGATCTTCTGGAAGTATATTAGAGAGAGGCAATTCACACTACTGTATATATCCTAAATAGAGTCCAAGTCAAAGGTAACAAATCTAAGACTCCTTATGAATTGTGGTATGGTAAAATTCCTACTGTGAAATATCTCAAAGTTTTTGGTAGCAAATGCTATATCAAAAGAGACGAAGATCTAGGCAAGTTTGATGCTAGGTGTGATAAAGGAATCTTCCTTGGTTACTCAACCAAGAGAAAGGCCTACCGATGTTATAATAAGAGGCTAAATAAGATCATTGAGAGTACAAATGTCAAAGTCAATGAAAGCAAAGAAAGGTCTCCAGATTCAAGTGGATATGAATTAGATAAACCAAATGTTTCACAAGTGGTGCAGCATGAAGACAACTCAGATGAAGACAATCAAGATCTGGAAAGTGCTGCCAAGACACCAAGGTATGTAAAACTTAATCATTCTGAAGATCAAATCATAGGAGATAAAAGTAAAGGAATCCTAACCAGAAGAAGAGCTGCAGAAGAACAAGTAAATTTCTGTCTGATTTCTAAGATTGAACCTAAGTCTATGAATGAAGCTTGCAATGATGAGAATTGGGTAAAAGCTATGAAAGAAGAATTGATGCAGATAGATGAGAATCAGACCTGGGATCTTTTTCCCAGACCAACAGACAAAAATGTAATTGGTACCAAGTGGGTTTTTAGAAACAAGATGAATGAGAATGGTGAAGTAGTAAGAAATAAAGAAAGGTTGGTATGCAAAGGATACTCTCAAGTTGAAGGAATAGATTTTGAAGAAACATTTGCACCAGTGGCAAGGATTGAAGCTATAAGAATGTTTCTGGCATTTACAGCCTACAAACATTTTAAGGTATATCAGATAGATGTAAAGTCTGCATTCTTGAATGGAGAGTTGGAAGAAGAAGTCTATATTGAACAACCGGAAGGATTCCAGTCATCAGATCAGGGTGACATGGTATGCAGATTGAAGAAGGCTTTGTATGGATTAAAACAAGCCCCTAGGGCATGGTGTGCATGGTTGGATAGGTATCTGATACAAATAGGGTTTAGTAAAGGTACTATAGATAATAATCCCTACTTCAAGATCAATGATGAACAAATCCTAATTGTAGCATTCTTTGTTGATGACATTATCTTTGAAGGCAATGAAGGTATGTGCGTAGTTTTTTCCAGAGAAATGTAAAGTGAATTTGAAATGTCCATGTTTGGTGAGATGAATTTCTTTTTGGGTCTACAAATAAATCAATCAAATAAAGGTATCTTCATTTCTCAGTCTAAGTATGTGAAAGAGTTGCTAAAGAAGTTTGGGATGGAAGACTCTAAACCGGTAAATACTCTCATGATAACTGATTGTAAGTTGAGCAAAAATGATGATTAACCTTTGGTATATCAAAAAAGGTATAGATCTATGATTGGAGGATTACTTTATCTGACCCAAACCAGACCTGACATAATGCATGCAGTTTGTCTTGTGGCAAGATTTCAAGAGGAGCCCAAGGAGTCACATATGATGGCAATTAAGAGAATTCTAAGATATTTGAAAGGCATAATAGATTATGGTTTGTGGTATCCAAAATACAATGATTTCACTCTCAGTGCATACACAGATGCAGATTGGGCCAGAGATATGGATGATAGGAAAAGTACAAGTGGAGGTGCATTCTTTTTGTGACAAAGGTTGGTATCTTGGTTGAGCAAGAAACATGATTCAATATCCTGTCTACTGTAGAAGTAGAATACATTGCAACAACATGTAGTTGCACTCAAGTACTATGGATGAAACATATGTTGAAGGACATTAGAGTTATGTATGAAGATCCAATTGCAATCTTTTGTGACAATACAAGTGCCATAAACATATCAAAAAATCTAGTAATGCATTCAAGGACAAAGGACATATCCATAAGATATCACTTTCTAAGGGAAAAAGTGACAAAGAATGAAGTCAAGTTGGAATATGTACCTACAAAAGACCAGATTGTAGACATTTTCACCAAACCTCTGCCTAAGGATACTTTTGAGTATCTTAGAGAAAAGTTAGGGATTATTACCCCTCTCGCTCTAAGATAAGATGCACAAGAGTCCATTAGTCCAGTGGTGCCTCTTCAGATCTAGATTGATGCTTTTAGGGCTACTTCTCAGGGGGAGTAGTTAGTGAGTTCAGAAGAGAAACTGAATCAGAGCAAAAGAGTGCAAGTATGTGCCCTTTTCCATTAATGTCAAAAGGGGAGAGAAGTCATGTGAAAAACTCAAAAAACAAGAGTGCAGATGTGTAAAAAGATGGGGGAGAATCTTGGTCAGAAAGAAAGAGTGCAAATGTGTAAAGAGATAGGGCGAGAATCCTATCTTGATGGCTGTTGCAGTTTTTCACATCATATGTTACCATCAATGACAAAGGGGAAGATTGTTGCAAGTATGTGCCTAATCAGTGTTGTCATTGCTGTCAACATATCTTTGTTGTCATTGGTGTCAGCTATGTCCTATTCTATTACTTGTTTAGAAGCTTTGTATGTTGAGGATATTGAGAAAATTGGCCCCTCTGGAAGAAACAAGTGAGTTACAGAGAAGTGCAGTATAGACAGTGAGTTGTATGCTGAAGAATAGTTTGGTAGATTGCTCTGCATTTCTCACTGATTGAATATCTTGGTCTGTAGATTGGAAGTTATTTAAAGGGATGCTAAATCCTGAGTTTGAGCCTCCGGTATGAAGAATTAAGAGAGTTACATTCACCAAAGTAAAACTTGCTTTCTCTGATTATTCTCTGGTGATAGGGAGAAAGTATTTTGCTCCGCATTCCTCTGCAATAAAGTATTTTGCTCTGCGGTTCTAGAGGGAAGTCTGGGATGATGATAAGTGCCTACAATTGCAGTGGTTCATGTTTTGGTGGTCCGCAAGCTATCTTTCTTATATGTCAATTGAAGACAGTGAAGTTCATGTGTTCCGGTGAGAAGATTCCTATGGTTAAAGTGGTTAAGGTTCGTGCGGTTGCTCTTGATGATTATAACGTGCTTGTGGATGTCTGCTAATCATGTTCCTATCTAGACATTGGTCTGCGTTAAGGAATTGAGACCGTGTTTGAAGATTGTTCCCAGATAATGTAGTGTGTAACTAGTCTTAGCCGACTTGGTTAATTCCAGTAATTGTGGAGATTCCTTGAAGATTGTGGAAGTGTGTTGTGGCATGGAAGATCATGTTTGAGTCCTAGCTAAGGCGTGGCATGATCCGCATACATCTTTACTTCATTTCCTTTGCATAATGTTGTAATAGGTTAGGACCTATTTTGTAAATGTTTGTAATGCCGACCTTGGAGATTGTTCCAATGGTTGATGATTGTAATGCCAACCTTGATGATCATTTCAAGGTTGATGAAGTGTATAAATACTTGTGATTGAGTCATGGAAAAGGTGTCCTTGAGTGAAAATGGGAAGATAAGGAAAAGGGCGAGGACATAAGGCAGAGCAGAGCAGAGGACTGATTATACTTCAATGTTTTAATCTCAGACATGAAGAAGATGGTGATTGTGGCAGTGAGCCTAGCAGTGAGTTGCTAGTAGGGTTTAACAACCCTCAGGGTTTAACAGTCCTTATTGTAATCTTTCTAGGTTTAGGGTTGAGGCAGTGAGCCTGCTAGACCTAGCTGTACTTCATGGCAATGAGCTAGTATGTTCTGGGCCTGTGGAGTGACCAAGCCTAAACATCATTTTTCAAATATTGCAATATATTTTGAGATCTAGAATCCTCTCTGTGGTTTTTCCCCACCTTGGGGTTTTCCACGTAAAAATATGGTGTCTCTTGTGTATAATGTTGCATCTGTGTTTAAGTTTCTGATTTCATGCATTCATTGTTATATCATAATAATTGTGGATAAGTGATTAATGTGTAAGTGAAGAAGTGTTTAAGTTTTTGTGACATTTGATTCACCCCCCCCTCTCAGTTGTCCAACACATTTCAACAATGTTGTCTGCAGATTAGTGTTAAGATGTTGACTAGTAATAATGGCAAGTGTTTATTGAAGCCACTACAAATTTTAGTGCATATCCACCTACCTTTAAACTAAATAGTGCACTGTAACTTCCAAACCAACATCCATTCACTGTGTATTTTATTTTGTGTGGCAAAATTCTTTCAAACATTATTGCTAAACAACAACAACATTTGACATAATTGTTTGTTGTGTTAGTCGTGGCTAGGTTTAAACACGTAACCTTCAACACTTGTTATCTGCCACAAATGATAACATTAAGCTTTAAGTTTAGGTAAAGTCACAACGTTAATACTTGACTCACCATTTTCACCTTAGCCATGATGTTAATCTTGACATACAAACCTTAAACTATGATTGCTAGTGGTTATTATCATTTAAGCTTTGATGTTAATACTGTTAATGTTTGGTGATAACCACCAATGCCAAGCCATCATATAAACATTCATTATTGTTTAACATTTACCTATTTCCTCAACTACCGCAGGTGGTTGAAGATTGTTTAACCTCTTATACCGATAACTAACCACCACATTCCTTTTATCATATGTGGTTAGCATTCAACACAAAGTTTAAGATTTATGATTTGAATTTCATAATCTCAATTGTCGCCGGTTCAGCACGCGGTACTAGCTGTATATCACTCAAATGTTCTATATTTTAATATTTATTTTAAGTTTTAACATTAGTCATAAGTGATCAATGGCATAGCACTTAGCTATAGCATTTGAGGTGATAGTTGAAGTTGTAAACACTTGTTTAGACCCTAAATAGTCACTATTGCTAGCAATTTTTAGCTATAGGTTTTTGAGAGTAGTGTTGAACGTGACTATAGCCATCTTCAATAACTATTTTCTTGGTAACTATTGTGAACAGTTAGCATTTAGCGTAGGTGATATGTAAAGCCACTACATTTTTCTGCTTGTGTTTGCCCTGATTTAGAATCTTCTATTAGAGAGATGTCTGTTAAACTCATTCCATGATCAGGAATGACAAGATCACTTGAAGCCTACAAATCTAACTTCTGATCCATGTCTCTTTTAATGCCTTTAGAGCAAGTTTCCTTTGCTTCATCTAAAAGGTCATGTTTAGACAAATTAGATCCTATTATCATGCTGTTATTTGCTTCAGGTGGTAAATATAATTAGTATTTCCAACATAGAATTTGGAGAGCTTTCATCTCTATGACTATCAAAATCCTCATTGCTAGGAGAGTTCTGTTTGGATTCAATATAATTTCCAGGTTTGACAGATATAGATGGTTCTATAGTGCTCTTTTCTTCATCAGTATAAATCATGGCTTCTACCTTATGAGATTCCAATGAAAGAGAGTTTTCATTAATGGATTTATTGATGATTATTTTTGGCAATGTTTCCAATGCAATTACTTTAGTACCACCATTCATTTGCACTTCTCTCTCACAAAATTCATCTTTACTAGAATTAGCCTGTTTCATTTGTTGAAGTTTTGAATTAGCTATCTCATCATTATTCTTATTGGGTTTAAACTACTAAATTGCCAGTGTCTCAAAACCGCCAAGAGATAGCCATCTATATGTGATCAAGACAGAGCAAACTGCCAGAGTGCCTATTTCTAACCCTCGGAGGCTATTTTATTCAAACTATCATAACTTTCTCATTTTTCATCAGATTTTACAATTTTGTAGGTGTTAGAAAGTCGGTACAGTCTTCTGCACAATAGTGCAAGCCCTTTTTACATATTTTGTCTAAAATTGTAGGTATATTCCTCTAAAATCATCCTTTTTTTTGAAACTTCAAATAGCCATAACTTTTGTGTATGACCTCCAATTTCAACGAATTATTTTTTAACAACTACAT
Organism: Cunninghamia lanceolata; assembly: GCA_027924645.1. Lineage (NCBI taxonomy): Eukaryota > Viridiplantae > Streptophyta > Pinopsida > Cupressales > Cupressaceae > Cunninghamia > Cunninghamia lanceolata. Next base: position 5,526,984 of record BSBN01001038.1, on the reverse strand, counting down.
AGAAAATCCTAAAGAATCTATTGGTGACATTATTTTTGCTGTGCATTAACATTTTCTTTAATTTTTTGTAGGATTTCATGTTTTTTATTAATGCTATCTTCGTAGCTTCACGTTAGTCCAAGACATAAAATTTTACAAACTACTAACTATTTTCTGCAGCACCGCAGTCAAAGACTTGAATTTTTTCCACTAGTTTAGTTGCACTAAATTAGAGTAGTTGAGAAAGAACTAGTTTATTGTGTTAAGGATCTTGATTGGATGTATGCTCTCCTCTTGTACTCTTGAGTGACCTTGGGGATCAAAATTCCATCATTTTCCTCTTTGTTATTTGTTCAATCCTAGGGTGCTATCTCACGTATGTTCTCTCCTTGCGTTCCACACAATCTTGGAGATCAAAAGTGAATAGTATTCCTTCCCTTGAGGAGGCCTGCTAAAGGATTTCATCACCCCTAGGGATGACCTCAACCATGTGTTCTAGTGGGGTATATCAAAGGGGGGAGAGCAAAAGTTGTACCTCATTCTAGTCACGTAGTCATTGGGATAGCCTTGGGGCCCCGTGTGATTCTAGACACAAGGTGAAGTGGTGTTTGGTGATTCTAGCCTTGTCAAACCCATATTAAGAACCTTGGCCATTATATCTTGTGGTGCACCATTGCAGTAGGAGGGGAAGACACTCACACATACCGTTATACTTGAGATAGGGGCTACTTTGGGTAGGACGAAAGTATCCAAGGTAAGGGGTATATGGTGGTCCAGGATAATTTATTCCCACATCTATCCAAGCTATAGCTCATTATGGTATTAATGGGGGTGGGAATCTCTTCTCTCTTTTGAGTTGGGGTTGACCCACGACCATTTCATGAGATCCACAAGATATGTCACACCTACTTTATTAATTTTATGTTTGTGATCAAGTGTTTGGCATGTCATCTCTGTGTGAAACTAGTAAAAGCCAATAAACCTTTGTCACATTGAAACATCAATCCTCCATCATGTATTTTTGTTTGTTAAAATATCTTATCAATTCACTGTTAGTCAAATTCTTGTAAACAAATCCTTGCACACATCTAAACCTTAGGCTTGTAATCAAACCAAATAATCCTACTTTACATAGACCACGATTGAATTCTCTTTGTAGCAAAGTTAAAATTGTCTGAAGTATCATTATCCAGGTTACCATTTTACACCCATCTTGGGCGAAGTCCATCTTAGTCTTAAACCAAGTCTACCAAGTCCAAATTTGCATCCTTGCTCCTCTTTGCATCCAAAATACCTTTTGTAATCTTTCATCATGCACAATAGGGATCCTTTGTTTGAAAACTTTATCATGCAAAGCAGAACTCCTAGTCCTATAGCTATCAATAAAGCTAATGCCAAGCCTAAAATCATAATCAAAGGTGGTCCTCAACATGTCGATGATGATGATGATAGTCTTGTGGATCATGACAAATGTCTTGATAACAATAGCCTTGATGATAATATGATTGATCTCAAGCCTTCCACACTCTTAAAAGAGCCTTGCATTCAAAATATTGTCAATGATAGCTACCATACCACTTCCAAACCTTTACCTAGTGGTTTCCCTACATCCAATTATCATGCCAATCTTAAACATTTGTTTAGTGACCCTCCTTATGATACCTTTAACAAGGGAAGCACTAGTTTAGAACAAGGTCCTTATGTCCAATCTATGTTTCCAAATCCAACCTCATTTGCATCATCCTATGCAAATCCCTCATCCTCATCTTTACACCCTAGCTCATCCCATTAGCCTAACCATCCTTCCATCCAAAAGATGAATTGACAATCCAAATTCACTACATCCAAATCACCCATTTTAGATTTCCTTCAAGGACTATTAGCAAAGGAAGAAAATGAAACTAGAAATCCCCAAGTCAATTAGAATAGTTATTCCAAACCTATCCAATAGTTTCCTAGTAGCATGCCTATCCAACAAACACCACAATGCGATCTAAAGCCAAATAACATACTCATCCATGAGTAAGTGCCATCATGTGAAGATTTTGTCAATACTAAGTCTTTTAAGGGTGAACAAGAGCCTTTTAGTGTCATGCCTATCTATCCAAAACCATCATGCAATCCCATGCCAAGCCAATCTATGCAAGAGTCTCATGTTAACAATGAACCATTATCACCGCCTATCAAGCCTATTCAAGAGTCCCTTACCATAAGACTAAGTTATAATCCATTATGTAACCATGGTGTTGATGACCCAAATCTTATCAAGGCTATCCAAGAAACCTTTATGTTCATCCAAACCCAAGAGCTATGTCAAGAATCAAATCTAAGGAAAGATCAAACATGCATTCAACTAAATTAAGATCAAGTTATTCAAGCTACTCAAGATCGATTTATCTAAGATCAAATTAGCCAAGCCACTCCCATTTATGATCATGATCCTAGCTATAACCTAAAAATCCATGTTGATCCTCTCCTTGAACTTTATGATATTCATGATCAAGAAAGCCAAAATAATCCTATCACATATCCAATTAGCCCTATTGAATATCCAACTAAAACATCCATGTCCTATGATGAGACACTTGGTACCCAAGACAACATAAGCAATCAAACAAATCACTTGGATCATATCACAATGGATCCTAATGAGCATAGTTGCAGTCAGGATCCTACTTACATCAAGCATGAAGAAACACAAGTTATAATGGATACCGTTGAGCATTCATGTGATCAAAGAATGACAATAACAAACAATGATCATGAAACTACAAGTGTGCACAATGATAAGGGTACAACGAGTTTACATGATGAGTCAGTACATAGGAATCCCATCAAATAGGATCTACTATCTTTGTCAAGACAAATTTCCTCACAGAGGAGACAGTAGCCAATTCAAATTACACTCAACAACATACTGAAGAGTTAGCATCATGTTTCAAAGATGACAAATATCCTATCATGAACAAGATATGTCAAAGCATGGATTATCATGGAAAAGAATTGGGCCTTTATGGAAATGGAATCCTAGAACCTATCCCAATCCACATCGAACATAGTTGAAGTATTGGCACATAATTATCTAAGAAATTTAATGGTGTTAGTGATACTTCCAAGATCACTAAGGAAACCTCATCCAATGAGAGAATCAAGCTAGGGACCATTTGTATCCCTTGCACTAAACTTGCTGTAAACAATCTCGACAATCCTTCTAGTTCCACTTCCACCATTACTTGTCTTCCACTTCTTCCACCGATCAATGAGGACTAAAAAATCACAAAGCATACAAAGTAAAGACTTCAAATCAAATGTCAAAAGCTTATGAAGTCAACAATCAAGGAAAGCATATAAAAGCAACATGGGTCCCAAAATAAAATGGACCAACCATGTCAAATAAAGTAAATCTTTCAAATACCATGAGCTATCAAAGCTATCAAAATCAAAACACACACAGTGCATATAACAGGTGCCCACCACCTTATAATCTATACAAGAGCATTGGTCTTAATTGCCATCCTAGTTCCACATCTACACATCATAATGCTAAATCCAAATTTCATAATCCACCAGTGCAAGTTTGGTGAGTCAAAAATATGTTAAACCCATTTACATTGCCAACTTATTCATCCAAATCAACTATATCACAATCACATAATTTCACATCCTATATCCCCCATACACATACAAAATCATGTCTCAAACCTAAGAAATCCAATTCCAAAATCCGTCATGTTGTGGCATCAACACTTCACTATAAGGGCTATGATGGTTCTTTATCAGAATGTAATCATTTGGATAAGGCCAACTTAGTTATCAATGAAGATCACACAAACATCAAAAGATTGTACACAAGCACTTTAATCCTCACAAAGTATTTACTTCAAGTAGGATATTACTAGCATGTTATGACAAGTGCATCTACATTACCTACTTCAAGAAAATAGGGACACATGAAGACCCTTTGAGTATCAAGTTATCAGTGTTATCCAATCAACATAGAAAAAATCAAAAATCAAAAAACAAAAACAAAAAAATCAAAATGGTAAGAGAAATCATTCATCCAATGGTGAAAACCATTGTTATGGTGCCTTGGATAAGTACCATGATGAAAACCCGTTGTGAGCATCATGTGTAAATTGATTGTTGATGAACTTTACAATTGGGGGTAGCTTGTCTCATCTATCCCATACCAACATATCTTTTACTTATCATCATAACCCATCATATCCATATTTCCTTGTTATCATTCCCCTTCATTATCCCTCCTACTCAACTTGGATCTTGATAATAGAATTGATATTGATAAGGACTTAGACATGATTTTGATGCACGATTTGATAAATTCTTGACATAACCAATCCTTTTGCAACATATCCTCCAACCATCATGTTATATCCTATGTAATTCGATATATCCTTTAGTCCAACATCCTAAATGAAATTTATAGAACTAGGGGCATGTTATTCATTTGCGACATAGTCCTTAGAGGTTACATCCTACATCTTTCCATTCATTTTTCCTATCCATATCCTATCGCTAATCACTTCACCCATCCATCTATTAACCATCCTCCTTTCCATTCATTATCTCTTAACTCATTCATCCAATCCAATAATCTCATAAGACCAGATTGACAAACTTCCCCATCCTTGTTTCTACACTTGGTGCTCCCTTGTCACTAGTTATCATATGGAGACCATAATCCTATCAAGATACAATCCACTCCTAATCCAGATCATGTTGATAATTGAGAGGGGGGGTGAATCAGTTATCTTAATTATTTTAACTTTCTGTTCTTCTTTATCAACTAGTACAGTATCAAAACACATAAGCTTAAATAACATGAAAGCAGAAATAAACTCAGTACACATGACACAATGTTTTTGACGTGGAAACCCTGTTAAGAGAGAAAACCACAGGGTGATTAACCCAAAAATCTATTCTCTGTTAGAAGAATAGAAATACAAAATGGCACTTTCCAATTAGGGCTCACTGCCCAAGCACACTGCTCACAAGAGGCTCACTGCCTACAAGAGACTCACTGTCTACAAGTTATAAAGAGAGTAACAAGATACTTGAACTGATGAGAAGCATCCACATATGCTGGAGTTCAGTTCCGGTTAGGCTCTGTATACTGATCTACTGCACTTCATTCTTCTTCTTCTTTTGTGCTGCTGTCCTTTCACATACTGGACCTGCTTTACTGCTTTCACACTGTTCTTCTACTTTTATTCGCACACACCACTACTCTACACACACCTTCTCATCGAAATCCATTTGGTATATATATTCGCACAACAGATTTCATCCTCTTTCTAGTTGGCATCCGGAACAGTCAATATTTATCCAAACTCTGATCTGTCAGCTGAATCCTTTCTTATCAAGTGATGCGTATCAAGGAGATGCTTATAGAAGTCATCAATTATGTCGGCCAATCACGAATGATACCTTAAGAATCTTAATCACTATAAACAACTCATCCGGAATAAGGTCTGATACTCTGCTGGTCAGTTCTTCCTCTGTCAACTCTGCCAAACCAGACCCAATACTTAGATGCTCATATCTCTTCACTCTTACATCACCGGAGGCTCAATCCCTGGAATCTATCAGTCAATGTATTCCTCTTGACTTCCCCAAGTCCGCAGTTTACAAAGATACTTTCTCTAAGAGATCCGAACCTGACTATCGAACCTTGTTGCATGCTCTGTTCTTGCTTACTGGACCACAACACTTCTTCAATCTGACTTCTGGTATAGGTACACCATGTTCTGCGGATGGGTGGGATGAACTTTGTTGCCATCAATGACAATACTCATGAAGCCATATAGTGTCTCTTGCCAACAGATCAATCCATTACAATCAGCCACAACAATCCAAGCACATAGTCCTAATCCATACAAATCTTGTCACGCCATCTATCCTATTATCCTAGAGCATCCATTGATCTTGTTTAGGTAGCCTTGTTGCAAATCTTAATCAACTTCATCCAAATCAATTAATCATCATCATTGAGATATATCATTCCCAATCTTTGTGTTGTTCTCAGGATATATTGTTCCCACATAAACAACACAATCCTTGCGTTGTTCTCAGGATATATCATTCCCATATCAACAATTCTATCATCATCATCAATCCAATCATCAATTTTTTGCTTGACTAGGGGAACATCATGTTTGTCTTTGTTTTTGAATCATTTTGTGTACGCTTTCTTGCTTTTCTTGTGTGTGTTATTTTGTTGTCTTGCATCTATATCAGTCCTTGCAACATACCTGCCACAATGTCATCATGGTCTCTCATATCATGGTTCCATCGACATATGCTTGCTTGCGACTCTAATCCTTTATGCATTTGACACATCATCACCTTGATCTTTAGATTATGATAGATAATGTCAGTTGCTATATCAAACATTAGGTTGCTTATACCACCTCAACATGTCGATCCTTTTCTCCATCATTTTCATCCTATCCGCTAGCCTTTTCTTCCCTTTCCATCCATTTTGAGAGCCTACTCATGTCCTTTACACCTGCCTATCCTCTTGAGGGGACATCATCCCATCCTTATTTTTATAAGCCCCATCCTTTTTTCCTTTAGCTATATTTTATTCTTCTTTGAAATGACATTGCTTCTTGCAACATTGTCTCAAAGAGGGCAAAAATGTAGACACCTAGAATTGACCACTTTATCCCAAAATAAGTCTTGATCCCCTATATTGACCAATTTCTCTCTAAACCATCCTAAATTCCCTAATCTTGATCAATTATCTATCCATCATCCTAATTTTATTCATTATCCAATTATCTCGATTATTAGGACCTAAGCCTATCATTATCCCTAATTTATCCCTACATTTTTATCATTTTCCCTAAGCCATAAATCATTTTCCTAAGTCATAAATCCCCTTTCCCACACATTATTTAATTAATTTTATTAATTAAATCCCTCTCAACTACCTAAAATGAATAAAAGAAATTAAATATTTCTTTTGTTCTCATCCACATATTTTATAACCACTTCATAACCATCTCTCCAAAATCCCAAAAATCAATTAAAATTCTATATTATCCTCTACCTTTGATCCTATAACCGCTTAACCAACTTAATCTAAGCCATTCATCTCTCATTGAATCCTCACCGTCAATTTCCCTTCCTAGTGGTCTACAAATTAGTCTTTTAGGAGTCCTTTTGGGGGAACATCAATCAATCTCTGAGCAACGTCATGCTAATGAATTGAGCAGCCATGTATCCATATGAGAAAACCCACCTTTATGGTGTAACATGAATCAAATTTTGGTAACATTGTTTTGTTTTTCATTTTGTGTTTTTCGGTTTCTAGCTTTATCGGAGGCCATATTAGGTGTAGACTAAAGGTTTTTCATTGTTGTTTGAAAGCTTTATTTGGATCTGCATTTAGTGCGTATAGATATAACATTTCAATCCTTTAACATTGATTCTCTAATACATTTCAAGCCTACTCAATTAATGAATTCATTTCTAATGACCATCGAAATAATCATAAATCACATGTTTATCCAAAATTAATCTACTCACCACAATGTGTATCAAAAGTAATTTCAATTCAAATTATTTTCTGTTAACATCATGTGTCCAATATTATGATCTACTAAGCATACGTAATCAATTTTTAATACAATTAAGGTAAGTAGAAGGATCATTTCCAATCACACTTGAACGACATACAATTACCCAAATCAGGACATGCATCTCTTATACATAATTTGGATTATAACACAACTTAACTATTTTAATTATATCCACATCATCATAAAAAATTAAATTAACTATTTCAATCTACATTAATACTAATATAGTCCATTGAAAAGGATCATAAGCCCATCTACAATATCCTTTACTCATGTGTATCCCAATATAATTAAGTCTAATAGTGCAAATAAATATGTCACATAAGGGTGAGACTCATAGTTATGTAATGATGTTATCTTCATTGATGAGTACTAGATATGTACTTGGGAGACTTTCATATTATTTGAGATGTACTTATTATTGTACTTCCTCATTATATTTAATGAGTTAGATTTATATATTGTGTTGATCTTATTTGGATATAATATATCTTACATGTTTTGCATATTGTTAAATAATATTGTATGATGGAAGTTGTTGGATGTTTATCTTGTACTCTTTTGTTAGCATCGGGTTGTTTGTTTTGGTTAATGCTTAAGAATTTTGAGGTTGCATTTTGGAGGTTGTTACATCTTTGAAGTTGGGAATGGTAAAGGAGAGCATGATGGAGCTTTAGCATGTGCGAAAAGAGCTCTTGCTAGGGAACAACTAAAGTTTTTGAATGCAACAAAATTTAAAGATGCATGTGCAATAATAGATTGGTGTAATGCAAAATTTTCTACAGATCAAGTGAAAACTTAAAAGTTCACTAATTACTTTAGTTAGTTGAAGAAAAAAATATTCTTCCTCAAAATGACTGTGAGACAATTACTAGATCAACAAGATGTCATTCATATAAGAGTTCAAATGCAAGCACATGGACTATATGGACTAGGGAGCTTTCCTACTTTTGCCAGTTTTGTATTGGAGATGAGTGCGAAGCATATGAAAATACAAAATGGGTTGACGAATGACAACATAGATCCCTAACACCTATACAAACACAAGATCAATATGAGACATCATTTAAATATGCTAATTAATTGTTTGCATCAGATGACTATGATTGTGTTTTAGACCTTGTACAAGAAGGTACATTAATTCAATATCTAGTTTCATTACATTATTTTGTAATCTATAATGTATACATGCATGTATTTTTGTAAATTATATATCATGTCCTACTTTATTTAATTTGTAGGTTTTTTACAGGACATGTGTATGCTATTGTTGCACTTGAGGGCAATGAAGAGTTAATAGAGTATTGATTGGTTCGATGTGTTGAGACAAAACATAAGTTGTTAGAGTTTAGAGTCAATGATGATAACTATGAGTATCTGATAGGTTCTATGATTGTTGTTGGCACTTGGATACATAAATATCTGATAAGGAAGAATGGTTTACTCATTTGAAGATTATGAAACACATAAGAAATTGTGCACTACTCACATTTGGTGGCAACAAATATAAAATTAGTGAGATATCAAGGAAAACCTATTGCAAAAGAGTTATTGACACTTTATATGGAAAATCATGAGGCAATTATAGATGTGTTACAAAAAGAGAGGATGTGGATGGTACAATGGAGTAAATTTTTAAATGGTTTGCAGATATGTAGAAATTTTCAAATGTTTAATCTTTATATTTTGACTTATGTATAGTTGTATGTTTTAATTGATAGTTAATTGATTTACTATTACTCCCTAATAAAATTATTAAGTGATTGCATGCCCCCTTAATCCATCCTCTTAACTCCCCTTAAACCATCCCCTAGCTATGTTTCATAAATTAAGTGAGCACAATTTAGTTTAATAACTTTGGAATTTGGTCTAGTAAGTTTAGGATTAAGTAGATTTATAATTAATTGATTTACTAGCACACCCTTAGAAAATTAATAATTTATTTCATGTACCCTTAAGCCATCCTCTTAACTTTCATTAAGCCATCCTCTAACTATGTTCCAAAAATTAGGTATGTTTAATTTACTTTAATAACGTTGGAATTTGGTTTAGTAACCTGTTTATGATTAAGTAAATTTAAATTTAATTGATAATTACTACCATTCCCTTAGCCAATTAGCAATTGGATGTACCCTTAAGCCATCCCCTTAACTATTAGACATATTACAGTAGAATACTTCACTCTTTTCTTGTAGATAAATATTTCCTTTTTTGGATTTATGCTCCCATGTTCATTATACATTTTAACATTTTTATTTCAGGTCTCCTACAACTAGTTGGCATGATTGACACTACTTATCCATTCAACATGTGACAACATATTGTATTTTCTATGCTAGGCATCACTTGAATGTAAGTAATTTCTATTGTAATTTTCAAACTTGATTTACTGTAATTTTCTTACTTGACTTATAGTTAGTACTCATGTATTTATAGTTTTAAATTATTTACTTGTTGTCTATACACATTTTTTTGTAGATACATATTTCATATTTTGGCTTTATGCTTCCATGTTCATTATAGTTTTTATCATTTTTATTTCAAGTCTCCTACAACTAGATGTCATGATTGTCACTACTTGTACATTCTACGTGTGATGACATCACTTGAAAGCAAGAAAATTCTATTCTAAAATTTACTATAAACTAGGACTCCAGAACTTAGAATTAGGACTTATGTAATTGTAATTTTGACTATATATTTTTACTTAGAATTATGACTCATATAATTGTAATTTTCTTACTTTTAGAATCTTATAATGATATTGTTAAATCTTTGATAACATTTATTGTAATTTAGTCTTTAACTCTTTGTAAATGATGTTTAAAATTAGAATAATTAAATTGATGGTCCAAAGAGCCTTACCCATCATAATATAGACATTTATTTTTTTCCCATTCATCATTTTTTCTTAATTAACTTGTTCAAGGATATCCACCATTGTCATAATTTAAATATCAATAACTTGAACATTTTAGCTAACAATAGAAAATTGATTGTTGTCCCAATTCTGAATAAAAATATTAGAATTTACTAGTGTCTATTCTTAAATAATATATCTCTTTGACTATGTTCATTCAATTTAGAACATTGAAACTTACTCTTAAGCATATTAGATAAATTATAATTAGTCTCTAAAAGTTAGGGTTTTCTACTGTTACCCTTAAACTTATTAAGTGTAAACCTTGAAATACAAAATATTAAGCAATATCATTTACTCTAGAGTTTCACATTCAATTATTTATGTCATAATTCACCATGTCACTATTTTTCTATTTCAAACTCATACTTATAATTCACTATACAAGTATACTAAACACAAGTATTTTTGCTTTGTCTTGTCACAATAACATATATTACCAATACAAGATATCTCAAAGTAAATGGTAACTAAACTAGACATGGTCACTTTCTTTATAATTCTTAAGTCCATACAAGATATCAACACAATAATGGAACAAAAATATCAGAAACCATACCATCAAGGCTCTTTCATACTCTAGAGTGTATAGGTGTTATTTTTGGCTACACTAAAAATATTAAATTCACAAAGAATAACAGTTTTTGATAATCACTTTTTTGAAATTGACTTAAGGACAAAGTGCACCAAGTCCACATAACTAAATAATAATGAGTAATGCAAATAAGTTATTCAAGAAACATTCCTTATCATATGAATACATTTTCTCCTATTTGAAGTGTCAAACTATCAGGCCATGAGTCCATGATAACCCTAACATAGTAAAACATTATTGTCAAGTGTCACATTAGAATTAGGACTTGCAATTAGGACATGTAATTATAATTTTGACTTAGAATTAGAATTAAGACTTGCAATTAGGATATATAATTATGATTTTGACTTAGAATTAGAATTAGGACTTCAATGTTTAATTGTAATTTTGACTTAGAATTAGAATTAGGAATTGCAATTAGGACATGTAATTGCAATTTTGACTTAGATTTAGAATTATGACTTTTAATTAGGACATGTAACTATAATTTTGACTTAGAATTACTGTAATGCCCTGCCATGAACACCTTAGAGAACAACATATCTATGCTATGCAAAGCAGGATAATTTTTTTTTTATATGAATAAGATAACAAAGTAATGTTAACACATCTATACACATCATTTGAACTAACGACTTGTCCTCTAAGATTTCATGGTTGTATTACTTGCCAAATCAATTAACATAATTCAACATACATTATTAACTAACATTAGTAGATCATTCTAAATCTATAGCATTAAATGAATAAACATATACATCTCCATATCATAACATCAGATGAATAATCGACATGATCTGGATTACATGTGAATGTACAAATTCCTATACACATGAGTAATTCATTACATTGATTACATTATCACCTTTCTGAATACATACAGTATGAATCGACTGTCACACAAGGCTAGACCATGAGTATGCATAGTCATCTTCCTCAAACTGGTACAAGATTTGATATCTAATGCACAAGATACATCCTCCTCACCCACGAACATCAGCAAGGGAAAAACCAATGGAAATAAAAGCTCTTCAACCCGACCATGTGGAACCCTAAGGTCCACTCCCTGAGCTAGGAGATAACACAAGATCCCACACTCACAGATAGTAAGGAGAACAATAGACTAACACAAGCAGTAGGGTTATACATGACACCAATTATCAAACTGTCCACAATAAACATCACTGACATACTTAACTGCACTTCCAGAGGCACTTATGCAATTGAGGGAGGAAATACAACTAGGGAGTGCTAGACTGCAATAGGGAGGAGTGTCATCACATGGATTGATATGGGTTGTCCTAGTGGACTTCACTAGGCCCCGACTCCCATCTTTGGGTTATCTTGGCAGCCTCTCCCGATCCCCGGTCCCCATACAAACTCATGTAGAATCAATGTACCTTTCATGGGGACAAGGTAGTTGATCTTACCATTCCAGGCCTTCTCATCTCATCTCAAGCCTAAATGAGCATTTGAGCCATGAGTGAGGCATACATTATCTTGATTAATGTGAATTCTACCCATTCCCCTATTTCATTATTAATGTTATCACTGGATTAAGAAACCCTTCAATGGGTTGTCCTGGACACCATTATGGGTTCCGGCCCCCATTGAGAGCCACTCCCCCTACTTTGCAAGTAGTAAACCCTACACTGGGCAAGGCATTGACCATCTTGCACAACCATCATAACCACATAATCCATACACCAAACAAGGCATTAATCATCTTTGAATGTTCATCACAATTAAATGAGTTCATGTCAGAAAAGGAGACAACATTTAGGGTTACATATCACAAGGACCATACACACAACTACACCCTTCTTAGCCTCTACAATCCAACTTCCCAATGACACATAACTTACATCCCACTATAACAAAAGCACGAACATTTAATCCAATAGTCTAGATACATTAGTTACTACAGAGAATTTATCATAACAAAGTTATCAATATAAGATTGTAACTTGGTTATTATCCAATCTCAATTTTAGAATAGACCAATTTCATAATTCTATGCACAGTGTAAGTAGATAGTAAACATAAAAGACAATTACCTATATGTAATTATTTCACAATAATCTATTCTTACTTAACACAAAGAGCCAACTTTTATTATAACAGAAAATTAAGAAAATTCTATATTCTAAACATGAGATCCTTCTATGATAACTCTTTCTCTCTTTATTCAAAGATAGCATATAAAAAGATAATTCATAATTAATTAAAATCTAATTAAGATTAACTACTTACTATTCTTACCTATACATGACTCTACTCAATTAAAACATCAACTAAGCCTTAATTTGGAACTTAAGTCTCTAGAGTTGTTGTATGGTTTTAATTTCTCTGCAACTGGTATATTGTAAACATTTATTCCTAACTGAGTCTCATGAACATTTAATGAGAAATCAAAATAAACAAAACATTGTTTAAATGGTATAAGAAACGTTATAACTACTTATTCTAACAAAGTTTATAATTAGACATAATGTAATTTATTTATTTATTTTAAATGTCCCCAACTCTCAATGACTTATCTATAAGAAGTAATCAATCCACTGACCAATATATTTATTCATCACTAAAAGCTTGATTTAATTGATAAGTACACAGTTAAAAATCCTTTCAAACTTATATCCTTATGCTTATGATCTAATAATCCCATTTCATATTCATAATAATTTTTATATTCACTTTCATATTCATATTTATATCCATTTTCATATATGTAAGCAGATTTACCTTATTTCTACACTCCTATTTATTCTCATATTATTATACCTATTCTGTATGCATACTTATACATAATGAATGTATATACATCAATGATGGTAATATATTCCAATTATTATTATGCTGATATAAGCAGCATTCATTTATTTCTATTCATATTATTCATCTACAACATTTATATTACCTAACCTATTAATAAAGGAAAGTGCACGTACCTCTTTATGCTGCTTGTGTTGTTGAATCTGCTCACTGGATTCTATTCTCTTTCGCCTATTCTTTAATATTTATATATTATAGTATTTGTTATAATATTTATTATTTTTTTTTTTTAAAGATGCGCCTGGTAAACTTTTTAACGTGACCGGCGACGCTGGTGCGACACGCCCTCCGGCTCCACGCGAATGCTTTTGCCCGGAGCAATGAACCGTTGAGGCCACAACTGGGAGACCTCATCCCCTAGGAAGAACACTTCAAACCCGCGAGCTCATTGGCCCAGCGAAGGCGTAAAGCCTTGTGAGCTCGTTGGCCCAGCAGGGGTTTGAACTCTGGTGGCCGCCACTACATCCTGAGCGACTTAACCACCGAACCATGCCATCATCGGCAGTATTTGTTATAATATTAATAATATCTCTATATTATATTATTATATATGCTATTAATATTATTGTATATATATATATATATTTATTTTTACTTGAATAATTCCTCCCTATATGTATTTATGATATCTTTCCTACTTATGACTCAGAAATATATATATATATATATATATATATATATATATATATATATATATAATGCAGATTTAAATATATAAATATAATGCGGATTTAATTATATTTATTTATAATGCCGATATTCCTTTTTTTATTTATTTTCCATATACTTATAATACTTCCTCTTAAATTAAATGCAAGCTACTGTTATTCCATACTTTCTGACTTTCATATTTAAAGACTTCTGTTTGCTTACTTTAGACTTCCTTATTTTCTTATATCTCCAAATCTGATCCCCTTTCCTTCCTTGCTGCTGCTCTTTATATTATATATGTTCCATTATGCCTCTCACATACATAATATTAATATCTAATATATATATTATTTAATTAATTAATTCATATTAATAATATATATTATAATAATATTTATATCTATTAATATCTTATGAGTATAATAATAATAATATTTGATATTTATATTCATGTAATATGATAATATTTTATATAACTTATTAATATTTAATTATTAATATTTATGTCTAATAAAATATATTGTTTAAATCTTCAATTTAAACAAGGCTTTAATATGGCGACATGACAATATAGTACTAGAAATAAACCCTAATAAAATAGTATATTTTACCCTAATAGTATATTTTATACTAGCTTTACAGTAAATAAAATGTAGTGTTGGAAATAACCTTTATAAAACATAAAATATTGTACCACACTTGTAAATAAAATAGAGTGATGTAAATTTAAAAGATAGTATAAAATATTATTTTATAGCACTATATTAAACCCTAACAAAATATAATTATAAACAACAATGAAAAGATAATAATTTAAATTTCATTGTGTAGAAAACATAAGTAAAAATTGGTGACAAAATCTATAAATATAATGCACTTACCATTCAATTAACTTCTGTTCTTCGGATCTAAAATATTGCAACCACCTCTTAAAAAAAAACTCCATGGAAATTTATAATGCACAGTGTTCCCAATAAAGTAATTTCCAAAAAGATTAAAAAGCCCCCAAATTCTCGAGGTCAAAATTCCCCCTCCCCATTTAATAAATAATGAAGGGAGGGAAGTTATTTTTACCACTCCCGTACAAAATAAATTTACAACTACCCCAACTAACTACCTACTAACCCTTATTAAAAATAAATAAAATATATGCAACCAACATAATTTAAACATACACACAATAAATAATTTTACACAAACGGGTAAAACCATTTACCCACACTCACTCACATATTATAATTAATTATATAACCAACTTTATAATATTCTATTTATTTACTATTTTATTATTATTTCTTAATTATAATATTACACTATAATTTTATTTTATTATCAACTAGGATTATATATATTATTTATCAATCCATTTTAATGCATAAGATAACCAAGGCATATTATCAGACAAATTAAACCAAACGCCAAAACAATTACCTAACCACTAACCAGGGTCAAAAGGGAAAACTTCAAGCAACACTGACTGGCCACTGATAGTACTTGACAAGGTATCAAACTAGGTACTCATCCTCTTCAAGGATGATGGTTAGGGTGGGAGACCAAGTGCTATCTCCGGTCAACTACTTCCATTGGGTGCAAGGCATGCTCAAACCTGCCAATTCAGGTGGAGTCGATGCCTGGTACCTGTTCACTCAAACATACAAGTTAGAGCACATGTACATAATAGCCAAAGCGCTAGGGATGGGACTCTAGCAATCATATCTCATACTCGTATGTCACCCATACATCCAATGGTATGATGCCACCCTTTCCACCTGTCCTAACAACATACTACTGCATCACCTTATCCAAATAAATCTCTGCATAATAACAATATGCATCATGCTCCCAAAAGTATTAACAGAAGCTCTTGTTCCATCCTCATCATCAGGTTCCTTAGCCAAACTACCTGCACATCCAAGGTGAGAATGGAGGGGCGCTACAATTACAATTAGGAATTGCATTGTATAATTGTAATTTTGAGTTGCAATTATGACATGTAATTATAATTTTGACTTATAATTAGAATTCAGACTTATAATTAGGACATGTAATTGTAATTTTGACTTAGAATTAGAATTAGGACTTGCAATTAGGACTTCAATGTTTAATTGTAATTTTGAATTAGAATTAGAATAAGGACTTGCAATTTGTACTTGTAGTTGTAATTTCAACTTAGAATTATAATTAGGACATGTAATTGTAATTTTAACTTAGAATTAGAATTAAGACTTCAATGTTTAATTGTAATTTTGACTTAGAATTAGAATATTAACTTGCAATTAGGACATGTAATTGTACAATTTTGACTTAGAATCAGAATTAGGACTTACAAATAGGATATTTAATAGTAAATTTGACTTAGAATTAGAATTAGGACTTGCAATTAGGACATGTAATTGTAATTTTGACTTAGAATTAGAATCAAGACTTGCAATTAGGACTTCAATGTTTAATTGTAATTTTGACTTAAAACTAGAATCATGACTAACAATTAAGACATGTAATTGTAATTTTGACCTAGAATTAGAATTAGGACTTGCAATTAGGACATGTAATTGTAATTTTGGCTTAGAATTAGAATTAGAACTTGCAATTAGGACTTCAATGTTTATTTATAATTTTGACTTGGAATTAGAATTAAGACTTACAATTAGGACATGCAATTGTAATTTTGACTTAGAATTAGCATTAGGACTTGCAATTAGGAAATGTAATTGTAATTTTGACTTAGAATTAGAATTAGGGCTTGCAATTAGGACATGTAATTGTAATTTTGACTTAGAATTAGAATTAGGACTTGTAATTAAGACTTCAATGTTTAATTATAATTTTGAATTAGGAATTACAATTAGGACATGTGTAATTATAATTTTAACTTAGAATTAGAATTAGGACATGCTATTGTAATTTCAACTTAGAATTAGAATTAGGACTTGGAATTAAGACTTCAATTTTTAATTGTAATTTTGACTTAGAATTAGAATTAGGACTTGCAATTAGGATATGTAATTGTAATTTAAACTTAGAATTAGAATTAGGACATGTCATTGTAATTTTGACTTAGATTAGAATTAAGACTTGCAATAAGAATTAGATGCATGATTTTAAGTAAATAGTCTATAAAATAAAACATATACATACATAGTCCATTCAATAAATACATATAAATATTGAAATAGTCTATGAAATAAATACTAAAATAGTCACAGTCCATGAAATAAATACTGAAATAGTCATAGTCCATGAAATAAATATTGAAAGTCATAATCCATGAAATAAATGCATCATTAAACTCTAAATTCTATCATCATCAAACTAAAGAGGCCTCTTAGTTCCATGTGAAATAGATGCTAGCTCACACTATAGAAGAAAAATAAGCTTCAAATAAATTAATGTCAAAATTTTACACATATTATTTAAATCAAGTATTTAAAACAAAACCATGAAATTACATATTTAAATATAGACTTATGTGCATGCATACCACATGGCGCCCATCATCTCCCACATCCTGGTGGCCTAGTATAACTATCAAATGTGTACCAAAAGTCTCACTTGCTAATTTCCACATTTAAATAAAACATGAATTAGGCCCGAGTACTTACAAAATGAAAGCATAAAAGACCTAGAAATTACATAGGATTTACTATTAGGACTTGAAATTCTATAGATAACTCATAAATTTGGTCAGTCTCATCACTGGTAGGATGTGTTGCTACCTCAAGAGTGCTATCATCCTTCATATATGTACATATATATTTTCAAATTTAAAATTACAAAATTAGACTTTAATTTTTAACCAACATATACATAATACGTGTATGAAGGTCTATTAATTTTATTTTTAACACATACACACTTGAGCTTTTAAATTAAAGACACAATGCAAGTGAACTCAATTATAAACAATTCAAGTACACACCAGGTATGACTACATAGCAATTGATGCTAGAGGACCGCTTGCCACACCTTTTGGTTGGTTTGACATGTAAGTGTCATGACTTCCCAACTACTATAAAAATGATGTCAAGTCCAATAATTATTGGAATTAAAAATTTATTAAATATGTCCTAATATACTTGATTTTTCTAAAAGTTTGATTCTCATTTGAAATATTCTATAATTATTATAATGTATCTAATTTTAAGAAACCAATTAAATATATTTAATGAACTCTAGATGGTTAAGGGTAATTTATTACTCTACTATGTAACGTGTGTCAAGTCATATATCCATTGACACGAGATGATCTAATCGAGATGATGTGGCTGTGGTAGTCATCTGCACTAAACAACATAATATATATAATTTATTAAATAAATTGATAATTAATATTTTAAATAGATATATTTATTAATTTTAATATGTACATTTGTGTATATACAATTTAGCATACCCGTGTAAGAGGAGAAAGCAATGTAGCTAAGAAAGACTACTTTGCTATATCTCTCAAAGTATATGCGTGATCGGGACTATAACATGGGTGATTGCAGTTATGACAAAAATGGAGTGTAGACTGTAATGGTGTCAATGTGCCCAAGGTGCTAGGAACATCACCATCTCCTCCATTCTCTCTAACACTAACTTTAGTCAAGCCATGCAGGTAGCTTGGTCAGTTAAGTTTCTAGAGAGTGTGCTCAATGCTCCCAATGTTAGTACCACTTCTTGTTGGTGAATAGGGGTAGGAATAGTTGGTGAAGAATGAGAAATAATAGATGGAGTGGGCACACATCAATTTGGATTACAATGTACTCTTGGTCTATGCTATGGCATGTCGCCACTAACACCTGTAATGATTTGATGTCAAAATAGTTGAGTTGGAAACCCATTTCAAACTTTGCCCATAGTTTTCTCAAAAACTATAATGGCACCTCACAATTTCCATGTGGTTTATGGTCAAAGACCATCCACCACTGGTCCCAAAAAATTGCTGCAATTTGAGTATGCATACCCCATCTAATTGAAATTATTTTTTTAATTGGAGGGATGGGTTGGTTTGTGGAAGGGTGGTCAATAATATATGGGGCTCTAGGGTATGCTTAGAAATATGTAAATCAAAGATCTATCTATATGATGGTCCATCTGAATAGCCTCCTCTCCTCCTTCCATAGACAAAATTTATCTAGATTTGTATCAATAGATATAACATAATCAATAATAGTTTGCATCAAAGATGTAAACCATGCAATATGTGGAGGAATTGGCTCATTATGGAAAAAAACAAAATTTCTCTGTAGTGTGGTTATGTTATCATTTATAGTTTCTCTTAAGTGAGCCTCATCAAGTGGACGGGGTGGGGGATTTTGGGGTGGGGGGTTTTTTGGTAGTTTGTTTTGTAAAACATGTTCTAGTAAAAACTCATATTCAGGTTGTGAGGGTGAAAATGGGAATTAATCAATTGAATAACAAAAACCCAAACATCAATAGAATGTGAAGGAAAGAAGGAAATAACAATAACAAAGTGTGATACTTACAACCCCTTTTACCTTTCGTCTTCCATTGCTCGCCTATCTGTTCTTGATCTTGATAAATATGAAGCCCTCAGAAGCGTATGCTCCCTTGCTTGTTGAAGATGACAAGGACAGAATGGCTATGATACTTGCTTGTATTTGAAGATGAACTTCAAAGACAAATAAGAGTGGATGGTAATGAAATGTTATGTGAAGATGGGGGTGCCAAAAGCGCGCTTGTGTTTCTGCAGCATAAGTTTGCTCAAGCTATGGATTATATATAATGAATAAGAAGAGGGTTGTATTTATAGACTTGTGTAGAAGAAGATTAATGGTTGAGAAGAAAAGAGAAGATCAACGGAGGAGGATGGTTGAGGAACGTGCAACCAATAGAAGAAGGGCATGTGTCATTCAAAAAGAAGTTATGTTGAGTTAACTGCTTTGTTGATGAGGATGAGGATGAGTTTTATTTTTCTTAAATTAGAATTTGTTTTTCTAATTTAAGAGCACAGTTGCTTTAAAATTGCTTTAACTCAGCTTTTTCTTTTTGTATGACAAGAAGAATATATTTTTAGAAGATAAGAAAGATTTTTGAAGATAAGAAAGCATAATTAAATAAATAGGCTTATTTAATTATTTGTAGATAATTTGGAGGAAAATAAATATATTTTATTTTGTGGAGATTTAAGATTTTATTTAAATAAAATTGCATTTTATTTAAATTTGGAAGAAATAAAAGGTTTTAATTAAATAATTAAAATTATTTAATTACTTAGAAGAATGAAGTTGATGTAGATGAATTTAATTAATTAAATAAATGTAATGTAATGCCCCGTCATGTAACCCCAGAGTGCTAGATTAAAAGTGCAAAAGTTACAGAACTAATTTTTTTTTTGAAAGCATGATAGTGTAAAGTAGAAACCAGACATAACACATTGCATGAACTTACTCTTCTAACCACTCTAGGGCAACATAACTGCATTAATAATAGGAAATAAAACTACAGAAGCCATAACCATTACACTGCTGAAATAAATACAAATAACTTCCACTGAAGCAGAATAGATTTGTAGTGCCCCGTCCATGAACACCTTGAAAGACAACACTTATCAGCAAGCAAAGCGGAAATATTTTCTTTTATAAATAGAACAAGTGAGGTTTAGCAAATCAAACACATCATTAGTTAACAACTTGTCTCCCAAGGCATCAAGGATGCACTACTTAACAATAAACAACACCATTACATGCATTGCTAACTAACAACGACAATTCATACAACTCTATAACAATAATGAGTAGTCAAATACATCTACATTCCACGCCATAACCTAGGTAAACAATTTGGATAAGAATTCATGCACATTAACAAGTCTATACAATTGAGTACATCAACATGAGATTTACATAATCGACATCCTGATTACAACTGAATATAAACAATGAGATACAATAAATACACAAGACTAATGCATGAGCACAGGAACGATCTTCAAAACAGGTACAAGGTCTGATGTCTGGCACACAAGGTGAATCCTCCTCGCTCACGAACAAACAGCAAGGGAGAAAACCAATGGATCTAGCTCTTTCCACCCAACCATGTGGAACCCTGAGGTCCACCCCCCGAGCTAGGAGTTAACATGAGGGCCCCACAAGAACAACGGTCAGGCAGACAGTGGATTAAGAACATCACAAGACTCCAACATCACTAGCCAATCTCACAACAACACAACATTACTTCCAGAGGCAACACATGACAACTGTCTTCATAACAGAAAATATGCATAATGGTGCAAGGCATCAACCATCTTGCAACCAATCACAATACAATGAATCACTCGAGCAAGGCATAGGTCCTCTTGCTCCAATATCTCAACCATAACAAGGAATTAAAACAAGCTCAACACAACAGGGGACCACAACTTACAAGAAGAGCTCGACAGTATGGGTTCAAGACCAAACAACAGGTCTAGGTAAACACATTGCAAGGCATTGACCTTCTTGCAATTATGGCAACACATAAGGCAAAGTCCCAATACATAATTCAAGGTTTCCAAATGGAGTAATACTTGGGAGATCTCTTCCATACCGATGACGGTATGACCCCATTGTCTTGACCATCACAATAGTTCGACAACTTAGACAAATAATGATTGCAAAATTCATGAAGGACTTAATCATTATCCCAATATGCATTCACAAGATACCACGCGTATGAACACAAAATTACAACCTATGCCTCTGGAACCAAAACACTCTATTAACTTGCACAAGGAGTCTCATTAAGACCAATCAATCAAACATATGATCAAACTTGTTTTCTTGATGTAACTGAGTTCACATACACCCTTTATCTTAGCAACTCTTAATATCAACTTAATTAATAACTTTTACAAGGAGAACATAACAAATTCACTGACGGATTAATATAATTAACATTCGACCAAAACCAACTTGAAATGGAAATCTTCACTACATAATAAATTTCTATTTAAAAATCTCATGCAAAGTTTAAATAACTGCACCCGGGTAATTAAAAGACACATAACGATATGCAAATTTTTCCGTATGAGAGATAAATAATACTAATAATAATAATAAAATAATAATAATGATAACAAAATTCTATATTTATTCACAAAAGAAGACTTTAACATAATATTAATATATTTATTTAACATAGTGCATTCTCGATTATATCCTTGTAAACAAGGAAGAACCAATTCCAAATTTACATTACGATTCCTTACTATTGACTTAGATTAATTAGAAAACGAGGGTAGGATTATCACCGCTCATCAATTTGCAAAACTATAATATCAATAGTGTAGATTGAATAAATAACTACTTGCCGTTTAATTCCCATCCAAGTTTAATATAAACATTATCCTACCCTACTAGCAAGGAAGACCATTTAACATGAAAACATGGTTGAAATCTTGTTATGAATGGTTCTATCAGAACGTTAAACAGCAACAAGGACTATTTATTACACCATTATATAGTTGGTTTGCGAGACACAAGCGCCATTATCCTACGGCAACTCTTAATTGTCCGCGACGAAGATTGAGTAACTCAAAATATGCAATGGGATTCTAAAATCGTTTCTTGCGGAGTTTTCTATTTAAAGAATCCATAATAAACCTCTAGAATGCAATAATCCCATTAACTTTAAAGGATTTCACCTAATGAAAACATCATATTAAAAGGTTTATAACACTAAAACGTTACGATCATGAAACATTGGTGTGGGTCCATTTGAATTGACAAATCTAATGGTAAGCTGCCACGATCAGATGTAGGTAGGGTTTGAGTTTGAGATTGGGTGCGATGCCGATTTCCTTCCGTTTTAGAAGGCGGATAACATGCTGGATAAATTTAGCAGTATCGTAGTTAGAAAGAGGCATACAATACGCTTTGATCCCACAGCCGGCTGTCTACTACCAGTATTTCAACTAACCACAAGGTTTCTTATTACGGGATTAAAATAACTGTAAATACTGAAGACACAACTATCAATGTTCCATCGGAAAGTGTCACAGACACCCCCGCATCTGGTAATACATCTATGACGTGGAACATCAAAGCATCGTGATTCTGCAGAAACTACGATTTTATGGCATGACAAGGACAAGTTTATAGGTTGAGCACCAAATGATTGTTTAAACGGTTGAAGGAGTAGTTTCTCCCAGGCGAACCATTGGCAGGAAAATATGGAACGAACAACTAGATATCACTGCACCACCCTACCACAGTTTAAGGAATTCACTCTAGTTTTCTAAAGACTTACTATTCCCGCCAGACACCTAGTGTAGAAACTCAGACCACCACTTCTAATTCTACAAGGCAACGCTCTAAAAATAGCCTGAGGGAGAGCGGCCCACAGACAGTGGCAAGAATGGCAACTTCCAAGCCATTACAAAACCCAAACCACGTCAGACAAAACTCAAAGCGCCCAGCTAGGAAGGAAAAAATGTGGTATGAGGGCAACGTTTGCCTCTGCAATAAAGCACAAGGCTAATGACGTTTCTAAGGAGTTGGTGAAATCGTTGAAGCTAGGTGAGGTCTTATGGTGTAGGAAGTCAAAATAAACATCTGAGGGGTTGGTTAGGCATGATCCGCTGCTGAGGTAAGTGGCATAACAGCCCAACGAGCTAGCGCAGGTGGGTCGTGGCCCTTCGTTCAAAGGGTTGTAGGTGTTTCACGAATGGTGCGAGCTTGGCCTTCATAAGGAACGCTGCAGGAGTGGAGTCTTTCTCCTATGACCAGCGATTCCTCCCAGTAGAAGCAGTGGTTTGAATTTAATGTTTCTTCTTGCTTGCCATATTGCACTAGGGTCATTCCTTGGGTCATTGGCAAGCAAAAGCCTTTCTTTTCATGATGCATGATTTGAAAGCATCCCGTTTCAATTAAGGTGAGATTAAAAATGTTCTATGGTCAAGGCTTGCTGTTTCTTGGCTAAAGTCTGGCTCCTATCTCTGTCATTTAATGCATAACCAGATGGTTATGCAAATTCAGCATGGGATGGCATAGAGCAGGAAGCCACGCTCGAGGTGCCACTGGGAAGCAGGCGAGTGCAATGGGGTTTCAGTTTTCTTTTGCAGACGTAATGAAATGGTAGCAAACAGATTTTAGCTTTTGTGCTAGAGAGGCAAAGAAGTAATGCACGTACCTGCTCTATTCAAGGACGATTTCCTCCATGGCTATGGATCGAATCCTCAAAAGGCGATTGTTTTGGTTTCCGTCTGCCCTACTCTGATAAGGAGACAAACCTCTGGCTGGATCTCTTAACATTTTATTCTCGGCCAATAAAGGAAAGCTCTTAACATAAATCGATACAGAGGCTGTTGCAAAATAGAGACCAGGGACTAAGTACAACAACAGCTCCTGAGGATGAAGTGAATGATCTGGAAGTCCGATTTTCACTCCATAATGAAGGTCTACTTTTGAGGTCTCTTTGGAAGGAATTTAATTCATCTTGGGGTGATTGTGAATTGCTATGGACATAATTCACCAATATCTTTACAGCCTCTGTGAGACGATGGTGTAAATATGGTGAAGGAGATGCACCAAAAAGGCAGTGCAAGTGAATCAAAATTAGATACAGGCACAAAAGCCTGCAGGTAAAGATTCACAAGATGCAAATAAGGCCTGGAATTAACCTTCTCTGGATTTACCCTGCCATGGCTATGGTGCAAAACAGGCAGCGAAGGGGCCCGTTTCTCCAACCGAAACTTTGAAACCCTCCGCCCCCCCAAATTTCATTATCTCACTGGACTCAATCTCATTCTTGTTGTTGTTATCTTTGCATACAACATAATAAGCAAACCAAAACATAAAATACTCAAAAATATTCAAATGCACCTGGAACAATTCGGCTCCGCTCAGACCATCTTCCTTCAACCGGCCCTTGAGATAAGCGGGGCAAACTCAGACAAAACATACAAACCCCTGTCTAATCTTAGAATTGAGCGAATACAGGCGGGGAGACACTCGGCTGGAAAAACATAGCGCACCAAATTCTGCTCATCAGCTACAAGCATCGAACAAAACAACGCACCGGTAGGCGATAAAAGATTCACAAGCGCACTGGCTGTGTAATCGCATGCCTGAGCAATCCATCTGCCGCCGACAAAGTGCTGAGAGAAATCTTCGAATCCAAAGATTTTTCGAAGCAAGACAGGAAAACAACCCACATAAAATTGGTGGCATTGGTCTGCGTTGTGCCTCTGAATAAAGGACTCCACGGCGCGGCATGAATTCACAATATCAGCCAGAGAAGTGCTGCTTAGCAACAGGGTGCTTAATTCTTAAGCTTGGTATGATAAATCCATTAAAGATGAAGGAGGAGAAACCGCTGTCATTGTTGCAGTTTTTTCTAAACCTTAATGCAAATAACCCTCTTAAACCCTAGCTGAACATGAAAGCTTCATTGAAACCCTAACTGATTTGAAACCTGTAGGTGCTGATATCAAATCTAAAGCACAAACCCTAACCAAAAACCCCTTGGAAACTCCTCCCCAAAATATATATATATATATATATATATATATATATATATATATATATATATATATATATATATATATATATATATATATATATTTTAAAACCCTAGAATAGGCCAATAAACCATGGCAAAATTATTATCTTATAAATCTAATATTAACATGCATTTCAATAAACACAACTTACATTATATCAATCTATGCATTAATGAAATTTATGAACATTGCCATATACCGTTTAAACATTTATAACACTCACAAATTAGGCAATATAATTTATTTATTAATTCACATAGTATTAAATAATTATATTTTCTACATTATTTAATTCTTATTGAAACCTTTAATATTTATTTAACATAATTATATTCCTAGTCAAGTAATTATATTCGAAAGCATCAAAACACTGACGTAACACAGGCAACTCTGACCTTGTTAAACCTCGTGGTGGCACTAAACTTGACTGACAAGCAAGATTGGAAGACAAGACAAGACCACAATGACGGAGGCAAACAGGCAACCGACACAAAAGACCAGGAACCCCATGTTAACTCCGTTCCACGAATCCATCGGCTAGGGCACGCTCAGACCTGCTAGTCCAGGTGGAGTCGATGCCCGGTACCTGCATACTGCATCGAAACAACAGGGTTGTACATATATACATGTTATCATAAACATAATGAACGGAAGTCGCAGCATGGCAGGGTACTTGGACACAAGTAATGCCACACTGTTCCGTTCAGTAACTCATCAAATAAATAACTGCATCCAATCCTAGACATACATCATAATCATGATCAACCAATACCTTAAACATAAAGTAACACTAATATGAAATCACGATCATATTAAACTGAAATTAACATCAAACCATAATATGTCCATCAACTAAGAATGCACAAGGTACAAGAGATCAAGCATCATCTAACATAATCCATATCTAGTTCGTATGATAATCAAGTGTCTAGCAATATCAAAGAAAACATCAACCATAGCATAGAAATCAAAGTGTCTCAAAACTGAAAACATGCACTAAAGGACTATCATCGGTACTAGGATTGTCATAGGAATCATGAGAGCAACATCTATCGCAAACGAAAAGGCGAGGGGCATTACATGTAATTTATTTAATAATATGAGAGGAGATGAATCAAATAAATAAATAAATTTATTTATTTATTGAAAGAGGAATGTGACGATGAAATAAATATTTAAAATATTTATTTAAGTAGAGTCATGTCAATTTTAGGTGTATACATAGGCAACTGATCTATATGAGTAAAGGAACTAGCTACAATGAGAAAAAAATATAAATTTAATTACTTATACATTGAAATGTTGAATGCACAATATTTATACATTTAAACTTACAAATATAAATAAATAATTAAATCATTTTGTAATTTAAATTAATACAAATTTTGTAACATTTGAATTGTTTAAAATAAGTATCATTGAAATATTTATACATGGTTTAAGATAATACATTACATTTGAATTATAACAAGTATCATTGCTTTACATAAATATGCATTCAATTTATAATTCAAAGCATTGTATATCAAATTTGTAACAATCCTATTTAATTACACAAATATAATGAGCAACATGATAGCCACATTTGGTGAGAATTGATCCCAATGCATAATTTGAATAATTTGTCTTAATATCAAAAGACTATTAAAAATTAGACAAAATAATAATTAGTGGTATCTACACAACCTTAGCTTCAATTATGTGAATTATTGACCTTTTCATGTCCCTATCCACATGAACTTTGCTTTGGAACCTTGTTTTGTTGCATTAGTTATAGGATAATAAATGTGAGAGAATGTGAACATAAACCTTGTTCATGAATTCCCAAGTGCCACGAAGCTCCCTTGAATTCTATGGAAGTTTTTCTAGTGGGAACTAGTCTATGTTCATACATGAATCAAGTCTCTGGGTCGACCCATACATGATCTTTAACAAAGATGTATCTGAGGAATTATTGATTCTTTTCATTTTAAAAGATCAATACTCTATAAGAACTTATGTTAGCATAAGGTTGAAAGAAATCCAACATGTTATAGGTGCACTCTTCCCTATTCTATCTAAAGATGATGTCTCATCTATGTTGACTAATTTTAAGAATATATGAGATTATTGAGTTCATCATTCAACATCCACATAAAATTAGTAGGTGTTTAATGGTTAGACCAAAGCATATAACCAACCACTCAAATAAAATCTTCCAAGACATGTGACCATTCTTATAGACATTATGTCACAACCCTCCTATTGAGACTTGATAATTATTATAATTAAATAATTCTATAGACCTTTTTGTCAAGTATAGAAATAATAGTCATTGTGAATTTCAATTATTTTTGCATATATTTAAATTATGATGTTTCGACTAATGTGGACTAACAATTTGATGTTGTTTCAATGTATGAGACATGAAATTCATCAATGCTTTCAATGGGCGATCATTGTGAATTTCAATTATTGAAATTATTAATGTTTGATGATTGTTATTTCAACTAATGGAGACTAATCACTTAGTGTTGTTTCAATGAATGAAGTAGATTTGATTCAACGAACTCTCTGTGTGAGAGAGTATCATCAGGGAGAGGGAGTCTAGCCATTGAGTAGCGAACGAATGTGATGGAATCTCACACACACACTTAGAAAAATAATTTGATTTTCGTTAATAGTTTTAAATGAATGTGTGTATGTTTATGCGATTGAATTATTTTCTTTAGAAAATAAATTAGATTATTACTCTTTTATATTTATATAGTTACTTGTCAAAAATTAATGAGGAATCTTCTCTATTTTATGCATGAGTGATCTTATTAATTGCATGCTAAAAAAATAATAAGAATCTTTTTTGAAATTGTTACTTTAATTTTATTTTGGAAATCAGAGGTGGGGCTAAAAATAGGAAAAGGCAGATTGGTTGGCAGGAATTTAATGATTTTACTATTTTAATGGGGAAAGTTTTCTTAAAAAGAGGGGAAAAGCAAAAATCTGGAGGGTCTGAGATATAATTAGGAAAAAAATTAGATTTCTAAGTATGTATTTGATATTGTTCTGATTTTATTGTTCAATTTTTTGTATTGAAAATTATTCTTCACTCTTGCCATGTCTGAGAAATTATAACTTTTTAGTCTATGAGTGCTTGATTTAAGCTTCATGAGTATTCAATTTATTATTTAAAGTATATTACATTCAATGATTTTGAGATTTAAGCGTGCTTTGTTCATCTAATGATGGATTTTAATCTTGATTCAACCATGTCAAGAATTTACACATTTGCCTGAGCCTTTCTATTTGGTGAATACACTTTAATTTAACTAGTCTCTGCACGTGATCTCAACCTTATTGTAATATTTGTTGGCATTGGTTTTGTCATTGATGTCAAAGGCTGGCATTGTTGTGAAAGGGCCTACTAAATGGTAAGTTGATGTCAAAGGCCTAATGCCATTGTATTATCTCTTCATATACTTGTTCATTCAGCTATAGTGATCTTTGTTTGTATAGCAATGTTAATGTGTATAGCAATGCCAATGGATTGTCAGTTGCACTTTGTATCATTAGATTTGCTTAATGGATGATGGAGTGATGGAGAAGTTGTTCTCTGTTTGGAGATGTTTGGAAGAAGCATGCAATATTTTGTTGTGAAAGTTCAGTCTTATGGAAGAAGCATGTCTAATGTCAAAAGGGATTGCAATTGTATGTAATGTTAAAAGGGCACTCATTTAGGAGATACATGATCAGTAGTGTTTGAATCAATGTGTATATCTATGACCTGAGTGTAGCATCATATCAGTATCATCAGGATTATAATGTCCTCCATTGCAATATGGATTGATCAGTTTACATCAAGATTATAATGTTCCTTGATGTCAGTGGTTATCTTGAAAATGCTTCTCTGATCAGTTGTCATTCACAAGGTTTCTAATGTTATGTTGGTGAAATCATGGTGGATAGAGTAAATCTAAAGGTTCCTACAAATTAGGGTTTGACTATTTGTTTGAGGTCCTAAAAACTCTAAGGACCTAATTGTCTTTAAGAGCAAAGTTTCTTTTCTCTTGTTTCAAGCTCAACGAAATCAGTGATGTCATCTAGTTTATTCTCTGCATGTAAGGGTTCAAACTCATGGTTGTGGTTGAATTGTTTCACATACCTCATGGAATATGTCTAAGGTTTTCATATTTTAGGGTTTAAGTTCTAACACTATTTCTATAAACCTTTGAAAGTAATTTATAACATTGCATAGACAGGTTACTTTATACTCTGTTTTATTGGTGACTTAGTATCATTGGTTGACAGGGACTTAAGTTACAATTTAAGTCACCCTCATCGTTAGGTAATCGACCTCACTACCTAGTAGTGACCAGTTGGTTCGAGGCAGGGTTTGTGACAAGGCACCAAAATATTCATCAACGGTGCACTTTTAATCTCTCGTGGGTGTGAAGACTGATATCAACAATGAGCATTCAAACCTATAAAGGCTTCTTCTCGATGCATGGAAATTGATGGGCTGTGACCCGTATCCTTCTTTGTAAAAGCTTTAACAGTTTTTGGTAACTGTTTGTTGTTTGATAGTTTTGGCAGTTTTCAAACATAGTTTTAATCTTGTGTCCCCATGGATCTAAGGTTGGAAAATGATAGGGTAAATCAAGCAGTTGTGGTGTGAGGCTGTCAATGGAGTTTTGAAGAAAATACTCTTTGCATAAGTGAAGAAGAGGGGAGTTTTGCTATGTATAACTAAAGACAAAAGAGAGCAAAGTGTTGTTAGTGTAAATAGAGAAATACTCTGTATTTATGACTTTATTTGTTTTGAAGTTAATGCTTCTCATATGATAATCAAGCATGACTTTGTGGGCAGGGGTGTTGATGAAATAATTGTAGAATAATTTTTTGAAATGTGATTGTAAAAGAAGGGGTTTTTTGATGTGTACATGTTGATTGAGAGGTCTGAACTTGACAAGGCAGTGAAAGTGTTTCTTGCAGGTGTTCTTGGATGATAGTGTAATGATGGAATAATGAATGAAAGGATGTGATCTTTTAGTGTTGAGAGAAAGGGGAGTTGTGGAGAAGCTTCAAGAAAGCAATGCACACTGATAATGTAAGACATGCATCATTTATGCGAGCAATGTTAGACGACTATCACAGGCATAATCATTCATTAAACATGATGGTTATTGATGTACTGCATTTGGAATGAAGTGAATTAAATCAGCACAACAGTGAGTGAGAGTGTTACAGAATCCATCTGTAACCTATGATGTCAATGTAAATAGAGTAGTACTCTATATTTTCAGTCCATTTACATTGGAGTTGGTGCTCCTAGGGTTGGCGCACTGAATTGTAATCAGTAAGATTTGGTCAGTGAGACCTAATGGTGATCTTTTTGTGAGGTTGAATTGGTTAAATAAACCCAATCAACTCTTCACACAATAGTTTTTCCCCTTTTAGGGTTTTCCACATACATCCTTGTGTTATAGTGTGTATTGGTGTGGTTATTTGGTTTTCTAAGTGCTTTGATGTTCTAATTTAATAGTGTTTACAAGAGTTTAAAGAATTAGTAAAGTTAATTTCATTAGATCATTGATTCACCCCCCCTCTCAGTGGTCCATTGTATTCCAACAATTGGTATTAGAGCAGCAGGTTCCTTGCAAAAGTTTAATAAACTTGGATTGATCTTGGTAGTGGAATACTATGGAAAAAAGAAAAGGAAATAAGGGAAGAATAAGTGCTAAGTAAAATACTGTTCAATAAGCACCAATCAAATCAAATGATGAGTTGGGGCATGAAACACACATGTCAAATAACATAAGAAGTGTGTATCTGAAAGAAAGGATAGTCTTGTGGTTGAAAATAATTATAAAGAAAGGAGACATTCACATGAAGAAAAAGAGGTCAAAACTAATCTAGAGGATGATGAAGAAGTAGATCTTGAAGAAGAACTCTATTATGCTTACAATGTGGTTGAAAAACTTAAAAAAGAAAACCCAAGACTAAAGTTGTAGCTTCAAGAAGAAAGGAATCCAAGGCCAAAGTACATTTAGCTCTTGAAGAAGTAGAAAAACTGATCATGGATTTAAAGGTACAAGTTGAAGAAGTTATGAAAATAGAATGAGAAGTAATAAATCAGTTAAAGATAAAAGAGGTAGATTGTGAAAGGTATGAGTTAGAGATAGTTTCCTTGAGAAAGGAACTAGAAAAGACATCCTCTAAGTTGCACAAGAACCTTGAATTTGAAAAGAGCACTAAATGTTTAGATGAGATATTAAATGAGCAGAAATCACCTTTCAATAAGATAGGACTTGGTTATAAAGAGGATTATAATAAGGTACAAAAGAAGTCTAATGAAGCCCCTATCAAAAGTGAAAGAAGCAAGAAGAAAGAAGGTCAAGTCCCACAAAAGGAGAGCACTTCTGTACAATCCAACAAGAATAGATTTAGAAGATATTTCCATCCAAGACAGCATCAAATGACCAGGTTTGAAAATTTCTTTCATGGTTATTGCTATTCTTGTCATGAATTTGGTTATAGAGCAATAGAGTGTTGGATGCATGCAAGGAAAGTTGATTGGAATAAGAGTTCTAGTGTGTTGTCAAATAGAAGATGTAATATCCTATGTTATAAAAACAACCATCTTGGTCATACTGCAAGAGATTGTAGTACACAAGTAAGAAATGATGGTTTTGGATTTTTAAGAAGATATAATTCTTTTGTTCCTCTGGTTGGTTACAAGGTCATATGCTATAAATGCAATAAATTTGGGTATAAAGCACAATATTGTAGAAGTAGTTTCATGGAACCATTTAAACATAACAAAAAGATAGACAATCTGACCAAGCAAAAGAAAGAACCTATGAAAGTTTGGAGAAGAAAACAAGAGCAAGAGAAGAAAGAACCTAAGCTTGTGTATACTGCACAAGAGGCTTCACTAAGTGCATGAGAAGTAGCATGAGTTCAGGGGGAGCTGATCATTGCCTTATCATTCAACCCCATGGAGAAGGCAAAGAGGTTATGTCTCAATAGTGACAGTGAGAGACAAAAAATAGTGCTCTAACTAATACATTAATAAAGACATTGTCAAAGCAAATAGTGTGGAGACCTTGAATAAACAACGATCAAGAGTAAATCACTTCAAGTGCATCTAGTTCAGGAGGTATAAGCATTGTTTGAGTGACAAATATGAGCATGAAACAATCACCTAATAAGAGCCTAAGTGGCAGTGTTTCAACTAGAGCAGTGAAAGATCCTTGTAGACAGTGGAAACTTGAAGAGGTCTTAATACTCAATCAACTATTAAACCCTAGGGGTCTAAGACAATGATGCCCAAGGCATTGGAAGAAACATTCTACAGTATGATCTAGGAAATGTAAGGAATAGTAGCATCTCAAGGAATGTCATAGAAACAAAGAAACAATGATATCAAAGTTGTCTAAGAATAGTATAAACAAGGTTATGAAGAATTTAAGCACTTCACATTAAGAGGTGTTGAAGGATCATAGAGTAGGTTGATAGTAGGTAGTAGGGTATATAGTGGTTTTGAAGGTTATCAATGGTGATGAAGCTTGACACTAGACTGTGGCACATGATGTGAGCAGTGCCAATAGTGAAAGGACAATAGAGTGCCAAAACATAAGAAAGATTGATACAAAAGATAGTAGACAATACTAGAGACCTTGAACAAGTCTTGACAATGGTATGAGAATGCAAAATGAGTTCATACAGTGAAGTAGAATGAAGACTTGACAACATCAAATTCCAAGACAGAGAACAATGATGAATATCATGTGTTATCAAACACAATACTGTATGAACATCTTAAGGGACATTTTGACTCTATAATGATTTTAAGAGTCATTGGTTGTGTTGGTGCATTCATTTTTGTTTAAAAGAAAAGTAGGTAGTCTCAGATCTGTATTACCTTAATGGTTTTTGTTAGGCCAATTATGAGACTATCAAACACTACAGAGTTACTTGAGGTACCCTAAGTATCATATATTATCTAAAAAAAATAAGGAACTATGTTAAGAATCTACTAAAGATTTAGGGATCTATGTTATTATCACAAAAGATCTATGGAGAATGGAAGACAGTGGTCTTAGACACACTACAAACTTAAATGCAGACTATGATATCTTTTATTGTAGGCTTGTATAGTTGTAACTGATGGAGACAGTGCATACACTGGATAGAGCAATATTTGCAATAAGTTTATTAAATGCAGAGATAAAAAGTAGCAGATAGAGATCTTTGATGTAATGAGATTAGATTTCATGAAACCTTGCTGAGACTGTGGTCAATATATAGTTAGAGGGAAGGCAAAAGTTTACATAGGTGTATATTGTAGTGATGTCAAGAAAGAATTTGAGAAAGAGGTTTGTATGATAGGGGTAGACAAAGATATCTAAGACAGGGACATTTCAAACAAGAAGAAAGCCTACAGAAAGAGAGATCTCATCATCACAGAAAGGGAAAATGAAGACAGTGAATGCAGTGAAAAGAATACTGAATACAAGGAAGGAGTTAATTGATTCACCATTTGAATAGCTCATTGTTCAAGATCAAGGGGTCTCAAGGTTCTGTCCAACAATGGAGAACTTATTTGAACCTTTATAGGTTCTACCAAATAGAATACATATCAAGAAAAGATCAGTGAACACAATGCCAAGACAATGGCAGGGAAATGCATAAAAAGTTGTGAAGTTTGAGGATATCTGCAAGGTAGGTGAAGGCAGAGACATCAAAAATATAGTGATCAGGGTCTGCACACAAAAGATAGTGAAAGACAAGAAGCTTGCACATGTTACAGAGGAGTATGTAAGTTTGTATCAGTCATGACAATGATTGTTGATCTCTGATATCTAATGTTGTATCAGTCATAACAGTGAAGTTATAACAATGTTTGTTATGTTGTATTAGTCATAATAGTGAAGTCATAATAATGTTTGTTATGTTGTATTAGTCATCCCAGTGAATAGTGTTATCTCTATATGGAATAGTGCATTGGAACAATGTATGATGACAGTGTTTAGGACTGATGCAAGTACAATGATTGGAAAAAGTTATGTTATGACTATGACTCAGTGTATACATCATAGTGTGACAATGTTATGACAGTATGTGTGTAAACGATCAACATACTGGCATGAAATAGATAGTCACTTATATAATGACTAATAATGTTGTATGTCATTTAGTGTGATAACTGTTTATGATGTGAATGTGTTGATGCATTGGCATTAGAATATACTTTTTGTAGCCTTTTACAGTGATACATCTTGGGCATTGAGGAGATACAATATACTATCATAGTATATGGAACTTCAATTACATAAAGTACTTAGGACACCTAGGATGTCAGAGTAGTCAAGAGGGAAGATAAGTAAGCAAAGACTGTAGGTATAATGAAGGTAAAAAGTTGTAGATGATGGGTGAATACTTTTTCTTCACAATGAAACCATTTGCACATAGTCTTCAAAACAATATATGTATTAGTCTCACTCACAAAGGGGGAGTTACATAGATAGGGGGAGTGTCACCTAACAGAGGATTATCTCATGTAAACAACAAACAAATACCATCACATCCCTTTGCCATTGATGTCAAAGGGGGAGAGACAAAGTAAGAGTGAATGTTCAAGGTTTATGTTTGTGTGTGTGTTGCCATTAATGACAAAGGGGGAGTTTGTTGTCATTGGTTTTGTCATTGATGTCAAAGGCTGGTATTGATGTCAAAGGCCTAATACCATTGTATTATCTCTTCATATACTTGTTCATTCAGCTATAGTGATCTCTATTTGTATAGCAATGTCAATGGATGGTCAGTTGCAATTTGTATCATTAGATTTTCTCAATGGATGATGGAGTGGTGGAGAAGTTGTTCTCTATTTGGAGATGTTTGGAAGAAGCATGCAATATTTTGTTGTGAAAGTTCAGTCTTATGGAAGAAGCATGTCTAATGTCAAAAGGGATTGTAGTTGTATGTAATGTTAAAAGGGCACTCATTTAGGAGATACATGATCAGTAGTGTTTGAATCAATGTTTATATGCATGGCACGAGTGTGGCATCATATCAGTATCATCAGGATTATAATGTCCTCCATTGCAGTATGGATTCATTAGTTTACATCAGGATTATAATGTTCCTTGATGTCAGTGGTTATCTTGAAAATGCTTCTCTGGTCAGTTGTCATTCACAAGGTCTCTGATGTTATGTTGTTGAAATCATGGTGGTTAGAGTAAATCTAAGGGTTCTTGCAAATTAGGGTTTGACTGTTTGTTTGAGGTCCTAAAAACTCTAAGGACCTAATTGTCTTTAAGAGCAAATTTTCTTTTCTCTTGTTTCGATCTCAAAGAAATTAGTGATGTCAACTAGTTTATTCTCTGTACAAGGGTTCAAACTCATGGTTGTGGTTGAATTGTTTCACATACCTCATGGTAGATGTCTAAGGTTTTCATATGTTAGGGTTTAAATTCTAACCCTATCTCTATAAACCTTTGAAAGCAAGTTATAACACTGCATAGATAGGTTACTTTATACTCTGTTTTATCGGTGACTTGGTATCACCGGTTGACAGGGACTTAAGTTACAACTTAAGTCACCCTCATCATTAGGTAATCAACCCCGCTACCTAGCAGTGATCAGTTGGTCTGAGGTAGGGTTTGTGACAAGGCAC
Organism: Cunninghamia lanceolata; assembly: GCA_027924645.1. NCBI lineage: Eukaryota > Viridiplantae > Streptophyta > Pinopsida > Cupressales > Cupressaceae > Cunninghamia > Cunninghamia lanceolata. The sequence continues at coordinate 5,490,255 of BSBN01001038.1, read as the reverse complement.
CAAAATATTCATCAATGGTGCACTTTTAATCTCTCATGGGTGTAAATACTGATATCAACGATGAGCATTCAACCTATAATGACTTCTTCCCGGTGCATGGAAATTGACGGGCTGTGACCCGTATCCTTCTTTGTAACAACTTTAACTATTTATGGTAACTATCTATTGTCCAATAGTTTTGGTAGTTTTCAAACATAGTTTTAATCCTGTGTCCCCATGGATCTGAGGTTGGAAAATGATAGGGTAAATCAAGCAGTTTGGTGTGAGGCTGTCAATGGAGTTTTGAAGAAAATACTCTTTGCATAAGTGAAGAAGAGGGGAGTTTTGCTATGTATACCTAAAGACAAAAGAGAGCAGAGTGTTGTTAGTGTAAATAGAGAAATATTCTGTATTTACGACTTTATTTTTTTTGAAGTTAATGCTTCTCATATGATAATCAAGCATAATTTTGTGGGCAGGGGTGCCAATGAAATAATTGCATAATCATTTTATGAAACATGATTGTAAAAGAAGGGGTTTTTTGATGTGTACATGTTGATTAAGAGGTCTGAACTTGACAAGGCAGTGAAAGTGTTTCTTGCAGGTGTTCTTGGATGATAGTGTAATGATGGAATAATGAATGAAAGGATGTGATCTTTTAGTGTTGAGAGAAAGGGAAGTTGTGGAGAAGCTTCAAGAAAGCAATGCACACTGATAATATAAGACATGCATCATTTATGTGAGCAATATTAGAAGACTATCACAGGCAGAATCATTCATTAAACATGATGGTTATTGATGTACTGCATTTGGAATGAAGTGAATTAACTCAGCAGAGCAGTGAGTGAGAGAGTTACAAAATCCATCTATAACCTATGATGTCAATGTAAACAGAGTAGTACTATGTATTTTCAGTCTATTTGCATTGGAGTTGGTGCTCCTAGGGTTGGTGCCCTGAATTATAATCAGTAAGATTTGGTCAGTGAGACCTAATGGTGATCTTTTTGTGAGGTTGGATTGGTCAAATAAACCCAATCAACTCTTCACACAATGGTTTTTCCCTTTTTAGTGTTTTCCACATACATCCTTGTGTTATGGTGTGTATTGTTGTGGTTCTTTGGTTTTCTAAGTGCTTTGATGTTCTAATTTAATAGTGTTTATAAGAGTTCAAAGAATTAGTAAAGTTAATTTCATTAGACCACTGATTCACCCCCCCTCTCAGTGGTCCATTGTATTCCAACAATATTATCTTGGAGTGCATAAAAAAATTTACTAGGCATAAAAGAAAACCTTTTGTTGATTTCTTAGGGGAAATTTAGACTTGCATGCATTGCAATCTTGGTTCAATTCACAGTCTCTTCCTAGTAGTTATGGGAAATGTTGAAATCTCTCTATCCCTGGGTGATATTATAATCAGATCAACTCTTCCCTCTAATGTTAAATCTACCTTCATCTTCTAGCTTGCGCTTGTAGAATCAAATTTAAAGGCTTAAGGAGTTTTTATTGATTTCAAACCCTTTGTTTGATGTTGCTTTTATTCAAAAATAGATTTATCCATCTTTTGTTTTCCATGAGAAATTGACACTTGTGATGATCTGGCAAACTTTTATTGTGTCTTGATGATACTATAATCTTACTCTTTCACTCTATCTAAATCTGTCTTATTCGTTGAAAACCCAACACAAGTCGACTTTTGTGAAAAACTTTATAAACTTTCAGTAGCTATCAAATTGTTGATACCTCCTTTGTGCCTTATCTTCCTTCTGCAAGTCAATTATTTCCTTGCATTCTGCAAGGTGACTTCCAGCAACCCCTGTGCAAGCCAAAGAAATGGTTTAAAACAACAATCATGTTATAGTGTATCCTCTTGTCAACTTTTGGTAAATTTTCACCATCTCCACAAGCCTGTTCAATGACTTAAAACAACCATTTATGTTTGAAGAATTAACGACTTTGATATTCTTTGGCATGTTGAATTGTTATTACAAGGCAACTTTTCCTTTTGATTTATCTTTTTGATAATTATATCATATAACTTGTTCTTTCTATTTTTTCCCTCTTGATAGCTTTATAAGTTTTATAAAATAGCTAAAAATTCTCTATATACTTAAATGCTATTAATACATATGTTTATAATTAAATGGAAATTAAAAGAACCTTTTCTTTTATTAAACCATTTTTATATTACAAAAGTATTATTAAGTTTTATTATCAAGTTCTTTTTAGTATTTGTATTTCGTAGATGGCTTCATGCTTGAAAAGATTAAATGAATATTGTTATGTTATGAACTTAAGCTTGTTTGGATTATATATATATATATATTCAACCCTTTTAACTGTTCAAAATTTTTTATTTATCAAAATATTGGATTAGCTTTTTGATTATATTGGGTTATCTACTCTTTATATTCATTTTTTTTGATAGTTAAATATGGTGTAAGGGTGCCATAACCCATTAACCAAGAAATAAAGAAAAGAGAACCACAAGTTGCTCAAAATTGAGGGCCACTATATATCTAAATATGGATTTTATACTACTGATAACAAAATATAGTTTAGTATACTATCGCTAACAAAACATAGATCAAAGACCGTCGACTACATATCTGTTTACAAGGTGTTGCTCAGCATATCATCTAAACCAAAAAATATACACAACAAAAGATTTAAAACCTTCATGCTAACTGGACTCCTCCTGACACTGCTACCATTGTCCCCTTACAAGTAGAGGCTCCTTTTGATAGCTCAGCCACCTCCAAACCAAATATTACTCCTTCATCAAGACCGCCCATCTCCAAACTAGTAATACTCTTTAGGAGTTCAAACTCCATCCTTCGCTGGCCTCTTATGGTCGACTTCAAGTAGACCACTTGTTGGGACCACAAATGGCACCTAGGAGCTGCTGAACACACCGGGATACTGAGAGGAGGGGTGAATCAATATCTAAACAACTTCAAGTCCTCTGAAGTAGATTAAAATTTAAGTATTACAACATTAAAATAATCATGAAAGATTAACACAATGCACATCAACACATGACACTAGATATACGTGGAAAACCCAAGAAGGGAAAAACCACGGTGAGGATTAACTCGAAATATATGAAGCTCAAAATTACAACTTTGTTTAGGACTACAACCCAAGGAAGCTACTACTCCCTGCTGACTTTATTTTAGGGCTACAACCCAAGGAAGCTACTACTCCCTGAAGACTTTGTTTTAGGGTCACTCCCAAGGAAGCAAGTACTCCCTGAACTGAGACCAAATTTAGAAATGATTACAGTATGACAATCCTTCTACTATCTGAAAAATGACATTAAAGCTCACACCTTTGATGATTGCACTTCCGCTTCTTCTAATGATTGTATCAATTAGGCGCACTCTTCACTTTCCCCCTGTCACAAAAATGTCTTCAAGATGAATCCGAACAACCTCTAATACTTCTACTCTTTCTTCTTCAGTCACACATCACAATGCATATAATATTCATTCTCTACTCTTCACACTTTCATACTTTCCTTTTCACAATCATGCCTCACCTAGATCAACTAGGTTCACAATATATACATGATATTACATTGATTACATTATGATCAGTTGGCCAATGCAACAAGAATATTACACTTTACAAGTTGTCCAGAGAGCACAACATGAAACATGCATAGGGCAAGCCTTATCATGAACAACACGCTACTCTAGAATGAACCACACGCCTTGCGGATCCCAATTCATGATTAGTCTGGTCCCAAACAATCTTCACATGTAATCATTCTTCAAGGAGCAACATCCGCATGCCACACCTATTTGAAATAGGTCGCCCTTAAGTAAGAACACATGAAGCTTGTAGCATAATGGTCATTTCACCTTGACAGTACACATAAAAGATTAAGAATTACTTGTAGTACACCAAATCACTAGATACCTTATAAGAGCATGCATTGAACCCCCCTGAACATGTTCACACAATCGCATTGACAAAACTTCACACCCAGAGAAGTGTGGAGCATTTCAACAAGTCTTAATCACCATTTTACTCTGCTAAAGCATAGACCAAAACTGCCATTCATAACTTTCATTGCTAAGGGCATACAAACTTTATTTCTTGGATATAACATCTTCACAACATAATAAACTTAGATTATGAACCGCATGATCATATCTATAAATGCGGAGGAATGTAAAGCATTTTGCTAAGCAGCCTCCCAGGAAACTTCCTGTAGTAGAACTTCATCAACTTCTAGAGATCAGTGCTTTTCATTCCCATCTTAATATCTCTTCTTGATGCTTCTAATTCCCATCTTAATATGTCTTCTTGATGCTTCTAATTCCCATCTTAATATAACTTCATACTAACTCTACATTGATCGAGGCATGACATCCAACCATGAGCTTCAACAACCACATTATATCCAACATGACATCAAAACATGAACTTCAACAACTACATTATATCCAACATGGCATCAAACCATGAAATTCAACAACCAGATTATATCTAACATGATATCCAACCATGAACTTCAGCAACCACATCATATCCAACATCAACAATATATCAAACAATCCAAACGAAGTGTTGACATCAACGACAACCACATCACAAACTTAGGTATCATATGTGCAACAATCTCCCTCTTTGGCATTGATGGCAACACATACTTGCACATTCTCCCCCTTTTACATCAAGGATGAAGGGTAACAAACTCTTCTTTTCAATTTTCCCTGTCAGTAACAACTACTACCTGCTCCCCCTGAGAAGTAGCCACCATCAGCGTAGGAAAAAAATATAGCAGGAATTACTCCCCTTGGATAGATGCACCAATCATGCATCTAGTTAGAAGGAGGGGCAATTACCCCTAACCTTTGCCAGAGATCTTCAAAAGTATCCTTTACAAGAGCCTTTGTGAAAATATCTACAATTTGATCCTTTGTTGGAACAAATTCCAACTTCACTTCGTTATCTGCAATTCCTTCTCCCTCAAAAAGTGATACTTGATTGCTATATGCTTGGTTCTGAATGCATCACTAGATTCTTAGATATATTAATAGCACGTGTATTATCACACAAAATAAGAATGAGCTCATCATACAGTACCTTGATATCCTTCAGGGTTTGCTTCATCCACAACACTTGTGTACAACAAGATGCTGCTATAATATATTCTGCCTCTGCAATTGATAAGGATACTGAATCTTGCTTCTTGCTCTGCCATGAAACCAATCTGCTTCCTAAAAATAAAGCAACACCACTTGTACTTCTATCATCAACACAACCAATCCAATCAACATCAATGTAGGCACTCAAATCAAAGTCATTACCTCTTGGATACCATAAGCCATAATCTAGAGTTCCCTTCAAGTATCTGAATATTCTTTTCACTACATTCTCATGTGTTTTCTTAGGATTAGCTTGATATCTTGCAACCACACATACTGTATGCATGATATTAGGTCTAGAAATAGTCAAGTACAAAAATCCTCCAATCATAGATCTCTCAAACTCTTTTTGCATTTGTAACAACCCCCGTGTTCATATTTTGCTTTTGCTTATCCTTGATGGATCTCGATAACTGTGTATTTTGTATTGGATTATGTGCCCTGTTATTATTTTGTATTGACATCGGTGATGTGTAATATCGATACTATTATGATGTTGACATGATTATTGTTTATGCTAGATTTTATGCTTACATGATTAGATGTTATTGTTACTTTGGTATGATTATGGACAGGAAAGGGATGATGTCATAACACTCATATCTAAGAGGCTTATGATATCATGACCCTCTTCTTGATGGTTGATGCTGCTTTAGCTATATGATATATGTTATATGCATAGCTACTTTGACGTGTGATTGGAGTATTGTAGGTACTAAGTATCAACTTTGCCTGGATTCACAGGCCCGTGCATACTCGTATTCCTCGATGGTGGTTACTAGAGATAGTCACAGGCCCTATACCCTAGCCTAGCCCACTGTACCCTGTTAGTGTAGTGTTCCAGTGTGGTCGTCTTATCATCTGATTACCTAATGGTAATGTCTGGATTGCCCCATATGGTCATGCGTAGTTTGCCAGTGCAGTTGTTGAGGCTTTTCTCCTTGGTTTCCATTGATTGTTCAATGTGGTTTCCTTGGCATCTTTACATGGTTTCAAATGCAGTATTTAATAGTGTTTATTTATTGGAGATTTAAATTGTTATAATTATGTGGTTTTAAATATGTTATTTTAAATGATTTTATTAATCTTATTTGAGAGCTTTGATATTTTAATGTTGGATTTTATTGGAAGTCAGTTTCTTTATTTTATTTTCACCATGCCATTCGATGGTTCTTGAAAGAGGTTGGTGAGAATGTTTAATGCAACCAGGAAAATATCTAGTAGATAGGTGAGCAAATTATTTTTTTAGTAGAGAAACCTTGCTTACGGTGGAAAGGAGGAGGCAGAGTAAAAAATGCCTCATTTTAGAGGTCTTAAAAAAACACAGAACATAAAAATAAAGAAAAAGGAAGCGCATGAGGGAGGAAAATAACTCAGGTGAGCAGATCAAGTTACAAGATTTGAGGTGAGGTGAAGGGGAGTGCGATCAGAATTGCCTTAGTAGGAAAAAGGTATTTGCATTAGTTATTTGCTTTTCTAGCACAAAAAAAACTAAAATTTGTTTGCTGCAATTTCCTTAACCACAGAAAAATAGAAACCTCATTGCTGCATTTTAAAAATTTGCCAAAATTTATTCCAATGCAAGATATTTACATCACCTTTGATGCAGAGCCAAACTCCTTAGTCTGCATTTCCCTTGTATGTCCACGTTCTACTTTGTATCTGCCACAAGATATATTCGGCAGTGTACATTTAGGAGATACATTCCCTGACCTACGATCACTGGTTTCTACCACTACCGCTACCGGTCAACACTTGCATCAAAGACAATGTATATTATAGATATACATTTAAACACATACAACTTGAATATGCATTCGCGGGATACTCATAACCTTCAACTGTGGGATATGCAGGAAATGAACCTGATATTTATTAGCGATATACACAGACTGCATATCTCGCATACAAATGCTATATACACACAATTTGTATGTCTTCCGAAACCACGCGGATTTTCACTGTTTTGACCCTCCGCGAACCTTGCAACTTTCAAATCCGTTTCACAATCAACCACACAAATCTCAAACTCCTTCAACCTAGCACATGACGGCACTAGGATCTATCAAAGCACACTGCACCCGATCCTGCAAACAAGATAAACAAACAGAAAACACAAAAACACAAATCGATATGTACACAGCCATTCCACCTATTTGAAGAATCTAACTGGTGGAATGGATTAAGAGATCTATCCGGCCACAAAACAACAAGTCAATTGTACAATGAATTTAAATCGAAAGATAGAGAGATGCACAACACAAAATTTTATTATGCCTTTCCAGAAAATGCGAATACAGATGCTCTATTTCTCACTCAACTACAACTGATTATAATATGATCTCAACTACTCATCACATTCAATATGGACTGGGGTATTTATCCACTTACCCTCGATAGTACTGAATTGGCTCCAAGCGGCTGGGAGATCACAACCAACTAACAACCTCTAACTGCCTAACAACCTTCGAGATTACATCCCAACAAGTGTCCCGTGGGACTTACAACATAAACCTAAATACAACTAAAAATAGCATGCATTGGTCAAACAGACCTTATTATAATGAATGGTCAACTTAGGACCTTATTGAAAATAGTAAAATGAACTTTAAATAGTTATTGCCTCATGGAGGCCACTGTGGGTTAGGTGCACCTACACCAACCTCTCTCCTTGAATTTATTTTTTTAACATGTAGAACTATTTCCTGAATTCTTTAGATAAAAAGGGTTTTCAAAAAAAAAAGATCATGTGGTTTCTGTTTTATAATTTTTAGCTAAAATGAGGGTTTGATCCTTTAGAGAATATAATGAGGGCAGCCATACAAAAAAATGGGACGCTATGATAGATTGAAGAGATCTAAGTCCCATAGAAGTCTTTTGTTATACAATGACTTTTGTGATGAGATTTTCATTGCAACTCTTCTTAAGAAAATTGAGTGGCCTTTTGTTTTGGTCATTAGGGTCAGTTTTTGCTAAATCACTAGCCTTGTGGAAACCTTCGTCTTTGAGTTAAAGAATGATATGGCACTAAAATACCTTAGATACATCGATCTATGTTTGTGCATTGATATTTGGTCACATAATTTCTAATTAGGAAAATCTGTCACACAAAACAAGGATCTAAGGGAACTAATGTAGGAGGAAAATTATGATCTCCTTTTGTAAGTCTTTTTAACTTTTTTTGTTATGTTAAATATGGTAGACAATATGTAAAATTCTGGTTGTGAGAAGACTTGCAATACCATTTGCCGTGCCTTTTCTTATAATATCCATGCATTCCTTTGTGAATCGTGACCAATTAGGGTCACTGGAGTTATTACACAACTGACCTAATTGACAAAGGGTTGTTTTCAATAAATTTACCCTATCATCGAAAGATTTTGGCTTGTAGATCACATTTTGTAATTTTGTATTTAATATTTAAAAACATATTGTGTTTCTGCTGAGTTAGATGTTGTGTCCTTGGGACACGTCCCTTGCCCTCTGTGGCTATTCCAAATACTTTGGGGATGCAAATGGCCCACTCACCGTGTCACCTATTTTTGTTGAAATGTTTTAATTTGGTTTTATATACCTCATTTGCTTAAACAAGATGAGATTGGTCTAGGTAATTAGAGTGATCTTTTGGAGTGGCTCTCTACGGGCTTGGGGCCCGCAAGTGGCTACTAGGGGAACTAGTAGTAGAGTAATAGTAAACAAGTGATAACATAATAAAATATTGGGGTAAAAACACTAATAAGATAATGAGTCCTCGTGTATGGCCTTGAGCGCTTGTAAAGGCTAAGGATGCATCTGAGAAGGCCTATCCATTTGTGGGGCGTTGATTCGGGCATGATTGAGTCTCCTCATCTGTATGAGAGGTGTACTTGGTTCCGTGTGGTGCCATCCCTTCGAGCACGCATGATGACACTCCATCTAATTTACACTCTAGTAGCTAGTACCTTAGTAGTTGTGAGTAGTACCTGACCTATGATTTGGATGAGTATCTCTTTGTTATGACATTGGCTTTATGCATTGTTATCCATGTTTACTTTGTGATTGATGTGAGTGTTGGCCGTCTTGTATACCCTTACTCTGTTACTTCTATTTGGGCCTTGTGACTACCTCCGAGCATGGTGGGGTGGTCTCTTATGAGTCCACATGGTTGGGAGGCGTTGCCACCACCATTAGGGACCAGTGAATAGGTTATTGGAGCACCAGTTGGAGATGTTCTCTCTCTCCGTTACCTTATCAGTTGTTGTACTCATTTAGTTATTGTATCATAATCAGGCTATGCCATTGTACTTGTATATTCTTTTATGTAATTGTACTCTCTTGAGAGAGAAGATGTAATCATATAATTTAATGAGAAGAAATGAGATGTTTCTTATTTGTCTTACAGATTTTGGTGTGGGTATTAGATCTGCTTGTACTATGATGATTATGGATTCATGTTTATAATTGGAAATGGGATATAGGAACTTTTGAGTTGGTGTTTAAAATGAATGTAGTTTTAATAATATTTTCACTGGAGGGTGAATTAGTCCTCTCCTTTGGGTTGCACATTCGGCCATACTGGGCCATGAATGTTGTGAATATATCGAATCAGTAACCGTCTTATGTGCATGTTATCACTTTGTATTAAAAAAAATTATCTTGTCCTCTTTTGGCTCTTACCCTTCGGGGGTTACATAGCAGGATGTTACATCTGGTATCAGAGCCCATGTTCACATACTGGGAGCTCTGGTGTACTTGAGCCTTCTATGTTTTGCTGTGTTTGGCGTGTGTGGTGTGAGATTGTTATATTGTTTTATAGTCTTGTTGTTATGATTTCATGCCTTAGTGTGGTGTATAGGTCATCCTTGTGATGATATATTTTTATGTGTTCTTTGCTTCCTTTAGGATGCCTCCTAGGGGCAGAGCCAGAGGTAGAGTTAGAGGTAGAGCCACTATTCTTCAACGTAGCAACCAGCGTAATGTCGATTAGGGTAATTAGGGTGTTCATCAGGAGGAACAACATGTTGAGAATCAAACTGAAGGGCTCGGGGGTGCTTAGGTTTTATCTCTTTTATAGTAGATTATGGAATGATTAGGATCTCGTCAGGAGGTATCTCATGAGCAGGAGTCACACCCTTCTTGTTAGGATGGTCATGATGCTAGAGTTGAGTGTGAGTGTTCCAGTAGTCCAGGTCATTCAAGAGTAGATGTTGTGAGGGATAGGGTGGATGGAGACAATGCTGCTGCAAGTCACATGAGGGATCTTCTTAGAGCTCACCCCCTACTTTTGATGGTTTTGGTATAGGTACCGAGGTAGAGACTTGGTTGATCGATCTCAATCGATGCTTTGCTATGCATCCTTATAGTAACAATACTAGAGCTCGATGTGCCATTATGCATCTCAAAGATTTTACATCTACATGGTGGAGAGTAGAGGAGCATAAGCTTCACCTAGACATTGCTTCTGTTTCTTGGGAACTATTCTTAGAGAGGTTCTGTGCATGATTTCTTTCAAACTACTACCGATAGAGACGTGCTGATGAGTTCCATGAGATTCATCAGTTGACTATGACGGTAGATAAGTATGAGCATCGTTTCTTTAAGCTTAAGCAGTATGCTAGCATTTTTGATGATGAGCTGATGTTAGTGCAAAATTTCATCAGGGGCTTGAATGCTTGTATCAGTGGTGGTGTTTGTGTGTTTGAGCTGAAGACCTTAGAGATTGCCGTGGAGAAGGCGAGGTTGATAGAGGAGAATTTGGCTAGAGGCTTTAGTGGTTAGGCAAGTGTTTAGATTGGTAGTACTCCTTTAGGATCAGTTGCTCGGGATACCCAGTCTCAGGGAGCTGGACTATCTAGATCTCAGTCTACACCTTCTAGATCTGGTCAGTGATAGAGGCATAGGTCTGCTCAGTCCTAGTAGAGTGGGAAGAGTCCTGGTACTCCTTTTTCTAGAGATTATTTGCATCATCATTCTCGGAGTAGGCAGCAGAGTGGTCTGACACAAAGTTCCCAGAGTGCACAGCAGAGTTCTAGGGGTGGTGGATCCCAGAAGTTACGTGCACCATTTTCAGGCTAAGGTTTTGGCAGAGGTGGTTGTTTTTCTTGTGGACAGCATGGTCATATAGCTGTTCATTGTCCTCGAAGATCAGTGGCGGGAGGTAGTTAGAGATAGGCTACTTCAAAGCCTATAGTAGGTGATGCTGGCAGATCGCATAGAGTTTTTGCGGCGGTTGATAACCATCAGGCTGAGCACCAGGGCACAGTGGTCGAGTATTCAAGTGTGTTATGTGGGATTACCACATCTATCTTGTTTGATTTAGGAGCTTCAAATTCTTTCATTTCTCCTTCTCTCGTAGAGCGCTGTGGACTCATGGTGGCAAGGTAAGATGTTGGTTGGCAGGTTGAGTTACCTACTGGAGCCAAGGTGGCTGTAGACTCCCTTGTTTGTGGTTGTGTGTTGGATTTGGGCACCTTCACTACCACAGTGGATCTCCGTGTGTTGCCTTTGGGGTCCTATGGGATTGTTTTAGGCATCGATTGGTTAGATACCCACCTAACTAGTATAGATTGTCAGTGTAAGTTGGTTTAGTGTGTTGACAATGTTGGAGAGTGTGTTGAGTTAGTTGGGGTTCAGAGACCCATTTCTCTCTGTGTGATTTTAGCTATGCAGCTGAAGCGTGCCTTGCGACAAGGTTGTTAGATGTTCACTATTTCAGTTAGTGATCTTGCTGAGGGTGGGATTCAGGAGGTATCTCTTGATGATCATCCTATTCTTCAGGAGTTTGTGGATGTCTCTCTAAGTGATATTCTAGGTATGTTGCCTAAGTACGACATAGACTTCCATATTGATCTCATTCCTAGTGCGGAGCCTATTTCTCGGGCATCGTATCACATGACTACTTAGGAGTTGAGTGAGTTGCAGTTACAGTTAGAGGAGTTATTGGAGAAGGATTTCATTCATCCTAGTGTATCCCCTTGGGGAGCATCTGTCATCTTTGTGAAGAAGAAGGATGAATCTCTTCTCTTGTGCATTGATTATCGCTAGTTGAACAAAGTGACAGTGAAGAATCATTACCCGTTGCCTCGAATAGATGATTTGTTTGATCAGATAAGGGGAGCCAAGGTGTTCTCCAAGATAGATTTGAAGTTAGGATACCATTAGCTTCGCATTCATGAGGCATACATTCATCAGATGACATTTAGTACACGCTATGGGCATTATGAGTTCAAGGTTGTCCCTTTCAGGTTGACCAATGCTCCATCAGTTTTCATGAGTTTGCTGAATGGGGTGTTTCACACCTATCTTGACCGGTTTGTTCTCATGTTCCTTGATTATATTTGGATTTATTTGAGGACTATGGAGGAGCATGAAGACCATTTGCAGCAAGTGTTGCAGTGCTTGCGAGATAATCAGTTGTTCGCCAATTTGGCCAAGTGTGAGTTCTTCCAGACTGAGGTGAGATATTTGGGCCATATCATCTTAGGAGAGGGTATCTTAGTGGATCCTTCTAAGATTTAGGCCATTGTGGATTGGCCAACACTAATGACTGTGGCTGAGGTTCGCAGTTTCATGGGATTGGCGGGTTACTATCGCCGATTTGTGAGAGATTTCTCTCTGGTAGCCCATCCCATCACTTCTCTTCAGAGGAAAGGGAAGAAGTTTGTGTGGTCAGATCAGTGTGAGTCAGCTTTTCAGGCTCTTAAGGAGTGGCTGACTAGTGCACCTATCTTGGTAGTGCTAGATCTTATAGGTGATTTTGTAGTGTGCATCGATGCTTCGTTGGAGGGTGTGGGGGCAGTTCTTATGCGCGAGGGACGAGTGATTGCATATGAGTCCCATAAGCTCAAGGAGCATGAGCTGAACTACCCCACCCATGATTTAGAGTTAGCGGCTATTATCCATGCACTTGTGCGTTGGAGATATTTCCTCTTGGGACATCGGTTTGAGTTGCATAGTGATCATCACAATTTGCAGTATATCTTCACTCAGCTGAATTTGAATGCTCAACAGTGCCGTTGGATGGAGTTCCTCTGTGAGTATGACTTCAAGGTTCACTACATCCAGGGTAAGGAGAATGTTGTTGCGAATGCCTTGAGCAGGAGGAGACATGAGATTTTAGTTTTATCTCTTGGAGTGGATTTGCTGAACCGTATTTTGGAGTCACTTCCTAGTGATACTTGGTATCAGGAGGTGAGAGCAGAGATTGATTTTGGGAGAGTCCTTAAGGGTAGGTTTGTAGGTTTCTCTCTTGAGTCTGATGGACTTTTGTGACATCTTGGTTGTAATATGTTCTAGATTCTAGAGATCTTTGTTCCTTGGTTTTGTCATAGGCCCATCGTGCACCTATTCAGCTCATCCGGGTGTCACTAAGATGCATGTTGATCTTTGACAGTTGTATCATTGGGTAGGTTTGCAGTGAGATATTACAAATTTTGTGGCTCAATGTCTTGAGTACTAGCGAGTGAAGGCAGAGCATCAGCACCCAACATGCCTATTGCAGCCTCATTCCATCCCTGGATGGAAGTGGGATACGATATCTCATGATTTCATAGTGGGGCTACCTATGTCTTCATGTTGTCATGATGCTATTATGGTTACAATGGACAAGTTATTTAAGGTGGATCACTTCTCTCCCATGAGATCTTCGTACACTACAACGTCTATAACTTGAGTGTTTATGGAGGATATTGTGCATCTGCATGGTATTCCTTGAAGGATAATTTTTGATCATGATCCAGTGTTCACTTTAGCTTTCTGGACTTTTCTTCAACATGCTTTGGGAGCTCAGCTTAATTTTAGCTCTGTATACCATCCTGAGACTGGCGGATAGATAGAGTGGGTTAATCAACTCATAGAGGATATGCTTTGGATGTACGTTATGGATCAACAGTCTCGTTGGGAGGACTACTTGTACCTAGTTGAGTTTGCTTATAATAATGGGTACCACAGTTCTCTCGGTATGTCTCCCTTTCAGGCCTTGTATGGTAGGCCATGTCACACTCCGTTGAGTTGGGATTGCTTAGAGGACCGAGTTCTTTTGGGTTTGGAAATGCTTTAGAATATAGAGCAGCAGGTAGTGCGAATCAGAGAGCAGTTGGCTACAACTCAGGATCGATAGAGGAAGTATGCCGATGCCCGTAGGTTGGATCGCTACTTCTCAATGGGTGATTGTATGTTTCTAAGAGTTTGTCCGCGGAAGAGCCCCATCCATTATGGGAAAGGCTTGAACTTGGCACCTTGTTTTGTTGAGACTTTTGAGATCCTTGAGAGGATTGGTACTGTTGCCTATTGCCTTGCATTGCCACCAAGTTTATCGCGCATTCATGATGTTTTCCATGTTTCAGTTCTTACGCAGTATATTCCTGATGTGACCCATGTTTTTGATTAGACTGCTTTGCAGGTTGAGGTCGATGGGCAACTTTCTTTGGAGCCTGTATGTATCCTTCAGTGTCAGAGGTTGACCCTCAGGGGTGAGGACATAGAGCAGGTAAGGGTTGAGTGAGATCTTGATGGTGAGTCCTCAGCATCTTGGGAAGATGCGGCGAGGATGAGAGACCTTTATCCATATCTTTTTGTAGGCTTCTAGGAGTAAGCCTAGTCCTATGGGGTAGGATGTAACAACCCCCATGTTCATATTTTGCTTTTTCTTATCCTTGATGGATCTCGAAAACTATTTATTTTGTATTGGATTATGTGTCCTATTATTATTTTGTATTGGCACCGGTGTTGTGCAATCTCGATACTATTATGATGTTGACATGATTATTGTTTATGCTGGATTTTATGCTTACATGATTAGATGTTGTTATTGTTACTTTGGTATGATTATGGACAGGAAAGGGATGATGTCGTAACACTCGTATCTGAGAGGCTTACGATATCATGACCCTCTTCCTGATAATTGATGTTGCTTCAGCTATATGATATATGTTATATGCACAGGTACTTTGACGTGTGATTGGAGTGTTGTAGGTGCTGAGTATCGACTCCACCTGGATTCACAGGCCCGAGCGTACTCGTATTCCTCAATGGTGGTTACTGGAGATAGTCACAGGCCCTATACCCTAGCCTAGCCCACTGTACCCTGTTAGTGCAGTGTTCTAGTGTGGTTGTCTTATCATCCGATTACCTAACGGTAATGTCCGGATTGCCCCATATGGTCATGTGTAGTTTGCCAGTGCAGTTATTGAGGCTTTTCTCCTTGGTTTCCATTGATTGTTCAATGTGGTATCCTTAGCATCTTTACGAGGTTTCAAATGCGGTATTTAATAGTGTTTAATTTATTGGAGATTTAAATTGTTATAATTATGTGGTTTTAAATATGTTATTTTAAATGATTTTATTAATCTTATTTGAGAGCTTTGATATTTTAATGTTGGATTTTATTGGAAGTCAGTTTCTTTATTTTATTTTCACCATGCCATTCTATGGTTCTTGAAAGAGGTTGGTGAGAATGTTTAATGCAGCTAGGAAAATATCTGGCAGATAGGTGAGTGAATTGTTTGTTTAGTAGAGAAACCTTGCTTATGGTGGAAAGGAGGCAGAGTCAAAAACACCTCATTTTAGAGGTCTTAAAAAAACACAAAACAAAAAAACAAAGAAAAAGGAAGTGCATGAGGGACGAAAATAACTTAGGCGAGCAGATCAAGTTGCAAGATTTGAGGTGAGGTGAAGGGGAGTGCGATCAGAATCGCCTTAGCAAGAAAAAGGTATTTGCTTTTCCAGCACAAAAAAAAAATTTGTTTGCTGCGATTTCCTTAACCACAGAAAAATAGAAGCCCCATTGCTACGTTTTAAAAATATTCCAAAATTTATTCCAATGCAAGATATTTACATCGCCTCTTTCCTTGAATTTATTTTTTTAACATGCAAAACTATTTCTTGAATTCTTTAGATAAAAAAGGTTTAAAAAAAAAAGATCATGTGGTTTCTATTTTATAATTTTTAGGTAAAATGAGGGTTTAATCCTTTAGAGAATATAATGAGGGCAGCCATAAAAAAATTGGGACACTATGATAGAGATTGAAGAGATCTAAGTCCCATGGAACCCTTTTGTTATACGATGACTTCTGTGATGAGATTTTCATTGCAACTCTTCTTAAGAAAATTGAGCGGCCTTTTGTTTTGGTCATTAGGGTCAGTTTCTGCTAAATCACCAGCCTTGTGGAAACCTTCATCTTTGAGTTAAAGAATGATATGGCACTAAAATACCTTAGATACATCGATCTATGTTTGTGCATTGAAATTTGGTCACATAATTTCTAATTAGGAAAATCTGTCACACAAAACAAGGATCTAAGGGAACTATTGTAGGAGGAAAATTAAGATCTCCTTTTGTAAGTCTTTTTAACTTTTTTTGTTATGATAAATATGGTAGACAATATGTAAAATTCTAGTTGTGAGAAGACTTGAAATACCATTTGCCGTGCTTTTTCTTATAATATCCATGCATTCCTTTGTGAATCGTGACCAATTGGGGTAACTGGAGTTATTACACAATTGACCTAACTGACAAAGGGCTGTTTTCAATAAAATTACCTTGTCATTGAAAGCTTTTGGCTTATAGATCACATTTTGCAATTTTGTATTTAATATTTAAAAACATATTGTGTTTTTGCTGAGTTAGATGTGGTGTCCTTGGGACACGTCCCCTACCCTCTGTGGCTATTCCAAATACTTTGGGGATGCAGATAGGACACTCACCGTGTCACCTATTTTTGTTGAAATGTTTTAATTTGGTTTTGTATACCTCGTTTGGTTAAATAGGATGAGATTGGTTTAGGTAATTAGAGTGGTCTTTTAGAGTGGCTCTCTATGCGCCTAGGGCCCGCAAGTGGCTGCCAGGGGAACTAGTAGCAGAGTAATAGTAAACAAGTGATAACATAATAAAATATTGGGGTAAAAACACTAATAAGATAATGAGTCCTCATACATGGCCTTGAGCGCTTGTAAAGGCTAAGGATGCATCTGAGAAGGCCTATCCATCTGTGGGGCGTTGATTCGGGCATGATTGAGTCTCATCGTCTGTATGAGAGGTGTACTTGGTTCCATGTGGTGCCATCCATTCGAGCACGCATGATGACACTCCATTTGATTTACACTCTAGTATCTAGTACCTTAGTAGTTGTGAGTAGTACCCAACCTATGATTTGGATGAGTATCTCTATGTTATGACATTGGCTTTATGCATTGTTTTCTGTGCTTGCTTTGTGATTGATGTGAGTGTTGGCCATCTTGTATACCCTTACTCTGTTACTTCTGTTTGGGCCTTGTGACTACCTCTGAGCATGGTGGGGTGGTCTCTTATGAGTCCACATGGTTGGGAGGCGTTGCCACCATCATTGGGGACTAGTGAACAGGTTATTGGAGCACTAGTTGGAGATGTTCTCTCTTTCCATTACCTTATTAGTTGTTGTACTCATTCAGTTATTGTATCATATTCATGGCTATGCCATTGTACTTGTATATTCTTTTATGTAATTGTACTCTCTTGAGAGAAAAGATGTAATCATATAATTTAATGAGAAGAAATGAGATGTTTCTTATTTGGATTATGGATTTTGATGTGGGTATCAGATCCTCTTGTACTATGATGATTATAGATTCATGTTTATAATTAGAAATGGGATATAGGAACTTTTGAGTTGGTGTTTAAAATGAATGTAGTTTTAGTAATGTTTTCACTGGAGGGTGAATTAGTCCTCTTTTTTAGGTTGCACATTCGGCCATACTTAGCCATGAATGTTGTCGACATATTGAATCGGCAACCGTCTTATGTGTATGTTATCACTTTGTATTAAAAAAAAATTATCTTGTCCTCTTTTGGCTCTTACCCTTTGAGGGTTATGTAGTGGGATGTTACATCATCTCCTCTGCAAACCTCTTACACATATCATCATCTCCACCAAAGATGATATCATCAACATATACTGCAACTATTAATATCATATCTCTTTCTTCCTTGATGTAAAGATTGCTATCTATAGTACTTTTCTTGAATCCTTACTAAAGTAAGTGCTTATCCAACCTAGCATACCAAGCTCTAGGTGCTTGCTTGAGACCATACAAAGCCTTTTTGAGTCTGCATACCATGTCCAGATCCTCTGATATCTAGAAACCATTTGGTTGTTCAATGTAGACCTCTTCCTCTAGATCACCATTCAAAAATACTGACTTGACATCCATTTGATAGACCTTTAAGTTCTTATGAGCAGCAAGGGCAAGAAACATCTTGATTGCTTCCATCCTAGCTATCAGAGCATATGTCTCCTCAAAATCAATGCCTTCAACTTGAGAATAACCCTTACATACCAATCTTGCTTTGTTCCTCACAACTTCACCATCTTCATTCAGCTTGTTCTGGAACACCCACTTTGTTCCTATGACATTCTTGTTGGCTGGTCTAGGGACCAATTCCCATGTCTGATTCTTCGAGCTATCTGATCCAATTCTTCTTCCATTTCTTTTATTCATCCATCATCCTTGCTAGCATCAGCAAAGGTTTTGGGCTCTACTTTTGATAATAAACACAAATTTACTTACTCATGTACCTCAACAAGCCTTTTCCTGGTTTGCGCACCTTCATTTTTATCTCCAATGGTATGATTTACTAAATGGTTCTTCTAAACATACTTTGCTGGACTCTTAGGTATCTGCTCTGGATCTTATTCCTTTTCTTCTTTCTCTTCTTCTTCTTCTTCATCTTCAATGCATGGAAGGACATCAGATTCAGAGTCCTCTGATTCTTGTGAGATCTAATACAAATCTTCATCTATTTTGACATTTGTGCTTTCAATCATCCTTCCCAATCTCTTGTTGTAGCATCTATAGGCCTTGCTTCTGGTTGAGTAACCAAGAAAGATCCCTTCATCACTTCTTGAATCAAACTTGCTTCATCTCTTCTGATATAGCATTTGCTTCCAAAGATCCTAAAGTATTTGACAGTGGGAGGTCTTCCATACCATAGCTCATAAGGGGTCTTAGTGTTGTTGACCCTCAGTTGCACTCTGTTAGTTAGATAGACAACAGTGTGAACTGCTTCCTTCCAACACATGTCAAGCATGTCTGCATCTTTCAACATTGCACTAGCCATCTCTTGCATAGTCCTATTCTTCCTTTCCTCTACCCCATTTTGCTGAGGGGTCCTAGGAGCTGATAGATGTCTCCTCATACCATGATCTTCACAAAACTTATCGAATTAATTTGAAGTAAATTCACCTCGTCTATTAGACCTTAAACATTTGATCATAGTATCCATTTCATTCTCAAGCATAGCTTTGAAAACCTTAAACTTATCAAGGGCATCTGATTTTTCTCTTAAGAAAGTAACTCAAGTCATTCTAGAATAATCATCAATAAGTAGAATGAAATACCTTTCACCTTGTTGACTCTTTACTCTTGTAGGGCCACATAGGTCAATGTGAACCAGCTCCAATGGCATTGAAGAAGTATACTCCTTTCTCTTGAAATTTGTCTTTGTATGCTTTCCCATTAGACATTCCTTGCATAATGTGTTTACAGGCTTGGTTATCTTGGGTATGTCTCTCACCGCATAAATAGAGCTGATCTTTACCATGTTAAAGTTGTTGTGTCCCATTCGCTTGTGCCATAGCCAACACTCACTGGATTGATCCAATAAGCTTGTTCTTCTGTTTACCTCCTTTAGATGATAGATATCACCATATGACTTGATGCCTTTTGCAACAAGTTTTCTAGACCTTGCCTTTTTGATTTCACAACCTTTGGCATGAAAGGCAAGATTGTGTCCTTTACTACACATCTGACTAATACTAAGAAGATTATGCTTTAACCCTTTGACATAGAGGACATCCTCAGTCCTGCTCTTCCCATCAATAGTTATAGCACCCTTTCTACAGATTTGTGTTGACTCATCACCACCAAACTTGATAGCTCCACCATTCCACTTCTCTAGGCTAATAAAAGTTTTCCTTGTCACCAGTCATATGATTAGAGCAACCACTGCCAATTACCCAAGCCTTGGCTTCTTCTCTTGCATGAAAGGTAGTCCATACAACCATTGATCTATCATTGTTTTCATCAGCTTGCAAGGCATCAGTCTTTTCACATTTTCCAACATCATCCTTTTTGTCACCAACATTCAAGGCCATGAAAAGTGTTTCATCATTTGAATCATCATGATCCTCATCTTCTGAAGAACAACTGCCCTCTATGGAATACATGCGTCTTTTGAACTTATCTTTCTTGTTGCTACCTCTTGATTCTTTAAAAGGACATTTAGAAGCAAAATGACCAATCTTTTCACAATTGAAACATTTGAAAGGTAACTTTCCTCTATATTTGCCTATGCCTTTCTTGGAGGTTCTTACAAAGTTTACTTCTACTTCATCAAGGTCATCATCTTGATTACCTGCTCCATCTTCTATCTTCTTACTTGCTTTGAATGTTGCTTCCTTCTTTGGGGCACCTTTGTCAAATTCTCTCATTTCAAAGGCTGTGAGTGAGCTGAATAATTGATCTACTATATATTTATCCAAATCCTGAGTTTCGTCAATAGCAGAAACATTATGACTGTAATATTTAGGAAGAGATCTCATAACCTTCTTCACAATCTCATCTTCTTTTACTTCTCCACCAAGACCTCTGATGCCATTAACTATTGCATCCACTTGGAGCAAGTAACTAGCAATGTCTTCTTCTTCTGACATCCTCAGTGTCTCAAATTTTCTCTTGAAGATTTGCATCTTGGCTTGTTTCACTTTATTGTCTCCTTAATAAATGCTTTCAACTTTTACCCAGACATCCTTAGCAGATTTGCAGCTCATTCTATTAACAAGTTGTGAATCAACTTGTCCACTCATGATAGCACTCTTTGCCAAGGCATTGTTCTCATATAACTTAATCTCATCTGCATCTGTAGGATCACTACCAGGAGCAGTGTAATCCTTCTTGACTGATTTCCAAATGCCATACCCTGGAGAAGATAGACAGTTTTCCGTATTTAGCTTCCAAAAGGAATAATTTGTTCCATCAAACATAGGTACCTTGAGAGAACTATTGCGAGCTATCTTAGACCTTCCTCAAGTGGTTAAGCTTCTTATGAGTAACTTGGCTCTGATACCAATTGTTGAACACACCAGGATATTGAGAGGGGGGTGAATCAGTATCTAAACAACTTCAAGTCCTCCAGAGTAGATTAAAATTTAAGTATTATAGCATTAACATAAACATGAAAGATTAACACAATGCACATCAACACATGACACCAAATATATGTGGAAAACCCAAGAAGGGAAAAACCATGGTGAGGATTAACTCACAATATATGAAGCTCAAAATTACAAATTTGTTTAGGGATACAACCCAAGGAAGCTACTACTCCCTGCTGACTTTGTTTTAGGGCTACAACCCAAGGAAGCTACTACTCCTTGAAGACTTTGTTTTAGGGCCACTCCCAAGGAAGAAACTACTCCCTAAACTGAGACCAAACTCAGAAATTATTACAGTATGATAGTCCTTCTACTGCCTGAAAACTAACATTGAAGCTCACACCTTTGATGATTGTACTTCTACTTCTTCTAATGATTGTATCAATTAGGCACACTCTTCACTTTCCTCCTATCACAAAAATGTCTTCAAGATGAATCAGAACAACCTCTAATACTTTTACTCTTTCTCCTTTAGTCGCACATCATAATGCATATAATATTCATTCTCTACTCTTCACACTTTCATACTTTCCTTTTCGCAATCATGCCTCACCTAGATCAACTAGGTTCATAATATATACATGATATTACATTGATTATATGATGAGTCAGCCAATACAACAAGAATATTAATCTTTACAAGTCAGCCAAAGAACACAACATGAAACATGCATAGGGCAAGCCTTATCATGAACAACATGCTACTCTAGAAGGAACCACATGCCTTGTGGATCCTAATTCATGCTTAGTTCAGTCCTAAATAGTCTTCACAACATCATTCTTCAAGGAGCAACATCCGCACATCACACCTATTTGAAATAGGTCGCCCTTAAGTAAGAACACATGAAGCTTGTAGCATAACAGTCATTTCACCTTAGCAGTACACATAGAAGATTAAGAATTACTTGCAGTACACCAAATCACTAGATACCTTACAAGAGCATGCATTGAACCTCCCTGAACATGTTCAAAAAACTGCATTGACAAAACTTCACACCTGAAGAAGTGTGGAGCATTTCAACAAGTCTTCATCACCATTTTTCTCTACTAAAGCACATACTAGTACTCTGTCATTCATAACTTTCACTGCTGAGGGCATACAGACTTTATTTCTTGGATATAACATCTTCACAACATACTAAACTTAGATTCTAAACCGCATGATAATATCTGCAAATGCAGAGGAATGCAGAGTATTTTCCTAAGCAGTCTCCCAGGCAACTTCCTGTAGCAGAACTTCATCAACTTCTAGAGATCAATGCTTTTAATTTCCATCTTAATATCTCTTCTTGATGCTTCTGATTCCCATCTTAATATGTCTTCTTGATGCTTCTAATTCCCATCTTAATATAACTTCATACTCAACTCTACATTTACTGAGGCATGACATCCAACCATGAGCTTCAACAACCGCATTATATCCAACATGACATCCAGCCATGAACTTCAACAACCACATTATATCTAACATGACATCCGACCATGAACTTCAGCAATAATATTATATCTAACATGACATCCAACCATGAACTTCAGCAACCACATCATATCCAACATCAACAATATATCAAATAGTCCGAATTGAGTGTTGACATCAATGACAACCACATCACAACCTTAGGTATCATAGGTGCAATAGGGGCCATTATACACTGGGAGTAGGACCGGCCACACTCTGTTCCACTTCCGCAGCCCAATACCCAGAATGACAATGTTCAAGGCCTCCTTCAATCCCCCTCTCCACTCTGGTTTCACAAAGCTCTTGGCAAGACCACTGACCACCTCCTTCAATTCTCCTAAATCCAGAAAGACTCCAACAAACATGGCTGCCAAGTCTGAATTCAACCTATACTTATTCTCATTATTCATAAAGGCCTCCCCAGAATTGTTGCAATAGCCTATAGCCCAATAGAAGAAGCCATTTTGAACACCTTCTTTAACCTATTGTCTGTAATGGGACCTTTGAATGCCATCTATCTCTTCCTACCAACCAACGGGATCGTTGACTCCATTTCCACTCTGCTTGAAGGCAAGAAACATGGTAAATGAGAAATAAGTTGCCCTATCCAAACAACCCTTGAATACACCATCTCCTGACTTCTCATGATTTTCATTGAATGAATCAAAGATTAGGGATCTGCTTCAATCCTTTCCCATGAGTGATTGCCCTATCCCGTCGAGGCCAATAAATAACACCCCTTGCCAAGCCACCATGTTGATGGTGTTGCAGGTCAACTTTACATGTCCATGGGATAGGGTCCTACTCAACACTTACTCAGTGCCACTTGGACAAATGCCCACACAAGGTCTAACATCACTAGCCCCCGCTTCTTCCTTAATCAAAGATTCTAAGTCTGGGATAAGAAATTTCCTTTCTTCAATTTGCCAGCTTATCTGCCACCCTATTCGCCTCCCTAAAAACATGGTTGATCTTGAAGTCCCTGAACTTATTCAATAAATCCCAACCTCTCACCAAAGAGTTGTTAAGCCTCTAATTTGGGGTCTGCTTGTTCAAGATAGTATTAATAATGATTTGGGAATCTCCTTCTATATGAATCCTCCTTATCCCTAATGATAAACCTAGTTATATTAAACCCACAATGAGAGCCTGTATTTCTACCTCATTATTGGATTACAACCCAATCTTTCTAGAAACTGCTCCAATCATCACTCCCAAATAATTCCTAATCACACAACCAAGAGAAGCTTACTTTGGGTTACCCCTCCAAGCCTCGTCAAAATTTAATTTTGCCCACCCTTCTGCTGGAACACACCATCTAGCCTAAGCCCTACTTTCTGTCGGTTGATTCTAGGTAACCCCTTGAATGGGGGTATCTTCTCTTTATAATTTTTTCAAGAATAGAAAGAGAAGACATTAAAATCAATCTTTTGATTAAATATAATTTGAAAGGTAATAATAGTTAGCTTTTAAATTCACTTTTTTTTCTTAATGATGTTTGATTATCTTATTAACCTAATTAGGTAGTATCATCATATCTGAAATTGTAAGACCATATTTGAAACTTATTTTCTTCCATCCATATGCTTGCTAGTATTTGTCATAAGAATAAGTTTCATTAAGGAAATCCATTAAATTTTATCATTCTATGAGAATTAGAGGAATAAGTTTAATTACAATGGTAATTGTATTGAAACATTAAGAATATTTATTTTTAATTTTTTAAATCTGTGGCTAAATTTTGATGGTTTGCTAAGGTTGTTCGCGGTAAAATTACTCTTTCTTGGATTCTAGTCTTTTAAAATCATTTCTAGGTTTTATGCTCCTTTCACTCATCTTTCTATAACATTTTAAATTTTAAGTTTTGTTGGGAAGTAGGTGTTATACACCTTGCAGAATATTGTATTATTTATTCAAATGAAATGCACTTGTAAATGTTGTATGTAATATTGGGTTGTTATTTGTATTATTTAATTGTTGGGAAAAAAATGTAGTACCAATATTAAATAATGGGGTCAATGGTTTTGTGTTACCCATGGGTTTGGGGCACATGGTTTTCTAAATGTATTTGTGTGAGCTTGAATTATAAAAGCAAGCACAATGTTATTATTTGGGGTTGGCTGATTATTTATTGTTGGTGTATGGGAGGTTTGTGAGAGGCTATCATTGTATTGAGCTCTCTCCTGCAAGTGCAAGTGCAAATTGTGAAGCATGGCATGTGATGTGTGGATTCATGCTTGGACACATGGAGAATGCATTGGAGGTGCTTGACGATTCAGAGGTATTCATGGAGACTCATGGCATGTATTGTAATGATTTATTGCTGAATAATACATATGAGTGTGGATGCTTTTGGAGGCTGGGTTTTTCCTTCTTGAGGGTTTTCCTAGGGTATATCTTGTGTTCTTTTTTGTTTGTCATTTGATCTTTGCATTATGGTTATTTGTTGCATCATTTTCTCCTTATGAGTTATGTGGAATTGGTTTCATTAGACCTACAAATTCCTAACATGTGGTATTAGAGCCATGTTTATGGTTGAGGGAGGTGTGAGCACACCTCCCTAGTTTGTTGATAACCCTTGTGTGTATAGATCTGGTGCAAAATGAAAGCCATGGCAATGCATGGAAGGATTTGGGACATTACAAGGTTTTGTGTAGGTTGTATTGCAAATTTGGGGTTTTGGGTATTGGAGATTTGCTGTGTATTTTGCAGATCCAAAGGTGAAAAAGCATGGCAAAGGGTTTCTAGTTATGTGGTTCAATATGAGGGTTTTGAAGAGGAATTTCTATAGATGACCTCCTAGGACAAAATGGACCTCGCCATTGAGTCCAGGAGGCTCGAGAGGTGAAGAAAAATATATAATTTTATCTATTTTGGCCACATGGCCTGGAAGGAGAAAAATATGGCCCCCAGGTCGACGGTACGACCTATCGATAGTCTGCTGGTATGAAGAAATTTAATTTTTATATTTTCTGTGGCAATGAGAAAATTATTATTATAGTTTTATTTAAATTTTTTTTCATATTGAAAAACTATAGTAAAATTTTTTTACAAGAAAAATAGAAAAGAAGCTTTTGTGGGGGGGCAGTACTCAGACTACCATACCCATGCGTAGAGAGTACCAGATGGGGTATGCTAGCATCAATGCTAGGCGGCCTCACCAGCCCCTTGTCGGCCATCGCCGGAAGGGACCGGGCCGGCAAGCCTCACGGCCCTCGGCTCCGGCTCCTGGTTGGTTCGGCAGGGCCAGACTCCCCAGTCGACATCTTGGCCGCTGGGAACAGTAGCCCAACGAGCAGTAAAAATCTTTTGACATCGCATAAATTAGACCTTAAAAAACTTTAAACCCCGCTTAAAACATGTAGGGTCCGTGAGGAGATTCGGTGGGTTTTTGAAATATTGAAACAATCTTAAAACCTTTTTGGAGTCTGCCATGTCACTATGTGACGCCAGACATGCCACGTCAGTCCAGTATGGCACATCAACATAATGGACCCCACCTATGCCTAGTTAGCATGATAACATCAGCGATGACATCGTGCCACGTCAACAGTGTACGGATAGGGTCCCGCCAGAGGTCCCCTTTTAGCCCTCAGAGGACATTTTCTTTCGGGAGGCATAACGTTCGCCCATGATATTAGATTTTTGACTTCTTATAGGTGTCAGAAAGGTCTCTTAGAGCACTATACAGTGGCATATGTTTCATGATCAGATTTTTCTGTTTGTGTCAGAATTTGGTGTCTGAAGCCAGGCATTGCTCTGGGACAACTTTATGCTCATAACTTTTGCATACGGAATCAAATTTTTGATTTCAGACAGGCCTTGGAGAGATATTGTAGTGTACTACAGTTTGGATCTTGTAGATTTTTAGTTTGGTGTGAAAAGAGATATTGGTACTTGTTTGATCACTTGAAGGAGCCTGAGATTCAGGGTGTGATTATGAGAGCATTCAGATGGATTTTTTAGGCACAAACTTGTGGGAGTGCATGTTGTTATGAGACCATCAACATGGTATAGTAGGTTTTTAGATTTGGTACTTCCAGATATATGTTTACAGGTGTTTTTAGAGTTTGGACTTTGATGGAGATAGGTACACAGGTTGTCTTTTGGTTTGAGGACATGGTTGATACGCGTGTGAGACTTGGAGTCTCAGTTTAGTGGGGGTTGAGTACAGGTACAACAATGATGATGATTATAGTGTCATGGATATGTAGGTACACTTTTTTATTGGCATGACATGATCATGTATGCGATTGACAGGTATGGGCTATGATGATTGATTTATGTTTACAGGTGGTGTTGTGGTGTAGTTTTAGGGGATTATTCTTATCTCCTGGATGCTTGATTAGTTCCTTGACCATGGTTACTCATTTGTGGACTTGTTGGCAAATCGAATCTAGCATTGATTTGGTGTTTGAGTCTTGGAGTCTACAGGTTATCTTCTTTGATATCTCAATTTGCGTGTTACTAGTGTGATGATGAGTTTGCATGTTAGATTTGTTTGGATCTACGAGGTATGTAGTTTTGTGATAACTCAGATAACTCAGATGTGGACTGTATTTATCCATGAGATTGATTCAGTGTTTATGCAAACTTTGTTAGTTGGCCTTGTCTGTGGTCATTTGTACATTGGTATGTTGCATTGGTATTTAATAAGAGGATGGATGATTAGAGTGCCTAGATAGTTAGTTGTTGGGAATTTTAGAATGTTTATCATGATGTCATGGATAGCTTGGTTACATGGTTTTATGTGAGATTTTAACAATGATAGTTTTATCTTCTTGGTTTGGAGATCATGGTTTGACTCTACCTTTTGGGAGCTGTTGATGTTACAATCCAGGATTCCTTGATTGTGTTGGGGCCATGGATAATCTTCATTTAGGAGATGGTTACTTTGTTTCCATGGATAGCTCAGTGTCATGATTCAGTGGGAGATTTGGTAGTGATGTGGATTCATCCTTTGTGATGGATGATCTTTTGCAGTGGATGTTGGTGTCATGGAGGAGCTCTTGGTAGTGAAAGTTCTTTGACATTTTGAGTTCTGTTGACATGAGATGGTTATCTTCATGTGATTGGAGATGTTGATCCTTTGTTTAGAGGTGTTGGTATTGTGTCTTGGTTTACTCTGGATACTAGTTTGAGTATTGATATGATATAGGTTCTCTTGAGACAGGATGTATGCATCAGTGTGCATGTGATCTCCTTGGAGGAGATGGTTAGGTCATGATGTCATGATGGGCTTCTTGATTATGTAGATGTGTAGTAGGAGCATTGATAGTGATCTTGTTGGTTCTCTTGGTATTGAGTACTTTGGTCATTTGCTTGAGAGCTTCATGATAGTGTGGTGTTGCTTTTGGAGTTTAGCATGGATTGATCATGGAGGTACTCATGGACACTTGGAGACTTAGGTGAGGCTGGAGTTCTCTTTGGATTAGAGACACTTGTTGAGATGGTTACTCATTCGAGGTTTCAACAGATAGACTGAGGAGCCTACACTTGGATATGGACCTAGAGGAGATTGTTCTTGGAGAGTCATTTGGCTTGGTGTATCCTGGAGGAGCATTCTTATTCCCCACTCTTGGTCTACTCAGCAGTTTATCATCTATGAGGTATCACCCATCCTTTTAGATGCATTTTGATTTATGCTTTGTCTTCTCAAAGATATAGATCTTGAGCTATGGTTATTGGTTCTAGAGGGTTCATTTGAGGGATGTTAGTATGGTTATCTCCTTGTTCATATGGTTTGATTTATGATGTTCATTATGAGGAGTTTAGGAGATGTGATTGGGCTTATTCCTAGTTATGGAATGGTTATGAGTTTGATCTACCTTGGTTAGAGAGGCTTACATCCATCTTGGTTACATGTTACATATGTTCATTTGATCTATGAGATTGAATGGTTGGGTGTTGTTGAGGATTTTCTTTTGGGGTTGTAGAGGAGATCATACTTGACACAACTTAGCACTTTGAGGTGTTTGTAGAAGGACATTATGATTTACAGGTTTTCTCTATTTGTCTTATGACTACTTTCTGGATGTTCATGTCAAGATATGGTTGGACTTTGGGAGAGTTATGGTGACATGTTGTGAGAGAGTATGCAGCAATTTATCATGCATGTGTGGATCATTGTGATTGTTCTTGATACTACATTGGCTTGTTGATTAGCCACACCTTGGTTTGAGTGTTGATTGGTAGACTTGATATGCCTTTGATCTATTTTCAGATTTGACATTACCCATGCAGTGGGAGTTCTTAGATGTATGTGTTCTTCATTGACAGGTTTTATACATGGAGCTTGTGATTGTGGTATATGGGTTGGATATGTTGTTGGCATGAGTTTATTGATGTTGAACTGATACCTATGAGGTATGGATGGTTGGATGTATTAACATATGCTGTGGGTGCTATTTCTAGTCATGTGAGTTTTTACATTTGACAGCAGCTTGGAGCCTTTTGTTATCACTTGGATTTGATGCTTGTGTTCTTTGGATTGGTACATCTTCACCTTGGCATGTACCTTTTCTTCTATAGGTGGCACGTTGGAGGATGAGAGGAGTTCTTGCTTTAGATGGTGGTCAATTTGATTTTATTGCAGGTATCTTGATGGAGCATGAGAGCATGTTAGAGATTCATGTGATTTCATATTTTTCTATGATGATGTATTTCATTGATTGACCCTTATGCAATGTATACAACAAGTGGGAGAATGTTGGGAAATAGGTATTGTACACCTTGCATGATATTGTATTATATATTTGAATACCACTTGTAAATGTTGTATGTAACATTGGGTTATTATTTGTATTATTTAATTGTTGGAAAAAATGTAGTACCAATATTAAATAATGGGGTCAATGGTTTTGTGTTACCCATGGTTTTGGGGCACATGGTTTTCTTAGTGTATTTTTGTGAGCTTGAATTATAAAAGCAAGCACAAGGATTATTTGGGGTTGGTTGATTATTCATTGTTGGTGTATGGGAGGTTTGTGAGAGGTTGTCATTGTATTAAACTCTCTCTTGCAAGTGCAAGTGCAGATTGTGAAGCATGTCATGTGATGTGTGGATTCATGCTTGGACACATGGAAAATGCATTGGAGGTTCTTGATGATTCAGAGGTATTCATGGAGACTCATAACATGTATTGTAATGATTTATTGCTAAATAATACATATGAGTGTGGATGCTTTTGAAGGTTGGGTTTTTCCCTCTTAAGGGTTTTCCTAGGGTATATCTTGTGTTCTTTCTTGTTTGTCATTTGATCTTTGCATTATGGTTATTTGTTGCATCATTTTCTCCTTATGAGTTATGTGGAATTGGTTTTATCAGACCTGCAAATTCCTAACAAATTTGAGAAAGATATGAATTTTCTAAGATCTTTTTTTTTTTTACTTCTTTAGTAAATGTTTTTATAGCTTGAAGTTCCTATGCAAAAAACCTTATGATATTATAATAGTGTGGATTAGTAAGGAAGTTCTATTCTATTATTAGCTTGTGATTAAATTTTAGTGTTATTTAATTTGTTAGTTGGGTCATGGACAGGCGCCAATATATGGGGTTACAAAGAAGGGTAGGTTGTGTTTTTCTAGCCTATCTGTCGTCAATGGCTTAAAAGATGCTTTTGCCAAAACTTTTAAAAATAAAATGAAGCATTTGCACCAGTTTGATTTATTTAATCTTTACCATATCATAATATATGTTCATTTGCAATAGTTTTCTATTTGTTAAATGTTAGAGATATCATGCTGCACTAGATTCCATCACATTTGCCAATTTCGATTGCTAGACCTCTCGTGAAGGGTTGAGCTACTCCTATTTTGGAGTAAGACCAGGGAAGCATAAGATTCATGGATGGGAAAAAAATAATCCCGATGATGCTCTCACTCACTTTCCTTGATGATGTTATTAGAAAAAAGTCAACTATGTTATGTCGATGTATTAATGTCATTATGGCCAAAATGATGTACAAAGGACTTAGTCCTATGTTTTATTAAGCTATGTTCTCTACCTTATTGTAATATTCATGTTGGAATAATGTATTGGAAATAAATTATATTGGAGAATTTTTTTACTCATTTTATTCTATATTTTATTGCATAGATATGTGTGGTCTTTACACATTAGTTGGCACAATAAGAACATGATGATAATCTAATCACATATTTATTTTTGAGGAAAAATTTGCCCCTAAAAGTTGGTCTTTGATCTACCATAAATCAAAAAGATTAAGTATCTTTTCTCAACAATGATATTAATAAATGCATAGTAGTTAATGTAAGGATTTCCTATCCCATCCTTCATTCTAGCTAGTATAAGATCAAGGAATCCCACCATGTTAGGTGCTCGGTTGAGTCATTCTTCTTACAATTAACATAAAAATATATTTCTTGATATATAATGGTTTATTTGGTATTGGTACATTCTAAGGATGGGATCAATTAAATGCTTGAGCTAGAAATGATGAAGATTACGTGTATTATTGACATTTCTAGGGTATCTATTGTATCATATTAAATTTTATATGTATCAAATTGTTTGTGTATATATCAATTGATATTTCTACAGTTTTTAAATTGTATTATATCAACTTTTATATGTATTAATTTTTGGTGTATATCAATTGATATCAATCTTGATATATCAATTAATATATCAATCGATATCAATTCATATTTCTAGGGTTTCTATCAAGTATCATATTGTTTAATTTTATATCTATTGATTGTTGGTGTGTATCAATTGATATCGATCGATATATCAATTGATACTTCTAGGGTTTCTATTGTATCATATTATTTAATTTTATATTTATTGATTGTTGGTGTATATCAATTGATATACACGATATATTATAGGCCAAAAATCAATAAATATAATTTATTTAATGTATTGAAATTGTGAAATTGTTGGTGTACATATCAATTGATATTGAAATTGATATTTCTAGGGTTTCTAAAAGGAAGCAAGGTATGCGGAAACGCTTCCGACACTAATCTATTGAGGAAAGATTTATGCAAATTTTAACTTTTACAGTTACATATTAAGATGCACATTAACAGAAAGGTAATAACAAAATCCAAATATAAATACAAAACTCACAACACAAGATATATGTGGGGAAAACCCTTTCAGGTGAAAAACCCCACACTCCAAAACCTGCACAATGTATTTTCAAATCAAAAGATGATTACAATACACTTGCAATTTGCAAGCTCTTTCAGGAGTACACAACGTCGATTGTCATTCGCATCCCATGAACTTTCACATTCTCCAACTGCTTATTTATGAAGCCTCTTTGGTGGTTATCCAATGTCAATTTTTCCATGTCGGCCAACAACAAACTAACTGCCGACGCCTTTATTAAATATACAATATTTTTTGCTTCGCCCCCTACACTCCCATGTTAATTATTTTGGGGGGAAACCGTGGCTGACAAAGTCACCAAAATTTATCTTGCTGCATGTACACATGAAGACAAGGTGCCGACACATGGAAAAACTATGCCAAGTCAACATGGGACACCTACCTCCTCATATGAGGAAAAAATTTACATAGAAAATTATAATAGGAGGCAAGAATAAATAAATACAACATTAGGAACTTGCAAAGGTTGAGACACCTTAATTCTCAACAGTTTCTAGATTGTATTATATTAGATTTTATATGCGAATGATCGATTGATATTTGTAGGAAACTCATATTATTTAATTTTATATCTATTTCAATAGTTGGTGTATATCAATTGACATTGATTGATATATCAATTGATATATTGATCAATATTAATTGATATTTCTAGGGTTTTATTTGAATTGAAAATCGTATACTATTATATCAAAATCAAACCATCACAATACAGATCATGTGGCCTAGGAAGCCACTTTCAAGTATAGTTTACATCATTTTGAAACTCAAAAAAAGCAAAAAGAGTCTCCATAGTATTATCCTCAGAGATACTATAAAGATCAAAACATTACTATTTCTAGGGTTTCTAAATTGTAGATCATATTATTAAATTGTGTATGTATTGATTACTAGTGTATATCAATTGATATTAATTGATATATCAATTGATATACACCAACAATCAATACATATATAATTTAATATGTATTGATTGTTGGTGTACATATCAATTGATCTTAGATTCATTGATAGTGAAATTGATATTTATTACATATAAAATTTAATATGTATTGATTGTTGGTGTACATATCAATTGATCTTAGATTGATTGATAGTGAAATTGATATTTATAGGGTTTCTAGATTGTATCATATTAAATTTTATATGTATTGATTGTTGGTTTATACCAAAATTGATCTATCAATCAATATATCAATTGATATATCAGTCCATATCAATTGGTATTTCTAGGGTTTATTTTGTATCATATTAAATTTAATATATATTATCTATTGGTGTATATCAACTAATATCGATCAATATATCAATTGATATATAGATCGATATTAACTGA
Organism: Cunninghamia lanceolata; assembly: GCA_027924645.1. Classification (NCBI taxonomy): domain Eukaryota; kingdom Viridiplantae; phylum Streptophyta; class Pinopsida; order Cupressales; family Cupressaceae; genus Cunninghamia; species Cunninghamia lanceolata. Next base: position 5,457,018 of record BSBN01001038.1, on the reverse strand, counting down.
CATAAATCTATTGATTGTTGATGTATATATCAATTGATTTATTGATCCATATCAATTGATATAAATCTAGGATTTTTATTGTATCATATTAAATTTTATATGTATTGATTGTTGGTGTATATCAATTTCTCAGTTCTTCTATCAATCCATTATTGGAGATTTCATTTTCTATCTTCTGCAGTTCTTCTTCCACCCTTTTTTCTCTCAAATTGATTATCCATGATTTCTTTATTCCAGATCCTAGCTTCCCCACCATTTATCTAGTGCATTTTTTAAATCAGTATGCTCATACCAGAAGGATTCCATTTTGAATGGGCAGCCCTGAGGTTTTTTCCCGCTACTTATACTTAGCTCTACTGGCCAATGATCTAATCCCGCATAATGAACAACCCTAGAACAAAACAATATGGGAGAGAGCAACCAATCTAAAGAGACCATGAATCTATCCAATCTACATGTGATCTTTTCTTCGCCCCTCCTTTTATTCCAATTAAACCATCCAAATTTTGAGGCAATGTTTCCCATAGCAGCGTCCTCACAAAAGTTCCTGAAATTGAGAGACCCTGCTGTGATAAAAACCCTACCTCCTTGCTTAATTCCTCCAGGCATAAAATAGTATTAAAGTCCCCCTAGAACCCAATTTTCTATTTGAAACTGTGATCTAAAGTTATTTAATTCCTCCCACACACACTCTCTCTCTCCAATATTATTAGGCCCATACACATTTGTGAGCAAAAAAGCCCCTTCACCCCATGTGGAAATGAAAATTTGAGTTCGAGACACAAGCATACTTGACAGTTTGTTCCTATTCCAGAGAATAGTGAGGCCTCCAACAAGAACATTCACATTCTTGAAAAAACCTTCTCCATTCTTCCAATCCGCTTGGCAAGCCCTCCTTAACGGCTTCTTCTACCATCTTAGTCTCCTGTATCAAAATGATGTCTAGGAGCTCTTTCTCAATAATAGGCAGTGTTTATTTAGGCCATTAAGGCCACAAATGTTCCAACTGATGATTTTTATTGTTTTTTGTTTCTAGGGAGGTGCTCGCCTCGAGATTTAATGAATTTCCTCATGGACACCTGGGTACCATTTTCTAAGTCCTCTAATTCTTTCATCTTGGCCTTTCTTACCTCTATTTTTCTTCCCTTACCTGGCCCTCCCCCAACGCCAATCTGAATGTTATATTTACCCCCATTCCTTCTCCCCCTCCTAGTTGCTATGCTCCAATCCTCTGAGTTTTCCTTATTTTCTAAAATATCCACCATTATATCAGTATCACTCCCATAATTTTTTAGATCTTCTATATTCTCCAGGGAAGTCTATTTCAGATTAGAGTCCCCTATCTCCCTTGGTTCCAAAACTAAATTTATGTTAATATTGGGTTCTATTTCTCTAAAAGATGTGTGCTTAGTAGAGGTTGGAGTCTTTGGTGGACTCTGAGAACCCTTTCTCTTTTCTTTGAGGTGATTTTCTCCTCCCTTCGCCAATGGCTTCTCCCTATCTCCCTCTTGGCTTGATTTTCTCTCTCTTCGATCTTTAGACTCCCTTGCTAGGTGACCAATTTTCCAGCATCTAAAACACCTGATTGGAAGACATTAATCCAACTCTTGAATCCTTTCACCTAAAATTGAGGTCAATTTCATAGAATGCCTAATAGGCTTACTGAGATTTATCTTGGCACATATTCTGGGATAGGTAGCCATTTGATTCCTCCCTATGACACTGGAGCAATAGATCGGGGAGGAGGTCTGCATATGAAGGGCGGGAGAGGAATGACCGAAATGCCTATATTCTCCAAGTGTATCCCCAATCAGTTTGGAGATTTCTTCCATCCATAATTCTTAGGGGAGCTTATACAATCTAGTCCAGAGAGGGGCATCCTAGATTAATTCTTTATGTGGATCAAAACCTAGTGTCCAAGCACGAATATACAAGCCTGCGTTCCCCATAACCAGAGCCCACCCTTGAGCACAACATCTCTATCATATTCAGAGTCAATTTTTTGTAGAAACCCTAGCCTGCTAAAAACATCCCTCCAGACTGTGGCAGTGCCATTTATTTTTAATCCACTCCTTTATTCTCTCCATAGCTGACCATATACCTACAAATTAAATGGCTATCACTGTTAGAAGATTAATCATCAGGGTTAACCTTTGTAATTGATGTAATCTACTTTCCAGTTATTTTGTTGTTTAGATAGTTATGGGCAGTTAAACTGTTCAGTTAAATTGTTCATCTTCCTATACAAACACATGAAATTTTATATTTTACAATCAATACAATTTATCACTTTGCCCTCCTTTTCAATCTGGGCCTAACAGTGGTATCAGAGCCACATTGAAAATGCTGCAATAAAGGAAACATTGTTGGAGAAATTGATGTTTGCGAGGAGTCTTCCCTGCTGTGTATGGGAAATGGCAGTTTGAAAGAGATAATGGCAATTTGAAAGAGATAAGCTTTGGAGACGTGTTATTAAAATGTTTTGAGATACCCTTATAATCTTGTAACAACACTTTCAGCCTCAACATAACGATGCAACCAGTAGTCATGTTCAAGATCAGACGGAGGTCTCCCAGTTTTGCTTTGTGCCTGGGGCAAAATAGATTGTTTTTTCTTCGAAGGTATTCCCATATCGGCCTAACAGTGAGTGCATACACATTGTTTCGAACAATATTTATTTGAACTTGTTTCATCTGTAAGATTTGTGGAATGGTATATATATTTTATTTGTCTGTTTACTCAGAAAATTTATGTTGGGATTGAAAATTTGTATCATATGTTTTTTTATGGTTGGTAAAAAAAAGAGATTTCATATTTTTTATTAGTCTTGCATGGGTGTGATAAAAGGGGAGGTAAGTTGAATGCATGTTGCATGTCAATTCATAAGGTCATATGTTTTTATGAGAGATGGAGTTTAGAGATGGTCTTTTTGGAAAGATTTTAAGGGTGTAATTTTTTGGAGTGATAAGGTTGTAACTATGTACTATTGTTTCATGGAGATATAATGGTGTAACTGGAGCTAGTTTGTTGTTTCTAAACATTCTGCATCATGGGATCTACTTTATATGAAGATGGCATTTTATCTTTACGGATTAAGGTTGAAAAATTAGAAGAAGCAACTCAAATATCTGAGTGTTGGAGGCAATTTTAGCCTACCTTTATGCAATTTTGTGCTCAATATATCTTGTTTCGACAAGAGATAGATAGGTTACAAAATAATACCCCCATTTCTAAATCATAGAAGAAAGATGTAAAGAAGAAAGATGTAAAGAAGAAAGATGTATAGGATGTACCTTCTTCTAGCACGTCAAAACAAGGAGCAAGTAAACCTAAAAGGTCCTTGAAGAAAGGTGTGGTGTCTCCTCTTGAGTTACAAAAGCAAAAACCCCTTGAGTCTAACTTTGTTTCTCCATCAAAACCCATTGTGAGATTTTGGGAATGTCAAAAAATAAATAGGGGTAAATGTGGTCTTGGTTATCAAGGTTTTGTTGGGTCTTATGTTCTAAAGTATTCGAAACCCATCAAATTTGTATCTGGAAGGCTTATGAATACATGTCAAATTAACTCTTCCTCTTCTAGTATCAACTTAGTTCAACCAAAAATGTGTTCTTATTGTGGTTATCATGGTCATACATTAGTTTCTTATTTTTCTTTGCACCCTTGTATATCATGTGGTTTGCATAGTCATTCTGCCAAATATTGTTATCGTCAAGATCCATCTTCAAAGTTTGTGAGGCATATCTATTTTCGTTGGATGGGTCATTCTAGATGGAGATCCAAGGTTGATTTCTCAACCAAATCCTATAAGAGAGTTCAATCAATTGTTGATGTTGAAAATGTGCCTATTCATAATAGAGTTGATGTTCTCTATCATAATTTGTCTAATGATGATGTGGATCTTAATGAGCCTACATTGACTAGTGTTAAAATTGATATTTCTAAGATGCCACTTGTTATATTTGTTAAGAAACCAATTACTGAGAAGGTTGAAGAATTGAATGTAGCTTATGATGATGTTGGTGATGACAATGAAGATGACATTTATTGGTTATAAAGATGTTTCCTCTTGTTGATTCAGTATAGTATATGCTCCCTACTCTTTTTCTCATCTGCCAAGGGGAGAAACTTGTGTATAAGCCGGATTTGAGTGGACAATTCAATTCAAAGATTGTTGACACCTTGTGATCGATATTATTTTCGATAAAATGGAGTTTTCCCAGATTGATAGTTGGTGACTACTCATATTCGCCACTAAGGTTATTTCAATCAAAATTTGAGACCTGTCAAGGCGACAGGATCAGTATTCCAGTTTGAGAACTTCAATATACTGCTTGGTATTATATGATAACCCCTTCAGATTAAGGGGGGGATGTTAGAAGGTTAATCATCAGAGTTAACCTTTGTAATTGATGTAATCTAATTTTCAGTTATTTTGTTGTTTAGATAGTTATGGGCAGGTAAACTGTTCTTTTTCCTATATAAACACATGTAATTTTATATTTTACAATCAATACAATTTATCATTTTGTCCTCCTTTTCAATTTGGGCCTAATAATCACCACATTCTTTTTTAGTTTCTCCACCTTCAAGTTCAAGAATTCGTCTGAAATGTTTATGCTTGGAATTTCCTCATCAATTATTATATTCACATTCCCCACTATGAATTTGCCTCCTTTATTACTGGAATTCACAAAATCTCCCTTACATTTATCCTTGATCTCCTCTATCAACAATTCTTTTTTCCTTCTCTTTTTCTTCCTAGCAGGAGACTTGCCTGGATATTCAAAAATATTCTTTTTCTTTCCTTTGCTCACCTTCCTTATCCTCTGCTCCTACACGAGATGCGCTTCTTTTGCCTTTGTCGCTTATGTTTTCAATGCTATAATACACATGATTTAATTTTGTGCACATATATTATCCATTTATTTTATTACACACCTTTCTATGCACTTCTTTGTCCCTCTTCCCATGTTCACACAGTCTTATTTATTTGTACTATGCACTTATTTATTACTCCAATATTTACACTTATTCATATGGACACATTATCCCTTATGTTCTAACCCCTTTTCTATCTCAAGACTAGTTCATGATTGCAGGGCTATCCTTGCACTAGTGGTCTTGTCCTCGTGATTGTGGATTTGTCCCACCCTTATTTAAATATTTAAATTCAAAATTGACCAATTTTGCACCTTTAACCTTCCTTCTTAGAGCCAACTAAACACCAATTTGCATGATATGTTACTATGTCCTTGTATTTAAAAGAATTCAATACATTCATTCTAATCATTGAGATAATTTGAAATGTCATTTCACATCTACAAATTTCAATTGGTACTCTAAAAAGATTCTAAAGACATTTGTATAATTGAAGAGTATTATTTTGGATATTCTTCAATTTCAAAGGGATTGATCAAGACATAATGCTCCCATGGCTCAGTTATATGATAACCTAACAAAGATATTTATCAATACTACGAGCCCACATAGATATTAAGAAGCACATAAGAAATCAAGGTACTTCGACTAAAAAGAAAAATACTTTACAAATTGCATAAGTCAAATTTACAGACACATGAAAGGAATCATCCTTTTGCATAGTCAACAAATATTCTGATCCTTTAAAAAAAAAAGAAAAAGATGATGGAACACCTATACTATATTCATATATAGAAAATAATTACATATGATCATAGAGTAAAAACTAGGAATAATATCATCGGGGAGTTCAAAATATACAAAAAGCCCACAGGCTAGCATATAGAGACGGTAGCAAAAAACTAAGCCAGAAGCACAACAAAGATTAAACAACCAACCCACTTACTCGGAGTAAATATTCTAATACTTCAACAGATTACCAATTTGTTAGCTGCCATTCAAGATTCCAAGATACATCAAATTCAGATCTATGTCAGTTTTAAAGCCATCTTCAATTATTTGCTAAACACATTTATATTTTCTATTTACATTTCCCACATTCAATTATTACAAATTACAATACATAACTATCAGTTATTTATCTAAACTAATTAATATTTGTTTATATTGTACCGTATAGTCTTTTAATGAACCAATATTTTCCTTTACAAACATACTGTAGAGATGCAATCTTTCTATACACCATAACTTCTACATGTAGAAATTTTATTTTATCATATTTACAATTCATGTATCCTATAGAATTTGTTCTTCAGTAGCATTTTTGTTCTTTGGCAGTAGGCAATCCCGTTACTAATCTCACATCAGTCAGATTCGAAAGTGGCATATCTGTTGATTCTCTACTCCCAAGTTTTTAAAATTGCCATCCTTCCTCCTCTTAAAAAACTTTCCCCAGTTGAATTCCCTGTACTTGGAAGGATTCTCCTCACTCACCAACTCCTCCAGAGGCTTCATCATCACATAGTGGGAAGGTCTAAGGAAAAACGGAATGGAGAGGCGTCTTCGGCTATCATTCACCACCACTCTGTGCTCTACGCTCTCGTACCTGTCATTGCTCCACACCTGCCATGCCATTCAAGGAATCACTACAGCACTGAATATTTCAGGCAATAATTAACCGTACGCAGGCCTATGGCTTGTATTACAGTTCCATAAACGGCCTGCCAATTTTTCAAGCATGGTACATGTTTGAATGAAGGGGTATGGACTCACCTACTGTTTATACAATCAGCGAGTTGAAATAATGGCCTAAGTTTCAGTCACAGCCTAACTTTCCCAGTAGGTAATTTAGAAAATATATGAAACAATTACCTGTATGCAGTCGCCAACATTGACAACGAAGGAGTCGGGCAGCGGTGGAGCAGGCAGCCAGTGACCATTGTCCTTGCGTTTGACCTGCAGTCCACCGACCTCGTCTTGGTAAAGAAGGGTAATGGCGCCGCCGTCCTTGTGCCTGCCCAAGCCCAGTGCTAGCTCAGGGGCCGGGCACTCGGGGTAACAATTCAGCCGGACATTGCTTATATCATCTTTAAAATATTCATTTAGCCGCTTCTCAGGTAAGCCAAGGCTGCGTGCTATTAACTCTAGCAATTTAAATGACAACTCCCTCGCAGCCTCTACATAGGCCAGGCAAGCTTCTCTGTAACAATTTCTCACAAAACAGAAATCATCAAATATAGAATTATGAAACTAAGAACTACTATATTATTAACAATGCTGACAAAAATGAAAAACAATGGTGCTGTGCCAAAAATACCTCAAATAGAGAAATATTCAGTGATGAATAAGGAAGGGAGAGAATAAGAGAATAGATGTTTCAAGGTCAATTTTGGCCAATAAAAATAGGACATATATTTACTATTTTTTATTGTGAATGAGGTGTAAAATTGCTATTGACTGTTGAACCATTGAAATGGATTAGGATATATTTCCCACTTTTTATTGTGAATGGGGTGTAAAATTGCTATTGATTGCTGAACCATTGAAATGGATTATGACAAATAGGTGTAAAATTGCTATTGACTGTTGAATCATTGAAATGAATGATATTTAAGTAGAGTGTTGAAAACTCAGGTCATTTCTGGTAGTGATGGATTTTTGTGGACACTCACGTCATTACAATCCACTTTTTACTATTATTTTAGTGTAATCATAAGAAATTAATCTCATTCAATCAAAAGAATATATAAAATTTTATGTGAATCAAATATTTTTACCTTGGGATATATTCACTTAGTAGACAATTTCTGTTTAAATTTTTTAATAAACAAAATTAAAATTAATATAATTTTAATTGAGAAAAGTATGTTTTATTTGTTTTTTTAAATATTTAATTGAAAACAATAAAAAATCTATGCAGTCCAAAAAAGAAAAGAAAGGAAAGATCTTTTATAGTCTAAAATGTAGTTTGTAACACAGTTTATAAACAACTTATAATATATAACAAGCATCAAGCATCTACGAAATTGTAAGAAATCCCTGGACAATTATAAACTTCTTAATTAAAAAAAATCAAATAATTCAAAGATTAATATTCAAATTAATTATCTAAAATATAAAACTCCTTCCACTTTTACAGCCCCACAAACTGATTTTAACTCATAAATATGAATATTATTTACCTATATCATTATTCAATCAAAATAATATCATCTTCACCTATTAAATAAAAATATAAGCTTAATTATAAATTTCCACATCTAATAAAAAAAGCATTTAAATTAAAATATTTCACAGAGCAGCAGTTAAAAGTGAAAAAACGAAGGACAACCTGAAATCCGGATGCCCATCGGGCCAGCGGTTTGTGAAAGTCTGGGTAGCGGTGTCATGCGGATCAACAGATGTGGGCAATTGGATTTCTTCCCGCGGCACAAAGTCGAACACCTCTTTCCAATCCCTCACATTTTTTGTAAGCTCTGTATCAAAGTAGCCAAAGGGGTTTTGAGCATCCCTCGATACTCGTCTCTTTTCTTCGAGAGGCAACCAGAAGAAATCGGCTGCGGAGGATTTGAGGCGGTGGAGAAGATGATCTGGAAAGCCATGGTTGATGAGGTGGAAGAATCCCCACTCTCTGCACGCCTTTTCCACCTCCTCTGCGGAGCTCTTTTCCAAATCTATAACGGGGATTTTCACATTATCGTCAGTAGAAGCGGAGAAACGCTTGGGACGATGCTCTTCACTCTGAATAAAACTCGCTTCGAACTTCAGAGCTCCGCTGTTTTCAGCCGTCCCCACTCCCATTCTTACTAATTTCTTATTCTCTGCTTGTTGTGCTTTGTTTTCTCTGTATTTAAGTAAATAATTGTGCAGGTTTTACATACATTGAACTTAGACAAGGTATGTATACATCGAATGGGAGCTTATTCTGGTGAGTATGACGTAATAGCTGACATCCGATCAATTGTGAATTGCGCTGGAATTGTCCCATTCATTCGTGGACAAGTCGATATATTCCTAAATGAAGGGCCTTTCATTTCATGGCCTCGCCAAATTGATAGGTTGTCATTTGTCACTATACTAAAATTTGAATTTAGATATTGCTAATTTTTAATTTATAATATATTTTTGTTCTTCAAAACTTATTAATATTTTCAATCAACATCAATCTTCCAACCATGGCTTAGATTTTATGGCCATTAAGTATTTTTTTCCTAAAATACAATCAAAATTTTAGGAAGATTGTATCACATGAAAGGTTTAGGAACATTGTATCACATGAAAGACAAGATTTCCATAGATTGCCATATTTACTATAAGATTATATATATATATATATATATATATATATATATATATATATATATATAAAACATGAAAGGTTTAAGAACATTGTATCACATGAAAGACAAGATTTCTATAGACCACCATATTTACTATATATATATATTTGAAGGGTAAGTTTGAATAGATAATTATCACCAAAAATTTGTTTGAGAGGTCCATTGTCAAAATTAGACATGCTCCCAACTATGATATTTTCAATCAACTTTATCCCGCAATTATGATATTTTCAATCAACTTTATCTCCCAACTGTATTGAAGAGATAAACAAATCCATAAAATAATTAATATCTATATTTTAATATATTCATCTAAAAGATATATACAATTTCAAGAGCTTTAGAAACTTTTTTTTTTCAATAGATATATTTAAGATATATATATTAATTTATAATTTAAAAAATGAATAAGAGATAAAATTATTTTATTTACTTTTGAGTTTTTTTTTTAATAAATTATTTGATTTTACTTCGAATTATTTTATTTACTACATACACATAAACACATAAATTTTATCTTTTACTTATAAATTATTTTATTTTAACCATTATTTACTTTATTTCTTATTTAAAGAAAGCAGGATATAAAATATTTTACTTACATAAAAATTATGTTATTTACTTAAAAATGTTATCTATTTACTTAAGATATATATACAAACATAGAAGTTTTTTTTATGGTGATAAAAAAAATGGCGCATTTTTTTAGATTATTCATGACCACTTGATGATAGGGATTCTTGGGGCAATAAGGCTTTCAACGATGCCATTGGGTTGGTGCCAAGGAGGGAGCGCAACCCCATTAGAAGCAATAGAGCATGGGATCACAAAAAGGTTTCCTCGCACATCTAAGAAATGAAAAAGTTGAAGGTTAAAATTCAAATCCAGCGCAACACTATTAGAAGAATTAGAGATGCCTTAAGTTCGAGTGCGTGATTATGGCTTGCTCGAGCCCAAAAACATATTTATGGATCAAGGAAAATTGGAATGCTTGCCAAGATTTCAAATTTCTGTCGAAAGGTTTCTTTATTACCAGGTTTACACTCGATGAAGAGCGAGATAAGATTCTAATAATGGTGTGTGGATGATGGCTAATGCATGCCTTTATGCCAAAAAATGGTGTCCAAAATTTGATCCCTTGGGATGATGCATCTCCCTATCTCCAACTTGGATCAAACTTCATAATTTGCTAGAAGAATAGTAGTCATTGCAAGGATTATAGAAAATTAGGAATGGAATTGGAAAATTCTTATTGTTGATGAAGTAGTTTTAAATGGCGACTCCATAATTTATTCACATATGTGTGTTGAATAATAAGGATGTCCCAAAGTCCATCACTTTGGAGGGCAAAGATGGCCTATGGAAATATTTGATGGAGGTTGGACAGATTAAAAAGATTGTTGAGAGCATGCATAAGGCCAAATTGATAAAACAAAAATGGGTTTTGGTGGAAAAACCACCCCTACTGTTGGAGCCTAGAAAAATCAGTTGTCATTGTGCCTATTTTGACCCCAAAAAATCTAAATTTCTTGAGAAAATGTCTTAGCTATGGCCACCATTAGGTAGAAAATTCAATTTTGAGCAACTTTTCCTTTTGAACCACCTCAAAATTCTTTAATATAAAAAAGTTATGCTGGTTCAAATTTTGGTTTCCATGTTTTTGCCTTGGTCAAAATCCTCATAGTTGGCTCATTATCGGAAAGTCGGCAAAAGTTCTAACTTTTGAACTTGTTTCCAAGTTCCTTTTCTCGCTGATTTGCCAATATTTGTATTTGCTGACAATACAAAAGGGCGGCACGCTCTTCATCGGTAAAAGGTATGTTTTAAAGCCTTTTATCGGCAATCTTTCGAGTTCACAAACTAGAACGTTCGTCGATAGAGAACTTTACTGATAAAGCAAAGGCACGAGAAAATTTATTTCGGCAAAGTTACTTTGGTTCAGACTTCTGGTGGTTCATTGATAAGGAGTTCTCCCGACAGCAAATTCACAGACAAAGGCTAAGGAGGATAAGGCGAGGCTTCCAAAGTTCATGATTCTACCAAGTTGCCGATAAGGCAAAATTAACTAAGGCATGAAAAGGAAGAAAATGTGCTTGTCGGGGAATCGACGAAGTGCCGAACTAAGTGAAAAGTTTGGGATTTGGTAGGTTCGTCGATATGGCATTTTACCAACAAAGAGAAAATGAGGCAAAGTAGCTCAAGTTTGCAAAAGGCTGAAATTGCTGACAAAGATAAATGAGATGACATGCCAAATATTTAGTTAGCAATTTGGCAGAGGGCTGAACTAATGAAATGGTTTAGTTTCTCAGCGGTTCGCTGATGGTCCTTTTGCCGACTAGGGAGACTAAGTGGCGGTTTTAGCAAGCGACATTTTTGCCGATAAAGGCACCATTCCTTTGGTTTGAAAAATGGAAATTCGCTGATAAAGGCGAACATGTAAGAAATGTAGTTAGAAGTTCATAATTCATCACTTTTGCCAATAACATAAGAGGCAATAAAGAAAGGTTCTAAAAGGATCTCACCAAAATGGTTAAGGCATGAAAATGTAATATTTCCCTTTGTCAGGAGATCGGTGGAAAGACAAACCAATGAAGCAGTTCAATATTTCAAAAGTTCACTGATAAACTTTTTTGCCAACAATAAAGGGGAATAAGAAGGGACGAAAAAATGCTCGGTTCGAGATGGCCAACTTTTGCTGACTAAGCAGTGGCAAGGGTAAAAAGGCAAAGTTCAGCAAAGTGGGTTTTTGCCAATAAGGAAGAAAATGAGGCATAAAGACAAAGTTTAGCAAATAGTTGATTTGCCGATAAAGCCAACCAAGTTCAAAAAAGTTGAATTTGCTGATAAGGCAAATAAAGAGGAGGAAAAGTCAAAGTTTGGCATGGGGTGAATTTGCCGATAAAGGCAAACAAAGGAAAGGTTCAGCAAGCAACATTTTTTCCGATAAAGAAGAATTAGGTGTCGGGCCTTTGGTCTGAAGAAATGTTGGTTTACTGATACAATGAAGAAAAAGGCTAAGGCATAGATTGTCAAGAAATTGGGCAAGTGCCAAACTTTCTAAAAGTTCGTGCTTTCCACATTCTGTCGATAAGGTGATATGATTGAGTTTGACAAATTAAAGATTTGCCGATAAAGGGGAAAATTGTCAAACTTTTGAAATGTCTAGTTTCGCTGACAAAGGTGTGAAATAAGGAGAAAATGGAGGCGGCAAGTAGAAGATGAAATTTACTGATGGTGCAGATAGAAGCAAGTCCCCACTGGAAGGTTTTTACTGATAAGGCAAAATTGAGGCTCTTATTTTTTTAAAATGCCTTTTTTCCCCCTTGGCTGCCATGAATGCAGAATTGTAGACGTTAGGTAGTTGTTGGAACATTACCTATAGTCTGCGTAGGTACAAAATTTATGTGTTGACGCATTGTTCAGTATCCATGCCTTTTGCAGGTCCTTCCATGGACGCAAGTCAGTATGCGGGGCATGGGCTTCCTTCTGTTCTACTGGTTTTCTAATGTGGCCATGCACCTCAGTTATTGCAGCGGTTGCTTGTTGACAGGGATTTCAAACATCCAAGAGTTGTTGAATTACTATATATACATGTTTGAGTGACATTCTTAGGGTTGGCCACTGAGCCAATTGTTTGGTCTGCAGTGCCTCAGGATAGTTTCAGGGCTTCAAATCAATCCAGTCTAGGTAGTAAATGGATAAATGTGTTTTGATGCAGCATAGAAATGTATTGTAAAGCATATTTTATGCAATGGTATGTCTCCATGGCCATTTGTAAAGATTTAGGGGAATGCATAGTCGTAGTTGTATGTTTTCTCTCACCACATTTATTGGTGCGATTGTAATAGAGATTTGATAATGTGTGCCAACATTTAAAATCAATACAAGCTTTGTTTTGAGTCATCTCTTTGTTGCAAATGGGTCTTTGTAGTTTGGTTCTGGATCATTAAGAACGTCCAATATGTGAAATATAATATGAGAAATGTATGTGAATACATTTTGGTATTCTGTTGATGCTGATTCAAATCTTTTCTTCCCTTTTTATTGCTTATGACTTAGTTGCCCAATAGAGTAGGCATCGGTCCATATTAGAGAGGGATCAAACACTTTTTTAAAACAAACAAATCATTCATCTGTGGTTCAGGATAAAAACCATCTATCCTGTGCATGAACATTCGCATAGTTGAAATCAACTATATAGGGGTTATGTGACAACCAATCATTCTTGACTTAATGACAGCTTTTGGAGTCAAGATGATGAGTTGGGTTTGGTTGTCCAATATTTTTAGTTGTTTAACTGGTTTGAACTTAATACCTATTTAGGTATACCCGTTGGAATATCCCTCAAGAGTCTAAGCTAAGCTCAAAGTGCAGAGAAGGCTACCCACCCCTGTTAGTTGGCCAAAATTGCCCAAAACTTGTTGATAAACCTCTTCCTATCACCCTGACGATAGTCCCTGGCCTAGGTGATTTAGGAATTTGTTTTAGAGTTTTGTGTTGCCGTTATTTTGGGTCTCAACAGATTGGTGCTATTGCCAGGGAATAATTAAAAGGTTGAAAATTTGAAGACCCATGTAACAATGAGTTTGCAGTGGCACAGTCTGTTGCTATGGGTAAGTTGGTAACCTTTTCAACTTACGACAATAGACTGGAGCCTATGTATTGCTGGGTTAAAGATTTGAAGACTCTATTGGTGAGCTGAACCTAGAATAAGTTTTGGCCTTGAAGATTGTCATGCTTCAAGGATTTCCTCTTTCAAAGAGGTGGTGACTCTGCTGTCAAAGAACTAAAGTTTTCTCACTGCTATTTTGGTTGTGTTGTTTACGAATTGAATGCTCCATCTCAAGGTGCAACAACTAGTGAGAATAAAGGTACATGGTTTTCTTCCCAATTTTTGAAGTTTTTGTTCCTATCATACCGAAGGAACAAATTTGTATACCTCAGTTGTTGCCCTACTTTTTAGGATGTTGTAGTCATGGCCAATTGGTATGATCCTGGATACCCTAGGGATGATCTATCATCCGAGTCTTCATATATATCAGACCCTAGAAACCATATGGGTGTGGATTCCCATGACCATCCTAGCAATGCATATTCTAGTCACGACTTTGCATGTTATACAAACCAAAACCTATATGCACCCATGCAAAATTATAATGACTTAGTAGTTCAAAAATATGAAATAGGGAAAACCAAACAGTTGTTGGAGTCATTATTGTAGCAAGAACAAGAAACAAAAATTCAAATCAAGCTACTAGAGTCTAGGATGCAGTCTAATGCATTCCCTGCTACCCCTAAAAATAAGTCTGACTAGTTCTCTGCTCCTCCCTTAGATCCTATATATGATCAGCTAGACCTCTCATGGGTTGATTACAAGATAATGAGTATGCCAACCAAGGTCTATAAATAGTTTCCTAAGTTTGATGGGTATAATATTTGGGAAGGGGACACACATGTTGATGTATTTTTGGAATTCTTGGATGAACATTAGTTTGAGGATGAAGACATGTGGATGAGGTTCTTTGTTAGGTCCTTGCATCGAAAGGCAAGAGAATGGATCCAAAGTTTTCCAAGGCAGTCCTTTGCCTCGTGGAATGAACTTGTGGTGGGATTTGAAAAAGAATTTGATAAGGTTCTTGACCCTGTTGATCTTGTCATAGAGCTAGAAAAAATTAGAAGACAAGAGGGAGAGTCAAGCAAGGATTTTGGTCACAGGTTTGCTGTTGCCCTTTCCAATATTCCAAATTATTTTAGACCTAACATTCTCGCTTGCATTGATATGTTTTTTGAAGCATATTCAAAACTGGATTGAGTTATGTGCGGGAAGATTTGAAGATAACAAGTATGCAGCATACATATTTATCCTTAGACTCCATGGAGAAGGTGAGAGATGACTACATAAAGGGTTTGTTATCCACTAATGCATGTGTTGTTGGTAATAAACATGCTAATCTGAGTAGCAGCAATAGTGTGGATAGAAGCAATTAGATGAATCCAAAATCACATGATGATGATTGTGTAGTCAGAAGGGTAGAAGTGGAAGGTGGTGCATCATATTGATAGTGATGCAGATGATGAAAGCAGTGTTTGCACCTACCTTCGGCTAGATAGTTCATCAAGTGAAAATAAGAATGATGAAACCGATTATGACTTCCGGTCCAATGTTGAGGTATGTGGTTCAGTGAATGATAAGGATGCTGTGTACAGGGATGAACAATTAGATGGATCAGCTTCTGTGGTTGAGTATGAAATCTGTGCATAGATGAATGAAACATGGGATGAACAAGAAGCTTGTTTCATGTTTTATGTATTGCCCTCCTTTGTTCTTGTATGTGATGAAGCTGTTAATGTTTGTTTTCACAAGGATGACGTAGATGTGGATACACTTGAGGATACCCAATCAAAGATAGTTGTTGGTGCAGCCATGGAATTTTAGTTTGAAGAGCTTGCCTGATTTTGAGGATGGTGATCATGTGGATGCATATGAGAACCTATTTCTTTGGTGCAAGATATGTTGTCTTCCTCATGTAGAGTGTGCTTCATCTCAACCACAGGAAAATAGAATAAAAATGAATGCGGAAGAAGATATGTGTCATCAGTCTATTTGCAACAATGAATATGACACAACAAGTTGCCTGAGTGAAAATAAAATAGAGAGACAATTGGAAGAACATGGTTCTTCATTTGAAGTGTCTCATGATATTGATTTATGTGCTGATGTTTTGAGTTGCAGCCTGAATCATGCTTATGATTCAAAATGTGAAATCTGTAGCAGCCTTGAGAACATATTTGTTGATATATGTCTCTTAAAGCTCTCTTCCCCATTTATCCCTTAAAATCAATTTCATACGTGTAATTTATGCAATTATTTTAAGGTGGGGGCATATCTCTCCCACTTTACACCTTTTTACACACACCACTTTGTTGAAACACTACGCTCCCTGCAGTGTTTGTCGCTAGTGGTCCCAAGCAGACGCACTTGCTTGGCCTATCCTCACTTTCAGCTACTTGTTTTACACTTTCTGTGAGTCACCTAACAACACTGTTTGTTAGTCCTAATGACCTACAAGAGTTGGTATAGTTTTTATCTCTCGTAGCGTGCTACCCTAGAACCATACTTGACATCCTTTCTAGCTCTCGTAATGTGCTAGAAATGCCTATTTGTTTCTTTACATTTATTATTTTCTTGTGTGTGTGTGTGTGTTGTAGATAGTAGTAGATTGTGCATTAGATTACCTGATTTGCATGATTTGCTAAACAATGATGTTTGGGAAAATCATATTCAATCTAATCCTTTTAGGATGTTTTATGATTTTGATATTACTTCTTATGTAGGTTTATTGTCTAACATTGTGGTTTTATAGGTTCTCAGCCTGGGTGCTTCATACCTCTACTCAAAGAATCTCTTGCATCATCTATGACATTCTTGTTGGACGTATAGCATGTTATGTTATTTCCTTTCTACTTTAGCTTGCATATGCACCTAGTGTCATACGTTTGCTAAAGTGGGAGCTAAATGTAATGTAAAAAATTACATACCCTTGCAATTTGACACTACATTTAGTAACCATTTTAGCGTTTCACGCCTCCTTTCTACATGATAGACTAGGTCTGTGTGATTTTGGTCTACTTCTTGTTTCATCAAAAATTCATTATAGTGCTTTAATGTTGACATGGTCCTAAGGTACCTTGTACTACTAGAAGCTAGTTTTACTTGAACTCGAGCACTCTGCACAGACGGTGCACTATGCTAGCCTCTCGCATCTGTTTGCTGATAGGTATCTTTTTTTTGGTGTTACAACACGCCTTGGGTGATCATGAGGATTCTATGTAATGCCTCTGGAGGTCATAGAATGACTCCTTGCATGGCATTTCAAGATTCTTTCCCCTTTAAAGAAGATTGGAAGAATTTTGAATGCATTGAAAACATTCATTCTAACTTTCTCTCTCAACTTTGAACACTTTGGCTTTTGAGACTTGGGTAAATGCAAGAAGTTGTGTCCACTTAAGGTGGAAGTTCTGGAGTGAGAAAAAAATCCAAAATTGGGTAACTAAAAATGGGATCCTGTTTCTATAAAATGGGATCCCATTTTGGATCGGGATCCCGAGCCTAAAATCCAAAACTCGATCCCATTCCTTAGCGGGATCCCGAACCTAGAAGCCAAAAACGGGATCCTGTTTTGAAAAAAGTATTAAATTTTTTTTAAAATGGCAGAGACCCCATTTTCCCCAGTGACAGGTGACAGTGGAGAATGGGATCCTGAGTTGAGTCACCATCAAATCAGCAGGTAAGTGGATTTTTCCACTTCTACAAATTACCCATCAATCTTTTGAAGTTTCCCTTGTTTGTTTTGGTGTAAAATACAATCAAAATTTAA
The DNA here is from genome assembly GCA_027924645.1 of Cunninghamia lanceolata. Lineage (NCBI taxonomy): Eukaryota > Viridiplantae > Streptophyta > Pinopsida > Cupressales > Cupressaceae > Cunninghamia > Cunninghamia lanceolata. The sequence goes on along the minus strand of BSBN01001038.1, from coordinate 5,439,422 downwards.
ATTATAAACTGTTATTTAGGGTTTTTGTTTATGAAATCAATAGCTATTTTTTGACATTTTAGTTGTAAAATACAATTGATATTTTGAAAGACTATATCATATAAAAGGATAGAATTTGAACAAACTGTCAAAATTTTGTTTAAATTTGAGAATTGAATAGCTATATTTAGACATTTTAGCTGTAAAATACAATTGAAAATTTGAAAAAACTGTATCATATGAAAGGAGAGATTTTGAACAAACTATCAAAATTTGATTTCAATTTGAGTGTTGAATAGCTATATTTAGACATTTTAGCTGTAAAATACAATTGAAAATTTGCAACGACTGTATCATATGAAAGGAGAGATTTTGAACAAACTGTAAAAAATTATATAGCATTGGGATGATATATATATTTGGTTTTTATAAAATTTACTTATATCAATGTATGTCATTGTATTTTAAAGGCATTATTGAATAGGTAACTATCATGTAAAAAATTACAACAAACCATAATAAAACCTTTATCACGTCCTTCATAATCAAACCTTTAGAGACAACCAACTAATCAAGAATTGAGAAAATTTTACAGTTTTTGTGATAGCCAACTAATCAAGAATGAAATCAAGCCAACAAATGTAACTTTAGAGACACTCAAGTAGCTGTCCTCACTAGCTAGGTTATGCCCCTGGGATGAACATCGTGATGTTAATTGTGATACGAGCCTAACCTCATTGTTAATGAGATCTTGCCACCACTAACCTCTTTCATGATAGGTCACTATCCTCACCATCTCCTTAGACCTATAATACCTTAAGCTTATCGATTGGGACCAACACGACCCTTTATGATTTGATGTTTTCCAAAATGATGAAGCCATCATGAAACTTATGAAGTGTCAAGACCACATCCCCATTGTAATCATAAGAGACTTTTCCACCATACTTAACACCTATGCTTATTTTGGAGAGAAAGAAAGAACCCTTTAGTCCTAAGGCACCCTAGTAGGCAGAATAGCAACAAGATATAAGAAGAAACTTGTGATCGATTAAAATGATACAATAAAAATGGACACTTCCCAAGAGCTCCTCAATGACAAACTTCACCTTCCATTAGATACCACTCAGATACAAGATGACTCCCCTCTCCTTGTTGAGGATGCTATAGACATCAACCTGTGAATAGAAGAGGACCCTAAACTCTCTAAGATAGTAGCTCCACTGGACCTTGACATCAAAGAAGGCATAATCATCACCCTTAAAGATTATGTTGATTTCTTCATGTGGTCTTATGGTGATATGCCTTGAGACTCCATCTTTAAAGTCATGCATCATCTTGTGGTTCAGCTCAATGCTAAACCTATTCAATAAAAGCTATGCAAAATGCACCCCCAAGTAGCCCTCTTGGTTAAAGAAGAATTCTATAAACTCTTGGATGTGGGGTTCATTTAGACTATTACTTATCCTAAATGGGTCTCTAATGTGGTCTTAGTTAACAAGAAAACTAGAATTCATGTTTGCACTAACTTTTGAGACATCAAAAAAGGATACCCTAAAGATAACTTTTCTCTACCAAACATTGATATGATCGTGGATCTCATAGCCATATATATAAAATGTTATCATTAATCTGGATATAATATGGACCAAGTTGAAACATTTGAGTTAGACATGGAGACACCTAGATTATGGAGAGGTCTATGTAAGAAAACACCTCCTATAGACTCAACACAAACTTATCCCTCAACCCTCTAAATTGTGACTTACATCATTTGATTACCCTGGAACACACTATAGACAACTCTATACAAATTTGGCAAAAGATATTTTCTCCTAACAGAAACTTGTATATGTAGAAGTATCTACTACTACATTAGATTTGATATACTTCTTAAAAGGAGAGAGTTGGGACTAACAACTAAATAGAAAACAATAAATTTGCAAATCTAGGAAATAGGAAACAAAATCAAGCTAGAACCATCTTGACTAATTTATCTTTTTTCTAGCTAGATTGAATCCCTACAATCACAAGTTAAAAACAAAGTATCAAATTCTTCATTAAATTTAAATCACAAATCATCAGAATATATTCATCTTCATACTCAAATTAGTCAGGTAGGCAACTAGTAACTTCAATCCTATCTCCATTATCAAATTTGGTTGCCATAGGCAACTTCACCAAATTTAGGTTTTTAGATCACGTGGCATGCACACGATATCCACCTCAAGGTAGTTCTCCAAGTCTAGTTATAGTCTTGCAAATGTTCATTATGATTCTACCTAGGTGGTATGATAGTCCATTGGTTTCTAGATGACATCATTCAATAGCATAGATGCATCTAAACATTCACCCTTCATTGATATATATTGATAGTAAAATAGAGTTTTAAATTGTTCTTAAGGTTTGGGACAATCATAGTGTTAAGATAGTGCAAATTTTAAGACTATTTAGACTAATTAAATGGGCTTAGTCTCAAGCTAAATAACACACATAAGAGTTGGGACTAACAACTAAATAGAAAACAATAATTTTGCAAATACATATGAATAGGAAACAAAATCAAGCTAGAACCATCAACTAATATCTTTTTCTAGCTAGATTGAATCCCTACAATCACAAGTTAATCAAATCATCAAATTCTTCTTTAAATTTAAATCACAAATCATCATAATATATTCATCTTCATACTCAGATTAGTCCTAGGCAACTCGTAGTCAATCCTAGATCTCCATTATCAAATTTGGTTGCCATAGCCTGTAACTTCACCAAATTTAGGTTTTCAGATCATGTGGCATGCATAAGATATCCACCTCAAGGTAGTTTTCCAAGTCTAGTTATAGTCTCAAGCAGATGTTCATTATGATTCTACATAGGTGGTATGATAGTCCACTGGTTTCTATGACATCATTCAATAGCATAGGTGCATATGTTCTAATTCATTTCTTTTGTCCAAAATGGTTGTGACAATAAAAAAGAATCTTATTGAACTCATAATCAATAGGAAACCCCCCGTCATAATAGGCGGTTGATGCAGAGCATCTAGGACAGAGGAGGACACTTCAAAACCTTCACATGCAATAACTCTCAATGTTCATTAACTCTAATAGAAATTAGGCTTCTCATGATGAAGGGCTTTAACACAACAACTTATACATGCTCATGACACCAAGAGAGGGACTTCAGGGTACACATCTCATGATTCTTAACTCAACCTAATATCCCACCATCTCTACTGTACCGGACCTGCAGGACAACAGTCTTTATTCTGTCTTTCTTAGACAGTCACAACATCTCTGCTTCACTAGAGAGACAGATAGTCATAGTGTCCTCCTTGGAATGATTTCCATTGAGACAAACTCAATCTTATACAACAATCCAAACCAATAACATGTCAAACACATCTAATGCCCTCATTGACAAATCAATAACACACCAAACTTACCTAGTGTCTTCCTTGTGGTGGCTATCTCTTGGGAGGACTGTTAGAGACAACATAAGGCAAAATGGACTGTTATTTTAGAGAAGTCTCTTCCTACTCCTTGTCATAGGTCCATGATCAAATCTAGGGCCCTTCCTACTGGTCTCAACACTTAACATACACCGACTTTCCACTTCCACAGTCACTGATCACCACCCTTCTACTGCTGTCCTTCTCTAACTTCCAACACATGGTTCTTATTGGGCCATTTACATGCCAAACTCCATCCAACCCATTCTCCTACCTCTAAAACCTTCACAAGACCTTGAACCAACTAATATACAATCCATTCCACTGATCATAAACAGAAAAGATCAGTGGAATGAAGAGAACTCCATTGGACTACTCAGAAAAAACCCTAATTTAGGGTTTCCAACCTACTTGCAGAGAAAGGAGAAATACAGAGATATAAAAGAATGTCAAGAGCCCAAACAACTTGCAGATGGTAGGTTACTCACCCACCTAACTCTCCATCAAAAACACCAACCACCACTCGGTCGTACCGGTACAGGGCATGTAGAAGAATAATGAATTTCTGACTGTAACAGCAGGTTTAGAGAGCAGTTTGGTACTCTACAAGCATAGCATGTATTCCTTCAATCTCAAGGCCTAAACTCATCTCAATAGATAGTCAATCCACCAATCTTCACTTCCAATCATTCAACATTCCACAACAGGGCCGTACTGTATAGTAGTACGGGCTCAAATGCACAAGAATTCAGAGAAATATACAAAAGAGCAAAAAAACATAAGTTTTTTGTTATTTCTTTCAATTCCACCAGATGTGTCTTAACAATGAGTCCCCCTTGGCTTCCAATAAGCATCCTACATTTGATTCAAGAAGTGTGGGAGTGGTTGGGGTCAATGAAATTGCCCCAACCATCGAACTTCTTTCTTGTTTCCCACTGTAGTGACTAGTAACTGTTAAGTAACTGTCCTCTTTGGGACTACACCGACTATTTTATGTTTAATAAAACATTTGATAACTTTTGACAAGGTTTTAACACACCTTCCAAACTTTGACATGCTTACCACCATGAGGATTGCATCCTACATACCTTAGGAGGGCTACAAATGTAAGGAGATTGCCTTTTACAATATGACTGTCCTCCTTAGGACTTACAACATGAGAGTAGGTCTTAGATATTTGGACATAGTCCCTTACAAGCATGACATTCAAGCCTTATTACAACATTGAATGGTCTCAAGGACCTTATTTAAACAAAACAAACTACTTGAAGATCAAGTAAAACCTAGATGTGTTGGTGCTCCTGCACCATACTCCCTAGCATGATGAAAAATCTTGTCCCAAGAGTTATGGGATCTTCTCCAAATGTTCTTCAATCTTGTTTGAATGTTCCTCTAATTTGTGACAGGGAACATGAACTCTCCAAGAGTTATCTTCCTCCTTCTCCAACCTACATGGCTCCTGTAAACAGTGTTAGGACCATAAAACATGTGATGTCCTTGCCTAGGACCCTACTGCTGCAATGCTTCTGTTCTTCCCATCTTGAGGTTCTGATTTATTTCTCCTTGTACTATCTGCTGTTTACCTTCCTTCTTCTACCCCCTTATAGGATAGTCAATGTCCCCAATCTTGACATAACTCAAGTCCCAAACCTGCTGTTCTTTAGGATTGTCTTCCACCTTCTTCTGCTGCAACTGTTCTGGTTGTTTCCCATCATCCTTAACTTGCACATTCAACTGCAATTTCTCTCCAAAATAGATAGTAACATGTTCCTTCTTGTCTTCACAAGGTAAAGGTACTAGTTTAAACTTTTTCCCATCTTTATGCACCAAATAGTTATTAGTATAACCATCATGAATTGTCCTCCTTAAGTGTTGCCATGGTCTCCCCAAAATTATATGCCCACATGTCATTGAAATGACATCACACAAAACATAATCCTAATATGGACCAATGGAAAAATCAACATATGCCTTCTTACTAACGCTTACTTGCTGCTCTTGACTTACCCAAGTGACATTATAAGGACTAGGATGATCAAATGTTTTCAATCCCAACTTGTGCACCATCTCCCAAGAGACTAAATTATCATGTGAACCTGAATCTATAATCAACTTGCATATCTTTCCATGGCTTAAACAATTAGTTTTAAAAATGGATACCTGTGGTGTTTGCTGCATTTTGCCTTTTTCCACCATGAGCGTTTCTCCAACCATTACTGGACAGGCTGACAACATTTCCAGTTCTTCTGGCTTCTCCTCCTCTTGTGCCAAATGAACTCTTCTATCCTTTCTCTTATCAGCATCAGCCTTCTTAGGACATTTGAAAGATGTGTGTCCCACTTCATTGCAATGATAGCATCTACCTGTAAACACTCCTCTTCCTGATCCAAATCTACCTCCTCCTCTATATCCACCTCTCTGATCTACAGAAAACTCTTTGCCTTTCTCATTACTGTTTTGTACTTCATTAATAGGTTTGCCCCTACCTCTATATCCTCTTCCACTACCTCCTTGCCTTTCTTGCTTCCTCTTTACCCTCTCTTCAGCCCTAATGGCTAACTGAAAACATTCTCCAAGTGTTTTTGGTATTGTCAAACCAATCTCATCTTGTAAGTTATACCTAAGCCCATTAAGGTATCTTGCCACTTTCTCTTCTTCATCTTCCAATCTTCCTCTAATACTAAGCTTATGAAATTGCTTAGTATAGGACATAACATCCATGTCCTTTTGCTTCAGATTCTGCCTCATCCTCTTTGTTTGAATGGAGTAATTGGATGGAAGAAATTGATCCTTCATCATATCCTTCATCCTACCCCAAGAAGTGATTCTTGTTCCACCTCTAGCCACTCTTTCTATTTGCATACTACTCCACCATGTAAGTGTTGTTCCTCTCAATTTTGTTTTTGCAAATTTAACCTTCTTCTCATCACTCATCTCCTCATACTCAAAGAAATTATCAAGGGCATCTATCCACCCTAATACCTCTTCACTATCCATCTTCCCTTGATAGAAAGGTAACTCTATGTTTGCCTTTGTTCCACTACCTTGGACTGCCTTCAGTAATCTCACAAATTTCTTTTCTTCAGGATCTAAATCATCCTCAGGAGGATTCTCATCTGCCTCCTCATCTCCTTCTAAATCATTTTGTTCATCCCTTCTAGGATTCTTCTCTAATGCTTCCAACCTTGCCAAGATTGATGCATTCTCTCTTCTCACTTGCCTTAACTCTCTTTCCCTTGCAGCATCCTATTCTCTTCTGTCCCTCAACTCTTTTTCTCTAGCCTCTAAGGCTTCCCTCAATTCATTGTTCTCCCTAGCCATCTGATTCTTAGGAGGCATCCTTACACTTTCACAAACCCTTACTGTTTCACAAGATCCTACTACTCCCTCAAGGACCTACTAGTGGCTCTGATACCACAAATGATGCAGAGCATCTAGGACAGAGGAGGACACTTCAAAACCTTCACATGCAATAACTCTCAATGTTCACTGACTCTAACAGAAATCAGGCTTCTCATGATGAAGGGCTTTAACACAACAACTTATACATGCTCATGACACCAAGAGAGGGACTTCAGGGTACACATCTCAGGATTCTTAACTCAACCTAATATCCCACCATCTCCACTGTACTGGACCTACAGGACAGCAGTCTTTATTTTGTCTTTCTTAGACAATCACAACATCTCTGCTTCACTAGAGAGAGAGACAGTCATAGTGTCCTCCTTGGAATGATTTCCATTGAGACAAACTCAATCTTATACAACAATCCAAACCAATAACATGTCAAACACATCTAATGCCCTCATTGACAAATCAATAACACACCAAACTTACCTAGTGTCTTCCTTGTGGTGGCTGTCTCTTGGGAGGACTATCAGAGACAACATAAGGCAAAATGGACTGTTATTTTAGAGAAGTCTCTTCCTACTCCTTGTCATAGGTCCATGATCAAATCTAGGGCCCTTCCTACTGGTCTCAACACTTAACATACACCGACTTTCCACTTCCACAGTCACTGATCACCACCCTTCTACTGCTGTCCTTCTCTAACTTCCAACACATGGTTCTTGTTGGGCCATTTACATGCCAAACTCCATCCAACCCATTCTCCTGCCTCTAAAACCTTCACAAGACCTTGAACCAACTAATATACAATCCATTCCACTGATCATAAATAGAAAAGATCAGTGGAATGAAGAGAACTCCATTGGACTACTCAGAAAAAACCCTAATTTAGGGTTTCCAACCTACTTGCAGAGAAAGGAGAAATACAGAGATATAAAAGAATGTCAAGAGCCCAAACAACTTGCAGATGGTAGGTTACTCACCCACCTAACTCTCCATCAAAAACACCAACCACCACTCGGTCGTACAGGTACGAGGCATGTAGAAGAACAACAAATTTCTAATTGTAACAGTAGGTTTAGAGAGCAGTTTGGTACTTTACAAGCACAGCATGTTTTCCTTTAGTCTCAAGGCCCAAACTCATCTCAATAGACAGTCAATCCACCAATCTTCACTTTCAATCATTCAACATTCCACAACAGGGTCGTACTGTACAGTAGTACGTGCTCAAATGCACAAGAATTTAGAGAAATACAGAAAAGGGTAGGAAAACAAAAGTTTTTTGTTATTTCTTTCAATTCCACCGGATGTGTCTTAACAATGAATCCCCCTTGGCTTCAAATAAGCATCCTACATTTGATTCAAGAAGTATGGGAGTGGTTGGGGTCAATGAAACTGCCCCAACCATCGAACTTCTTTCTTATTTCCCACTGCAGCAACTAGTAACTATTGAGTAACTGTCCTCTTTGGGACTACACCGACTGTTTTATGTTTAATAAAACATTTGATAACTTTTGACAAGGTTTTAACATACCTTCCAAACTTTGACATGCTTACCACCATGAGGATTGCATCCTACATACCTTAGGAGGGCTACAAATGTAAGGAGATTGCCTTTTACAATATGATTGTCCTCCTTCATGAGAGTAGGTTTTAGATATTTGGACATAGTCCCTTACAAGCATGGCATTCAAGCTTTATTACAACATTGAATGGTCTCAAGTACCTTATTTAAACAAAACAAACTACTTGAAGATCAAGTAAAACCTAGATGTCTTGGTGCTCCTGCACCAGAGGTCTTGAATTTGGTACCAATGATTGTGAGTTCCTTGTAGAATATGATGAACCTTTTGAACAAGAGAACCTTGTAGACCATGATGCATATCTTGATTTAAACTTGAACATTATCATCATGTGAATGATTTTAGCCATCCTACAACCTCCTATCACCCTTCATCCTCTTATAGGGATATGCCACACAACCTCTCCAAGTTGACCATGCCAAACCCAAAGTGACAATCCTAAGAGGTCCCTAATTTCCTCCCAATGATCATGAGAACCTTGTGGATCATGATGCATATATTTTGAACAAGACTATCAAGTTCCTTCGCAACAAGAACGTGCAAGTCCAAGTTACCCTTTTCACCAAGATCAAGTGTATTTAAGTCCTTATGTTACCTTTGACAAGGGGAACACCACTCTAGATTATGCATCTTATGGGTATCCTTCATCATCATCCAATCGAATGCCTATCCAAGAGACTACTAGTCCTATCCCAACACCACCATGTAATCCCAATCCTAATTCATTAGTCCATCCACCTTCTAATTCATCAATCCATTCATTACGCTCACCACCATCTAATCCTCCAACTTCACATCCTAAATTTAAATCACCTCTCTTAAATGACCTCTATAGATGTACTATGAACTATATTACAAAGACAAACCTATATGCCATGTCCCTCTCTATTAAGTTTGATCACTCCCAATCCTAATCCATTTCCTCCTATTATCCATCCACCTAATCCTAGACATTCACCCTTCATTGATATATATTGATAGTAAAATAGAGTTTTAAATTGTTATTAAGGTTTGGGACAATCATCTAGTGTTAAGATCTAGGGCAAATTAAGACTATTTAGACTTTAAATTAAATGGGCTTAGTTTGAAGCTAAATAACACACATAAGAGTCAAATGACTAACAACTAAATAGAAAACAACAATTGCAAATAGGAAATAGGAAACAAAATCAAGCTAGTTCACCATCAACTAATATCTTTTTCTAGCTAGATCATCCCTACAATCACAAGTTAAACAAAGCATCCTAACCTTCTTGTACCTCATCATCTATCTGAAAAGTGGAAGATTTAATCATTACCACATGTATATGGTTATATGTCTCTTTGATTATCTAGATAATGCAATTGAATCTCTAGAGGAGTCTTACATCTTAACAACAATTTCATTGTCCCTTTATAGTTCATTGTCCCTCATGACAAGTCTGTTATTGGTTTAAGGCTATCTTAAAGGTCCATATAACAATCTAGGAATTTAATAACAATTAATTTGTTCAGTCCTTAATGGTCATGACAACATTATACAAGATACTAAAGTTCACATTCAATGATTTCCTTTTTCCTATCAAATGGTAAGGATTCACTCAAATTTTCACATACTCTTGAACACATATCCCATTTATGAATTCATGATTGATCCAATGCTCAAACCAACGCAAGCATGACTATTGTTTGTTGACCAAGCTTATTAGTCATATTTAGTTAGAGAAATTCATCCAAAACCATTACAAACTATTTGTAGCTTTGCCATAGGAAATATTGGATCTCCTAGAATGAGTACTTAACATCAAACCAATAGCCAACTCCATAGAAAAATTAACAAAATTGAAACCTTGGACCTAACATATGATAACAAACCTTGAGAACAAATTCATTATGGTAGTCCTAATAGCTCTCTTACATTTTGAAATTTGTACATGCATGTATACATTATAATCTGTATGTTTAATTTAAATTTATTTCAAGTGTAATTTCTTGAAACATATATATATATATATATATATATATATTCTTGATTTAATTTTAAATTTGTACTCAAGTTTGTATGTTTATATGTATATATGCAGGTTCATATCTATTTTTATATATATATCATGAATCTGGATGATATTCACTTTGATGTTGAGGACTTCCTCAATGCACAAGATGATCCGACCCCACCCCCACCCGCACCCCCAGCGCCAGATGCCCCACCTCCAGATGCCCCACCTCTAGATGACCCACCTCCACCCCCACCTCCACCCCCACCTAGAACTGACTAGGCTCGCTTGCGAGCCATAATTAGTGAAAATGTGGATTCCATACAAGAAAAATTCATGCCACCTCACGTGGTACGTTTTACAGCTTTGATGCAAAACATTGTAGATTCTATGAGGTCTATTGACTTAGACTTCGATGGATTCTGGAAATGGAGAGAGGAGAGGCGGCAATTTTATGCTGATGGCCTCTCCTATAAGAGTATTTTGGATCTTAAAATCATAAAAGCTCATTTAGCACAATATTTTAGATATCCCATTACAAATGAATCGATTCCTGCAAATAAGAAAAGAATATCAATCAGGTGGTGTAGGCATGAAGGAATGTCTACCAATTTTTGGGATAGATGGTGGATGGTGTTTGATTATCCAGCTCATGCTAATTGTGAGGTTCCTTTATATTTTTTGAGAAAATTATATGCAGAGTTTGTTCTGAATAAAAAACCCAACTACTTTGATTTTAGATCATTCTAGGGTATTGGTTGTGACATGCCACAACAGAGGTTGGGGGCACGGGTTGATCCCCAACGACCCGTGCCTGTTCAACCTCTTATTGACCCTCCTGTTGCTGCCATTCCTTCACCCTTCCAACATCGTACAGTGGTATCCACACTAGACACATTGAGTGCACTCTCAGGTAGCCTACATGAGCAGACTTCTATGATGGTAGCTTGAGTTAGAGAGCATGGAGGAGTTGATGATGGAAGTGGTCCTAGTACCACTCCACATGTGTCGATGCCTCATACATGTACGAGTTGCAATCAGTTGTGTTATGGACCTTATTAGGCAGCTGCACCCACTTCAGCTACACATGCATCATCTGATAATGTGGGCACTGAATCATTTGTTGATTATCTATTTGCTGAGGATCATCCCACTAATCATTCGACACAGGTATATATAGGTTATGTACACATGTTGAATTTATAACAATTTTTTAAGCACATGTTTTTAATCAACATATAGATCAATTAAATTGTAATATTTTAACAATCGAATTGTTTGGTGTAGATGATGGTAACATGGGTCACCATTGATCGAATTAATTTTTCATAGACACCTGTTCATCTTGGGCACCCATTTGGGGTACATTTTCAATGATTTATATTTTAAATATTAATTTTATATACTTGATTTTAATTTGTAATTCAGTCTTGAATGTGTGTACCATTAAATATTTATGAACTTATTTATGAACTGGTTCAGGGTTCTTCCACATTGAATCCTCCATCTCAGGGTGTCTCAAGCGCTCCTCCATCATTGGGCATCTCACATAACACTCTTACAGTATGTATATTGTTTTAAAAAACTATATATACTTAGATTTTTCTATTTTGATATCACTGTATCTAAAAATGTGCACATGTACTATTTAATATAATAAAAATATGTCTATGCAGGTTGACACAACAATGAGGATGGGCATTGTAGCACACTTGGATAATCCAAGTTTATATTAGGAGTCGATTGCATTTCAGGTTGTTCAAAAACGTATAACATGTACACAAGTCAATTATATATATGTTTTAAAACCTAATTTGTACACACATGTGCTAACTTATAAATGACCTTGTAGGAGCTTGTTAGTGACACGTTTCATCAACACACAACACATGTAGAGCAGGAGGATAGAGGAGATGGGCATCCTAATACGGTATAATTTAAAATTTAGATTACATTTAAATTCAATTAAAATATACATTGTGAACTTAAAGTAAATTTCTTGATAGATATATATGTTGACATGTGTTCAAAATTCTTTTTCTTTTATAGCTTGAGACATGTCATGGAGCTAAGCCTGTAGAGACAGGTCCTGGAATAGAGGATTCACAACAAGTTCCTCTTACGGTATAATAATTTAAATATGATAACTTATAAATTAAATTGAATTAAATCATTTTTAAAATCGTCTTACATCTAATTTCAACTTGAACTTTCTGTTGTATTAAATAGATTGATTTAGAGCATGGAGAGACAGGTCCAGGTGCACCGGAGCATGCCTCTCAGCCTCACATGGTAATTTAATTTTATGATAAATTATAAATTTAAAAATTGTCATTAAATCATTTTTAATCATCTTACATTTAATTTCATCTAAATCTTTCTCTTCTGCAGAGTGATTCAGGTCATTTGAGTAGTTCGCATGGTGTGAAGAGGACTCTTGATGATAGAGATAGTATGTGATAGGTTATTAAACATGGGCTATGTATAATTTGACTATTTCATGGACTATGTTATATACTTTTTGTCATGGACTTTATATATATATATATTGTTGAACATGGACCTGAAGTTTATACAACTTGACTTTCCTCTATTTGTTCTTGTGTGGGTTATTTGAGAAAATTAGGCATTGTTTTCTTCTTGTGGATATTGTTGTTTTATTTATAGTTTATAATTATGGATTTTGTAAGGTTATATATTTGTAATCATACCAAAATTGTTTCGATCACCTTTTTTGTTGCTACTTGATCCCCCAATTGTTGCATTATGAAAGCTTAATGAGTTGTCTTATGTAGTCAACCTACAATCCCGTAAGTTAAAAACCTTATAAAGAGCAACCACACTATCAATATCATATACATGTCACACAATAAATGCAATCCTGCCATAACAAAATCATACACATGTCAAAGTAATAATCATGTAAAACCATCATGTTAGTTTAGGTGCATCCATACATATATATCTGTTATCCATGCATACATACATTGCATATACATCATAAACTATAAAAGCATAACATCACATATATACATATACAAGCATCCCTAAATAATCATAAATCAAACTCTAATCTAACCATGTGCATGAAGGAAAAGAAATGTAAATGAGATCAACCATAATAAGATATAGATTGACATCAATAGAAATAATTGATTGTCATATATAAATCTGACAATAACTAAGTACATAGGCTCCATCATGGGAGGTACATGATCAAAATAAGTATACACGAGTACAAAGTCTCCCCATGCAAGGGGCAAGGCAAAAATCTCTACAAGTGTCAGAGTGTTGATCTATAAAATCATAACATCACATACATATGTATATACAAGCATCCCTAATTAATCATAAATCAAACTCTAATCTAACCATGTGCATGAAGGAAAAGAAATATAAATGAGATCAACCATAATAAGATATAGATTGACATCAATAGAAATAATCGATTATCATATATAAATCTGACAATAATTGAGTACATAGGCTCCATCATGGGAGGTACATGATCAAAATAAGTATACACGAGTACAAAGTCTCCCCATGCAAGGGGCAAGGCAAAAATCTCTACAAGTGTCAGAGTGTTGATCTAGATTTGCGCTTAAGGAAGAAATTATATTGAAAGAATATGTAGTGATGAGGTCCTAATAAAGTTCCTCCATTCATTCACAGTATGCATATTTAGGTCCTGGTCAAATTTTAAGCAATAAAATGCTAAGAAAATCAAAACAAAGAATTTAAAAGTGAGATACTCATGAGGATCTCTTGCCTACTAGGAGGGATCAATCTCTCACATCTTCTCATCTAGATCAACTAAGTTCTAGAGGAATCACCTATAAACTAGGATCAACATCATCTAATGCGTTCTCATCCTCCTCCACCTTAGGATAGTAAGATCATCATTGGACCCCTCATCCTCTCTATCATCCTGATCACTCTCTACATAGAGAATTAAATGATCCTAGCATGGTTATAGTTATATTTATCCTTGCCAATCAAAACAAAGAATTAAAAAGTGAGATACTCATGAGGATCTCTTGCCTACTAGGAGGGATCAATCTCTCACATCTTCTCATCTAGATCAACTAAGTTCTAGAGGAATCACCTATAAACTAGGAGCAACCTCATTTAATGCATTCTCATCCTCCTCCACCTTAGGATAGTAAGATCATCATTGGACCCCTCATCCTCTCTATCATCTTGATCACTCTCTACATAAAAAATTAAATGATCCTAGCATGGTTATAGTTATATTTATCCTTGCCAATCAAAACAAAGAAATAAAAAGTGAGATACTCATGAGGATCTCTTGCCTACTAGGAGGGATCAATCTCTCACATCTTCTCATCTAGATCAACTGAGTTCTAGAGGAATCACCTATAAACTAGGAGCAACCTCATTTGATGCATTCTCATCCTCCTCCACCTTAGGATAGTAAGATCATCATTGGACCCCTCATCCTCTTTATTATTCTGATCACTCTCTACATAAAAAATTAAATGATCCTAGCATGGTTATAGTTATATTTATCCTTGCCTTGGTGCTTGTTCTTGTGTTGACCATGTAATAGGAGTCCCTAGAGTAAGAGTCCATGGGAGTGTCCCTTGACCAACCTCTACTACATCTTAAGTAGATTTGTAGCATGGGAGTGTACTAGGGGAAATCCTTTAGAAAGTCACCCCTTTTCAATAATATCTAGTCATGTCATCTCCTACCCATCTCCTCTCTATCTCTATGTAGGGGTTTGTAATAATGTCTGTGTTAGTTAAAGTCACCATTGTAAATGTGTAATCATGTGCCATAGTAACCCAATCAACACTACTTGATACCTCAAGGAAGTGAAAGATTTGGTGTGGGCATGGGTCATTGATAGGGTCTAATATGCTCCAATATCCATACCATAACTAGAGAAGGATGACTAAATCCTAGTGCCTTTATGGTGCACAATCTAATAAAGGTCATGGTAGACCTTGAAGGTAGGATGTCAATCCCCCATGCATAAACTTTACCTAACTCCACTTGCTCAATGATAGGAGCCCACAACCATATGAGAAAGTGGACATTTTTAGTCCTTTACAAGTGCTAAGCTATTAAGCCAATCATGACCTTCCATAGGGGGAAAATGTCAGGGGTTTGAACTAAAGTTAAATAAACTCCCTTCCTATTTCTTGGTCTCTTAACTCCCAACCTTGTCGTAGGGCAACTTGATTTGTTGTAGAGAGCTCCTACACACTACTCACCAATGAAGCTTGCTCCTTAGTCACGTTCCAGAGAATATGTGTGTCTTGTCAACACAAGCACACACTCATCACTTTAAAAATTAGAAAAACTTAAAAAATTGTAAAAATGTAAAGGCCAAAAATTTGAAAAAGTTAAAAACATAAAAAAAATTAGAAAAACATGAAAAACCCAAATCTAAATAGTCAAAACACCTAAAAATGCATATTTTTAAATCACTCTTGGCAAAAGATGCAACATGACAATTTTTGCTAAGCAACCTTGCAAGTTGCCCAAACATCCTAAGGGACACTCAAGCGATTTTCCTTACAAAAACAAGTGACCAAGTATGATAAAAGGGTGACCTAGGCCACACCCCACCAAACTCTAGATCACTAAAAAATTGAAAAATAAACATGAATATTGAAAAAATGAAAATGTGATTACATTCCCTACCTAGACACCTATCATTTGCAATTGATGGCCCTAAATTTGATAGCCATTTTAATTAACCTACAACTTGATGCTAACTTTTTGGATGTCTTAAGGGGTCCTAATTTACGATGTCTTAAGGGGACGTCTTAAGTTCTCAAAATTTGGTGAAGTTGCCCAAGGCAACTAAATTTAACAATATAATAAAATCAAATTTAAAGTAAATTCAAAGTAGAAAAACATGCGCATTTAACAAATAAAATATATAGAATAATAATTTTGATAAATTTAATACTATAGAGTATAAAATTGTGTACATACACATGTCTACAAATTTGTGTACAAAATGTGTAATAATGTAATTGTGTATGTACATATATGCCAACTCAAAATAATGTTTACAAAATGTGGTTATGCCATCTTAAGGAAATCCAAAACTTGTGGGGAATGTAGCAGGTCTTCACGCCACCTGATGTAAAAATAATACAAGCAATTTATCAATATATCTGAATCAAAACATGTATTTTAATTTATATAAAACTATCTAGATATACACAATTTGTACTTGTATTTACAAGTGCCTCTCAAGTTTTTGTTTCAAAGTATGTGATGAATTTGTGATGATGGCCTAAGGATATAAAAGGACAAATTAAATCAATTTCAACTAATAACACACAAGAAATATCAAAACATGTATTTAATGTATTTAAAAAAATAATATAAATCTATTTAACTATATTTACCTATATTTACTTATTCCACTGTACCATCTCTATCCTCTCTTTTTTCCAACGCATCGATGATTGTCTCATGGTCTTCCATAGAAATTATCCATAGCTCTTTATTTGTAGGTTTTCCATGATACCTCTCCAGTTTTATATTTGTTGCCAACACCAAATGTGATTAGTGTATAATCTTCTTATGTGTTTCATAATCTTCGAATGCAGGCAAACCATTATTCCTTATTAGGTATTTCTGTAGCCAAGTGCCAACAACCACCACCGATCCTATTGGATAATGATAGCCATCATCAAAGGAATTCTTAAAATTTGCTTAAGGGGATCAAAGAAGTTCTTAAAATATGCTTAAGGGGATCAAAGACTTGTTATCAAAATTTGCTTAAGGGGATGTCTTAAGGGGATCACCAAACCTATTGGATAAGGAAAGCCATCATCATCTTCTCGAGGTGCTGTTAACTTATGTTTAGTCTTCACACAACGAGCCAACCAATATTCAGTTTCCTCTTCATTATTCTTTGGTGCATGTTGGCCTCGTTTCTAAACTGCCAAATTTTAAACTTTTGTATCAAACTTTCTGTTATCCTTTTTGGTTACAATTCACCAATCTTGTGCTTCCCCTGTCAATCATGTCGTTAACTTGTTAATGAGAAGTCATACTTTGTCTTGTTCATTCTACCTCTCTCCATCGAAACTTTAATAGCAATATTATGCCAAGGCAAAAATTCACGGCTTAGTAATATTTTATTTTGCATCCATTTTTCATTTTTTACTAAGCCCATGTTAGGTTTCATTTTTTGCAAAGTCCATTATGTGTTGGCTTTTGATCTTCGCAAAACTTGCGTCAGTTTCCGTCTTTCACTAAGTTTGCGTTGACTTATGAGTTTAGCTAAGTTTATGCATTTTGGCTTTTTACCAATGGCGTAATTTTACAAGTTTGGAGAAATCCACGTTCACTTTTTACGTGCGGCAGCTGGCAGTTAAAAAAAGAAAGTGATCTTCGTTGTTAAAAGGGCATATTTCTCTCCTTCGAGCAACACCATGCATTTGGAAAAGAAGTAGAAACGTGAATTTTACAACAATCATAAACAGTTAGAAACAACATCAAAGCATGGATAACTCACATGAATGGTTTCAAACTCAGGTAAAAAAAAAGTTGTTGCATTTTCTATTTGGTGGCCGGCATTATAGATAGTGATTTGCCCCGTGGATGATAAATAATAAAGTCAGTTATTAATAATAACTGAATAAACATAAGACATCAATCTATTTTGGAAAATCACATCTTCAGCGATACTCTTGAATAACATGCAACGTGTAACAAGAATGATGAATTGGCTTGCTAAGGTGAAAGGTTTTAAAAAGAAAAAGTCATGTAAATGGAGGATAACTACTGAAGATAAGTGCATGTTGCCCAGCTGCTATTTCAGTTACATATCCTAGTTATTGTAATCGTAATATTTTCAAAAAAATCTTTATTGGCTGTTATAGAACCGAACTCCACAATCTTACCAACGGATCTGCATGATGTGAATGAGTTGTTTGATAAAACTCCTTAAAGAAATGCAGTTTTGTAGAATGCAATGAAACTTTTAAGAAAATACAATTGGCGATTGCAAAACCAAAATCTCCATAACCGTTGTCAACATCTTCCCAGTCCGCGCCAAAATGGGAGCTTTCAAGGACAGTATGGACAGTTAGGAAGTGGACTTTGTTAGATGTAGTAGTTACAAGTGCCCCGGTAGACATAAATGTAAAATGTGGAAGCATAGCCAATGTCTGTGAATTGTTTGATGAAATGCAGGAATGAACACTTGTTCTCATGGAATATCCTGATTGTAAGGCTTGCACAGAATGGGAACGGAGAGGAATGGAGAATCGTGTTCTCCATGCTCTCAGCTTTCGATTGATGTGTCTCTGGACTGATTTCGTAAGGATTTTCCCAAGGGAAGGTTTATAATGGTGTTGTTGCTGTAAATTCTATAAGGCAGAGAAAACTTTTGGAGTGGCCGTAAATGTTGAGAAGAAGAGAAAATAGTCGGATTCACTGTGTCTTTTGGTTTTTCTTGAGGGATTTCTTGAGCGGTTTGGTGAAGAATTTAATTTCTCAGTTCTTTAAGAGCTTTGGGAGGTTTAATGGCAGCTCTGGCCATACATGTTGAATAGCTGGGTTTGCAGTGTTCTTTTTGGCTTTAAGTGTTCGGAGATTTTCTTAGAACTTTAAATCTTGGAAGCTTTTCGGCGGTTTGTATATGAGGCAGTACGGAAGTCTTTCGGGTTACTATATATATTTTTTATTTGCTTTCACATTGACCGATGTTGGTCTCGTAATTTTGCACCCGTGAAACACTGCATACGGAGCTTATATAGTCTAGAGAAAATTTTTAGAAATAAGGAAAGAAGTTGTGAAGAATGTCAAGCATTTCGTAGAAAGAAGTTTAAGAATTTGCAGCAAATTGTGTTGAAGGTGCATTCAAATATACATTGGCTATTTTTCTATGTGAACAGAAAACATTTTGTGGGTTAATACTAATAGCAGACTGGGACACTTCACTGATAGTTTCATTTTTGGGATTTTCCTTGGTAAATAAAAGCATTTGAAGTAAAATCTTGGAGATCTACTGTATTCTTTTGGGAAATTTTAGCCACGGTATTAGTCTGTCTATAGATTTGGACATAGATGCTTGCAAGTGACGAAGTTTGCATCAGGGCAGGTTTTCTTCTAAAAGCATTCACAAAGTAGTTGGTACTTAAATTTTGGCAAGGATGGGTTCTGCTTGTTGTGTGGCTACTAGGGCACATAAATCAAGTCTGCATAATGATGGACCATTGGTTGCATGTCCAGAGGCACTTTTATCACTTTGGGATGATAATTCACAAGCTTTCAGGTCGAAGAGTCAATCTTCTACTAAAAAAAAACAAAATGTCTAGAAGAGTTGCAAATGATGATATTCTAGTTCCCAAATTCTTTTCTGGTGAGATTCTCTTGTCTGGCAATGATCAGATGTCTAGTGACAATGTTTTCAAGCATTCATCTAGTGTAGTTGGATTACAGGCCATAAAGTAGTACATGCTTTTGTGGAGGAAACATATCATATCTACAAACAACATAAATCTATGCAAAGATGGAGAAGTTATCTTGGGAGATGATGACAATTGCATTAGAATGCGAATGCAATCGGAATAGCAAAATGACCAATGTTATTCAGACTACCCCTTCATGTTGATGTTGTCAATGAAAGACATGTTATTTTCAAAATCCATATTTTATATGCGCAAACACAGGAGTTAAAGATTCAAGTATTCAGACGGTTGCCAACATTCATAGATGTTTGATTGTTAGAATTGAGCATATGGAGATGGAAAGGACTTAGCGAAATTGACAACTTAAAACTTGGAAGTTTTATTGACCTTTTTGGAAAGTGACTTGTTTCACTCATTGTAATTAAAAGTTCAAATTAGGTTTCCTTTCAAAAAAAGGTAGTTACTTGAACTGGTTAGGAGGTAGTTGCAAGTTAGTTACAAGTTGGTTACTAAGTGGTTATGGGAAAAAGCCTATAAATATAAGGCTATTTGAAATGTAAAGGGGAGGGTCTCTTTAGAGAGAACTTTTACAGGGGGAACTTATGAAACTTCTTGGAACATTTTTTCTTACACATTGTATAGTTTACCTTTGAAATTGTATAATTTTGAAAAGATAATGAAGAATTGCATTTCAGTTCGTATGTTCTTGATGTATTTCTGAGTTATGATTACTAGTTTCTCGTATGTCAAATTGGTGATCTTTCTATGTATTTGTGTAAATCAAAGTTATCCATTGAAGCATGCAATTGGGGTGATGAAACACAATCATGTCTCGGTATCCTAATTTGAAAGTTTTAAGATAAATTATCTCTTCGTATGTTGAGATTTGCCATCCTTCTTCATCGTTGTTGCACATATATCATGAAATTCATCATAGAGTTTAGGAAAGTGGTTTCTAGCTTTGTGGTGAAACCCCCTCATACTTTTCAATAATATTGTGAAACTCTTGTTGGTTTTCGTACGTCTACCACGAGGGTTTCTATATGCCTATTTCTCCTGTTATTTTGCCTTTCTTCCTTTTTGTACTTTCAGGATAAAAGTACACAAAAACCTACAAATAACCCTATCATACAAGGGAGTTGCCCCTTTCAAACATAAAGGAAGATCGTTGTTCTATCGCGATCTCTCCAACTGTTGGGACTATTTAGTCACCGCTCCAAGGGTGACGAGTCAATTTCAAAGATTATTTCGCGATGACAAATCTGTTTACCAACAGTGCCACAACAACATACACATGTCCTGCAAACAAATTTTGATTCAATAACTTGCACATGTCCATAAAATTTGACCAATCAACATACATGCATTCATATGTACACATAAATAAATAAAAGCACTACAAATTAGTAATGAAGTGAAATAAAATGAAATAATTTGAATTAAATTACCTTCTTATACAAGGTCTGAAACACGGTCATAATCGTCTGATGCAAACAGTTGATCATTGTCTTCAATTGTTGTTTCACTTTGATCGTGTGCTTGTGCAAGTGTCAATGATCTTTTCTTCCACTCTTCAACCCATTCTGTATTCTCACATGCTTCCCAATCTCCTGAAATACAAAATTGACAAAAACATGCAAGCTCCCTTGTCCAGATAGTCCATGTACTTGTATTCGAACTCCTAAATGAATGCCATTTAGTAGATCCATTGATTGTCTGGCAATCAAGTCTAGGTAGAATGTTTTCTTCTTCAGCCAACCAAAAGAATCGATGAACTGTAGAGCACTCACTTGATCCAGGTGTACATAATCTTGTATTGTACCAATCTACAATCCCACGTGCATCTTTAAATTTTACTGCATCCTCAAATTTCAATTGATGTCTAGCAAGAATTCTTTTAACACACGCACCAGCTCCATCATGTTCTCTTTTACCATGTCCAGCTTCAAAAAAATTCCACATATGTTGGACATTATTCTCCTTGTGAACTCTACTTAACCAATAGAACATTCAAGCATTCTTGAACTGCCCCGTACAATTATCTGACCATATAAGATGTTCAGTCATCTGGATTCCTCTTTCTCTTAAATTTGTATAAAATATATTGAAACAATATTGAACAAAATCTGATGAGTGTAACCGGTTGTCACTCAAATAGAAATGATACTCCCTCAAAACTTTTCTATCATTCTCTGTGCTATCATCTGCATGTCTATAAACAATATGAACAAACATAGCAACCTGAACTGAATTGTAATATTGTGATTGAATTTCCTCTTGCGGAGCTAAAGTATAGTTTTCCACAAAATCAACCACTGATAGTATAGTACGAACTGGAAATGTGTTTCTACATTCACGAAATTGTCCATCAAGCCATCGAGCTTGTTGAGAGTGCTTGACATATTTTGGTACAATTTTACTCTTAAATTCTGATATGAATGCATACACACTAACCTTTTCTATAATTAAATCACAATGTTTTCTAAATTTTCCATCTTTTAAAGAATATTCAACATTCTTAAATCTTTTAACATCCACTAATTGTTGTCCAAAATCATTTTCAACACTTTCATGCATACAAACTCTTAACAAAGAAAGATTGCCAACAACTAGTGCATTGTCCAGAAATACATGAACTTAAATAAAATAATTTTTCATTAGATCTTTCACAAAACAAACTTGATATAAACTCTTTTATTGCTTCAGTTGGTACATATTAATATCACATTCCTGTATAATCATGTTACGATGTAAAGTACAACGTATATATTGAAACACATCATAATAATAACGAAATTGAACATGCGTTTTACAACAACAAGATATTCGTTGCTTATTAATATTTACATACCATGGTTTGCATTTTGCAAAAGATCTTTGACTTATTTTAATATTACCAGGTAACACTAATTCATCACAAAATTTTCTATAAAATTCAGTTTGCATTGTATCTAATAGGTGTTTTGGATGAGGATCACGAACTTTGGACCCCACTCTTAATTTTAAAACATCTCTAGCATTAGATGATACCCTAGTATTATCATGCCAATATTTTTCTATCAAAGATCTGATTTCAACATTCAGTTTCATGTCAAATCTCGGGAGTCGACCACTAAAACTCTAACATTGGTTAATTGGATCATTTTCTATACTCTCTTCTTTTTGCTGCTCTTACCAATGTTTTAGGATGTATTTTTAGAATTCCACTAATATTTCTTACCATTCTTCTATTCAAAGTTGTTTTATTCACTATAGCAGTTGTTATAGCTCGTCTTGCTGCATTCTTATCTTTGGATCAACTATTACTTCCAATAGACTCAATGGCACTAGCAACAATATACATAGCATGTTTTAGTGATTGATCTTTTCTTCTTGGTTTAACAAAAATGCCTAACATTTTCATTACTTTTCTCATTTTCCACATTCTCATTAATTGCATCATTAGTTGACATTGAAATGATAGTTTTTTACGATAAAAAAATTCCTTGTATAATCTATTGGCATGTGTTCTTATTTGTCTCCAAGAAATTTTACCAGGAAGATTATCCAAAACATCTCTTTCAATTTTGAAATTTTTTTTCTCATTTTCAACATCACATCCTAGATTTTTATTTTCATTTTCAACTTCAAAATGATTTTCATTTTCAACAACAAAACAGTTTTCATTTTCATTTTCATTTTCAACAATAAAACGGTTTTCATTTTCATTTTCAACAACAAAACGATTTTCATTTTCATTTTCAACAACAAAACGGTTTTCATTTTCATTTTCAACAAAAGGATTTTTATTTTCATTTTAAACAATTTGTTTCAAATTTTGATTTCTACGAATATTATCAATCTCAACATTGTTATATCCATCTTGTTTTAAATATCCTATCAACACTATTTCCATTTCATTCAAAGGTGGATTTGAAGAAGTACCTGGATTTGTGCCTATTGAAACATTCTCCATAGCATTGACAAAGGGATTTGAAGACATACCAGGAGTAGTTTGTATAATCGTATTAGTTTCCACATTCACCTCTTGCAAATTTGCATCGTCTACATCTATGGTCTCCTCAATGTTTTTATCTTCAATAGTTGTGGAATTGGATGCTTCAGGATTATTCATTGATTGAATCTTTATTCTTCTATCTCTTTGTCTTTTTGCCTCCTTCTCTCTCTTTGCTTCAATTTCTTCAAGGGTTAATAGTGATGCCCACACTATAACCATAACATACAGCATGGATGTCTGCAGCCCATCATCATCAGCATCATGATCATCATATTTGACTTAACACTATCAGCATCATCATCATATTTCACCTGCCGACCGATATCCTCCTGCAGACAAGCCCTCGCCCATTCGCATGTCAACAGCATCACCTTATTCGATTATCGACAGCATCATCATGTTCGACCAACGCGAACATCCTCCTGACGTCCACTGTTCACTTCAGCAACAACTTCGACCTTCACTACCTTCAGCATCATGATATTCAACATCATGATAATCAGCAGGATAAAGAACATCCGGTTCCCTCCATTTATCCTGATGATGACGAACCTTAACTCCTCGCACCGTCCCTTCCGATGCTTCGTCACCCGATATCCTGATGACGTATATCCTGATGACGATGACGTCACCTGCAGCTCCTCAATATCCTGCTGCTCTGAAATATCCTGATGACGTATATCCTGATGATGATGACGTCATATCCTGCTGTTGGCCAAACTTAGCTTTTTCGGCCCGCGATCAACCCGATCTTCTACCTTATGCCGATGCGCTCCTCCTCGGCACCTCCTGATGATGATCACCCCGACGCACATTCACTTCATGCACTCAACTGCATCATGCCGATCTCCTCTTACTCGGATGATGATGCCCGAAGCGACTGCAGGATATACGCAGAAATATCCTGATGATGCCGTTTTTGACGACTTTTCAACCTTAGCAGATTTTCACTGTTATGATCCGCCGAACCTCCTGGGATGACTCGATCCGCTTCCAGGGTGATCTTCCACACTTTATCAGCTCGTCCTAGCACATGCCCATGCTAGGGTCTTCAACACCTTTCAGCCGCGATCCTGCACACCTGCATGCAAACAAACAAACTAACTCCTAACCTACTGTACATAACCATTCCACCGATCAGACGAATCAACCGGTGGAATGGATCAGAGAATCCATGAAACCACCAAACCAGCAAATCAATTACACAAAGGAGATCAAACAGAAAATGAAAACAAGATCTTTATTGATTTCAAAGATGCAATACAATATACTGTTTCTCACACAGCACACTCTAACTCCTCTGCTCAATGCAATTCTATCCTATTAATCGATGATCTACAGTCAACCGATCCTCATGCTTAAATAGATTTTCCTGCGAGTACTACTGACCCGACTCCAAGCGGCTGGGAACTCTCCCCAAGCGGCTGGGAGATCCAACCGGACCTACAGCATACAGCTGTCCTAACAAACTTCCTAAAAATAGTAGAAGCATGGTCAGCATGATCTTATCATGATCAGCATGACCTTATTACATGCATTTGGTCTTACCAGACCTTTTTGGAAACATAAACAAGACCTAAAACAACTAACTGCCTCATGAAGGCCAGCTGTCAGGTAGGTGCTCCTGCACCATACTCCCCAACAGAAAAGAACTCATGTCCCATGAGTTTAGTATGTGGAAGTCCTCCACCTTTACACTTTGCCTTTGCAATATTCTGACCTGTTCCAGCTTTGTCCTCTGCTGGCTCTTGGCTGCTCCAAGACTTCTGTACTGTAACTTGTCTTCTGGCAAGTAACTCCTCATGCCTGTCAATGTAGGCCTTTCTCGCACATTCCCTGTGTTTGTCAGGTTGTCTGACCAGAACCTCTGTCTGAACTGCCTCTTGAACTTCTGCAGTGTTCGACTCTATCTTCCTTTCAACTTGTATATGACAAACAATAGTCCCAACTATGACAACATCCTTGTCATTCCGCTCAACTGATTGCTGTGTGCAAACCTGTTTCTGCACCTGCTGCTGACCTCTGTCAGTCAAAACTGAAACTTTCTTCAACCTGTTGTCCTTAACAACTCCTTTTCCTGCAGTGTCCTTAACTGCCTTTATGCCTGCTCCTATAGGCATATGCACAAACTCCTTCTTTCCCATTAAAATGATTTTGGCTGCCCCCTGTGCTGCAGCATTTGCCTGCAATGGCATCAACTTCATAGTCTTCCCATCTTTCTTGATGGTATAGGTATTAGCGTACCCATCATACAGTACCCTTCTATCAAATTGCCATGGTCTACCCAACAGTAGGTGACAACATTCCATGGGCAAAATATCACACAAAATTCTATCATGATATGCTCCAATCTGAAAATCCACATATGCCTGTTCAGAGACAAAAAGTGATTGACTATCACTCACCCAAGATGCCTTGTAAGGGTGTTGATGTGGAATCCTTTCCAAATTCAGTTTTTCCACCATTTCCTGAGATACCATGTTGTCTGTTGAACCAGTATCAATGACAACCTTACATTTTTTACCTTTGCTCTTGCATATGGTCTTGAAAAGAGACCTTCTTTGTGGGGATTCTTTGTCAGGTACCTTCATGGTAGTCACTGTTCTTCTCATCATCAGAGACTCTCCACTCTCTGGATATGCATAATTATCAGGCTCCTTATCCTTTTGATAAGTGTTTGAACTCTGCACACTTTGCTCTACTGTCTCTTCCTGTACAAGTTGTACCCTCTTGTCACTAGTTCTATCATTTCTGGATGATGAACCTTTGTTTTCTGGACATTTGAAAGATGGATGACCAAACTCACCACAGGTGTAACATTTTCCTGAAAATGTAGTAGAACCTCTACCACCTCCAAATCTTCCTCTATTACCTTTCCATCCACCCCTGAAATCAGACTGTCCCTGTCCTTTACCAATGTCTTCTTGACCCTCATTTGTTTGCTTTTGTGTAGGGGCTGCTCCTCTTCCCCTCATATTGTTTCCTCTTCCTCTCATGGACTTATCATGTCCTCTATTCATCTTTTCTTCAATCCTGATTGCCATTTGATAACAATCCTCCACATTCTTAGGGTTAGCTAAAACTAACTCATCCTGTATGTTAAATCTCAAACCAGCCAAGTACCTAGCCACCTTTTTTACCTCATTCTCATGATGACCAGATCTCATACTCAATTTATAAAACTCCTCAGTATATGCCTTCACATCCCTTTCCTTCTGCCTTAAAAATTGCAGCTTCTTAAACATCTGAATTTCATAATCCCTTGGCAAGAATTTACCTTTTATCCTTGCTACCATCTTATCCCATGAAGTAATCTTTGACTTCCCTTGTTTCCTTCTCTCAGATTGTACATAATCCCACCATACCAAAGCATGACCTCCTAACTTGGTCTTTGCAATCTTTACCTTCTGATCCTCAGCAACATCTTCACATTCAAAGTGATTATCAAGTGCAGCAATCCAATCCAGCAACTCATCTTCATTCAAACTTCCAGTATACTTGGAAACATCAACCTTTACCTTAGGTTTATCACTCTGTACTGCCTTTAACAGTTTTGCAAATTTCTGGTCTTCAGCATCCAGATCTTCAGCTACCTCTTCATACTCTTCAACAGTATCTTCATCTTCTTTAGACTCACTGTCTGCCACTTCCCTCTTTTTGTTCTTTTCCAGGGCTGTAAGCCTGGCTTGAAGTGCTTCAGCAAGCTCCTTTATCTTCCTCATCTCTCTAGCATGTTTTTCCTTCATCTCCTGCAATTCCCTTGCAGTACCACTACCTTTCGGAGGCATTTTGTCAACCTCTCACTCAACACACAACACACAATCAACTCTACCTCTGCCCTTTCGGTGACAGAATCAACACACAACAGCCCAGACCTTTTGCTGAGCTCTGATACCACTATGATGCAGAGGCACCCACACTATAACCATAACATACAGCATGGATGTCTGCAGCCCATCATCATCAGCATCATGATCATCATATTTGACTTAACACTGTCAGCATCATCATCATATTTCACCTGCCGACCGATATCCTCCTGCAGACAAGCCCTCGCCCGTTCGCATGTCAACAGCATCACCTTATTCGATTATCGACAGCATCATCATGTTCGACCAGCGCGAACATCCTCCTGACGTCCACTGTTCATTTCAGCGACAACTTCGACCTTCACTACCTTCAGCATCATGATATTCAACATCATGATAATCAGCAGGATAAAGAACATCCAGTTCCCTCCATTTATCCTGATGATGACGAACCTTAACTCCTCGCACTGTCCCTTCCGATGCTTCGTCACCCGATATCCTGATGACGTATATCCTGATGACGATGACGTCACCTGTAGCTCCTCAATATCCTGCTGCTCCGAACTATCCTGATGACGTATATCCTGATGATGATGACGTCATATCCTGCTGTTGGCCAAACTTAGCTTTTTTGGCCCGCGATCAACCCGATCTTCTACCTTATGCCGATGCGCTCCTCCTCGGCACCTCCTGATGATGATCACCCCGACGCACATTCACTTCATGCACTCAATTGCATCATGCCGATCTCCTCTTACTCGGATGATGATGCCCGAAGCGACTGCAGGATATACGCAGAAATATCCTGATGATGCCGTTTTTGACGACTTTTCAACCTTAGCAGATTTTCACTGTTCTGATCCGCCGAACCTCCTGGGATGATTCGATCCACTTCCAGGGTGATCTTCCACACTTTATCAGCTCGTCCTAGCACATGCCCATGCTAGGGTCTTCAACACCTTTCAGCCGCGATCCTGCACACCTGCATGCAAACAAACAAACTAACTCCTAACCTACTGTACATAACCATTCCACCGATCAGACGAATCAACCGGTGGAATGGATCAGAGAATCCATGAAACCACCAAACCAGCAAATCAATTACACAAAGGAGATCAAACAGAAAACGAAAACAGGATCTTTATTGATTTCAAAGATGCAATACAATATACTGTTTCTCACACAGCACACTCTAACTCCTCTGCTCAATGCAATTCTATCCTATTAATCGATGATCTACAGTCAACCGATCCTCATGCTTAAATAGATTTTCCTGCGAGTACTACTGACCCGACTCCAAGCGGCTGGGAACTCTCCCCAAGCGGCTGGGAGATCCAACCGGACCTACAGCATACAGCTGTCCTAACAAACTTCCTAAAAATAGCAGAAGCATGGTCAGCATGATCTTATCATGATCAGCATGACCTTATTACATGCATTTGGTCTTACCAGACCTTCTTGGAAACATAAACAAGACCTAAAACAACTAACTGCCTCATGAAGGCCAGCTGTCAGGTAGGTGCTCCTGCACCAAATAGCTTCCTATCTTTCCTCTTATTACAACTTTGTGATCCCATGATTAAAAAATTTATGAAGCATGTACAAATGAATGTCAAAAACTTGAAAGCCTTTTTTCTTTATTCAAGTCCTTCAAACAAGTACCAATTCAACAAAATTTCACTCAAACAGTGTCTCAATGATGGCTTCTATCAAAATTCAAACAATATTTTAAGTTGATGGACCCGCAAAAGAAAAAAAGATGGTAGAGAATACTGCCAGTGTCGTTGTTGGCTGTATTGTAGAGCAAGTTGTAGGGCTGACAATCATAGTACAGTCTTATTAAAAAAAATGGACAAATAATAAACGAGATCCCGTTATATAAAATGGGATCCCGTTTAATAAACGAGATCCTGTATGAAATGGGATCCCATTTATTAAACGGGATCCCGTTTTATTTTCGACTGATGTAGTAAGAAACGGGATCCTGTTATTGAAAATTTGAATTTTAGGCTCAGGTTTTGCTTTGTAACCCAGTTCGGGAAATGCTTTGGGGACTTGACCCTGACCTCTGGACCTGGTTTGACTTGCAACTTGAAGGTCTTGTCAATGTCACAACAAAATAGTGACTTTGGGCATATATGTAAAGGTCTATTTTACATAATATTTTGATGAAATTAAAACCCATTATAGATGAGACAATATAGATTCCAAATATGTATTTTTTTTTACAATTGCATTAATTTTTCTATTTTTGAATGAATTTATGATGAAGTAGGTCCATAAACTTGAATTATCAGGGTTTTTTAGTATTTTAATAACTTTTTATTAAAATATTTTTTTGTAAAAATATTGTATGAAAAACGTACTTTAGACAATTATTTTCAATTTAAAAAAAAAATTTAAAAAAATGTTAAAGTTTAGGTCATCTTATGCGTGACGTACATGGTGCTTTTTTAAAAGACCAAAAATGGCCAATAAAAAATTAATAAAAAAAAATATTTAATAAAAAATTATAAAAAAATATGGAAAACGTGCTTCAGTGAGTTACAAATCTTTTCCCAAAAGGATTTTGAAAAATATGATTATTTAGGTCAAAATATGGATGACGTACATGTACATGGTATAGTAAAAAAAAAGTGACTTTTAAACAGTGGTTTTTAGAAACGCCTATTCAAAATTAATTTCTATCATCTGGGTATTGAAAAAAATTATATATTTGGAAACTAGACTCCGAGTACTACATTTCATATTTAGTGACTTTTTCCAAGATTCCACATTTAAGTGCTTCAAATTTTTAGGTCAAATGTGACAAATTCTGAAAATTAGGGAAAACACTTCCACTTTTTGGCCAATAAGTGGACACAACTTCTTGCACACACCCACTCTATTATTTTCTTGTAATTTGGACTTCTACAACAACCATTTTTGTGATTTTTAGTGCTCTTGAGCATTGCAAGATCACTTTTGTTGGTTCTTGGGGGGTTTTCTCTCTTGGGTGTTCCTTGAGGAGGCTCTCCTCACTGGGGTTTGAAGCTGCACTTGTTCTTTGATCTCTTGGGGAGTTTGCCACCTCTTCTTGGTGAATTACATTGGTGAGTTCGTTTCATTGTTGCATTTAGAATAGTTTCTTTACAAATATGTATGGTGTAGACCACCATTGTGTTTTGCTTGCTTATTGTAGATCATTGTCAACTGCACTTTGTTTGGTGTAGACACCTATTTATCTTTATTGCACAGGTTGCATATTGTGGGTTTCTCTCCCCATAGACCAGGGAAGGAACTAGTGTTGTTTTACTTGCTGTTTTGCTGTTCTTACCTTCTTAGACACACTTAGGATAAGAAAACACACATTTTCTTTTGATTACTATGTCATATTCTCTATTGCTTCTCATGAAGGTAGAAATACCAACAGAATTACTTGACTGAGACAAGTCCCCAAGCAACCTCACCATTTTCCTCTCTCTTTTTGCAGGTTCTTTGAAGTGAAGATAATACAACTGCACGAGGGTTTCATATTACTTCCTTTTGTGCTTGTCTCTCTTCATTTCTTTGACATAATCAAGTTTAATTTCATTTCTATATTACCTGAAACATTATTGGGTGTGTTTGCATTGAAATTTGTGTTCTGCAGGTGATTTGAGGCCATATGTAAGTTTGAAGATTTTTATTTTAACAGGTTTCAGACTCCAGTGCCTAGCGCAGACGTCCTCATGGTGCGTTGTCGTCCGAGGCTGAAACCCTCTCGTTGCTGTCATAGGTTCCTCTTTCCTACTTTATTTCATTTCTGTAATTGCCTTGTTTAAATTCTGTTTATAGTAGGCTATTTTTCTACATTTTTCCATTTCCCCTCATTGTTAATTACCTATTCAGGTTGCATTACTTTGTGTGGGACTCATAGTGGTTTTGTAGTGAATCTAGGATAGATTAACTTGACATTCGACACCTCAAATAGTAGAACTCAAGTGTAGTCGTAATGGAGAGTTCACTTAATCAAAGCTAGTAGATTGAGAAGTAATTTTCCCACACTACAAGATACTTTAGTGAACTTCCATTTGAATATAGATGGACAACATTTTAATTTTACTCCTAATCAACGTCTTTCTTACATATATTTGAAACCTTGTTGTTGGACTTTAGATTCCTTCTTCACACAAGGCTCAAATGATACCATTAGAGGTAGCCGTAGTAGTGCAATATATCAAAATTCTTTCATACTGCAAGACCTCACCTTCGTTTGAAGCTCCACCTTCATTCAGAACTTTTGTATTGTATGACATAGTTTATATGCATTCAAAACTCTCAAAAATACACTCTAAGCTCATGGGATTAGAACTAAGCCCTACAACATTCGGTTCTTTGAGTTTCTTTAGTGAGCATTGATAGATTTGACATAATGGTGCAATACAAGAGGCTTAGCATCTATATGCAGGTACTACAAAGCCACTACAATCTAAAGAAGACAAAAAACTTTTATGTAAAAATAAACATATGATTTATGTGTTAATTAGCCGTGTATAGTGTATTTTGGAACAATATATTCCATGTTCTCCATTTGTAAGAGTCTCAACTTTTGGGAAGAGATTTGCTAATCCAAAGTCTGCTATTTTAGGTTAGAGAATTTTATTCCTAGAGGACGTCAGAAGTTTTGATGTCTCTTGCTTCAAGACTATTATTATTTTGAAATCTTCTACCCAATTGAGATATATTCCATTGTTCCACTTTGGACTTATGTAAGGAATTCTAACACTACTCATGTCAACTAATTGCAAGGATTTTTTACTGTTATCTCACTATCATTAGAAAGTATCCCAAAGTTGATTGCATTGGACCATGCCCATGGTAACTCTTTCCCTCAATGCATGGATAAGAGGTGTTGCTTTCCTCACAGTAATCTAAATTTGAAAATATTACATTTCAATATAGCGCAGAACTCTTGAGTTGGTGACATGACATTAGCCAAAAAATGTTGTCACTTCTCTCTTTTCCATATTTAGTGATTGCGTGCTTCCAAAAGTAGAAAAGCCATTGGATGCATTGTTGAATGAGTTAAAGTTATAAGACTTTTTCCTTCATAATTTTCTAATGTACTGTATAGAATCTTGTTGAAGAGCTCTCTAGGTTTGTTTTGATTAAGAACATTAAAACTGCTAGAGGCAATGAGGATTTTAGGATTGTACAGACCTTCCCTATATTAGGATCTAGTGTATACACAATTTTAGAGCCAATATTTTCAAGAGAATTTCTAAATACATAAACAATATTCCTTCCAAAATCATCATCTATGAATAAAACCACAACTTCATTCCATTCATAATAGTCAATGATACTACTAATTGCATTCATCTGCATTGCATCACTAAGAACAACCTGGATAAAATAGACATACTGTAGCTGTAAATGAAACCAGATAAAATGAATTTAATCTACCATGGCAGCCATAATATATGATTCATTTTGTGTTTATGGCTTAATATTGCACTCTCTCATTCATCCATCAATTACATCATTGAAGCAACACTTTGAAGCACACTACAATTTGAGCCAAGTACAAGTAATTCCAATTTTGTCACATACAATAGGTTTGGATCCTCATTTACTTCTTTTCCTAGACAAGCTCTAGAGCCATCCTAATGGCATTCCTAATTCTCGAGTTTAAGCAAATAAGAGCCCTGTTAATTTCAGACCATGATGTAATTATTTCTTACTTCATCTCCTTTGGATGGTGAATCTACTGCTATATATATCCGAGTGATTTTAAGAGTCAGGACTATTCCAAGAGTCATGCCTTTAGGCTTACCTCCTGAAGCTACCAAAACATCAACACTCCCTCTTAGCTAGGGAGGTATCCTTCCAGATATCCATGTCATGGAGTCTCTCAACATGACATCCACAATGGCTACACACATTTGTGAAATAGTTCATTACGAAGTTTCTTAATGTGATATCATCATGGAGTCACTCAACATGATGTCCACCATGGCTACTCCCATGTGTGGAAGGAAACATGTGCACAAGTGCCCATCACAGAGTCTCTCAACGTGATGTCATCATGGAATCTCTCAACATGACGTCCACCATGGCTATTCCCATGTGTGGAAAAAAACACAAGTATAAAGGATTCATCACGGAGTCCCTCAATGTGATGTTGTCATGGAGTCTCTCAACATGACGTCCCATCTCAGTCTCAGAGATGAACAAGGGCTTGCACCTCATATTTCTCTGTCTCAGAGAAATATACACTACAAGGGATTTCACCTCATATTTCTCTGTCTCAGAGAAATATACACTACAAGGGATTTCACCTCATATTTCTCCATCTCAGAGAAATATACACTACAAGGGATTTCACCTCATATTTCTCCATCTTAGAGAAATATACACTACAAGGGATTTCACCTCATATTTCTCTGTCTCAGAGAAATATACATTGCAAGGGCTTTC
Source organism: Cunninghamia lanceolata (assembly GCA_027924645.1). NCBI lineage: Eukaryota > Viridiplantae > Streptophyta > Pinopsida > Cupressales > Cupressaceae > Cunninghamia > Cunninghamia lanceolata. Next base: position 5,405,428 of record BSBN01001038.1, on the reverse strand, counting down.
ACCTCATTATTCTCTGTCTCAGAGAAATATACACTACAAGGGCTTTCACCTCATATTTCTCTATCTCAAAGAAATATACACTGCAAGGAACCTTCATGATGATGTGACTCCCTCTGAAGCTCCAAGTACTAACATCAACCTTCTGACCTCCTCATCCAAGGTTGCCTCTATTGGTTTGTCAGACTCCCTCCTCTTCGAAGAAATTGATCGACTTTAGAATAAGAAACCTTCTGAATTGACTTTAAGGCTTATCCACTGGTGAACTCTATCACTCCTCCTCTATACCACTACACTAAGGAACCTCTCCAACATGCAATGCTAGGAATCAACATTGCTTCCTTTCCTAGCTAAAACAACCTCTAGTTTTAACTTGAGTTGAGCTAACAAATCTCTAATAAAACTAGATGTTGATAATTCCTTGGAAGGTGCTAGACTCAAGCTTGAATCTCAAATGTTGATGAACATTGACTCACCAACAACAAGAGGTATATCAGGAACTTCTACCTGCATATCAAAATTCACGAGCTCCTACATTTCTTCATTTGAATTTGTGGGAGAAAGACACCCCATATTGATGGCATACATGAGATTTCTCCTTACGATGTCAAATATGATGGCTACACATTTACCGTCCAGAGAAGACCAATCCTTGACTGCAATTTAAGTAATTATAAGCTTAAGGTCTCTCAAGAAAATAGAACCACTATCATAAGAAGAATATGTTTCATACACCGTCTTTGCCAATTCCTTTAACCTCTCATGATAGTATTCAGACCAGTTGTAAGGAGCCATAGTAGTAATCTCGAACTTCCCATCATACAATTTTAATATAAAGTTTTCTTGAGATTTGCTACATATTTGATAAATTTTCTCTTGGAATTCTTGGATAAGGTCAATTTCATCGGATTCATCCACATCCTTGATTGCAATGTAAAATAGGCCCTTGAATAGTTTTCTGTCCTACTCCAATAGATTGATCCCACTCTGGAAGCGACTGAAAGCTAACTCCGTATCGTTAAGGTTCCTGTTCGCTTCTCTCAAAACTGCCAAGAACCTCAAAGTCCAAGAGCACATACATGCACCCGTCTCCTCCTGTAGTGATAGTCATCCACACACCATCAGTGCATCTTCCACCTGAAACATCAAGGAGAGACGCTGACAAATTGTTTATTGGATCAACTTGGCTCTGATACCATGTTAATTTCAGATCAGAATGTAATTGTTTCTTACTTCATCCCCTTTGGATGGTGAATCTACTTCTATATATATCCAATTGATTTGAAGAGTCATGACTATTCCAAGAGTCATGACTTTAGGCTTACCTCCCGAAGCTACCAAAACATCAACAAGCCCCAATCTTCAAAATATTTGTTGTTGTCAATGGTCCATAATAATAGCAGGAGATAGGAAGTGGGAAAAAGTAACGAAGAACAATTGACCCATATACTGATTGGGCCCACGATCCTCTTTACAAGAGACCAGGCTTGAAATTTGATGGTCTATTTGACAGTTTTTAAAATTTTATTATAAGGTAATATAATATTTTTATTTATAATATATATTATTTTATAATAATTTGTTATAGAAATATAAATGTTGTTTTCTTCTACAATGTTTATCTTGAATTTTTTTAAAATTGATATAGAAATAATATATTAAATTGGAATATTTTCAAAGAATATTTATCTTCAATAAATTTTTAAAATTAATTTAGAAACAAATCTTTATTTTATTTTATTGTTTTTTATTTTTAAAAATCAATTTAGAAACAAATCTTTGCTTTGTCTATACTTGTTAATATGTTATTCATTGTTTATTATATATGGAATAAGTACAACTTTGCAAATTACAATTATAGAGATTAAGAAGAGCTATAATTAAGAGCTGATTTACAATTACATGGATAAAAAAGAATTACTACTACTTCCTCCATTGTCATTCAATTTGCCAAGGTCACCTTTCTATCAGTGCACCAAGATGCCTATGTTAGAGATGAATCAGAAATATTCTCAACAATGATACAACTAGTTCACAATGTGATGATTGAAAGTTCTCTTAGAGTTCAAAAGGAGGGCAAGTTGGTTTGTGGAGTGGATGGGCTACTCTTAAGGTACAACCAATATTTTGTGAATCTTATTGCTTTCTATCTTTTTAAAATTTCACTTGAATGATTGCAATTTGAAAGCAGGAATTATATTGGAGCATTTGGTTCAATAAAAAAGAAATCCTTCATATTTATTTTCAATTTATAATTAGTGATTTTTCTAGGACTTCAATTTACACAATAGAAATGAATTTATATGCCTTTATGTCCCTTTTGATAGCATTCAATGTCCATAAAAAAATAAACATTCTACCTTGAAATGACAACAGATGGCTGTAATTTTTTATGGCACTTTCATGTCTTTAGTTGTTGAATGGTTGGGAGTTGTTCGTCTTGCTGTTTGTAGCTTTTTTTTGTGATTGTGTTTTTTATTGCTACTCTTTTTTTGCAGTCTTTAGACTATTTTTTGTAACCTGCAATCTTTCAATATAAAAGTATTCACTAACATTTGTTTGACAAATTATAATTTTCTTAAAATGTCAATTGAAAGGTAGTTAAATGACCAAACCGTCGTAAAAATTTTATATGATAGGCAAGGGTGACCATCAAATTCCAAGCCTGCAAGACACATTCTAAATTGCTTTGGTGGATTGGCACTCTTTGAAGAGATATTATCTGTTGATGTCTCGAGATGCATGGTAATTTGCCACGTAAATTTTAAGGCGTACTTGGTTACCTTTGACTCATCACATATGGAGGCCTAAATTTGACAGCTATCAACATTAGTATTTTGTGATAGTTAGAATTGTTTTCTAAAATGTGAAAATATATTTTATTAAAGTATATCATATTTAGATATATATTTTATTATGATCTTATATAATTTTGTTCATTTGTTTAAAATTTTCCTTTTATGCAATTCAATCTTCCCAAAATTTTAATTATATTTTATGATAAAAATTGTTAAATACAATTATGACCATCGAATTTAAGCCCTGGGCATGACATTCAATCTCATACTCACTTTGGTGGATTGATACCTTGTGAAGGGCTATAATATCCTATTGTCCCAAAATGAACATTAACATTTATTTAATCATTTTCATATACCACTTAAAGAGGGAAATATAGAGAATATGTGATTTAACATATCCTTTGAAATACCAAGAAAAAATTTCTAGTACCACCCATGAAAATCAGGTCAAGGCGAGTTCTTCAATTACAAAATGTAAATCAAAGCAATCTAGGAATCAATACAAAATTTTAATAATGTGGAAAATGTGCTAACACCTCAATCTAACTATTAAATTCTAAATAACTATTAAATTTAAACCAAATTGATAGTTTATATATTAAATTTAAAATCTAAATAACTATGATTTCTATAATCAACTCCAATCTCACAACTAAAGTTTTTCAAGCAACTTCAAGCTCACATTGCCACATAAAGCTTATAAACTATTATAGCACTCAAATTTGACCGTTGAAAATAATATTATAGCACTTCATTATAATCACAATCATTTACAAAAGCTATTATCCTCAAAATAATAAGTGTTTTAATTTATCACAATTGAAAACAATATGTAATGGTGAAATTTACATATCTATACTATTTTTTTATTTAGTTTTATGTTTATTTTGAGAGATTGGTTTACTACATTTATATATTGACAAATGACATAATCTTGTGTAAAGTCACCTCCCTCCCCCATGCCTTGTTCTAGATATTCCAAAACAACTCACCAATTACAATTTTTTAATGCTAGCCACTCAAACATCCTTCAAGTGAATGAAAAACAAGAAATATGGTACCAAAACCAAAGTAGTAGGAAGCATAGAAATAAAAGTAAAACACTTGACAATGTTAGTGACACAAGATTTGGTCTAGACAAAACAAAAAAGGGAAAAAAACTCTAGTTGGATGAGTACATAATCTCCAGAATCCACTATAACTAGTCAAGTATAATCAATATGAATAAATGTTGGTCTAAATCTAATCTTTACAACTCTTCAACAATTTGCAATAGTGACTCCCTCCATTGACAAGATGCTTTGCCTTAGGTTCTATTCCAACAATCATTGAACTTGCATAATTTCTATTTCAATGAAGGTAAACAAGAGTGCCCACCCCCAAAATAGATTGTTGAACTCCCTAGGTAGATGCTTTAACTTATCAAGTAACAAAAACCAAGAACTTTGACCTTTAGAAGTTGAAAAAACTAATAATTATTTTCAATTTCATTGCCATGATCAAATTGTCTACATTCACCTTAATATAGTTCATCGGGTTAACCCGATTGTCAACAAGGGTGAACTTGTCAATATGCACCAAGACTCTTACTCATTCCTTTCCCACCTTGAACCGACTTAACACATGTTCAATCCTAGATTTGATCCCTAAAATTTCAAAATATAAATTCAAATTTGGCTGTCCTACGCATTCCTTTATCACCTAGAGCTAAATTAACACATGTGCAAGCTATTGCCATGTCCCTATATTTATAGGCATTAAATTTCATTCATTTATCATCCTCTCATCCATGTTATCCAATACTATCTCATTTGATCATTGGCACTAAACGAGCATACTAGGAACACTTCTATTGGTTCACTAAAAAGAACCCAAATCTACCAAATCATCCTAGACTATTTGGATGGTGGAAGCTTGTGCTTTTTAATCATTGGAATGATTGTAAAGTTAGTCCTTTTCCCAAGGTTGACCTAAATTAACATGAAACCTAGTGATCTTGCAACCCTTCAAAGGTATTTCTAAATACCACTAGTCTAGATCACAAAAAAAACAAAGGTGAAATCAATGAATTAGGAAGCACAAGTGTGCAACTCACCAAGTCATATCTATGGGCCACATGATGGATCTACACCCATAGAAATGACCCAAATCCACATAATCGACCCATCATACTATATACCAACTATTCTAGATCTAAAGCAAAGTACATATTGTCACCTTCCATTTATCTAGTCCATAGATATCAAGAATTTAGCACATTGAATCAAAATTACTTGTTATCTTCAAGTTCGGAGCTAAGTACTTACATTTATTGCATTTTACTTTTTATACAATTAGCATTTATTTTCCAATTTCCTAATATCTATGCCTCAACTTTGTTATTTAGATTAGTCCATGTATTTATTGTTTACACTAATTGATTTGTCTAAATAACACCCATCATATAAAAAACTTTATTTTCATTTAACACTATTGTAACACTCAAATTTGACAATTAAAAATAGTAATTTTAAAAGTCAAATTATAAACAATCATTTCCAAAATCCATTATACTCAATAATAAAATCTATTATTTCCAAAATCCATTATACTCAATAATAAAATCTTTTATGGTACCTAATATTTATTTATTTTTTCTTTAAGTGAATTGAGGGTATTGGATCCCTCACCCTTTATATTAATTGAAACACAAAGTTTGCACTTTCAGTAGGGATTTGCTATGGAGACAACAATACATATTAATATAAATATCTATTACTAGAAAGGGGGTCTAGCTTAAAGTTTAGAAACCCACCCAAACTCACATAGCGAGAGCCAAAGAAACTAGCAAGCAAAACAAGGCCAAAAAACAATGGATTGATCATTCTTAGTCATCCACCACATCAACATAGCAATCATCCACTTTAGGTATTGGGACTGAGCTATCACCTTTTCTTGCCACCATGCCACTACCTTCTCCATTACCATTTCCTCCACCTTCCGCAATTCTCAGTCAAATTTTTTGACCAACCTTCAAATTTTTTGACCAACCTTCACATCCTCTTAACCTGAGCCCTATCCTAATGTACTGGAGAGTGAGTTCTGAAAGGACATCACAGCTTGGAGATAGCAAAAGATTCAAAACCCTCACCTCTACCAATTTTCACAAATGTCTATAACTTCTTGAAGGCTCTAGCCAACACGACCCACCAAAATTTGAAAAGGACATAAACCCTACATGTTTATGGGATCTACATTAATGATTATTTCTATCTTACCTTAATGCTTATATACAATCATAAAGATTTATGTGAGTCACTTTGAAGTTCTCATCATTTTGAGGCAAGGCATAGGATAATTAACTACCCGTTCACATTGGGAAGAGAGAAGACTAATTGGAATGAGATTACAAGCAGAGTTTATTTTAGAGTATATTAAATTATGTTGTTTTATTAGGACTTGATTGTATAATTTTTGAGTGAAATTCATTGACCCATATTTAATACGAATTCATCTCTCATGAGTATGATTGTCCACTCATTACATCTAAGTGATGCTCAATAATTTATTGCTTACATTGATTGATTTGTCTAGATAACACCCCTAATTTAAAAAACTTTATTTTCATTTAACACTATTGTAACACTCAAATTTGTCAATTAAAAATAATAATTTTAAAAGTCAAATTATAAACACAATTATTTTCAAAATGCATTATACTCAATAATAAAATCTTTTATGGTACCTAATACTTTTTTTTTCTTGCTAAGTGAATTGATCCCTTATCCTTTGTATTAACTTGAAACAAAAAGATCCCTCACCCTTTGTATTAACTTGAAACAAAAAGTTTACACTTTCAGCAAGGATTTGCTATGGAGACAACAATATGGATTAATATAGATATCCATTACTAGAAAGGGGGTCTAGCTTGAAGTTTTAGAAACCCACCCAAAATCACATAGCGCAAGGCAAAGAAAAGGTTAAACAAAATTCCAAAAACAAATTGTAGACATCTAAAATTGATTTGCTCTACAAACCAAATTCCCGTACCTCTACACCACCAATTATCCCTCCTATTAATTAAATAAATTCATTTTATTTAATTAATTTATCCCTAATCATCTACCCTTAACTATTTATCCATCCTTTGTGATGAATTAATTTGTTTAATTTATCACTATACCTTACAACACTACCCTCATTGATTAAATAAATATTCTCAATATTTATTTAGTTAATTTGTCCATCTCCCTAATCCTTATTAATTAGATAAACCATACTTATTTAATTAATCTACCCTACTAACCAACCTAAACCTAGCCTAGTTGATTAAATAGCAATTATTTAATTAGCTACCCTACCCTACCTATCCCCTAGACCTAAATTAATTAAGCTAAACACTTAATTAAACCTTGCAAGTAACCCCTTCTCCAACACACTTTGAATAAAAAATAATTTTTTATTCAAAGGGTCACATCTTCCTCTTACACATGTAAGTGTACATGTGTCCTTGACCTTCCCACCTGTCTTAGTCTCCATTAATGGAAACTCTTCCCCATGAAAGGAACTCCTCCCCATGTGTGAATTAAAATTCACATCTAACTTGTCATATCCAACTCTTCCCCCAAAATGATTTTTTAAAAATTCTCATCACCTTTCTCCATGTGAATTTTAAATTAAAAAATAATGAGATCCATCCAATCTCATTGACCTAATTTTAACCCTTGATCTCTCTTACCCAACCCTCTTGTGACATACAACTCCAATCCAAACCCTAATCCTCAAGCATTCCTAGCCATTGATCTAAACTTTCAATCCTCACCCTCCATCCTTTTATCAAAAATCTATAAATAGAACCCTCACCCAAGCCATTTTCATAACTTGTTCATCCTATCATCACTATGCAAAAATTTCTCTCATCTCCTCTCATCATACCCTTACCATGCCAAAATCATTCATCATCCTATAGCCATATTATCTCATCTTGATCTCCATCCAATCTATCCTCAAATCCTCCTCATCATATTGTGTTGAAAGTTGAAGCAATCCACATTCTCTACTTCAACTTGGGTAAAGCTAGGAGCTCACAGGTGCAAGCTTCTCAACCTTATCGAAGGAGGAAGGAATATCAAGGTATAACTTAGTGTTTTTTTGTGCATTTTGTTTGTGTTTTTAACCTTGTCCATTTTCTTTGCTCTCATTTGGCACGCCTGATGGTACCCCACGGTTCCTATATAATCTTCTTTGCTTGAGTTTTTATAAGAAAAATGTGTTTTGCAAGTTTTAGTGCTAAAACCCCTCGGTTTGGCACTATTTTTGACTATTTTGGTGCCAAACATGCCCAGTTCAGCGCTATCCTACCCAATAGACAAGATAAAATAGATAAAAACATAGTTTAGTACCATTTCCATCTTCTGTAGTGCCATTTCCACCTTCTGTAGCACCATTTTTACCTCCTGTTGCGCTATTTTTGCCTCCCGTCGCACCTCCCGTTGCACCTCCTGTAGCGCCATCCTTTGGTTTGGTGCCATCCTCTAGAGTGATGCCATCCTCTAATTTGGTGCCATTTCTACCTCTTGTAGTGCCATTTATGCCTCCTGTAGCGCCATCCTCTGATTTGGTGCCATTTACTATTTTGGCACCATTTTTACCTCTTGTCATGCCATTTTTGCCTCCCATCGCACCTCCCACTGCACCTCCTGTAGCACCATCCTTTGGAGTGGTGCCATCCTCTGGAGTGGCGCCATCCTCTAATTTGGCACCATTTACTATTTTGGCGCCATTTCTACCTCCTGAAGTGCCATTTCTGCCTCCCGTCGCACCTCCTGTTGCACCTCCTGTCACCATTTCTACCTCCTGTAGTGCCATTTCTTCTTCCTGTAGTGCCATTTCTACTTCCTGTAGTGCCATTTCTGCCTCATGTAATGCTATTTTTGCCTCTTGTAGCACATTTCCGCCTCCTGTTGCCATTTTTGTATCATGTAGCACCATTTTCTGTAACAATAAAAAATAGTTGTTTCTCTGTCTGCAATGCTATTTTTGGCTTCTGTAACACCATTTGTCTGTCCTGTGGCACTTTTTTATTCTGTTTTGGCACCTTCTTTTATGCTGACATTGGAATCTATGTAGGGTGTTGGCTGTATTTTGCAGGTCAAAAATGTTTTTCCAAGACATTAAAATCAAAGTACTAACATTGTTTACAGGATTTCATTAGCCTAGAAACACTTCATTTTGGTGCACTAAAAAGAACATTGCTTGCTTAGCCTAGAAAACATTTGAATTTGGTGCATAAAATTAATTTTGTTTGCAAAACAATCATAGGCACATTTCACTTTGGGCTTAAAAAGAACATTAGCAATTGCTTGACGTGTCTTGTGCACTTGCACATTTGTGTTACCCAAGGGATAGAATCAAAGTATCCTCTCCCCTCACCTTCAAAAAGATCTTGGGTGAAGAGAAATGATTCTACTCTCTTTTTATTTTTAGGAGTGGGCCTACTCTTGAGACACATCTGCCAGGAGAACTCATTTGCAACCCCAAGCGGTGCTTTCCATTTGGTCCGCTATATAAAAGGCCTAGGCAAAAGCCAAAGCTTCTTGGCAACGTATTCTCATTCTGACAGTTCCCTAGTATCCACACACTTGTGTGTGTGATATGTCAACCCCATTCTCTCCTTGTAAAAGGATTGATGTAAGTGGCTGGGATAGGCTCTTAAGTGGGTCACTAACACATGAATGAGCATCAAGTCCCCAAATGTTCCCCCACTATGAACCTTTGTTTTAGTAGCCAAAAACCTTCTATTTGTTGGCGCAGGGGGTCGGAAGATAGACCTCTGAAGCCATCCCACACTCTGGTAGTTCAAAGTAGAGATAACAAATTTATTGAGATCTTTAGGTCTTTAGAAATTTAAAGCTTGGTGTGCCCAAGAAGTAGGTGCCATGTAAGGGGGAGCCAGTGCCACCAAGCTTCTAAGTTATCTACTTTGAGTAAGTGTGGCTGGAGAAATCCAAGTGGGAATCCAACAAGTATTGTCCTTTCCTCGCCTTAGGTTGTACAAGTGCTTGATAAACCTTTCACATTTTCACAACAATACCTTTGGCCATTGTATTCTCTTGTTTGGAGTGTTTATATGCTTGCCAAGAAACCATCATTGAAACATTTGACATTTCCTAAAAGCCCATCATTTGAGCTTGATTAATCCCCATCTTTAAGCATAATCCCATATTATCCTCCTAATCACTCATTTCATTATACCTCTTTCATCTCATCCATCCTAATCATCTTCTTCATACTTAATCCAAACCATTATAATTATCTTAATCTCACCCCTTTATCCATTTGATCAATTTCATCCAAATCAAATCCAAAGTCAAATCCAACATCAATCATCCCTCATCCATTAACCACTCCAATCAAACATCCCAATCCCTAATCCTTAATCAACAAACCATCATTTTACAAATCAAACCTTGGTTAAGGACTTAGTCTTCTCCATCCTCCATCAATTTTTCATCCAAAATCCCAATCATTATCAAAATCCCCCAACATCATTATCAAAATCCAAATCCAAATCAACCTAATAAAAAAAAAGACATTAGTTGATCACATCAACCTTTATCCAAACTTGCTTGAGATCACTAGTCTATCTTAACTAAGTCATCAAAATCAACAATCAACCCAATCAAATCTATTACTTAAGTGTCATTAGTCTACCTTGAGTATAGAGAATCATCCATCTTTTTGAAGAAAAAAAATCACTCTAAGGTCTTGAAATTTGATCCCCAAACATCACAATCATCCATTATCCCCCATTTCATCTCATATCTCTCCAATAATATGGATCCTTATGTAGCAATGCAACATTTACAAAGACTTAAATATGCCTATGAGGATTTTGATCTTATCGCTAAGGAAAAATTCAAAAATGATATTAAAGATATCCCTTTAGCACACCTCATCATTAGAGAATCCCAAGCCCCTACCCCATCCACATCATATCAACCTTCATCATATCAACCTTCATCATACCAACCTTCATCCTATATAACCACCCCACCAACCTTATATCAACCTTCAACATCCTACATATCCCTCGCATCAACCTCCTATCAACCTTCAACCTCGTATCAATCTCCACCTCCTTATACATCCATGCCATCATACTTATCCAACCAATCAATACCTCTAACTTATCCATCCCCCAACCTTTGTCATGCTAACTTTGATCAAGGGAACACCAATCTAGCACACCTCATCGCCGAAATTCAAAGCTTATATCAACAACCATTATCCTATGCAAATCCCCCATCTTCTAATCCCCATCATCCAATCCCTCCATCACAACATCCCCCCAACCCCATCAACCTTAATCCATCATCCTATGTATCTCCCAATCCATCAATCCCTATCACCCATCCACCATCGAATCCACCATCACACCTCCCAAATTTTAAGCCAAGAGCACCCAATGAATCCTTGAGGGATTTTCTTTGAAGAAAAAGAGAAATTATGGAGTCCTCCAAACCCACCACCCCTCCAACACCACCATCTGATCCAACGCCTATCCTTGAACCCATCCAAGAACCATCACTACCCAATCCCATCACCCAACTATCCAATACCAATCCTAATCCTACACCATCCACCCTTACTATCCATCCATTATATTATTCTTCAAACCATACACTCATGAAGGATGTCATCCATTAGCTATTAGCAAGGAATCAAACACCCTCATGCAATCCAACACCCACCAAAACTCTTGAACAATCTCCTATCATAACTCAAGATCCATTATGTAGCCATGTTTAAGAACCCATAAGCCAAGAACCTAATGCATGCATACAAGAACCCACCGCATCTATCGAAATCACTTCCACTTCTATCCAAACACATGAGCTATGTCAAGAGTCAAATCCAAAGCATATTGAAACATCAACCCCTTCTCCTAATCAAGATCTAACCTTCCCATCTAATCCCATCCCCGATCCCCTTCCATCTAGTGATCAAGTTATCACCCCTTTATCTACCAATCCCATCCCAAATCCATCCTCTTATCCACTTGGAAAAAGCACTTTCATCCGCGGTAGCTCCCTTGTAGGAGGTGAACAACTTCCATCCACCACCTATTCTTCTCCAACAAATAATGGACTCATGTCTTGTTTCCAGAGCACTAAACATCCCATTGCATGCCGCATGCTCCAACATATGAACTATCAAGGCAAAGGCTTAGGCCTTCATGAACAAGGCATTTTGGAGCCCATCCACACCACATTCCATCCATACTTGCATGGCCTTGGCTATACATCCCAAGGCAAATAGCCTAAACATGTTGGTAACATCCACGCATCCTCCAAAATCCATTCATCCAAACATGGTGCATCTCATTGCATCCCCAAATCATATGTCGCTATCCCTCCTCCATCTTCATATCATGAGCAAAAGCATGTGACCATCCATCTTCCTCCATCAAATTTACCTCCACTACTTCCAACCCCAAATATCCCTATTACATCCACTTTACCTCCTATCCTACCAATGCCAAACATCCCTATCATCAAATCCCCTCATTCATTTAGCCATAAATCCACTTTTTACCCCTCCACCCATAAATCCCCTAAAATTCCCAATCAAGACCAACAAAAGCACACATCATTCAAACATGAAGCTTCCCCCAAATCCATGGGATTCAAAAGTAATAATTTGAATGTCTAAACTCATAAAGCACAAAAGCCTAAAGATGTTCTTCCTTCCAAGAAAAATTAAAAATCTAAAAGGCTACCAAAGCCCCCACCATCAAAAGAAAAAGAAAAAGAAAAAATGGTGTGGGTCCCTAAGCATAAAGAAAACAAATAAAATGAGGCATCCACCTCCCAAACCACCCCAAAATCCCAAACATCCCGCTTCGCATCTAAAAAACCCATAATTCCTAAGTCTATTTGGGTCCCTAAAATCCTAAATCGACCATCCAAAAATCCCCTATCATGATCCCCATTACTACCCACCCCCATCCAAAGTATAAGCTTCTAAATACATCACGGTGTGTGCAACCATTGGTCTTGGTTCCCCTCCACCACATGGCATTCCCACATACCCCCATCTTTCCATCTTTCGTCCACTATTCTACATATCTTCCCCATCACATCCCTATGGTCCATGCTTTTGCATAAATCCTACATAATCCACATCATAATCCGCATCATAATCCACTATCCACCATCCATTCCATCTTTTCCTATCTACCAACATCCATACAATTGTCATCCATAATGCTATCCAACATGGGACCATCTTCTCCTTGCTATGGAAATAGACGCTAGAGTCCCCACTCCAAAAAAAAAAATCAAGAAAATAGTAAAGAGAAAAATCTACCCAATGGTGAAAACCACTCCTTGTGGTGCCTTGAGCAAGTACCATGATGAAAACCCCTTGTGGGTGTCATGCATAATCCCTTCTCCATCCATTTTGTATCCCTACACTTGGGGGAAAAATCATACCCTTCATCCACATCCATAATATCCCGTGCATATCTTATCCACTATCTTATCCTTATCCTATCATATTCCAATCCGCCATCTTCATCCATCCTATCCATTATATCTTCCTCCTACCACCTCCCTCCTCAAATCTTGATAAAAGACAAGGGGCAAAATATCAAAACATGCTTTAGACACCTCTCGGTATATGTCCTTTTCCAAGCATATCCTTCATCCATCCATCTACTATGAAGTCCATCCATCCAAACATGAGTCCATCCTGCATGTGGCATATGATTCCTTGCAACATAGTCTTTGGAAAATCATCCTAAACCCTTCCATCTATACACCATGTACCCCCTCTATCCTTCATCCATCTATCGTGAATCTCCTATCCATTATCCTTTCATCGCCAATCCCCCTATCCAACCCCATCACCTTCAACACTAGACTTGGTGTTCCCTTGTCATTGGTATCTAGCACTTAGGCTATCCAAATGCAATCTAATGCAACCACCCCACAATAAAACCATACCCTATCCAACGCCTTCAAAATAAAAAAATCCAAAAATAATACAAAATCCAAAAATAATACAAAAAAAAAATCCCAAAAACAATCCCACAACGTCATCATAATCACCCAAATCATCCTACACATCATCTTCCAACATCACCACATCTATCCTCAATCATCCCACATCATCACCACAAATTAGAACTACTTATTATCACCACCCGCATCTTAATGTGCCTTGATCCCGTCGATACAGGGTATGTAGGTAGTCTGGAATACGAAGGAAGTTTCCAGTACTCAGGTACATAAGATGTTCCCATTCAACCTTCTTGGATGGTTCCTATCCCCTAAGCTTACACTAGATCCAAACACAATATCCCAAGCATTGCATTGCCTATCAAAGTAATCATACCTTAACAAAAATCATCAACTATCAAATCAGCATCAACCTCAACTTGTAACCAGCATATCTTGTACCAATCCAACAACATCAACCATCAACATCATCCATTGATTCTCGCCTTAACAGATATATCGTTCCTACAATAGGCATAATCCACCAATCATCATCCATCTTGGCAAGAGATACAATGGCTATTTATTTGGTTCGTTGGTCTTTTGGTTCTTAATTTTTATCTTTTGACCTATTTGAAGATCACATCAAAACTACCTTGATCTCACTATATCTTGGTATGCGGCAAAAACATCTAGAATGGGGCATAGTCTTTCTTTTGTATGTTGTGCCTGTGGGTTGGTCTCATTACTCCAAGATAGTATTCATATCTTGTGGATCATAGGGTCAATTCTAGCATCTTGATCTCCTTTTGCATCTAAGGTTCTTCATACCTTTTGTGTATTAAGGGCTTATGCTATGAGTCCCCTTCCCTCATCTAGACAAGGTTGTACTATCTTGGGCATGCATGGGATCATCCCTTTGTTTGCGTGTCTAGTCCATGCAAATGTTGGATAAACATCATCACCCTGGACTTCTATACCTTGGTGAAAATATCCACTTTGTTATAGAAAACCTTGGATTGCTCTAAATCATTTTCAGTACAATGATCATCCATCAACCAATCTCCCATAAATCATCATTCTTTCATCTCACCCCTTATCCTCCAACCACTTCTACTAATCTGTTCCATCCACTTCAAGAGCACACCTGTGTTCTTTCAATCGACCTGTCCTCTCGAGGAGGCATCACCCTTACCAATCATCCCTAAACCTTACCCTATTCTTCTAAGCCAAAACCCTTTTCTATCCAATCCAACTCTATATTTTAACTTCTTTGAAATAATGTTACTTAGCCGCAACACCATTTCAAAGAGGGGCAAATGTAGACCCCTAAAATTGACTTTCTCTGCAAACCAATTTCCCATACCTCTACACCAATTATCCCTCTTATTAATTAAATAAATTCATTTTATTTAATTAATTTATCCCTAATCATCTACCCTTAACTATTTATCTATCCTTTGTGATCAATTAATTCATTTAATTTATCACTATACCTTACAACACTACTCTCATTGATTAAATAAATATTCTCAATATTTATTTAGTTAATTTGCCCATCTCCCTAATCCTTATTAATTAAATAAACCATACTTATTTAATTAATCTACCCTACGAATCAACCTAAACCTAGCCTAGTTGATTAAATAGCAATTATTATTAGCTACCCTAGCCTACCTATCCCCTAGACCTAAATTAATTAAGGTAAACACTTAATTAAACCTTCCTTAACCCCTTCTCCCACACACTTTGATTAAAAAATAATTTTTTATTCAAAGGGTGACATCTTCCTCTTACACATGTAAGTGTACATGTGTCCTTGACCTTCCCACTTGTCTTAGTCTCCATTAATGGAAACTCTTCCCCATGAATGGAACTCTTCCCCATGAAAGGAACTCTTCCCCATGTGTGAATTAAAAATTCACATCTAACTTGTCATATCCAACTCTTCCCCCAAAATGATTTCTTTAATTCTCATCACCCTTCCCCATGTGAATTTTAAATTCAAAAATAATGAGAGCCATCCAATCTCATTAACCTAATCTTAACCCTTGATCTCTCTTACCCAACCCTCTTGTGACACTTGCCACAAGACTACAATTCCAATCCAAACCCTAATCCTCAAGCATTCCTAGCCATTGATATAAACTTTCAATCCTCACCCTCCATCCTTTTATAAAAAATCTATAAATAGAACCCTCACTCAAGCCATTTTCATAACTTGTTCATCCTATCATCACTATGCAAAAATTTCTCTCATCTCCTCTCATCATACCCTTACCTTGCCAAAATCATTCCTCATCCTATAGCCATATTATCTCATCTTGATCTCTATACAATCTATCCTCAAATCCTTATCATCATATTGTGTTGAAAGTTAGAGAAATCCACATTCTCTACTTTAGCTTGGGTAAAGCTAGGAGCTCACAGGTGCAAGCTTCTCAACCTTATCGAAGGAGGGAGGAATAGGAAGGTATAACTTAGGGTTTTTTTTGTGTATTTTGTTTGTGTTTTTAACCTTGTCCATTTTCTTTGCTATCACAAATCATTGGAATGAAATACTTCTCAAAATTCCAAAAGCCAAAGGTCCCTCAACAATTTCCATCTATCCACATTATTGCCAATAATTCCTCTTCAAGAGCATCAATACCATGGTTAACAAGGAGGTATGCTATCTTGTTTTCTTCTTGGAAGTGATGCAGGGGCATCTTGCCCTACAATTTTGGTTTTTCATCTTTTTGGTTGTTTTTGTTGTTTTTAGCTTTTGTGGGTGGTGACTCTCTTATCTTCTGTTGTTGTCTTGTAACTTTTATCTTTGTAAAGCTTTAATTCTCTAAGGAGCTCCTGTTGCCACATTCTTGTCACTTTTTGGAAAATCAAGTTTCCTCTTGAAGCTCCTGTCGCAACCACTCTACTTCTAAATCTCTTGTCACCAAGCGCCAGGAACCATTTTGGAAAAAAAAGGATTAAACCTGTTACTACTTAACCGACGATTTCATTGGGTAGTTAAAGAATTTGAAAGGGTTGCAGGTGTCAAACAATTGAAGAGCAATTTGTAACTATCAAAGATGTTCATGCTCATTGTGACAGATGGCAGATGACAGTTAAGAATTTGAATGGTCACTAGGAGTAAACGGATACAGAGCATAGGCCGCCCTTGAGGGAGTTATTGATTTCTGCCAACAGTTTTAAGGATAGTTGGAGCATGGCAGCAACGAATTTAACATGCAGCGATCGATTAAAGATTGAGGAATCGACATCAACTAGTCTTGAAGGCCGTCAGTTATTTCAAGAAAGATGCAGGCCGAATATAGGAGAGAGAAACGATGGTTATATATATGGAAGGCCTGATTTCTATAGGGGGAATTGATAAGAAGAGAGGCTGATGACTGCATAGAAAGAGGAAAAAAAGGGTCGAGGAGAAAAGAAGTAGGCTGCAAGCCTTTGTAAGTGGAGGCCGATAATTGGTGAGGCCGTAGATAAGGATAAAGAGAATGGCGATAGAATAGGTTGCAGGCCAAAGGAGGTCAAGGGGAGAAAAAAAAAGAATGGTTGAAAAGATAGTCCGAGTTGATTGACAAAGGAAGGAGAGTGTAGGAAGTATTTAAGAAAGTTTTTGTTTTTCTGTAGTTAGAGGAGGCCGAATGTGGATGGCCATTTTAATATGTTTGTAATGCTTTGAACTGGTAATAGAATACTATGGATTTAAGTTTACTCTATTTTGTGAATTCCTTTATCTGTTGAATCTGCAATTGCATTCCTCCTATCATTTTGTACTCGAATATTATGGAGAAATATTTTGAATTCCTGTCATTATGTTTGAATGTCTCTTGTTTGAGTTTTTCCAGAAATGGGTTTGAGCTATGCCTGGTAAGGCAGCCACAAAGGAAGAAGCAGAGCATGTGCATGAGTTTAGACCTTGTGCAATTAGATTGGTATCAGAGCGCATAAGATCGCTGTCATGCTATGTTGGAAGAATGAGGTAGGAGAGAGTTGTGAAAGTGTTGTTTGTCAGAGGTATGAGAAAATTGTTGTTGCAGACATGAGAAAGGGTCTATGAATGCTATCCTCCAACAAAAATAAACTGGGTAGAAGGTGTATAACTTCCTCCATGAGGAGAGAGTGGGTAGAGGGGGTTTTGAGAGTAGCATCTTCCAGGTCATTATTGGGTAGAGGGTAGTTGTGGAGTGTGAGAGATTTTGTTGCAGCAGTGATATGTGTTGTTGTGTGAACTGATCGCCAAAGGAGAGGCAATTTGCACTTGAAGATTGAGCAGAGTTGTGGATTTGTAGTAATGTGAGGATGGGTATTAGTGTAAGGAGACCCGTCATAATCCCATTTTGGGAAAGATACTGAGATGAAGTGGAAGGCAGAAAATATCGAGAAGGATTGGAAGAGATTGCAAGAAGAATGGAAATCTTGGAAAAGATTTATTGTCCTGACAAGGTTGTGATTGCAGAAAGTGGACAAAAAGAGAAGAGGAAAATCCTCATTAAAGACAATAAGGAAAAGAGAAAAGAGAAGGTGCGCCAAGTAGCACCAGAAAAAGAGGAGAAGAAAGTGTCTATGGAAGAGGCACTTGGAGAGACATTCTGGTCTCTTGATTTATTTTCTATTGATCTATTTGAAAGTGTGGATGCAGGTACAAAGAAGACTAGGAATAAACCCTTGGAGGCAAAAGAAGAAAGGGTAAGAAGAGAGCTCGTAGATGAAGAGGAAGATAAGAAGTGTTGGTATGAAGGTATGAAGGTACTTCATACTAAGAAAGTTTTACTAGGTCTAAAATGTAATAATATGGATTTCTGTGAAAGTTGTGTGTATGGAAAACAAAAGAGAGTCAGTTTTCTCAAGGATAGGAAGAAAAATAAAAATAAAAAGTTGGAGCTTGTACATATCAATGTATGGGGACTGGCTTAGGTATCTTCTCTCAGTGGCTCTCGATATTATGTTACATTCATAGATGATACAACTAGGAAGGTATGGATTTATTTCCTTAGACAGAAATATGATGAATTTGAAACATTTAAGAAATGGAGAAGCTTGGTTGAGAATGAGACGGGTAAAAGATTAAAATGTCTTAGATCTGATAATGGTAGTGAGTATTGCAACAAATTCTCAGATATTTGAGAGGTACATTCAATAAACACTTATGTTTTGGGGGCTCTAATACTGATTTAGCAGGATATGTAGACTCAAATTTGGCAGGTGATATTGATACCAGGCGGAGTACTACAGGTTATGTCTTTATTGTAGGTGGAATAGCAGTGAGTTGGATCACACGGTTGCAAAAGGTGGTTTCTTTATCCACCATAGAGGCAGAGTATGTAATTGCAACAGAGGTGAGTAAGGAGATGATATGGCTGCAATCTTTCATGGAAGAATTGGGCAAACAACAGGCTAACAGTTCTTTGTATACAGATAGTCAGAGTGCCATACATCTTGTCAAGAATTCTGCCTTGCATTCAAAGACCAAACACATACAGTTGAGGTATCACTTTATTCGGTCGGTGTTGGATAATGGATAGTTAAGGCTAGAAAAGATACATACAAATGAAAATCTAACGGATATGTTTACAAAGGCAGTGACAAGGGATAAGCTAAGCTCCTCTTCAGCTTCAGTTGGTCTTCAAGATTAAAACAATAAAATCAGAACAACTGAGTCCAAGGTGCTTATTTCCAGTGGGATCTGCACATGTACCGGTGTCGTCCAGGATCAGTCTCCAAGTGGGAGATTGTTGGTAGGTGGCGACTGATCAGGAAAGTACTGTACACTAGCCATGTATCCTCGCTGGGGTTCGGGGGCGCAGCCCCTAAAATTTGTTTTTTTGGACCGACATAAAAAAATCCTATTTTGTAACCGACTTAAGGCTTGATAAAAGCGGCTAAGGGTTAAGTTTTTTTTGATATATTGTATTGTAACATTTGCAATGGTATTGAGTTGCAGGGATTGCTAGTTGTAATCAGTTTGATTTATTGGATAATAATATTGGACTCTCTGTTCGTGGATGTAGCTCGAGTTTGGGTGAACAAACTTGTCTCTCGCTGTTATTATTTCTATGTATTTTTCATTCCTCTGTTTAATCTTTATTTGCATTTAATTGATATCTTCTGCCGGCTAACCCTAACAAGAAGGAAAAAGGACAAGTTGTAGAAAAAGATCAAAGAAGATGGTTTGTAGCCACGGTGCAATACAAGGAGCTTGAAGATGGAAGGAGGGTTGATACATAAAAGAAGAAAGCCTTTAAAGAGAAAGAGGTGGCAAGACATGGAGCCAAAGATGTAAGAAAATCGGGATAGCAGAACAATGAGGAGATAAAAGTAAGTTTTGGTAGTGATTTTGTTTGTGTAAGTAAAAATAGAAATGTAAATCTCTAAGTAAAAAATGAGAAGAATAAAATAGTGGATCATGGGTATATAATACCATATTGGCAAAATAAATTGGTTGTAGATGTGCAACAAAGAGGAGTGGTTTGTACTAACCTGTGTGACAACAAAATAACATCAAGGATGGAAGATATAACAGAGATTAAGAGAAGACAAGAAGATAAGCCAAGTGTAGGGGCAGCAAGACATCAATTCAAGAAGATGAAGAATCCAGAATGGGTAGAAAAACATGGGACAACAGTAGAAGAAGTTGATAAGGAAAAGAAGACAAAACAAGAGAAGAGGAGATGTGTAGATGTCGATAAGATCAATGAAGAAGAGCACATGATAAAGTCCATAGAAGAAAATACAAAGGAGAAGAATGCCCCAGAGCATACTAAAGAGCCTGAGAAAAAGCAGCATGGTATGTGCAAGGTAGGAGGTAACCGATTTGATTTTGATGAATTTGAGTCTTTGAATAAAATTTATGAGTATGAGGATAAGATGTGGTTGACTGTGGGTGAAAGGAAAATGATAAGAGAAGGATATGAAATAAAGAGGGAGAATGGAAACCACAAGGAAAAGGTAGAAAAAGACATGAAGAGTGAAGAAGGAACAATAGAGAATAAAGAAGAAGAAACTGAGGCAGTTGAGAATAAAGAAGATAAGAATAAATGCATACATTGGAACAAGGATTAAGGGGCAGCAAATAAGGATGTTATAGATGGTTTGAGGACTCCATTTTATGAGTTTGAATTAGGAAGACAAAGGAATACTAATTGTGGAAGCTTGCATGAAAATATGATAGCAAAGAAGGGCAAAAAAAAGAGATATTAGATGATCATAGAGAGGTTGGTGCAACAGTGCAGACAGAGGTAAATAAAAATGTCTTTTATATATCTTAATAAAGATTTGTATTTCTTTAAAGTTTTAATCAATGAGAGGGTTGAGCAAAAGTCTGAGATGATGCATTATATTAAGGTTTGTGATAAGAGGAAAGATATTGAAAATAATTTGTGGTTGTTTAATTGGGACATGGAAAGGGAAGTAGATGGAGTGATGAATGTAAATTTGTGGAAGGCTGAGCATACTTTTACAAGGGTTGACAGACTAATAGAAAGTGTGGCGAAGAGAGGGCTATATGGAAAATTGCAAGAGATCACAAGTCAAATGAATGCAGTGGAAATTTTTTATTTCCCTAACCTTATGGTGATTGTAGGACATTTGAAGATAGCTAAGGAAAGAAAACTTGAAGCAGAGATGAGTCAGAGTTTAGAAGTTTCACATTTTAAGGACTTGAAGAAAGTTGGTGTTTGAAATGGTTGAGAATCTGAGTATGGAGAAAATCTTGATCATGTTTTCATTTCTAAAGAAGAGAACTATAGTGAAGAGGAGAAATTTGTGGCAATATCTATTAAGAAAGAATATTTTGGAGGAGAAAGTGCAGCCTTGATAAAGGAGATTACAACAAAAAGAAGAAATGTTGAATGTTCAATGGAGATTGTAGTAAAGGAACCGGAGGATGTTAAAGAGAAAGACCTACTGTTGAAAGATAATGTTGCTGAAATAAAGACTTAGGAGGTAAATTTCTTTACACATTATGAGGATGAAGTTTTATTTTCATTTGAGGTTAATAACTATGAAGACGAGATAGAGTTATGGAGATTTGTAGTGAACAAAGAAATCAACAGGCAAATATATAAAAAGAAGGTGGGAAACAAACAACTACAGATGGATAAAAATTAGAAGAGCAATTGCAAGCATAGAACAAATTTGGAAGAGGCACGACAAGGGATGCGAAACAATTGGAAGAAGCGGAGGAAGAAATCTAGATATAAGCATTCTATTGCAAAACTCATGAGCAGGAGCTCATGAATCTCATTCAGTGGGTGAGCCTAATGCAGGGGCATCTTGCCCTACAATTTTGGTTTTTCATCTTTTTGGTTGTTTTTGTTCTTTTTAGCTTTTGTGGGTGGTGACTCTCTTATCTTCTATTATTATCTTGTAACTCCCATCTTTGTAAAGCTTTAATTCTCTGAGAGGCTCCTGTCGCCATATTCTTGCCACTTTCTGGAAAATCAAGTTTCCTCTTGAAGCTCCTGTCGTAGCCACTCTGCTTCTAAAGCTCCTATCACCAAGCCCCATGAACCATTTTGGAAAAAAAAGGGATTAAACCTGTTATTGCTTAACCGATGGTTTCACTGGGTAGTTAAAGAATTTGAAAGGGTCACAGGTGTCAAACAACTGAAGAGCAATTTGTAACTATTGAAGATGTTCATGCTCACTATGACAGATGGCGAATGACAGTTAAGAATTCGAATGGTCACTAGGAGTAAATAGATATAGAGCATAGGCTGCCCTTGAGGGAGTTATTGATTTCTGCCAGCAGTTTTAAGGATAGTTGGAGTGTGGTAGTAAAGAATTTAACATGCAGCAATCAATTGAAGATTAAGGAATCAACAACTAGTCTTGGAGGCCGTCAGTTATTTCAAGAAAGATGCAGGTCGAATATAGGAGAGAGAAATGATGGTTATATATATGGAAGGCCCGATTTATGTAGGGGGGAATTGATAAGAAGAGAGGCCGATGACTGCATAGAAAGAGGAAAAAAAGGGCCAAGGAGAAAAGAAGTAGTTCGCAAGCCTTTGTAAGTGGAGGCTGTCAATTGGCGAGGCCGTAGATAAGGATAAAGACAAGGGCGATAGAAGAGGTTGCAGGCCGAAGGAGGTCGAGGGGAGAGGAAAAAAAGAGTGGTCGAAAAGACAGGCCGAGTTGATTGACAGAGGAAGGAGAGTGTAGGAAGCATTTAAGAAATTTTTTGTTTTTCTGTAGTTAGAGGAGGTCGAATGTGGATGGCCATTTTAATATGTTTGTAGTGCTTTGAACTGGTAATAGAATACTGTGGATTTAAGTTTACTCTATTTTGTGAATTCCTTTATCTGCTGAATCTGCAATTGCATTCCTCCTGTCATTTTGTACTCGAATATTATGGAGAAATATTTTGAATTCCTGTCATTATGTTTGAATGTCTCTTGTTTGAGTTTTTCGGAAATGGCTTTGAGCCGTGCCTGGTAAGGTAGCCACAAAGGAAGAAGTAGAGTATGTGCATGAGTTTAGACCTTGTGCCATTAGGAAGCAATGTCCTGTTGAAATGGAATCCCAACTTGTCAAACAATGGCTAGGCTGATCTGAGAATGTTTTCAATTTCCATTTTAGAGAGTCTCTATTTCAAAGGGTGTTAAGCATGATTGTCAAATCTCCTTCAATGATAGCATGTTTGAAACCTTTTGGGAAAGCCAACTGCTTCCACCTCATTGTTTGTTCTAGAAGGTAGTTTTTTAAAGGCAGACTTAACAATGAACCCTGATTAATCTTTAATTACACATCCTATTCCCGACCACTCTACTTAAACATCATCCATTTTAATGGTCAAGCAGTCAATAGCAATTTTACACGTCATTCACAACAAAAAGTGGCAACTATTTTTCCTATTTTTATTGGTTAAAATTAACTTTTGACTGTTGAAGTGGATGATGTTTAAGAATAGCCACTCCGGACAGGGCAAACTTACTCCACAATGCCCAATTAAAATTCAGTTTCAAGAATCTATTAGTCGGAGGCATCCACTTTACATCTTACCTATCATTTTCATTTGAATCAATTCCTTAAACCCTTAAACAAAGAGTTAAGTAAACATATTTTAAAATATAACATTTAATGTAATTGAAATTACAATATTTAATATTTAATTACAAATAAAATATACGAAAGAAAGTTTATCTATGAACTGAAGGTTCTATAGGGCCCTCTCCTTGAAAAAAGCGAGATTACATTAGATATGGTAAAGTCGATCGTCCACCAAAATTTGAAAAGGACATAGACCCTGCAACCGCTGCTGCCTTCCATGCAAGCCAAAAAGAAACCTAACCGGTAATCTTCAATCCATCACCTGCTTGGAGCCATATATCCCTAACCTCCATCATATAGTAGGCCAGGTTCAAGGTACGGTCACCTGCGAGACTAGATGACATTGTTGCTTGCAATGGAAGGAACCATGAGACTTCCAGCAACCCCCAAAATACTATTTACAAATAAGCACATGATACTTATTTATCATCGCAACTAGCCTTGAATAGGTTGACAGTGTTGGAGGATTTATTCCGAGGGAAGTTCGAAGACAAAGAATACGCCATGAGTGTGTTTGAAGCGCATGTGAAAGCTGTGAAGAATTATGTGTCTAGTGTGTTTGAAGCTGCTCATAAATTACTTGTATGATAGGAATACGCGATGAGTGTGTTTGAAGCGCATGTGGAAGTTGTGAACAAACAGTTTCCACACGCTTCAAACACACTGATGGTGTATTCTCTGTCATTTATGAGCAGCACGCACATAATTCTTCACAGCTTCCACATGCGCTTCAAACATACACATGGCCTATTCACTGTCTTCGAGCCTCCCTCCGAATAAACCCTCCCATACTGTCAACCTACTCAAGGCTAGTTGTGATCATAAATAATTATCCCACGGTAAATAACATCCTCTGCACTCTGATGTAGATAAGAGCAGTTAAAAATGAAAAAAACAAAGCAGCGGAGAGAGAAGGGCAACCTGAAACCCGGATGACCATCACGCCAGCTCTCCCTTGCGGATCAACAAATGTGGGCAACTGGGTCGAACATCTCTTTCCAATCCCTTACATTTTTGTAAGCTCTGTATCAAAGTAGCCCAACAGGTTTTCAGGACCCCTCCATATTCATCTGTTTTCTTGGAGAAGCAACGAGAACAAATCGGCTGCTGCGAAAAAGATGGTCTGGAAAGCAGGTGGAAGAAACCCCTGTATCTGCACGCCTTTTCCACCTCCTCCGCGAAGCTCTATCCAAGGACTTCCACACTATCGTGAGGGAAAACGAAGAAACTCTTCGCTCGCTTCGAACTTCAGATCTCTGGTGTTACAAATTTTTTATTTCTTCCCTTCTCTCTATAAAGCTGCAGCGGAATAGGCCAATGGTTGTATAGGTTTTACATACATTGAACTTAGACAAGAAATGGATACATTGAACATAGACAAGAGATGGATACATCGAACGTGATAATGTTCTCGTGGGTTATGACGTAATAGCTAACATCAGATTCGTTTGGCAATTGCGCTGGAGTTGCACCATTCATTCTTAGGACAGGCACTTCGAGTCTTAGATTAATGACGTGCCTTTGTCGATATACTAGCACTTGCACTCATAGGAAATTCAAGGAATACACTCATAGGAACGAGTTTAGAAAATTTTCGGCGTGAATTTTTTAACAGCGTAGCATTATAATGTTCACATATAAAAGCCTATTGAGTAATTAAATTTTAAATTTAAATATAGTCAAATTGTAATATATTTTCTTTCCTCTAAACTTATTAATATTTTCAGTCAGCAATAATTTCACAATTATGATTTTTTTAAATTACAGAACACTTTAAATATATATTAATAATAATAAAGTTTAAGAGTATAGTTTTAGAAGGTTTATAATAAAAAGTGGTTAGTTGGTATTCACGACTCAAGAAATAGAAGTGCACAAAAGTCTATTACAATATATAAACAAAACTATTAAGCATGTGCAACAACTCCAAGTGTGGGTGGCAAAGGCTCATTCGTTCACATGATCACCCATTGGGCATGGTCATTTAGCACCAACAGAGCCACCCATTCATCATGTGATGCCAACTGATCTTACACAATGAGGGAGACCAAAACACCCTCGCTTGGTGACAAATTATGTCGAACCACAACAAAAGGAGCACCCATAACCATGGCTTGCCTAAAACTAGACACCTTTCCATGAGGGGAGGTGGACTAGGTCCCACATTGTGTTGATGGCGAGAAGTTAGCATAGTATGGTAGCAACTACAATCTTGCACCAATGAACCTCAAGAGGCATGGTGTGGCCAACACAATTTGACAACACTCAACTTATGGTGCATGAGGTGCTCCCCCAATAATTAAGCAACTCTTGTAAATGCTAGATTTCTAATGCCACCTTCTCTGCTTGATCTTAAAGCTAGAAGTAAATAGAGGAAACCACATTGACCTTTTAGGTTAATGAAAAACTACATTCAATAATTTCATGAGAAAATATAGCATAGTTTCTTGATCTGTCTAATAGAAATCTTTCAACCAATTGGTAAGGGGAATGAACTTTATTTGTAACATTAAGCTTTTTGCCATTACCAGTTGGAACCAAAAGTAGGACAAAAACTATTAAGACAAGTCATGGCATCATGAAAAGATTACTCATGTAGAAAACTTCAAATATCCACAATATATTCACATCACACTTTTCACAATGAAATAAGAATTTATTATTCATAATTAGAAACTTTCATCAATACCACTCTAGGTCAAGTATGTAAAGGGAATTAGACCTTACTCTTGAATTGCAAATAAAAACAAGCACAAACAATTGGTTGGCTTCTCAAAACACTATCCTTTAAACTAAACAATAATATGATATACTCCTTTCATCTTTTGAATTCTCTCCTCAAATAAAAAATGTTCTCTCTACATGTTGAATTAATATTCTTTATAGAGAACAAGGATGTAGTACCTTAACACTTGTTTGTAAAACATGTAATTAAATTTCCTTGTGCATATGTAATACCTGATCATGGGTCTAATATTAAATGAATTCTCCTATAATCACTTATTGAAACTTGACACTTGTTTGTGAAACATGTAATTAACCCTTCTTTGATGAGTGCGACAACATGTGTGCTTTGAAACTTGATGTGGCCTCAACCACGAACCTTTCCTGGGACCAATAATCTCATAGATGACATTATTAGTTAGTGTGGGATTCAAATATTTGGTTCTCATCTCAAATGGCCCTTCCTTAAGTAGGTGTTAGGAGCCACATCGCATTAGTCCATAATAAACACCTATCAAAGATGTGAAATTATTTAGAACTCCCTTATGTTTCCTGGATATCAATTTGAAGGTCATGTGAATATACTATACTGCATAGTAGGAACACTATTTCTACTCAATGTTCTCAAAATGATTATTATAGTAAGAATTAACCTCTATGGTAAGAACACAATGATTGTAGGTAACTAAGAAAACATCTAAAAGATAAAAAAATGTAAAACAAATATTTTAGTTGATGCACTTGATTGCTTTTACACCTTGGATGCTCCTTCATGAAATCTATGACTTGTCTTGACTATAGTTAGTTCTTATGTATAGGTTCAATATGATGTACTAAGATTGAAGACATTCCATTTAAAATGCAACTGCATATATATCTACCATTATGAATACATATGTGGATGCAATGCTGTTATTATATGCAGCCTAATCAGACTCGGAGGTTAAATTTTCCCCACTTTTATCGGCGCGGTTTCCCCCCAAATTATTTAACGGGGGTTTGGGGGTAGTGCCCCCAAGATGGGGTCAAGGGGCAGAGGGAGTTATTTTTCTATTGGCCAACATAAAAAAACCCTATTTTGTAACTGACATAAGTCTTGATAAAAATAGTTAAGGGTTAGGGTTTCTGTGGATATTGTATTGCAACATTTGTAACAATATTGAGTTGCAATGGATTATTGGTTGTAATCAGTTTGATTTGCTAGATAATAATATGGGACTCTTTGTTGGTGGATGTAGCCCGAGTTTGGGTGAACCACATTAAAAATTGTCTCTCGCTGTTATTATTTCTGTGTGCTTTTCATTCATCTGTTTAATCTTTATTTGCATTTAATTGATATCTTTTGCATGTAATTCCTAACAGTTGTCTATGATCTAATAATGTATGAATGGTGATGTTATTCAATGATGTCTAATTAAATTAGGTCTAAATGTCCTTTTACACAATACCCTAACATTCAAAATTGAATATTTCACACTTGAGTCTATGGGAAATGGCTAGTTAGAGTCATTTTGGCTTGAGCCAATGATTAAACTTGATATAGGAAACAAGAAGCCATTAGAAAGGAGAAGTACAATAAGCACGGTCAATCAAAAAGGCCAAAGATGCAAAAACAAACTAAAAAATATTAAGCCATGTTTCTATTCAACATGATGAGAGTGGTTTCCAATCACTTCATAACCTTGCATCATCCCAAAGCCATAAGGAAAACACAAAATAAAAAACATAAGAAATAAAAGACAAGAAAATAAAACCTAAAATATGAAAGTGGTAAATCATATAAAATAGATAGGATCAACCAATATATCCATCAAGAAGGTCATCATCATCCCACTCATTAATCTCAATGTCCTCACACTAACACTTTAAATTTTTTTGTAGTAGAATCTCTTCATCACTACATGTAAAGTAGTAATTTTGTCAAATTGATAGAAAGAGACATAATTTCTATTTTGGCATTCCACAACTATTGTCCATCTTTCTTTAAAGACACTTCTACTTGTAGATTTTGAACCTATTTTTTGTTTGTATCTTTCTTTGGAACCCATGTGGTTTGAACACCCTTTTAGAATTTAGTAGATATGTATCTATTATCAAAATGCCTTTATTATTTTTTGATTGTCTTGTTAAATATGAAATCTTTTCCTCATAAGAGTTCTTTCTTAGAAAGAAGATATCCAAACTTTGATGTTAAGAAATTATAGGTTGTACCACATGTGGTTTTTTTGGTTTTAAAATAATACCTTTTTCTATCCCTAAGAATAATATGATAGCATGAAAATTGCTTTAATTTTTATCATTGTAGGCTACTCAGGTCTTCAAAACACTACCATTTTCTCTCCACTATTCTTCTTTAAAGAGTTTTTACATGCGAAATAAATCATCATTATGCTCCTAAGGTAGTTCCTTATGCATCTTAATGAATGTATCTAAAGTAAAATGACTTAATTAGATGATAATGGAATATATGAATGTAGACACCTAAAATTCACATCTAAAATAATGTCTAGAATCACCATAATAGTTAATTAATTTTAATAATTAATTGATTTCATCCACAAACCCCTTTATTCACCCGCTAATAATACCACATCACTAATTATCTAAAATAAATAAATAAAATCCAATTTCATCCCATTATTAAATAAATTAAATCCATTTCCATCCCATTATTAAATTAATCAAATACATCCTATTATTCCACACGGGGCCTCAATCTCAATGGTAAAATTAGCCCTTCTTCCTCCAATGGCCATAATTCATTAGTTGTTCAACCAAAAATTGATGTTGTTGAGTATCCTAAACTGCATTATGAGGAGAGAACCAATTGTTGCCATGGAATCACCAACTTTGTTGTTCATTTAAGGGGTTTTCTCAAAATAGATGTGCATCAAGTACTACTTAAAACTACCAACCATCCTTTTATAAGGAATAATCTTTTCACCCTTCGTATAATAATTCATCATTGACTTTCTTGATAACCAATTGAGAATCATCAAAGACTAATAAATTCTATATGTTCCATTGACTTGATAGTTTCAAGCTTAAAATTAGAGCTTCATATTTAGCAATGTTATTCATACAAGGAAACTCAATCTTAAATGATTTAGGTATATAATCACCTTATGATGTGAGGAATAAGATGCCTTCCCCCAATGGGTATAAGTGGTGAAAAATCCATCCAAATAGAGTTTCCATTCATGTGATTCTTTAAGAGTTAAGATGGACTCATTTGGAAAGTCAATGGTTAATGGTTGGATGCCCATCAATGGTGATTTTTCCAATTGATTTGCTACCACCTATCCTTTGATTTCCTTTTGATCTACATACTCAATGTTAAAATCACCAAGCAACATAACCTAATTAGCCATTCTTGTTGTCATATATGGTTTTGAGAGAGGATACTTGAGCATGTCAATTTTGGCCACAATTTTAACTTTGTGATTGAGCATGTAGTGTCTTAACTTTTGTGATGCAAATAAAACTTCCAAACACACCTTTTCAATTGATGTACAATTGATTTCATATCCAACCAAGGTCCTTCTTAAGTAATAATGACTCTCTCTTGCCCTTGATCATCATGTTGTGCTAGAAGGGCTCCCAAAGCATATGGTGAAAACTAAAATATAAATTAAAAAGGGTTTGTTTGGTGTTGGTGCCATTAGAATAAACAAATTAGTGATAAATTGTTTAAGTTGATCAAAAGCTTGTTGACATGGCTTATCCCAATGAAAGTTTACATTTTTCTTCAAGAGATGTGAGAATGGTTGACACTTGTTGGCAAGTTGAGCAATAAATCTTTGTATCGCTTGAAGTTTCTCTTGAAAACTACATAGTTTATTAAGACTTTATAGCGAAGGCATTTCTACGATTAATTTGACTTTTGTAGGATCCACTTCTATACCTCTTCTGGAAACAATGAAGCCCAATAGTTTTCTTGATGTTATGGCAAACACAAACTTCTTAGGATTTAGGAAGACCTTGTATTCTCTTAATCTATGAAAGATGCATCCCAAGATTTTAGGATGTTCTTCTCTACTTTTGGACTTGCCTAATATATCATCTACATAGTCTTTGACAATATGATGAATTATATCATGAAATGCAATTGCCATTTCTTGCTGGTAAGTTGCCCCATCATTCTTCAAGCTAAAAGGCATGAATTGATAGAAAACTATTTCCCAAGGAGTTATAATGCTATTTTATGTTGGTCCTTGGGTGCTATTTGAATTTGATTATAGCCATAAAATTCATCCATGAGTGATAACATTTCATGTCCTATGGTAAGATCGACTATCATGTCAATATTAATCAAAGGAAAATCATCCTTCAAACATACCTTGTTGATGCCATAGAAGTTTGTGCATACATAGATACCTTAGGTTTCTTTCTCATTAGAACAATGTTAGAGATCCATTTCGAATAATTGATTGGCCAAATGAACCCAACTATTAGAAGCTTTTGCAATTCTTCCTTAATAAGAAGGGCTATCCTAGGATAGATTTTTCTCAATTTCTATTTTATTAGCTTGGCATCAGGATGCACAATGGGATGGTGAACCATGAGAGATGGATCTAACCCAGACATATCAACATAAACCTAAGAAAATATATTTGAAAATTCCTTAAATATATAGTAGTAAAAATTTCATTCTCTTCAGGATCAAAATTTGATGCATTTTGAGTGACCCTATGATTTTCTTCCATTAACAGATTAATATTCAAGACTTATTTAATCAATGGTGTGGACCTATCTTGTAGTTGAACTAGTATCAGGGGAAGGTTGAGTTCCTCATCCATTAACACCCTAGAGGGGTTTTCACTAATGGACATGTATTTATTTTCTCGATTTTCTTTGTTTGATAGCACCTCAAGGATGTTTTCTCTAGGGGATCTTGATTTTTTGCCTTTTTTAATTCTTTTGATTCTTTTGATGTTTTATTTTTTTGACTAAGGATCTCTTCCTTTTCCCCAGAGTATGCAAATGCATCAAGGCCAACTCCAAAACCTTTCTTATGGTCTCCTCATTGAATTTCATCTTGAACTCCCATAAATTCACTGAGTGCTTCATCATTTTAAAATGTATCCAATGGTATATGATATTATTGTCCCCAAGAAATAAGCTCAGGATATTTAAGGTCAAGGCCAATAGTAAGAATGGAAGTTTCATGGAAAATATTGGTTGTGGTAAGATCTTCATAAGGGTCATGAATGGAATTTTTTTCAATGTTTTCAATATCAAAATAAACATTCCCAATGATCTTAGAAGTATAATTGGCATTGTTGGATTGCTCATCAAAAGGCATATATCCTAACCCCCAAGTTGCCACATTCTCAGGGTATAGGTTCAATTATTCCTTGTTCATGAAGTCCAAGGCCCTTTCCTTTATATTTCATGCTCCTACATATTTTTTTGGCTACATGATACTCATTGATTTTGAAGCAATATTCTAGGTCTTCATCATTATAGAGCCAAGAATCATTTGAAACTTTAATCTTTTCATATGTGAGGAAACCATGTTGAATGAAAGTATTGATCCATATTACACTAAGACTTTTGCTTTCTTTTGATTTATGTTAGGCCTATCATGAGATTGATGAGAAAAAGGAAGCTAGCCTATATGAAAGGAATTTTAGATCTTGTATTCTCTATAACATTTATCAATGATCTTGAAATGGGTTTTAGGATGTGGATTGGTGGATATGGATGCAAGGTTGTTAGGATTTATGTAAGATGAGGATTGTTCAAGTTTAGAATTCAAAACTATTTTTGTAACATGGAAATGATTAGACTTTTAGTAGCGACCCTCCAAAATTTTACAATATTGGAAAGGATGAGGATAAACAAGAATGATTATTTCCAATCCCGAATGAGGGAATTTTATAAATTGATAGGAAGTGGAAGGAATAGCTTGCATAGCATGGATCTAGGGGTGACCCAAGAGGATAAAATATGGAAGATCAATATCAATGGAGTGTAGTAAAGTTTACAACATAATAGGCCTAGCTCCAATTAGTAGATGTATTATCCTTGCTAACTCTCATTTTGTATTGTCATAAGCCTTGATAGTAACAATTTGTGGATCTAAGGCCTTTTCTAAGTAACCAAGATGATGTACCAATCTTAAAGTACAAATGTTCAAACTTGATCCATTATCCATAAGCACTCTTTTCACTTTATGTTTAGTGATGAAGACTTTGATGTATAGAGGAGTGAGATCATGAAAATCTAACATGAAGGAAAACACAAGAAAATGCAAACAAATCGATGCAAATTGTACCTTCAAGCTGACCCACAATCCATGGTTAAGGTTGAGAATTCTACACCCAAGAACATTCTAGCTTTACCCACAAGATTGAAATGTGAAATGCTCTCATGCAAATGCAAATCACTAAACCCTAGCTCAAAGATGGAAATGGATTTTGACAGAATGATGATATGCTCCAAATTGGATTGTTAATGGCTTAGAAGAGGGCTGTATTTATAGAAAAGCTTGGTTGAAATGAAGGGATGAGATTTGATTTTAGCTTTGTGACAAGTGTGCGATGGAGAAGAGGGATGAATTTTAAATTAGAATGAAAGGCTAAGAGGTGCATGTGACAACGTAGTCATGTGACAAGTGGAGGGAGGAGAATAATTAGTTCCCAATTTAAATAAAAATTATTTAAATTGGTATGTCATGTGAAGGGGTTAAGTGGAGGGTGAATGATGTGACACTTGGTGGGATGAGGGATTTATTTAATTTTTTATTCGGGTTATGGAAGTCATGTGAATGGGGATTAATTAATTAAATAAAGTGGGTTTATTTAATTAATTAAGGATGTGCTTAAGTTGAAAAGGGAATATTAACCAAATAAATATTTTATATTTATTTAATTAATATGGGCTAACGTTAGAAAGGGGGAAATATTGAATTAATTAAATTAATTCAATATAGGTGACTAAGGGATTTAATTAATTAAATAAAATTTAATTAATTAATTGGGGATAAATTAGTAAAATATCTAAGGTCGGGTGTTAATTAAATGGTTAGGACATTTTAGGGTGTCTACATTTGCCCCTCTTTGACGTGGTGTCATGACCTACCAGGGAGTGGCGTCAGGTCAAAGAAAAATTTTCCCCAGCTGTAGGGAGGAGTAAAATGGGTAAGGGATGCCCCATTGAGAGATCAGGCAATTTTTTTTTTTTGGGTGAACTCTCGAAAGGTAAGAAATGGAGGTAAAAAATGAGAAAAGAACGAAAAAACAAGTCAGTAGG
Organism: Cunninghamia lanceolata; assembly: GCA_027924645.1. Lineage (NCBI taxonomy): Eukaryota > Viridiplantae > Streptophyta > Pinopsida > Cupressales > Cupressaceae > Cunninghamia > Cunninghamia lanceolata. The sequence continues at coordinate 5,371,617 of BSBN01001038.1, read as the reverse complement.
AAGAAGAACGAGCAAAAGCTTGGATGGGGGGAATGAGCTAGGATTAGTACTTACATGATAACATTGAGAGCATTTATAGGTTTATTATAGCAAAATAGGATAGAGTCCACAAAGGTATGAAAGGACCAGAGTGCTGATTATTATCCCGTTGTTGCATGGACTAAACCCACAGCAAGGGAATAAGCACCTACACCCATAAGATAGCACAATCTTGCCTAGATGATGGAAGAGAACTCATAACATAACCTCTTGAAACATAAAAGGTGAGATATGTGCTTAAATGCCCCAAGAGAGTAGTATGCTAGAACCGACACAGCATCATCAATATATGAATGCCATTCTTAGAGGTAAGGAGACCATCCCACAAACACAACATCCAAAACAATGACTATGCTCCATTCTAGGTGTCCTCGTCCACGTACCAAGATACAATGAGATCAAGGTAGCTTTCAACTATCCCTAGAATGAGGCAAAAGATAAAAAATCAAGAATCAACAAGATCAATCACAAGCAAGACAACAACCATGTATTTCTTGCCAAGAGATGTTTAGATAGGATAAGGATGATAATGATAAAGGATAAATAGATTCTGCCTATTGTAGGAATGATATATCCATTAAGGCTAGAGCCTATTGATGATGTTGTTAGATTAGATGCTGAAAAGGATAAGTATTCAGATAGCTGGCTATTCGTGATGATGTGGTTTGATTTGTTGATTGATGATTTTTGCATTTTTAGGATGATGTTTTGATGATGATGCTTAGTTTTCTTTGCGAATAGGTTTGATCGATAAGGACCATCCAACTGAGTTGAATGGGTGCATCTTGGGGACTTGTGTACTGGATACTTCCTTCGTATTCTAGACTACCTACATACCCGTATCCACGGGATCAAGATCCTTAAAAGATGCGGGTGAGATGAATATGTAGTTCTGGTTGGACTTGATGAGGTAGGGATGGCTTGTGGATAGAAAGGATGGTTTTAGTGTTTACAAATGAAATAAGATGATGCAAATTGATGATCTTGTGGGGTACATTTATTGCTTGAATTTTTTGATGATTATTTTATTTTTTTGTGTTTTTAGGGGATATTTTTTATTTTTTATATTTTTTGAATGTTGTTTATTTTTTGTATTTTTGAATGGTTTACTATTCCTAGGAGCATACAAGGATACCGTCTCCAGGATTTTATTCTTGGGTGGGATTATGAAGGAAGATGAGGGTGGGGGTGATCAAAATGCTTTGAACTCCAAGCTATGGTATGTAAATGTGATGGATGATTATGAAGTGATGGGTTATTATGGAATGATAGATGATTATGGATGGAGACAGGGATTTTATTAGATGGTAGAACTGGCCACTACACATGGCGCCTAAAAATAGGTTTTCACCATGGTACTTATCCAAGGCATCACCGAAGTGATTTTCACCATTGGACAGCTTTATTGCACTCAGTTTTTCTTGATTTTTTTTATTTTTTTTATTTTTTGATTTGGGATATTTGATGGGTCATGCATAGAATTTCTTCAAGTGCGCGATGTTCATAGGTTCCTCTAGAGGCTGCCCCTTAGGTGTGGATAGTTGATAGGCTACCGCTTGAATCTTCTTAGCTAAGGTTGGTCCACTAGAATGCGCCCCACAGATACCCTCATGTACTTCTTGCAAGGCCGTCTCAGCCTCCCTAGCATCAAGACATCTCAAAAGAGTATCATCGAGACTCCTTCGGTATAAGGTATCAGCAATGATGGTGAAATGAGATGATTGGCGGATGAAGGTTTTACGTTGGGCATATGTTAGGTTGGGTGGAAGGATATTATCATGAAGGTATGAATAGATTTCTTGATACCATGGGGATAAAGGACCAACAATGTCAATGTTAGGAAGAGAGAAATCATCCTTAGGACAAGATTTATTAAGATGTCTAAAGTTGGTACAACAATTGATGCCCCTAGTCACTTTTTTCACTGGTACCAGGTTCGACACCCATTGAGGGTAATCTATTGGTCGAATAAATCCCACATCCAAGAGTTTCTTTAGCTCTACTTTGACAAGTAATGCTATTTGTGGATGCATCTTTCTCAATTTTTGTCTTACTAGTTTCGCATCTGGATATACTACAAGGTGATGAACTACAAGAGCAGGATCCAGCCCAGGCATATCATCGTAAGTCCATGCAAAGTTGATGCTTCTTTGTTTGAAGAAATTTAGAAAGGCTTCTTGTTTTGTTGATGTCAATGATTCAGCTTGATATGTGATCCTAGGCTCGCTTTCTGTTCCAAGATTCATTTCCTTTGACTATTCTGCCAAAATAGGAGATCTTTCTTGATAAAATTTAGGTACTTCAGGGAGGTCCAATCTCTCATCCTCTAGCACCTCAGAAAGGTTTTCACCAAAGGAAACGTCCTTTATTTTTACTTTTTATCATCTAAAAGCACCACAAAGTGGTTTTCACCAGGGGGTGTCTTTTTTATTTTTATATTCGTCATTTTGTGACTAAGAGATTAGGTAGTCTCGCCAAAGTAAGCAGCACTATTAAGTTCCATGATATATCTTGCTTTATGATCTCCCAAAGAAATATGGTTTCTTACTCCCATGAATTCAACGAGAGATTCATCATTTTGTACGACATCCAAGACAAGTGGTGCCGTTTGGTCCTAATCGACAAGTTACTGATATACTAAAGGTAGGTCATTGGTTGTGGATTGCATGGAGGATAATGTGAAGATGGTGTAGATGGAGGATTCAAAAATTTCAGCGAAATCAGAGGAGTTAGAATGATACTCTTCATCATTGTCATTGATTAATGGGAATGCTTTGGTGTCCTCCGCAAAAGTACATGCGCATTCCAAAGGTGGCAATTCTAGTATTCCGTACCCTAACCCTTGGTGATAAAAATGTCCCTTAGCTTGGATTGGTTCCATGATCCCTAGTTTATGTAATCCGATGCCCCCTTGTCCATTGTATCCCATTTTCTCAAGTATTCGGGAGCCTTTACCATAAATTTCTAATGGAAGATTTGGGAGTTCTTGATCTTCTTCATCTTTGTATAGCCACGAGGATACATCTTCTAAGACATCCTGTTCCATGAGATGTTTCTTTTCAAAGGTTGGTGTTGGTTTGCACTTGATGACTACAGTAGAGACTTCATTTCCCTTAGGAGTGTCGTATATCTTAGGGGATGGTGGTAGAAGTCTGACACAAAAGAAAGCACCATGTAAGTCATATTCACCGCATCCCTTGTCACTTGCCTTGATCTTGATCTCATGATGAGGAGTGGTTTGTGACGTTGATGGCAAATCGACAGGTTCAATGTAAGTAAAAGATGATCGGGTCATTTGTTTAGACTTGGAAAGTGCACAACAGGATGATTATAGGGACACAAAGTATGATCATGTCCTTCCAACAAATTGTAGTATTGAAAGGAACGTGGATCAGCATAGATGGTAATCTCAGTTCTGTTGTACAGAAATTTTAGGCATTGATGGAAGGTGGAAGGGACGACTTGCATAGCATGAATCCATGGCCGACCAAGAAGAATGTTGTAAGGAAGATCAAGGTCAAGGCTTGGCACTTTGTTTCCAAAATCTTTGGTCCTACTTGAATAGGGAGTTTGATAGTCTTGACATATAATCTTTCTGTGTCGTCATAACCTTTTATAGTGATGCATTAATTTACATTTACAACCACATCAAAATATCCCAAGTGTTTTAATAATTTTAGAGTGCACAGATTTAGGCTGGAGCCATAATCTATTAAAACCCTTTTTATGATGTTTTTATGGACTAGGACTTCGATGTGTAATGCTTCGTTATGAGATGCATTAGCTATGGAAAGATCTTTTTCTAAGAAGGTGAGGTGATGAGGTGTTGCAAGATGGACTACCATAGCTTAGAATTGTTCCACATTTAGATTAGTAGGGACTTGTGTTTCTGTCAAGGCCTTATCCAGAATTTCTTTATGAAGTGGTGGCATGAAGGAGCTCAAGGATTGTTATTTGGGCAGGTGTCTTTCCTAGATAATCTAGGAGACCGTATTTATATGCAGGTGGATTGGAAGGTGTGGATGATGAAGGTTGATCAGATATAGATGGTTGATTAGTGGGAGTGACACCACAAATGGTTATGTGACCACAACGAGTTGTGACAACACAATTGGGAGTTTGGGGTTTGACTAGGATTGTAACAGTGTTGACATGGCTTTAAAGGATTCTTCTATTCGGCCAACAACAGAATCAAAACATTTTGGTGGAGGAACAACATGATATGTTTGGTTGGTTGGTGAAGATGCTTTTCCTTTGTTATGATCAGGGAGGGGGTCCTTGTATGCTCCCAAGATTGCATTTGGAGATGGATTTGAAGAGTCTTAAGGGTGACCTTGCCTGCTTCTATGAGATCTTGGATGCGATGTTTTAATCTCATGCAATTTGATGTTGGATGTCCCTTAACACGATGGTATTCACAAAATGGATTCTCATCAAACCACGCAGGCTTAAATTGACTTTCATTGTATGGCTAGATGGGAGGAAGTTGCAATAAGTTTCCTTTCACACACCTATCCAAAATATCCTCAATGGGTTCTCCCAAAGGAGTAAATCTTCTTCTAGGGCAATCATCTTGTCTTGGAGGCCCCTTAGGTATGTTCAGATTGTTGCTTGAGATGTTCAGGGGAGGATTATTTTGGATATTTTGGACAGCTTTTGTATCTGTTACTCCATCATTAAGGGAATTCTTATTTTTGTTCCAAAAGTGCGGCTTATCACTTGTTTGAGCATTATTATTGTTGTTTGTGGTATTGTTGTTGTTGTTGTGATTGTTGTTGTTGTTGTCATACATTTTTATAGATCCTTTAGCGACAAGGTCTCTTTCAATGATTATTCCCCTTTTAATGACTTCTTCAAAGGTTGAGGCACAAAACACTTGCAAGTGAAATGCTAATTTGGGATTCAAATTAGTGACAAACATGGTCAGGAGTTGTTTTTCAAGAATTTGCCATGGTATCTTGCTTGCCAAATCTCTCCACCTTTGTAAAAAAGTCGCAAATGGTTCCCCATTCTTTTGTGTAGTGTTACAAAGATCCATCAAAGAGATTTCATGCTCATAGTTGTAGGAGAAATGAGTTATGATTTTGTCTGCAAGTTCTTCAAATTATTTGATGCAAGGGGGAAGATGTATGAACCATTTAGCAGCTTGTCCACTATGGCTTTTAGGGAAAAGTCTCATTAAGTGTCTTCTTGAGTGAATTCAAGGCAAGTGAAGTATAATTCCCGCAAGTGATCATGAGGGTCTCCCTTTCCCTTATATTTGTCAAATTTTGGCGTTTAAAAATGTTTAGGGAAAGCTGGCATGTGTAGATTCCTATCAAAAGGATAAGGAAATATTTCCTTAAGAGAATAGTACTTCTTTTTAGGTTCTTTTGCCATATCTACTATTTGTTGGATCATTTTAATTGTTAGAGGTTGTTGTGGGGTAGAATTGTTTTGGAATAGTCATTGGAGATATGGTGGTAATTGCGCATCATGGTTTTGTTGTTGGTTTGTGTTGGTATTTTGTCATTGCAAATTTGGGTTTTGATTATCTTGTGATATTGAAATGGCTGCGGCATTAAAAGTGTTAACATTTTGTTGAGAAAGCAATTGTGATATGATGGCAATGGAGTTAGGATCATTGGATGATAGATTTATAGAAGTACTTGTATTTGGGGTGTTGCTAGGAATAGTGAGGGTGATTTGCGGTATAGATGGAGCAGCGTTAGTGTTTGTAGGAGTGGCCCAAAGTCAAATAAGGTGATCCATAAACCTATTGGGATCTGACTTAAGGACTCTATCCAATATATCCATAGTCCAGTATCTTGTAGGAAATCCTCAACCTCTTGGTCAAGTATAGGCATTGTGTAGGGTGATGGTGGAGGTTGAAGTGAATTATTGTAGGGTACATCATTCTCATCAGTTGGTTGCATTCCAATTTTGATTCTGACGTTGTTTTGGTTGGTTTGAGGCATTCCACTGTCGAAAGATCCCATTTCTTGAAGTTTCTTAGTTTGTAACCTTGTCAAGGGCATGCAATGATGTTGGGATGAGTTTGATTATGAGATGAAATGGATTTGATGTTTTGGGAAGAAAGACCTTAGAGATTAATTTGTAATTAGTTGGACCCAAAGGAGAGGATGATATTTAGGAGTAAAATGGGTGGAATTTTTCAAGGCTAAAGGGTGATATTTGTGATGGGGTTGGCTAAAGATATGGTGTTGACTTTTGGAAAATGACTTAGGATGAAAAAGGTGAGCTTGGATAGAATCTAGATCTTTTAGTTTTTGTTTCAAGGCTGATTCCTTGCACTCAAGGTAGACTAATGACCTTAAAGCTAAAGGATGGGAAAATATTTTACTTGAAGATAGACTAATGATCTCCAAATAAAATAGGGATGATGATGGATAAAGTTTATAAGGACACCAAAAGGTAGCTAATCTTTAAGTACCTTACAAACTAGGATAGGATGAGATATAGATTAAGTCTTTTGCACACAAGTTTGGTCCAAAGGTTGATGGATTAGTGGGATAAAATGTGGAATGGTTAATAGGCAATTTGGATTGATGTAAGTGGGAAATGATTTTGGAATGAAATGGTTAAAGGATGGAGGGTCCAACAAATCAAAATATCTTTCTCTAAGGTCAAGATGAGATGGATGAATGGATCTTTAAGGTACAAATGGATGAATGTGGTGAAAGGATGGATGCGACAAGGTCTCAAAAGTATTTTTGGGATTTTCTAAGTATTTGGATTTTTTTGGATTTTCTAAGTTTTTTTTGATTTTTTTTGGATTTTCTACGGTTTTTTGATTTTTTTGATTTTCTAAGGTTTTTTGATTTTTATTGATATTCGAAGGGGTCAAATGTTGTGATGGATGGGTTGTTTGATTTTCCTAAGGTTTTGGGAATGAAAATGCCTCTTGGCAAACAAACACAAAGCAGACAATTCACACAATGGGAAGTTTGTTTCAATGCAATGTTTTTTATTGTTTTTGAAATTTTTGAAAACAAGCACAACCTAAGGCGAAGGGAAGGACAATATTTGTTGGATCCCCTAGCCGTGCCTATTCAAAGGGGATAGCTTCAAGATCTTGGTAGCACCGGCTCCCCTCCACAGTACTCACTTCTCACGCATACCAAGTTCTAGGTTTCCCAAGGCTCACAAACCTTAGGATTGTCCCCTTTATCTCTACTAAGAACCATGAGAATTGGGGCAGCTTCAAAGGTCTGACCTTTTGCACCAACAAATAGAGGGATTTGGGTTACTAAAATAATGGTTTGTAGTGGGGGAACATCTAGGGGATTGGCACGATACGAGTATCTGACAAACCACTTAAGGTTCTAACTAACTCTACTAGGAGTCTCATATACCAAAACGTACTACTTCCTTTCGAGCTAGCATTAAATGGTATACGCTAATACCAATTCAGACTTGGCTTTCGCCTTATCCTATTTTACATATAGTGGACCAGATGAAAGTATTGCTTGGGGTTGCCAATGAGTTCTCCATACAGATGTGTCTCAAGGGCAGGCCCACTTCTTAGAAAAAAAGGATAGAACCATTTCTCTTCACCCAAGATCCTTTTGAAGGCAAGGGGAGAGGATACTTTGATTCTAAACCCTTGGGTAACACAAAGTGTGCAAGTGCACCAAACATAGAAAACAAGTACTAATGTTCTTTTTAAGTTCAAATCCAAATGTTCCTAAGATCAAACAATGGTTCTTTTTAAGCCCAAATGAAATGTTTGCCTAACTAAACACATAAAGATTTATTTTAAAGCCCAAAACAAAAGTGTGCCTAATTTAATAAAAAACCATGCATCAAATCATTAGTAGTTTCATATGTAGGTCTTTGACATGTGTTCTTTTATGTTGCAGAGTTCAGCCAGCAACCTGCACAGTCTAAAAAGTTAGTACAGAAAATAGTGCTAAAACAAAATAGAAATGCACTAGAAAAACATAAAATTGCGCTACACAAACAACAAATGGTGCTACACAGAAAGTTTTCCCTGTTATTAGAGAATAGTGCTACAAATTACAGAAATGGCGCTAAAACTAAAAAAACATTACGAATATAGAAAATGGTGCCACAGTATATGGAAATGGTGGTGAAATTAACTAAAATGGTGCTACAGAATCCAAAAATGGCACTACAAAGAGTTTTACCTTGATTACCTGTTCGCAGAGTCTAAAAGATGGCGTCAGTCTGGGTGTAAATAGCACTGAATCAATAGAAAGATGATCTAATCTCTAAAACAGAATAGTTTGAAAACTAAAACCCCTCTACTTGATTCAAAATGGATTTCTATATGAGTTTAAACGCTAGTAGGTTAAGAATTTGCAAAACCCTAGATGATAAATGCAAATCTAATTCACATGCAATCTAAATAACAAACCCTAGTATGGATCTAATAAACAATATCAAACTTATGATCAAAACCCTGCAAAAGAATGATTGTTAAACCTGTAAGTACGCAAAAAAGCAAATATAAACTGAATACATGAAACCCTGTAACCACAAAATTCATCAAAATCTGCACAGAAAAAGGTGCCATAGTTGATAGGAATGGCACTAGAAGTCATCAAAATGGTGCTATAGTCGCAGAAAATGGTGCTGAAACCTGTAACAAAACTTGCAATATGGCTTTTTGACAGAAATCTTCAACAACACAATGAAAAATTAGCAAATCAGGACTTGGGAGTCCCACTGGGCGTGCCAAATGAGATCATGAAAATCTTGTTGCAAATATGTGCCTAAGTGGTGTTGTATTGATGTCAACATATCCTTGTTGCCATTGGTGTCAATTGTATCCTATAAGGCTATCTGTATTGAAGATCGAATTGTTGAGGATATTGAGAAAATTAATGAAGACTTAATGTTCACAAACCTTATGGATGTGTATAGGATTGTTATAGGTTGCTCCAGTTAAGAATTGAGAAGTCCACATCAAGATTTGAAGAAGTTATGGCCATCTGAGTAGAACTGTTTCCTACAATACTCAGGAGAGACAGAGTGACAGGAAAGAGGTCCGGATTGCTCCGATAATGTAAAATTGTGAAATACAGATCTGAAGGCATGTTTGGAAAGCCAGTGTGTATGATCATCTCTAGTGGTTCGTGGTTTGGAGGTCCGCAAGGTATCTTTCTAGTTTGACAGTCATGGCAGACAGTGTTCTCAAGGTTTTGGAGGAAGATACAGATGATTCTGGTAATTTGGTTTAGAGTGGATATTATTGGTGAATTCAATGTGCTTGTGGAGGTCTCTGGATCATGTGGTTATTGTGTTGGAGGTCCACATTGAAGTTTGAGCTTGTTAATTGAAGATTTCTTCTTTGAGGTTGATGTTCTTCTCAGTCTTGGTTGACCGGATGTTCATGGCGTGTTGTAGATGATCTAAAGAAAATTTTATGAAGCATGGTATGTTAGTGGAGAATGTTTCAAGTTCCAGCTATGCTTGGATGACAGTGTAAAGATTCATGTTAAGTTTATTTGACCTTGTTGATCATTCCAAGGTTAATGAATTGTATAAATACTTGTTGAAGAGTTGTGGAAAAGTATCCTTGTACAAAATGAATTAAATCCGAAGAAAGGATCAAAAGCAGAGCAGAGAAGAAGAAGAGTGAAGGGAGTATAGAGTGAAGAGTCAGTGAAGAAGTATTTAAAGATAAGAGAAGAAGTTTTGTGAGCCTTCAAGGGACTGATTTAGGCATTAATGTAGATGTTATTTCTTAGTTCATTATCTCTGTGTAAATCATAATTTCTTATATGCAGTGAGCCTCTTCTTGAATAGTGAGCTTGGGGCAGTGTGCCCAAAGGCATGTGCCTTCTATTTTCTTAAGTACTTTTAACAAGGTTCGCATTTTTGTGGGTTAATCCCCATCGTGATTTTTTCCTTAATTGGGTTTTCAATGTCAAAATTGTGGTGTTGTGTGTTCATGTTGTTTCTACTCATTTGTTGATTTATGCTTAATGTTTACATCATTAATCTGATTGTAAATTAAGAAAGAAGATCTATAAGTGCAGAAAAGGTTAAAGATTTAGGGACAACTGATTCACCCCCCCTCTTAGTTTTCTAGACTAATTCCAACAATTAGTATAAGAGCCAAGTTCCTCTAGAAGAAGCTTAACCGCTCGAGGAGATCTAGGATGTCGACTTACAAGAAGGATAGTCCAAAATTTGAAAAACAAATTACTCTATTTGGAAGAATCGCATGGAAAGCCATTTACAATGCATGGGTGATGCTTATTGGTCAATAACCAACAATAAGTATGAACCTCCGAAGAAAGGTCTTTCAACTCCGGATCAAGTCAAAGATGCAGAAAATAACCTTTGAGCTAAAGAAGCTCTGTTGAGTGCCTTAACTGATTCAGAAATGACAAATGTCTTTCGACTGAAAACTACTCATGAAATCTGGATAAAGTTGGAGAATCTTTATGAAGGAGATGAATATGTCAAATGTGCCAAACTACAAAGTCTAAGAGGAAAATTTGAAAATCTGAGGATGAGTGAAGATGAAAACATCACAATCTACATGCAACAGATAAATGAACTTTTGTGTGGGATCAGGTGTGCTGGCAGAACTTTGGAAGAATTAGAGATTGTGGCAAAAGTTCTCAGATCCTTGCTTGATTCATATAAACATAAGGTTGCTGCTATAGAAGAGATCAGGACTGTCACAGATGTTACAAGAGATCACCTGGTTGGCAAAATTTTAGATTTTGAATTGAGTGAATTTGGTGATTCTATTCCTAAGTCTAAATCTACATTCAAAGCCATCCATGTATATGGAAAACAAGGATATGATCTAGGTGAAATCTCTTCTACAAGATCAAACAGATTTGTGAAGACAAGAAAGGATCTTGAAGATGTTGAAATAGAAACTAGAGATCTTGAAGCTCTTATTGCCAGAAGAATGTCAAGAGGATTCAGTAAGTATGAAGGAAAATTACCACTCAAATATTTTGCTTGTAATAAGATTGGTCATTTTGCCTCAAGATGTCTGGAGAGGTTTTCAAAACCAAACCCTAATAGGTACAAGGGTCAGAAGAAATGTTACTATGTCCAAGAAAATGGAGAAGGGGTCATAGATGATGAATCTGATCATGGAGGCTCCTCTAAAAATGATTGGGTGTTTATTGCTATCAAAGAAGAAGATCCGGTGTCTACTGAATTTGCTAGGTGTGCAAATGTGGAAAGTGCCTTGGCTGCTTAGGTTATTGAAAAAGATGAATGGGTAATTGACAGTGGATGTTCTCATCATATGACTGGTGACAAGAGTAAGTTTGTGAGTTTTGAAAATTATGAAGGACTTGTGAAATTTGGAGACAACTCAGCTGGTAGAATCCATGGCAGAGGATCCATCTCTTTTGATGGCAAGAAAAACACCAATGATGTTCTATATGTGAAAGGACTGAAACATAATCTTCTCAGTATAGGATAGTTTGTTGACAAAGGTTATGATCTTCAATTCAAGGATGGAAAATGTAGAATCTTGGAAAGGCCCGGAATTGAAATTGCATCCGGTACTCAAACTAGAGGTATCATTTTTCACTTAAGTAGTTTTGGTAAAAGTTGTTTGATTGCTTAGACAGATCAAAGTTGGCTATGGCAAAGGAGGATATGTCATGTGAATTTTGATAACATTGTCAAAATAAGTTCCACTTAAGCTGTAAGAGATCTTCCAAGACTTGTGAAACCTGATAGCATATGTAGAATCCCAATTGGGTAAGTAGAACAAAATTTCATTTAAAAGTAAGGAACAAGGTACAAGTGGGAGATTGGAACTGTTACATATTGATCTTTGTTGTCCTGCTAGAATTAGGACTATGCAAGGAGACATATATTTCATGTTGCTGATTGATGATTACTCCCGGATGATGTGGGTAACTTTCCTGAAAGAAAAATTAGAAGCTCTTGATAAGTTTAAGGTGTCCAAGATGATGGTTGAAAATGAGATTGGTGGGAAATTGAAGTGTCTGAGATTTGACATAGGTGGAGAGTTTACTTCTCGTGAGTTTGATGCTTTCTATGAAAACCATGGAATAAAAAGACAGTTATCTGCTCCTAGGACTCCTCAAAATGGAGTTGTGGAAAGGAAGAACCAGACCATTCAAGAAGTTGCCAAGACCATGATGATGGAAACAAATGTTCCTTAAGTTTATTGGAGAGAAGCTATGAGTATTGTTGTCTACACTCTTAACTGGGTACATATTAAAGAAAATTTTGGTAAGACTCCTTATGAACTATGGTTTGGTCATCCTCCTACTGTGAGATATTTCAGAGTCTTTGGTAGTAAATGCTATATCAAAAGAGATGAGGATTTAGGCAAGTTTGAGGCAAGAAGTGATGAAGGAATATTTTTAGGATACTCAACTCAAAGTAAGGCTTACCGATGCTTCAACAAGAGGTTGAAAAAGATTGTTGAAAGTGCTAATGTTAAAGTTGATGAAAGCAAATAAGGACATTCTAGGTACTCTAGATATGATTCAGATGATCAAGATGAAAGTCCAAGTCAAGGAATGAAAGTTCAAGTTCAGGCTCAGACTTAGATTGATCCGATAACTCCAGTAACTCAAGAAGTTAGTGCAGATGATGAGGAACAAGTTCAAGAAACAAAAATTCAAACAATTTCCAAAATCCCAGTTATGTAAGGTTAAATCATCCTAAAGATCAAATCATAGGAGATAAGAGTAAAGGTGTTTGAACTAGGAGAAGAATTTCTGAAGATCAAGAGGAGATTTGTTTGATTTCAAGGATTGAACCTAAATCAATAAGTGAAGCTTACAATGATGAAAATTGGGTTCAAGCAATGGAAGAAGAATTGATGCAAATTGAAAAGAATCATACTTGGGATCTTGTTCCTAGACCTAAGGATAAAAATGTGATTGGAACCAAATGTAAACTAAATGAAGATGGTGAGGTTGTAAGAAATAAGGCAAGGTTGGTATGTAAAAGCTACTCTCAAGTGGAAGGAATTGATTTTGAAGAAACTTTTGCTGTGGTGGCAAGGATAGAGGCAGTTAGATTGTTTCTTGCATTTGCCGCCTTCAAAGATTTTAAAGTATATCAAATGGATGTAAAATCAACATTTCTGAATGGAGATTTAGAGGAAGAAGTCTACATTGAGCAACTGGAAGGATTTCAGTTGTCTGATCAAGGAGATGTGGTTTGTAGATTGAGAAAAGCCTTGTATAGACTCAAGCAAGATCCAAGAGCCTGGTATGCCAGATTAGATAAGCATTTGCTTAAGCTAGGATTTAGCAAAGGTAATGATGATAGTAATCTCTACTTCAAGATTACTCATGAGGACATTCTAATTGTTGAGGTCTTTGTTGATGATATCATTTTTGGTGGAAATGAGTGTATGTGCAAAGCATTTGCTGATTAGATGAAAAGTGAGTTTGAGATGTCAATGTTTGGCGAGATGAATTTCTTCCTAGGTCTGCAAATTGTTGAGTCAGATAAGGATATCTTCATATCTCAGTCCAAGTATGTGAAAGAATTGTTGAAGAAGTTTGGAATGGAAGATTCAAAGCCAGTAGGTACACCTATGGTAACTAGATGCAAGATAAGCAAAGATGATGACTCCCCCAAGGCAAATCAGAAAAGGTATAGATCAATGATTGGAGGATTGCTCTATCTAACTCAGACCAGACTTGACATCATGAATACAGTTTGACTTGTTTCCATATTTCAAGATGAGCCAAAAGAATCCCATGTTATGCCAGCCAAAAGAATTTTTAGATATCTCAAGGGGACAATTGATTATGGACTGTGGTATCCAAAGGAAAATGACTTCACTCTTCATGCATATACAAATGCTGATTGGGCAAGAGATGTGGATGACAAAAAAAGTACTAGTGGTGGTGCAGTCTTCTTAGGGAGAAGATTGGTCTCTTAGATAAACAAAAAGCAAGAGGCAATATCTTTGTCTACTATAAAGGCAGAGTATATAGCAGTAGCAAATAATTGTACTCTGGTTTTATGGATGAAGAAAATGTTGAAGGACATCCGAATTGTGTTTGAGGAGCTAGTCACAATTTTCTGTGATAATTCTGGTGCAACAAGCATCTCAAAGAATCCAGTATTGCATTTAAAGACAAATCATATATCTATCAAGTTTCATTTATTGAGAGAGAAAGTAAATAAGAATAAAGTCAAGTCAGAGTTTGTGCCTTCCAAAGATCAGATCACATATATCTTCAGTAAGGCTCTTCCCAAGGATACTTTTGAGTATCTCAGAGAGAAGTTAGGGGTTATTACCCCTCTTGATCAGAACTAAGATGCACTTATGTGCATCAGTCTAGTGGAATTCTCAGACATATCTTGAGATCCAGACTGATGTTGAGAAGATACTTCTCTAAGGAGTAGTTAATATGTAATTGTTGGAGATCAGTCTGAAATAAAAAGGGAAAGAAAAGATAGCAAATATGTACCCTTTTCCATTGATGTCAAAGAGGGAGAGAAGTCATGTGAAAAACTTGGAAATGAATAGTTACTGGTGAAAGGGGGAGCAGTGAAGAAAATGGTTGTAGGTGTGATAAGAGAAAGGGGGAGAAGTTCTTGGCTTGATGGTTGAATTCAATTTTTCACATCATATGTTGCCATCAATGACAAAGGGGGAGATTGTTGCAAATATGTGCGTAAGTGGTGTTGTCATTGATGTCAACATATCCTTGTTGCCATTGGTGTCAATTGTATCCTATATTGCTATCTGTATGGAAGACCGGATTGTTGAGGATATTGATAAAATTAATGAAGACTCAATGTTCACAGACCTTATGAATGTGTATAGGATTGTCAGAGGTTGCTCCAGTTAAGAATTGAGAAGTTCGCATGAAGTTTTGAAGAGGTTATGGCCATTTGAGTAGAATCGGTTCCTGCAATACTCAGGAGAGATAGAGTGACAGGAAAGAGGTCCGGATTGCTCCGGTAATGTAAAACTATGATTTGCGGATCTGAAGTCATGTTTGGAAAGCTAGTGTGTATCATCATCTCCAGTGGTTCGTGGTTTGGAGGTTTGCAAGCTATCTTTCTTATTTGACGGTCATGGTAGACAGTGTTCTCAAGGTTCCAGAGGAAGATATAGATGATTCTGGTAATTTGGTTTAGAGTGGATGTTATTGCTGAATTCAATGTGCTTGTGGAGGTCTCTAGATCATGTGGCTACTATATTGGAGGTCCACATTGAAGTTTGAGCTTGTTAATTGAAGATTTCTTCTTTGAGGTTGATGTTCTTCCTAGTCTTGGTCGACCAGATGTTCATGGCGTGTTGTTGATGATTTAAAGAGCATTTTATGAAGCATGGTATGTTAGTGGAGAATGTTTCAAGTTTTAGCTATGCTTGGCCGATAGTGTAAAGATCTGTGTTAAGTTTAGCCGACCTTGTTGATCATTCCAAGGTTGATGAATTGTATAAATACTTGTTGAAGAGTTGTGGAAAAGCATCCTTGTACGAAATGAATTAAATCTAAAGAAAGGATCAAAAGCGGAGCAAAGAAGAAGAAGAGTGAAGGGGGTATAGAGTGAAAAGTCAGTGAAGAAGTATTTAAAGATAAGAGAAGAAGTTTTGTGAGCCTTCAAGGGACTGATTCATGCATGAATGTAGATGCTATTTCTTAGTTCACTATCTTTGCGTAAATCATAATTTCTTATAGGCAGTGAGCCTCTTCTTGAGCAGTGAGCTCAGGGCAGTGCGCCCGAAGGCTTGTGCCTTCTATTTTCTGAAGTACTTTTAACACGGTACACATTTTTATGGGTTAACTCCCACCATGATTTTTCCCTTAATAAGGTCTTCCACGTCAAAATTATGGTGTTGTGTGTTCATGTTGTTTCTGATCATGTGTTGATTTATGCTTAATGTTTACATCATTAGTCTGATTGTAAATTAAGAAAGAAGATTTATAAGTGTAAAAAATGTTAAAGATTTAGGGACAACTTATTCACCCCCCCTCTCAGTTGTCCAGACTAATTCCAACAATTGGTATCAGAGACAAGTTCCTCTAGAAGAAGCTTAACCACTCGAGGAGATCCAAGATGTCGACTTACAAGAATGATTGTCCAAAATTTGATGGAACAAATTACTCTGTTTGGAAGAATCGCATGGAATTCCATTTACAATGCATGGGTGATCCTTATTGGTCTGTAACCAACAGTAAGTATGAACCTCGGGAGAAAGGTCTTTCAACTCCAGATCAAGTTAAAGATGCAAAAAATAACCTTCGAGCTAAAGAATCTCTATTGAGTGCCCTGATTGATTCAGAAATGACAAATGTCTTTAGACTGAAAACTGCTCATGAAATCTAGATAAAGTTGGAGAATCTGTATGAAGGAGATGAATATGTCAAATTTGCCAAACTACAAAGTCTGAGAGGAAAATTTGAAAATATAAGGATGAGTGAAGATGAAAACATCACAATCTACATGCAAAAGATAAATTAACTTGTGTGTGGGATCAGGTGTGCTAGCGGAACTTTGGAAGAATCAGAGATTGTGGCAAAAGTACTTAGATCCTTGCTTGATTCGTATAAATATAAGGTTATTGCTATAGAAGAGATCAAGACTGTCACAGATGTTACAAGAGATCACCTGGTTGGCAAAATTTTAGCTTTTGAATTGAGTGAATTTGGTGATTCTCTTCCTAAGTTTGAATTTGCATTCAAAGCTAGTGTATATGGAAAACAAAGATATGATCCGGGTGAAAGCTCTTTTGCAAGATCAATCAGATTTGTGAAGACAAGAAAGGATGTTGAAGATGTTGAAATAGAAACTATAGATCTTGAAGCTCTTATTGCCTGAAGAATGCCAAGAGGATTCGGTAAGTATGAAGGAAAATTACCACTCAAATATTTTGCTTGTAATAAGATTGGTCATTTTGCCTCAAGATGTCTAGAGAGGTTTTCAAAACCAAAACCTAACAGGTACAAGGGTCAGAAGAAATATTACTATGTCTAAGAAAATGGAGAAGAAGGGATCACAAATGACAAATTTGATCATGGAGGCTCCTCTAAAAATGATTGGGTGTTTATTGCTATCAAAGAAGAAGATCTAGTGTTTACTAAATTTGCTAGGTGTGCAAATGTGGAAAGTGCCTTGGCTGCTTAGGTTATTGAAAAAGATGAATGGGTGATTGACAGTGGATGTTCTCATCATATGACTGGTGACAAGAGTATGTTTGTGAGTTTTGAAAATTATGAAGGAGGACTTTTGAAATTTGGTGACAACTCAGCTGGTAGAATCCGTGGCAAAGGATCCATCTCTTTTGATGGCAAGAACAATACCAATGATGTTCTGTATGTGGAAGGACTGAAACATAATCTTCTTAGTGTTGGACAGTTGGTTGACAAAGGTTATGATCTTCAATTCAAGGATGGAAATTGCAAAATCTTGGAAATCTCCGAAACTGAAATTGCATCCAGTACTCAAACTAGAGGTAACATTTTTCCCTTTAGTAGTTCTGAAAAAAGTTGTTTGATTGCTCAGACAGATCAAAGTTGGCTATGACATAGGAGGATATGTCATGTGAATTTTGATAACATTGTCAAAATAAGTTCCACTCAACGTGTAAGAGATCTTCCAAGACTTCTGAAACCTGATAGCATATGTAGAGAATGCCAATTGGGTAAACAAAACAAAATTTCATTTAAAAGTAAGGAACAAGGTTCAAGTGGGAGATTGGAACTGGTACATACTGATCTTTGTGGTCCTTCTATAATTAGGAGTGTGTAAGGAGACATATACTTCATGTTGTTGATTGATGATTACTCTTGGATGATGTGGTTAACTTTCCTGAAAGAAAAATCAGAAGCTCTTGATAAGTTTACGGTGTTCAAGATGATGGTTGAAAATGAGATTGGTGGGAAATTGAAGTGTTTGAGATCTAACAGAGGTGGAGAATTTACTTCCAGTGAGTTTGATGCTTTCTGGTGAAAAGCATGGAATAAAAAGATAGTTATCTGCTCTTAGGACTCCTCAGCAAAATGGAGTTGTGGAAAGGAAGAACCAGACCATTCAAGAAGCTACCAGGACCATGATGATGGAAACAAATGTTCCTCAAGTTTATTGGAGAGAAGTCGTGAGTACTGTTGTCTACACTCTTAACTGGGTATAGATTAAAAGAAATTCTGGTAAGACTCCTTATGAACTATGGCTTGGTCATCCTCCTACTGTGACATATTTGAGAGTCTTTGGTAGTAAATGATCAAAAGTGATGAGGATTTAGACAAGTTTGAGGCAAGAAGTGATGAAGGAATATTTTTAGGATACTCAACTCAAAGTAAGGCTTACCGATGCTTCAACAAGAGGTTGAAAAAGATTGTTGAAAGTTCTAATGTTAAAGTTGATGAAAGCAAAGAAGGACATTCCAGGTACTCCGGATATGACTTAGATGATCAAGTTGAAAGTCAAAGTCAAGGAAGGCAAGTTCAAGTTCAGGCTCAGACTCAGATTGATTAGGTAACTCCAGTAACTCAAGAAGTTAGTGCAGATGATGAGGAACAAGTTCAAGAAATAGAAATTCAAACAATTTCTGAAACTCCCAGGTATGTAAGGTTAAATCAACCTGAAGATCAAATCATAGGAGATAAGAGTAAAGGTGTTCGAACTAGGAGAAGAATTTTTGAAGATCAAGAGGAGATTTGTTTGATTTCAAGGATTGAACTTAAATCAGTAAGTGAAGCTGACAATGATGAAAATTGGGTTCAAGCAATGGAAGAATAATTGATGCAAATTGAAAAGAATCATACTTGGGATCTTGTTCCTAGACCTAAGGACAAAAATGTGATTGGAACCAAATGTAAATTAAATGAAGATGGTGAGGTTGTAAGAAATAAGGCAAGGTTGGTATGTAAAGGCTACTCTCAAGTGGAAGGAATTGATTTTAAAGAAACTTTTGCTTCAGTGGCAAGGATAGGGGTAATTAGATTGTTTCTTGCATTTGCTACCTTCAGAGATTTTAAAGTATATCAAATGGATGTAAAATCAACATTTTTGAATGGAGATTTGGAGGAAGAAGTCTACATTGAGCAACTAGAAGGATTTCAGTTGTCTGATCAAGGAGACATGGTTTGTAGACTGAGAAAAGTCTTGTATGGACTCAAGCAAGCTCTAAGAGCTTGGTATGTGAGATTAGATAAGCATTTGCTTAAGCTAGGATTTAGCAAAGGTACTGCATAGTAATCTCTACTTCAATATTAATCATGAGGACATTCTAATTATTGAGGTCTTTGTTGATGATATCATTTTTGGTGGAAATGAATGTATGTGCAAAGCATTTGCTAATCAGATGAAAAGTGAGTTTGAGATGTCAATGTTTTGGGAGATGAATTTCTTCCTAGGTTTGCAAATTGTTGAGTCAGATAAAGGTATCTTCATATCTCAGTCCAAGTATGTGAAAGAATTGTTGAAGAAGTTTGGAATGGAAGATTCAAAGCTAGTAGGTACACCTATGGCAACTGGATGCAAGCTAAGCAAAGATGATGACTCCCCCAAGGCAAATCGGAAAAGGTATAGATCAATGATTGTTGCTCTATCTAACTCAGACCAGACCTAACATCATGAATGTAGTTGGGCTTGTTTCTAGATTTTAAGCTAATCCAAAAGATTCCCATGTTATGGAAGTCAAAAGAATTTTCAGATATCTCAAGGGGACAATTGATTATGGACTATGGTATCCAAAGGAAAATGACTTCACTCTTCATGCATATATATATATATGCTGATTGGGCAGGAGATGTGGATGATAGAAAAAGTACTAGTGGTGGTGCATTCTTCTTAGGGAGAAGATTGGTCTCTTGGATAAGAAAAAAGCAAGAGGCAATATCTTTGTCTACTACAGAGGCAGAGTATATAGTAGGAAAAAATAATTGTACTCAGGCTTTATGGATGAAGCAAATGTTGAAGGGCATCAGAATTGTGTTTGAGGAGCCAGCCACAATTTTATGTGATAATTCTAGTGCAATATGCATCTCAAGGAATCCGGTATTGCATTCAAAGACAAAGCATATATCTATCAAGTTTCATTTCTTTAGAGAGAAAGTAAATGAGAATGAAGTCAAGTTGGAATTTGTGCCTTCCAAACATTAGATCATAGATATCTTCACTAAGCCTCTTCCCAAGGATGCTTTTGAGTATCTCAAAGAGAAGTTAGGGGTTATTACCCCTCCTGATCAAAACTAAGATGCACTTATGTGCGTCAGTCTAATGGAATTCTCAGACATATCTTGAGATCCAGATTGATGTTGAGAAGATACTACTCTAAGGAGTAGTTAGTATGTAGTTGTTGGAGATCAGTCTGAAATAAAAAAGGGAAAGAAAAGATAGCAAATATGTGCCCTTTGCCATTGATGTCAAAGGGGAGAGAAGTGATGTGAACAACTTGGAAATGAATAGTTGATGGTGAAAGGGGGAGGAGTGAAGAAAATAGTTGCAGGTGTGATCAGAGAAAGGGGGAGAAGTTCTTGTCTTGATGGTTGAATTCAGTTTTTCACATCATATGTTGCCATCAATGATAAAGGGGGAGATTGTTGCAAATATGTGCATAAGTGGTGTTGTCATTGATGTCAACATATCCTTGTTGCCATTAGTCTCAACTGTATCCTATATTGATGTCTGTATAGAAGACATGATTGTTGAGGATATTGATAAAATTAATGAAGACTCAATGTTTGCGGATCTTATGGATGTGTATAGGATTGTCAGAGGTTGCTTCAGTTAAGAATTGAGAAGTCTGCATGGTGCAGGAGCCCCTAGAAAATCATGTTTTCTTTTGTAATAAGGTCTATTGAGCAATGCATTTTCAATTTCAGTTTGTATCTAGGTTCATTTTTTAAGTCCCATGTGATTTAGGGGACATTTGTCAATTGTAATCGCATAATGCTAAAAATAGCAATAATGCCAAAAATAGGTAGTAGTATTTCCTAGCCGCTTGGAATCGATCTCCCAGCCGCTTGGAGTCAGTTTGTTACTACTCTGTGTGAATCTATAAAAACCAGGGAAATGAACAAGATCAGGTATTAGGGTTTGAGATTGTAATCAGTCATTGGGATTGAATGTAACTGTGTGAATGTAATCAAGCATTGTTAAGGAGAATCGAACTGTTCTGTGTTGTCATTTTGTTTTCGATTCTTTGTAATTACAAACTACAAATTGTTTAGCTATAGATCTCTATTCTTTTGTGTTTTCCTGTTGTTGCCATATGTCGATATGAAGCATTCCACTGATAAGATTTCTGTTGAAATCAGTGGAATGGCTTGTTTGTACAAGTATCTGTTTGTGTTTTCCATTTTTTTTCCTATTCGATAGTGCAGATGTTCCAAATCAAGGGTTATGCATAGTAGATCACCTAGCATCTCCATGTGCTAGGGTTTGGCGAAGGCAGGAAGTGTCTGCATTGCAGAGTTTGTTATCAGCAGAACAATAACCGTCAGAGAAGGCCCAGACGATGGTTGTCTGGCCGGAAAAGCAAGAAGTGTTAAGTCGAGAGCAGTAGTCTGCCTTAAGAGTAGTTGTAGTGACCAAGTGCATAGGCATAAGACTTGTGTTGTTTCACCACATATACATTCTGTGTGTATCTCGCAGTTGTATGTTCGTGTGTATCTCATGAGTGAATGTTGCGGTTGGATGTGGTGAATGTGCATTTCGTATGATACAAGGGAAGTCAACGGTCAACCTCACCGAATACATATTCTGAATGCATGTTTCGAATGTATCTCCCGAATGTATATCAAGAATATACATTGCGTGCATACATTGTGTTAGGTGCAAGAGGTGGCCGGCAGCGACGGTGAAGGAAATCAATGATCGCAAGTCAGCAGAAGTATATACAAACTGTTCTATTAGTGTATCGGGAGCACATACAAAACACTCACCAACGAGGAAGGTTACACCGACAATGCATATCATCGAGAAAGTTAAGGGACCGACTAGATAAATAGCAAGGTGGCCGATGGGATATGTTTGGCCGATGAGGACATATTGCCAAGATAGAAGTCACACTCTCACCGATACAGTCTATTATTAAGTTTTTGAAGCTTCCACTGTGCACTCTGCATCATTTTGGTATCAGAGCCAACGAAAGGTCTACCAAAGTGTTGGTGTTGTCTATGAATGTTTATGTCAGACAGAGAAAGTGAAGAAGGGGCTGGTGATATGCCTCCAAAGGGAATGACCACTGAAGTGGTCAAGAAATTCAAGGAGATGGAGGAGCTGATCAAGATTGGAGTCATGGAAGCACTCCAGGTTGAGTTGAAGACCTTGGGAAAAGGTAGGAAATTAGACAAGGAGTCTGATGAAGAAGAAGAAGATTGGGAAGAAGAAACAACCCCAGAATAGACAAGTATATCTGCAGACCAGAAATAATTTTTGGAGGCCATAAATTCACTTGGTAAGGAATCGTCTGAGGCAAGAATGGAGATTCTAATGTTCAGTGGAAAGATGGACGCAGAAGAAGTCATCAAATGGATTGAGGCTTTGAACAATTACTTCGAGTACAAGGAGGTACCAGAGAATAGAAGAGTCAAGTTTGCAAAGACGAAATTGAAAGGCGCTACACTCATGTGGTGGAACTACACCCAAGGAGAAAGGGTGAAGAGTGGCAAGAGCATGATCTCATCTTGGAGTCGGATGGTAGAGAGGATCAAGGTTCAGTTCCTACCAGTAGATTATGAAGTGCAGATCTACAGGAAAATGTAGAATCTCAGGCAGAAGGATATGGATGTATCCACATACACAGAGGAATTTCACAAATTGTCCCTAAGGTGTGGACATGCTGAGGATGAGAAAGGAAGAGTTGCCAGGTATATTAATGGCCTAAAGTATAGTATACAAAATGAGATTACCATCTTGACACCAAAAACTGTTGACAAATGTTTCCAGGTGGCATTGAGAGTAGAAGAGAGAAGTAAAAAAGAAAAGGAGAGCAGCAGAATAGAGGTAGAGGTGGAAGGAATCCCAAAGGCAAAAATAGTTTTGGTGGCAGAAATTAGTTCCAGAAGAATCAAGGGGAGTCCAGTCAGCAAGAACACAGTGGAGAATCTGGTTCCAGAGAGGGTTTCAGAGGAAGGAGACCCAATGGGAGAGGAAGATTTGGTGGACCAAGCATAGGTCTTAAGGTCTTCACGGGAAGATGTTATAATTGTAACCAAATCAGGCACACAGCAGGCAGGTGTCTGGAGAAAGCCTCAAGCTCTCATAGAGGAGAGAGAAGGAACCAGCTAATTCAAGAAGAAGATCATTAGAGTGTGAACTCACCTATGGGAAGCGTAGCTCCAGCACAAGATGGAGAGAGTCTCATGATGAGAAGAACAATGCTGAAAGTGCCACAGAACAAGGAACCACCCCAGAGGAAGACACTATTCAGAACTCTGTGTAAAGTTTTCAGCAAAAAGTGTAAGGTAATTGTTGATTCTGTTTCAATTAAAAATTTAGTTTCAGTAGAAATGGTAGAGAAATTGAACTTGAAAAGGTTGCCAGATGTTAGTCCATACAAAGTGTCCTGGCTAAACAAAGGGCAACAAGTCTTGGTTGATGAACAAGCTTGGGTAGAATTTCAGATAGGGGAATATGGGGATAAACTTTTGTGTGATATAATTCCCATGGATGCATGCCATTTACTATTAGCTAGACCTTGGCAGTATGATGTACAAGCCTAGCATGATGGTAAGTTGAATTCCTTTGTGATCACTAAGAATGGTAGATAGTATAAGATGGATCCTTTACCAAAAGAGGGTGTAGACAAGAATGTAGGCTCAAGTATCATATTAATGAGTGGGAAAGAGTTTCTCCATACTCTGAAAGAAGAGGGAACCCAGGGATATGCTTTGATTTTGAAACCTAAAGACAATTTTGATTTGTCTAAAAACAACAAGGAAGAAGTCCCTAAGGAAGTGCAGGAATTGTTAGACAAATATAAGGGTATCATGGTGGAGGATATGTCCAATGCACTACCCCCTGTGAGAGACATAAGCCATCAGATTGACTTCATCCCAGGATCCACATTGCCAAATACACCAGCTTATAAAATGACACCTAATTAGAATGAGGAGATTGCTAAACAGGTACAAGAACTGTTGGATAAGGGTTTGGTGAGGAAAAGTCTTAGTGCATGTGCTGTACCCACAGTTTTAGCTCCCAAGAAGGATGGAAAATGGAGGTTATGTATTGATTCACGAGCCATAAATAAGATCACCATCAGATATAGGTTTCCTGTGAGGCCTACTTTTTACACTACTGTTCATGAGACTATTTGCAGTGATTTTTATTATTATTTATATGTTGAGAGACTTTTGTTCTGGATTCTTGCTTATTGAACCTATTTGATTTTAAGGAAATAATTGTGCAATGATAATTTAGATATTGTTTTGAAGAAAATGATGAATGGATATGGAAACTCAATATGATTCTATGATTGAATGTTTAAGATGCATGTATTTAGTTTTGCTTCAGCTATGATATCTATATGTGATATTGACTTCAAGTTTGAGTGTGCAGGTATTTCTAACAAAACCACTATTACAGGAGACCATCTCATACCTATGTTGTATCCCTTGTGAGCCGATCTAGTTCAATGAGGAACTAAGATCAACCTCGTGCTTGGAAAATGTTGTAATGTTGTAATGTGTTATTGTTGCATGAGGTTAAGGGAATAAGGGTTATCTTCTGATTTATTTTTATTATGATAAGTGTTGTAAGTAATGATGTTTTTAATCTTGTTTAAATTGTAATTCTTTTAGACCCTTTTATCTTGTGTTTTATTTGACTCTAGGAGTCCTAACTAGGTTTAAAACAACCCTAGGTTATACCCTATGGGTCTAGGGACCTTTTTGACTAGGATAATCCTGGGTTAACTTCCATATGGTCACTTCAACTTTAGGGTGAAGTAAAGTGACGAATTTGGAAGCATGGGGGACAACGGGATGAGTGGAATCCACACTCAGGCCCACTTCCAAGTCAAGGAACAACTCCATGATCCCCTAATAATGGAGTGTTTGTCTCCATGTGCCTCTCTTTGGTGGGGTTTCGTATTATTTGGGGGTAGTGTGTCATCCACTCCCTTTGTATTTTATTTTACTTAATGAATTTTAAATTCACCATGTGATGTAGGTAGGGCTATAATGGGGAACCTATGGAGTGGGGGTCAATTGTTTTATGACCACTAGGATAATGGAAGAGTTGTGGTTAATTGTTTAATGCCACTTGGGAAATTGGGAAAATAGAGGGAATTAGTTTAAATGAAAGAGAAGGAGGAGAGTTAGGGGGTTGGATGATTGTGAGAAGAAGGGATTTTTGGAGAAGAAGGTGGGAAGAGGAGCTCTACATCAACTCTCATTCCATAATTGGGCTTTGGAAGGTTGGTGATACAATTCTACTCTCTATGTGAATGTTGTTTTGAAATGTATGTTTGTCTCTGATTGATGAATGAGCTTGAATTAGCCTTCTTTGAGTTTGTTTGTTAGTTTTGGGTTATTTGTTTTGGGTGTGGAAAGAGCTCCTTCTAGTTGGAAGGAAATGCTCATCTAGTATAGGGAAGGGGAGGTGTGACCCTCCCCAGGTGTCATATTGTTCTTGATATTTTTTTATGCCTTGTGAACATGTTGGTTCTTTTATAGCCTAGAGGGCTTATGGCCTTGTGTGCCTAATGGGATATCCCTGGTGTTGGGTTTATTGGAAGGCTTGAGGCCTTGTGGAAGAAGTGAATATTGTTGGCTTAAGGCCTTGTGGGGGAAGGATAACTTGTTGGCTTGAGGCCTTGTGTTACTATGTGGTATAATGTAAAAGAAAAATGACACCTGGGGGTTAGAGATGTCTACTTCCCTACCCTCCTTGAACTCACCTAAGCTGAGTCTCTGTGATGTGAGTCAACCATGGGTTTTGTGTGTTGATTGCTTGGTATTTGTTGTTTAATGTTGTGAAGTAATGTTTTGTATATCCTACCCTGGTATGAGGATGGTCTCCCTAGCTCGGGGGTGACCCTCTTGTGGGTCAAAGGTAGGGAGGAGAGCTAGATGGTTCTTGTTGTCTCCCTTGTTGTCTTGCAGGTTAATGTTGAAGCATGGAAAAGGGATTGAAGAAGTTTTACCTTGTTAAAGAATCTGTTATCTTCCTGTTGCATTAAGAGTTTGGCCTCTATAGTTTCATTATGATAAAGTTATAGGGAGAACTTCTCTCTTGTTTTAAAGGTTGTTACCTTGGGAGTGGTGACATTATCCTCCCTTATGATTTATTAATTGTGATGTTATTTGTTTTTTTACATTACCTCATTAGTATGTTTTGGGAGGAGAAAATAGTTACTCCCTTGGAGTGTTTTGAAATGTGGAATTAATACAGTTGTTGTCATCAATCAGTTTTATCAAATGTCAGTTGTGTGAGTGTTTGTTGAAATGGAATAGTTGATAAAATATAATCCTTGTACTAAGTAATGAGCAAGATAATTTTACGGTAATATGAAAGTTACCTTTATAGAATTTATGAATATTGTAAATTTGTCTTGAAAATAGATTTGAAATCAATCTAAGTACACAAAAGGGAAAATAACCTAAAATGAATTTTACTTGAATATTGTGTTAAGGAAATGAAAGGATTCAATAGTTTCCTGTATTTACATCTGTTCCTTAAAATTATTTGATATGGAATGTTACTTGATAGATAAAAGTAATTTAGTTGAAATTTACAAATTAATTGAGTATATACTTCGGTTTCACTATAGTATTTGTTATGAATTAAAATAACATATTTACACATAAAATTTATACATTGGTTTTATGAAATGATGTTGTGGAAAATTGATACAATTGTAGATTTAAATGCAAATAGATTTATATATGAACATAAAAACAGGTTATTAAATGAAATCGTGTTAATCTTGGGTATA
This sequence comes from Cunninghamia lanceolata, assembly GCA_027924645.1. Classification (NCBI taxonomy): domain Eukaryota; kingdom Viridiplantae; phylum Streptophyta; class Pinopsida; order Cupressales; family Cupressaceae; genus Cunninghamia; species Cunninghamia lanceolata. The sequence goes on along the minus strand of BSBN01001038.1, from coordinate 5,344,727 downwards.
TTCGTCTATATATTTAGAAATATATATTTTAATTAAAGAGTTTTAAATTGAGTAAGATTGAGAAAACAATATATATATATATGTAGATACATATATATCTACATATATATGTAGATACATATATATATACATATATATGTAGATAGATATATTTTCTCATATTTAATTAGTATTACGATGTAATACCAAAATTTGCTTTAGTTGTGAGTTCGCTGTAAATATAATAAAAATACAACATTTTAACACAGTCACAGTTTTCTTGTATTATGGGTGGGGGTTTTAACCCCCACCGAAAGTCTCCACATTCACTGCCATGGCTTTGCCCCCTCCTATGCAGTCTGCGGAGCCCGGCCGTGCCGCTCCCTGCAGCTTCCACATTCCCTGTCCCTTTGGTTACCGCGGCCACAGCAAGTCAACACCCCGCTGCGGCCCCTACAACTTCTACCCTCCGCCCGATGACAACCACCGCCGACATCTGTGCGGCCTTAACCCACCGCTCCACCTCCATTCCACCCCTCCTTGCGGCCTGCGACCCATCACCACCATTGCATCCTTCAGCGCCGCCGCCATAGCCTCTTCCCCATCCTCCATCACAAGTTAAGTCTCATTTAGAAGCTAGGGTTGCTCCTTACCCTAAAAGTTTTATTAAAGAAGTTTTATTTATTATAGTAACCACTAACCTATACCATATATTTAAAAGAATGGTGTAGTGGTATTTATATAAAATGTATAGTTTTTTTTTAAATAGACATATATAAAAACTTTCCTTGTAATGGAATCCCCAACTACTACCACTATCTTTGTTAAGTAAACATCCAACAAGAAGAGCAATAAATATAAAGGAATGTATTGTTTTAAGGAGAAGTTGTAATATGAATATAAATATATTTATATATAATTATACATGTATATGCAATATGATCAACATAGGATAAGTATGTTGATAATAGTTTAATAATAATATGCATATTGGAGATTTATATTGAGTTAAAAGAAAATTTAGTTATTTTAAACATACTAGGTGTTGTAAGAGGTTTGATAATAAACATGGGAGGTTATAGGTAGGTAATTATAAATATTTGATAGTTGTGATATTTGTATGTAGTTGTGGATAGGGATGGATTTCACTTGCTAAGGAGGAGTTAAATTATTTAGTATTACATTTCTTCTTCTTTTATATATGTATAATAGAGTTGCAGTATTAGTGGTATTTTGGTGGTGTAAATTCACTTATGGGAGGGAGATTAAGTTAATAAAATTATAACTAAATATATATACATAAATTTATATATCAACGTATCAATAAGTGTAATGATCCTATTAAGCTCGTTTAATCTGGAATATATGTATCCTTATTCCTATATAGACTTATTTATAAGAATACAATAATTAAGTGAGTAGTTCGATTTATTAGTAGAGAAAATACGAGTCAATATCGAAATGGTTTAAGAGATCTATCTGTAAAGACAAGTAAACTTTTAAACATGTTTTAATCAAACAATTTGTACGGAGAGGATATAAGTAACACTAGGTAGTTTTGAATAAACTGAGAGTATCATAAGGGGCCATTTATTTATCATCCAAACCTATGTTGAAAGCTAAACTGATCATGAACTTGTGAACGATGTTAGGCAAACAAGTTAGTCGAGCTTAGGAGATGCATACGGTAATGAAACATTCCATTATCTTTTGCACTGTTGTCGACTTAATTTTACGCCTTCCAACCAACAAAGTGAATCTAATAGTCGATTTGTGCTCGTGAGGTTTTATTTCTATAGTTACGTTGTCGTCTTAGGAGTTCGCCCCCGAGCACGCCCACGCATGCGAGGGGGTTTTCCGAGTGCAAGGGAAAATTTTTGTCAGTTCGTATCATGACCACATGTCGCATGTGGACATGACACGTGTGTTATGCATGTTGTGACCGCATGTGAAATGCAGGCATGACATTTCCTATGCCCAGAATAGAGGACCTTATGGATTGTTTGGGTGGAGCTCGGTATTTTTCTAAAATTGATTTCAAGAGTGGATACCATCAGATCAGGTTTAGAGAAGGGGATGAATGGAAGACAACCTTTAAGACTAATGAAGGTCTCTATGAGTGGTTGGTGATGCCATTTGGTATGTCCAATGCTCCAAGCACCTTCATGCATCTAATGAATGAGGTATTGAAGGATTTTATTGGCAAATTTGTTGTTCTCTATCTTGACGATATTCTGGTTTTCAGTAGGACAAAAGAAGAACATTTACAACATTTAGAATAGGTGTTGAAGAAGCTGCATGAGGAGAAATTGATGATCAATATGGAGAAGAGTGTCTTCATGAAGGAAGAACTCACATACCTTGGATTTGTGATCCTAGGACAATTTGAAAATGGATCCAGAGAAGGTAAATGCTATTCTGTCTTGGCCAGCACCTAAAACAGTAAGTGATGTAAGGAGTTTTCATGGGTTGGCAACTTTTTATAAGAAATTTATAAGAGGATTCAGTCATGTTTGTGCACCCATTCTGGATACCAGAAAAGGAGGACAAAAATGTAAGTTTGTTTGGAATAGAGCAGCTGATGAGTCTTTTGAGATTCTCGAACAGAAAATAGCAGAGAAACCCATTTTGGTTTTGCCTGATTTTAATAAGTTGTTTACTGTGGAATGTGATGCCAGTAACCTTGCCATTGGTGTTGTTTTGAGTCAAGAAGGTAGACCTGTTGCTTACTTTAGTGAAAAGTTGAATGATGCTAAAAGAAAGTATTCCACATATGATCTAGAATTGTATGCAATGGTTCAAGCATTGAAAAAATGGAGACATTATCTCTTGCCCAAGGAATTCATTATTTATACTGACAATCATGCTTTGAGTTTTTTGAATTCACAGGAGAAGTTAAATCATAGGCATATGAAGTGGGTCGAACAACTCCAGGTGTATACTTTTTCCATTAAACATAAGAAGGGACAAGACAACAAGGTGGCAGATGCTCTGAGCAGAAGAGTGTGCACTATACAGGAAATCTAGTTGCAAAGTGTGGGAATGGATTCTCTCAAGAATATGTACTAGGATGATGAGGACTTCAAGGAGATATATGCAGTTTGTTCACAATTTTCAGATTCCTATCATTCTAATTTTTCTAAATATTTGTATAGCAAGGGTTACTGTTCCAAGACAACCAGTTGTGTGTACCTAGGTGTTCCATGAGGGAGAACATCATAAAAGAGAAACATTGTGGTAGTCTTGGAGTTCATTTTGGACTGGACAAGACGTTGGAACAAGTGAGAAGGCTTTACTTCTAGCCTAAGATGCAAATAGATGTCAGAAAATTTGTAGACAGTTGTCACATTTTCCAGAGAGCAAAAGGAACTTCATCCAATGCAGGTCTCTATCAACCACTTCCAATTCCGCAAAGGCCATGGGAGTGCATCAGTATGGATTTTGTTTTGGGTCTTCCCCGGACTCAAAGAGGTTTTGATAGTGTGTTTGTTGTAGTTGATATATTCAGTAAAATGGCTCATTTTATGCCATGTAAATGTACTAATGATGCTTCACACATTGCTAGTCTGTTCTTTAAAGAAATTGTTCAAATTCATGGTTTGCCATTGAATATTGTCACTGACAGAGATCCCAAGTTTGTGGGACATTTTTGGCGCACGTTGTGGAAGAAACTAGGCACTCAATTATCTTTCACATCAGCATATCACCCTCAAACAGATGGACAAACTGAGGTGGTGAATAGATCACTGGGTAATCTTTTGAGGTGTTTGACTAAACAACATGGAGAAGCATGGGATATGATCATCCCACAAGTAGAATTTGCATATAATGACTCTGTTAATAGCAGCACAGGAAAGAGTCCTTTGAAGTTGTATATGGGATTCAGCCAAGGGGAATTTTGGAGCTGAGGGATCTCCAGAACATGGAGAAAAGGAATGCACAGGGAGAAGATTTTGTAATCAGTATGAAGGATATCCATGATGCTGTTAGAGAAACTATCTAGAAGAACATAGGGAAGTACAAAGAGAGAGTTGATCAGAGGAAGAGGGATGTACAGTACAAGGTTGGCAATTTGGTGATGACTTATCTAAAGAAGGAAAGACTTCCTATGGGGCAGCCAATGAAACTTCTTATGAAAAAGATTGTTCCATGCAAGATTGTTCACAAATTTGGGCCTAATGCCTATGAGATTGAACATCCTCCAGGTTTAGCAATATCACCCATTTTCATGTGTCAAAACTGTTTCCATTCAGAGGAGACAATGTTGCAGCTTCAGATGTGACAGGAGCCAGTGATGCAGAATGGATTTTTGATTTTCCACCAAGTCAGCCAGTCGAGATGGAATGTATTTTGGACACAAAGGTTCAGAAGAAGACTCAACATAAAACCTACAAGCAGTATCTGGTCAAATGGAGTGGTTTACCTAATGAAGATGCAACTTGGATGAACGAGGAGGACATCATCAAACATGGGGTTTCCATTTCAGATTTGGTTCCTCAAGGGACTTGAGTTCTGTTAACCCCGGGAGTATGGTGCGGGAGCCCCTAGAAAATCATGTTTTCTTTTGTAATAAGGTCTATTGACCAATGCATTTTTCATTTCAGTTTGTGTCTAGGTTTATTTTGTAAGTCCCAAGTGATTTAGGGGACATTTGTCAATTGTAATCGCATAATGCTAAAAATAGCAATAATGCCAAAATAGGTAGTAGTGTTTCCCAGCCGCTTGGAGTCAGTTTGGTACTACTCTGGGTGAATCTATAAAAACCAGGGAAATGAACAAGATCAGGTATTAGGGTTTGAGATTGTAATCAGTCATTGGGATTGAATGTAATTGTGCGAATGTAATCAAGCATTGTTAAGGAGAATCGAACTATTTTGTGTTGTCATTTTATTTTCCATTCTTTGTAATTACAAACTGCAAATTGTTTAGCTGTAGATCTCTATTCTTCTATGTTTTCCTGTTGTTTCCATATGTTGATATGAAGCATTCCACTAATAAGATTTCTATCAAAATCAGTGCAATGGCTTCTTTGTACAAGTATTTGTTTGTGTTTTCCTGTTCGATAGTGCAGATGTTCTGGATCAAGGGTTATGCATAGTAGATCACTTAGCATCTCCATGTGTTAGGGTTCAGCGAAGACAGGAAGTGTCTGCATTACAGAGTTTGTTATTGGCATAACAATAACCGTCGGAGAAGGCCTAGACGATGGTTGTCTGGCCGGAAAAGCAAGAAGTGTTAAGTTGAGAGTAGTAGTCTGCCCGAAGAGTAGTCGGAGTGACCAAGTGCATCAGCGTAAGACTTGTGTTGTTTCACCGTGTATACATTATGTGTATATCTCGTAGTTGTATGTTCGTGTGTATCTCGCGAGTGAATCTTGCGGTTGTATGTGGTGAATGTGCATTTCGTATGATACAAGGGAAGTCAATGGTCAACCTCACCAAATGCATATTCTGAATGCATGTTTTGATATATTGAGAATATACATTGCATGCATACATTGTGTTAAGTGCAAGAGGTGACCGACAGCGACGGTGAAGGAAACCGGTGATTGCAAGTCGGTGGAAGTATATACAAACTGTTCTATCGGTGTATCGGGAGCACATACAAAACACTCACCGATAAGGAAGGTTACACTGACAATGCATGTCATCGGGAAAGTTAAGGGATCGACCAGATAAATAACAAGGTGGTCGACGGGATATGTTTGGCCGATGGGGACATATCACCAAGACAGAAGTCACACTCTCGCCAATACAATCTATTGTTAGGTTTTTGAGGCTTCCATTGTGTGCTCTGCATCACCACATGAAGATTTGAAGAAGTTATGGTCATTTGAGTAGAACCGGTTCCTGCAATACTCAGGAGAGATAGAGTGACAGGAAAGAGGTCCAGATTGCTCCGGTAATGTAAAATTGTGATCTACAGATTTGAAGGCATTTTTAGAAAGCTAGTGTGTATCATCATCTCCAGTGGTTCATGGTTTGGAGGTCTGCAAGCTATCTTTCTGGTTTGACAGTCATGGCAGATAGTGTTCTCAAGGTTCCAGAGGAAGATACAGATGATTCTGGTAATTTGGTTTAGAGTGGATGTTATTGGTGAATTCAATGTGCTTGTGGAGGTCTCTAGATCATGTGGCTATTGTGTTGGAGGTCCGCATTGAAGTTTGAGCTTGTTGATTGAATATTTCTTCTTTGAGGTTGATGTTCTTCCCAGTCTTGGTTGACTAGATGTTCATGGCGTGTTGTAAATTATCTAAAGAGCATTTTATGAAGCATGGTATGTTAGTAGAGAATGTTTCAAGTTCTAGCTATGCTTGGCTGACATTGTAAAGATCTGTGTTAAGTTTAGCCAACCTTGTTGATCATTTCAAGGTTGATGAAGTGTATAAATACTTGTTGAAGAGTTGTGGAAAAGTATCCTTGTAGGAAATGAGTTAAATCCGAAGAAAGGATCAAAAGCAAAGTAGAGAAGAAGAAGAGTGTAGGGAGTATAGAGTGATGAGTCAGTGAAAAAGTATTTAAAGATAAGAGCAGAAGTTTTGTGAGCCTTCAAGGGACTGATTCAAGCATGAGTGTAGATGTTATTTCTCAGTTCATTATCTCTATGTAAATCATAATTTCTTTTAGGTAGTGAGCCTCTTCTTGAGCAGTGAGCTTGGGGCAGTGCGCCCGAAGATATGTGCCTTCTATTTTCTTAAGTACTTTTAACAGGGTATGCATTTTTTTGGGTTAACCCCCACCATGGTTTTTCACTTAACCGTGTTTTCCATGTCAAAATTTTGGTGTTGAGTGCTCATGTTGTTTCTGCTCATGTGATGATTTATGCTTAATGTTTACATCATTAATCTGATTGTAAATTAAGAAAGAAGATTTATAAGTGCAGAAAAGGTTAAAGATTTAGGGACAACTAATTCACCCCCCCTCTCAGTTATTCAGACTAATTCCAACAAGTCTAACATGAAGGAAAACACAAGAAAATGCAAACAAATTGATGCAAATTATATCTTCAAGCCGACCCACAATCCATGGTTGAGGTTGAGAATGCCGCACCCAAGAACATTATAGCTTTACCCACATGATTGAAATGTGAAATGCTATCATGCAAATGCAAATCACTAAACCCTAGTTCAAAGATGCAAGTGGATTTTGACAGAATGATGATATGCTCCAGATTGGATTATCAATGGATTAGAACAGGGCTATATTTATAGAAAAGCTTGGTTGAAATGAAGGGATGATATTTGATTTTGATTTTTGGTAGGTGGACTACTGGGATTAATCATGCAAAGGACAACTTTAGCTTTGTGACAAGTGTGCGATGGAGAAGAGGGATGGATTTGAAATTAGAATAAAAGGCTAAGAGGTGCATGTGACAACGTAGTCATGTGACACGTGGAGGGAGGAGAATAATTAGTTCCCTATTTAAATAAAAATTATTTAAATTGGTAAGTCATGTGAAGGGGTTAATTAGAGGGTGAATGATGTGACACTTGGTGGGATGAGGGATTTATTTAATTTTTTATTCAGGTTATGGAAGTCATGTGAATGTGGATTAATTAATTAAATAAAGTGGGTTTATTTAATTAATTAAGGATGTGATTAAGTTGAAAAGGGAATATTAACCAAATAAATATTCTATATTTATTTAATTAATATGGGCTAACGTTAGAAAGGGGGGATATTGAATTAATTAAATTAATTCAATATTTGAATTGTCAATAAAAATATTCCTTTCTAAATCACCATCTCCCAGATTGTATGTTTCATACTTTCCACCTTTTGAGTGAGGAGGTGACTTTTGTTTTGCTCGAGGATCCAAATCAAATATTTGTTTTAAAGAAACCATACCTTTTGGACTGTTGTTGGTTTTTAAATTAATAACCCCTTCATTATCTTCCTCAAAAGGGTCTCTGTTTATTTATCAATGATATGTCCTTCAAAAGCTCCAGTATCAGTGATGAATTCTAGAATGTGTTGATCATCTGGAAAGACCTAAAAATTTCATATATTATCAAAAATTGCTGGTGTAAGAATGAGTTCTACTGATAATCTTCTTAATTTTGACTGGGTCATAGGTTCCAATGTGCTAGCTACGATTGCAAGTGCATTTGATATATTATTTCTTCTCCTAGGTATCATCTTAATATTGAATGCTTCAAAATCTTCAATTAAACTCCAAACTTAGTTCCTATAAGCACCCAACCTTTTATTGTGACATGCAATTAACTTTTTACTTGCTTGACAACCAACTCTTATTCTCCTTGCACTTTTAAACAAAGTACACCTTTCTTATGAGAAAACATCAATATAATGTCCCTTTTCTAGAGGAAGCACTGAAACTTGAATCTATATTCAAAATGATCCTCAAAGAGTCATTAGAAACATTAGATATCATTAAATTCCAATGATAAGATCAAACAAGTTCAATGATAATCTAAATATATCATTCCTTAGATGAAGTAACATGAGTTATTAGTAATATGTCCTTGTATTCTAATATTCTTAAGTACTATTAAGGTGGTATTTAAACATGTATCAAGATTCGTGTCTTCTCCTCTTGTTCATCATTGAGGAACTAGGATTTACATGCTTTGGGTGCTAAGAAACCAATACATGGAAGGAATTATACCTGCCCCTCCTTACAATACCAATCAATGGAAATGTAAGGCGCATGGAAACCATTCACATGTAGGAATTATACCACCATTCCCCCACAATACCTACCCTTCTCTTAAGACTGAAGCACTAGAGGTGACACGATCTCTAATGGTAATGCCCTTGTATTACAAATGGCCTTATCCATAAACATTTATCATCATAAACATAGATAGAAACTTTCTTATCTTAATTTTGGAATACCATTTGTAAGACATTCATTTATACAATTGTTTATCATTATTTGATCTTAGATCTACATAGATAAGATATTTCTTTATAAATCATAATGATTCACATGAATTCATTCTAACTTATGAATTGACCATTAATATCATAATATGCATACATATATATGGATATATAACATTAATAATTATATATTTGAATATTTCTTACCTGCTGTAATTTACCTCTAGATACTACTGATCTAATCTTCTTTCTGAGTTCTTCTTACTATTACAGACCCCTTTTTGAAGACTGTTGAAGATTGATTTCCTTATTCCTTTTGCAGATTTTAATTATTATAAAACTCTAATTTTATTGGCTGCTGATTACTGTATTGGAGTATTCTTCATTGATTGAGAATCCTTCATTGCTACTCCTTTTGAGTGAAGTGATCCTATTTATAATGTTTGGAGGGCTGCATTGACCCAACAATCACCTCCCTTACTAACAATGATTACATTTATAAAATGTTTGCTGCTTATATTGATCTAATCCTCATTTAATAGTCATTTGTTGCCTTGTTGTTTGTTTAAATCACCCTATAATTACATTGATTACTTTTATAGGATGTTCACTGATTGTATTACATCCTTTGTTTATGGGATCAACATTTCTTAAGAGGCCCGATTCTCATGGGATATGTTTAGTCTTATACTTATGATTTTTATATATTAAATATTTTTATATTGTCATTAAGATTTTATATATATATAATTTATGATTGTTCTTATATTATTATTATATTTAATAGTATATATATAAATTATGGTAATATATATATATATATATATGTAAAATTTATGATTGTTCTTATATTATTATTATATTTTTAATAGTATTATTATATTATAACTATTATAATTATAATAATACTTAAATTGATAATACAATAAATATATTGTAAATTATATAAAATATTCATAGAATAATATTAATTAATATTATTGCATATTAATATTATTATATATGTTTATTAAATATTATTATATACATGATTATCATCTAAATAGACGATGACAAACACCATATTTGACGAGAGCAACTTCTTCGTCATTATCATGATGTTTAAATCTTTAATTTAAAGAATGCCTTAATATCAGGACATTACAATCAACCATCTTATCAAGACCTCGTACTCAGTCATATTGTTAGTGCAATCAAACTTCAACCTATAGGAAGCTTTGAAGGCTCTACCTTTAAAATTGATTAATTCAACCCTAGCTCCACTCCCTTGTTTTAATTTAGAACCATCAAATACGAGAGTCCAAATATGAGGATCTTGCAAGTTCTTACTCTCATTAACAGGCTTGTGGTCGAGTACCTACACATTAATCACATCCTTTGCTGGCTTAGACTCATTTTCTGACAACTATGTGGTATCAAACATTTCTTCTTGATCACTTTCTTCAGAAGATTCTACTTCTTCAACTTGTATTTCCAAGTCTTTCTTGGACTTACTCAAGTCTACTTGCAATCTCTCCCAAAATATCTTTGATGATGTAGGAGATTCTTTATCTTGTATCAATGTAACATCACAATGAATGAGTGTTCTTAGGTTGTATTTTTTCTATTTCTTTTACCTTCCCAGCCCATCCCTTGTTATCTTGATTTGTTTTACCTAAGTCTCCATGGTGTGTGACATCTTCTAAATCACTGAAATCTTTAATTGTAGTGTTATAATCTGATTTAGAGAGTTCTGAACCTAAGGAAACAAAGTTAGCTTCTTTAACTACATTTAAACATGATTGACAAGAAAGCTAAGAGTGACTTTGGTGATGGATCCTACACCAATTAGGGAGCAATAAGTCTAACATATTTACCCTCTCTCCCAATATAGCCTTGTATGAAACCAACATTTCTGTAAACCTAGGAGCTCTTGGATCTAAGAAAGAATTTGTTGAGATTTCATCTTCATTCGACATTTCTATCTTGTCTTGGGCAAGGGTTCCTAAACATAGAAATGTTGTTAAGATCTCATCAACTCTATAAACTCTTGGTTTTACTTTTGTATATTCTATCTTGTTTGGGTGATTGTACTCGATTATCATGTGTTTGAGTCTTGGTTCACTTTCTATCCTTATTTGGTTTTGATTTCCTTTCTAGGGAAGCCATAAATGTGAAAAAACAATAGAAAAATACCCATTCAAATTCTTTGTTGTTGATCTAGATCTCAAGTTGGAATTAACAAGTGCTATTAACATATTTCTTATTAGTGATGTTTGCTTAATTAAACAATAACATTTTTTATAAAGGACAAAAAGGGAGTTTTTAAAGGGGCTCCTTCCCATTTATAGCAATAAATTAAAAATATAGTTGGACAATCAAACAAGAACAACTAACATAAGGTTAGCCGAAAGGAATAGATAGGTTCGACATTGCTACAACACAACAAAGAAATAGCTACAACATAACAAATACCAAGCAACAATACTACAAAGAAAAATTAGGACATAAAATTACAAGGAGTTAAGAGCCAAAAATGCCTCCCAATCATCTTATAGAAATTCAAGATGCTTGTCCACAAACTCCATGCCCTGAACTCGACATGTTAACCTTACTCACTTCCCAATGGAGGTCATTGAGCTAGGCCCCTCTTGAGTCAAATTGTTGTGGGACTTCAATCCTTCTTGAAGCATGTTAATGCTATTGCCAAAACAATTTTTAATTGTGGTCCTACTAACATCCAACACTTTCTTAAGGTTCTAGGTAAATGACAACAACTTGCCTTCTAGAACACTAATCCATTCCTCCTATTTTTCCATGGCTTCCTTAAGTCTACAAATCTCCTCCAACACATTCTAATCTGATTGATTAGGATTGGCATCAACTACTAGCTATGGATTAATAACTATTATTATTAGTAATTTTTTAACATATATTTACACTATTAATGAAAATAAAAAATTGTAATATTATTAAATACAAAGTGGGTAATGGCAAATTTTAAGTGCCACATTTGAAATCTAAATATAACTTTCATACGATCATCAAAACTTAAATTTCTTTTATAGTAACTCAAGAAAACTCTTGTTATTGTAGCTAAATGACATTTGATATAATAGCTCAAGGGTCATGAATTGTAAGCACTTATTATTGTAGTTAAAATACATACATTTGGTATAATTGCTCAAGGATCATGAATGTAAGCACTATTCATATAATAACTATTTTTCAACATTATTTACATTATTACTCTAAGGTAATTTCTAGCAATTTGCAACATCAATAAAGCCTATGAGACGAAATTCCCCAAGTAAACATTACAAGAGAGAAGATAAAATGTTGTTGGCAATTCCTTGACAATAACCAGGTCATCTCAATCATTTAAATTGGACTTCACCTTCTACAGTTAATTACCGGTTTGGGAAAACAACGTAGTTTGCAGAGAGTGTCCCCATCACTTGTGCTTCAGCTCACATTATTTTGTGGAGGATAAGTCAGCAAAGGGTGGGCCTGGTAAGCACGAGGAAGACACACAAAGTGCACTTATAAAATAAAATGGCCATGATTATTAATGCCTTCCCACTCTTGCTTATGGCTTTTAAATTGTTGTGAATGGCTATTCTTAAATATCATCCATTTCAAGAGTCAAAGGGTAATTTTGGCCAATAAAAATAAAACAAATATTAACCACTTTTTGTTATGAATGAATTGTAAAATCACATGTTTGACGATTTAAGTGGATATTTAAATAGAGTGGTTGGGCACAGGCTCCTCTCATTCCACTAATCATTTCAATGCTTAGATGATTCACCACACCCCATATGTGTAGTTGTATGTCACACCTTATTATTTTTCTACCTATTTAAATTTCACAAATATCATGGGGATTTCTCTCTCTCTACTCACACAACAATTTTCTGAGGAAAAAAGTTGGATGATCGAGTTGGAAACGTCCCTTCATGTCTGCCATTACTCACCTTACTTTAACAAACCCCACTATATTTCACTCATTTAGGTGATAGGCTACACTTACAAATTCTAATTATTAATGATTGAACCTAGTTAAAATTAAGGTTAACAACCCATTAGTTTCCTTTTAAATTACAAATGTTGCTTGGATTCAAGAAAAGTAGGTTGTAGTGCGTAAGCGTCGGTTATGAGTGTGACATTAAACTGTAAATGAAAAAGGCTGGGCTTAAACATCACACTCTAAGTTTTAACTTAGACGTGTGCTGGTGGGCCCTCTCCAACTCCGTTTCCATCTAAAACAAACTTCTTAATAGGCTCCAAGAATGTCTTAAAACTAAAGAAGACATTAAGAAGTTTGTGTTAGAAGAGTTCAGCGATGGCCTAAGGTGGTGGTGGAGGAGAGGTTAAACCGTAGAAAGAAGACTTGGATGAAGCAGAACAACAAGTGGCTAGACAAGTGGGATATTAGGCTCCAAGAATGTCCTAAAACTAAAGAAGACATTAAGAAGTTTGTGTTAGTTCAGGACTGCCATGTGGACTAAGCAGATTGGCCAGAAAAAATCATATTATGTCAAAGAGTTCAACCCCACGTGGGAACATGAGGAAAAAGCATACTTGCATGCCACTCTTAAAGGTAAAGCTAGGATTCTTATGGCATAGTTGAGGACTGGTTCACATCATTTGAGATGCGAAACGGGTAGGACGGTCCCCAAAGAAGAGTGGGAAAACATGATCTACATCTTTTGCAGCAAAAAGGTGGTGGAAACTGAATGGCACTTCATCTTTGAATGTGATGCCTATGAAGACATTCGGAGGCAGTATGAAGACAACCTGAAGGTGGGCAGTATTATCGAGATCTTTGAGGAGAAGTGACATCGAAAAGATATTGAAGATTTCTTAGGGCTGTGGCTCTTGGTCCCTTAGGTCGCTTGGTCTCATGGACATCATTAAAATCTATTCATTCATTCATTCATTCAATACATCAACTGCGCGTTTCAACAAATAGTGACTGCCCTACCTGCTGTGGCCCCCTTAGTTTTAAGTTGGGGATAAGTTTAATTTGAATATCTCTACCTCCTGCTCAATTAATTCCAATCTCAAGGGCTCTATTCATGTGGATGTTTTCTCTGTAGGAGCAAGTGTAGGCAGTCACATTATTTCACCATATACAATAAACAGATCTCCAACTCCATCAGTTAACATTTTCCTGCGTATTACCAGCCTGCGCCAAAATGGGAGCTTTGTAATTGTTTAACCAAATGCCACAAAGAAATGTGGTCTCATGAAATATCATGACTGCTGGATATGCATAAAATGGATTTGTTGAAAAGGCTTTAGAAACTTTCAAGCAAATGCAATTGGCAGGTGTAAATCCAGACTCCACAACCTTTTCCAGCATCCTCCCTACCTGTGCCAAAATGGGAGCTTTGGAATATGGTATGAACATCCATCAAAAGCAGAATGGAAGGGGGATTTTTGTCAGATATTATAGTTGGAAATGCTCTGGTAGACATGTATAGAAAATGTGGAAGCATAGACAAGGAATGCGAACTGTTTGACAAAATGCTTCAAAGAAATGTGGTCTCATGGAATGCAATGATTTTGGGATATGCACAAAATGGATTTTGCAAGGATGTTCTTAAAATCATTGAATTAATGAAGTACTTTGGAACATATCCTGACATTACAAGATTTTCTTGTATTTTATGTGCATGCAACCATGCAAGTTTAGGGGATGAGGGTTGCACATGCTTCAACCATATGAGTAACCCTTATTGCATTACACCTACAATTGATCAGTATGTGTGCATGGTTGACCTTCTTGCCCATGTTGACTATCTTGAGGACACCCTAAACTTTATCATTAAGATGCCAGTTAAACATGTGGTGGTTGTGTGGATGTGTTTTCTTGGTGCTACAAATCACATATAAATATAGGCTTGGAAGTATTTATAATGATACTACTTTTTATTTGGACCCTAAAAATATATCGTGACTTATGTTCTCTCAAACATCCATGAAGAAGTGGGCAGGTGGTGTGAGATTCAAGATGTAGTTAGATTGAAGACCATAAAATGGTACATGTTTTTTTGTGTTGGAGACAGATCACATCCACAGACATAAGAGATCAATACAAAGTTTGAGAAATTGGCTTGGGAGATGAAGGTGGCAAGGTATTTTCCATATTGAAGACATTTACTTAGTGATGTGGAAAATATTTGACTTTGAATTTGTAATGAAAATAATCAAGCGTGTAGTTGCAAGGACATAACACAAAATTGTAAAGATTTATGTAAAGTCAACCTAAGACTAAAGTGTAAAATAGAGCTAGTCAACTAAATATTTGATTTTAATTTTGTAATTAAAAAGGATCAAGATCATGCCTATGAGGACAACCTTGCACCCATGAAAATTACCTAGGTCAAACAACCATGTTAGACTAGTGTTTGGTAGAATTGCGTTATGAATTAAAATTAGATTATGGAATAGGATTTGATTAATCAAACAAATAGACCAATTATACTAGGATTGTATGCCCATAAACATTCATATCAACAATAAGTATTATACTAGATACATATAAGACAAGGTATAGAAGCCCAACTATACACAAAAAATAGTCCATTTATAACTATATAAACATATTAAAACATTACTCTGAACTAAACATAAAACTAAGATGGATACATTCTTCACCATTGCAAATGATCTAAACTGATTTGAAAAATATATTTAGAACTTTAAGAAGGAATTTGAAAATCCATTTGAAGCCTACCTCTAGATTTTAAATTTAATATAATTGACTGGCTTCATGATAAATTTAACTGCAAATATTATTTTCATTTGTCTAGAAGGGTCTCTTGGCTGCTTGCACAACAAGATCAAGAGAACTACAGTCGTTGAGTGGTTGAGGCCCGAGGGGGCGGGGATATATGCCCTAAGCTAATAAAATAGCTCAGTAGCGTATAACTCATTGAATTGGCTGTCTCTAGCCAGGCGATATTCCTTCCCCAGCCTCGATCTCGACTGGGATAATCAAATTCAGCATTTAAGACCGCACTCAAATGACCGCCAAAATACATTTTAGCATTTCAAACCTTTTAAGAGGGCATTAAAATTATCACCAACACAACGGATAATCAACCTCTAGGAGCAGATAAAATAGTATTCCATAGAAGATAGCATATAGATGCAATCTTTCTATACACCATGGCTTTCCATGTAAAGATTTTATCTCACCACACATACAATTTATGCATCTAAGAGAGTCCATTCTTTAGTGGCAGCTTATGTTGAAGACAATTTTGTTCTTTGCTAGTACGTAATCCCACGTCACTGATCTCATACCAGTCAGATTCTAAAGTGGTAGATTTGTAGATTCTCAACTCCTAAGTTTTTAAAATTGCTACATTTCCTATGCTTATGGAACTTTCCCCAGTTGTATTCCCTGTACTTGGGAGGATTCTCTTCACTCACCAACTCCTCCAGAGGCTTCACGTTCACATAGTGTGAAGGATTAAAAAAAAAGGGAATGGAGAGGCGTCTTCGGCTATCATTCACCACCACTCTGTGCTCTACCTGTCATTGCTCCACACCTGCCACGCCATTCAATGAATCAGTACAGCATACAATATTGCAGGAAACAAGGGAATATAAGGGGATATCAGAAACAATTACCTGCATGCAATCTCCAACATTGACAACGAAGGAGGCGGGCAGGGGTTGAGCGGGCAGCCAGTGACCATTGTCCTTGCACTTTACCTCCAGTCCACCCACCTCATCTTGATAGAGAAGGGTGAGGGCACCGGCATCCTTGTGCCTGCCCACGCCCAGTGCCAGCTCAGGGGTCGGGCATGCCGGGTAGCAATTCAGTCGGACAACGCTTATATCATCTTTGAAATATTCATTCAGATGCTTGTCAAGTAAGCCAAGGCTCCATGCTATTAATTTTAGCACCCTAAATGACACCTCCCTTGCAGCCTCCGCATAGGCCAGGCAAGCTTCTCTGCAACAACTACCCAGAAAACAGAAATTGAAGATTTTGCAAAAACAGTCCCTGTTCCCTTAAATCCAATTTACAATTACCCAGAAAACAGAAATTAAAGATTTTGAAAAAACAGTCCCTGTTCCCTTAAATCCAATTTAAAAGGAAATTGTAACAGCAGAGACACACTTACAACAGAGAGTAAACAAAACAAATCTTCTTACCAGAGAATTAGATGAACAGCGTACGCAAAATCACTCTACTTAAATATCATCTATTTCAATGGTTAAATAATGGATAGCGATTTTACACTTCATTCACAACAAAACGTGATAAATATTTGTTCTATTTTTAAAATTGACCTTTGACCGTTGAAATGGATAAATACTGAACTTTCTTAGAAATCCCAGAATGATACTCTGTTTTTCTAACTTTCTCAACCTCATTAGCATACTTATTACAAACAGCAAAGAACCTCTCTATTAAATAAAGCTGGCAGCCCATGTTAAACTAAAATAATAATAGTATAAAAGACACACAACATGCATAATCACCCTCAAGGCCTAAATTTGATGGTCAACCTTGCCTGTCAAGTAAAATTTTTATGATTCAAAGGTGTCCTTAAAATGTTATGACATATCTTAGTATAATATAAAACTAGCAGTTGCACGAAATTTATGCGCAATGGAATAGCCGATGAGGTTATCAATATCACACTTTTGAATCCTCTTATGACTCCTAGATGGTTTACAAGCAATTACATGGCTACATTTTAGTTTAAAGGGATAATGAGGATTTACGGCTTATTTCATAATTGAGCCAAAGTCGCTATAGATTGAAAAAACATAAACACTTGTACATGGTAAAACCAGTAATGCTCTCCTCCAAAACTATAATGTTTTGTTTTTGCTAATCACGAAGCAACTCTAGTCGTATTTTACTTCTTGAAATGTTTGTTACCATCATCTCTAGCTGATCTAAAATTATTTCTGAATAATTATCTGCAAAATGTTTACATAATGAAGGATTGGTAATGGACAACTCGCTGGAGCACCATAATAATCACCATATCAAAAAAATATGTTGATAGCATTATCAGATCTCAAAATTCTTAATTTTACTTTGTGGGCAACTTCTTAATGTTTGAAATTGGCAACTTCTCTTAAAATACAATTTAAACTTGCCAGGACTTAATCTCTGTCCATAATTAAAGCAAAATTGCTTTCAACGCAAGTTGCTATGCCAAGAACTATGACAATAACCCTCACATAAAAAGATTATGATTATTATAATTTTAGGTGCATGACGTCTCGAAGCTTCAAAATACAAAAAAATATAATGCAATCTAGTAGCCAACCAATCTATTAGAGTATCAAAGAGCATAACAATGAAAAACTAAAGTGAGTTCTTTATTGGTATAATCTGTTAGAATAAGATAAATGGAGATCCTTTATGGGTAATGGCTTTTTTATTTTATTTATACACACCTAAAAGTCATCAAGGTCCAATAGGTACACTTTGATCCATCTGTATTCATTCAAAGCATGCTCCCTAAAAGATTAACCTCTTGCTATGGAAATAACTGTATTACACAATCAATTCTGATGGAAAGAAAAACGGTTTAGAGATACTTCTTTAAAAACATAGCATGATTATAAAGTGTAATGGCCATCTCACCTAAGAAAACCAAACATGCATCATCAATCTAAAAAGTTATTCAACTGATTTCACATACTAGTATGTTTTGTTAGAAGGAATTATGTTTTGTTAGAAGGAAATATGTATAGAGATCCTTTATAGGTACAATTTTTTTTCACTTGCACCCCATCTAAATGTATGTTGTGAATAATTAGGACATCATCTCACTCACTTAATCAAAGAAAGTTATTCAACTAATATACCTTGATAATGAGAGAACTGAACACAAAAATATTGCAGATTAATGTGAACACAAAAAATATTGCAGATTAATGATAACACAGTAAAAATATAATGTTTGATTGAATTGATTTTACCACCACTTTTTTACATTTCAATCAATTGGCTTATAAAGCCTTTGCTTTGTGTACAAACTACAAAAACAACCTAAGGGAATAAGACTCTTGCTATCTGTCCATATTTACAGCAACCATGCTCCCAATGCATTATGCCAAGAATTATAACATCCTATTACTCAATTATATACCATCGAACATCCATAACCTACTACTACATAAACAGACACAAATTTCTTAGTTCTTTTCTGAATAGGAAAGCAACAAAGAACTAAGTACTTAATATCTAGTCTTGCTTTGGTACTATAGCAAAAACCAACTCTCATGCTGAAAAATGAAAAGACATGCAAGAGCTTTACATTAAACAAGGCAGACACATTGGGGGGCACAATAAAAGTTCTCATACAATGGAATATGCATCTGAAAATAATTATGAATGATATTTATCAGATCAATAATTAACTCTCTCTAAGAATCACGTGAAAACACCCCACAGTGCATTGGAGGAAATCCTTGCTAAGGTACATCAATGAGCTAGAACCCATCTACAAAATAAAATTGCGATACAATAACAGTAAAATCTCATGTGTTGCAGTAAAGTTAAACAAAATGCCTCGAGAAATTCACCCCCAACTTCTATTGTCTATCAACACAAACATCTCACATCTATAGTTGAATTGTTAGAATGCTCTCAAAATAAGGGCTTGACCATTTGGCAAGGTCCCTAACAATCATCCCCATTCTCTCTATTTCAGCTCTCGCTATTATTGGTGATTCTTCACACACAATAGATTTTTAGTTGTTAATAGTGATTTAAAGATTTTTGTTATTACTTCTGCATAGTGCTATGTGTGTACTTTATTGTTATTGCTACAAGCTGGTTGTTTTTTGTCTAGATTGGGTGTTTTTGGATACACAGGACTACAATGTGTTTGGACATTACTCATTAGCACATTTGCATTGTCATTTGTAAGTTGTGATGGCGTCTCTATTACAAGTGCTCCCTTAGATTTTCTGTAGATTCTATCTCACTCCAAGTTTCTGTTTGTGTGTACACTTTCCAGATTTTGTTACTATATTTTCATTTTTTTTTTCGAATTCTCTTAGTTCAAAAGCAAAAACCACCGTATTTCATCTAGGGAATGAACCTAATTTTAAATTAGGCAAAATATAATTTGATAGGTTTAAAACACTATGCTTGTATATCAGAAAGCTGTTGTTTCATGTTTCAAATTCTATCTAAAAGATTTAGGAGGTTGAAATAAAGAAATTCAATTCCCCCCTCTTTCACTTCGATCAAGAAAAACATTCAAATCTGAACAAAGGGAAATTTCTTGTGCACTCACCATTTTATTAAGTACCAGGTAAAGTTAAATTACACTATATCCGGCAATGACATCTACAAATGTCATTTTTCTAAGATAACAGAGAAAACAAATAAATCCAAACTCTTTTCCCACTTGGAATATCTGCCAATGGTGTCAACATGCATGTATCAGACTACGAAGGTCTGATAAAAAAGCAAACAAGAGACCTAGGAGAAAAGTCTATTGGATCAAAATAGAAAGAATATAAAATTTAAGCTCTTTAAGATTTGAAAAAAGATATCAAGCCAGAATTAAAAATGCTGAAAATTGCCAACTTTGTTGTAAACATTAAGTTATCATCAGAGACGCAAGCCACACATCAACAGAGAAAGATTTCAAAAGTGAATGACACCCCATGTTTAGTAGGTGGATGGCACTCTTAGTGGATTGGAAAGGTCCGGTTTTACCTCGGAGTTTGGTTCCTAAATAATAGCCTTTACCATTTCACAGAAGCATAAAAGTTAACAGATTTGGTCTAGGGTCCCACGGAGGTGACTACTGCGCCTGTTTTATTGGAGAGTGGTCCTATAGAAGCAATTAAACAAAGGAACTGAAAGACACTGACAACTTGCCTAAAAATACTGCGCAACAGGCTATTCCTTACCAAAAAATATTTGGCTACTGGTAGCAATGAAGGGCTACAAATCTGCAGTGCCTACTCAATCATTTTAGGACACTTCTCTGTTGTTGAGCAGCATTTAGTTAGAGCAATTTTTTTTACAACTATTTCTGCTAAAGATAAAAATCAAATTTGAACCCAAATTTTTTGAATATAGTCACCAGGACACTGGGTTTGTGAACTGACATGGGAAAAGGCACAGGTTATGATATTGTTATTCCATTTAAAGATAGTCACCAGGTGATAGGCACATCATTTTCGATATAGAGAACAACATCATTTTCAAACTGGAGTACAGAAATACATGAATAAGTGTCTCCCTGCGCCACTCTATTACATTTAAGGAAAACAGCCAGGAGATGTGTGTAGCCTTTAGGATGTGATACATCCTAAGGCCAAGTTTCCTGGTGGCTAGGGTGTGTTAATATTGGCATTGCAGAACAAATGCAATGAAATAGGAGCAATTGGATTGCTTACTGGGTAAGAGTTTTGATGGGTTGTGTCACTTGATCCAAAGAAAATTGTCTGTTAAATCCCCATCATATAGTGAAGTCAAGCAAAAGGCTAAAATGGCTTTTAATTCTTCTATTTGTATGAAACAAGATTAACAAATTTTCAATACAATTATCAAGTTTCTTATAAAATTTCTGTACTGTGAAGTTTAGAAAACCTAAAATTTATGCCAAGCATTAGCCTTGAAAACCCTCTTTTGTGAGACACAAGCTTTTCTAAATAAAATCTTGTTTGGAGGTAGGTGGTGAAGATGCATGATGCGGCTGTGCAATTATGGGCTTCAACGTCCCCAAAATCTGCACTCCAGTTGCATGATTCGTGAGCATCACTTACCAAGTGAAATCAAATATGAAGTTATCAAGTAAATAAAAAATAAGAACTATAAACAATGTTAAAAAAGAAACAACCAAATGTTGGCCCTAAGGTAAAGATTAGTTCAAATAGAGCTACTAAAAAATATTCAGTAAGAATAAAAGAGAGAATTTAAAAAAGAAAACATTTCATTGAACTTAAAAAGTAAGGTGGTCTTGAACCTCGACATAGACATGTTGATTGGGTTGGTTGAGCTGTTGAAAGACACGACCAAACCCGATTCACCTAGGTGCGGTAGGGTTGGGGTTGTTCCAATTCACCTAGGTGGGGTGGGATTGGGGTTGTCCTAGGTACCGTGCCTAGGGATTAGTCTTGCTTGCATGGATTAAGCCTTGTTAATGGGGCACGTTTGTTGGTCAGGGGATACCCTGAAATATCTCACCATCTAAAAAAACCTTTGATACCCATTTCTCCATTATGTTTTGCAAATTTTTATTTGTCGTTCTAATAAATGAAGGCAACCAAGTAAAATTAAGTGATTTATTATGAATTCAAGTAATTGTCTACCTAAGGAAAGCAAGTTTTGAGAGTTCAGGTTTTTCTTTTGACCATTCAAGTTTTCGTTTCTTAAAAAGTGAAATAATTTTTTTTTCTTTCGAATACAAATCTATCTGGAAAAACAACAGCGAGAGTGAGTAACCAACATAATAGCGCTCGAGCCCTCCCACCTTGCTCGAGAAAAAAGTATTGGGTTTTGTCGTATTTAGATTTTGTGTTTAAATATAGGAGGAATTAAACATTTAAATTCCTTCCGGTTCTGTCCCATGCCCAATCATAAACCAAACATCTTCACCTATTAAATTGTAATAAATTAATCTTAATTATAAATTTCCAGATTTAATCTTACAATCCTCCATTAAAAAATAAAAAAATAAAATAAAAAAATAGTTAAAGCAGCTAAGCACTTGAAACCTAATCAATATATTGAGTGAAAAAATGAAAAAATCAAAGCAGCGGAGAGCCAAGTGCTGCCTAAATTCTAGATGGCCATTCGTGTCGATGAAAATTGCTAAAGCAAATGAAAAGAAAATTGCAGAAAATAAGAACAGAAATTTAAAGATTTAAAAGACATAGAAAAACACAAGATTTACAGTGGTTCACCCAATAATGGCTACATCCACTTTCAGGGATTATCTATTTTATTAATCCCGAATACAATACATATTCAAGCAGCAGCAACTATTTATAAATCAGTCTCATCTCCAATAAATAGAAAAATCCATCAAAAAAGGCAACTTCTAATTTTGTGAATATACGCCAAAAGAAGTCGGTTGCAAAAGGCATCCTTTTCGAATATATGAGAGAAACTTGCCAATTTGGGCTTCACCGAACCCAACAATCTCCCACTTGAAGACTAAATAGACGCTCTGAGAAAATCCCCTACATTTCCAATGTGATCATTTGTTTGAAAACTCGATAGGCCTATCATGTGGCCCGTCTCTCTCAGTAGATCGTCGATCCGCTCCTTCATACTTTCCAGTTCCATCTCTAAAATTTCTCAGTTCGAAGTTTCTATTAGAAGCCTTCTCAGACACCACACAACCACTCATTCTTGTGATGGGAATGGTGTCTAGGTAGACCAAGAAAACAACTAACCCAAAGGGAAGAAGAGCCAAAAGTGAAACATGGGAATCCCTGGCACTTTGTTTGGTGTGACTATGAGCCATGAATTGGCGCCGCCCCCAAGAAATTCATAGTTGTAGTGGCCCTCAAAGGCCTTCAGCATGCCTACTCCATAGATGGCACCCAAACACTGGCAAATTATGTAGAACACAGCTCTTGGTAGCAACAAATTTCTTGCAAAGAATAGCCCGAACATCATAGTGATGGTAAATTAGCTCTGCAAGGTTTCCCACACCTGTGTAGGACCAAATCCTCCTCCACGGTGCTTTGGAGTTCTTGACCAATGGCCATCTACGTCGTCGTCTCCAGAGCATAGAGCCTTCAATCCCAATGGCACACTATTCTGGCCTAATTCTATAGCAATGGTAGCACTAGTTGCATAAATTTCGCTATAAGCGCCATCACAAATTGACTCCAAACTTTCATTCTGATCGCCATTACAAACATGCTTATTTTCAATCACCTTCAAATTTTCATTCTCATTGCCATTAATTTCATCTGCCCCAAGTTCTATGGCAGCAACCTGCTCACCATCATTTAACTAATCCCCAAAATTGTCACTGTCAAAAATGCTAAGAAAATTATTAATAACAGAATCGACATCTAATTGATCCAAAGACCCTTGCTTGGCAGTCCCCAAAGATGAATCTGAAATAGGATTAACAACTCCTACTTCAACATGACTCTCTATGACATACAAGGAGCCTAATTTGCTACCCCTTGCAATTACCAAGGCCCCCTTTTTGATTTTGCATCTATTGGATTCAAAAGTAATCTCACAACCTTGAGAACCCAATTGCCCAGCTGCGATAACATTTTGTTTTAGTTGAGGAACATATCTAACATCACGTAACAACCAAGTATGCCCATTTTTTAATTTCAAAGAAATATCCCCTATTCCAACAACATCACAAGATTCATTGTTACCAAAAAAAACTTTACTAAAGTCACCAAGTTGCAATTTTTTGAAATATTCCTTGCATGGAGTGACATGAAACGATGAGCCTGAATCAAGCACCCACCCAATAGTTAGAATTTCTTCTTCAATTAAAATAAGAACACCTGCATTTTCTTGGCATGTTGTGTTGGCTTCGTTTCTGCTCACCATTTCTTGTGCCTTTTTGTAGTTCCAACAGTTCCTTTTTGTGAGACCTGGCTTGCCACAAAACTAACATTCTCCATTTCTGGTTCTGGACTTCGATCTTCCTCTATTGTTATTTCTGCCTCCGTCTTGACCCCTTCCTCTATTGTCAGTGCTTACAGCAGTCAAGGCATCACCATTTATTTTGTTTTGCCCTCTTTTCATATATTCATTTCATCATATCACAGCATTGTTTGTTTTTTCTTATCCTCCCCTTCTTCAGATCTACTTTTACTAGATACCAAATTGCTTATAGTCATGATTACACTATCCTAGCTATCAGGAAGAGAGCACAACAACAACATGGCTCTCATTTCTTCCTCACTATTAACATCCACAAAAAGTAATTGTCTGATAATAATATTAAATTCATTTAAATGATTCGACATGCTGTTACCCTCTTTCATTTTCAAGTTTACCAATTTCTTCAACAAGAACACATGATTCGTTGTTGATGCCCTTTTGTACATGTCACATAGCCTGTCGCAAATCTGTTTAGCTGTTGTCTTCGTGGCAACATTGAAGAGGACATTGCTCGACAGTGATAGGATGATGGTTGCAGCTGCTTTCTGGTCTAAAATATCCCAGTCTTCAATTGACATCTTCTTCGGCTTCTTGGACTTCCCTTGCAGTGCAATGACAAGATCCTTCTAAATCAACAAAGCGCGAATCTAGAGCTTTTATAAACCAAAGTTCTATCCTGAAAATTTTTTGATTTTCCATTTATCTACATCTTCCGTGTCTTCAGAAATTCTTCATCGATTTCCAGCACCAAGTTTCTCCACCAGGCTTTGATACCAATTGTTGATGAAAATTGTAGAAGCAAATGAAAAGAAAATTGCAGAAAATAAGAACAGAAATTTAAAGATTAAAAAGACACAGAAAAACACAAGATTTACAGTGGTTCACCCAATAATGGCTACATCCACTTTCAGGGATTATCTGTTTTATTAATCCTGAATACAATACATATTCAAGCAGTAGCAACTATTTATAAATCAGTCTCATCTCCAATAAATGGAAAAATCCATCAAAAATGGCAACTTCTAATTTTGCGAATGCATGCCAAAGAAATCAGTTGCAAAAGGCATCCTTTTTGAATATGTGAGAGAAACTTGCCATTTTGGACTTCACCGAACCCAACAGTTCGGCCACTGGTTTTTGACGGTGTACATAACGAGGTCATGCAGATCCACAAATGCGGGCAATTGGATTTCCTCTTGCGACACTAAGTCAAGAACCTCTTTCCAATCTCTCACATTTTTGGTAAGCTCCGTATCGAAGTAGCCCATGGGGTTTTCATCACCCCTTAATATGCGTCTCTTTTCTTGGGGAGGCAACGAGAAGAAGTCGCCTACGGCGGACTCGAGGCAGCGGAGAAGATGGTCTAGGAAGCCATGGTTGATGAGGTAGAAGAAACCCCACTCTCTGCACGCCTTTTCCACCTCCTCTGCGGAGCTCTTTTTCAAATATATCATAGGGATTTTCACATTATTGTCAGGCGAAGTGGAGAAATGCTTGGGACGATCCTCTTCGCTCTGAATAAAACTCGCTTCAAACTTCAAAGCCACGCTGTTTTCGGCTGTCCCCACTCCCATTGTTACTAATTTCTTGTTCCTACTCCATTTCCATTTCCATACTGTCGTTGTGTTCTATTTTTTGTCTTTAGATTAAAGCTGCTGTGGAGGTGCGGGGCATGGAATAGTTTATACAAGTTTTTCATCAAATGGGAGCATATCTTCGTGGGTTACTGTTGGGCACGTGGCATCTATGTGAAGTCCAATGTGTAACCGATCTGTAGTTCTTCTATATCCTCAGAATTATTCCCTTCTGTATCCTCAGACTTATTCCCTTTTGGCAACTACTGTTATAACTGCCATCTTCTTGGCAACGGTTGGACCTATCTGTCTGTAGAGGAAAACGTATGAGGCTGTTGGTGAGAGCATATAGAAGCACATGCATTGCTGCTGTTTAGATATACAGAGATACACTAATGTATGAGATACTCTGTGAAATTGAGTGAGAGAGAGATGCATTGTGAATAATAAGATCACCCTTTGTTGTGGATGTAGCCAACATTGGCAAACCATGTTAAACTGTCTTATTGCTCTGTGTACGCTGTCCTGTCTCTTTCATTTTGAGTTCTTGTTTTGATATTGCTGTTCTTTTCTGGTTTTGTTTTCTATTTTAGAATTTACAATTGGTATCAGAGCTTGTGTGTAGCTCGGTCTAGGAAACTGCAAAATTTTTTTTGGGAACCTGCACAGCAATCAAAATGGATGACTCTGAGAAATGGAAAATAGAAAAGTTTACAGGGCAAAACTTTGGTCATTGGAAAGTGCACATGGAGTCTCTTCTCATCAAATAGGACTTGTCTCTCACCTTACAGGGGAAAGCCAAAGGACAAGGTTCTATGACGGATGAAGCCTGGGAAAAACTGGATTCGAAAGCGAAGGCAACAATATTTCTCTCATTGTCTAGCAATGTATTATTTAATGTTTCCAATGAGAGCACCATGAAAGCGCTTTGGGAAAAGCTCTCCAGCATGTATGCAATTACTTCGGCGTCAAATAAGGTTTTTATTATGAAGAAATTATATAACCTGAAAATGAGAGAAGGTGGGGTTATGTCCAATCATCTCAATGAATTTAAAACCTTAGTCTCTCAATTAGCTTTGGTGAATATCAAGTTAGATTTTGAGATTAAAGCAATTCTGCTATTGTGTTCCTTACCAAATAGCTGGGAAGGTGTTGTCATGGCTATGAGCACTTCTGTAGCAGCCAAGACTACAATGGTTTTTGATGACATTGCAGCTACTCTTCTCAGCGAAGACATGAGAAGGAAACATCAGGAACCCTCATCCGGCGATGCTCTCACAATTGTAAGTATAAACAATAGGGGAAGAAACCATGAAAGAGGTAGATACAACAACTGGAGAAGGTCACAATCTGGTCCACGATCCAAGTCTAGGGGCAGAACCGGTTCATGTTGGTTTTGTGGAAAACCTAGACATAATAAGAAAAATTGCTGGAACTATAAGAAAGCTCAAGGCAACGTAAGCACAAATAATCAAGCAAACACTGCAAGTGATGGTGTTTTGGTCCTATCAGCAAGTGATACAAATGCAAATTTGTGGGTCCTTGATTTCGGTGCCTCTTTTCATGCCACTTCATGCCGTCAAGCTTTCACAAATTTTCAAGAAGGCACATTAGGCAAAGAGTTTTGGGCAGAAGCATGTAACACTGCTGTGTATTTAATCAATCAAGCTCCATCATCCAGGCTAGATTTTGACATACCTGAGGAGACATGGCTTGGCAAACGAATTTCCTATCAGCATTTGCGGGTGTTTGGCTGTGCCACTTTTGTTCACATTTCAAAAGAGAAGAGAACTAAGTTAGATTTTAAGTCAAAAAGATGTGTTTTTCTCAGCTATGGTGAAGATCAGTTTGGCTTTCGTCTTTGGGATCCTATTGCAAAGACTATAATTCATAGCCGCGATGTTGTGTTTAACGAGCGGGAGTTTCCAGGTTTGCACTCTTGCAATTCACCTCTGCCGGAATATGTTGATGTTGACTTGTTTGATAATGGTAAGGCCAAACAACCTACCATCTCTTTTTCACAGCCACTTGTTACATCTATACATTCTTATATGTCAGAGGCTCCTATTTCTTCTACTACCATGCCTTCAGTTGGATGCTCAATTCCCACCCAGTCTCCTAGTGGTATGCCTTGCATTGTTGCTACGCAGCCTCCAAGTAGTCTTTCGCTGCCTACATATACTCCAATGCTGCCTCCCATAAGTGTTTCGCTGCCCTCCACTAGTGTTCAACTATCCTCATCAAATGCTATGCAGCCTTTGATACAAACATCGATGCCTTCTACCACTTTACCGTAGCCTTCTCTTATGACACCGCTGCCTCTCACAAAGTCAACGCAGCCTTCTAACAGATATACGTTGCCAGAACACCATTTGCTACCTTTCTTACCTGAATCGCAGCCTTCAAATACTCCAATGCTGACTTCCCAAATGCCAATGCAGCCTCTCTTTGGACCGTCGCTGCCTTCACTCTGTCAAACGCAACCTTCCAACATTCAGTCACTGCCCCTTGCTCACTCAACACTGCCTATACATAGTCCCACGCAGTGTGAAATACCTCCAATGCACTCCCTTGCGCCTTCATCACATCTAACGCTACCTTCAACACATCCAACGCAGCCTGCTCATATACAAATGCTGCCTCACTTTGCAAACTCCATGTCTGTAGACAGTGGTTTTGGAAATTCAAGGCAGGCCAGTGTGAATGAGTCAAGCACTATAGGTGCACAGAGCAATATAAACAGACAGGGTAGTTTTCCTCAGGGGCCTCTTCACTCAGAGATTGATGATGTTCAACATTTATTACAAAGACTCAATCTGGACTCCAATATCTAGCCAGAGCAAGGTACACAATTGTGGAGGTTTACCCGTGAGAAGAGGAGACCTGCAAAATTTGATGACTACGAGTTATTGTTCTCTGATTATGCAGAGCCGGCAACTTATAAACAAGCCTGCAAGCATGAAAATGCACAGAACTGGATGGTCGCCATGAATGAAGAAATGGAGTCATTGAGCGTTAATCAAACCTAGGATTTGGTTCCTCTTCTGCCAAATCGAAAGCCTCTCAAAAACAAATGGATTTATCACTTGAAAGACGAAGATGGAGGAAGTAAAAGATACAGGGCCAGATTAGTCGTCAAGGGGTTTGATCAGCAAAAAGGTATTGATTTTTCTGAAATTTTTTCTCCAGTTGTTAGAATGGACATAATCCGTGCTGTGTTGGGATTGGTAGCCATTTGGGATTTAGAACTTGAGCAACTCGATGTGAAAACAATGTTTTTATACGGCGACATTAATGAGGATTTATACATGGAGCAGCCTGAAGGCTTTGTTCAACCAGGTAAGGAGCATTTATTTTGCAAGTTGAAGCGAAGTTTGTATGGGCTGAAGCAAGCTCCAAGACAATGGCATTTAAAATTTGACCCCTTCATGACTGATAACCACTTTATTCAGTGCGAATCAGATCCTTGTGTTTACTATAAGAAGCTCAATACTGGTGAGTTCGTCATCCTTTTGCTCTATGTTGACGATATGTTAGCAGCTGGTACTAGTGTACAAATTATTGCTCAGCTGAAGCAACAGTTGGCTCTTTGTTTTGCCATGAAAGATCTCAGACCAGCCAAAAGAATACTTGGGATGCACATATTCAGAAACAAAAATAAAAGAGAACTCAGGTTGTCCCAATCAAGCTACATTGCCAAAGTGTTGGACAGATTTAATATGTCTCATGCTAAACCGGTATCTACTCCCTTGGCTGATCATTTCTGCCTATCTTTAGCTATGTGTCTAAAAAATCAGGAAGAAGAAGAGCATATGAGGTCAGTTCCATAGACATCTGTAGTTGGCAGTATCATGTATGCAATGGTGTGTACTCGTCCGGACATAGCACAAGCAGTTGCTGTTGTGAACAGATTCATGAGTAATCCGGGCAAACTACATTGGCAGGCAGTTCAGTGGATTCTACGGTACTTGAAAGGTACTTCACATTTCTGTTTATGTTTTGGAGGTTCTGACTTTCAGCTCCGTGGTTATGTAGATTCAGATATGGCCAGAGATTTAGACAAACACCGGTCTACCACTGGTTATGTCTTCACATTTGCTGGGGCAGCCATTACTTGGGTCTCTCGGTTGCAACAAATTGTCGCTCTGTCATCAACAGAGGCTGAATACATAGCGCTCTCGGAGGGAGCCAAAGAAATGATATGGCTTGAGTGTTTGTTGACGGAACTGGGCTATCCGAAATTAGTATTTCCATTATTTTGTGATAGCCAAAGTGCTATTCACTTGTTAAGAAATGCAGCGTTCCACAGTCAAACAAAGCATATTGACCTTTGTTACCACTTTATCCACCATCTTATTGACGAAGGCAAGTTGCAGGTCACAAAGATTGACACAAAGGTTAATCCGGCGGATGCATTAACAAAGATTGTTCCTCGAGAGAAGTTTGAATTCTGTAGATCTTCTCTCGGTCTTGTTCCTCTGTGACACTAATTTTCATCAAAGGGGATCTCTCTCAAAGCAGCTTCATTGCCGATCCCATTGGTCTTCAAGTGGGAGATTGTTTGGCACGTGGCATCTATGTGAAGCCCAATGTGTAACTAATCTGCAGTTCTTCTGTATCCTTAGAATTATTCCCTTCTGTATCCTCAGACTTATTCCCTTCTGGCAACCGCTGTTATAACTGCCATCTTCTTGGCAACGGTTGGACCTATCTGTCTGTAGAGGAAAACGTATGAGGTTGTTGGTGAGAGCATATAGAAGCACATGCATTGCTGCTATTTAGATATACAGAGATACACTGTAATGTATGAGATACTCTGTGAAATTGAGTGAGAGAGAGAGAGATGTATTGTGAATAATAAGATCACCCTTCATTGTGGATGTAGCCAACATTGGTGAACCACGTTAAACTATTTTTTTGCTCTGTGTGCGCTGTCCTGTCTCTTTCATTCTGAGTTCTTGTTTTGATATTGCTATTCTTTTCTGGTTTTGTTTTCTGTTTTAGAATTTACAGTTACAACGTGAGAGGTGACATAAGGTCATTTGTCGATTGCCTTGGACTTGCACGCATGATTGATTCCTTACCGATAGTTAAATTAGTTAAGTACGTAACCAAATTGATGGGTTCTCAATATTAAAATTTAAAATCTATAAATTCTTAGATTATTAGCTCCTTCCTCGAGAACTATAGCATCTGTATCTGCTTAACAGGTTAATAATGAGTTAAAAAGTTTCTGACCAATTGACATCGATAATTTTCATTCATGGTTTCTGCTATAACGAATCTTTACTTAAGTCAAGAAGTCGATTTCTGTGCATTTTTTTCTCCAGAATCAAGGGAACAATTTGTTTGCAGTTGAAACTTTTGAAGCTTTCTTATGTTGTTCCCATGAATCGAGGGTACGGCTATTCTCCATGTGTAACCCATGATCATATCTATCATTCCAATAAATGTTGGACATAGCATACCGTACCATGATGAACCCACAATTACGTTGATGAGACCTATAACAGCTGGTAACTTATATGTCCAGACCTTGCTGTTTTCTGTCATGATAAACTATTACAGATAGTAATGGAACCCACATTTCTACATTGTGGTTTTCTATGAACATAGTCACATTAATAACAAATGGAGTCGAATGAATCCCATTCGTTTTAATTCAAGAATTGAAAAAAAGCGCTGTATACAACCATAACTCTTCTCAATAGGTTTCTTTGCTCTATTTCAATGTGTATTGTCAAGACAATATGCAAAAACTTTGAAGTAGAGTTTAATTCATGTCAAAAATAAATTTAACCATGCCTTAGATCATTCTTGCTACCTCATTTCCCTACTGAAATGAGGTAGGAAGAACGAAATAGGGCACAAGACTGTGTAGCTGCTGTCCACTTTTTCGTCAACCTAGTTGCCTTTTATGTTTATGGAAAATATAAAAAGTTGGCAAATTAGCATATGGTAAAACATTTTCATTTAATATTGCAAAGGCATGGCTTTACCCTATGAAATTAACAAAGAGCAATAGTTTAAATGAGCCAAAAGTTTCAAATACAACTATGGCTTCTATGAAATTGTGGATGCCAAGAGGTCTCATTTTATTTTCGAATCAAAATTCTTGCAAGTTTTATTTATTTGTTTATTATTGAGTTCTTATGAGATTTATGTGCCTAGGTTGTGTTATTTCATCATATAGCTACCATTTCTATTGGTCATCTCTATTTGTACTATGCTGTTAGGAATTGCATGTAGAAGATATCGATTAAATGCAGATAAAGATTAAATAGAAGAATGAAAAATACATAGAAATAATAACAGCGAGACAATTTTTAATGTGGTTCACCAAATTCGGGCTACATCCACCAACAAAGAGTCCAATATTATTATCTAGCAAATCAAACCGATTACAACCAACAATCCTTGCAACTCAATACTGTTGCAAATGCTACAATACAATATCAACGGAAACCCTAACCCTTAGCCATTTTTATTAAGACTTATGTCGATTACAAAATAGGGTTTTTTATGTCGGCCAATAGAAAAATAACTTTTGACGCCTTTATAAAATAATAAAAGTCATTTGAGGTTTCGGGGGCATTGCCCCTCAACCCGCCCTTATCGCAACAGGGAGCGCACCAGGGGCGCTACCCCTGGACCTCGCAAGGGGCACTGCCCCTTGACCTTGTCTTGCCATTAAATAATTTGGAGGGAAACTACCCTGACAAAAGTGGGGAAAATTTAACCTCTGAGTCTGATTAGACTCCATATAACAACAATCTCCCACTTGGAGACTGATTAGACTCTAAACCATATCATCTCCCACTTGGAGGCTAATCATAACATCATTGACCCTGTAGCTCCCACTAGAAATAAACACCCTTGTCCCTATTGTTTTGATTTTTTTGTTTTTAGTCTTGAAGATGAACTAAAGCTGAAGAGGAGCTCAACTTTTTTCTTGTCACTACCTTTGTAAACATATCCACTAAATTTTCATCTGTATGTATCTTTTCGAGCCTTAACTGTCCATCATCCAACACCGATTGAATGAAGTGATACTTTAGCTGTATGTGTTTGGTATTTGAATGCAAAGAAGATTTTTTGCAATATGTATGGCACTCTAGCTATCCGTAAACAAATAAATGTTAGCCTGTTGTTTGCCCAATTCTTCCATGAAAGATTACAGCCATATCATCTCCTTGCTTGCCTCTGTTGCAGCTACATACTCTACCTCCGTGGTGGATAACACAACCACCTTTTGCAACCTAGAGATCCAACTTAGTGTTGTCCCACCTACAGTAAAGACACAACCTGTAGTACTCCACCTGGTATCAATATCCCTTGCCAAATCTAAGTCTACATAACCTGCTAAATCAGTATTATAGCCCCCAAAACATAAATATTTTTTGGATGTACCTCTCAAATATTTGAGAATGCATTTTACCACATTCCAATGCTCCAATCTGGGATTACTCATATACCTGCTTATGACTCCTACAACATGTGTAATATTTGGTCTCATGCATACCATGGCGTACATTAAACTTCCTATAGATGAAGCATATGGTACCTTGGACATTTTATCTTCCTCTTCTTATGTCTTTGGACACATCTCCTTAGTCAATTTCAGATGACTAGGCAAACATGTGCTCACAACTTTTGCATTCTCCATATGGAATCTCTGCAACACCTTTTCAACATAATCAACCTGAGATAGAGTCAATTTTTTTTATCTCTGTAAATTTTCATACCAAGGATTTGTTTTGCTTCCTTCAGATCCTTCATAGCAAATGATTGTGTTAACTATTGTTTTAACTCTCTTATGTGATCCATGTTAGACCCTGCTACAAGTATGTCATCAACATATAAACATAAAATAATGTAGCTATCATTATCCAACCTTTTAAAATAAACACAATGGTCAGAATTACACCGAATGTAGCCTTGCTCAGCCATAAAACTATCAAATTTCAAATACCATTGCCGAGGTGCTTGTTTCAGGCCATATAAACTCTTCTTCAATTTACACACTAGTTTCTCCTTACCTTTGCCCTCAAATCCTTGGGGTTGTTCCATATATATCTCATCCTCTAAATCACCATGGAAAAGGTAGTTTTTATATCTATCTATTCCAAATGCAAATCTTCAGTAGCCATAATACTTAAAATAGTACGAATAGAAGTCATCTTAACAATCAGAAAAAAAATCTCATCAAAATCAATGCCCTTTTTTTTGTGCAAATCCTTTAACAACTAACCTGGATTTAAATATTTTCTTACCTCCATTTTCCTCTTTCAGCCTATAAACCCCTTTGTTTGGTAAAGCCTTTTTTACCTGCAGGTAACTTACATAATTTCTAAGTTTGATTTTTCAATAAGGAGCCTATTTCTTTTTTCATTGCAAGCTTCCACTGAACCTTTGTATCCACCTACATAGCTTCATCATACCCTTCCAGTTCACCAACATCTGTTAATAAAATAGAATACAAAGAGGGAGAAAACCTTTCAGGAGGTCTACTTAGCCTTGTTGACCATCTAACATTCACTGGAGTTTGTGGTATTTCTTGTTGCTATTGTAGAGCAGGAGGAACCACTGGAATATCATTATTTGGAGTATCATCTAGCACCACATAATTATTTTCTTTCTTCTCATGTTGCTGCAATTGATCTTTGTACAACACTTTCTCATTGAATACAACATCCCTGCTTCTCACAATTTTTAGATTTTTAACATCCCAAAGCCTATAACCAAATTCATCAATGCCATATTCAACAAAGACACACTTTTTTGATTTTGCATCCATCTTGGTTCTATTTTTAGAATCTATATGTGCAAATGCTTCACATTCGAAGGTTTTAAGAAAAGAATAATTCACCTTCTTACTTGTCCATGCTTCCTTTGGAATACCATAGCCCAAAGGAACTTAAGGACCTCTATTAATTAAATATACAATGGTATTGACAACCTCTACCCACATGTTTAAAGGAAGCCCAGTACATGAAATCTCATGCTCCTTGTACAATCCATTATTATCTTATTCATGCGCTCAGCCACTCCATTTTCTTGTGGAGTTCCTGGAACCATTTTCTGCCTATGAATTCTATTAAAGGAACAATAATTCTTAAATTCTTTACTACAATACTCACCACCATTATTAGATTTGAGACATTTTAATCTTTTACCTATCTCATTCTCAACCAAGCTTCTCCATTTCTTAAATGTTTCAAATACATCAGATTTCTACCTAAGGAAATAAATCCAAACCTTCCTAGTTGCATCATCTATGAATGTAACATAATACTGAGAGCCACTGAGAGAAGATACTTGAGCCATTCCCCATACATTTGTATGCACAAGCTCCAATTTTTCATCTTCTTTTGCTTCCCATCCTTGAGAAAAATAACTCTCTTTTGTTTGCCATACACACAACTTTCATAGAAATCCATATTAATACATTTTAGACTTGGTAAAACTTTCTTATAATGAAGTACCTTCATACCTTTTTCACTCATATGCCTGAGTCTGTTATGCCACAATATTGTCTTAGAACTTGCAACAACTATTTTAGACTCTTCCTGTGAACCCGCAACAACTGTTCCTGAACTTGTTTGGTTTTTCTCTACAACAACTAAAGTAGAAGGAGCAATATGACCTATACAAAGATATAAGGTGCCTACTTTTACACCTTTTGCTACTATTAAGGCACCTCTTGAAACCTTCTAATTTTGATCATTGAAAGTAACTATGCAACCTTCATCAGTTAGTTGCTTTGCTGAAATTAAATTCCTACTCAGCCTTGGAACATGCCTTACCTCTTATAGTAGCCAATGATTCCCATTCTACAACTTAATCTTAATTCTTCCCTTTCCAGCAATCTGACAGGATTTGTTATCTCCCAAATAAACCATCCCAAAATCCCCTTGGACATAATCAAGAAAATAACTTTTATGGGGCGTAGCATAAAACGAGGCCCCTAAATCTAAAACCCATGAATCATCAACATTATCTAGGGAAAGAATCAAAGAATCATCTTCAGATTTATTACTTACCACATTTACCTCATGATTACCTTCTTGTTTATCTCCTTTATTCTTCCAAGACCAGCAATCTTTCTTCAGATGACCTGGTTTCTATAGTACCAACAATCCTTCTGTCCTAGCTGGATTGTGACCTCTTGTTCTTTGATTTTCTTCGTGACTTCCCATGACCTCCAAAGCCTTTTCCTCTCTCCTTTGATCTGCCATTGCTTTCTGCATTCAAAACACTACCTAATGTGATCCCTCTTGAGCTTTTCCATCGCATTTCCTCTCTAAGGATAATGCCAACAACATCATCAAATTTCAATGTATTTGAACCAGAGATAGAGTTACTTATAGCTATTACCAAGCTATTCCAGCTTTCTAGCAAATAACATAAAACCAAGAGAGGCCTCACCTCTTCATCAAATTTCACTTTTATAGAAGTTAACTGACTGGTAATCATATTAAACTCATTTAAATGATTTGTCACAGAACCACCTTCAATCATTTTCAGATTAAACAAATACTTCATGAGAAATACCATATTTGAGGCTAAGGGTTTTTCATACAATTTAGCCGAAGATTTCATCAGTTCATCTGTTGTCTTCGCTTATGTTATATTGACACCACAGATGGTGCCAGACACAACCGAATGGTTCCAAATACCTTTCTGTCCAGAAGATTCCAATCCTCATCAGTCATTGCTATCAGTTTCTTGGCTATTCCTTCCAACAGCCTCCATAAATCCTTCTAGTAGAGATAATCATCCATCTGCATCTTACATAACTGATAGTTCTGCCCATTGAATTTATCTACCTTCAATTTACCCTCATCCACCATTGCTCCCACTTAACCGTGAGACTCCCACTCAACCGTGACACCTTCCTATAGACAATAATCAAACACAACCCACTCTGATACCACTTGTTAGAAATTGCATGCAAAAGATATCAATTAAATATAGATAAAGATTAAACAGAGGAATGAAAAATACACAGAAATAACAACAGCGAGAGACAATTTTTAACGTGGTTCACCCAAACTTGGGCTACATCCACCAACAAAGAGTCCAATATTATTATCCAACAAATTAAACTGATTACAACCAGCAATCCTTGCAACTCAATACCACTGCAAATGCTACAATACAATATCAATGGAAACCCTAACCCTTAGCCATTTTTATCAAGACTTATGTCGGTTACAATTTAATAGGTTTTTTATGTCGTCCAATAGAAAAATAACTCCCGATGCCTTTATAAAATAATATAAGTCATTTGAGGTTTCGGGGGTGTTGCCCCTAGACCCCGCCCTGTATCATGACATGGAATGCACCAAAGGGGTTGCCTCTGGACCCTGCAAGGGGCGCTGCTCCCAAACCCCCATTAAATAATTTGGGGGGAAACTACGCTGATAAAAGTGGAGAAAATTTAACCTCTGAGTCTGCTTAGGCTCCATATAACATGTGCATCATTACCATTTTTGTTATCTATGTAAATTTCATCGAGTAACCCTCAAAGGCTCTCATGGGGCCCTCTGGGTCTAGAAAATCTACTCTTCTAGATGCCCTTGTAGGTAAAACCAATTGGGTCTGTATAACCCATCAAATTAAGTGCTTGCTTGAAAAATTATGGATCTATAGATGTCTTATTTTATTTTGGAATCAAAATTCTTTTAATTTTTATTTATGTTTATTATTGTGTTCTTATTGGGTTATGAGGGAAGGAATCAATCATACCTGTGGAATTGTTCATATCCATCTTCGTGGGTTATGAGGGAAGGAATCAATCATACCTATTGAAATATAACAATTAGCCAATAACAACCTATTTTCCATAAAACACCTTTATCTCCTAGGACATCCTTTTATCACATAGGATTCATATAACACATTGTCATTTAGTTATCTTCGTAATATATTTGGCTTTAAAAGCTATATTTATCACTTTCATTCATAAAATGATAAATACAATCTAAGTTGTTATTTTCTTTTAGTGTTTTAAAATAATATAAATGCACTCTTTGTTTATGTCAATAAGTGTTCCTTTCTAGGAGCTATCAACCTCTTGTACAACATCACATGGAAATAGAGGGTCCAAGTCATTTTGGGGTACAAGATGACCATAAAAGTAATCCAAGTTGCTAATATCAAAAGAAGGAACAATGTGCTTAGAATAAAGTTCTCGGGATTGATCACTTGAGATTGTTGTCCACATTTGGTGTGCATTGATCATGTAGATAAGTTGGTGAGGAAGTATAATGTGAAAATTGAAGATAAGATTTGGAAGGTGAAACTTTTGTGCAGTAGTTGCTAGATATCAGTCTAGTTGAAATTTTCTCTCAACAAGTCAAGCGCGATTAAAAATTGTTATGAATTGCATGCCACCTAGCATTGTAGAGATTTTTCTTGCACATTTTTTGTCAAACAAAAATACTTTTGAAAACTTGTCTCTCAAATAGTGTAGCAACGAACTTATAAATTTTCCATTTTTAACAGTTATGTGCATGAGTTTGGTGTGGTTGCTATGGGTGGTCTAGTTTTTCCATTCACGTGTATTTGTTTTGGTTGGAAGTGTTTTTTGTTGAGTACTTGTAGCTTAGAGAAGAGTTGGCTATTCATAGATTATATTGTGGAGATTGTTAAGGTTTTTAGTTTACATTTGTTTTAATAGTAGTTAGTTTCTGTATGTTTTTGGTCTATAGTAATTTTGTTGTCAGGGGAGATAGAGTTGCATCATTAAACTCAACATTGGTTACTGTGTTGTGGTTGAGATTGCTAAAAAATCCCCCATTTTTATGTAATATTGTATATGTAAAATTTTATGTGAAATTCATTTCCTTCCATACCATGTGCTTGATTGTTTAAATTTTAATATTCAGATGTTTTTTCTATATACCACACCTAATAATTAGACAATTTTATAGCCTTTATTCATGGTTAAGAAATTATAAAATATAAGCCATGGAGTGGATTACACCAACACTTGCTGATGATGTTGGAGTAGTAAGGCAATAGAATACCAAGAAAATAATTTAGAAGGCTGTCACCAGTATTTACTATATACTATTTTCTACATCATCATACCTTAAGCACAATTTATTTAGTAATTACACTTTCTTTTCTAAAATTCTTGTAAATATTCTCTACTTAAATTGTTGATTCTACATGTCTCATTGCCTAAGAAAAAATTAATTAAAACAATAATATTGTACTCTATATATGAACTATTTAGTTTTTAATTATTGTTACAACTTAAACCAAGATATTTTGCTTTCATATAAGATATCATTTTTTAAAGTCTTATTTTATAGAGTGCTCTATATTATATATGCACAATTTGGTTGCTAAAATAAACCACTTTTCCTTATTCTTACTTAAAATTCTCACGGGCCATATTTGTGAATAAGAAGTAGGATTTAGGAAAGTCTTTTATCTGTAGAAGTTAAAATTTTTTGAAATAAAAGAAATCAATTTGGTACCCAGTTAACTCATGTCCATTATTAAATTACTTTGAACAATTGAATATCAAGCCCATAAATCTTTCTAAAATTTTAAATATTACAATTTCTCCTAAATCCATTTTGGTTGATTAAATTGTAGAAATTGTATAGGTATAGCATCAATTCTTATTGAAATGCTTCCCACCCGAGTAACAAAAAGTAACTGTTGTGACATCCATTGTAAGCAATTCAAGATTGAGGTTACCTATATTTCCTCTAGGAGGTTATGATATCACTTTTTTTTCCCATGTAAATGCTTATTTTAAAAGTATCCATTTTATGTATACTAGTGACAAACATAGTAATTAAATGAGATATTATAGGTATACAAATAGGAGAGCATCACTTGTTTCATGATTCAATTTTATTTGTGATTTGCAATTTAATTTAATCAATAAAATCTCCTCACAATTTATCTGAATTCATTAAATATTTTTCTATTTTTATTAATAATTTAGTCATTGAAAATGTATTTAAAATTTTGAATTGCAATAGCTAAAATGTATAAATTATATAGTACCCTAATAATTGTGAGCCTTTTTTTGAATCCATGGCTAGCATAATTTAGTATAGTAGGGGGCTATCTATAGTTTAGATGGCTATGTAATATACAATGTTTATAGTCAAGGCTCCTATAGACATTTGTAATAAGTATAATATATATAAAATTCATTAGTATGCTATTATAAGATATATAATTAATGAAGGATATTAAAAATTAGGTTAATAATAACCTTTGTATTATGTTACAAGCTATAAATGCCTAGCAAGGACTAAAGACACTTGTATTACAATTATTATAAAATAAATAAAATTATTCTATGGTGTAGCTTAAATAGTTAAGGAATATTATGAAAGTAAGTCACGAGTAAAAGGTAAATACTTATTGTAAGTGTTTTTGCAAATTACTATGAATATCATAAGAACATGGATAATTTGCCAATGTCAAGTCTCTCATTATCAAAGTATGTGATGAAAGGTATAAAAGAGTTGGCAAGAAAAGAAGTTATAATAACCTAAATTTTATTTTCCATTTTATAGATGAAGGTTCAATAAATGTATTCTTGGAAAAATAAATATTTTTGGGAACAAATATATTAGAAGGATAATTAAATAATAATGCGTTATATAAAATATGGATCCTAAATGGATATTTTCATAAATTTACCTATCTTATGAGAACCGTATGAGATAAAGGATATCATAAGAGATAAGTTGTAATATGGAAAATGGGCTCTTAAATTGGTTAATTTTTATATTTGACCCTATTATATCTTATATTGAGAGATCTCTAGAGAATCAAGCGAAGACAAGTATTTTAGTATTGTGTATGGATCTTGGGATATGACAAGGTATGGATCTTCAAGTTAAATTGTGTACTTATGATGGTCTCAGAAACTAATCAAGATATTTATTTATAGTTTTTATGTTGTAGGATCTTTTTGTTTAACCTCATGATTAACCATATTTATTTTAACTTGGAATGTAGTTAATTTAATTATTTATTTGAATGTTTAAGACCAAGGTTATGGCTCCACCTCCACATCATATTGAGTTTATTAAAATCTCTAGGAGTGGGTCAATGGGAGTGTAACAAGCATGAACTTTGTTGGCACCACTATGAATGTTACTCCCAATGCAAATGCAGTAACAAAAATTCAAGGGATTTTGATGGAGTTGTCTATGTGTTGCATAGGATCCTTGAGAGGGCAAAATGAATTGTTTTTTTTGCATGTTTGTTGATGATGGGTGAGTTGCATGTGATTCATGATGAATTTTCTAACTTGGTAATGATGTATGATAAGTTTGAATAGTTATTTTACTTGGTAAAAGATGTCTTATTTCTCTTTATTTTACCAATTCAAAACTAAGTTTAGAAGATAAATTTTAATGGATAAACATATAGCCAATAAATTCTATGTTAAGTTTACATTAGACACAAGTAGACACTAACTTGTAAGCATGAAATGAGCCACAAACTCAAACCTAATCTACATTGTAATCCTAGTTTTGACTACAATGTGTAAGTGTACTATAGAGGACCTACTTGTGCCATTCCTAGATATTATTCGAAATTCTTTCTTCTTTCAACATGAAATGTAGAACCATCAACCTAATAGTGCTAGAGGCAAGAATGATATTGTGCCCTCAAAATTGTGTACCACCAAATCCCACCCCTATATTTGTAAATTAAGCCATTATGGTATAAAAGCTAATCCCCTCTTCCAAAAAAATATAAACACATGTCAATCTAGGTGCAAGTGGCATGCAAAATTTGGGTGTGTAAAAGGTACACAAGTTTTTATGTGGGTGCATACTAGATGTGTGTATATCAATGTAGATATATACATCTCCTACATAATCCAAGTAAATTCAAGAAGGCATAATTTTCTTTTCCATCCTTACACAACCTTTTTGTTAACAACAATAGG
The DNA here is from genome assembly GCA_027924645.1 of Cunninghamia lanceolata. Taxonomy (NCBI): domain Eukaryota; kingdom Viridiplantae; phylum Streptophyta; class Pinopsida; order Cupressales; family Cupressaceae; genus Cunninghamia; species Cunninghamia lanceolata. The sequence continues at coordinate 5,302,796 of BSBN01001038.1, read as the reverse complement.
GCATATGGAATTTTGTGAGGAATAATCACCCACACTTCCCATAATTGGTCTGCACATGATCAATCATACATGCCAATAAAAATCTTAAATGGGTAGAAAAATGGAAAGGAAACAAAGATAGAGGCAGATAAAACCAAGTGTTATCTGAGAAAGGAACCATGGTCATGCCTACACATTACTAGAAAATACATCCCCAACTTGTGAGCAGATTCATAGGTCTTCTTCTTCACTTCCACAATTACAATATGGGCTTTTTCCTTGACATCATGATAATTATAGATATCCAGAGCTTGCTTCAATACCTTTTGGGTAGTTCTAAGTTCATCATATTCTAGAAGATGAAACACTTCTCTCCTCAAAATGTAGGTTGCATAAAACAATAGACATCATAATATAATATTAATGGAATACATATGTATATATTCTAACAATATAAGATGACATATCTTCAACATGAAGAAAAAAAATTAAGAATATATGCGAATAAAGATGGCTAATTTACAATGGATAGATGCGACCCAATCATGGGACAAAACAAGAAGGAGGGTGAAATTATAAGATTGACCAACATTTTTGTGAGAAACCAAAAGATGGCTACATGCCCATTTAGAGGAATGCATACTCTCTTGTCTCTCATCCATTGATATAATTACTTGGGGGTAAATGGTTAAAATGGTCTTGCAACTACTCTGCTAAGTTTAAAGTGTTTGTAGCCTCATTCTCTTTTTCAACAAGTCTCCTATAAATATCCTCCCATATCTCAAGAGTCTATGATGATGCTGAAAATTGTTGGTAGCCCTTGTTTCCTATTTACAAAACCCCAAATATAAATAAGAAGAAGCTCAAGTGTTTTCCACTACTACCATAGAGAAATATATAGTTGAGATTGAAGAGGTGGAAAACAAATGTGACTTATTATGGACAATTATGTTTTGATCAATGACTCACTGCACATGGGCTATCCATTTGGCAAAAATTGATAGTTGTAAAAAAAGAATTGAGCAGAACTTTAGAAACTACTCTACTCATATGTTGTGTGATAGGTTAAATTTTTTTTCTATTTTTAACACATGTAAAAATAAAATAAAAACAAGGAAAATGGGGTCATCTAATAAGAAAAGAAAAACTTATGTCAAAATACAAATAAATCCTCAGAGCTGCCTTTAATTTTTCTCCCCAAGCACAATTCACAAGACAAACTAATCTCAAATTCGTTGAGATGAAGACATTAATCCCACTTTGGGAATGGACTATTGGGATAAGGTGCCATTGACCTTGTAAATCCCATTATTGTATTATTCCATTTATTATTTGTAATTACCCATAAGGGATGTACAAGTTTCACTGGCAAAAGTAAAAATTATTTACTGTCCACGGTAATTACGGAGTTACTGCACGGTAAGTCCTGGAGTTACCAGCGGTAGTTATGAGATGTCATTTACTATGGTAAATGGTAATTGGTCAAAGTGGGGTACACATGTGGAGGAATAATCTATTTTTAGTGTTATGACACACGTCATAAATGTTGTAAGAAGGTGTAAGAGATTCTATGACAACTATAAGTTGTCATAAGAATCTATAACACTAATAATAGCATATGACGCGTCATAAGATGCTGTAATTGGCTATTTTTGGCCCCAAGTTAGTCAAGCTTGCATGGGAACATTTTTCCAAGTGTAGGATGCATGTATGATAGCATTTATGACCCCGTAAGAGCCTATTCTTGGCTATGGATGCTCAAGGTTGTATTGTTGACTCTCGACAAGTGTTATGGGATTGTAAGAAGTCATTTAATGTCTTGAGGCTGTGTAAATTCTATAAAAACCATAGCATAGTAGATGAGATGCATATAATAGTTTACAGGTACCCAGGTTCTACTAGAGTGAAGGTTGGAGGACAGAGGAAGTGAATGTATTTGTAATCTCCTTTTGTGAAGATAATACAACTTGGCCTCTTTTCTTGGTGGAGTTTTTTACCTGAAAGGGTTTTCTCCACGTTAAACACTTGTGTTATGTGCTTCATTATGCTTCTGGTATATTTCTGTATTGTGGGTTTATGTTTTGTTATAATCTCCATTAATAACACATAGTTAAAGATTGCTAAAATTTATTTGAATCAGATTTCCATTGAAGTAGTGTTGCTTTCATTTCTAACATTTGGTATCAGAGTCTGGCTAGCTTTGACTCTTGGGTGGTAGTGTGGAGGCTGTAGCTGTAGTGGGAGATTTGGTTGTGTTTGTTTTGCAGATCTTGTGTTGTTATTATGGCTGCATCCACTGTTGTATCAACCTCTCGATTGGACATTGAGAAGTTCAACGTAACAAGGTATGAGTTGTGGAAGCTGAAAATGGAAGATTTGTTGGAAGAAAGAAACCAGTGGTTAGCTGTCCAAAAATAGAAGAAACCTGACGATGTCTCTCAAGATGAGTGAGATAGATTGGATAAGAAGGCACAGGGAATCATTCGGTTTTGTCTTTCAGACTCTGTCCTATTAAATGTCGCAAAGGAAGAGACTGCATACAAGTTGTCGAAACGGTTGGGTGAGATCTATCAAGCCAAGAGTATGGTAAATAAACTTTATTTAAAAAGAAAATTGTTTTCCATGAAAATGAAAGAGGGTGAGTCAGTTGCAGAGCATTTAAATTATTTTAATTTATTGGTGGGTCAGCTTGATTCAATAGATGCTGAGGTTAGTGAGGAAGATAAATGTATCTTACTTCTATGTTCTTTACTTGAGTCTTGGGAGAATGTTATCCTTGCTATCACTGCTAACCTTATGGATCTGAAGTTGGATGATCTTGTTTCAGTGCTACTGTCATAGGAATTAAGGAAGAAGAGTTTGGATAGTTTAGGGGATGCTCTCAGTATTAGGGGAAGGTCTAAGGAAAGGGAACCTAAAGGAGATTGGAAAGGGGATAAGGACAAGTCCAAGGGCTGGTCTAAGATTCCTGGTAAAAAGAACAGAGTTAAGTGTTGGAACTGCAGTAAAAGGGGACATGTGAAGAAGGAGTGCAGGAACCCCAAGAAATAGTGGGAGAGTGCTTCAGATAAGTCTTCGAATGCAGGTGAAGAAGTTTTACTTTCTGCATGTAATCTTGTTTCTAGTGATCACTGGTTGGTTGACTCAGGATGCTCATTTCATATGACCCTGCATAAGGAGTGGTTCTCCACATATGAAGAATATGATGGAGGTAATATCTACCTTGGTGACAACTCTACATATTTGATTGTCGGGAAAGGAAAGGTATTGTTGTGTTTCAGTGATGGGAGGATTAAAACCCTCCCTGGTGTTTTGCATGTTCCTAGATTAGCTAGAAATCTAATTTTAGTTTCGAAGTTGAATGATTTGGGAATGCATGTGACATTTGACAAGCATGGCTACAGATTGGTGAGAGGGAACTTGGTGGTAGCGAAAGGGAAGAGATTCGAGAACTTGTTTAAGCTTGAAGCCACTACAGTTTGTAATGCCTCCTATGTATCTGAGGCCAGTACTGAAAATACATGTATGTTGTGGCACCGTAGATTGGGCCACACAAGGAATAATGTACTAAAAACTATTAAGAATAAAAATTTGTTGGACGGTTTTTTTTATTCTAATGAGCACTTTTATTTCTGTGAGCATTGTGTGTTTGGTAAACAAAACAAAAAATTATTTCCTTCAGGAAGGAATATAGCAAAAGAGAAGTTAGAAATTATTCATACGGATGTGTTTGGGCCTATGGATAAGGAATCCATCAAAAAATCTCATTATTTGTAACCTTCATTGATATGTATCCAGATTTACATTGATTTATTTTATGAAGCATAAATCTAAAGTTTTTACTAAGTTTAAGGAATTCAAAGTCTTAGTAGGGAACCAATCAGGCTTAAAGATAAAAATATTAAGATTTGACAATGGAGGGGAATATTTCTCTAAGGAATTTGATGAGTTTTACAAGCATGCAGGTATAATCAGACAAAAGACAACTCCATATACACCATAGTAGAATGGTGTTGTAGAAAGGATGAACCAGACAATTATGGAAAGGGTCAGAAGTATGCTTAGTGATGCACAGTTGGATAAATGGTTTTGGGTAGAGGCTATGTGTATTGCTTACTAATTGATAAACAGATCTCCTTGTAAGGCTATTGATTCGACACCTTATGAAGTGTGGACAGGTAAGAAACCTTTTGTTTCATAATTAAGGGTTTTTGGCTGTGAGGCTTTTGTTCATGTGCTAAAGGAAAATCGATCTAAGTTGGATCCAAAGGCTGAAAAATGTACATTCATTAGATATGGTGATAATGTCAAAGGTTCTAACCTTTGGAATCCACTAACCCACAAGATTATCTTTTCTAGAGATGTTACTTTCAGGGAACTTAGAGCTATTTCTGAACCTGAGGAGCCAAAAGAAAAAGATGAAAAGGTTAAGAAGGTGCACTTTGATTTAGAGCAGCAAGATGCACCTTAGGAAGAACAAAATGATGGATTGGGGGGTGAAGAAGAAGAAGAAGATTTGAGTAGTTCTGATGAAGATGAGTCTGTAGTTACAGAAGAAGTTGTTGTAGATGATCATGCAGAAGAATAAGTAGAGTCTCTTACTCCACCCTTGAGGATATTCACAAGACAATGGAATCTAGTTGATAGGTATAGCCCACTAGATTTCCATTGTGTATATGCTTTATTGAGTACTAATGATGAACCTCGATCCTACAGGGAAGCTATTTTTACAGATGATAGTGAGTTTTGGCAGCTAGCCATGTAGGAGGAGATCATGGCTTTAGACTCTAATAACACCTAGGATCTTGTTCATTTTCCTAAAGGAAGAAAGGCCATAGGATGTAAGTGGGTCTTCAAGAAGAAGTTTGGAGCAGACGGGTCATTGGAGAAGTACAAGGCTAGACTGGCAGCCAAGGGCTACTCCCAGAGAGAGGGAGTTGATTTTGGTGAGATATTCTCTCCTGTTGCTAAATTGACTTCTATTAGATTTCTCTTATTCATTGCTACAGCTTATGATTGGGAGATTGAGCAAATGGATGTTAAGACTGCGTTCTTGCATGGAGATCTTGAAGAAGAAATTTATATGAAACAACCTATAGATTTTGAGGTAAAAGGAAAAGAACATTGGGTTTGCAGGTTAAAGAGGTCTCTTTATAGGCTGAAACAATCTCTTAGAATGTGGTATCAAAATTTTGACTCGTTTGTTTTGAAATTGGTCTTTGTTAGAAGCGAGGAGGATCATTGTGTTTACATTCATTGTGTTGATGATTCTATACTGGTTATTGCTTTGTATGTTGATGACATGCTATTTTTCAGCAATACTAAGGGTATGGTCAGTGAGCTTAAAGCCCAACTTTCAGGTGCATTTGAGATGAAGGATCTTGGTGCTACAAGGTATATTTTAGGAATGGAGATTAGGAGGGACAGAGTTAATAGAAAGCTTTGGTTGTCACAAAGTATGTGAATACTATTTTGCAGAGGTTTAGTTTGCAGGACTGTAACCCAGTTAGAGTTCCTTTACCCATTGGTACTAAGATTTCATTAGATATGTGTCCAAAGATTAAGGATGATCTTGAGGATATGTCTAATGTGCCATATGCTAGTGCTGTAGGGAGTTTGATGTATGCAATAGTTTGCACTAGACCAGATATTGCCCAAGCAGTGGGAGTTTTAAGCAGATTTATGTCTAACTCTTGTAGACAGCATTGGAACTATGCGAATAGGGTGTATAAATATCTTACAAGTACTCCTAATCATTGTTTGGTTTATTCTGGTACTGATAATACTGATAAATCTTTAGAGATACAGGGTTTTGTTGATGCAGATTGGGCAGGTGACTTGGATAGTTGAAGGTCCACTAGTGGCTATGTGTTTACTTTGTTTGGAGGTGTAGTGAGTTGGATGAGTAAGAGGCAGCCCACGGTTGCTTTGTCCACTACAGAAGCAAAGTATATGGATGCTACTCATGTCTCTAAGGAGGCAGTTTGGTTGAGGAGATTGTGTATAGGTATTGGTTTTGATTGCAGGAACATTCAGATTGGTTGTGATAGCCAGAGTGCTATCTGTTTGGCTAAGAATCCCATGTATCATGCTTGAACTAAGGATGTTGATATTCAGTATCACTTTGTTCGAGAGTTGGTTACAAATGGAGAGTTGAAGAAGATAGACAATCAGGAGAATGTTACAAATTCATTGACCAAGCCTGTGAGCACAGAGAAGTTTGTGTGGTGCAGAGAGGCCATGGGCCTTGTTCCTAGTGCCTGATTAATTTTTATTTGATTTCCTATGGGTTGATTTACAATATATAATGTCAAGTGGGAGAATGTTGGGATAAGGTGCCATTAACCTTGTAAATCCCATTATTGTATTATTCCATTTATTATTTGTAATTATCCATAAGGGATGTACAAGTTTCACCAGCAGAAGTAAAAATTATTTACTGTCCATAGAAATTACGGAGTTACCGCATGGTAAGTCCCAGAGTTACCAGCGGTAGTTATGAGATGTCATTTACTATGGTAAATAGTAAATGGTCAAAGTGGGGTGCACATGTGGAGGAATAATCTATTTTTAGTGTTATGGAACACACCATAGATGCTATAAGAAGGTGTAAGAGAATCTATGACAACTGTAAGTTGTCATAAGAATCTATGACACTAATAATAGCATATGACACATCATAAGATGTTGTAAGTGACTATTTTTGGCTCCAAGTTAGTCAAGCTTGCATGGGAACATTTTTCCAAGTGTAGGATGCATGTATGACAACATTTATGACCCCGTAAGAGCCTATTCTTGGCTATGGACGCCCAAGGTTGTATTGTTGACTCTTGACAAGTGTTATAGGCTTGTAAAAAGTCATTTAATTCTTGAGGTTGTGTAAATTCTATAAAAACCATAGCATAGTAGATGAGATGCATATAATAGTTTACAGGTACCCAGGTTCTGTCGGAGTGACGGTTGGAGGACAGAGGAAGTGAATGTATTTGTAATCTCCTTTTGTGAAGATAATACAACTTGGCCTCTTTTCTTGGTGGAATTTTTTACCCGAAAGGGTTTTCTCCATGTTAAACACTTGTGTTATGTGCTTCATTATGCTTCTAGTATATTTCTGTATTGTGGGTTTATGTTTTGTTATAATCTCCATTAATAACACACAGCTAAAGATTGCTGAAATTTATTTGAATCAGATTTCCATTGAAGTAGTGTTGCTTTCATTTCTAATAGGGACTAATAATGATACATAAAAAATTATTTACATTCATTTTCATCAAAATTAGTCATTATATTTTTTAGAAGTATTTTCTATTTCAATTTAGACATCAATAATTTTTGTTTTTGTTGTTGAATTATAGGAATCCACACTTTTCTCAGCCTTAGTTTATCATCTTTGTTGATAGATATGTAAATTTTCTTTATTTCTAATGTCTCCATCACCCTTTACTTATCATTAGATCAATATTAGTGATTGCTTGAGTTGTATGTTGTATGTATGTGTGAGGTTTGAGATTAATGAACAAATTCAATTAGATTATTTTTTTCAACTATTTATAATTTTAATATATGGATTTGATAACTTTAAATATTTAAACATATTCATGTAAAGGTTTAAATCCATTGGATATAAAGTAGACCTTATGGTTTTGTACCTTATCTAGCTTAAAATGAAATAACTTGTAGATGATAAATGTACCCAACTTTATGAGATTTCAAAGGATGGTATGGGGAAGACGCTACTACATTTCCATGGCCGCACGAGCTAAGGGAAACCCTAGCTGTGAGGCTTCTTTCTTTGCTATCATGGTCTACATGCACGAGGAGTGTTTGGGGGGCTATTTAGGGGAAGCGGTGCTTGGGTGGAGGAGTGGTTTCTTGCTGATGTGTGGGTTTTGTGTGGGATTTTTGTGCAAGCTTTTTTCGGTGCTTTTTTTGCTCTCGCTTTGCTACATTGGGGTGGCCTAGTTTTTTGATTTTTGTGAGGGGTATCTCTGTGTGTTGAGATTTAGAGGTATGGAGATTGTTGATCCTCCTCACTTACATGTAAAGCCTTTTGGGGCTTCAAACAATTATTCACTGGGTGAGGGCTCATCGTTTGAGAAAGGTGGTTCTAAACCTAAGAAAGTTAATGGCTATTTGGCAAGAAGCCAAGAATGTGCTGTCTTGGTTATTCAACTCAAATCCATTGTTGTGGACGTTACGTACCTAAGCAATCATGCTTTGATCTGCAAGTTCATGGGGGTCCAGCTCTCTTTTCCATTTTTGGAGTCTTGGGCTTGAAAGATTTGGAATCCCAAGGGGGATATGGAGATAAAGGTGTCTGCAAACAATTATTTTATAGTGGTATTTTCATGCATGGTGGATAGGAATAGGGATTTTGAAGGAGGGCCTTATTTTTTCAATCAGGTTGGGCTTTTCATGAAACCCTAGCATGTGGTGTTCAATGCTGCTGAGGAACTTCCATTGAGGGTTCTTGTCTAGGTTTGTCTTTCACAGCTTCATTGGAGTGCTAGAGGAGTGATATTTTAGATATGATCTCTCTTCTCCTTAGCAAGCCGGTTGGTCCAGCTCAGTAAAATCTAGACCAAAAGGTAATTACTTATGCCCGTATTTGTGTGGAAAATGATTTGAATAACCCACTGCCAGATTCTATGGAGATTAGCCTTGGATCTATTTCTTGGATTCAACAACTTGACTATGAAACCCTCTCCTTTAGATGTCATTTTTTGTCATGAGTATGGACATCTGTAGAGGAAGTGCCCTCAGGTTAATCAGGGGGTTGGTGCATCTAATACTAATTCCATTCCATCTCCCAAGAATGATAAAGGGAAGACCCCTATGATTGATGGGGTGGCTAATAAGGAGGGCTTTAGCCAGGTCAAGCCCCATAATAAAATGAGAGGTTTGAAGAGAACCTTAAAGGATAGACAAGAAGATGGGGTCTTCAATCGGTTTGATGTTCTAGAGGACTCACTACAACAAAACAGGTAATTAGCACCTAAAATAGCACTGGAATTTAGTGCATTTGAGTCCATGAATTGAACACTTCTACCGGCGTAAAACTCGACGCCCAATTGCATCTCACTATTGTACTGGGTTTAGCACCAATTTTAACATTGGATTTAGCACCAGATTTTGTTGCTTCCAGTTTAGCTTCCAATTTAGCTTCTGGTTTTGCTTCGTGTGTTGCTTCCGGTTTTACTTCTAGTTTTGCTTTCAATTTTTCTTCCGATTTTGCTTCTAGGTTGGCTTCTGCTTTTGCTTCCAATTTTACTTCTGGTTTCACTTTCAATTTTGCTTCCAGTTTTGCTTCCAGTTTTTCTTTTGGTTTTACTTCTGCTTTTGCTTCTAGTTTTGCTTTTGGTTTTGTTTCTAGTTTTACTTCTAGTTTTGCTTCCAAGTTTGCTTCCAATTTTGCTTCTGGTTTTGCTTCTAGTTTTGTTTCCAATTTTTCTTCCAGTTTGGCTTCTAGTTTTGCTTCTGGTTTTACTTCCCATTTTGCTTCCAGATTTGCTTCCAATTTTGCTTCTAGTTTTGCTTCCAGTTTTGCTTCCAATTTTGCTTCCAAATTTTCTTCCAGTTTTGCTTGTAGTTTTGCTTCCCATTTTGCTTCCAATTTTGTTTCCCATTTTGCTTCTGGTTTTGCTTCCGATTTTACTTCTAGTTTGGCTGCCAATTTTGTCTCTAGTTTTGCTTCTAATTTTGCTTCATTTTATGCTTCCAATATAACGTCTATAGTTTCTTCCAATTTTGCTTCCATTTTTGTGTCTTTTGTTGCTTCTAAAAATGCTTATTGTTTTGCTTACATTTATTAATTTAATATGTTTTATTTCAATTTAATTAGTTAAATATATCATGCCTCTTAAATAACTCATATGATTATAAAGTAAGTAATTTAATTATTTAACTCATATGATTAAATAACAAGACAATTATTATAACATGATCGTCATCTATAATTAAAACAAGTGAGTCAAATATCTATAATTTAAATGAATTTTACAACATCCATCCTAAGCAGTAAATTAAAATCATCATACGTAATAAATATCCATCCAAAAATCATCGACCACTTTCAATATATATAAATTGACAAGTCAATACTGATAAGATCATCATCATATATAACTAAAACAAGTGCAAGTCAAATATGCTAGTAGATCAATAACATGCCAAAATGATACATGTCCAATAGTCAACATAAGTCAAAATGATACATGTACAAATGATATAAATAAAAATGATAAATGTAACTCAAAATGATACAAGTCAGTATGATATATGTCTAAATGATATAAGTCAAATTGATACATGTGAAAATGATACAACTCAATAATATGGTACTGTAGGCCATGAAAAGAGGCATCATAACAATATATCAACAATGATCCATGATGCAGTCTATATGATCATGAATGTCATTGGCTACTACCAACAACTGCCTCATCATCATCATCATCATCACCATCGTGATCATCATCATCATCATCATCATCATCATCATCGTCATTGTCCTCGTTGTCTTCTGTATCTACATCATCATCATCCTTTGCCATGTGATCTGTACCAGAACCAATATAATCTAGATCTATATCATCAGGATCATCTTCATCTTCTGGAAGACCCATGTTCTGCAAAAAAAACATTTAAAATGAAAAGTTATTATTTATTTCATGTAATAATTTATTTTTCTGTTATATATCTAATATTCCAACATATGAAACGAAACCATAATCATATTACATCATATCAAAGTGCACATACCATAATAAAATTTCAAAAAAGCTACAGCTAATATGTCATTCCAATGATGTAAAACATGCAACAATTCTAATAAACATTACTAAAGATCATAAAAAAATTTGTTATACAATTTAACTATCAATTGTAAATTCTATTACATAACTTTAAGTGCCACAAATTGAGTGGTTAATGTATGCTCTTTTTCACTATTAATCTAATAACCTGCACTAGACAAAAACATTAAAGAGTTTTTAAGTAGTAGTTGATTAAATTCTCTTACATGTCATTAATGAATGCATAATTTTTTTCAATAATTATTTATCTTAAGGTTCATGAGTAACCTTAAGATAAAGGTTTAATAGTTGTTCCATGGGGCATGTTTAACAAACCAAATGCAATTGTCAACTTTTCACCATGGTAGCAAAGAAATAATTCTTTTTCCCATCCTTCCACAGTATTAAGTAAATTCTTGAATCTGGAAAATACTTGCCGCCTTCATCTTCCAAGCCAATTTCTCCAACTTTGCATAGGTCTCCTTTGTCTATGGATGTGATCTATCTCCTACACAAAAAAGCATGTACCATTTTATGCCCTTCAATCCAACTGCATCCGGGCATTTTTTAATTTCTCTATCTTTCATCAATCTCCTTATGTCACCACACCTTCCCACTTGTGGATAGATCTTTGAGAGAAGAACATAAGTTGTGCAACATTTTTAGGATCCAAATCAAAAAGCAGTGTTGCTATAAATACTCCTAAGCCTATATTCATATGTGATCTATAGGCACCAAGAAAACACATGCATACAACTAGCACAAATTTAACAGGTATCTCAATGATAAAGTTTAGGGTGTCTTCAAGATAGCCAGCAATAGCGAGGAGGTCAATCATGCATGTAAACAGAGAGGCCCTAGTTAGCAGGTTGTATGGGGAGAAGGATGCTTCTCATTTTCAAGAATCCTAAGTCTCTTTGCTACATATATTGCTTAAAGAAGGGCCAATTTTAAACTAGGTAGTTGTTTTGTCACTCACTTTGTGTAATGAAATGATGAGAGTCGAGTCTCCTTATATCATTGTAGATTTGCATACAACAACCTCCAATACAATAACACCATAAAATGCACACTTAAATTTATGGTACCTTAGCCCAGACATGATGCTACAAAAATCTGAAGGTACCTCCTACTAAAGATGTCATGCCATAGACTAGATACCATTGTATAGTATATATCACATCTACAGTAACAATTTCCTTCCAAATGTAGGGTTACAATCTATGATTAACATGAATAGACCTTTCTAGAATTTACAAGATAATTCCTTAGTCAACACCATACTAGTGTCCACAAGATGTTTCCACAGTTAAAATAAGAAATTAATGCTACTTTGCAAATAATAAGCAAGCCTTTGGAGAGCTTAAAGTTTCCATTTACATCCATGCACAATATCTTAATCAACACTTAGGATTTTATGGACAATGAAAGAGAAGGTCCTATATTCCATTTATGAGTCCTCTATCCAAATGATGTAGTGATCACAAGTACATAATATCTACTATTCCGTGGGCAGTTCTTAGGCATTCAAACATAGGGAAGTCCATACTAAGATAAATTTGTTCACAAACAGTCTCCAATTTAATAAATACTAGTTTGAAATCACATTTCTAATTTAGTGCAAGTCATTACAATGAACTCAAAGGTCATTGTCATCAAATAAATGCCTTCACAATAGACTGTTCTAGTTACAAGTACAATACAACTATTACAATGTTACAAAACTGTATGCAATTGACAAAACCCATTCTTTCTAAGAGTCAACTGGTAATCAAATACAATCATGTAGTGTTGTTTCAACATTGTATTCCATTGTTGCTTCAGTAATGCAAACCTCATAACCTTGGAGGGAGTGTTGGGGGGCAAGTTGACCTGAACCAAGGATCCAAAACCATCCCAAAAGCCCACCTAGGAGTGGCATTATTCCCAAGAAGACCTCGCATCCACAATTGAGAGAGTGGTCATTTATAGGTGAAATACCAACACCATTAGGGTTTACAACCATGTCAAAAAAGATAACCATGAACCAGGCTAGGTTTCCTCAAGACTCATGGTATGTTACAATGATAGCATTCTAGCAATTCTAGCCAAGGTTTGAAACTCCACCTCAAACTGTGACCAAATTAATGTAGCTTCCTTCATGATAGAAATCCAAAACACAATAACCAACAGTTTTCCATAGTTCGTAAGTCCCGTGATCTTAAGTCTAAACTCTCATAGTTAACAATATTTTCCTCATCCAAACCCTTTAGCATAGGCTTTCACAAGACCACATATAGTTACACAAGTTAAAGGAAATGTTTCACCAAAATGGTCAGTGTAATTTTACAAGAATAGATGACAAGGAGCTTTACTTCAAAGAAAGGTTAGCTTAGTTGAAGAAGAGTAGTTGGCAATTTGAATCTTATTCTCCAACCCAAACAACAAGACATTTAGCCGACATGATGAGCACACCCAAAGTCTCCCTTCCTCTAAATCACTTATAGTCCAACCATCAACCTTCCTTCCTTGACCCCAAGGCAAAAAGAAGAATTCCCCCCCAAAATATTCCCCACTCCTTCCTTTTCTCCCACACATACCCCAAAACCAAGCACATTAAAGACTAGTACTTCCCAAAGCTGTTATGGTAGAGGAGAGTAAATGCCTACTACCAATGATGTCTCATTCTCAACAAAAAAAATAGCATATTAAAATTTAAATGTCCACTATTATATTTCAAAGGTTTGAAACATAACCAACAATGTAACTGTAATGCATGCCTCCCTTTAAGTCTTATAATAAAAAGGTTAGGAAAAAAAGAATTGAGATAAGCCCTTTGGTCTATTCACTTAGGAGACCACCTAAAAACTCAATGATAACTACATCCACATGATCAACAACAATGACAAGCGACCTATGAATAAAAATCCACTTGAGTCAAAAAGATAAGAAGACCAATAGAAACCAAACACAACAAATAGAGTACAACTATAATTGTTTGTCTCAAGTATCACTCTCTAATGTCTTCAAAGATTATTGAAACTCAACACAAGAAATGGAAATTGACATATTAACACAACAATATCCAACTAAGTTATTGAAAATCAACTATTGATACCTCGTTCTCCATCTAGATTACAAAATCGGTCCACTTTTTGCTTTGTAACATTTCCTTTTCAAATTACGTTGGTTGCCGGCCATATTTCTCCTCCTATCAAAACATGGCACATGGACTAGTTAAACTAATTAATATGCAATCATTTACTTTTTCCTAGGAAATAAAAAAATATCATTTAACATATTAAATATACTTACAAATGTACAGATCAAGGTCTGTAAACCTTTCTGGCCACTGTGATGAGTGGCACGAAGTTTGTCAAGCCTAGCCTTAGAGGCCTTGTCCTAAAACATAACTAATTCGATTTAGGTAAAGCACAAATAAAATTTAAAAATCATTTGATAAATTTGATATAATCTTATGAGCAAAATCAAATCCCTGCATACTCTCCTCACTGAACTTGCTCCGTGCATCGGACTTCTCATATGCTTTTACAAGCTATTTCCATACTTTGAGACTTACATCAATTGGCCTTTTTTTGAACCTTTGCTCGGGAGGGGATTTTTTTTATCTTTTTTGTTTGGTTGCACCAAAATCTCTTGCAGTTTTGAGACATTCGTAGCTTTATTTTCTTTATAGACCAACCTATGCCAAATTCAGTCTCCATGTCTTGGATAACTACTTTTTGTAGGTGCATGGGTATCTTTGAGAATGGAAAATGTAGATGGTCTTTGAACCGTTGAAGGCATGATTCCTTCAACCTATTCACAAACATTTTTCCAACATCTGTCATTCGGACTTCCCCTGAAACTACATCGTATTCTATCTTGGTATCGTAGCTACCAATGCAAGATGCAAAACATGGCATGGTGGTCAAAGAAGTTTGTGTCCCAGGAGTGGCTAGGACATTGGAAGCCTCTACTCCCTGTTGCACATTCTTAGAGGTTACTGTTATTGATTTCCTCGTGGATCTTTTGCTTGATCCATGACTGGTTGGGGAATCAATTGATTCCCTTTGACACTATTGATTTGGGTGCAATGTTTCAGGGGCTTTACTAGATCATTTTTCTATGTATCTGGCAAGCATTGTCAAGTCAACACCATCCAATTTGTTCACTACGTCTACCCCCAATATGGAAGCCAATGCCTCTTTATCTTTGTCAGTTTCATGTCCTTATATATATATAATAAATTTCTTTTTTAAAATTTAGAAATAGAAAACTAAATACTAAAAATCAAAGAAACAATGGAAACATTTACAAATCTATAAATTGATAGTGAATTACGTGATTGTGGCCAGAGTTTTCTCCCTTCCCTCTATTGCTTGACATTTTGAGGTGACCTAGGGCAAATTATTTTTGTCTAGTCTATGGAGGTAATCATAGCTAGGTATGAATTAACAGCGTGCTTGACCAATCATAGCCAAAAACAAATATGTAGCCAAAAACAAAACTTAACAGCTTGTATTTTGGGTATGATGTATAAAGAGACCTTATTCGACAGGCCTTCTAAAAATGGTAAATGTAAGTTATACTGCAAGAAAGGATAATTGACAACATTACTACTCAAATTTACCCTAAAGTGTGAGTACAACATCTTAGAAAAACTTTCTTTGAGCTCAAATTATATCAAAATCGATAAAAACCTAGGTGAAAAGTTAACTTACTTGCTAAAAGGTAAAAGGCAGACGAACAAGCTTGATTGAATGGCTGAGGTAGCTAGAAACCCCAATTTTAGTAGCTAGCTAAAGCAATTTTTTATCTTCTGGATGTCTAGAACCAAAAATAAATAAAATACAAATTCACGGATCCATTGTAGAAACTTTTCAGTAACTTCCATTTTTGACATAATAAAGTCATCACTTTAGAGGAAACCTAAAATAGAGGTAGAGTACATTGTGTTTTGGGCTTAAATGTATTAACTTATTTGTTTTTTAATTTTAGTGTGGTATGTTTTAATGCTAGCACAAATTTTAATTTTTTTTTGGATTCACTAGTCGGTGCTAAAGTTAACATTTCTAACTTTAACTTTTGCACCAACTTTCATCCCTAAATGTAATCTCTTTGGGAAGCCAAAACTGGTGCCAAGTGCACCTAATTTAGGGCCATCATCATCCATCTCCTAAGAAAACATCTCCATTGCATCCTACACCACCTCCACATCACAAGCTTCAACTTTTATGGGGATGCATGCAACCATTGGTTATTGTTCCCTTCCATTCCGCAATAAATCTACCACCATTCATCCACTATCCTACATACCCTCGACATACCATCCCTATGGTCCATGCTTTGGCATAAGTCTGACATAATCCACATCATAATCAACTATTTTCCCTACATAATCCACGTCATAATCTACTTTTCTCCCCTCTAGAATCCATGTCATAGTCCACTATCTACCTAATCCATTTGCCTTCCATGTATCCCTTACCAACATCGATGAGGGCACTCGACATGGTCCATGTGTGAGGACATCATTCTCTAATGGGACTATAACCTTTTAGTGCAATGTAATGCAACCTTCAACCCTCAAGCCTCAACACTATACCTTAAACCATAATCCCTCTAGCTTAATCCATCAACCGTAAATGCTATCACTAAAGCCTGAAGCCTCAACCCTTAAACCTTAAGCCCTAAACCCTATCCCTAAACCCTCAACCCTAAACACTATACCTTAAACTCTAATCCCTCAACACTAAACCCTAACCCTCAACCCTAAACACTATATCTTAAACTCTAATCCCTCAACACTAAACCCTAATCCCTCAACCCTCAACCCTCAACCCTCAACCCTAATCTTAAAGCTAAACTTAAAGCTTCCACTCATTCGAGCATCCCCAAGGGATCCATAAATGCAAAATTAGATGCCTCTACTGATTAAGCCAAACATCCTAAGGGTCATCATGCCTTATGACATAAAAACAAAGAGTCAAAGAAAAATCAACCCAAAAAGTTATCCAAGCCCATACCTCCACAAGCAAAGTCCAAAACCAAAATGGTATGGGTACCTAAGCAATAAGAAATCAAGTTAAATGAGGCATCTACCTCTAAAAAATCCCAACCATCTACTCCCATCTTAAATTCCCATTCTGCTCAAAAGTGTCAAAACATTCCATCCAACAAGCAAAACAAAAGTAATAAAACACCTAAGTCTATGTGGGTTCCTAAATCCATTCATCATCCATCTCCTAAGCAAACATCTCCATTGCACCCTACACCACCTCCGCATCACAAGCTTCAACTTTTATGGGGATGTGTGCAACCATTGGTTATGGTTCCCTTCCATTCCACAATAAATCTACCATCATTCATCTACTATCCTACATACCCTTCACATACCATCCTTATGGTCCATGCTTTGGCATAAGTCTGACATAATCCACTATTTTCCCTACATAATCCACGTCATAATCCATTTTTCTCCCCTCTAGAATCCACTATCTGTCCAATCCATTTTCCTTCCATGTATCCCTTACCAACATCGATGAGGGCACTCAACATGGTCCATGCGCGAGGACATCATTCTCTAATGAGACTATAACCTTTCAGTTTACTATAACACAACCTTCAACCCTCAACCCTCAACACTATACCTTAAACCCTAATCCCTCAACCCTAATCTTAAAGCTAAACTTAAAGCTTCCACTCATTCCACCATCCTCAAGGGATCCAGAAATGCAAAATTAGATGCCTCTACTGATAAAGCCAAAAAATCTACCATCGTTAATACACTATCCTACATACCCTCCACATAGCATCCCTATGGTCCATGCTTTGGCATAAGTCTGACATAATCCATATCATAATCCACTATTTTCCCTACATAATCCATGTCATAATCGACTTTTCTCCCCTCTAGAATCCACGTCATAATCCACTATCTGCCTAATCCATTTGCCTTCCATGTATCCCTTACCAACATCGATGAGGGCATTCAACATGGTCCATGCATGAGGACATCATTCTCTAATGGGACTATAACCTTTCATTGTAGCGTAATGCAACCTTCAACCCTCAATCCTAAAAATTATACCTTAAACCATAATCCCTCCATCCTAAACCCTAATCCCTCAATCGTAAATGCTATCCCTAAAGCCTGAGGCCTCAACCCTTAAACCTTAAACCCACAACCCTGTCCCTAAACCCTCAACCCTAAACACTATACCTTAAACTCTAATCCCTCAACACTAAACCCTAAACCCTCAACACTAAACACTATACCTTAAACTCTAATCCCTCAACACTAAACCCTAATCCCTCAACCCTAAACCCTAATCCCTTATCGCTAAACCTTAAACCCTATCCCTAAAGCCTCAACCCTCAATACTTGAACCTTAAATCCTAAACCCTATCCCTAAACCCTCAATCCTAAACAGTACTATGCCTTAAACTCTAATCCCTCAACTCTAAACCATAATCCCTAAACCCTAAACCCTAAAGAACTTTATACCTTTGGGAAGTGAAGGTGAAGGGTGGGTTACCCCTTTCTCCCAGCTGTGTGGTAGAATTTTTCTTTCAATTCCTTAGTCTACCTCGTGTAAACATAACCTAAGACCTAATTGGCCATACCCTACTTGACTAGTCATAGGGCTTGTTGATGTGTCTTCCACGTGTGCTTGTTTAATCATCATTACATTTCATTTTCAAAATCCACAATTGCTTATGTGTCTTGCGTGAGTGAATCATGTTTGTACGTGTGTGATGATTTGATTGAACATTGCCAAATCAAGCTAAACACCAAGGACATAAATCATGATTCCTTTTCACACCTCGATCACTCCATCATTCACTCATTATCCTACATATCTCCCCCATCACCTTCCTTTGGTCCATGCTTTTGCATAAGTCTATTATAATCCACATCATAATCCACTTTCACCCCTACATAATCCACATCATAATCCACTTTTGATCCCTCCATAATCCACATCGTAATCCACTATCTACCTTATCCATCTCACTTTCACATAATCACCCTACCAATATCTTGAGCATAACGATTTGACATGGTCCATTTGAGATGACATCTTTCTCTAATGGGACTATAGCATTACATGGAACTAAACTCATTCCACCATCCTCAAGGGATCTAGAAATGCAAAATTAGATACCTCTATTGATAAAGCCAAAAAATCTACCATCATTCATCCACTATCCTACATACCCTCCACATACCATCCCTATGGTCCATGCTTTGGCATAAGTCTGACATAATCCACATCATAATCCACTATTTTCCCTACATAATCCATGTCATAATCCACTTTTCCCCCCTCTAGAATCCATGTCATAATCCACTATCTTCCTAATCCATTTGCCTTCCATGTATCCCTTACCAACATTGATGAGGGCACTCGACATGGTCCATGCATGAGGACATCGTTCTCTAATGAGACTATAACCTTTCATTGTAGCGTAACGCAACCTTCAACCCTAAAAAACTATACCTTAAACCCTAATCCCTTGATCCTAAACCCTAATCCCTCAACTGTAAATGCTATCCCCAAAGCCTAAAGCCTCAACCCTTAAACCTTAAACCCTCAACCCTAAACACTATACCTTAAACTCTAATCCCTCAACACTAAACCCTAAACCCTCAACACTAAAAACTATACCTTAAACTCTAATCCCTCAACACTAAACCCTAATCCCTCAACCCTAAATCCTAATCCTTTATCGCTAAACCTTAAACCCTATCCCTAAAGCCTCAACCCTCAACACTTGAACCTTAAATCCTAAACCCTATCCCTAAACCCTCAACCCTAAACAATACTATGCCTTAAACCCTAATCCCTCAACTCTAAACTATAATCCCTAAACCTTAAACCCTAAACCCTCAACCCTAAACCCTAAACCCTAAACCCTCAACCCTCAACACTATACCTTAAACCCTAATCCCTCAGCCCTCAGCCCTCAACCCTAATCTTAAAGCTAAACTTAAAGCTTCCACTCATTCCACTATCCTCAAGGGATCCATAAATGTAAAATTAGATGCCTCTACTGATAAAGCCAAAAAATCTACCATCATTCATCCACTATCCTACATACCCTCCACATACCATCCCTATGGTCCATGCTTTGGCATAAGTCTGACATAATCCACATCATATTCCACTATTCTCCCTACATAATCCATGTCATAATCCACTTTTCTTCCCTCTAGAATCCACGTTATAAT
Organism: Cunninghamia lanceolata; assembly: GCA_027924645.1. Taxonomy (NCBI): domain Eukaryota; kingdom Viridiplantae; phylum Streptophyta; class Pinopsida; order Cupressales; family Cupressaceae; genus Cunninghamia; species Cunninghamia lanceolata. The sequence goes on along the minus strand of BSBN01001038.1, from coordinate 5,282,807 downwards.
CTACTAGTTGCCTAATCCATTTGCCTTCCATGTATCCCTTACCAACATTGATGAGGGCACTCGACATGGTCCATGCATGAGGACATCGTTCTCTAATGGGACTATAACCTTTCATTGCAGCTTAATGTAACCTTCAACCCTCAACCCTAAAAACTATACCTTAAACCCTAATCCCTCAACCATAAATGCTATCCCTAAAGCCTGAAGCCTCAACCCTTAAACCTTAAACCCTTAACCCTAAACACTATACCTTAAACTCTAATCCCTCAACACTAAACCCTAAACGCTCAACACTAAACACTATACCTTAAACTCTAATCCCTCAACACTAAACCCTAATCCCTCAACCCTAAACCCTAATCCCTTATCACTAAACCTTAAACCCTATCCCTAAAGCCTCAACCCTCAACACTTGAACCTTAAATCTTAAACCCTATCCCTAAACCCTCAACCCTAAACAGTACTATGCCTTAAACCCTAATCCCTCAACTCTAAACCCTCAACCCTAAACCCTAAACCCTAAACCCTCTACCCTAAGCCCTAAACCCTAAAACCTAAACCCTAAACCCTAAACCCTCAACCCTCAACACTATACCTTAAATCCTAATCCCTCAACACCCTTGACCCTAATCTTAAAGCTAAACTCAAAGCTTCCACTCATTCCACCATCCTCAAGGGATCTAGAAATGTAAAATTAGATGCCTCTACTAATAAAGCCAAAAAATATACCATCATTCATCCACTATCCTACATACCCTCCACATACCATCCCTATGGTCCATGCTTTGGCATAAGTTTAACATAATCCACATCATAATCCACTATTTTCCCTACATAATCCATGTCATAATCCACTTTTCTCCCCTCTAGAATCTATGTCATAATCCACTATATACCTAATCCATTTGCCTTCCATGTATCCCTTACCAACATCGATGAGGGCACTCGACATGGTCCATGTGTGAGGACATCATTCTCTAATGGGACTATAACAATCAACTCTAAACCGTAATCCCTCAACTCTAAGTCATAATCCCTAAACCCTAAACCCTAAACCCTAAACCCTATTGGGACAGGAAAATTTCATAATTTTTCTGTACTTCTATCCATCCCCTTTTCAACCAAGATCCTAACATTATATCCTTAATATCATAATAGTAATCAATTGTGTTACAAAATCCATAATTAACCTAAGTCTTGCATATCCATTCCACGAATTGTACCCTTTGCCTTTCCTAAGAACATATCGGCCCAATGTGACCCCATCATTGGAACCTTTCACTTTGCTATACCGATGGCCCGATAAAGATATAGTATCACTATATCGGCAAAACAACAATCTATTGAGGTAACCTTTGAGGTCATCCAACCGATAGACCGACAAAATGGAATAAAATGAGCTTATTGGGATAACGTGTAGATATCAGTGGAAACCACATCATGGTTCACCCGACAGGCTGATAAAGTTGGTAGAAGAAGGTTATATCGCTATAAGATGTGGATTTCGGTGGAATACATATCACACCCTCACCGATGAGCCTTTGAACTCAACAGGAGTTAGCTTATCGCCGGAACATGTCAACTTCACCAGAACTTATACACGAGTTCCCTCGACATGCCGATAAAACCAACAAAGACAAAAGCATCATTTTAGCATGTAAGGATTAGTGGAACTAAGGATGAAGTTCCACCGATAGCTTGAAATAACTATAAAACATTGAGGATATGAAGAACATCGGCCAGACTAGGGCACATCGGGGCAACTTCATATGGAACCTCGTCGATGGACCAAGAAAGGGAAATTTATCGATGGAAGGGATGGAATTTGGTGGAATATAAAACAAAGCCTCAGCGATACGATGATCTGATTGTCAGACAAGATTGATGTGACATTCTAAGACATCGGTCGAATATTTGCAATTAATAAACCGGGTTGATGGCAAGATACACATCGATGGTGCATTTATGAGATGAGATTGAAATAGGTTATTCCACCCCTGTAAGATTTGGCTGAAGAAGGTTATATTGTTGGAACATGTCAACTTCGGCATAACTTATATATGAGTTCCCCTGACGTGCCGATAAAACCAACAAAGACAAAAGCATCATTATAGCATGTAAGGATTGGTAGAATGTCAGGCCCACATTTCACATGCGGTCACAACATGCCATTTACACATGTTATGTCCACATATGTCATGTAGACATGATACGAACTATCAAAAATTTTCTTTTACGACATGAAAACTCCCCTCGCATGCGTGAGCGTGCTCGGTTGCATTTGTTAAAGTGGACAAAGTGTTTGTTGCTACAGTATATATTTTACACATGTGTGTATGTAGATGCCATTCACTAAGTTGAGTCAGTTTATTTTACTTCTTTCAGGGTTCACTAGGTAGATGGATGATCCTTATATGGTTATCTCACCCTGTTAAATACTTCCTCGCATTTCTTGTATAATCCTCAATCAATTTGTTTTACATCATTGCTTATTTCACCGTTTACGTATTTCTTAATTTATCTCTTTTTAATTGCATTTAAATTTTATTTACGTTAAATCTTTTTCCATACTTCATAATTCCTTAGTAAAAGAATTTACAATTCTAACAAAAATACAATATTCTTATAACGAATTTAATGTAATTTGCTATTAAGGAAAATTATAATAGCCCATTAAACTTTCCCATTTGTATATATATATATATATATATATATATATATATATATATATATATATATATAAAATTTCTCTTTTAAAAACTTGTTGTGGGAACCCCACTCAAATCCATATATATATATATATATATATATGTATTTTTATATATATTTTGTATATATATATATATATTTATAATAAAACATCTTGATAGTGCAAGCTCAATCATGTACATTTAATATATATATATATATATATATATATATATATATATATATTATTTCATTTGTTATGGTTAGTGGAATGACCACTAAAATTTAATACTATTTTGTTTAAACTTACCAACTCATATGTTAGGGTTAAATAACCCTAACATTTCTTATTGCTGTATGTATTGTTTTCTTGCAGGGTTATGGCGGCGGCGCTAGAGAAGGAGGTGGGAAGGGCGGTGGTCGCAGTGGTGGCGGACGGAGGGCAGAGGAGGCGGGGTCTAATGGCCGCGAGGCCTGCGTGGTGTGTAGGGCGTGGAGAGTGGCTTAAGCCACGGCGGGGGAGGTGTGGCCTGTGCAGGCCGCCGTCTACATATGGGGCGGGGGATGTGGGGAGGGGCAGAGCCCCACCCACATCCCACATTGTGTGGTGTGGGTGGGGCTCCGCCCCTCCTTACACCCACTGTTGTAAGGTTTTCGGTGGGGTTTAAACCCCACCACAATGCATGTAAAATTTCAACTGAGTGAAACAGTGAATACCCTTAATTGTATTTCATTTCGATTTCAAATTTTTCTATTAATAATAATTATTGATATATATATATATATATATATATCATTTTCACGTTTACAATTAATTTAAATCTATTTTAAATATATATATATATATATATATATATATATTTACATTGTAACAATATTTCCATTTTCATGATTTCATTTAAAATGAACTATTAAAACATATATATTAAAATATATATATATATATATATATATATATGTATATATATGTATATGTATATATATGTATATATATATATATATTTATATCCAGATATGTATATGTATATGTAATTCAGTTTCACAAATTCAAAGGTAAATACAGATATATCCAATTTTCACAACTAAATTTGCAAGTAAAATAATGTAAATAAATATATATAAATATATATTTATATTTATAAAACGATAATCCATGGTAAATTTCTTTTCACACTATTTTCAATATTATAATTTTAATATAACAATTAATCAAATGAAAAAGAACATTTAATCACTTAAATCTATATTGCCTTTTCTTTTATCTATCAAGTAAAATTTTCCAATTCAAATGAAATTAAGGATCAAAGGATAATATAGGAAACTGATAAATCTATTCATTTCATTAATACACAATAGTCAAGTAAAAGATTACAATTTAGATTATTTCCCCATTGCAACTACTTCAAGATTAATTTTGTAATCAAGTCAAAATGCATCATTCATAAAACTGTAAAAGTAACATTTTCACCAGATAATACAAGGGATACATTTATCAATTGATTCCAATCCACAATCAAGTCTCACAACTTAAAACTTGGTAACAAATAACATTCAACTGTAAGAACTCCCACAACTCTCATACAATCAAGGGAGTAAATTACTCTATTCTCCTAACCCACACAAACAATGTAATGTAATAGCCAATTAAAATCACAACAAATGACATACTGGGGGAGGATTAACTCTCCACTCCCAAGATAACACTTTTACAACAATTTCAAGAGGGAAAATCTCTCCTCTAAAACTCTTACAGAATGGACTTTAAAAGTCCAAGTCCTCATTACAAATAAAAAGATAGAACATATTCTTTAACAAGGCCAAATTCCTTCAATCCTTTTTACATGCTCCAACAGTAACCTGCAAGACAACAAGGGATACAACAACAACCATCTAGCTCTCCTCCCTACCTTTGACCCGCAAGAGGGTCACCCCCGAGCTAGGGAGACCATCCTCATACTAGGGTAGAATAGACAAAGCAACACTTCACAACACAGAATAACAATAACAAAGCAACTACCACACACATCCCATGGTTGACTCACAATACAAAGACTCAGCTTAGGTGAGTTCAAGGAGAGTAGGGAAGTAGACAATCTCTACCTCTAGGTGTCATCCTTTCACAATGTATCACAAGGCTTCAAGCCTCAATTTATTCTTCCCCCACAAGGCCTCAAGCCAACAATTTACTCTTCCTCCACAAGGCCTCAAGCCAACAATTTACTCTTCTTCCACAAGGCCTCAAGCCTTCCAATAAACCCAACCACCAGGGATATCCCAATAGGCTCTCAAGGCTATAAGCCCTCTAGGCTAAATAAGTACCAACATGCCCTGTAGGCATAACATATATCAAGAAACAAGATGACACCCGAGGAGGGTCATGCCTCCCCTTCCTTATACAAGATGAGCATTGCCTTCCAACTGGAAGGAGCTCTTTCAACACCCAAAAACAAACCCCAACCAAAATAAAAGAAAACTCATAGAAGACATTTGCAAACTCATTCATCAAGCAAGAAAACAAACAAACATATCAAACATCAGATCACACAAGAGAGTAGTCTTGTTCACCAACCTTTAAAAGCCCAATTATGGAATGAAATTTGATGAAGAGCTCCACTCTAGCCTCCTTCTCCAAGTCTCCTTATTTCTACAATACCCCCTTACTCTCCTCCTCTTCCTTCTTTTAAGAACTAATTCCCTTTATTTTCCTAATTTCCCAAGTGGCATTAAACAACTAATCCACAACTCCTCCATTATACTAGTGGTCATAAAACAATTTAGCCCCACTCAATAGGTTCCCCACTATAGTCCTTTTTACAACACATGGAGAATTTAAAATACAATAAGTAAAATAAAATACAAAGGGAGTGGATCACACACTACCCTAAATAAGGGGAACCCCACCAAAAGAGAGGCACATGGAGACAAACACTCCATTATTAGGGGATCATGGAGTTGTTCCATGACTTGGAAGTGGGCCTGAGTGTGGATTCCATTCATCCCATTGTCCCCATGCTCCCAAATTCGTCACTTAACTTCACTGTGAAGTTTAAGTGACCATATGGAGGTTAACCCAAGGTTATCCTAGTCAAAAAGGTCCCTAGACCCATGAGGTATAACCCTAGGTTGATTTTTGCCTAGTTAGAACTCCCAGAGTCAAATAAAACACAAGAGAAAGAGTCTCAAAGAAATAAAATTTAAACAAGATTAAAAAGAACATTTCTTACAACACTTATCATAATAAAAGTACATTAGAAGATAACCCTTATTTTGTTGACCTCATGCAATATTAACACATTACAACATTACAACATTTTCCAAACACGAGGTTGATCATAGTTCCTCATTGAACTAGATCAGCTCACAAGGGATACAACATAGGTATGAGATGGTCTCCTGTAATTGTGGTTTTGTTAGCAATACCTGCACACTCAAACTTGAAGTCAATATCACATATAGATATCATAGCCGAAGCAATTTAAATACATGCATCCTAAACATACTACCATATAATCACATTGAAGTTCCATATCCATTCATCATTTTCTTAAAAGAAACATCTAAATAATCATCGCACAATTATTTCCTTAAAAATCAATTAGGTTTAATAATAAGGTTCAAGATCAATAATCTCTCAACATAAACATAATAGAAATATCACTGCAAATAGTCTCATGAACAGTAGTGTAAAAAGTAGGCCTCACATAGAACTAAGGATGAATTTCCACCGATAGCTTGAAATAACTATAAAACATTGAGGATATGAAGAACATCGGCCGGACTAGGGCACATCGGGGCAACTTCATATGGAACCTCACCGATGGACCGAGAAAGGGAAATTTATCAATGGAAGGGATGGACTTCGGTGGAATATAAAACAAAGTCTCAGTGCATGGCGATTTGATTGTCAGAAAAGATTGATGTGACATTCCAAGATATCGATCAAATATTTGCAATTAATAAACTAGCTCGATGGAAAGATACACATCGATGGTACATTTATGATCTAAGATTGAAATAAGTTATTCCACCCCTGTAAGATTTGGCTGAAGAAGGTTATATCACTGGAACATGTCAACTTTGGCAGAACTTATATACGAGTTCCCCCGACATGCCGATAAAACCAACAAAGACAAAATCATCATTGTAGCATGTAAGGATCGGTGGAACTAAGGATGAATTTCCACCGATAGCCTGAAATAACTATAAAACATTGAGGATATGAAGAACATTGGCCGGGCTAGGGCACATCGGGGCAACTTCATATGGAACCTTGCCGATGAACTGAGAAAAAGAAATTTATCAAAGGGATGGACTTCGGTGGAATATAAAACAAAGTCTCAGTGATACAATGATGATTGTCAGACAAGATTGATGTGACATTCCAAGACATCAGTTGGATATTTGTAATTAATAAACCGACTAGATGACAAGATACACATTGATGGTGCATTTATGAGTTGAGATTGAAATAAGTTATTCCACCCCTATAAGATTTGGTGAAGAAAGAAGGAGAAAGGAATTTTGACCTCTTGTAGAGCAAGGAGTAGAAAAAGGCCAACCATAAATATATTTCAAGTAAGTATATTGGTCCTGACTGTAAATTTATATTATGTAGAAGCTTTGGAGTCTACATTATTGAAAATAATCCAGAGAAACATAAAGCTAAAGAGAAGAAGGTTGAGAAAAGATCACTAAATCAAGATTTAATTGACCAATGCCTAGGGTCTAGGCCGAGACCAAAAAGAAGTGCCCAGACTAATCCCTCCATAGATAAATTGATAGACAACTATAAGGAGTAAGGAAATGTTTTGACCCCTCTTCGAGGGTGTCAATTGTTTCTATATCATTTCAAGAAACAATATAGGTATGAACCTATTTTCAACCCTTGGAGGTTAAATTTAGAAAGGATAATAGTGTCTAATGTCTTTATCAACGTAAATTTGATTAAAGCCTTAGCTAGCAAATATGACCCGAAAACAAGAACTATTAGATTACGCACTAGTGACAATATACTGGTGCTTTCCAAGGATTTCATTGCGAATGTTTTTCAATTAGAATGTGGCTTTGACATGCCCATTATAGTCAAAGACCTATTGCTTGAGTAGGCATATGGACACCAGTTATAAGAGAGGTAAGTTAGGTTTACACAGGCTAAAAGATGACAAGAGTCATGTTGGTTCGTGAATCAGCAGAGGGTTTGCCAGCTCTAATGCACAGGCAAATTTGGCTAATAGAGTACAGGAGGTTGCGTGAACTACCTCTCCTTCACTTCTAGTTCTACCGCACCAAGGGGGGTATCCCTATAGCTAAAGATGTAACATTGACTAGCCCGATGACAGAAAGATTTAGCTTGACAATAACAGGCAGAATACTCCCATGTATGGACCAAGATCTGTGTGATAGATCACAAGTTTGGCAACATTCTTCGACATATGTGTCTAGTTGGGTATGAGAGTATGTAGGGATCCTAATTCCTACTCCTACACTAACAGATTGGAAGTATTTAAATGATTGATTTATACTTTGGATGCAAGACAGGGGGTTTTTGGATCATAAGTACTAAACAAGAGTAGACCAGTGCCTATCTTAGGGCAAGGAGTCAAATAGACATATACAGGTGAATGGTTTTCAATTGCATTCAAGTTTCAGGGGGTCAAAGATGGTATTCGCCTTACAAATACCACCCAAGAATGGGTATTTTAGCTGCCCATACTTGTAGATATCCTGGCTGACATACATACTTCTCCATGATTGACCTAAAACAATTTAATCCACTCCTTGAATGGAAGTCAAAAGATCAAGCATGTGGTACAGAAAACTATACCTTAGAATCCAAGTAACCCTTAGCAACCAGATTTAGAAGAAGGAAATGCATACAACAAATGGAGACAGAGAACTAAAACACATGCAAATAAGCATTTCTCATATAAAATTGACATGAAACTGAAAAGAATGTGCAAAATACATTTGAAATGCAACTCATAAACTCCAGAAAGAGATACAACAACTAGGAAATGCTCTGTTTTTCATTATTTAAACAAAAATTGCCAAAGTCTTCAACCACAACATGAGTAACACTGTCTGCCTTTTCTAGCAAAACCGTGTACTCAGCAAATTAATTACAAGGCAAGTCAAAAATTTGCCAGATATAATGCATGAGAAATGGTGCTCAAAATAGTTAATGCCACAGAGAGACAAAGAGGAGGGAGAAGGTATGCTCAGGATCTGCACCACCGCTTAAGGATCTTCTTCATCAATCAGCTGGTTGACTTGTCAACTCCATCGATCATCCTTTGCAAAACAACCATCAATGCCTTAGCTACCCGCGGGATGCAACAGTGGATACATCAGAAGTTTTCCCGCTCAAAATAGTTGCACTTGCACAGGAAAAACTCACACTACAACTTTAAAACCTGGCCGTCGATCGTTTCCCATCGTTGAGATCAAATAGCCCAAAAACTTGCAGAAAATCCAAGAGCCAATGATTACGTGCCACGTAGGCACTCCATGTTCCTATCACTAATTTCTCACCTTCCTCATTTTGCCATTTCACCCTTGTATATGCAAGAACAGATGCATATACAATCACCACTGTTCACCTTCCAAAAACCCTTGTATATGCAAAATGTAGATACATGCAGCAACTCAATATACAAGGCAGACCCCATGCTGGTTTAGAATAGATTGAAAAAACTAATCGGGTCCGGCTTGCATCTACTTCCTTTGTATATCCACGATATACAACACACACATACATACAAGCCGTGGACTTTAAATCATTATGCATCAGAATATACCTCCTTTTGAAGTCTGGCTTGTATCCTTTTCATTGCACATCGGCTTGTATATCAGCCTATACAAGCACTTTATACAACCTATGGACCTCAAATTATTATTTGCTGCATTTGATTCCTCCTCCGCATTCGGGTTGTATGTCTTTTTCTTTGTACATTTCCTTTGCATGCCGAATATACAAACACGAACATACAAACAAGGAATCTTTACTGGAATATGTGATATACATTCTCTCTTGTATGCCCAGAAATGCATATTTCACCCTTGTATATCGTGAATGTATCTGGACGCCAATATACATTCGCCCTTGTATGTTCGCAGGCCCCACCAAATGCATATTGACCCCTTGTATATTTTTCTTGCACCTTTGCATGCTGCCCGATATACAAGACTACTTGTATATTGTACTGTAGCGAATGCATGTCTGCCCATGCATCCTTCTTTTGCATGTTTTCTTTGTATGTAACTATTGTATGTCTAAACATACAAACCCGATATACAAGCAAATCCGGCATACAAACACAAAATATTCCCAGAAACTTGCGAAAGATTCCCCAATGTATATGCAAGCCCGATATGCATATAACTCATTTTCTCACCTTTTTCAAAGGCCAATGGAAATTTTGCAAGCCTGCCAATGTATATTTGACCTGCATGTATATACAAACACCCTTGTATATACAAAGTGACATGCATACAATAGATTTTTTGCATTTTTCTACTGCAGAGGCTGAAAGTATTAGAATTTTTTAGATTTTTTGGGAAGGTGTCTGCATATTTAAATGCTTGAAACCTGAATGTTTATGCAGGCACCACCAGGTCAGATGAGGAAATTTTCCAATGCTGAAAACCCTCCATTTTTTGAAGAATTATTTGAGGAGTACTTTTGTTACACTTATTATGCTGTTGGTCAAGTCTTAGGTCTCGAGGTTCCCCCACAAATGTCAATTGCACCTATGGTGTTAGCTGCAGATATTCAAAGAAAGGGAGCAAGGCCTTTTGATTATGCAAGTTACATAGCTAATGCTCTGAACCATGGATTGGAAAAAATCAAACATAATAGTGATAAGATTAATTTCAAACACTACTCTTTGGAAATGCATTTGCTTTTGCATGAAGGGCATGGTAGAGGATGGTGGAGTTCAGAGATGAAAATTTAGGACTCATTTGACAATGGGGACCCAAAACTAGTGCAAATGTGGACTTCACTATGGGATTATCGTTTTAACAGATCTCATTATTTTTGCTTTGAAGAATATTTTGTGAAGCCTCTAATGCAACTATTGGGACATTCTCATGACTATAGCCTCTCTCCTAGGATACAAAGGTTTCTTAGGCCAAAGGAAAATGATCCAAAGACCAAGGTGGGTCATAATTGGGGAGATTGGTATGCCTTTTCAGATTGCACCATGATATGAGTCTATGGATTTGAGAGTTCCCCTTATCTATTGCTTAGGGTTGTCCCAGATAGAATTGCATACTTAGAAATTGTGAGACAATTAGATAAATCTGATGCTATTCATCTAAACAGGAACAACAAACAATCATTCATGCCCAACACTTTCTACTTTGGGGAATTCACAATAGTCATGAATGAGGGTTATGAAGAAGTCAATACCAAACTAGCACAGTATGGTCTCCCAATAGGAGATGAAAGGAAAGGTTTTGATATAGAGGGTTTTATTCATAGATCCAGGGTCTCATAGGGTCTGTCTAGTTATGAACATCTTTTTTCAGAAGTAAATATAATTGTAAATCGAGACAAATTCTCTACTGAAGATAGAATGGCTATATTTAGTAAAATTCTACTTGCAAAGGATTGGAAATGCAAGAATGTTCCTTCATACTCAAGAGCCTTTTCTGAAATTGAAGACCCACTATCAAGAGTTGAGCAACTTATTGCTCATGTAGATGAGATAATTAAGGGTGTGCCTTTAATTGCTTTTGATACAGCTTACATATAATACTTTGGGATGCAAGCTCAAGAGGTGCAACCTCTGATTCGCATACCTTCACAGCCAACCCCTGAAGTATCATTTTCTATAGATATAGATATAGATGAAGAAGTGAGTGATGATGAGATTGAACAAATGTAACCAATAAGTGCTCCTGTTGTTCCACATTATGAGCCTCCTGTAGAATTAAACCATGTAAAACTTGAGACTTCTGAGGATCTGTCTGATGACATCAAAGTTATGGCTATTCAGAAGTTCCTCTCTGATGATGAATTTATTAAGACTCCTAAATTTAAATCTTTTGTATATGAATATCAAGGAAATAAAATGAGTTAAAAAATGAAAGATACTACCCCTGAGCAAGAAACAATCGCCTTGGAGGAATTGAAAAAAGAGATTGATAGAGAAATGGAGTCTATTACTCTAGAAAGAGGAAGACAACTACTCCAAGAAGCCAAGGTATTGCTTGCATGCCAGGTTGGGATATAAGCTCTGCCATTGTATTTGATGCGTTCAGGAGGAGGGAAGATAAAACATTGAGTTTGAAAGAGGAAGCAAGTGACAAAGTATATAACTCAGGGTCGGGGTATAATGCAGATGAAGCCACTTTATTGATTTGGTCTTCTTATCCCCAAGATAAGAGACCAATAATAACCAGTGACCCAAATCAAATGTTTGGTCACCTCTTGGTCAAAAGGATAGGAGACATAGATTCCTTGGAAACTGCTGAACTAAATGTTAATGTAGCAAAGTTCACTAAGGCCTAGATTGAGAAATTAATCAAGGAAAATGACAAGCTAAAGAAAGAATTAATATACCACAAGGAAAGAGCTTCTTCTTCTGCATCTGAGGTACATTCCCCATGGATCTAGAAAGACAAAGAAATGATAGAGGCATTAATAGATGTAATCTATTGGAAAGAATGCCATGCTAAATCCTAGAAAAAATGTGAGAAGATTTTTAGGGAAGTAAAGACCCTCAAATACAACATGGCCTCTGAAATAATAAAAGAAAGGTTCAAAAAGATGTGGGAATATGCAAATACCTGTTGGAAATCATTCCAACAAACATATTTTGCCATTATAGAAAACAAAAGATTGCAGGAGAGGATGATGGAAAGGAAAGATGAACTTTCAGACAAAAAAACTTTTAAAAGAACGAGGATTGCAGATGTATGATAACTTGGTCAAGATGCATGAAAAGTATCATAATAAATTAAATAAGGAGTTGAATTCTTTTGATATCGCTCCCTCAATTCATGATGATATTGGAGAACTGTGAAAATAAGAAGAGTGGAAGGAAGACGTATCCATAGTTCTAAATACTACTTTACAAGAAATCAATAATGAAGATATGATCATGTAGAATATTCACAAGTATCTTGAGAAAATGATGAACATGGAGCACAACATGAAAGGGATAGCCCTTAATGTTGACACATATGCAAAAAAGGATTATATTGAACATTTATCTAAAATTAATATGTTCCTGTGCAGAGCAATTGATACGACTAACACCACCATGAAATCTTTAGAGGGAGTAAATTAGCTAGCAGATAAATGAAGTACCTTATGTAAAAATAGAAAGCCTTGCTTAGGCCTTGAATGGTCACGGGCTTCTATTCGTAGATTAATAGATTGGTGTTTTCTAAAATCAAAAATTTGTTTAATATTGTTAATTACGAAAAGACATGACCCATTGTAACCAGCATGAAGCTTGTTTGCTTCCCATATATATAAGGGAACCCAAGGCCATTTTATTATCATGAGGAGATCAGATATTAGAATAGGAGATATAAGTAGATAGCAGAAGAAATTTCATTTAAAGACCATGTTGCAAACAATATTTTGAAGAAATCAATTGAAAATCTTTGATTCGGTGGTTCTATATTGGTATCAACTATTTGTTAAGTTAAGAAATTCTTTGACTATCTCCAAGTTGGTGTTCCTTATTATTTGAATTTATTCCAAGCAGAATATTAAATTCATCAAACACATTTGTTGTTCTTGTGTAATTTGCTTAATTGGTTTCTTCAAGTAGGAATTAAAATCCTTTTATACAGATTACAGTAATTGGGAAATATCAATTGGATAGATAAGAAGAGTCTATAATTGAAGGCTGTCATACTGTCTCTAGACAATACTATTAAGTTATTCAAAACTAAATATATCAAGTATATTTTTCATTTTGTTAGTGCACATTTGTTGTCACTGTGTGATCCCTTTTAACTGGTTTGTATCTCTGCTAGTGCACATTTGCTATCACTATATAGAAATAAGTTCGTATCATTTAGTCCAAAATTGCTATCTCTTTGTGGAGCCATGTGTTTGTATCTTTGCTAGGGCCATAGGAGCATTACTTAGGATAAAGATTGACTTAGCAAACTAGAAGAATAAATATAATTTGAATATTTGGGATTTAATTGGAAAAAAGTCAAAAATTTAAAAAAAAATGTTGTTTTTCCATCTAGCATGGTTCAAAATGTTTTTTATTTTTTTATTTTTAAAACTAGAGTGAGATCTAAGGGTAATGCTCTTGACCAAAGGTGGACCAATAGTTGCTCAGCATGCTCTTTTTTAAGGTGTCTAATAGTTCCTGAAACAAAGGTGGACCAATAGTTGTTCATTAAGCCATGTTTTGTTGGTGTGTTGATCTGGAATCACATAATTGGTTGTTTTTAAATCTAAAGGGCACATTTCATTCAATTATAGGTACTTATAGTCAACACTAACAACCTTAAAGTTACAACTAATAGTACTAAAGTTTTAAAAATATTGAGCCTTAAGTCCACAAACACTATCATAGCTATTGGAACATGCTCAACAATTGGGTCCTCTCCCCTATGTTACTTTTAGTGATATCGAGAGCCCCATTGAAGATATCCCAAAAATTTTGAACAACACTATTTTCAGATCATAGTAATCTAAGAGTATTAATTGGATCAGTAAGAAGAACCACATAATTAGGGTTGGCATTCTATTTCCAAGTTGATATCATCTATTGTTCTTGTTTGATTTATTCAATTGGTTCCTTCAAATAAGGATTAAAGATCCTTTTGATAAATTACAAGTAACCTAGTTGTGTCAGTTGGATTATTAAGAAGAGTATGTCAATTATTTCCTTGCACGGTTATATAAGTTATTAACCAATATTAGTGTTCCAAACAGTTAGAATTACTACCAAATATAAGCCACTTATCTCAGATTTTCATTTGACTACATTTACCCAACAAGGCACTGGTCTTACCCATTTTATTTTACTTAAAACTCAAGGATTCAAACTATCTCGCTTTGATTTTTTAATTGTGAATGCAAAAACTCAAATCAATTCACTTTACCTGCAAATTGTTATACAAGGATTCAAATCAATTCACTGTATTTGCTAATTGGAATGCAAGGATACAATCATTTGCATATAGCAACTAGGAGGTCTACACAATTGAGGGCTGATGTAGAAATGTTAGAGGATAAATGCAAACATATAGGAAATTTATATAATCTATCAGGACACATTTTCTATTCATGTGTGGTTATCTTGATTGGTTCCTTTTAACCTCTTAGTGCACATCTATTATGTGACTATTGTCATTGTTGTGTATTACAGGATCCAGAGGAGGCCATGGAGAGAGGACGTGGACGGCGTAGAACTACTAAATCGCAGAGAGGAAAGTGGGTGGAAATAGATATGACAACAGAATCCGTAGATACATTAGAGGTAAGAAGAGAAAGTAACCTCAACCATTAAAGGAGGAAGGTGTTTATGAATTCACAAATGCTACAACATAGAGGAGATAAAGTCATTTTTTTGTCCACGAGGCCTCTGAGGTCAAACTTATTGGTTGAAAATGCACAGGAATGGTGATTAAATGTGATTCTATGATGAAGGGAAAATTTTGAAAATTAGGATGGACAAGACATGATATGAATATGTCACATATATGACTAAAGTGAGGTTTTGTGTTGGATAGCATATTCGTTGAAATTATATAATTGGTGTACTAAACATTAATTACTATGTTGTGTATTATAGGGGCTAGACAAGGCCATGGCAACATATCGTGTCATATCAAATGAGGAGACAATGGATGAAGCGGGACATCAGGTACTCAAATTTTGACTTAACTTAGGAAAAAATGATTTGATAGCATTTTGTGATACGTCCATCTTTTTGCATAGTATTATTGAAATTTATAATGTATTATCCAATCTTGACATAAATTAATGCATGTTGTTGATTATTTTAGATGGAGATTGTAGCAAATGTAGAGCCTGAGCATTCAACTAGCAAAAGAAAAAGATATGTACGTGGATGTGGACCTAAAACTATTAAATCACGTAGTCGACAGTGGGTGGAAGAGGATATGACAATGGATCTTGTAGACACAACAAATTATTGCACTGAACAAGAGGTTGGTCAGGACTATAGTACATGGGATGAATACTTTGAGAAAATTGTTGTTTGTGGATGTTCTGTATATCATGGAAAGAAACAATTCAAATGAGTGATTGTAGAAAGATATTACATATATGATGAGCTTCCAATCAGTAGTATGCCTCCTGCAATCGATTCAAATCCGATAGGAATTGTGGTAAGGAATTTTTCAATTTGATATAAATAACATATATACTTCATTTAAACATTGTTTTATATTATTTAAATAACTAATTTTTTTCTTAATGGATACGTGCAGGATAAAGTTCTTGGTTTAAAGTTTCCTGGATCACCGACTTCCAGCCTAGAGGGTAATGATCATTCAGCAGATGATACATCTAACAAAAATATGTGCCAATATACCAGCTTCGAAGATGAGGAATTGATGACAACAAGTAACAGAACAAGAACCGGTTTAAAGATGCATAATTTTCTTAAAGACAAGGGGAAGGTGGACTACATACCCTATGAGAATGAATGTGATGGAGATGATGACTTGCCCCTAAGTTTGAGATCAATTTACAAAGAGATATTTGATCATCGACTATATTGCGCTTGGCCTAGTTATCAACAACTACCTAGAGTGTACGAGGTGTTTCAATTTTGGGGATACAACTACATGATACGTCCCTCCAATATTCATGGAGCGAATCTATGCCTCTTTGTCATCCAAAATGTACATGTGGGATCTAAACATAGAAACAATTCAGAACAAACCACTAGGAGATTAATGCCATATTATGGTCCATCATATTACAGTGGTGAATGGAGAAGGCTAGCAGAATATAGGCCTAGCATGTCAGCATATGGTCTAAATTTGAATATGTATACACATCATCTCCAATTAGAAAGTGGAAAAGAAATGAATAGAGGTCATCTTATGTATATAGATGGACGTGCATACACACATCAAAATATTGCACGATTTATAAATAGTAGTAAGGGAAGGGACCCTAATGTAAGACTGAATTCTCAATTTGTTGAGGTTATAAATGATAAATATGGAGATATGGAAAGAGAGGTTGATAGATTCATAATGGTTGAGGCTATTATGGACCTTACCATTGGGGATGAGTTATTGATTGATTACCCCTTCTTAAAATGCACTTCTGCGTGAAAGAAAAGGGAAGAATAAGGTCTCCCTAAGGATGTTCTTAAGGGCAGAAAACCAAAGAATAATAAATGAGTGTGGAGTGATGTTTTATAAACTATGTTGTCAAAATTATGTTTTCTTTAAATTATTGTATAAAAAAGGTAGTCTATAAAATAATGTTCTATAATTCAATTGATGTATATATGTTCATACAATTTATATTTATATTTTTTAAGCCATATTTGATTATATTTCTTTGAAATTGATATATTTTGAATTTAGTGCAATTGTTGCCAAACATTAAATAATGCTTGCATTTGTTGATATGTAGAAGATGTTGATGAAACACATACTAATACCCAAGATCCAACTGGGTTATTAAGGTTTGGATGGGATGATCCAAACCATCCTTTAAACCATACCAGGTAGAAAAGAGCAACATTGAAGAGAATACTAGCAGCTGAGAAATTTGAACTGTTGATGAGATCTGCATACACTGATGACATGCCAACTAGCCTTAATGATGATGATCATGATAGTGAAAATGTAGTGCATGAAGAAGGATTGATGAAATGCTTACATGTTTCTTTGGGGATGGAAACAATGATGACAATAGTGATCATATGGTTGACAATGTAATGTTGATGATAACAACCTGAAAGACTCCATCAAGCAAGCAGCGAAGACACCCGTGTTCAAATCAGGTGCAAGTAGAACTTCAAAACTAGCATGCACATTAATATTATTAGAAATCAAGTCACTATTTGGTTGGTTAGACAAAGGATTCACTACCCTACTAAAGTCAGATGAAATCCATTTCTTACTTTGCATTGTCAATTGGTGTACATAATTCGTAAACATTCATCAAATTCATTTTTATTTCTTTAAGGGGAATTTAAAACTATATATTGTATATAAATAGTCCTAGTATAGATTAACATATGAAACATGTTCATCATAAGTCAAACATTCAATTGATTTAATCTCTGGCAATCTTACAGGGCACTAAAAACTAAAATATTCCTTGAAGAGAATGTATTACCATCAACTTGTAGAGAGGCATGTCTGTTGCTGGTTGAGTTGGGGATTAAATATAAGCAAATTCATTCATGTAAAAATGATTGCATTTTATATAGAGATGAATATGAAAACAAGGTAGAATTCCCTATATGCAAAGAGAAGAGATATCATATAGATGTACAAGGTCCTACAGTTCCAAAGAAGGTTTTACGTCACATGCCAATTATACCTAGACTTCAATGAATGTTTTGTTGCAAGTCACTTGCACAATTGATGGACTGACATGCAAAAAATAGGAGTAAAGATGGATTCATGTGAATTCTAGTTGACTCTAAAACAATGAAACACATAGAAGGAAAATGGCCAAGAAAATTTAAAGATGAACCTTGTAATATTAGGTTTAGTCTTGCAATTGATGGAGTGTGCCTATTCTCTTTCCTAAGCTCAAATTATAGTGTTTGGCCAATCAGATTGATAGTATACAATATTCCCCCATGGATGAGTGTTATAAAGGAGCACCTTATGCTGACTCTCATTGTTCTAGGAAAACATCAAGTTAAAAACATGGATGTTTATCTTGCACCTTTTATTGATGAGATGCAACTGCTATGGAAAGGCATAGGAATGTATGACATATCACATCCCCCATCAAATAGGTCCTTCATGTTGTATGGTGTGCTATGTTGGACTATTCATGATTTCCCAGGACTTGGTGTTTGTTTTGGTAAGATAAAATATTTACGTATTTAACTCGTAATTTATTTCCATCCCAACTTTCATACTTAGTTTTATACTTTTTTTTGATATTATTAACATTACTTATTGAATTGCAGGGCTTCAAACAAAGGGGATATTTGCATGTCCAAGATGTGCAGAATAATTTCAAGGGCGATATTCTAAAGATCTATATAAATTTATGTACGCAAACAACATGGTTTTTCTACCACTAGATCATAAGTTTAGAAATCACCTAAATAATCAATTTGATGGAAAAGTTGAAAATAGAGGCCCTCCCATGATTATAGGTCTAGGTGATTGGCTTAAGAAGTATGAAGATGCTGAATTGAAAGCTTGGGAGGATTTTTTTGATCAAGGTGATTCAATTGAAGAACCAAAACAAGTTGTAGTTAATATGCCAGAAGGAATGAAAAGGAAATTCATATTTTATGAGCTCCCTTACTGGAAGGATCTATTAATATCTCACCTATTAGATCCTATGCACATCTTCAAAAATGTCACAAATTCTATATTTCAACATATATCAGGCAAAGAGAAGGACACCTTGTCTTCGAGGAGAGATATTGCTCTTTCACATACCAAAATTGATAGAAAATATTTGTGGCCAAACAGGGAAAATGAAACATATACAGAAGCTCCATGGATTTAAAAAAAAAAGAGCTAGACCAACTAAAAAATGTCACCCGTTTAATAAGGACACCTACTATATTTGCCATAATTTTTTTTTTGTATTATAGATAGGATGTAGTTAGGTTTTTTAGGGCTATAACAGGAGGTTTTCTTCCCCTGGTTCTTTCCTGCCGGTATGCCCTTTCAGAACCAGGTTTTTGTAAATTTCATTATTATATTTAAATAAAATGTTCAGTGGCTTTGCCACTTTTTCTTTAAAAAAAAATGTCACCCGTTCAATAAGGACACCTACTGGCTATGGGTCATCATTGGCTAAAGCTTTTATAGTTGATGGACATATCACAGGATTTAAAACACATGATTTTCATAATTTTATGAAGGTATTATTTATCATCATTTAACATTTACTGCTAACATTGATTAAGTACTAAATATATTTTGATATTTTGTTGTGCGAGGAAAAATTACTAATCACCTTTTCATAAATGTGTTTGATGGCATATCATGCCATTGGCAATTAGGGGGGATTCCTGTCTTACAGTTGACTTAAGGAATGCCATAAATCAATTGTTAGCATTTACAAGGTATGTGGTTATATGAAACGTTCATGTGTGAGAGACATAGACATATTATAATGCATTTTAATTTTTGACTAAAGGTTCATACTAATTTGTGATTCTTATATTAGGTGGGTGACCTCCAAGGAGATCCATGAATGTGAAGTGCCAAAATGGAAGAAGGAAATTGTAGAAATTGTATGTGTATTTGAGAAGGATCTCCCTACAAGTTTCATGGACGTAAAAGTCCATTTACTTATACACCTAATCAATGACATTGAATTGGCGGGTGTTGTATCAACGAGGTGGATGTTTTTCTTTGAGAGGTATATGAAAACTTTAAAAAGATATGTCCAACAAAAGGCACATCCAGAGGGTTGCATGGCTGAAGGGTATGTATTGAATGAAGCATTTTTCTTCCTGTGTGAATTCCTTGGTAAGGATTTTGAAGATGGGCCACGCTTCTGGGATGAAGAATGAGCATCAAATATTATTGATGGAGAAAAACCACAATCTAATGGTGTTCAAGTAGAAATTAGTAAGTAAATTCATGATTAGTGTGATTATTTTTCTTGCAATCATTAATTGACTCTGTAATTTATTTGTCAAATTAACAACATGACATTTGGAGTTTGAAATAAACATTTTGACATGTGATAGGTTTAGACGAAAGTGCTATACTCGACAAGTTCATTTTGTACCACATGGACTTTATGAACAAATGGATCAATCTGTATGATAAAAAGAGAGAAGTGTTAGAAGCAAGGAGACAGTTTAAGAGATTGAACCCAAGGAATACTCCACTTCCCACTGATCTACTTGGGGAATGGAGCAAATATTGCACACTAGAATGGGTTACTGAACAAATTCAAAATCTAATAGAAGATGCAGGTATAGATTCAAACATAATAGAAGACGAAATCAACATGTCTAGAGGATGTGAAAGAAAGGTACAGTTGGAATTTTATAAAATGTTATTTCCTTACAGTTTTGACACTATTAACTATTTTAATATTTGTCATTATATTTGTTTTCACTGAAATAAATGGTCTTTCACAAGTGAGGAAATATCCAGCAATGTGGTCATATGGTCGACATTATCGTGTAGAAAGTGAAGATGTGGTCATATTTTGCTTAACTCTACAATGGCCTCGATTCATTGCAAGAAATTTATGATTGAGGATTTGATGACTACAACATATTTTAATTCTATCAAATAGTTCACATTTTTTGTCTATGATTCCATATTTTGTGCATATCCTGTGATCATTACAGTCCATGAGACCACATTTCTTTGAGGCATTCTGTCAAACAGTTCACGTGCCTTGTCTATGGTTCCACATTTTGCATACATGTCTAATACGATAATTGCAACTACAACATCTGACAAAATTCCTTTATCCTTTATGTTTTGATGGATGTCCATACCCTATTCCAAAGCTCCCATTTTGACACAGGGAGGGAGGATGTTACCAAAGGTTGTGGAATTTGGCTTTACACTAGCTAATTGTATTTGCTTTAAAATTTCTAAAGCCTTTTCAACAAATCCATTTTGTGCAAATGCTACAATCATTACAGTCCATGAGACCACATTTCTTTGAGGCATTTTGTTAAACAGTTCATGTGCCTTGTCTATGCTTCCACATTTTGCATACATGTCTAACAAGGCAGTTGCGACTATAGCATATGACAAAATTCCTCTATTCTTTATGTTTTGATGGATGCCCATACCCTATTCCAAAGCTCCCATTTTGACACAGGCAGACAAGGAGGATGCTGGCAAAGGTTGTGGAATTTGGCTTTACACCAGCCAATTGCATTTGCTTTAAAATTTCTAAAGCCTTTTCAACAAATCTATTTTGTGCATATCCTGCAATCATTGCAGTCCATGAGACCACATTTCTTTGAGGCATTCTGTCAAATAGTTCACATGCCTTGTCTATGGTTCCACATTTTGCATACATGTCTAACAGGGCAGTTACAACTACAACATCTGACAAAGGAGGACTTAAGAATTTAGAAACCTAAACTATGATGTATACGTGATCTTATCAAGCATGATTTTATGATAGTGTTTGGATTGAACCTGTATAGTTTTAGGGCATTCACACATCTCAGTTATAGTGTGGTGTGTGAGGAATTATTACTAAATGGTTGTTAACATGCACATAAACTATACACATATTTGAAGACTGTAATATGAAATTATTGTGATGGAATCCTAGGTTGGAATGAAAGCTAGGCCTTAGACCATTTTAAATTGATTCCTTGCAAAAAAATATGATATGAGAGCCATTGTGTCCTCGGTTACCATTCCACTAGCCTATGGACCTAGTGCAAGGTGTGCAACAAGTCTAAGAAGCAACGACATCCTTCTTTCTGCCATACTGAGAACCATAAAATAATGGATTTAAATCATGGAACATATATAATTAATACCTTTAATGCATCTTCCATGCAAGTGAGTTTAAAACTGAAGATTTGAGTGTAGGAAAGGGCTTCTGAATAAATGTTCATTAGTAAAGAAAGAAAAAAATAGTTTTGAAATGGAAAAATAAAAATCACAAAATCTAAAGGTTTCCATATTCTGCTAAGCCCTTCTTTATCCACACATCTACTTGGAGTACAACTTTGATCTTCCTTCAAATCACCCTGACTAAACATGAATTAAGAGTAGGTCATTGATGCAAACTAAACATGAAACAATCAACTGTGCAAGATTATTTTGTGCTTATACAAAATGAGTTATGCAATTTATATGGTAGTTATTCTAGTTCATGACGGGAGACATATGTCTAAGGTTGTATGTATTAGAACAGTAAAATAAAATAATCATCAACAAGTCATATGGTAGTTGGCTTAGATGACATTTGTGAATTACTTATAAAGTAGAATGCATACTGTTCCTTGTAACTATATATTATTTACCATCTTTAGTCTTGAGGCAATAAGGCAACCTTTTACTTCAATTCTAGTTGTCTAGAGATTTGGACAAGATTTAAACTATTTTCAAAAGACTATTTTGAAAAAGTTAAGTGCGTAGAGAATTTGTCAAATACATAGCAAACTGGTTTAGTTTGCAAGAAAGAAAATTATCAAGATGTTAGATACATTAAACCCTTCCAAATAATTCTATTAATGTCAACAAATGACCAGAAACATAATTCAAAACATACAACAAATAGATATATCAATGAGGAAAGAAAGGGGTTGCAAATAAATGACCTCTAATGTAGTTAGATTTGGAGGTGATAATAGTGTTAATTTGGTTATATAAACTGTACTTATCTATATTTTTGCAAGGACATTGTTATTGGTATGCAATTAATTTTTTACTTCTGGAACATGGAACAAAATGTATAGGAATAGATGTAGTCATGGGTATCAGAAGGGGAAATACAATTGTAATTAACAAGTCATGGAAGATTTTATCATGATTCTAGTAGCTATTAAATCAAAACTTAGTGACTTTTGAAGAGTCATTCTGTGAGCATATATATAATTGTACATTTCATTACAAAAGTTATTTTCATTAATTGTGTAGAAAGTAATTAATTCTCAAATGACAATTGACAAAATTATTTTAACTCTATGCATTAGTGGCTCCTTTGATCAAAGATGGATGACCTAGACAAGAAAGTATTGATTGAAGTGTTTAGATCGAAGAGTTGTTTTAGGATATTGTTATAATTCTTTGCCAAAGTGTTATCCTATTGTATTCAATTGTGCATTTGCCATTCAAATTTAGCATTAGAATCTAGAGTTGCTTGAAGTAATATCCCTTCTTGTGAATCAGAACCAATGTCAACACTCATGCTTGAGGAGAAAAGTATCTATGAAATCACTAATCAATATCATATGCATAGAACATTGACACCAATTGTGTTCATTTTCTAGTTTTTGTACTGTATCTTCTCATGTATGATACTCACTTGGAAATTAAAGGTGTCGATAACAAAAGTTTTTATTCCTTTATTTTTAAATAAACTTTTCACATGAAATTTGCATCTTTGTATACTATAACTCATATCAAGAGTCTTCAATTTTTAGTACAAATTTGTGTAAGTTGTTCAAACCTTGACTTGTCTTAGGTGCATATGAAAAATACATATAATTTAGCTCATAAGATCAACATGAGGATCATGAATTAGCATAGTGCCTTACAATCACTCTTTTATGATAGGCTAATGCATGTTAGCATGAGTGCTTAAATGGTTCATTTTCTGCAACATATCTTTTGGAGGAGATCATAACAACAAATTCACAGATTATGCTAGACAAGGTGGATGGAATAGCAAGGACTTGTAATTATAGAGATGTAATTGATTAAATTGTACATCAATTAAATTTCATTAAAATCATAACTAGGCACAAATTAGTTTCTCTATTGCTATCTATCTATCTCTCTCTATAATCTTCCAATCTCTCTCTCTCTCCACACACACACACACACACATATATATAGACATCATACCATGACACACATCCCTTCCTCCATTACATCCTCCCTAACGCCTTTCCCAACATTGATAGCCCACTACCCATGCCACCTCATTTTCATAACACATTTGACCATAACATTGCCACAACAATCATCACTCATCCTGACACCATCCTCCACCATGTGATATTTATCTAACATAGATAGGTGTTAAAGTTGGGGCTAAAGTCGACACTAAAGTTGAGGCTAAATTTGATGCTAAAGTTGGTGCTAATGTAGGCGCTAATGTCGGCGCTAATGTAGGCGCTAATGTAGGTGCTAATGTAGGCGCTAAAGTTGGAGCCACAGTCAGCGCTAAATTAGGCACTATGTTGAGCCTAAATTTATGCCTATGTGTTTTGAATGGTTCAAAAAATGCCAAAATAGTGTCATCCTGATAAATAGTACCGACTTTTTCAAAAATTTGGAGAAAAATACATTAAAATAGTGGGTGGAAGCAAAAAACAGAGCAAAAAGGGAGCTACTCACAAGGATTTGTTGTAGTGACTTAGTCTAGGAGGAGGGGTGTCCTATCATGCTTCTTGCTAGTGGGAAGTCCTTGGGAGTGGATTTGTTGGGTGACAAAGGGGCTAACTTTTAGAACTTGCCTTTGGGAGAAGCACAATTTGATCTGATGGTCTTAGATGTTGCATCTCAGATTCTAGTTGGTCCAGTTCAAAGTGAGCCAATGGCCTTGAATAGGGTTGATGCCTTGAAAGGTCCCAACTCTCACTCTAAGGATGCTTTGGATACTGGGAAGGGTAGTGGGACAATGGAGGTTCTTGGTTTGCATTAGAAGTCCCTAAAAAAGGGGACTACAGAGAAACCTTCCTAGGTGGGTCGCAAGAAGGATTTGGAGAAGGTTAATTTTCTTGGTGATAATTTTGTAGATTCAATGTTAGTGAAAACCATTGACTCCCACTTCTCCCAATCTCAAAAATGATTTTTATTTCATGGAATGTGAGGGGTATGAATAACATCCCTCGACAAAAGGATATTCAAGAAATGATTGGTACTCATGGTCCTGATATGGTTTTCCTTCAGGAAACTAAGTTATCTGTGGATGGTATGATGAAGAGAGCTCTCAGAATTTGGTCTCATGGATTGTGTCAGTGTTTTGGGGCTTATGGTAATTCTAGGGAGATGGCTTGTTTCTGGGATCCTAGGAAGATTGCCCCTGTTTAGTGGTGTTCGAGTCGCTCGACTCTGACTGTGATTGCTTTCAGTCTGGAGTTGGGTGAAACTTGTTTCTTTACCAATGTGTATGCTCCTACCAATCTTTTTGGTAAAGCTCAGATGTGGGCTCATGTTAGATATATCAGATCTCTAGTTCCCTTGTTCCTGTGGATTGTGGTAGGGGACTTTAATGTTGTGTCTTCTCTTGAGAAGAAATGTGGTCAGAATGCTAGGCTTGACTAGTCTGCTAGCCTCTGTAGGGACACTATTGAATTTCTAAACTTAGTTGATGTGAATCCAAACAATGGTATCTTCACTTGGAATAACAAGAGATGTGGGGAGAATGCTATATCTAAGAGGCTGGATCATTTCCTAGTTTCCTGCTTCTAGGTGGGGGATAGATGATCTACCAGTTCAAAGATTTTGGATTGGAAAGGGTTGGATCACTGGCTGATTAATCTTTCTGCTAGTGCTTTCAGAGCCCCTAAGAACCCATCCTTCAAGTTTCAACTCATGTGGTTGAGAGACTCTTCTCTTCACAACCTTATGGTTGATTGGTGGCGACAAGGGAAGCCTGCTCATTGTAGGGCTATGTATTCCTTTGTCAAGAGATTACAATATGTGAAGTTTAAGCTCAAGAGGTGGAATAAACAATGTTTTGACAACCTTCACTTCAACAGGATGTCCACTCAAGTGGATTTAGATGCCAAAGCTAGAAGGATGGGAAATCTTATTCCCACTCTGGTGTCGTTAGAAGGATTGTAGTTGTCATCTATGGCTGAGATTTCTAGGGAGGCTTCTCAGTTTTTCACTGCTCCATTCACTAAAGACTCTACCCCTATTGGTAATGAGGAGAGTGCTATTTTGGGTTGCATTTCTTCTCTATCTTCTAATGAGATGAATGTATCCCTTATGCACCCTATTTTGCTGCCTGAGCTGAAAGAGGTTGTGTTTCAAATGAAAAAAGGTAAGGCCTCTGGCCCAGATGGATTTCTTGTTGAATTCTTCCTAGAGTTTTGGGAAATTATCAAGTTGGATCCTCTTGAGGTGGTCCAAGAGTCTCAACATAATAAGTAGATGCTACGTGCCATGAACTCTACTTTTTGACTCTTATTCTAAAAAGGGAGGGAGCAGATTTTTTGAATCAATTTAGACTCATCACTCTTTGCAATGTGGTTTACAAAATTATCACTAAACTGATTACGGAAAGACTTAAGCCTTGGCTCAGCTCTTTGATCTCTCCTGAGAAATGGGGTTTAGTTGTTGGCAGGCAAATTCTTGATGGGATTGTGATTGCTACTAAAGCCATTCATTCTATGGTGATTTCAAAGGAGAAAACCATGTTCATCAAACTTGACATGGCGAAGGCTTATGATAGGGTTAGATGGGTGTTCTTACAAAAGATTCTTCGAGCCTTTGGATTTGATTGGGAGTGTATTGATTGGGTTATGAGTTGTGTGGCTTCTTCTTCCTTCTCTATTCTTATTAATGGTGAACCTTTAGATTTGTTTGGGGCTTCCCGGAGCCTTTGTCAAGGGGATCCTCTTTCTCCTTACCTTTTCATCATTATGGTGGAGGGGTTGGGAAGATTCATTAAGTCTTGTGTTAGTCAAGGTTTGATTTAGGGTTGGAGTTGGGGTGGTTGCATGCATCATTATTCTCATTTGTAGTTTGTGGATGATACCACTTTGATGGGTATGGCTAGAATCTAGGAGGCTATGAACTTAAGGAAAACTTTGGATATTTATTTGACTGTTCTGGTTAAAAGATTAATGAAGATAAGTCCTCAATCTTCTTCTTTAATACTCCTTGACTTATTCAGAATAGGATTGCTTGGATTCTTTGGTTTTAGATTGGTTCTCTCCCCTTCTCTTATCTCAGGATTCCTATCTTAGTGGGCTCCCAGCCTAGAGACCTCTGGTAGGAGGTGATGGATAAGTTTCACAAGAGGGTAAGTCATTGGACTTGTCGATGGCTCTCGTCAACTGGGTGCTTGACTCTATTGAAGTATGTGGTGTAGGTCCTTCCTATCTATAGATGTTTTGTGCAGGTTGGCCCTTGGTGCTTTGTTAAGGAGTTTGACACCCTTGCCCGTCAATTTCTATGGGATGGTACTTTGTCTTCTTCAAAATGGAGCCTTGTCAAGTGGGACTCTATTTGAAGGCCGAAGTAGGAGGGTGGCCTTGGTCTCAAGCCAACGATTATGATTAGATAGGCCTTAGCTGTTAAGTTATATTGGTAATGGTATACTAGCCAAGATTAAGATTGGGCTAGGATTCTTACTATTAAGTATCTTCAGGGGGTGTGCATTGATCATGTGACTCGGTATGCCCTTTCAGGGAGGGGCTCCATGATTTAGGATACTCTCAAAAGAGGGGTGAAGCTCATTAAACAGGGTCTCTTTTGGATTTACAATACTGGCTCAGATGCTCTCTTTTGGCATGATTCTTGGGATGGGCAGCCCCCCATCTTGACTTTGTATCCTAATCTTTTGCCCCTTTGCAATAGTTTTCTTGATGTGGGTGGGAGTAGGGTACAAGATTTTAAATTAGTGTAGGCTCTAGGTTAGGTGGAGGTGGTTCGTTGGAAGAATCTGCAAGAGTGGCCACCAAGGGGAACTAAGGAGGCTCAGTTGGAGTTCACTTGTATTTTGGTGCATAGAATGTGCAGTTCCCTCTCTCGGAGGGATACTTTGGTTTGGGGTCCTTCTCCTAAGGGTAAATTGTTGACAAGAGACACTATATGGATTCATGTATGTTGTCATTAATGGCAACAAAGGGTATCCCACACATCCGCAAGACATGATGAGTCTCTACTGGAAGTCATATTGAAGAAATGTTTGATCCGGTAAGCAAGAATAGAGCAGTCAGCAAGGTCCGATAGTCAGGTCCGGATCTCTCAGAGGAAGTATCTAAGTGAAGTGCAGATTTGGGGAAGTCAAGAGGAGTACCTTGACTAATATATTCTAAGGATTTAGCCTCTGGTGATGGAAGGGTGAAGAGATATGAGCACTTGAGTGTTGGGTTCCTGTTAGGCAGAATAGACAGAGGAAGAACTGTACTGGCAGAGTGTCAGACCCAAATCCAGAAGAGATATTGCTGATGACTAAGTTTCTTGAGGTATCATTCATGATTGGCCGACATGATTGGTGACTTCTACAATCATCTCCTAGATCTGCATCACTTGGTAAGCAAGGATCCAGCTGACAGATCAAAGCTTGGGAAAATATTGACTATTCCGGATGCCGACTAGAAAGGTGGTGAGATTACATGTGCGGATATATATACCAGATGAATTTAGATATGGTGGGTGGTGTGAATGTGGAATTATGCAAAGAAAAGTAGAAGAGTAGGGTGAAGGCAGTAAGACAGGTCCGGAATGTGACAGGATAGCTAAACCAAAAGAAAGTAAGAATGAAGTGTAGTAGATTAGTTTATTAAGCTCAACCGGAACTGAATCTTAGCATGTGTAGATGCTTCTCATCAGTTCAAACATTGTGTTATCTTCCTCTCTTGCAGGCAGTGAGCCTCTTGTGAGCAGTGTGCTCGGGTAGTGAGCCCTAAATTGGTAGGTGCCATTTTGTACTTCTATTCTTCTAACAGAGAATACATTCTTGGGTTAATCACCCTGTGGTTTTTCCCTTAACTAGGTTTTCCATGTGAAAATCATTGTGTTATGTGTATTGACTTTGTTTCTACTTTCATGCTTGTTTGCTTTGATGCTGCACTAATTATTAAAGAAGTGCAGAAAGTTGAATAAATTTAAGATAACTGATTCACCCCCCTCTCAATTATCAACAATTGGTATCAAAGCCAAGTTCCTCCAAACAAGAGCCTAACAACTTGAGGAAGATCTGGGAATTAAAATGGATGTGTATGGTATGAGGGAACAACTTCAGTTTGCCCTAGATGATTTTGAGCAATCTAATTCTGAAGTCAATGAATTGAAGGAAAGACTCAAACAGGTTGATGATTTCATAAATGAACTAAAAGGGAAACTAAGTCTCTCTATGAAAAAGAGAAAG
This sequence comes from Cunninghamia lanceolata, assembly GCA_027924645.1. NCBI lineage: Eukaryota > Viridiplantae > Streptophyta > Pinopsida > Cupressales > Cupressaceae > Cunninghamia > Cunninghamia lanceolata. Next base: position 5,253,220 of record BSBN01001038.1, on the reverse strand, counting down.
GATCTACTTTAGTAATTGGTAAATCAAAATGAAGCAAATGATACAAATGGAGATCTGAAGGAGAAAACCAAGTTATATGAAAAATTATCAAAAGAAATCATTATGGTAAGACATGAAATGGAATCAGGAGTTATGAAGTTTACCCAAGAAATTGAAGAGAAAAGAAAGACTGAAGATAATCTAAGACAATCTCTCAAGGAGAAATTAGAAGACTGCTACAAAATGGATAGAGTAATCAAACATCTTGAATCTGATATTGAAGATGCTAAAGATAATGAAGAAAAACTTGAGGATCAAATTGTCTCTCTTAAAAGGGATCTTCAAACAACAAATGAATACAAAGAGAAATTTAAGATAAGTTTAGCTCAACTTGAAGTTCTTCTTGAAAGCTAAAAGAGGGTAGATGACAAGCGTGGCTTGGGATATGAGAAATGTGAAAGTTTTGGATCTGGTCAGAAGAATTATGGATCAGAAAATCCAAGGAACAGGCCTAGAAGACCTCCAGTAAGGCAACCTAATGCTCAAAGATATCCATCCTTCAATGGATATTGCCACAATTGCAATAACTTTGGTCACAAAGCTAATTAGTGTAGAAAGAGAACAAATTAGACTAATACATCCTTCTCCAGACAGTGTTTTAATTGCAAAAGGTATGGTCACAAATCTCATGAAGGCAGAAATATGCAAATGAACAATTCATTCAATGGTAGATGCTTTGCATGCAATAGAATGGGTCATATGGCTAATCAATGCAGATCAAGAGGATATCAATCAAATATGCAAAGAAATGTTGTTTGCCACAATTGCAATAGATCCGGTCATATTGCCAAATTTTGTAGAAGCAAGAATCATGATAAAAGAGGTCCGGGACATTATACCCAGAATCAAGACAAGGGAAAAGGAAAAGTGAATGCAGATGAAGTTAAAAGTGAGATGAACAAGATTTGGGTGAAGAGAAGTACATAAAATGTAGGGGATGGATCCGCACTAGAATTTGGTGCTGATATTCCTTCCAAAAATTAAAAGGTGAGCTCTGGCTCAGGGGGAGACACAAAGAAAAACATTTTCCCCCAGCCAGTTAATTGGTGCTGGAACTAGCACAAAGAGAGTTGCAGATTAAAGGGTTCACAAAGGGATATCCAAATAAGGTTTGGTTAAGAGATGAAAGATCCGTAATAAGTTGTGAATAGGTTGAAGACTGATCCGATTCATCAGTCATCCGGTGAGTAGTAGGTTTTTCACAGTCAAATCTGACATGATTCAAATTATGGAATCTTGATATGCGGATAGATCAAACGATTAAGGATAGGAAGATAGATTATCACTATTCTTCAAGAATAACCCTTAGTGTATTTTAGTGATCTGGAAAAGATCTGTCTCAGACTAAGATGAACAAGGCAACTGGAATGACTTAGGTTGCGCATTTATTGCAGTATGAAATTAGGGCTTTCCCAGAAATAAAAGAGTTCATTCGTTCATCATTTGCAGATTTGCATTCAAGAAGAAAAGAAAAGTAGCTCTGCAACAAATTGTCTCAAACTCTCAAAGATCATTCATTGAAGTCGATTCATCCAGCAAACTAATCCGGCTCATCAGTGAACCTTAGAAGCGTAAAAGGTATTTTTCATTTCTAAATATCTGTCTGTAAATCTTTTGAAAATGGCTACTCCAAATGTGGTGAAGATTTCTGATAGGCCACGCCCTAAATTTAAGAAGCATCCCTACAAATCTCTAGAAGTGGATCCCTTAGGTGCTTTTTCTAGCATTTCGCATGGTATTTTGCATGTAGAAGATGTTAGGGTTTACATTCATGTGAACATTGAAGATTTTGGGAAATCCAAGCTGGTAGACATCCATCACAATCAATTAATAGATGATACTTTTGAACTCAAACCACAGTACCAGGCCATCTGAGATAAACATTTTGGTCAATACATTCATTTTCCCTGTTTTGAGGAGGATGAATGGGTCCAGTATGTGTTGAGCAGAGTACATGATAACTTCTTATGGTTGAATAGACCATTTAAGATCACTAAGGATGTCATTAAGGCTGTAACTAGATTACACTCATCCAGTGGGATTCCTGTTCTTAAATCCGTTAAGAATCAAACTGTGAGTGAGGCTACCAGATCAAAGTTTGACAAAAGAGCAATGACCATAGAAGACATAACTAATTCAGATGTGAAGTTTGCCTCCATGATCATCGGTTATAAGATATATCACTCCAGTAGGGAAAATTCAGTACCCGAAACTACAATTTACATCACCTATGAGATGCTGAGAAAGAATGTAGATTATGATCTCTGTGAACTCCTTCGGAGCTAACTAATGGAAAATTTACAGAAGATAAAAAGGGATAAAAAGAACTCTTTTAAATATGGTGGACTGATATTGTGTTTGTTTTTCTATTTTATGAATGAGTTGCCCGGATCCAGTGGTTGGGTGTGGCAGAATGATAGACCAGTAGCCATCCAAATTAGAGATTATATATGTGGGCTTGGTGATGCCAAGGTACATAATACAGCTCTCTAGGGCTATTTCAAGAATTTTCAGAGCATGATGCAAGCAAGAGAGAGAATCCCCCAATCCCTAGTTGAAAAGTATAAGGATACAATTTGCTTTTTTGGTAGAAACTGATCAGTGCCTAATGGAGGCAGTGGAGCCTAGGGTAGTATGGATCATGCCAATGGGGTATGAAGTTGATGAGAAAATTGTAGAGTTGCATGTTCAACACATGCTAAGTCAGCCCAAAGATCCTAAGGCAGAAAGGTTTGGAACCTTTAAAGAATTAAGTGTGAAAATCCATGTAGAACTTAGACAATTGGAGATGAAGAGAAAAGTGAGAAAAGAGGTAGAAGAAGTTGCCAAGAGGTATGGAATTTCAAAAGAAGCACTTGATGCAAATAGAGAAAAGAAAGAAAGGACAGAGAAAGAAAAAGAAAAAGTAGAAAAAGAAGGTACTCCGGTGGAAGTCCCCTCCCAGACCAGATCCTCTAAGACCTCTGCATCCTCCACTACAAAGTGCTTAAAGGCAGCAAAACCAGAAGCAAAATCATCCAGAAAAGGAGAGAAGAGAACCAAGAAAAAGGCAACAAGGTCTTACACAAGCCAAAAGGATAAAGAAGAGACAGAATCAGATGAGGAGGTAAGGAAAATAAGGAAAAAGAAGAAAGTATCTAGTGAACCCTCTACCGGTGAAGACAAGGAAGAGATGGTAGAAGAATTTCTTGAAAGGCCCACTCTGTCCTTAGATGATCTAGTTAAAGCAGTCACTATGGATGGTAACCTATAACCAATAACAAAATTCTATGATACATATAATGATGCAGATAGAAAGATCTTGGAGGAAGCCACAATTAAGTACTTGAACATATACAATAAATCATTTATTGAAATCATTTCTCTAATTCCTAAAAGTTTAGAAAAGGAACTTGAAATGAGAAATGAAAATGCCAAGGCTAAGGACCTAGAAATTAGAGAACATATAGCTATTCAACTCTATCCTTCAATCACTCCAAAACAAATGGATATGATCTTCAAAGATTGCAAGGATGAGTTCTGGAGTAAGGCCATAATGAATCAGCTCATGCTTGAAGAAACTGATAAAGTGGCAAAAGAAATAGAAGAAATCCTGCGGAATGGCTATAAAAGATTCAATATTCCTGTTATAGAGGATTTAGGTAATGATCCCTTGGAAATGGACAACAAAGAAGAATCTACTGAGATGGTAGCAGAAGAGGTAAATGATTCCTCTATTTCGGAAGAGGAAGTTCAAGGAGAAATAAATCCAGATTCCCCAGTAGTCTCTGGATCCAAAGGAGAAGGAAGAATAAAGGATAAAGAAAAACAAGTGAAGGAAAAAGAAGATGACAGTACTAAGGTTGTAGAAGGAAAGAAGACTTCAATAGAGAAGACCACAACTGTTAGTGGTATGAGTGTAGAAGGAGAGAAAGCTCCAAGAGATAGCTTTAAGACAGCATAAGAGAAGAAGAATCTATCTCTGGCAAGAGACACTACAGAAACTGTCAAAGAATTCTTAAACAAAGAGACAATGGAGATTGATGAACTGAAACTTCTACAAGGGCCATTTGATTTTGATTCTCTTTCCCCGGTACAAACAATGAAGATAGCTTCATTTGCTAATGCAAAGGCAAAAGAAAAACTCCTAAAGTCTCACATGGAAGACTGTGAGCTAATAGAAGTTGCATCCGGAGTATTAGAAAAGATCATGCCATCTTTTCAGAAGGATCCCTCAGTTTCCTCATCTAGTAATCTCAAATCTCTAGTCAATAGTGTTAGCACACATTTTGATTCCCTAGAGAAGTCAGCACAAGATAAGGTCCGGAAGGAATTTTTGGAAAAAAGATTATCAGAGGTACAAGGGTTAATAACTAATGATAGGAGGAATATGAATATTGGGATAAAGAGCTTAGAAAATGCTCTTAAAGATGGTGGGGAAATGTACAAATTTTGTTTATCATGGTCCAAAGTAACATTGGATATTGAGAAGAAAGTGAAAGAACAGGAGGACAAACTGACAAAACTCTTAAGAATTTTGATCCTCTTTCCTCTTCCATAATAAATCAAGAATGTCAGACTATTGTAGTCTTGAATGAAATCAAGAAGCTTGAGAAGGAAAAGAAAAATAGAATAAGCAGGTTGAGTGAACTTAGAGGGATAATTATCCCTAAGTTAGAGGCCATGCATGATGCCATAAAAGAAGCTCAGATCATAGCCCGGACTAGTGATCCGACAGATCTAAAAAGGGTAGACATGTTTGCATTCCTGTTGAGTGGTCACATCTCAATTTTGGACAGGATGAAGCAAAGTTAGGCAACATAATTCATCCAATTGAAGATAACTTTTGCAGACATACTTTAGTATATGTAAGTATGCTATATATATATTTATGCAGATAAGTATAGTTGACTTTTTGAGAATTTTGGTGTGCGCACCCTACCCTTTCCCATTGATGTCAAAGGGGGAGTGAGGAGCAGTGAAAAATGAGGAATCCAGCTAAGGGGGAGCTTCGGAAAATGTATATAAAAGTAGAGCATTAAGCAAGGGGGAGTATAGTGTGACACTTAGTCATTTTTCACTAAGTGTTGCCATCAATGCCAAAGGGGGAGATTGTTGGCAAGAGACACTATATGGATTCATGTATGTTGTCATTGATGGAAACAAAGGGTATCCCACACATCCGCAAGACATGATGAGTCTCTACCGGAAGTCAGATTGAAGAAGTGTTGTGATCCGGTAAGCAAGAACAGAGCAGTCAGCAAGGTCCGACAGTCAGGTCTAGATCTCTCAGAGGAAGTATCTTAGTGAAGTGCAGATTTGGGGAAGTCAAGAGGAGTACCTTGACTAATATATTCCAAGGATTTAGCCTCCGATGATGGAAGGGTGAAGAGATATGAGCACTTGAGTGTTGGGTTCCTGTTAGGTAGAATAGATAGAGGAAGAACTGTACCGGCAGAGTGTTAGACCCAAATCCAAAAGAGATATTGCTGATGACTAAGTTTCTTGAGGTATCATTCATGATTGGCCAATATGATTGATGACTTCTACAATCATCTCCTAGATCCGCATCACTTGGTAAGCAAGGATCTAGCCGACAAATCAAAGCTTGGGAAAATATTGACTATTCTGGATGCCGACTAGAAAGGTGGTGAGCAGGGCTTAAATTTGACAGTTGTATAGCTGTATTTAAGCATTTTTGCTGTAAAATACAATCAAAATTTTAAAAAAATGTATCAAATGAAAGTTGAAATTTTGGACAAACTGTCAAAATTTATATAGGATTAAGCTGATATATATATTTGGTTTTTATATAATCTGTTTAATATAAGGTATGTCATAGTATTTTACAACCAACAATGAATAGATAACTGTCATAAAAAAATTGCTTGACAAGCAAGGTTGACTATCAAATTTAAGCCCTGGTGGTGAGATTACACGTGCGGATATATATACCAGATGAATTTAGATATGAAGGTGGGTGGTGTGAATGTGGAATTGTGCGAAGAAAAGTAGAAGAGTAGGGTGAAGGCAGTAAGACAGGTCCGAAATGTGATAGGACAGCTGAACCAAAAGAAAGTAAGAATGAAGTGCAACAGATCTGTTTATTGAGCTCAACCGGAACTGAATCTTAGCATGTGTGGATGCTTCTCATCAGTTCAAACATTGTGTTATCTTCCTCTCTTGTAGGCAGTAAGCCTCTTGTGAGCAGTGTGCTTAGGCAGTGAGCCCTAAATTGGCAGGTGCCATTTTGTACTTCTATTCTTCTAACAGAGAATACATTCTTGGGTTAATCACCCTGTGGTTTTTCCCTTAATCAGGTTTTCCACATCAAAATCATTGTGTTATGTGTATTGACTTTGTTTCTACTTTCATGCTTGTTTACTTTGATGCTGCACTAATTATTAAAGAAGAACAAAAAGTTGAATAAATTTAAGATAACTGATTCACCCCCCCTCTCAGTTATCAACATAAATTTATAGTGGCCTTGGGCTACCTTGAGTTGGATAGATAGGTGTTTGGAAGGATTGAGGTGCCTTGGTGGAAGAAGGTTTGGAGTAAATGTTTTTTGCCTAAATGCAACTTCTTCTTATGGCTGGTTGTTGAGAATAGATGTCTTACCTGGGATAATTTATGGAAGAGAGGTTTTCATTGTCCCTCTATATGTGTTCTTTGTAATAATAGTGAGGAAAGTTCCTGTCATCTCTTTTTCTTACGCCCTTTTGCTCAGGTGGTTTGGCACTTCTGGTGGGGAGCTTGGAATCATGCCTGTGTTCATTCCACTTCTCTGGTTGAGTTTTGGGATAGTTTGGGCAGGCCTCCTTCTCAGACATCTTTTCTCAAAGTTGCTTGGATCCTTGGCCCATCCCTTATTATTTGGATGCTGTGGTTGGAAAGGAACAAGCATATATTTTAGAGTGTGCAAATGGCAGTGGCATAGCTTTGGCATAAGACTCAATAGCAAGGTTAAGGAAATTATTTTTGCGAAGTGTGACATGTCAGAGGTTGTTGATCCTGGTGATGAGGTTGTCATAAGGAATTTGATCTTAGTGGTTGGTGGCCCTAGATACTTGGGTAGAAAATTTAGCATGATGGTAAGTGGACCCCTCCTCCTCAGGGTGTTCTAAAAGTGAATACTAATGGTTCTTCTTGAGGGAATCTTGGTCATATTGGGATTGGTGGAATTGGGTGAAACAATGATGGTGATAGTGTGTTTTTCTTCTCTGTGTATAAGGGGCATTTGACTAACAATCTTATGGAGGCCCTAGTTATCCTCTATGTTGTGGAAAGAGATTACTCCTTTGGTTGGAGGAAGATTATTTGTGAATCTGATTCACAGATTGTTGTTGATATGATGAATGACAAAATGTTGGAGGGGGCTAGTTGGCAACTAGCTTTACTGGTTAAACATATTTTGAGGATGTACAGTTTGTTGGAATATATTTCCTTTAGTCATGTGCCTAGGGAGTGAAACAAAGTGGTTGATTGTTTGGCCAAGTGGGCTTCGAAGTAGGAGGATAGGTGGGATGTGGGAGATTAGAATCTTCTACCTTCGACATATGTGAGGTCATTGGAAAAGGCTATTCTAGATGATAGGAATATGTAATTGTGCCCTTGTGGGGTTCTTATGGAGAATCCTTGCTTTCTTTTGGCTATTTTTGTATTGTTCCTTGGTTTTCTAATAAATTTTTACCCCTCTTTTTTTAGAAAAAAGTACCCAACTTTATGGTTTCTTGATATGTTGTCTTTTATTTGTATCTAATGCATGAGTTTTCATAATAAGCTCTTTACATTGTAATATATATAATAAAGTAGTTGTTTATTAGGGATCTTTTATCTTCTTGGAAATGTTCAACCGTGACCATACTCAAAGTTCCATAAGTTATTTATAAATATATAATTTCATCATAATTATAACATTAGTTTAATTGTATAACTGATATTGTCATTTATAACTAGGAAAAATATTATATTATTATATTATTTTAAAATTTTATATTATTAATATCTATTTAGTTATAACATATTTTAATGGCGAGTCAATGGGAAGCAAAGAGTGAGTGGGAAGCTATAAATTTTAAATTTTCTATAGAGAGGGAACCTATGATCATAAATTTTAATCAAGGAATCATTGATATAGAGTGTGACAAGGGTTGAGGTTTTGTTCGTAACCATGATGAGGTGGATTTTACTCTTGTGAAGGTTTTGAATAGGCTTGATGATGTGGATATATACATATCTCATGGGTACCCTAAACCTAGTGATTTTGATGGGGTTGTGGGTCCTCATGACAATTTAGCTCATAGATCTTGAGTAGGTCTTCTTAAGGGACCATCCAATTATTTGGGATGGTGGATCCCTATAAAGGAAAAGGTTGTGCATAAAACCCACTAGTGTCTATGTCGGTAGACTTTGTTTCTAGGAAATCTCTCTCTTTATCCTAGATGTGGTGGTTGAGAGGGTAATGACGAAGATGAGGAATTCTTTGGTTGGGAAATTTTTAGGCCAAAGGTTGAATATTCATGTTTTTAGAGTATGGGTTTCTAAGAAATGCATAATGAAAGGGAAAATGAACATACTTGTGATGGCTAAGGGATTTTCATATTTTCCTTCTCTTATTAAGAATATTCTGGTAGCATTTTGGTTGGCAACCCTTATCTCCTTGGAAATTTAGGTTTATTCCTCAAGAGCTGGTCACCATGATTTGACCCATCAAGGGAGAATATTAATGTTGTGCCAATATGGGTGTATCTCCCTAGGATTTCTATAGAGTATTGGGAAGAATAGGTGTTGTGTGGGATTACCAACTCCTTTGGTTAGATGTTGGTGATTGATCTAGTTACATAATCCAGAAGATGTTTGGTTTTTTTTAGAATTTGTGTTACAAATTTTTATCTGATACTATCCTTCCCTAAAATATCTCTCTTGTTCCAACCTTTGATCATGGAAGAAGAGCTTTGTTTTAGAAAACTCCCTTCTCCTATTTCTTTTACCATATTTTAGGACATTTAGTGAAATAAACCTTTCAAAATGGTGAAGTGGGAGATTTGTCCTTTAGGGAAGATAAGACTTTTGATCATTTTGTATCGCCTAAGGCTTCACATGTTGAGGTGGAGCTAGGTAAACAAAACAATTCTTTGGAGGAAGAAGCCTTAGCTCCTTTATTTTTGAAGATTGTTCATTCTTCACCTATTTCTTTGGATGTACCCCTATTCCCCATGCAAGGGATAAATGGTGTATCTACTATGCTTAGGATGGTGGCAAAGGTAGAGGCTATCAATTATGATTTCCCCTTGGCCAAGGAAAGTTTGAAATAGATGTGTGAGTTGCCCCCAACCTTTTGGGTTGGAAGAGAAATTTATGTTGCCACCAATTAGTAATGTTCCCTATATTCTTAATCCTACCATTTAGGATGAGTCCCATGCTTTTGGGAAGAAGGGTCATAAAGTTTCAAAAGAGAAGTACAGAACATGATATAACTACACAATGAAAGTATGTTGAAAAATTAAAACATCCAAATTTATTAACTCTGATAAATCATAAATGGAAATGGAAATAAGAAAAAAAGATGCAAGCCATAACACAAGATATATGTGGAGAAACCCTTGGAGGAAAAAAAATCATGCTTAAAGAGATCTAAAGATTGTATTAATCCTTCAAATGAGTTACACTAGAGTATAGCTTCTTTTTCTAAATTTCTAAAGAACTTTGTTACTTTAATAGTTTTTAAAAGATAGCTTATCCAAGCTCCTAGACCGAGATCTAATTTATAGAAGACTTACTAGATGAAACCATGGAATTACTTTGGAAACCATTTAAAAGTTGGTTGGACCTGAAACCCAATGCCTCTCTTGGTCAAAGATGCCCCTAACTATTAATATCATATTCCTTACGTGTAGTCATAGTGTCATAACATAGAATATTTGACCAACCAAACTTGGGCATCCAATTTTTCCTCATTATTCTATGCATTAGATGCTTCATGACAAGTGTTGAACACTGTCTTAAGGTTGGTTGAGATTCCAATGTAACCTCCCTCTTAGATGCTCTTACACATCATAAGAATATGTCATATGTAACCTCCATGAAGACTAGTAAAGATGCTCTTACACACCTTTCAAGATGCCGACACATGTACAAATGAGACAAAACCAAAGTGGGACACTTACATCCTCATGTGAGGTTAAAATCTAGTAAAAGATGAAATTCATGCTACTTCAACATGGGACACTAACTTTTCGAAGTGGATACAAAAGGCACAAAAGAAGTTAGCAATACATAAAGAAGTGTTTAATTTGAACATTAGGATTTGTTAGAAATTAGGATCTTTGGATACTAATCATTATAAATAAAATGCAAATAAATAAAATATGAATTATACAAGCATAGAGTTAACAAATTACACAACATATACATGGGGGAAACCCTTTTGGGTAAGAAAAACCCCATAAAGCATAATTTCATTATAAAACACTTACAAAAAAAGTCTATTAGAAAATAGACTAAACCTAGGGACTTTCCTCTACCTACTTCTACACATGGCCAATGATACTTCATGTGCATAGTGATAGGATTCACTATAAATCTCCAAATTCACTATCCTCTCAATGAGAGAGAACTTCGTTAAATATAGGAGAAGGGGTGGTAAAATACCTAAAGGGGTATTAGTCACATCTATTTGAAGAAATCATTTTTAAATAATTAATAATTTAATATCTATTAGATTATTAACTATTAAATGACATATGCTTTATAAGGCATATAATAAACATAAGGTTTTATAACATTATTGTCTAACTAAAAGATGGGATTCCTAAATGAGTGCTAATTAACCTAATTTTCTCCCAATCCCAAGCCCAAGGGACCTCAAGATTGGTCTAGACCACTACTATGCTTTCTATCAACTAATACACCCTATCTAAACATACTAGTGATGATTGGCCCTAATGAGATGAAAATAAACTATCCTACATTATAATTGAGCTAAACTATATGGATGTTAAGTACTCAAAATTGAAGAATATCTTTGCATATTATGACTTATGAAAAATGGAGGTGGAGCCTCAATTTATAGATTTTTGGGGATGGAAATAGAGGGATATGATCAAATTGAGAGATCGAGGGTGGGGATTGCTTGAGGATCCTCAAGCAAGAATAATTGGACAAATGGCATGATGAGAATGGATGAGAATTTTTCTCCAAGATTCAAGGGATGATCAATGGATTAGATTGCAATTTTGAATAGATGGATGACTAGGATTGGGTAGGTGTATGACATGTAAGGGCTCATTTATGAAAAGGTAAGGCTTGGATTTAGTGAGGAATTTTAAATTGCATGGAGAGGACAAGTGTAATTAAAAATTAGAAGAATAGTGTCCAAATAGTGCCACTTGTAATTTTAAATTTGCATGAATAACTTGACACTTGGAGTGGGATGGAAGAAATAGGACAAGTGTACACATTTTGGAAGATTTCGCCATGCTTCCAAAGTACCACTTGTCATGTACATGGAATGACAAGTGGACTTATAGAAACATGGGGGTTTGTAATGAAGAATTAATTAAAATTAATTCATGTGCATGTGATTCAGAAGAAAATGATGATGATTAACAAAAAGTAATCAAAAGTGGACAAAATAAGAACTAAATAAATATGGTCATTTATTTAATTTTTGGAGTATGAATTATGAACTATAGTCACAAAAATAATTAATTTTTGAACTATAGTAGATGAATTTGATTTTTTGTGAAAGGGGAAAGATGTAGAATAAATTAATTAAATAATTAAAAATTATTTAATTAATATTTGGGTCAGATAAAGTGATGTGGGAGAATGGGTGAAATTGATTTGAATTGTGCAAGTGGATGAAAGTGGTCGTGACCATTTTCGGACGTCTACATTTTGCCCCTCTTTGATATGGCATCATTGCTGTTGCGGTTGATGGATTATCAAAGAATATAAATTTTTTGATAAATCTACCCCAGTGGGTGGATAGGAGAGGAATGGGTGACCAAGTGATGCACCCTCGAGAGATCGGCGAAAAAATAATTTTTTTGGTGATATCTCAAAAAAGGAGAAAAAGTGACAGAAAAGAGGAAAAAAGGATTTCGAGACTGAAGATGGGGAAGAAAATGCCAGAAAAGGAGGAAAACTAGGGAATGGTGGGAAAAAATGGGGTGGGGGAAGAAAAATTACGGTTGGGGGATGAATATATAGTCTAAAAGGGGCCCATAAGGTGCATTTATCTTTTTGTGATTAGCCCTTTTGTGATTAGAGGAGAACAAAGCTAGAGTGATATGATGGCCAACATTACTTGAGAGGAGCACCATACAAAGTGAGTGAGGGAGTACCTATGAGCAGTGGCAGCAGGTGATGTGGTAGGTTCTCTTACCAGCTTTGTGATTTTTGGGTTAGGCTGGTTAGGTGCGAAAACACAGCATGGGAATTAAGGCAAATTAAGCATCAAGATTATTTTAGTGCCTAGTTAGGCAGTTTAGCACCCACTCTGGAGAGTGGCACTTTGTCTGGTGATTAGCGCCTAACAGAGGAAATTAGTGCTTAGGGTTTAGCAGGGATTGTGGTGCTTGAAATGAAATTTCAATGCCTAGTATGGTTTTAGTGCCCACTCTAGATTGTGGTGCCTAATGTGACGATTAGCACCTAGTAGGAGGAAGGTTTTAGTGTGCCAAAATGGATAGAATAGTGCTTAGTCTCGATTGCAGTGCCTACTATGGATTGTGGTGCCCAATTTATAAGAGTAACACCTATGATGAAAATAGGTATGCCTAGGGTTTTAGTGCCTAAAAGGTGTGGAATAGTGCCCAATTTTAAAACTGAGGCTAATAAAGTGTTTTTGGGAGTGTGTAGGATTATGAGGATGTGCTTCAGTCTTGGGAGAGGTAGCCACCGACATTCACTCTTTGGGAGTAGCTAGACACCACCGATAGGTTCTTCTTGCAGATGGTTGGACTTTGACATATCGTGGAGATGACGCACATACGCGTAGATAGGGTGATGATGACTGCTCTAGTAGAGTGGTGGCAGATAGAGTGGTGTGCCTTTCTGTTGCCCATAGGGGAGGTGACGATCACACTAGAGGACGTATGGAGGATCCTACGGATCCCCATACATGGGGAGAGAGTGGTGTATGACCACGGGTGGGCAGAAGCATATGTAGACTAGGTGTTTGCTCCAGGATGAATGCCATATGGAATTGGTTAGTCAGAGATGATATACAGGTGGGTGATGAGTAGAGACATGTACCGATTGCCCATATTTTTGGTAGGGTTGATAACAGGGACCTTAGTTCTAGACAGGAGGTTGAGGGGTTTTCCAGTTAGTTGAGAGTGGTCTTATTGTGGATAATCAGGGATGGCATGGTCTACAAGTGGTGGCCATGTGTACTAGTGCATCTATATCATGACATGGATGTAGTGGTGTACAGGTAATCGATGAGCCTGGGATGCAGCATGATATTATTGCATATCTAGGCATGGGAGCACATACCAGTGAAACGACTATTGACTGTACGAGGTAGGCTGAGCCATCAACGATTTATATTTGCATATAGAGGATAGGTGACACACCATCATACTAGGGACACGAGGTAATGGAGATGGGTGATGGATGACATATAGTGGAGTTTGTGTGGTGGTCGTGGAGAGAGGTAGAGAGATGGTTAGAGCATAGAGAGTAGCTAAGTTATGTTTTGTAGTCCCAATATTTGATGGGATAGACGCAAATGATTATTGACAGGTATATACCTGAGCAAGTACAATGATAGTTTGGCCTAGTACAAGATGTACCATAGGTGAATGCAGTGTTTTCCTAAGTGCACATGGTATAGGTCTATTGGGGATTGGTGCCAGACCTGTAGATGGTGATAGCAGAGTTTGATGGACTCTAGGCATAGGCATGGCATGTGAGATGACAGGTTGAGGATGCGGGGATGACCCTGGGTTATGATTAGTGGTGGGCCCAACAGAGGCCAGTGAGACTCACTATTCTAGTGGGATATGTAGCATTAGGTGAGGGTAGTGGATGAGGAGGAGGAGGATGATGATGACGAGGATGAGGAGGAGGTGTGGATAGAGGAGATGGATGTGGATGAGGAGGAGGATGGTGGAGATGTAGGAGGTGATGGGGGTGGATATGGTGATGGTGACAGATCAAAACTAGAAAGATCATAGGCTTTGATATAGTAGTTATAGGCACAGGTAGCCTAGCTGTAGGCATAGGACGAAGATGGGGTTTTGGCAGAGTTAGCGAGAGTACAAGCTTTAGTGCAGCAGCAACAAACGTCGATAGTCCAGTTACAGGGGCAGTTGGCATAGGCTCAGGGCTTAGCACAATGGTATGCACAAAAGAGGGACCAGGCCCACTAGAAATTAGGGCTGGGGATGGGGGATATGCTACTGATGATGCAACATCAGATGGCTATGATTGCTAGGGAGGCCCAACACTATAGGATACTTTATGAGGGGCTAGTGCTAACAGGACAAAGAGCTAGATACCAGAGCTTGTCAGTGGCTTCTGGATCGAGAAGGTCAGGATGGTCAGAGAGGTTTATGTAATAGCCCTCTCCATCACAGGCATTAGTGGCAGTACAGAAGCCACTTCCATAGGCACCGGGACAGACATGACAATAGGGTATGGGGCCTCCTCCTTAGAGGGGTTCAGGGCCACCCGAGTTAGGGACTTTAGATAGGGACAATGCCACCTAGGGGTATTATGTATAGATATACAAATGTATTATTTTTTGACAGGTCTGAGGACATCATTTTATATCATGATCATATTTTTGATGTATTTATGAGATGTAGTTATTGGATAGATGGATTGTGTACTATGTGTTATTGATGGATGTATGGATGGATGTTTATTATGTTTTATGCATGATGGGCATTTGATGATGTATGTATGATGGTCATATTTATGGATGCTATGTTATAGCTATGTTTCATGATAGTGATATGGGATGTCATGCTTATGATGGATTGACTTATGTGCTATGCAAGATGTGATTTGGATTTATGTTTATGTATCATGTCTAATGAGTGTATGATGCATGAGGTTGGTGTGAGAAGTCATACTGTATGTGGATGTTGATGTGATTTATTCATGTGTATGATAGAAAGTTGTGATGTATGGATTTGTGTATAGTTAATTTATGTCCAACACGTATTGTATGGTATTGTCATAGAGAAGTTATTTCAGCCACTTTAAATCAATTGTAGTTTGGTGGTGTATGATTGATGTATGGATTGTGTGTATGTATGATATGATGTGGTATGATGAATTCATGTTATATTTGGTTATGATGGTATGTTAGATGATTATGGTTGGACTAACATGTTGGTGATGCAGGGTAATGTATGTTTATGTGGAGAGGGATGATATGACCATGGGGCATTGGAATAGGCTTGCATACTAATGTAAGCCATTAATAGGCATTTTATTTGCATTAGACTATGTGGATGACATGAGGGGAGTAGAAGAAAGGGTGTCAAGAATAATTGACCATAAAGTTTTTGTTCGTTGTGTCCACGATGGATGTGTATGTGAAATGAATGATATATGCTTAGATTAACAAACACATATCAAAAATACAATATGAATGATGTAATTAATGCACTAGGATCGATTAGGGTTGATTTGATTGATAATGATATAAAAAGAGATCCCTAAAAACAATCATGGGATGATAGGGAGGATGGTCGGTAGAGTGAAGTAATGGAAACATGTATCATGAGGAATCTTGGAGCAACAGAAGTGGGATGGGGGGGTGAGGGTAGATATGGATATGTAGGATAAATGGATGATATCATATTGAGACATTCTGCTAATTAATATTGAGTATTATTTTTGATATAGCATAGGATGTTATGCACCAGGGTATATGGAACCAAGGTGGCAAGGCATCCATTAATAGGACTTGACATTGCAAACAATAGGATGAACCCATGCATGCCCATAATAGTACAACCTTGTCTAGATGAACGAGGGGGATTCGAGGCATAAGCCCTTAGTACACCAAAGGTATGAGGAACCTTAGATGCAAAAGGGGGATAATATGCTAGAACTGACCCTACAATTCACAAGATATGAATACCAATATGGAGTAATGAGAACCTCCCACAAGCATGACATACGAAAGTAATGACTATGCCCCATTCTGGATCTATTCGCCACATGCCATGATATAATGAGATCAAGAAAACTTTGAAGTAATCCAAGACAAATTTGAAGTAATCCAGGAATGACGCACAAGATAAAACTTAAAGACCAAAAGACTGACTGACCCAAAACATACAACCATTGTATCTCTTTCCAAAACAATGGATGGAGGATTGATGATTTTTCCCATTGTAGGAAGGATGCATCCTAAGACAAGAATCGATGATAGATTAGAGAAACTAAAGGATAGGCAGGGGGACATAGGCTGCTAGTGATGGAAAATCCAATCTGATGATGGAGGATTTTTTGTGAGAGTGTTATGCTTTGATATGATGCCTACCAAGTGTATCATTTGTAAATCAAGTGTAATCAACAAGATTAGGAAATTGGGACCATTCAAGTGGGTTGGATGGGTGCATCATATGTACCTACATACTGGATACTTCCTTCATATTCCAGATTGCCTAATACCAGGTGTATCCACAAGATAAAGGCACATTACAATGCGGGTGATGATGATATGTAGTTCTGGGTAACTTGATGATGTAAGGATAGGAGCTTGGTTCGGATGAATGGAGGAAGTTTGGTTTTGAGGATGGGGATGTCACTTTTCATGTTGTACCATGGTATAAAAACCATGATAGATGGGGAGATGGTGACAATGTGGGGCAATTGTCAGTTTTCAGACTGCAACATGTAGTACAACCACATTACAGGGAGGAAGGAGAATAATAAGGATGGTAGGGTGTCAGTTGGTGTCTAGTGTAATGGAAATATAAAGATGTGGTGTCTATGCAAAAACCACTAAGGAGGACCAGGACTTGAGCTGGATGGGGTAAATTAGGTGAGTGACATGGTGGTGGAAATACATGATATCTATAGAGACCATAGGAAGGATGAGCAAGTGGAAGGTGATGGTCATAAGAGTAGTCAGAGAGATGTTTGTGTTAGGTTGTGTTTGATATGGGGGAAGAGAGTGCTTAGACCAGGTTTGAACTATAAGAAGCATAGTCCAGGGAATAAGTAGGGATCAACGGTGTGACGTGGTGGTCCATAGGCATGATGTTTATGAAAAAAATACTAAAGGAACTAGAAGTGTAGGTGGATGAGGTGACTGGAAGGGATGAAGGGATGGATAGCTAGGGTGTTGGCATAAGTGAGAATTCTGCTTTTCTGTTACTAGTTTCTATCAAAAGATAGGAACAATAGGGGATGAAAGCTCAGTTGAGAGGGTAGGCAGATGAGGGAAGAAGCAGGTTGGGTGGATGGATAATGGAAGGATGATGATGATTAGGATGGGTGAGGGATGCACTACTAGTTTCTTGCACAACATATGTAGGGCTGGACACATATTTTGGGAATGATGGATAATGGAAGCTCAGATGGTGGGATTGTGATGTAGCTCAGATGATGGAATAATTAGATATGATGGATGGTGTGGATGATGATGAGAAGGGTGGTTTGAATAGTGTATTTGGGTTGAACCTACACATGATGCTTGCAAGAAGGTTTTCATCATGGTACTTATCTAAGGTGCCACAAGAAGTGGTTTTCACCGTAGGATAGATTATTTCTCTTTACTTTTTTTATTTTTTGAATTTTTTGATTTTTTTGTATTTTTTGACATAGGGTATTCAACGAGATAACTATGGAATTGCTTTAGGTGGATGATGTTCATAGGTTCATCAAGCTCTTCTCCTTCAAGAGTGGAAAGGTGATATGCCCCAGAACCATACTTAGTAGTGACAATGTAGGGGCCTAACCAATTAGGCTCAAATTTCCCTTTCTTTTCTTGCTCTAATAGATTCCTTTGATTTTCTTTTAGGACCAAGTCTCCTTCTACAATTTCTCTAGTACATATTTTCTTGTTATAGGATGTGTGAAGCTGATTTTGGTATGCTTGGAGGTGATTGAGAGTGTTGAGGTGTCATTCATCCAATAGCTCTAGCTCTTGGAGGTGTGCAACACGGTATTCTTCATCAGTGATAACATTACGCAAAGATATGTGCAATGAGGGCAACTCAATCTCTATTGGTAGGATAGCTTCAGCTCCAAAGACTAGGGAATATGGTGTAGCTCCTATAGGTGTACAGATGCTAGTGCGATAGGCCCAAAGGGCAGGATGGATGTGGAGGTGCCAATCACAACCAGTTTCATCGACAACTTTGTTGAGGATTTTGAGTAAGGTTTTGTTAGTTGCCTTAGCTTGGCCATTACCTTGGGGACAATATGGAGTGAACCAATGATGTTGTATGTGAAATTATTCACAAAGGTCATGAACATTATGGTTTTTAAAGGGTTTACCATTCTTTGTAACAATGGCGGATGGGATACCATAATGAGAGATGATATGGTAAAGGATGAACTTGGCAATTTGGTTTCTAGTGGTAAAAGTGAGAGGAAGGGATTCAACCCACTTAGTGAAGTATTCTGTGGTGGTGATGATGAATTTGTGTCCATCAAAGGAGGATGGATGGATTTTGCCAATGAGATCTAAGCCCCACTAAGAGAAAGGCCATGGTGTGGTGATGGGTTGCAACAGCTGAGAGGGAGTGTGGATGAGATCTCCATGTTGCTGACAGGGTTAGCACTTCTTCACGTACTCACATGCATCATATTCCATAGTAGGCCAATAATATCATGTATGTAAGAGCTTCTTGGCTAGAAAAATACCACTTGTGTGTACTCTACAAATTCATGTGTGGACTTCATGTAGGGTAAGGGAGGCTTCTTCCATGTTTAAACATTGAAGAAGAGTGCCATCATAGCTTAGGCGATAGAGGGTGTCAGAAAGGATAATGTAGTGAGTGAATTGACAAATGAGGGATCGTTGTTGTTTACAGGTGGATTTGGGTGGGAAAGTGTAATGTTGGAGGTAGGTGTAGATGCCATGATACTAAGGATTTTTAGGACCAACAATCTCACAAACAAATTCTGACTCGACAACATGATATGCTGGCATAAGGAGCCATTCCACAAGAAACTCACACTAATGGCTATCATGAGGCATATCTAGGAGGGAACCAATAGTGGCCATGGCATTGACTGCTTTGTTGTGAAGGTGAGGTACCTATTCAAATTGAATGTAGGTGAAGAATAGTGTGTACTCATCAACCATTTTCTTGTAGGGTACTAGTTTATCATCCTTAGTGAAGTATTCATCATTGACCTATTTGATAATCAACTAAGAGTCACCATAGACTTGTAGCTGTAGGATATTCCAGTGAATTGGTGTTTTGAGACCAATGATCAAAGCTTCATATTAGGCCACATTCTATGTGCATTGGAAGGAAAGCATGTATGCTTTGGGGATATAGTCACCTTGTAGGGTCACCAATAGTACCCCTACCCCTGAACCATGGTTAGTGAAAGATCCATAAAAATATAGTTTCCAGTTTGTTGATTATGTCATGGTTAAGATGGATTCATTTGGAAAATTGATGGATAGTGGTTGATAATCTATGAGGGGTTCTTTGGCCAACTGATCTATGACAACCTTTCCTTTGATTGCTCTTCGATCAACATACTCAATGTCAAATTCACTCAACAACATGACACATTTTGCCATTCTTCCTGTAAGTGAGGTCCTGGAAAGCAGGTACTTGAGAGGGTTGACTTTAGAGATGAGCTTGATATAGTGAATTAGCATGTAGTGTCATAACTTTTGGGAACATAAAACAATAGCTAGACATGCATGTTCTATGGAGGTATAGTTGAGCTTATAGCTGACTAGGGTCCTGCTGATATAATATATAGCCCTTTCACGACCTGTATTATCATGTTGTGCTAAAAGTGCCCCCAGTGCTACTGAAGTTGTTGATATGTACAATAATAGGGGCTTTCTAGGGATAGATTCCATTAGGACTAGTGGCGAGGCTAGATATTCCTTGATGTGGTCGAATGCTCGTTGATAATTTTGGTCCCATTTGAAGTGTACATCTTTGTGAAGCAAATGGAAAAAGGGTTGACATTTATCTGCGAGTTGGGCAATGAATCTGTAGATAGCCTAGAGATTGCCTTGGAGACTACAGAGTTGATTTAGTGTCTTAGGGGGAGGCATTTCTTTTATAGTGATGACTTTAGTGGGATCCACCTCAATGCCTCTACAAGAAACAATGAACCCCAAGAGTTTTCCTAATGTTATGCCGAAGACACATTTCTTAGGATTGAGATGATGATTGTATTCTCTGAGATGTGCAAATATCTGTTGTAAGATCTCAGGATGTTCTCCCTTGTAGAATTCCCTAGGAGGTCATCCACATGGTCCATTATTTTGTGTAGCATGTTGTGGAAGATGGTGGTCATTACACGTTGATAGGTTGCCCCAGCGTTCTTTAGACCAAAGGGCATGATTTTCTAGCAATATGTACCCCAAGGATAGGTAAAGGTAGTTTTATGTTGATCTTCAGGGGTGATTCTGATTTAGTTGTACTCGAAGAAGCTATCCATGAGGGAGAGCATCTCGTGTCCTACTGTGAGATCTATAATTATGTCGATGTTGGGGAGCAAAAAGTCATCTTTCAGACATACTTTGTTGAGGTCTTAGAAATCTGTACATACTCAGATTCCCCCAGGTTTCTTAGCAAATGGAACGATATTAGAGACCCATTCTGGATAGTCAATAGGGTGGATGGAGCTAACATCTAATAATTTTTGCAGTTTTTTGATGAGCAAGGTGACTTTAGGATGCATTTTGTAGAGTTTCTATTTGATTGACCTTGCTTCAAGATGTACCACAAGATGGTGAACAACCAAGGATGGATCCAACCCTGGCATGTTGGTATAGGACCAAATGAACACATCAGGTGCTTCATGAAGCACGATGGAGAGGTTAAATTTTTCTTCAGGACCAAGACTTTCTACTAGGTGTGTAAGCTTAGGCAATTCTTGTGTGCCAAGGTTGATTTCTTTGGTTCCCTCAATCAGAATGTTGGAATGTTCCTGCCAGTAGGACGGTATGGAGGGAAGATGGAGATCCTCATCTTCTAGTGCCTTAGAGAGGTTTTCACTAGGAGATACATCTTTTTTGTTTGTGTGTCTGAAAGTAGCTCCGAGAGGTTTTCACTAGGGGATGATTTTCTATTTTTTGATTTTTGCCTTTTTGGACTAAGGATCTCCTCTTCCCCAAAGTAGGCATGGGCGTACAAGCATATGTCATACTATGAGGTGTCACAAAGTTCTAGGTAGGTGGAGAGAGCCTCATCATGCGGAAACATGTCAAGAGGTGGGGCTCCTTGATAATCCCATGTAATGAGTTCAGGATAAACAAGAGGGAGGTCAATGATGAAGATGGTGTTGTCAGGGAAGATGCATGAAAGGTCAAGATCTTCGCATGAAGCTATGATGACATTTAGAGTAATGTTCTTAACAATAGAAGAGGATATTGTTGCCTATATCAAAGCTTTAGTGGGTCCATGGATTGTCACAATCAATGGGGCATATCCTAAACCAAAGTAATGAGCATATTTCGTAGTAGATGTAGGGTCAACCAGAATGGGTTCTATAATGCCTTGTTCATCGGCACCAAGTCCTGTTCCACAATAAGGCATTTTTGTAAAAATTTGAAATGGTATAGGATATTTTTATTTGAAGTATTCCATGTTCACTAGTTTGGGAGGAGTTTAATCATGGTATAACCAATCACTCAAAGTAGTTTCTTCAGTTTCCTCTTCTCTAGAGATCTGTGCTAGGACAAAGGGAATTTTATCATTGATTCTATGATAATGTTCTTGTTCCTTCTTCTAGAAATGATGACCATGAGAGTGGGTAGACAAAGGTAATTGTCCCATGTGGAAGGCATTGTGAAGCTTATATTCACCACACCCTTTGTCTATGATTTTGACCTTTTGACGCATAGGAGTGGAAGATGAGGTGGAAGCTTGTGACAGGTAAATGGTGACTTGTGGTGTGGATGATGTCATGGATGGAATGGATGAGTGGTTTTTGACATGTTCCCCATAGGTTCTTGGACAAATGAATTGCCTATCATAAACAACCTCTAAGACTTTACAATTTCAAAAGGTTGTTGATCGGCAGGAATAGTGTCTTCCACACTATTATGAGGGAACTTGAGGCATTGATGGTAGGTGGATGGAATGGCTTACATGGCATGCAACCATGGTCAGCCTAGGAGAAGATAATATGGAAGGTCAGGATCAATCACATGACATAGAGTGGGCATGGTGAGCGGGCCCACCTTGATTGGGAGGCATATGGTTCCTTCAGATTCTCTTTCTGTGTTGTCATATGCCTTGATGAAGATGACCAAAGACTCTAGGTTAGTCGTTGAATACCCCATGAGTTTTAGAAATTTTAATGTACATATATTCAAACTGGGTCCATTATCCAAGAGGACCCTCTTGATCTTGTAGTTGGCAATTTGAACTTCAATGTGGAGTGTTTTATTATGAGTGGGATCGATGGGTGGCATGTCGGTGTGGTTGGTGCAGGACACCTAGGTTTTCATGCCTCAAGAGGGGTCAAATGTTGAAATTTTGTTGCGCTTAAGTCAATTTCATGTAATATGTTCTTATAAGACCATTTATTAGGTGTTTGATTCAGTTTTGGGTCATTAGGGGTCTTGTTGGAAAAAATGTCAAATGTTGTCAAAGTTGCACAAAGCAACTTTTGCATTTTTGGTGTCAAGTGGAAGTTAAATGGTTGGAAGCTGAAAAATAGTTTGTACCTATTGGGAATCTATTGGAAATTCCTTAAAATCCTTTGTATCATTGACCATGAGGGTGTGGTTGAAGGGTTGTTGAAGTTTTAAAGGTTGAAGCAATAAAACTCTATTTTTCTGCATTTCTGAACGTTTCTTTGTTGTTATTTGATGTAGTACAGATCTATATGATCCTTTAATAATGTAAAACCAATTTTAGATGAAAGTACATGGAGTCTACTTTCTATCAAACTTTGTTTCATCAAATTTCATTAAGATTTGAGGAAGTTATGGTCATTTTTCTATAGACTATTTTCTGCAATTTTCAGAACGTTTTTTTCTATTCCCATGCATGGTACAGACTTGTAAAGACCTGTACTAGTCTAAAACCAATTGTGAATGGAAGAAAATTGAATCTACTTTCTGTTTCACTTGGTCTCATTTGTTTTCCGTAAGATTTGAGAAAATTAGAGCAATTTCTTCCCAAACTGTTCAAAACTCCCAAAATCCT
The DNA here is from genome assembly GCA_027924645.1 of Cunninghamia lanceolata. Classification (NCBI taxonomy): domain Eukaryota; kingdom Viridiplantae; phylum Streptophyta; class Pinopsida; order Cupressales; family Cupressaceae; genus Cunninghamia; species Cunninghamia lanceolata. The sequence goes on along the minus strand of BSBN01001038.1, from coordinate 5,229,857 downwards.
AACTAGGGTAAGTAGTGAGCAAATAAAATGCATAACAAAGGCCTTCCATAGGTGGATGATGCTAAAACCTTGTGGAATGGCTTGTAATAGGATAAAACTTGATTCTTTAGACTTGTAGGAGCAAGAAAGATGGGTCGCAAGTGTTAGGTTGGATTGAAGGTCTAATATCTCCATGTAATAGACTAAGAAGCCATGAAAGGAGTAACAAATTGTGCTTGGAGAGTTGGGGAATGTGTTGTTGGCAAGTGGAATATGTCATTAGATGTATGAGGAACCTATCAGAGCCTATCATAAATAACCTCTAAGGCTTTACAATATTCAAAAGATTGATGATTGGTAGGAATAGTGACTTCCACACTGTTATGAGGGAACTTGAGGCATTGATGGTAGGTGGATGGAATGGCTTGCATGGCATGAAACCATGGTCAGCCTAGGAGAAGATTAAATGAAAGATCAAGATCAATCACATGACATAGAGCAGCCATGGTGAGTAGGCTCACCTTGATGGGGAGGCATATGGTTCCTTCAGATTCTCTTTCTGTGTTGTCATATGCCTTGAAGAAGATGACCAAAGACTCTAGGTCCACCGCTGAATACCCCATGAGTTTTATAAATTTTAATGTACATATATTCAAACATAATACATTATCCAAGAGGATCCTCTTGATCTTGTGGTTATCAATTTGAACTTCAACATGGATTGCTTTAGTATGAGTGGGATCGATGGGTGGCATGTCGGCATGGCTAAAAGTGAGATGATAGGAGGAGGATAATTGAGCCAATGGATTTTGGAATTGAGCGGGAGTTATGTCGGTGGGGACATGGGAATCTTGGAGGGCCTTGTCAAGGATTTCACTGTGGATGGTGGATGTCTTAAGTAGTTCCAAGATGGATATTTGTTCGGGGGTCTTCCCAAGATGGTCAAGGAGGTTGTATTTGGAAGTGGTAGTGGTGGAGGATGTGGTATTTTTGAGTTTGATGGTGGTGACATGAGTAGAGTCAAAATCAATTTCTCCTACTACATTATCCTAAGGGGGTGGAATGTTGTTATAGTTCATGTTATTGGTTTGGTTGTTGGGATTGGTGTTGGAGGATGATGGTTTGGATGTATTTTGGTTGTTGTGGTAGTGGGGAAGAGGGTCTTGGTAGACTCCTAAGCCATCATTGGGTGAGGTGTTTTTGTTCTTTTCTATTTGGATGTCACTACAATTGACAAGGTCTTGGATGTAGTTTTTCAATTTCATACATTTGCTCATGGCATGTCCCTTAATGCGATGATAGTCACAATATTCATTTTACTTATACCATGCGGGTTTAGGTTGGTTTTCATCAAATGGTTTCATCGTGGGAAACTCAACCACGTTTGCTTGGACTAGTTTTTGGAGCACAACCTCGAGTGATTCACCCAAGGGAGTATACTTACATTTTGGATTGTTAGGAGGATTCCACTTTGGAGGAGTAGATGGGACTAAGACATTGTTTGAAACATTTTGGACTACATTTGTCTCTTTTGGTTTAGGAGCGGTGATTTGGATATATTTGGAATCGGTTGCACCATCTACTACGATGTTCTTGTTTTTAGCCTAAAATTTAGGTTTGTCATTGGACGATTTGTCATTATCATTTTTTTTGTAGATTTTAACCAAACCTTTTGCAATAAGGGCCTTTTCAATAGAGACCCCCTTTTCTATGATTTTGTCAAAGGTAGATGCACAATGCACTTGTAAATTGAAGGTCATTTCTTGGTTGAGGTTTTGAATGAATATATGGACAACTTGTTTTTCGAGGGTTGTCCAAGGTAGCCTACTAGGAAGAGTTCTTGATCTTTGTAGGTAAGCGGTGAAACTTTCACCACTTTGTTGTTTGGTGTTGCAAAGGCCGAGCATAGTGATCTCATGCTCCACATTGTATGAGAAATGATTGACAAATTTCTCTGAAAGATCGGTGAAGGTTGAAATGGAGCCATAAGGCAAGTGCATATACCATTCGAGGGCTTGTCCTCCTAGGCTTCGTAGAAAAAGACAAAGGAGGAATTGATCATCATAGGCAACTTCTTGGCATGCCATGAAGAACTCCTTGATGTGGCCATGAGGGTCTCCTTTTCCTTTATACTTATCAAATTTTGGCATTCCAAAATGTTGAGGAAAAGGTGTGATGGCAATATTTCTATCAAATGGATAGGGACATAAGTCTTCAAACTTATAATGTTTCTTTTGAGTCCTTAGTTAGATTTTTTTGAGAGAATTTTTCATGTCTTGCCATTCTTGATTGAAAGGATTAGCAAGATGTGGTTGTCACATATGTTGGAGTGGGGGTTGTTGTGATGATGATTGTTGATGTTGGGGATGGATGTATTTTTGTTGTTGGATATATGGAGGTGGGCCCATAGTTTGTGTATAAACATGGGACCCATATGGAACATTTTGTGGGTTTTGGAGTAGTGGTTGTTGTTGAGCGACATATGGATTTTGCATCAAGGACCCGTGGGGAGGTTGTTGATGCATGGAGGATTGATATGTGTGAGTGGGTTTGGTATAGCTCATCAAGGGATTTTGTGTTTGGTTGAATGGATTAGTAGTTTGGATGGGCGTTTGTGTTGTGGGTGGTAACACCATTTGAGTGATTGTCGACCTTTGGGGGATATTCAAAGGAGGAAGAAGTTGTGGAATGAGATTGGTGTTAGATGGGTTTCAAGGGATGCTAGATGTGTTTTGTGAGATGACAATTTTTAGATTGGTGGCATGTTGGGATTGGGCATCATATGAGAAGGCATTCTGTAAGGTTTCTCTAACACTTGTGGTTGTGATACAACATTGAACCCTATGTGTTGATCAAGGGTGTGGACAACGTTGGTGTTGGATGCATAGCTAGCCCATGGATTGTCATAAATGGGTTCAATGGGATTAGGGACACGTCCCCATGGTTGATCTTGAATGGGTGATGGTGGTTTGTCATGGAAAATGGCTTTAAGTTAATCATGATTGTATGAGTATGGAAGGTGTGCGCCATGTTCAATGAGATGTTTGAGGAATTCATCCTTATGGTTGCCAATGAATTGGTCAAATCTATCGTGTAATCCCTTTTCATTGAGAAAATTGACAAAGTTGGCGGAATAGGTGTGACGATGATGGGTGGATGCTTCACCCATTTCAGGTTGGTTGACATATCTCTCCATGTTACTTGTGGTAAATTCATGAGGAGAGAGGGATTGGTAATGAGAGTACATTCTCTTCTTAGCTTGTGATTGCATGATGGGAGGCATAAAAGGTGAACTTGGATAGGATTTGGATGATTAGGTCTCAATGATTATGTATGGGGATTAAATCTAATTTCAAAATCTAGATCAAAATGATTTAATATCAAGGATTATCCCTATGTACTTAGGGTGGACAAAGAGCCTAACTAAAATGATAATATGATTATCTTACTTGGGGTATACAAGATGCACCAAGCAAGATGGGATTTCTTGAAGTCCACTAACTTGGGGGTTGTCTAAGTTCATAAGCTAATTTATCCAAGAGGGGTGTTGATGCCTAGTTTATATTAAACTTAAGATAGACAAAGTCTTAAGCTTCACATAAACAAAGGGATAATTAATCTAGATTCTAACCTTAGAATTTGGATATGATTTGGTGATAGGGATTGATTTTGGATTTGGATAGTAATGATATGGTTGGATGAGGATTTGATTGATTTGGGTACAATGATTGATTATGGATAATAGGGGTTGATTAAGGATGATAAGATTTATTAAGGATTGACTATGATGAGGATTGATCATGGATGTCAAGAATTTGACTAAGGATCGATTAAGGATGATGATTTATCAAATATTACAAGGACAATAATGGATTATACCTAAGAATGATGATTATGGATGGAAAAGATTGGATTGATTAAGGTTTGATGAAGATGGGATTGACTATGGATTAATCAAGGATGGATAATCAAATATTATGATTGACTATGGATTAGGAATGGGCATTAATGGTGATGATTAAGGAAGATGATTGATCATGTACTATGAGGATAATGATGGACTAAGAATAGTTAACTATGGATGATTTGGATTGCCTATGAATTAACAGGGACAATGACTAGTATGATGACGAGGATAATGACTAATGATTAAAGTTGGATCACAAGCTAAGAGAGATAAATGGACATGGATGTGGTTGAGGTGGCTTACAATGTCAAGGGATGATGTGGAAAAGAGATTTTTGACAACTAAAAGGACAAAAGCTTGATTTTTTGATGTCTCTGGAAAATGGGCACTGATTTAGGAAATAGGCACTAATATGTAGGAAATAGGTGCTGATATACAAAGTGGGTGTTGATTCAAGACAATGTTGATAATTGTGAGTTTCAAGGTGTTGGTTCATTTTTTTGGCAAGATTTCACACACAGCAATTACAATGGTTGTTTGACTGACTTTGGAAGTTGGTGCAAGGGGTGATTAGCCTTCATAGTTCACAAATGTCTTTTATGGGTTTTGCACAAAGGAAGACACTTTAAGCACTTGTATACAACCTAAAATTATTCAAGTGGGAGTGACATATCTTGTGGATCTCACGAAGTGGCCATGGGTCAATCCCAACTCAAAGTGAATTGAGATTCTCACCCCCACTAATACCTTTGATGCTATTCTTGGATAAATAGGGAAAACAAGGTCCTAGACCACCTTACCCCCCTCACCTTAGAGACTTTCATCCTTCCCAAAGCATATCCTATCTCAAATACAACTGTACGGTGACCATCTTTCCCTTCTCTACAATGGTACACCACAAGATATGATGGCTAAAAGGTCTTACATAGGCTTAAGAAGGCTTCTAGGGGTGTCCTCTAGTGTACTCAAGGTACTTGAGGCCCAAGTTCGTGAATGGGGGTGTCCCAATTAGCTGACGCTCAACCACTCAAGTCTTGATGGACCAAGGTCTTGGAGATCTATTGCTTGGAGCAGAGAGGGCCCTTCCTTTAAAGGAGTTTTTTGATTCTCACAATATTTATATACCACATCGGAACATGCGGTTGATGTCATCCCTTGGGGGGATGAAATCCCCAAGTAGGCCTCCTAAGAAGAAACCACTTCCCACTTTTGATCACCCAAGATCATACGAAGTACAAGGGGAGAGCATACATGGAGAAATGACCCCTTCAGGAATGAAAGAAAATAAAAAGGTTTGACAATGGACTTTTGATCCCTAAGATCACCCAAAGGTGCAAGGGGAGAGCATATGTTTGATTTCCAAACCAAAGACATGACAAATAAGGTTAATTACCACTAAACTAATTTAGTGCCACTAAAGATTAGTAGGAAAAACAAATCCTTTGACAGCGGGGCTGCATAAAACGTGTTAGTAGTTGATAACCAAGTCTTGGATAGTTGTAAAATGTTGTACAACCAATATTAGCCCAAGGCAAATGATAAAAAAACAACTTTTTGTTAGACATAGTGACTAGGCGCTAATATGAAAAATAGGCGCTGATTCAAAAACATGCATTGTTCTGAATGGGCGTTGAAATGTGGAAAATAGGCATTGAAATAATAGAAAAAGGTATACCTGTTAGTTGGGTGCAACTATGTCCTTGGATGGGCACTAAAATGATCTTGACAGAATCTCCCCTTGTAGAATCAATTATTCCTACAAAATAGAGAGGTAAATCTATAGAAAACCACAGTTACAAGCCTAAGCACACCCTGTTAGACAACTTGGTTAGAAAAAACACACAAAAATCTTTGCTTTATATCAAATAGAAAGCAGGTTCTGATCCTATGAAGCAGGCACCAATCTATGAAATAAGCATTGTTACGTTGATAATAGGTGTTGGAACGAAACAACCAGCACCTCCCCCTTGTTTTTGATTTTTTTGTGACAAAACTGAGAGCTATTTTACATAAAAGGTCAGTAGGAATCAATTTAAAGCATGAATCCTAAGTATAGCTCGTGAAATGATGAAAAACACATGCAAAACCCAATTTATACCTTATGTGAAACCAAGCGCTGAAATCCAACTAGGCACTGATATGCCAAAGGTAGGTGCTAATTTATAGGAAATTGGCGCTAATCCAACTTGTCAAGGGAAAACATGCAAAAAACCGTACAATAATTAGTGAAAAAGGTGGCGGGTGTCCCATTGAGCATGCCAAAAATGTCTACCTAAAAGATGGGATTCCTAAATGAGTGCTAATTAACCTAATTTTCTCCCAATCCCAAGCCCAAAGGACCTAAAGATTGGGCTAGATCACTACTATGCTTTCTATCAACTAATGCACCATATCTAAACATACTAGTGATGATTTTCCCTAATGAGATGAAAATAAACTATCCTAGATTATAATTGAGCTAAACTATATGGATGTTGAGTACTCAAAATGGAAAAATATCTTTGCATATGATGGCTTATGAAAAATGGATGTGGAGGCCTCAATTTATAGATTTTTGGGGATGGAAATGGAGGGCTAGGATCAAATTGAGAGAATTGGACAAATGGCATGATGAGAATGGATCCTCAAGCAAAAGGGTGGGGATTGCTTGAGGATCCTCAAGCAAGGAGAATTGGACAAATGGCAGGATGAGAATGAATGAGAATTTTTCTCCAAGATTCAAGGGATGATCAATGGATGAGATTATAAGTTTGAATGGATGGATGGCTAGGATTGGGTAGCTATATGACATGTAAGGCCTCATTTATGAAAAGGTAAGGCTTGGATTTAGTGAGAAATTTTAAATTGCATGGAGAGGACAAGTGGAATTAAAAATTAGAAGAATAGTGTCCAAATAGTGACACTTGGAGTGGGGTGCAAGAAATAGGACAAGTGTACACATTTTGGAAGATTTGGCCATGCTTCAAAAGTACCACTTGTCATGTACATGGAATGTCAAGTGGACTTCTAGAAACATGGGGGTTTGTAATAAAGAATTAATTAAAATTAATTCATGTTCACATGTTTTATAAGAAAATAATGATGATTACAAAAAATAATGATTAGAACAGCGCATGTTTTTCTTATAGAATATGAGGGAGCGAAATTTTGCAGTTAGGTCAAGGAGATCGCTACGGTCTCAAGAGAGTCTTTTTGCAAATTTTTTAGCGAGAGATGGTAGGGTTTACAAAAATCCAGGAAATGAAGAGTTTTTGCCGAAACATTTCCTGCAAAGATGGAAAGGCCTCATTCCAAATTCTAGAAGGTATGGTAGGGTTTACGATCAGCCTGGGTTTGAAAACTCTTTGCCCAGTCAACCTTCGCGAAGATGGTCAAGCTTTAATTCAAGAAGTAGGGGGGTTACAAAGGACTTTCAAGAATCTCAAAATTTTGAATGTCCCTAAGCAAATTTGGATTCCAAAGGTAAAATCTACAGGTAATGATACTACTGTAAATGCTAATTCTAAGGAAATTGAGATTCTGCTTCCTGAAGACCTTGTTCGTCCCCATGTCTTAGATTTAAGTCAGCATGCGATAATAGGTAAAATTTGGAATTTTGCTAATGAAACTCAGTTATTGGAATCCTCGATTTTTGCTAATTGGAAAGGCATTTCTAATTTCTGGTTATTAAATAAGGGTTTAGGGTTTTTTATAGCCATATTTTCAAATAAGGAGGCTAGAGATAACATTTTGAAAGTAAAATCTTGGTTTTTCAAAGGTAAAGGTATGTACTTACAAGAATGGATTCCTAATTTTGATCCTCGAGCTAATACAAGTAACTATTTTCCCTTCTGGATTACCTTTCCTAATTTACCTTTGGAATACAAAGATTTGGGTGTTCTTAAATTTATTGCTGAAAGAGTGGGGTTTTTCGTAAATCATGATTTGTTGACTTTCAAAAACCCTAGTCTTCCAATAAGGTTGTGTGGTCATGAACACTTTCTTTCCTCTTCCATCCTCTGTGATTCTAAAAACTTCTAAGACTTCTTGGGTTCAGAGTCTTGTTTTCGAAGATCCTCAAACTATCTTAAATTTTGATACCCTAGATGATCCAGTGGAATGGGGGGTTTCAGAAAAATCTCCTACTTTATCCACTAATAGTAAGGTCATTCCTCCAGATCTAGATTCAAATAAATCAAATTGTATGGGAAGGGTCCTCACTACTAATTCTGCTGTCAACCCATAGGAAACTGAGATAGATGGGGAATATTCTGACCTTTTTCCTAACCAGACTCCACAAGAGCCAATTTTGGGCTTTGAGAATGCAGAAGTTGTGGGTATCGATTGTCATAATGAAGATTCTCCTAATTTAATTGAACAGAATTCTATGACAGATTTAGGGTCTGATGGTAGCGAGTTGTCTTTTAATTATCTGGTTAATCCTTCCTCAGGATTAGAAAGAAATGCTAATGTTGTTTGCCAAGAGCCCAGTTTGGTGGATCTTGATTCAAACCCTAATTCTTTGGATTATTTGACTTCAATTTCATTTCCTTCTGAGTTGCCTAATTTAGTACTTAAGGATTCTGTTGTCCCTTCGGAACCTCTTTTCTTAGGAGAACTTAAGGACTCTTTTCCTCTAGAGGAAGCTGAAAAATTCATTGATGCAGTTATAGCGACAGTTGGTGAAGAATTCATTAATAAAATAGCTGCTGAAGTAATGGCGGAAGAAATTATGGATGGTAATGTTGTGCTTTCATCTATTTCTTATACTCCTTTAGAGGAGAATTGTACTCCCTCTCCTCATGCTAAACCTTGAGGTAGGAAGTCCAAATCGAAGGTTACATAGGAAGAAATTTAAGCAGGAGTTCAGTCTACCTTAGAAAAAATATTAACTAGATCTTCAGTGAGGAGAGCTTGCTGCTCTCCTCGAGCTCAATGAAAATTATATCTTGGAATGTTAGGGGTATTAATACCCTTAACAAAAGACGCCTGATAAAGAAACAATTGGATTTATCAGGTGCTGATGTAGTTCTACTCCAAGAAACTAAACTTTCTTCATCTTTAGCAGATAATTACTTTAGTAAATGCAACAAATGGAATTTTTCTGCTGAGGCAGCTTCAAGAGCCTCAGATGGTCTGGGCCTTCTCTGGAAAACATTGTCAGTGTATGTTAAAGTTGTTTCAACTATGGAAAACTGTCAATTAGCAGAAATTCATTTTGGTCAGGAATCTTTTTGGATTATTAATGTTTATGGTCCAACAGCTACTATAGATAAAAAAAGACTTTGGGATTCTTTAAGTGTTATTATCCAAGATCTTCAACATGAGAAATTGATTCTTGGCAGAAATTTTAATGCTATTTTAAGTCTAGAAGAAGAATTAGGGGGGATAACACCTCCCTTAAAAACCATGTCAGATTTTTCTGATTTTGTTTCGAATAATGGTCTCATTGATTCTATTCCCACGAACAGTAAATTTACTTGGACTAATAGAAGAAAAGGTTTTCTACAGATAGCAGAGAGATTGGATAGATTCTTTCTATCCTCCTCTTGGCTCTTTCATAAGTGTTCATTTTTTTCCATGATTCTTCCTCACTCTAGGTCCGATCATTTTCCTATCCAGTTAAATCTTGATTTTGTGGAAGTTTTCCAAGGAAGTAAGAAACCCTTTAGGTTGGAAGCAATGTGGTTTCATGACCCTAATTTTGTTCCTTCAATTAAATCATGGTGGGAGTCTTTTCCTTTTATTAGGGGGTCTAGAATGTTTCAGCTTTGTAGAAAGCATCATTTGCTCAAGGACAAAATTAGAAGTTGGAATATCTCTCATTTTAAAAATATTTTTCAAGAAAAAGAAATTATTTCAGATAAACTTATGTTTGTTAATCAACAAATTATTAGTCAAGGAATGGATAATAACTTGTTTGAGTGCCAAAAAATGTTGCAATCTAATTTGGAGGAAATTCCCTTGAGAGAAGAGATTTTTTGGAGGCAAAAGTCTAGAGAAACTTGGTTGCAAGCTAGTGATAGGAATACTAGATATTTTCATGCTTCTGTTAAAATGAATAGACATTTAAATAAAATTCAGTCTATTAAAAATAAAGAGGGGGATGTTTTGACTGATTTTGGTGATATTCAAAAAGAGGCGGTCTCCTTTTTTTCCTCCCTTCCCAATTGAGCAATGTAATACTTTATTGGATAATATCCCCTGTTTGGTAGATAAAGAAGATAATCTCATGCTATTGAAAGAGTTTACTCTTGAAGAAGTTAGGGGTGTTGTTTTTTCTTTCGATCCAGATAAGGCTCCGGGTCCAGATGGTTTTACCCCTTTATTTTTTCAAAAATCTTGGGATATTGTGGGGAGGGATGTTTGGCTTGCTTTGGAAGAATCAAGAAAGAACAGTAATATGTTGAGAGAAATGAATTCTACTTTTATAGCTCTTATTCCTAAAATCAGTTCCCCTTCTTCTTTTTCTCAATTTTGGCCTATTTCTTTGTGTAATACATTATATAAGATCTTTACTAAAGCTATTACTATGAGGTTGGCCTTACTAATTCTGAAATTAATCTCAGAAGAGCAAGGAGGTTTTGTTCCAGGAAAAGAGACTGCAGATGGAGCTTTAATAGTTCATTGAATTCTTCATTCTATCAAGGAATGTAATATTCCGGCCATGATTTTGAAATTAGATATGAAGAAAGCTTATAATAGAGTTTCATGGACTTTTTTGATGAAAGTTTTAGAAAAGTTTGGTTTTGAGAAGAAATGGTGTAAATGGATTTGGTCTTGTATTTCGAAAGTTAGCTCTATTGTCCTACTAAATAGTAGTCCTGATTTTTTTCAAGTTTCACAAGGTATCAGACAAGGGGATCCTCTTTCTCCATATCTTTTTATTTTGATGGTTGATGCTTTTAGTAGGGCTATTTCTTATCAATGTCAGCTTTCCAATTGGAAGGGTATTGCAATTCCTCAGGTGCCTTTCCCCTTTACTCACACTCTCTTTGCAGATGATACTTTATTGTTTGGGTTTCCCTCTCTTAGTGAGGCGAGGTGCATTCAGAACACAGTTTCACTTTATTGTGCTGCTTCTAATCAGGAAGTTAATCTAGAAAAGTCAAAAGTTTTTTTCTTCAATACTAAACCAAGTATTAAAGCTAGAATTATTTCTCTTTTGAAGTATAAATTGGGTTCTTTGCCTAGTCAATATTTGGGTATTCCTTTATTTTTTGGCCCTAATAGGAAATCTTTTTGGGCAAAGATTGTTAAAACAATTCACAATAAAATAGCTCTATGGAAAGGTAGATGGCTTACCTTATCTAGAAGAATTACCTTGCTTAAATCAGTCTTGTCTGCCCTTCCAATTTACATTCTCTCAGTCTTACAAATTCCCAAAGGTGTTATAGATGATATTCAGAAATCTCTTAGGTCCTTTTCGTGGAAAGGTTGTTCCGAAGTCAACAAAAAGATTCCTTTGATCTCTTGGGAAAAGGTTTGTTTTCCGAAATCTTTGGGGGGAGTAGGAATTCATGGTTTAGATGCTCAAAATGAATCTCTAGGGGCTAAATTGGCTTGGAAGCTTTATTCTAAACCTCATTTAAGATGGTGTAAACTCATGTAGTTTAAGTATTTGGATTCTCTTGACTCTGAAAGAATTTTCATAGTTGAGAATCCTCCTAAGGGATCTAGTATGTGGAATTTTCTAGTCTCATGCAGGAAGGTTATTCTTCCCAATCTTTCTTGGAAAATCTTTAATGGTTCAAAGGATGATTTTTGGGAGGACTCTTGGAATGGTTTTCCTCCACTCTCTCTTTGTGACGGGCTGGATCAGGCTAGAAATTATCTTTTGCATCAATGGGGAAGTAAAGTGGGTGATTACTTTTCAATTATAAACGATGGTTCTTTTTCCTTAGTGGCTTGGAAAGATTTTTAGCATTGTGATTTTCCTCAAAATCAAAAAGATATATGTTGGATCTAGGGCATACAACTGAGAGGGGGGGGGGTGAATCAGTTGTATAAAACTTCTTCTCATTCAAACACTTAACTCACTGTTGTTAGTTAGCAGCATATCAAATAATCATCCATGGAAGCATAATACATAAACACAAGAGCAGATAAGCATCAACACATTGAACACCAAGATTTTGACGTGGAAAACCCGGTTAAGGGAAAAACCACGGGGTGATTAACCCAAGAATTATTCTCTGTTAGAAGAATAAAAAAAATGAATGGCACATGCCAATAAGGGCTCACTGCCCGAGCACACTGCTCACAAAGAGGCCCACTGCCTACAAGGAGACACACTGTCTACAAAGTGATGAAAATCACAGTCTTGAACTGGAGAATGACATCTCTAACATGTCCGGATCAGTTCCAATTAAGCCCAACAATCTCTGCTCTGCCTTTCGCACGTTTCTTCGCTATACCATACTCATCTTCACACCACACTATGAAATGGACTCACAAACTGTTATTTATACAAGACATCGACTTAGGAACAAACATCTAAGTCGGCAAACAACCATAGGAGTATCCGCAAGATGAATAACACATCCGGTCGGCCATCACAAGAACATTCGCAGGATGAACAACTCATCCGGTCGGCTACACAGAGCAAGAACTTCATCCGGAAGAATAACTTCAATTCCGGGCTCTACTATCAATGCGGACCAACAACAAAACCTAAACATGATCCAAGAACCTTCACAAGCCTGTCTGAATGTCCGGATACATCCGCACTTCCTCTGCTTACTGGGATCTCTCGTCTTCCTCATCTGGAACTTCAAGAACACAGTCTGTCGCCACTGTCACAATGCAAGAGGTACTTTCGGACCTCCAAATCATACACAAATCAGGATGATACATCATAAGGACATCCCAAACACTCCTTCCAATCCGCAGATTAGGATAATACAATTCCGGACCTCACCGGACCTTTTTGTGATCCTCTGTCACCTCCGGATACTTGCCGGACCCGGTTCTATACCGGCAGCCACGACTCCTTCAGATCTTCATGCGGACCTCAGAAATCTTAACTGTAGCATCTCAAGACTCATATCTACTAACCCTTTAATCTGCATCCTCCGGTTCTAATCCTATATAGTACATTTACCTTCTTCTCATCACTGTTCTTCACTGTTCCTAACTGAGACTAATTTTCTCAATATCCTCAGCACACAGCTCATCAAATCCTTCTTGTTAATGCAATATGAGTATGTTGACATCAATGACAATACTGGATAACCTCATACTTGCAACAATCTCCCCCTTTGTCATTGATGGCAACATATGATGTGAAAAACTATTAAGACAAGAACTTCGACTTTTCATATGTCTTCTCTTCCTTTACTGCTCCCCCTTTGATCATCAACCACTTGTTTTTCACATGTCTTCTCTCCCCCTTTGACATCAATGGAAAAGGGCTCATACTTGCAATTCTCATGCATCAGAATCATACTAGCTGCTCCCCCTTAGTTGCAGCTCCCCATTAGTCCGGATCACAAGATATGGCTGTGATAGCCACCGGACTGATGCACATCAGTGCATCTTAGTTCATCACCGGAGGGGCCATGACCCCTAACTTCTCCCGGAGATATTCAAAAGAGTCCTTGGGAAGAGGTTTTGTAAAGATATCTGCAATCTGATCCTTGGAGGGAACATACTCCAATCTGACTTCTTCCTTATTTACTTGTTCTCTCAAGAAGTGAAATTTGATAGATATGTGCTTAGTCTTAGAATGCAATACCGGATTCTTGGAAATATTAATTGCACTTGAATTATCACAGAAAATTGTGATAGGATCCTCATATTCAACTTTGATGTCTCTTAGCATCTGCTTCATCCATAGGATTTGAGTGCAACTACCTGCTGCTGCAATGTATTCTGCTTCAGTTGTAGACAGAGATATTGCATCTTGTTTCTTGCTTAGCCAAGAAACCAATCTCTTTCCCAAAAAGAATGCTCCACCACTAGTGCTCTTCCGGTCATCCACATCTCCTGCCCAATCTGCATCTGTGTAAGCATGAAGAGAGAAATCTAGATCTCTAGGATACCATGGACCATACTCAACTGTTCCTTTCAAGTATCTAAAAATTCTTTTGATTGCCATAACATGAGATTCTCTAGGATCAGCCTGGAATCTTGCCACAAGACCAACAGCCTGCATTATATCTGGTCTAGTTTGAGTGAGATACAACAATCCACCAATCATTGATCTATACTTTGTCTGATCTGCCTTTGGAGAATCATCATCTTTGCTTAACTTACATCCGGTTGCCATAGGAGTGTTCATAGGTTTTGAGTCTTCCATACCAAATTTCTTTAACAATTCTTTCACATATTTGGTCTGAGAGATGAAGATCCCTTCTTTTGTTTGAGTAATTTGCAGACCCAAGAAGAAATTCATTTCACCAAGCATAGACATTTCAAACTCACTTTTCATCTGGTTTGCAAAAGTTTTGCACATACTATCTCTTCCTCCAAAAATGATATCATCCACAAACACTTCAACAATCAGAATGTTTTCATGATCAATTTTGAAATATAAGTTACTGTCAGCAGTACCTTTGTTGAATCCAATCTGCACAAGATGCTTATCCAACCTTTCATACCATGCTCTTGGGGCTTGCTTCAATCCATACAAAGCTTTCTTCAACTTGCAGACCATATCATTATTATCAGACAATTGAAATCCATCCGGTTGTTCAATGTAGACTTCTTCTTCCAGATCACCATTTAGGAAGGCAGACTTGACATCCATCTGATATACCTTGAAGTCTTTGAAGGCAGCAAATGCAAGAAGTAATCTGACTGCTTCAATTCTTGCTACCGGAGCAAAAGTCTCTTCAAAGTCAATTCCTTCTATTTGTGAGTAGCCCTTGCAGACCAATCTAGCTTTGTTTCTGATTACTTCACCAGCTTCATTTAGTTTGTTCCGGAAGACCCACTTGGTTCCAATTACATTCCTGTCTCTAGGTCTGGGAACAAGATCCCAAGTATGATTTTTCTCAATTTGCATCAATTCATCTTCCATTGCTTTGGTCTAGTTTTCATCATTGTAGGCTTCATTTATTGTTTTAGGTTCAATTTTTGAAATCAGACAGCATTCATCCTGATTTTGAGCAATATTCCTTCTAGTTTGTACACCTTTGCTTCTGTCACCTATGATCTGATCTTCAGAGTGATTCAGTCTTACATACCTTGGAATTTTGGGAGTATCCAGCATTGCTGTTTCTTGATCAGGCTCATTCAAACCTATCTCTTCTTCCTGATTTACCGGATCAGGCTGACTTTGTCTCACCGGAGAGGATTGAGGTCCTTGAACACTGTCTTGGTCATCTTCATCAAACTCATAAAATCTTGAAGGCTTCTCAATTCCTTCATCAACCTTTACATTGGTGCTTTCTATCATCTTCCTCAATCTCTTATTGTAACACCGGTATGCTTTGCTTTGAGTGGAGTAGCCCAAGAAAATTCCTTCATCACTTCTAGCATCAAACTTTCCTAGATCTTCATCTCTTTTAATATAACACTTGCTACCAAATACTCTGAAATATTTCACAGTAGGAGTGATGCCAAACCAGAGTTCATAGGGGGTCTTACCGGTGTTGTTTCTGATTTGAACTCGATTGAGAGTGTAGACTGCAGTGCTGATAGCTTCTTTCCAAAACATTTGAGGAACATTTGCTTCCAACATCATTGTCCTAGCAGCTTCCTGGATGGTCCGGTTCTTTCTCTCAACTACTCCATTCTGCTGTGGAGTCTTAGGAGCAGACAACTGTCTTCTTATACCCTGTTTCTCACAAAAGTCAATGAATTCACCAGATGTAAATTCACCACCTCTATCAGACCTTAGACACTTTAGTTTCAATCCGGTTTGATTCTCCACCATAGCTTTGAAGATTCTGAACTTCTCAAAAGCTTCTGATTTTTCTTTTAGAAAGGTAACCCACATCATCCGGGAATGATCATCAATTAACAACATGAAATACCTATCACCCTGCAGACTCTTGATTCTTGTCGGACCACATAGATCAGTATGTACTAATTCCAACAATCCGGTAGAAGACTGATCTTTGCTTTTAAAAGAGACTCTGCTTTGTTTGCCTAACTGACATTCTTTACACACACTATTTGTAGGTTTTATCAATTTTGGAAGATCTCTCACAGCCTGAGTATTGCTTATTTTGATAATGTTATCAAAATTTACATGACACATTCTTCTATGCCATAACCAACTCTGATCAATTTGAACAAATAAACAACTTTTATTTGAACCAACCAGATGAAAGATGTTACCTCTTGTCTGAGTACCGGATGCAATTTCAGTTCCGGAGCTTGTAAAGATTCTGCATTTTCCATTCTTGAACCGGAGATCATAGCCTTTGTCCACTAACTGACCAACACTGAGAAGATTGTGCTTCAATCCTTCAACATACAGTACATTTCCTGTTTTGCTCTTACCATCAAAGGAAATAGTTCCCCTACCTCTGATTCTGCCAGCAGAATTGTCACCAAACTTTACCATTCCTCCTTCATATCTTTCCAAGTCTAAGAACTTATTCTTGTCACCAGTCATATGGTGAGAACATCCACTGTCAATAACCCAATCATCCTTTTCTTCCACTTGAGCAGCCAAGGCTTTTTCAACAACTTTGTGATTGACAGATTCGGAGAGCAAGGAATCTTCTTCCTTGATGGCTATAAACACCCACTCATTTCCGGATTTGCCTCCTGGTTCTGATTCATCATCTGTTACTCCTTCATTGTCATCTTCTTCATGAACATAATAGCAATTCTTTTGAAACCTTTGTCTGTGAGTATTAGATCTTGCAGATCTCTCCGGACATCTTGAGGCAAAATGACCAATCTTATTGCAGTTGAAACACTTAAAGGGTAGTTTTCCTTCATACTTACCGAATCCTCTTGGCAGTCTTTTTGCAATGAGGGCTTCAAGTTGAGCTGTTTCTGCTTCTTCTTCTTCCATGTCTCTTCTTGCTTGATCATACCATGACATTTTCCTTGATGAGTTTTCACCCGGATCAAATCTCTGTTTGCCTTTCACATAGGCACTGGCTTTGAAAGCAGATTCAGTCTTGGGAGGATCATCTCCAAACTCGGTCATTTCAAATGTAGCTAGTTTGCCAGCCAGTTGTTCTCTTGTGACAGTTGTGTGGGCTCTGAATTCATCAATGGCAGCAACTTTGATTTTGTAGGCAGCAGGAAGGGATCTTAGGATTTTGCAGACAATCTCATTTTCATCTAAAGTTCCACCAGCATTTCTGATTCCACATACCAGCTCATTTACTCTTGGCATAAAGGTAGTGATGTTTTCATCATCTCTCATTTTCAATCTTTCAAATTTCCCTTTCAGACTTTGCAACCTTGCACTTTTGACAAACTCATCTCCTTCATACAGAAGTTCCAGTTTAGTTAGGATCTCATATGCAGTGGGTAGGTCAATGACATTCGAGAGATCTGAGTCATTCAATGCGCTTAGAAGAGCTTCCTTGGTCCGCAGATTGTTTTCAGTTTCTGTGATTTCATTCAGAGTTGTCGGACCACCTTGTGGAGGTACATATGGTTTTGAAATCATACCCAGGTATGCTTTTCCCATGCATTCCAAGTGACACTTCATGCGACCTTTCCAGAGAGTGAAGTTGGTTCCATCGAACTTCAGACTATCCTTCTTGTATGACGACATCCTGGATCTCCTCAAGCGGTTAAGCTCTTGTCAGAGGAACTTAGCTCTGATACCAATTGTTGGATCTAGGGCATACAACTGAGAGGGGGGGGGTGAATCAGTTGTATAAAACTTCTTCTCATTCAAACACTTAACTCACTGTTGTTAGTTAGTAGCATATCAAATAATCATCCATGGAAGCATAATACATAAACACAAGAGCAGATAAGCATCAACACATTGAACACCAAGATTTTGACGTGGAAAACCCGGTTAAGGGAAAAACCACGGGGTGATTAACCCAAGAATTATTCTCTGTTAGAAGAATAAAAAAAAATGAATGGCACATGCCAATAAGGGCTCACTGCCCGAGCACACTGCTCACAAAGAGGCCCACTGCCTACAAGGAGACACACTGTCTACAAAGTGATGAAAATCACAGTCTTGAACTGGAGAATGACATCTCTAACATGTCCGGATCAGTTCCAATTAAGCCCAACAATCTCTGCTCTGCCTTTCGCACGTTTCTTCGCTATACCATACTCATCTTCACACCACACTATGAAATGGACTCACAAACCGTTATTTATACAAGACATCGACTTAGGAACAAACATCTAAGTCGGCAAACAACCATAGGAGTATCCGCAAGATGAATAACACATCCGGTCGGCCATCACAAGAACATTCGCAGGATGAACAACTCATCCGGTCGGCTACACAGAGCAAGAACTTCATCCGGAAGAATAACTTCAATTCCGGGCTCTACTATCAATGCGGACCAACAACAAAACCTAAACATGATCCAAGAACCTTCACAAGCCTGTCTGAATGTCCGGATACATCCACACTTCCTCTGCTTACTGGGATCTCTCGTCTTCCTCATCCGGAACTTCAAGAACACAGTCTGTCGCCACTGTCACAATGCAAGAGGTACTTCCGGACCTCCAAATCATACACAAATCAGGATGATACATCATAAGGACATCCCAAACACTCCTTCCAATCCGCAGATTAGGATAATACAATTCTGGACCTCACCGGACCTTTTTGTGATCCTCTGTCACCTCCGGATACTTGCCGGACCCGGTTCTATACCGGCAGCCACGACTCCTTCAGATCTTCATGCGGACCTCAGAAATCTTAACTGTAGCATCTCAAGACTCATATCTACTAACCCTTTAATCCGCATCCTCCGGTTCTCATCCTATATAGTACATTTACCTTCTTCTCATCACTGTTCTTCACTGTTCCTGACTGAGACTAATTTTCTCAATATCCTCAGCACACAGCTCATCAAATCCTTCTTGTTAATGCAATATGAGTATGTTGACATCAATGACAATACTGGATAACCTCATACTTGCAACAATATACTCCCTTTTCAACTTATAAAGAGGAAGATTAGCTATTCTAACAAAGTAGATGAATTAATTTTGACTTTTGCAAATAATGGTTCTTATTCAGTTCATGATGGATATAGATCCTTGGTTCTAAAACAGGGAAGTCATCTGTCGGATTGGCCTTTTTCTCTTTGTTGGAATGTTGCTTGTCTTCCCAAAGTAGGTGCTTTTGCTTGGTGGGCTCTGCAGGGGAAAATTTTAACTAGTCAGAGGCTTTCAAAAACTTGGCTTAACAGTTCCTTTTAAGTGTGTTCTTTGTGGAGTTTGTGATGAGGATCCGGATCATCTCTTTTTGCTATGTCCTTTTGCATCCACTTGCTGGAATTGGTTATTTTTAAAGCTCAATTGGTTTGCTCCTTTACCTAATTCTATTTTGAACTTATTTCGCAGCTGGCCTATTCTCTATAAAGATTCAACTTTTTCTTCTATTTGGATAGTCTCTCCCTCTATTGTGATTTGGACATTATGGTTAGAAAGAAATTAGAGAATTTTTAGGAAAGAGCACCAAACTATTGATCTTATTTTGTCTAAACTTGAGAAATCTATTTCTAAAGTGGTAATGAGTAATCTACAAAGGAAGGGTTCTTCGAATTTAAATTTTTCCTCTTGGGATGATTTGCTTTTGAAATCTTGGAAATTTTTGAAGCCTTTTCCAGACCTGGGTATTTCTTCTAATTCTAAAATTGATAGAAGTTTAATTAGTTGGGTACCACCCATTCAAGGTTACACTAAACTTAATTTTGATGGTGCTTCGCGTGGTAATCCAGGTCCTGCCTCCATGGGAGGGGCTTTAAGAGGATTTGAGGGAAATCTTTTTTTAGCCTTTTCCTCAAAAATCTCTGATACTACAAATAATTTAGCTGAGGCCCTGGCTTTGGTTGAAGGTCTAAAATTAGCTAAAAAAATGAAAGTTGCTAATCTTCACATAGAGGGAGATTCTCTGATTATTATTAATGCCTTAAAAAGGAAAGTTGCATTGAATTGGAGGATTAATTATATTTTAGAAGAGGTTTGGGATCTTTTAAAAAATTTTGATAACTACTTCATTTCTCATTGCTACAGAGAAGGTAATCAGTTGGCGGATGCTCTAGCTAATTTGGCCTTTGAGTTGGAGGTAGATAGTATACTTTTAGACAATAAAAATGTTCAAGGACATCCCAATATCTTTACTATACTAAAAAGGGAATCTCGTATTTGCTAATTACTATTGTCAGCCTCACACGTTCCTGTTATACTCCATCTCTTATCCTCCGTTGATTGCAAGTTGGTTATCCGTGTGAATTTTTTTGGTATTTGATAACGTTTGTACGTGTCTATCTTTCAAAGTAGGTTATTCTACACTGAATCCAATATTAGTACTCCACTTCAGTCAGTTTGCTGAACTTTGCTTATGCCAAGAGTATTAGTAATAAATGTTGTTCATTATTAACATAGGTTCCTTGTTATATTTATTCTCATTCTATGTTTGGTTTTCTAACCATCTACTTCTAAGTTTTTTTGATGGAGATCCAATTGAATCGTAGGCTCTTTTTCCCTATGCAAAAATGGGAAACAACTTTCTTTAGAAGTGTTAATGCAGAAGGTTTAGCTTCTGTGTTTGCCATTGACAGTCAAGACTTGGAGGAAGCTGTCTGGGAGATGGTTGGAAATGAAATAGTGGATTCACGTGCTTAGTCTCTCTACCCTTCTCAGATACTATATATGTTCACTTCTAATGTTATGGATCTGGTTCAGGACATCTCTGTGGTAAGACAGTTGATTATAAAGTTTGTTCACCGTTTCTTGTACTCTGATAAAGTGCTTCAAGATGCTTTTCAGAACTATGATTTGTTTAAGTCGGGTGCTCCAATTGGTGGTCTGTTTACAAAATGCAATATTCTGCACTCTCCTGCCCATAACTATACTTTCAATGCTTTTGGTTCAGCTATTTGCCTTGAGAATGAGGATCTGTTAAGCATTCCTCTTCATGCACATAGAATAGAATTGGGTGATCCTTTGGTGAATCAGGTGGAGGAGAAGTTTCATGCCTTGCTGTTTTAATCTAGTTTCATCCACAAATTTCTCCTCCTCCAGGGTCACCAATTGAGCCAGATGTTGCGGTGGATAATGTTTTGATTCAAGATCTTAATGCTCTAGTTGCTAGTTGAGCTATTCTGTCTTCATAAGTTCACTGGGTTTTGTTATGTGTAGACGGTTTTTAAATTATGGTGTTGTTCGGTGTAGTGAGGTTTTTTTTGTTCTTCTCCAAACTAATAAATTTTGAGGGATATTGTAGCCTTTTTTGTAAAATTTAGGGGTTGAAGAGTTCAAATGTTGTATTTTCCCCTTGTTTTTGAAAAATTTAAACCCTTTGAGGGAAATTGTACAATTCAAGCTATAACCGGAGGTTTTCTTGCTGGCTCTTTCCTGCCGGTATGCTCTGTTGAACTAGCTTTTGTAACTTTATATATATATATATATATATATATATATATATAGAGGCTTGCCACTTTAAATTGTTAAAAAAAAAAGAATTAAATAAATATGCTTGAATTGATTTAATTTTTGGAGTATGAATTATAAACTATAGTCACAAAAATAATTATTTTTTGAACTATAGTAAAGGAATTTGATTTTTTGTGAAAGGGGAAAGATGTAGAATAAATTAATTAAATAATTAATAATTATTTAATTAATATTTGAGTTGGATAAGGTGATGTGGGAGAATGGGTGAAATTGATTTGAATTGTGCAAGTGGATGAAAGTGGTCGCAACCATTTTTGGACATCTACATTTATATTAGAGCAATATATAAATGCTATAAGGGTATGACCCATACTAACATTATGTTATAACACTCCCCCTTAATGTTAATAGGGGGAATTAATATCAATTTCTATAAAATAAAAAATGAAGTACCCTAGTAACATAGGTCTTCTTTGACAGTGATAAACAGGGACACATAAATGCTAGAATGAAGTGCATGTATTCTAGACTACATGCAAGTCATCTTGTCATAATTTATAATCTTGGTGTTTTTAAAATGATGCTTAAACAAGGTTTTCTAATGTTTTTATTGGAGCTCATAACTCCTCAAACCAACCTCCCCTAGGTTCATTACATAGTCCCTGTAGGTCTTATACAATACAATGGCTTTACAAGTGGAAGATTTATAGAGAAAAAATTACACTATGCCCATAGGGGTTACATATAATGCCTAAAAGTCTTATTTATGTCTTTTAGGTCTTATGTCTATAGTTTAGCCATAATACCTACAAGTTTTATTTTAGGCCTTTGTACATCTTACATTTGGAGTGTTATAATGTGTATAGGTCTTATTTTATGCCTTGATAGGTTTTACATCTAGAGGTGTCATAGTAATGCACACTCCTCATCAATAGAAACTCCTTATGACCAAGCATTGATTTGAATTTGGAGAATTTGGTATTCCACAAAGGTTTGGTGATGTCCTTCATATTCCTTTAATGATTATTGAGATCCTAGCCAAGCTCTTCTTCATCATAGTATATATATGCCACTTGATAATTAGTCTAGTAGGACTTGAGAGTAATTCTATGATACAAAAAATTTCCCTTGAATGAACTACCCATGGGCTTTTTTGTGCTTTATTTATAGAAATAGGAGGCTTTGGTATGAATAAATAGCTTTGGTATCATATAATAAAGTGGTACATTTACTAGTACCTAGATGAAATTCTTCTTATAATTGTATAAGCCACATTGATTCTCTTTGTAGAAACTTTGACGTCAACCTCTATAGATTAAAGAATAATAGAAGGTTGTTGTTCTTAGTATTACTCTATCCATGTGATTGCATCTACACCATATGTTGAAAATATAGCCTGAAGTAGATTTCCTATTAATAGGATAACCATAATAGTTAGTAACACAATAATCAAATAAAGTTGATTCTTGGTGCAAGAATAACAAAGACCATAATTAATTATTACTTTCCCTAGAAATCTAGATGTAATGCCTATTTTATAGGTAATATCTAGTCAAAATATGGTAAGGTAAATTAGGTTATTACAAGGTAAGTTTGTTCTTTTTATATGATAGACTTATGATTTGATTACACATCATTCTTAACAAGTATAATAAAAAGTTTGATCATATTATATTTCTTAAATGCACACTTGTTTTATGATACTTGTAATTGATCCTAGAACATAGCCAATATGATGGAGCTATAATGACAATACTAAAAAATGATGATAATTTGTTGATCTTTATAAAGGAGATCATTAATCCATGAGATTTTTCAAAATCAAATGTAGTTATACATTCTAATGTTTATTCAAGGAGAGAAAAATTTACTTGACTAAACATATAGTAATGATCCATAAAAAAATTAAGCAACAAGTGAGCTATCCTTTATAGGCTTTCTCCTTAGATAGTTTATTAGGGAAATAACCACCCCTTATGATGCAGTCATGGTGGGAGGGTCCAATGAATGACTGTCTAGCCTTGTAGCCTTAAACAACTAACACCAAGATCATAACAAAGATGTAATAGAAACATATAGCTAACAACAAAATAATAAGAGATATTTGAATAAACACATGACACAAGATTTATCATGGGAAAACCCTCAAAGTGAAAAACCCAGCCTTCAAAGATCACTTCTCACTATAATAAAATCTCAAACCTCATTACATATGTCTCTAGGGCTTTTCAGATGCTAGACCATAACCCAGGGTTACAAAAGATTCATACATCATCATTCTCCCATGTCTTCTTCCTCTTTTTGTATCTTCTTTTGTCCTCTGCTATGTCTTCTTTGCTTCTGCTCTACTATCTTCTCGGATCAAAACAGTTCATCCTTTGGCATATTGTTTTCACAAACTTGATCACTTCATTTAAAACAATCCTTAATCCTTCACTTATATCCTCCACAAACCTTCAAAACATCATCTAGTCAGCCTAAAGGTAACTTGCCACATGAAACATGTAGAAACAAATAGGTCTGGCCTAAAACATATGGTATTGCTCCACAAATGGATGAAAATTGATGCGGTTCTCCATGATCAACGAAGTCCCAAATTACCTTGAATAATGTTCCATTAGGCTCCACAAGTTACAGAATTGCTCTGCAAACCCATTAGGCTTCAACTGAACACTGACTGCTCTGCTATGTGAAAACATGTAATCTTATGATAGTGATATCTCTTAGGAAATGAATCCAAATGACCTAAATTTTGGATATGATGTAGATGTCATGTCATAGAAAATAAATCCAGCTCCGCAAGCTCTAGTGTGCAAATGCAATAAAATGTAGTGCTCTCCAATGTCTCCTCCCTGGCACTTTGCAACTCAACATTAACTATCTTAATTTACTTGAATGATTTTCGGATGCTCCTGCATCACATTACAATTAGGTTATTTATACCCAAGAAATATAGAATTTTTAGAGAATCAACGAAGCTCACAAAAAGTTAAAGTAACACTCTAGAGAGAAAAGGAAATTTACTAGCCAAAGATACTTTGAAAGCTTATGCAATTCCACTTTGTCTATGGATGTGTAATAATTTGGTTTCTTTTGCCCTTATCTTTTGATTCACCTTATTATTATTATTCTTTTTATAAAATGGAGTGACTATTTTTCCCAATTTATTAGAACTAGAATAAGAAGTCTTTAAGAGCAATGTTGACCTTGTTAAATGGTTGTTTTTTTATTAAGTAGGTAAAACAAGTTTTGAAGGGGTCCTAAAACCCTTTACAAATAGGAAAAGAGTAGAAAAGTATTAGCCATACAACAACAAAATGTTTGAAAAAATTGAACCCTTACAAAGCTAGTAGAAGATAATGAAAAAACTAGTCCTAGAACAAATAAAAGAGGAAAATACAAGCCACCCTAGCTAGATATGTTTGAGGATTTTTGCTGCCTCTAGCTCCCGTTGATAAAAGTTTTCATGGAGCCAAATAAAATTGTGCAAGTCTTTATTTTCTTCTTCAAAAGTATTTTTATTTCTACTTCTAGTTCTGTTACTATTACCAACCTTAGCATTCTTATCAACACTAGTTGTTTTATCTTTCACAACTTGAATCTTGGGACCTTCCTATAACTTCTTTAAGTTTTCCATTAAAATTTTAATACCAATACCACTATTTTGTATAGTAAACTTACTCACTTAGATGACATAGTTAAGTCTATCCTTTATGGCTAAAAATTCCTTCTTAAGATTAAGTAATCTCCTGGTGTGCTCCTCCTACTTTTCCAAATCCACTAGCATAGCAACACCATTCCCTTTCATATCAGAGATATCCTTCTCTAGTTTATTAACTTTGAGAAAAACTTCCCATCCATGAAAAATACTACCCTCATCCTCCTATGGATTTGAACCTATCCTTGTAACGTTTTCTCCATAATGGCCAATTTTAGATTCAGGTAGGTGATCTCTACAAAGAACCACTTTGTTGACGAATATAGGGTGTCTACTACTTCCTATATTGTGCCCAATATGATAGAAAACTCTTGCCTTGAGATTGTTGAAACCACCTATGTATTTCATTAAAATAATGTTGTAAAGTCAAAGACACCTCTATAAGCATGCTAATTTAAAAAAAACATTTGGCTTAACAACTAGTTAATATAGTCAATGTTTTATGATACATGATTCTAGTAGCACAAAATTAGAGACACTTGTAAGGAACTATAAATAACTTAAAGGGATTGGATATAAAGGCCACACCTTATTTGCGTTCTCCCAAACTAATATTCCTACCCTAATCAAGTAATATTTGTCAATTAAATGTTGTTAAGACAATTTGATCATTACATTGAGATTTAATGAGATGCATTCAAATCCACTATTAAATAAATGAGATTAACTAGAGATGTGTCTCCTTAAAACATAAACACAAGATACATCATGCACCTTAAATAGGATGGACAACAAGAATGTTTATATACAACTAGCCCTATTCTCTTGAAGATTTTAACAAGTTTAATGACTTTGACAGAAATTCATTAAAATTCAATATTTTTGGTACTCCAACAAGTCTATCTCCCAAACTAGTATCATCAATTGGAAAAACTACTATTAGTCTTCGAGAATTGACATAACTCTTATGATATTTTTGTGCTTCATTGAATTGTATTCTAATTTATACCACTTACTTCATCTTCTAAATCATGTTTAATTCAACAAATTGATTCTCAAGGTTCCTTCTGCGCAATAGTTTCTTATATGTCAATCTTAAAATATCTTCATGTGGTGTCATTCCAAGGAATGAAACTATTATTGTATCAGAATAACACCAAGAGCAACCTCAGCTTTATTACATTTGTTGATCTATGTAACGTATATTCTTAATTTATCTCTACACAGATGGTTCACCCTCATTATTTGTCCATGTATAGATTAAAAGGATATGTGTTCATAAATTTTAACTTTTATACTTTAAGTTTTCTCAAAAAATTGGTCATATGTTTAAATATTGGTTGAATCATTTACTATTGTTAAACCTAAGCATACACAAAATAGGTTGATCATGTAATAGCATGTTGTTCAAACCAAAAGTGAAAGAAATAAGGTATAGCCTAGTCTCAAATGATCAAAAAAGTTGAAAACAAAAATTCAAAACATGGAAAATCATGACTATTGATCATTGAGGTTGTTCAATTATTTTCCATATGCTAGTGGAGAGTCCCACATTCTAGTTGGCATTTTAGCTTGATTTGGTGTTTCAAATACTGTTTCAATAGGAGTTATGAGGGGTTCCATTAAACAAGAAGTTTGATTTTCTAATTGACCTCATACAATTTAGAATTGAAGCTCCATTAGAAATATTTACTACATAATAGTTATGAAACTCTTCAATCTTATGGTACAATTAGTTTGTGTACTACACCTTTTTCAATATGCATTAGAAAGGAGGGGTGAAGGAACCATGAATGTAATTAAATACCTTGGGATTTTCATCCTCTAGCACATTTTTCTTATTGGCAAGGCTTTTGGAACACTTAATGATTTATAGATTACCCTTGTCCTACAATTTGTGTGAATGTGGGATTAACCCAATGACAACCCAAACATTTATTTGTGTTAAGGATTTCATGTGTAATTTTAACTAGATTTCATAATGTCAAGACTTCATAAGAAATGTTTATCTTGGATTCTTTACCATTCAATCCTATGGAATACAATAGGGTCATACAGTACAATAGGGTCATATAGGTGCATAGTGCTAATAATAGTAAAACAAATGGATTGAATTATTATTATTATAGAGAAAATAATACTAGTAGGTAAAAAGCTTCATGCATCTTTATTATAGCTATTAAGTATTGTCCATAGATCTCATGGCCCTCCCAATGTGGGTTATTGATCTTTCAATCAATCTAAAATTGTTATTGAATTCTTTGAACCTATAAATATTTTAAAGAGTCAAGCATCATTTTTAGGTATTTCCAAATAGGTGAATATAAATAAAAAGGACAAGTGTATAGGTGTCTTTGGCAACATATCAAGTCCTTGCTTGAGTGTCTAGTGTAGTGAATTTTCTAGTCCACTCGATAGATGTGTATAGAGATAAATCTAATATTTTGAGCCTTGTTCCATATGCTAACGTGGGACACACATGCCATGAGTGAATGAAGTACAAATATGAATTTGGTGTGCAGGATTTTTATTGGAATGATAGAATTGAGAAATACTTTTATCATGTGTGATAGATGTTTAGTAGGAAAAGTGAATATAGGGTTGAATGAATGATATGCCTAGATCCTCCTTTCACTACACACATTCAAGGACAATTAACCGAGTTGAATCACAACTTTTGCAAGAGGATTCACCTACAGGCTGGCTGTTACTTATAACGATAGGGAAATTTGGAATTTGCTGATTAATGTATTAATTTAATGCCTGATCATGCTTAAAACCCTAATTATGCAAAATTGTAAATAAACAAATGAATCCTGACAAATGCTCGCACACAAAGATATCAAATGACAACTAGATACATTATACCAAATTTCAATATTTGAGATGCGAAAAATTTGGGGGCTAAAGAGCAAGTACCCAAGTCTAAGGTAGGAACTTCTTCAGGGGTTTCCAGAAGTTTCCTACTGCTAATCACCACTATCTTAGAGATTTTCCACCTTGCAAATTCAGAGGGCTTTGAGTTGGGTGCCCAAGCCCTTGTAGTGCTTTTCTTCTTAGATCTGGAATCTACACACTCTGTCACAGCCTCTTACAACTCCACTTCCATAGAATATGACACCTATCACCTCCAATCACAAAGAAGGGAGTTGGGGGTTGTGGTGTTTAGGGGCTTGCCTTAGTCAAGCCCCGCAATAGCATTCAAGCCTTCCAACACCGTTATTTGATAAAGAGTGCATATCCCTACGGGATAGAGGCAAAAACATAAATTGATAAATGATTCAAACATAAATAGATATCACCTCGGAGGTGTAGCTCACATGTAGATGAAAATCCTTCAACACATGAGAAGATGAAGCCAAATCTGTATAACAAACACAACAACAATATTCTACTTTGCAATGATGAATACCTTGAATACTCTAAAATCATAAGTTCACCAAAAGTTCATAATCATCTTCTGGTTTACAAATAAAACCCTAAACATGCTTATATATGCATTCCCACTACAAATTTTGTAATTCAAACTTAAGATGTCAGCAACAGAACCTTTTAACGGTCACATAATTGACATTTAAAATTTAGGTCCCAAACAAATAGGGTAGGATTAGGGCACCATTGCCCAAGCCCTAGGCCCCATTTTTAAGGTAGGATAAATCTTAACAAGGTCCCAGGTAAGTGCACAAAGATGAGGGACCAAAATGGGGTCTTAAGTTGCCACTTTTTTTTTTGAAATTAAGAAACATTGATGTTGGATGAGAAATTGAAGATAGCTACACTCAAAATTTGAAGATGGAACAAAAACAAGAGTCATAGTTCTCTAAATCTAGTTTCTAAACTACTAATTTTTTTCCAAAAATGGTTTAGATTAAGGGGTTCAAAAAGGGGGAGCACATAAATTGGTCCTATTTTTTTTTTTTTTTTAAATAACATAGCATCTGGTGTGCTCCCCCTAAAATGTTAACTTTTTTTTAGTATTTCAATAATGACTCTAGTGAGAAATTAGCTAAACCATGTAGTTTATCCCTAATTTTTCTAATAATTTTAATGAATAATTGATTTTTTTAGTAATTTTTAAAGTGTACACATCCTAAACAATAGAAATTTGAGCGTGCTCCCCCCTAAAATGTTTGAAAACTAATGAAAAATCAAATTTTTTTTGAATTCATGTAGAATGGAGTCTAGTTTCTAAAAATATAGCTTATTTGAAATTTTGATGAACGGTTAAAAAAAGTCAAAAATACTAGACACTGGTTTTTGACAAAAAATGGACACACTAACAAAAGAAGTTCAAGATGAAATACTAAATGCACTCAAAATGTGAAAAAAATTATATGGTTAGATAGCTAATAGAGAGATTAAGATTATAGTGGTAGTTTTTTTGAGCTTTCATTGAAAAAAGTTCCATTATAATGGGGAGCACGCTCCAAATTATCTCTAGATTTTGCTAAAAACTAATAAAAACACGTCAAAGAACCTTGAGCATAACACGAGCATGTTATAATGCGCTCACGTTATGATGAGCATAACTAGCAATACACATGCCAATTGCATTTTCTTGAAAGTTTCTAAAGCCTTATCAACAAATCCATTTTTTGCATATCTTGCAATCATTGCATTCCATTATAGAACATCTCTTTGATGTGTTACGTCATACAATTGGCATGCCTTGTCTATGCTTCCACACTTTACATACATGTCTACAAGGGCAGTTGCACTTCCTATCATCTCTTTCACTCTCTACTTCCCTCCTCTCTCTACACGCTACCCTTTCTCTAAGTCTCTGCTTCCCTCCCCTCTCTACATCCTACCTTCTCTCTCACTCTATTCTTCCTTCCCCTATCTACCTTCTATCCTCTCTCTCATTCTCTACTTCCCTCCCCTATCTACCTCCTAACCTCTTTTTGAGTCTTTTCTTCCCTTGCCTGTCTACCTCCTACCTTCTCTCTCTCTCTCTCTATCTCTTACCCTTTCTCTCACTTTCTACTTCCCTCCCCTGTCTACCTCCTACCCTCTCTCTCAGTCTCTACTTCCCTCCCCTGTCTACCTCCTACCCTCTCTCTCTTCTTCCTTCCCCTATCTATCTCCTACAGTCCTCTCCCACTCTCTCCTTCCCTCCCCTCTCTATTTCTCCTCATCATTCTTCCCATCCAATGAAATTTCATAAATTATCTTGTTTCCATTTCATCATCCCAATTTATATCCTTGTCCCTCTTTACATTTCCTAGTTTTCTTGTTTCCATATTCTTTCTCGACATGTGAGAGAGGGAGGAAGAGGGAGATAGTATGGAGATGGATGGGAGAGAGAGGGGAGAGATAGGTGATAAGGAGAGAGAGGGTCCTAGTTTTCTTGTTTTGGAGAGAGAGAGAGAGAGGGTTGGTCAAGTATATGAGTTTAGGGTTGCTTAAGTTTAGGGTTTAGTGGAATTATTTAGGTTTTAGGGGTTTAGGGTTGCTTGGGTTTATGGTTTAGGGGTTAGAATTTAGGGGTTTTGGGAGAGAGAGAGGTTTAGGGTTGATCAAGCTTAGGGGCATATTTAGGGTTTATGAGTTTAGGGTTGCTCAGACATTTAGGGGTAAATTATTTAGGGTTTATGAGTTTCTAGGGTTGCTCAAGTTTAGGGTTTAGGGGTTAGGGTTAAAGGGGAATTATTTTATAATTTCCCTGGAATCCTCATAATACTAACGCATTAGTCCACCCATCTCCTAATCCATCAATCCCTATCATCCATCCAACATATAACTCACTATCTAATCCACCATCAAACATTCGAAGCTCTAATCCATCAACCCATGAACGTTTGAAAAATTTTCTCCAAAGAGTCTTTACATAATCCAAAAATAAAAGAAAAGTTATGGAGCCATCCAAATCCATTAATCCAATTTCATCCCCCTCTAACACTCCCAATCCTAATCCATTTGGGCCTCCTATATCCATTCACTCAATCCTAATACTAACCCCACAATATCTTCCATCATTATCCATCAACTATATGCATATCCTAGTCCATCAACCCATGAAGCCATGAAGGATGTGACCCAAGGACTATTAGCAAGGAATCTAAGAACATCCTAATAACATGTATACCACTCCAACATCATCATCCACTCCTATGTCTATCCATTTGATTGAAGAGTCTCCTACCATAAGTCCAAGTCAAACCCCATCATGTAGCCATGTTGTCAAACATCCAAAGATTATTGATCTTGGGTCCAAGAACCCATCACATCCATCTAAGAAACCCAATAGCTATACATTAAGAGCCTAGTCCAAAGAATGTGGAAACACCAACCACCCATCCTAATCTAAATCCAAACATCCCATCTTATCCCATCTCAATTCCCTTACCATCTCATGGTCAACCCCTCTGTACATCGATCCCATCAGTAATCCTCCAGTATCTCCTAGTGAACCCCCATCACCACCTCTTACTCCCCAATCCAATGAATATCAATGCATCCCCACTTACCCTATCCATATCTAATATTGCACTATCCATGCTTATCATCCCTATGATCAATATATTATCTATGATCAAGATCTTATACATGAGCAAGTAAATTCCCACATCACTCCTATCCATCATCCCATTAGCCCTATCCATCTTCTAGTGCTAGTCCTATTCATTATCCATCAATATCCCATGATGAGACACTTGGTCCCCAAGAAAACATAGAAAATCAAACTAATATCTTGGATCCTAGATCTTGATATACATCCCAATGAGTATAATGATTTAATCAAGATCCAAGAATTCTACATCCATTTCCCTTTGATCCTCCATCATCCTAGGTCAAACTAGATATGTTTAGGTGTTAGCCTAGTTGCTCGAGTTTAGGGTTTAGGGGTCAAGATAATTATTTGAGGTTTACATGAGTTTAGGGTTGCTCAAGTAAATAGGGTTTAGGGTTTAGGGGAATTATTTAGGCTTTAGGGGTTTAGGGATGCTCAAGTTTAGGGTTTATGGTTTAGGAGTTAGGGGTTTAGGGTTGTTCAATTTTAGGGGTTAGGGTTTAGGGTTTAGAGAGAGATAGAGCGAGGGGACCAATAGAGATTGGGAGAGATAGGGAGATAGAAGTTTAGGGTTGCTTCTAGGTTTTTTGGTTTAGGGGTTAGGGGTTTAGGGGTTTAGGGTTGCTCATTTTTAGGGTTTAGGGGTTAGGGGTTAGGGTTTAGGGGCATTACTTAGGGTTTAGGGTTTATGGTTTAGGGGTTAGGGGTTAAGGTTTAGAGGTTCAGGTTTATGGTTTAGGTAGAGAGGAGAATAGGGAGATATAGAGGAGACCAACCCTGGGAGAGATATCTCTATCTCCTCTATCCCTCTCTCTAACTATACCTACCTCTCTATCTCTCTCTCTCTTGCTCTCTCTTTCAATCCCCTCTCTCTAACTCTACCTTTCTATCTCTGCCTCCCTCACTATTTGAGGTTTACATGAGTTTAGGGTTTCTCAAGTAAATAGGGTTTAGGGAACACCTTTAGGGTCAGGGTAGGGTTTAGAGGTTTAGTGATGCTCAAGTTTAAGGTTCAGGGTTTAGGGTTTATAGGTTAGGGGTTTAGGGTTTCTCCAGTTTAGGGGTTAGGGTGTAGGGTTTCAAGAGAGATAGAGAGAGGGGAACAATAGAGATTAGGAGAGATAGGGAGATAGAGGTTTAGGGTTTCTTCCAGGTTTTATGGTTTAGGGGTTAGGAGTTTAGGGATTTAGGGTTGCTTGTTTTTAGGGTTTAGGGGTTAGGGTTTAGGGGCATTATTTAGGGTTTAGGGTTTAGGGTTTATGGTTTAGGGGTTATGGTTTAGAGGTTTAGGTTTATGGTTTAGGTAGAGAGGAGGATAGGGATCCGTATCTCTGTCTCTCTAGACATATGGATCCCTATCTCTTAATCTATCCCTCGCTACCTCTCTCTCCTCCTCTCTATCTCTCTCCCCATCCCTCTACCTCTTGAAATCTTTCTCCCTATGTCTCTAGACATCTCTCCATCTCTTTCCCTATATCTATCTATCTGCATAACCCTATCTCTTAATATATCCCTCTCTACCTCTCTCTCTGTATTTCCCTATCTATCTCTCCCTTGCTAGATCTATCTCCTTATATCTCCCCTCTCTATATATATGTATCTCTATCTTTCTCCCTCTATAGACCCCTTTGTCTATCTCAATCCCCATCTCCCCCTCTCCCTGTCTCTATCTCCACCTATCCCTCTCTATCTCTCTATTTGCCCCTCTTTCTATATTTTTCCTTTCTCTAACTCTATTTCTATCTCTCCATCTGTTTCTAGATGTCCCTGGGTTCTCTCCCTATCCATGTCCATGTTCCTCTCTATATATAGGATAGAGAAATGAAGAGAGAGAGAGAGACTCTCCCACATAGATATAAGGTTACATTTGTCTCTCCTAGTATTAAAAAGTTCTATTTCATGAACCACATGGATATTTGAGTCTAGGCATACTCTTGGACCATCACTTGATTACCCAATTGATGCACTACATGCATAGTTACAATATATTTTATGTGAGAGTATGACATTATAGACCATGATTTTGGCACCAACATTGAGAAGGTTATGATTTTTGCATGCATGAACCTTTATGTTTTCATGCTTCCCAAAACGTGCTCACATTATAATGTGAGCGTGTTTTGGGAAACATGAAAAATGGTAAAAAAGCATGTAGGTTCCATGTTTTAGACCCCACACAACTGTTAGTCCTACTTTTCAAAAGTATATCAGGCAAGAAAATGCTTTTCATGTTGTTTGACTTATTGAGAATCATTTTTATATCAATCCACCACCTGTTTTTGTTTTTTCAACCTAGAAGAACTATTTTTGCATGTTCTAGGAGAAAATTTTATTATTTAAACTGAAAGTTTCATGTTTCATGTGTGATATTGTTTCAAAGATAATTACCATTTATATATAGATTGAATTTGATGATATATGTTTGTTTTTTCCATAAATTTCATTAATCCTACTCTAGAATTATATAAAATTTATAATCAAACTTGCAAAAAAGAAGAATTTGAGGATTTTGAAGCCATCTTTTGGAGAATTGGTCAACTGCAATATCAAATTCTAAGGTATGTTCAACTTATGTCCATTTTAATTCACATATATATGTTCTTATATTCTTTATGTCTTTAAATGTCTTTATGTCTTTATGTTTTTTATGTTCTTTATGTTCTAATATATGTGTGTGTGTGTGTGTGTGTGTGTGTGTGTGTGTGTGTGTGTGTGTGTGTGTGTGTGTGTGTGTGTGTGTGTAGGTATATCAGTTAGTTTAGTCAAAGAGACTCCAAATTTCTCATGTTTCCACCTTGTTTCGGCCCTTCATGCCTTCATTTCACCTATTTTCATCTATACAAGAGAAAAACATTATCAAATACTTCATAAAATAATTTTAGTGAACAATTGTATGTCATACTCATATTCATGATCAATGGAGCCAAAATTGATTTTGGAAGACTCTTAATTTTTGCCCTAGGATGATATAGAAGGATTTATTCCTTAATACATGCATAATTCAATTCATTTAATAGAACCATGCAATGGCTTGAATCTTAGACTATCCTATGCCCCCTATTATGACAATCCTACTTGTTTCTATTGATCATTTAGACATAATTGTTAGGTGTCCTTTTTATAATTTCTCCATGCATGTTTCATAGTATGAATTCTCTTGGGGAAGCTTGAAGGATGTGGAGACCTCTTTAGTGTCCTGGGCTAGGACATTCCTTATGTACAAATTCATAAATAAGTCACTTTTAGTCAATAGAAGCCAAAATACATCCATTTGCAATCATGGATTAGTTAAGGACAACTAGGTGGTAAATTTGTTGTCATTGGCAACTTCACAAATTTCATGTCTTATCTTGTCCTCCTTGGTTTTCTCCATGGATCTCCATCATTGTCTTCATGATTCGTATAATTCATCATGTCATAGTGGATTCATTATTTGATAATTATCTAATCACATTAACCCTAGATGGCTATCCCTAGGACTACTCTATCAATTGCACACTATGTATTTCAGCAATTTAGATTTCCTTCATGTGTGTTTCAATGGTTTGCAGTGTTAGGATAGTCTTGATCTTCTTCAAACTTTCACCTTTTGTCTGTATTGAAAAATCTCTAAAATAATCCTCTTAGAACCTTACGAATAAAGTTAGGACTGTTATGACTATTATGCCTTCCTTTTTGCCATAGTTTTGACAATTAAGGCATGACTAGGGAGTAGCTGAATGACATCTCTTCTTAATTAAGATAGTCTTCTTCCTTATTTCACAAGCTTGTACGATCTCATGAGTCACTTGACCCATACTTCACTAGAATAATCTTGAGGTGTGGAGAGCCATTGGAAGATGTCAAAGAGTTGAGGATCCAAACACTAATGAATTGTGGGCATTCTCTGGGAGACTCCCACTGAAAGACAAAGTTGTTGTTGAAGCTTGGAGATCACTAATTGAAGACTTTTGGAAGAATTACACAAGGGTATCTTTGAATCAAAGGGATGTGGTAAGAAGGAGAATCGATAGTCCAAACTGTGAGCCACATCCAAAGCATTTTTTGGAGATGACTAAAACACAGTTTTTTGGTAAATTTCTAGAGATGTATCCTCAAATTAAAAATTTCAAAGATATTTTGAAATCATAAAACCTTTCTTTGTCAAAATAAATCACACAAGCATTACTTTTTGTTATAGATTACATCTTGAATTTTCTAACCATTTTGATGTTTATCAGTCTATATGTTTAGATTTGCATACTAATAATGTTTTGTAGGATTGTGGCATACGTGCCCCACCAACTACTTCAAGAGACTTCATATCAATAATTTTATGTGATAGAGAGTAAGGTCAAATATTCTATAGGAAATTATGCTTGGATGGCACATGTCAGCATTACGGTGGCTTACAATGTATGACAATATGTGAACATATGGAAAGAACACATGTGGTTGGACATGAACTAGTAGAGTTTGGCAAGTATAAAACAGTGGCATACAATACAAAAGATGGTAAAGAAGTAAAGAGGTGTGAATATGTTATTCAAAAGATTCCAGTCTATCAGTTTATGTCTATATTTCATGACAGTATAGTGTATGATTATGTAAGACATGCCCATAGAGCTCAATGGTTGGACTTGCAATTCAAGTTATGCAAGGACACATTTCTAGTTGGTAGCATTGTTTTAATCATTGACTTTGCAGAGAACTATAGTCTATAGCCATAGTGTGAGGTACAATCCCAATATTACAACTCAACACATGTTTCTATATTTGTGCACATTGCATTCATTCATGTGAATGATAGTACATAGGATGACAAAAAGATCATAAGGGAGTATCATTTTTATATAAGCGATGATCGCACACATTCAACGAAGTTCATGCAAGGTTGCTTTCATGTGTTCTACAATGATTTGGCTAGAAGGGGCATATCATTTAGTCAGCATATCATATGGTCAGATAACTGTGCATCACAATTCAAGAACTCACATAATTTCTATTGGCTGATTGGGAGGTATAATATTACAGGTGTTTAGCATATGTGGAACTTTTGTGAGGTTGAGCATTGAAAGGGGGAGCATGATGGTGCAGGAGCATGTATCAAAAGAGCCATAACATGAGAAGAGTTAAAGTATAAAGACAATGCAAAGTTGACAGATACAAAATCAATCATCGAGTGGTGTAATGCTTTGATGGGTCTAGATAATGAAGGTAAGTCTTTAGTTTGTAGATTGTTTTGGTTGATAGATGATACTAACATTACACCATATGAGGATTGTTGTACACTAACAGGATCAAGTGAGATACACTATTTCAGAAGCTCAATTGCAGGTTCATGGAGTATCCATACATGGAAGATGGCATTCTTTTGTTGTTCATGTATAATTCAAGCCTAGAATGAGTACGAGTCAAAGGAGTGGGTTGACAAATGGCAGTTATGTTATCTTAGCTCACTTGACACGTATCAACCCCCAACGGTACTGGAACTGACATAGATGGAATCATCAGTCAACTTTGACCCCATATTAGATCTAGTTCAACCAGATAATATATCTACTTGCATAGTTAAATTTGAAATTCCTAATGTTATCTTAAACTTTGTAGTATTTTTGTAATGTTGATTAATTTC
This sequence comes from Cunninghamia lanceolata, assembly GCA_027924645.1. NCBI lineage: Eukaryota > Viridiplantae > Streptophyta > Pinopsida > Cupressales > Cupressaceae > Cunninghamia > Cunninghamia lanceolata. Next base: position 5,192,686 of record BSBN01001038.1, on the reverse strand, counting down.
ATCTAATTTGCTGCACATATCATTGTAGGGCATGTTTATGTAGTTATTGCAGATGAAGATAATGAAGAGAGAACAAATTATTACTTGTGTCATTGTGTTGAGGCCAAAAAGAAATTGGAGGCCCCAGTTACATATGGAGAAAACATCGAATACCCTACAGGCTCAGTGGTTGTTACTGGAACATGGCTTAGAAGGTACCCACATAAGAGTTTTAATGTTTGGTTGTTTGAGGACTTAGACAAACATCAGAAGATTCTTCATTACTCCAACCTTGCCGTGGCAACCAATGTTCATTTGATACAATATCGAGGTAGACCTTTGAACAAGACCTTGTGGAATGTGCGTAAGTCTGACCATGAGGAAATACTTGACACAATAAAGAGTAGAGAAGACCCAGATAGTTCATTGGATTAATTTCTAAGTATGCATAAAAATTTCCTAGATGGTTACTTGTACTTTGTTTTGTATATAAACAGTAGTATGAATTGCTTCCCTCCAGTATATTTATGTTTAGTCAATTTTTCTTTTTGATGCTTCTCATTAGATATGACAACTCTAGTCCATCCAACTACAGACAAAGAAGCTATAGAAAAGATGATGGAGAGTGATCATTAGATGGCGGTAAGTGATCGATTACATATGTGATGTTATATATTTCATGTACATTTTGTTATAGTAATGTGCATATTATTTGATTGTATTAATAGGTGGAGCTGCATGAGCTTGAACTGTTGAAGAGGTCTACTCAACGATAGAGAGCGGATGAGTCATGGATTGGCTCTCAATCTTCATGGTCAAGCAAGGGTCACTAATTATTTCATAAAAGTCCATAGGAAACTAGTTTTGGGACATACTTTTGTATGTTACCAATGTATATTTTTGTATATATGCCTGTATGGCTTTGTTTGGACATGCCTATATGGCTTTGTATGTAAACTAGATGTTATGTTCATGACATTATGTATACGATAGTTTATATTAAATATTTAATATGATGATAAATTATCCTTACATGAATTTGGTTTTACATGTGCTAATTGCATTTGCTTGAAAGTATGGAATGCATAATTGTGCAGGTCTAATGGTTGTCTATTGTTTGATGATACCATTATGCTTCTTTAGAGAGTATGTGATGTGATACACAGAGTTGTAGTGCTTCAAGACAAGGCATGAACTTGAATAGTGAAGATCTCACTCAAGGAGTGGTATGAACTTGACAAGCAATAGTATGAACTTGACAAGAAATGGTATGAACTTGAGTAGTGAAGGCCTCATGTTTCGTTTGATTTGTTTTCTATGGTATACATTTGATGTTTGCATCATCATCATGTTATGCTTCATGGGGTTAGATCTAAGTAATGGATGAAGTTGATCCTAATTGGTCTTAATCCTATTCACTCATTTTTCACTCATGTCATATCAAGATTGATGTCACAGGGTTTGGATGTTAGTTCATAACATTCATGTTTATCATGCTACAATAGTAGGACATAGTTGCTTATGTCATTGGATCATTGGATTTGGTTGTGGTTCTTCATCATATCATGTCATACTTTTAGGAGTTGGATTGGGTTGTGGTTCTTCGTCATGACAGGAGTTTGTTCATGTCTTCATGCTTCTTTGTCCTCCATGTCTTCAGTGTTCTTAGTGTCTTCATGTGTCAAGGATTTCTTCAGTGTCCTCATGATGTTGATGTTGATCACAAAATATGGTGTTAAGCACCTCAATCATTTGGGGTAGCAGGCTACTGACAAAGTCCCTTAAGATCCCTAAGACAGAAAAACTGCCAAACTTTGATGAAAGTTTTATCAGAATTCATGGTAGTTGGGAACATTTCTTTTGGACCTACAAGTGCATGTGGGGTCCATCCACAATAACCTGTCTCTCTTTTGGTGAAGTCCAGTCCATTTGACCGTGCCAAAATCAAATGCATTCTTGCAAAATGCTTCAGTGTCATGCAGTAGAAAGGTGCTAGGAGTGACATTTTGCATTCCATAGCTTGTGGGGCCAAATGGAATTCACCAATGCATCAGGGTGGGTGGGTAAATTCGATGGGAGGTCTCATTTCATGTGCTAAGCATCGCAGTCATTTGGGGTAGCAGGCTACTGGCAAAGTCCTTTAAGATCCCTAAGATAAAAAAATTGCCAAACTTTGATGGAGTAGTTCTTGGAATTCGTGGTAGCTGGGAACATTCTGTTTGGACCTGCAAGTGCGTGTGGGGTCTGTCAACAATAATCTCTCTTGGTTTCATTCAACTCTAGTATATTTGATCGTGTCAAAATCAAATGCATTCTTGCAAAATATTTCAGTTTCATGTAGTGGAAAGGTTCTAGGAGTGAGATTTTGTATTCCATAGCTCGTGGGGCCAAATGGACTTTGTTAACGCATTGGGGTGGGTGGGTAAATGCCAGGGGAGGTGATGCAAAGGAAAGAGAATATCAAACAATTGATACCATATTTCACAACAATGGGCTTCAATCATACAAAATTCATTGATCTTCACAAGAAATCTTCATACAACAATGGCATAGACTATGTTTTTCCACAACTCTGAGCCAAACAAGGTTTACCTAAGACTTTCAAACTCCTTAGAAACTTAAACACATTTACCAAGTCTGCCCATTCCGTGAATCCAAATCTTTAAGTTCCCAAAAGGACTTCAACATACAAACCTCAATATAGCACAAAATTGGGTTTTCACCTTCTCTGACTTAATCAAGGCTACAACTATGTTTTTTCATCATTTAAGAACATTCAATTAACCAAAAAAATCAACCATTAAGGTTTTCCCTTTCATCTTGTTACTAATCCTTCATTGACCCCTTGTATTGTTAGTAGCCCTTCTTTATAGAACTCTCAAGCATAACTTTTGCTACATAACTCTTCTTAAGACTGTGATGGACATTTTGAGTACCCTTTAACAATTTTTAAAACATATCTAAAAACCAATATATGTTACTTTGGGAAGTAGTGCTGAACAATGGACTGTCACCATACCAATTAGGCCTATTAGGCTTTGCATACACATGGGTCTTATTGATTCTTCTATTTCCAAACCTAAACCCACTCAGCCAACCTTTGGAATATGTTATATTTAACCTACCCAAGCTATTAATAACACTAAAAGTCCATTTTACAAGGATATTTGTACAAATCCTAAGGCTTATTCTCTTGATTGCTCTATTTTCTGATTGTACACAGAAATTACAGACCTTTATTGTCCAAAAACTAATAACAAGCACCTTTCCTTGGTCTGCACCTTTGGGGTATATTAGAATATGCAAAGATAAGTGCCTCCACCAACCTTGGGGTTCACCATCTTATTTGAAATCAAAGGAAAACAAATTTATCCACTCACTGTTACCCTAGATCAGGGTTTTGACAGTTTTCATGAAAATTACAATAACTAATTCCAATCAAAACCAAAATGCATGGGAGAAACTTCAAATGGAAGGTGATTGATTAAAATACCACTTACAATCAACTTGGCAGGAATCCTTGTCTATATAGGGCCATACAACATTAGAAAACAACCAATTTTTGTAGAAATACATAAAAAACATTGTTCTTCTATTGATCAAATCCTTCTAATCAATCACCCACACTTAGCAATGATGGAGTCAGGCCATTTATGACTTCCTAAGCCTACCCCAATGGTTACAACTGATTTTTGGATTATGGGTTAACAAATACCTATTAGTTTCCCTTTTACACACAAATGCAAAATTGTCTTTTACATTAGTTTTGCAATTTTATACCTTTGCAACTTTATAATATGACTCAAAACTTAAACTTTAACCTTCCTAATGATCTAGACACATGACAAATAACTTAATTGATCTCATTACAATGTTGAATCATCAAAGTCTAATCTGATTCCAAAGATTGGTCTATGGAAGCATCAATTTGTCAAGGTGCTCCTGCACCATACAACCAACCAACAAAACTTTCCAAGTCCCTTGGAAACATATTGTATCAACTTTCCTTGTACTTGCAAAACAACTTCAAATATGATTTGGATTGCTTCTTCTTCTTTTCTCTTAGATCTTCTGTTTGTCTTTGTCTCAGCCTTGCCTTCATCTTTGTCTTCAACTTTGTCTTCTGTCTTGTCATCTTCAGTCAGGTGTCCATCTTTCTCACTGCCTTACCACACAACTCACCAACTTAGCAAACCATCCATCTTACCCAACATCAAATCTTAGAAGATGCACCTACCACTCTCTCCTTGGTGGTGTCATTCTCTCTGCACCTTCTCCCCAGCTTAATCTCTATTAGAGGATAGTAAACACAGACTCATCCTTGTCTGTAACCAACACATTCTCTGGAAACTCTTTCTCTTTTGCAGCTTTAAGATGGATCAAGCACCTGTAACCAACAACTTGACAAACCAACTTCAACAAACTAACAAATCAACAAACCACTAGATCAGCTAGCTCTGATACCAATCTGATGTAGAGGAAAGAGAATATCAAACAATTGATACCATATTTCACAACAATGGGCTTCAATCATACATAACTCATCGATCTTCACAAGAAATCTTCATAGAACAATGGCATAGACTATGTTTTTCCACAACTCTGACCCAAACAAGGTTTACTTAAGACTTTCAACCTCCTTAGAAACTTAAACACATTTACCAAGTCTACCCATTCCATGAATCCAAGTCTTTAAGTTCGCAAAAGGACTTCAACATACAAACCTCAATATAGTACAAAATTGGGATTTCACCTTCTCTAACTTAATCAAGGCCACACCTATGTTTTTTCATCATTTAAGAACATTCAATTAACCAAAACAATCAACCATTAAGGTCTACCCTTTCATCTTGGTACCAATCCTTCATTGACCCCTTGTATTATTAGTAACCCTTCTTTATAGAGCTGTCAAACATAACTTTTGCTACAGAACTCTTCTTAAGACTATGATGGACATTTTAAGTACCCTTTAACAAGTTTTAAAACATATCTAAAAACCAACATATGTTACTTTGGGAAGTAGTGCTAAACAATGGACTGTTATTGTGCCAATTAGGCCTATTAGGCTTTGCATACACAGGGGTCTTATTGATTCTTCTATTTCCAAACCTAAACCTACTCAGCCAACCTTTGGAATATGTTATATTTAACCTGCCCAAGCTATTAATAACACTAAAAGTCCATTTTACAAGGATATTTGTACAAATCCTAAGTCTTATTCTCTTGACTTGATGAAGGGAGTAAATCATAAAACACACAATAACAGAAATTGAACACAGAGAATAGAACTTTCTTTTATTGATCCGGGCCACTCATTACATTACAGAAGCTTAATTACAATTAGAGGAATCAATCCTCCACAGGCTGCAACACAGTACAGCGACCATCACCAGGCTCTGGGATCTTCTGCCTTCTGTAACTCCTAAATCAACTAGGGTTTCTATTTTCCCCACCTATTCTTGACTCTACACTTGCCCCCTTAACTCTACTACTGCCCAGGGTCCCCAAAATAGCCATAAATAACACTTTTTGGTGGCCTCCAGCTAAATTTCAAAATTTACAACTCCCTACAAAAGTAGGTCAACTTCCGGGAAGCATAACTTTTGATCCGGGTGTCTGATTGACGAACCGTTTTAGGCGTCGGAAAGCTCGCGATGTGAACTATTATGTCAAAAATCTATAAATGGATTTCTATCAACTTTTTGGGATGTTTAGGGAAGTTTTAGTGCCTCATATCTCATTTTAGAAATTTTTAGGGGTTTTTCGAAAAACAAAAACTTTAATATCTTTCAGCTCACAAATGATCTTTGCCTGATTCCTTCGCCAAAGGTCTTATATTTACATTTAGTAACTTTCTACAAGTTTTCACTTCAATCCATGCCCAACTGCAAACTTTCCAAAAATAGCATGTAGACTTTCCAAAACAGGCAGGTTGCTATTTTTAGCAGTTTTGGAAAAACTGAAAGTCCTACATCATTATTCTGGATATTATGGAACCAGAAACACTAATTATGGAAAGAAATGAAAAGAACTACAATAATTTTGAATTAACTTCTTTTTGGGTGATGCAAGATTGCCCTTACACCACTGGATGCTCCTGCATCATGACTGCTCTATTTTCTGACTGTACATAGAAATTACAGAGCTTTATTGTCCAAAAACTAATAACAAGCACCTTTCCTTGGTCTGCACCTTTGGGGTGTATTAGAATATGCAAAAATGAGTGCTTCCACCATCCTTAGGGTTCACCATCTTATTTGAAATCAAAGGAAAACATATTTATCCACTCACTGTTACCCTAGATCAGGGTTTTGACAGTTTTTAGGAAAATTACAATAACTAACTCCAATCAAAGCCAAAATGTATGGGAGAAACTTCAAATGGAAGATGATTGATTAAACTACCACTTACAATCAACTTGGCATGAATCCTTGCTCGTATAGGGCTGTACAACATTAGAAAACAACCAATTTCTATAGAAATACATAAAAAATAGTGTTCTTCTATTGATCAAAGCCTTCTAATCAATCACCCACACTTAGCAACGATGGAGTCAGGCCTTTTTTGACTTCCTAAGCCTACCCCAATGGTTACAACTAATTTTTGGATTATGGGTTAACAAATACCCATTAGTTTCCCTTTTACACACAAATGCAAAATTGCCTTTTACATCAGTTTTGCAATTTTATACCTTTGCAACTTTATAATATGACTCAAAACTTAAACTTTAACCTTCCTAATGATCTAGACACATGACAAATGACTTAATTGATCTCATTACAATGTTGAATCATCAAAGTTTAATCCAATTCCAAAGATTGGTCTATGGAAGCATCAATTTGTCAAGGTGGTCCTGCACTAGGAGGTCTTGTTTCATGTGCCAACCGCCTGAGTCATTTGGGGCAGCAGGCTACTGGCAAAGTCCATTAATATCCCTAAGATGAAAAAATTGACAAACTTTGATGGAGTAGTTCTTGGATTTCGTGGCATCTGGGAATGTTTCATTTGGACCTATAGGTGCACGTGGGGTCCATCCATAATAACCTCTCTTGGTTTTGGTCAACTCCAGTCTGTTTGACCGTGCCAAAATTAAATGCATTCATGCAAAATGCTTCAGTTTCATGTAGTGGAAAGGTGCTAGGGGTGACATTTTGCATTCCATAGCTCATGGGGCTGAATAGACTTCACCAATGCATCGCATTGGGTGGGTAAATCCTAGGGTAGGTCTTGTTTCATGTGCCAAGTGCCCTAGTCATTTGGCATAGCAGGCTATCGACAAAGTCCCTTAAGATCCCTAAGATGAAAAAATTGTCAAACTTTGACGGGTAGTTCTCAGAATTCATGGTAGCTGGGAGCATTCTATTTGGACCTACAGGTGCATGTGGAGTCCATCTACAATAACCTCTATCAGTTTTATTCAACTCCTATTTGTTTGACCGTGCCGGAATCAAACGCATTCTTGCAAAATGCTTTAGTTTCATGCAATGGAAAGGTTATTAGGTGCCATATTTTTTGTTCTGCTCATCATGGGGCTGAATGGATTGTACCAAAATATTGTGGTGGGTGGGTAAATAGTAGGGAAGGTCTTGTTTCATGTGCCAAGTGTCCCAGTCATTCTGGCCTGCAAGCTATCAACACCTAGCACCTTTCAAGTTTGTTGGTAGCTTGCAGCCCAGAATGACTGAGACACTTGGTGCATGAAACAAGACCTCCCCTAGCATTTACCCACCCACCTCAACATGTTGGCATAGTTAATTCATCCTGATGATGAGTAGATCAAAAAATATGGCACCTAGCAACCTTTCCACTACATGAAACTGAAGCATTTTGCAAGAATGTGTTTGATTCTGGCACGGTCAAACGAATAGGAGTTGAACAAAACTGAGAGAGGTTATTGTAGACGAACCTCATATGCACATGTAGGTCTAAACTAAACATTCCCAACTACCATGAATTCTAAGAACTACCCCATCAAAGTTTGTTAATTTTTTCATCTTAGGGCTCTTAAGGGACTTTACTAGTAGCCTACTGCCTCGAACGATTGTAGCGCTGGCACATGAAATGAGACCTCCCTTGGCATTTACGTACCCACCCTGACGTATTGGTGAATTCCATTCGGCCCCACGAGCTATGGAATGCAAAATGCCACTCTTAGCGCCTTTCAAGTTTGTTGATAACTTGCAGCCCGGAATGACTAAGACACGTGGCTCATGAAATGAGACCTCCCCTAGCATTTACCCACCCACCTGAACATGTTGGCATAGTTATTTTTCACCTAAGACCTATGGAATGCAAAATTTTAGTGTTAGGAACTTTCTACTTTGTCAGAAGCTTACAACCCCAAACGACTGGGACACTTGACACATGAAAAGACCTTCCCTACCATTTACCTACCCACCCTGATGTGTTGGCATAGTTGGTTCGCCCCCACGATGAGTAGATCAAAAAATATGGCACCTGGCAACCTTTCCACTGCATGAAACTGAAGCATTTTGCAAGAATGCGCTTGATTCTGGCACGGTCAAATGAATAGGAGTTGAATGAAACTGAGAGAGGTTATTGTAGATAGACGCCAGATGCACCTGTAGGTTCAAATAGAATGTTCCTAGCTGCCACAAATTTTGAGAATAGCTTCATCAAAGTTTGGTAGTTTTTTCATCTTAGGGATCTTAAGGGACTTTGCCGATAGCCTGATACCTTGAATGACTGGGGCACTTAGCACACAAAATGAGACCTCACATGGAATTTACCCACCCACCCTGACACGTTGGTGAAGTTCATTTGGCCCCACGAGCTATGAAATGCAAAATGTCACTCCTAGCATCTTTTCACTACATGAAACTGAAGCATTTTGTAAGAATGTGTTTGATTTCGACACTGTAAAATATTCTATAGTTGAACAAAACTGAGAGAGGTTATTATGGACAGACCCCACATGCACTTGCATGTCCAAATAGAATGTTCCCAGCTTCCACAAATTCCAAGAACTACTCCGTCAAAGTTTGGCAATTTTTTCATCTTAGGGATCTTAAGGGCTACACCCATTTTATCCTTCCTCATGCATAAAACAATTATATGATGTTATAATAAGGCTGATCTTAAGTTGGGAGAGATTTGTACATCCATTATTCTACATCATAGCTTCTATTTCTTGCATCACTCAAATATTTTCAAGGCCTTTCCATGGTTTCCTCATACTAATCTAGCCAACCAGGACCTTGAACATGGTGTAGCAGTAACATATAAGGCTAAGAAATTAGGTAAAAGATCCATGTGATCATCTATTTTTAGTTTTAACATATTTTTCTATCATCATTGACCATTGTATCCATGCATGTGTAGGTATATTAGTTAGTTCAGTCAAAGAGACTCTAAATTCATCATGTTTTCACCTTGTTTTAGCTCTTCATGCCTTGACATCATGATTGTCTCAACATGGTCTTTCATCATTTTAATAGTCCTTTTAGTGTCTTGGGCTAGGACATTCCTTATGCACCTATTCATGATGATTTGTATGCATGACACAACAATATTTCAAAATTTCCTAATTGTCCTTTGTTACTACATGATGGTGGTTACGTTGATTGACTATATGGGGGATTGTCATCATGGGGGTTTGAATCTTAAAAACAATCATCACAACATCTACCATTGTCCAAGAAGGTAAACTCCATGCCCAATTTGAAACTACTCACAAAGGGCTTCATTCAAGTCGTGATTGTTGTCTTCACATGTCTTCCTCTAGACTTTGGGACAACGGTTATAACTTTTTCCTTGGGTCAAGAAAATGAAGTACAGATTGATTTTTCAGAAGTTATGAACCTTATGCATGTCTAGGACAACCTGGGCATCATAAAAATTAGTATTATCAAACATACAACAGCCATGAACATGAAGAACAAGTTGTAGGTTTGGTTGAAAAAATGGGTATAAATCAAGCTAGTCTTTCACCACAAGGGGAGGTGCATGATATTTGTGCATTTGGATGTGAAGCAATAGAATAATCATGATGAGGCTCATCATCATCATTTATAAGGACTTTTGTAATTGTCGCTGCCCTTGTAGACATGTATGCAAAGTGTGGAAGTATAGACAAGGCACGTGAACTATTTGGCATGATGCCCCAAAGAAATGTCGCCTCATTAAATGCAATGATTGCAAGATATGAACAAAATGGATTTTTTGATAAGGCTTTGGAAACTTTCAAGCAAATGAAATCAGCGGGTGTAAAGCCAAATTCCAAAACCTTTGAAATGGTATCTTTGGAACACAGTATAGATATCCATCAAAGCATAAAGCATATAGGAATTTTGTCAAATATTGTAGTTGTAAGTACCCTGCATGACATGTATGCAAAGTGTGGAAGTATATACTTGACAAAAATAAACTGTTTAACATGATGCCTCAAAGAAATGTTGTCTCATGGAATGCAATGATTGCAAGATATGCATGAAATGGATTTGTTGAAAAGACTTTAGAAACTTTCAAGTAAATGCAGTTGGAACGTGTAAAGCCAAATTCCATAACCTTTACCAACATCCTCCCTATCTATACACCAATATAGAATATTTGGAACAACTTATCGATATCTATCAAAGCATAAAGGATATAGTAAATTTGTTGCATGCTATAATTGCAACTGCCCTTATAGACATGTATGCAAAGTGTGGAAGCATAGACAAGGCATGTGAATTGTTTGGCATGATGCCCCAAAGAAATGTCACCTCATTGAATGCAATGATTACAAGATATGAACAAAATGGATTTTTTGATAAGGCATTAGAAACTTTCAAGCAAATGTGATTGGCGGGTGTAAAGCAAAATTCAACAACCTTAGCCAGTATCCTCCTTGCCTATGCCAAAATGGACATCCATCAAAAGGATAAAACATATAGGAATTTTGTTAGATGTTGTAGTTGCAACTACCCTTAGAGACATGTATGTAAAGTGTGGAAGCATAGACAAGGCACTTGAACTATTTGGTATGTGCCCAAAGAAATGTCACCTCATTGAATGCATTGATTGCAAGATATGAACAAAATGGATTTTTTGATAAGGCATTAGAAACTTTCAAGAAAATGTGATTGGTGGGTGTAAAACAAAATTCCACAACCTTAGCCAGTGTCCTCCTTGCCTATGCCAAAATGGACATCCATCAAAAGGATAAAACATATGGGAATTTTGTTAGATGTTGTAGTTGCAACTGCCCTTAGAGACATGTATGCAAAGTGTGGAAGAATAGACAAGGCATGTGAACTATTTGGCATGATGCCTCAAAGAAATGTCACCTCATAGAATACAATGATTGCAAGATATGAACAAAATGGATTTTCTGATAAGCCTTTAGAAAGTTTCAAGAAAATGCGATTGGCAAGTGTAAAGCCAAATTCTAAAACCTTAGAAATGGTATGTTTGGAGCACGGTATAGACATCCATCAAAGCATAAAGGATATAGGAATTTTGTCAAATGTCATAGTTATAAGTACCCTGTAAGACATGCATGCAACTTGTGTGGATGCATATACAATGAACATGAACTGTTTAACATGATGCCTCAAAGAAATGTTGTCTCATGGAATGTAATGATTGCAAGATATGCATGAAATGGATTTTTCATAAGGATTTAAAAACTCTCAAACAAATGCACAAAAATAAATTTCAACCATTTATGCAAATTTTGGCACATCTAAAACCAAATTGGACAACCTTAACCGACTTCCTCCTTGGCTATGCTATAATGGGATCTAGAGAACATGGTGTGGACAACCATCAAAGCATAAATGATATAGGAATTTTGTCACATGTATTGTATTTGCAAAGTTGCCCTTGTAGACATGTATGCAAAGTATGGAAGCATAGACAAGGCACGTGAACTATTTGAAATGATGCCTCAAAAAAATGCACAGTCCCACATAATTCAATGATTGCAAGATATGCACAAAATGGATTATTTTAAAATGATTTATAAACTTTCAAGCAAATGCAATTGGCACTTGTAAAAAAAAATTCTTGTAACAATAATTAATTATCATATTAAATATTTAATATAAATTGTCATATACATAATTTCATGAACATAACATCTAGTTTATATAAAAATCCATATAGGCATGTCCAAACAAAGCCATACAGGCAAATATACAAAAATATACATTGGATTAACATACAAAAGTATGTATACAAAGCCATCTAGGCATACAAAAAATGTCCCAAAAACTAGTTTCCTATGGACTTTTAGGAAATAATCGGTGGCCCTTCTTTGACTGTGAAGATGGAGAGCTAGTCAGTGACATATCCTCTCTTTACCATCGAGTAGACCTCTTTGAATAAACTTCATCCAGCTACACCTATTAATACAAACAAACAATATGCACATTAGTATAGAAAATGTATGAAATATATAACATCACATATGTAATTGATCACTTACCGCCAACCGATGATCACTCTCCATCATCTTGTCTCTCTCTTCGTCCATAGTTGGACGAACTAGAGTTGTGACCTCCTATGAGAAGCATCAAGAAGCAAAATTGAGTAAACATAAATATCATTTATGTACATCAAATGACATGAGATAAAACAAGAAATACAAAATTATGATATTTTCATGTTATTGGCTCATACGTCAGTCAAAGGATTTGTAGACATCATGGCTGCGACAATGCCTATTTGCGCTGACTCACAAAGATTAGGAGGAGTCTCCACTGTATTCAACATCTGAAAATCAAGTTCAAGATTATTCAAACAAAATAAATATATAACATTATTTTAAAAATGCATAATGATTAGAAATGGTTAAATTTACCTCTATAAAAGTGGTGGTTTGGCATCCATGGGACCAAGGAAACCATGGAGGTGTCGGTGACTATTGAAATCATCAAATTGTCACAAAATAATATTACCATTGAAATATCTACAATAATTATGATTATGTGATAAATTACATACCTGCTAACTTGACCTCCTCTCATAACCTGCCAATGGATGGATAACGAAGGTAGGATAAAGACTCTGACCCTATAATTTCATTGAGCAAACAATTACATACATTATTTTTGACTTATAATATAGATAATCATATAAAATTAATTACAAATTTCAAATAACAATATACTAATCAAGATGAAACTTGTAACAAATTACCTGAGAGTCAATACCAAATGTATGCTATAAGAGATTGTCACTGAGAACAAGATCATCTAATATGTCCTGCCCCTATGTCACAACATGCTACCCCTATGTCGCAGAGTCTTATCATGCCTCCTGTGTCCCATAATCACATAGGTTCCCACATGTATTCTACAAATGTGGGGACACATGATGCCTACTACTCTCACCCTCATCAACCTAGGTAAAATTATTGGCATGCTGTGATAGAGTTTGGGTGAGAGTAGTCAATGAATGTAAAGTCTCTAGCTCAACACTCTCCTTCAAAGACAAAGGGAGTGACCTAAGTTTTGGCTTCACTTGGGGTATAGACACATGGTCTTCATCTCGCTGAACCCTGGGTCTATCTTGGGTAGAGCCACCACCTATACCCTAGAACTTACAAATGTCAAAATAATTTAGAATCTTGTTGAGCACGAACTTGCAATATGGTTTCCTCAAGAAATATTGTGGTACCTCATCATTGTTGCATGGGTGGTCATTGAAGACCATGTACCATCTATCCCAAAAGTTTTGGGATATTTCTTCATTCCTACACCAATGTATACGAAACTGTTTACAACTTTTTTCTAATCTTTGGCCAGTTTTGGGATTAATAAAGTGCGCACATAATTGCGATTTTGTAATTTTTTCATTCTTGACTTGTTCATATGACAATTTGTCAGCATAATATTGCCGACTCCTCTCCCTATAGTCTTGGAATTCAATGATTTGTTTTGTCACCAAATCCTTGTGGGAAACAATCTCCTATAGTGATTTTGCAAGTGTCCTCCTACAATTAGTGGTTCCATTTGGATTGTTTAGGGTTTGAATAATAGTTTCAAAATGTTTCTTGTTTTCTTTTATTATCCCTAGGTAGTGTTCTTGATTATCCCTTACATGAAAAGGAGGTGAAGGTGGGTTTTGAGGCTTTGGAGGATTTGGAGGGTTTTGGGGGTTGTTTTCACCCTCCTTAGCTAGATTTAGGTTTTCTCCTTCTCCAATAACTATAAATGCAATATAAAAACAAATCAAACATTGCAAAACTCAAAAATTGTTCTCAAACTAATAAAATTAGTCAAACCCTACCTTCTTCCTGTGCTGGAGCCTCCAAATTTGCACAATGATGTCTTTGGCATCGAGGTGGCATTGTGAATTTCTTGTTTTCTCTTACACTTGATTCAATGGCCTCTTGTTCAATTTGATCGCATTTTTACCTATTTTCTTTGCTCTTGTGAGGAGAAATAGTTGCGGCGTGAATGAGTAGAATTTTTTTTTTGCTTTTATGCAAAGCAAAACGTGAGCGCATTATAACGCGCTCACATTTTTATTTAATTTTAGAGATGGTGGTGACTTTTTGGTCCCCCATCTCCTTGCATTTATCCTCCCCTTAGCCCCATTTGACATTGTTTTTCAGGGATTTTGCATCGAGAGTTAAAATGAATATGCAAGATTAAAAACAAGGGACCCAGGAGCTAAACTTAAGAGGTAAAAGTCTTAGGGGGACATTTTACGACAACATTTATCCCCCACTTTAATGTATGTATGATATTACGACCCATACATGCATTAAAGTATGGTCAAAACACAACAAACACACCAAGCACTTGAAGCTAATGCATACACAAAGATTGAGGAACTATTTCTAGCCCCCAGTCTCAGGTAAGCATTAGAGAAAATATGTCATAGACATGCCAAACACAATGAAGATAGTAACATGCACATAAAACATGGAGAAGATAGTAGTAGGTATGCAAGACATGGAGAAGACAGTGTTGAAGACACACAAAACTTGATGAATATAGTGAATTGATTGATTATTTCTTTTTTTTTTCATTTTCATATATATGAATGAATGCAGACACATGGAAAATAAAGATGCAACAAACAACCTCAAAATGTAGGAGTGGCATTTCGCCTCACCCTTGAGACTACATATGGGGGAGAAGACACACCAAACAAATCCTAATGTGTAGGAGGGGCATTTCACCACACCGTTGAGACACTTGAGAACAAGCATGCCATACAAAACCCAAAGCATAGGAGGGGCATTTCACCACACCCTTGAGACTATGCTTAGGAGAAATCATGCCATACAAAACCTGAGTGTAAGAGGGGTATTTTACCGCACCCTTGAGACTACACATAGGGGAAAACACACAGAAGACACGAGTGCCATATAGCATGCCAACAACATACTATATGTCTTAAACATGGAAAACAAGGCGATGGAAGGAACTTATTGCTAAGTCCCCACCATCTCAAGCATGCTATAGGCACACCTGATGGTTGGGCATATGCCACAACAACCTCCAAAGACATGCTTAAGGGAGGATACACCAACCCCGCCTACTTAGAGGACTTTTGAAATAAAAAGGATGTGCACTAGCTCAAGAGATACACCATCCCCGCCTTTGCAGAGGCTTTGAATAAAAGAATATGCACGATTTCCTGCCTTCGTAGAGGGATTTTTGACTGCAATATAAAATAAAGATGTGCACTCGCACCAAAGATACAACATCCCACCTCCACAGAGGGCTTACAAACATGCTTTGTTAGTACCAAAATTATCAAACAACTTATCTTTTATATGCCCCCACCTTAAGGTGGTTGATATCATGTATTGATATCAAGCACTTTAAGGTAGATAAAACACACAAGGGAACAAGAGCTTTTGCAAAGCCCATGCTACGAAAGGTGACATATGCTTATGATCGCCGAATGTTCCCACAAATGAACACTTCTTAATCTAAGGAATTCATGAAAACAAAGAAGGCAAGTCGACAAAAATGGATTTGAGTTCGAGTATAGCCGTAGGGCTTATACTACAAGCATCTCAGAACTGAGTGTAACAACAAGGTGAGACACCTGAAACAATCAAAGTGCATGGAGCAGATGTATTGTTATGATTTGTTAGCATGATAAGACACCATCAAATATCACATGGAGTGATTCTACTAGCCAAGCATCAGATATATATAAATCAACCCCATCTTCATATATGGACTAGGTCCATTTTCACTTTGCTTGCTAAAGGGACACGTAGACCGTATCCATATATATTTGTTTTTATCATCCATCGACTAGGTAGAATCACTAGAAGAAGGTAAATAATAAAAATAGAGAGGAGAACAAGTGTCTTAGGAACAATCACGTAGGAGGATGCCCCCATGTCATCAACCTCAATGCTATGCACCTAAGACACAACACACAACAATGAAAATAGAGGAGAAGAAAGATAGAAGAATAATAATACAAATAGAATAATGGTCACAACAAAGGTGGTCTCCCAGTATCCTTGACCTTACTAGAGTATCAAGGGTCATCCTAAGAGACCTAAACAACACATGATACATCACTGGGGAAGACAACACAAGAGGGGAGGTCACATAAATGAGCTGATCATGCTACAACATAGGTGACCACCAGGGTTAGAAATACTTACATGAAGGTACAACTGAGCTAGCAATTGTTGTCAAGAAAATCATCATCTTCCCAATCTCGAATGCAGGATGAAAGATGTACATAAGGTACTATAGCCCAACATTTGTGATTATTCTTAATCTCTTTCTCTTTAAGTTTTTCTTCGTTTGGTTCAGTGTTAGGTGGAATTTCTTTTTAAGGTGCATTTTGTTGGGAAAAAGATTATCTTCTCTTCCTCCTTTCTCTTGCTTGTCTATTCCTTCTTGTCTTATTGCTTATATCTTCAAAAGTAGTTTCATGTTTTTCCATAGGTTTTCTTATTTTAGAGGAGGAAGCTTGTTCAAATCTAATTTTTCTTGATGAAATACTTTGTTTTCCACAAGTCACTTCCGATCCTTGTAAGGATGACAGAGGAGGAACCTCAACATAGAGTCCTTTAACCTTTATCTATAGGAAGTTCTTTTGATGTGGGTTGTTCTTCTCTTATTGCTTATTGAATAGAAGGTTTGACCACTCTAGATAGAAGTTTTGATTTGTATTGTCTATATGCTAAGAAAGTTTGGTCTCTTCATGGCTTAGGTTCTATATCAAGTCATGGCCAAAAGTAATCAAAAGTAAAGTTCTTCTCCATAACCATAGGTTGCCATGTATTACGATGAATAGTACACACTTGTCCATGTAAAGTGAATTTTATGCATTTGTGTATTATTGAGGGGAAAACCTTCATAAATTTTAGCCATGGATGTCCTAATTTTATGCAGAAGAGGTTAGATAAAGGGATGACATTAAATACTTGATCCATGACTTTATCATTAACCATAACCAATAAAGTTATCTTCCCAAAGGTAGGCATGAAATCTCCAGTGTCTTAATCATTAAATCAGAAGGTTCATAAGAATCTTGTATCAAGTCCTATGAGGGAAGGAACTCTTTGATTACCAAATTAGTCATGCAATTAGGATCTATAAGTGTACCATGCATGGGAAACTCCATTACATTCACTGTAATTTAGAGAGGTCCCTCAATATCACTCATTGTCTTATCATAAGGTGTAAATGTTATTTCAGGTTCAGGAGTTTTTCTTTTCAAATAAGGCCTAGTAGGGAACATAGAATTATTGTTTCAATTAGAAGCCATGTCTGTATTTTTTCAAATGCATACCAAATCTGATTTTAAAAGATTTTGATATATATGCAATGAAATATATGCAAAACCATGTATATTTATGACCTAAAAATGCTTGATTTTTTCACTTTTTTTCAATGCAAATGCCTAAAAGAAGTAGTGTTGTTACAAAATTGCAAAGGGGAAGAAAATAATAACTTTTATAACAGTCCAATAATGCAGCAATATCCTTCACAACACACCTATAATGAAAATCTAGATGGATGATAAGTCAAAATCTAGTGAAAATGCAAGGTTTTCAAACCCTAATTGTGAAATTAAAATATAAATATATGCAAAATTATGTATGAATGAAGTCTAATCAGATTTATGATGCAAAACAACTCATTTCAAATCTGAAATGATTTTAAAGTGCTACAATGCTCAATGCAAGTGCAATTTTAAGGAGAAATGAGTGAATATGCTAGTTTTTGTTGAAATTGACTGTGTAAATGCAAAATTTGAAATATAAATGCAAAAACACACTATGATGAAACACTAAAATCAGAAATCAATCCTAAAAGAGTGTTTTAAAAGAGTAGTAAAATCTGAAACAAGATTTTAGCTACAAACCCTAGCTTTTGGAAAAACTAGGTTATATGAAAAATACACAATTTCAAGCAAAATCTAACAATTTAAGCATGAAAATGCAATGCAAATGATTGTAAAATGATGTAATATTGTAATTTATATCAGATATGATGTAAAAATCAGAGATTAGATGAAATTTAATGAAATTGAGGCAAATTATGTCAAAATGCAAGCCTAGGATGCCATTTTTTTTTCAAAATTTTCAATCATTTTGTAAATTTTCAAATGCAATAAGATGAAAATGTAATGAATGAATGTAAATCTGAAGTAAAACACTTAGAAAGGTGCAAAATTCAATAAAAATATGGGTTCACCAAAATGTTTAGTAGGAAAGTGAATATAGGGTTTAATGAATGATATGCCTAGATCCTCCTTTCACTACACACATTCAAGGATGGTTAACTGAGTTGAATCACAAATTTTGCAAGAGGATTCACCTACAAGTTGGTTGTCACTTGTAACGATAGGGAAATTTAGAATTTTTTGATTAATGTATTAATTTAATGCTTGATTATGCTTAAAACCCTAATTATACAAAATCGTAAATAAACAGATGAATCCCAACAAATGCTCACCCACAGAGATGTCAAATGACAACTAGATACATACCATATTTCAATATTCAAGATGCAAAAAAGTTGGGGGCTAAAGAGCATGTGTCCAAGCCCAAGGTAGGAACTTCTTTAAGGGTTTCTGGAAGTTGTCTGGTATTGATCACCACTTTCTTAGAGATTTTCCACCCTACAAATCTAGAGGGTTTTGGGGCGGGTGCCCAAGCCCTTGTATTTCTTTTCTTCTTAGACCTAGAATTTGCACACTTTGTCACAGTCTCCTATAACTCAACTTCTACAGAAAATGACACCTATCATCTACAATCACAGAAAAGGGGGTTGGGGGTTGTGGTGTTTAGGAGCTTGCCTCAATCATGCCCTGTAGTGGCATTCAAGCCTTCCAACACCATTGTTTGATAAAGAGTGTGTATCCTTGTGGGATAGAGGCAAAAAAATAAATTGATAAATGGTTCAAACACAAATATATATCACCTTGGAGGTGTAACTCGCATGTAGATGAAAATTCTTCAACACATGAGAAGATGAAGCCAAATCTACATAACAAACACAATAGCAATATTCTATTCTACAAGAATGAATGCCTTGAATACTCTAAAATCATAAGTTTGCCAAAAGTTTATAATCATCTTCTGGTTTACAAATGAAACCCTAAATATGCTTATATATGCATTCCCACTACAAATTTCATAATTCAAACTTAAGATGTTGGAAAAAAAAACTTTTAATGGTCAGATAATTGATTTTTAAAATTTAGGTCCCAACCAAATAGGGCAGGACTAGGGTGCGAGCACCAAAGCCCCCTGCCCCATTTTCAAAGAAGGATCAATCTTAACAAGGTCCCCTTAGCTCGATTTGACATGGGTTTTCAGGGATTTTGCATTGGGAGTTAAAATGAATATGCAAGATTAAAACAAGGGACCAGGGAGCTAAACTTAGGAGGTAAAAGTCCTAGGGGGACATTTTACGACATAACAATAGCCATAGAGAAATCAAACCAAAGACTACAAAATTGATTAGAGAAGACTATTGTAGGAAGTTTCTTGTATGGGTCATGACCATTATATACACTAATGTAATCATCATGACCTATACATGATAATGCCACAAGGTATACAATCAACTACCTAAAAAAGATATGACCCCTCTTTAAAAAATAATCTTTATATTTTTTAAAAAGAATTTGATCTATTAAATAGAGCATGACTTGATATTATTCAATGGTTAAATCATATAGCTTTTAAAAAATCATAATGTATATGGTTAATAAGATTGACTAATAGAATTCATGATAATTTTAAACCATTTGATGTATAGTGGACCAAATAAATAAATAAATAAAAATATATACATATATATTAAAGAATAAAAACGATAAGAGGAAAATAATAGAAAGATTGTTATAATCTTGAAAAAGAATAATAACCCATAATCAAATTGAAAGAGTTAGAATCAATAAACTGTAATGCAAAAAGAAATGAACATAACAATACTATGAGAGAATAATGAAAATGCTCAAATGGCATAATAGCATTAAGAGAGAACTATAGCTCTAACCTTACAAAATGAAGAGACATTCCTTGATTATAAAGGCAAGGTTGAGAGATAAGAAGTTGTAGTCATGTGACAAGTGTCATATTCCTATTACATGTGATAGCTAGAGGGCAAGATGCCAACTATTTGATGTGTAGGATAAGTCAATTATAAGACAACTATCAACAACTATCAAACGACTAGAAACAACTAGAAAAATCTAGAAGGCTCACTAAGTCAAATTAACATGTGAATATGTGTGTGAATATTATTTAACTAATAAATAGTTAAATAATATGAATTATTCACACAAGGGGAAACTAGCTAGGAAATATCCCTATTCACACTAACACCACCCCTTAAGTGCAACTTAGGGAGAAGCTGACTGATGCAAGGATGCAAAATGCAAGAATGGGTCTTGGAAACAAGGCCAAGATAGGTACTGTTGATACAACTATTAGTCATATTAACACAAATAAAATTTTATACACAACAAACCTTTATCATCTTGAAAGATGAGATAAATTCAAGATGAATTTATGATCCCAAGTCTCTGATAATCTGGAGAAGATTTCTTCAAATACGAGTCTAACTATATGGATTATCAAACAATCATTTACAACCTTGTAATGTTGTATAGATTGTCTCCTTTCCAACTGGGGATAATGTTCCTAGGATGTCTTTTCATGTGGCAATCTGTGAAGTTTTTCAACTTTTTGTAGTCCATCAAAGGTCCCCTTGCATGCACATGCATAAACCAAATAAGAAGTCATTTTGAAGACTCTGTCCTTCATTCTCCTCCACTTCACCATCTATGTATACAAGGAATCACTAATTATCTTTGCTCACTGGACTGTTTGCTTGTTCTCAATTACGATCCTGATTAAGCCAACATCTAGGGTTCAAAATTGCCAGCATTTTGTTTTCCGCTCATTGTACTGAGTAAGAAGATCATGTATTGCACCTCTAGACTAAAGTCGTATTGTACAGATGTTATGGCATCTTGGTCACTTCTTTGGCATTATTGGCCGGATCTCTCCATCCAAGGAAAATGACTTTCCTACAATCCTTTTGATTGCCATCATATTCTTTCACAAAAGCCTCTAGGTCTGGCACATATATTCCCTAGGGTGTAGGAAAATTGAAAGCCTCTGTTACACCATCCACTGAAAGATCAACATAAACTCTTCCCTGGTGCTCAACTCTTGTTGTCACCACATTATAATTGTTCACACACTCAATCAAGATTTCTAGGGCATCTACAGTATATGGAAAACTAGCTGCATAGTACATCAATGGCTACAATGTTCTTCAGGATGGGGTGATCCTCTCTGCCATGGATCCTGGTTCTGAAGATATCAATGTCTATGTTTCTAGAGTGGGTGTCCTCTGCAAACCCATGGTTAATGTATATATTGTGAGCCTTGGGAAACATATCTTTCTTGAATTCAACATCACGTTTGTCTATGCAAAGCTGCATTGTCCTCCAAATTTAACATTTCACATCTTAACTAGGGCATCTACTATGCTAGTGTTAACACATCTAATCCATAAAATTTAATAAACAAGGAATTCAAATATATGCATATACATGAATTGACTAAGACTTTATCCAATTTCATCGTTTAAATTCATTTACCTGAGTAAACACATGAATTACCCTTATGGAAACGACAAGGAGAGTTCTGTCACATACATACCTAGATAGTGAAGACCTTAATTGGAATGTGTAGACATATACTAGAACCATTATATGCAGGTGTTCCTTTGTGTAGTCAAGTTCTCTCCATAAGTTTGTTGTAGCTCTTTCTTAGTTCTTTGAATGCAATTATGTGAATAATGAGAGTGATTGACCCTTTTAATTTAGAAATTATTGGATTTTAGGGCCTATTAATTACTCTTGAGAATTTAGATGGATTCCAATAGTGTAATTGTGGGAGGTTCTTGCAAGTGTTCGTTGGTATGCTTTTGAATTTAAAATCTAATGGATTTTTATAGCATTAAATGCAAAAAGGCACACTTGGATATGCAATAGATCCTAGTTCTGAATGTCCATATGCATATATCCATGCAGATGACGTCAGAATGAGGGTCAGGTCAACCGTCGTTGACCAAAAAATCATTATCGGGCTTCAATTCTGCTCAGAGTGGGTCAGGATATCCATGTGGACATGTGGCATAATATCATTGGTTATATAAGGAACATGGATATTTGGAAGATTAGGATCTTAGTAATGTGAAATATCCATATGCACAAATGTCCATGTGACGTCATTAGGATATGGTCCCCTGTGTGAAGACGAGAGGAGGTGATGTCATTAGGACATAGATATTAGAACAAGGTATGGATAATGGGCAAGTGTGAAATATCTCTGTAGTCAAATATCTGCATGATGTTAGTAGGATAAACCCTCTGTGTTAACTTGAGTTGAAGTGACGTCATATGGATGTGGATATTAGAAATGAGACATGGATATTTGAAAATTAAATATCCCTGCGGATGAATATCTATATGACGTAAGCAATGCATAGATTCTTCTATGAGGTCAGGATGACATCCACATCATTTAGACATGGATTTTGAGCAAAGGTTCAGACACTCGACAAGGTTAATATTCATGTGGACGATTATCTGCATGACACAAGTTGCTCATATGAATGTAGGTCAAATGACATCATCGGGATACTAAGAGGTTTGGAGATTAAGAAACGTCTGGATATTAAAAAGGTATGGACATTAAAATAATGTCTAGATGTTGAGATGAAATATCCAGACCCGCGAACATCCATGCATGTGACAGCTTCATTAGATCATGGAATAAAATTTAATGTGCACACATTCATGAATATCAGATATTGTTTTTTTACTTAGCAATTTTTTGGGTTGAGACATTAAGTTAATGTTTGTATATTAGGACAATGTGAACATCCCTATGACCAGTTGACCAAACTTTGACTTTTAGGGAATGTTGAGGTGCTCCAAAAGGCAAACCTACTTAGAATTTTATCCTCTTTCATTTGGAAAGCTTTAAAAGGGGAAATTTAGAAACTGGAAATTTGATCCAAATTTCAAGATTCAGATATGCTTGGGATAAGATCTTGACATACATCTGATAGTGTTTTTACCATAACACCCAAAGCAAAGGGAAGTAAAACAAGACAAGCAAAGAAAGAAAAAGTTGGGTCCCTATTTTGCTGGGGAAAAATGGGGTGTGTTGTGTAACCACACAACAACTTGCCAGCAAAGAAAACAACCAAATTCTAATAATTCAAGAAAAGAAAACAAATTAGGACATAAAATTCTAACTCTTATCTAACATAAGCACCTTGACCTTTCTAACTGAGATCATATTCATTAACACAACTAAATGATGAGAAGGAATCAGGTGTTGCATTTAATTCATTTCCTTCATCTTGAAGAAAGGTTGAAAATAATTAATGAAGGGGGTAAAACATAAAACACATAACAAAAAAAATTGCACATAGAAAATAGAACTTTATTAATTGATTTGGACAACTTATTATAGTATAGAAGCTCAAATACAATAAGAGGAATCAACCCTCCATAGGCTGCAACGCATTACAGCGTCCTATTCCCAGACTCTATAATCATTTGTTTTCTGTAACCCCAAATCAGCTAGGGTTTCTATTTTCCCACCTATTCTGGACTCTGCACTTCCCCCCTTAACTCTACTACTGCCCAAGGTTTCCAAAAATGGTTATTAATAGCCTTTTTGGCGGCCAACAACCTAATTTTGAAATTTGCTTCTCCCTCCAAAAATAGGTCAACTTCTGGGAGCCATAACTTTTGATTTAGGTGTCCGATTGACGAACCATTTTATGGGTCGAAAAGTTCGTGGAGTGCTCTACGTGCTAAGAACCTGCTCTACTAGTTCTAACCATATTTGGGCCCGTACGGGGCCGTTTAGTGCCTCAAACCTGAGTTTGAATAATTTTCAGGCATTTTTTAGGAAATAAAAACTTTAATATCTTTTAGCTCGCAAATGATCTTTCCATGATTCCTTCGCCAAAGGTCTTATTTTTCAGTTATGAAACTTCCTGTAAAATTTCACTTCATTTTGTGCCCAAATGTAAACTTTCTAAAAATGGCAGGTTGCTATTTTTAGCAGTTTGGAAAAACTGAAAGTTCTACATAATTATTTAAGCGATTATGGAACCAAAACCACAAATTTTGAAAAAAAATAAAAAGAACATCAACAATTTTGAAACACATCTTTTTTTTTGGGTGATGCAAGATTGCCCTTACACCACTGGATGCTCCTGCATCAATAATAGTGGTTAGTGTTAAGCTACATAATTGGATTTAACCCTCTAAGCCAACCTTGGATAGAGTCTTGCTACCAGTCAGGCATCCATAGCCTCAACAAGATTATCTTTGCAATTCTCCCAAGTAGAGCCCCACTACCAGTTAGGTGTCCATATCCCCGGTAGAGTTACTTGGATGACCTAAGAATCTTTTTTCTCTTGATATTCAATATTTTTTTTTAGTTTTTAATATTCATAAGATGTGATTTTGTAAGCTCATTTGCAAGGTGTAGGTAGTTACTTGTTTCAGCTAAGAATTGTAATGGCAGCAAGAGCAAACCTTTATATTTTTCACTTAACACAGACACTAGTACTTTCAACTAATCCAAGGTTGTTAGATGTATTCATGTGATGACTTCCTTGAACAAAAAGAGTTACTATTGATGAATATGATTTCATAGACAGGATCAAGGGGCATTTAAGCTGATATGAATTACAACCTATGTGGGAATTTGAAATTCTTTCTTGAATTCTAACAATTTTACTATTTTCTAAAGTGAAAAGGTGCTCCATATTACCTAACTAAAACAAGAACTCAACAAGCAAAACAAAGCAAGTTGTACAAAAAAATATTTACATAAAAGAAACAAAACCAAACAAAAGCAAAACATAAAGCAAAGAAAAATAAAAGTAGAAAAGAAAGGGAAAGAAAACAGAAACATCAACTACCTATCGGTCCATATACAAGACACTACAAAGTAAATGAATCCTAGGATAATCCTAGAAGATCTCTATACTTTCATGTCTTCTCCTAACATGCAGGAGTATTAGGACATTAGTTATATTCCCAATCTTAGTGAATTCATCCTTGTATTCTAAAAAAGAAATTCTATTTTAACTCTTTCATATTTGACAGGATTATAGTGGATTATTAGCAATTGAGGAAGCTCATTATGTTCATGATTAATCCATATGCAAGTTCTATCCCCTGAAATTCCATAATCAAAATATTATTCAACATTATTCATTGGGGAAACAGATTATCAAACCTAGAGCATTTCCTGCTCTGTTAGACATACTTGTTCACTGTCATCTAGTCCTCCATTTAGTGACTTTGCATTTTCTCTATTTGACTCCATGTCTTGTCCCACTTCAACTTGGAGAATATATGGCTACTGATGAATTACTTCATCATCTATATCTAATTCTATTTCTTCATTCTATATGTTCATTTGATCCTCTAGTTTAGGAAATACTTCAATGCTTTCCTCAATTCCTTGCACATCAACACTTAGGTGATTATCTTCATCATGAGAGCATGATATACACAAATCTATTGTTTCTATGTCATGTAATTGTAAGGATGAAACAACATTTGATAGGTAGGAATACTTCCCTATTTCATTTTCAAAATGGTGTTGGATTGACATCTGATCATACACATCAACAACAATTTTTTTATATCTTCCATTTTCATGAATTGGTCTTCAAATAGTTTACTGTACAACACAACAACATCAACAACCAAAACAAGAACTCAACAAGAAAAAAAAGAAAAGAAAAACAAAGCAAGCTGTATAAACACATATTTACATAAAAGAAACAAAACCAAACAAAAGCAAAATAGAAAGCAAAGCAAAACAAAAGTAGAGAAGAAAGGGAAAGAAAAGAGAAACAACAACTACCCTATCAGGCTATATACATGACACTATAAAGTAAATGAAACCTAGGATAATCCCAGTAGATATCTATACTTTCATGTCTTCTCTTAACATGCAAAAGTATCAGGGCATTAGTTATAGTCCCGATCTTAGTGAATTCATACTTGTATTCTAAGTTTTTTTTCTATTATAACTCTTTCATAGTTGACATGATAATAGCAGATAATAAACAATTGAGGAAGCTCATTATGTTAATGATTAATCCATATGCAAGTTCTATCCCTTGAATTTCCATAATCAAAATAATATTCAACATTATTCACTAGAGGAAAGGGACAATACAACCTCGAGCATTTCCTGCTCTATTAGATATACTTGTTCACTGTTAGCTAGTCCTCCATTTAGTGACTTTGCATTTTCTCTATTTGAATCCATGTCTTGTCCTACTTCAACTTGAATAATATATGGCTCCTAATGAATTACTTCATCATCTGAATCTAATTCCATTTCTTCATTCTGTATGTTCATTTGATCCTCAAGTTTGGGAAATACTTCAATGCTTTCCTCAATTCCCTGCACAACAACACTTAGGTGAGTATCTTCATCATCAGAGCCTGATATACACAAATCTATTGTTTCTACATCATGTAATTGTAAGGATGAAACAAAATTTGATAGATAGGAATACTTCCCTATTTCATTTTCAAAATGGTGCTGGATCAACATCTGATCATGCACAATAACAATTTTTTTTCTATATATCTTCCATTTTCATGAATTGCTCTTCAAATAGTTTACTTCTATCATCTAGTAGAGTATTTGGTTCGATTGTCCTACAACAATCTTGAATTTGATTATTCAATTTAAAGAATTTGGGTAATAAATCAATATTTACTCTCTTTTCTATGACTCCTTGAGTTGCTGTTATAAAATTTTCTTCAACAGCTGTGCATTCCGATTCTCTCACTACTTTCTTACATTTCTTTGCCCAATCATCCTCATCTAAACTATCAAAATCAAATCCAGAGATGTTTTATGATGACAAATCAATATATTTATTCAATATATCAGGTTTAGTTTCACATTTATTTTCTATCTCATTGGATCTATCTTGCTAGTTGTCTGATGACTAAGAACAAGATGTAATTTCTTCTCTAAAAATTTCAAACAATTCATACCTGCACTCTACTTCATTCATATTTCAGATTTGACAAGGAAGTGGAGAATCCTCAATCTCACCATAAAGTGATTCATGTAAAGGCTCTTCATTATCTTCATCTCCTAGGATTGATTCAATTGCTCTATTTTCATGATAACTTCCAACCTCTGGTGTTATATCTTCTTGTTGCTCCAGAATTCCCTCATCGTCCTGGAAAACTTTAGCCCTATACACTTTTGAGAAAGGAATTAGTTCATTTAAAGCTAAATCTAACCTGGAAAGGAAAGTCAAACAATCAACTTCACCATACTTTGTGGAATTGTGTATCCTGTACCTTCTAGATAAACCAAAGTTAGACAAATTTTGAGGATAAAGTTGCTTATTTAAAGTTTCCTAAAAGAAAGGAATATCCACTTGGAAATCATCCTCATATGAATCCATTATAGTCAAATGATGAAATACTTATGCAAACATTTGTAGAGAAAGTGAATCTTTAGTTCAAATTTAGAAATTCTGACAAACTCTTTGTAAATATTAAGTTGAATATCCTTGAGGAAGTGATATTTATGGTCAGATTCTACAAATTATAGAATATTGATGGAATCTTTGCACAAATACTTAAAGCTCTAGAGTAAACCAAAAATTTTGAAAATACTTCCTCACAGGAACATGGAAAAACACATCCAGATGGCGAACCTCTCAAATTTCAAGTGATCATGCCTTCCTTCTAGTGCCAATTTTTGTTGATACAACTATTAGTCATATTAACACAAATAAAAGTTTATACACATCAAACCTTTATCATCTTGAAAGTACGATAACTTCATGATCAATTTATGATCCCAAGTCTTCGGTAGTTAAGACATGACCTTATGATAGTCACTCAGTGGTTTGATGTGATGATGCTTTTAATCATTTTGGGGCCTTACATCTTGATTTGAAGAAATCTTGTCTATATTATTTGTCCTATGTACCTTCTTAGCATGCATCTCAACGAATTGCATCAAATATGATTATCCCTAGCTAGTATATGCATGTATTTATGGATGTTTACCATAAGTTTTGATCAATTCTTTTGTTATTTACTCCAACTTGGATTATTTATGATGATTATTCTAATTTTGATTATTCTTTTGAAATTGAACTAATCCTCACTCAATTTTACTTTTGCACTTTGAATTTTTCTAAATATTGTTCCTACAAGCTGATATTTTCATGTTCTTTGCTATTATTTCCAAAGATTTGCATGATATTTTCAACATTACATGCAATTCACTCAAATATGCATAAGATATTCAATTATCTATGGGAATTTTGCATAATACTATGTATTCTGCTGATGATTTGTCAATATTTGCAATTGTGATGATGATTTATGAAATTTAAAATAAATTTTAATATAACTTGAAATGAGTGAGTTTTGATCACTGATCCACATGTAACTTAGATACTTTCATGTAAAGGAGATAAAAACCAAACCATACTTTGCTAGGACAATCCACAACTACACATGATAGGTGCAAATCTTCGAAGGAAAAAGAAGGAATAATGACAACATGCACTTTGTGAATGCACCTCTATTGAGCGTAGTAATTTACAGTTACACATCCATAAATCATTCACTAGATTACTCAAGATATATGATTTGGAAGTAACCTAAGTCTCCATCTTCATTAAGTATGCAAAAAGAATACACATATACAAATGGTCTTGAGAAAGAACCATGTAGCTAAACAATTCTATCTCAATTAAGCTCATAATAAATTACAAATGGAAATCCATCTCCTTTTATAGGGCAAGGATAGGATTCTGTTACAAATAATCTAATGATCAGGATCAACTCAAGATGATCTGATGGTTAGAAAATGTAGCATGTGATGCACATTTGGCTATCTTTAATTGAGGACAACTAGCAAATTGGCATATTCCTCGAATCTTTGACTTAGTCATTATGACCTCTTCACTCTGCATTTCCATTAGATTCCTCTTATGTGGATCCTTCCTCTGATATCCTACATCCAATACCTTGGATGAGCTCATATGTTCTATGGGCTTTAGCCATCTCTACTCTGTTCTACACCTTAGCCTTCTCAGCTGCATGTTCCTGAGCTTTCAATTTCTCTTTCAAGAATATCCACCTATTGGTCCTACTATCCAATTATTCATTATATGTCTCTATCTTGGACTTCATAAGCATAGCCTCATTAATAGTGTCCTCTGAAAAATGTTGGACAAGATCCTCTATGGCTAAGCTAAAGTTATCTCTAAATGCCTTAATTGCAAATTCATGTTATCCTGATTTTCAATCTTATGTTCAACTTCTCCTTCCAAAATTTCCAAAATGGCTAACTCCTCAGCTAACAGCTCATGTGCCTTCATGTTGATGTTAGTTACTTTCATGTTGCATCTTTTCAAAATGCTAATCTCAAACCTCAGGTCTTCAAACCAAATATCCATTTGTGGTAGCATTTGAGGTGTCAAAATCTTCTTTGTCAAGAGGGTATTAATATATGTTCTCCACGCATCTTTCAATGTAGTCAAGTCCTGACTACTCTTAATAAATCTTTGTCTAACCTCCTTCAACTTATTTTCTTTGCTTTTCATATTTCTCAACATGTCCCAATTGGACAATGAGGTCTTTATTACTTCATCTCCCCCCTAGAGGAACTTGGTGAACCAATTGTTCATCACATGTGCTTTATGCTTCAATGCATCCAATTCGGTGATCTCCTATTGAGATATTGATGCCAAGGGTGTGGTTGGTGTGATTTGTACATTTGTAGGTAGCACCAATCCATTTATAAAGGCTTGGAGTTGAGCAACTTGTTCTTTATACATCTTCTTCTTAGCTTCAACTTTCATTATCCTAGTCTCTATTGCATCCGTATGATCTCTTAACCCTTGCATCTCTTTCCCCTTTGTAGTATGTCCTAGGTCTATTGTTGTGACCTAAAATTCTTCTAGCCTTATTTCTCCTTTGGCCTTATCTACCATGGGTACTACTACCTATGCTATCCTCATCCTTGTCATAATAGCTCTTCTTATGGTTGAAATTGCCCTAGCCTTGCGCTTGGGTTTAATACTATCCAATGCAAACGACTTAAAATCAAATGGCACCTATTTTTCCTATGGATGCCCTATCTCTGATGATATCTAGAATAGTACAGTGGATCCTGATCCTACTTAGGCATGTTTCTTAATATGATTGTCTTGTGCTTCTATTTCTTTATCCTTGTTTGTCAGCCCAATAGGGATCTCTGTATCCTCTTGCTGTCCACCCATACCCTGATCATGTTGTGGGGGTGGAACCTCTAGATTTCCTCCCTATTGTCATCATGAATTTCTTCTTGTTCTATGTGTGGCTGATCACCATGAGATGTGTCCATTAGTTCATTTTAAACCATGTCATCCTTAGGCTCATCCTCAACTTGCTCTTTCTATGAGCCTACCTCTTGGATATTTTGATGTCCATGTGACTATTGGTTAACCTATTTATTTTGAGCATCATCCTTCACGGGATTACCTTCCACTTGTGCTGGTTGTTGACCGTGCAGTTGGTTATCTAGATGAGGTCCTTTTTCATGTTGGTCTTGAACATCTTCATCAATTCCTATCTCTGTATCAGTTTGTTGTCCATGTGCCAATTCCTATTGAGGCTTATCCACTGGGATATCTTGTTGCACTTCGTCAACTTGGGCATCTTCATCTCTATCATTAACATCCATCTAGATGTTCTCCCCTTGTGTTTGGTTGTCTTTGATAACATTCTCTTCATCCTTTTCGGGCTGATAGATCAAATATATCACATTGGGGCTAGTTATAGTGTCTATCAGGACATTCAATGGTCCCATTTGCACTTCAACTTCAGGGGACTCTGCCCTATCAATATATTTATCATGTGCCCTTCTACTATCACTTCCAGCTATAGACTCAGTATGTCTAAGCCAACTTTCAATAGGGTGATCAATCACATCCCTAACTACATCATCTTCAATTAAGTCTATGGTCCCACTTAGTGGCAAAAACTTACTTACCTCCTCCAATACTTTGCTCATAGTTTGCTGAGCCATTTCAGCTTTTACCTTTATAATATTATCCACTGGCATATCATGTTGGAACTCTCTTGCTACATGCAAGGTTGAATCTTGGTATCTAGGCATTTGAACATTAGATGGTGTAGATATGACCCCTCTCATAATAGGGCCTTGATATCTACTCTGTTTTGGGATATTGACTCCCCCCAACACATTGGAGTTCCCCTTTGTGATATCTTCTTCTATAAACTCTTCCTCCTCTTTAGTAGGTTCTTCTTCTACTGTGGGAACATTAGGCACTGAAATAGGAATAGCCTTCATAGGCATCTCCCTAAGAGGTGATGGTGGCCTATATACCAGTGAAACACCCTTAGAAGTATGATGTTCTACAAGTCTTAATGAACTAGGTTGGGCCAATCTGGTCTCCATGACCTGCTGCTTATGCACCAAGAAATCATCAAAGTCTAGCTCTTCTCTCTCTTCCATCTCTCATTTTGTCAAAAGTGATGACAACTCCTTTGGATTTAAGCTCATTAATCTTCTTTGTAGCCAATTCTTGGATCTCTCTATTACCTTAGTAGTGATGACATCAATGGATGTTTCATCCTCTTTTGTCCAATCAGGAGGGTCCAATGCCTCATTATACACCTTGTTTTTTCATACTCTGGTTCCAGGATGTCATCCATTGCAAGTATGGGCTGAATCGGTGTTGTCATTGATGTCAACATACTCCTATTGCATTGATGATAAGGATTGGATGAGCTGTGTGCTGAGGATATTGAGAAAATTAGTCCTAATCAGGAATAGAGAAGAACAGTTAAGACAATGAGCTAAAGATCCTAGCTAAGATGAAGATCAGAGGATGTGCATCAAAGGGTTTGTAGATATGTGTCTTAAGATGATCCAGTAAAGATTTTAGAGGTCTACATGAAGATCTGAAGAATTTGTGGCCGCTCAAGTAAAACCAGTTCTGGTAGATGTTCAGAGGTGACAGAGTGACACAGATAGGTCCGGTGAGATCTGGAAATGAAATATCTTGTTCTATGGATTTGGTGAAGTGTGTAGGAAGTCAATTTGAATTGACAACTCAATTGGTTTGTGGTCTAGAGGTCCGCAAGCATCTATTCCATTGTGACAGTGATGATAGACTGTGTTCTTGAGGTTCCAGATGAAGGAGATAAGGATTTTAGTAAGCAGATGTAGTGTGGATGTTCTTGGTGATTTAGGCAAGCTTGTGGAGGTCTTTGGATCATGTCCAGTTCATTTTGGTGGTCCGCATTGGAGTTTGAGCTTTCAATTGAAGAATAAATTCCAGATGATGTTCTTCCTAACTTTGGCCGATCGGATGAGTTACACATCCTTCAGATGATCTTGAAGATGTCATGTGAGGATTGGTGTGTTCCTAAATGAAGATTGAAGTCTGAGATCTGTGTGGCTGACAGTGTGTTGATCTGCGTGATTTTTTTGTAATTAGTCATGTTGTATTTATGTATTTGCTCTGTAATGTATGTCGACTTGGATGATTATTCCTAAGTCGATGTTTTGTATAAATAGGGAGTTGCAAAGTCATTTCAAAGGTATCTTGTGGAGATTAAAGTGTGGTAGAGAGGAGGAGAGAAAAAAGAAGTGCAAAAGTATTGGGCTTAAATGGAACTGACTGAAGCATGGTGAAGATGCTATTCTTCAGTTCAAGTATGTAATACTTATTATTCTATAGACAGTGTGTCTCTTGTAGGCAGTGGGCCTCTTGTGAGTAGTGTGCTCAGGCAGTGAGCCCTAATTGGCATGTGTCATTTTGTTCTTTCTATTCTTCTAATAGAGAATACAATCTTGGGTTAGTCACCCTGTGGTTTTTCCCTTAATCAAGTTTTCCACGTTAAAAATCTTGGTGTCATATGTGTTAATGTGTTTTTGCTCTTGAATTGTTGCATTAAGTTTCCATGATTAATTTATCATTATATTGTTAATTTAAGAAAAGGATTTAAGTGGCTAATTGCAAGAAAGTTTTGGACAAATGATTCACCCCCCTCTCAGTTGTCTATCCTAAATCTAACAATTGGTATCAGAGCTAAGTTCCTCTTAAAGAGCTTAACCACTTGAGGAGATCCAGGATGTCGTCATACAAGAAGGATAGTCTGAGGTTTGATGGAACCAATTACACTCTTTGGAAAAGTCACATGGAATGTCACTTGCAATGTATGGGAATGCAGTACTGGACCATGGCTTCAAAGAAGTATACTCCTTCACAGAATGGTCCGAGATCCATAGATGAAATCAGAGATGCTAAAAACAATCTACAGACTAAAGAAGCTCTTCTAAGTGCCTTGTCTGATTCAGAGCTGACAAATGTTGTTGACCTACAAACTACTTTTGAGATTTGGGAAAAACTAGAACTTCTGCATGAAGGAGACAAGTATGTGAAATGTGCCAAGCTACAAAGTTTGAAAGGAAAATTTGAAAATCTGAAGATGAGAGAAGATGAAAATATCACTACATTTATGCCTAGACTAAATGAGTTTGTGTGTGGCATTAGATGTGTTGGTGGAGTCTTGGATGAAGATGAGATTGTTGGCAAAGTTCTCAAATCCCTTCCTGATTCTTACAAATACAAGGTTGTTGCCATTGAAGAATTTAGAGCCCATTCAGGTGTTACAAGAGATCAATTGGTTGGCAAATTAGCTGCATTTGAATTATCTAAGTTTGGAGATGCCCTCCCAAGACTGAATCTGCATTCAAAGCTAGTGCATCTATAAAAGGCAAACAAAGATTTGATCTGGTAGAGAACTCTTCTAATAAACTATCTTGGTATGAGAAAGCAAGAAAAGACCTAGAAGAAGATGAAGCAGAAGCTGCTCAACTTGAAGCCCTTATTGCAAAAAGACTGCCAAGAGGATCTAGTAAGTATGAAGGGAAATTACCTTTTAAATGTTTTAACTGCAATAAGATTGGTCATTTTGCCTCAAGGTGTCCGAAAATATTTTCAAGGCCAAATCGAAATAGATCAAGGTTCCAAAAGAATTGTTATTATGTTCATGAAGATGATGATGATGAAGGAGTAACAGATGATGAATTAGAGACAGGAAACAAATCCGGAAGTGATTGGGTGTTTATTGCCATCAAGGAAGAAGATCTAATGCCCTATGAATATGTCAATCATAAAATTGTGGAAAAATATCTGGCCGCCCAAGTTGAAGAAAAGGATGATTGGGTCATTAACAGTGGATGCTCCCACCATATGACAAGTGACAAAAACAAGTTTATAGATTTGGAAAGGTATGAAGGAGGAGTGGTAAAATTTGGTGATAATTCTGTTGGCAGAATCAGAGGTAGAGGAACTATTTCTTTTGCAGGAAAGAAAAAAACTGGTAATGTACTGTATGTTGAAGGTTTAAAACACAATCTTCTTAGTGTTGGACAGTTGGTGGATAAAGGCTATGATCTCTGATTCAAAAATGGAAAATGCAAGATCTTTGAAAGTTCTAGAACAAAGATTGCATCTAGTACTCAAACTAAAGGTAATATCTTCCACTTCGTTGGTACTGGTAAAAGTTGTTTATTTGTTCAAATTGATCAGAGTTAGTTGTGGCATAGAAGAATGTGTCATGTAAATTTTGATAACATCATCAAGATAAGCAACACTCAGGCTATGAGGGATCTTCCAAGATTGGTGAAACCTTCTAATAGCTTGTGTAAAAAATGTCAGTTAGGCAAATAGAGTAGGGTTACATTCAAAATTAAGGAATAGTCTTCTACCGGATTATTGGACTTAGTTCATACTGAGTTATGTGGTTCGGCAAGAATCAGGAGTGTGCAAGGTGATAGATACTTCATGCTATTAATTGATGACTACTCTCGAATGATGTGGGTAACTTTTCTGAAGGAGAAATTAGAACCTCTTGAGAAATTCAAAATATTCAAGGCTATGGTAGAGAATGAAATTGGATTAAAATTGAAATGTTTGAGGTCTGGTAGAGGTGGAGAATTCACATCCGGTGAGTTCATAGAATTTTGTGAGAAGCATGGAATAAGAAGACAATTGTCTACTCCTAGGACTCCATAGTAGAATGGAGTAGTGGAAAGAAAGAACTGGACCATCCAAGAAGCATCTAGAACCATGATGAAGGAAGTAAATGTTCCTCAGATCTACTGGAGAGAAGCTGTGAGCATTGCAGTCTACACTCTTAATCAAGTTCAAATAAGAAGCAATACCAGTAAGAATCCTTATGAACTCTGGTTTGGCATCACTCCTACTGTGGAGTATTTCAGAGTCTTTGGTAGCAAATGTTACATTAAAAGAGATGAAGATCTAGGCAAATTTGATGCTAGAAGTGATGAAGGAATATTCTTGGGTTATTCTACTCAAAGAAAAGCATGCCAGTGTTATAACAAGAGACTGAGAAAGATTATAGAAAGTACAAATGTGAAGGTTGATGAAGGAATTGAAAAACCCTCAAGGTTTTATGAATATGATGAAGATGATCTGAATGATGTTCTAATTCAAGGAGTCCAAGCCCCTTCTGAAATTGAGATTCAGACTGATCTGGTAAATCAGGTAGAAGAGATGAGTTTGAATGAGCTTGTTCAAGAATCAGAAGTGCAAGAAACTCCCAAAGTTCCTAGGTATGTAAGACTGAATCACTCCGAGGATCAGATCATAGGTGATAAAAGCAAAGGGGTACAAACAAGAAGAGGGATTGCTCAAGATTTAGAAGAATATTGTCTGATTTCAAAAGTTGAACCTTAGACAGTGAATGAAGCTTGCAATGATGAAAACTGGACTAAAGCAATGGAGGAAGAGCTAATGCAAATTGAGAAGAATCACACATGAGGTCTTGTTCCTAGACCTAAAAACAAGAATGTGATTGGAACCCAATGGGTCTTCCGGAACAAACTGAATAAAGTTGGTGAAGTAATCAGAAATAAAGCTAGATTGGTCTGCAAGGGTTACTCTCAAATAGAAGGAGTTGATTTTGAAGAAACTTTTTCTCCGGTGGCAAGAATTGAAGCAGTTAGATTATTTCTTGCTTTTGTTGCCTTCAAGGATTTCAAAGTATATCAGATAGATGTCAAGTTTGCCTTCTTGAATGGTGACTTGGAAGAAGAAGTATAAATTGAGCAACCGGATGGATTTAAATTGTCTGATCATGGCGATATGGTCTGCAAGTTGAAGAAAGCATTGTATGGTCTCAAGCAAGCCCTAAGAGCCTGGTATGAAAGATTGGATAAGCATCTTTTGAAGATTGGTTTCAACAAAGGTACCGTTGACAGTAATTTGTACTTCAAAATTGATCATGAAAATATCTTGATTGTTGAAGTATTTGTTGATGATACCATTTTTGGAGGAAGAGATAGTATGTGCAAAACTTTTGCAAATCAAATGAAAAGTGAATTTGAGATTTCCATGCTTGGGGAAATGAATTTATTCTTGGGTCTACAAATCATTCAAAGTAAGAAAGGAATCTTCATTTCTCAGACCAAATTTGTGAAAGAATTGTTGAAGAAATTTTGGATGGAAGAATCAAAACCAATGAGTACTCCAATGGCAACCGAATGTAAATTGAGAAAAGATGATGACTCTCGTAAGGCCGATAAGAAAAAGTATAGGTCAATGATTGGAGGACTATTGTATCTCACTCAAACTAGACCTGACATTATGAATGTTGTTGGTCTTGCTGCTAGATTCCAAGCTGATCCTAGAGAATCTTAGGTCATGGTAATCAAGAGGATTTTTAGGTATCTAAAAGGGATAGATGAGTATGGTTTGTGGTATCCTAGAGATCATAATTTCTCTCTTCATGCATATATAGATGCGGATTGGGCAAGAGATGTGGATGACCCGAAGAGTACTAGTGGTGGAGCATTCTTTTTGGGAAAGAGATTGGTTTCTTGGCTGAGCAAAAAATAAGAGGCAATATCTCTGTCCACTGTAGAAGCAGAATATATTGCAGCAGCAGGTAGTTGCACTCAAGTTTTGTGGATGAAGCAAATGTTAAGAGACATCAAAATGGAGTATGAGGAACCTATCACAATCTTCTGTGATAATTCAAGTGCAATAAATATTTCAAAGAATCCAGTGTTGCATTCAAAGACCAAACATATATCCATCAAGTTTCACTTTTTGAGAGAGCAAGTGAACAAGAATGAAGTCTAATTGGAGTTTGTGCCTTCCAAAGATTAGATTGCAGATATTTTTACTAAACCTCTACCTAAGAACTCTTTTGAGTATCTCAGGGAGAAGTTAGGGGTTATTACACCTCCAGTTATGAATTAAGGTGCACTGATGTGCATCAATCCGATGGATCTCACAGTCATATCTTGTGGTCCGGATTGATGTTTGGGAAGATGCCACTCAGGGGGAGTAGCTGGTATGATTCTGAATTGGTACAAGTATGCGCCTTTTACCATTGATGTCAAAGAGGGAGAGAAGACATGTGAAAAACAAGTGGTTGCTGATCAAAGGGGGAGCAGTAAAAGAAGAGAAGACATGTGAATGGTTGTTGTTGATAGGGGGAGTTATGTCAGTGAGAAAAAGTTCTTTTCTTGATGGTCAAAATAGTTTTTCACATCATATGTTTCCATCAATGACAAAGGGGGAGATTGTTGCAAGTATGGGCCTAACCAGTGTTGTCATTGATGTCAACATACTCTTGTTGCATTGATGATAACGATTGGATGAGCTATGTGCTGAGGATATTGAGAAAATTATTCCTAATCAGGAACAGAGAAGAACAGTGAAGACAATGAGCTAAAGATCCTAGCTAAGATGAAGATCAGAGGATGGACATCAAAGGGTTTGTAGATATGTGTCTTAAGATGATCCAGTAAAGATTTCAGAGGTCCGCATGAAGATCTGAAGAAGTTGTGGCTGCTCAAGTAAAACTAGTTCTGGCATATGTTCAGAGGTTATAGAGTGACACAAATAGGTCTGGTGAGATCTGGAAATGAAATATCTTCTTTTGTGGATTTAGTGAAGTGTTTAGGAAGTCAATTTGAATTGACAACTCAATTGGTTCATGGTCTGGAGGTCTGCAAGTATCTATTCCATTGTGACAGTGATGATAGACTGTGTTCTTAAGGTTCCAGATGAAGGAGATAAGGATTTCAGTAAGTAGATGTAGTGTGGATGCTCTTGGTGATTCAGGCAAGCTTGTGGAGGTCTTTGGATCATGTCTAGTTTGTGTTGGTGGTCTACATTGGAGTTTGAGCTTGCATTTGAAGAACAACTTTCAGATGATGATGTTCTTCCTAACTCTGGCTGATCGGATGAGTTACACTTCCTGCGGATGATCTTGAAGATGTTATGTGAGGATTGACATGTTCCTAAATGAAGATTGAAGTCTAAGATCTGTGTGTCCGATAGTGTGTTGATCTGCATGAAGTCTTTTTGTAATTAGTCATGTTGTATTTATGTATTTTCTCTGTAATGTATGTCGACTTGGATGATTATCCCTAAGACGATGTCTTGTATAAATAAGGAGTTGCAAAGTCATTTCAAAGGTATCTTGTGGAGATGAGAGTGTGGTAGAGAGGAGGAGAGTGAAAATTAGAGCAGAAGTATTGGGCTTAAATGGAACTAACTCAAGAATGGTGAAGATGCTATTCTTCAGTTCAAGTATGTAATACTTATTGTTCTATAGACAATGTGTCTCTTGTAGGTAGTGGGCCTCGTGTGAGTAGTGTGCTCAGGCACTGAGCCCTAATTGGCATGTGCCATTTTGTTCTTTCTATTCTTCTAACAAAGAATACAATCTTGGGTTAGTCACCCCATGGTTTTTCCCTTAACCAGGTTTTCCACGTTAAAAATCTTGGTGTCATATGTGTTAATGTGTTTCTGCTCTTGAATTGTTGCATTAAGTTTCCATGATTGATTTATCATTATACTGTTGATTTAAGAAACGGATTTAAGTGGCTAATTGCAAGAAAGTTTTGGACAACTAATTCACCCCCCCTCTTAGTTGTCTATCCTAAATCTAACAGTCATCATCATTAGTTTTAATTTGAGGAGGCACCTCTGGCTATCCCATAGTTTTCATTTGGTTAAGGGTTAATCTTTGATATTCCCTCTTTCTTACATCATATTCATCATCACAGTAAGCCCAATAATCATCCATATGCACGAGATTCTTGTAATTCTTATTATAGAACCTTTCTATCATGTGATAAGGATCATAAACCCTTGCCAATGGGAATAAATGTAAATGCAACATCTTCAGATCTGCCTCAGCTACTTTAGCATTGTCCATTGATCCACACATAAACCAATTGATGTCAATAGGGAATTTTACATATGGCCTGTCATTCTTCTTCTTGGATACTTCAAGTATAGGGATCATCTGCTTGACCATCTCTATCAGGACAACCTTGTTTAATGGATATCTAGGTAACACGAAGGGATTCCCTCTGAACCCTTCCATCCTAATATAGGAATATGTACGGGATTGAATAAACCATGCGCCATAAGGATGGATCTTATTGGCCGGATCTCTCCATCCAAGGAAAATGACATTCTTGCAATCCCTTTGATTTCCATCATATTCTTTTGCAAGAGCCTCCAGGTCTGGCACATATATTCCCTAGGGTGTAGGCAAATTGAATACCTCTGTTATACCATCCACTGAAAGATCAACATAAACTCTTCCCTGGTGATAAACTCTTCTTGTCACCACATTATAATTGTTTGCACACTCAATCAAGAGTTCTAGGGCATTTGCAACATATGGAAAACTAACTGCATAGTACACCCCGTTGGCTATAATGTTCTTCAAGATGGGGTGATCCTCTATGCTATGGATCCTAGTTCTGAAGGTCTCAATGTCTATGTTTCCAGAGTGGGTGTCCTTTGCAAACCCATGTTTAATGTATATACTGTGTGCCTTGGGAAACATATCTTTCATGAATTCAACATCATGTTTGTCTATGCAGGGCTGCATTTTGTCTTGCAAATTTAACATTTCCCATCTTAACTAGGGCATCTACTATGCTAGAGTTATCACATCTAATCCATAAAATTGAATAAACAAGGCATCTGAATATATCCATATACTTGAATTGAGTGGGACTTTATCCAATTTCATCATTTAAATTCATTTACCTGAGTAAACAGATGAATTACCCTTATGGAAATGACAAGGAGAGTTTGTTGCATATGTACCTGGATGGTGAAGACCTTAATTGGAATGTGCAGATGTAGACCAGAACCATTGTATGTAGGTGATCCTTTGTGTAGTCAAGTTCTTGTCGTAAGTTTGTTGTAGCTATTTTTTAGTTCTCCAAATGCAATTATGCAAATTATGAGAGTGATTTAAGCTTTTAACTTAGAAATTATTGGATTTTAGGGCCTATTAATTACTCCCAGGGATTCAGATGGATTCCAATAGTTTAATTGCAGGAGATTTTTATAGGTGTTCATTGGCACACTTTTAAATTTAAAAGCCAATGGCTTTTTTATAGCATTAAATGCAATAAGGCATGCCTAGATATGCAGTAAATCCTTGTTCTGAATGTCCATATGGTTATATCCATGCAAATGATGTCAGCATGAGGGTTGAGTCAACCCTCATTGACCAAAAAATCATTATCATGCTTCAATTCTGCTTAGAGTGGGTCGGGATATCATGTGGACACGTGGCATAATATCATTGGTTATATAAGGAATATGGATATTTGGAAGATCAGGATCTTAGTAATGCAAAATATCCATATGCACAAACATCTATGTGATGTCATTAGGATATGGTCCCTTGTGTGAAGATGAAAGGAGGTGATGTCATTGGGACATAGATATTAGAACAAGGTATGGATAATAGGCAAGGGTGAAATATCCTTATAGTTAAATATCTGCATTAAGTTGAGTCAAAGTGACATCATATGGATGTGGATATTAGAAATAAGACATGTATCTTCAAAAAGTAAATATCCCTATGGATGAATATCCATATGATGTAAGCAATGCATAGATTCTTTTATGAGGTTAGGATGACATCCATGTGATCCGAACATGGATGTTGAGTAAAGGTTTGGACACTTGACAAGGTTAATACCCATGCAGAAGAATATCCACATGATGCAAGTTGTTCATATGAATGCAAGTCAAATGACATCATCAGGATGCCAAGCGTTTGGGACATTAAGAAATGCCTAGATATTAGAAAGGTATGGACATTAAAATAATGTCCAAATGTTGAGATGAAATATCCAGACCCATGTACATTCATGCATGTGACGACTTCATTAGATCATGGAATAAAATTTGACATGCACACATTCATGAATATTGGAATATTATTTTTTTACTTAGCAATTTTTTGGGTCAGGACATTAAGTTAATGTCTGGATATTAGGACAATGTGAACATCCCTATGACTAGTTGACCAAACTTTGATCGGGCATAACTTTTTGGTTTTAGGGAATTTTGAGGTGCTCCAAAAGGAAAACATGCTTAGAATTTTATCCTCTTTCATTTGGTAGGCTTCATGAGGCAAAATTCAAACTCTAAAAATTTAATCCAGCTTTCAAGATCTAGATATGCCTAGGATAAGATCCTGACACACATCTGATAGTGTTTTTACCATACCACCCAAAGCAAAGGGAAACAAAAAAAGCCAACCAAAGAAAGAAAATGTTGGGTCCTTGTTATGCTGGGGCAAAATGGGACGTGTTATGTAACCACACAATAGGTCCCCATGTACAAAAATCTCTCACAAACAGAGAAAAGGAGAAAACCCAGTGGGACAAAACTCCTCCCTAAAAGAGAGAAAACATAAAATGCTCTCTATAGTATGAGAAGAACTAAACCCCTTGTGAGGAAATAGTTTCCCCCATAAGAGAGAAGACACCCCCTAGAATAGAGAGAGTGAAATAAACAATGAAACCCCCCACAATGAAGTAGCTCCTGTGCCAAAAGAGGATGCTCATATATGAATACTAAAAATGATCCATTTGTGGCAAATGACATTTCACCCCTTAGGAAGAAACAACTCCAATGGTGAATTCTGAAGTAACTCCCATTCAAAGAAACAAGGCAAGGAAGGAAGTCTCATGATTGTTGGGAATTAAGGTGTCTCAACCTTGGTAATTCCTTGCATTATTTATGTTTGTATTTATTAATTCATTGCCTATGTTGTAAGTAATTGTAAATTCCATATTGTCATGTTGTGGGATGTGGCACAATGATGTCTCATCCTACATGGAAGATGACAACTTGTAATTTTGTCCTCACATGAGGAGATAGGCATCTCACTTAGTGGTAGGAGAATTTTGCCATGTGTCAGCATCTTGGATGTTGTGTAAGGAATGTTGACCGGAATGGTTATGACGGATTCCTATGACAAAGTTATGACATGTAAGAGTCAGAAATAGAAGATTGTAAGATAGCTGAAGACATGTGTCATGAAGCATCTTTCAAAAAGGCATATTTGGGTGCCCCAAGGTGGACTATGACATGTTGTAATAGAATATGCTATTTATAGCCTGTGTATGACAGATTCTCTTACAACTATAAGTTGTAACTACTATGACAGATTTTATGATAGTCATAAGAGCATCTGTCATAGCCTATTTTAGAAATAGGTGACCCCTTTGGGATGGGAGATGTGGACAAGTGTCAGACACATTCTACAATGTTGACCAAGTGTCATTAGGTGTGGGTTTTGGGCCATGAGGCCAAGTTGGACGCCCATTCCAAGATAGGACCAATATTGCCTTGTATATTCTATTTAAACAGGTGCTTAGAGGAGGAGATGTATTATAGGTTTTACAGGTACTGTTATGCTGCTAGATTGCCTCCTGACATGAGTGTTGAAGACCATTGAAGCTTTCATTGCAAGTGTATTGTAAACAACTTTCAGATTTGTTCATACATTGTGTAGGTTTTTGAGTGTGGGGTGTTTCACCCGATAAGGGTTTTCCCCTGCCATAAATCTTTGTCTCTCTTCTTCTGTCATCTTTCTAGTTCATGTGTATTGCTACAATATCTCATGTTAATTCTTTAATGTTCCTGTAATTGTAAGGATAAATTTGGTTTTACATAGCTCTCCGCTCATCAGATTAGTGTAGGAAGCGATTTCTGCACACCTAGCTTTCTTTCAGTTGGTATCAGAGCTTGATCACCTTTTGATCCTAGTTGTTGGGTAGGGGTTTTTGAGTTGATCTTAAGTTGAGTGGGATTCTATGCAAAGTATTCTTAATCTTATTGCAGCAAGGAGATGGCAAGCACATTTGGAAGGATAGAGGTGGAGAAATTCAATGGTAGTAATTTCAAGTGGTGGAAGCTCAAGATGGAAGACATGCTTGTAGACCGAGACCTCTGGGAAACTATTAGTGGCACAAAACCCAATGCAATGTCACAAGCTTATTGGGATCTAATGGATCGGAAGGCTAAGGGTCTCATAAGACTTAGTCTTGCTATTTCTGTGTTGCTAAATTCCCATGAGGAGGCTACTACAAACTTGCTTTGGAAGAAGTTGGGAGATGTGTATAAAGCCAAATCCTTGGTGAACAAACTTTTCCTAAGAAAGAAGTTGTATTCTCTTTGAATGGAGGATGGAGGATTTGTTGCAGAACATATGAATACTTTTAACATGTTGGTTACACAATTGACATCCGTTGGTGTGAAGATGGAGGAGGAGGATCGATGTATGACCCTGCTTTGTTCTCTACCGGATTCATGGGATCATCTTGTCATGTCTATTGGAAGCACCACATCCACATTCAAAATGGATGAAGTGGTTTCTTTGCTATTGTCTGAAGAGATGTAGAGAAAGTATTTTGAGGTAGCCAAAGAGGCTCTTGCAGTCTGTGGAAGACCCAAGGATAAAGGGAAAAAGAAGGACAAGAAAGTTGAGAAGGGTAGATCCAAATCCTGTGGGATATCCAAATCTCCTGGAAAGTCCAAGGCTCTCTGTTG
The DNA here is from genome assembly GCA_027924645.1 of Cunninghamia lanceolata. NCBI lineage: Eukaryota > Viridiplantae > Streptophyta > Pinopsida > Cupressales > Cupressaceae > Cunninghamia > Cunninghamia lanceolata. The sequence continues at coordinate 5,148,257 of BSBN01001038.1, read as the reverse complement.
GAACTATGGCAAAACTGGGCATTTCTAAAAGGAATGCAAAGAGGAGAAGAAAGCTACTGATTTAGATTCTAACAAGTCACAAGATGATGGTGATGCCTTCATCACAACCTTGGCAACCCATGCATCTGATGATGTTTGGCTGATTGAATTTGGTGCATCATTCCACATGACCTCGCATCGAGACTGGTTCACCAAGTATGAGGAGTTCAATGGTGGAAAGGTGTATCTGGGTGATGAATCTCATCTAAAGATTGTTGGTCATGGAAGATTCTCAATCCGATTGCTTGAAGGACGAGTGAAGGGGATCTCTAGGGTTATGCACATCCTAGGCTTAACATGAAACCTACTTTCTGTAAGTATGTTTAATGATGCAGGTGTATAGGTTATCTTTTTGAAACAAGGATGTAAGATGACTAGAGGAGCTATGGTGTTTGCTAAGGGTACAGGAAGAGGTACTTTGTGTCAGTTGGAGGCATGCATTTCACAATGCAATAGTTCTTCTGACTCAAGGAAGAGGGTAGAAGTCACTTCATCCCCACCATCTGAACGAGTAGTGAAGAAATCTATTGTATCTAGTCTAGATGGTTGTAATCGTGCATTGGAAGTTAAAGTTCCCACTAAAAAGACAATGTTATGGCAGAAGAGATTTGGCGACATTGGTGAGAAGGGTTTGCATACCCTGAAAGATAAGAACCTCATTGAGGGGTTAGATGATTGTAATCTTGAGTTCAATTTTTGCCAACATTGCATCTATGGAAAACAAAATCATGTTCAATTTTACTCGAGTTCTCATAAGTCTTCTGATGTGTTGGACCTTGTTCATTCTGTTGTACTTGGTCCTGTTAATGTTCCTTCATTATCAAAATATGTATATTTTGTATCTTTCATAGATGATTACAGTAGAAGGACATGGATTTATTTTCTCAGAAGCAAATCTAAAGTCTATAGTAAGTTTAAGGAGTTGAAGGCCTTTGCTGAAAATCAGACTAGTAAAAAGATTAAGTGTTTGAGAAATGACAATGGCGGTGAGTTCTGTTCTACAGAATTTGATAAATATTGCAATGAACTTGGGATTGAAAGACATAAGACAACTCCATACACCCCTCAGCAAAATGGCGTTGCAGAGAGGATGAACATGACACTGATGGAGAAGGCTAGGAGTATGTTTAGTGGAGCTAGCCTAGAACAAAAGTTTTGGGCTGAAACTATTGCCACTGCTTGCTATCTAGTAAACAGATCTCCTACATCAACTTTTGTTGGTAAGACACCCATGGAGGTGTGGTTTGGTAGAAAGCCTTCAATAAGGCATCTTCATGTTTTGGGTTGTGAGGCATATGCAAATGTGCCTAGGGAGAAGTGGTCAAAGTTAGAGAACAAGGCTATTAAGTGTATCTTCATTGGCTATGGTGTCGGTGTGAAAGGATACAAGCTTTGAGACCCTATAGATGAAAAAGAGTTGTATAGAAGAAGTGTCATCTTCAGAGGGCTTACACCATCTTCCACTATTTTACAACTAGAAGAAAAAGAAAAGAAAGAGGATGTTGTTCAGTTGCCTAGTACCCCTAAGAAGACTGAACAGAAAGACAATGTTGGACCTGATGATGAGGAGAGCTCTAGCAGCTCTGAAAGCTTAGATGAAGAAGCTAAACCTCAACCTCAGCCCTTGAGGAGGTCTACATGGATAAGAAAGCAACTTGAGAGGTTTGGTTTTACATTGCTTGATTCTAGTTGTACTTTTACTTTGCTTACTAACAATGATGAACCTAGAACTATATGAGAGGCTATGGACATGAAAGATACAGGTTCCTAGAAGGAGGCCATGGAGGATGAAATGGATTCCTTGGAAAATAATCAAACTTGGGACTTGGTGCCTTTGCATCTTGGACAAAAACCGATTGGATGCAAATGGGTGTTCAAGAAAAAATTTGGTGCAGATGGCAATGTTGAGAAGTACAAGGCTAGATTAGTTGTGAAGGGGTATTCACAAGTGGAGGGTATAGATTATGGTGAGATCTCTCTCCCGTTGTAAAGCTAACATCCATTCGATTCTTTTTGTCTCTCGTAGTAGCTTATGATTTAGAGGTAGAATAGATGGATGTGAAGAGAACTTTCCTTCATGGTGACTTGGAAGAAGAAATCTACATGTCACAGCCAGAGAATTACATGGTGAAAGGTAAAGAAAATTTGGTTTGCAAGTTAAAGAAGTTTTTGTATGGTTTGAAGTAGTCTCCTAGGAGATGGTACTTGAAGTTTGATGCCTTTGTGTTGTCAATTGGATTTGTGAAATCAAAATCAGATCATTATGTGTATTTTAATTTTGATGGTGATCATATTCTTATTGTTGCATTATATGTTGATGATATGTTTCTCATTGGGAAGGTTAAGAATATGATTTCTGATTTTAAATCTCAGTTGTTAGCATAATTTGAAATGAAAGATTTATGGGCAGCCAGGTACATTCTAGGAATGGAAATCAGAAGAGACAGAACTAAAAAAAAACTTTGGTTAAGCCAGAGTAAGTATGTGAAGACCATGTTGGATAGGTTCAGTATGGCAGATTGTAGACCATTGTGTGTTCTTGTTTCTTTTGGGACAAAGTTGTCTATTGAGGATTGTCCAAAATCTCCTAGAGAGGTGGAGGACATGAGTAGAGTATCTTATGCTAGTGTTGTTGGTAGTTTGATATATGCTATAGTCTGCACAAGGCCAGACATTGCCCAAGCAGTGGGAGTCCTTAGTCGATTTATGGCTAATCCTAGATGGCTTCATTGGGATGCAGTTAAGCGAGTGTTCAGATACTTGAGGTGTACTTTCGAGTATTCCATATGCTATCATGGTAATGTTACAAGACCTCCATATTTTGTTGATATTCATGGATTTGTGGATTCTGATTGGGCAGGTGACATTGACAACAAGAGATCCACCAGTGCTTATGTGTTTACACTGTTTGGTGGTGCTATTAGTTGGATGAGTAAGTGACAACTTGTGGCTACTTTGTCCATGATAGAAGCTGAGTATATGGTAGCAACTCATCCTTGTAAGGAAGCTATTTGGCTTAAGAGATTGTGTTTAGATATTGGTGTTGATGCAAGTCAGATAACGATCAGTTGTGATAGTCAGATTGTGATTTTCCTTGCGAAGAATCCAACTTTCCATGCTAGAACAAAGCATATTGATGTATAGTTTCACTTCGTACGATACATGGTAGAGGATGGGAAGGTAAATTTGGAGAAGGTAGATACTTTGAAGAATGTTGTAGATGCATTAATGAAACTAGTTAGCATAGAGAAGTTTAGATGGTGTTCAGAGCCTATGGGCCTCTTAGCCTATAGCAGTTAAATCATGTTTTTCTATTGGCTCTTACAAGGTGTTCGACAAGTGGGAGAATGTTGGGAATTAAGGTGTCTCGACCTTGGTAATTCCTTTCATTATTTATGTTTGTATTTATTAATTCATTTCCTATGTTGTAAATAATTGTAAATTCCATATTGTCATGTTGTGGGCTGTGGCACGGTGATGTCTCATCCTACATGGAAGATGACAACTTGTAATTTTGTCCTCACATGAGGAGATAGGCATCCCACTTAGTGGTAGGAGAATTTTTCTATGTGTCGGCATCTTGGATGTTTTGTAAGGAATGTTGACTGAAATGGTTATGACAGATTCCTATGGCAAAGTTATGACATGTAAGAGTCAGAAATAGAAGATTGTAAGACAGACGAAGATGTGTCATGAAGCATCTTTGAAAAAGGCATATTTGGGTGCCCCAAGGTGGACTATGACATGTTGTAAGAGAATATGCTATTTATAGCCTGTGTATGATAGATTCACTTACAGTTGTAAGTTGTAACTGCTATGACAAATTCTATCACAGTCATAAGAGTTGTAAGAGCATCTGTCATAGCCCATTTTGGAAATAGGTGACCCCTTTGGGATGGGAGTTGTGGACAAGTGTTAGACACATTCTACAATGTTGACCAAGTGTCCTTAAGCATTGGTTTTGGGCCATGAGGCCAAGTTGGACACCCATTCCAAGATAGGACCAATATTGTCTTGTATATTCTATTTAAATAGGTGCTTGGAGGAGGAGATGTATTACAAGTTTTATAGGTACTATTATGCTATTGGATTGACTCCAAACATGAGTTTCGAAGACCATTGAAGCTTATATTACAAGTGTATTGTAAACAACTTTTAGATCTATTAATACATTGTGCAGGTTTCTGAGTGTGGGGTTTTTCACCTGATAAGGGTTTTCCCCACTGTAAATCTTTGTCTCTCTTCTTCTATCCTCTTTCTAGTTCATGTGTATTTCTGCAATATCTCATGTTAATGCTTTAATGCTGTTGTAATTGTAAGGATAAATTTGAATTTACATAGCTCTCCCCTCATTAGATTAGTGTAGGAGGTGATTTCCGCACACCTAGATTTCTTTCAATGATGTACCCTATCTTGAAACTCTATACAAATGTGTCCATGCTAATGTCAAAATGAGTCACTATCAAATTAGGAGTTGTAAGCCTAACTTAAATAAGTGACCTCTCAAAATCATGCGAAAACTGATGAAGAGCAAGATCCAAAAAATTGATGTATAAATGTGAAATGTTAATGCATTCCATGTGGCTACAATGCAAATCCCACAAGATGTCCTACAAAGAATCATTGGATGCCCTTGGTGAAGCCTCTCTGAACTCAGAAGTAGCAACATGTACTATAGATGGGGTATAATTGTATGTGAACCAAATAGACTAATCATCACATGAGAATGTGTCCACACAAGATGAGGCAACATAAGTATCAATATCATCCACAAGAGCTTGGTCATCTAAGGAAACATCACTATTAGATGAAGATCTAAAGTCTCCATACAATTGTCAGATGATGGTCCAAGTAGTGAAAGGGCACTCAATGTGCTCTAAGTTATGTAGAATATCCTTAGAAATAGTAAGACATATTAGTCCATAGACCATGTCATTATTATAGAACCATGCAGTCTTTTGATCATCGTCACTTGGCTCAGGAACAAGTCCAAGGAGATAAGGCAATAGATCCTCCATAAGGCATTGCTTCTTTATCCCTTGTTCCCAAGACAAATAGTTCTCTGAAGTTAGCTTGACAATAGAAGAATGGAATTTAATACCAAGATCCTTGATGAATCCCCCCCAAAATGTAAATTTATCTTAGTTCATGATTACAATAACCCCATTAAACTCAAAGGGAGAATATGTGAATAAGAGTCACAAAAGACACCCCCCATTTTTTACTCAATCAAGAGAGTACCCCCAGATAAAAAATGATTGTGGGACTTTATATTCAATCCAATTATAGTTTTGCACAAGCCAAATCAACAAAGTGGTCTTTTATTTTGGTACAATGCAAAAGTTAAAAATGGGCTACAATAGATAGTACAATTTCTAAGAAAAACTAGATCAAACAGATAGTAGATCTGGAAAGTACTCAAAAAATTATGTACTTTAAAAAAATTCATCAACAAATGTTACCGTATGAGTCTAAATGAAGCCTTTGAAGTTCTGAAAATAGGAACTACTCAGAAATAATGATTGAAAACTACATGTGATAGGTAAAAAATTAGGTTAATCAGATCAAGCATAGCCATGAAAACCTAACCCTGCCATCATCAAAGAATCTAATCTAAATGAGATCAAAAGTAATGAAGAGCAACATTAATCTAATCTAGATGAGAAAGCTGGATTTGTGGCTAATTCAGCTTAGTCACTAGGATTTGCTGGTATTAGACCACAAGCGACAAGTGATAACTCATATGCGACTTAGAAAAGGCCAATGGTGATTGGTAATAGCTTAAATGAGGACTGGTTTAGGTTCTGACAGCAAGTTTCAGTGTTAACCAGAGGCAATCCAATTTTCCAAGGTGATTAATGTTGGCTCAAAAGTGATTTACTACTGATCAGAAGCGACGCAGGTTAGGCCAAAGGCGATAGACTATTGTTTAAAGGTGACCCGATTTAGACAGAAAGCGGCTAACTATTGTTTAGAAGTGACTTTGTTTAGGCAAAAAGCGGCTGACTACTGTTTAAAAGTGATTCGGTTTAGGTGAAAAGTAGCTAACTATGGTTTAAAAGCAATTATGTTGTCTGTATGTGGGTAGTTTAAGCTCAAAAGTGACTGTGTCTGGCAGGAAATATGGTTGATTTGTGATTTTTGACAAGAAAACTGTAATTGCAGACAATCACACTCACAACAATCACAAACTTGTACAACCTAGGATAGGAAAGGACTGTATTTGTTGAATCCCCTGGCCGTCCTTATTCAAAGCAGATAGCTTCAGGATCTTGGTAGCACCAGCTCCCCTCCACGGCACACACTTCTCATGCATACCAAGATCTGGGTTTCCTATAAGGCCTGTCCCTCACCAAACCTTAGGATTGTTCCTGCTATCTCTTCTAAGAACCACGTGAATTGGAGCGGCGTCAAAGGTCCCACCTTTTGCATCAACAAATAGAAGGTTTTTTGCTACTACACAAAGTTGCTAATAAGGGCATCCGTTTGGGTGGCTATACATTTGGCAACACTACTCTCTATTATGGAGTCTCCCAGCCTTCAAGGGTTACACCTTGGAGGGTTTTGGGGGAGGTTGGATGGTGGTATAATGCAACAACACCTGTTCTTTGTGGCTTTCGACACAAACACCTTTCTTATATAGCAGTTCGGAAGGACTTGGCTTTAGCTCGTTACCGCTTGGGTCGCATCCTTTCTCACACCGGGAAGGTATGCTCTCTAAAGATAATAACAAGTTCTCATGCACCCAAGATCCATTTGATAGGCAAGGGGAGATGATACTTTTGTTATTAAATTTGGGTTACAATCAATTATATGCAAGCAATCAAAAAAGATAAATCAAGCACGGAGCAAGCAATGATTCATTTTAAGCACCAAGCCCAAATGTTCCTAATTTAGTGAAAAACCACAAGTCTTGGACCAATCAGAGCTGCAACATATATGTTAGTAGTTTGATAACCTCCTTTTCTTGGACAATTGATAAGATGCTACGCAAATACCTAATTAGTAGCCAAGAAAAACAAACTACAAATGATACAGACTAAAAGCGACATAGTTTACCAGAGGCAATCCACTATCGGTCAAAAGTGATCTCTACTCTATCACAGGAAAAATCTTATAGATCATAAACGATGTGAAGAGCTCTAGATGTGAATTGTTAAAGCTCACAAGTGATGCAAAAAATTAGGAAGCGGCTAATTATGGCTCATAAGTGACCTGGATCTGCAAAAGAGACAACATGTAACAAAAACCCTAGTTCTGCAATAAGCGGTTTGATTAGCTAAAAGCAATCATTGTCGGATCAAAAGTGATTCAGATAAATGCAAAAGTGACCACTGTTAGTATAAAAGCAATGCAGAATAAATAAAAAGCGACCACTGTTTGCCTATAAGTGATCCAGAAAATGCTAAAGGCGGTAGTTTTCAGCTCAGAAGCATCGCGAGTATTCAGACAACTACATTTTTTTGCTCAAAAGCGACTAGAACTTGCCGTAAGCGCTCGAAAAATCTGTTCTTCATAAAAACAATTTCAAACAACAAAGTTAATCAAGGACGTGAGTCCCACCGGGTGTGCAAAAATGTGATAGGTAAAAAATTAGGTTAATAAGATCAAGCATAGCCATGAAAACCTAACCTACCATCATCAAATAATCTAATCTAAATGAGATCAAAAGTAATGCAATTCAAGCACAATATCACCTAGATTGTATGATTCCTTGTTTATGATGTGGATTGCTTGTTCAATATTGAACAATTATGAAGATAAAAGCTGGGCCGTCATAGATGAATGATAATGATGATAAGCTCAATGGATGCTATGGATACTCAAGTGCTCAATATGCTCAGGATGATAATGTAGACGTTGTATGAATGCTAGATAGATGTAGTATGGAATGAGAGGGTGTTTATATAGAACTCAACCAAAATTAACTAATGGTGGAGATTCGGTGGTTATGTGAATAGCTAAGATTAAAGGATAGACATAAGTGATTGTGAAGATGACAAGTGGAGAAAAGATAGGGCTTATGTGTGCTTGTGTACATAAAAAAATACTACATATGAAAGATATTAAATAAAGAAAGAGGCACACGTGTCAGCTCATGAGATAAATGATAAGATAAATTAATTAAATAAATAAAGTTTATTTAATTAATTGGAAAGTGGGTTTATGAAAGGAATTTTTAATTAATAAATAAGATTTATTTAATTAAAAATAAATAGAATGAAGATAATTAAATAATTGAAGATTGTTTAATTATAGCTTAGAAGAAATAGCTAATGAATTAATTAAATAAATATGAACTTATTTAATTAATAGAAGAAATAGATGTGTTAGGGATATTGCTCAAGTGTGTTAGACAAATGCAGATGATTGATAATGTGATGTTTGAATGCTAATGATAATGAGTCAATTTTGGGTGTCTACATTTTGCCCCTCTTTGATACAATGTTCGATAGAGTGTTGTGTCAAAGAAGATATGATATTTCACTTCATAAACAAAGTTATGCCCCAGTGTAACTAGTAGGTGATGCCCCCTCAAGAGGTAAGCCAGGTGAACTAGGAAGGGCTGGGTTGGCTCACAATAGAAGAAAAGCTAGGAAGTAGGGTTGACATGAAGAAAATGGGGGTTGGGTGGGAACAAATGGGATAATGCAAAAGAAAATAGGCTTTGGCATATAAGAATTAGGGTTTGGATAGGGCTATAAATAGGGTCCACAAAGGTAAATAGGCTCATTTGTGCTCAATTGTGCTCAGAAAACTATAGAGATCTGGAGCTCCTTGGAGTTGGTGTGTGACGAGAGTTAGAGAGCTATCAGGATGGTGATTCCATGTAGAGATCATCATGTCAAGTGAGTGAGGACACATGGGTGACCAGAGGGATCAGATGTACTGGTATGTATCAAAAATTTTGCTAAAAGAATGATTTTGATAGGCTAGAAGTGTCATAAATGCACACACGTCACCAGAAGCGACTAGGTCTTAAGATAGGTAGTTCAAGTCGCTTAGGAGGAAAAACATGTCACTTACAGTAGGGAGGGTCGCTTTTAGGTACGACTTGGTGGCATATAGAAAGAATAGGTCACTTTCAGTCAACTAGGCAAATGTATAGGCAAAATGCGCATATAGATATAAACAAGTCGCTGATGGGGTAAAAGTGGGTGCATACATAGGTTCAACTCGCTTAGAAATAAAAAATGCTCGCTTAGGGGATATAGCTCACTTATAGATGAAAGATAGACACATGTAGAGGTTCAGCTTGCATGTAGTCCAACAGTGATTGCATAGGCAAAATAGGTCGCATATGAGTGAGATATAAATGCTGATGGTAAAAGAGGCCACTTTTGATTGGCAGATAGGCACATATGGAAAAATGAACCGCTTATGGTAGATAAAAGCTAGGATAGCAATAAACGATCAAATTTTGATAGCATTGAAGTTGCACAAGGGATTGACATGATGAATGAAATGATGTAGGGTATACTACCGCCTTTGTTATCATGGAAGCCACATCCTAGGGATTTGTAGTTAGTGAGATTACTGGATGTAGAGGAGTGGCTAGTGTTAGAGATCCTCAGGTTAGAGCATGTGTCGAGATTGGAGCCAGTGTAGGCACATCGAGGACTGATGATGGCGATGGTGGAGCGATGGATGAGAGAGCATAGTTCTTTCTTGTTGCCGACAAGAGAGGCTACAATCATACTAGAGGATGTGTTTCAGATTCTGTAGATTCCTATAGATGGGGACTGAGTAGATTATGATCCTGATATGGGTCCAGCTATGTTTAGGAGATTGTTCGGGACACCAGACATTGGAGTAGAGGGCTCAGAGATTCCTATGGCAAGGATGGAGGAGTTATGTGATAGACTGCAATGAGTGGTAGTGGATATTATCAGATGGTTAGTGGGAGATAGACGAGCGAGAGGCTTTCCAATAGGATGGGGGACAGTGATGGAGGGGATGTTCTCCTATGGTACAAGATATGCATGGGCAGAGTGTGTGCTTGGACAACTCTATCATTTCCTGCATGATTGTGCATATATGTTCAGAGTGAGTATGTCTACAGGAGTTACAGTTTTGAATGTGTGGGCTTATGAGCATATTCCAATGATGAGACCAAAGGGATGTGTGGCTAGAGCAGTAGGAGAGCCTTATGCTAGGATGTACAGAGGAACTTTGACATACTGGCAGCGCAGAGGAGTAGTGTACTGGCAGAGGAGGTTAGATGAGGTAGATAGATTTGTATGGAGGCCATGGTTGGGATATGAGAGATGGGATGAGGAGGATACTAAGCTTGTCTATGCGAGGCAAGTGAGATATATTTTTGGAAGTGGCATATACATTATAGAGCACTATTTGCCAGAGAGGGTTTTGAGATAGTTCAGGTTACCACAGGCAGTACTGGTTGGTGATGCCATTTTTGGGAGGACTAGATAGGAGGTGTTTGATTGGGGGCTGGAGGTTGTGGTTGGCACTGCTTTGGTAGAGAGAGAGAGGGGCTACAGCTAGTTATATGGCACTGGGGATAGGGTCTTGTAGATCCAGGCACACTAGTAGATTATGATGTATACTGGGTGATAGCGAGACCGACCTTGCTCACGCAGGTTGGAGAGATAGGGGAGATAGAGATGGAGAGACCAATCAGGAGGAGGTGACGACAGGCTCCACCAACACACGTTGTTGTACTAGCAGCGCTAGGGATATAGGTACAAGGACAGGTGCTAGGACAACCTCAGATACTTGCACAGCCTTAGGGGTAGATATTGGTGGGTGATGATGTTGAGATTCAGCATCTATGGAGGAGGATCAGAGAGGAGAGGAGATGGAGGTAGCGAGCGCATATGAGATTGAGGAGGGTGGAGTTGGATAGGCACCAGGTGGTGATTGGCTTGAGGCATGCTAGGGCTCAGGCTCAGACATACCAGGCTCAGTTACAGTTCAGAGCGTAGGTTGGGGATGGATAGGATGATGGTCCACTTGCTAGGGTGACAGGAGAGAGAGAGATGCAGCTAGACAGAGTGAGCAGATGATGAGGTTAGAGTGAGATACTGTTGTACAGTAGGTGCAGGTGATGAGAGCTGAGAGAGATGATCTACGGGCAGAGAGGGATACAACTATGTTGCAGCTATAGGGAATGACTAGTGAGCGAGATAGAGGAGTGACTACATTGGGTACAGATGGGGCAACGATGTATTTGGCCACACAGTTGACACAAGTACAAGGAGAGTTGCAGAGAGTACAGGGTGAGGCAAAGTACTATAGAGGCTTATACTATGGGGCTGTGCCAGCAGAGCAGAGGTAGCCTAGCTTTAGGAGCAAATCAGAGGCTTCAGGTTCATGGAGGTCAGGTGGATCTCGATCAATAGCCTCAATGATGGGGCCACCAAGAGATAGGGGGACAGGTGCAGGACCCAGTGGTGGTGGTTAGGGTGAGGGAGCTGCAAGTAGTCATTAGGGCTACCTAGTTTATGTTGTATCTTGATGAGGCCTAGAGCCAATTGTACATACATTCTTTATGGCTCAGCTTGTATATGTAGACACTTGTATATTGAGTATCGGTGATCTATATGATGTTGTAGTGGATGCACTATTGTTATTATGATGGTATGCATGTGGTATTTGTGTTTTGATGGATTATGTATGGATGTTTATGCAAATGATATGAATGGAAATGGTATGATAATGCAAATATGTAAATGGTACTGATATTATATGGATGTATGCATATAGATAGATGGTAGAGATGATATATGATGGACTTAGGTATGTCTAACACACTTGTTTTGAAGGATAAGAGATGTGGACAAAGGACAATGGAAATGATTGATCTTGGTTGAGGACAATGTAGGCGAATAATAGGATGAATAGATGGGATGATGGGCAACTTTTTAAGTAATTGCTCAAAATGAAAAGAAATGCAATCCTTATGTTTGATATAGAATGTGGATGTTATGCACCATGGTATAGGAGACCAAGGTGTCAAGATATCCAATGTGCAACTAGCATGCTACAATCTTGTCTAAATACATGAGGTCAAGATTTGAGCCAACATGCACAAGATATGAATAACATCTAGTGTTTCAAGATGGAATTTGACACTACAAGCAATGGTTTGAGCTTATCTCCACTACACATAGTGATAGCTTGCTGGTTATATGTATGGAGCTAGTCTTGACATAGAATAGTCTCAAGTGCATAAGAGACTATTTAGCTTCTCAGATGCTAGAGATATTGATATGTAAGTTGCTAATCCCAACATGCTCAAGATACCAATATGGATAGGAAGAGAATAAGATCATCCTGCAAACACGGCATATGAAAGCAATATGACCATGCCCCATTCCTTACTTCATTGCAACATACCAAGATATAGATAGATCAAGGCAGTCTTGATTAGGCATAGAAAAGGGACAAAAGATAAATCAAAAGATAAAACAAAAGATATTGTCATCACGTTCTCTTGCCAAATTTAGGTGCTCTTAGATGGATTTAAGCTGGTGCCTTGTTAAGAGGAAAGTTGAATCTTGTTGAAGGCTAAAGATGTTGATAAACTGCTATAGCAAATGTTGGCTTAAGGCATGCAGACAAATAGCTTCTGGCTCATTCTTGATTGGTTAAAGTGCTTGAGCTTTCAATATACACATAGTTTGCTTCCTGCTTGAGCAGATCAAAGAGAAGAAAATGAAGATGAGATGAGATGAAGAAGATGGGGTGGATCATCTGTGCTTGAGTACTGGAAACTTCCTTTGTATTCCAGACTGCCTACATACCCTGTATCCACAGGATCAAAGCATATTTACGATGAAGATGAGACATGGTGAATATGTAGTTCTGGGTTTTATTGATGATATGTGTGATGAAAGATAGAAGAATGTATGATGAAAGATTTAGGGATGATTAGAAGAAAGATGGAAGATGAATGATGAAAAGAAGGGGCTATCATCTTAGCCTAAATCAGAGTGATTCCTTCGCATCTCAGATTGTCTACATACCCTGTATCCATGGGATCAAGACTTTAATGATAGAGTTGGGATGTAGTTCTTGCTTATTATGCTAGACAAGTGATATTGAAAGACTGATGTGATTACTTGAATGTTTGCATTGGCGATGTCTTGCGATTGTCAGATGTCAGATGAGCACGAATTGATTGCAAAAATATGAATCTTGGTTACAAATTGTTGTGCCCGTTTGTTGTTGGATGAATTCTATGGTTGAAGTTGAAAGTTTGCTATGTTGTGAGCTAAAGTGTTTGATGTGTTATGAGATAGAGATAGCGGTATCCACTTCCAAATAAGACTCAACAAATGCCCCTAGTGCGGGATGGGGTTTATTATGAAGAAGCCACGATAAGGATGGTGTGCGGTCAAGATACTAAGGTTGAAAAAGAGATAGTTATCGTAACAATGTCTCAAGTATGATAGCTAGCATTGATAGAGGCGAAGATGGAAAAGCTATTTATTGAGATGACATGTGGATTATGATATGGACTATGTAGGATAGGATGGCAAAATATGGTAGGAAAAGTGATGGTCAAACAAACCCAAGCAGACGATGGAAGTTGGTCACTACACATAGCACTTGTTTGCCAAGTTTTCACTATGGTACTTATCCAAGGTGCCTGTTTACCAAGTTTTCACCAAAGGACAGATTATTTATCTTAGACTATTTTTTTTTGTTATCCAAAGCACCACAAAGTGGTTTTCACTATTGGATGGATTTTTTGTTTTGTTTGATAGGATGACAATTACACATGGCACGTATTTGCCATGTTTTCACCATGGTAATGGATAGGAGTGACTCAAGTGTCTAGTGCAATGGATGTTGGTAGTCCCGTTAGAGATAGATGTCATTGTACCAACCATGTCGTTATGCTCATCGATGTTGATAAGGGATTACATGGATGGGAGATGGATTAGGTGGATAATGAATTAGGATTGGGATGATGTAAGATTTATGCAAGGATAGATGGAAGGCTCATACAAGGATAGATGAATGGGATAGTGGATTATGGAAGGCTCATGCAAAAGCATGGACCATAGGAAGGTGATAGGGAAGATATGTAGGGTAATGGATGAAAGATGGAGATATGGAGGTAGGTGAGAATGTTTTGGAATGGAAGGGAACCATGACCAACTATTACACACACCGCTAAACATTGAAGCTTTTGATGGGAAGGTCGGTGCAGGAAGTGAAAGAGATGCTTGCATAGGGGATGGGTGATGGAGTGATATAGGAACCCATAGATACTTAGTATTTTTATGATTTTTGCTTTGCTTGTGGGATTTTTGGATGGAATGGGATGGAAATGGAAGAAAATGGTTGGGATTTTTGAAGGATGGATAAAGATTTTTCAATTAGCTTGCTTGCTTGTTTGCTTAGGGACCCAGACCATTTTGGTCATAGGCTCTTCTTGTCGAGATATAGGCTCAGTTATCTATTTAGATGTATAAGGCTATGATTCTTTTCTTTGATGCCCTAAGGCATGAGAATCTTTAGGATTCTTAGTAGGATTTTTAGCTTTAGAGATAGAGGAATCCAAATTTTTATTTTTGAATCCTGTGGATATGATGAAAGTGGGGTTGGTAAAATGAGTGCAAGCTTTATGCTTAGACGGTATGTGCATTTGTTGGTCATGATTAGGAATGTAATGGTGCTGATAGATAAGGGGATAATTAGGCATTGGTAGTAATGGAGGTGAATTGGATGGCAGAAGATGTACGGTCACATGTTTTTGCAAGTTATAGGATGCTGGAAGTGGATGATATGGAAATAAAGTTGATGGTGGGAGTTTAGGAGTTGGAAGAAGTGGAGGGAAATTGGATGGCAGAAGATGTATGGTCACATGCTTGTGGAGTTTAGAATGGGGGTTTTGATAGGAAATGGTGGACTTAGGATGAATGGAGGATTTACCAACATCTTTAGCTTGGGAAGGCCAGCATTTGACACTGGGACTAGGAGTGTTCAGAGAACTAGACTTGAGTTCCTCATTAGATGGAGATAAAGAAGTTGTAGAAAGCATGAAGATAGAGGATCCTGGAAAAAGGTCAGTGATATGAAGGGAGTCATCGATGGTATCGGAGTTAGGAGTCTCTCTTACCAAAGAAGATCCAGCTTCTATATCTAAAATTGATATGGATGAAGGTTCTTGCAATGTGTATTCACCAGGACCATGTTCAGTATACTTGATATGGAGGTTAGAAGCAGCTTTGCTAGATGATGGCTTAAGTAAGTCGGATGGGTCTATATAGGATGAAGACGGATATGCCTTGGTGTTGATAGGAATGTGGTTTGGACTCTGATATTTAGCTTGAAAGGCACAACAAAATTCAAATGGATTGGGATCAACTTTGATAGTAACCTCAACACCGTTGTGTGGAAATTTAAGACATTGATGGTATGTGGAAGGAATTGCCTTGAGGGTAAGTATCCATGGACAACCAAGGATGATATTATAAGGAAGGTCAATATCAAGAAACTGACAACGAGTTTCTGTGGTGACCGGCCCAACTTGGATAGGCAAGAAAATAATCCCTTCAGTATCTCTCTTAGCATCATCATATGCTCTGATAGTAATAACCTTGGAGGTGTCAACATCTTTCTCATAATATCCCAATTGTTTGATTAATTTCAAAGAACATATATTAAGACCAGCTTCACCATCTACCAAGACTCGTTTGATATGGCATTGTTTAACAAACACTTCAATGTGAAGGGCTTCTTTGTGTGAAGGATGAATGGAGGGCTGAAGATCTTTGTCAGAGAAGGTTAAATGATAAGGGGCTGTAATGCTAGCAACCATAGATTGGAATTGTGTGATATTAATATCATTGGGCACCGAAGATTCTTGTAAGGCTTTGTCAAGGATAGCTTTGTGTGCAGGGGATATGCGAAGAAACTCAAGAATGGATATGTACGCAGGTGTTTTGCCAAGGTGATCCAAGATATTATAATTAGAGAATGGTCAAGGAGGATGAATAGGTGCTCCTTGAATGGTGACTCAACCTCTTCAAGTGGTTACAGTGCAGTTAGGTGCTTTGCCTTGGATAGTAATGGTAGAAATGCGAGCATGGTCAATGTAGCCAATGGTAGATGATTCATAGTTGTACTGAATGGCATTCCAAACAAGAGGGTTACTTGTTTTGTCATGAGATGGAAGTGGATTCTTGAAAGCCTCCAGATCATAGTTTGATGTTGATTGTTGTGCAGGTTGAGTTGTTGAAGGAGTAATTTTGATTAAACCTTGATCAATGCAATCTTGGATGACATGTTTTAAATGCATACAACCATTTGTTTTGTGTCCTTTAACTCTATGGAAATTGCAATACTCATTTTCTTTGTACTAAGGGGCTTTGAAGAGCGGTTCACCATTGGGTGGTGCATTTGGTAACATGATATTGCCCGCTTGGAGAAGCTTTTGAAAGACAACTTCCATAGGTTCCGCTAATGGTGTAATTTGTTGGCGTGGATTGGAAGTTTGTTGTTGGCACATTCATTGAAAAGGTTGTGTTGTAGTAGAAGCATCTTGAATGTTGATGGGAGCTTTCATAGTTTGTATGTTCTTTGCATCCACAAAACCATCGTTGACAACATTCTTATTTTTGTTCCAAAAGCGAGACTTGTCGTTGGAGTTTTGAGGATAGTCTTTGTTATCATGAAAGATCTTGATAGTTCCTTTAGCAATTAAAGCTAGTTCAATGATGGTTCCTTTGGAAACAAGTTCATCAAAGGTGCTAGCACTTTGCAATTGTAATTGGAATGACAACTCAGGATGAATATTTTGAACAAAGATATTGAGTTGTTTCTTCTCAGGTATTTCCCATGATAGTTTGCTAGCCATATTACGCCATCATTGAGTGAATGAAGAAAAGGCTTCACCATTGCACTGTTTATTGTTGACAAGGTCATTCACGTTTACCTCATGTTCAATGTTAAAAGAAAAGTGTGATCAAAACTTATTGGCTAACTCTGAAAAAGTCTTAATTCCTAGAGGTAAATGGGAGAACCATTCAAGAGCTTGTCCTGCTAAGCTTTGACGAAATAGTCTCAAAAGATATGTATCGTCATAAGCAACATCAAGACATGCCACAAAGAATGCTCTAAGATGGTCTTCCAGATTTCCTTTTCCTTTGTACTTGTCAAATTGTGGAATTTCAAAGTGTGGTAGAAAAGGTGTCATGTGAAGAGACTTGTCAAATGGATAAGCGCATATGTTTTCTAGAGAAAATATCTTCTTGCCTTGTCCTACCACTTGGTTGATCATTTGTTGAACATTTGTTGGAGATAATGGCTATTGTTGCAAAGGGGGTGAAACATGGTATGATGTATATTGAGGTTGCTGTTGTGGGATATATGAAGCCATGACTATTTGTTGAGGTTGTGTGCTCACAACATATGTCAAAGGATTGGGATGTGACACATATGTGGTTGAGGAATGTTGTCCTTGAGACACAAGCGGTGGTTGGGTATATTGTGATGAATGGGCACCAAGATTTCGTATCACATGCGAAGTGGAAGAAGGATTGACATTAGTTGATGGTTGGGAAGTTGGAGTGGGATTTGTGACATGGTAAGTGATGGAAGGATTGGCAGATACAAAAGAAGGATGGACACTTGGGTTTGTATTTTGGATAACATGGGGATTGATATGTGTCATGTGTTGGGTGGTAATAGGCAAGTCTTGGGTAGCATAAGATGGATTGATGGTGTGTGAAGGATTGGAAGAATATGATCAAATGGATGTAAGTTGTTCAACATAAGTGACCGTAGTGCTAGGATTGGCTTGAGAAATGATAGGAGGGTCAGTCATATCAATAAGACTAACATTGGGATTATATGGTGTAATGGAGGGATTAATAGAGATAGTGGAAAGCATATTAATAGTTGGTATATGAGATATGGTATTCATATGGGATATGGTAGGTTGTGATGGTCGTGAAGCTTGGGAGGCTTGCACACTATGGTATATGGGAATAGCTTGTGATGTTTGGAGCGTTTGTGCTTGGGCTACATGGATAGCTTGTGTTACTTGAGGCATGAAAATAATCATGGTAGGAGGAGGGTTATGTTGAGGAACATGGAAAGGTGGGATGTTCAGATTTTGTGAAATGAGAGGGAGCACATTGGTTGGTGTTATCAAAGGTTCTAGAGTGTACTCCAAGTGTGGTTGATCAAATGAAGTAACAATAGGCAATGAAAGAGATGTGGTGGAAGATAGAAGTTGTGATATGATGGAGGATGATGTGACTATGGTGGATGGTCCCTTTACAACAACAACGAGAGTGTTTGGATCGTGCTTTCTAATAGCGGATATGTCAAAATCTCTTGGTAATTTAGCGCCCATGCAAGCAAGTTGCAAGAAGTGATTAGGCTCAAATAAAACAAGTATCTCAACTTGATCCCACACATGGGTATCCTAAAATTTTGATAAGTCTTCTTGGGATTGTTCTTCAAAAGTCTCAAAAAATGTTTGAGGTTGCACTTGTTGTGAAGAGGACTCTCCAATGGTATACCCATGAGGCATAGACATATGAGGAGGCATGCCAGTTGTAAATTGAGTTGCATCTTTAACAGGTGTTGATATAAATTGTTGTATCTTAGCTCCCATCTCATCTTGCAATTTGGCTTCCATTTTAGCTCCCAATTTGGCTTCCATTTCAACTCTATATTGACTCCTAGTTTGAGGCATGATGTTGATGTTGAAAATTGAAGTTTAGCTTGTCAAAGTTTTGAGACCCAAAATAAAGGTGATAGTTTGTTGGTTGGTTGGTTACTTGCTTTGTTTGCTTGGTTGGTTTGCTTTGTTTATTTGTTTGTTTTCCCTAGAGAATCGGTCACACACTTAAGGGAAAAGTTGTTTGCTAAAGGTTGCTATGTTGCTGATGTTTGTTGAAGCTAAAGCTAATGTTTTGCTGATTGATCAAAATGATTGGCTTGATGTTTGGTTTTCTGGTTTGGGATCTCAAAAAGATGAAAAGCTCATGAATTGCGATTGATTGGTAAGCTCAAAATAGGAGACAAAGTCCAGGTATCTGCTAATGATTAGAGACAGGTCTGAAAGCTACTACTGGAGCTGAGCAAGCTAGATTTGTGGCTAATTTAGCTGAGTCACTAGGATTTGCTAGTATTAGACCACAAGTGACAAGTGATAGCTCATATGCGACTCAGAAAAGGCCAAAGGTGACTGGTAATAGCTTAAATGTGGATTGGTTTAGGTTCTGACAACAGGTTTCAATGTTAACCAGAGGCGATCCAATTTTCCACAGGTGATTAATATTAGCTCAAAAGTGATTTACTACTGATCAGAAGTGATGCAGGTTAGGCCAAAGGTGATAGACTATTGTTTAAAGGTGAACTGATTTAGACAGAAAGCGGCTGACTGTTGTTTAGAAGTGACTCTGTTTAGGCAAAAAGTAGCTGACTGCTGTTTAAAAGTGATTTGTTTTAGGTGAAAAGTGGCTAACTGCGGTTTAAAAGTGATTTTGTTCTCTATATGTGGGTAATTTAAGATCAAAAGTGACTGTGTCTAGTAGGAAATATGTCTAATTTGTGATTTTTGACAAGAAAATAGTAATTACAGATAATCACACTCACAATAATCACAAACTTGTACAACCTAGGCTAGGAAAGGACTATATTTGTTGAATCCCTTGGCCATGCTTATTCAAAGTTGATAGCTTCAGGATCTTGGTAGCACCAGCTCCCCTCCATGGCACACACTTCTCATGCATACCAATATCTGGGTTTTCTGTAAGGCCTGTCCCTCACCAAACCTTAGGATTATCCCTGCTATCTCTTCTAAGAACCATGTGAATCAGGGCGGATTCAAAGGTCCCACCTTTTCATCAACAAATAGAAGGTTTTTGGCTACTACACAAAGTTGCTAATAAGGGCATCCATTTAGGTGGCTATACATGCAGCAGTGCTACTCTCCGTTATGGAGTCTCGCAGCCTTCAAGAGTTACACCTTAGAGGGTTTTGGGGGGGGGGTTGGCTATCAGTATAACACAACAACACCTGTTGTTTATGGCTTTCGACACAAACACTTTTCTTATATAGTGGTTCGGAAGAACGTGGCTTTAGCCCATTATTTCTTGGGTCATATCCCTTCTCACACCGAGAAGGCAGGCCCTCTAAAGATAATAACAAGTTCTCATGCACCCAAGATCCATTTGATAGGCAAGGGGAGAGGATACTTTTGTTATTAAATTTGGGTTACAATCAATCACATGTAAGCAATCAAAAAAGATAAATCAAGCACAGAGAAAGCAATGATTCATTTTAAGCACCAAGCCCAAATGTTCCTAATTTAGTGAAAAACTACAAGTCTTGGACTGATTGGAGCTGCAACAGATATGTTAGTAGTTTGATAACCTCTTTTTCATGGACAATTGATAAGATGCTACGAAATACCTAATTAGTAGGCAAGAAAAAATAAACTACAAATGATACAGACTGAAAGTGACATAGTTTACCAGAGGTGATCCACTATCAGTCAAAAGTGATCTCTATTTTGTCACAGGTGAAATCTTACAGATCATAAGTGATGCGAATAGCTCCAGATG
Organism: Cunninghamia lanceolata; assembly: GCA_027924645.1. Classification (NCBI taxonomy): domain Eukaryota; kingdom Viridiplantae; phylum Streptophyta; class Pinopsida; order Cupressales; family Cupressaceae; genus Cunninghamia; species Cunninghamia lanceolata. The sequence goes on along the minus strand of BSBN01001038.1, from coordinate 5,127,660 downwards.
TGAATTGTTAAAGCTCACAAGTGATGCAAAAAATTAGGAAGTAGCTGATTACAACTCATAAGTGACCTGGATTTGCAAAAGAGACAGCATGTAACAAAAACCCTAGTTCTACAATAAGTGGTTCGATTAGCTAAAAGTGATCACTGTTAGATCAAAAGTGATTCAGATAAATGCAAAAGTGACCATTGTTAGTATAAAAGTGATGTAGAATAAACAAAAAGTGACCACTATTCACCTATAAGCGATCTAGAAAATGCTAAAGGCAGCAATTTTTAGCTCAGAAGTGACGCGGTATTCAGAGAGTGATGATTTTTTGCTCAAAAGTGACTGGAACTTGCTGTAAGTGCTAAAAAAATTTGATCTTCATAAAAACAACTTCAAACAACAAAGTTAATCAAGGACGTGAGTCCCATCAGGCGTGCCAAAATGTGATAGGTAAAAAATCAGGTTAATAAGATCAAGCATAGCCATGAAAACCTAACCCTACCATCATCAAAGAATCTAATCTAAATGAGATCAAAAGTAATGCAATTCAAGCATAATATCACCTAGATTGTGTGATTCCTTGTTTATGATGTGGATTGCTTCTTCAACAATGAATAATTATGAAGATAAAATCTGCCATGATGGATGAATAATAATGATGATAAGCTCAATGGATGCTATGGATACTCAAGTGCTCAATATGCTCAAGATGATAATGTCTGTTGATAACTGAGAGGGGGGGTGAATCAGTTATCCTAATTATTTCCCTTATTGAACTTTCCTTTTAATTGATGCAGCATAAAATCAAACACAAAAACATTAATCATGAAATAAGAAACACATGACACAGTATTTTTGACGTGGAAACCCTGTTAAGGGAGAAAACCACGGGGTGATTAACCCAAAATTATTCTCTGTTAGAAGAATAGGAAATTACAAAAATGGCACTTGCCAATTAGGGCTCACTGCCCGAGCACACTGCTCACAAGAGGCCCACTGCCTACAAGAAGACACACTGTCTACAAAGTGATGAGAATCATAGTCTTGAACTGATTGGAAGCATCTGCATATGCTGGAGTTCAGTTCCGGTTAGGCTCAGTACACTGATCTGCTGCACTTCATCTTTCCTCTGTTCTTTATTCTGCTATCTTTCACATACCGGATCCTTTTTGCTACCTCTACTCTATTCTGGACTTATTCGCATATATCTCCACATCACCACACACTTCACAACTAAATCCATCCTCTATATATATCGCACAAGTAATTTCATCACCTTTCTAGTCGGCATCCGGAATAGTCTAGTTTCTTACAAACTCTTGTTCTGTCGGCTGAATCCTTCCTCACCAAGCAATGCGGATCAAGCATATACTTGTAGATATCATTAATTATGTCGGCCAAACATGATTCATGCCTTCACAACCTCTGTCATCAACAATAACACATCCGGAAAGCAGTCTGATACTCTGTCAGTCAGTTCTTCCTCTGTTTTCACTGTCTCTCAGGAATCCGGTACTCAACCATTCATATCTTTTTCTTTGTCCATCACCGGAGGCTAAATCCTTGGAATATACCACTCAAGGTAGTCCTCTTGACTTCCCCAAATCCGCACTGCACCAAGACACTTCCTCTGAGAGATCCGGACCAATCTGTCGGACCTTGCCACATGCTCTGTTCTTGTTCACCGGACCACAACATTCTTTATTCTGACTTCCGGTAGAGACACATCATGACTTGCGGATATGTGGGATGACCTTTGTTGCCATCAATGACAACAACCATGAATCCATATAGTGTCTCTTGCCAACAATCTCCCCCTTTGGCATTGATGGCAACACTTAGTGAAAAATGACTAAGTGTTTTCACTATGCTCCCCCTTTGCTGATGCTCTGTCTTTATATACAATTTCTGGAACTCCCCCTTAGTTGGATTCCTCATTTTTCACTGCTCCTCACTCCCCCTTTGACATCAATGGCAAAGGGTAGGGTCCGCACACCAAAATTTTCAAAAATTTTCTATATATAGCCGCATATTTACATACTCACATGTACTGAAGAATGTCTGCAAAGGATGTCTGCAATTGGATCATTTCTGTAGCCCAACTTTGCTTCATTCTATCCAAAATTGAAATATGACCACTTAACAAAAATGCAAAAGCTTCTGCCCGCTTGAGATCTGTCGGATCTTTTGTTTGGGCGGTGGTCTGAGCATCACTGATGGCCTCATGCATAGTTTCCAACTTAGGGATTATAATCCTTCTAAGTTCTCCCATCCGGTTGGTGATGTTCTTCCTTTCCTTCTCAAGATTCTTTATTTCATTCAAGACTGCAATAGTCTGACATTCTTGATTTATTATGGAGGAAGAGAGAGGATCAAAACTTTGAGATAAGCTTTGTAGCTTATCCTGTTCCTCTTTTATTTTCTTGTCAAATGCTGTTGTTGCCTTTGACCAGGATATACAAAATTTGTAGATGTCACCGCCATCCTTAAGAGCATTCTCTAAGCTCTTTATTCCAATTCTTACAATCTTCCTATCCTTAGAGATTAATTCTAATATTTCTGAAAATCTTTTATCCAAAAATTCCTTCCGGACCTTTTCTTCAGCTGATTTTTCTAGAGAATCAAAATGTGTATCAACACTGCTGACTAAGGTTTTTAGATTACCGGAAGAGGAGGCTGTCGGATCTATCTGGATTGATGGCATGATCTTTACAAGTACTCCGGAAGCAGCCTCTATCAACTCACAGTCTTCCATATGAGACTTCAGGAGCTTTTCATTTGCCTTGGCATTTGCAAATGAAGCTATCTTCATTGTTTGTACCGGAGAGAGAGAGTCAAAATCAAATGGGCCTTTTAGAAGCTCCGGTTCATCAATCTCTAAAGTTTCTTTGCTCAAAAATTGTTGAACAGTTTGTGCAGTGTCTCTTGCCGGAGACAGATGTTTCTTTTCTTCTGCAGTCTTAGAACTGTCAACCTCTTTGTCTTTCACCACTGCTTCCTTCTCCTGTAATTGCTCTTCTTCTTTGGATCCGGAGACTGTAGGGGAAACCGGAGGAGAGATGTTTGTCTGTTCAGGGGCCACTTCTTCTGGAGCAGAGGGTCCCAAGTCCTCAGCTGTTTCTGTACCTAAGTCCTCTACAACAGGAAGATTGAACCTTTTGAAGGCCTTCCGGAGGATCTCTTCTATTTCTTGGGCCACTTTGTCAGTCTCACCAAGCATGAGTTGATTCATCCTGGCTTTGCTTCTGAACTCATCTTTGCAGTCCTTGAAGATAATGTTCATTGTCTTGGGATCAATTTGAGGATATAGCTGAATAGCTATCTGCTCCCGGATCTCAAGATCTTTAGCATGAGCATTATTCTTTCTTACTTCCAATTCCTTTTCTAGGCTTTTAGGAATAAGAGATATGATTTCAATGAAAGCCTTATTATATATGTTAAGATATTTGACTGTGGCCTCCTGCAGAGTCTTTTGGTCGGCCTCACTGAAGTCATCATAAGATTCAGTCATTGGTTGAAGGTTTCCATCCACCGTGACTGACTTGATTATGCTCTCTAGAGACAGAGTGGGCTTTTCAACAGATACCTCTGCCATTTCATCCTTGTCTTGGCCTGTGGAGGGCTTACCGGATCCTTTCTTCTTCTGTTTCTTTATTTCTCTTACTCCCTCATCTGACTCTGTTTCCTCTTCATCCTTTTGGCTTCCATAAGCCCTTGTGGCTTTTGTCTTGGATCTCTTACCGGATGCCTGAACTTCCGGTTTTGAACTTTTGGTTGTGGGAGGTGCAGATCTCTTTGATGATCTGGTCCGGGTGGGAGCTTCAACCGGAGCACTTTCTTTACTTTTCTCTTCTTCCTCAGCCTTCCTCCTCTTTTCCCGGCTGGCATCAAGTGCCTCTTTTGAGATGCCTAGGCCTTGAGCAATGTGCTCTACTTCTTTTCTTACCTTTCTTTTAATCTCAGGTTCCCTGAGTTCTACATGTATTTTTACACTCAGCTCCTCAAAGGTTCCAAACCTTTCTGCCTTAGGATCTTTGGGCTGACTTAGCATGTGTTGAACATGCAGCTCCACTATCTGTTCATCCACTTCATACCCCATGGGCATGATCCAGATAGTCCTTGGCTCTACTGCCTCCATTAGGCACTGATCAGTGTCAACCATAAAACACACTGAGTCTTTGTATTTTTCAACAAGAGACTGGGGAATTCTCTCTCTTGCTTGCATCATGCTCTGAAAGTTTTTGAAGTATCCCCATAGAGCTGTATTTCTCGCTTTTGCATCCCCAAGTCCATGCAAGTAGTCTCTTATCTGGACTGCAACAGGTTTGTCATTCTGCCATACCCATCCACTTGTTCCGGGTAGCTCATTCATGAAGTAGAAGAATAGACATACAATAAGAGTACCATACTTAAAGGAATTCTTCTTATCCTTCTTGATTTTCTGTATATTTTCCATTAATTGGCTTAGCAGTAGTTCGCAGAGATCATATTCTGCATTCTTTCTTAGCATTTCATAGGCAGTGTATACTGCAGTTCCGGATACAGAATTCTCCCTGCTGGAGTGATAGATCTTGTATCCTATTATCATTGATGCATATTTGATATCCGGATCCGAAATATCTTCAATGGTCATTGCCCTCTTGTCAAATTTTGATCTGGTGGCCTCAGTTACAATGTTGTTCTTGACAGATTTGAGGATAGGTACCCCTCCGGAAGAGTATAGACCAGTTACTGCTCTAATTGCCTCTTTTGTGATCTTGCAGGGTCTATCTAGCCATAGAAAGTTGTCATGCATCCTGCTCAGTACATACCGGACCCATTCATCTTCTTCAAAGCAGGGGAAATGAATAAATTGCTCAAATTGTTTCTTCTGGATATCCTTATACTCTGGTTTAAGCTCAAAAGCATTGTCTATCAGTTGCTTGTGATAGAGGTCTCTTAATTTGAATTCCCCAAATTCCTCAATGCTTGCATGGATGTAAACCCTAATGTCTTCGGTATGTAAAACTCCGTGAGGAACACTAGAGAAGGCTCCTAGTGGATCTACCTCCAATGATTTGTAGGGATGTTTCTTGAATGAGGGGCGAGGTCTATCAGAGATCTTAACTATGTTTGGAGTAGCCATTCTTCAAAGATTTGCAGTGAGGTAATGAAAAACAGAGAATACCTTATCCGCCTTCGGTTTGCACGGAGTGGTTGGATTGATTTCTTTATGCAATAACTTCGGCAGGAGATCCTTGGTGTGCTTGATGAACCTTGTTGCAGAGCTCCACTTTTCGCTTCTTCTTGAGTGCAGAATGAGCAAATGACCTTTGAGAAATCCCTTAAATTGCTCCGCGAACCCTAATATCTGTCTGCAATAAATGCTTCACCTACATCATTCCTGTTTGCCTTGTCTGGATAGTTTGGAGTATCCCGGATTAGTCCTGATTTGTGGATATCATCCAGATTTTTCAATCATGAATAAATCGAGGTAACATATTACAAGAACATCCCAAACACTCTGTCCAATCCGCAGAACAAGATAGTGCATTTCCGGATCTTTCCGGACCTTTTTGTAATCCTTTATCATACCGGAGCATCTCCCTGAACAGGTCTTATTTGATCGATCACAGCTTCTTCATAACTCCATGCGGACCTCTGAAAACTTGACTGAAGTATCTCAAGACTCATATCTACAAACCCTTTGATCCGCATCTTGTGCCACATCCGGCACCACTTGTTTGGCTGGGGGAACAAGATTTTCTTTGAGTCTCCCCCTGAGCCTGAGCTCACCTTTTAATTTCCGGAAGAAATATCAGCACTAGAGTCTGGTGCGGATCCAACCTCTACATTCTCTGAACTTTTCTTTACCCAAATCTTGCTCATCTGATTCCTAACCTCATCCGTATTCATCTTTTGTTTACCCTTGTCTTGATTCTGATTATACACCGGACCTCTTTTGTCCTGATTCTTGTTTCTGCAGACTTTAGCATTATGACCGGACCTATTGCAGATTTGGCAAATAACATTTCTTTGCATATTTGACTGATATCCTCTTGATCTGCATTGATTAGCCCTATGACCTACTCTATTGCATGTGAAGCATCTACCTTTGAATGATTTGTTTACTTGCATAATTCTGCATTCATGGGATTTGTGTCCATACCTTTTGCAGTTGAAGCACTGTCCGGAGAAGGATGAATTAATCTGATTCATTCTCATTCTGCACTGATCAGCTTTGTGACCAAAGTGGTTGCAGCTGTGGCAGTATCCATTGAAGGATGGATATCTTTGAGCATTTGGCTGTCTTACCGGAGGTCTTCTAGGCCTGCTCTTTGGATTTTCTGATCCAAGATTCTTCTGACCGGATCCGGAGCTTTCTCCTTTCTCATATCCCAAACCATACTTGTCATCTGTCCTCTTTTGACTTCCAAGAAGAACTTCAAGTTGAGCAGAACTTATCTTGAATTTCTCTTTATATTCATTTGCTGTTTGAAGGTCTCTTTTGAGAGAGGCAATTTGATCCTCAAGTTTTCCTTCATTATCTTTGGCATCTTCAAGATCAGATTCAAGATGTCTGATAATCCTGTCCATCTGGTGGCATTCTTCTGATTTTTCTTTAAGAGATTGTCTTAGATTGTCTTCAGCCTTTCTTTTTTCTTCAATCTCTTGAGTAAACTTTATAGTTCCTGATTCCATTTCATGTCTTAACATAATGACTTCTTTTGATAACTTTTCACATAACTTGGTTTGCTCAGTCAATTCTTCATTTGTATTGCTTTCTTCACTTTGTCTTGCCAACTGTTGAAGTAGCTCCTTTCTCTTTTTCATAGAGAGACTTAATTTGTCTTTTAATTCTCTCATGAATTCATCAGCCTGTTTGAGTCTTTCCTTTAATTCACTGACTTCAGAATTTGACTGTTCAAGATCCTCAAGAGCAGTCTTGAGTTGCTCCCTTAAACCATATGCATCCATTTGAAATCCCAGATCTTCCTCAAGCTGTTAGGCTCTATTAGGAGGAACTTGGCTCTGATACCAATTGTTGATAACTGAGAGGGGGGGTGAATCAGTTATCCTAATTATTTCCCTTATTGAACTTTCCTTTTAATTGATGCAGCATAAAATCAAACACAAAAACATTAATCATGAAATAAGAAACACATGACACAGTATTTTTGACGTGGAAACCCTGTTAAGGGAGAAAACCACGGGGTGATTAACCCAAAATTATTCTCTGTTAGAAGAATAGGAAATTACAAAAATGGCACTTGCCAATTAGGGCTCACTGCCCGAGCACACTGCTCACAAGAGGCCCACTGCCTACAAGAAGACACACTGTCTACAAAGTGATGAGAATCACAGTCTTGAACTGATTGGAAGCATCTGCATATGCTGGAGTTCAGTTCCGGTTAGGCTCAGTACACTGATCTGCTGCACTTCATCTTTCCTCTGTTCTTTATTCTGCTATCTTTCACATACCGGATCCTTTTTGCTACCTCTACTCTATTCTGGACTTATTCGCATATATCTCCACATCACCACACACTTCACAACTAAATCCATCCTCTATATATATCCGCACAAGTAATTTCATCACCTTTCTAGTCGGCATCCGGAATAGTCTAGTTTCTTACAAACTCTTGTTCTGTCGGCTGAATCCTTCCTCACCAAGCAATGCGGATCAAGCATATACTTGTAGATATCATTAATTATGTCGGCCAAACATGATTCATGCCTTCACAACCTCTGTCATCAATAGTAACACATCCGGAAAGCAGTCTGATACTCTGTCAGTCAGTTCTTCCTCTGTTTTCACTGTCTCTCAGGAATCCGGTACTCAACCATTCATATCTTTTTCTTTGTCCATCACCGGAGGCTAAATCCTTGGAATATACCACTCAAGGTAGTCCTCTTGACTTCCCCAAATCCGCACTGCACCAAGACACTTCCTCTGAGAGATCCGGACCAATCTGTCGGACCTTGCCACATGCTCTGTTCTTGTTCACCGGACCACAACATTCTTTATTCTGACTTCCGGTAGAGACACATCATGACTTGCGGATATGTGGGATGACCTTTTTTGCCATCAATGACAACAACCATGAATCCATATAGTGTCTCTTGCCAACAAATGTCGACGCTATATGAATGCTGGATAGATGTAATATGGAATGACAGGGTGTTTATATAAAACTCAACCAAAATTAATCAATGGTGGAGATTCAGTGGCTATGTGAATGGCTAAGATTAAAGGATAGACATAGGTGATTGTGAAGATGACAAGTGGAGAGAAGATAGGGCTTATGTGTGCTTGTGTACATCAAAAAGTACTACATATGAAAGATATTAAATAAAGGATGTAGTACCACTTATCTTTTTAAATGAAATAGGCACACATGTTGGCTCATCAGATAAATGATAAGATAAATTAATTAATTAAACAAATTTTATTTAATTAATTAGAAAGTGGGTTTATGAAAAGAATTTTTAATTAATTAATTAAAATTTATTTAATTAAAAATAGATAGAATGAAGATAATTAAATAATTAAAGATTGTTTAATTATAGTTTAGAAGAAATAGCTAATGAATTAATTAAGTAAATATAAATTTATTTAATTAATAGAAGAAATAGATGTGTTAGGGATATTTCTCAAGTGTTCTAGACAAATGTAGATGATTGATAATGCGATGTTTGAATGCTAATGATAATGAGTCAATTTTGGGTGTCTACACTACAATTTCTAGAAAATCCAAGCACCAAAATAAAAATTTGATTGCACCATTGTGAAGCCTACGACATTCTAGCCCAAATAAAAAAATTTTCTTGAAAAAATGAGAAAGATATGAACCTTCAAATTTGGACTGTCAAAACCAAAATGCCAATGAAGAGGGGGCCTGCCAAAAATTTATGATTAAATTTGTAGATAATTTGTTTGTTGCATGAAAAAACTAATAGATACCCAGATAGTTTTTTGATGTAGTGAATGAAACCTAGAAATAATTGGTCTTTTTGATGTGCATAAGATGTAGATCTAATGAAAAAAATGCCTCCAATAATAAAATACGACATGTAGAAGCTAAATCAGCCACCTAAGTCAAGCAAAGGTATGCTGCAACTTGCAATACAAGGCCACAAAGAGGAAAATCCTTCAAATCCAATTTTTCTATCAATTTTTTTATTCTCTAAGTCATCATTTGATGTGAGAGAAGAAAATACTTAACTATCAAGATCCACCATGATTTCCATTCAAGATCTCTCAAAAAATGAATCTAATCTTCCAAAACATGCTCTGATACCATGTTAGAATCTTGAAAAAGAATAATAACCCAGAATCAAATTGAAAGAGTTAGAATCAGTAAACTATAATTCAAAAAGAAATGAACAACATAATAGTACTATGAGAGAATAATGTAAATGTTCAAATGGAATAATAGCATTAAGAGAGAACTATAGCTCCAACCTTGCAAAATGAAGAGACATGCCTTGCTTATAAAGGCAAGGTTGAGAGATAAGAAGTTCTAGTCATACGACAATTGTCATATTCCTATTACAAGTGACAACTAGAGGGCAAGATGCCAACTAGTTGATCTGTAGGATAAGGCAACTATAAGACAACTATCAACAACTATCAAACAACTAGAAAAATCTAGAAGGCTTACTAAGTCAACTAAACATGTGAATATGTGTGTGAATATTATTTTGTAACATTAGAAAATGTCCCCTTGGGGGCTTTTCCCTCATAAGGTTTAGCTCCCGGGTCTTTAGTATGCATTTAAGACATCTTAGTTCATATTTTGGCATCTTGATGGAATGAGACCTAGCTTCCATGGAAAATTGGATCTAGGTGGACCCCTTGAGATGTACTCTACCCAAAATAGGGGGGCAGGACTTAGGCACCCATGCCCTAGTCCTGCTCTATTTTGGGGCAGCCCTAATTTTCAAGTGTCAATTTATGACCGTTATTTGGTCCTTTTGTGGACACGGTAAGTTTTGATTTTTAAAATATTGGCGGGAGTGCTTGTAGTTGGATATATAAGCATGTTCAGGTATTCATTTGAAAACTAGATTTCAATTAGAAGATCATTGTGAACTTTAGGCATTCTCAAGGTGATTCAAGGCTCTCTATTGTGTTGCAAAAGTAGACTTGTATGTTTTGTGTGTTGATATTTGTAGATTTGAGCATCAATTTCTTCATGGCATGAAGAGCCTCTTCCTCCATGAGAGATTCACTACAAGGTGACATTATATTGTGTTTTCATCATTGATTCCTTTGGTTTTTACCTCTGCCTCACAAGGGTACACACTCTTTATCTGACAATGGTGTTCAGAGACTTAAGTGTCTTTCAGGGCTTGACTGAGGCAAGCCTCTAAACACCACAACCCCCAGACCAAGTCTTATGATTAGAGGTTACAGGTGTCGCATTTGGGAAAAGTGGAGTTGCAGGAAGGATTAGCAGGCATCAGGGATTCAGGATCTGAAGAAAAGTAAGACACATGAGCACTTCCAGGACTTGGGTGATCGCTCTAGTGTCCTCTGTAGATAGATCTCTGAAAATAAAAGTTGCAAGGCTGATCAGTGTTAGGAGGAGGTCTAGATTCTGTGAGAAAACTGGTACCTTGTACTTGGGCACCTGCTCCAATTTCCTTGATTGTTCCACTTCGAAACCTTGAAAATAGGTATTTTGTGATTTGGTATTTTACACCTGTCTGCAAGAGCTTTTTCTGTCATTTGCAATTTGTCGTCGTATTTGCATAATTAGGGTTTTAATGGTCAATTGAGCATAGGAGAAGGAAAAATTGATAGTTAAATTCCCTAATCTAGGTTTCCCTACATTTGTAAGTGACCTAGGGTATGATAGTGCTTGACACTTGACCCTAGATCCTTCAATGTTTAGTGAAGAGGCGGATTTAAACACATAAAAACTAAAACATTAACAAATCTAATTTTCCACCTAAACATTTTGGTGAACCTGTGTTTTTGGACTTAAATTGCAACTTGTTGAGTGTTTGTCTTCACATCTTGGATTGATTTCATTCATTCATTTGGTCATTCATTTTATTGCATTGAGAAAAATTAAAAAAAAATTGAAAAATTAGAAAAATTTAAAAAAATGCATTGTTTGGCTTACTAAATTGCATCAATTCTTTCTAAATCTTCCTAATTCATGATTTTTGCATCAGATATGATATAAACTATAGAAAAATATAAAATTCAAAATTTTGTATCGCATTTTCATCATTTAATTGCTAGGGTTTTGTAGAAATTTTGACAATTTTATATAACCTAGTAATTCCAAAATCTAGTGTTAGTAGGCAAAATATTTTCTCATATTTTTCTACTAATTTTAGAGGCTCATTCAAATTAACATTTGTTTTTAGTCTTGCATTTTAGTGTAAATTTGCATTTAGATTTAAAATATTTGCAATTTTGCATAGAGAATTTCAACAAAAACTAGCAATTTTGATGCATTTTCATTAAATTTGCATGGGCATTTTGCATGTTCAAGCTTAAAATTTTTTTTCAGGTCTAAGAGTATTCACATAGCATTTTGTCTCAAGATCTCAAACCTAGGGCTTCAAAAACAACGATTTTCACTAAATTTGGCCTTGTCGACTTTATAAACTTGCACCATAGGTGTGTTGTGAAAGGTATTTTGGTATTATTTTGCTGTTATTAGGGTAATAATTTTCTTCCCCTCATAAAAAGCTTCACAACACCCTTTTAACAGGCTCTTGTAGTGAAAATTTGGCGAAAAACTATACCTTTTGACTATTTTTGCCCTAGGGTTTGACCTAGTTTGCTCTCCAACTGTGTTGTGATCAATTTTATGGATTGAGGTGACTAATACTATTTATATTATTTTCTATACCTCTTAAAATTTCTTACAACAACTCTTTTTCTAGGTCTTGGAGTTGAAAAACTATGAAAAGTAGCCTATTTTACTATAATTTCACTAGGGTTTTACCTTAAGTGACACTAAAAGCATGTTGTATTGGATATTTTGGCACTAAGTGGCTGTTATTTCTGATATTATTTTCTATCCATCATCATTTTCCTCACAACACCCTTTTTTATGCTCTCTTGCATTACGTTTTGGTGAAAAAAGTGCCTATTTTAACATATTTTCACTATATCTTTACTTGGCATCAACTTGAAATCGCATCAAGATTGTGTTGAGAAGAATAATTTTGTTGTTTTGGATTGATATCAGACATCTAACTTTCTTCCCTTGACTGAATTCCTTACAGCACCCTTTGGTTCATTCGTTTGCATTGAAAAAGGTACAAAAAACCAAGCATTTTGGCCTTTAATCGTATGCTTCCCTTAGGATTTGCTCTCTTAGTAAGTTGTGTGTTGTATGCTTTTATAAGATTTATGACACACTATCCTAAAAACAATATCCCTTTGAGAAGAAGTAAAAGATTAATGGGATCTAGTGCTCTTGAAGAAGTTGGTACTTTGAACACCTTCTTTACAAAGGGAGAAACTCAAATTGTGCAAGATATTATACATCCTCCAACCACAATGGAAGAACAAACTTTTCATGATGTTAATGATACTATTGAGGCAACATGTTATGTATCTAATGAGAAAATAGAAAAGTTGGATAAAGAGCTAACTGAATTTCAATCATTTATGGAATATCAGAGAATAGCTGAAGAAGCTGTCCCTACAATACATAACATAAGAGAATTGATAAAAGAGGGACAAGATGGTGTAAATGCAATTTGTGGTCTAGCACATATTGTACAAACCAACATAATGCCAGTGACTGAATGTGCACAAGCAATAAATAACACTCTATCACCATCTCATACTCAAGTTTCAACACCTATACCGACTACGAGAATATCTACTTTTACGTCAACAATCTTAACAACTAATGCGAACGCTTGTAGTATTGCTACCACTGGTATCAGAGTATCTAATGACACTAATTAAAAAGATGTGGGATTTAATTATTAGAATTTGATTCCTAAAGGGATATCTTATATGAATAATTTCTCTCAACCTCCTATCTATTCCACTCATTTCCAGCTACCTAGTACATACTCGCAACCATCTTCAACCTACCAATATGTCCAAGAACCTTTGATCTATTCTCAACCTCCACCTATCGTGTCTCAAGCACATTCACCTCCTCACTTTGGTTCTAATTCCTCACAACAAACCACATCTCCTAATGATGCCATGTCCTAAACCAACTTTTACAGGGCATGACTGCTTTGCAACAAAAGGTAACAAATTTGACAAATTCTTTGCAGCCTAGTCTACCAACATATCATGCTCATAATCCATTATCCTATGCAATCTCGATAACCCCTATGCCTAAGAAGTTTGAGACCCCTCACTTTGAAAAATATGGTGGAAAAGGAGATCCTAATATCCATATGGCAGCATTCACAGCTATGTGTAGTGATTTCTATTTTGAAGAGGATTTGTTGGCAAAACTTTTGTCGTGATCTCTCAAAGATACTGCTTTAGAATGGTTTTGCTCTTTGCCTCTGAATTCAATACACTCCTTTTCACAGTTGATTGATTAATTTTTACAACATTTTCAAGCAATTATCGGACCCCAAGTCACTCTTATTGACTTGGTTCAATGCAAACAATGTCCCAAAGAAAAGTTGACTGAATTCATTAGTTGATATCAAGGACTTTATGCACAAATTTAGTATCAAATGAAAGATGAGGATGTTCAAAAGATATTCATTACAAATCGACAACCTAATATTTGTGATAAGATTATCTTGATGAAATATAACTCCTTTCAAGATTTATGCACCACTCTTCGCGATTATCATATTTCATCTAGTCAGTATGAAAACCAAAACTCATCGGCTTAAGTTGGTCAATCCATGGGTGGATCATCACAAAACAATTTTAAGAAAAACAATAATAGGAGTTTCATCAAGATCAATGGACCAAATACGAATATGTCTGCTGTAAATAATCTAAAGAAACCATCGTGTCAACCAAGAAAGTTTACTCCAATATTTGAGTCCTATCATTCTATCATGAATCAAGTTGTGAGTAATAACATTTTGAAGCTTCCCCCAATCAAGCTTGCTGATCCTAGTAAACAAGGACCTTACTTTGATGTTAATGCCTTTTGTCATTATCATCGGACACAAGGACATGACACTGAATGATGTATGCATCTTAAACATGAGATACAGGACCTTATTGATTCAAATGTCATCCAGGTATTAGGTGTTATTGATAATGGAAATAAGTCGGTTGCTCCGCTGAATCAAAATTTACAAATCTTCACTAACCTTTTTCCTAAGCATACCGAAAATAATATGGTGGAACAAGATTTAGTGGAAGTAGACAAGGATGATCACTTGGACTATGATAGTATCATGGGTATGATTGAAGTTGACAAGAAACAAATGGATAATCCACCTCATCCATGAAGAAACAAAATTTATACTGAGGTTCCTCCTTTGTTATCCTTATATGGATTGGGAGATAATCAAAATGCATCTAAAAAGTAAGAACAACAACTGATACAGATGAGTAAGATGGTATAGGATGACTCCCTTTACTATTCTATAAAGATTCAACATTTAAAACTTGCTAAAAATTGGAAAAGAGCAAGATGACAATCAATAGTCAGAAATAATAGTGGTTCTCCCCCTCAGAAGCAACAAAAAGCCTCATTTAAAAAAGGAGTTAATGAACAAGCATCATATGATAGAAAACAAGACTTTCATAAGAACCACTCAAATTTTGCATTAAACATGATCTAGTACCTCTCCAAGAGGTTCGAGAGCTCCAAGATATAATATGAAGAACCTATAGGTAAGTATCTCTAAACCTTTATCTCTCTCGTGATGTGCTCCCCCCGTGATGTGTTATGTGTTGTTTAGGCCTCCTGGGATGATCTCAGATTCTCCCATAAGGTTCTAGATACCAGGAGACTACCTCTATTGTGACCTTCTTCTATTTCTATCCTCATTCTTCTATATTGCCTCTCTTTGATTTCATTGTTGTGTGTTGTGTCTTGGGGACATAGCGTTGCGGTTGGTGACTTGAGGGCACCCTCCTACGTGACTGTCCCTAAGAAACTTGTTTCTCCTCTCTTATTTATTATTTCCCTTCCTCTAGTGTTTCCATCTAGTGGGTGTATGATGACAAACATTTATACTGATGCGGACCTAGTGTCCCTTTTGAGAGCAATCAAAAAATGGACATAGTTCCTAATATGATGATGGGGTTGTATATCTTATTCGATGCTTAGCTAGTGGAAGCACTTGTGCTTTTTGCATAGTGAATTTGATGATGTTTTTGTCACATTTACAAACCTTAACGATACTGTTGCTCTATGCACCTTTGTTTGCCTCTAAATCTAGCCTTGGCAGTACTCGATTTGGAGAGCTTTGCATGATATAACCCCATGGTTATCCTTGAACTCTGAATTCATTGTATAACCTTGGCTCTTTGTGTGGTTAATCATATGCATTGATGTTGTTGTTTATCATAATCTTGTAGACACTAACATGTTTCTTGCAAGGATGTGTTTGTGGGAACATTTGGCGATCGTAAAGTACATGTCACCTCCAGGGGGCATGGGCTTTGCGAAATTTGATGTTCCCTTGTGTGTTTTATTCCTACCTTAACGTGCTTGATATTGATAACTAATATCAACCACCTTAAGGTGGGGGCATATATAAGGTACAAGCTATCTGTTATAGATGTTAGCAATGTGTTTGACCTTAGATGCAAAGACTTGCGCCCTAGGGTAGTGCATCGTGCATCCCGAGTTTGTTTGCAATAAATAAATCAATCATGTAAGCCCTCTATGGAGGTGGGATATAGAGCATATCCTTTTTCTTAAGCCCTCTGCAGAGGCGGGGATGGTGTATTTCTCGGAGAAGATTGCATCATCCTATCATTTTTCAAAGTCCTCTATAGAGGCGGGGAGTGGTTTTGTTACTAACTCAACCCTTAAGCTTGTCTTCGACGATTGTTGTGGCAAAGCACAATCATTGGTGTGTTCCTATAATATGTCTGAGATGGTGTTGGACTTAGAAATAGGTACACTTCATCACTTGTTTGCTGTGTTTTCTCCATGTCTTCAAGTGTTTGTTGTTTGGTGTGCTTGTTTTGTGTGGCATGTTTGTTGTCCCATATGTAGAGACTAGCACCCTTGGGTAGTGTTTCCTACATTTTGGGAGGTTTTGTGTGTCTTGCGTGTGTGTTTCCCCATATATATAGAGACCTGCGCCCTAGGCTAGTGCATCCTGTATTATGGGAGGTTTGTTTACTTTCCAGTACTTGCATCTACATGTCATATATATGAGAAAAAGAAAAAGAAAAGATAATCATTTCTATCTTCCATGCATTAATGTGTCTTCTATGCATTGATTGTATTCTCTGTGTTTTGCATGACTATAATTGTCTTCTCCATGTCTTGGGTGCCTGTTACTGTCTTCTACATGATTGGCATGTCTTCTTCATGCTTGATGTATTTACTGTGTTTGTGACCTTACTTTAATGCATGTATTGGCCTCACTTTTATACATACATTAAAGTGGGGGCTAAATGTAATGTCAGAAAATGTCCCCTTGGGGGTTTTTTCCTCATAAGGTTTAGCTCTCGGGTCTTTAGTATGCATTTAGGACATCTTAGTTCATATTTTGGCATTCCGATGGAATGAGACCTAGGTTCCGTGGCAAATTGCACCTAGGTGGACCTCTTGAGTTGTACCTTGCCCAAAATAGGGGGAGGACTTGGGCACCCGTGCCCTAGTCCTGCCCTATTTTGGGTCAGCCCTAATTTTGGGGTGTCAGTTTATGATCATTATTTGGTCCTTTTGCCAACACGGTAAGTTTTGATTTTTAAAATCTTGGCGGGAGTGCTTGTAGTTGCATATATAAGCATGTTTAGGTATTCATTTGAAAACTATATTTCAATTAGAAGATCATTGTGAACTTTAGGCATTCTCAAGGTGATTCAAGGCTTTCTATTATGTTTCAAAAGTAGAGTTGTATGTTTTGTGTGTTGATATTTGTAGATTTGAGCATCAATTTACTCATGGCATTGAAGAGCCTCTTCCTCCATGAGAGCTTCACTAGAAGGTGACATTATATTATGTTTTCATCATTGATTCCTTTGGTTTTTGCCTCTACCTCACAAGGGCACACACTCTTTATCTAACAACAATGTTCAGAGACTTAAGTGTCCTCTAGGGCTTGACTGAGGCAAGCCTCTAAACACCACAACCCCCAAACCAAGTCTTGTGATTGCAGGTTACAGGTGTCGCATTTGGAAAAAGTGGAGTTGCAGGAAGGATTGGCAGGCATCAGGGATTCAGGATCTGAAGAAAAGCAGGACACAAGAGCACTTCTAGGACTTGGGCTCTCACTCTAGTGTCCTCCGTAGATAGATCTCTGAAAACAAAAGTTACAGGGCTGATCAATGTTAGGAGGAGGTTTGGATTCTGCAAAGAAACTGGTACCTTGGACTTGGGCGCCTGCTTGAGTGTCCCCGACTGTTCTACTTCGGAACCCCAAAAATAGATATTCTATGATTTGGTATTTTACTCTTGTCTACAAGATCTTTTTCCGTCATTCATCAATTTGTTGTTGTATTTGCATAATTAGGGTTTTAATGGTCAATTGAGCATAGAAAGGAAAATTGATAGTTAAATTCCCTAATCCAAGTTTCCCTACATTTGTAAGTGACCTAGGGTATCATGGTACTCGCCACTCGACCCTAGATCCTTCAATGTTTATTGGAGAGGCAGATTTAAACACATAAAAACTAAAACATTAACAAATCCAATTTTCCACCTAAACATATTTAACTAATGAATAGTTAAATAATATGAATTATTCACACAAGGGGAAACTAGCTAGGGAATATACCTATTCACACTAGCAAAGATGATGCAATAAACATAACCTTTCACCTCAAATCATCCTTTCTCTTCCGATGGAGTGACAATGGAGTGCACCTAAGCTCCACTAGATATTCTCTTGATAATGATATGTTGATTACTCACACTAGTAGCATAAATTTACTTGAAAGCTCATTATGTAATAATGACTTGGTTGATGTTTGATATATAGATACTTGGCTGATAGGATGGATGGATAGGATTAAGAGGTGCAATGGATGGTTAGGATTTGATGAGACAATATTAGAGCAAGGATGGAGGCTTATAAGGGATATCCTTATGTGAATGATTGATATTTGGAGATGCAGTATGAAATGTATCGTTGAGACGTAAAGCTAGTTTGAGTTTTGTGCCCCCCATTTATTATTTGTGGCAAGGAGATTAGGATGAAGACAAATGGAAATAAATTAATTAAATAATAAAATTATTTAATTAATTATTGGAGAAGGATGATATGGGAGGATAAATTAATTAAATAAATAAGATTTATTTAAATAATTTGACTAGAGGGAAAAATGGATTAAATTAATTAAATAAATATAATTTATTTAATTAATTTGAGAAATAGATTAAATGGATTAAAATTAATTAAATAAATAGATACAATTTATTTAATTAATTTTGGTGGGAGGGATAATCTTGATTAATTAAATAAATATAATTTATTTAATTAATTGGCTAATGGAAGGGGGAATGATATGTTGCAAGTATATGCCTAATCGATGTTATCATTGATGTCAACATATCCTTGTTGTCATTGGTGTCAACTGTATCTTATTCTATTACTTGTTTAGAAGACTTGTATGTTGAGGATATTGACAAAATTAGGCTCTTAGGAAGGAACAAGTGAGTTACAGAGAAGTGCAGTACAGACAGTGAGTTGTATGCTAAAGAACAATCTGGTAAACTGCTCCACATTTATTTCTATTTGAAGTTCATGGTCTGCAGATTGGATGTAAGTTAGAGGTATGACTAAGGATGTTGCATTTTGGGTTTGAAGCCTCCACATGATGATTTGAGTGAGTTGTGATCACCAGAGTGAAACCTGCTTTTTCTGTAAGTTTAGTTGGGATAGGAAGAAAGTATTCTACTCCGTATTCCTCTGCAATAAAGTATTTTTCTTTGTGGTTCTAGAGGGAAGTCTGGGATAATGATAAGTGCCTACAATTGCAATGGTTCATGGTTTGGTGGTCCACAAGCTATCTTTCTTTTATGACAGTAGAAGACAATGAAGTTCATGTGTTTTGGTCAGAAGATTCCTATGGATAAAGTGGTTAAGGTTCGTGTGGTTTCTCCTAATGATTATAGTGTGCTTGTGGATGTCTCCTAATCATGTTCCTATCTAGACTTTGGTCCACATTAAGAAATTGAGATTGTGTTTGAAGATTGTTCCCAAATAATGTAGCTTGTAACCAGTCTTGGCCGACCTGGTTAATCCCAGTGATTGTGGAGATCTTTGGAAGATTGTGGAAGCATGTTGTGGCATGGAAAATCATGTTTGAGGCCCAGCTAAGACATGTTATGATTCACATTTCATTTCCTTTGCACAATGTTGTAATAGGTCAGAACATATTTTGCAAATGTTTGTAATACCAACCTTGGAGATTGTTCCAATGGTTGATGATTGTGATGCCAACCTTGATGATCATTCCAAGGTTGATGTAGTGTATAAATACTTGTAGTTGAGTCATGGAAAAGGTGTCCTTGAGTGGAAATGAAAATATATTAAGAAAGGTCAAAAAGTAGAGCAAAGAAGAGGTAGAGGAAAGAAGAGGAAGACCATAGTAGAGGAAGAGCAGAGTAGGGGAACTATTATACTTCAGTCGCAAATATTGAAAGGTGTTGATTGTGGCAATGAGTCTGGTAGTCAGCTTCTAGTAGGGTTTAATAGCCATCAGGGTTTAACAGCCTTTATTGTAATCTTGCTAGGTTTAGGAATGAGGTAGTGAGTCTGCTAGACCTAGTTGTTCTTCATGGCAATAAGCTAGTACGTTTAGTCCCATGGAGTGATGAAGCCTGAACATCATTATTTCACGATTGAAATATATATTAGGAGCTAATCCTCTCTGTGCTTTTTAACCACCTTGGGGCTTTCCATGTAAATCTTGTGTCTCTTGTGTTCGATGTTGTATTTGTCGTTAAGTTTATGATTTCATGCATTCATTGTTAAATTATAATAATTGTGGATAAGTGATGAATGTTTAAATTGTAGAAAGTGTTTAAGTTTTTGTGACAACTGATTCACCCCCCCATCTCAATTTTTGATGCATATCAACAATTGGTATCAGAGCCAAGTTCCTTTGAAGAAAATTTAACAGCTTGAGGAAGATCCAAAATGTCTTACAAGAAGGAAGCGTCACATTTTGATGGAATGAATTATGTTCTCTGGAAGGATCGAATGAAAAGCCATCTTCTTTGTCTTGGTTACGAAGTTTAGAAAGCTACAGAAATAGAATACACCATACCTCAAAATGGTCTGATGACTGAAGATGAAATCAAAGAATATGAGATAGATATCAAGGCAAAGGATGCTCTGCTAAGCTCATTAACTAACCCAATATTGATGAAAGTGGTGGATCTTGAAACTATAAATAAGGTATGGGAAAAGTTGAAAAAACTATATGAAGGAAGCCAAGTTACAAAGTCTGAAAATGAAATATGAAAGCTTGAAGATGAATAACGATGAAAACATATCATCTTTTATGTAAAGAGTTGATGAACTTGTTACATGGATAAAAGCCATAGGCGGACCTCTCGAAGAAAAGGAGATTGTTATGAAAATTCTCAGATCTCTGCCCAAGTCCTACTATCACAAGGCAGCTACGATTGAAGAATTCATGCAAGTAAAAGCTATTAATAGGGATCAGTTGATTGGTAAGCTTACTACTTTTGAAATGAGGGAGTTAGATGATGCTCTACCAAAAGTTGAGACAGCCTTCAAATCCAATACTCTTGGAAGTACTTCTAGATCAAAAAAGTACAAGGTAGAATCTGATGATGAGTTAGATGAAGTTGAATTCAATTTTGTGGGTAGACTGCAAAGAGAATCTGGTAAGTATAAAGGCAAATTACCTTTCAAATGTTTTTCCGATGGTAAAGTAGGTCATTTTTCTTCCAGATGTCCTAAAAGAATTGAAAGAAATAGAAGAAGATATGAGAACATGGTTAGGACCCAAATGAAGTGTTAGTATGTTGAAGAATTTGATGATGGTAAAGGAGTATCAAATTATGGTGAACCAGATAATGCCAGTTCCTATGTAAATGAATGATTGTTCATTGCTATTAAGGAAGATCACGTGTCTACTAATTCTTCTAGCTATGTGAAGGAAGAAAAACCAGTGGAAAGTACTTTGGCTGCTCAGGTCATTAAGGACAAGGATGAATGGGTTATTGATAGTGGTTTCTCACACCACATGACTGGTGACAAAAGTAAGCTTGTAAGTTTAGAAAGATATGATGGTGGACTGCTTAGGTTTGGAGATGATACAATTGGTAGGATTTGTGGAAAAGGATCTATTTCTTTTGATGGCAAGCATGATACTGAAGATATCTTGTATGTGAAAGGATTAAAGCACAATCTTCTAAGTGTGGTTTATATGTGTGACAAGGGCTATGACTTAAGCTTCAAGGACAATGGATGCAAGATCAAGAAAAGCTCTGGAACAATCATTGCAACTAGTAAGAAGACCAGAGGTAATATCTATCACTTGAAAGGAACCAAGAACTATTGCTTGTTGACTAAGACTGATGAGAGTTGGTTATGGCATAGAAGGTTGTGTCACATAAATTTTGATAATATTATGAAGATAAGTACTACATAAGAGATTTTCCTAAGCTTGTGAATCCTGCTAATCCTATTTGCAAGGAGTGTCAATTTGGGAAACATAAAAGAACAAGTTTCAAAAGCAAGGACCAATTAGTTGGGGGATTACTTGAGCTAGTGCATATAGATTTGTGTGGACCTACCAAAGTAAGAAGTTTGCAAGGAGATAGGTATTTCATGCTACTCATTGATGATTATTCTAGAATGACTTGGGTCACCTTTTTGAAAGAGAAAGCTGAAGCTCTAGATAAATTCAAGGCATTTAAGACAATGGTTGAAAAAGAGATGGATTTGAAAATCAAATGCTCAATTTTTGATGGAGGAGGAGAGTTCATATCAAATGAATTCAATTTCTTTCGTGAAGAACATGGAATAAAGAGATAGCTATCTGTGCCTAGAAGTCCACAACAAAATGGAGTTGTTGAAAGGAAAAACATAACAGTTCAAGAAGCTACTAGAACCATGATGAAGGAAGCTCATCTTCTGGAAGCATATTGGGGAGAGGCAATTCATACTGCAGTATATATCCTAAATAGAGTTCAAGTAAAAGGTAACAGTTCAAATACTCCCTATGAATTGTGGTATGGTAGAGTTCCTACTATGAAATATTTCAAAGTTTTTGGTAGTAGATGTTACATCAAAAGAGAAGAAGATTTAGGCAGGTTTGATGCTAGATGTGATGAAGAAATCTTCCCTGGTTACTCCACCAAGAGTAAGGCCTATCGGTGCTATAATAAGAGGCTGAATAAGATCATTGAAAGTACAAATGTTAAAGTTGATGAATGCATGGAAAGGTCTTCAAAATCAAGTGGATATGAGTCAAATGATCTAGTTGTTTTAGGAGTGGTGTAGCATGAAGACAACATAGATGAAGAAGAACAAGCTCTAGTAAGTGCTATCAAAACTCCAAGATATGTAAGAATCAATCATTCTAAAAATCAAATCATAGGAGATAAGAGCAAAGGGATCTTAATCAAAATAAAAGTTGCAAAGGAACAAGTAAATTTTTGTCTGATTTCCAAGATTGAACCTAAAACTGTGGATGAGGCTTCCAAAGATGAGAATTGGATAAAGGCTATAGAAGAGGAATTTATGCAAATAGAGAAGCATCAGACTTGGGATCTTGTTCCCAGAACAGCTCAGATAAGAATGTAATTGGTACAAAGTGGGTCTTCAGAAACAAAATGAATGATAATGGTGATGTGGTAAGAAACAAAGCAAGGTTGGTATGCAAAGGATACGCACAAGTTGAAGGAATATACTTTGAAGAAATTTTTTCTCTAGTAGAAATGATTGAAGCAATAAGGTTTCTGGCTTTTCCAGCATACAAAGATTTCAAGGTTTATCAAATGGATGTGAAGTCTACCTTCTTAAATGGAGAGTTGGAAGAGGAAGTCTATATTGAACAACCAAAAGGATTTCATTCATCAGAACAAGGGGGCATGATATGTAGATTGAAGAAAGGATTGTATGGATTAAAACAAGCTCCCAGGGCATGGTATGCATGGTTGGACATGTACCTAATACAAATAGGGTTTATTAAAGGTACTACAGATAGTAATCTCTACTTCAAGATCAATGATGAACAAACCTGATTGTTGCCGTTTTTGTTGATGATATTATTTTTGGAGGAAATGAAGGTATGTGCTCAGTTTTTGCTAGAGAAATGCAAAGTGAATTTGAAATGTCTATGTTTGGAAAGTTGAACTTCTTTTTAGGTGTACAAATAAGTCAATCAAATAAGGGTATCTTCATTTCTCAGTCTAAGTATGTGAAAGAGTTGTTAAAGAAATTTAGGATGGAAGACTCTAAACCAGTATGCACACCTATGATAAAAGATGATAACTCACCCATGGTAGACCAGAAAAAGTATAGATCTATGATTGGAGGATTACTTTATCTAACTCAAACTAGACCTGACATAATGCATGTAGTGTGTCTTGTGGCAAGATTTCAAGCAGAACCCAAGGAATCACATGTGATGGAAGTCAAAAGAATTCTAAGATATTTAAAAGGCACAAGAGATTATGGTTTGTGGTACCCTAAGGAGTGTGACTTTACTCTCAATGCATATATTGATGTAGATTGGGCCAGGGATGTGGATGATAGAAAAAGTACAAGTGGAGGTGCATTCTTCTTGGGAAAAAGATTAGTATCTTGGTTGAGCAAGAAATAGGATACAATATCCCTATCTACTACAGAGGCAGAATACATTGCAGCAGCATGCAGTTGCACTCAAGTGTTATGGATGAAGCAAAATTTGAAGGACATCAAAGTTGTGTATGAAGATCCCATTGCAATCCTTTGTGATAACACAAGTGCCATTAAAATTTCAAAGAATCTAGTGATGCATTCAAGGACAATGTACATATCCATCAGGTATCATTTTTTGAGAGAAAAGGTGATAGAGAATGAAGTCAAGTTGGAGTATGTTTCTACCAAGGATTAGATTGTAGACATTTTTACAAGCCTTTGCCTAAGGATACTTTTGAGTATCTCAGAGAAAAGTTAGGGGTCATCACCCCTCCTGCTCTAAACTAAGATGCACAATAGTGCATCAGTCCGAAGGTGTTTAGAGGTCTGGATTGATATTTTTTAGGGCTACTTCTCAGGGGGAGTAGTTAGAGAGTTTGGAAGAGAGATTAGATCAGAGAAAATGAGCACAAGTATGTGCCCTTTTTGATTGATGTCAAATGGGGAGAGACGTCATGTGAAAAACTTAGAGTACAGATGTGTAAAAGAAAGGGGGAGAAATTTGGAGAAAGAATGAAGTCCAGAGAAAGGGGGAGAATCTTGTCTTGATGGCCTAGAATTCATGTGAAAAACATAGAGTACAGATGTGTAAAAGAAAGGGGGAGAATTTTGGAGAAAGAAAGAAGTACAGAGAAAGGGGGAGAATCTTGTCTTGATGGTTGTTGTAGTTTTTCACATCATATGTTTCCATCAATGACAAAGGAACCAACTGTTGCAAGTGTGTACCTAATCAGTGTTGTCATTGATGTCAACATATCCATGTTGTCATTGGTGTCAACTGTATCTTATTCTATTACTTGTTTAGAAGACTTGTATGTTGAGGATATTGAGAAAATTAGCCTCTTTGGAAGAAACTAGTGAGCTACAGAGAAGTACAGTACAAACAGTGAGTTGTATGCTAAAGAATAGTCTAGTAAATTGTTCTGCATTTACTTCTACTTGAAGATCATGGTCTGTGGATTGGAATTAAGTTAGAGGTATGACTAAGGATGTTGTATTCCAAGTTTGAAGCCTCTGCATGAAGATCTAAGTGAGTTGTGTTCACTAGAGTGAAACCTACTTTTTTTGTAAGTTCATTTGAGATAAGAAGAAAGTATTCTACTCCACATTCCTCTGCAATAAAGTATTTGGATATGTGGTTCTAGAGGGAAGTTTCAGATGATGATAAGTGCCTATAGTTGTAATGGTTCGTGGTTTGGTGGTCTGCAAGCTATCTTTCTTTTATGACAGTCGAAGGTAGTGAAGTTCATGTGTTCCAGTGAGAAGATTCCTATGGATAAAGTGGTTAAGGTTCATGCAGTTGCTCCTGATGATTATAGCATTCTTGTGGATGTCTCTAATCATGTTCCTATCTAGACTTTGGTCCATGTTAAGAAATTGAGATGGTGTGTGAAGATTGTTCCCAGATAATGTAGCGTGTAACCAGTCTTAGCCAACCTGGTTGATCCCAGTGATTGCGAAGATCTTTGGAAGATTGTGGAAGCATGTTGTGGCATGGAAGATTGTGTTTGAGTCCCAACTAAGGCATGGTGTGATCCACATTTCATTTCCTTTGCACATTGTCTTAATAGGTCAGGACCTATTTTGTAAATATTTGTAATACCAACCTTGGAGATTGTTCCAATGGTTGATGATTGTGATGCCAACCTTGATGATCATTCCAAGGTTGATGTAGTGTATAAATACTTGTAGCTGAGTCGTGGAAAATGTGTCCATGAGAGAAAAATGAAAAGATATTAAGAAAGGTTGAAAAGGTAGAGTAGAGAAGAGGCAGAGGAAAGAAGAGGAAGAGTAGAGCAGGGGAAGAGTAGAGTAGGGGAATTATGTACTTTAGTTGCAAATATAGAAAGGCATTGATTGTGGCAGTGAGTCTGGTAGTAATCCACCAGTAGGGTTTAACAACCCTTATTGTAATCTTTCTAGGTTTAGGGTTGAGGCAGTGAGTCTGCTAGACCTAGTTGTTCTTCATGGAAATAAGCTAGTATGCTTAGGCCCATGGAGTGACCAAGCCTAAACATCATTATTTTAAGATTACAATATATATTAAGAGTTAATCCTCTCCATGGTTTTTCCCCACCTTGGGGTTTTCCACATAAATATGGTGTCTCTTGTGTTTGATGTTGTATATGTGGTTAAGTTTTTGATTTCATGCACTCATTGTTAAATTATAATAATTGTGGATAAGTGATGAATGTTTAAATTGTAGAAAGTGTTGAAGTTTTTGTGACAACTAATTCACCCCTCCTTCTCAGTTGTCTAGCATATATCAACAAGAAAGAGTACAAGTGGAGGTGCATTCTTCTTAGGAAGAATATTGGTATCTTGGTTGAGCAAGAAACATGTTTCAATATCCTTTTCTACTGCAGAAGTAGAATACATTGCAGTAGCATGAGGTTGCACTCAAGTGTTATGGATGAAGCAAACTTTGAAGGACATCAAAATTGTGTATGAAGATCCCATTGCAATCTTTTGTGATAACACAATTGCCATAAATATATCAAAGAATCCAGTGATGCATTCAAGGACAAAACACATATCCATCAGGTATCATTTTCTGAGAGAAAAGGTGACAGAGAATGAAGTCAAGTTGGAGTATGTTTCTACCAAGGATCAGATTGTAGACATTTTTACCAAGCCTCTACCTAAGGATACTTTTGAGTATCTCAGAGAAAAGTTAGGGGTTACCAACCCTCCTACTCTAAACTAAGATGCATAGTAGTGCATCAGTTTGGAGGTGCTCAGAGGTTCGGATTGATGCTTTTTAGGGCTACTTCTCAGGGATAGTAGTCAGAGAGTTCAGAAG
This sequence comes from Cunninghamia lanceolata, assembly GCA_027924645.1. Taxonomy (NCBI): domain Eukaryota; kingdom Viridiplantae; phylum Streptophyta; class Pinopsida; order Cupressales; family Cupressaceae; genus Cunninghamia; species Cunninghamia lanceolata. The sequence goes on along the minus strand of BSBN01001038.1, from coordinate 5,100,902 downwards.
AGAGATTAGATCAGAGTAGATGAGTGCAAGTATGTGCCCTTTGCCATTGACGTCAAAGGGGGAGAGAAGTCATGTGAAAAACTTAGAGTGCAAATGTGTAAGAGAAAGGGGGAGAATTTTGGAGAAAGAAAGAGTGCAAGTGCATAAAGAGAAAGGGGGAGAATCTTGTGTTGATGGTTGTTGCAGCTTTTCACATCATATGTTGCCATCAATGACAAAGGGGGAGATTATTGCAAGTATGTGCCTAATTGGTGTTGTCATTGATATCAACATATCATTGTTGTCATTGGTGTCAACTATATCTTATTCTATTACTTGTTTAGAAGACTTGTATGTTGAGGATATTGATAAAATTAGCCTCTCCGAAAGGAACAAGTGAGTTACAGAGAAGTGCATTACAGACAATGAGTTGTATGCTGAAGAACAGTTCGGTAAACTGCTCTGCATTTAATTCTATTTGATGTTCATGGTCTGCAGATTGGAAGTAAGTTAGAGGTATGACTAAGGATGTTGAATTCTAGGTTTGAAGCCTCCGCATGAAGATCTGAGTGAGTTGTGTTCACTAGAGAGAAACCTATTTTTTCTGTAAGTTCAGTTGGGATAGGAAGAAAGTATTTTGCTCCACATTCCTCCACAATAAAGTATTTTGCTTTGTAGTTCTAGAGGGAAGTCTGGGATGATGATACGATCCTACAATTGTAATGGTTCATGGTTTGGTGGTCTGCAAGCTTTCTTTTATGATAGTAGAAGACAATGAAGTTTATGTGTTCTGATGAGAAGATTCCTATGGATAAAGTGGTTAAGGTTCATGCGGTTTCTCTTGATGATTATAACATGCTTGTGGATGTCTCCTAATCATGTTCCTATCTAGACTTTGGTCTACATTAAGAAATTAAGATTGTGTTTGAAGATTGTTCCCAGATAATGTAGCGTGTAACCAATCTTGGATGACTTGGTTAATCCCAGTGATTGCAAAGATCTATGGAAGATTGTGGAAGCATGTTGTGGCATGGAAGATCATGTTTGAGTCCCAACTAAGGCATGGCATGATCCTCATTTCATTTCCTTTGCACAATGTTGTAATAGGTCAGGACCTATTTTGTAAATGTTTATAATGTACTGACCTTGGAGATTGTTCCAATGGTTGATGATTGTGATGCCGACCTTGATGATCATTCCAAGGTTGATGTAGTGTATAAATACTTGTAGTTGAGTCATGGAAAAGGTGTCGTTGAGTGGAAATGAAAAGATACTAAGAAAGGTCAAAAAGGTAGAGCAAAGAAGAGGTACAGGAAAGAAGAGGAAGAGTAGAGTAGAGGAAGAGCAGAGTAGGGGAACTATTATACTTCAATCACAAATATAGAAAGGTGTTGATCATGGCAGTGAGTCTGGTAGTAAGCCACTAGTAGGGTTTAACAACCCTTATTGTAATCTTTCTAGGTTTAGGGTTAAGGCAGTGAGCCTACTAGAGAAGTAATCCAATATGTGTAGCCCCGTGGAGTGACCAAGCCTAAACATCATTATTTCAAGATTGCAATATATATTGAGAGCTAATCCTCTCCATGGTTTTTCCCCACCTTGGGATTTTCCACATAAATCTGGTGTCTCTTGTGTTTGGTATTGTATCTATGGTTAAGTTTTTGATTTCATGCACACATTGTTAAATCATAATAATTGTGGATAAGTGATGAATGTTGAATTGTAGAAAGTGTTTAAGTTTTTGTGACAACTGATTCATCCCCCCACCCTCTCAGTTGTCTAGCACATACTAACATGATAAAGAGCACTCCTAGGATGAATGTGTCATAAGGTGTTGAAAGTGGGGTTATAGGGGTGTTGTAAGGACATCGTCAATTTTGGATGTGTACATTTTGCCCCTCTTTGAGATGATGTCGTATCTAAGAGAAGTAACATCATTTCAAAGAAGATAAGGTATGGATAAATGGAAATGGATGCTCTAACCAATTAGATGAGTGATGAGGAGGAATGATGGAGAGATAGGATTTGGATGCCCCATCAAGAGGATAGGAAGGTTGGAAGAAAATGTGTATGCTCTCGAAATGGATGAAACTGATTGGTTGAGGAAAGGGAGGAAAGATAGGGGATGGATGAAATGAATGAAGAATACATTATGCTGAATTCAGTGAGAAACCATATAGTTTATTATAGCACCATATATTATGCACCAAGGTATAAAGACTAGCATGATGATGTGTCTCATGCATAAAGGATTGGCTCAAAAGAAAAAGGTCACAAGAAAATATGTCATTAGGCACCATGATATGGAAGACCATGATGTTGTTGTGACAATATGATGCAAGGAGTGATACAAATGAAAGTAAAATAATAAACACACACAAGAAAGCAAGAAAGCATGCACAAATGATTAAAAAACAAACAAGGTCGTTGCCCCTATCAAGATGAAAATTGATGATTGATTGGATAAGGATAGTGTTGTTGTGGTGGGGAATGATATATCCCTAGAACAACACAAGGATTGGGAACAATATATCATGATGATGATGATGATGATGATTGATTGATTGATTAGGATAATGTTGTTGGGCTAAGAACTAAACCATGATTGGGAACAATATAACATGAGGATGATGATTGGTGATGATTTAAGTTAATCAGGTTTGTAGCAAGGTTGGGAACAAAACTAAGGGGTTCTTTTGGATGATTGGATAGATTGCTTTGCTATATAGGCATGGATTAATGATGACTTGCACTTGGATTTATTGCTTTGATTTTTAGATTTATGGGATGGTTACATTGGAGGACATTTGTATAAGCTTTTTTCTAGATACCAATGATAAGGGAACACTAGGTCTAGGGACAAGGATGGAGGAAAATTTGATGGATGGGTAAGATGATTAGGGACATGATGTAATATACAAGGAATATGTCAAATAGGAATAACATGCCCCACTCTAGGTATTATATTTAGGACATTGTGTGACAATGCTTGCTTGCAATGATAAGGGTGATTCGTTGGGAATATATTGGGTAATATCAAATAATGTCCAAAGAATTTTTCAACATTTTTCCCCTATCCTAATCAAGATCAAAAGGAGGGGAGGATAGGTTGGTACAATGTGATAGGTATGTGGATATAATGGACAAGGATGAGATAATGGAAATGATGGGATAGAATAGATGAGACAACTTGCCCCCATGTGTAAGTCACATATATAATTGATTTACACTTGATGCCCATAAAAGGGTTTTCATCATGGTACTTATCCAAGGTTCCATGAAATGGTTTTCTGATGCAGGAGCATCTGGAAATCATTCAAGTAAATTAAGATAGTTAATGTTGAGTTCTATAGTGCCAGTGAGGAGACATTAGAGAGCACCGCATTTTACCACATTTGCACACCAGAGCTTGCAAACTTGGATTTAGTTTCTATGACATGACATCTACATCATATCCAAAATTAAGGTCATTTGGACTCGTTTCCTGAGAGATCACTTTCAGAAGATTACATGTTTTCATAGAGTAGAGTAGTCAGTGTTCAATTAAAGCGTACTGGGTTTGCGGAGCAATTCCACAACTTGTGGAGCCTAATGGAACATCATTTAAGGTAATTTAGTACTTAGCCAACCTTCATGGAGAACCACATCAAGTTTCATCCATTTGTGGAGCAATACCATATGTTTTAGGCTTGACCTATTTGTTTCTACACGTTTCATGTGGCAAGTTACCATTAGGCTGACTAGATGATGTTTTGAAGGTTTACAAAGGATATAAATGAAGGATTAATGATTGTTTTAAAGGAAGTGGTCAAGTGTGTGAAGAAAATATGTGAAAGGATGAATTGTTTTGATTCAAGAAGATAGCAGAGTAGAAGCAGAGAAGACAAAGCAGAGGATAGAAGAAGATACAGAAAGAGGAAGAAGACATGAGAGAATGATGATGTATGAATCTTTTGTAACCTTGGGATGTGGCCTGGCAACTGAAAAGCCCTAGAGGCATATGTAATGAGGTTTGATATTTTAATATAATGAGAAGTGATCTTTGAAGGCTGGGTTTTTCCCTTTGAGGGTTTTTCCAGGATAAATCTTGTGTCATGTCCTTATGAATATCTCTTATCACTTTGTTGTTAGTTGTATGTTTCCATTGCATCTTTGTTATGATCTTGGTGTTAGTTGTTTAAGGCTGTAAAGCCGGACAGTCCTTCATTGGACCCTCCTACCTTGACATCATCAAGTGGTATCAGAGCTGGTTGCAAATCTATTGGGATGGTTGTGGATCTGTCAGGAAGGAAGAGTGTGTTGGAAGTATACCAAGAATCATAGCAAAAGAAAGATCAAGGGAAGGAAGATTTGGGTAATCTTTTCACATTAAGTTGTTTGTATGATTTATTTCAATGGGGGAGATTGGAAAAAGGATGAAGAAAGAAAATGAAAACCTAATATGCAAGAAGGATATTCTGGAAGAAGAATTGTGTGAAATTAAAAGATATAACTCAGAATTGATGGAGAAGATAAAAGAACTAGGAGAAGGCAAATATGATACTCTTGAAGAAGAATTGGAAAAAGTAAAAAGGAGGAATGAAGAATTAGAAGAAGAGTTAAAGTTGTTTGAGTATGTCAAAAGAAGTTTTAAAGAACTGGAAGAAGGATGCAAGTTGTTTGGTCAGATTGAAAAGAGGAACATAGATCTGGAAGAAATTTTGGAGAAGTTGAAAAAGGAAAATAGTTTACAAAGGAGTGAAATATCTGGATTGAAAGAATAGGTTAATTAGTTAGAGCAGTCACTTGTAGCATGCATGGAAGAGAATGAAAGTCTAATATCTAAGCCTAAACTTTCTGATGTTTCTTGTGATACTAATGATTTGTGTGATACTGCAGAAGCTTCTTTAGAAGGCAAAATTTAAGATAACAATGTAACTGAATCTGTAATTGTTGGTGATGGTGTTGACAATGTTGGCTACAAGATCATGAAAGAATGGGATATGAAGGAAAAGGATTGGGAAAGTGTCAAAAAGGAATTACAAAGCCTATTGAACCAGTAATGAGATCAAGAAGTGAAGGCCTTAGATATATCAGAGGTAAGGATGTTGTCACAAGTTCAAACAAATCAACTCAGGGAAGGAAAGGTATGCATTGTTCTTAAATTGTAATAGGCATGGACATGAAAACAAAATGTTTTGGGATCTATACCCCTGTGAGTTTTGTGGGTTAAGGAATCACTTTGAAAAGATGTTTTGGGATAAAATGTTGAAGATAAAGTCTATGATAGGTTGTACGCAAATGGATTATATGGATGGATTGATGGATCAAATTGGAAATATGTTACTTTTATGTTCAAAAGGTTGTATAGACTGAAGTATTCATGTGTTGGAGGAAAAGAAGGATATGGATCAAGATGCAGAGAAGGAAGACTACATGTGGAGCAAAACAAGGATAGTAATTCATACCATAGAGGGAGAAATGATAGTATTATGTTGTAAAATGTCTCCCTAGTACTTTTACCTCCTAAGTTTAGCTCCTAGGTTCCTTGTTTTACATCTTGCATGTTCATTATAACTCCCGATGAAGAATCCTTGAAAACCCATGTCAAATGGGGCTAAGGGGACCTTATTGAGCTAAATCCTACCTTGAAAAAGGGGCCCAGGGCTTGGATGCTCAAACCCTAGTCCTTCCCTATTTTAGGTAGGTCCTAAATTTGAATGTCAGTTATGTGACCATTAGAAGGTTTCGTTTCTGACACCTTAAGTTTGAATTAAAAAATTAAAGAAGGAATGCATATATAAGCATGTTTAGGAATTTATAAATGCAAACTAGAAGATGATTATGAAATTTTGACAAACTTATGATTTTAGAGCATTCAAGATATTCATTGTTGTAGAGTAGAATATTGTTGTTTTGTTTTTGATTACAGATTTAGCTTCATCTTCTCATGTATTGAAAGATTTTCATCTACATGCGAGATACACCTCCGAGGTGATATCTATTTGTGTTGAATCAATGATTTATAAAGTTATCAATTTGTTTTTGCCTCTATCCCACAGGGATACATGCTCTTTTTATCTAACAATGGTGTTTGGAAGACTTGAATGTCCTTCTAAGGCTTGACTGAGGCAAGCTCCTAATCACCACAACCCCTAACCCCATTCTTCATGATTGTAGGTTACAGGTGGCATATATGAAGGAGTGGAGTTGTAGGGAACAATTACAAAGTCCGTGGATTCCAAATCTCTAAAGAAAAGTACTACTTGTACTTGGGTGCCTTACACCAAAGCCCCCAGATCTCTGACACAAAAATCTCCGGAACAACAGAAACAAGTTTCAGACATCTTTCAGGATTCTCAATAGAAAACTATACCTTGGGCTTGGGTGCCTACTCTTTAGCCTTGGACTTTTCCACATTCAAAATCTTGAAGTTTGATATGTATCTACTTTGAATATTACATCTCTGTCAGTGAGCATTTGTCGTGATTTGTCCGTTTGTTTACGATTTTACATAATTAGGGTTCCTAGCATAATTAGGATTTAATTAATCAATTAATCAACAAACTCCAAGTTTCCATAGTGTTACAAGCGACACACCAACCTGTAAAATAATCCTCTTACAAGAGTTGTGATTCAACTCGGTTGGATGTCCTTGAATGTTTGTACTGAAAGGAGGATCTAACCATGAAACCCTCTTCCCTCTTTTCCTACTAAACATTTTGGTGAACCCATGTTTTATTTGAATTTTGCACCTTTCTAAGTGTTATACTTCAGATTTACATTCATTCATTTAATTTTCATCTTATTGCATTTGAAAATTTACAAAAACATTGAAAAAATTGAAAACAATTGGCATCCTAGGCGCATTTTGACATAGTTTGCATTAATTTCATTAAATTTCTGATATTTTCATCACATCTAATATACATTATAGCTGTACATCATTTTACAATCATTTCCATTGCATTTTCATACTTCAATTATTAAAAATTGTTTGAAATTGTGCATTTTTCATAAAACCTAGTCTTTGCATTAGCTAGGGTTTGTAGTTAAAATCTTGTTTTAGATTTTACTACTCTTTTAAACACTCTTTCAAATCTGATTTTGGACTATAGTGTTTCATCATAGTACACTTTTGCATTTAGACTTCACGATTATGATTTGAAATCCTTGCATTTTCACTAGATTTTTACTTATCTTGCATCTAGATTTGCATCATAGGTGTGTTGTGAGGGATATTGCTACATTATTGGACTGATAATAAGCATTTAATTTTTTGCTTCTCTTTAAATTCCTCACAAGACTTCTTCTTGTAGTGATTTGCATTGAAATATTGTGGAAAAAAGTGAACATTTTAGGTGTATTTCAATAAGTACATCTTGTTCTTTGGGATTATTTTTCTAGTTGGTGCATTGAGTGTTGTATGCTTTTGAATGAGTCTTATAACCCACTTTCCTAATAGAAATATCCCTTTAAGGACAAGTATTAGATTAATGGGTTCTAGTGCCCCTAAAACAAATGGTATTCCTACCTTAGAAAATCCATTGAACACCTTTAGAAAAGGAGAGACACAACATTTGCAATATACCATACCTCCTACAACTACAATGGAAGAACAAATATTTCATGATGTTGAGGACCCTATTGATGTGATAACACATGTACCTGATGAGAAAATAAACAAACTTGATAAGGAACTAGTCGATTATCAAGTATTTATGGAAAATGAAAGGATAGCGGATGAAGCTTTACCTACAATTCATAACATAAGAGAGTTGTTAAAAGAAGGACAAGATGATGTTAATGCACTTCATGGATTAATGCATATAGTGCATCATATGTCATGTCGGTGACTGAATGTGCAAATGTTATTAATAACATGTCATCACCATCTCATACACAAGTATCGACACCTATACTGACTACTGGAATGTCTACATTTACATCAACAATTTTAACTACTAATGCAAATGCTTGTAGTAATGCTACCACTAGTATTTGAGTATCTAATGGCACTAATTCACAAAATTACAAAGCTGTGGTACTCAACTATCAAAACTTAGCACCTAAAGTGATCTCTTTTATGAATAATCACTCTCAACCACCATTAAAACCCACTTATTCTCAAACACTTCTTACATACAACTATTCTCAACCACCTTTCATTTCCACTCACAACCAATCTCCTCAAAATGTCATGCACATGGCTTCAAATTCTCAATCTGCATCTCCTAATGATGCCCTCTTAAACCAACTTTTGCAAGGCATGACCTCTTTACAACAAAAGGTGACGAGCTTGACTAATTCATCACAACCTAATATACCAACTTATCATGCTTGTAATCCTCTATCTTATGCAATATTAAGAACTCCTATGCCTGAGAAGTTTGAAACTCCTTTCTTTGAAAAATATGGTGGAAAAGGTGATCCTAGTAATACTCATGTGGCAGCATTCATAGATATGCATAGTGATTTCTACTTTAAAGAGGACATGTTAGCAAAATTTTTCCCGTGATCTCTTAAAGACACTGCATTAGAATGGTTTTGCTCTTTACCTTTAAATTCAATACACTCTTTTTCTTAGCTAGTTGATCAATTCTTACAACATTTTCAAGCAGACATTGGACCTCAAGTATCATTGATAGATTTAGTTCATTGCAAGCAATGTCCAAAAGAGAAGTTAACTGAGTTTATCAGTTGGTATCAAGCTCTTTATGTAGAAATTCAATATCAGATGAAGGATGAGGATGTTTAGAAGGTATTCATTACAAATTTACAACCTAACATCCATGATAAGATTCTCTTGATGAAGTATAACTCTTTTCAACATTTATGCACCGCCCTTCATGATTACCAATTTTCATCTAGTTAGTATGAAAACCAAAACTCATCGGCTCAAGTTGGTCAATCCATAGGTGGGCCTTAACAAAACAAATTTAAGAGGAATAATAAGAGTTTCATCAAGATTAATGGACATAATTTAAACAATTTTTCACAGGTATCTGCTATCACTAATCTAAAGAGGACACTGTTTCAAAATAGACAATAGCAAAGACAATTCACTCCGATATCTGACTCCTTCAATTCTATTATGAATCAAGCTATGAGTAATAACCTCTTGAAGCTTCCTCCAATTAAACCATTTGATCCAAGTAGAATGCAAGGACCTTACTTCGATGCTAATACTTTTGTCATTATCATCGGCAAGAAGGGCATGATACTGAATGATGTATGTGTCTTAAACATGAAATACAAGACCTCATCGACTTGAATGTTATACAGGTATCTGGTGTGAATGATAATGGAAATAAGTCGGTTGCTCCTCCGAATCAAAATTTATGGATTTTTACTAATCCCTTTCCTAAGCATAGAGATAACAACATGATGGATCAAAATACACTTGAATCGGAAGAGGATTATCTGAACTATGATGAGATAATTGCTACAATAGATGTGGATAAGGAAACTACTAAAGTATTACCTCGTCCATGAAGAAACAATATATATGCTGAGGTTTCTCCACCGTTATTCCTTCAAGGATTAGGAGACAACCAAAATGCATTGGAAAGACAAATAGAACAACCAAAATAAGAGATTATGACATAGGAAAAGATTGATACGGTGAAAGATAGTCCTTCTCATTACGATAGATGAATTCAAAAAAATAAGAAATTAAAGGATCAGAAAAGAATAATCTATGATTATCATCAGTAGGAAATAACAGTGGTTCTCCCCCTCATAAGCAACAAAATATTTCAGATTTACAAGGATTTGAGAAACAAGCACTACAAGAAAACCCTGGGAACAAATAACAATCTAATATGAAGAAGTCAAGCTTCACACAAAACTTGGTGGAGCATCTTTCTAAGATGCTCACAAGTCACAAATTCTAGTTTGGGTGTATCTATAGGTAAGTATTTCTAAGCCTTCTCTCTGTGATTGTGTTTCCCTCGTGATGTGTTATGTGTTTTTTAGGCCTCCTTGGATGACCCTTGATACTCTTCTAAGATCAAGGATACTGGGAGACCACCTCTATTGTGACCCTTCTTCTATTTGTATCATCATTCTTCTATCTTGCTTCTCCTCTATTTTTATTGTTGTGTGTTGTGCCTTAGGGGCATACCATTGCAGTTGGTGACCTAGAGGCACCTTCCTACATGATGACCCTAAGGAACTTGCTCTTCTCTCTTGATTTATTGTTTACCTTCTTCCAATGGTTCCATCTAGCTGGTAGATGATGATAAACAAACATATACTGATATGGACCATGTGTCCCTTCAGCGAGTAAGAAAAAATGGACTTAGTCCATATATGAAGATGCAATTGATATATATTATCTGACACTTGGCTAGTAGATTCACTCTATGTGATATTTTGATGATGTCTTATATTTGCTAACACACCATAACAATATAACTGATTCGTGCATTTTGTTTATCTTGGGTCTTGTCTTGGTTACACTCGATTCTGAGATCTCTAAGGTATAGCCCCATAGTTATACTCAGTTTCCAAATCCATAGTATGACCTTGGCTCTTGATGTGATTATTTTTAGGCATTGCTCTTATTATGTGATGTGGTTATTATCTTAAAGAAAGATTTCTAACCTCTCTTCTTGCAGGAAATTGTGTATTTGTGGGAACATTCGACAATCATAAAGTACATGTCACCTTTGAGGGCATGGGCTTTGCGAGAGCTCTTATTCCCTTGTGTGTTTTCTCTCTACCTTAACATGCTTGATATCGGTACATGACTCAATCACCTTAAGGTGGGGGCATATAAGGTAAGTTGTCTGATGATTTTGGTACTAATGAAGCATGTTTGTAAGCCTTCTGTGGAGGTAGGATGTTGTATCTCTGTGCAAGTGCACATCTTTATTTTATATTGCAATAAAAGAGCCCTCTATGGAGGTAGGATATCGTGCATATCCTTTTATTTAAAGCCCTCTATGGAGGTGGGATATTGTGCATATCCTATAATTTAAAGCCCTCTGCAGAGGTGGGATATCATGCATATCCTTTTATTTAAAGCCCTTTGCGGAGGCGGGGATGGTGTATCTCTTGAGGTAGTGCACATCCTTTTTATTTCAAGTCCTTCGAGTAGGTGGGGTTGGTGTATCCTCCCTTAAGCGTGTCTTTGGTGGTTGTTGTGGCATAAGCCCAACCGTTAGGAGTGCCTAAGATGGTGGGGGCTTAGCAATAAGTTCCTTCCATCACCTTGTTTGCCATGTTTTAGACGTATAGTATGTCTTTGGCATGCTATATGATGCTCGTGTTTTCCATGTGTCTTCTGTGTGTCTATTCCCAAGTATAGTCCAAAGAGCGTGGCAAAATGCCCCTCCTATGCTTTGGGATTTGTATGGCATGTTTGTTCCCAAGTATAGTCCAAAGAGTGTGGCAAAATGCCCCTCCTATGCTTTGGGATTTGTATGGCATGTTTATTCTCAAGTGTAGTCCAAAGACTATCTTTCTAATGGATATCCATAGACTCGAGACACTACCTCATGTCGAAACCCTATAGTTGAGGAAAGAATAGTTCAAGCTTGTAACCCCACCCACCCACCAGGTTATAGTGAAGGAGGTGGAAACCCTAACCCTAGCCCTAACCCCCTTGACCCTATAGTTGAAGCTAGAATAGTTCAATGTGCTCTAACCTAAGAACTCCATAACCCCTTCATTGCTGAGGCCAGACCCTTCAGGTGGTATTGGGCACCAGGATATCAAAATGACCAAGGCTTTCTCAATACCCTCCTTCATCAGACTTTAGTGGGTATTGGGCCTCAAGCTTGAAGGTGGTTGAGATTGGAAGGTTGGGTTGGGTTGAGGTTGGAGAGTTAGGTTGGGTTGAGGTTGGATAAGGTAAAGAGCACCAAACACATTGAACTTGCTACTCAAAAAAAAAACTTCCTATACTTTGACAAGGAAAATCGACGGTCATTTTACTTCAGCTGATCTACTCGTAGCTCTATCCCAGGTGTAGAGTCTACCACGTCTGTAATTCAGGTAGGAAGATATTAGTTTATAGTGGCCCTCAATTGACTTCTTACCGGTAAAAGCTTCAAACAAGGATCCCCTCCCCCTATTCGACACATTGGATTAATGGACTTTGTAGTTCCTGTATGAGTGCTATGAAGATGCATTACGAATGTTGAAGCTTCACACTTCCCCAAAGTCATCCCTCTCTTTGGAGTGATGGATTCTCCACCTTGCAACGGATGTCAGGGAGTCCATCATGAGTACACCTTTGGATTCCTCTTTGGAGCACTGTCAGCATTGGACATTATTTCATTCTAGAGGGTATTAATGCACGAACATTCATGCAACATCCGTCAAGAAAGATAGAGCACCACCCTTTTGATTCGAAAGTGCCTTTCTTCTGTGGTTTGCTGGTCCAAATGCTGAAGTAGCCCATAGGCTGTTCTCTCTCTCTCTCTCTCTCTCTCTCTTCTATTTTCCCCTTCAGTTCAAGTTGGGTATACCATAGGCCCGATAACCTAACCGGTATGCCCACATAAATAGCTTTCCTGGTCTTTCAAGTGCGGTTACACCTTGAAAGGGTTGCGGATGATCATCTCGAGATGCGGAGGCTGCAATGTCAAGATGAGCATCTCATCGTCGGCACTCCAAAATAACTAGCAAGCTAGTGGAGCCTCCCAACATAGTTGGAGGAGGGGCCAAAGTATTCTCTCTCTTCCAGGATTAATTGTAACTCTCCCACAAAGACAAGAGAGAGGCGATGCCCCAAGCACACCAAAAATAGGGAGGGAAGGACATGGTTTGCCATTTAGAGTGATGAGCTCTCCTGGGAATAATTGTAGCTCTCCCACAGAGAGTAGAGCACATCTAGTGTCCCATGATGGTGAATCAGATTCTATACATAACATGCTCCTGACCACTCTTCCCTTTGGAATCACCCTTCTATTTGGAGGAGGAATGACAGAGTGCAAAGGGCCAACCCCACCTCTATCCTTTATTGAACGGTTCCTCCTCCACACTGAGAGATCTCCACAATGACCCAATGTTGTCCCACCGGAGAAGACAAAACAAGATTTTCCATCAATGCAACACTCACATCAATACAACACTCAATAGTAGCTATAGGTGGTCCTCTAATGCTGGGATACCAATAATTAAAGCCATTCCCAACAATGGTAGGAGAAGATCCTCGCCTACCTATACTCATTACCATACTCACTTAGATTTATTCCCATCATTTTTCAAAATCAAACAAGAAGATACCCCTCAGCCGCAAATTCTGGAAACAAAGATTTACTCTTATCGATAATCTCATATTCGGTCCACGTCGTCCATTCATGGAGTCTGATATAATAGTCATAACCACCTAGACAATATGGCAGGCTTACTTTAACCACCTTGAGTTTTAGCCAATTGAAATCTTGATGTACACGAGACACGCATACGTGTAATGTGACCAAGCATATCCATGGGGATTCTGCATGAAACAGATGAATTATGAAAAAGTGGTCTTTCTCTTCTCTAGCCTTGCCCCCCCACCGGCATCCATCTCTACTTCCACCAGCTGGGGGCCTGCCCCCTCCTCTAGAACTACCTTAGAAGGTTCAGGTTTAGATATAAACTAATCTAGTGTGAACTTCTTCCTTTTCATGTTCATGTTTTATTGCTATTTCTTGACAATGGCAGATGTTTCTCCCCTAGTCATCTTAGGGAGGGAGCTTTCGTTCCCACCGTGCACTTCATCCAGGAGCGCTGCTAAGCCCAGGCACGAAGAGGGTAGTTTATCCTCCACCTCGACCAGAACAATAGGTAGTAGCCCCTCCAAGCCCGACCATGTAGAAGGTAGTTTCTCCCCCACTTCGACTGGAGTGGATGTTGGCATTGAAAAGAGATGTTTAACCTGCCCCTCTATTTCTTTGGCACTAGCGGTCCCGTAAAGTTCCTTCCAGCATCTATCTATCATTTCCCATAATTCAAGACTAGTGTGCTCTTCTCATCTATCATGTAGATTGCTCTCCGCCCTTCTTACTAGTTGTTCGAGCATATTTTAACCTAATAGTGTATCCATGCCCCCTCGCTTCAATCGTTGTTGTCACAACTGAAGTGCTTTCAAGCACAGGCTGCGAGGCTGGCGGAACAACAGGATTTTGTCCTTCAACTAGAGGAGTGCCTTCCAGAGGAGCGCTTAAATCAAGACCAGAAAAGCTCTCTCCTACACTAGATAACCCATCTTGTAATAAGTGTAAAAGGCCAAGTAGAAAGGAAAAGAGCAGGCCAAAAAACTTGAAAGCGCTCCAAAAAACTTGAAAGCGCGTATACCCAATTAGACCACTGATCCCCACCTGGTGGCGAGGGTGGGGAGGAGTAGAATCATTATGTTGTTCCAGCCATTTGGATAGAATATAACCAATAATATAGCCCAAGATTACTAAAATACCATAAAAGAACCAACAGAGGACTGCCCTTACTTTACTATTGTTCAAAAACTAATGAAATGGTTCAAGTATGGAACGAAAGAATTCTGCAAAACTGTCAAAATGAAAGCGAAAAGGGCAGGTTTTTTTCCATGTTCCAATTTATTTAATATTAGGGGATGTGAGATAGAAGAATATTCTCTTTTATCTCGATCGGGGACTGAGAACAAGCCATTTATTACGACGAGGCCTGCGTCCCCAACCCTATTCAGGGGCTAGCCCGAAGGAGCCCGGTAGTCAGGCACTCTAATACGTCATATGCTCCAACTGCTTCCTCTCAATGATGAGCTGGAAGGACCCACCCCGCCTTGGAAGGAAGGATTGGAAGGGAAGGAAGGACTAGAAGGGAGGACCGACCCCCACCTTCCATTTTCTTTAGTCCGAGAAAAAGTTCCACTACCTTTGTATTGTGTGGAAAATGGAGCACGGAGTAGTTATTGCCCCAAAACGATTCTTTTTCCACCCTTTTTTGGGGGTCGAAATGGGGGGTATTTCGGCATTTGGGGGTTTTTCCTGGATTTTGTCCAAAAACCTCTATATTTAGGCAAAACAACGAGGGCTCAGATACGAAGGGGGTATTAAAGGGAGATTATGGCCCAAAACTCTAATGCTCTTTTCAAAACTCTGAGGCCCCCCACCCTTGTTTGAGTGGAATTGGGGTTCCCTTGTTGGGGTTTGCATACAGAAGATATCAATTAAATGCAAATAAAGATTAAATAGAGGAATGAAAATACACAGAAATAATAACAACGAGAGACAAGTTTTAATGTGGTTCACCCAAAACTGGGCTACATCCACCAATAGAGAGTTTGATATTATTATCCAGTAAATCAAATCGATTACAACCAACAATCCTTGCAACTCAATACTGCTGCAAAATGCTACAATACATCACCAGAGACCCTAACCCTTAGTCACTTTTATCAAGCCTTATGTCAGTTACAAAATATGGTTTTTTTTATGG
The DNA here is from genome assembly GCA_027924645.1 of Cunninghamia lanceolata. Lineage (NCBI taxonomy): Eukaryota > Viridiplantae > Streptophyta > Pinopsida > Cupressales > Cupressaceae > Cunninghamia > Cunninghamia lanceolata. The sequence continues at coordinate 5,085,530 of BSBN01001038.1, read as the reverse complement.
CGGCTAATAGAAAAATAACTCCCAACGCTTTTATAAAATAATAAAAACCATTTGAGGTTTCGGGGGCACTGGCTCCAAGCCCCCATGGGGGTGCTGCCCCTCGACCCTACCTATTTCGTGATAGGGACCCCGCAAAGGGCACTGCCCCTTGACCACGTCTTGGGGGCACTGCCCCCAAATCCCTACAAGGGGCGTTGCCCCTTGACCTTATCAAATAATTTGAGGGGAAACTACACCAATAAAAGTGGGGTAAATTTAACCTCTGAGTTTGATTAGGCTCCATATAAGAACATCCCCAATTTGGGGGCTGCTATTAAGAGGCAAGTTTGGGGGAAGTGTATGACATCAGTATATTTTTACGTGGTCCCCACCAACTGATATTTGTTCGATGGTCCTTCCCTCCCCCACCCTTTTTTCCAGTCATTAATCCTCCACCCTCCTACACCTTAAGATTTGTATTGCATGTCTTCTACCCCATATGTAGTCCAAAGAGTGTGGTGAAATGCATCTCCTACATTTTGGGTTGTGTGTTGCATTTTTACTTTCCAGGTATCTGCATTTGAATTCAATTATATATATGAAAATGAAAAAAGAGGTAATCATTGTATTCACTGTATTCATCATGTTTTGTGTCTTCAATATTGTCTTCTCCATATTTTGAATGCATGTTATTGTCTTCTCTGTGTTTTGCATGCCTGTTATTGTCTTCACTATGTTTAGCATGTCTACGGCGTGTTTTCTCTAATGCCTACCTGAGACTGGGGGCTAGGAATAGTTTCTCAATCTTGGTGTATACATTAGCTTCAAGAGCATGACATGTTTACTGTGTTTTGATCATACTTTTAATGTATGTATGGGTTGCATGTTCATACATACATTAAAGTGGGGGCTAAATGTTATGTCGTAAAATGTCTCCTTAGGACTTTTACCTTCTAAGTTTAGCTCCCGGGTCCCTTGTTTTGCATCTTGCACGTTCATTTTAACTCTCGATGAAGAATCCCTAAAAACCCATGTCAAATGGGGCTAAGGGTCCACCTTATTGAGCTGAATCTTGTCATGAAAAAGGGACCTAGGGCTTGGGTGCTCGCACCCTAGTCCTTCCCTATTTTAGGCATGTCCTAAATTTGAATGTCAGTTGTGTGACCGTTAGAAGGTTCCGTTACCAACATCTTAAGTTTGAATTACAAAATTAAAGTGGGAATGCATATATAAGCATGTTTAGGGATTCATCTGCAAACTAGAAGATGATTATGAACTTTTGGTGAACTTATGATTTTAGAGCATTCAAGATATTCATTGTTGCATAGTAGAATATTGTTGTGTTTGTGATTGCAGGTTTAGCTTCATCTTCGCATGTATTGAAGGATTTTCATCGACATGTGAGCTACACTTCTGAGGTGATATCTATTTGTGTTGAATCAATCATTTATCAAGTTATCAATTTATTTTTTCTTGTATCCCACATGAATACACACTCTTTTTATCTGACAATGATATTTGGAAGACTTGAATGTCCTTCTAGGGCTTGATTAAGGCAAGCTCCTAAACACTACAACCCCCAACCCCATTCTCTGTGATTATAGGTTACAGGTGGCATATATGAAGGAGTGGAGTTGCAGGGAATAGTTACAAAGTATGTGGATTGTAGATCTCTAAATAAAAGCATTTCTTGAACATGGGTGCCTTACACCAAAGTCCCCTGTATCTCTGACATAGAAATCTCTAGAATAACAGAAACAAGTTTCAGACATCTTTCAGGATTCTCAACAAAAAACTGTACCATGGTCTTGGGCACCTGATCTTTAGCCCCTGAATTTTTCGCATCCAGAATCTCAAAGTTTGATATGTATCTACTCTAAATATTACATCTTTGTCTATGAGAATTTGTCATGATTTGTCCATTTGTTTACGATTTTTTTATAATTAGGGTTTCTAGCATAATCGAGATTTAATTAATCAATTGATTAATCAAAAAATTCCAATTTTCCACAGCATTACAAGTGACACACCAACCTGTAGAAGAATCCTCTTGCGTGATTCAACTCAGTTGGATGTCCTTGAATGTTTCTAGTGAAAGGAGGATCTAACCATAAAACCCTCTTCCCTCTTTTCCTACTAAACAAATAGGTATAATTCTTATTGCAATAAAGGATATCGAAGGGATGAAAGAGGATTTGATAGGAGACCATTTAGAGGAACATGTTTTCAAGTTTGGAGGCAAAAAGAATCAAGCATTGAATGTAAACAAGAGGATACTACCAGAGGAGCAATAAATAATTCATGCGGAGGAAGAAGAACCTATTGAATCACTAAGTTTGATAGAGAAACTAGAAGAGGGAGAATAATTGATCTTAAGGAGAGTTATGTTGTAGAATTGAGAAACCAATGCAAGAGAAAGTTTGTGTAAACATGTGCGGAGCATAACAGAGAAGTTCATATTGCAAAGAAAGAAGAGATGACTAGAAATTCTACCAGAAGAGAAAGTTTGTGTACCAGAGTAAAGGAAATATGGATAAGGAAATAGAGAGAAATATGGGAGCAGTGTATATGGAGTAGAAACTATAAGATTTTTATGTGTGTGGAAGGAATTGTATCTAGAATAAAAGATTAGAAAGTGTTGCAAAGAGAATTCACGAATGTATTGACTGAATCAAGGAAGGAAATGATTGTTCTAGAGGATGTTGACGCTGTTTGAATCTTGATTGAAGTAGACATTGATCTTGAGGTAGCCTACAAGTGTTTGACAACATAATGCCAAATTGTGAGGTAGTTGCAACATTATAGCCAGACTACCAAACCTAGACCACCATAAAATGAAGAATTTGAGGCAGCTTGCGAAGAAGACTTTCTCAAACCATTGACCATTGAGGAAGTGCAAAGGCTTGCAAGCATAGCACCAAATTTAGATCACCAGAAGTGAGAAGAACTAGAGACAGTTTGCATGGAGGACCTATATAGACTGCCAATCATGAGGGAGTGCAGTGATTTGTGAACAGATCATCGAACTTGAGGCAGTTGCAGGGATGACTTGAATAGATTGCTGACCTTGAGGTAGTTGCAAGTACCTGTAAATAGATTGCTGAACATATCCTAAGAGATAACATTGATTCTGACAGAATACAGACCAAAGTGAAGAGGCTTACTTTTCAATTAACCTTGAGAGTGTGATGCAGGAGCATCTAGAAATCATTCAAGTAAATTAAGATAGTTAATGTTGAGTTGTAGAGTGCCAGGGAGGACACATTGGAGAGCACTGCATTTTACCGCATTTGTACACCAAATCTTGCGGAGTTGGATTTAGTTTCTATAACATGACATCTACATCATATCCAAAATTTAGGTCATTTGGACTCGTTTCCTGAGAGATATCACTATCATAAGATTACCTATTTTCAAAGAGAAGTGAAGTCAGTGTTCCGTTGAAGACTAATGGGTTTGCGGAGCAATTCCATGACTCATGGAGCCTAATGGAACATCATTCAATGTAATTTGGGACTTAGATGACCTTCATGGAGAATCACATCGAGTTTCATCCATTTGCAGACCAATACCATATGTTTTAGGATAGACCTATTTGTTTCCACACATTTCATGTGGCAAGTTACCTTTAGGCTGACTAGATGATGTTTTGAAGGTTTGGGGAGGCTATAAATGAAGGATTAAGGATTGTTTTAAAGGAAGTGATCAAGTGTGTGAAGAAAATATGTGAAAGGATGAATTGTTTTGATCCAGGAAGATAGCAGAGCAAAATAAGAGAAGACAGAGCAAAGGACAAAAGAAGATACAGAAAGAGGAAGAAGACATGAGAGAATGATGATGTATGAATCTTTTGTAACCCTAGGCTATGACCTAGCATCTAAAAAGCCCTAGAGGCATATGTAATGAGGTTTGAGATTTTAATATATTGAGATGTGATCTTTGAAGATTGTGTTTTTCCCTTCGAGGGCTTTCCTAGGATACATCTTGTGTCATGTGTTTATGAATATCTCTTATCATTCTATTGTTAGTTTCATGTTTCCATTGCATCTTTGCTATGATCTTGGTGTTAGTTGTTTAAGGCTACAAGGCTGGACAGTCCTTTATTGGACCCTCCAACCTTGACTGCATCATTTTCACCATTGGAAAAATGAGTTTCTCTTTACTATTTTAATTTTTTTACTTTTTATTTATTATTTATGTTTTGATTTTTGATTTTTTTATTTTTTGTTTAATATTTGGATGGGATGGGGGAAGGATGGAGGAAAGGATTTGGAGGAAGATGGGGACTTGAGTGTATGTTTCCATAGCAAGGTGATAGTGTCCCATTTTGGATGTTTGTCACACATGGACTATGTCGAGTGTTATTATGCACATGTATGTTGGTAGATGGGGGAAGATGAAATGGATGGTGTAGATAGTATGGATGGTGGATGGATAGAAGTATGGAGGTGGATGGATAAATGGATGAATGGATATATGGGAGGATTATGTGAAAGAATGGACCATAGGGATGTGATGGGGGAGATATGCGGGATAGGGGATATAAGATGGGGGATGGAGGCATGTGGGAATGTCATGGGGTCGAGGGAAAACAAGACCGACATTTGTACATACCATGGTGGAGTTTGAAGTTTATATTCATGATGGGGAGTGGGAGTAATGGATATGTGGATTTATGGAATCAGGATGAGGGATTTAGGATTTCCGATTGAGGGATATAGGGACCCAAATAGACTTAGGATTCTTCAGATTTTTTGATTAGGTGCGAGATTGTTGGGATTTTTTGGATTTGGGATTTTTTATAGAGTGGAATGTGGATGCTTCATTTGGATTGATTGTTTTTTCTTGGGGACCCACACCATTTTTGTTTTGGATTTTTCTTTTGAAGTCGTGGGCTTGTGTAGCCTTTTGGATTTTGGATTTGGCTTTTATTTTTGGTGTTGATTCCCTATGGCATGATAAATCTTTGGCTCTTGTGGAGTTTCTTCTTGATAGGGTGAGAGTTGTATCCAAAGTTATATTTTTGAATCCCATGGGTTTTGTGATAGCTTCATGTTTAGGTAATGTGTGCATTCATTTACCATGATTATGAATTTTAGGGGATTTAAGGGAATTAGATGTGTGGATGGACTTGGATTATTGGACTGGTGGATGAAGAGATGAGGGGATTTGAGGATGGGAATATTGGGAGTTGGGAGGAGTGGAGGAAGAGTCAATTTATAGATGGGAGGACGTTTTGATTGATGGATTAAATAAGATGGAGGAGGGGGATGGCAACATATGATTTGGAGGTATGATGAGGGGTACCTAGCCTAGGATTGAGAGAAGATGTCCTATGAGGTGTACGGGTGGTACAAACATGTGTGGATCATTTTCCTTAGGATACATAGCCAAGGCCATTCGATCGTGGATAGGTTTGACATGGATGGGCTCGAATATTCCTTGTTCATGAAGGCCTAAGCCTTTGCCTTGATATTTCATGTTTCGGAGCATGCAGTGTGTGATGGGATGTTTTTTTTTTTGGAAACAAGATGAAATTCCATTATTAGATGGGGGAAGATGGGTGGTGGATAGAAGTTTCTCCTCTCTTATGAGAGAACCACCACGAATGAAGGTGTTGGGTCCAAGGGGATAGGATGATGGATTTCAAATAGGGTTGATAGGGGATGGTGAAGGATCAATAGGAGATGGTGTATGATCAGGGAAAGGATGAGTTACAGTTCTTGGATCTTGGGTATCATTATGCTAATTAAGTGTTGCAAGTATGTGCTAATCGGTGTTGTCATTGATATCAACATGCTTGTGTTGTCATTGGTGTCAATTGTATCTTATAATGTTGTTGATTGTTAATTGATTGAGTTATTGTGTTAAGCTAATCTAAATGACTTGTAGAAGTACTAATGATGTTAACATATTGTTCTTGTTGTTGGGTTTCCAAGTGCTTTCGAGAAAATTTTATAAATATTGAAGATAGTGTTGTGAAGAAGTATTCTGGCTTACAGGATACTATCCAAGTTTTTGCTCCACATTTCTCCTATGTTGAAGACTGAAGCATGAGTTTTGGATATGTTTTAGAGAAGTGGTTGGAGATGTTAGATCTAGAATTTGGTGCTCCATAATGATGTAGTTTGAGAGTTATGTTCACCAGTTTGAAGATTGTGCCTAATAGTGTTTGCAGTGTGATTGGGAGAAAGTATTTTGCTTTGCATTTCTCCGCAGTCTAGTTTTTGGTCTTGCAGTTCTAGATAAGTGTTCATAAGGTCCATATCTATGTTCTAGCCAAGGGACTTATGATTTTATGCTCTAGAATGTAGTTTTCTTGAGTAGAAGAGCTTGGCAGTGTTGGTTGTGAGCAGTCTGTGAACTATCTTCAAGTGAAATTTGTTGTAGTTTGATTTGTTGGCTCCCAAGTGATTTCATGTTGTTCATGGATGTTTCTAGATTGTGTGAAAGGCTTGTGATTGGTCTGAAAGCTAGGTTTGGGTTCTTGGAAGTGTGTACCTAAGTGTTCTTGGTGTTTGCACAAGTTTAGCCGACTTGGGTGATAACACTAATTGTGGATGTGCTTCATGGATTGAGGAAGTGTGTGAAGATGTATTTAGGTCCAATCTAAGCTATGAAATCTTCTACCTTCAGTCCTTTGCTTCACTAGAATGTTTAGATCTTGACCTAATTCAAACTCTGTATGTGTTGCTGACCTTGGTGAATGTTTCAAGGTTGATGTTGATATAAATAAGTGTAAATGATTCGTGTGTGAATGCAAAGATGGTGCTATTTGTGTCATGAATTTGAATAAAATGTAGAAAGGACTTTCATGTGGTAGAAGACCTAATGTAGTGAACAGATATCATCTACAATATTCAGGAATGCTGCAAAGGTGATGATTGTTGTACTTCATTGGAGCTAAACTTAGGCATGTGGTAGATGCTATCATATCATGAGTTCATGGTAGTAAGCCCTTTTGGTAGTGAGCCTATTGCAGTAAGCATTTCTTTGGATAGTGAGTCCTTGGGCAGTGAGCCCTTTGGAAGTGAGCCTCTTGTAATTTGGTATTGATACTACTTTATATTGTGAGCTAATCCTCACCATTGTTTTTCCCTTCTAGGGTTTTCCACGTAAATGTGGGGTTTCATGTGTTTATGGTGTTGATATGTTTAAGTTTATGTTATATTCTTTCATGATTAATCACACTAATAGATTAATGGATAAATAAATGGTTGTTGATTTGAATATTAGTGAGGCTTCAATGTTTTGGCTACAATTGATTCACCCCCCCTCTCATTTGTCTTGTGCATTCCAAAATTAAGATGTGGTGTGATATGATCCAAGATATTTGTTCAATTGTCTATGTTTTCTTGGGGACCAAGTGTCTCGTCATATGAAGTGGATGTTGTTGGATGATGGATAGGACTAGTGTGATGATGGATAGGATTAAGAAAACTATGACTAGGAGGAATTTGGATTTCTTGCTCATGGATATGATCTTGATCATAGATAGGATTAACACAGATAGTGTGATATTGATCTTGAATAGGATGAACTAGGAGGATTTTATATTGATTTGGTTTGGGACATGGTTGGTCATGCTTTGGATTTAATTCTTGACAAAACTCTTGTATTTGGATAAGAGGGGAGGTTTTTTGAATGGGCTCAATAAGCTTTGGATGTTCGACAACATGGCCATAGGATGGCTATTGACTTACATTCATGGTAGGAGATTCTTTAATAGGCTTGATAGGTGTTGGAGTCCATGATGGTAATGGAGGGATATACATGATACCTGAAGGCTCTTTGGTAGGTTCAAGGATAGGCGTTGGATTGCATGATGGATTTGGAAAGATAGGCATGGTACTTGGAGGCTCTTTTATAGGTTCAAGGATAGGCATTGGATTGCATGGTGGTGTTTGATTCCTTGCTAATAGTCATTGGGTCACATCCTTCATAGCTTCATGGGTCAATGGATTAGGGTTTTCATGGGTGGATGGTGAGGGGTTTGGTCTCTTGAGTTGGAAAATGTCAAAATTGGATGGTAACTTGGCACCTATTCAGCTAGTAAAAAAAGTATCGATTCGAGTTTTCTTTGAGGTAACAACTAACCAACTCCATGTGTTTAGGATCTTTATCGAACTATTGTATTCTTGGTGAATATTTAGGGTTATCTCCAAGGGATGGATTAAGATTGGGATTAGATGGATGGTTTTATGGTTTTGGATTTAGGTGGGTTAAGGAATGGATTAATGGATTATGGCTTGGAAGGTTTGATGGGGGGCCTAATGAGTGATGGACTATAGGGATTGATGGATTGGGAGGTATGTGCACTAATGGAATGATATTAATAAGGTTGGAGGGTTATTAAGGTGAAGGGATTGGTAAGGTATATGAATAGGTGGAGGTTGGATAACTTTGAAGTATTAATATGTTGGATTGATATGATGACATGGTTACATAAGAGGATGAAAGTTGGTATGAGGTTGATGGGGATAACATATGGGATGGAAATATTGATGTGATAGGGTCATAAAAATGATCTTGAGAATTTATAGTGACGAGATGTGCTAAGGACATATGACTAATGAGATTTCTACATTTTTCCTTAGCGAGAGAATCTAATCCCTCATACGTACATTTAAGTTCTTGTATTTATGCATAAGGATCCATTTTGTTCTTGGTTAAATATCCAACATGTGGGAGGAGGTATGAGAGATATAAGATAATGGATGATTGGGGATCAAATTTCAAGACCTTAAAATGATTTGATTTGATTGAATAAGGGATGATTCTCTATACTTAAGATAGACAAAGTCTTAAGCAAGAGTGGATTGAATTTTATTTCTACTTAAGATAGATAAAGTTCTCAAGCAATAGTTGATTGGATTTGATAACTATACTTAAGATAGAATTACGTTCTTACTTATGTTTGGATCAAGGATAATGAGATCAACTTAATGCTTTGATTTTTTATTTGAAGGTTGGAATTGAAATGGATGATTATGGATGAAGGATTTTGATGAGGATTTGGATGGAAGTGGATAGGGTTGAAGGAGGCTAAGTCCTTAACCAAATTTTGATTTTTAAAGAATGATTTTTGATTAAGGATTGGGGATTGAATGCTTGATTGAACTGAATAGATGAATAATGGATGATTGACTTTAGATTAGGGATAAATGGATTAGATCATTTATCGATACCTGCACTAGTACTTTTCCCTAGCCAACATGATTTATTAATCATTTATCCCCTTCTTCTATAGTCCAAACATTAGATAAATTTAATTTATCTATTATCCCTTTTTCCCATCCCATGAATTAAATAAATATTTATATTTATTTCATTCCCTATTTTCTAAACTTTTGATTAGGTCACCTAAACCTAATTAACTAACCTAATCCCCCACTTGCACAACCAAAATCCTAATATAATCTTGGTCAAATCCTCTCCATTTCCCCAAACATACAAATGCATGGCATTTTGTACATGTCCACATGGCCTTCTTACAAAGCCATGGTCTAGGTCCTTTGTACAAAGGTCCTTTGTACAAAGGTCCTTTTGTCCTCCATCCCTTTTTACTCCAATTTTAAATTGGGCATGTACCCATGCTTCCCAATTTAAAAATTCAAATCCAATCCAACCCATACCTTTTCCTCCAATTTTAAATTGGGCATGTACCCATGATTTCCAATTTAAAATTAAAATCAAATCCAACCCATACCTCCCATCTATGAAATCAATCTCATCCCTTCAATCTTCCCAAAGACAAATCTCAATCATTGATTTGTCCTCAATCCAAGGACATCTCCCTTCCACCAATCTCATAATTGCACTTAGAAATCTCTCCTTTCTTGAGAGCTCTCAACATTCTTGATCTCCAGATCAAATCTTGACATCCAATCCCCATCCAAAAAAACTATATATTGACCCTCTTGAACCTAAGTATTTTCAAGACTCTATGAGATGTAAGGTTATGCTGCTACAATAGGGAGTCATCTACATGCAATCACACATCAAACATCGAAGGAGCACATTCACAAGAAATGCTTTCACATGTGTTGTTCATAGCTTAACATCATATGTATGGTTTTCATTCCTTTATGCTCAATCTGAGGTGTATGTGAGGTGAATGAAGTAGGTTGATATTGTTTTAGTCTATTTCTTGTGTTCATCTTCACATGCATATAGGCATGTTTCATAATGTACTTGCATTTCATAATGTGAGGAAGTTATGTATGTCACCTACCTTGCCTTCTCTCACACCCTCTCTATCTATCTATATCTCCTTCTCCCTCCCTCCCTCCCTCCCTCCCTCTATCTCTATCTCTCTCTCCATCTATATCTCTATTTCCTAACTCTAAAAATCTATGTTTCCTAAATGTGAACCCAAAACCCTAAACATCAACAGTAATGAATTAAACATAAACACATAAATATTAATGTTAAACATTACATGTTGAACCCAAAAATATAAAATATAAACTTTCAATGACCTTTATATCTCTCTATCTCCCCCTCTCCCCCTCTATCTCTATATCTCTCCATTCCTTGCTCTCTCTCTATCTCTCTCTATCTCTCTTTCTCTATCTCTCCCTCTCTATCTCTCACTCTCCCTCTTCCTCCCTCTCTCTCTTCTTGCTCTACTTCTATATCTTGTTGTCTCTCTATGTCTATCTATCTATTTCTCTCTATAACTTCCTCCCTCTCTATCACTCAATCTCTCCCTCTCCCTCTCTCCTTGTCTCTCTATCTCTATATCTCCTTACTCCCCCCTCTCTCTCTACCCCACTACCTTCCCCTTCCTTAACACTGAAATCTAAGTTCACTAAATGTCCACTGAAAATGCTCAAATCGATACTAAAACATTAAATGCAAACATTACAAGTTAAACCCACAAAGATGAAAGATAAACATTTAAATGGCCTCTCTTTCACTCCCTCTCTATCTCTCCTTTGATCTACCTCTATATCTCCCTCTCTATCTCTCTATATTCCCCCTCTCTCTATCTATTGCTCTCTCTCTCTAGCAATGCCTTTCTCTCCCTCTCTCCCTCTCTCCCTCTCCCTCTCTATCACTCCCTCACTCTCCCCTCTCTATCTATTTATATGTCCCTCTGTCTATCTCTATCTCTCCTAGTCCCTCTCTACCTCTCTAACTCTCTATCTATTTATCTTTCCCTTTATCTTCTCTCTCTATCTCATCGTGTCTCTATCTATTTATCTCTCCACCCCCACTCTCTCTGCCTCTCTCTGTCTCTTTGCACTATCTAACTTACTCTTTCTTAATGTTGAAATCTAAGATCCCTAAATGTGAACTCCATCTCCTTCTCTCTATCTCTATCTCCACCTATCTCCTCTCTCCTTCTATTTATATCTCTCTCTATCTCTCCCTCTCTATCTCTCTCTATCTCTTTATATCTCTCCCCCTCTCTCCCTATATATCTATATATCTATCACCCACCTTTTATATCTCTATATACCCCTATCTCCCTCTATCTCCCTCTATCTCTCCTTCTATCTATCTCTCCCTCGGTCTACCTCTTTATATCTCTTTCTATCTCTCTCTGTGTCTATTTATCTATCTCTCCTTCTATATCTCTTTGTCTCCTTATCTCTCTCTCTCTCTCTCTCTCTCTCTCTCTCTTTATATATATATATATATCTATCTCTCCATCTCTCCCCCTATCTCTATCTAGATCAACCTCCATTCTCTCTTTCTATCTCTATCTGCCTCTCTCTCCTACTCTCTACCTCTCTCTTTATCTTCTCCTTATCTCTCCCCTCTCCCTCTACCTTCGTTTTCTTTAATGTTGAAATCTATATTTCCTAAATGTGAACCCAAAACCCTAAACATCAATAGTAATGCATTAAATGTAAACTCGTAAATATTAATGTTAATCATTACATGTTGAACCCAAAAATATAAAAGATAAACATTTAATGACCTTTATATCTCTCTATCTCTCCCTCTATATCTCTATATCTCTTCATTCCTTACTTTCTATCTCTTTATCTCTCTTTCTCTATCTCTCCCTCTCTCCCTCTCCCTCTCCCTCTCCCTCTCCCTCTCCCTCTCCCTGTTCTCTCTCTACTTCTATATCTTATTGTCTATCTATATATCTATCTATCTATCTATCTATTTCTCTCTCTCTCTCTCTCTATAACTTCCTCCCTCTCTATCACTCAATCTCTCCCTCTCCCTCTCTCCTTCTATCTCTATATCCCTCTCTCTATCTCTCTATCTCCCTCACTCCCCCCTCTCTCTCTACCCCACTACCTTCCCCTTCCTTAACATTGAAATCTAAGTTCACTAAATGTCCACCAAAAATGCTCAAATTGATATTAAAACATTAAATGCAAACTAGTAAATCTTAATATTAAACATTACATGTTGAATCCACACATATCAAAAGATAAACATTAAATGGCCTCTCTCTATCACTCCTCTCTATATATTTCTATCTATATCTCTCACTCTCTATCTCTCCTTTGATCTACCTCTATATCTCCCTCTTTATCTCTTTATATCCTCCCTCTACCTATTTCTATCTCTCACTCTATCTATGCCTTTCTCTCTATCTCTCCCTCTCTACCTCTCCCTCTCTTTGTCTAACGATCTACCTCTACCTCTATATCACTCCCTCACTCTCCCCTCTCTATATATTTATATTTCTCTCTCTCTATCTCTATCTATCCTTGTCCCTCTCTGCCTGTCTATCTCTATCTATTTATCTTTCCCTTTATCTCCTCTCTCTATATCTTTGTGTCTCCATCTATTTATCTCTCTACCCTCACTCTCTCTATCTCTCTCTCCATCTTTCCACACTATCTACCTTACTCTTTCTTAATGTTGAAATCTAAGATCCCTAAATGTGAACCCAAAATCAAAAAACCTAAACATTGAAACTAAATTGTTTAAAATAAACCAATAAATCTTAATTTTAAACATTTCATGTTGAACCCATAAAGATGAAAGATAAACATTGAATGACTTGTCTCTATCTCTAAACCTCTCCCTCTCTCTATATATTTTTATCTCTATCTCTACCTCTCTCCCTCTCTCTCTATCTTTAACTCTATCTTGTTCCCCTATTTGTCCCTCTATCTTTGCCTCTCTCAATCCATATATATCTCCCCCTCCTTATATCTCTATTTAATCTCTCTCTCTCTCTCTATATATATACCTTACTCTCTATCCTTCTATCTCTATCTCCCTCTCTATCTATCTCTATCCCTCTCTATCACACCCTCTCTCTATCCCTTTATCTCTCCCTCTCTCTATCTCTCCTTATCCCTCTCTTTATCTCCCCCCTCTCTATCTCTATTTCTCCCTCACATGTCACTCTCTCTTTATCACTCTATCTCTCCCTCACTCTCTCTCACTCTCTGTCACTCTATCTCTATCACCCTATCTCTAGATCATGTAGAATAAAGTTCTTGTTATCCTATTTTGCCCCCTTGGCCAAATAGTCTATGATCCATGAGATCTTGGTGTTTCAACTCCTAAGCATGCAAGGGAAAACATCAAAAAATGGTTACGTCCTAGAAAATTTAGAGTTTTCCTTGTGTTCTTCTTCCTTGTCAGGATTTTAGAGTTCAGGATTCCCCCCTTCACTGTTGTCAAGCCCAAAGTTTTGAACTCTGCCACTTCTCCTTTGCAAAATATTTGAAGTGTTTCAGTGTTGGAGTTCGGAGCTCTCCTCTTCCCCCTTCTTCTTTGGAAGGAGGAAGGGTCAGGGTTAGAGCTCAGACTTTTTCTTGCAATGTCAGCTAAGTATTGGAAGCTTTGACGGATGTTGGGGATTCGATTTCTACCTTTTCTTTCAAAAATTGGCTAAATGCAAAGAGGTTGTCGGGCTTTAGAGTTCCATTCTTCAACCCTCTCTTCTGTAAGGTAAAGTGTAGAGGCCCCAAGGCCTAAAGCCCAACAAGGTAAATGCTCTAAGTGTAAAGAAGTTGTTGGGGGTTGGTCTTTTCTCCTTCATCTTTCTACTTCAGAATTTGGTTAAGTGTTTTGCTATCAGACTTCAGAGTTTTGCTCTTCTGCCCTCCCTCTTGGAAGGTTGAACGCTGAAACTCTAGAGCCCAAAAATTGGCCACGTGGTGGCATTCCACCCTGTTATTCTGGTGGGCTCCTCACTCCTTCGTGAAACTGTGGAAAGATGTCACATGGCAGTGACGTCACGAGGAAGACCAAAGGTTCGGGGCTCGAGTCCCGCTTCTTTCCATTCAAATGTTTTTAAGTGTTTTGGAGTTTCAGACTTTGGGGTTTTCATCTTCCCTCTTCCTTTCTTTGGAAGGAGGAAGGTTGAAGGCCTGAACTCTGAACTCCGCTACTCTTAAAGGTTCTCAGGCTTTTTGTCGTTCCACGAGGATTATTTTATTAAAGTAAAAGGTTATGGTGGAATGACGATAACATGACACGTGGTGCTTTGAAGACTGAAGATGGAAGGTCTGAGGGTTGAGGTCCACCGAGCTACAAAATTGACTAAGTCTTTTGGAGGTTGTGTTGGTACACAAATCAACAGCTTTGTAAAACCCTAAAAGGATCCCAATCTTTATAATTAGGTCTTACAAGTGAATTGGCCAATGACCATAATCAATCAAGATGATTGGAATTCCCTACACTTTAGGATTTGTTTGGCCTAGGTGGGTATTACCTTATATTCACCACTAAATGTTAACCCCTCAAAACTGATTGGTGAGTTATGAGTAGATTATAGATTTTATGAAATTTTATCAATTGAATCATCCAATTCAATCTACTCCAAACTGGAATATGATTTGAATATAGATTTTTTCTAACATTGAATTAACAACTACCCCTACGCCTACAATAGAAAATTAAAATTAGATTTTGAATATTATATAAAGAAATGATTTTGGAAAAGAATTGATCGGTACCTTTTTCTCAACTGGGCAATGGAGTCTAATCACAGATGGATTTGTGCTTTGCTTCTGGTTATAACTCAAATTACTTGGCATAATATTGTTTATAACTGGCATAAACATGCAAGATTGTTTTTATCTGGTTCTACTTAGTTATCCAACTTAGATCCTCTGAATTACAGTGACCTCTTTAATGAAATTTAATTCCTACTTGAGGAAACCCTATTAGACAAATCATCCAAAAAATTAAGTATGCTTTGAAAAACTAGACATATACTTGATATGCTAATTTAAATAATAAGGAGAAAACAAAATGGAGACAACCAGATAGACTATAACAATAACATTCAACAAGTAATTGTGAACTAGATTTCAGACACCAGAGAAGTCTAGTTTTCTTTTTATTGCTATGCTTAAAAAAATAGGCCTTTACAATGTCTCTTTCCCAAATTGACTTCCCAGCAAGTTTTTCCCAAGGTCTTGGTTTCCTTCTTATAGGAATGAAGGAAGCAACAAACTTCAGACCTTTCACATTCAAAAATGAATTTTAATATTCTCACCCCTTGGTATGACCTATTACAATATTTACTTTTAGCAAGTCTAAAAAAGACCAAATATATTTTGAATACACTTTGAAAAGTATAAAAAAAAGAAAGAGACAAAAAGGAGGACATCCAAATTTTGTTGATAAAGACTTGTGCTTGAATACACCAACTTGATGTTCACTTACCTCCACTGCATGTGTTGACCTATTCAATCTTTAGTTGAAAGATATTTATGTTCCCATTGAAACATGGTGTAGTCATTAGGCCACTCGCACTCTTGAATCTGAAGAAAATTAGTCTAATGATCCTTCCATCTTTTGTTGAGGAGAGCCCTGCCATTTGAGATGAACTTGGTATAACCTGTGTCAAGTGCAATTATCATGTCCAAGATCAAATTGAAAGTATGGACATTAAATTTTTCATCCTTTTGCAGGTGCTCAACAATGAGAGAAACTATTTGTTCACATTCATTTTTCCATTTTTCAAATCCCTTTAGCTACTTATCTTTACCAAGTATGCCTAGGATGAACTGATCCTTGAAAGTTCCAAAAGACTCCAACTTTGACTTCATTTTCTGGCTCTCACCAGATGCATATTGAAATTCTTCAATGATCAATTTGATCATTTTCTTTGTGGGCCTTAGGGCAGTAGGGGCATCTAAATTTCTTCGTAATACTTTACACAAAGTGATCAGAGTGTGGTGAACTAGCTACCATTTCTTCAACAAAGGATAAAGTATGGGAACATTGGCATTCATTTCCTCCAACGCTTGAGATAAAGAAGAGTAACAATTGTGCACCTCCTCAATCTTATCCAGCACCAGCTTGACTCTGTACTCCAAAATCTTTTCACTTATACCAAAAATCTTGGACTTGGTCTCCTTCTTGGTGGCCTCATTTATTTGTTTCAATTTCTCAATCTCTTTCTCAAAATTCTGTTTCATAGCATTCATTTGTTCAATAGGAACAATGTTGTCACTAGTTGCTTGTGGCACAGGGGGTTGGTATGGCACAATTGCTTTGCTCTGAGAAGAATCGATGCCCTTCAATTGTTACTTTAGCTTCACATTTTCCAAATACAATTTGTTGATTTCATCATTCATCTCAATTTGATTCTTCTCATACTCATTCATTTTGAATTGTATGTTTTTCACTATAGCTTGTGTGAACATGTTAGAGTGCATAGTCAATGTGGCTGCTTCAAGAGCTAAGGTGTCCTTTAGTGTCTTGACCGGTTCCTCTCAACTCTTAGCTCACAACTAGCAATCTTGGCTTGTTTGTGCTCTTCTATGTAGCCCACAATGCTAGTCTCATTTTTTGGGTTATACCCAACTCCACTCACACCATCCTCAAAATCAAATTCAGCAACCATCATGGGATCATCTTGACTTCTTACTTGATCTAGCAAAAACATTTTCTTCAATTCTATGCCAAGGATGATTAACATGTTGCTTTTTAAAACCATTTGTTGAGCCTCTTGAGGGCTGGCATTTATTTCATCAATTTTCAATTCTTTGAATGTTTGGGTTACAATTTGGTCATGTTGATACTCATCTGTACCCATTTTATTTGTTTCAAACTTTTCCACAAATTCTTTCATCTTCATTTTTAACCAAAAATCCTTGAATTTGGGAGTGTTGATGAAATTATCATCATCCATACATCTCATTGAGGCCACAATTCTTTCATCTTCTTGCATCTCAGGATCACCTTGTGCCTATTCATCCATTCTTGCCTCTAGTTTATATGCCTCTATCTCCTGACCAACAAGGGGCTGGTCAACCTCTTCACCTTCTCCCATGTGCCTTAAAATACTAGCCACTTTATCAGTGTCACCAACTCCTTTTGTTATCTCATATGGCACCAATGGAGTCACATCATCAACCTTTTGTTTCTTTGATAGTGGCTAATTAGGAAGAGAGGGGTCTTGTACAGACATGGTATCAGTGGCAGGTTCTTCAATTACAACTCTAGCTAACCTTTTCACTGGGAGCTTAGAAGCTTTTGTAGGTTGGCTCTCTACTTTGCCATATATTCTTTCAAAATTATCAATGATCAAATTTATTCTTTTCAATGGGTCATTCTCTTCAATAAAGAATCCCAAAAAATTAGGGTTTTTCTTCTTCTTATCATCCTCAATCTTTTTCAAAATTTCCTATTTCCTTTTTCTATCATATACTTCCTCTAGGGTGAGGTAGTTCCTGATCGCATCCTCATCAAAATCAACTTGATGGGATATCCCAGCCCTAGCGAGAATGACTTGTTGAACAAAGTTCATGTGTCCCTCTAGATCATAAACCCTCTCTGTCTTATTTTTCAATGTTTACTGCAACACCGTACAATTGGTTTAGGGGCTTTGCGGGATGACAGGACTACATGCCTTATTTTTTATTTATTCACTACAATACCGCATGCTTTGCTAGATTTCATCATGGGACTGTGGTAACAGGTTACATGTATATTCAACATTCACCACTATCCCATAAACCTTGTGGGGTTACTGCTGCGGGATGGCGGGATATGCTTTATCCCCTTTTAGCTCCTATCATGTTACTGTAGGCCTTTGATTTGACCATTGTAGGATTGCGGTGCCATCTTCACTACTAGCTTAGCCTGTACCACAATACCACTAGTTGACATCGTCATCACCATGAGGCTATGGTATGCATTACATGTTACTTGGAACCTATACGGCAAGCCCGCAAGTCTATCTTGAAGTCACTGCGGGACCATGGTGCAGAACATATGTCACTTGGAGTCTTTTCAGCACTAGCCCACAAACCTACTTTGGAACCATAGTGAGGTTACAATGAATGGTAGACTAGTTCATTCTCAGTGCCATCCTGCTAGTAGACTTATCTACTATTGTGGTAATGTGGTAACTGAACATCTACTCCATTTTTCTCTTGCAAACCCACAAGGGCTATTAGGGTATGCTGCGAGATTATGAAAATAGACAAAAACACCTATGTGCACAAAATACAAAGGTTTCTCACATGGATATGATATGAAATGCTTATGAAAGATCGTCAAGTGACTCTTGGAATGATTGCAAAAAGAATATAGACCCTTAGGATGGATTTGTGGAAATGAAATCTGTGCAACTAGATGGGACTAAGTAGATTTTGAATAGTCTTAATGGTGGCTCTTGTTGGGAATGAATGGCTAACTAGACATTGCAAGGATCCAGAATATTTCTCTGGGGTGTAGACAAAAATACAAAACTATACAAAATAAAGAAAACCATGTAATGTGCCGTACCTGTTTGTATATTTTAATGATATTTTTATGTGTTATTTTAATTTTTATTTTGTGTTCTTTTAGACTAGAGAGAATATCTAGAAGGGGTTTTAGTTTTCCTATAGATGTGTGTTTCCAGAGCATACAATATAGAGCATATAACCAAAACCTAGAAAAAGTACAATAGATATGAAGAAAATAACAAAGACCTAGATAGTAGAATGGTCAATAATGAATTACTATGACATACCCATATGGATTTTTGCAACTTGATACATATGTTGAGAGTGCACCAGCAAGTGGGTATGGCTGAAAAAGATTCAAAACTCCAGGGAAGTGCAAGGAATATTCATACAAAGAATAACAGCAATAATAAAGGCACTAGATGCCTCACAAAGACCAAGTATGAAGCTACAAATGCAATGTAAGGAGTCCTCTATAATACCCACGTCCTCCCAAGACATGGTATGACCATGGCTAGACTGGAAAGCTGAAAACAAGGAAACTTCTTCAAAATCCTATGCAAAATGACAAAATATTAGCAACAATTGGGCAACTAGATAACAAGAGGTTCCAGCTCCAATCTCCACTCCAAAACTCCACATATAATAGTACGACCTGGCTGAGGTAGTACGACCAACAAAGAGGAATACCTAGCAGTAATAAACTCTCTTCCAACACACTGAAATCTGCCTTCAATACTTTCTTATCAACTGCAACAATGAAATCTACAAATAATATGCACAATAAAGCCCAAAATCACAACACCAGGAACATCGAATGAAGCACCACTACGAATACTGGATGCATCCACCTCTGAAGCACCTTTGGGTGGTATTGCACACTTGTAGAATGTTGCTACTTAGGGAGGTTTTCATCTCCAAGAGCCTCTAGTTTGAATCCTCAAACCCTAGAGCCAAGCTTCAAACCCTCATAGGGAAATCTCAAAAGAGAAGAAAATAATAAACCAAAACATATGCAAATGAGGCACTTTTCCCTCTTTTATAACTCTCATAGAGGGGTGTTTTACTTTTTGAGGGAAATATTCTTTTAATTTCACATTTTAATATTTCCCAATGTGAGTGCTCCATAAAATGACTTAAGTGACTTTTAAATATTTCATTTTTTCATCACTTAACCAATAAAACCCAAAGTCTGATATTAAATAATAATATTAATTTACAGACTTTAAAATAGAGGCTCGAATGAACTCAAAATTTAGTGATCTATAGCTCACTAGAAAGGTCTTGATGAGACGCATCCAACCCCACTCTGAAAATCTCGATCTGACATCGAACCCAAACTTACTAAAAATGGTAACAACTATAAGCAAACTGAGCCAACACAGAGGGTGCCAATTGGATCCACAAACCATCTGATAACTCTGACCTTAATGTAACAACTAGGAGAGCCAATAGCTAACTATCAAGTCACCAAAACAACGCCAAACTGAGACTTACTAAAAATAGCAGTGTGCCCAGAGGACTAAAGAGAATAAACCTAGAAAAACCCAGAAAGATTGTCGACATGCAAGCACTTACTATAAATAGTAAGTATAGACAATTTGTCTGAAATCTCTCTGAAAAGTGTCAGCCAACTCCACTGGATCACCTGAACACCCTGGTGACATCGAAATACTCCTCTGATTATGCTGTCACCAACCTAGAAAGTTAGCTCCAATTGTGCTGAAATAAGACTAAAAAATGGGGACATTACAGTCTGCCCTTCCCAAAGATTACTTGCCCTTAAAAAATCTGCCCCTACATGCCAAAGATGGACACTAGGATCCCAAATCAATCTAAATAATATGCAATAGCATCTCCACTGCATCTGCTAGGTAGAGGTAAAATCATGCTCAGCATCAATGTAAGTAGCTACCCTAGTATCGAACAATCTGCTAGACATAGGAGCCCCTGGGTTCCAAAGCCAATATGGAAGTCTGCCATACACATCACTTGTTGACTTCCACTGCGCTACTCTGATATAATCTTCACCATGTAGAGAGTCGTGAAGTAACACAATGGAACCCAATTGAACTGACATGCCAAACCTATCACCACCTAGATCCCAACACATTAGAACCTCACATCCAACAATCATGAAGGGGTAAGTAAATCTTGAAGTGTCTAAACCACAACATCCCCTATCATCCCCTGCTAAACTTCTATGGATGTGCTGACTATCTAACATAGGTGTTGGAAGATATGAAACTGCTCCTCTCAAATCAAGGGAATGATAAAACTCTCCTCCATCAATGCTATAAAAACTAAACATGCCATCATGCCTATAGACACTGCAACCTCTCTAAAGCCATGTCTCCAATGGAAATTTTAGAGACAAAGAAGTTACAAGCTCTGTCTGGTACATATCACCATGATGGTAGTCTGATCTCTGACCCTGCAGATAATCCTCTGAATGTAACTGAGTCAACCACCTACAATCCCTAGTTCCATCTTCTTCAGATGGCAACCCTTCATCCCAAAATGGATGGTATAAGTCCTGAGCCAATCCACACTTACACATCATTATGTCATTCGTGTGTGGACTAAAGGAGAAATGGTGAGCACTCCTCACTATGCAGTCAAAATAAAAAGCACCTGCCTGTGTCAATGGTTGACCATCATAGTCATGGGGAACACACTCCTCATCACTCTCACCATTCGAATCAGATGATGGCTCATGTCTTTGATTCTAAATAACTAATTGGGTAGATACTCTAGTAACCCTCTCTACATACCCAATAGCATACTCCCTATCATGAAATAATTAGAGATATTCTAATTTTATCTCCTCCAAAGCACTCCTGATGAACTGCAAATCATGAATGAGTACCAATTGAGACCCCATACCATCTCTCCTCCAACTCTATTGTCCAAAGAAGGTTCTTATCATTCTTATGAGTGTAATCTAAATGAGATAAGGTTGAGTCAACCTTCTCTCCTATAACCTTTAGCTGATCTCTCCAACCCTATGGTCTAGTAGGTTGTCGATCACTATCAGCTGCATAGGATGCAATCTCTAATTTGCTTCCAAGAGAGGCAAAGAAATCAACATGAGAATCAATTTCCCCATTGAAAGATGCCCTGCATGTCTCCTGTGAAAAAGATGGAGTAGTGTGGTGATCTATCACACAATCCTCGGGGAAATCCACTAAATCTTCGCAAGAGCTATCAATCATATGCTCTGCATCACCTGAAATGGGACTAACCTCAGAGACCCCTATTGTAACATCTGGTTCTCTGCTACTCTCAGCTAAAGCATCCATCTGAACTATATCAACTACACCTGTAGCTGCAATGGATTTAACCACATCCTCAACCTGCTCACAACCATAATTTGTTGATATATGCTCCTCACCCACTATTGCCATAGAAAATTGAACTGTATTTGTAGGTGATGAAGACTATGCTAAGCTCAACTTCACGGTGAGCTCATCTATCTGTAGCTCTGACTCTTGAAGGGTTGATTGAGTGCTCTTCAAAGAGTTTGTGGTGACCTCAAGCTCATATGTGAACTCATCAACCACCTCTTCCTTTCTCTTTAGAGCATCATGATAGATACCATCAAGCATGAGAAGATGATCTCTATCTGATAACAATTGTAGGTAATTATTTTTCATTACTCCAACTACATCTCTAAATGCCTAAAACATGACAAGGGAAAGTTCACTATCAAAGTGCTCCTATGTTTCTGGAGTCTTCCAACAACAATTTACCAACAACTGTTGAGAAAAATCAAAGTGTTCTATGGCTGCAGCAATCATTCCTTTGTTCACCTTCAATTGCCCTATTAAATGATTAGACCCCACTAACAAGTTGTCCCCACAAAATTTTTCTGATTTGAAATCTGCACTATGGAAAGAGGCTAAATCATCATGACTCATTGATTGGTAAGCATCCTCATGTGTGCTATCAACTTCGTACACATTCTCATCAATTCTACTGTTGTTATGAATCTTTTGGGATGGCCCAACTGACATGCTAGAGGCTGCTGAATTGCCAATATCAATGCACACCTCCCCTATCAAAATAGATGCATGCACACCCATCAAATAATCCTCAAAATCATCTGCATTACTTTGGTCTAAGGTTATGGCAACATCAAATTTGTCACCCATGGCTGATTTAAAGTCTTTATCCAAATACCTTTCACCTAGGTCCTTTGAGGACTTAAGACTTTCAGCATCAATGCTCTTAGGCTCGCTTGCAAAGTCACCTTCTAGAAATCTATCAATCATTTTTAATTCATTCTCAAAAGTAGTATCTTCAAGACCTTCATCAAAGCGAGGCCCAGCTTCACAAATTTTTGTTGTAGTGTTTCCCAAATCAGCAAGCTCTCCTTCCCATGTCTCTTCATTAATGATCATGTTTTCATCATACAAAGGCTTAGACTCATTTTTCTTAGCTATTAGGTCTTCATCTTCTTTTCTCTTATCATGACTTGGCTGCAATAAATAGGTAGTCTGACTTTCTATTTCACATTCCTTGTTGTTCCCATCTCCCTGGTTTTTGTTCCTTTTATAATCGTTGTTCTTGCTATCAATATTAGGTTTCCTGCGACGATAATTGGCCATCATTTGTTTCAATTGATTAGAATGTTGTCATCATTCTCAGATCCTCTCTGAGTCCTTCCCAATCTTCATCATCCATTTCCTCCAAACTACTGTGTAGAACCCTCGTTGACTGTGGAAGGTGTCCAAGTTTCCTACTGACATTGTATAGTTTCTCTGGTAATTCTTTTTCACTGAACTTGTCCATGACTCTGAATACTCATACAAGTGTTGATCACTCACATGCAAAGTTAAGCTGTATGTCTCATATTTTCATCTACGTGTCTAAATCTGACCTCACAAGATGGCAAGATCTTTAGCTCTGATACCACCGTAATGTGTCGTACCTATTTGTATATTTTAATGATATTTTTATGTGATATTTTTATTTTTATTTTGTGTTCTTTCAGACTAGAGAGAAGATGTAGAAAGGGTTTTAGTTTTCTTGCACATGTGTGTTGCCGGAGCATATAATATAGAGCATATAACCAAAACCTAGAAAATATACAGTAGATATGAAGAAAATAACAAAGATCTAGATAGAAGAATGGCCAATAATGAATTAATATGACATACCCATATGGAGTTTTGCAACTTGATACATATGCTGAAAGTGCACCAGCCAGTGGGTATGGCTAAAAATGCCTTAGAACTCTAGGGAAGTGCAAGGAATGTTCATACAAAGAGTATTAGCAATAATAAAGGCACTAGCCACCTCACAAAGACTAAGTATGAAGTTGCAAATGCAATTTAAGGAGTCCTCTATAATACCCATGTCCTCCCAAGACATGGTACGACCATGGCTAGACTGGAAAGCTAAAAACAACAATGAAACTTCTTCAAAATCCTATGCAAAATGACTAAAAATATTAGCAACAGTTGGGCAACTAGATAACAAGAGGTTCCAGCTCCAATCTCCACTCCAAAACTCCACATACAATAGTACAACTTGGCTGAGGTAGTACGACCAACAAAGAGGAATACCCAGCAGTAATAAACTCTCTTCCAACACACTGAAATCTACCTCCAATACTTTCTTATCAACTGCAATAATGAAATCTACAAATAATATGCACAATAAAGCCTAAAATCACAACACCAGGAACATCGAATGAAGCACAACTACGAATACTGGATGCATCCACCTCTGAAGCACCTTTGGGTGGTCTTGCACACCTGTAGAATGCTACTAATCAGGGAGGTTTTCATCTCCAAGAGCCTCTGGTTTGAATCCTCAAACCCTAGAGCCAAGCTTGAAACCCTCACAGGGAAATCTCAAAAGAGAGGAGAAAATAATAAACTAAAACATATGCAAATGAGGCACTTTTTCCTCTTTTATAACTCTCATAGAGGGGTGTTTTACTTTTTGAGGGAAATATTCTTTTAATTTCACTTTTTAATATTTCCCAATGTGAGCACTCCTTAAAATGACTTAAGCGACTTTTAAATATTTCATCATTTAACTAATAAAACCCAAAGTCCAATATTAAATAAAAATATTAATTTATGGACTTTAAAACAGAGGCCCAAATGAACTCAGAATTCAGTGATCTATAGGTCGCTAGAAAGGTCTTGACGAGATGCATCCAATCCCACTTTGAAAAATTTTGATTTGACACCAAACTTGAACTTACTAAAAATAGTAACGGCTATAAGCAAACTAAACCAACACAGAGGGTGCCAACTGGATCCACAAACCATTTGATAACTCTGAGCTCAATGCAACAACTGGGAGAGCCAACAACTGACTACCACGTCACCAAAACAACACCAAACTGTCACTTACTAAAAATAGCAATGTGCCCCGAAGAGAACAAACCCATAAAAACCCCAAAAGATTATCGACATGCAAGACCTTACTATTAATAGTAAGTACAAACAAGTCTGAAATCTCTCTGGAAAGTGTCAGCCAGCTCCACTAGATCACCTAAACACCCTGGTGACATCAAAATACTCCTTTGATTATGCTGTCACCAACCCAGAAAGTTAGCTCCAAATGTACTACAATAAGACTAAAAAATGGGGACATTACAAACAAAAATTAGGAAAACCTAAACTACTGTGCATGGAATTTTATCTTCTTTAAGAAAAGAAGTGCTTTAGAAATTGTCCATGCATTGAAAATTCTGGATTTTCATCCACCATGTTTTGCAAATAGTATGAATCTTCACCACTTTTGCCAATAATGATAGACAGTTCCAGCCACAAAGTTTCAAACTTTCCATGCTTTCCTTTGTCTTGATTTTGAGAATTCCACATGAGGACCATGTCATCCACTTGAAATTTTCTGTCCTTAGCCTTTTTATTAAAAAGATACTTCATTTATACCTAAATATTTTCATTTTGCTTTTGTTCTTGATTCCTGATTTCATTCAGCTCTGCCAGTTTCTCCATACTTTCTTCCATCGGCTCAAGCACATCAATATCCTCCTGTAATATGAATTTATACACAGGCAAAAGATTGTGTATTGGCATTCTTGCCTGAACTCCATAGACTAACTCAAAAGGTGACTTGCTAGTTGCCTTTTTTACTGTGATTCTATCTGCCCATAGTGCAAGCTTTAACTTTGAGTCCCATGCCCTCTTATTAGTTTCAAGCATCCTCTTGATTATCTTCATAATACTCTTGTTACTTGATTCTACTTAACCATTAGCTCGGGGATGATACGGAGAGGCATATGATATAATTATTCCATAAGCATCATAGAATTTATTGAATTCATTAGATCTAAAACACATACCATTATCTATGACAATTCTAATAGGAACCCCAAATCTGGTGATAATATTTTCCAATAAGAAATTTATGACTACTTTACTAGTAGCTTGTTTGGTTGGGACTACTTCAATCCATTTAGTAATGTAGTCAATGGTGGTAAGAATCCATCTATGCCCACCACTTGACTTTTCTGCTATCTCTCCTATAAAATCAATACCCCATTGGTGAAAAGGTGCATCAATTTGCATGGGCCTTAGAGGCAAAGCTCCTTGATATTTCAATTTTCTAGAAAATTTCTAGCATGCTTCACATTTTCTTACATATCTATGAGCATCAGCAAAAATAATCAGCCAATAATCGCATGCTCTTAATAGTTAATGTGCAGTGGTCTTAGCTGAGAAATGTCCACCATATACACCATCATGCATCTCCTTCAAGAATCCTATCTTCCTATCCTTGATCTAAACACAAGAGTAGGACACCATCTTTATCCTTCTAGAATAAATCAACATTCATGAAAACATACCTTGATGCTTGTAGCTTTAGTGTTCTTTTCTGATTGTCATTTAGTTCATTTGGGCACTTCATATGTCTAAGGTAGTGGACTATATTAGTGTACCAAGGTGTATGTTCAATGCTAGACACCATATCTTCAGATTCTTGTTCAAGTTCACATACCTGTACAGCCACCAAATTGGATTCAGTCATCAGTTTTGCTAAGCCTTGTCCTCTTACAAGTTTGATGATCTGGATATCAATATTGAATTCTTGAATTCTGTTTATCCATCTACACCTTCTTCTTGCGACTTTTGTCTGTATGAGGACATCCTTGACTGTTGCATTTGGTACATAGGCAGTCACCTGTGCTCCTACCAAATAGGGTTTGAATGTTTTAACTGCCCTTACAAGAGCATAAACTTTCTTTTCAATGGCATCATACTTCAATTCAGCTCCTTGAAGTGACTTACTAAAAAATGATATTGGTTGTTCATGCCCTTCTTCATTCTTCTGCAACATGACAACATCGATGGTGTGAAAAGAAGAAAAATAAGAAATATGGAATGGCTTACCATAATCAGGGGATTTTAGAACAAGGGCCTCTTTAATTGCTCCTTTAATTGATGCAAATGCCTCAACAACTTCTAACGTCCAATCAATCTTTGATCCCTTTTTCAACATCTTTGCAATGGGCTTGACAATTTCAGCAAAATTAGAAATAAATCTTCTTACAAAATTTATTTGCCCAAAAAATGACTGGATGGCCTTCACTGTCTTTGGGATGGGAATCTTATCAATTGAAGCAAGTCTTTCTGGATCTTTTCTTACACCTTCTTTGGAGACAATATGCCCAAGCAACTTCCCTTAGTAACAATAAATTGACACCTTTTAGGGTTCAATGATATGCCATATTCTAGTGCCTTTATAAATATCTTTTCTAAATGTAAGCAGCGATCCTTTGCTTTCTTTGAATATATTGTCAAGTCATCTTTATATACAAACATTATAATATTGATTTGGTTTGCAAATGCAACATCCATAGCTCTTTGAAAAGTGGCACCAACATTTGTGAGACCAAAAGGCATCCTTACATACACATATGTGCCCCAAGGTCTAGTGAAGGTAGTTTTGTATTGCTCTGATTCCTTAACTTTGACTTAGTTGTAACCAAAGAACCAATCCATCATGGAAAGCAATTCACAACCTATTACCCTTTGCAACATAGCCTCCATATTTGGGAGTGGATAATTATCTTTTAATGATGAGATGTTCAAATTTCAAAAATCAACACACAATCTTATATCACCATTCTTCTTTCTGACTGGTACCAAATTTGAAACCCAAGAAGAATGCCTGATAGGCTTGATTATACCACCATCCCTGATTTTCATCAATTCTTCTTACATTTTTGGCTCTAGAACAGGATTGATAGGCCTCTACCTTTGTCTGAAAGGTTTGGCATCTAGCTTCAATGGAATTTCATGCTAAAATAGGTCTTGTCTATAAGTTTTCAAGTCTTCATAGGACCATGAAAATACATGTTTGTATTTCCTTAGCAAGCTTATGAGCATGTCCCTAACTTTTGAACTTATTTTCTTGCCAATATATACTTTCTTTGGAGCATTATTAGTGCCAAGATTCACCTCTTCAAGATCATCTTGATGAACTGATGTTTGCTTCAAAGTTGACCTATCATTTCCATCAAAAGACGTTCCAAAGCAACTAGACCTTTCATAATTTTATTTGTTTTCAATTGTACAACTTCTCAACCAAAAACAATCTCCTTACCATTAACCTTCTCAATGAAAGCATTGAAGTCTATCTCTTGAGATTCATACTTATCTACACACTGTAGAAAATTCAACAAATCCTTATCATCATTGAAAACTTGCCAACTATATATATTGTTAGGAACGTAAGGCCTAGTCTTAAATTCTACCTTTGAGACACTGGTCAATGTAATATCATTTCTTGTCAAGGCAATATTTGCAAGAAAATCAGCCATCAAATTCTTTGATCTATCTACCCAATCAATCGAAAATGCATCAAAGAGTTCAATTCTATCCAATACATGTTTGTATTGATTGAGCCTTTTATTTTTAGTCACATATTTGGATCTCACCTGTGATACAACTAGCTTAGAGTCTCCATATACAGTCAACAACTTGATCCCATTCTCGACGGAAAAATTTAGACCCAATAACAATGCTTCATATTCTGCTATATTATTTGTGCATTCAAATGACAACAGAAATGCATATTTGAAAGTTTTACCACTAGGTGCAATAAAAACTACACCAGCTCCATTCTCTTATTTACTGCAGGCTCCATCAAAATATATTTTCCAAACACCATTTTTATCCAATTGAACAACATTGTCAAGTGGATCACTATTTTGTAATTGAGGCTGTGATTGTTTAACCCTAAAATTCCCCAAGTCTACATCACAAAAGCAATTCATTTGATTGGGATCAATTCTTTCCACCACTTGCTCAGATCTTGGTTCTCTGTATAACTTGACCTCTCTCCCATTCATAGGTATGGTTGCATATGAGAGATCTAATTTAATATTTCCACCAATTGCAACAGTCCATTGTCTTGATAGTAACATGCCATAATATGGTGGAATGTCAACTACAGTAATATCAGTCTTATATGTGGCTTCAGGATAAGTAACAAGCTTTATCTCCACATCCCTCATGATACTGATGACAAGAATTGATTTGTTATCCATGGCATAGCATTTTCCACTTGTGGAATCAACCCACATACCAAGTTCCTTCATAACTGCCATAGGCATGATATTTATTGCAGCTCTTGAGCCTATCATGCAATTCTTCACCAACTTATTATTGATCAATAATGTGATATAAAAAGGATCAACTTGGGATGGACTCTTTGTCAAATTAGTCCCCAAGTAAATCTCAGGAGTCTTCATGGCTTCTCCTTTGACATTATTCACTTTCTTTTTATTCTTTTCTGAGTCATTCCGACCCTTACCATGAACCTCAGGCTTATTTGTCATGTTTGAAATTAATTTTATAGCACTACTTCTTTATTCATCAATATTCATCATCTCCATTAATGGAACTGATAATTTGATTTGAGGTCTTTTAGAGGTTCTTTTTTTCTCACTTCTACTTTGGCATGTTTCTTTTCTTCCATTATTTGCTGCTTGGGATCACTCCTTATCATATTTTGATTATCTTTTGTTGTATCTCTTAGGACATATTTTTGAGTTACCTTCTGGGGATTTCTATTTTCACCATCCCTTAGAGGTTCTGGGGCAATCCTCTTATCAACTTGTGGATTCTTCATGAATAAACTCCCTGGCATACCTTGATCAACATTGACAGTTCTATTTCTAAGGTTGTAGTAGCTCCTAGCTTGTACTATAGAAATAACTATAAGTTTCTTTATTTCCTCTTCAGTAGGCCTCCTCAACTAATCTTGATTTGACTATGACTTTACAGAGAAGACCAGAGTATCTCTTATGCCTTTATCCTCTTGATCAAAGAATACCTCTTGCTGGACAACATGACTGTTGTACCTCTGATGATTTACATCATACTTTGATCCATCCTCTTCTGAAGAAGAATAATCCATTTCTACCTCATAAGGCCTGACTACCAGCATATTAATAATATGCTCATCTCTCTCCTGATCATATGGCATATCATTTTCTTGGATTGACTATGCAGCCACACAAAAATCAGGAGAATGAGGCAAGTTGAAAGGTACACACCATGGAGTATCATCTACCATATTTGCCCCATGTCTCTTCAATGGGTCAGGTGTGTCTCGGTTAAAATTTTGCTTTTGACCTTTAACCACAGGTCTCCCATCTTTCTAATTTGTCCTATAGGGCATATCCTGCAACCTTGGTCTTTCATTTCTAGGGTAATTTGATTTATCATAAGGTATTCCCTTCTCATTTCTTGCCACCTTATATGATAAATCGTTTATAGCATTCTAGACCTTTTCCAACTTGTCTTCTTCCTTTGGCTACCTATTTGGATGAGCCTTAGGGTTTCACAATATTCTGAGCTCATCTCTTCTACCAATTTTCCCTAAAGCTCTCCTATTGTTCTCTATATTCAAAACAACTTTGAATGCCTCAGTAAGGATTGGAGGATTCCTTGTTCTAAGCTCATATCCTATTTTAGGATCAAAAGCATTCAAATAGAAAACCAAGCACATTGGATCTGTTGGTTTCAAATGATGTGAAATTTTGTTAAACACCTTCATGAACCTAGTATTGAAATCTTCCACTGATTCATTATAATTCTTTTGAATATTTGTCAATTCATGTAAAGAAAATTTGCGATCAAAATGATCACCATATTGTTCCTTGAACATTCTTTTGAATTCAGTCCAAGAGCTTATTGAAGCATCAGGGAAATTTCTGTACCAATCCCTTGCATCATCAGTCAATGATTGCAAGAACAATTTCATATATACATCTTCGTGTGGTACTTCAAAATTATCCATGATAGTCTCAAATGCTCTTATGTGATATTCTCCAGAGATAACATTATTACCATAAAATTTAGGAATTGCTTTCCTTACCTTGTTGTCAATGTAATTTGGATATCCCTAGATATCAAAGAAGTCAAGCTATCTAGATCTGTCCACATTCATTGGTCCTCTTGCAAATGGATTTTACCTTTGATGAGGCTAATACTAATGGTGCTAAGGTCCTTGTTGTTGAGGTTCTGGTACACTCTTGGATGCATATTATAGTTAGTTCCTGCATTAGTATTCACATTGCCTTGCACATTATGATGCATCCCTCCAGGATGATACATGTTACCATGTACATTATGATGTGGAGGTTGATATTGATACTGGTATTGCCCTGCATATGGATTATATCCTTGATTTTGAATTCTTTGGATAGGAGGAATAGGATAACCATTTCCCTGAGATATCATTGAAGTACTTGCAGGATTTGAGACTTGCCTTGTATGAATATTATGATGTACATGTGGAGCATCATTTACATTGCCATGCCTTCCAATTGTATTATGGGTTACTTGTGAGATTGAAGGACCACTTGTATTTCCATACGTGGCATGATTATTGATAGGTCTATGTTGTAATGAATTTGAAATGGGCTGAGATTTCAATTGAAGCAATTTTTGCTCTAACTCTTGCTATCTTCTTAACAATTCGATCCTTTCAACTTCTGCTATCATATGCTCCACCTCCCGTTTTAACTCTTGGTTAGTTAATTTTCCTTTTGAATTTGAAACATCATTGGCATCAGTAAAACGTACCATCTTGGGCATTTGCTCCATGAACCCTTTTTGTAAACTCTTAGCATACTATTGAGCCATCCTTTTCTCATAGTCTCTCTTTTCCTCATTCAGTCTCATTTCTGCTTCCAAGCGGTCCTCAAACTCCTTATGAGACTCATGAATATTAAAAAGATCTCTTGGTTGAAACCACTCATTTTTATATACTTTAGTTTCAATCATAGGACTATTATATATGATGTAAGGATATGCTGAAACATTCGTTTGATTACTTTGTAGATTCTCATGGACTTCTAAAATTACAGGTTCATTTGCTGAATTTATTCCATCACTAGGAAGGGGTTTTGGACCCTCTTTATTCTTTTCTATAAATTTTTTATTCTTATTATTAAAATTTTGCTGAGATCTTCTGCCATCCATATTGGAAAGTTGTGATTCTATATTGCTTTGATCTGCAATTCAAATCTTCAGAGATTCAAGAGTCACCACCTTCTTGTTAAGAAAGAGGAAAATACTAAAAAATTCTTTTGGTCATCCAGAGTTCTAGGATGGAATTTGAATTCCTTTCTTATTATGAGCAACTCCCTAGTAGTGTCGCTAATATGTAAGTGCCCAAATCAACATCTTTGTAAAACCCTAAAAGGGTGCCAATCTTTATAATTAGGTCTTACAAGTGAATTGGCCAACGAACGGAATCAATCAAGATGATTAGAATTCCCTACACTTCAGGCTCTGCTTGGCCTAGGTGGATATTACCTTATATTCACAACTGAATGTAAACCCATCAAAATTGATTGGTAAATTATGAGTAGATTATAGATTTTATGAAATTTTATCAATTGAATCATCCAATTCAATCTACTCCAAACTGGCATATGATTTCAATGTATATTTTTTCCAAGTTTGAATTAACAACTACTCCTAGTCCTACAACAAAAATTTAAAATTGGATTTTGTATATTATACAAGGAAATGATTTTGGAAAAGAATTGATCGGTGCCTTTTTCTCAACAAGCAACGGAGTCCAATCATAGATGGATTTGTGCTTTCCTTCTAGTTATAACTTGAATTACTTGGCATAATATTGTCTATGATTGCCATAAACATGCAAGATTATTTTTATCTGGTTCTACTTAGTTATCAAACTTGGATCCTCCAAATTAGAGTGACCTATTTAATGGAATTTAATTCCTATAACTTGAGGAAACCCTATTAGACAAATCACCCAAAACATTAAGTATGCTTTGAAAAACTAGACATATAATTGATGTGCTAATTTAAACAATAAGGAGAAAGAAAAATGGAGACAACTAGATAGAATATAACAATACCATTCAACAAGTAATTGAGAACTAGATTTTAGGCACCAGAGAAATCTAGTTTGCTTTTTATTGATATGCCTCAGAAAATAGACCCTTACAATGTCTCTTTCCAAAATTGACTTCCCAATGAGTTTTCCCCAAAGTCTTGGTTCCCTTCTTATAGGGATGAAGGAAGCAACAAGCTTCAGACCTTTCACATTCAAAAATGTCTTTCATATTCTAACTCCTTGGTGTGACCTATTACAATATTTACTTTTAGTAAGTCTAAAAAAGACCGCCAAATATATTTTGAATATACTTTCAAAAGCATAAAAACACTGAGAAAGAGACAAAAAGGAGGACATCCAAATTTTGTTGATAAAGACTTGTCCTTAAAGATGCCATCCTGATGTTCACTTAGCTCCACTGCATGCGTTGACCTGTTCAATCTTCATTTGAAAGATATTTATGTTCCCATTGAAACATGGTGTAGTCATTGGGCCGCTTGTACTCTTGAATCTAAAGCAAATTAGTCTAATGATCCTTCCATCTTTTGTTGAGGAGAACCGTTCCATCTGAGATGAACTTGGCATAACCTGTGTCCAGTACAATTATCATGTCCAAGATCAAATTGAAAGTATAGACATTCAAATTTTAATCCTTTTGCATGTGCTCAACAATGATGGAAACAATTTGTTCACATTCATTTTTCCATTTTTCAAATCCCTTGAGCTGCTTATCTTCACCAAGTATGCATGGGATGAACTCATGCTAGAAAGTTCCAAAAGATTCCAAATTTGACTTCATTTTCTAGCTCTCACTAGGTGCATATTGGAATTCCTCAATGATCAATTTGATCATTTTCTCTGTGGGCCTTAGGGCAGTAGGGACATTTGAATTTCTTTGTAATACTTTACACAGAGTGATTAGAGTGTGGTGAACTAGTTGCCATTTCTTCAACAAAGAATCAAGTATGGGAACATCGGCATTCATTTCCTCTAGAGCTTGAGACAAAGAAGAATAACAATTGTGCACCTCCTCAATCTTATCTAGCACCAGCTTGACTCTATACTCCAAAATCTTTTCAATTATGCAAAAAATCTTAGACTTGGTCTCTTGCTTGGTGGCCTTATTTGCTTGTTTCAATTTCTCAATCTCTTTCTTAAAATTCTATTTCATAGCATTCATTTGTTCAATAGGAACAATGTTGTCACTAGTTTCTTGTGGCACAGGGGGCTAATAAGGCACAATTGCCTTTCTCTGAGAGGAATCGATGCCCTTCAATTGTTGCTTTAGCTTCACATTTTCCATATACAATTTGTTGATTTCATCATTCATCTCAATTTGATTCTTCTCATACTCACTAATTTTGAATTGGATGTTTTCCACTGTAGCTTGTGTGAACATGGTAGAGTGCATAGTCAATGTGGCTACTTCAAGAGCTAAGATGTCCTTCAGTGTCTTGACCATTGCTGTTCCTCTCAACTCTTGGCTCACATCTAACAATCTTGGCTTGTTTGTGCTCTTCTGTGTACCCCACAATGCTAGAGTCTTAGTTTTTGGGTTATACCCAACTCCACTCACACCATCCTCAAAATCGAATTAAGCAACCATCATGGGATCATCCTACCTTCTTACTTGATCCAACAAAAATATTTTCTTCAATTCCATGCCTGGGATGATTATCATGTTGCTTTTTAAAACCATTTGTCAAGCCTCTTGAGGGCTGACATTATTTCTTCAATTTTCAATTCTTTGAATGTTTGGGTTACAATTTGGCCATGCTGAGACTCATCTGTACCCATTTTATTTATTTCAACCTTTTCCTAAAATTGTTTCATCTTCATTTTTAACCAAAAATCCTTGAATTCAAGAGTATTGATGAAATTATCATCATCCATAAATCTCATTGAGGCCACAATTCTTTCATCTTCTTGTATCTTAGGCTCACCTTGTACCTATTCATCCATTCTTTCCTCTAGTTTATGTACTTCTGTCTCCTAACCAACAAGGGGCTAGTCAACATCTTCACCTTCTCCCATGTGCCTTAAAATACTAGCCACTTCATTAGTGTCACCCACTCCTGTTATCTCATATGACACCAATGGAGTCACATCATCAACCTTTTGTTTCTTTGATAGTGCCTGATTAGGAAGAGAGAGGTCTTGTACAGACATGACATTAGGGGCAGGTTCTTTAATTACAACTCCAACTGACCTTTTCACTGGGAGCTTA
The DNA here is from genome assembly GCA_027924645.1 of Cunninghamia lanceolata. NCBI lineage: Eukaryota > Viridiplantae > Streptophyta > Pinopsida > Cupressales > Cupressaceae > Cunninghamia > Cunninghamia lanceolata. The sequence continues at coordinate 5,050,331 of BSBN01001038.1, read as the reverse complement.
GCAGCCTTTGCAGGCTAGCTCTCTACTTTGCCATATATTCTTTCAAAATTATCAATGATCAAATTTATTATTTTCAATGGGTCATTCTCTTCAATAAAGAATCCCTAAAAATTAGTGTTTTGCTTCTTCTTATCATCCTCAATCTTTTTCAAAATTTCTCATTTCCTTTTTCTATCATATACTTCCTCTAGGGTGAGGCAGTCCTATCACATCCTCGTCAAAGTCAACTTGATGGGATATCCCAGCCTTAGTGAGAATGACTTGCCAAACAAAGTTCATGTGTCCCTCTAGATCACAAACCCTCTCTATCTTTGATTTCAAAGAATATTTTGTTTTCAAACGGGCTTGTAATTATTTCAAGGTATCTGAACCCACTGACAATTCCCCAAACACAATTGAATCAGGCAAGAATGTGCTGTTCTTCTATATTTTCATCACATCCCTTTCCATCCAAAGCATTTGCCACATGAATTCAAGAAATGACAATTTGTCAAGCACAAACTTGGGCAAAGAATGAGGTGGTTGGGTACACCCATAGACTCTGATTACAATATGGTTAGGAAGAAAGAACCAATCAACAAAGTTGTGCATGTGGCCTTGTTCAGGTTTGAAAGCAAGAGGCCTCAACACCTCTAAAATTCCTATGGACAACCTGGGTGAAAGAAATCCCAATGAGGCCATTATCCTTACTATAAAATCATCATGAAATACTATGTAATTGTAGTTCTTGCAATTACTATCCCAGATGTAGCACCAAAATTGCACATGTAGCCTTTATTTTCTTTGGTCTATCATGCTCAAATCCATTCTACTGATCCACCTTCTTCTATTTTGATACAATATCAGATGACACAATAAAGAATAATGTTTGAAATTCATGGGGGTTCTGTTTTCCCTTATTTGAAGTAATCCATCATGCAACCTTTTCTTAATAAAAGATGCAAAATCATATTCATCATTAACCTTAGGGTTCTGAATCCTCATTGCCATCATCATAATGCCAATTGGCATTCTGTCCTAAGAATCAACACCTAATACTTAAGACAGAGCAAAGTAGGTTCTCTTGAAATATACTATAGAGTCATCCGCTAAGAATGTATCCACAACTGTAGATGGAACAAGCATCCTTTTATTGTTCATCCCTTTCCTCATATATAGTGGAAGCTCATCACTCCTATGAGTCTTCCTCAATCTTGTGTAATCTTCTTCACTCTTTTGAAGGTCTATTTTTGTAAGAGCCTATTTGTTGAGCGTGAACTAGTCAATGATTGAAGCTTTGGCCACAACCACCAAGGGTGATCCATCTGCAATTTGACTATCTTTGTTGCTACATGATAGTGCTGTGATAACACTCTGACCAATTCAAGATCTACAAATACATTTGCCACAATCAATTTGGCCAAATCAAGTCTTCATGGGTTAGCGACAGGACCTTGTTCGTCCTTCTTCTCACAAAAGTACCACAAGAGGTTCTAGCCTGAAATGGGGATTCTAACATCACGACACCCTTTTGCCTCATCTTTGAACAAATTTTTATAACCCTTGTCAACTGAGTTAGGAAAAACATCCAACAAAGACTGTTGGAGAGGCCTTTTCATCTCTGTAGGAGCAGAAGCTTCTCTCTTTTTACTTACAGATTCAGCCTTCTTTGGTGCCATGGTTTACTACTTCTATGAACTAGGGTTTTGACAATTATTTGTTCTACTGAACTAGTTGAAAGAAGAATGCAACCAAAAATTTTGACATAGAGGTAGATGAAATTGACTTACCCGATTGAATGGAATTTACAGAACACACTTCAAAGCTTGAACTTGTTGTCACTAAACACTTCTGAACACATTTGAATGAGGAAATGCAAAGAAATAGAAGATTTTATTCAATTATGGAGCTGGTCATTTTGCCATTACTCTATGCATGCTGAGAGATTGACAAATCTTAGTATTCATATCATTTCAAATGTAGACCATTAATTCAGACAGATCCAAGGGCTGGGAGAACTCAACAAGATTTGCAGTCATTTCCATCGATTACCGCATTCCTGCTGGAATTAATAATGACCTCAGTGGGGCGATGGGGTATTTATTTAGGCATTCAACGTTTACTTTAACACGACAGAGTTGGTTTAGGGGCTTCGTGGGACGGTGGGACTGCATGCCTTATTTTTCATTTATTCACCGCAATAGTACATGCTTTGCTAGATTTTATCGTAGGACCATGGTAACAAGTTACAGTTATCTTCAACATTCACCACTATCCCACAAACCTTATGGGGTTACTGCTACGAGATGGTGGGATATGCTTTATCCCCTTTTAGCTCATACCACATTATTGTAGGCCTTTGATTTGACTGTTGAAGGATTGCGGTGCCATCTTCATTGCTGGCTTATCCTTTACTGCAATACCACCATTTGACATCGTCACCACCACGAGGTTGTGGTATGTATTACATGTTACTTGGAACCTATACCGTAAGCCCGGAAGTCTATCCTAAAGTTGTTGGATCAAGGACATGAATACCAAGAGGATAGATATTTTTCATAATTTTTTTTTGTAATATACTATAAAGTAGAATGGAATACTATAATAAAGCATGAAGGAAATAAGTCACGATGAGCATGGAAACCCTAGCTTCCTTGATGCAGAATCACAACTTGACTCAAGAAGTTGGTGTAGCCTCAAAGAAGTAGAGAGATCTTCACAAGACCTGCATAATTAAACTCAACATTGGTTATTGTGTTGTGGTTGAGATTTCTAAAAATCCCCCATTTTATGTAATATTGTATGTGTAAAATTTTATGTGCAATTCATTTCCTTCCATATCATATGCTTGATTGTTTAAATTTTAATATTCAAATATTTTGTCTATATACCACACACCTAATAATTAGACAATTTTATAGCCTATGTCACTACTGCATAGAGGGGGGCTTTAAGACATTAATTTAAGATAAAAATATTAATTTTGTCTTAAATATATATTTTATGTTTAAATTATATTTTTAATTTTCTAATTGTCTTAAATTAATACAATTTTAAAAAAATACTTTTCTAATAGAATTTTTTATTTCCCTCTCCTCATTCATTTTACCACCCTTATTCGACATGCATTTTCCTTTTGTTAGCAATGGCATCGAGCTAAATTTCTATGGAAGACAATAGGGTTTTGAGAATTGTAGTTGGAATTATACTGCGATGAAGAATCTAACGAGGAATATAAGCGCCCCTGTTGTGTAGAACCACCTCAATAAGGTTTATTTGTCTTTGACCTATGCTCTGATTATTGCATTAACAGTGGTGGTTTACCCGTGCCTTCTTTGGAACATCGGCAACGTTCTCACAATGCTTGGAACCAGTGTCACCAATCTTTAGACCAACAAAGAAGTGGCCATCAAGCTTAATGTAATTGATAACAATGAAAAGAGCATCATTAAATTTTGTTCTTCTTTGTCATCATTATCATCATTTGTTGGCTCTCCCCCCATTCTTGTAAATATTCCTTGCCTCCCTAGTACCATTCATACTTTGTGAGAAATGGATCTCTTACAATAGTGGTGGTCTCAAATTTATTCTCTTCCCAATTTAGGATAAGAACACAAAACTGAGTTGTGATTTCTAGGATTCAAATCTAAAATAGGAAAAGAGATAGAGAAACATGGTGGCAACAAGTTCGACAGTGAGTTATATTCATCTACCCCCACTTTTTTTTGGTGAAAAATAAAATTTTCATCAAGTCTATTTTTAGGTGCCAAATTTCATTTGGGTCTATTTTGAAATGCAAAATTTCATCTGGGTGTGCTTTTAATTTTCTTGATATGGATTGCGGATTCTTCAATTTGAAAAATATTGTTGGTTTTTATAATGGATGTCTGTGGTCCTTGGTTTTTTTAGATATGGGTGTTAGTGACATGTGGATTGCTTACTCTTATGGTTGAGAGAGGGATAGATAGGGATATTGTTTTATAATGTTGGAGTTTCGATTCCTTGGTTTTTATATCATTGGGAGTGTAGCTCTTTGAATGATCCTTGGTTTCGACTTTTGCAGACATTTAACTATAAATTCTTCAAATTTGAAAACATGGATTTAAAAAAAATGATGTAAGTTGACCTTGATTTTTGGGACATGGGTGTTAGTGACCTATTAATTGGTTTGGTTTATAATTTGTGTAAGAGTGTTTATGATGGAGACAAGGGCAATGATCGATAGGTAGATGGATACATATATGGATAGATATATATTGGGTGTTTTCTGATGTTGGTGCATCTATGTCTTAGTTTTGAGTTTGTTGTTGGTGAGGATCTATTAGTGGTCCTTAATTATAGTGGCCATCAATATGGATTCTTCTTGGAGTCTTTGTCTACTTCTCTATGAAGGATTGGCCAATTTTTTTGTTGGGGTAACTTCTGAATTTCTTTGATCATCTTAGTATAAATTGCTTGCAGTTACTTTGGTTATTTTTGTTGTATTGCTAATGACATTTAGTTATCATTGTTATATAAATTCTCTTCTCTCTAGTACTAGCATTTCTGTGAATTATTCTTGGCTGTGATTGTTATGGGCGTAGATGACCCCTAGTGTATAATGTATAACACTCTATTTTCCTTTTGTTTCTCCCTGCATTTGGGGTGCAAGTCCCATAGTTAATGTCTTAAAATTCTCTTCTCTCTGGTACTAACATTTTTCGTGATGTGAGTTCTATGTGGTTTCTACTTGTTATTCTACCTGCATTTGGGGTGCAAGTCCCATGGTTGATTTCTTAGCATTCCATTCTCTCTAGTGCTAACAATTCTAGTGATGTGAGTCCTATGCAACTTATACTAGTTATGTGTGCGATGCCTGTAATTTACAGGGTCTTTAGTAGAGTAGGATAGCCCTATGATGGGATGTTTTCCATATACATACTCTTCTCTCATTTTGTATGGTAATGTGGCATACTAGGTTTCATTGATTGTTATTATGTTTATTTTGGGAGTAACTCGATCATGTTCAAAATCTCTTGATTGCATTTACTAGTAGTATAGATTGTCATGGTTGTTACTCATTGGAAGTGGGCTAATTTATTTTCCTTGGTTGTGCTTATTATATGTTTGAATTGTCATTTATGTTTAGTTAAGTATTTATAGAGGGTTACTGTGTTAGTGAGCCATTCTAATAAATAATCATTTACTCCTAGACTTATGATAGGTTGTAATTGTTTTCTTATAGATAAATGAGGGAAATGGGTCCCTCTCCCTTTATATTAATTCAAAAAAAAAATTACATTTCAGGGGCTTTCTAAGTCTTAACAAAAATAACTTACCTATCAGCAAAGAGAAAACCCGTCATTGTAAGGAGACAACTAGTCTTGTTATAGGGGATCTTATTTTTCCTTTACATGAGAATGGATTGACATTTTATATTGCTCCATGCTTGAACTTGAGGAATCTTTGTTCCATTTAACCTTAGTCCATTTATTAGAACTGAAACAAGTCAAATCCTTAGAAAAGTGGCTGCCACTAATTTGTGAAACCTTGGAAGGAGGAGACTCTCTATGAAACTCCACTAGAGCCACCAACGGAGGAAAATCCTAAGGCCTAGCCACAAAGGGAGAACAATCTGTACCAATCAAAGAGGTAATACCAGTGTTTCTTAGAGTTTTTGGGATAGGGTATGGGTCTCTGGGGACAATGAGGGAATGAATATATATATATATATATATATATATATATATATAGGTAACACAATCTAAGAATTGAGAACACAATACACTGAATGATCAATGATAAATTGATAATTGATTATTCAAATTGATATATGATACATAAAAGAAACACTAAGTAACAAAGTTTGAGAATTGAGAATTGAGAATTGATAATTGATTATTCAAATTGATATATGATACATAAAAGAAACTTTGAGAATTTGATATACAACAAATGATCAAAGGTAAATTGATAATTTATCATTCAAATTGATAAGGGAATCATACCAAGACCTAATTCAAATTGTTGACTCATAGATTCATACATTAGAATGACAGAATGCAATAATTTTATACATGTTGTATAAAAGAAGTGATGTGTCTCATATTCAACCAAAAAGTATCACTGATCATAGTCTACTTCACCCTCTTTCCTTGCTTAGTCTTTGATTCTGTCTACTTGTTCCAATGCTGTGTTTAACCATACATTGCAATGGCTCTTGCAACTTAAACATCCTATCTAGTAGAATGAAATAGGAAGCGAATTAAGGCTCAATTGGTTGAGGAATTCTTTCTCTGCAAAGGTCTGAAACAATGCCAATGAGGTGTGGTAGTTGCAAATGAACATTTTCCCTTCCCTTGCATCTACCACCACTTGTGTCACCCTCTTTATTTTTTCAATGTCTTTAAGTGCATCATTCATAGCATGCACACAACAAGGGGTCTAATATATGTGCCTTTTTGTAGATTGAATGATTATGCTTGCTGTCCTGCAAACATTTGTTGTGTTAGTAATCACTTACACTATAGTTTGGGGACGTACCTCCTACATGACGTCTCTCAAGATTTGTAATTGAAACTCAACATCTTTGCATTTTCTTGAGCACCCAATTGCTTGAAATAAGTAAGGTCCATCATTGCATGAAACTATAATGTTGATGAGTGGATAGTGTCTGATATTCATCTGGACCCATCAATGATTATGTTGTAGCCATGTGTTACCTATTTACTGAATGCATCAAACGAGATGAAGAATGAAGCTTTGATGAAGGTGAAGTTGCAAAATTGACTAAGGCATAGAAAATGGATGTTTTAGTACGTTGAAGCATTCCATTGTACTAAGTGACCCAAGGTTGGTGCAAAAATTAAAGAAAAAGGCCTTCAAGACCATTGGAGTGCACCTTAGGTAAGGAGGTCAAATTTTGAAAATGGTGTCACTTAGTGAATTTAAGCATGCCACAACACTAGATGGTCTAAAAGTTAAAAATACCTTATTGCAATGAAACATACCTCTTCAAAGGGGTGTCCATCTTTAAGTAAAAAATGCAACAAAAGTGCCCCATAAGTGATAAAGAACATGCATATGCAAGCAATGATTACATGCAAAAATGTGCCCATAAATAATAAAGAACATTCCTTCATGCAATGGGTAAAAGTCAAGTAAAAAATATAACAAAAAGAAGCCATCTAATGTCATGAAGCACTACTACTCAAAAATTGTCTCAAGTTGGAAAACAAAAGAAAACTTGTTCACTTAGTCCCTTGGAGCATGCTTCAGTATAAAGGAGACAAAATTTGTAGAGTTTAAAAAGGCCATGAAGACCATAGGTGCATTCGTAAGCAAGGGGGGTGCTAGATTTTATCATAGTGCAAAGAGAAGTAGGATTCCAATAGGGTTACAACTGAAGTTTGAACACATGCACCTAGTTTTCAGTGAACCGTTAGATGTCATTTTTCACTGCATACTTTATTGTCAGAGGAGTAGATTGTCCATTATTTTATCCTCATTACCAAGAACTCCTCATGACCATTGCTGTTCCTCTCAACTCCTGGCACACATCCAACAATCTTGGCTTGTTTGTGCTCTTCTGTGTAGCCCACAATGCTAGAGTCTTAGTTTTTGGGTTATACCCAACTCCACTCACACCATCCATAAAATCGAATTCAGCAACCATCATGGGATCATCCTACCTTCTTACTTGATCCAACAAAAATATTTTCTTCAATTCCATGCCTGGGATGATTAACATGTTGCTTTTTAAAACCATTTGTCAAGCCTCTTGAGGGTTGACATTATTTCATAAATTTTCAATTCTTTGAATGATTGGGTTACAATTTGGTCATGCTGAGACTCAGCTGTACCCATTTTATTTATTTCAACCTTTTCCTAAAATTGTTTCATCTTCATTTTTAACCAAAAATCCTTGAATTCAAGAGTATTGATGAAATGATCATCATCCATAAATCTCATTGAGGCCACAATTCTTTCATCTTCTTGCATCTTAGGCTCATCTTGTACCTATTCATCCATTCTTTCCTCTGGTTTATGTACTTCTGTCTCCTGATCAACAAGGGGCTAGCCAACATCTTCACCTTCTCCCATGTGCCTTAAAATACTAGCCACTTAATCAGTGTCACCCACTCCTTCTGTTATCTCATATGACACCAATGGAGTCACATCATCAACCTTTTGTTTCTTTGATAGTGACTGATCAGGAAAAGATGGGTCTTTTACAGACATGGCATCAGGGCTATGTTCTTCAATTACAACTCCAACTGACCTTTTCACTGGGAGCTTGGTAGCCTTTGCAGGCTAGTTCTCTGCTTTGCCATATGTTCTTTCAAAATTATCAATGATCAAATTTATTATTTTCAATGGGTCATTCTCTTCAATAAAGAATCCCTAAAATTTAGGGTTTTTCTTCTTCTTATCATCCTCAATCTTTTTCAAAATTTCCCATTTCCTTTTTCTATCATATACTTCCTCTAGGGTGAGGCAGTCCTAATCACATCGTCATCAAAGTCAACTTGATGGGATAGCCCAGCCTTAGTGAGAATGACTTGCCAAACAAAGTTCATGTGTCCCTCTAGATCACAAACCCTCTCTGTCTTTGATTTCAAAGAATATTTTGTTTTCAAACGGGCTTGTAATTATTTCAAGGTATCTGAACCCATTGACAATTCCCCAAACACAATTGAATCAGGAAAGAATGTGTTGTTCTTCTATTTTTTCATCACATCCCTTTCCATCCAAAGCATTTGCCACATGAATTCAAGAAATGCCAATTTGTCAAGCACAAACTTGGGCAAAGAATGAGGTGGTTGGGTACACCCATAGACTCTGATTACAATATGGTTAGGAAGAAAGAACCAATCAGCAAAGTTGTACATGTGGCTTTGTTCAGGTTTGAAAGCAAGAGGCCTCAACACCTCTAAAATTCATATGGACAACTTGGGTGAAAGAAATCCCAATGAGGCCATTATCCTTACTATAAAATCATTATGAAATACTATGTAATTGTAGTTCTTGCAATTACTATCCCAGATGTAGCACCAACACTGCACAAGTAGCCTTTGTTTTCTTTGTTCTATCATGCTCAAATCCATTCTGCTGATCCACCTTCTTCTATTTCGATAAAATATTAGATGACACAATAAAGAATAATGTTTGAAATTCATGGGGGTTCTGTTTTCCCTTATCTGAAGTAATCCATCATGCAACCTTTTCTTAATAAAAGATGCAAAATCATATTCATCATTAACCTTAGGATTCTGAATCCTCATTGCCATCATCATAATGCCAATTGGCATTTTGTCTTAAGCATCAACACCTAATGCTTGACACAGAGCAAAGTAGGTTCTCTTGAAATATAGTACAAAGTCATCCACTAAGAATGCATCCACAACTGTAGATGGAACAAGCATCCTTTTATTGTTCATCCCTTTCCTCATATATAGTGGAAGCTCATCACTCCTATGAGTCTTCCTCAATCTTGTGTAATCTTCTTCACTCATTTGAAGGTCCATTTTTGTAAGAGCCTATTTGTTGAGTGTGAACTAGTCAATGATTGAAGCTTTGGCCACAACCACCAAGGGTGATCCATCTGCAATTTGACTATCTTTGTTGCTGCATGATAGTGCTGTGACAACACTCTGACCAATTCAACATCTACAAATACATTTGCCACAATCAATTTGGCCAAATCAAGTCTTCATGGATTAGCGACAGGACCTTGCCCATCCTTCTTCTCACAAAAGTACCACAAGAGGTTCCAGCCTGAAATGGGGATTCTAACATCATGACACCCTTCTGCCTCATCTTTGAACAACTTTTTATAACCCTTGTCAACTGAGTTAGGAAAAACATCCAACAAAGACTGCTGGAGAGGCCTTTTCATCTCTTTAGGAGCAGAAGCTTCTCTCTTTTTACTTACAGATTCAGCCTTCTTTGGTGCCATGGTTTACTACTTCTATGAACTAGGGTTTTGACAATTATTTGTTCTACTGAACCAGTTGAAAGAAGAATGCAACTAAATATCAACTTTGACATAGAGGTAGATGAAATTGACTTACCCGATTGAATGGAATTTGCAAAACACAGTTCAAAGCTTGAACTTGTTGTCACTGAACACTTTTGAACACATTTGAATGAGGAAATGCAAAGAAATAGAAGATTTTATTCAATTATGGAGCTGGTCATTTTGCCATTACTCTATGCATGCTGAGAGATTGACAAATCTCAGTATTCATATCATTTCAAATGTATATCGTCGATTCAAACAGATCCAAGGTCTGGGAGAACTCAACAAGATTTGCAGTCATTTCCATCGATTACCGCATTCCTGTTGGACTTAATAATGACCTCAGTGGGGTGATGGGGTATTTATTTAGGCATTTAATGTTTACCTTAACACCACACAGTTGGTTTAGGGGCTTCGTGGGATGGTGGGACTGCACGCCTTATTTTTCATTTATTCACTGCAATACTGCATGCTTTGCTAGATTTCTTCGTGGGACCATGGTAACAGGTTACAGTTATCTTCAACATTCACCGCTATCCCACAACCTTATGGGGTTACTGCTATGAGATGGTGGGATATACTTTATCCCCTTTTAGCTCATACCACATTATTGCAGGCCTTTGATTTGACCGTTGCAAGATTGCGGTGCCGTCTTCATTGCTGGCTTATCCTTTACCGCAATACCGCCATTTGACATCGTCACCACCGCGAGGTTGTGGTATGTATTACATGTTACTTGGAACCTATACCGCAAGCCCGGAAGTCTATCCTGAAGTTGTTGTGGGACCGCGCTACACAACATATGTCACTTGGAGTCTTTTCACTGCTAGCTCGCAAACCTATTTTGGAACCACCGTGGGGTTGCAGTGAATGGTAGACTGGTTCGTTCTCATCGCCATCTCGCAAGTAGACTTATCTACTATTATGGTAATGCGGTAACTGAACATCTACTCCTTTTTTCTCCCACACACCTGCAAGGGCTAATAAGGTATGCTATGGGATTGCGGTAATAGACAAATCCACCTATGTGGGCAAAATACAAAGGTTTCTCACATGGATTTGATATTAAATGCTTATGAAAGATCGTCAAGTGACTCTTGGAATGATTGCAAAAAGAATATAGATCGCTAGGATGAATTTATGGAAATGAAATCTATGCAACTAGATGGGCCCCGATGACCCCACAATAGTGGGTTATAGTTTTTGGCCAAAGTTGACATTGAAATGAACATTTTGAAAAAAATCTTCACTTTTGAACACCTATAGTTGCTGAATCGTGAGGAATTTGAAGATGATGTAAACTAGTGATTTATCACATTTTGTCTGTAGATTCTAAATATATATTTTAAAAAGTTTTTGGAATCAAATTGCATTTCTTTTTCCATCTCCTTCAATAACTAGTTTTTAACAATAAATACCATTTTTAAAGAGTGATGTGTACTGTGTAAAACATAACTTTTTTTCTATGAAGGATAAAATTCTAATTTTTTCAAATTTAGATTTTTAGCTACGATATCTAGAGGATGCATTTGGTTTTATAATGTTTTATTGAATATTTTTCTTTTAATTAACTTTTGAAGTCAAACCAATTATAATTTAGACATAGGTGTATTGTGTAAAGCATAACTTTTTTTGTATGTCTCAAAATTCTTTTTTTTTTTTGTTGGATCAAGGACATGAATACCAAGAGGATAGATATTTTTCATAATTTTTTCTGGTAATATACTATTTTTCCACATGTGTAGAACAGAGAGCTTGATTTTCAGTGAAAAAACCCATGTTTAATTAAACTAAAAAAATGTATAATAAAACCAAAATATATTAAATTTATACTTGATAGAAATCTCGTTTCGATGACTATATTGCTCCAAATGGGTTTGTCAAGTTAATTCTATTTTGATCCTCAACGTGGGCCTGAAAACCCAAAAATTTGCATAAAATTGCAGTTGGAGAGGGGCAAGGGCAAAATAGGGGGTTCAAATGAACCCCTAGAGAGGGGTTCGAATGAACCCCCTTTCACTAGGGTGTTCAAAGGTTTGAATCTTGTCATTGAGAAAGTGGCCTCCATTTGTTCCTTGACTATCAAAGAAAACTTTTTATTATCTTTTAAGGAATGCACCTCTTCTTTTGAGTGTATCTCGGTTTCTTAGGGGGATTTAAATCTTGCTAGTTATTAGGATATGGGTATTGACATTGGGCTTTCATAATTATTAGGGGTGTTTCTTAAGTTTATCACTAATAGCCACTACTTTTCTAAATAGTGCAAGTATTAACATAGTCTAAAAAATTATATCTGGATAATTTTCATAAATATTATTGGACTCATTATCTATTTATCATAGATTATTGACAATAATGAAATGGAAATTTTTTTATCCTACCATTCTTTAGTGGGTAATCTAAGTTAAAGTTAATTAAATGCAACAATCAAACTTACTAATTGACCTAAATGAATCATAATTTGTTAGAGTGAAGTAGAATGGACTAGATCAAATAATTTTAAGTAGTAGGCATGATTAGGTGAATAATTATGAAGAGAGAATATTAGCTCTGTGATTGAAGAATATATTGTAATTGAGATGACAATAGAGTAACATGCCTGTTGATTTGCAAATCTAGATAAAATTTGTGCCTACAAATCACTTTAAACTTGTGATGTTCTATGTGTTTTTTCTTGTGAATTTCTTGAAAAGTATACTACTAGCTAACTATAGTCTCTACCACAATCTTAAAGATTTTTACTTTAGTTGGTGGTATTTAAAAATCCCCAACTTATATCTATGGTATAGCTCTTTTTGGTGTCCTCTGCTAGATCGATAACTATTTTGATCATCATTTTGTTTTCTGAGAAGAGATTTTTGTTTATAAATCTCGTGCAACTATGTATTCCCTTCGTGGTTCATCTTTGTAATCCCTTCACGAACTCTAGAACTATTGTTGGATGATTCATAGGTGCTAGGATGAGTGTGATCATATTCTTTGTTTAATTTTAGTATTGAATGCAGGTGCATATGATTCTTAGAATAAGGATTGCCTTTTTCCACTTGACAAACATATCACCAAATTATGAAGATTTGTGTAGAGTTATCTATAGACAAGTGTAAATGGGGTTAGTCTTGCTAAATATTTGACTTCATTTTTGGAATGAAAATAATCAAGTTCACAGTTGTGAGGCCATAACACAAAATTGCAAAAAAGTGCAAAGTTAGCCTAAGACTAAAGTGTAAAATGGGGCTAGTCAGCGAAATATTTGATTTTTATTTTGTAATTAAAAATCATTAAGATGATGGTTGCAATGAGAACCTTGCACCCACAGATATGACCTAAGTTTGACAACCAAGTTGGATCAATGTCTAGTAAAATTGGATTATGGATTAAGATCAGATTATGAAATAGGATTTGACTACTGAGTAGAATCAAACAAATAAGCTAAATGAACTAGGATCGCATGTCCATAAACATATCAATAAAAATTAAGTATAAGACTAGATTCAAGTAAGACCAAATATAGAAGCACAACCATGCACAAAAATACACCATGTATAACTATATAAATATTTTAAAACATTACCCCAAACTAAACACAAAACTAGAAAGGATGCATTGAAGCATTATTCACCATTGATTGATTAACTAAACTGGTTTGAAAAATATATTTAAAACTTTGAGGAAGTATTTAAGACTTTGAGAAAGTATATTTAAAACGTAGTGTATAACTCATTGATTCGTCTATATCTCTGACAAGGCAATATTCTTCCCCCAGCATGGATCTCGCCTGGCAGTATCAAATTCGGCATTTAAAACTTTGTAGAGGGCATTCAAATGACTGCCAAACACATTTTAGCATTTCAAACCTTTTAAGAGAGCATTGAAATTATCACCAACACAAGGGATAATGAGCTTCTAGGATGAGATAATATATTATTCGAAATATGAGTGTAGAGATGTAATCGTCTTATACACCATGACTTATACATGTAGAGATTTTATGGTAAAGTGTAGAGATGCAATCTTCCTATACACCATGACTTACACATTTTATGGTAAAGTGTAGAGATGCAATCTTCTTATACACCATGACTTATACATGTACAGATTTTATGGTAAAGTGTAGAGATGCAATCTTCCTATGCACCATGACTTATACATGCAGAGATTTTATTTTACCATATTTCCAATTTATGCTTCTAAGAGACTTTATTCTTTAATGGCAGCTCATGTTGAAGACAGTTTTGTTCCTTGGCACTAGGTAATCCCACGTCACTCAGTCAGATTCTAAAGTGGTAGATTTGCAGATTCTCAACTCCCAAGTTTTTAAAATTGCCGTCTTTCCTTTGCTTATAAAACTTTCCCCAGTTGTATTCCCTGTACTTGGGAGGATTCTCTTCACTCACGAACTCCTCCAGAGGCTTCACGTTCACGTAGTGTGAAGGATTAAAGAAAAACGGAATGGAGAGGCGTCTTCGGCTATCATTCACCACCACTCTGTGCTCTACGCTCTCATACCTGTCATTGCTCCACACCTGCGATGCCATTCAAGGAATCAGTATAGCGCAGACGACAATTACGTACCACAGCTGTATGAGAATTTATTTAGCATGGCATATGTTTGAATCGCTATTCTGTTAATCCACGTCCTGTGGGTCCTAGAGTATTGACTATATAAGCGTTCAAATCACGGACTAAGATTCTAGTCACAACCTAACTCCCCAAATAGTTAAGGGATTACCTGTATGCAGTCTCCAACATTGACAACGAAGGAGGCAGGCAAGGGTTGAGCGGGTAGCCATTGACCATTGTCCTTGCGCTTCACCTCCAGTCCACCTACCTCATCTTGGTAAAGAAGGGTGAGAGCACCAGCATCCTTGTGCCTGCCCACGCCCAGGCCCAGCTCAGGGGCCGGACAGGCTGGGTAACAATTTAGCCGCACAAAAGTTATATCATCTTTGAAATATTCATTCAGGTGGTTGTCAGGTAACCCAAGGCTCCGTGTTATTAATTCTAGCAACCTAAATGCCACTTCCCTCGCAGCCTCCGCGTAGGCCAAGCAAGCTTCTCTGCAACAATTTCAGAGAAAACAGAAACCAAATATGAATGTATCATTCTACGAGGCCAAAATAAGAATTATACTGCCGGCAATGCTGAAAAAGAAATAACTGAGCAAAGATTATTTCAAAATTCAAATGGAGCTTGACAGAAAAAAAATATTCAGTAAAGGGAGAGAATTAACAGAAAAGACATTAAAATAAAAAGTAGTTAAGCACTTGAAACTTAATCAGTATATTGAGTGAAAAAGTGAAAAATCAAAGCAGCGTTGAGCGAAGGGCTACCTCAATTCCGGATGGCCGTTCGGCCACTGGTTTTTGACGGTGTACGTAGCGAGGTCATGCGGATCAACAGATGCGGGCAATTGGATTTCCTCTCGCGGCACAAAGTCAAAAACCTCTTTCCAATCTCTCACATTTTTGGTAAGCTCCGTATCAAAGTAGCCCATCGAGTTTCCATCATGCCTTAATACTTGTCTCTTTTCTTGGAGAGGCAACGAGAAGAAGTCGACTGCGGTGGACTCGAGGCGGCGGAGAAGATGGTGTGGGAAGCCGTGGTTGATGAGGTGGAAGAAACCCCACTCTCTGCACGCCTTTTCCACCTCCTCTGCGGAGCTCTTTTCCAAGTCTATCACGGGCATTCTCACATTATCGTGAGGAGAAGCGGAGAAACGTTTGGGGCGATGCTCTTCGCTCTGAATAAAACTCGTTTCGAATTTCAGAGCTCCGCTGTTTTCCGCTGTCTCCACTGCCATTGTTACTAATTTCTTGTTTCTACCGTCGCTTTTTATAGAGTAAAGCTGCTGTGGAATTGTTCCTATCCATCCTCGTGGGTTGTGAGGGAAGGAATCAATCGTACATGTGGAATTGTTCCTATCCATAGGGAAGGAATCAATCGTACATATGGAATTGTTCCTATCCATCCTTATGGGTTATGAGGGAAGGAATCAATCGTACTTGTGGAATTTTTCATATCCATCCTCATGGGTTATGAGGGAAGGAATCAATCGTACCTATTGAAATATAACAATTAGCCAATAACAACCTATTTTCCATATTACACCTTTGTCTTGTAGGACATCCTTTTATCACATAGGATTCATATAACACATTATCATTTAGCTATCTTCCTAATATATTTGGCTTTAAAAGCTATATTTGTTACTTTCATTCATAAAATGATAAATACAATCTAAGTTATTATTTTCTTTTAGTGCTTTAAAATAAAATAAATGTACTCTTTGTTTATGTCAATAATTATTCCTTTCTAGGAGCTATCGACCTCTTGTACAATATCACGTGGAAATACAGGGTCCAAGTCGTTTTGGGGTACAAGATGACCATCAAAGTAATCTAAGCCGCTAATGTCAAAAGAAGGAACAATGTGCTTAGAATAAAGTTCTCGGGATCGATCACTTGAGATTGTTGTCCACATTTGGTGTGCATTGATCATAGATAAGTTGGTGAGGAAGTATAATGTGAAAATTGAAGATAAGATTTGGAAGGTGAAACTTTTGTGCAGTGGTTGTTAGACATCGGTAGTTGAAATTTTCTCTCAACAAGTCAAGCGACATTAAAACATGATATGAATTGAATGCCACCTAGCATTGTAGAGATTTTTCTTGCACACTTTTTCTCAAACAAAAATGCTTTTGAAAACTTGTCTCTCAAATACTGTAGCAACGAACTTATAAATTTTCAATTTTTTATTAGTTATGTGCATGAGTTTGGTGTGGTTGCTATGGGTGGTCCACTTTTTCCATTCGCGTGCATTTGTTTTGGTTGCAAGTGGTTTTTGTTGAGTACTTGTAGCTTAGAGAAGAGTTGGCTATTCGTAGATTATATTGTTGAGATTGTTAAGGTTTTGAGTTTACGTTTGTTTTAATAGTAGGTATTTTCTGTATGTTTTTGGTCTATAGTAATTTTATTGTTAGGGGAGCTAGGGTTGCATCATTAAACTCAACATTGGTTACTGTGTTGTGGTTGAGATTGCTAAAAAAATCCCCCATTTTTATGTAATATTGTATGTGTAAAATTTTATATGCAATTCATTTCCTTTCATACCATGTGCTTGATTGTTTAAATTTTAATATTCAAATGTCTTTTCTATATACCACACACCTAATAATTAGACAATTCTATAGCCTATATTATATTCATGGTTAAAAATTATAAAATACAAGCCATGGAGTGGATTACACCAACACTTACTGATGATGCCGGAGTAGTAGGAGTAGTAAGGCAATAGAATACCAGGCAAATAATTTAGAAGGCTATCACCAGTATTTACTATATACTATTTTCTACACCATCATACCTTAAGCATAGTTTATTTAGTAATTACACTTTCTTTTCTAAAATTCTTGTAAATATTTTCTACTTAAATTATTGATCCTACATGTCTCACTGCCTAGGAAAAAGTTAATTAAAACAATAATATTGTACTCTATATATGAACTATTTAGTTTTTAATTAATGTTAAAACTTAAACCAAGATATTTTGTTTTCATATAAGATATCACTTTTTAAAATCTTATTTAATGTAGCATTTTATATTATAGAAGCACAATTTGGTTGCTAAAATAAACCACTTTTCCTTATTCTTACTTAAAATTCTCATAGGCCATATTTGTGAATAAGAAGTAGGATTTAGGAAAGTCCTTTAATCGTAGAAGTTAAAATTTTTTGAAATAAAAGAAATCAATTTGGTACCCAGTCAACTCACGTCCATTATTAAATTACTTTTGAGCAATCAAATACCAAGCTAATAAATCTTTTTAAAATTTTAAATATTACAATTTTGTCCTAAATCCAATAGGGTTTCATTGATTAAATTGTAGAAATTGTATATCTATAGCATCAATGCTTATTGAAATGCTTCCCACATGGGTGATTGAGTAGCAAAGATTAACTCTTGTGGCATCCATTGCAAGCAATTCAAGATTGAGTTTACCTATATCTCCTCTAGGAGGTTATGGTATCACTAATTTTTTTCCATGTAAATGCTTATTTGAAAAGCATGTTTACTATCTATTTTATGTATATTGGTGACAAACATAGTAATTGAATGAGATATTAGAGATATACAAACAGGATAGCATTACTTGTTCCATGATTCAATTTTATTTGTGATTTGGAATTTAAATTAATTAACAAAATCTCTTCAAAATTTATCTGAATTCATTAAATGGTTTTCTACTTTTTATCAATAATTTAGTTGTTGAAAATGTATTTAAAATTGTGAATTGCAATAACTAAAATTTAAAAATTATATGGTGCCCTAATAATTGTGAGCCTTTTTTTGAATCCATGGCTAGTATAGTTCAGTATAGTAGGGGGCTATCTATATGGCTATGCAATATACAATGGTTATAGTCGAGGCTCCTATAGACATTTGTAATAAGTTATTATTTTATTTTAGTGTTTTAAAATAAAATAAATGTACTCTTTGTTTATGTCAATAATTGTTCCTTTCTACGAGCTATAAACCTCTTGTACAACATCACGTGGAAATAGAGGGTCCAAGTCATTTTGGCGTACAAGATGACCATCAAAGTAATCCAAGCTGCTAATGTCAAAAGAAGGAACAATGCACTTAGAATAAAGTTCTCGTGATTGATCACTTGAGATCGTTGTCCACATTTGGTGTGCATTGATCATAGATAAGTTGGTGAGGAAGTATAATGTGAAAATTGAAGATAAGATTTGGAAGGTGAAACTTTTGTGTAGTGGTTGCTAGACATCGGTAGTTGAAAATTTCTCTCAACAAGTCAAGTGACATTAAAACATGATATGAATTGAATGCCACCTAACATTGTAGAGATTTTTCTTGCACACTTTTTGTAAAACAAAAATGCTTTTGAAAACTTGTCTCTCAAATAGTGTAGCAACGAACTTATAAATTTTTAAATTTTTAATAGTTATGTGCATGAGTTTGGTGTGGTCGCTATGGGTGGTCCACTTTTTCCATTCACGTGCATTTGTTTTGGTTGCAATTGGTTTTTGTTGAGTACTTGTAGCTTAGAGAAGAGTTGGCTATTTGTAGATTATATTGTTGAGATTGTTAAGGTTTTGAGTTTACGTTTGTTTTAATAGTAGGTATTTTCTATATGTTTTTGGTCTATAGTAATTTTGTTGTTAGGGGAGCTAGAGTTGCATCATTAAAATCAACATTGGTTACTGTGTTGTGGTTGAGATTGCTAAAAAGGCCCCCATTTTTATGTAATATTGTATGTGTAAAATTTTATGTGCAATTCATTTCCTTCCATGCCATGTGGTTGATTGTTTAAATTTTAATATGCAAATGTTTTTTATATATACCACACACCTAATAATTAGACAATTTTATAGCCTATATTCATGGTTAAAAAATTATAAAATACAATCCATGGAGTGGATTACACTAACACTTACTGATGATGCTGGAGTAATAAGGCAATAAAATACCAAGCAAATAATTTAGAAGGTTGTCACCAGTATTTACTATATACTATTTTTTGCATCATCATACCTTAAGCATAGTTTATTTAGTAATTACACTTTCTTTTCTAAAATTTTTGTAAATAATCTCTACTTAAATTATTGATCCTATATGTCTCATTTCCTAGAAAAAAAAATAATTAAAAATATAATATTGTACTCGATATATGAACTATTTAGTTTTTAATTAATGTTCAAACTTAAACCAAGATATTTTGCTTTCATATAAGATATCATTTTTAAAAATCTTATTTAATGTAGTGTTTTATATTATATAAGCACAATTTGGTTGCTAAAATAAACCACTTTTACTTATTTTTACTTAAAATTCTTATGGACCATATTTGTGAATAAGAAGTAGGATTTAGGAAAGTCCTTTAATCGTAGAAGTTAAAATTTTTTGGTACCAAGACAACTCATGCCCATTATTAAATTACTTTGAG
Source organism: Cunninghamia lanceolata (assembly GCA_027924645.1). Classification (NCBI taxonomy): domain Eukaryota; kingdom Viridiplantae; phylum Streptophyta; class Pinopsida; order Cupressales; family Cupressaceae; genus Cunninghamia; species Cunninghamia lanceolata. The sequence goes on along the minus strand of BSBN01001038.1, from coordinate 5,030,385 downwards.
CAATCAAATACCAAGCCAATAAATCTTTTTAAAATTTTAAATATTACAATTTTGTCCTAAATCCAATAGGGTTTGGTTGATTAAATTGTAGAAATTGTATATCTATAGCATCAATGCTTATTGAAATGCTTCCCACATGGGTGATTGAGTAGCAAAAAGTAACTCTTGTGACATCCATTGCAAGCAATTCAAGATTGAGTTTACCTATATCTCCTCTAGGAGGTTATGGTATCACTAATTTTTTCCATGTAAATGCTTATTTGAAAAGCATGTTTACTATCTATTTTATGTATACTGGTGACAAACATAGTAATTGAATGAGATATTATAGATATACAAATAGGATAGCATTACTTGTTCCATGATTCAATTTTATTTGTGATTTGGAATTTAAATTAATTAAAAAAATCTCTTCAGAATCTATCTGAATTCATTAAATGTTTTTCTACTTTTTATCAATAATTTAGTTGTTGAAAATGTATTTAAAATTGTGAATTGCAATAACTAAAATTTAAAAATTATATAGTACCCTAATAATTGTGAGCCTTTTTTTGAATCCATGACTAGTATAATTTAGTATGGTAGGGGGCTATCTATATGGCTATGCAATATACAATGTTTATAGTCAAGGCTCCTATAGACATTTGTAATAAGTATTATAAAATATATAAATATTAGATAAAAGTCATTAGTATGCTATTATAGGATATATAATTAATGAAGGATATTAAAAGTTAGGTTAAAAATAACCTTTGTATTATGTTACAAGCTATTAATGCCTAGCAAGGAAAAAAGACACTTGTATTACAATTATTATAAAATAAATAAAATTATTCTATGGTGTAGCTTAAGTAGTTAAGTAATATTATGAAAGTAAGTCACCACTAAAAGGTAAATACTTATTGTAAGTGTTTTTTGAAAATTACTATGAAGATCAGTGTAAGAACATGAATAGCTTGTTACAGTCAAGGCTAACATTATCAAAGTATTTCATGAAAGGTATAAAAGAGTTGGCAATAAAAGAAGTTATAATAACCTAAATTTTATTTTCCATTTTATAGATGAAGGTGATAAATGTATTCTTGGAAAAATAAATATTTTTGGGAACATATATATTATAAGGATAATTAAATGATAATGTGTTATATGAAATGTGGATCCTAAATGTATATTTTCATAAATTTACCTATCTTATGAGAACCATATGAAATAAAGGATATTATAAGAGATAAGTTATAATATGGAAAATGGGCCCTTATTAGCTAATTTTTATATTTGAACCTATTAGATCATATATGGATAGATCTCTAGAGAATTAAGTGAGGACAAGTACTTTAGTACTGTATGGATCTTAGGATAAGACAAAGTATAGATCTTCAAGTTAAATTCTATACTTATCATGGTCTTAGAAACTAATAAAGATATTTATTTATAGTTGTTATGGTGTAGGATCTTTTTGTTTAACCTCATATGATTAACCATATTTATTTTAATTTGGAACATAGTTAATTTAATTGTTTATTTTAATGTTTAAGACTAAGGTTATGGATTCACCTCCACATCCTATTGAGTTTGTTAAAATCTCTAGTAGTGGGTCAACAGGAGTGTAACAAGCATGAAATTTGTTGGCACCACTATGAATGTCACTCCCAATGAAAATCTAGTAACAAAACTTCAAGGGCTTTTGATGGAGTTATCTATGTGTTTGGTGGGATCCTTGAGAGGGCAAAAAGAATGGTTATTTTTGTAAATTTGTTGAATATGGGTGAGTTGAAAGAGATTCATAATGAAATTTCTAACTTGGTAATGATGTATGATAAGTTTGACTAGTTATTTTCCTTCCTAAAAGATATCTTATTTGAAAAACCATATGGATTGAGTGGAGCTATTAATTTGTTGGGTGTTCTTGGGCATTACTTAGGTAATATGTAGCATTGATGAAACATTTTTTTAAATTTTCCTTTCTCACCTTTCCTTGTAAAGTTTTGGCTAGCATTGTAAAAGAGTTTCTCACCATTTCTTTCTATTGTTTAGTGTTTATGTTGTTGGACATTTTTTTATGCTTGTAAATAAAATATTTTTGGTCTTGTGACTTATATAAAATAATTGTGTGGGTTTATTTTTTTGTCTTGCAATAGTCTATTTCAAATCAATGGTTCTCAGTACATTTCATTCCACATATATTATGGTTTTGAGCACATGCTATAAAATATCTTTTTTCAATAAAAGATTATGATTGATGTGTATTTCTAAGTTGCCCCTTGGGCTAGATGCTAGGCCTTTTTCAAGTTTGTTTTGTTCCTCAATAGCTTTTACTCTTTATGAGTTGGCGACATGCCTATTTCCTTCCCAAAGGAGAATCCCTTATGTTATGGTAATATTAGCAAACTTATTTCTAGGAAACTTTGGCCTATTCCCTTCCCTCTAGGTCATCAAGTGTGAACCCATTCTCCCACATATGGTGCTCACTTGAAATATAAAAATTAGCCAATATGAATCCATTTTCCATATTACATCTTTATCTCTTAGGACATCCTTTATCACATAGGATATGCTTCTTATAAGATATGACATCCTTTTATCACATAGGATACACTTCTCATAAGATAGGTAGATTTATGAAAATATTCATTTAGAATTCATATAACACATTATCATTTAATTATCTTCCTAATATATTTGGCTTTAAAAGATATATTTATAACTTTCATTCATAAAAGGAAAAATAAAATCTCTCAATCTCCCCCCTCTCATTATCTCTATCTCTATCTCTCCCTCTCCATCTCTCTCTCTCCCCCTTCTCTCTCTCCCTCTCTGAGCTATCTCTCCCTTTCGCCCCTATCTCTATGTTGCTTGACCATATCAATACCTTATTGCCTGACCATTTGGTGATGAAAGAGATTGATATGGTGGAGACCACCCTCTCTATAATAATTGGAAATGCCTAGTCCTATGTCAAGAGCTTGTATAATTTCCCCTCAACCAAGCTAGTCATGTTGCAAATTATGAGTAGAGCTAACATGGAATGTAAAATGAATGACATCTTGGAAATGCATAAGGACAATGAGGAATTTAAAGCACACTCAAATTTAACTAGACAAATTATATAGATTGGTTATCCTCATTTCATCTTCTATGGGTGTACCATATCCTTAGGGAGAGAGAGAAAGAGGCCCGGGGAAAGGGAGACTTAGGGAGAGGAAAAGGTAGCCATAGGGAGAGAGACCAAAAAATATAAGAAACACGCTCACATTATAATGCATGCATGTTTCTAGCTATTTAAAATGTTGACCAATGGCCTGCAAAAATGCCTATTGTGTGAATTTGGCCCACATGCTCTATAATATTCCCCTGTTTTGTGCTTTTCTGACATGTAAAGAGACTTTTGACTTGCCTCCGAGGTTGTACAATGATTGGTTGACAAAATAAGTTCACTTTTTGTCTTCTATCAAAATAGAAGATTCTATTCACATGTTTTGAAATCAAATTTTAATGTTGTAAATCATTTTTTACATGTTTGAAGGAAATGCAACTCTTGATAGAACAAATTAACTAGTTTTTTATCCTACATTGAGAAAAAATATTCTAGCTATGCATGTTTTGTATTATAATTTGATACATTATCAGATATTTTTGGTATTCTTTTGACCATTATTTTAGATTGATATAGAATTCAAAACCATGCCAAGGAAACGATAAAAAAATCAAACATTGGAGGAACATGAAGCTGAGAATGCAAAGAAAAGAGAGCATCTAAGAGAATGCAAAGAAGATCAACCATGTTTGCCAATTGAATTGGATCATGAAGCATCCAAGAGAAAATGATTTGGAGAAACAAAGGGAATGATTTCAAAAACTTCATGCAAGTAAGAAATCGAATGCAAGAGTTGAAGGTATGCCATTTTTTCCATCTCAAATTGATATTGTAGAAAATGTTCAATCACTAATTGAAAATGATGATGCATTTCCAAATATGAATATAGATGCTACACCAATTGATCAAGTGTGGAATAAGCAAAATTTATCTAATGATTCAAGTTTTCCATTGAGAGCACCTCCTAGAATTTTGTGTACAAAGCCTAAGTTTTTTATTGAAATTGATAAGAATATTCTAAAACCAATGGGTGATAAGATTCCTAAATGTACTTGTAGAAGAAATATGAATAAGATATGGAATATGTGTTTTGAAAACATAAGTGAAACTGGAAGATGTCAATTGTTTTTTTGAGATGATGAAAAATCTTAAGTTTAGGCCAATCACCATGATTCTTGGCCTAAGAACATCAAATAGCAATAGTGAAAAATCTATTGTAAAAAATCTAATCCATGCATATCAAAGCCTTGGTTCCACCTCACACACCAAAGATAGCAATGCTACACGATGTGTCATTACATCAATTATTGTGAGAAATTAAACAATGAAATCTTGCTTGATAAGAAAAACAAGTCAAGCACTTAAGATAAGTAGAAAAAAATGATAAAAATCATTGGGAGACATGAAAGAGCTGAGGACCCAAATATCAATGAACTATGCATATTTTCTGGTATATTCCCACAAAAATATAAAGCCATAGTTTAAGCCTTACAATCCCTAATTGAGGAGTTTTGGATAAATAACACAAGAGTGTCGATGTTGTAAAAGGCAGAATTGGTTGTCAAAGCCATGAGCCACATCTAAAGCGTTTTCTAGATATGACTCAAAGACAAGTTTTCTCCAAATTTGTAGAGAATTATCCTCAAATTCAAATTAGTCACAGGTATTTTGAAATGGAAAAACCATTTTATGTCAAAATAAATCTCACACATACAACTTGTAATAGAGTTCACATGGATTTTTCTATGCATTATGATGCTTATCGACGAATATGTGTTTTTTTTGCATACTAATGATGCTTTGCAAGAGTGTATGATAGAAGCCCCACCTAAATTGGTAAGAGATTTCATTTCAAGATTTTTTTTGTGAAAGAGTAGATGGACAAATGTTTTATAAGAAATTATGTTTGGATGGAACATGTGATAGTTGCGGTGTTTTGTGACATTTGAGAACTTGTGTACAGATGGAGAATACACATGCAATTAGAAATGAAATAGTACCTTTTGGGAAATATAATGTAGTAGCATACAATCTAAAAGATGGTAAAGAAGTAAAAAAGTGTGAATTGGTGAGTGAAGAAATATTGGTATTTACATTTATGCCTATTTTTTTTGATAGTTTATGAGTATGGAAGGCATACACACAGAGCTTGATGGTTGGGCTTGCAATTCAAGTTATGCAAGGACATATTTCCTCTTCATATAATCGTGTCAATTGTAGACTTTCCAGAGAATTATAAACTACAACCATATAGTAAGGTTCAATCATAGTACTACAACTCCAATCAAGTTGCTATTTTTGTGCATATAGCATTCATTCATGCACCTGACAATATAGAGAAAGATATAAATATCTTGAGGGAGTATCATTTTTATATTAGTGACGATCGTACACATTCTACAAAAAATGTCACAGGTTGCTTTCATATGTTCTATGGTCATTTGAGTAGCAGGAACATCATGTTTGGTCAACATATCATGTCATTAGATGTTTGTGCATCACAATTTAAGAATTCATGGATGTTCTATTAGTTGAGTAGGATGCATATATTGAGTGGTGTTCAACATACATATAAATTCTTTGAGGTTGGGAATGGAAAAGGGGAGCATGATTGTGCTGAAGCATGTATTAAAAGAACCTTAGCATGAGAAGAGTTGAAGTAAAAAGAAAGTACAAATTTGATAGATCCAACTATTATGCAGGAAAAGAGATCTAAGCTAACATATATATATCAACCTAAATCAATCTTTCCCCATATAACATTGGAACACAAATCAGCTATAGTCCTCAAAGGAGAGATAAGAGGTCTCTTGATTGGTCTCCTTGTTTCCAAGGAGAGAGGTCTTATGACTAATTATCAAATATAGGGTTTTTAGGGCTAAAATAGAGAAAACAAGAGTTACAGACCTGAAACTATCAAAAACTAAAAAGCAGTGATAGGGATGAGATGAACAGAGCTAAGAGAATATGATTCCAAAAGATTTTGGTCATCTGAACAAGGGGGACAAGGGCACTAGGCACCTTGGTCCCAGATTGGGGTTTTGCAAAGACCTCCAGATCTGGGTGTCTTCACCTATCTATCTTCTTTCTTCCTATCAGTTGTTGTTGTCTAATTCCTCCAAATGTAACCTACACACACAAAAGGAGAGAAAGTGTTGTGCTATTTAGGAGGTTTTCTAAGTCAAGCCCCATGAATGGTGTTTCCACCTCCACAATAGCAATGATGGGAGATCAAAGAGTGTGTTCCCTAGGAGGGAGAGGGCAATATAAAGTAGAATGGAATACTATAATAAAGCATGAAGGAAATAAGTCACCATGAGCACAGAAACCCTAGCTTCCTTGATGCAAAATGACAACTTGACTCAAGAAGTTGGTGTAGCCTCAAAGAAGTAGAGAGATCTTCACAAGACCTTCATAATTAAACTCAACATTGGTCACTGTGTTGTGGTTGAGATTGCTAAAAATCCCCCATTTTATGTAATATTGTATGTGTAAAATTTTATGTGCAATTCATTTCCTTCAATACCATATGCTTGATTGTTTAAATTTTAATATTCAAATGTTTTGTCTATATACCACACACCTAATAATTAGACAATTTTATAGCCTATGTCACTACTACATAGAGGGGGGCTTTAAAACATTAATTTAAGATAAAATATTAATTTTGTCTTAAATATATATTTTATGTTTAAATTATATTTTATTTTCTAATTGTCTTAAATTAATACAATTTAAAAAAAATACTTTTTCTAAAATAAATTTTTTATTTCCCTCTCCTCATTCATTTTACCACCCTCATTCGACATGCATTTTCCTTTTGTTAGCAATGGCATCGAGCTAAATTTCTATGGCAGACAAAAGGGTTTTGAGAATTCCAGTTAGAATTATACTATGATGAAGAATCTAACAAAGAATATAAGCGCCCCTATTGTGTAGAACCACCTCAATAAGGTTTATTTGTCTTTGACCTATGCTCTGATTATTGCTTTGACAGTGGTGGTTTACCCATGCCTTCTCTGGAACATCAGTGACATTCTCACAATGCTTGGAACCAGTGTCACCAATCTTTAGACCAACAAAGAAGTGGCCATCAAGCTTAATGTAATTGATAACAATGAAAAGAGCATCATTAAATTTTGTTCTTCTTCGTCATCATTATCATCATTCGTTGGCTCTCTCCCCATTCTCATAAATATTCCTTGCCTCCCCAGTACCATTCATACTTTGTGAGAAATGGATCTCTTACAATAGTGGTAGTCTCAAATTTATTCTCTTCCCAATTTAGGATAAGAACATGAAACTGAGTTGTGATTGCTAGGATTCAAATCTAAAATAGGAAAAGAGATAGAGGAACATGGTGGCAACAAGTTCGACAGTGAGTTAAATTCATCTACCCCCACTTTTTTTGGTAAAAAATAAAATTTTCATCAAGTCTATTTTTAGGTGCCAAATTTCATTTGGGTCTATTTTGAAATGCAAAATTTCATCTGGGTGTGCTTTCAATTTTCTCGATATGGATTACGAATTCTTCAATTTGAAAAATATTGTTGGTTTTTATAATGGATGTCTGTGGTCCCTGGTTTTTTTAGATATGGGTATTAGTGACATGTGGATTGCTTACTCTTATGGTTGAGAGAGGGATAGATAGGGATATTGTTTTATAATGTTGGAGTTTCTGTTCCTTGGTTTTTATATCATTGGGAGTGCAGCTCTTTGAATGATCCTTGGTTTTGACTTTTGCAGACATTTAATTGTAAATTATTCAAATTTGAAAACATGGATTTAAAAAAAATGATGTAAGTTGACCTTGATTTTTGGGATATGGGTGTTAGTGACCTATTAATTGGTTTGGTTTATAATTTGTGTAAGAGTGTTTATGATGGAGACAAGGGCAACGATTGATAGGTAGATGTATACATATATGGATAGATATATACTGGGTGTTTTCTGATGTTGGTGCATCTATGTCTTAGTTTCGAGTTTGTTGTTGGTGAGGATCTATTAGTGGTCCTTAATTATAGCGGCCATCAATATGGATTCTTCTTGGAGTCTTTGTCTACTTCTCTATGAAGGATTGGCCAATTTTTTTGTTGGGGTAACTTCTAAATTTCTTTGATCATCTTAGTATAAATTGCTTGCAGTTACTTTGGTTATTTTTGTTGTATTGCTAATGACATTTAGTTATCATTGTTATATAAATTCTCTTCTCTCTAGTACTAGCAGTTCTGTGAATTATTCTTGGTTGTGATTGTTATGGGCGTAGATGACCCCTGGTGTATATTGTATAACACTCTATTTTCCTTTTGTTTCTCCCAGCATTTGGGGTGCAAGTCCTATAGTTAATGTCTTAGAATTCTCTTCTCTCTGGTACTAACATTTTTCATGATGTGAGTTCTATGTGGTTTCTACTTGTTATTCTACCTGCATTTGGGGTGCAAGTCCCATGGTTGATTTCTTAGCATTCCATTCTCTCTAGTGCTAACAATTCTAGTGATGTGAGTCCTATGTAGCTTATACTCGTTATGTGTGTGATGCTTGTAATTTACAGGGTCTTTAGTAGAGTAGGATAGCCCTATGATGGGATGTTTTCCATATACATACTCTTCTCTCATTTTGTATGGTAATGTGGCATACTAGGTTTCATTGATTGTTATTATGTTTATTTTGGGAGTAACCTGATCATGTTCAAAATCTAGATGTAGGTATGGGTGAATTATTCTTGATTGCATTTGCTAGTAGTATGGATTGTCGTGGTTTTTACTCATTGGAAGTGGGGTAATTTATTATCCTTGGTTGAGCTTATTATATGTTTGAACTGTCATTTATGTTTAGTTAAGTATTTATAGAGGGTTACTGTGTTAGTGAGCCATTCTAATAAATAATCATTTACACCTATACTTATGATAGGTTGTAATTGTTTTCTTCTAGATAAATGAGGGAAGTGGGTCCCTCTCCCTTTATATTAATTCAAAAAATAAAAATAAATACATTTCAGGGGCTTTCTAAGTCTTAACAAAAATAACTTACCTATCAGCAAGGAGAAAACCCATCATTGTAAGGAGACAACCAGTCCTGTTATAGCGGATCTTACTTTTCCTTTACATGAGAATGGATTGACATTTTATATTGCTCCACACTTGAACTTGAGGAATCTTTGTTCCATTTAACCTTAGTCTAGTTATCAGAACTAAAACAAGTCAAATCCTCAGAAAAGTGGCTACCACTAATTTGTGAAACCTTGGAAGGAGGAGACTCTCTATGAAACTTCACTAGAGCCACCAATGGAGGAAAATCCTAAGGCCTAGCCACAAAGGGAGAACAATCTATACCAATCAAAGAAGTAATACCAGTGTTTCTCAGAGTTTTTGGGATAGGGTCTCTGGGGACAATGGGGGAATGAATATATATATATATATATATATAGGTAACACACTCTAAGAATTGAGAACACAATACACCAAATGATCAATGATAAATTGATAATTGATTATTCAAATTGATATATGATACATAAAAGAAACACTAAGTAACAAAGTTTGAGAATTGAGAACACAATACAACAAATGATCAAAGGTAAATTGATAATTTATCATTGAAATTGATAAGGGAATCATACCAAGACCTAATTCAAATTGTTGACTCATAGATTCATACATTAGAATGACAGAATGTAATAATTTTATACATGTTGTATAAAAGATGCGATGTGTCTCATATTCAACCAAAAAGTATCACTGATCATAGTCTACTTCACCCTCTTTCCTTGCTTAGTCTTTGATTCTGTCTACTTGTTCCAATGTTGTGTATAACCATACATTGCAATGGCTCTTGCAACTTAAACATCCTATCTAGTAGAATGAAATAGGAAGCGAATTGATGCTCAATTGGTTGAGGAATTCTTTCTCTGCAAAGGTCTGAAACAATGCCAATGAGGTGTGGTGGTTGCAAATGAACATTTTCCCTTCCCTTGCATCTACCACCACTTGTGTAACCCACTTTATTTTTTCAATATCTTTGAGTGCATCATTCATAGCATGCACACAACAAGGGGTCTAATAGATGTGCCTTTTTGTAGATTGAATGATTATGCTTGCTGTCTTGCAAACATTTTTTGTGTTAGTAATCACTTACACTATAGTTTGGGGACCTACCTCCTCAATGACATCTCTCAAGATTTGACATTGAAACTCAACTTCTTTGCATTTTCTTGAGCACCCAATTGCTTGAAATAAGTAAGGTCCATCAATGCATGAAACATAATGTTGATGAGTGGATAGTGTCTGATGTTCATCTGGAGCCATCAATTATTATGTTGTAGCCATGTGTTACCTATTTACTGAATGCATCAAATGAGATGAAGAATCAAGATTTGATGAAGGTAAAGTTGCAAAATTGACTAAGGCATAGAAAATGGATGTTTCAGTACGTTGAAGCATTCCATTGTACTAAGTGACCCAAGGTTGGTACAAAAAGTAAAGAAAAAGGCCTTTGAGACCATTGGAGTGCACCTTAGGTAAGGAGGTCAAATTTTTAAAATGGTGTCACTTAGTGGATTTAAGCATGCCACAACACTAGATGGTCTAAAAGTTAGCTTAAAATAAAAGAAGAGACATCTTATTGCAATGAAACACACCTCTTCAAAGGGGTGTCCATCTTTAAGTTAAAAATGCAACAAAAGTGCCCCATAAGTGATAAAGAACATGCATATGCAAGCAATGATTAAATGCAAAAATGTGCCCGATAAATAATAAAGAACATTCCTTCATGCAATGGGTAAAAGTCAAGTAAAAAATATAACAAAAAGAAGCCATCTAATGTTGTGAAGCACTACTACTCAAAAATTGTCTCAAGTTGGAAAACAAAAGAAAACTTGTCCACTTAGTCCCTTGGAGCATGCTTCAGTATAAAGGATACAAAATTTGTAGAGTTTAAAAAGGCCATGAAGACCATAGGTGCATTCTTAAGAAAGGGGTGTGCTGGATTTTATCATAGTGCAAAGAGAAGTAGGATTGCAATAGGGTTTCAACTGATGTTTGAACACATGCACCTAGTTTTCAGTGCATCGTTAGATGTCATTTTTCACTGCATACTTTATTGTCAGAGGAGTAGATTGTCCATTATTTTATCCTCATTACCAAGAAGAACTCCTCATGACCATTGTTGTTCCTCTCAACTCCTGGCTCACATCCAATAATCTTGGCTTGTTTTTGCTCTTCTGTGTGGCCCACAATGCTAGAGTCTTAGTTTTTGGGTTATACCCAACTCCACTCACACCATCCTCAAAATCGAATTCAGCAACCATCATGGGATCATCATACCTTCTTACTTGATCCAACAAAAATATTTTCTTCAATTCCATGCTTGGGATGATTAACATGTTGCTTTTTAAAACCATTTGTCAAGCCTCTTGAGGGCTGACATTATTTCATCAATTTTCAATTCTTTGAATGTTTGAGTTACAATTTGTTCATGCTGAGACTCATCTGTACCCATTTTATTTATTTCAACCTTTTCCTAAAATTGTTTCATCTTCATTTTTAACCAAAAATCCTTGAATTCAAGAGTATTGATGAAATTATCATCATCCATAAATATCATTGAGGCCACAATTCTTTCATCTTCTTGCATCTTAGGCTCACCTTGTACCTATTCATCCATTCTTTCCTCTAGTTTATGTACTTCTATCTCCTGATCAACAAGGGGCTAGTCAACATCTTCACCTTCTCCCATGTGCCTTAAAATACTAGCCACTTCATCAGTGTCACCCACTCCTTCTGTTATCTCATATGACACCAATGGAGTCACATCATCAACCTTTTGTTTCTTTGATAGTGGCTGATCAAGAAGAGAGGGGTCTTGTACAGACATGGCATCAGGGGTAGGTTCTTCAATTACAACTCCAACTAACCTTTTCACTGGGAGCTTAGCAGCCTTTGCAAGCTAGCTCTCTGCTTTGCCATATATTCTTTCAAAATTATCAATGATCAAATTTATTATTTTCAATGGGTAATTCTATTCAATAAAGAATCCCTAAAAATTAGGGTTTTTCTTCTTCTTATCATCCTCAATCTTTTTCAAAATTTCCCATTTCCTTTTTCTATCATATACTTCCTCTAGGGTGAGGCAGTCCTAATTGCATCCTCATCAAAGTCAACTTGATGGGATATCCCAACCTTAGTGAGAATGACTTGTCAAAAAAAGTTCATGTGTCGCTCTAGATCACAAACCCTCTTTGTCTTTGATTTCAAAGAATATTTTGTTTTCAAATGGGCTTGTAATTATTTCAAGGTATTTGAACCCATTGACAATTCCCCAAACACAATTGAATCAAGCAAGAATGTGTTGTTCTTCTATATTTTCATCACATCCCTTTCCATCCAAAGCATTTGCCACATGAATTCAAGAAATGCCAATTTGTCAAGCACAAACTTGGGCAAAGAATGAGGTGGTTGGGTACACCCATAGACACTGATTACAGTATGGTTAGGAAGAAAGAACCAATAAACAAAGTTGTGCATGTGGTCTTGTTCAAGTTTGAAAGCAAAAGGCCTCAACACCTCTAAAATTCCTATGGACAACCTGGCTAAAAGAAATCCAAATGAGGCCATTATCCTTACTATAAAATCATCATGAAATACTATGTAATTGCAGTTCTTGCAATTACTATCCCAGATGTAGCAGCAAAACTGCACAGGTAGCCTTTGTTTTTGTAGACACCTAAAATTGGACTGCTCTACAGACTGATTTTCTCTACCTCGCACTAATCCACTCCCCCAATCTGCATGTCCCTTATGATCAATTAATTCACCCTAATTGATTCATTTAACCTTACAACCCTAATCCCTATCAATTGAATGAATATTCCTAATATTCATTTAACTGATTTATTCATTTTCCCTAATCCATGTTAATTAGGTTAATCATGCTTAAGTTAATTAAGATGACACTTAATTAACCTTGTCCCCCACTCATCCACTAACCTGAATATAATATTCAGATGTCTCCCACTCACTCCCAATCACTGAATATAATATTCAGATGTCTCCCACTCACCTCCACTCACATGAATTTAAAATTCATTTGTCTCCCACTCATCTCCACTCTTCCCAAAATGAGAATATTTAATTCAATCCCTAGGAATAAAAGATTCACTTTTATTCCAAGCCCTTGATCTGATCAGATGAATCCTGACTCTCCATCCTCATCTCCGAAATCCTATAAATAGGACCCCTCTCTAAGCCATTTCAGAGGCCTTTTCATGCATTAGAACTCTACCAAATTCCTGTCTCAATCCCCTCATCCTACCAAACCTCTGTCAAAATCACTCCGATCCTTCACAATCTCCACCCAAATCAGTCATTTCCACACTTGTCTCTCATCCACACTGTGTTGTGAACACTTGAGCTATCCACATGAAGTCATTCTGATCAAGGGAAACATCTGAGGAACTACATGGCGCATCTCCTTCCTGCATGGATTCGTGAGGTCTCAATGGAGGTATAATCAGTCTATTTTGCATTAGATTAGTTATTTATCTTCATTCAAATTTCACTGATTACATTGGCACGCTCGGTCTTGAGTCCAATCATCATTTTGTGAAACTTTTTTGTTAAAATCTTTGTCTTTCTAACAATTTTTTACAAGTTTTGGTGAGGAACTGTTGCAGGTTGCGTCCTACACGAAAATTGACCTCATTTTCACGCTCAGGACGTCGATTCCATGAATTTTGACTATAAACTTCAATATATTTTTTGAAATTTTTTTTGAAAATTTTTAAGGGGCCCTAGGCCGTACTGTACGGATCCGTATTGTATAGATCCATACCATACGGATCCCACGACCCCCATCTCTGGTTTCTGTTGCAGGGAGTTTCTCATTTTGTTTGCAGCTTTCATGGTTTTTTTAGAGGTTAATGGTCGATTTACTGAAGGTTTAAGGTCTTCCAAGCCCTGACCACCACTTCAAACCACCGTTTTCACCACCGTTTTACCACTCGGCCACCATCCATCACCACCCACCTATTAAACTCCTGACCTACCTCCCGCCACCCTAGCCGCTACTCCACCCAGCACCCCCCAGTTCTCCAGTCGCTCACCGCCCATCACCAACACCTCCCGGCCTCCTGACCTCCATTCTCCCCACCGCCTCGTCCCTACAGAGCCACCATTCTCTGCTGAACTCCATGCAACCACCAGCTCCCTGACCTCCCATCTCCTCACCACTCCCCGCAGCTCCCGCGCAGCCATTGCCTCTGCCTACATCCCCGTCGCCACCACTTACCACCTCCTTCGCCACCGCTTCCTCCCTGCGACGGTAACATCTCCCGCACTGCCTCCCGCCCAGCGACCCCTATCAAACAGCTAACAAAAAAAAACAAAACAAACCCTATACCAAACCCTAATCACCAGTGCAAGGCGGGAAAGGGGCTTAAGCCCCTTTCATATTTATTTTATTTTATTTTTGCCAGGTCCTAGCCCCTGGTCATATCAGCAACCAGGGGCCTTTTTCAAACAAAACCTGCCAAGAAAACCCTAACCGCTAGCCAGCTAGCCATAGCATGTGACCAGATGTTCTTAACCACTAGCAGTTATTACTCACAGTCAAGCCCACCTCTAGTGCCTTCTATACACTAAAGGAGGCTATTTTTTTCAAACAGGCATAACTTTCACATACAGAGGTGAAATCATGCAAACAAGGACTCATCGGAAAGAGGACTCTGAGCACATCATGGTTGTGAGGTTTTAATTAGGTGAATGTACTTTTTCCCACCATTTTTCTCAGTCAAAGTCCAAATTGCATCTAAACTTCAAATCGTCATATCTTTTGCATTTTTGATCGAATTTTCGCAAATTTTTTTTTTCAAATTGTATAGAATTTTGTGTAGAATCTGTTCATGCAATCTATTTTTCTGTATCAATTCATTTCTTATCAGATTTTATCAAATTATCAATTTTTTGCATCACAATCTATTTGGCTAGTCTATTTGCCCTGTTTTCATTTCGTGACTTGTAGGTGATCATTCAGGAATTGGATAAACATCAGGTGCTGCAAATACAACAATTTGGCCAATGAATTAATTAGGTGCACTCATCCTATTTCTCATTCCATCATAATCTTGGTTGCAAAACACACTTCAATTCGGGCTCATAAAACAAATCAGTGTCTTCATCACATATCAAAATTGGGCTTAAAACGAACAATGTGTCTTCAATCACACTTTGAAATTGGGGCTAAAAGAACCATTGTTTGATGTGTTTTTCATCACATTTCAATTTTCTAAGGTCAATTAATCAACTGTGAGTGTGAATCAAGTGGGTGTGTGTATGCTCTCTCCTTGCACCGCAAGGTGATCTTGGAGATCAAAAACACCTCACTTGATTCGTTTTTGTTTACCCTATCCTAGGAGGCCTGCTAGGGGATTTCATCATCCCTAGGGATGACCTCATTCGAGGCTGAATCGAAAGACACCCTCTTTGAAACTAGAATCCTATCACTCTCGGCTAAGCCCCAAAGAAATTTCTACCTTTGGGAAGTGAAGGTGAAGTGGGGGTTACCCCCTTCTCCCAGCTGTGTGATAGGATTTCAATTTCAAATCATTAGTCAACCTCATCTAAACATTGACCAAACCTAACTGGCCATACCCTACATCAAACTAGGCATTAGGGCCTGTTGATTTGTCTTACACATGTGCTTGTTTAATCATCACCATATTCTTCCAATTCAAAATTCAAATTTGTTTGTGTCTTGTGTGAGTGATTCTTATTTTTATATGTGATCATTTGCTAAACATTGCCAAATCAAACTAAAACATCAAACACATAAGACATGTCCTTCCAACACATTCAAATCCAATCACATTCTTAACCACCTCAGTCCTAATCACATCCCAGTCATCCATAATCCATCCTACTCACATCCTTGTCACCCTACATTAATCAAATCATCACCACTCTCTCTCAATCATTATCCAAACAACATCATTCAAATGATTTCACAACATCATTCTCTCCATCCTTCTCAAATCAACCTCCATCCCAATCATCCCTAAGCACATCTTAGTCACCTTCATCCTAATCAACTTCATCCAAACAATCCAATCATCATCATAATCAAGCACTTGCCAACAAGGACTTAAGATTTAACCACTTGGGTGACATCATGTTAAATTTAGAGGACTTCCAAAAGCTCCTTCATATGCTTCACCACATACAGGCAAACCAGTCGCCTCTAGAGGAGTGAACCTTTCAAAGCATTCAAGGATTGATTCAAATAGGTCAAACAAGCCAATCCTCACACATACAATACCTCTCGAATCAAATCCAACACCTCTTGGCCACTTACAAAGTCCAACAACCATCATACCTAGCACCTATCCCATCATATCCATCTACACATCAAACTACTTCTGCATCAACTTACCCCACTTCACATCAACTAAATTCATCCACATGTCATATCAACCCTTTATCAACTCATCACAACCCCTATCTATACCAATCCATATCACAACAGTCACCATCCTATGCAACCCCTCCATCATCATCACATAAACACATTTACCAACATCAACAACAAACCATATCACAACAAGAAGTCCCAACACCATCCCAACCTCAACAAATTCAACAGCAACCTTACATATCCACACCATCTTCAATCTCATCTCAACTTCCATCATATCAACATCCATCATCCTCATATCAACCTTCAACCTCCTATAACTTCCATCATCCTCCTATCAACCTCCATCATCCTCATATCAACCTTCAACCTCATATCAACTTCCTTCATACCAACCTAATTCATCCACCTATCATGTCCATGCCACATCAAAAACTCAACCTTCACCCCAACATTATCCAATTTCTCATTCTAACATTCCAACATACCACCAAGCCCATCCACGAGGCAACCACGACTATCAATGGCCCCCCCAACAAGCACTAGTGAGCCCAAATCCACCTTTGCAATAAGAAGCATCTACCAGTCCAAGTGGTCCCTTGTACATAAATCAAATGAGTCCAAGTTATCCTAGGCAAGATCTCATCACCTTTGACAAGGGAGATACCAATCTAGAGTGCCCTCCAACACCATCATCCAGTCCAACACCTATCCTTGAACCCACCCAAGAACCATCACTACCTAATCCTATCACCCACCTATCCAATCCCAATCCTATGTCTACACCATCCGCCATCATTATCCATCCATTACATTGTCCTTCCACCCATACGCTCATGAAGGATGCCATCCATTGGCTATTAGCAAGGAATCAAACACCCTCATGCAATCCAACATCCACCGAATTGCTTGAACACTCTCCTATCACAACTCAAGAACCATCATGCAGCCCTATTCAAGAACCCTCCATCCAAACACCTATCACATCCATTCAAGCACCCACCACATCTATCCAAGTCAATCCCACTTCTACCCAACCAAATGAGCTATGTCAAGACACAAATCCAAAGCATGTTGAAACATCAACCTCTTCTCCTAGTCAAGATCTAACCATTCCATCTAATCCCATCCCCGATTCCCTCCCAACTATTGGTCAACTTATTGATCCCACACCTTCTTCTACCACCCCTTTACCATCCCCCATTAATCCTTTACCTCCATCTACCAATCCCATCCCAAATCCATCCCCTTATCCACTTGGCACAAGCACTTTCACCCGTGGTGACTTCCTTGTAGGAGGCGAACAACTTCCTTCCACCACCTATCTATCTCCAACAAATAATGGATTCGCGTCTTGTTTCCACAACAACAAACATCCCATTGCATGTCGCATGCTCCAACTTATGAACTATCAAGGCAAAGGCTTAGGCCTTCACGAACAAGGCATTTTGGAGCCCATTCACACCACATTCCATCCATCTTCGCATGGCCTTGGCTATGCATCCCAAGAACAACAACCTACATAGGTTGACACCATCCACCCACCTTCCAAAATCCATTCATCCAATCCCAAACATGGGGCATCTCATCGCACTTCCAAAACATATATCGCCATCCCTCCTCCATCATCCTACCATTTGCAAAAGTATGTGACCATCCATCTCCCTCCATCCAATTTACCTCCTATCCTACCAAATCCCAACATCCCTATCAAATCCACTCTACCTCCTATCCTACCAACCCCCCACATCCCTATCCGCAAATCCTCTTATCCTCCCATCCTCCCAACTCCCAATATCCCAATCATCAAATCACTTCATCCATATATCCAACAATCCACTTTTTACCCCTCCATCCATAAGTCCACTAAAATCCCGAATCAAGACCAACACAAGCACACATCTTTTAAACAGGAACCTTCCACAAAATCCATGGGATTCAAATATTTGAATGCCTCAACTAATAAAGCACAAAAGCCTAAGGGATTATCCCATCCAATCAACCTGAAAAGTCAAAAAGGCTACCCAATCCCACACCATCACAAGCAAAAGCAAAAACAAAAATGGTGTGGGTCCCCAAGCAAAGATCATTCAAAACAAATGAGGCATTTACATCCCAATCCACTCTAAAATCCCAAACATCCCACTTCCCATCTAAAAATCCCATAATTCCTCACTCTATTTGGGTCCCTAAAACCCCAAATAGACCATCCAAAAATCCCCCATCCTGATCCCCATTACTCCCAACTCCACATCCCAAGTACAAGCTTCCAAATACATCAAGATTTGTACCACAACTAGTCTTGGTTCCCCTCCATCACTTGCAATTCCCACATACCTCCATCTCTCCATCTTTCATTCACTATCCTGCATATCTTCCCCACAACATTCCTCTAGTCCATGCTTTTGCATAATCCACATAATCCGTTATCCACCATCCCTTCCATCTTCTCCTATCTACCAACATCCATACAATCATCATCCAAAATGCTATCCAACATGGGACCATCTTCTCCTTGCTATGGAAATAGACGCTAGAGTCCCCCTTCCATCAAAAAAGTCAAAAAATTAAGAAAAACAAAACAATCAAAAAATCAAGAAAATAGTAAAGAGAAAAAAAAAATCCGTCCAATGGTGAAAACCACTCCTTGTGGCGCCTTGGGCAAGTACCTTGATGAAAACCCCTTGTGGGCATCATGCGTAGTCCCTTCTTCATCCATTTTGTATCCGTACACTTGGGGGCAAAACCATATCCTTCATCCACATCCATCATCTCCTTGCACATCTTATCCATTGTTTTATCCTTATCCCATCATTCCCCATCCATTCTATCCACTCTGTCTCCCACCTTCGATCTTGATAAAGACAAGGGGCAAAATATCAACAACATGCTTTGGAAACCTCTTGGCATACTCCCTTTTAAAGTATATCCTCCATCCATCTACTGCAAAGTCGACCCATTCCAACATGAGCCCATCATGCAAAATCCTAAGCATTGGGGTATATGATTCCTTGCAACCTAGCCCTTGGAGAAAATCCTCATCCCTATCTTCCATCTACCTCACATACATCCCTATCACTTGTCCATTCATCCATCATGAATTAGCTATCCAATCCCCCATCCCAACCCCATCACCTTCACCTCTAGACTTGGTGTTCCCTTGTCATTGGTATTTCGCATAAAGGCTATCCACACGAAATCCAATGCAACCATCATAATAAACCATTCCTTTTTCAAAAATCAAAAATACAAAAACATCACAAAATCAAAAAAATCAAAAAACATCCCAAATATCAAAAAATACAAAAACAATAGAGAACACACAAAATTCCTAAAATAATCTATCCATCACACAAATAAAACTTGCTCCATCACACTCTCATCATCATCACATTTATCATCATCTCTCATCATCATCACATCTATCATTAATAACCTTACACTAGATCCAAGTATCGCATCACCTATCAAAGCATTGTCCTTAATCAAAGTCATCAACTATCAAATCAGCATCAATCACAACTTGTCACCATCATATCTTGAGCCATTTTCTACAACATCATCAAATCATCTATCAATCCCTTCCTTAGGATATATCTTTCCTACGATAGGCAAAATCTATCACATCATCATCCATTTTGGCAAAAGATACAATGGTTACTTGTTTGGTTTGTTGGTCTTTTTGTTGTTGATTTTTTATCTTTTGTCCTATTCGAAGATCACATCAAAGCTACCTTGATCTTACTATATCATGGTATGTGGCGAAAACATCTAGAATGGGGCATAGTCTTGCTTTTGTATGCTGTGCTTGGGGGTTGGTTTCATTACTCCAAGCTAGTATTCATATCTTGATTGATCATAGGGTCAGTTCTAGCATATTGATCTCCTTATGCATCTAAGATTCATCATACCTTTTTTGGACTAAGAGCTTATGCTATGAGTCCCCTTCCCTCGTCTAGACAAGGTTGTACTATCTTGGGCATGCATGAGATCATCCCTTTGTCTGCATGTCTAGTCCATGCAAACGTTGGATAAACATCATCACCCTGGTCTTCTATACCTTGGTGAACATATCCACTTTGCTATATCAAACCTAGGATTGCTCAAATTTAGTTTCAGCACAATAATCATCCACTAATCATCTCCCAACATCATCATCCTTTCATCCCACCACTTATCCTCTAACCAATTCAACCAATCTGTCCCATCCATTTCGAGAGCACAACCGTGTTCTCGCAACCCACCTATCCTCTCAAGGGGGTATCACCCTTACCAATTATCCCCAAACCTTACCTTATTCTTCCAAACCAAAAAATCTTTTTTCTATCCAATCCATCTCTATGTTTTAACTTCTTTGAAATGGTGTTGCTTAGCCAAACACCATCTCAAAGAGGGGCAAATGTAGACACCTAAAATTGGACTGATCTGTAGACTAATTTTCTCTACCTCGCACTAATCCACTCCCCCAATCTGCATGTCCCTTATGATCAATTAATTCACCCTAATTGATTCATTTAACCTTACAACCCTAATCCCTATCAATTGAATGAATATTCCTAATATTCATTTAATTGATTTATTCATTTTCCCTAATCCATGTTAATTAGGTTAATCATGCTTAAGTTAATTAAGATGACACTTAATTAACCTTGTCCCCCACTCATCCACTAACCTGAATATAATATTTAGATGTCTCCCACTCACCTCCAATCACATGAATTTAAAATTCATTTGTCCCCCACTCATCTCCACTCTTCCCAAAATGAGAATATTTAATTCAATCCCTAGGAATAAAAGATTCACTTTTATTCCTAGCCCTTGATCTGATTAGATGAATCCTGACTCTCCATCCTCATCTCCAAAATCCTATAAATAGGACCCCTCTCTAAGCCATTTCAGAGGCCTCTTCATGCATCAGAACTCTGCCAAATTCCTATCTCAATCCCCTCATCCTACCAAACCTCTGTCAAAATCACTCCAATCCTTCACAATCTCCACCCAAATCAGTCATTTCCACACTTGTCTCTCATCCACACTGTGTTGTGAACACTTGAGTAATCCACATGAAGTCATTCTGATCAAGGGAAACATCTGAGGAACTACATGGCGCATCTCCTTCCCGCATGGATTTGTGAGGTCTCAATGGAGGTATAATTAGTCTATTTTGCATTAGATTAGTTATTTATCTTCATTCAGATTTCACTGATTACAATTTTCTTTGGTCTATCATGCTCAAATCCATTCTGCTGATCCACCTTCTTCTATTTTGATACAATATCAGACAACACAATAAAGAATAATGATTAAAATTCATGGGGGTTCTGTTTTCCCTTATCTGAAGTAATCCATCATGCAACCTTTTCTTAATAAAAGATGCAAAATCATATTCATCATTAACCTTAGGGTTCTGAATCCTCATTGCCATCATCATAATGCCAATTGGCATTCTGTCCTAAGAATCAACACCTAATACTTGACACAGAGCAAAGTAGGTACTCTTGAAATATACTACAAAGTCATCCGCTAAGAATGGATCCACAACTGTAGATGGAACAAGCATCCTTCTATTATTCATCCCTTTCCTCATATATAGTGGAAGCTCACCACTCCTATGAGTCTTCCTCAATCTTGTGTAATCTTCTTGACTCTTTTGAAGGTCCATTTTTGTAAGAGCCTGTTTGTTGAGCATGAAGTATTCAATGATTGAAGCTTTGTCCACAACCACCAAGGGTGATCCATCTATAATTTGACTATCTTTGTTGCTGCATGATAGTGCTGTGACAACACTCTGACAAATTCAACATCTACAAATACATTTGGCACAATCAATTTGGCCAAATCAAGTCTTCATGGGTTAGCGATAGGACCTTGTCCATCCTTCTTCTCACAAAAGTACCACAAGAGGTTCCAGCCTGAAATGGGGATTCTAACATCTCGGCACCCTTATGCCTCATCTTTGAACAACTTTTTATAACCCTTGTCAACTGAGTTAGATAACACTTCCAACAATGACTGTTGGAGAGGCCTTTTCATCTCTTTAGGAGCAGAAGCTTCTCTCTTTTTGCTTACAGATTCAACCCTCTTTGGCACCATAGTTTACTACTTCTATGAACTAGGGTTTTGACAATTATTTGTTCTACTGAACCAGTTGAAAGAAGAATGCAACCAAATATCAACTTTGACATAGAGGTAGATGAAATTGATTTCCCCGATTGAATGGAATTTTCAGAACACACTTCAAAGCTTGAAATTGTTGTCACTGAACACTTCTGAACACATTTGAATGAGGAAATGCAAAGAAATAGAAGATTTCATTCAATTATGGAGCTGGTCATTTTGCCATTACTCTATGCATGCTGAGAGATTGACAAATCTCAGTATTCATATCATTTCAAATGTAGACCGTCGATTCAGACAGATCCAAGGGCTGGGAGAAGTCAACAAGATTTGCAGTCATTTCCATCGATTACCGTATTCCTGTTGGAAATAATAATGACCTCAGTGGGGTGATGGGGTATTTATTTAGGCATTCAATGTTTACCTTAACACCACACAGTTGGTATAGGGGCTTTGTGGGATGGTGTGATTGCATCCCTTATTTTTCATTTATTCACCGTAATACTGCATGCTTTGCTAGATTTCATCGTGGGACCACAGTAACAAGTTAGAGTTATCTTCAACATTCACTGCTATCCCACAAACCTTATGGGATTACTGCTGTGAGATGGTGGGATATGCTTTATCCCCTTTTAGCTCATACCACATTACTACAGGCCTTTTATTTGACCATTGCAGGATTGCACTGCCATCTTCATTGCTAGCTTATCCTTTACTGCAACACTGCCATTTGACATCATCACCACCACAGGGTTGTGGTATGTATTACATGTTACTTGGAACCTATACCGCAAGCCCAAAAGTCTATCATGACGCTGTTGTGGGACCGTGCTACAACATATGTCACTTGGAGTCTTTTCACTACTAGCCCGCAAACCTATTTTGGAACCACTGCGGGGTTGTAGTGAATGGTAGACTGGTTCGTTCTCACCGCCATCCTGCAAGTAGACTTATCTACTATTATGGTAATGTGGTAACTAAACATCTACTCCCTTTTTCTCTTGCACACCCACAAGGGCTATTAAGGTATGCTATGGGATTGCGGTAATAGACAAAAACACTTATGTGGATAAAATACAAAGGTTTCTCACATGGATTTGATATAAAATGCTTATGAAAGATCGTCAAGTGACTCTTGGAATGATTGCAAAAAGAATATAGATCACTAGGATAAATTTATGGAAATGAAATCTATGCAACTAGAT
Organism: Cunninghamia lanceolata; assembly: GCA_027924645.1. Taxonomy (NCBI): domain Eukaryota; kingdom Viridiplantae; phylum Streptophyta; class Pinopsida; order Cupressales; family Cupressaceae; genus Cunninghamia; species Cunninghamia lanceolata. The sequence continues at coordinate 5,006,565 of BSBN01001038.1, read as the reverse complement.
GGGCCCCGGTGACCCCACAATAGTGGGTTACAGTTTTTGGCCAAAGTTGACATTGAAATGAACATTTTGAAAAAAATCTTCACTTTTGAACATCTATAGTTGCTAAATCGTGAGGAATTTGAAGATGATGTAAACTAGTGATTTATCACATTTTGTCTGTAGATTCTAAATATATATTTTAAAAAGTTTTTGGAATCAAATTGCATTTCTTTTTCCATCTCCTTCAATAACTAGTTTTTAACAATAAACACCATTTTTAAAGAGTGATATGTACTGTGTAAAACATAACTTTTTTTTTATGAAGGATAAAATTCAATTTTTTTCAAATTTAGATTTTTAATTACGATATCTAGAGGATGCATTTGGTTTTATAATGTTTTATTGAATATTTTTCTTTTAATTAGCTTTTGAAGTCAAACCAATTATAATTTAGACATAGGTGTATTGTGTAAAGCATAACTTTTTTTGTATGTCTCAGAATTCTTTTTTTTTTGTTGGATCAAGGACATGAATACCAAGAGGATAGATATTTTTCATAATTTTTTTTGGTAATATACTATTTTTCCACATGTGTAGAATAGAGAGCTTGATTTTCAGTGAAAAAATTTATGTTTAATTAAACTAAAAAAAATGTATAATAAAACTAAAATATATTAAATTTATACTTGATAGAAACCTTGTTTTGATGACTATAATCCTCCAAATGGGTTTGTCAAGTTAATTCCATTTTGATCCTCAACGTGGGCCTGAAAACCCAAAAATTTGCATAAAATTGCAGTTGGAGAGGGGCAAGGGCAAAATAGGGGGTTCAAATGAACCCCTAGAGAGGGGTTTGAATGAACCCCCTTTCATTAGGGTGTTCAAAGGTTTGAATCTTTTCATTGAGAAAGTGGCCTCCATTTGTTCCTTGACTATCAAAGAAAACTTTTTATTATCTTTTAAGGAATGCACCTCTTCTTTTGAGTCTATCTCAGTTTCTTAGGGGGATTTAAATCTTGCTAGTTATTAGGATATGGGTATTTACATTGGGCTTTGTTACCTTTTGAGTCACCCTTATTTATCTATTCATGAATTTCCCTAAGCAAGAGTTGATTTGCTGTGTTGTCTTATTGGTCATACCTTTGTTTCTTAAATCGGCTCTTGATTCTTTAAATTTTACCTATCTATCATCTTTATGTGTGAAATTACTTAAAGTTTTGAATCTTTGAACTTGAACTATTCTCAAAGTTCAAAGATTAATGGTCTGATGTGTTCAAAGTTTCTGAAACATCAAGTTGTTTCGTTCCGTGTAATTAAAAATGTCTTTCAGTTTTTGGGTTGAACTTGAACCCTTTTTGTCAATGGTTCAAAGGTTCCACGGTTCGAGGTTCAACATTCGATGCCTTGTAATGAGTCACATTACCCAGTTCTTTTGTGTAGTTTAATGTGTCGTAGAACCATCCATTTGAACTCTGTAGCAAGGTTCGATGGTTCAATGGTTCAAAGTTCAATGGCGTAATGTTTCTTAGTCAATGGTCATTTACAAGCCATGTGATGTCAGTCAGCTTGTGTAGTCCTCACGCCTTTGAACTTTCATTTTGAACCACATTCCCAAGGTTCAATGGTTCAAAGTTCACCAGTTCGGTGATTATAATCTTACCTCTCCTCAAGGCCCTCTAAGTCAAATTTAGCGGGAAAGTTGGAGGAAAATATGTCTGAAACTTGTTATGAAACAAAAAGTTCTAATTTTGGTGAAGTTGTGGATAATTATTATATATCATGGTCGCGCATGAATAACGCTTGCCATTAATGAGGATGTTAGAATTCATGTCTTTTCAAACATTTTCAGTATGTATTGTTTTAGGTAATAATTATTGAATCTGTTAGTGCCATTATTAAGAGAGAACAAGCAAAATTTGGCAAGTGAACATACTGTGTGACGTAGAGGAGAACAACACAGGAGGTATAAGGTCTTGTTACCCAAATTCTGTAGTAATTTCAGATATCTTGGAGGCAAGTTTTGTTCTTCCTATATACTATTTCCATTTCTTAGCTGGAAGAAGAATCTTTTGAGTTTTTGACATTATTTTAAAAGTTCGAAGCATTTTTCGTTATATTCTCCAATTATGGCTATGAAATATGCTTGTCTTGGTTATGAGCATGGTCCTAGTCTCACCTATTCTCACCCTGAATTTGGGGATACTTCACTGGTTCAATATGCTTTAGAAGAATTTACAGAAAGATCTAACAACCCTGTACCAACTCCCATGATGAAGAAAATAATAGAAAGTGGTTTGGTTGAAGTTGCAGCCTTTCCCATGGCCATACAATTCCTTGAATTAGTTTTGGAGTGCATGAATAGGTATGAACCCCAAAAACATTGCATCAGAAATGTCAATGGTAGTGTGTTGTTTCATGTCAATAGACAAACCCTAATGTCTGTGATGAGAATACTGCCTAAGGGAGCCTATTCTAGCCTTAATATTTCTTCATCTTATGGGCATTTCTCACTTAAGAAAACAAACTACAGAAGTGTGATAGCAAGAAACTGGTTGCTGAAATTCCAGAAAGGAGGTTCAGGGCTGCTTAGACCACTTACAAGAGATCACATGATTTAGGAAGTGAGAGATATTGTGGTATTACTACACAGGCTGGAGGGCAGCGCATAGGCCTATTATTGGGAAGAATGGATGTACTTTTTCATACAAATTATCCTCCAAGGAGGGCAATATTTGGACTGGGTGGAAATTACAGCTGAATGTTTGCATCAGGGTCTGAGTAATCCTTTGAGTAATAAAGATTTTTACATGTCTTCATACCTTTTCTATTGCATGGCGTCTACAAGACAATGGTTGGGGCTACCTTATGCACCCTTGGCTGAGGATAGTAAAGTTTATGAATATTATTCACAATTGCAGATGCATAATTGTTATGAGAATTACAAGAGGGTTAGTGATGTTTTCACTGGGAGAATGACTTATGAACTAGTAGGTAATTTGAATAAGAGAATGTCCAATGAGGCAATGCAGCTAGTTAGCATTTATGGTAGTTTCTTTATTCAATTTTCCAAGTTCACTTACATCAGAGTTGGGGGATTTGATGGTGAACTTGTTAAGTTAACCAGGTATGTGTTTGACCATTTTGTGCCAATAGAGGTATGAAGACAGTTAGCACATGTGGATAAAAAGTTCTCAACAAAGAAGGGATCTGGTATCTATTTCCCCATTGAACTTGGACATTACTTGTGCTAGTCAGAATCTGATGCTTTGAATTTAGAAGTGAACCTTAAAAAGTTCAATTTTCAATTCTTCACTGCTAGGTGCCAATTTGACAGCAAAGGCTTTGTCAGGGATAACTTGGATTCTGGGATAGGGCATTCACATATCCCTAAATTGGAGTATTATTGGGAGGACTGTTCAGATGAATTTGAGGTTAGGAGGAGACTATGGTGTAGGTTTTCCTTAGGACAGATAATCACCCTTAATCTGAGTATGGACATTTCTGGAGTTATTGATAATGAAGAACAAATGATTAACCCCTAATTTGAACAAATAAAATAATCACCTATTCCAGAAATTGACTGGAGTAAAGAGGAGGAAGATAGGATTGAGGTGAAAACTCTCCTAGTGATAAGGAGGACCGAAAAATGGTTGAGGGAACAGAAACATAAAGGGTTTAAGAATAAAGATTCCCAACAATGCATGTCAATGATTGAATCACCATTCCTGATAAGCTCCTTTAACTAGCCTATTGCTATCTATGATGCAGGTACTTCCAAGTCAAGAACTGGAAGGAGTCCTGTCATCAAAGGATCCAAGAAAGCCATCACCACTATTCTGCCCCCTCGTGCCACTAGATCCAGAACTAAAAGCAGGAAGAGAAAGCAGGTTCCTGAAAGAATAATTATGGATTTGAATTCTGAGGAGGATTCAGTTGAAGGAATGGGTGATAAAGAACCTGGTTCACCAAGAGTAGAGGAGGTTAGTACAAAACAAGAGGCAGAGGTTGTTTTAGAGACTCCTGAACTGATGATGATTTTAGATGGGTCCTCTAGTCAATTGAACCCTGGAAAGGAAGCCTCAGCCCCTACACCTGAATGGTTGGAGAGTTTGATTAGTGATAAAAGAAAGTTAATTCCATTTTCTTTGCCTTTAGAAGACATGGTAAGTAAATGTTTAGGGAAAACACCTAAATCCAAGAAACTGAAAATGACATCCAGGGTAAGTATTAACCCTAATACTGGGAGCTGGAGTGTAGAGATAGCCAGGCCGGCAACTGATGAGGAGGTTCAAGACCCCACTGTGCAAGATTTCACTATTGAAAGGCTAGATCTTGGGACTACTTCAAGAGCTGCGGATGTTCAACATCTTGAGGCATTCACCAAAAGGATAGTTAGCTCGACCTGGAAGGATGAGAAAGACAAAAAAGAATTGAAGCAGACTTTGCGTTCCATGGCAGAATATATTGATTCCATTCATAATCCCAGTCCACAGCTGATTTCACAGCTTTTTCTGTCTTTTGATCCTAAGTCGCCAGCTAACTAGAAGATGTTGGACTAGGTTAATAGGAACAGAATGGTGACTAAGGTATTCGATGATTGGTTGGACTGTATTATGCAGAAAGATACTGAATATATTCATGAACTTAAGAATATATATGATCAAACTATAGCCACCATTGATGACCTTAAGGCACATATTACTTCTTGGCTGAAAGATGAAGGCAAGTGGGTGAATGTAATGAATCAAATTGATGAGGTTCAAAAATATGGAGTAACGAAATTTCTCTCAGAAAAAAGTTTAACAGGTTTAAATGAAGATTTACTGTATGTGAATAAGAAAAACATTGAATGGAGAAATTCTATATCTCGGCAAGTGTGGTTTGAACTTACAAAAATGATTAAGGAAATAACCGAGTTCACCCAATCATTGCAGCATGATTTACAATGTATTGATGTAAAATACATAAAGGACAATGGGGGACTAGAGGAGAATATCGATACAGTAATTCAATCCTTTAAGGATAAAATCAGCTTTGTCAAAGAAGGTGACAACATATTAATTGAGGATTTCTCCCAGATTTCTAAGATAGAGTCACTTCTTTATCTTTGAATCAAAGCACTCCTAGAACACAAGGAAAATGTTGGGAAAATACGAAGGGAGAAAGACGTTTGGAAGACAAGGATGAGACACATAGGCGTCCCCAACCTTCCAAAAATTTAGGAGTTTGTTATAGTGTTTCAGGAGTGGAAGACTGAACATGCCTCCTCGACTGCCGATAGCAAATCTGGAGATTCAAACCTGTTGCCTCAGCCATGATCTTATTCATTCAGTTTCTTTTATTCAGTTTTTCAGTTATGTTATTTTCAAACTTAATCTTTAAATCAGTTTGTAAGAAACTAAATCCCATATGGGTCAGAGTTACTTTAACTCTTGGTTTGGTTTACTTGATCAGATAATTAGGGAAACATATATATATGTTTTTCATTGCTAAACGGAGATATATAGGAAAGAAAAGAAGATAGAAATTTTTTGAATCTGAATTGCTATTATTTTAGAATATACATGGTGTTTGTCTGAAATATTTTTCATCTATGAATGAGAAGGAGAAATAATTGCTACATGCTTAAATCTGTGCATTTGAGTATTTGAAATTGGGTTTTCTGTGTGAAATCTTCTTTTATATGGTAATTGCTCTTTTTAGACAATTCATTATATGTGTTCTATCATTTATTGGTTCATCAACATTTATATGTTTATGTATCTGGTTGTGTTAAAAATAGAATCTGTGCATTCTATCACAAAATGATGTTTTAAAAAAAGGGATATCGCATTCATAACATGATGATGTATGGATGTTAGTTTGCCTTTAGGCACTTTCTGGTTAAAAGTGTATTGGGATAATTAAAATAGATTGAATTCATTGAAGATCTTAAAGGGAGCTGTACCTAAATTCAAAGGGGAACTATTTTTGAAAGTTCACCCATTTGTTGATTAATTCGTTTGTTTTTTAAGGAAGGAAAGGCATAGAGTCAGAATAGAGTATTTTTGAATAAGGACAAACTTGTTAACCAATAGTTTTTTGTGACTCTACTGGGGAGTCGAAGTCGTTTATTAAAAGATTGGTCACCTTAATATGAAGCAACAATGGTGCTTCCACATGAAAACATAATTCCTGTTCTGCAGCCTAATCTTAGTTTTTAGGACGAGCAGGAAGACATTATTGGCCAGCTGAATAGCCTTGCTTGGTGTACTAGTCAGAATAGTGAATATTATAGAAGAGCAAGTAGAGTATTAGAAAAGGAAGAGGAATTGGCTGATAATATGAGATTACTGTTGCTCAGGTAGAGAAGGAGGCAAGCACAAAACGCAACAAGAAATCAAGCCCCTGAAGTGAAAAGAAACCAAGAACAACATAGAAATTAATAACTGCCTATCCAGTTGCGATATTATAAGTTGGATTCTAGACCATATACAAGGTCTTTGAGAATAGAGGGAGTTGAGGATCCTACCTTTCAAGCACTACAAAACTTTAATTTTCCTTATATCCCTACTCGTATAAGAAGAGCTAGAAGTAGACCTCCTAG